>CM039691.1:2500000-5000000 GCA_022530915.1 Paspalum notatum
CGATGCAACGGTACAGGGAGAAGAGGAAGAATCGCAGGTACAGATCGATGAATGAACTGATCTTGACCCTTTACTTTCCTGCAGCTGACAGCAACTTCTTCTTCTGCATTATCAAGGGACTGTACAGTTTGTTCACAGTTGGATCCATTGTTCTTAATTCTGTAGGTACGAGAAGCACATACGGTACGAGTCGAGGAAGCTGAGGGCGGACACGAGGAAGCGGGTGAAAGGGCGGTTCGTCAAGTCGACCGAAGCACTGGATGCTTGTAATGGTGGATGAGCTGGCCATGGCATATGCAGGTCGAGCTCGCTCTGTGGTGGCGGTCTGGCGTATAGTAGTGATGGAGCTCCAGGGGTGGAGTGGCGCGCTACAAAGGAACATACTATGCAGTAAGGATGCAATCGGGCCGGCTAGAAGGCCTAGCAGCTATGGAGTGTTGGGCCAAATTTTGCGTTGAAGCAATCGTGTTCATTGGTCAGTCTCCAGAGATTGTACGGTATGCTTGTAAGAGACGCCTTCATCATCAGAGGACAGAAATAGGTACTAGGTTTTTTTTTTTTTACCATGTGGCTTCTTATTACTACGAGCCAGCCCCTGATGCATGAGTATTTTGTATCCGTTTCGGTTTTACCATGTCGTTGAATCCCTGACTCTGTGTGTTAACCATGTTTTAGCAGGACATACCCATGCTGTTTGGAGAACCTGCATACAGTTCTACTCCACTTCTAACGACCAAATTATAATTAGGCTAGCAAACATATTCAAGAAGAAAAATAACATGACTAATTCATCCTATAGTTGCACTTCGACACCAGTAACCTTAATTAGTTCCTACCGACACGACAACGACATGCATGTGCATGCGCGTTGCATACACAGTTGTTAACAGTGTACCATGAATATATACACCAGTAGTCACCGGCCATGCATGTATATATACGGAGCATCCTATATCGATCTGTACCTATGTATGGTAGGCTATACCAATTGCTGCACCGCGGCAAGATTAACAGCGGGACCGGCGGGGCGCCGGCGGCGTGGGTGGCGCCCTGGGGAAGCGGGAGAGGCCGGAGGCGGCGCCGAGCGCGGCGAAGGCGACGAAGGCGAGAGCCAGGGAGACGGCGCCCCTGTCGCAGTAGTGGCGGTAGAGGCGGCACACGGGGTACCACCCGCTGGGCTTGTTCCCCCACATGGCCACTGACCCCACCGCGCCGGCGCCGGCGGTCGCCGCCGCCAGCAGAGTCACCGTGAACTGCGTATACATGATGAACAGCACGCCGATTGATGACATTGCGTATCAAGATGGAGGACGTATGCGTGTATATATATATATATGGCAACATATCGAGGGCAATCAAAATTTTAGTGCAACCACCATGCAAGCCTACTAAAAAGCGTTAAAAATTTCTAAAAAAAAATCATGAATTACATCTCAGCTTACCTCATCTGTATATAAATTTTTATGACCTCTAGCAGTTATAAAAAAGACAAATTTGGGGTGCATTTGAACTATTACTGTTTGTCAGAAAATTTGTGTTTTTTTGTACTTGATAGAGCAGAATGAATTTGACGCTGAAATTGTATATATAATCGGGGTAGGCTGAGAGGTACCTTCATGATTTTATTTTTCAAATTTTTTTTACACTTTTTAGTAGGGTTACACGGTGGTTGCACTGAAATTTTGATTGCACTGTATATATACGATCGACGACATTGTATAAACACTCATCGGTACGTACCTGGTCGGCGTGGTGCAGCCAGTGGGTGGCGATGAGGCTCCTGACGAAGATCGCCGTGAGCACCGAGTAGGCGGCGCAGGCGGAGCTGATGGCCACGAACGCCCTGCAAGCAAGCATGCAATGCAAGTTGCACGGTCAGTGGAGTCGACTGCAATGATCATATATATGACGATGGCATGCAGTAGATCGATCCGGATGTACGTATATATATATATACGGCAGTAGATGGTGCGAGTACGTACACCCAGACTTGGAACATGGTGAAGGTGACGGTGATGCCCCAGCGGTCCTGCCTGTTGGTGGCCACGACCACGGCGGCGGCCAGCGACGCCGCGCTCGCCAGCAGCCGGAGCGCCACGGTGGCCCTGACGTCCGCGGCGGTGGCGGCCCTCATCGTCTCATCGGCCGCCTCCTGTGATTCCAGCTCGATCGTCATCGTCGTCCTCCTCCTCGCCGGCCGCCGGATCCCCTCCCCCCCTCCGATTTTGATCTCACAAGCAACCCTGATCGATGCACGAGCTGCTATGTAGTGCTAGGTATACTCGATCGTGCGATGATCTCGAACAGCTAGCGGCGGCACAGGCAATGTCGGCCGGGGGCCGGCTCGGGGCCTTTAAAAAGAAAGGTAGACGTGTCGATAAATATGTGGGAGATCGAGGGGATGCCTTTGAGAATGTTGGACTCTCCTATCGTATGCACGTACGATCCTGTGTTGATTAATCGGTCAGGTAATGTTTGGAGAATGCTGGGACGGACTCTCTTCGAAAACGTGTTTAGATTCCACGCACGCAAACCCGCTTCGTCGGCTTCGGCTCGGCTCACCACCCGCGGCGGAGGGGCCGTGGCACGGCGAGGCTGATGTCGTTTGCGAGGGGATGGATGGATGGATGCGCCGCCGCCATGACGATTGGTATTCCTGCATCCTCTTTTCCTTTTTCGGTGTCCAAATGAATCCAGGTGCGTGTGCAAATGCAGAGCACGCGCACTGTTCTTAAACCTCCCCTTTCTTTTTCTTACTTCAATTGGGCAGTTGACGTTGGCTCCGCAGCTGCCTCCAATACTAACTGGTTGTTTGTTCAAATAAAATGATTTGTCAAAGCGAATTGTATTCTGTGAATGTGTTCCGTGAAAGTTGCGACAGGTTCAGTATATATACTCCCTTGAACAGATTATAAGGTGGCTGGAGGCAAGAAAGAATATCAAGCCACCAGTGTAAACACGAATCTCTCTTTTCGTTTATTATGCCACTGTAATGTTTGACATAAATATGTACGTGCACAAGTACTATGTTGCATTCTGAACGGATCACTTCATTGTTTATTTGTGCAGTTATGTTTTTCTGAACATCTGCATTGTTAAGGGTCGGTGCATACTGCTTTTCCAGTTCAGATTTCAGAGCTCGGAAACCTCCTCTGGAGGTAGGCCTCCATCTGGTCGGCTGGTATCACTCCCATGATCCTCACTGCATCATCAGAGAATAAAACCTTCCATAAGCAATGGGCTGATAAGATTAAAAAAAAAAAGCAAAGGGTTGGCACCTCACATTTATTTCTCCCCCTGTTCAAAACTGAAGGACATGCCAATGGAAACTCCTTAATTAGAAAGCCTGTTACCTGATTATAAGAATTATCTTCGTTTTCATTTATCTGTCACAGGACATGACCCGGAACAGAAATTTCAAAAAGGACCTGCTGCTGCATATATAAAAAGCACACAAAAAAAAAATCATTGATACTAGTGTTCCTTTCTTCTGTTTTTTTTTCCAAGATAGCAAGTGTCATTGATATTGTATACATGGATAGTTGATTTTGATTTTGCTTCATACCACAGCATGCGAAAACACAACCAGTGCTGCAACTAACTTCCAGCTTTGTTGCCTGTATTCTGTTAAAAATTCCTCAACGAGAACAACTGATGAAAGGCTTCAGTTGCACATGTGCTCAGTTCTACAAAAAAGAAGAACATCTAAGTAAAAGATAATGAAAATGTGGATCCCTGACAAGCTAATTTTTCCTAAGCCGGCTAAATTGATGGTTGAGCTGTTTCATCTTGTTAAGGGAGTGTAGCTATTTGGGTAAACCTTTTTTTACCTCTCTTCTATTGCAAGCTTAGCTTTGTTTTTATGTAATGTTGGCTGAATATTTTCAATCTCGAGGACAGAGGCTGGAATGTTTTTTTTTCCATTATCTAAAAAAAAACATGGCACGAATCAAGTTGAACAAACACGCACTGAATGAAGTTCTAACAGAAATCAGCAGAGATTACTCTGCAAGCCAAGGTGTTTGAAGTTTGAACTGATTCCCGTTGGCAGAGCTCACGCGAGCAGGCGTCAGCATCTGGAGAAGAAAGGTGACGGCGACCGCTAGAGGTGCTTTAGGAAAGTGTTGAGATTTTTTTTCTTCCCGCGGCATAATATCCCTGTATCTAGCCCGCCCCTGTTCTTCCTCCCGCCTCCGCTTCCCGCTAGCAGCAGCAAAGCTTATCCACTCTCCTCTGCCCAGCCGCAGCGTCCACCACCTACCGGCCGCCGATTGGAACCATGTCAAGGATGCCGCCGCCGTCTCCGCCGCTCTCCATGAAACCTCCTACCCTGCCCTTCTCCCCTCCCAAGAAGCCGCCGCCGATGCCGGTGTACAAGGACCTGCACTTCAACCACGACCTCTCCGCCACCAAGAAGCTCCAAGCCGGAGTGGACCTGGTGGCGCGGCTGGTGGGGGTCACCCTGGGCCCCAAGGGGAGGAACGTGGTGCTTGGGAACAAGTATGGCCCTCCCAAGATCGTCAATGACGGGGAGACCGTCCTCAAGGAGGTAAACTATGCAGCTATTCAGTCTCAGTTTCAGGGACAACGTGTTGTTCTATCTTTTGCTTACTGTCCTCCTTCCCTGATCATGTAACACTCTCAATGGCTGGATGTATATATCGCTGCCTCAAAATTGCTGATTGTATCAATGCAATTGTGTCACTGAAGATCGAATTGGAGGATCCACTAGAAAATCTTGGAGTGAAGCTGGTCAGACAGGCTGGTGCAAGGACCAATGATATTGCAGGAGATGGTTGTACCACTTCCATAATCCTTGCTCAAGGGCTGATTGCAGAAGGAATGAAGGTATTGTGCTCATCTCTTTTCTGGTTCTAGTTTCCTCATTGTGAGCTCTGGTAACAGGGAAACGAGTATATATGCTATGATATGATGAATTTGTTGATACAAAGGTTCCGACTCCTGAACTTGCATTGCTTATGTTTTTTATCCCCATAAAGTAGGTTCTTGCAGCCGGCATCAACCCAGTTCAGGTTGCACGTGGCATTGAGAAGACCGCTGTGGGTTTGGTGTCCGAACTCAGATTAATGTCACGGGAGGTATGACTCTTTTAGTTTACGTGACGGTTTTTTTTTTTTTTTGGTAAACCCCTTGTAAACATATCTTAGTAGCGTGTAACTTCTTGTCTAGATTGAAGACCATGAAATTGCACATGTGGCTGCAGTTAGTGCGGGAAATGATTACGCTGTTGGAAATATGATTTATGATGCTTTTCAAAGAGTAGGTAGAAAAGGAATGGTGAGAATTGAAAAGGGAAGAGGCACTGAAAACAGTCTGGAAATTGTCGAAGGAATGCAATTTGAACGTGGTTACCTCTCTCCTTACTTCGTCACCGATCATAATAACATGACGGTGGATTTCACCGACTGTAAGGTAAGTGCTATTTTCCTGCTATACAATGTTCTGAAGGAAAATTAGAAGAGTTACATTTTTGTTTTTGCAGATACTGTTGGTTGACAAAAAAATCGCTGATGCTAGTGAGATTATAAGGATACTTGACAGTGCTGTCAAAGAAAATTATCCATTGTTAATAGTTGCTGAGGACGTGGAAGAACAAGCAATGGCTGATTTGATAAAAAACAAGCTGAAAGGGACAATCAAGGTAGCAGCGATTAAGGCCTTCTCTTTTGGGGAGCAAAAGACTCATTGCTTGGATGACATTGCAATCATGACAGGAGGTACAAAATCTGATCACCAACCCTACCAATGAAATTCCATTCTTCAGTACCTTTGTTGGTTTTCAGGTAGAGTAGTGAGGGATGACATGGGATATAAACTAGAAGACGCGGGAAAAGAGGTTCTTGGTTCTGCTTCTAAGGTGGTAATCACAAAAGATTCAACACTAATTGTTACTGACGGAAGTACTCGGCATGCAATTGAGAAAAGGGTTGCTCTGATACAAGGCCAAATTGAGGTATAGATAATTCAGTTGTACCCAAAGTTTGTATGCTATATCTACTATGTGTGCATCATACTGAATGCTGTTATATATCTTACTTTTGAACTCCTAGAACTCAAAGGAAAGGTACAACAAGAAGATATTGGGTGAGAGGATAGCAAGGTTATGTGGCGGAATTGCAATAATCCAGGTACCAGTACCATGCATTGTTTAGTTCATGAGGTAAAACATTTAAGGGTAGAAAAAGTTTCCATTAGAGTACCGGAATTTGAATTTTTTGCACGAAGCTAAATTGCAGGTTGGTGCTCAAACACTCATAGAGATGAAAGATAAGAAGCTGAGGATTGAAGATGCACTTAACGCAACCAGGGTACCTTGATCAATCCTATCTCTCTTCGTATCATCTGTGCTTTTGTAACAAGTACCTAAGTTCAAGCCACCTTTTTGGGACAATTCAGGCAGCTATTGAGGAAGGCGTTGTAGTTGGTGGTGGATGTAGCCTATTAAGATTATCGAAGAAGATTGACACAATCAAGGAGTCATCACTGGATAATACAGAGCAGAAGGTACTTTCATAACTTATTGTATTTATCTTTAAGAATATATTGAGAGCTATCAGTAGAACCTTAAGCCTAAATGTGTAGATCTAATTTGATTGTAGTCACCGTCAAGTGTCAAGGTCTACTATGTTATGCTGGTTGCAGTAAACACGCTTGCAATGCAAACCTAAAAAATTGAAAAAATGCTATGGCTCTGTCTTTCAACTCTAATTTTGTGTTATCCATGTTTAGATTGGTGCCGACATCTTCAAACGAGCCTTGAGTTACCCTACCTCACTGATAGCAAAAAATGCAGGGTTGAATGGCGATTTTGTCATTGAAAAGGTTTATTACTTGTACCGGTAGCTCTCCAATCATAGTACATGTTACACATACTTTTACTTTACAAAGTACACACAGTGACACAGAGCGCCATACAAGTGCATCAAAAAACCGCGCACACATGTTTGTCTAAGTTCCATCTCGAGCTAACATGTGTTTGACTATTGATGTAAGGTGTTACTGAATGATGATACAAATTATGGTTACAATGCTGCCAAGGACCGGTATGAGGACTTGATGGCTGTTGGAATACTGGATCCATCGAAGGTAGCAAAATAGTCATAGCTAGGAATCTAAAAATATCTCTGTCACCTTAAACTATATTGCTTTTTTTCAACATGGAAAACTATATTGTTGATGCTGACTGGGATACTGACGGAATATTTGCTCACATCCACAAATACAACCAGGTTGTGAGGTGTTGCATTGAGCATGCTGCTGTGGTTGCTAAGTCTTTTCTCACCTCTGATGTGGTGGTTGTTGAGGCAAAAGAAGGCAAACCTATTCGAATAAGGCCCCCAATGCCTCCTAGGAGCTTGATTCCCCCAATGCCTGCTTCAAGTAATTTTTGTACCTTCAAATACCACAGATACATTTTCATCTCAGTATCAAACTTATTATCTTAGTTTACTGCTATGTTTTTCAGTTTCAGGTATTCGAGTGTAGCAAGCTTCCTTTCCACATAATCAACCTCAACACAACAAGGATGTGACATCTTCAACCGACATTATTTTCCCCCAAAATTGCAAAGATAACAAAGCGAAGGGGACATAGTAAAGATTTGACCTGAAGGATGTGCTATTGCTCCAAGAAACTCCATACATGTTATAGTATATATCAATTAAATCAGCAGAAGCATGGGTGATGAGTGGAACAGGGAAGAGAATGCTGGAAAATGGAACTGGCATTCTGATCTTCTCACTGAATATATCTCTCTTTTGGGATAGTCAGTTTAGATTGTTCGTGACTGGTTACATATCTATACCTAATAACAAAGAGAAGAGGGTTTTATTTCTGCCTAAAAGATTCCGTCCATCTTTTCTAAGTTGATAAACCAAATCTAATCCGAATCCGAATGGATTTCGAATTTATTCACGAGCACGGTTCAGACTGGAGCAGCACACACATGAGACTGGAGCAGCACACACATGAAAATAGACGCCCAAGTCACATACGGACTCCGTTTTCGACTTTTATATATCGATGGAAAGCTAAAGAGATAATCTTTCCGGTCCAACTGAACTCAGAATTCATTTGCAATCAACGGGAATTGATAGAACATGATAAAGTCAATAATCTATCACGTTACTATGATAAGGTCACACAGAAACATACGCCCAAATGTATAATACATCCATTTTAGATGTTCTATATATCGATGGAAAGCTATGAAAATAAATTTTTCAAATTAACTGACACCACCAAAAAATAGCTTAGCTCAATGGGAGTCATCAACACAAAGATGGCATCACATGAGACAAAGAATTTCTTTTACTAAATGTTTGGTACATTACCCTATACCACATATGCCTTCATTCTATCCTTATCTATTATGACTTCCTTTACACACAATCTGATCAAGCTATAATCATTGTTGTATATCAAAATAACAAAAACAATCGAGAAGCTCAACATAAGGTGTGCACACCTCACATCATGTTGCAATGCACGGGCATTCTTTATAATGTGTGTCCTGAATGTATTACCTCAAATACATCGATGTAAAGTTAGTCTTATTTGTGCGCTACAACTTTTGGTCGATACCCATGCCGCTCTTATAGCAATTATTCATATTAATTTCTCTCTAAAGCTGGTCTTATTTGGTAGGGCCATGCATAGAAGAAGAGAATACAGCATCGGGTATGGGTATGACATAGCCCGCAAGCCATCACTAAGCGCCCTTACGGCCCACTGATAAAACACTAAGCACCCTGCTTGCCACATCAACTTTTCCACAATGTATTCCTTTTAATTTTTGAAGTAAATTTCAGAAGTGCTATGATTTCTAGTCTGTCCCTTAGCAGTTGAACGCCACAAACAGGCCACCTTAAGAGCCGCGCATTCTAACTTGAACTTCAGTTGGCCATTTATCAAGAGAAGGCGTTCCAGGCCCGTAGTCTGACATCTGGATCACATAATTGCCAAACGTAACAATGTGACCACCCACAGGCCCGAATTCTGACAGTTGGATCACATTATTTCTGAATACTCGAGCATTCCCGTAGCCAAATGAAACTAAGTGAACACAGGCCCGAATTCTCAGAGTTTGATATTATAATCACATAGTTTCTGAACACTTGTGCTGTTGTGCATTTCGGTTTAGAAATGAAACTGTGACCACGGTCCACAGGCTAGCATTCAAAAACGCTAACACAAACTTCAAAGGTTTCGAGATCAGGACATAACATATAGCAAAAGGAGAACGAAATGATGCGTTTTATACTTTTATTGGAAGATTAACCTGTACAGTTTGCCAGCGAAAGATGAGACAGATGGTGACCGAGTTAGTCATGGTAAAATATTTACAGATTTGTTTTATGCGCAGCAGCGCAAGCTATATACATGAGATGGGAACACAGGTAAGCATCAATTGCTTATGTCGAAGTACTTGGGATCCGCAGGGAAGTCATGCTCCACTCGCAGCTGCAACAAAGATGAAAAATGCCACATTAAAACCTATGGATTTAAGAGAACAAGAAACAAGCAAGGAGCAGTTTGATTGTCAGAAATAGGCTATTAAGGCAAACTTAAATAAGTGTATCAAAATGATTCTAAGAGAGACTAAAAAGATGGTCCAGCATCAGCTATAGGGAATAGTAGGATATTATATTAAGCATGCGCATTTTGTGCAACCAGCTATAATGTAAATCGACCTGATTTCTGACTGAAATTTGAAGAGAGAGTAAAACTTTTGTGTACCTTGCCTTCATCTGCATCTGAGTGCCTCTGAGGAAATACAACTCTAAGATCATTGTAGAGATAGAACCTCCGCTCTTCCTCAGGCACTTTATTGCTGCTGTAAGGTGCTGATGATGGATCAGATTTGCACCGAAGCATTGATTTCGTTGGTTTCTTGGAGGGACACAGAAAGCGCAGGTGCAAAGCATAGCGAAGCACAGCTCCACCTGAACTATCATTGATCTTAGAAGATGAACAGCATGATTTCTTTTCTCCTATGCCAAACTTATTCATTTGACAGCAGCAACCATCAGAATCAGAATTGTCTTTCTTATTCCCTGGAGAGCTAGATTTATTCAATTCATTAGAATCACTATCCAATGATTGGCATCTTGACTTCATATATCCTTTTTCTGATTCGTCATTTGAGTCGCAATTCTGTCCACCCCTGCAGCCTGCAAAGACAAACAGGAAAATCAGCATTGCCTCAAAAGTCTATTGTTTGGATTCAACCATTATTTGGTATCAGGCAATCAGCTCCATTACATTCACAACATAGAGTTCCCCGCTCTCTAGGTTCACTTCCACATGAGATTGACTGAGAAGATTTGGGTCCAACATTAACATCACAGGCCCTGCTTCCTTCTTCCACTGGATTAGAGGGTAAGATAGAGGGGGAGAGAGTGACCTTTTGCCGCATGAAAGTCTGTCTCGTTGCACAACAAGAGAAAGAAGATGAGAATAAGTGACAGAAAAGACAAAACATGTCACTGAGATAGATAAAGCAGCTCTTGGAAAAATCAAGAATTTGATCCCTGAGAGAAGGTAAAAGCATGTCCACCTTAGATCTCAAACTCTCGATACTCTCAGACATGCACAAAACAACAGATTTCCTGCACTGGCCTCTAATTAAGTTTACTTTTTTCAGCACTTAGTCAATGGCAAACCACTTGTCAGATCTAATGTAGAGGAGTAATACTTTGTAATATATATGCTGGTCTTTTATTCACATTATTAACTGTAGTACAATTGGTAGTCATATATGTCGAAGTCATATGTGTCTAGGACTCTAGGCTACCATATGTATCCAGGGAGGAATCTTGCCCCCAGGCTACAATTCTTGTACTCCTATATATACCAGCCCGATGGCTCAATGCAATACAATCCATCCATTATACACAATCTAATCTATTCTTCCTACGCAATCTAATATATTCTTCCTACATTAAACATTAGATAGAGCCTGCACAAAGGGTTTGAGGCTAGCAAGCAATCCAATAAATGGACTTTGCTCGGTCAATAAACGAAATGATGTATGCACATATTCCACAGACAAGTCAACAAGAAATTAGGTAAGCATGCGACCACACGGTGAGCGTTCAGTTCTCTTTAGTGTGTGATGAAAAATATTAGTCTAAGGATGTAAACAGTGACAGTCCATTATTCATTCTTGTACTTGTACCTTGGTTCCAGAAGGCATGTCACTCAAGTCGTAGTTGCAGAAGAAAGTATGGAGTGGAGTCTTCTCTGGGTTGCTCACGACCTGTCAAAGTTGTATTTTTTATTTCACTGGTATGGAGACAATACAGCTTCCAAAAGTGGGCAAATGCAAAACAGCGATCCGATTCCTATACATTTTCTGATTTTTTTTTCCTTTATCGAACAATGTGGGGAACTCCCCCACAGCACAATAAAGAATTTTTGGCCCAACTTGACTTGACATCCCAGCAGTAAGCAGACATATATAAAAGATCACAAGTTCAAACATGGATTGAATTATCCAAAGCAAAGGAGGAAACAATGGAAGGGTTAAAAAATAAAACGACAGGGAAACATCAAGCTTGTAGTGTGTAATGCAGTAAGGTACAAAAATCTAAAAAAACACTCAAACTTAATTATTTTATTAGAGAATACACAGGAGTTTGCAATGCAAGCAGCGGTAGGGCCTGCCAGAAATCAGTCAGTCACTCAAAAGGATTATATGGGCAATGAGAACAACTAAAAGAAGAGCTAAGGCTCAGTTCTAACTGATGCTTATGATAAATTGCTCAGTATTATGCAAGAACTCAGCAGTGTTGTCTCTCACGTGCCTGTCCCTCTTGCTAAGCCTAAGTGTTAAGCATAAATTTCATGCAGCAAGGGAGGCGAAAACAAATTAAGCTTTTATATCAGTTGTAACCAATTCTACCAAAAGCAGACGTAAACAACACCATCCTCGAGAAAATTTATAATGAAAACAGTCCTTGTCAATTGAGATATCATGTATAGATATCTTATTATGAACGAGTTCAAATAGAGAGCCAAGCATAGACCAATGCAGGATTTAGAACAATGATTTCACCAAGAATAAACTGATCAAATTACCAGTTGTATGCGACCCTTAACAGGGATGCGCAGACGACTCTTTGCTGATCGTGAATCATTGTTACTATAGCTTCTTTGAAGCTTTGGACTTTTGCTGTTGTTTGAAGGCAACCTCCCCGCAAGATCAATAGAAGAATAGTACAATAAGGAGCTATCCTCATCGATGCTTGTTACTGAGAATGGAAGTTTCTGGGTTGAGGGGAAGAAACTACCACCAGTGACATTTAGAACAGCTAAGAAACCATCAATTGTCTGCATTCAAAGAGGAAAATGAAATCAAAGTCAACAATCAGTATCCCTGTATGCTAGTAAACTTTAGCAAGTAAACAAGAAATTAGAGACCTGACTGTCTTTTCCATACGAGTATCGACCAGATAAAAGGGACTCCTCAAAGGAGCCAACTAGTGACCTCCTCACAAGCAAGCTTGAACTCCGACCATAACCAATTCGGGGAGACGTAGGGGAAGACTCAGGGCCCCAATTGCGGTATCTTCTCAGTGCGCTCCATTTAGGTGTCATGACATCAAGTTCATCAGGCAACAAGTTAGTTTCTTCTGATATCTCCTGCATCCTAGTTACATCAGAACCTCTAGTTTCCTTTAGATCTAGGAAGTCATTCTCAAGATCTCTCATTATGTGCCTTTGAGATCCTGTAACCTTAACTCTGTTCATATATTTAGGGCTGAGAGGAGACAGAGAAAGTGGAGAGTGCACTAATTTTGCACTAGCTGCCAGATGATCATAATAGGATACAGAATCCTTGCTCCCAAGTAAAGGACCATCAGTGAATGAATTAGAATTGCACCTAGTAATATCCCATTCTGAGCTCCAGTTGGAGCACTTAGAGGTTGGAGTTTCTTGTGTTCCAAAAGAATTGAGGCATCCGGTGTTGGCTTTTTTATTATCTTGGAAGCCAAAACTGTATAGCTTACCGGCTGAATCAGAATGCCTAAATCTAGAATCACCAGAAGAAATATTGAGCATATCACCATGGAATTGTTTAGGAAGCACATTTTTCAATGGAGAAAGCAGTCTTTTCCTTGCCTGAAGTTCATGCTGATCAAATGGAAAATGGCAATTGCTGTCGTCCAAAGACGAATTGACAATATCTGTTTCTGTTCCATCAGAAGTTCCAATACAGCCAGATTCAAAGCCCACAACCCTCCTTGCTGGCATATGGACAGAAGGCATCAATTTAGGATAAGATCTAGAATTTGCATCTCTTGAATCAATACTTAGTCCACGGAGGCCTGCAGGTTCGTCAAATGTTTGACTGTCTTCAGAATACCTATTTTGTTCATCCGGAGCATGCAATGCGGTCTTTCTATTAAAATCACCGATCAATGGGTACGCAAGCACCCTGCTACTTGAGCTTCCTGCAGGAAGCCCGTCCAAATCACAGGCACCAACACCTCCAAAGTTTGGAGGGCATGAAGTAGATGTGTGCAATGCTGTTGGAGCATCATCCTTGACTGAAGAAAGTTGGGGTAAACCCATCAGAACCTATCTTTATTATCCTCGCAGAAAGAGATGTTCTCTAATTTGAATTTGCACCTAAAATGTGCTTATTCAACTCCTTTGGTCGTCCTTTAGAATCTGTATTTAAGTTCCCAGAACACCAGAGTGGCGTCTGAGATTCATCTGCTGAAATCAATTAATACAGGAAGGGCAGAACTACGCTCCGATATCCGACCCAAATGCATCTGAAGCAAGGATATCATCATCTTTGCACTGCTACTACGACAACTGGAGATGAAGCATAACTTGGAGCCTGAGCAAGCAACCAGAAACCTGGGATGAACCATGCCCATCAGAGTCCTGCAGAAGTAAATCGAAAGTCATTACATACTTCACCATACTGCTGAGCTCGAATGCCATGAGCTAGTACTGCATTATTCAGTTTATAGAAGGGGGAACTTTAGGCTTGTGAAGTTCCATTTTTTATCTACTTGATGCATCAGCAATGGAAGTTTTTTTTATTTGATGAGGAAATGGAAGTGAACTGCCAGCTAATGGTCCCATCAATAACCACTGAACACTGATTATGAAACCAGACTATCCAGTTGGGTTCATCACCAAAAAAAATGAAGTAGCTTCATCATAAAAAATTATTAGCACCACGAAACAAATCATAAATGAACCAAAAATCACATTGGGACTAGAACCCCAATCCATTAATGAAGGCACATAATAACAGCAGCAAAAAAATTTTGGGCAAACTCAACTACAGCCGCTGAGCTGCCTTCATTGATCAGGAGAAGCAAACCAAATTACAAGAAATAGCTGTCAGAGCTCAACACGATAAGAGAGTTGCGGAAATCCAAAGCCGAAAAAAAAATACTTGCATAAATTAGGAAAGCAGACTACCAGATAAACCAAATGGAGAAATCGACCGCATGGCCGCCTAGTGGAATCCGGTCTGCAGCGATTGGTCTGTTTCGATCCGATCGCTAGAAACTCGCCCAGGAAGTCGGGCGTGGTCTGGCCGATTCCTCGTGGGTTCTTCAGACTGTCTTCAACGTCGTCCTGGCCGCTCCTTCCCGGACGCGTACGGGCGCCCGCGGTGGCGTGGAGGCCCGGCGGCGGTGAGGCGACCGCGGAGGAGGAGGAGGCGCGGCGGAGGAGCCCGGCGGCGGTGACTTCACCTCGGTTTCTCCTCCTAATCTTCTCTCTCCCTCGCCTCTTCCCTTTCTTGCGTTCTTGACTCCTCCCCACCTCCTGTCTTCTCAAATGGTGGCTCTATATAATTCTGCAAGCAGCCAGTAGTCGTTAATTGAGTTGCTAATCGGATATTTCTAAGGTGGGAAACGCTGGATTAATAGCGCTGCTAGCATCTGGTAGTTTCCAATCAGGCGGAAGGCTGTTTTGGTTTGGCTTGGCTTGTGTTCTTGTTCGGTGGTTCCACGCCCATGGATAAATTGTTTCCAGAGGACTCATATTGCATTTAGGTCCCTGAGGTTCTCCAATTTCAGAAGAATGGCAACAGGGACTTTAGTGCTTGCAATCTGTGCATATGAACCTGCAGGTGCATTTTGAGTAGGTGAATAATCAACGCAGTAAGCCGTGTATGATACGCGTAACCATACGAGTAGCAGTACAAAAAAAGAATGATGATGAATAATCTATTGGAGATAGCCTAAGATTGTAGTAGTAGATCTCAAGATGGATCTTGTGTAATTAATGCTAAAGCATGCTTCTGCTATAAATAAGTTCAGCCCCATACCCTATTGTATGTTCTAATAAAATTCCATTTTAACTTCTTATTTTGAGGAGCTAGACATACGCCGTAAAAATAATGCTACCTCCTAGATTGAGAGGTCCTAGGTTTGAATAGATTTATTGAATATTCAATATATGTGCAAGGACTTTCAAATTTTGCCTATAGATTTTAGGAATTGGGCTAAAAAAAACAGATCATATTCTTATTCATTTTTCAGCTAAAAATCATCGAGTGCTCATTTTTATTGTGGAAAAAAAATACTCCCTCCATCCATTTTTCTTAGGCATATAAGCAACTCTCACCAAGACCAAAGAACACTTAATAGGCACTGCGCATGTACCTTCATTTATTCACTGAGCCTGCATGCCGCCTCGTTTCATTGGCTGGCTGCGTATCCGCATGCATGATCAGTTCATCTTGGCCAGCCAAAACGACAATACAGTAAATGCCATGCAGATTAACGAGGCTGGAGGCATCATGCTTCGAGAAAAAAAAAATTACATGCATGCATGGGCACGCCTAAAAATATTGGATACTTTTCCACGCCTTATGCGCCTAAGAAAACTGGATGGAGGGAGTATTTGGATCGTAACCCATTACCACCCTACTTGAATCTAGGCAGCAACACCCTGTATAGGATTCAGGGTTTTGTCGATTGAAGCCTCCATGCGTGGGGGATATGCCTCCCATCTTCTATAACTAAAATGTTGAAGGGAAGTAAGATGCGGATTACAAAGGAGGGCTAAATTTAATTTAGAGGCTACATATTTTTTTACTCTACCATGGACGAGAGAGAAATCAGCGGTTCTCAGGGGGCTTATTTGCGAAAACAGCAAGAAGGAAAAAGAATTGAAGCGCGTGGGGACCCGTGCCGGCGCGGCTGAGATCCGTAGTTTCTACTTTTGCATCAATCCGAAGGACGATAATAATTGGGACCTGTGTATTGTGTGTGCGTGGGCTTCAGCTCTCCCGTTCCCTCGCCGCTCCCCTCACTTTCGTGCATCCTGCCCATGCGTGTCCTGCATGAGGGATAGGAGGTTGCTGTCCTGTCTCCGATGAATTGATTTGGCGGAGGCATAGGGCCGGCCACCACGGCACCACTGCAACTAGCGGCCGGAAGGCGAGGACGGATGGGTGGGCAGCGGCAGCAGCGACCCGTGTGGCCGTGTACCCGCCGCCGCCGACGGACTAGGATTGGATCTCCAGGCACAGGCGTCGCCGCCTGATCCACAAGGCCACAGCGCCGTCCATCCTGACGGCACGGCAAGCGACATGCCTTTCGAGTGCGCGTGACCACATCCGTGCTGTGTACCATCTTTCGAAGGCGAGTGCCTGCAAGTTGCAGCGCGCACATGTGTCGCTCTCTCCGCCGTATCCACAGCTGTTGCTCTCCCTGGATGTAACGTGTGCTCCATCCGTAGATAGAATAGAGAGAGAATCTTTCGTTGGGGGTACTCCATGCCTCGGCTTCACTTCTTCACGGCACCTGGGGGGAGGGAACGTGTCACTCTCGGACACCGCGAAGCCGCCTCCCCAGCTCCCCCTGGTCCCTGGACCATGTTTGGCTTCCTGTCTCGGGTACCATCTCCTAGCAGACCCTCGCAGGACCAGAGGGAGTCCTCTAAGCATGGAAAAAGGAATTGACAGGAAAGGCGAAGCAAGAATCTCTGTTTCAGGACATCCTAGAGTTCCTTCGGAAATTTGGATGCTAGTTGTACTACATGTTATTCACACCATTCCCCTCATGTAAATCTTTGCCTCCAAGAGGTTGCATCGTCCGCGAACCCCGGAGTTGAACGGTAACAGAAGCAGAGTCACGCAGCAACAACCGTCCGGCTGCGGCCGACAGAACGGAACTGGACACCTCATGGCGGCTCTACAAAATCAGCTCAGGCCAGTTGTGATGGAGAGCAGCAAAGCGAGTACTTCGTACCATTATGCAGACACATATTTCTGTGACACTGACGATGAAATAGAACACTGAGAAACAACGGGCTCTGAAAAATTAGGCGGCTGCTGCCATTGGTACTGCTCTGTAGCAAGCCCGCTTCGCTGCCCGGACGATGTCGTCGACCTGCAGGTGTTGGCGGAACGAAAAGTCAAAAGGGGAGAACATACAAACAATCAATCACGTGATCCTACTCCAATACCACAGACAAAAACTTTTTTCCCCAGCCTTTTCCCCAGCCAAGTCTCAAAACTCTATCCCTAGAAACATTTCAGAACCAAGCTCTCTCTCTCTCTCTCCGTGAAATCACTGCGCACCTAGCCTAGTATGTATTTTCTCAAGAATCTGGTAACTGTCTGGTACAATTTTCTCAAGCACCACAAGACGCAGATCTAACCATCACTGAATTCTGGTATCGGTAAAAGAGCTATCGTTTTGTAGCCATGTAAGCAAGAAGTGCGAAAGTTCAGCGCACTAGTAGTACTTATTTAGTGTTCTACTAGCATGCACATTAGCTTTATAGAATACTACAAGCTGTGTAACATAAATCCCTATGCAAATTTGGAATGAAAGTGAAAGCGCAGTCAGTATGGAGTATGGACCTGTGGAACAGCCATCCTCTCAAGGTTGGCGGCGTACGGCATGGGCACATCAGCTCCGGCAATCCTCTCTACTGGTGCATCAAGGTACAAGAAGCTGTCCTCTACAACAGCCATACTGCAAGGAAGACACATTTAAACCCATTATGAGAGACCACACAGCAGTGATGGATTGAGAGGGATAGGGAGAGACTGACCATATTTCAGCACCAATCCCATGTTGTGGGAAGCCTTCTTCTACCGTTACCAATCTATTGGTTTTTCTCACAGATGCATTAATAGCAGCTCTATCCAGCGGTCTAATCGAACGGAGATTGATTACCTGAACAAAGAATTACGAAAGATTAAGGACATGATGAACCGGTGGACTCCACAAGAAAAGAGATCTGGTAGCACAAGACTAATGTAGAAGAAATGCAAGAGAGAGAGAAGAAATTACCTCGGCACTGATACCCTCCTTGGCCAGTATATCTGCAGCCTGATAAATGACAATACATGAGAATGCAATCAGAACCACCAACAGGATATATATTTATATAGCTGAAACATAGGCAGACTCAATGAACTAATTAGAACTCGTCAAAGAAACAGATTTTTTTTTTTTTTTTGTTAAAAAAAGGTAAGGCTCATCACAGATATTCATGCAGAGCCTTGCATTCAAGGTGGCACCATGGATGCTGGTTTCTTTGCTCAACTTTGTTACTGATCGACAAGGAAATGGAAATCACTGCTCACCATTCATAAAAGCAAGGTAGCTATTTATCATGCCGCATAGCTAATTAGCTAGGCAAGGTTAGGTAAAGAAACCAAAATATGAATTATTGTTCTAGTTGGAAATATTTGTGTGAAATCTTTCATAGATACAAATAAAAAACTCCCGCCCCACCCTTACATAGCGGCACTGTAGCCCTTGTGAGACGACCAACGACATGGCCTGGTTAGACCTATGCTTTGGTGTGGGACAGACGAGAGGATTTTTCTTTTAAACCACAGCCTGAATTCGCACCCACGAGGAGTCCATGTGCTTAAGAAATCTAGTATTCATATACCTGAAGAGCATATCCGACCATCTTGGAGAATGCAGTGATTGTAACATCTTTCCCTTGTCGCTCAATCTACATGAACAAAATGAAAAGATGTTTCAGAAAATCAATCGCGAGAAGCCCGATAAAATTGAATTAACTGTTCACTACCACTACATAAATACAACATACCTTAGCCTTGCCAATCGGAAGGCAGAAGCTAGAATCAAGTACCTCATCAGAAACAGGATATGACTCACCGTAACTGCAAAAAAACACATTATATAGAGTGAGATGTTAGCTCAAATAAATAACATAAGATACAGAACACAGGTGAGAAGGGAAGATATTGCATACAGAAGTTCGTTTTCCAAGAAAATAACAGGATCTGGATCCCTGATTGCTGCTTTTAGCAAACCTCGAGCATCTTCTGAAGAATATGGAGCTAGAACTTTCAATCCAGGAACATGTGCATACCAAGCTGCATAGCACTGCATACTAAGTCAGTTAGTAATTCCATCAAAGTACAACAGTATACCTATGAATGACTTTTTACAAGACTAACCAAGAAGGCAAGAATGTCCATAAGGTTATATGAGCTGCAAGATTTTTAAGGCGACCTAAAGCCTATACCTCTTGCTCAGGAAACGCACTTTTTTTCATTTCCAGAAGAACAGCTCGACAAAGTATTATACTGTACGGAAATAAATATCTTATGTAACAAAAAGAACTAATTCATGTAACAAACATTTTAGTCCTAGAATCAATTTATCCTATGTAAAGCATGTCTCAGCACAGGACTTTCGAAACATTAAATCATATGCCATATTTTTTTTGTCTTCTAAAGAATGAGAATGGCAACGGAGCATTTGCAACGATACACAGGAAAGTTTCTGGCAAAAACCTGTGAGTGTTGAGCACCAACTCCAGCAGCAGCACCATTAGGACCCCTGAAGACAATAGGAACAGATATCTGGCCAGCTGACATGTAGTTCGATTTGGCGGCTGAATTAATGATGTGATCAATTGCCTGAATATGCAAAAGGATGTAATTAAGAGACCCTGTTTTTCAGCATAAGGAGTATGCAGTATTCGTATCCTCAAATAGGCAAATATACAGATAAAATATAGGAAGTCAATAACATGGACATCATGGCGCAAGGCCGCAAGAGCAAAGGTATGTAGATAAACAAACAAATGCAGCAACGTGATAGCAGATGGAGAACATTATCAAAATAATCAATAATGAACATTATCGTAGCAGAAAAATTTAAAGAAGAGAAATTGAGTCACACAAGAAATTATAATCACCAAACTTTTATCAGGGACACCATATCAGACTGTATACCCCCTCTGATTCATCAATAACCAAATTAATACGGATCACAACTGTTTATTAACAGATTTTATAGATTTGGCCAGACATTCTATCATTTGATAATAAACTGAAGAGTGAGGAATTCATGTAAATTTTGCTCAAGTGAAGAATGTTTACACTTTACAGGCATTTTGACATGCTAACTACATATAGATATCCTTTTTCCTGCATGAGGTGCTACTTAAAATGTGCTACAATCTTCAACCATCAGTAAACATTCTAGTTTATGCAACAAATGCTTCTTAGAAAACAAACAGGAAAACACAAAAACAGATATGAAATAAGGTGCTGCAGCAGAAGAATTTTCTGGGATTTCAAAGCACGTGGAGAAAATTAGAAGAGAAACCAAAAGATTTGCCAATGAGTCAAGAACATTTCAAAGCAAGCATATAATTTAATGTAACTGATCTTGCATAGTGATTCGCAGAAATGATCAAATAACTGACCTGCATCGAGAAGTTGAATGTCATGAACTCTACAATAGGTCGAAGACCATGGTAGGCAGCACCAACACCAATGCCAGTAAAGCCAGCCTGGAGCAAAGCAAATAAGATCAGCATGCGAATGTGATCACTTCAACCTGACAACTTATGAATGGACAATGGTGATCAATCTGCAGGATTATAACCTCGGTGATTGGAGTGTCGAGAACCCTATCAGGGCCATACTTGTCAAGCAAACCCTTGGATATCTGCAAAGAGCAACAAAAAAGAGAAGCTCAACTCCAACACATCCGCATATTACTTTGCAGTTGCAAAGGGAGATAACACGAAGCATAAATCTTGAGTATGTCACTAACCTTGTATGCACCTTGGTATTCCCCAACCTACCAGAGATACAACAACTATTAAACCAAAGAGACAAAAAAATAAATGAGCACAGCTACTGGTGGTTACCTCTTCTCCCATCAAGAAAACAGAAGGATCTGCAGACATTTCCTCATCCAACGCGGAATTCAATGCATCCCGCACAGTTATCTGATAAGCAAAAGAGTAGCAGTGTAAAATTTCTTGCCAAATCTCAAGTCCTTCCCTCCCTCTTCAGGGCCATGCCATCTTCTTGAATTGACAACCGAAACAGGACGCGCAAGGTACAGCTGTACCAACAGTCCCTGAGATCTTAAGGTACAATTCAGAGCAGAGATCACAGTTGACAATGAACTATATTATCCAGCATCCACAGAAAACCATTCAATCACCAAAGTCAACTTATTAGGCCACAGTTAGGTTATGTTATTCGAAGCTGCTAAAAAAATTTCCAGGATCCAGCACCATCCAGTCTGCATACTTTAGGAGAGCTACCATACACTGAAATGTCGATAATCTACAACTGCACTGGTTGTCACCGAGAGCAACCTTTTTTTATTTTGAGGAAAATAATTATGGGTATCATACACAAGAGCTCCATCACCCAACCACTTGGATGCCCGCCACCTACCCGTTTGCCTGCAGCACAGCACAGCTACCGCCATCCTATCCATCAAGGTCGACAACGAACACCAGAAACCAGACTGAAATTTCTATCGTTTCCATGTCGAAAGAGAAAAAGGTTTCTGTCACTATTTAGCAGAAAATACACACTATCCAGGGAGAGAATCTACGATCCAAGGAGAGAATTCGACAGAGAAACTGAGCATCCGATACTCCAGAACAGCGAGGGACCGCGCCGCGAACAATCTACGTGAGCGCAAAGCCGCAAACAATGGTACGTAGCAGGGAGTGGGAGGCGAGACGATTCCCATTCGCACGAGCCCCCACCACTCGATAGAGAGAAAAAAATAAAAAATCAAACGGGTTCCACAGCATCCGAGGGGAGAACAGATTCGACCGCGCGCGCGCGGTGGGCGGGCGAGCAGTGAGGTGCTCACCTCCTTGGCGGCGGCGGAGTAGGCCCTGGCGGGGCGGAGTGCCTGCGCGAGCCGGCCGAGCACCTGCGGAGGCGGAAAACGGATCACGGTGAGACGGGTGGCAGCGGGGGCCAGGGGGAGGGAGACGAACCGGGGGAAAGGAAGGCGGCGGCACTGACGGGTCCGGATCCGAGCCGCCTCCGCGCGACGCCCAGCATCTCCGACGCGATCGGTGGGCGCGGCGAGGGGAGGGAGGGAGGGAGGGAGGGAGGCGGGGCGAGGCGACCGGGCGCGGATGGGAGAGGGGAGATGAGATGGATAGGTGGTGGTGGTGTTGGATTTGGCGTTGGTCGCGGCGGGGTGTGAATGGTCTACCAACTGCTGATCTGTGGGAGCCTGGCGGCGGCGGGGGGTGGGTGGCCTGGGCCTGGGGTTGCTGCTCCGATGGCGATGCGGAGCTGGGGACAAACCGGGAATGGCGTGGGCCCGCCGATGGGCGCTCTGATGAGCGGGCGTGCGGGCGACCAGGACGCGCAGGGGGCGTTGCGTCTCGCGGCGGGATATTTTCTCGTGAACTAGTATAAACATATCTAACGCCTCGTTTTGATCCTACCAGCTAATTTGTTGTCGTGTCACATCGAATGTCTAGAAATATTAAATAATATCTAACTAAAAAATTATTTACACTAATCATCAATTAATTAGGCTTAATAAATTCGTCTCGGCGTTTAGTCCTTGCTTGTGTAATTAGTTTTCTAATTAAAATATGTTTAATATTTCTAACTACAATTCAAACATCCGATGTGACATGAGCTAAAGTTTAGCCTCTAGATCCAAACGCCTTCTAAAACTAGCGCCAGTACGCAATTTTCTTGCGAACTGGTAGGCTTATTCAAAATATTTACAAAAATATAGAAAAATTAAATTCATGATTAAAGTATATTATATGCTAAATCAAATCACAATGAAAATAAATGATAATTGTGAAATTTTTTGAATAAAACGAGCAAATCAAATTTATTGTAAAAAAATCAAACAGTCTATACATTGGGATAGAGGAGGAAGTATTCAAATCATCCTCAGTATGATCAGATGTCTTTTCATAAGGGGCTAATCAGTAAGTGGCACAAGAACAATAAACGGTAGTATTTTTTTTAAAAGATTGCAAGAGCTCTGCCGCAATCTCCACCTCCAAATAATAGAAAGAGTATGCCACAACAGAAATACTCTGTACCAATGCTAGTAGTTGTAGTACATGTGTAGCTGAAGCCTGAAATAGCATGCAATTCAAGTAGCCTTATGTTTAGTACAGAGCTTCCATAAAATCCATCTTTGCATCAGAAACTTTTTTTTTTGAATCCCACCACACCATGACGGGCTGCTTCAATTCCCGTCAGAGACGAACGCTAGAGTTGGTGATGACGCACGTGCCGAGGAAGAGGGTCGACAAAGATAGATGGCTCGCATCGCCGACGTACTTGACCCTAGTATTGCCGGCGAGCAAGATCCGTTGGTACTTGATAGTAGATGAGAACGTTGGCACGCGGGTTATATGTCACCAGTTGAATGAAAAATTATTTATGTTTATGGCAAGCATGTGTAGAATAGATAGACTAAAAAGAAGGCTAATCTATACCATTGGATGATCATATACCAAATTAACGGTGTAGATCTTCCCCTTTTCTATCTTTATAAACTAAAAGGAAATATTAATGTAGATGATCGTTTACTTGAAAAATACACTAAGTGTATTAGGCTAAGCCATCAAACCTTTTATCCAATTTTTCATTCCAAACTCCACTCTACTTATATAGAATGCATCGGAAACTCTTAATGACAATATAGTCTTAGTAATAGGTCTATCCAGTACAAAAATTATTTACACTTTGTATGTATACATAGGTTGACCTTTTAGTTTTTATAAACAGTTTATTTGGTGTTATTCTTTTTCCCACGGAGAATTTTTATTTATTTTTATTTTATAGTAGACTGCAATGTTTGATGCTGCCATGCAGCTTTATCTCGGTCATCGCAGGATGCGTTGCGGGGTCGTCGTTGTGGCAGGAAAGGGGACAGACTGGAGGAAGGTGATGGGGGCCGGCCGCCGGGGGTTGATGGTTGGACCGGACGGCACGGATGGGCATCTGCTGGGATTCTGGCCAACCGCCGCGGCCGAGGGCCAGCCAAGCCGTCGTCGTCGTCCTCGTTCCCCGTCCCCGTCCCCGTCCGTTGGAGCGCGCAGGAGCCGGCGCGGAGGTCCGACCAGAGGCAGGCCCCGGCGACCACTAGTGCGAAACGGCCGCGCGTGTTCTGGTCTAGTTGCTCGCCGCGGCTGGCCAGTGGCCACCGCCAGCGTGTTCTGACTTCTGCATGCGGCCACTGAGGTTTTCCAGCTAAGTGCCTGCTCTCGTTTTGTTTAATTGTACTACTGCTACTACTTTTTTTTGACACACTCAAAAGATGCACTTTATTCATCTGTGCAATCAGTGAGGTCACCAAGGACAAGACAGTTGTTTAATTGTACTACTACTAGTCGACAATTTGGTTACTCCTATTTATTGCATGCTGCTGGGTCTTAGCTAGCTTCTATTCAATCAATAATAATACGAGTAGGACGAAGAATCTAACTCTGCTTTGCCGTCTTATTACTATTAAGAGAATGGAGCTACGAATCATGCTTCTCTGATTTATGCACTCCGTGTTTGTCATCCACGCAGCTGAACTTTCGTAAGCTCCGATGGGAATTCCAACTGCTATTGGCTTCCTTCTTCTCTAAAATTCTTTTTTTTTTCTCCTGCTCGGATGGAAGCTTGATGGCATCATCTTGCTTTATTAAATTTGATTTGATGCATGCAGCAGACACTAGGTCAGAACATTGAATTGAATTGATTGTTCCCGACTTCCCGTACGTGCCAAGTGGTAGTAGGGCTGCCTGCATCAATCAATAATGTTAAGAGGGGAAATACTTATATGCGCAGAAATTAACAATTAATTATTTGTTAGATAATTCTACTCCCTTGGAAGACAAATGGATTCTCCTTTTCCCCGCGAGGCAGAGTACAGTGTATACGTCTCAAGTCTAAAGACGTGCGCGCATATCCACCTGTCGTCGCAGTCAATTTAGGTATCCATTCCGTTGCATTGTATTCCTACTATACTTTTTTTTTTTGATATACTTGCATTATTACACTTGTGGATTTGTTGAACATGGCCCAGTCCATGCGGCTGCAGCCCACAACCTTCTATGTGGACCGGGCCAGTGAAACGTGGCCCAGCAAGGCCCTCCAGCACCAGCCCACATGTAAACCTTTTGTCTGTATGGGCCGGGCCGCACCAAGTAACCCTGGCCCACCGTGCCATCGTGTTCCGTCTCCTTTCCCATGTCTGTTTTGTATTATATGCACCTCCTTATATTCGCCCACCCCAGGAACGCTCCGCGCGGTCTCCGCCATCCCCCGAGCGACGCGTGGCTAGGCGTCCCGGCTCCTTCCATCTTCTGAGCGACGGCCAGCGCGTCTCCGCCCGCCCGTCCCCGCCTCTCCTTTTTCCACGCCCTCGTGATTAGCCGCAAAAACTCGTGTGCGCCGAAGAAAACGACGATCCCACGCCCGGCGGCGGCTCCTCCGCGGTCCGCGCCCGATCCTCTCCCTCCCCGCCGCCGCACCTCCTCCCCGCCTCCCGCCGCCACCGGCGCCTCCTCTCCCTCCCCGCGGCGCCTCCTCTCCCCGCCGGTGCCTCCTCTTCCTCCGCCGCCGCCGCCGACGGGTGCTCCTCCTCCGCGCCAGCGCCTCTCCCTTCCTGGCCCCCACCGGCGCCTCCTCTCCCCGGAGGACGCTGGCGGCAGCGCAGCCCTTCTCGTGCCGGAAGCAGTGGCTCTTCACGGGGCCCGGGTTCCCCATGAGCATCACGTTCCTAGACCCGACAACCTCGAGGGAAACCTCCGGGCGGGCGCCATCGCCGGGGAGACGCTGCTGTGGCTACTCATGTGGGCCACCACCATGGGCCTTCTCGTGCATCTCCTCGCCGCGCGCCTTGGAGCTGTCCGTACATCGGTCGTAGGGTCCTCCGCCGGCCGCGCCATTTCTCGGTGAAGCTCTTCTACCCAGGCTATCCGTTCCATTGCTCGCGTTGTCCTTGCATACTGTGGCTGCCGCACTGTCGTTGCCTTCGCTCCGCGGCATCCTGCGCCGACGCCTAGAACATGCCCAACAGGCCAAGCGAGGCTGTCTACGGATAGGTATCCTCTGTCTCTTAGTTTCCTTGCAGAATACTGGATCCATGGATTCCATATTGTTCTTCCCCTTTCCCTTCGATGTGCGTCTTTTGTGGGATTACCCAACAAAAAGAATTAAATACCTGAAATAAATTTGCTCAACTTTATTGGTTGTCTTTCCGATCCCACAGAGCTTGCTGGGAATGAAACTTTGGGAAGTTCAGACCATACTAAGGCAATCTTTGCAGGATTTTGATTAGAGCCTTTTATGCTATATTGGTTTGTCTGATCCCTTTTAAATCCAGTTTGTTCTTGGTTACATGATGATTGTTTGGCAAGCTTTTCGTCATGTCACGCAGGTACCCAACTGTTGGGACAAGGTGCCCAAGAAAGACATTGCCAAATGTAATGATATTTTCCACTATCAATATAAATTATAAAATGTATCTAACAGTTTCTACTCAAGTTTTAGATATCCAAATGTTCTGTAATCATGTCAAGAATTTAGGTACGCGTATGTCAACACGGACCATATGCCTTTGATAGTCTTGGAAAGCAAAGAATGAGCTGTGTTATGTGAATCGCCAAAAATATTTGTCCATGCATTTTCAGTAGCCTTTTTAGGGATTTTTTTCCAGTTTCTTATGCAGCCTATACTTATTCGAAATTGGTTCACATAGCAGATTACAAATGAAAGCACTTTCGTTGGTCTGCTCTGTATGATGCAGGTCAATTGGAACAAAAAAGATATATGGCTTCATATCTGCTGTTCATCACAACGAAGAACTGAAGACCCAAGCAATTAAAACGGTCAAGCAAGTAGCATTATACACTGGATTATTAGTAAATTCAAAGAGGTGTCAGTGTGTCACCTCGAGTTAGTTCTTTGCGGCTGGTCTTCCTACTCCCTGCATTTGATGCTTCCAAGAAAGTTCAATGCAGTCTCTTTTCCAAGCAACAGCAGATCATTAGTTTCATACGTAAGTAATATTTTGACATTTTAGGATTTGGCCTATGAGTAAGGTTTTCACATACTGTAAGCATGGTATCTCATTGAAAATAATAGGTGGGTCTTTTCGCTGGCAATCCCTATATGATCAGTGATCCATCTGTTGACCCTCAGTTATGTCAGTTGCCTTCAACTGTATTTTTGTACTGTGTATATACTCGACCATTACATAGTGAGGTCATTATCTCATATAGTATCTTTACTTTTTTATATGTATATATATTTTCATGACCAAGTTATATGTAGGCAAATATAATTACGCATCTATTTGTGAATCTTCCCTTTTTTTGATGTTCCTATATTTATTATTGCCATGACTGATATCAGAAGGGCAAAAGAACATCGACACTGCCTCCTTGCTGTACATAATGATTGGTGCCTGAAATTTAGATGTTTAGTGATGAAATCTCTGTGTTACACAGCTTCATTTATAGAAACATTAGAGATGAGAACCTTTTTTTTGGCTCCATTCTGCCTACTTGATGTATATAATGATTGGTGGTTCAAATGTACAAGCTCAGTGGTGCAATCTATTTGTATTACACAACGCCCTGTTTTATAGAAACATTAGAAATGTGAACATATTTTTGTTGACTTGACAGTTGTTTTGCTAATATCCTATGGTGGTCGCTTAACTGGTGACAGATTATTGCATTTTTATCAATGGCCTACATTTTGGCTGGTACTGAATATATTTACAATCAGTATCAAATATGAACAAGTAGTTCAATTATACGTTGCTGGACATCGCGCGCACCAACCACTCGCAAGTCGCGCTAATATTCTCACCCTCCTAATCCCTGTGATCACAGTGCGCACGTGAACCCAAAACGTGCGCGGCGAAGCGCGCCTGCCTACCTAGTTGGATTCGTCGGCCAAGTCCTTGACCTTCACAGTTGCCCTTAGATTCATCCGGCCGTCATCTCCGTCCGGCATGCTGCAGGCACGGTCCACGGCGCATTTGTTGCTGTTGCTGCTTTCCAGGCCCATGCCTTAGATGTCGTCCGGTCGATGGATCGATCGATGCGGACGCACGCAGCAACGCAACCACGCAACGCAATGATGCCTGCGCGCGCGTTCGAAGGCGCTGTCGCCGCGCGCGCATGCATGCACACCTAGCTGGCCTGTCCGGCGTGGCTGGCCGCTTGCAAGGTTGCATGCATTCGTGTACGTGTCGGTGCACACACGCAACTAATGCACGAGTACGAAATCGATCTAGATCCATCATATCCATATATGGGACGCCCGCATCTAGATCTAAGTCGTGTAGTATCATCATCATCATCATTCGTAGAATGGAAGTGCATATGCATGGAAAAATAAGCCACGAAAAATAATAAAGCTACGCGCATTCACTAGAGTACTAGAGACCGTCTAAATTAACAATTCACTAGATCATTTATTGATATCTTTTGCTTTGACTACTAACATATATGCATGCAAAATAATACTTTTTGTAAATATGATAGCACAAAATTCAATGCATGGGGCATCGTCCGGAGGCGTTCAATATAAGCTAGCCTACCACTTGACTTGCGTGTATCATGTCATACGTATGTTGGCGCCGGCCTTTTATTTAGTCAATTGATTAGCCCATATGCATATACATAAATGCCTCCTTATGTCAGCAGGAGAGAGAAAAGGGCAACGATGCAATACATTTAGAGAGGCCAAACTATATATTTAGATCACCTTATTAAATTAAAATAAAAGTGGAAAATGTCTTCAAGCCCGGCCTCAATAATGCCTTTGGTTAGATGTGATCAACGCCATTTATATCTACGTGTTTGGCTTACACAGGCAATAACAAGGCAATCCTTATCAGTTTTAGAGTCACAAAATCTATAATTTTGCTTTCAAAATGTTATCTTATTAATTCATATATTTTTATTTATTTATGTGTCAATCTTAAAATCTATATATTTATTTAGAATTCTCTTTTTGTATCTTATATTAAAACCATATGGATTGTAGACCCTAAACTGCACTCTCATATATGTGTATCTGCAATAAGACAAACAATTATCTCCGCCAGCACTATGGTATTTAATGATGAATATCCCCTGTCAAAGAATATATCTATGGCTCGTGTATGCATACTTGATCTCTATGGTGGTTAATTGGCAACATATATTACTTTGAGATATTTTTTATACATTAGCATAGGTAGAAGTGGGTAATTTAAAAACATATCTAAGCTTGCTTTTGGTTAGCGCGTGTGTTGGTAAACTAGATGTAGATTTGATGGAATGTTTTAGTTTATTTTGAATAGCAGCAGAGGTGGGTATTAATATTTTAGATTAACTACAATAACACAGAGGTGGTTAATTTTGATTCAGAATTAGGATCAACTTTACAATATTAGACTTTGGTAATTTTTAGGAAACAAAATAAATTTAATATATGATAATTGTAGTGACTGTACTCTGTCAAATTAATTGTATGATGTGTTTTTTTTTTATCGTGTGTGAGAATTTGTAGGATTTTTTTTCTGCATCTCGTGGTATTTAACGTTAAGACTCATTTGCCGCTTGACGACTCAGCACAATAATTGAGGTTAATTAGAGGGGCTGCTTGAAACCTTCATAGCATGAGATCAACCTTCATATACATGGACAGCTAGGCATAATATATAATCATAGGAAGTAGCAAGTCATAATCGCTAGTAAGTGATACCGCTACTAATCATCTTGTTGCATCATCCAAGCACGTGGGCCCCGCATGCCTTCCCTAGCCCCCATGTAGTACAGTATATATTCATCGTGGCTAGCTGTACTGACAAGGCGACGTCTCACCGGCGCTGTCGGAGTCGGACGCACATATACGGCTCATCTCCATCGCCGTCGTCGTTGTCGATCCGGACACGATCGAGAGAGAGAGAGACACACACACACACAGCCTCTTGTGCCAATGCGCTAATGCCACAGTAAACCGTACGTGGCGGGACTGACGGAGGAGTCAATAGTAATCGTCAGCCAGCTGCGTCAAAATCAGAAGGCCAAGTACGCGATCAGAGTTTCACATTCACAAGCCTGTCTGCCTGCCCCGGCGTGGCCCAGCGAGTTACCGAGACTCCCGGCAACCAGAGCATGCAGTGCAGCCCAGCAGCAGCTTGCACATTAGTGCATACACGGCTGTGTTTAGATCCAATTTTTTTCCCAAATTTTATTATGTAAAAAGAAGATTTCCCGTCACATCAAAAATGCCGGTACATGCATGGAGTACTAAACGTAGATGAAATCAAAAAATAATTGTACAGTTTAGATGTACTTTGCGAGACGAATCTTTTGAGCCTAGTTAGACCATGGTAGGACAATATTTACCACAAACAAACGAAATGTGCTACAGTGCGCTACAGTATCGGATGTGATGTTTTTGGTCAAATTTTGACAGATTTCGTCTACTTTTCGCCTCCACTTTTTGGTCAAATTTTGACAGCGCATTGCCAGCTACTGCAGCCTGCACACTGCAGGTTAATTGATGTGAGGTTGACGACGACGACGACGGTCCCTGGCTAGCTCCCTGCTGAAAGCAACCGTACCGCCAGTACCATCCATGATTGGTGAGTGACCAGAGCGGCGGGAGAGTGATGAGACATCAGCTAGCTAGCGAGGGGGAGAATCGCTGGAGGACGGATCAGACCATCCAATGCTGGCCTAAAATCATTGTCTATACAACTGTTCTAACTGTCTCTTCCTCTATCTACAGTAGCGCTACCGTGTCAAACAGTGTTTTAGACAGTGTATTTTACTTTTCTATTGGGATGGTCTCGGTGCGGGAACACACACACCTCGCTCGATGGAGCTAGCCGGTGGTGGATAGATTGTGTGTGGACTGTGCGCGCGTACGTCGATCTACCTTACCTGTCCGTCCATTTTCTACTGAGCTGAGCTTGCAGCTTGCGGCGCCGCCGCATCCGCATGTACCCTCCGCATCGACGACAGAACAGCAATGCAGGTGTAGCGCTCATGAGCATCATCGTCATTGTCAGTAACTTAACGGCAGTCGTGCATACAGCATGGCCAAGTCAGTGTTGGATTGGATCGACCGACGATGGAGGATCGGAGAAGACGACGGAGCCGTACGTGCGGCTGCCTAGCGGCGATGAATAATCGTGTCCATCCATCATCCATGCATGGACCATTGGCCAAGTCAGTGTTGGATTGGATCGACCGGCGATGAATGATCTGAATCTGATGATCGGATCGGACGGCATTGAAGAGTATGCTAGCTAGTAGAGACGATCAACGACGAGGCCAGCTCCAGCCTGGTCGCCATCCATCGTGCGCGCCTGGTCAGGTCACTGGCAGTCACAGTGCTATGCTAGCTAGTAGGCTTATAGCTAAACTGCTTGCTGCATGCTCCCCGGCCGGCCGTTCCCCCGGTCGGCTTGCTTCCGGCTCCGTCCTTCCTTCCTCACCTCACCCACCCATGTCGCCGTCGTCATCCCCCGTCGTCCCGTTCCCGTCCGCGCGCGGAATTCAACTCTGCATAGCCGTCTCCTCGTCTCGTTCGCATGCACTCTCGCCGCCGCCGCCGCCGCTGCTTCCTTATCGCCCGCACACGTCCGCCGTCCATCATCCATGGATGGAGATGGCTCGACCGATCGTCCGTGCGTCCGTCCACCGCCGATCGATGCGACGGCCGACGAGATTATGCTTGCACCGGATCGCGAGGCACGATCGCGGCGTCTCCGTCGGACGCCGACGCGTGCCGGAAAACCGTGGCGCAGGGTGGACGACTACGCAGCCGCAGCCGCTGCCGCAGCTCGTTGCGTCCGCCGCCGATCCGCCACTCGCTGTGGGTGGTGCGTGGTGCCTGCTGCCTGTCCGATCTCCGATCGCCGGTCAGCCAGTCGGTGTCAGCAGCTGGTACGTGCACGAGACTAGAGTGTCCCTGTACACGAGTCCTGGGAGCCCACGCAACGAATTCAAGGAATCCGTCGCGCTCCATCGGGAGGCGGGAGCAGACGAGACGACACGGCCGGCGGCCACATCCGCGGCCGGCAGCCCAGGCGGCCAAAGATGCAATTTTTAGGATCCGGGGAACCGGGGACGACTGTCATCAGGTTCAGACAGCGATAGATGGGCATAATAATAAGCTCGATCGACGACCACTCAACTTGACAGTATGACACACATATAATCACACATGCACAGAGATTATTGGCGAAGCATACACACCGAGTTACAGATGATTAAGGAATAATCATCGTCTTACCGGTGCTATCAGCGAGCGAGCGACCTCCCGCTTCCTAGTCACAGATCCACCACCTGCATGCTGTCACTGTTGTGATGATGTGATGGACGGCGTTTGTTAATCAAGCCGAGATCTAGCAGAGATACGCTCGGGTAAGGCAGTGCCTGTCGCCGGCCCCACCGCACCGCACGCCGGTGATGCCAGGTAGAGAGTAGGGAGCTCAAGGCACCCGCATTTTTGGCGCATTGGAAAGCAGCTACACGACCCGGCCGGCCGATGCATCTATATCTAATCGCCTCCCTCCAATCACGCATCGCCTCTTGCTCTCAACCCTTATCCGCTTCTCCTTCTCCATCTGTATACGTGCTTAATTATTCTTTCATCGTCTCCGCTGTCAGTTCGTTGCGTATATACCATCGTCTCTCTCGTCTATGTATTATTTAGCACAGCTTTAATTAGCTCCCAGATGCAAATTGGATTGTTTGAAATTCCTTGCATAAAACAAAGTGGTTAAATACATGTGTTTAATCTAAATTAATTAAATAAAACACTAAACTAACAACAGTATGCATGCAGCCGTAGCTCTATATATTATCTGCTGCCCCTACGTACACACTTTACTCCTACTGTCCTGCTACATGATAGCTAGCCTAATTAACTTTGCATACTGACACAACCATTACATATATAAGTGGTTTGCCAGAATAGTACGTATCAGGATGTAGGGGATGTCATACTGTTGAAACCGATAGAATTCATTACACTGTGATTGTGGTATGTTATCATAAAGCAAGGTGAGTAGTTGGCCGGCTGATCGATCTTATACGCTAGTGCACTCGTGACCACACGTGACATGTCACGTGGAATTCAGATCTTGTACGTGCCTTTGTTTGTGTGCTCTCTTTGTTATCAAGACAAGTACGTGATGCGGTCTTTGATTAATTTATAATTTGGATCAAAATCATGGTCGAGCTGTTTTAATAGCCATGGCTGCACTGCACCTGCACCATACATCAGCAATGAGTTCTATATACCTTCGTTCTCCTATGCAGATATTCCATTCCTCACACGAGCAGACAAAAATTCACCTTGTAACTAACTTGAGGGTTTTCCCATTCTCCGCGAAATTGGGTCAGCAATCTTGGAGCTATGTACCACACTGTTGTTTCTTAGTTCTCTACTTTTCTTGTACTTCCTCCGGCCGCCATTAAAAGATAGTGACGTTTTAGACAAGTAAACGCAGGCATAGAACAAGTCCTTGCTTCTCTCTTGTCCAAAACGTCATCTCTTGGTGACCAGATGTAGCCCCTAATAATATAGCTTGTTCATCATATATGCTTCCTAGAGTTCAAGTGCATGAAATCGCTGAAACTTTTGATATAAGCGACGACGTTGGCCTCCAACAACAGTTATCTGATAAGGGATTCGGAGGTGTTGCATATGGATGCTCAACAACAGTTAATATAGACCAAACAGCCAACAGTAGCTTATAGTTTTAATGTTTTTTAAACCCATACCCATGAAGTGTTACGCGTGCAATACGCATGTATGCATTTTCAGATAATTGAATCTGGAACAACAAGCCTCACATGAGCCTTCCTTACCACCACACCGCATAGCCAAGTGTGATTAGGTGAGGGATGCTAGTATTTTATTTTAAGTTTTCAAATTTTGTATCATATATTTAAGTGTCTAGCTAAATGGTATCCGATTAATATATAGCCAACTACAAAGATTTAGATCTCGTTGACCCTACAACTTCAATATATGCCTCTATTCAATCAAAATCTGAATTTAAAAAAAAAGAATCTTTGAGCATATAAACGAACTCAATTGAAAAGGTTCTCCACTACAAAATCATAGATCTGGTCAATATTTATAGTTTTTATATAATGCTTCTTTCCATTTAACGTAGAAAAAAAATGAAAACTATCTTTACATGTGGTTCTAACAAAAAACCGAGGTGAAAACCATCTACCGGCCGGCTCATGACACAAATTAGTAGTGATATGCCCCACATCACTACATGTTTGTGCTAAGAACCGATAGTAATGTATTTTTTTTTATTTAAAGATAAATTTGATTCATTGATTCGTTCTCATTAAAAATCTTTCTAGGTAAAAGCTCACACCTCATGAGAAAACTCTAAAAAAGAGCACAACCCAACTAGTTCAAATTATCCAATTATATTACAATGTACAAGTTCATGGTCGACCATCAAAGTCACAATAAATCAGAGAAATAATTTGCAAGTTCCTTGTCCTTCATGATATGTTGACCTCTTACTAGTCCTTCCTCTCAAAACTTCGATAGAGAATCTAGGCCCCTAGTTTAATTTAATGATTAGTGATAACATGATTATTGTGACCAAAATGTGTTTTGTAGAGGTATTCAAAATATCGAGCTATAATAATTATTAATGGACATTCTTGATCCTTGTTGGATTTAATTGAGTCGATTCAAGGGATTTATGTGCGAATAGTAAGGATATGCTACTTCTAACTGTTATTGGAGTGGACATTTGGTTCAATTTCAAAGGTTCTTGGGCTTTAGGTGATCATAGTTGGAGGCTCTAGTTGCAAGCCAACCATTTGGATTTTTCCTATTACTCTTTCGCTTGGTTTTCTATCGATCCTTCTTGTGCTTGCTTTCAGTTTGATCCATAGGTTCTAAAGATTCTAACATTGTGTCCCTGGGTCTGTTCTGACTATGTGGCCTTTTTATGATTGCTAGAAGTAGGGATGTAAATGGAATGATATTATCTGACCATATAAACTTACATAGGGGGTCAAATAGTGTTTGGATATCCATGTATTTTTTGGAGATGGTTTCAAATATCTTATTTTTATACAGATCCATATATAAGATGATTAGTATCCATTTGATATTTGATCGGATTGATAACTAAACTGAATAATTTATGCGAATAGTTTCCTATATATTTTTTCCAAAATAATAAAAGATCCATACAAGGTGTAATATATGGTTGTTGCTTCTCCTCAATATCTAGTGAAATATTCGTGAACGCTCTTGTCCACATCCGACTCATCTCATATTTGACACAAATTTATTCATATTTGTAATTGAGACAATCTTCGTTCATACTTGTGTCCAATGGATATCCAAGTCCAGATCTGGCTCTAAAAGAAAATATGGAAAAAAAAGTTTCAGTGCTATCTATATCAATTCGATTGCATCCTAGCTAGAAGTGAGATCGGTGGATAGAATTCGAGGCATAGGCCTTGTTTTTTCTCCGACAATCTCTAGGCTAAAATTCAGTCGCCTCTGATCGCCGTTCTAGTGCTGTTATGGATTGTGCATTTGTTTAAGCCGTTCATTTTTCACTGACCTCACATAGGTAAAGAAACGATGCTAAATGGAATTGTGCATTTCTGCATGATGACAAATGCATGTAAACATGACAGAAACAGCACAGCCTCACGCAGCAAATTGCTGTTATGGATTCAGATTCCTCTTCCCCGAAGAAATATTACACAGACTTGCTGACAAGTTGCCAGTTTACAAATCGATCGACCGACCATATGCAGAGGCCATTTCTGCAGCCTTGTGCTAGCTATAGACGTACTTACATATATATACTCGTGGTCCGTGCAAAGTTGCATATATACGACGACACTTGGCTTCTGATAAACCTGAAACCACAAGCTTCCCTGAACCTGAGTAATTCGTTGTTAATTGATCCGGCACTGCCTGCTTCTCTCGCTAATTAAATTACACTGCATTACACATTTCACAGATCGAGGTGAAAAAAAGAGAGGAAGGGAAACTAATAAGGTGACAACTGACAACAACAAATGTTGGAGGGAGCAAGAAAACTAAGGGCACATCGTCTTCGTTTCCTGGTCGCCTAATAAGACTAGGCTAACTCAGCTTCATCATCATCAGCCTCTCTTTGAGAGGCAGCTAGCAGCAGCTGCAGCTGCATCTGCATCTGTGTGGCTGTTGCGGCCGGCCGCCGCTCAGCTAGCTGCTGACCTCTTCCTGGTCCTGGTCGGAGCCATCCGTGACGCAGCTGCTAGCGGACGACGGCGATGGCGACGCGGCGGCGGCCGGCGCCGCTCGCCTCCTCGGCCGGCTCTTCTGGAAGACGCGGCAGACGACCCACTCGCCTTCGGCCTGCGCCAAGCTGCAGCCCTGCACGCACGCACCCAGTAACCAACGACCGATGGAGCTGTCAGCATCTCACCACCAGCAACGTACAGAAATGGAACACCGAGAGCATCCAGCTACTGCTAATAGCTAGCTATTGATCAAACAAACTAATTTTAGAAGTATTAAATATTCGTTACATCGGATGTTTGGACGCTAGTTAGAAATATTAAATATAGTATAATTATAAAACAAATTACACAGATGAGGACTAAACGGTGAGACGAATTTATTAAGCCTAATTAATCTATGATTAGCAAATGTGATGCTACAGTAAACATTAGTTAATCATGGATTAATTAGGCTTAATAAATTTGTCTCGTCGTTTAGTACTCGTCTATGTAATTAATTTTCTAATTAAATCATATTTAATACTTATAAATAGTGTCTAAATATCCAATGTAACACGGGCTAAAATTTAGCCACTGGATCCAAACACCCAAGTAAACGCAGTGGCAGGCAGGAGCTGAGAGTGGCACGCTAGGTAGTAGCAACTGTTCGAGCACGCGTTGCCAATCGGACAGCTACAGCTACCTGTGCTGAATCCAAGCGTCCCAATCGTGTCTGGAACTCTGGATCGTCCTTAGAATTTACTCATCAGGCCGGACAATAGTAGACAGGCAGGTGAGGTCGTCACAGGATTCTCTGCCATCAAGATGCACGATCGACGACTGCAGTGCTGCGTACTGACTCGTGAGAGATCATCGATGGGTGAACAGGCAGAGAGCTACAGAAGTACAGGGTCAGTTCTTGGCCTGTTGCGCATCGGTCTCACGCGTGCAGCAGCCCGCGACCGGCCAGCCATGGAAATGGGCACCGATCGATCGATGGAGCACACAGTTCTTCTAGGTACGACCTCACCGAACGGATCGGCAGGCAGATACAGGATTGAATACGCTAGCTTCAATTCACTGTTATTGAGAACGCATGCAATCGCCACCACCACCGTACCGTACCACACATGCCGTATTTGCAGGCTAATCAAGGCGCCAAAAATTAAGTGCCAGTAGTTCAGGCACTGCTGGTTGGTTGGTCTGGTAGGTTGATTATGGCTGGGGGCCGGGCTGGGCCGGGGGACAAGAGGATTACGCCGAAATCGGATCTGTGGTCTGCAGACAGGCAGAGAGAAAGAGAGAGAGAAGGCATCTAGCAGTACTGATTTTAAGTACAGCTACCTCTAGTGTCGGCATAAATCTGCAACCACTGAACCACCGGGAATCCCAGGCGGATTAAACCAGCGGTTTATGGCCGATCATGATGGCAGGCAAGGCAATTAATTAAGCGGCTGCACGGGACGGTGTTTCGCGGGAGATGCAGTAGTACATGCAGATGAGATGCTCGATCATCCATCCCTCCCTCTGATTACTGGTATGGAAGCGCATGCATATGCATGCATGGTGGCCTAGCTGGATGGTTCATATATATATCACCCAAACAAAAGTTCCTTTCTGCTTTGAGATCCACAAGCCAGAGATTAACAAGGTTTTTGTAAATGTCCTAGCTACCTACAGGAATGAACAAGGTTGCTAATCTGTTGCTGTAGTTAATTATTAGGGCTAATATGGAGGGACACGAACATGGCATGGATGATTTTGTTATGCATATAGCTTCTAACACTGCCAGATCGACTGCCAGTTTGATTAATTAGGCACCAGGAGGAAAACTCCAAGATATTGGATGGATGCGCCAGAATTGAACCACTTTACTATTACGCTGGGACTGGGTGCATGCTCCACCATCTATCCATAGTTCTAGTTATAGTATATAGTACTCGGTCTAATGGCTAAGTTTTTGGCTAGTTCAGCTCAGGTCTCGCTGTCTCTGGTGCGCACGCATCCGGCCTATAGTGCCCTGCTATACTATACATAACATGGCTAGAGACTTGTCTACCTCAAGCCTCCCTGACTTTATTTGTAGAGTAGATGTGTATATATGTGGCGGATTATTATTCCCGAATTTATCTTAAACACTCGATCAGTCTCGAGCATCGTATCATTACCTCATGTCCACAGTTACTAGCTAATGATCTAATTAACGGTTCCTAAAAAAATGACCTAATTAACCTCCACGGGCGTACGTCTAATCCCAGTGCCATCGATCCTTACCACAATAGTAATTAGAGGACGAGGAAGATATATGCAATTATGCATACACAGAGAAGGGACGACGACGAATTTATAGGAGGAATTGAATCGATGGATCACTCACGTTCTTGTGCAGCGGCGCGGCGAGGCGGTACTCGTGCATGACCCATCCGCTCGCCAGCTGGGCCGCCGGCGCCGGCGACAGCAGCTTGGTCTTTTTCCGCCGGGGCGGCCGCGGCGCGAACGCCATCGCCGTCTTCACGCCGACCAGGAGGCTGCCCCCGCCGCACGGCCGCGGCAGGACCACCGCCTTCTCCTTCCCCGCCGGCTTCCACCGCCCGCTCGCGGTCGCCCTGCCGGCGGCGCACCTGCCGCCGCCGCCCGCCGGACGGAGCGCGAAGAAGTACTTCTCCCCCTCGCCTGCTGCATCTGGAAAAAAAACAAGGAAAAGATTGCAACTTTAATTAGTTCTTGGAATGAATGAAGGTAGCTGTAGCTCGAAGCGTGCAGTGCGATCGAGGGTGTTGTTATTAATTAGTTAATTACCAGTAGGGGCAGGGACATTAGGGATGTCCCAGGGGTCGAGGCTGTAGAGGTCGCGGACGACGGGGATGACGGCGGCGGGCAGCGGGACGCCCAAGGCCTTGCGCCGGAGGTACTGCACCACCAGCTCCTCGTCCGTGGGGCGGAACCGGAACCCCGGCGGCAGCTGCCGCAGCGTCGCCACGCCGTCGCCCTGCCTCACCACCACCGGCGCTGCCGCCCTGCTGCTCTCGGCGGCCATGATATATATATATATATGCTCCTTTATTTGCCAAAAAAACTACTACTAGTAGTAGTAGCTTAATTAGCTGCTGCCCTACTGTGCTCACAGTCACCGCTAGCTCGCTTCGTACTACGCAGCTCACGAGCTATAGCGCGCACACACACGTACACCTGTGTGTGCCCTGCTCGCTCGCTGCTGCTATGTAGTAGTTCGTTAATCTCTGATTGATCACTTGCAGGCGCGCGCAGAGTGGTGAGCAGGAGGAGGCGTGCGGCTGCTTGGAGCGTCCATGGCGAGCGAGCGAGAGAGAGAGATGGGAGATGGAGGAGGAGGAGAGGGTGTGTGTGTGTGTGCCTGCCTGATGAGGGAGCGAGGGGAGGAGAGGAAAAGGGGCGCCGGGGGGCTTTATAGGGTGCCCTGTTGCGTCAAGCTTACTCCATCTCCTCCCTCGGCGTCTCAGCCTTACGCCATCGATGCCTTCTCTCGTCTTTAAACTCCATCTCTCGCCCTCGCCGATTTCGTGAACTCCTTCCAGAATTTCACAGGAAGGTTACTTGCTCGCCCCTCCACTACAGCGATGTGACACTGTTTGCTCTTTCTTTATTATTTAATTCCTTTTGCTTTTAATTTAATTACCGGTGTAGCGGATAATTCACCATCAATTTTTTTTTGCTTGACTAGAGCAGCATGGATTAAAAATCAGCTACCCACAATTCTGATTATGTGACGATCATCGCTTCATGAATTACATTAAATCGGCTGGAATCCAGCTTACGCCTGGCAGATTAATTTTGATCTGCACAGAAGATCCCATTTGGTTTTTTTAGGCAGAGTAGTGATAGTGAGTGCAAGTGAAATTACACACTATTTTGACATGAATCTCATAGGAATTTCATATGAGATAACGTTCAGTTCTTACATATACCTAGAAAAGTTCCCTAGCAAAAAAAAAAATTGCTAAAATGTGTCCAGTATTTCTTTCCTGGTAAATCTAATGCTCATTGGAATATACCTTAGCTTCCCAACACCTTATTTCATTTTTATGCAACAAAATCACTCCGTAGGACTACATGTTCCTCGTTTTTTACTAGGTTTTTCCACTGGGTTAGGGTTAGAGTTCGGGGTTAGGGTTTTCTGGTCTATCAACAGTAGCCCGGGTGGCTAGCTCTGCCGGAGCGCAGGCAGCCGGTGCGGGTTCGATTCTTGGAATCGGACTCGCGTCTCCCATCTTAAATTTCGCAGCCTCTCACACGTGGAGCCACAATAGGAATACGACGTACCCGTCGTCTACGGAGCCATGACGGTCGCGGTGATCTCTTCAAAGACGCGGTCTTCGGTCTGTTTATAGTTGTAGGTTTGTTTGAGTACATGTGGTGTGAGTGTGTGCGTGTGTGTGGTGGTGTGCGTAATGTACTGGAACAGATTCTACAGCTGTACCCAGATGAGATGCGTGTGGTGGAACATAATACTCGAATGTTCACAACATTTTTATTCAAGTTTGATAAACACACACACACACAAAAAAAACAGCTGTCCATGTATAGGTACACAACTTCTAAAAAATGGAGGAAAGTTCTTGCATGCGTTCCAAAAAGAGCCTTCTTCATGCGCCTATTGCTTCAACCATTATGTTTCAACTTTCAAGCAATGCAGAAAACGTTACGCATTACAGTACTAATTAAAACCGCAGAGATGGAATCAGGTTCCGCCCTACTACCCGGAATCAGAGCTTGCTTAACAGGCATGGTTTCCGCCAGCAATCTGTTCGTCCGGCGCAGATTTGGCGGTAGTGTATTTGCTGCTGTCCTCAGCTTGCCAGCGCCAAGAACCAACCAACTGCCCTCCATCACCACCCCACTAACCAATGCTAGCTGCTTGCATTGGGTCGGTTTCTTAACACATGCTGCATGCAAATAAAGCAGCGCAGCATCAGCATCTCTGAATAATAATCAACCAATCGCCGCGCTGATCCCACCATCAACCAATTATTATGTGTGTAAGTACTCTACTCTGCGTCTAATCAATCGAAGCCGTGCAAGGCAGTGTCAGTGAGTGAGTGGTGTGCGTGTGGCGATGGATCAATGAGCTCGCTTGTCGCCCTTCATTTGCTGATGCCTGATGCTGCCTGCGTGTATCGGATTTGCTTGCAGGGCATCTTGGTTTGGTTGGTTGCCCTTCGCTTTTCGTCCTCCTTTTTCTTGCTCGCTCATCATGTCCCCTTTCCGCGCACGGCCTCTTTTGCTTGCCCTCTCCTCTGCTTCTTCCTCCTCCTCTTCCTTCCCTCTTTTGAGCACTACTAGGTCTCCTTTCTTTGCAACCAGCAGAATCGATCGATCTTACCGTGTGTGTGGGGCCCACTCACGGCAGCTAGCACTGCGGTGGGTCCCGCTTGCGGCCGAACAACAGTGTGGGCACGGCCATGGCGGCGTCGTCTTCCTCCTTGGGTTGTAGTTGTAGTAAAATACAGCAGCCTGCAGGCAAGCTGTCGTCGATGGTCGACAGGTTCGTTTGGTTGCTGTTCTCAAGGGTTTACATATAGAAAAAGCCATCCGATCGATCTGGCCGTGTGGTGGTGTTGTTTAGGTGGTGGTGGTCTGTCAAACATGCACATGTCAGAACACACGGCGAGGAAGGAACGGTCAAGAGACATTGCCACCTTGGCTAGTAAACTCTGAACCTTGTCACCGGTTACCTGTCCACGTTAATCTATCAACTAATTTATGTGCCCTGTCGGGCGCCTCATAAAAATGTACAACTTCCTCCTAATCATGGACATAATTAGGTTTATATCTAAGCCGTCCTCATTATCTCAACCCTTATTTATTTACCTTTGTATGTAAGACTTTATAAGTTTATATAGTTCTTTATAAGTTTATATAGTTCGATTTGATGACACTCTATTAAGTTACATATAAATTTATTAGTTTATATATTTTAAATCATCTTTAATAACGATAGAGTGGATTTTTTTTGTAAAAAACATAATTATTATGATCCTGACCATTGTTGTTTGAGGCCACTAGATGGATAACTTGATATTCTGTGTTTCTATGAGAATTATATACGTTATTTTTATAACTCGTCTTTTGAAGATTAATATGGATGCTTCGTCGGAGGCCTCCAATTAATAATAGTAAGAGATATTGCATGGCTTCAAAAATTTTAATTAGCATGGGTCGTAACTGTATCCCTCACAAACAAAGTTCAACAAATATAGTAGTACATCATCCTCATGTTGCTTCCTTCCATCATTAATCCATATCACCAAAACGAAACGTGTGGTTACATTTCAAAATGCCCTTTTTTTTTAAAAAAAAGGAAAAATAAAGGACATATCACATGGTCTGAGGACCTACTGGCAATTGCAATTTGCAAGGGGGCTAGTGGTTGCACACATACATGAACAATGACATCAACCATGTGTCACACGGCATGCACATGAAAAGGGAAGCATGCAAACAAGCAAAACGGCCGCATTGGTCCAAATGTCGCCATTAGCGTGACAGGTTAATGCTAATCTTGGAGTAACTCCAACAAAGCCGACCCGGATGCATGATTTGCTGCGCCGGCCTGGCCGGATTAGAACGGCTGCATGACATCAATTGCTTTAACACCTTGGTTACCTATCTCAAAGCAGAAACACTACGGGCACAGTGCAAAGTCCACACGCGCTTTAGCCGATGCGCAAATAATCATGGTAAAATTAGACTGACATGTGGGGCTCGCCGCCGCTGCCACGTGTAAACCCAATTGTGTCATATGGCAGCGATTGACAGAAATTGCTCACAGGGGACTTGGTGAGAAATAAATATGGCTTCTTTTGTACGCCAAGCGTATTCTCAACAAAAGTGACGTCTTTAATTGGTGGTCAAAATCAGTTTTTCTCTCTCTACATGGGTAACTTGTTCCATGTGACTTGTTGGGGGTTCTTTTTCCATGGATTTCACGGCTTGCTTTAACCAACTTGTCGTGAAAACAACCACAAAATCTCTGCCTATTGTCAACGAATAATCCTATGTTGACAAGCGTCACTATAAATATACACGAATTTGTGTCTTTTGCGTTAATATATACATCAGAAAGGACTGTGTGTTTTTCAAAGAATTCACTGCGAGAACGCTACCTCTCAAGCACCAGAGAAGTGTATCCGAGAGGTAGCTTTCGAAGTTGCCCGAATAGAGGGGACAACAGCCCAATAATGAAATCCAGAAAAATAAAAACCCATCGTAAGAGGAAATAGCTGCTTCCATTTTTATCTCTACAAGAAAATGAGCTGGTTTACAGATTTCATATGTTCCAAAGCTGATCTCAAAGTTGAACTAAACAGCAGAGCCAGACTATATTACAACAGCCAAGGATGAATGTTAAGCTACAATTAAAATTTTTCCATATTAAATTTAACTGTAATCATTTGGTGTCGTAAATATATTTTTTTACCTTTTTAAATTTTGGTCCAACGTAGAATAGTTTGTCTTAGAACAAACTTAAAAATCCTTAAGTTTTCTAATGAAATTAAATGAGAGTATTTGTTTTCTGAAAAAAAGGAGAGTAAGAGAAACCAAAAGAAGAAGAAGGTGATGACATGCTTACACCAGATCCACCTCAATACCACCCCTACCCTACAAAAGAATCATTTTTCTCAATTAGAAAAAAAAAACACAGGACGTTTAGTTTCTTGCACTCACTCTCACTTGCTCGCTAGCGTGATGCGAAATGTCTGCACGCTGGGCAGAGGTGCCCAGCCCAGCAATTCCGGACAGCGACACCAAACAAACCGCTAGGCGCTAGCTAGTGGCACACTAGTGCACTGTGGGGCCCACCGCCCCTCCTATTTTTTATTCAGCTTTTAGTATTAACTTGTGCAACGAGGATTTTTATTGTGCTCCTGATTGGAGGAAAGGAAGGGCCAATCATTGATCACTTATCTCCTTTGCCCCAGCTCACTGGAAAACGGGATCATTGGGTTGTCACTCCCTCAAACTAGGTAGCCATGGATGATCCCAAGTCTCCAAAGCAATTGTGATGTTCATTTCTCAATGTAGAAGCGTCAGTAGTGGCGCGGTATGTTTAGCTTCGAGTCGGGGTACGTATTTTGTCAATTTCAGCTTCGAGTGAATGCCCAAGGTTTTGGTTGATTCTAGATCGCATTTGAAATCCAAGAAAGATTTATCGGAAAATAAGTAGATGAAAGGTGGCAGCAAAGGATGAAAATTTTCTTATGGAGTTTGACATGATCCTTCACCTCTTTGATATGTTCAATTCCTAATAGCGAAAGAGTTGGCTCATGGACTTCTCAGGCTCCAATGCCCATTCTTTTTTTTTTGAGAACGTGGTTTTGATGTTCATTGATTTGTATCATCTGCCATCACTGTGACTAAATAATGCTTCAGGATATATCGTACAATTGCTTCTATCTAACCTGACGTTGTATTTTTTGGACCAAGTGGTGTAACCATGCATTTATAGCGTCTAAGTTACATGACGAGTCTATAAGGGAGAGTATACATACCGTGTTCCGTTCAAAAAAGAGTATACATACCGTGTGTTGTTAATTAATAAGTGATCATCTATGCACGATTTTTCAGCAAGAGGGTCCCTCAAAATTGACCATACGAAACCCCTGCAAACCAAATGATTGAGATCAACTAACTACAATTCTATCCGCATAATCCCAACTGTTGCTAAAAGTGATTACATCAAATGCTCAGACATGCAGTAGACAGATCAAGGGCAAATTGACGAAAAAAACAGACGTGTTGTCATGATTAAACAGTACTTTGTGTGGTTGGAACTTTTTTTCTGAATTTTTGAGGGGCTGAGGGAAAAAAAAGCAAAGGCAAAAAATTAAAGTCTTTTTCATGTCTCCTTTTCCCCTTTGCGTTACTTTTCCACAAAACACGCTCTACTGGACCGTTCTGGTCCGTTCCAATGGTACCTTGAAAAAGGATCCCCATTACTTGGATTTAAATCACATATACATAGGCGGTAATTGATGGTTAAAAAAGCTTCAGTATAACAAAGTTTTGTAGATTTTTCAAATAGTCAAGCGAACCCTGCAACACTGCCCCCATCAGATTTGCCGAAGGAAGGTAAACAGTCGGCCATTTACTGGCCATTATTCGATGCTAAACAGATGTTTAAACGGGGTAAATGTCCAATTAAACAAAAACGGTCAGCCACCGTTCAGTGTTTAAACGGTTAAATGGTGTTTAAACGGGCTAAACGACCATTTAAGCGAACAGTGGCTTTTATATGCTAAGTCCACAAGTGGTAGAATTAGCCCCAAGCTTAGAAATGTCTCCGTGCAATTCTTGAGCTACTTATCCGATCGACAAATAAAATCATGATTCGTCAAAAAACAAATAAAATCATCTTAACATTTCTAATTAGAGGCTTCTTTTGGTGCCTCTACGTTAATCCTCACCAGACACGTTAGGAAAGAAAAAGATACATTCTAGAATTTTTTACAAAAATTAGAAACATCTGACCGTCCATCATGTAGCTTTAATAATGGTAGCCATTAGATCTACTAGTCTATCAATCCGTGCTTTTCGCACGGGTTAAAGTTTTATTAAGATATATAGATTTATTTTTAGTAATATTACAGGTGATTATTTTAATTCATCTTTCGTAATGGTGTTGTGTGTGATTTACGTGCAAATTTAGAAATTATTTTAATTTATCTTCCTTGATAGCATATTGGATAATTTATATGCAGATTTAACGTATATTTTAATTCATCTTTTATAATAGCACATGGTGAGTAATTATATGCAAATTTAGAGGGTTATTTAATCCATATTTTATAATGGTACGGTGGATAATTTTTATGCAAATTTAGGAGGTTATTTTTATTCATATTTTGTAATGGCGTGGTGGGTAATATTTATATAGATTTAGAGTTATTTTATTTCGTCTATCATAATGGCATGGTGGGTAATTTTTATATAAATTTAGAGGGTTATTTTATTTCATATATCATAATGACATGGTAGGTAAATATTTAGAAAATATAATAGATCAAATGGCTACTATTATTAGATCTATATCATGGACTGTTGGATGTTTCTGATTTTTGTGAGAATTTTTAGTATTTATCTTTTGTCCTATCGCGTTTTGTGAGGATTAACGTGAAGGCTCAAAAAAAAGTCTCTAATTAGTAATATTAAAATTATATTTTCTAAAATATTACCCACCATACTACTATGAAAAATGAAATAAAATAATCTCTAAATCTATATAAAAATTACTCACATGCCATTATGAAAAATGAAAAAGATAGATTAAATAACCCCCTAAATTTGCATATAAATTACTCGCCATGCCTTTATAAAAGATGAATTAAAGTAAACCCTAAACCTATATATAAATTAACCAATATGCAATCATTAAATATACGTTAAAATAATTTTAAAATTTGCACGTTCGCCCACAACACCATTATGAAAGATGAATTAAAATAATAATATATAATATTACTAAATATTAAAACTATATCTTCTCTAACTAGTGCGATAGCACGGGTTGATGAGCTAGTGGTACAAACGGAATTGTAACTCATGCTTGTGTCCACTCGGAATAGATGAATTTTGTAGCAACAATAAACGAGTTCTTTTGATGAACCCTATAACTGGAAAAAAAGGAATTAAAAAAAAAAGATAAAACTCAGCTTTTAAGAAAGCAGTTTGGATTACAAAGGCAATTACATCGATTACAAAGGATTATACAACTTTGAAAACAGACTGATTCTTTCTGATTGAGAACGTGTCCCACTGCCAACGAAAGTAACTCTGAAATGTGTGCACTGAGAAAAAGCAATTCAAACATTCTGTTCACATCGATTGCAGTTTCTCCAATCCTTACGCTTCCCCGAGCTGAATTCTCATCCCCATGCCGGTTCCAAACACATCCCATCACGCAAATGACGAAACAGATCGATTAAATATAGCATCACCCAGCACCAGGAATCCATGGGAAAGTAGCAGCTAAATTATCTTTTCACATGTACGATTTTATTCTCGATCTACGATGTTTCAGTTGCACACCCCCACACACAGATCACTCGCCCTTTTATGGGAAGTTGCCGTGCTGCAAAGCTTTCATCTTCGGTTGCTCTCTCATCACCTTATAGATCCTCATTTATTTGAACCTCATGCTGTCCTCCGTGGAAGCTGATAGCTCTACAAGACACTGACGTTTATGACTATTCAATTCATATCAAATGTCATATCGACCGAACATTTTATTCTGAAAACATGAAACAGGTTGAGTTCCAGGACAAGCAACGGATATAGTATAAGTTTCAGTTGAGTTTCATGTCGTCGCTCATCCTTCTTTCTACTTTTCTAGACCAATGGCAATACGTACATCATTACATACTATGAACATGACTGGTATCCTTTTTTTTAGCAATACTTAAGTTATGCAAGAGTTGTATATCAACAGATTATCGGGACCGTTGGATTCGAAACAGAAACCTGAGATCATGATCCCTCCTGGGGGTTCTAGATCCATACACTATAGATTCTAGAACGAAGGCAAGTACGTACGTACACGATTCCAGCAGTGCAGATTACAAACTCTGGTCATTCCCCATAACTGAAATTGCGGCTACCTTTTTCTCATCCTATGTTCAGACATGGAGGCAAGGAAACGGTACATATTTTTTTTTACATAAAAGTTAGGCTGTGTGATCTAGAGAGGACAGTGCAGGCCAACGCATAATTTGATTGGATTGGTCAAAGGGATTGCTTCCGATTGGGAGTAGAATATACGGTGGTGACAACTGACAAGTAGAGCTGGAGAAAGTTCAGTTATCTTTTCAGCAAAGCTTTTTGAAGCCCTTTCTCATTCTTCTGTGCCAGTTGCCGCATTCTTTGCCCTGCTCTGGAGTCCAAGAGCTGTTAAATCCCCTTATCCCTCACTACACTTTTGATCCAGTTGTTAAACAAGCAGAGAAGCATGCAGCAGCAGAGGGGAAACTTTTTATATTTATATGCAAGCTGAATATATGCTGTGTCCTAGAGATCCTAGGTGACTGACTTATCAATCTTGTTTTGTCTAGTACACCTCTACTATAATAGTTTGTGTCAGTTCAGGCTGAAGTTACTGAGACAGTTGTCAAGCATTGTGCAGATTGAGATTCTCTCCCAACCGGTTGTGATCCTCGTTGGCCTTACAAAATGGACCAACGTGACCAGGTTTTCTTCTGCTAACACGGGTTCAGTAGAAAACTGGAGATCTCCTCTAACTAATCAATCACCATTGTTGAATTATTAGGCTCTCAAAGTCTTAAACATTGTTGCAGAGTCAATTGTGCAACACCAGAAGCTATTACTTAGCTTGATGCGTTATAAAGTAGCCGTAGGTTCGATCAGTGTGCTCCAATAAAATAGTCTGCAATCTAATGCCTAGGTGAGTAACTTACTATCTCCAACAACACTCCTCAAATCCCATTCCCTATCACTATTCCAACTACTTTTCTCTCTGTCTACGGTACCACGTTTATATCAAACAGTGCAAAACAGTGTTTTAAAAAACCCCTTTAGGGATTCCCATTGGGAACAGCATTAGGAGTTAGTACTTAGGGTAAGATTTGTATATATTTTTTTTGGAAATACAAAACTAAGATGACACTTTTCGAGTTTTCATGCAGGGTCAACGTAGAGATTAGCTTATTGGGGTCAAAGGTGGGCAAGGGAGCCTTTGCCTTCACGCAGGAGGTGAGCTCCCTGAACCTGTCCCCGCCAAATACGTCGTATTTGATTTCAGCGTGTAGTTGAAAAACATGGGTCAAATGTTTTAAAATGTTCTTCCAGCTCCTATACCTAAAAAAGACACTTTGTATTCAAGTCACACTTGCTAACATACATTTAATAATTCTCGTTTAATGATATAATAAGGTGGCCAGTGGCCTTCTTGCCCGCCTCACCTGAAATGCTATTGCTTAGGAATATGTCAGCAACAACCGAACTGAGCATTGTGTGGGTAGGCATAAAGGATGCAACCTGAAAGCCAATTTCAGAAACTGGAGTGGTTAATTGTACATGACAACAGTTCTAACATTATGATGTGTGCATATTATCATATTTAGCTCAGAATTGAGGACAGACAGGGTTAGGCAGATGTTGGACTGCTCAAGCAACATGTCATCTTCAGCTACGGAGGCGAGCACTAGGCAGTATTGTTGACAGAACCTAGAAATTGACCCATTGTTGACAGCACCAAGGCAGGCCCAGGAAGGTTGATGGCATTTCTTTTCGTCGATTTGGTGCCCCCAATATAATCTCGGCTCAACAACACGCGACCTCATGGATGGCGAAGCTGATTTCCATTCCGGCATGTTTTGGATGAGCCTGAAATCTTGTGGGGCTACTGAAATCAGGATGGAGTCATCTCACAGAGTCTATCGTGCTCACTGCTCAGTGTGAAGTGATGTCACTCGTTCCTTGAACAAAAAGCAAAACTTCAAATCTCGCGGAGAAGGGAATAGGCAAGCGAGCAAGCAAGCAAGCTACCTATCAGCGGTTAGGTGAAGATCAGTCTTGTGGAGACGAAGATCTAGCTGCCTGGGATGTGCTGAGCGTTTCCACCATGGGAAGCCAACCTCCAGCCAGTTACCGGATCCTGACTCGCACTGTGACGTAACGTAGCGGCTCAGCAGTTCAGCATCAGCAGCAGCTTGCAGGAGTTTTTCCACCCACGACCACGAACACCATGGCAATGTGAACATCAGAATTGAGCACCACCGGTTAGTGAAAGCTAAAGCCTGAAAATGCCCTTTTCTTCAAAGCATGATGGCTCACATTTGCACCAGGCCATTTCCGGCCGCCTTTTCAGGGTTGCTTTCTCAGTCCCCACACACACTGCAGTGCAGCCCACTGTGAATGCCTTTGGAGTGGGGTTGCATGCCTCTGACGACTAACCTGTATGGTCAGCTTGGCCATGAAGCAAGTCTGTGACTCTTGGCCACCTCTGAATCTGATCCATTAATCCACAGGGAGAGAGAACCAACAGAGATGCGCATTGATCGTAGCAGCTGGTTAAATCCTCTGTGAGCTGAAAGAAACCTCCAATAATTCAAAAGCTAATTGCCTTTTAAAGAAGGGGGGAAGAAGAAGACATCATGCGAGGATCCAGTCCAGCCTATGCCTAATGCGAAGACAAATTAGGCCAGGCAAGGAGCGACAAAAATTAGGCTGGTGCGTGCGTGGTGCCGTTGTCCAAAGGGCAGCCCAAGCCAGAGGGAGGGGGACCCTGCCATGCCATGGATCTGCCAACGATCTGATCCCCTCCCCTTGCCATCTCTGCCGATCGGCGGCACCGACATGGCGGCCTCGCAGCGCCTCAGAGCACGGATCAGGAAGATCAGGGAGGACATTCAGACAGCGATGGGCAGTTTGATCTTTTTCAGGTGTTGTTAGGCCTGCCCTCGAAGATCTTTCGGTCCTCCAATGGTCAGTGGGACTGGGAGCCCTTTCTTCTCACACTCGGAGTGTCAAGTGCAGTGCTTGCTTTCGCTTGTGCTGACCAGGCATGCATGTGCGATGAGTCATCTGCAAATAACTTTCCTGCCCTGGGGGTGCCCGGATGGGCGACATGGAGGTGGAGCAGTGGAAATTGGTGGCAGCGCCAATGATTCAGTTCAGGTCGGCAGCAGAGGAGTTCCTGACCATGCAGTGTTGACATGTGCTGATATATGCTGTGGACCTGTGGTCGTGCAATGCTCCAGACTCCAGTTAGGGCTCAAGAGAAAGCTATCGCTATTCTGTGGCAATGTGGCCACCATGCCCCTTGCTGCCTGCCCGGATCCACGCGGACGAAGGTGGCAGCATGCCACAAGCCCACAAATGACATGCACTCCAGGCGAGTCTTAGAAATAGCTTGTTTCATCAGGGAAGATGTTTCCCAGCTCAGTGCAGCTCTAGTTTTGGTTTTGCTAGCGCTCTGATGTTTCAGTTGTGGTTCCTAGTGTTATAGTAGTGTGTTATGGTTTAGCGCTTGTAAATTTGTAAGTGTTTTTTTTTCCTTTTGTTTCTTCTAATAAAGCTCGCGGGGCAAAGCTTTTGCCGCGCTTTCGAAAAAATTTTAGGACGTGCAGAGTGATGGAGGTGCAAATGCAGAGATGCAGTTGCCAGCCTCGCCAGGAGGCCAGCCCACTATCAACATGAAAAGCAAGACAGATGTCTGGGCAAGAACTGGATGTCGAGATTACAACCTTGCGAGTTTCCAGTGATACATTGATGTACCTGTAGTTGACAACACTTTTCCGTGAGCCTATTTGCAACAAGACCACGATCCATGGTCTACTGTACTACTAACAGGAATTGGGTTTGGATTACATGGAATTGTCTATATATGCACTCAACACCCGAAGTATATACTAACTAAACTGTCAAACTGATGTTAAACTCGTCCAATTTGAACGATAATCGGCTGAAGACGAATGCTTGCCATCCGTTTCAAGGGTCAAAACTGAGGTGTCATTTGGGAAGTCCGATGTACCTTCAATGTTGCTGCTCAATCAGTTCGGGGATAAGCCGGAGCAAGAACCCCAGCTGCTGCTGCGAGAAGGCCTGATGCTTTGCTCCGTCCAAACCTGCACCGCCCTGGCTGAGGTCTGGTTTACTGAAACCAGACACAGCGTTTGAGATCTCCTCCACCTGATCAACGATGACACCGTTTATGCCCATCAGGTACTGGATATAGACTGCTTCCCATACGTTACTGCGTATTCGTGCAACCAAGATACACATGAAGCCTGTAAGATTATTGATGAGCAGATGACGGTGGATTGATACCTTCTTTATTAAAAATATAATTGGCAGTTCGCCTACTCAGTTCATTTAAAAATGGTGGATTGACACAAGAAAGATATGGATATGTTGCTTACTTGAGCTGCCCATACGTGAGAAGTACAAGGTTAGATTCTTGTGCTCTGATGACTGCAGATGGGTTCTTGAGAACACCTCTCACTTCTGACACGATCCCATGCAAATCATACTCTAGGCATACCCGGATGGCATCATCAGGTGAGTTCCTTCTTGAATCATGGTGTTTGGATGTCCCTCCTTCTGTTAAGAAAAGTACCTAATGCAAAAAGGGAAGAGGAGGAGATGATTATTCTGAACGTCGATATGTTTCTAGTATGACGCCTAGCAAAATTTTATTCACTTAGAAAAATAATTCCATCCACACTAATATTGGATGTAAATATATAATCAAATATCAGCTGAGAATTGGTTCATATTTTAGATGTAGTATATTATCCACTTTGCAGCCATCTGATGATATTTGTTTCCACAGAACCAAAATAAACTGGCAGATGATTTTGTACGTTAAAAATTAGCTGCGCAATTACGCTTATTGATCTCATTGGTCTATTCTCTATTGTTTAATCAAGTAAAACGATGAGCCCAAGACATTCCTACATAATGTAACTAGCTGAACTATGATCTACTCAGAATACTCTGATGCAAGTGTATCACAATCAGATTCTGTCTTGAAAAAGGTGATGTGTATGCATGTCTATGAATGTATCGAGCATAGGAATTTCATAACCATAACAATGTTAGATAGAATACAGATTGAGGAAACCTGTCAAACAATTCAGACATAAAACAGAAATAAGTTTCAAAGCATACAGGGTATAGGCTTTGGAGTTCCCGCATCATCCTTGCTGCGTCAGGATGGAAAGATGAGAAGAAGACTGGTCTGTTCCTGGCATACTGAAAAACAACCTGCCAAAATGATTTAACACCCTTATTGATATCAGTCGTCACATCTTAGTGCTGAAATGGATGTGAATAGGCTGGAGCAAATAAATTCATATTGCATTAAGTTCTATATACAGTAGGGACAAAGGCCATACTTTCAATATAGCTTGAAGAGCACACTCAAGGTCTTTTCTGTGATACATAATGTTGTCATCAAACTTTAGCTCAATGTTAAATCCCAGACGAGGACTGACATGTTCAAAGACCTCTTGCAGTGTGCAAAGAGAATCATCTTCTTCTGTTCTCCAATCAAGGACTCTACCATCTCCTGTCCGTCTAAGTAAAGGCTTGAAGACCTGAAAAGCCAGTGCAAAAAACAGAGATTGTATCAGCATCTTGAGCTTGCATCCATGGACTTTGCATGAAAAAACAAATAGCAATAAGGTATGACACCTTGTGAGATCCTTTTTGTGGCCCATAAGAGAGGAATTCTTCCAAGAGAAGGTCAGTAACACGCTTTTCATATACAGTCCCCTACACACCATACACCAACAATAGGTTTCGACTAAGAGATGGATAGGATATTGCAGAAACAAAACAAAATGGACAGGAGATGTAAAAAGAACATACATTCCGTTGTGTTAGGATGAAATCATCATGGAAGATTATTGGGCAACCATCTTTTGTGACCTGTAAACGAGGTGGCGAGATTAATCGTTCCTTCAACAGATCAGTCCGATCGTCATAAATTCATGGACAACATCACCAAAGCAACTGATCAAGAGAAATCAATCAGCTGAACTACACTGAAAATATTAAAATGGGATAGGCAAAGCGCACAAGCATAACACATAAGCTTCTGTAACTGCCCATACTTATTTGACATTGCTCTAACAAATCATCCATTTGAGGCTCTGACCACATATTAGCGGTAAATACAGGTGTGTAGACAGGAACGGCTCTAGTGTTTGGAAATGGATGCCTTGAATTCCCGACACTTGCCTCATGAAGAACTTTAGCACAAGAGAACAGTTTAAAACAGTCCATCACTATCATTGTCGTGCAAGAGCGTGTACCATATCATACTACTCGCACATTGACCTATCGGGACACAAACTAACCAACTTCACAATCTAGTCCACGCAGGGGCAGATCTAGGCCATTTTTGTGGTGTCCCATGACACCAATGGATTTTGCTAATCTCCATTGAAATAGCTGCATATTAATGCTCAAATAGTCACTTGACAACACTACATAATAGAGACGACACCAATGAGTATTTTGTCTAGATCCGCCACTGAGTCCACGCGTATGATTGCTTCATTGCTTGCTTTTTTTTTTTTTTATTTGGATGAGCCAGAAACCTAGCATGTGAGAGAGTAACGCGCTGCAACCAGATACGCTACATCCATGTTCTAAAATAAATGGAGATGGTTCATGAAGGTCGCAACGAAATTAGCTGACTAGTTGCATCCACGAGAGCAGAGCGCGCGATTCCATTATTGCGACGGAATGGAGAGGGGCCAGCCAGCCGCGCACCCACATTTGTAATAGACCAGCACTACCTACGAGCTCAATTAGCAAACCTCGCAGGCATCGCGAATTCGCAATGCTGCGGCGTACTGCGACTCCAACCCAAAACGAGAGGGAGCGCCAAGCTGCAGACGCACGTACCTGGACGTCGAACTCGACGAAGGCGACGGCGGCGTGCGCGGCGGCGCGGCCGAGGGAGAGCAGCGTGTTCTCCCGCTCCCTGGCGGTCCCGACGCGCGCCCCGGGCGGCGCCCCCACCGCGTTCATCCCCATCCCGCGGTGTCCCCCCACCGCCATCGTCGTCCCCCGCTCCCCCAGCACGAACGGCGGCTCCCGCTCCCGCTCCCGCTCCCTCCTCCCGCCGGCCGACGCCGCGGAAGGCGCCGAGGACGCGCTCGCCGCGATCCCGCGGAGCCCAGCCGCCGCGCGGGTCGCCGCCAGGAGCGCCATCCCGGCCCGAGCGCGTCGCCGTCGCGCACCGCTGCCGCTCGAATACTTTTTTTGAACGTTTTTAGACCCGCACCCGGCGGCGTCGCCGGAGGGAGACGTCCCGTGGAATGTTCCGCCGTGGCGCGGGTTTATTCGGAAAGCATATTCCGTTTGAACGGACCGAATATTCCGTGGAGGCCCAGCTTGAGAAGGGGCCCAGGACCGTATTTACCTGGGCCGACATTTTGTGGGTTGGGTCAAGGAGTTCGAGAACCAGCCCAATGAGAAGCGGAGGACGCTTCGCCTGTCACGTCATCATGACATCATCGATTGTGTACTAGTAAGTACTGCCGGAGGCCGCCGCATCGCCCATCCCCTTCTGCAAGCAGAAACAGAGCTAGGGTTTTAGGGGAGCGAGAGGGGGAGAAGCAGAGGCGCTATGGACAACGCCGACATGCAGCGATTCCTCCAGGTGAGAACTTGTTTCTCCTGCTCGTGATCCGCTATTGGCCGGCGCGCGCTGTTGTTGTCCCGCAAGGCCCGAGTTCTGCTGTATATCTGCCCATCTGGGCATGCGGCTGTGGATTCCGTCGTCGGCACTGGTTCATTACGTTCTGATGTACCGGCGGACATCGATTCACCACGTTCATGATGTAGTATTAGTTTTTTGCGCTATGTCTTGTTACGTAGGGAATGCTAAATTTGTTTGTAGCGCTGTTCTGTTAAGCAATCAGTAATGGATCTGAAGCCTCTTAGAGGCAGCACAAGGGGGGTGGTGTGTTTTGCCGTGGTTTTGATTTTTGAACCTTGCCTCTTGGCAGCGATGACTGCTTCAGGTTTCTACGTATTTCATTAGCTGTGCTAGGTTCTGAATATTGTGTTTTCTTCAGCTTTTCTGCATGATGACTTGAGTTAGATTTGGGATTTTCCTTTCTTTTTTTTTTCATATATTGGAGGTTAGCTAACTGCATGATCATACCCATGTTTTTATTCTAATAGAGTTTGTTATTAGCTTTGGAATCAGATGGTTAGTGTTTGTATCCGGTAACCAGCAGTAAATTGTTTGATTGGTTACTGATTTATTGTGTCGCTATATCATATTACTGTCATAGCGATACTTGAGGCACAGGCACTTAGTGTGAGCAAACTTGGCAAATTCGCTCTGATGGTTCTTTTACCTGAGGTTGAAGAAACCTGAAAATTAGGTTCCCTTCTCCTTTAGCTTTAGGTAAGCCAGATCTGGCCTGATTGTTGGATTGTCACCTCATGATCATTGAACCTCTGGCTGTCGTTTTGTTGGCTAGCGAGTATTGTTAGCATTCACATATAAGCACCTTAAGGAGCAGAGAACCTAATTCGTCAAGTTCAGGGGCTTAGCTGTGATGATCACGCAAGTTTAGAACCCTTTGGTGAAATTTGCTAGCCATTCTCCATGTAGGTTTGCAGAGCTTGGTTTTTAGGAGCTGGTTTAGTATTGCGATCAAGATGTGTTAACTAAAATGATGGCTTTCAACCGTTACTTTTGCCACTTTTCAGTCATGTCATAGTAGGTTTAGTTAGGAGCTTGTGATGCCGTAGTTTAGCCACTTCAGCTGTTAGAGAATAATTTTAGGTTTTCAATTTTGGTCCTGCTCACTGTTCTGTTTAGCTACTGGTTCATATAATAACACGATATACTATCTTTAAGGCTTTCGGCTAATTGTCATCTTGATCTTGTTGTCTGCTTAACTCTGGTATCTCACTCTCACTAGCCCTGTTCCTGTATCACAGTTTCATTCCTTCCTTTCCTTGATTCCTCAACTTTGTTCTTCACAAGAACAGAAATTGTCTTGCTTATTGTTATATAAAGCATGATATAGTTATAATAACATAGCAATTGTATAATTTTCGATGTCTGCATAGGAAAATGTCATTTCCATTCTTGATGCATATTGTTATATTCAGCATTCACCGCTAGCAACTCAGCATGTATGATTAGCTTGGTTTATTGCTCAAGGTTGAGAATTGATTCTGCTAGTTACTGGTAATAGATGTTTCGAAATGATATTGCCACTTCCCAAGTATCTACAGATTTATGGTAGCTAATCTAAAGCTTAAACATTTAAGAGCATTACCTTGCTTCAATGAATGGTTATGGTATCTATAGCAGCTTCAAGAGTTAGGAAGTTAAAAATACACCTGCATTTGCATGTTGGTTGCATTGCATTTATACATACAGATATCCAGCTGTTCATATTTCACATTTGTACCCAGTATGGTAAATGATCTGCAGTGCATTATTTCGTGATGCTATCTCTTGCGTTATTTGAACCTAGCCTCTGTCTCACATTGGATTCATTTGATGCATTTGTACGTTGGATTGCACTGTTTGTGTACCCGTTCTATTTTATGGTACACAGTCCCCCATTGCCTAGCAGGAAAGAAAACCATTGTTTGATAACGCCATCTCTTGCATTTTTGTAATTCCTAACCACCGCCTCCCATTTGATTCCTTTGAGCTAGCATGCGCGCTTGCCTGTTATCTTCCGTAAATGAGTTCTTGCCTGAATTTCTGTAAACACTGCAGCAAGAGCAGCAGAAGGCGATGATGGGCGAGATGGTTGGCAAGCTAACGAGCGTGTGCTGGGACAAATGCATCACCGGCACTCCAGGCAGCAAGTTTACCTCCGGTGAATCAACCTGCCTGACCAACTGCGCCCAGAGGTTCCTCGACATGACCATGATTATTGCCAAACGGTTCGAGATGCAGTGAGCATGAGCCGTCGGCGCCCAAAACTGTTGCTTTAGTCAACCACCTCGAGTTTTTCTTCGTCTTGAGCTTATTTTTACCCTTGAAACGATTAAACAGGGAATGATTAATGTACTCTCAGTATCTATTGCCTCGTTGGGCGACGTGCTAAGGTGTGATTGGTACCTTTGAAACTGGATTGGTACATTAAACAACTCGTGCATCGCTTGTTCTTGACTAGAGCATCTCTAGACTTTCATTCATCTTTCCCAAATCCAAGTACCCATAAACTTTTATATTGGGAGAGATTGTTCCAACGATCTCCCCATTATCGTGGGCACAAAAAATAATTTGAGCATCTATCCGATATCCTGATAATATATGAGACTATTGGAAGGTTGTAAAAGCATCTATCCAAATTCAATAATCCTAGATGTAGTGCCCGTTGAAGGCACACATCTTCCTAGCATACATGACACACCAAGTCTTGTAAGCAACAGTGAACAAAAAAATAATCCTAGATGTAGCATTTGTGCTCTTTCAATAAAATCATTAGGAGTTTTTTTTTGTGATAAAGATGCGTACTCGTATATTAATATAACATGAAAACCAGAGTACAAATATTTGGGACATTCCATCCCAAAGAGCGGGCTTGTAGCACCCTAGCTACAACATCAGAGTCTACATGACTTATACAAATATGCTCAACTGCCTGCAAATCAAGTGGTCTAACAAACATAACTCCACCCTTCTGTTGGTACGGACACAGGTGATGACTCCATCGGGGGCGCTAAGCCAAGAGGCTACGATAAAGACATCTAAGATCCTCAAAGTTGCACTCCGATAGTACAATTGGCGCTCTCCTCGACTGTCTGACCGGCCTGTGTGGTGGAGAATTAGAAGTCTTTAATCCGTAGATTTTGTATTAGCATCACCGGATTTAAGAACATGGTACCACTTCTCCTTACGTTGAATCTGAGGACCATCTTCGACCAAAATCGGAGGTCAATCCGAACGTTTGAAGTTGTTGTGCCACTTCTGCTACCACCAAAAAAGCAGAGAATTGAAAGTGCACTAGACCATTTTCGTATGGATAGCGCTTTCTTGTGCCCGGGAGCGATCGACTTGAATGGATGCAGCCTGCTATTAGAATTCAACTCATCGTTGCAAAGAAATTCTGCATGTGCAACAAGTAAACAAGCACGTAATAACTCCTGCTCCCAGAGCCATGTGATACGAATTTCCTATATAGCTTTTGGAAGTTTACAAACCATGCTATCTTCCGCTTTGAGAATCATGCATAACGTAATATTGAAATAGATCATCTAAGATGTTAAACAAAATTTGAATAAATATTAAAATTATTGTTTTAGAATGTTGACTATGTTTTATTGATGTACAATGTTTTGAGCATCTGCTTTTAGATTCATGTACAAGCATGATTGTTGAACTAGATTATTTAAGACGTTGAATAACATTTTACAAAATGTTGAATTTATTATTTTAAAATATTGACTACATTACATGTATAGGTCTCTTGTGACGTGGCAGGTCAACATTGAATTGTTGAAGTAGTTTATTTAAGTTGTTGAATAAAGTTTGAAGAAGTATTGAATCTAAAGATTTAAAATGTTGATCAGATCCATCTGAAAAAAAAATACCGACTATATTTATGTTAGATATCGGTGAACTATTTTTTCAGTGATAGTATGACACAATAATAAACTGTTGTAAACTTTTATTCGCTTAAATAGATTAACTTTATACTATTAGATCTATTGGATTTTAAAGATGCATGATTTAACCATTTGTCCTCATGTGATACGTGTTTTTGGGAGCCGGAACGTGTCCATCAACACAATGCTTTGGAGGGACGTGTGTTGGTCGCCGTGGGGGCCACTGACGGAGCTGGCCCAAGGACTCCTAGCTACTGCAGCAGCATCACCGCCAGGAAGGGACCAGTGCCGCCGCCGGCTGCAGGGGCTCGGCACGCAGCCGACTTGCCGACGACGATCCCGGAGAACCCAGCCATGGGCGAGGCAGAGAGACATGCATGATGAAACGACCCGGATCTCGCAAAGCTGAGATCCAAGCCTATGTATCATTGTGATAGTCCCAGGATACCTCTACTATCACGATTTTACCTGTCTCAGAAAATATCACAGCCAAGACATCGCATACATCCCATTATTACACACCTATTTTAGTATATACAAGTTTGGCACAAGCCGGTACATAGTTCAATTGAACTGAATCATACAGAAAACGTAATCTAGCAGCGGAACATAGGTCTTCGAGTCCATCTCCACAGGCATGCTTGAACGAAGCACAACAACCCTGGATCTTCCGAGTTGGTCGTCGGTGTTCAATCCTGAGTCAAAGCTAAACCTGCTCGATAAGCGAACAGTCCACCGTCATTCACCCATACGCTATCGGCTGTGGACTACGTGCACAGTATTTCAATGAAAAGGTAAGGAAGGGGCTTCCTACGTACGGCAGCGGTGCGCAATACCATCCTCAACGATCATGATAGTAATAATAATATCTCAAAAATCACACATATCCACCAATCCTCAACATAAGAATCGATGTCGACCTGGTTTCACCACCAGATCAATAATTCCATATACCAATATCCATACACATCACACCATCAACACCTTCTCATCACCACCACTCATATCCATTCTAAATCTGCTAGAGCCATTTACCGGTCAAAGGGCTAATGAACTCACCGCAAGCCGAAAGTGGCTTGGGGCTCCGCTGGAGCCATTTTACCGGCCAAAGGATTGATGAACTCACCGCAAGCCGAAAGTGGCTTGGGGCTCCGCTGGAGCCATTTTACCGGCCAAAGCGCCGATGAATTTGTGCCCAGCCTTCGATAGCTACTTTTGCTCATATATTGTCATCTTTTATGCTTCATCAATTGCAGTGTTTATCTCGTATCCCCAAATATTTATTATTCTTATATACTGTCACATTCGCTTTGTTGCGACACATGTTTCGGTACATGTTTTTTTAACCTTCGTTGAGAATATATGACATTGTTTATTGGCTTTTATATTTCATTGACCACTGACATTTTGTGTCATACAATGGCCACCTACGAGCACCAGCCAAAAGGGGCTGGGGAGGGACATGTTGGTGAACCAATCCGTCCCAAGGATGATTGTTCCCTGGTGCCCGCAGGCAAGGCAGCAAAGGCAAAAAAAGCAAGCTTCGACGACACGGCATCGGCTTCGCCTACGGCTTAGGGGCTCCGCCGACACCTTCGCCTCCGCCAATCTTCTGCGGCTTAGGGGCTCCACCGACACCTTCGCCTCCAACGGTCATCTACGGCTTGGAGGCTCTGCCGACACCTTCGCCTCTGATGGTCATCTACGACTTAGGGGCTCCGCCGAATTCCATAGCTTCGCCCGCGAAACTATGCTCGGGACCTTCGTCGACCTCTTCTACTCCATCGGACAACTTCGGCTCGAGGGCTTCGTCGGATAGGACTGGGACGTCAAGGGATCGTAGAAGGCCTTCGGCAACCACAACTACCCCTACTTCGGCTGCCTCGACTACTTTCAGGCGCGAAGGCTCGAGCGAGGACTCGGGCTATTGGAGCAAAGAAGATATAACAGAAGATCGAAAAGCGAAGGATCCATTTCATCTTTTCAAGCGAAGGTCATTCCTCTCGTCGTCGGATGTGATAAATGTAAGTGTTTAGACCAGAGATGCGTATGTGTTCTTTTCTCCATCTCATTTTTCCCATTGGGTTTTGCGGATGGAGTTTTTAGCGAGGCGACACACGGGTTAGGTCAGAGGTCGTTCCTCTCGACCTGGTCAGAATATAGGCTAGGCCTGTTCCATTTTCAGCTACTTCGTCGTGATGTAATCCCAACAAAGTAGCTGATGGGCTACTGTTGGGGGAAACAGCCTAGCCCCTAGAAGGCCCGGCCTAGTAAATGGCCGGCCCATGTGCAACAGGGACCTTTCTGTAATTCTAGAGTTCTCTAGGGGAAGATATGTAAACAGCCACCTCCTATATATACGGCCTTAAGGCTAGGGTTTGGGGGCACGTGACAATGGAATGGAACAGTTTACTACTTTGACCTTCGTCTGAGAGTGCTTGTCTCTTTACCCTTCGTCCTTCTTGTACCTTCGTCATCTTTCTCCCAGCGAAGTTCTTGGCTCGACGAGACCTTCGTCCAAATCTGCTCGGCCAGAGCACAACAATTAGGAAAGTACAAGGATGGAAGCCATTGTCCACTGCACTGAAAAAATGGAAAAGGGGAGGGTACCAGGTCTGGAATCCAAATAATATAGTGAGAAACATGGGGCTGGAGTCCTTACCTCTGGCATTGAACACTTGTTGTCTTGTTCTGAATGACGTCGAGAAATTTCCAGACATTAGCGCAAAACAATCAAGTGCGACCAAAATGTCTGATGATTCATCTAGTTCTAAGGATGGAACAGGGGCAGGCCCAAGTGGTGGTGGAAATGAATCTGTTGGCAAGGATAAAAATGAGAAATTTCTAGCCAGGGGAAGCCAAGGCCCAAGTGGGGGTGGAAAGGAATTTGGTGGCAGTGATCAAAATGAACAAGGATCAACTGAAAGCACAAATATTCCTCGTGGACAGCGGATGGTCCAACTACTCTGAGTGTGTGCTAATTTCACAATCCAAGGCATCAACCTTTATGATTCCTCTAAAGGATAGAGTATTTATGAACGATCATGTGGTGCAGAGTGTGAGGATGAGATTGGGATGGCTAGTATGGCTGACTTGGACTTACATGGACCTTCCAAAACCATCAGTGGTGAAGATCTTATTGATGCTGAAATTTTTTATCCAGTCTCCCAGCAGTCCAAGAGGTCTAGAGGAAGCGAAAATGTTGTCGGTACTGAGCTAGATGCTATGAGAGTTCAGTGGCCGCTTCACGATAGTGGGGAAGGACATAAATGTCTCGTTTTCCGCAAAAGCCACCGCCAGGTGATGCAGATTTCATGTGTAGTAATTGAAAATGCAATTCAGGCTGAGATTCTGGTTAAGCTTTTGTTGGGTGAACCACTTGCTCAAGACTATATGCTCTGTGGAACCATCAAGGCCTCATCATCTGACTACAGAGTCAAGTATGTGACTCTTTTCAGCGAGAGAAGCCTGGGCATACGTTCCTGTAGATGGACTTGCTTACCGCTGGCAGTTCCTGTTGTGTGTTTATCTCACGGTGCTGAATTAGGACTCGCCATTGATCCGAATCTGAAAGTTACAAAACCATCTGATCCAACCTATCTCATGGAAATGGCTTATGATCTTAGATTCAGTGCTGAAGGAGAACTAAATGTCAAGTTTGGTGGTTTTGAGTTTATAGTTGTTCTAAGAACGCTCCCAAATCCATAGCACGAGGATTTACTCCAGGTGAGGTTATAACTCCTAGGTAGTTATCAGTTATGTTATTTAAGGTGCTGCCACAAGTTATGTGCATTTATTGACCATGGTTAATTCTGACAAAAGATTATTCCAAAAAAAATGTGACAAAAGATAATCTACAAAAAAGAGGTTGGCAAGGTGACAATAATGTTTTGTGGCATGGAGACAATTGACCATTTGATGTTTCACTGTCCTCTAGCCAAGTTGGTATGGGGGCATTGTGATTTGGGCATTGGATCTCAAAAATGCCCCTGAAAATTGCCAAGACATGTTGCGGGATGGCTTAATAGAAACTTGTTAATTGTAGGAGTAGCAGCCATTTGTTGGTCGTTATGGAAGACAAGGAATCAAGCTTGCTTCCAAAATAAGATTATTTCTGACCCAAATACAGTAATATATATGCTTTGTTCATGGCTTACTACTGGTCTCTTTTGCAGCAGGACGAGGAGGCAAATAGGATCAATTAAGGAGCGACGAGATTGCGCAAGGTGGTGAAGGACTTTGGAAAGCTGGCGATGAATTGGGTGCCTTTGAGAAGATGTATTGGTGATGGACGAGGAAGTTAGTAGAGAAGGCTTTTTCTGGGCTGACTGTAGCTGATGTAGGGAGTGCGAGCTCCAGGTAGCTAGTCTTAGCTTAAATGGTAGATGCATGTCTGTGTCAGCGGCAAAATTCAAATGAGTGATACTCTGTTTTGTTTGGGGCCGAGGTAGGGTGGGAGGGGCCCATATCTCTGGTGCCTTGTGCTGCCAGAACACTTGTAATGATCACGGTTTTTTTATTGAAACCCGAGGGCAATTCCTCTTTTTGAAAAAAAATTTGGCCATGGCTATTAGTAATACAATTGAGCTGCTTTTCTAGGTCTATGGCTAATGCATTGAAAGATTTCCAGATGCAATACAATTCTTCCCGGACTATCTGGTGTGGACCATGCTGTTTCTGACACCGCCATGCATAGACTATTTGGGACCATTCTTTTATTGCTACACAAGTAATTCATGATGTCCATTGCTACAACCATGGCTGTTGTGCGCCTCTGGTTGGCTGGGTTCAGTCTGGTTCAGTCTGCTGCTGATTTAAGGTGTCTTCGCCGTGAAGATGTCTAGTCTTCATTATTATATATTTTGGTTTATGATGCGATTAATAAGATGATGTTTTTATACTGGTCAAATCGTCTTCCTTCGTGTCCCGGTTTAACATGATTTTTTCTATGGTAGGCATAATCTGAAAAGAACAAAGGAAAAAGACTGAATGAATTCGGTTTGAATAGTGTAACACTGAATAATGTCTGAAATCCAAAGTATGCCAATGCTGCCATTTGGGAGCAGAAGATGAATAAGGATTAAAGGAGACAGGGATATTTGCTCAAACTCTCATTTTGTTCACACAGATTTGGCTGAAAATTTGACTGAATTTGTGGAGTCCACTCTAACTGCATCTTGCCATCAGCCCATCACGCTCGCATTTCGCAACCCAGCTGGCAGCTTGGCAGAGCTGCCTCTCCCCTGACCAAACTATCTCTCCGCATCGCCGCCAGCCACCGGAGCCCCACCAAGCAGGATGCCTAATGCACCAGTGGACGATCTCGTGGAGGAGGGTCCTCCTCGTCCCACCCAACGATCCCGCGCAGCATATTTTGTCTCGGCATCGAGACCACCAATCACATGCACCTAGCAAATGTTAAGTTCAAACAATGTTCGGACTTCCGAACTCTCAGACTGTTCTTGAATAACCACGCATTAGTGTATCTGAACTGTCCATGTTCTCGAGTATGTCTTCCCTGCACCTCAACAAAAGTTGTTTGCTGCAGTCCTGCAGATAAGAAGATTTGCCTGTGCGAATCTTGAAGTGTTCAAAGCATGGACTGAGCACCTTTTAAGCTCTGAAAGATCATGGGAACGTCAACTTGGACCATTGGATACCAAATTCATGAGCATTCAAACTCTATGTTCCTGTGTTCACCTGTCCATCATGTCACAATAGCTTCAACAGGACAACTTCTCTCTGCTGAGTACAGTAGTCGAAACGATGGCCAGCACTCATATCAGTTCACAATGTAAAGATTCAGAGCATGTTCCTAGAAAATATCAAATTCTTTGAACTGTGGGAAATTTAACGTTCTAGTATCCTATCATATTTCGCCCTATGAAAGTCAGGTCAGGTAGCACTCCATGCTGATGGTTTCTTGGCCGTCGTGCTCATTTCATCTATAAATTGTATGCTGATTGGTCACACAACATTAACAAGACCTAATGCCAAAATCCTTCAAAAATTTAATTTGCAGCCACAGAATCTTCATGCTATATTTTGAAACCTACTCACCGAACGACACAAATAGTTCAGTTGAAATAAAAACGACAATAGGTAGCATGATTTGGCAAACACGTATGAAGTTACAGATTTTCTGCTGTGACTATAACGGCACCCCTTCACTTGTTCCATAGTCATCTTCTGATGCTGCAACTACTACAGCACCCCTTTGCATCTCTGCCAGTAGTACGGATGATCAATATTCCAAGTCATATTTTATTTCCACTTGAACTCGATCATCACCGACTTCTCTTTCTTGACTCGTAATTCCACGGGTGAATTCTAGACTGAATTTCAAATTCTTGCCTTCTTCATGACTCTCACAGGTAGTGATTGAAGGTAGGACCGACGCCTAAGAGGGGGGGTGAATTAGGATTTCTAAAAACAAGGCTCACTAAAAACTACAACTACTAAGCAAAACCTATGCAAGTAAATCTAGTTATGTGCACTAAGGTTTTGCTAAGTGTTGCTACTTCTGCCGTGGCTAAGTCTTGCAACCTAGTTCCACCTAGAAACTAACTTATCAAGCTAGTTTAGGAAAGTAAGCACACAATTGCAAGAATGTAAATGCGGAAGCTAAGGAGATGAGATAGAGAATGCAAACTCCCGTAGACGATGACGATGATGGCACACGGTGAAGACACGGAGATTTTTTTCCTGAGGTTCGGGGAGACTCACGGTCTCTACCCCCTACTCCTCGTTGGCGCTCCACTAAGGGCTTTGCACTCGCGTAGTCCTCAAAGGAATACGGCCTCGCCCTTTGCAAGGGTGGAGGTTGGCAAAGTGACTTCCACGGAAGTCAAGCAACCTTGGTCAGGTCTCCGGATATCCTCGGTACACACCCACCCGAACCTATCTCTCGCGTGGTCCTCCCGTACCACGGCCTCTCCCACGCAAGGGTAGAGGATGGATAGGTCGCTGGGGTCTTCCGAGTCCTTCTCGCGAAGCTACCCCGCCGTCTCCACTAAGGGAAGCTTTGGCCAAAACGCCGAGGGCCTTCCTCCCTCTCACAAAGTGGTGGCGGCCACTCCACACTCCGGAGGGTCTCGCAAGACTTACAACCGCGCACACACAAAGATAAGCGTGCACACAGGCACGGAGAATAGACAAGGTGGCCTAAGCAAGGTTGCACTAAGCACTAGCTATGCCGGATGTGTCTAGTTTTGCTCTTGTAGTGGTTGGGCTCTCAAAAGGTGTTGCTACACTTCAAATGGGCATGGATGATGTGTATCAACACTTGTGCTAGCTTAGGATACTCCAACCACAATGGGGAGGCCGGCCAAGGGGGTATATATAGGCCTCACCTCCAAAACTAGCCGTTAGAGGCATTTTCCATTTTTCTGCGTACCCACCACCGGACTGTCCGGTGCGTATAATTTTCATCCTCTTCGAGTCGACCGTTGCTCTGACAATATAGCCGTTGGAGCCACCGAACTGTCCGGTGGCACCACCGGACTGTCCGACGGTGAGCCACCGGACTGTCCGGTGCATTGTAGCGCCGGGTCTTCGACAATGCTCTCGGTCTATATCGTCCGGTGGCACCACCGGATTGTCTGGTGGTGAGCCACCGGACTGTCCGGCGGTAGGTTTTGCGCCGAACTTCGCCCCTTTTCTTCTCAGCCTATATCGTCCGGTGGCGAGCCACCGGACTGTCCGGTGCATGGAAATTTGCACCGGTTCTTCAGCTTTTGGCTTGGCTCCTTGTAAGCACCGGACTGTCCGGTGCTGCACCATCAGACTATCCGGTGCATGTTTTTTCTTCTGTTCTTGAGCCAAAAACACCATGGGACCGCCGAGTCAGGACCTTCGCTTGCACCTTGATGGCGACTTGGGTCTTTTCTTGTGTCTTTTAGATCCTCCTTTGAGGTGTTTGTACCCCAAGTCCACCAATTACACCCTAGGACATTAGACAAAAACACTTGCACACAAATATTAGTCCCATGGCACGTGTTGTCAGTTCAACCACCAAAATCACATATGGGGACTAAGCACAAGGCTTAGAGCCCATTTTCCTTACAGTGATTACTGTCAAGTCCACCTCTATGTGGAATTTGAGCAGCCAACTACATGGCAAGGCAATCTTAGATGGGCTCAGTGGAAGAATGGATGTGGTGCCAAAGGGAAAGGACAAGCACCTCCCTCGATCACAACTGAACAGGTGAACCCTTTTGTTCCTATAGTCAATGGCATTTGCCTTGATCTTACCATACACAGCACGGCTTCTATAACCGAGGTCTTTGAGCTTCAACCTGACCTCAACACTAGTCTGAATGGCGGTGGGAATCACCAAGTATGTGATCGGCCTGGACTAATTGATTTTGTGTATCCCTCAATTTCATCATTGTCATCAACATTCCACTGCACTATAATGCGAGGACCAAGGGGCCGTAGACCCCCCTCATCTTCCCTAACAAAATGCCCCTCATCACGGGCTGTAGTGTAATAGAAAATTTCCAAGCCGATGGCGCCGTAAGCCATGAGAAGTTCACAGGGTCCAATGGGCACCAAATCGACCATTCCATCCTGCACGTGAAAGCATGAATGTAAAGGGTTTTTAATTTATTACAATACATATCAGTATGTGAAAAACATAAAGCTATGGTAGATATAATGTAAGGAGCTAGTATATACTGTTGGAATGTGTGTGTATCAGACCCATTAGGTCCATATACTATATATGACCACCCTTCTAGGGTTGGACAATTATCCAAGCAATCAATTCTAGCATATACCTCTTGTACTTCGCCCTCCAAGTGGGCATAGATGCACCGGCCATGTTCCCCGTCGTAGCCATTGATTGAGCAGATAGGGAAGTTTGCAGAAATGGCCAAAAATTGCACCACACGGTGGCCGTCTTGCCAATCATCAATATCTGCTGAGGACTCAGGGCCACTACTGTCATCTTTAGGGTCATCTCTGCGATCCTCCCTGAGAGCTGTGACATCATCTTCGCATCTTCCACCATCCTCATTGGCAGCAAGAACCGATCCATCAAACTTCTTCAGTTTGGTTCCACACATGTTGTTCCAATCCCATACTTTACCCATCAGCTGATTCACGCCGTCCTTCCAGCGAGAAAAAAAGAGAGATTAGCAAATAAGATGTCATATAGGATGCCATCAATCACCGAAAAGTATTTTGCGACTGGCAGTAGTTAGCAATTAGAACAAGCATTCGATAATATTCCACTAAAAAGAACTCCTGAATATGCAACAGAAATGATATAACGGAAGCATTTGCAATATGCTTCTTTAAAAACATTGTACACGTGCATTTATTAGACAGTGCTATCAACCAGGCAACCAAATGCATCTTGAACATAAATCCAATACATAGCGTCAGTGCTAAAAGTAGCAGAAGTATGCAGCACAATATAATTCACATTAACACATACTTTTGTGTTTGTCAATGTGCACTATGTGACTAAGAAGTAAGAACCATACCTCTTTATTGCTGTCATTTCGATTTGTGCCATTGCGAGAAGAATCTGTAGGGAGCATGACCTAGTTAGAAGTTGTGCCATTCCAGAAATTGAATATGCTCATAGTTGTGATATGGGAAAAAAGTTAATATCTAACCCTAGCATTCACCTATAAAACTAAGAACTCATGTTTTCAATTCACAACTTCTCAATCTATGGGGGTAAGAACTCATGTTTTCAATTCACAACTTCTCAATCTATGGGGGTGGGGTGTGGGTGAGCAGATCAATCTCGCACTAGGGACAACGAGAATCGAATCGAAGTAATAGAACGCGGACATGGCAGGGGGGAATAAACAGGAGCGCGCAATCCGAAGAAGGCACGACTCACAGCCAATCCCGGAGTGGCCTCCTCTCGATGCCACTAAAGGAGACGAGAGGAGGAGGAGGAGGACGGCGACGGCGGCGGGGAGGGGCAAGCTCGAGGGGCCGGCGTGCGTGGTCCGGTGGGGGGTGGCGCGAGCCTGGGTGGGTTCGGCGGCGCGCGTCGGGTTCGGGTTCGGCGGCGGGGGCGGAGGCGAGGAGGGGTTTCCGCTTGGATGACAATGCCGATGACGTGCGAGGTCTCAGACTTTTGACGGAAAAAGGCAACAGGAGATGGTGTAGTGGGCCGACACTATCCTTGTTGGGCCGTAGGCCCGACATCTCTTACTATTTTTGCCCGGAGCATTGGGCCACAATACATCATTTAGACTAGGGTCACCAGAGAGTGGAAATGGGTATGAAAAACACTGTTTGCGCACTATACACAGAGTGGAAAAACAATGATTGTGCACTGTAGACGGTACGGATGCACTTCCTGGTGATCCTAGTCTTACGTGGCTCTAGCGCTGCTTCCGCAATTCCTATCCATCTTCCACAATATTTTAGGTTCCACATTTCCACTGTTTGAGATTCGTGCAATTAATTGTAGCCCTTGGATCTCATCGAATCCTAAATCCACCCTCTCTTTCCTTCTTCCTCCTCCTTCCCACTGCCTGCCCGCCGCCACCCATGAGCCGGCGCGTCACCGCCGCCGTGAGACGCCGCCGGCCAGCCTCCGCGCCGCCCTGAGCCGCCGCCGCTGCGCCGTGTCGACGCACCGGCCCGTGCTCCCATGCCGGAGCCGGCTTGCGGCCCCGCGCCGCCGCACTCCACGCCCTGTGCCGCCCTTGTGCCCCCACACCCCACGCCGCCGCCATCCCTGTGGCCTCCGCGCCGCCGACCGTGGCCTGCCGAGCCGTCGGCCTTACTCGCCGCGCCGCCTTCTGCGGCTGCCGCGGCGCTCGCGCCGTCGCCCGCCACCGTGTCGCCGCCACGCCGCCGTCCCTGTGGCCCTGCGCCATCGGGCAGTGCCTGCCATGCGGCGCGCCCAAGCCTCCTGAGAAGAAGACGCGGAGTTCGTCGTTCAACATTCCGAATTCAACATTTCAACATTTTGTGCTTTTGATTTCAACATCTCGTATATACAATTTCAACATTTCGAATCTCAAATGTCGAACATATTTAAATCAAATGTCGAAGTATTTCATCCAAATTATGGGTCGGCTACTGGGTACCGTTGCTGCTCATTCATATACGTATGAGTATCGTTGATTTATCAACGATTTTTGAAACCCTCACCCTCCCGCGATCAGCGTGCCAACATCTATCCACCATGGCAGCCTACATCTGGTATGCTGATTGTAGAGGCCCCGCATAGCTAGCGAGGATGGTGTGCAGGCTTGGGAACACCTTCTTGCAATGGCTAATTCAAATTCTTGGTTTCGACGGGCTAACAGGGATTGTTTTTCGCCAGACGGCACATGGCATTTTTGTCTTATGCACCTACGAGACCTTTCGGAGGTATCAACATCCTCAGGATTCGTTGAAACTGGTAGGATGAATGTTGGTGATGGGCTGAAATCAGGGACAATCCAGTCGCTAGAGCTTACTAGGGAACCTAGAGATGCACATACACCCGTTGTAGGTTGTACAACCTTAGGGATATACTTTGGGTTCTCCATGGCGATGGACTCATGGTGCAAAGTGTCCTGTTGGAACTCTCGTTGTCCTCTTCTATAGTTTCTCTTTGCTTCCTTCCGAGCGGGCGTCTTGTTATACAACCTATAATATTCTTGCTCAGGTGTCATATTTTTGGACCGATCCTTAAAATAGGTAGCTCTTCACTTTTTATTCTTTGATGGTTTGACAATAGGAGAAGTAGAATTAACACGTTTGGCTGATTCACGCAGATCACCTAAAATGTGGAACCCGTTTATGACAAAAGTTGCAAGCACGCCATTTAATTGATACATGTGCCTCTAATTATCAAGGATGCATGGCATTTATTTGAACCAACCTAGCAATATATTTGTACAAATACTCTAAAACTGTGACCAATGGAAAGAGATCATATACATTGTAACATATGATTACTTATTTCATATGGCATTTTTTTATCAGTCACAAAAGGTATCATACAAATTCGCATGTTCATCCCCACACATTGGATCAAAGTAGATACATTGCATGATGGCATCGGCAAACATTTTGGTACATAGATGGCTAGACAGTTGTACATTGTACCTGCCATGGGATCGGTTAATAAATTGGTAAACTGGATGGTGCTATTGTTGTCTCCATAGCTAGGTGTGGAGTCAGCTGCAAGTAAAAATTGATCATTAGATGTTGGGCTCAACGGGAGGATCGGGTAGATAGTAATGTACCTGCTAACGCTATGTCTCCTCTTTCAACATTGGAGGGCTCGTATGTCTCGTTTCTATGGAGCCATTCGTCATCTTCTTCTACATCTCCATCTAAAAAAGGTTTACACATAACATAAGTATATTGTTGCATAGTGATGGTGCATTCATGACAAATAAATGTTTATATATTCACCTTTGGAGATCTCGGGGAGCATAGGCTGTCCTTTGTTTCGTTGACGTGCTTCACGACGCCTCTTATTCTTTTCATTTTTTTCCTCAGCAGACATTGTTGCCCATCTTTCTCTATCCCTTTGCCTCTTACGTTCCTTAGGGTCGATATACTGTGGCAATGTATTGGATGCATCTTGGTTTCCTACCGAATTGAAAGACATGCATAGTTTTAGTATGACCAAAACCATATTACAAAGATCCATATTGGAACATGTCTCATCTCTTACCCCAACTGGTGGTGTTTGTTACGTCCTTGAATGGTGTGCGGCCACCATAATTTTTCATTGGATCCATCTACCTACAATAGAAATTTTCCAAGAGATGGCTTTCAATTTGAAAAAACAAATGTGGTGCTACAATATGAGTACACCTGGGAGCTAACTTAAATGACCAAGAATGCAGACATAACTTAATTGAGAATGACCAAGAATATAAAGACAATAACTTAATTAATTGATAGTGAACAGCAGTAAGTCTTGGTTCAAAATTCAATATCCTTTGTATGCCCTCACCAATTACTGAGTTATGAATTTTTTTTTTTTTGAATGAGAGAAGGCTGGCATCGGACATCTACGCGTCCCAGAGGTGCCAACTGAACATTAGCCCTCACGCGTAGTGTCTCCAGGACGTAAATGTTCATGCAAAATTAATTCTTGACCAGCCAGCCCGTGCTAAGGTTCTTGGATTTCGACAGAAACATACAAAACAACACTGATGACATTGACAACAAGCTCACCTGCTGCTGCGGTTTAGGATGCGATGAAGATTGGCCTCGGCGCTGTGATTCCTGGCGTGCAGCTGAGCAGCTACATGTGGGGTGTGGCTCTGGGAAGCGATGATGACACCAAGCAGCTCACCTGTACTGTACGTGGTTCCAGGGCAAGCCCGGCAGCGCCGGACGGAGACCTCGTGTAGCCTGCTATTTCATGTCGAGGCGCCGTGCAGCGAGACGACTGGACGCGGTGTCGGCGGCAAGGGCGACAAGCACGGCGTCGCCGGATCGGACGGGGGCAGCGCTGAGCAGGGTCGCAGGAGACTGGAGGCGGAGCGCGGACGTGCAGTGAGGCGTGGTCGCATCAAGGGCGCCACTGGACGGGGGCAGCGCCGGCAAGGTCGGAGAGTGCGCGGACGAGGAGGCGTCGACGGGACGACGTGGCGGCGGCAAGGTCAACGGCCTCGACACGATCTTCTCGGCGGTGATCCGGCGATACGTGGAGCTTGGGGAGGACGGAAGAGGGGTCGCCGGCGATCCACAGGGCTGGGCGGCGCGCAGGGCGGAGGCCGTGGTGCTGGTGGCGTGGCTGGTTGGGTCCGGGGCACGGTTCCGCGGCGTGCGTGCGGCGGTTACGTTGTGAGAGCCAGCCGCGATGCCGACGATTCGAGGGCGAGGGCTGCGGGCGATCGGGCACGCAGGCCCAGGGTCACGCGAAGTGGCCAGTGGGGACGACGTGGGGGCAGGGCCGCGGGCGAGCGGTGTGGATCGAGGGGCGCAGTGCGGGCGCGGGGTCACGCACGGTGGGGCGGGGCGGGGGCACGGCCGCTGTGATGTCTCTCTTGCGTGCTTATAATAAGGCCCTGTTTGGCTGCGCGCAGAATGGCTCCGGCTTCGCTGCCCGACTCCCCTGCCCGCGTACTGTAGCACATGCCCGTGGTACTGTAGCAGAAGCCAAATTTCTCTCTCCTCCCTCCTCCTCTCACAGAACCCGTGGAGCCGGTGAAAAGGACCTTCTTCGGTCCAGCTCATGAGGTACTGTAGCAAAGAGCCGAAGCCGAAAAAAACTCCACCAAAGACGCCCTAAGTTGCAGAGAGTAGAGATAGAGAAGAGAAGAGAAGAGATAGAGATCAGTAGGTGTAGGTCCTCCTCTAGGGTTTGGCTGCCGCCATGGCGACGGCGTCGCGCGCGCTCCTCCTCTCCCGGGCAGCGCTCTCGCCGCTCCAGGCCTCCGCCACGTCCCGCCGCCTCCCCGCCCTCCTGCGCCCTCTCGCCGCGGCCGCGAGCCTCCTCCCGCCGGTGGCGGCGGCGCCCTCGCCCGGTGCGGGGGTGCGCTGCTTTGCCACCCAGCCCGCGACGTCCTCGCTGCGGGACTCGTCCCCGAACTGGAGCAACCGCCCGCCCAAGGAGACCATCCTTCTCGACGGCTGCGACTTCGAGCACTGGCTCGTCGTCATGGAGCCGCCGCCTGGTGACGCCGGCAACCCCGACGTCACGCGCGACGAGATCATCGATAGCTACATCAAGACCCTTGCCCAAGTCGTCGGGAGGTATCTATCGCCGGATCCACTTCTCTCTTTAGGACTGTTATGCATGGTGCTCTGATGTTACCGCTCTGGTGTACCATGTGACCATAAATGGTGGTGGGAGTACTGTCTTGTTGAAATGTTGAGTGAAATTATGGCTGGCTGCATCCCTTATTGCATGATCTGAATGAATCTGTGGTGTTACTGATCCTATCATGCGTTCTTTACCAGGTTTATGTTGAATGCCATTTTTGTAGCAAAAAATGGTTTGGTCTTTTTAGTAAGTCCATGAATTATTTGTAACCTATTAGTTGTTTCTCTGCCTGGTGTGGGCTAATGTAGTTGATCTGCTGTCGGGAACCTTCCGGTTGATTTTATTTGGTCCAGTTGCTGTTCTTTTGTGTGATTAGGACGTTGGAGTTTTACTGCGGTATAGGGTTTTATATATGTGCTACTTGTTAACAATAGTGCAGCGCTCCTTATAAAAAAAAAACAATAGTGCAGCGCTTCTTTCCCATTTTGTCTCTATTATGCCTGCATCAGTGCATCTAAAACGAATTCAATTTTGCAGCGAGGAAGAAGCTAGGCAGAAGATCTACTCAGTGTGAACTCGTCATTACTTCGCTTTTGGTGCCCTTGTATCAGAGGAACTTTCTTACAAACTGAAAGGTATTTGTGGTCTCATAAAGTAATATGTTGGAAGTTTCATTATTGAATGCTATGAAATGTCTGTCCTTGGATCTTATGCCTCTCAATCACTTGCAGAGTTGCCCAAGGTCCGCTGGGTTCTTCCTGATTCATACTTGGATGTGAAAAATAAGGACTACGGAGGTAATGATAACATCCTTTAATTCTTCCCAAGTATAGACCATTTACATTTCTCTTGGCCAAGTACAGCAACCCTGCGCATTTATTCATGGATTGTAGTCTCTGAACGTGCTTGTTGATTGCTGGCCCGTTTGCCTGTTGGATATAGAAATGAGTAGTTTATTGGGCACTTATTTAAAAGTATAATTGGGCACAGCAGTTCGTTGCCTTCCCTTTGTTTGGTCCAACTATACATCATCTTCAGCCTTTATAAGCTGTTTTGGTGGTGTTATTGATGTTTTGGAATGAACTTGTGGGTGCTCATAGTTTCTGCGCACTCATGTTGGTGTTTCATCGTATTTATTATTGTTAAAGTATGTTCATTCTGTGTCAAGACTCAAGAACCCAATGCACTGACCAACCCACAAGTTTGTGATGCTTTCTACTTTCTGTTTCAGGCGAACCCTTGATAAATGGGGTAGCTGTTCCTTATGATCCTAAATACCATGAGGAGTGGGTAAGAAATAATGCCCGTGCCAATATCAAATCCCGCGGCGGGAAAAATAACAGGAGAGATGTACCTCGTAGGCAAGGATTCAATGCTCCTCCACCTCCACCTAGCCAAAACCAGATGCCACCCCGTGAAAGCATGCACCATGGGCAGGGAAACATGTATCCACCACAACCGCCACATGCAAGTGGCGGATCACCTAACTACCAGCCACAAATGTCAAACCCACAAGCAGGTTACACCCCTGGTGATGCACGTCACAACCAGCAAGGCGGACCTCCAGGTGGATATCAGGGCTATAACCAAGGTTACCAAGGCCCAGCTTATCGAGGTTACCAAGGAAACCAATACCAAGGCTATAACCAGAGCAATGACCAAGGTTACCAACAAGGCCAAGCTTATCGAGGCCCACCGCCTTCCTACCAACGAGGCAACCCCAACCCACCACCGTACCAAGGAGGCAACAATCCTGGCTATGGTGGTGGCCCTAGGTACCCAGGTCAAAGAGGTAACTCGAACTACTGATGAGCTACTAATGTATATGCAAGTGCCCCTGTTCCAGAGACTTTGTGGGAAGAGAGGGAGTGCATTAGTATGAATAATAGTAAATGGAACCCTTTCATATAAGAGTATGAGAATATTGGTTTTGGTTAATTGTAGATCTCAAATTTATGTACTGCCTCTGTTCGAGTATGTTTGACGCTTCCGACCAAAAAAACATGCAGGAAAAAACCTGTGAGAAGCTGTCCGAACGTCAAATATAAAAAACTGAGGTAGTATAATTTTTAAATATTTATGTTTGGTAACAATGCTAGCTCATGATTTACATAGGTTTTAACGTACTAATAATTTATTAATTTACCTACCAACGATTAATACATATGCATGTACGAGTCTTAACTCACAGGTTGATTCAACAAGTAGGCCTAACAGGCTAACAGCAACCCAACTAAGAAACAATATGCTCTAATCAATTATCAGCATGTGTTGTTTATTTGACACGAGACAAGCTGTTATGATCCATCTTCATCCTGTCTTCGACCCGAAAGCTAAATGGCACCGTCTTCCACAGTTTTTTTTTTTTTTTGAAAGTCTTCCACAGTTTTGGTTTGAATTATCTAGGACGCGTTCACTCGAGAGCATAGTATCCACCGAATCACGGCTGAATAGAGTATAGCCCTACGGCGTGGAAGAAAATTATTGATTATCGAAGAAAATCGATGATTTTCGAATGAATTTTGTCAAACCAAAAATAGGAAAAAAAAGAAAGTGTCAATTATATGGGTACCGTTGCTGCTCATTCATACGCATGAGTTTCGCCGATTCTATCAACGATTTTCGAAACCCTGCCATGACGATATCAGCGTGCCGACATCCACCGTGGCAGCCTACATCTGGTATGCTGATTGTAGAGGCCCCGCACAGCTGGCGAGGATGGTGTGCAGGTGCTTGGGGACACCTTCATTTTCATGGCAGCCCAGGCTGGCCGCGCGCCGACTACATGCATGCAGATGCGGGGTGCCGCTAGCTGGTGAGCACGTAGTGTCGGCTATTTCGTGGTCAAACGTGTATTGGAGGCAATTCATATCTCCACTCCTAAAAAATTTGTATGGTTCTCATTGACCATCGACCGACCGCACCACCTAGCGCCCGCATGCATGGCCTCCCACCCGTCGGCCCCACCCCTGCCGCCTTCGCACAGGCGCAGCTCCATCGAGGGATGGTCCCCGACTGCCGCTGCGGCCGCCTCCTCCGCGCTGGCGAGGTGGAGCGCGGTATTCAGATCTAGCTTGCCTCGTCGAGAGAGGGGAGAAGCCGGCCGGCGGTGAAAGAGGCGAGTGGTGCCCGCGAGCGCCGGTGGAGGAGGCGAGCACTGAGGCGGGTGGCAGGCACTGCTGCTGCGGCCTACGCTGTGGGAGAGAGGGTGGGGAAGGTGGCCAACGAAGAGTAGGTGGACGAGGTGGCGCCCGGTGTTGAGAAGGTGCTCCAGCGGGGAAGAGGCGGCCGGGTGCGACGCGACCGATGGTCGGGCGGCGTCACCGGCATAGGAAGACGAAGGCGATGCGTCTGCCGGAGGAGGAGGCGCAGTCGGGCGCGACTAGGGCTGGATGTCGAGCCAGCTCGGTTCGGCTCGGCTTGGCTCGAGGCTCGGCTCGGCTCGCAAAATCACCGAGCCAGGAACCCAGCTCAGCTCGGCTCGTTTGCCAGCTCGAGCCAGCTCGTTTGGCTCGTGAGCCAGCTTGTCGGTGCTTTGCGTCGGTGGTGGGGCGCGGCCGAGCTGGCCTGCCGGCCGCCGCTGTGCCGGCTGCCGGTGTCCCGACGAGCCCTGGACGGGGCGTCGCCGTGCAAATCCGCGACCAGAGGGAGGGATAAGGAGAAGGGGCAAGGCCGCTATGCTAGGGGAAGGGGAGGACGGAGGGAGTTACCTTGCCGGAGGGGCAGACCGGTGGAGAACGAAGGCCGGAGCCAAGGGTGGCGGCCTGGTAGGTCGACAGCGCCACAGCCCGTGGGGGCTTGGAGCCTCGAAGAATGGAGGGGCAGGGCAACGGCTGACAGGCGACGGCCGACGGTGCCTCGGCAGTGAGGCACGGCCACGGGACTACAGTGGTACGCGGCCTGCAGCCGTCCGCCTTTGCCGTGAGCTGCTAGCTGGGAGAGGGAGAGGATGAGGTGTGTGCGGTGCGGGCAAGGGAGCGAGGCAGCTACGGTCTAGTCGGCAGGTTGGGTGAGGCCGTGAGGAAGGTGGGACCGTGGGAGGCCGTGTGGGTGTGGGTGAGGTGGGCCGTGGGGTTAGGGTTAAGCCAGGCTAGGCCATTGGGGCGCTGGGCCGGCCGGCTGGACAATTGCTAGACGTGGACATCGTCACATTGGGCTATACTGCTGGACCAGTACTCCCTGGCTCGCTGAGCTCGCGAGCTGGCTTGAGCTCGGCTCGAGCTGGCTCGTTAATTCCATGAGCTGAAACTTTGGCTCAGCTCGTTAAAAATGCACCGAGCCAAGCCGAGCCGAGCGAGTTCGCGAACCACGAGTTTTCGGTCCAGCCCTAGGCGCGATCGATGGATGCCAGCCACCACAGACGATCGATCCCCCTTCCCCGCGCGTCCGCCGCGCTCCCCCGCCCCCCTCCTCCTCCCCCTCCCCCCCCTCCCCCCGCATGCACACGTCGTCTGCACATCCCGCGTCCCCGTGTCCCAGCCCCGCGACCCACCGGGCTCATCCCCTCCACTACATGGACCAAGCATCCGTCCACCCACCACCCTCTCCTCATTTTAAGTTTTTTTGTTATTGGATCTAATTTTTGGTTTGGCCCATATCTAACTTAAATTCGGCCCAATTTATATTTCATAAAAATAATATTTTGTATTTTAAAAAAATGTTTTAAGTATGCAATACTGATATTCTACGTGAACGAAAAAACATATTCTGATCTCTATACTGAAATATTCTAACTTCATATGAAAAATATTCTATTTTTACAAAAAATATTTTCAGATTCACAAAAAATAATATTTTACTTAAAAATAAGAAATATTCTAACTTTGAGAATGAAATATAATACCTTCACATGATGATTATTCTAGTAAAAATATAATTAAATAATATTCTACCTTCACAAAAGAAATATTTTTACTTTATAGTAAAATAATATTCTATCTTTGGAAAGATAATATTCTTCGTACTGAAAAAATTATAATAATTAATAAATAAAAATAAAATATATTTTTTTTGAAAATGGGGTAAAAGAAAGAAAAAAATACAAATTAACATGGAAAAAATGAAAAATACAGTGGAAAAATAATATATGGACCAAATTAGGTCCAATAACCATGTAAAATAGAAGAGAGGGAAGGGTGGGTGTACGGTGGATCCGGGTGGACCGGATGATTTACGCACGACCACTCCGTCCATCCGTTTGCCTCCCCTTGTGAGTCAACCTCCCACCCTGCCTGCCTCAGCGCTCGCCCCCTCCGGCACCCTCCCCTCACTCGCCCGCTCCTTTACCTCACACTCGCCCCACCGTTGGTGCCCTCCCCCAACTCGGAGGCCGCATCGGGTTCGCCGAGGATCAGCTCCACAGAGGCGAGCGCGACGATGAGGGAGCCCGCGACTGACGTCAGCAACCGGCTCGGCACCTCCGCGGGGACCACCAGCTCGCCGAGCGGCCACACCCACGGCCACGGCGAGGGGAGCGCGATGAAGATGGAAGTGCGGGAGGGAGAGGCACCCGTGGGAAGTATGGTGATTTGTCCTCAAGAGCTATAAATATGAGGTGATTTGTCCTGTCAAGTATGGTGATACTGTATGTTTTGCATCTTGTATGTGTTCCTTCTTGCGCTGTGCTGAAAAATACAAAGACCGATTTAAAAAGCACAATTGGGCACAACAGTTTGTTGCTTTTGCTTTGTTTGATCAATTATACATCACTTATAGCTATTTTGGTGTGTTGATGTCTTGAAATGAACTTGTGGGGTGCTCATAGTTATGTATGTGACAAGAATCAATGGACTGACCCTTCATCAATGGTGAAGCTGTTCCTTATGATCCCAAATATCATGAGGAGTGGGTAAGAAACAATGCTCGTGCTAACGAAAGATCCCGGCGTAATGATAGACCAAAGAACTTTGACAGGTCAAGAAACTTTGAAAGGAGGAGGGAAAACATGCAGAACTTCCAGAACCAGATGCCACCACGTCAAGGTATGCAGCATGGACAGAGCAACATGCCTCCGCCACCGCGGCCGCCACATGCAGGTGGCGCCCCACCGAACTATCAGCCCCAAATGCCGCGCCAAACCCAGGTTACCAAGGCGGACCTCCCAGTGGATATCAAGGCAATAACCAAAGGTTACCAAGGCCCAGCATACCAAGGTGGTGGTAACCCTGGCTACCAAGTCCCGCCGCCTTCCTACCAAGGAGGCAGCCCTAACGCACCACCGTAGTACCAAGGAGGCAGCCCCAACGCGCCACCGTACCAAGGAGGCAACCGTCATATACCGGGTGGCGGCAATCCTGGCTATGGTACCGAGCAAATATGTTCTTTCTGTATGTCACTGTTCAGTTTTTTTGTTAAAAGGTATCTGAAAGCAGAAACAAATCAACAATTTATCATTGTTAATTATATTGTCCACTGGTTATTGGAGTTAGCCGATCACTGTTTTTGCTGTACTCTCCTAATTATTCCATAATACCGGAACTTGTGCTTGCGCCAAGTGACGTTCCTGGAAGTCCGAAACTACGGGTGATGATCGTATGTTAACTGCTGTCTACCAAGTAGTTCTCAGCTGTCATATTAAGCATCGTTTGGCTTCATTTTAGTTTATCGCTTGCAATTATTCACTTGTTTGGTATAAATTGTTGGCCAAACCATCTTGTCACTGTTGGTTGTTGTTGCATGAACCACTGAAAGCGAAGCCTGAAGTTGCATACGAGGCACGGCCATCGCCAGCGCCAGTGACTTCTGACAGGCCCAATTGTGGCCCAGGCCCGCCCGAACTGCAGTGGAGCTCGGTCCACGACCCCCCAAAAAAACATCCGGGCCCACCGGTCCAGGTGCACTGTCCCCGCTAACTGCTACGCGCACCCCGAGACGTCCCCATCCGCGCGCGCAGTCCAGACGGGAGACGACACGCGCGCACGTCCCAACGCCAACTCGAGAGCGGGGAGGACCGGAGCCGGAGCCAGGACAGGCGAAGGCGAGCCCGCCCACCCCGACCTAACCCGGAGACCCTTCCTCCTCTCCTCCCACCCACCTTTCCCCTCCCCCTCCTCCCCCCGCCTCCACGGCCGCGCTCCTGCCCGCCGGGGGACGTCGCGCTGCGCCGGGGAAGGCCTCGCTCGGGGCAGGGCTAGGCTATCGGGCGTAGAGGAGGAGGGCCTGGGAGCTTGATCTAGGGCTCCTGCCTCCCCACCCTGTGGCGGCGGGATGTACGTGCCGCCGCTGCCCAACGGCGCCGGCGGCCGCGGCGATGCGGCCGCCGGCGAGCAGCCTAGGGTTTACCAGGTCTGGCGGGGAAGCAACGTAAGAAATCTCTGCTCGCCTCTTCTCTCTCTGCAGTGATCCGTGAGATTGCGTCTGTTGATTGTTCCGCGCCCCCACTTACCGACCTGCTGCTACTGGCCCGATTGCGTCGGCGATTGCCTGATTAGACGAATTTTAGTGGGCCTGGTCCGTGCTATCGCTCTAGTTCCCGTGACGCGAGGCTCTGATAGCAGGAGTTTTGCGTGCCTCACATTGTATTTCGGTGTATTGGATAGTTAGGAAATGATTAGTAGCCGAAGCCCCCAACCCAACTGTTATGTGAGCTCATTCTTTTTCTGACGTGTAGGTAGGTCCCGTTAGACACATAGTTATATCCGACCATTCTCATAGTTATACTGCACCCCCAGACCATTGTGAGATGTTGTGTTCATTGATTTGATTTTGACCCAGATGTTTCTGAAGAGACCATCGTTTTTGCATTTTATGAGAAGATTGTTTCTGTGAGCAGGACATTCATAAATTTCAGTTGGGCTTGTTTTGTACTTGTCCAACAACTGCAATTTAACTTGTGTTGGCCTGTAACGAATAGTTGGTCATCTTCCTGTTGCATAGTTGAACTTTGAAATGATTTATGAGGTCTTTGGGTGACAATGAAATGTGCATCTGTACGGAATTTTGGCGAACGATAAAACCTGCCACATGAAAACCTCATTTCTGGTCACTGTTTCTGAGTTCCTCATGCGAGCTATCCCCGGCCTTTGGTGTACCCTGGTCCCCTGGCCGGCATACTGCCAGCAAGGAAGAAAACAGAAAAGTAAGCAGGTAACATGCTGGGCCTCTAAGCAGTTAGGAACTAGAAGAATCACATTAGTTCCTTGGTTTGGAGCATGGTCCATCAGTATAGGAATTCTATGGATGTATACCGGTTCTGTTTTGTATGCTTCAAATCTTCTGTTACAGTTTTACACATTTTGATCATTTGGCAGTTTCTGAACTGACCCATTCATCTACTGTGGATCAATAATTTTCTGGCCAATGTTAATTTTTCATGAATGATAGCATCAGGCTAAATGTATAATTCTTTGATTCTCTGTACATTGGGCTTCAAGGGATGTGTTTCCTAAGTTTGAAATGCATAAATCATAAGGCGACATCGGTCAAGGACATACTTCTGTATATTTGATAGCTCAATTGCATAATGGCAACCTTTATCAAGCTGAACTGCAAAGTTAAAATGCCTTTTCCTTTTCTTTTATTTTGGGTGCTCAACCATTGTGACATGTTCATCCCCGCCTACATTGGATTTTGGTCTGTACTTAGTAAACAGAGGGAACATAGGCTTTTCGAAAAAAACTTAATTATGTGCAAACAGGTATTTCATATTTACTGTGTTTCTTGCACGGAGTTTTGTGGAGTTCATTGATGGCATTTCACATTTTTATCTTTGCTGTTTGCAGGAATTCTTCTTGCAAGGAAGATTCATATTTGGGCCTGATGTGAGATCTGTGTTTCTCACAATGTTCCTCATCGTTGCACCAGTGGTTGCCTTCTGTGTGTTTGTTGCAAGGCATCTCATGAACGATTTTCCTGATAGTTGGGGCGTCTCAGTGATGGTAGTAGTGGTTGTCTTCACTGTATATGTAAGCATACTACTGCAATTACCAAGTCATCTAGTTACTATGTATCATAAGCCATTGATCTTTAGCCAATGCTTTTCTACTAATCTGAATCTTTCATTGATCTCACTTGACTTTGTTGATGAGTTTCTACTTGTTCTTTACAAGGAAATCTGCATTTTGTAAGTGTACAGATAACTGAACTTCTTTTGTTTTTCTAGGATTTGACGCTGCTTCTTTGTACCTCTGGTAGAGATCCTGGTATAATACCTCGTAACACTCATCCTCCTGAACCTGAATCCATTGATGGGATCAATGATACGGGAGGTCAGACTCCACAACAATTCCGTTTGCCTCGCACAAAGGAGGTTATTGTAAATGGAATCAGTGTAAGGGTCAAATACTGTGATACCTGCATGCTGTATCGACCACCACGATGCTCTCACTGTTCTATTTGCAATAACTGTGTGGAAAGGTTTGATCATCACTGCCCATGGGTTGGCCAGTGCATAGGACTGGTAAGTTATTCAAGCTTACTAGCAGTTTTATAGGCATCGTTATTAGATCAGGCATGCTGTGCACGTACACTTGAATTGTTATTCAGAGCTACTTTTTCTGGGTACCTGTTTCATTTTTTTTAAAAGATTTTGGTAGCTAACTTTCTGTTTCGTTAAGCCTAATCATCAGTGTATTTGTGCAGCGTAATTATCGGTTCTTCTATATGTTTGTATTCTCGACAACATTGCTCTGCCTGTATGTATTTGCCTTCTGCTGGGTGTATGTGATAAAGATTAGAGATGCTGAGCAATTGTCAATTTGGAAGGCCTTGTTGAAGACACCAGCTTCAATTGTTCTGATTATCTACTGCTTTCTTTGTGTATGGTTTGTCGGTGGCCTGTCTGTCTTCCATTTATATCTCATGAGCACTAACCAGGTAGGTCCAAAGTTAATTCCAATTGTTGTCTCCTTAATGCTGCAGCTGCAATTCAATAGCTAACTCTTTACCCGTTTCCCTTGTAGACAACATACGAGAATTTCAGGTATCGCTATGATCGGCGTGATAACCCATATAACCGAGGTATTCTGAACAACTTCCTAGAGATATTCTGCTCTGCTATTCCCCCTTCAAAGAACAATTTCCGAGCAAGGGTGACAGTAGAGCAGGGGCTGCAACAAACGCGTTCGCAATCGAGAGGTTTTATGAGCCCAAACATGGGCAAGCCTATTGGAGATCTTGAAATGGGCAGGAAGCCAGTGCCTTGGGACGAACCAAGGACAGCAGCTGATATCAGGGACTTGGAAGCAGGCCTTGGGGGCATGTTTGATGAGAAAGAGGGCAGAGTAGCCCATGCATCCCCAGATCTGAGCAGAGATGATCTTCCAGTGGAGTTCATGGAAGGGCGAGCTGGCATGCATTCGAGGCAGTCAAGTTGGGTTCATAGACCCTCTGATGGAGCAGAAGCAATCTCTGTGCAAATGGCTACGGCACGCAGAAGCTAACAGGGACAACATTGTTGCCTGGAGTGGCACACATTAGCCAACAAAAACGGGGAAAAAAAGGGAGGTGCTACGGTGTTTCAGTTGTGCACCGAGTGGGTGTTGTTGGTGATTTGTCGAAGTGAACTGCCATGTGTTTACTACCACGTGTGCCAGGGTAGGGTCCTGGATCAGTGTAATTCTAAACATGCTTGCTGTTGCCGCTTCATCCCTAGCTGGTAGCGAGCGCATCAGAGAGCCCAGCTGTTGTATGTTTGTTTGGTGTTTTAAGAAAGTAGCCGACGAGCTTAAGCTCCCGCCCGGTTCGTATGATGTATCTGTATATAACTAAATGATCAGGTTGCAACAGATGTTGTGTTTGGTTTGCCTCATCATTGTGTGCTGCCATGTTGTGTTTGATTGTGTCATCTGGGTGCTGCCATGTTGTGTTTGATTGTGAATCGTACTCTCTCTCTCTCTCTCTCTCTCTCTCTCTCTCTCTGCAACTCTGCACCTGTAAAGTCTGAACACGTTGATGTACTATTGACATTGTATTGCAGCGCTGGGGCACGAAGACGGTGTAAAATAATCTTGTGTCTAGAGAGGGATTGGTTTGGAATCGTTTGCGTTGCACACGAACAGTCTCCTACCTTGCAGCATGAGCAGGTAGTGTGTCAAGTGGTAGCCGGCCTAGGCCTCTGCCAGAACGCAAATGCAACGTCAGCAGTTTATATACAATCGCCGCGAATGAGCAGAAGGAAGAGTGTCGAGGCATGCGCATACATCTGATTCTCACTCGCAACAGCCCTGGACAGACGACACTGCATTGTATTGCAACTGGGTAAATGCGCGGCACTCGATTTGCTTCCACTTGCAGAGAGAGTTCCAGTCTCCCAGTGAGATCGGCAATAATTGTACTACTACATAGGCATTGCCCATCTCCTGGGCTCCTGGCCGATGGGCTCGCTCGGCGTGCCTCCAGCAAGTTTATTCAGTTCAGCCCGAAAGCGTATTAGTTGGTTGAAAAAAAAAAAGACAACTCATTTATACTTGAACACACTGTATGATGGTTTCATGACAGTAGAATAGTATATGTGGGTATTTTTTTTTTCTGAAAATAGATTAGATGTAACGGGTACCACCATGGTTAAAGACTAGGATTTATCCATTTAAACTTCCCTGGCGCGTTTCTTCTCTGATCAGTAAAACCGTTCAACACAAATTTTTTTTTAAAAAAAGACGAGGAGAAGCGAAGGAGAAAATGATGGGGGAAAAACTGAGAGATACTATATCAACACAATTATTGATGGGTGGGTCGACGTCGATGGATATATTTGGATAGAAGATAGAGAGAGGCAGCTCGCGATCGCACTAGCGCAGCTAGCTAGCTCATTACCACTGCGGGCGTGTTGTGCGTGCGGCGATGGATGGATCGATCGATCCCAGCACCGCCAGCAGACCAGCATTTTCGCCGATCGCCGACATTTAATTCTCCCCTTCGCCGCCTCGACGAGACGGATCGGTCGATCCTGCTAGCACGTTTAGTTTCCATGAATTGATCCATCCGATCGATCCGTGATATCTTCATAGGTTGGCCTCTCTGTATTAATTTAATTGCCGCGTGCGTGCGTGCAGTTGCACTAGCTAGGTATATGCCTACCTTACCTTACCTAGACGACGCCCGGCCGGCCGGCCAGTGGTCAGTGGTGTACTGGTGTGGCAAGTAGATGGCAATGCGTGCGACGGCGAAAAAGGGAAGGCCGTCTAGTCAGGGCCGATGCGCACAAGCACACAGTACAGCATGCAGATGGCCCTGTTTAGTATCCCAATTTTCTCCCAAAATTCACTATAAAAAAGAAGATTTCCCGTTACATCAAAATGTCGACACATGCATAGAATACTAAATGTAGATGAAATAAAAAAATAATTGCATAGTTTAGATGTACTTTGCGAGACGAATCTTTTGAGCCTAATTGGGCTATAGTAGGACAATATTTACCACAAACAAACGAAAAGTGCTACAGTGGTTCTACAGTGCTTTTCAGTTCGAAACAGTGTTTTTTTCAACCATCTAAACACACCCGATCTCGAGTCGAGGCGACGCAGCCGGGGCATGTACTGCCCTCTGTTTCAGAAAACGAGTCATTCTGAGTTTATTTTAAGTCAAAATTTTTAAAGTTTGACTAAATTTATGTAAAAAAATGTAAATGTTTATAGTACCAAATGAGTATGGTTATATTTCTTGTCACATATATTTTCATTAAGTATCAATTTGGTTCTGTAAATAACAATATTTTTTTTATAAATTTGATTAAATTTTATAAAATTTAATTTAAGATAAACTCAAAACGATTTGTTTTCTAGGACGAAGGGAGTACGTACCTGTACCAGGCAAGCTAGTGAGGGACAGCTAGCTGCCGCTACGGCGCCGGCTGCTGGGACTGGGAAGGCGATCCAGGCCAGCCACCAACACGCCGCAGCAGGCAGGCAAATAGCCACGCGCGCAGCATGCATGCAACTGGTCGCGGCAAGAAGTTGGGTACTGAAGCGCGCGGCGGCCACCGTGCCACCACATGCAACTTGCGGCGGCCGATCCATCGATCTAACCAACAAGTTGGCTGATGGTCGATCGGCTTCGATCTGACGGTGCGTGGACGTGGTTGGTGCGGTGACTGCGTGATGCAGCGCTAGTGCGTGCATGCATGCATATGGCTAGATGTGGTGGTGTGCAGGCCAGCGTCGTCAATCCATCGTCGTCGTCTCCTCGATCAATCGACATCTCGGTTCTTCCTATACCAATACCGCTAGCCTCTGCACGCTAGCTATTGCAATTTCCAGTGAGCAGCTTCATTCCCTATACGTGTATGCAAGGTGTCCTGAACGATCAGCCAGAACCGATCTTGGTAGTGTTGGTGGTCGGCAGGGGAAAATCGCATTGTCTTTTTGCACGGTCTTGGTAGTGTTGGGGGTCGGCAGGGGAAGATCGCTGTTGTACAAGGTGGACCCTACATGTCATCCGAGCAAGCGACGATCTGCTTTTTTTTTTTCCGTCAAGCACGTACGCACGTGCCCAATAAAAGTGTTAATCTTCATTCTTCGCCAATCACATGCAGTGGCCAAGCCAGAAAAGAATAAAAAGAAACGCTAATTTTAAAGGAGTTATTAATTAATTGGTGCTTGATATTAAATGTGATTTTTTTCAGCACAAGTAAGGATAATTTTCATATGATATTTGATTTGTTGTGCTACTTTTTGTTTGCTAGAGAAAAGAAAAACATAAAGAAAGTTAGACTACTGAGCTGCTTTTCATTTGTTGGATAAAAAAAAACACATAGGATATTCTAGAATTATTGGACCGCAATCGGAACTCCAGCCCCCCCAACCCCCTCCTGGCTCCGCCCCTTCACACGGGAAGTGGAAATCCAAGGCGGAACACGTGGTAGTGGTCTGCTGTACGTACACGTCCGTAGCTAGCAATGCTCATCTTCCGTGATGAAGCGCCGCAAACCATGATTCCAATTCTATGCTACGTACTCCGTACTATGCAACGCGTCATGTCGACGAACTGAACTAGAACTACACCTTCTTCCTCTGCATGCGTTGCTTGCCTTGGTGTTGGCAGAGAGATTAACATGGATGTTGACGGCAGGGAAGGCCAGATAAAGAGAGCGCGCACTGAGGCTATCCCTAATGGGATTTTCCAAATAGATTCTCTAAAACAGTGTTTGGTACTGTTTGACATAAATGCTGCATCGTAGACAGAGAGATAGTTGGAATAGTGACAGAAAATGAGATTTGAGAAGTGTTGTTGGAGAGAGCTTGACAAATAGTACCCGAAAACGGAAAGTTCCGGTCTCTGTGCACGCGCCCCTGGCAACTAGTACACTTGACTTCAATTGCTTTATTAGCTGGGCTATATGTCTCAGCTCCGTATCCGGGGATTTGGAGACAGACGTGCGCCAAGTCATGCAACTAAAGTAAGTAGTGGCCTAAAACTATATGTCTACCTGCAACCAATGGGAATACATTGGTCTGATGAGAAAGCTTGATAGCGAAACTAAAGCACTTTAGGATTCACTCGGAGTTTTTACTTCCCTCGAGGCCCTCTTTTTGCAAGAAGTGCTTTCATGGAAAATGAAGGACGCGAAAATTCAATATGTTACTGTTGCTAATTAGCGCAGGTGCTTCATAGGGAAAATCACGTTTCTCCTCACGCTAAGGGGAAAAAAGCCTCCACGTGCAATTACCCTCAACATGACGCTATAGAGAAGTAAAAATTAATTATAGAAATTCTCACTAAAATTAGAAACATCGTTATGTCGATCTAGTATACTCTAATAACTACTTGAATATTTGAATGTAGTTATTGGATCTATTTTTTATAAAATATAGATGTCATTGCCATTATGAAAATAATCTAAAAATATCCTCTTAATTAGTAAATTACTAACCCTTACAAATACGAAAAGTAAATTAAACTAAACCCCTCATCTTCATGTACACCTACCCATCTTTAATTTGCAATTACAAAAAAATGTATAAAGTAACACCTACCAAAAATAACAAACACCTAACAGTTGACTCAGCATCCTCTAATCATTGTAAACAATAATAGTTAGTGGAACTATTCTATATTAATTTCTAAAGATCACCCAACTTTGCTATTATAATAGATAGTCAAAGCCCCTAGTTTAAATTTAATAATTTACAACTGGCAATATGGAAAATAACAAAAAAATTCTCATCGTCTTCATCTGAATCACCCACCTATATAGCATTATAAAAAATAATCCCTAAATTTCGCATCTAACTTGCCCACCATACCACTAATAAGAACTAACATATAGTAATCCCTAAGCATATGTATAAACTGCTTTCATCCATCATTAAAAGAATATTCCAAGGCACTCTATATATATGCTTCTAAATTACCAATTTAATTTGTTTATTCCTGGAATTTAAAACTATCACAAGGTACACATTCACCATATACCATGTGTGTATATATGAGGTTGGAAGAGTTTCATGGGATGAAATTGCATATACGTAGTACATTGTTTCCAAGACATGGAACCCTATCAAAACTAGTAGCACTGAGTGGTTTTATTTCATCATGTTGTGTCCAATCTGGTGCTTCACAATTAAATAAGTATAATGAGAACATATGAAGCCATGAAACGGAACCATACATTGTGATGCCTTGTTTCATCCACCAAAATCAAATAGCTCTATATGACGTGGCGCTCTTGAAAATGAAACTCTCTACTAAGAATGACCTTAGAACACGATCACCGACATCGCCAGCTTTTCCTCGGCCCTCAAAGGGGTCCCGTTTGAAAAGCACCTCATGGGACAGGGCGGCAAACAATCGAAATTCGTGTTTATATTAGGCTATTAGCAGTACAAGTATACTTATGGACATTGTAATAGGCCCAGGCCGGTATGAGTTTCCTTTGCTGGTTGTCTTTATAGAGTGTGGAATAAGTGGGATCCAGTTCCCGTGTGATTGGGCACTCCACGATTGGCCGGCGGCAGGCTCGCCTAACAGCTCCCTGTCTTGACTAGACGAAGCACCTACACTACACAATGTGTGTCACTGTCCACACACACGCACCTAGCTACGCTGTCAGTGTGTCAGTGGACACACACACCGCCTCCAGTCCCGGCCACCACACCACCTCTGAAACCTCGTACACCAGTCCCGGCCGGACACTGTCCACTACATTGTCCACACACACAATGTAGTAGTGTTGCGTGTTGCTTGCTTGCACTTGCAGTGCTCTCTCTTTAATAATGCATGGACGGGCATGGATCCTCCGTACGCCGTGGATCAATGCATGCGTGCAGCTCGATGGATCAGCGAGCTGAAAGAGAGATAAATACTGCTAGTAGACTGTAGAAGATGTAGACGAGATCGTCAGAGAGCGCGTGTACGTGTGAGTGGCCACGTAGGCGGCAGGCAGCACGTCGATATATCGTCGTCGTTGCAGGTGGAGGGTCGTGGGATAAGATAAAGATGGATGGATGCATCTCGTCCATCGTCTCCTCGATCGAGCTGCTGCGTGCAGATCGAGATAATGGTGCTAGGTAGCTGTATATATCAGCGAGGCCCTCTCGGCCTCCTCCGTCCATCGCTCCGGCCGGCGTGGACGACGGCGCACGCGCGCACCACCACCAGCAGCTCTAGCTTCGGCCATGTCAGCCGCGCGTCGGCGTGCACCACCAGCTGCTGATAGTCTGAGGCTTTGCATTGGCCCGGCCGGAAAGGCTGCGGCGGCAGGTGCACACCCCCACCAGCGTCGTCGTCCTGGCCTGGGTGGTCGATTCGATTGGGGTGGTCGTCGTCCATGTGTGCAGTGGAGACCCATATATACCAGTTGCTGAAAGGCAAGCAGAGGAACAAACACTGATGATGAGCTTATTACTCGATCGATCAGAAATAAAGGTGTCTGGTGGCGTCCACTGTTGCATATATAGGATTGATCCATCGATCAGACTGCTCTGGGTTTCGGCGCCTAAGACCATGGTCATCAGAGAGTGAAAATGTGTGTGGAAAACACTATTTGCGCACTGTATACAGAATGGAAAAACAATGATTGCGCACTGTATACGGTACAAATGCACCAGCTGGTGACCATGGTCTAATCTGTCTCAATCTCAAGTACGTACGACAAGATATATAAAAAAATCTTCCTCATCATTCTTGGTGTTCTGATCGATCGATCAATCGATGTCGTCCCAGCAACAAGCCAACAAGAAAAAAAAAATCCCAGGAAGTTGAAGAAATAATTCATGGGTCCCAACCAATCCAACTCTATTAAGCATGCATGCCATTGCCATGATGGGTTCTCTCTGATCTAGTGGTCTCTACAAACCAAATGCCCCAGCAGGATCATATCCGCCGCCAATAAGAGTATAAGACGACGGTACGGTGCATGCATATACATGCTGATCTAATGCTTGCTACGGCGCTAGATAGCTGCTGCTACTGCTGGGGTCCAGTGACTTTGGTCAACTTGTGTGCGTCGTTGCGCTGCTGGGGCGATACACCGATCATCACAAAGCACGCAGCCAAGAAGAAGACCATATGATGGCTCGGACAGACTATACTGTATCCGTCCATTTGCATGCTGTGCAAGTGCAACAATACTGCATGCAGAGATAAGAGTTGCAGTAGTATCAACGCTTCTTTTTTTGATACGGCGGGGATGTGGGCCAGGGGTGGGTGGCTGCTGGCCATTATTCTCACTCACCGCGTCGCCAATGGCGTACATGGTGGTGCAGTGCAGTTCATGCAATGCATTGGCTTCCAATGGCGATGGAGGGACGGACGGACGGAGGGCACGCATCGATCGATCGATCGGTGGGGATAGATGACTGGATCGATGGGATGTGATAGAAAGGGTAAAGTGCCCTAATCGATCGATCGTCTCCCGCCGCGCGCCTCCCAGCTGCACTGCATGCTGCTACCACCGCGTCTGATCTGAATATCTGACGGCCGGAGTTGCAATGCGAGCAGCACTAGTAAAACGACTTGCATGCAGTAGTGAAGTGTGCAGGAAGGCAGGTTTCGGGCCGACCACCCAAGTTGCCCCGCGCGAGCATCTCTTATCCCGACCCCGAATCAGCATCGTCCCATCTGTTGTGTTATCGCCTCCTGCCTGCCTGCACTGCTCAACAAGCTAATGGGTACAGCATGCATTATTATTACCACCACCGCGCTGCTGCCACTAGCTCGCTCTACACCCATCCATGATCCATCCATCTACCTACGACACGTCCTCTCTCGATCTGGCCATCTCCAACAACCTGCAGGACAGCGCTGGCATTCGTTGATTGTGTTCTTGGTTAATACAAACGCATGCAGCAGCAGGTCAATTAACACACAACCACATCAATGCACTCACTGTCAGTGTGTTTCTATACATAGGTCATGAGATCAATCGGAGAGCAGAATTCCCTTTAGGGAAAGAAATTATCAGAGTTCCGGTCTCTGCAGGCGCACAAGCAGGTTTTTTAGGTGAAAAAGTACGCAGCCAGAGTCAAAGTCGAGTTGAGGAGGACTCGAACCAATACGACGACCACCCCACACGCATCCCATGCCAACAAGTTAGTAAGCTATTAGGCTCGCTTTCTATCGTTTTCTATCGTCTTTGAGGTCTTAATCTTTGGGTTTCAGTGTACGCTAGGCCATAGCTTTAATTTGGAGCCATTTTGTGACAAAAGAAAGGCAGTAGGGCCAACCTGTCTTCTGCTCCTGTGTTGTCTTGCCTGATTCTGAAACCGATGGTGCATGCAGTGGCTTATTATTAGTCGCTTGATAGGGCCATGCATGCATCTTTCCCTAGTGGCTCAGCTGATGAATGATCCGTCCTGTGCAGTGGTCATCTTTTGGATCCTGTGGATTCTAGGATCCCACTTGTTATTACATACAGGTTGGAACTACTTGCTTGTAAGTGGCGCCTGTCTCTGTCTGTCTGAGTCATTCAGTAATCAGGGGGCGGTTGCAATCAAATCCTCCCTATGTAATATACGTACTTCCCACATGGAACAACTTTTTTTCCTCTAGTCAACTAGCGTACGATAGTGATGCTTGTCCAATACTAGTGATTACTGAATCACCGCAATGTGTGAGAACGTACGTATTGCAGCATATGGATGGGGTCCTCTCCTCTTCGATCATGGCTAGAGCCCTGCATGTCCATCCATGTAGTATGAGATCCTTTGCTAACTGCTGTTCTTATATCATGTGCCAAGTGTCAAGAGACTACAGATAGACTACTTGAATGACGACCATTAATTCATCATATGATGAATTGATGATCCTTGCACTTGCACCGTACGGCAGCGTCATCAAAGTGCACTTAATTATGCTGAGGATGTGGCGTCCATGCATGCCACCGTGGACATGCAGTGGAGATTTCATTCCTTGTAGGCTGTCAAGAGATGCATGCATGCATGCCTGTCAATAAGTCAGTTAAGTCAACCTTTGCTCGACTTGACTCATTTTTTTTTCCTTTTACACAAGTCCTTTGGGCACTTTGACATGCCTGTATACTCTTAAAATGGGCTATTGCCTCATGGGGGATCCTCTCCATCAACACTGGGACACAATGCTAACAGTACTGCAGATGTTTCATTTCTTATAGAAATTTTGATTGCTTTTTTTCATGTAAGGAAATACTACGATTCCTTTTCGATCCAACACACCTCGAATCCTCGATCATCACCGGTACCAAAAACAACCTTTAAATCTCCATTTTAATCCTCACGGATACCTTTCTTCACACACACAGGGTTGTATGAATCGGTAAAGTCAACAAATAAAACCGGCATAACTTTGTACACCCAGATACTCTATCAGGGTTAGGATCTCTTGTGTTCTTCTTGAACAAGCAACAGAACCTGAATTCCGGCTCAGCTGCATGCACCATTGACTAAGCTAAAGAGCTATAGTGGGGTGCTGTACGTGCTGCTCCTTTAATTTGTGTTGTGTGAGCCTGTGACTTTCGGTCTCCATGATCATGATGGGTTAACTGCAGATATATAGCTAGCTGCACAGGTTAGTGAAAGCGAGCAAATTAACGGCTTCACAAAAAAAAAAAAAACTTGTGCATATTCTCATTTATGGCGATGGCATCATATGGCTTATATATCAAGGGTGCAATAAGTTGCTTTTTCTTAGCTAACCACGCTTCGAACTCAAGATAATTTCTCGGTTAATTACTGTCACAAATGAATTGTCATGAAAAAAATTCCAACTCGCCAAAGGTGACGGTGCCTTAAGTATTGTGGATGGAACTAGAACGTTAATTAGTAACATTAAATGAGGGAGTGACGCTTCCACAGCTCAAGAACATGACAGCAGACAACGTACAGAAGTAGAAGGATGGTAAAACGACCCACTGTGCAAAACTGTGCAAATGAAACAGCAGTACACGCCTCTTCAAAACTGCACATTCACCAAAGTATAGTTCGGAGCATCCTTTTAAATTGGGGTGGTTATGCCCTTAACAATCCAAATGTGGACAAGTGCCCAAAGAAAGGTTTACGATTATTTGCTAATTTATTTTTAGTGGAATATATGGAAAGAATGGAGTTGGAGAATTTTTCAACAGTCTACGAACAATTATCTGACCAAGTAGATAGGTGGTCCAGCAGTAAGTAGTGGGGTCGTTCATTGGCCAAGATGAGTTGCTTGCGTTTTCCCGGAGGGTGATGGGATGCTTAAGCTGCGGTTGCGGTTGTGGTTTTTAAGGGGTATTTCTTTAACGTTCTCATATTTCGGTTCGTTTTTGTCTTTTTTTTTTCTTGTATCAACTTATGGCAAATCTCTTGCCGCCCTTTTCAGGAAAAAAAATCTAACTATCTAAAATACATTGAAGCCAACCACCTATCTCTTTGGTAGCTTCACCCAAGTAAAGTAGGATCTGCCTAATAGTTTGTTACATCATGTTACGCATTTCCAATTAGGTCAAACTAGACGTTGTATCTATAGTGTCTAAATCTTGTTATCTTTTTGTGCTTTTTTTACAAGATAGAATAACAGCTTTACATCTTCTAGGCGACTTTTAGAATGGCCGTATACTTCTGCTAATGTCTTTTGAATTACTGAAGGTTAAAAAATGGCATGATGAGAACTAATCATATCTTACCTAATTATGGGAAGGGGAAACAACACCTGATAAACCATCATGGCACAAGCAAACAGCAAATTATTTCACACCACTGCGACTGGCCGATGTTGGAGTATCGCTAGGGACAAGAAAGCTTCAAAAAGAAAAAAAAAAAAGGAAAACAAGACCACTAAGATATTCATTCAAGCTTACAACAGAGCATTGAAAAGGAAAATAGCCCCTAATTTTTTTTTCTGAAAGCATGGATTATAACAATTCCTCTTGGCTTTGGCTTGCAAACTACCAGAATTTCTTTAAAATGGTTGGGCATCCTTGCATCATTGATGTAGAACATTCTGGTGTGCATATATTTATTGACTGATGGGAATACATGTATATATATAGTAAGATTAGGAAATTTGTACTAAATTCAGGCAGTTACATGCCTACTTGATCACTCCCTGATCAAATATACTCTCTTGGAAATTAAAGCAGTTGAGACAAGACACTTTTAGTAGTTCTACACACTTCCATTGGAACAAACTTCCCTAGATGATAATGCTTAGGTACTAAAAATGCCATTCAATCGCTCAAAGTTTTAGTATTTTTGTTGTGTATAAGAAAACTACTTGCCTTTTTTACTTCTCTTATATTCTCTCACAAAAGTATTTGATTTATTTTTGAAATGGAGCAATGATATTTGTATTTAACTAGCCCATCAACCCGTGCTCTCGTACGAGTTAGAGTTCTAAAAGATATATATTTAATCTTTAGTAATTGAAATGGCATGCCGGGTAATTTATATGCAAATTTAGAGGATAATTTTATAATGACAGTGTGAGGCATACATGAAGCAGCCGAAGGAATTCCAGAGGCAGGAAATTGAATACCAAAGACAATCTCAAGGGTACTACAGTACCTTGCCGCACAGCAACAATAGGCTATTCAAGTAGGCAACGATGATCAATAATTAACATTTATATGAATTGTCAATATATGATACTAATGTAGTGCTTTTTATAGGCAGCATTAGGGTTGCAGGGACTCAACATCGCGTGGCCACAATTTCAACCTCCACCACAACCAAAGTGGGCCTATGTTCTCGTGCCTTCTCCAGCAACTCAGGAACGCACACGTAGTAAACTTAAGGGTAGCCTTGTAGTAATGAATCTAAACTTATTCTATTATTGCCAAACTAGATATAACGTTGTCAAACTAGATCAATCAAGCAAACCTCAACTAGATAAGCTATATTTAGCAAAGAGTAAAGTTCACCGGCGTTCCTAAACTTGTCTGGGGTATCATCTAGGTCCTCCCTAAACTTCAAAATTGCACATTCAGGTCCCCAAACTTGCTAATTGTCCGAGGGTAATATCTAAATTCTCTTGTAGTGTTTGTTAGTTTTTGATAGTCATCGTTTTCCCTTTTCATCTCTCAATTATATATAGTCTTTAAAGGCTTGCATGTTTCCTTCTATATTAATAAAAACAGACACAATCCGGTATTCTTTGTTAATAAAACAAATGAATTGTTCTAGTTAAGTGAATTGTAACAGCGCCCATCGTCATGATTGGCTTTCTGCTGCTTCTATCATGACAATGCCAAAGTCATCCAGCCTGAAAACTATTTTCAATCAAGAAAAGAACATTTTCGCGAATAGGAGCAAGTTCAACTGGTTTAGTTCAGGGTACAATTGCTGTTGTTATTGCTACTTCTTCAGGTGGAACACGACAAGGGGGCGGCGATCGACCATCAACTTTGGATATGCATATTGATCAATTAATCTCTGTCCTACCAGTTCGCCAAGTAGACTCACTCCACCAAGGGGCAACTAAGGTTGGTTCCTGCCAATTGGCAAGTATGAAAAACGACCATCTCTGTATCTAAAGACTTTGGATCGCTTTGTAGTCAAAAGCCATACCTATATGCTCTTTCCCCCTTTCTTGGGCATAGAGATAGCAATACATCTATTCTATTTTATTTCTTTTCATACATGACTTTAGCCATTTGGCTTGGTTTTATAGCAATACATCTATTCTATTTGATTTCTTTTCATACATGACTTTAGCCATTTGGCTTGATTTTCCGCTTCGTTCTTATGCATTGTCATCCTAGAAGATGTTTTGTGCTGGTATTGTGCATTTATGCATGTGCCTTTCTCTTTTGTACATGGAGTGGAAGTACATAACTTTAATTCATGTTCATAATGATTTATGTGTAAATTTAGGGCTACTGTAATTTATCTTTCACAATGGTAAGGTGTGTAATTTGTATGCAAATTTAGGATTATTTTATTTGATCTTCCATAATGACATGGTGCGTAGTTTAATATGCAAATTTATGAGATTATTTCAATTGATCTTTCATAATGGTATGGTGAGTAATTTATATGTATATCTAGGAGTTACTTCAATTGATATTTATAATGGATAGTGGGAGTTTTATAGAAATTATAATAGATCCAATGGCTAATATTATCATAGACTAGATGATATACTGCTAGATATTTCTAATTTTTGTGAGAATTTATAAAAAAATTCCAAGAGCATCTCGTAAGTAGTTATTTTTAAGCCTCCAATTAGTAAGTTACTTTAGGCTATCAATGCAATGGCTATTATCTCCGATGCAAGGATTAAGATTTATATATTTTCTTAATATATCTTATGAGGATTAATGTGGAGCCTCTAAAAGAAATATCTAATTACTATATAAAGATGTGGATATTAATACGTAATTATAATTCCTCGCTAATCTCTAGTCGTATAAAGACCCAGTGGTCGTACGTCTTCGGAGCTGTGCGAGCAAACCACCGGCAGTGCTAGGCAAAGCGCAGTTATATATGTACTAATATGCATGGTAACAAAAAATAATGTAACGCCGAATGTTCCGTAGCAAAGCACGTGCACTCTGCTAGTTAGTATTAATATCCATCTCCATGATACAAACTTGTCCAGTTAATATAAGCTAAGTGAATTTTACCAGCGCCTACCGTCATGATTGGGAGAGATGGTGGTGACTGGAACAACTAATAAGTGTCAAGAACATATCAAAGTCAACCCACGGAGTGCACCGGGGGATTGGAGGAGCTAGTTAAGTAAAGTATAGCCTAGCAACGCAAATTAGACTAAGACATGTCTGAATTTTATGCCACGACGTACCTATGAATCTCACACTGGTCCTGCCGCCGCTTCCGTCGGAAAAGAATTGACAATGGCAAAGTCATCATCGCCTGAAGCCATTTTCAGTCAAGAAAGCAAAATGACAAATGAGAATATATATGGGAGCAAGTTCCATCCATTAACTGGTTGAAGGGTACAACCACTGCTGGGTTGACTACTGTGTTGAAGGGTACGACCGTACAACTGCTGTCATATTGTATGGTACCATCCTTTCGACTTGCATATGTATGATATGTATGTAATATTCTGAAGAGATTATCTAATATTATATTTTACTATTACTAATTGAAGGTTCCAAAAGAAGCGCTACTTTCAAAACGCGCTAGAAAAACAGATAAATCTTAAAAATTCTCACAATAATCAGAAACATCCAACCACCAATTGGCGGATTGGAATATTGATAGCCATTAGATCTATGTTGACGGATTGGAATATTGATAGCCATTAGATCTATGTCTAGGTAATTAACTACCTCTGCCATTATAAAAGGTATTGAGTACAACTCTCAACGAAAGCAAATATCTTCTTTGTTTTTAGGTTTTTCCCATTTTCAAATTTACCTTTAGTTTTTTATCTTTTTTCCATTAAATATGCTAGAAACTTTTTCATTAAACAGATATTTTGTGTCTAATCTTACTATTACTACTTGTAGACTTCTTTTGAAGTTTTCTCGTCAATCCTCACAAGATGAGCTAGAAACAAATTATAGAAATTCTCATGATAATAAAAAACATCTGATCATCAATTAACAAGTTAGAATCTTGATAGTCATTAGATTTGTTTTCTAAGTAATCATCCACCTTTGCCATTATAAAAACAATAGGAAAAAATAAAATCATAGAAATCCTCATTATAATAAAAACATCCGATCATCAATTGATAGGTTAAAAACTTAATAGCCATTAGATCTGTTTTCTAAATAATCACCCACCTTTGCTATTATAAAATAACATTAAATAACCTCTAAAACTACACATTAGTTACCCACTCTACCATTACAAAAGAAAATATGAAACAACACCCTAAATTTATACCTAATTGCTCACATTTAATATTGTGATGATAATACCAAATAGTCCATCTAATTTATATCTAAATTGTTCACCTTAGTTATTATAACTGATAGTATAATGAAAATAACCCTTCAAATTTATATTCAAATCCTCTACCTTTGCAATCAATCAAAGATTATCTAATTCAATTAAGCACACATATAAAGTAGCAAGATGTTCTATTATACAAAGTTAAGTATAAAAATAGATCTATATGTGTTGTACTATAATACATAATACATTTAAGCCTCTAGCCGCACGGGTTGATAGACTAGTGTATGTATATTGCATATGTATTAAAAGTTAACGGATAATAATTTTACTAGCGCACACACCTACCTGTAATAAACCAACGTAGGTATGTCCTTATACTCATTTATCGGTTTGAGTGTGTTCACATACTCACTCTAAGATACTCAAAAGAGATCCATATGAAAAAATTACAAACGAACCTATGTTTTTAACATATTATGTTAATACTTTCGTGTTAGTACATATAAATAGGTATCTCCACGTACTCCATTTATACTCACATACTCATCTTATATACCACCCTAGATTGTCTAGTATGATCACATACTTCTTGTGCAGACCTTCTGTTTGGCCAATACGCCCTTAATCTTGAGATATGTATGTGAGCGTAGCTACGGACGCATGTAAATGGAATTTTTATCTGTGTGTATCTTTTTTTGTTATTTAAATTTTTTTGAATAATATATGTTTGTAGTATAGAGTTAAGATGTTATTTTACTTTACCTTTTAGTAATAGTAGAAGTGTTATTTTAATTCATGTCACGGTGGGTAATTTATATGCAAATTTAGGGGTTCTTTTTATTAATATTTTATAGTGGCATTGTGTGTAATTTATATGCAATTTTAGGGGTTATTTAATTCATATTTTATAATTGCATAATGGGTAATTTATATGCAAATTTAGGAGGTTATTTAATTCATATTTTATAATTGCATAATGGGTATTTATATGCAAATTTAGAAGGTTATTTAATTCATATTTTATAGCATTGTGGGTAATTTATATGCAGTTTTAGAGGGTCATTTTAATACATATTCCATAATGGCATGGTGGATAATTATTAGAAAATATAATAGATCTAATTGCTATCATTGTTACATCTATCTGATGGACGGCCGGATGTTTTTTATTTTTGTAAAAAATTTTAAGATTTATCTTTTTTCTAGCGCGTCTAATAAAGATTAACGTGGAGGCTTTGAAAGAAATTTTGAATTAACAAATTTAGAGGATAATTTTATAATGACAGTGTGAGGCATACATGAAGCAGCCGAAGGAATTCCAGAGGCAGAAAATTGAATACCAAAGTCAAGGGTACTACAGTACCTTGCCGCACAGCAACAATAGGCTATTCAAGTAGGCAACGTTGATCAATAATTAACATTTATATGAATTGTCAATATATGATACTAATGCAGTGCTTTTTATAGGCAGCATTAGGGTTGCAGGGACTCAACATCGCGTGGCCACAATTTCAACCTCCACCACAACCAAAGTGGGCCTATGTTCTCGTGCCTTCTCCAGCAACTCAGGAACGCACACATAGTAAACTTAAGGGTAGCCTTGTAGTAATGAATCTAAACTTAGTCTATTATTGCCAAACTAGATATAACGTTGTCAAACTAGATCAATCAAGCAAACCTCAACTAGATAAGCTATATTTAGCAAAGAGTAAAGTTCACCGGCGTCCCTAAACTTGTCTGGGGGTATCATCTAGGTCCTCCCTAAACTTCAAAATTGCACATTCAGGTCCCCAAACTTGCTAATTGTCCGAGGGTAATATCTAAATTATCTTGTAGTGTTTGTTAGTTTTTGATAGTCATCGTTTTCCCTTTTCATCTCTCAATTATATATAGTCTTTAAAGGCTTGCATGTTTCCTTCTATATTAATAAAAACAGACACAATCCGGTATTCTTTGTTAATAAAACAAATGAATTGTTCTAGTTAAGTGAATTGTAACAGCGCCCATCGTCATGATTGGGATGGATGGTGACTGAAACAACTAATAAGCGTTTAGAACGGATCAATGTCAATTCATGCAGCATGCATGAGACGATTGGATCGGAAGCTAACTAATTCAAGTAGCCTAGCATCTCAAATCAGGCAAAGACATGTCTGACTTTTATGCCACCCTACGTCCTACCTATGAATCTCGTGTTGACTTTCTTTCTGCTGCTTCTATCATGACTATGCCAAAGTCATCCAGCCTGAAACTATTTTCAATCAAGAAAAGAACATTTTCGCGAATGAGAGCAAGTTCAACTGGTTTAGTTCAGGGTACAATTGCTGTTGTTATTGGTACTTCTTCAGGTGGAACACAACAAGGGGGCGGCGATCGACCATCAACTTTGGATATGCATATTGATCAATTAATCTCTGTCCTACCAGTTCGCCAAGTAGACTCACTCCACCAAGGGGCAAATAAGGTTGGTTCCAGCCAATTGGCAAGTATGAAAAACGACCATCTCTGTATCTAAAGACTTTGGATTGCTTTGTAGTCAAAAGCCATACCTATATGCTCTTTCCCCCTTTCTTGGGCATAGAGATAGCAATACATCTATTCTATTTGATTTCTTTTCATACATGACTTTAGCCATTTGGCTTGGTTTTCCGCTTCGTTCTTATGCATTGTCATCCTAGAAGATGTTTTGTGCTGGTATTGTGCATTTATGCATGTGCCTTTCTCTTTTGTACATGGAGTGGAAGTACATAACTTTAATTCATGTTCATAATGATTTATGTGTAAATTTAGGGCTACTGTAATTTATCTTTCACAATGGTAAGGTGGGTAATTTGTTTGCAAATTTAGGATTATTTTATTTGATCTTCCATAATGACATGGTGCGTAGTTTAATATGCAAATTTATGAGATTATTTCAATTGATCTTTCATAATGGTATGGTAGGTAATTTATATGTATATCTAGGAGTTACTTTAATTGATATTCATAATGGATAGTGGAAGTTTTATAGAAATTATAATAGATCCAATGGCTAATATTATCATAGACTAGATGATATACTGCTAGATATTTCTAATTTTTGTGAGAATTTATAAAAAAATTCCAAGAGCATCTCGTAAGTAGTTATTTTTAAGCCTCCAATTAGTAAGTTACTTTAGGCTATCAATGCAATGGCTATTATCTCCGATGCAAGGATTAAGATTTATATATTTTCTTAATACATCTTATGAGGATTAATGTGGAGCCTCTAAAAGAAATATCTAATTACTATATAAAGATGTGGATATTAATACGTAATTATAATTCCTCGCTAATCTCTAGTCGTATAAAGACCCAGTGGTCGTACGTCTTCGGAGCTGTGCGAGCAAACCACCGGCAGTGCTAGGCAAAGCGCAGTTATATATGTACTAATATGCATGGTAACAAAAAATAATGTAACGCCGAATGTTCCGCAGCAAAGCACGTGCACTCTGCTAGTTAGTATTAATATCTATCTCCATGATACAAACTTGTCCAGTTAATATAAGCTAAGTGAATTTTACCAGCGCCTACCGTCATGATTGGGAGAGATGGTGGTGACTGGAACAACTAATAAGTGTCAAGAACATATCAAAGTCAACCCACGGAGTGCACCGGGGGATTGGAGGAGCTAGTTAAGTAAAGTATAGCCTAGCAACGCAAATTAGACTAAGACATGTCTGAATTTTATGCCACGACGTACCTATGAATCTCACACTGGTCCTGCCGCCGCTTCCGTCGGAAAAGAATTGACAATGGCAAAGTCATCATCGCCTGAAGCCATTTTCAGTCAAGAAAGCAAAATGACAAATGAGAATATATATGGGAGCAAGTTCCATCCATTAACTGGTTGAAGGGTACAACCACTGCTGGGTTGACTACTGTGTTGAAGGGTACGACCGTACAACTGCTGTCATATTGTATGGTACCATCCTTTCGACTTGCATATGTATGATATGTATGTAATATTCTGAAGAGATTATCTAATATTATATTTTACTATTACTAATTGAAGGTTCCAAAAGAAACGCTACTTTCAAAACGCGCTAGAAAAACAGATAAATCTTAAAAATTCTCACAATAATCAGAAACATCCAACCACCAATTGGCGGATTGGAATATTGATAGCCATTAGATTTATGTCTAGGTAATTACCTACCTTTGCCATTACAAAAGGTCTTGAGTACAACTCTTAACGAAAGCAAATATCTTCTTTGTTTTTAGGTTTTTTCCATTTTCAAATTTACCTTTAGTTTTTTGTCTTTTTTCCATTAAATATGCTAGAAACTTTTCCATTAAACATATATTTTGTGTCTAATCTTACTATTACTGCTTGTAGACTCCTTTTGAAGTTTACACGTAAATCCTCGCAAGATGCGCTGGAAACAAATCATAGAAATTCTAATGATAATAAAAAACATCTGATCATCAATTAACAGGTTAGAATCTTGATAATCATTAGATTTGTTTTCTAAGTAATCATCCACCTTTGCCATTATAAAAACAATAGGAAAAATAAAATCATAGAAATTCTCGTTATAATAAAAACATTCGATCATTAATTGATAGTTTAGAATCTTAATAGCTATTAGATCTGTTTTTTAAATAATCACCCACCTTTGCTATTATAAAAATAACATTAAGTAATCTCTAAAACTACACATTAATTACCCACTCTGCCATTACAAAAGAAAATACGAAACAACACCTTAAATTTATACCTAATTGCTCACATTTAATATTGTGATGATAATACCAAATAGTCCATCTAATTTATATCTAAATTGTTTACCTTAGTTATTATAACTGATAGTATAATGAAAATAACCTTTCAATTTTATATTCAAATCCCCTACCTTTGCAATCAATCAAAGATTATCTAATTCAATTAAGCACACATATAAAGTAGCAAGATGTGCTATTATACAAAGTTAAGTATAAAAATAGATCTATATGTGTTGTACTATAATACATAATACATTTAAGTCTTTAGCCCGTGCGAAAGCACGGTTGATAGACTAGTGTATGTATATTGCATATGTATTAAAAGTTAACGGATAACCATGCGAAAGCACGGGTTGATAGACTAGTGTATGTATATTGCGTATGTATTAAAAGTTAACGGATAATAATTTTACTAGCGCACACACCTACCTGTAATAAACCAACGTAGGTATGTCTTTATACTCGTTTATCGGTTTGAGTATGTTTACATACTCACTCTAAGATACTCAAAAGTGATCCATATGAAAAAATTACAAACGAACCTATGTTTTTAACCTATTATGTTAATACCTTCGTGTTAGTACATATAAATAGGTATCTCCACGTACTCCATTTATACTCACATACTCATCTTATATACCACCCTAGATTGTCTAGTATGATCACATACTTCTTGTGCAGACCTTCTGTTTGGCCAATACACCCTTAATCTTGAGATATGTATGTGAGCGTAGCTACGTACGTATGTAAATGGAATTTTTATCTGTGTGTATCTTTTTTCGTTATTTAAATTTTTTTTGAATAATATATGTTTGTAGTATAGAGTTAAGATGTTATTTTACTTTACCTTTTAGTAATAGTAGAAGTGTTATTTTAATTCATGTCACGGTGGGTAATTTATATGCAAATTTAAGGGTTCTTTTTATTAATATTTTATAGTGGCATTGTGTGTAATTTATATGCAATTTTAGGGGTTATTTAATTCATATTTTATAATTGCATAATGGGTAATTTATATGCAAATTTAGGAGGTTATTTAATTCATATTTTATAGCATTGTGGGTAATTTATATGCAATTTTAGAGGGTCATTTTAATACATATTTCATAATGGCATGGTGGATAATTATTAAAAAATATAATAGATCTAATTGCTATCATTGTTAGATCTATTTTGATGGACGGCCGGATGTTTTTTATTTTTGTAAAAAATTTTAAGATTTATTTTTTTCTAGCGCGTCTAGTAAAGATTAACGTGGAGGCTTTAAAAGAAATTTTGAATTAAAAATAGTAAAATAAGTTAGCTGATAATCATTGCTATTACATTCTACTGCAAGTGGAGGCTTTAAAAGAAATTTTGAATTAAAAATAGTAAAATAAGTTAGCTGATAATCATTGCTATTACATTCTACTGCAAGTAACCTTACACGGTTGTTCAGGCTGCTGTGGTATACGCAGAGCACCATTCCAGTGCAACTTTTCCTCCGCCTCTTATCAAAAAAAAAAAAACTTTTCCTCCGCCAATCAGATCAAGCCTGATATGCAATTCCCGTAGCCCCCCATTAGCCATACTACCTAGCTTGTCACTCAGTGGAAGACAGTATGGGCTGTGTTTAGATCCGCTGAAATTGGGACTGAAATACACTGTAGCGCTGAAAAATACACTGTAGCACTTTTCGTTTGTTTGTGGTAAATATTGTCCTACTATGGCCTAACTAGGCTCAAAAGATTCGTCTCACAAAGTACATCTAAACTGTGCAATTAATTTTTTATTTCATCTACATTTAGTATTCTATGCATGTGCCGGCATTTTGATGTGATTGGGAATATTCTTTTTTGCATAGTGGAATTTGAGAGAAAAATTTGGATCTAAACAGAGCCATGGTCAGAACTGTTATTGAGAGAACTCCGGCAGGTGTTTTCATCTTGTCGGCCTGGTTCAAAAAAAAAATGGTACGAACAAAAATGTTCTTGTCGGCTAAACTGTACGTCTTTCAAGCTTTATTATGACATTCTGTTTTTCCCTTTTCACTGTATCTCTTCCTTTTGTGCTGTAAAGACATTCTGTGGAAGGATATTTCCCACCCTTCTCGAGCATTTCTTTTTTTGTGGTGGTCATGTAAGAACCAAACTGTTCCGTATGAAATTCCGATCCTTATAAAACTTGTAAATTTTATCCGGTTCAAACAGTTCCATAACAAATAATAGAACAAAACAGTTAGGAAATTTGGAACAGAATGGCACTATAACTGGTTAAAGGCCACAGGACAAAAATGAAAAGAACTCAATCAGCAAACATGAATGAACTAAGGGGATATTATTTACTACTATATTAACTATTAACAAGGATATGGGATTATAAAAAAAGGGAAAATATATAGGGAAAATATATGGGGTTACAGATTTAACGTATCCAAAACCTTATATCATACGACTATTGCTATTAGGCTACGCTGTTATGTGCATACATGGGCACAACCATGACCACAATATATGTTGCATTATCATAATTTTGACACATTTTTTAAAGTCCAATTAATTTACAACCTTTACTAATCATGGTCATCTGATTTTTCAACCGTAAATTACGAAATCAGGCACCCAAAGCCCCTCAACTAACCAAATCAGCCGAAATATCCCATGTCCCTGTTGGAAGCGATATTGGATCGTAGTTTTATTTTTTATAAATAGTACCGATATATTATCTAATCACTAAAATTTTATGATTAATTATTTTAAATAAGAATTAAATTTGTACCAATTTATTTTTATAATATAATATATCTATTAGGGACCTGTTTGGAGATATTTGGAACTTATCCGCTCCTATTTTAGTATTCGATTTAGAGCAATAATACAATATGTGTATGAATAAAAATAAGTTCTAGATATCATCAAATAAAGCTAGATTATATTTTAAGAAAATTTTTAGTACAAGTTTATTTTTTTGTTTAAAATGAATTAACTATAAATTTTAGAAATTATATAAGATTTTATTATTTATAAAATAGAAAAAACACCACCTGATATTGCTTTCAATAGGACCGAGGGTTTTCATCCAATTTGGTTAGTTGACGGTTTTCTAGCGAGTACCTGGTTTCGTAATTTAGGATTAAAAATCAGACAATAGTGATAGTTTTTTTTTTTTTTGAAATCATAATATATCTGACAGTTATTATTATTAGAGCTAACTAGATGGATGGATTGATGTTTTTTGTTGTTGTGAGAATTTCTAAGATTTTACATATTTTCTTAGTGTGTTTCATCTTCAACTAGTAATAGTATGTTTTTTCCTTAAGAAAAGGCTATGATATAATATAACAAAAGAAACGATTAGAGCATGGGTTCTAATAATCATAACATGTTGCTATTAATAGTAAAAATAGATCTTGACACAAGCAATTTAACGTACAAACGTTAGAGGCTCCATAAATGGTTCTGTGAAATGTAGAACGGATTCATACGTTGGAGTTACAGGGGTGTTTTGGTTACATGCTTGATGCTTCTAGAGCATGTGCTGGCAGTCTGTATTAATTTGGCTTAATGTATGTTTTTTTTTTAAGTTGCCGAAGCTGAAATATTTTCATTATCTAAAAAAATGAAATGACAGTGCATGTTTACATGTGTGCATATATCTTGTAAAAATGAGCCAAATGTGAAGGTTTAGAAGTTCCAAGCCTTTAAAAATCTCCAATAGAGTGTGAATGTGGGGATGGACCATGTTCAGATATTCCAAACAGTTCAAGAGCCGACTCGCTTTTTTCGATATAAAAGAAAAGGACTAGTCGCCGTCTACTGCTATTATCTTACTGTTACTAGTTGGAGGTTGTAAAAGTAGCACTGTTTTTAAAACGAAAAAACGAATAAGCACTATTTTTAAAGCGCGCTAAAAAAACAAGAGACAAGAGATCGAGGGTTCAAATCTCCGCGCCGACAACATTTAGCGTATCAATTAAAAAAGCCAATCACAGCACGTGTAGAGGCAAGAGATCGAGGATTCAAATCTCCACGCCGGCAACATTTAGCGTATTAATTAAAAAAGTAAAGCCTATGGCAAGAGGAGACCACGGTTCAAATCTCCATGCCGGCAACATTCGGCGTATTAATTAAAAATATTACTATTATTAATTAGAAGGCTAAAAGACTCGGATCCATTGAAGAGCGATATCTAAATTAAGAGATTTATTGGAGAGCAAACTCTCAATAATTAATTAAAAAAACATGTAGCTTATATAGCCTCATGTGAAACGCACAGCCGTATAGTATCTTCCCAAACATTGAAAGGACTAGATACGTTACTTTTCTAATGTCACGTAAATATGAGCATAGATCGTATAAGGTATTTTTCCATATTACAGTGGTAGAAAACAATTTATGTTATTTTACATAATAAAATAGAAAAATATATATTTCATCTGTTACCTTAAAAGAAAAAATTGATAAGATATATATAAGTTTTGAATTTCCAACTTACACCACTACTAAATTTATCTATGAATTTGATAACACAAATGTCCCGTATAACTATAAATCTTACGAGACCATATTTATGTCACTAATTTCTCATGTGACTCTAAATCTTATGAGAACATAGGTTTATAGATAATTTTACTATTACTAATTCAAAACTCTAAAAGATGTGTTAATTACGAGGCATTCTAGAAAAATAGATAAATTTCAGAAATTCTCAAAAAATAAAAATATCCAGCAATTAATTTAGCGGCATCTACAATGCCATAGTATCAATTGTATGGATAATCTAAAATAACTCCCATAACAATTGAAAACATGTAACCATTAATTAGATAGATTAAAATACTAATAGCGATTAGATAGGATCATTTCTTAAATAATTACACACATGCACAATTATAAAAATGGTCTAAGTCTTAATTAAATTTCTTATACTATGGTAAAAATCATATGAAATAACCTCCCAAGGTTATATCTAAATTAACCATATTTAATTGTTATGATAAAATATCTAAAATAACCATTTAATTTTATATTAAAATTATCCATATTTTGATATATATATATAATAATATGTGTGCCTTGAGACTAGCCCGTGCGACGCACGGGGTGATGGACTAGTTCAAGCTTAATTCTTGTAGTTTTGTGAAAATACGAAAAAATATTCTTCTTTCATGTTTGTCGTTACATACTCTGAAATTGGATCTCTCCGCAACATATTTAGATTTTAGACAAAAATAATAATTCAGGAGGACAACACGTTGAGAATTGTTATATTCATATTGTCATTGGGCTGTCGTTCTATATATACTTTTTGTTTAGGGAACACGCTTAGTACTCCGTCCATTTGAATCCTGTAGTCTCTGAATTGATGGCTGCCGCCTGCCAACAGAGATTGTACATGATCGCACGCCTTTTTTTTCTTCATTCTATTTTTGAATCCTGGCTCTCTCTCTTGTGCATGCGTGGCAAGTCCCCATGCCTTCTCCAATTCTATTTTTGATTACCATGCCGGTTCGATCGATCAGTTTTGTAGCTGCTACTACTACGCCCTGTTTGATTAAGCACATTACATCGTTCTCCAAAGGCATGCCTTTAATTTTTTTCTCTCTACAAATAACTACTGTCAGAGAGCCAAAGTGGAGGTAGTAATCCTTCTACTTCTAGCTAGTTTAACCGGCAATTGAAAAAAAAAAAGTCAAAAACCAAAACCCTTCACCATTTAAACTCGTTTTCACACAGTTGTGCAATCAGATCAAAACTACGTACTACTCATCATCAGATCCCTCGAAACTGTAAAAGGAAAACGATCTCCTGCAACAGCGAAAGTGCAGATTAGACACGCCCAAACGTATGGCCTGCTGGTACACACCACGCACGCATGCACACGCCACTATTCTCCCCTCACCCCAATGCCATCCAGCGGTTGATGAATCAGGCCACCATGCAGCCAGAGCCTGAGAGGCAGGAGCCAGGCCGGGCATCGATCGGACTGGACAGCACCCGGCCAGCAGACCGGCCAGCCAGGGCCAGGCTCCCAATCCCAAAACGTGCAGTAGAGGGCTCCTCAGCTCCGTGTATAAATGTTCAGCCATAGCCGGGTGTCCAAAGCACACACACACAGGCAGCAGCAGCAGCATCTCAGTAGTAGCATCGCCGCCTATCCTCTCTCGAGGGGAAGGGAGTAGGAAGGAGACTCTGGTCGGCGGCGAGCCTCCCTAGCTCCGTCGTCGTCGTCTAGGTGTCTAGCTAGGCTCTCTCCTCTTCCTTGTCTCTTCCTCGTCGAGATCTATCTATCGTCAGCAATGGCAGGAGGCCTCTTCTCCATGGCTCACCCGGCCATCACCCTCTCCGGCGTCGCAGGTAATTGATTCATCACTGAATGATCTCCGGCCGGATCATGCCTGCATGCATGGGATGGGACGGACGATGGGCATATGCTCGCTCGCTCGTGTGCATATGTGTGGTCCTTCTCCTCCGGCCTGCTGCTTTCAATCTTTCATCACATAATGATGGGGATCTTCACATCCATCGATCACCTTTTGATGATCGTGTGGTTTTCAGTCTGATGTCTCGTCCCTGCTGCTAGATTTTGTGTGCACCGGATTGACTGTGCTGACGACGACATGACGCTAGCTGGCCTTTCCCATCCAACTGCATGCATGTTTTCGTTGCGAGAACGATCATGCACGCTCTACATCAGCTCTGGTCTTGCTCCTTTTCGTTTAGGCATGCATGCAGCTCGCACAGGACAACCAAACAGTCTTGTCCGATCCGGCCGTCTTCTTTAACTTTCTGCCCCCCATTGATATACTTTTTTCTTCTTTACCTATGATCATTCACTGGCACAGCTGGTCACACACGCTTACAGTGAGTGCATCACTAGCTAGGCTTCTCTGTTTGAATCTAGAACACGCACGCACGCATCCATCGCCTGCTATAGTAACAACTTTTTCAACTGAAGAATAATACTCCATTCTGCATATGGCATTATCGATCAGCAGCCACGAAACAAAACTGCCAACCACCAGCTCATCGATCATACACGTCTATAAGAATCAGATTAGTACTATGTATGTGTGCGTGGTGTGTGCTCTATATATATAGTGTGGATCCTTGTATCGGTTGGGCAGTGAGGAAGGCGTGTGCCTGCAGCCTTTGCCACATTAGCATTTCCATAACCTAATCGCCACGCTTTCCTCAAATTGTTGTTGGGCGCGTTAGTTTTTGTAATTAGTTTGTTTGTGTTGTGTGCTTCATCGATTGATATATATATATATATATATATATATATATATATATATATATATATATATATGTGAAGAAGAAATATATACATATATACTGAAAATTGCATGACACGTACTGACGGGTACTTTCTGCAGGAAACATCATCTCCTTCCTGGTGTTCCTCGCACCAGTGTAAGTATATATAATCTGTCTCGATCTGCTTGATTGATTCCATGCGACGGATTGATCGATGGATCTCTGAAGAGTGCATAATCACTGACTGACCGATATATGGATGCATGGCTGTTTGCTGCAGCACGACGTTCCTGCAGGTTTACCGCAAGAAGACGACGGGTGGGTTCAGCTCGGTGCCGTACGTGGTGGCGCTCTTCAGCTCGATGCTGTGGATCTTCTACGCGCTCGTCAAGACCAACTCGCGGCCGCTGCTGACCATCAACGCCTTCGGCTGCGGCGTGGAGGCGGCCTACATCGTCTTCTACCTGGCGTACGCGCCCCGCAAGGCGAGGCTCCGGACGATTGCCTACTTCCTGCTGCTGGACGTGGCGGCCTTCGCGCTCATCGTCGTCCTCACCCTCTTCTCCGTCCACCCGCCGCACCGCGTCAAGTTCCTCGGCAGCGTCTGCCTCGCCTTCTCCATGGCCGTCTTCGTCGCGCCGCTCAGCATCATCGTCAAGGTGGTCAAGACCAAGAGCGTCGAGTTCATGCCCATCAGCCTCTCCGTCTGCCTCACGCTCAGCGCCGTCGCCTGGTTCTGCTACGGACTCTTCACCAAGGACCCATTCGTCATGGTAATAATCAGTTCAGTTAATTATAATGAACATAGTACAAGATTATATATCGACGATGGTTAATTATTGATCTCTGACCTATTATTATAGTACTTATATATATATGTATATTTGTATATAGTACCCCAACGTCGGCGGCTTCTTCTTCAGCTGCGTCCAGATGGGGCTCTACTTCTGGTACCGCAAGCCCCGGAACACCAACGCCGTGCTGCCGACGACCACCGACGGCGCGGAGCCGGGGGCGGCCGTGCAGGTGCAGGGGCAGGTGATCCAGCTGCCGGCCAACACCGTGGCCATCCTGTCCGTGAGCCCCATCCCCATCGTCGGCGTGCACAAGATCGAGGTGGTGGAGCAGCAGCACAAGGACGCCGCCGTCGCCGCCGAGACCTGCAGGATGGCCGCCGCACACCCCGACGGCGCCATGCCGGAGGTCCTCGAGATCGTCCCCGCCGTCGTCTGACAGTTGGTTCGTTAACAGCGGGTACGGTGGGGGAGGCAAGCAAAGTGGCATCATATCAGTGGGATCGAACGAACTGGAGATACTCTTGCATGCAAGACCATCATCATCTATCATCGTCACCATATATCATCAGTCGTCAGTCGTCAATTAGTTGGTCGTTTAGTTGGTTATTATTAATTGTTGGATTATTAATTATTAGTTGTCTCGTGCCGCAGTGTGTGTGATTAGTTACCTTAATTTGGATCAGATGATCAGCCATCATATCAGCGTGAGTGAGTGAGTGCGTGCGTGCGTGGATGTAGTAGTTTGCTTGCTTGTGGCCCATTGATGCTAATAATAATGAAGGTGAAGAGCTAGCTGCTTATAATTAGCTGATGACGTGCTTGTGTGGGTACGGTGTGTGCTCTGTCTAGTACGTTGCAGTCCTTACGCGCATATGGTGGTGTATTATTGGTAACGCAGAAAGAATCAGTGCATGGGAAGGTCAATAAGAAAGGCTACTGTAATAACATGGCATCATGCATCTTCATCATGCATCTTCCCATTTATATACTTAACAGCATAGTATATATTCTCTGTGTGATGTGTGATTGTTGGGCTATAGCAGTAAAGTGTAAGCACTCATCAGTGTCTCTATTGATTGAGTCAATGAGTGTGTTTGCCTGGCCTGTGGACAAAATTAAGTAGGCAGCTAGCTAGCCACATCAAGATGGAACAGGAAACTGATGAAGCTTGTTCGATTGTGCACTAAAATAAAGAGCCTATATATAGATCCCATTATTGGAAAGAAGAAGAAAAAAAAAAGGAATCGAAGCATGCGCTCTGAATAGCAAAACAAACAGTACGTATATGTAGCAGCTAGCTGGCGAATGAAACAAATGACAGGTTGTGGGGAAGTGAAGTGTTGTATATATCTTGATTGGTGTAATGATCAGTGCGTGTGTGCGTCGTCCAAATTAAACTTGAAACTTTTATTGGCGCATGCAACGCAAACAAGGTGGAGCTGAAGCTGGCCGTGTATCATCAGGAACGAAGGAGAAGGGATGGCTGGCTGCTGTGTAGCTCGCACATGAACAGGATATATATGGTCTCTCTCCTGGCCTCCTGGGTCTGCACAGTTGCATGCTGTCAACTGACAAGGCCGGCCGGCCGGGTCGTCGTAGAACGACGTGCGACGCAAATGCTTCCGCAGAAGAATTTCTGCTACTGCCATCAGTGTGCTCTACTGCTGTGCAGCATGATGATGCGATACGATGGATCACCAGCAACCACACAGCACTCACGGACGGCTGCCTGCCTGGGTGTTCAATTCATGCATGACGATATGGTGGCCCTGCTCTGGATCTTTATGTGCTTTTCAAAGTGTGTCTACTACTAGAGGAAACCAAAAGCGCTCGTAGCACCCAGTGCGCTGGCTGCAGACGGCTAGTGTCCACCTACGTAGTCCCCTCGATCGATCATCGATCGATCTCGAAAAAAAAAAAAAGCGCACGCGTACGGCAGTGTGGATGCACAATGCTGGTGGGCGGGCGTGATGATCTCTGTGCGCGCGCGCGCGTTGCACCGGCACTGGATGGAGCAGCAGAGCAGAGCGGCCGGACGCGCACCATGCCACGTCCGCTGGCCACGTTCAAAGTTCCTGTAAATTAAAGAAAGTGCCATTGTTCACTACTGTGTCATTGCTGCCACGGGATCTATTCAACTTTCCCTGCAAGACATTAATTACCACATATGATTTCACATAACTCTTAAATTTGTATTTAAATTATCCACGCACTGGTCAATCAACCCGTGCGACGTACGGGTTAGAGTCTTAAATGTATTATGTGTTACAGTACAACATATATAGATCTATTTTTATACTTAGTTTTTTATAATAGCAAATCTTGCTACTTTATATGTATGCTTAATTGATTTAGATAATCTTTGATCGATTGCAAAAGTAGGTGATTTTAATATAATTTTGAGGAGTTATTTTCATTATACTATCGGTCATAATAACTAAGGTGAACAATTTAAATATAAATTAAAGCGGATATTTGGTATTATCCATCAAAATAGAAAATGTGAGCAATTATGTATAAATTCAGGGTGTTATTTCATATTTTCTTTTATATTGGCAGAGTGGGTAATTAATATGTAGTTTTAGGGGTAATATTATTTTGATAACGACAAAGGTGGGTGATTACTTAGAAAATAGATCTAATGGCTATCAAGATTCCAACCCGTCTATTTTTTTTCTGGCACATCTCGTGAGGATTGACATGAAAATTTCAAAAGCAGCCAACAAAACATTTGTTTCATTGATAGGTTTTTAGCATCTTTAATTAAAAAAAGACAAAAACTGAATGTAGATTTGAAAATGGAAAAAATCTAAAAAAAAGAAGAAGATATTTGTTTTAGTTGAGAGTTGAACTCAAGACCTTTTGTAATGACAGAGGTGGATAATTATTTAAAAAATAGATTTAATGGAAAAAAGAAGAGGATATTTGCTTTCGTTGAGAGTTGAACTCAAGACTTTTCATAATGGCATAGGTGGGTAATTATTTAGAAAATAGATCTAATGGCTATTAATATTCCAATCTATCAATTGATGGTCGGATATTTCTGATTATTGTGAGAATTTTTAGGATTTATTTTTTTTTAGCGTGCTTTGAAATTAGTGCTTCTTTTAGAACCTTCAATTAGTAATAGTAAGATAAGATATTAATTATTATGAGAAAAAATATAACCTAGTTATTCTGGTCAATTAATTTAAATCTAAATTATCCAGATTTGACACGATCTTTTTTTTACTAATCGGCGACTTCTTTTAATTTGGAGTCTCCATGTCATCATGACGCAATAGAAAAATATATCCTAGAATTATTTTCTCACGATAATTAGAAACATCTACCCGTTAGTTTGGTCCGTTAATCGTCATTAGGTATATATCTTGTTTCTTTTCAATAATTATTCACCTCCATCAATCACCCCTGTTAGATCTACCTTTAAATTATCGATCTCTTCCATTATGGAAGATGATATGAAATGACCCCGTAGATTTATATCTAGATTGCCCACATTTAATTAGCTATTGTGATATAATATAAAAAATAATCTCTTAAGTTATTATATCTAAATTAATCATCTTTGCTTTTATAATAAATAATCCAAAATAAGTCATTAGATTTGTCTCTAAATTATCCACCTCTATCATAACCAAAGATAAACTAAAATTGTCAAACTGAATCTAAATTACAGATATATTTATCTACCAACTTTCAACACATATTTCTCCCCTCACATAGTTTGATGGGTTAATATATAATAGCCATGTAAACTGTTGGATTTGCATGTAAAATACACACCTCTGCAATTACTAAAAATAAACAAAAATGCCACATTGGATGTACATGTAAATTACATCATGCTATTATACAAAATTGGATAAATACAAAATGCACCTATCATGCTCTTGAATTCAAAGATAAAGATATGCAATAGAATATTTATATGAGTGTCGGGGTGTTGTAGAGGGTGTGATTGGTTGTCTAAATGGGCTAGAAGCCAGGCTAGGGCGCTGGTGCAGGCCCAACGAGCCAGGCCCTACGCATGTTCATGTTTGGTTGCCTGACTAGATTGCATGCAGGCTATAGTATATTTGTGTTTGGTTGACCGTATAGATTTGAAGTAAAAGAAGAAGAAAAATAAAATTTTCAAAAAGTGTAATCTAGTTTTGTCCAGTAAAATATCAGAAACACTAAAATTAGTGTGGTGATCGGATACTTTAATCAAGAGCTATAGAAGTAAAAAAGAGAAAAAAAAAAATGTTGATTTGGGACACGTGCACGTGCTCTGACAGCACCAGCCGAGCCTGGCTCCACAGCGAACCTCACTCGTCGTGTTCCTCGCGAGCCTAGTCGGCGCAATACGGCTAAACGCATGCAGCCTGGCTCGGACGCGTGAAGCCGTGAACAGACAACCAATCACGCGAGATTTGCATGCACAGAGCCTGGCTGTGGCTCGATGCAGGCCAATCACACCCTATGTAAATGAAGAGGGACACACACCCCACACACATACTCTAAGATGATGGCAGGTGGCACGCGGCGGCTGAGTAGTATCACCAGAAAGTGCATTTTGTACTGCCACACACTCTCTAAGATGATGGCGGATGGCACGCGACGGCTGAGACTAGTGTCACCAGAAAATGCATTTTGTACTGTCTACGGAACAGAGGAGAGAGGAGGAGGCAAGAAGGAACGGGTTGATGGTCCAATATCGCTGCCTTGGGCCGGATTGCCAGCGAGGCTGCGCTTCGGAGCCGGGAATTGATCAACGGCCGGCAGTGGAGGCCGGAGATGTGAGCGTGCGGGCTGCCGCTGGGGGCAGCTGTAGGAAGGTCAAATAATGGGCCGTGGCCTTGGGCCTTCAGTGTTAGCGCAAGTCAACGGCCAAATCCCAGATCACCGATTAAGTACAGTATATCACAGGTTCACAACTCGTAAAGATACTACACTTTACAAACTGCAACGACTACAAGCATTTATATGTACGCAAAATCTGGATATCGAGATTTGATTCATAGTGGGCAGAGTCGTATCCTACAATTCTACCACCACCCAGTGTTTAACAAAGTCAAAAGTCCAAGGAATGGACACACTCAAAATCGCTGGTAAAGTTTCAACCAGGGCACAACTTTCTCTGAATAATTGAGAGCAGACAAGACAGCCACACTAACTGTAACAGTAAATTACGTTGTGGTATAATCCAGACAATATCTTCTTCTCTTTTCCAATTATTATGCACTTGTAGTCTTGTACTGTCGGTCCATATGTCTGAGAGCACCAGAATGTCAAAGACAACAACTATAAACTAACCACGCATGATCAAGACAAGCACAAATCCAGGTGTTAAACCCTCGGGCACTGGGCGTCGGTTCTGCTGGGCCTCGGAATTTGGCAGACAGATCCGGAAGCAAAAAAGACAAAGCGGTATCTCAGGTTCTCTTAAAGTAAACAGGGTTTGGTTGGAGAGTTGCACTTAAACTTGCTGAGCGCACACACCTAATATATATACACGAACAGCTCCAGGTCAACTTGCAATCAATCACGCGGCACTAGTACATAGATCAACTGCATTACTGCCACTGAAGCCGCCATTATTGGTGCACCTACGTTGACGCCTGACAGTGAGCCCTGCAGTGAGGTCGTCTGAGGTGATATGGACCTCGATCGGTAGACCTCTGGTTTCTTTATTTGCGGTAGATATTAAGAACTTTCAATTTCAATGGCGCCCCTACTGCTTCATTCCTCGTCACCGCCGTATTGCAATCAAGTACATCAAGGACGACAAGCTGCATGCGCCTTTTGTTGACAATTACGTGCGTATAGATAGTTTGCCTCCACTCCACATGATGATGATACAGCCGATCGACTCGTGCAATATGATGGTAATAATGCGAGGGCTCGAGGTCCAAATTCCAAAACAACATAATCCTCACAATTCTAATGATGGAGCAGGGAGGCCCAAATGATGTCATCATCATCTGCTCCTAGTAATATCAAATCCGCCGTCACATAGTCTTAATGATGGAGCAGGATTAGACCACCTCGATGACTACAGAGCAGTATATATATGGTGCAGTGCAGAACACTTGAGGCCCTCTCTCTCAAACACAGCACCAAACCCTGTCAAGTCTCAATATATATAGTACATTAGTAGTGCTCTCCTGATGGCGCCAACAAACCTGCTTCACTAGCTGCTGGTAGATCAGTTCAGCTACACTCACCGTCTCCTCGATCCGCCGTGTGTTCCTACCCAGCCCAGCACCTGAGCAGCAGCAGCTAAAGCTTCTCGTACGTGTGGATGAAAGAGATCAGAGCCATGAGGGCCCTGCTGGACCGGTGCCTGTCGCCGTCGAAGCAGAAGGCGGCCCGCGGCCGCGAGCCAACGCCGCCGCCGCCGCCGGAGGGCTGCCTGGCGGTGTACGTGGGCGCGGCGAGGGAGCGCTTCGTGGTGCGGACCGAGTGCGTCAACCACCGCCTGTTCAGGGCGCTGCTGGAGGAGGCCGAGGAAGAGCGCGGGCCATACTGCTACGCCGCGGACGGGCCGCTCGAGCTGCCCTGCGACGCCGCCGCGTTCGCGCGCGTCCTGGAGGCCATCGAGCGGGAGGTGGACGAGGAGAGGACGGTGGTGAGGTGCGGCGGTGGCGGCGTCATGAGGGCAGCGGCGCACCGCGCGGTGGCGGAGGTGGTGGTCGCCGGCGGCAGGCAGCTGACCGTGGGTTGACTCGTGGACTGGAACGGTCCGGCCGGCGGCCGGTGTGTTCTTGTCGTCGTCAGGAGATTTGTGTGATAGCTTTTTGAGTGTTTTGACGGTAGTGATGATGATAGGCCTTATATGCATCCATATGACTGCCGATAAGCTTGATGCCACGGTTTGTAACCGTTTCATCGTATGTATGGTTGATTAGTTGTGATGAACCCTGCGACGGAGCTGGTATTTGTCCTGGATTTTCTTCAGATTCTTTTTGGCAATTTTAGAAGACTATTTCACGTTCGACTAAATTAACTGTCTTATTTTCCCCAGGAACATTGAAACTTTATAAAAAGAATAGGTCATGGGGATCACGGCTGCCAATGTAAACTATACAAAAAAGAATAGTTAGCCCATGCTCAGCACTGGGCTCCTGGCTGACCAACCAAACAGCAATCGCCAATCACCAAGCCTCTAAGCAGGCAGACACTATTGAGTCCATGACCACAACGAGTCAGCTGAACGTCATCGGTTCACGGTACACCATCCATTCGTGTTGAGGTTACATTCCTGGATTAAGGGTTTCTGATAATGTTAGAGGCTTAGAGCCCATTAAGCGAAGATGAGTGCCCACTGCGCCTTCGTCCTTCAAGTGATCCGTATGAGCAGAACAACCATTACGAACATGCACGTCATCAATAAGATGAGCAACCACTGGAAGCACGTTGTCTTGGAAGTCAGCGAGTAGACCTCAGCTGCTCGCGAGGTTGCGCGGCCCGTGCTTGCCAAGCTGTTCTCCACGGCTCTCTCCGTGGAATCAAGGATCTGCATCATCGGATAAGTTAACATTCTCAACAGGCACACAACTGGCAAGAAACTTATCTACATAAAAGATTTTGTCTACTTAAGGCTATCCCCAGCCATTGGGTATATGGGCTGCCTATAACACTGTTTAACACTGTAGCGCTACTGTAGACAGAGATGAGGGTAGTTGGAATAGTTGATAGGAAAGGTTTTTTAGGCAATGGTTGGGGATGGTCTAACGGAAACCTGTAAAGGGATGAATGAAAGAAAAGTACCTTCTCTGTCGCCTGCACGGATTGGTTCATCATAAGGCTACTTTCCTTCAGTTGGCGTGCTAACTCTACCATTTCATCAGTTAAATCTTCTTGCAGCTTCCTGTGCAGTGAGAGAATAGCCCGAATATTCATTTGGTGACCTTTTTTTATGGAAAGCCAAAAAAATTGATGCAAAGGTCTTCAATCTAATAGGATATAAAGGGAGTTAACAGTTAAAAATGGCATGAACTATATCTTCCAATGCGGCAATTTTAGTGAAACCAGACTATTCATTTGGTGACATTCCTTATGGAAGGCCTAAAATGTTGATGTATAGATCTCCAATCAATAGGCTAAAAAGGGAGATGGCAGTTAAACATGGCACAGATTGTAGCTTCCAATGCAAAATAATAATAATAATAATAATAATAATAATAATAATAATAATAATAATAATAATAATAATAATAATGAAACCAGACAAAGATTGTCAATGGACTTGCAGATTCCTGTGCAGTAATGCACCAATCTTCAATCAAATAGGATAAAAGGGAAAGTAACACTTAAAAAGGGCACAAAATCCAGCTACCAACGCAACAATTTTAGTGGAACCAGACAACAAATGAGCCCTGTAAATGGGTTTTTTGTGTAGTCATGTGCAACAAGAAACTGTGGACGAGAATAATGTGGGCATTGAGCTGGACCCTGATGTAAGAAAGAATCTCTGCATTTTTTAAAACATACCTATGCTTCTCGATGTGAGCCTGAGCTTCTGCATCCAATTTTATAGGTGCTCCAATATCTCCTTTTCTGTCATGATGGCTTGGTTCAACCTCAGCATGGGCTCTATTAAATCACATGTGTTTAGTTCTGTATGTGCAATGATAAGAAAGGTAGACAGGTAAAAAGGGACCAAATTTAACTAACGCTGATCTCCTTCGCAATCCTGATGATAAAGATATTGGACTTTCCGCCTTTGCTTTTTCATTAGAGATTTCTTCTCTGCTTTCAACAACTGGCTTTTCATTTTCAGGCTGCACTAACAAGAATATAATAATAACTAAGTATATCTAAAAGCTATATAAGAGATAAAGGTTCAGATAAAAGGTTGACAACATCATATTCTGTGATTGTTTTAAATTATGTGAAGAGCAGGAAAATCAACAAAGTATAATAATAGAAAACAAATACATCAGTACAATAGAAACATACCACTGAAGCAGCAAGCCTGGCAGCTAGTGCTTCAATCTTTTCTGAATACTCAGAAAGCTTAGCTTTGGAAATGCTGAAAAAAAAAATTCATCAAAAACATGTTCTTCTGGTCATGCAAAAAAATATAATAAGCAGCGGATGGAAAGTTTGACATAGGTAAATGTTTGTTTTTGTCAAGCGCGCCAATGCCCAGCTTCGCCGGGCCGCGACTACGCAGTTCGTAGTCGCGCTCCAGGCCTTCACCGTGGGGAGATCCCACCGGCGGCTTGAGAGAGTTAGGGAGAGGAGCACTTTAGGGTAATTGATCTCGCTTCATCCTTTCCCAGTCTGTTACACGGCACATATATCCATTGGTTCAACCAATCCCTCCTATAATTAAGGCATGTGAAAAGGAAACTAAGCCAAAGGAAACTAATCCTATCTTTCTAACTTAGCCACTGGTTGTGGCGCCTGCCATAGCTGCGCGTTCTGCAGCCCTTCTAGCGTCACGACGGCGCCTGTAGGTGCGCCCGTACATGACATCTCTCCCTCCCTCGACGATCAGCTCGTCCTCGAGCTGAAACTGGGGAAATTTCTCGCGGAAGTCGGCGACATCTTCCCATGTAGCATCAGTAGTAGACTGTCCTTTCCAGCGGATGAGCACCTGCTGAACACCCCTGGCCAGCCGGTACCGAACGGCCTGCTCAGGTTCTGGAGTCACCGCCCCATGGTGAGTAGGTGGAAGGGGGGGTGGTGTAGCTGGCGGTACGCCGATGAACTTCTTGAGAACGCCGACGTGGAAGACATCGTGCAGCTTGGCACGCGGAGGCAGCGCGAGACGAACAGCCACCTGATTGATGCGCTCGGTGACTTGATAAGGCCCGACGAATCGTGGCTTCAGCTTGCCCTTGGGTGCTTGTGGAAGGGAGGAAGCCGCCCGATGGCGAAGACGCAGCAGCACCCAGTCGCCCACGTCATAGGAGACCGGTCGGTGCAGACGGTCGTAGAACTTCTTCTGGACAGCCTGGGCTTGCTCCAGGCGGTAGTGAACATCCGCTAGGAGCTCCTCGCGTTCCGCCATGTTCTTGGCCACTGCCGCCACCCGGGTCTCGCCCGGCTCATAAGAGCGGATGGAGGGAGGGTCCCGGCCGTAGACCACCTTGAAAGGAGTGTCCTTGAGCGACGACTGGTATGCCGTGTTGTAGACGTACTCCGCCCATGGAAGCCATCGCAGCCACTGCCGTGGCCGATCCCCAGTGAAGCACCGGAGGTACATGACGATGACCTTGTTGGCCGCCTCCGTCTGGCCATCAGACTGCGGGTGGAAGGCGGATGTCATGTGTAGCTTGGTGCCGGTGAGGCGCATCAGCTCCCTCCAGAACGACGAGGTGAACACGGAGTCCCGGTCCGACACCATGGACTGAGGGATCCCGTGGAGGCGGACGATCTCACCGAAGAATGCCTGGGCCACGGATTCAGCACTGTAGGGGTGAGCCAGAGGGATAAAATGACAATATTTGCTGAACCGATCGACCACGGTGAGGATCACCGATTTGCCCCCGACACGAGGCAGCGCCTCGATAAAATCCAAGCCGACGTCGGACCACACAGCCTGGGGAACGGGCAGGGGCAGCAGCAGGCCCGCCGGGTGCAGGTGCTCCGACTTGTTGCGCTGGCACGTAGCGCAGGCGCGGACGAAGTCTTGGACCACACGGCGCATGGCGGGGAAGAAGAAGTCGCGGCGGAGGCGATGTAGAGTGCGCTGCACCCCTTCATGGCCGTCATCGTGCGTAGCAGCCACCACCTCCAGTAGCAGCGGGGAGTCTGGCGGGATGTAGAGGCGGTCAGCGTACGCCACCATGCCGTCCAGCAGCGACCACGGTGCGCCCCTCGTGCCGGCCGCGATTTCGTCCCTGATGGCGACCAGGGCAGGGTCTTGCTGTTGAGCCTGACGGAGCCGGTCGACGAAGTCGAAGCGGGGCGTGGACAGCGCCAAGATCGAGCCCTCCTCGTCGGTGTCGCGCCGGGACAGCGCGTCGGCGACGGTGTTCGTGGCGCCCGGCTTGTACTCGACCGAGAAGTCGAAGCCGAGAAGCTTGCCCACCCAATGGTGCTGCGGGATCGTCGAGAGGCGCTGGTCGAGGAGGAACTTGAGGCTGTAGTGGTCGGTGCGGACGAGGAACGTGCGCCCCCACAGGTACGGGCGCCAGTGGCGCACGGCGCGCACCAGCCCGATGAGCTCCCGCTCATAGGCTGCCAGAGCACGATGGCGAGGGGCGACCGGCCTGCTGAAGTAAGCGATCGGATGGTGGTCCTGCAGCAAGACCGCCCCGAAGCCATGTGTGGACGCGTCACACTCGACGATAAAGACCTTGGTGAAGTCCGGCAGCGCCAACACCGGAGCCGAAGTCACGGCCGCCTTGAGCTCCTGGAAGGCTGCCTGGGCCTCGGCGTTCCAGGAAAAACCCTCCTTCTTCATCAGCGCGGTGAGGGGCGCGGCGATCTTGCCGTAGTCGGGGACGAATTTGCGGTAGTACCCGGCGAGGCCCAAGAAGCCACGCACCGCGCGCGCCGACCGGGGTGCCGGCCAGTCGTGAATGGCCTGCACCTTGGCCGGGTCCATGGCCACACCTTGGGCGGAGATGATGTGGCCCAGGTATGCCACGGAAGAGGACCCAAAGATGCACTTGGATCGCTTGACGAAGAGAATATGGCGGTGAAGTTCGTCGAGGACGGCGCGGATGTGGCGCAAGTGATCTGCCCAAGTCTTGCTATAAATCAATATATCATCAAAAAAAACAAGGACGAACCGACGGAGGAATGGGCGGAGCACGTCGTTCATGAGCGCCTGGAAAGTTGCCGGGGCGTTGCATAGCCCGAACGGCATCACCAGGAACTCGTAGAAGCCATCGTGGGTTCGGAACGCCGTCTTGTGCACATCAGCCGGCCGCATCCGGACTTGGTGATATCCGGAGCGGAGGTCCAGCTTTGTGAAGAACTGCGCACCATGCAGCTCATCAAGGAGTTCGTCGACGACGGGGATGGGGAAGGCATCTTTGACGGTGAGGGCATTAAGAGCGCGGTAGTCCACGCAGAACCGCCACGCCCCGTCCTGCTTCTTGACCAGCAGAACCGGCGAGGAGAACGCCGAATCGCTGCGTCGGACGATGCCTTGGTCCAGCATGGCGGCGCATTGCCGCTCCAACTCGTCCTTGTGCGCCACCGGGTAGCGGTAAGGCCGAACCGCCACAGGTGTAGAGCCGGGCTTGAGGACGATGGCGTGGTCCCGAGCGCGTTGCGGTGGCAGACCTGCCGGCTCGGCGAACACCCCCTCGAAGGAGTGCAGGAGTTCTTCAAGGAGGGCGCTCGGTGTCGTGGTGGCGGCAAGCAGGGGTGGCCGGCGTTCGGCAACGTCGGACCAGGAGACCCGCCGGCCTTGGTGCAGGAAGGAGACGGAGCGGTCGACGAAGTCCCACACGACCCGCCCAAGGGTGACCATCCATTGCGTCCCCAAGACGAGGTCGTACCCCGCGAGCGGCATGACGAAGAGGTCGATGAAGAACGTCTCACCCTCGATGATGACCGGGGCGCGGCGGATGACGCCCGGACAGGTTACGCGCTCGCCGTTGGCCACGGTGGCCGTGAGGCGCGGGCGCGGCTGGACCGGCAGACCAGTGCGGCGGGCGGCGTCCTCCGCGATGAAGTTGTGCGTGGAGCCGGTGTCCAGGAGCGCGATGAGAGAGGTGGCGCCCAGGGAGGCCCGCACCTGCATGGAGTTGCAGATGGGCATGCCGGCCACGGCTCGGAGGGAGAAAACAGGGGCGCCGTCTGCAGGTCGTCCCCTGCGGGTTCCGAGTCGGCGGCCGCGAGCTCGACGCCGTGGAGGTAGAAGATGCGGCGGCAGACACGGTTATGACCGCGGGAGTACGGCTCATTGCAGTTGAAGCAGAGGCCGAGGCGGCGCCGTTCCGCCTGTTCCTCCGGGGACAGCCGCTTCAGAGGCGGCCCGTCCTGGCGCGGCTGAGGGGCGCCCGCTGGTGGCGCAGGAAGGGCGAGCAGCGGCGGTCGGGGCGCCGGTGCAGGAGGCAGAGTGCGGGGGGGTCCCCGGGCGGCCGGTGGCGGCGCCCGTGCCAACTCCAGCAGCTCGGCCTGACGGGCGAGACTCATGGCCCCAGCAAGCGTCTCCGGGTTGTGGAGGCGGACGATGTGGCTCAACGGAGGAAGAAGGCCGCCGGTGTAGAGTTGAACGCGCTGGCCCTCCGCGAGAAGCCCCGCGCGCGGCAGCAGGGCCTGGAACCGGTTGGAGTATTCCTCCACGGTCCCGGTGCGGCGACACTCCGCCAACTCGAACAGGGGCGCCGAGCGGAGGGGTGGCCCGAAGCGAAGGTTGAGGAGGTCCTTGAACCGCCCCCAGGATGGTGTGCCTTCGTCGTCCTGCAGCTGGATGAACCACAGCTGCGCAACGTCCTCAAGGTTGTAGGAGGCCATCCACACGCGTTCCTCCGCCATGGTGCGTTGTTGGCGAAAATAGGATTCGCATTTGTTGAGGAAGAGCATCGGGTCGGTCGTGCCATCGAACCGAGGAAAGTCGAGCTTCTGGAATCGAGGGGGCCGATCCACACGGGGTGGATCCTCGCGGTCGCCGCCACTGTCGTTGGACGAGGAGGATGTGCCCTTCAGGTTGGCCTTCACGGCGGACAACTCAGTCTGGAGAGACTGCATCATCTCCATGAGGTCCTTGATGGTGGGTTCAGCCATGGTGATGGAGTGGCCGGTGGAAGGGGTGGACGAGGAAGGGGGTGGTGGCGGGCTAGAACGGGTGGGGGAGGATCGACGCGACGCTGATACCAGGTTGTCAAGCGCGCCAATGCCCAGCTTCGCCGGGCCGCGACTACGCAGTTCGTAGTCGCGCTCCAGGCCTTCACCGTGGGGAGATCCCACCGGCGGCTTGAGAGAGTTAGGGAGAGGAGCACTTTAGGGTAATTGATCTCGCTTCATCCTTTCCCAGTCTGTTACACGGCACATATATCCATTGGTTCAACCAATCCCTCCTATAATTAAGGCATGTGAAAAGGAAACTAAGCCAAAGGAAACTAATCCTATCTTTCTAACTTAGCCACTGGTTGTGGCGCCTGCCATAGCTGCGCGTTCTGCAGCCCTTCTAGCGTCACGACGGCGCCTGTAGGTGCGCCCGTACATGACAGTTTTGCACCAATTACTAAGACAACGGAACAGGGTAGGGGTATACTGTTCATAAAACAAGGCCAAGCAATAGCCCAGAAACTATTATCAACAAAATGAAGGTCATCAACAGATTGCAGGAACTTAAGGCTATGAATCTTTTGAAAGGTTTGAGGTGCAGGATGGAGCATATCTTTACAGGAAGAGTACCCAGACTTCAGGAACAGAATTTTAGATCTGAAAGAGAACATGCATTTATCAAATAGTGGCCCATTGAGCCTTTCATGGCAAGAGGATTTTTCTGGAAACTAGGTTAGTGTACTACTCATGTGCAGACTGCAGAGAAAAGGCCAGTTTGATAATGATGATAAGTCATAAACAGAATTTTGGAACACACTGTCAGGCAAATCAAAATAGCAGCAAAATCCAAAAGGTCTACCAAATGTATTCATTAACTTTCAGCCAAATCAAAATAGCAGCAAAATCCCAAAGGTCTACCAAATGTATTCATCAACTTAAAAGGCAGTACTCCCTGCACAGACTTGAAGATTTTATGCTGATGAAAAATGCAAAAATGGATAGTGACACTGATCCACCGGCAAGATCAGTTTCAATATTTATGTACAACAGCTTTACTGTTAGTTAAAGGTTTTGATGTTTTTATTTGGCACAGTTATATGGAAGATGATTTTTCCTTTTAACACCAAAAAATAATGAATCTTTGGGAAACATTAGCTGGGTCACAACTCACAAATAGCCACCACATTAATATATCTGATATCAGTATTCAAAAAAAAAAAAACTTTCAGTGATATGCCATTGCTAAAAAATTCACCTTGATATCCCTTCTGGTGTAGTCTCTGCTCCTAGTTGCTCCAACAGCTCCCTGGCTGTGGTTACATACTGCGTCAGAATCGAGACTGTCAGTGATCAGTAAACAGTTAATTCAAAATGATAAAAGAGGCATACACGGATACACCACATGCTTACAAGTTATAATGAAACAAGACAGAATGGCCTTTTCCTCTAATGAAAACAGAATCAGGCATTCAGGCTATATCTATTTCTTCTGTTCCTTCAAAATGTTTGTGCGGGGTGAAAATCTAACTGCCTAAGAAATTCGTACTAATATCTAAGCTCACATACATGGATAAGCTTAGCCTGATTCTGCTGCCGAGGTGCCGCCTCCAGCAGCCTTCTAAGGTTCACTTCGACCTTGTTGAGCCTCATGTTGATGTACCGAGCCTGACAAGGAGTCAGGGGCGGATCTATAGTGATTCCTGAGTATTCCCAGGAATACCCTACAATCTGAGTCAAGAACACAACAGATCCACCAAATTTTGTTTGCAATCGACTTGCTTAGAAGCAAAGATCAGGAAGAGAGAACAGATATGCTGCGAGGAGGAAGAGCACACCGATGCGCTGGCCGCGGAGATGCAAGGGGAGCCGGGGAGCGGACGCAGGGAGGCAGGCGGCCAGGAGTGAAGGGGAGCCGGGGAGCGGGCGCAGGGCAGCCGGACGGCAAGACGGCGGTCGAGTCGCTCAGGCGGCGGCGGGGGACTAGAGCGGCATCGCTTCCACCAGGCTGGATGCCACGGAGAGATTCCGATATTTGACCTAACTTCAGGGGTATTTAATTATTGAGTTAATTATTTGTCAAGGGCCGGACAGTTTTACGGTCTCGAAATTTGCTTTCGAGACATTATGAAAACGGTGGCTTTCTTGTTTTGCCGTCGTCAAACTGGTTTCGTCCATTTGCTATTATAAACTGAGGCTGCACACTAAAATACCATCGGAACGGATTTGAAAAATTAATAAAACACTTAATCTATTTTGACCCACATCAAAGGACGAAAATACCCCTAGCCAACAGAGAGGCTGCCTCCCCGGAGTGTCCTTCAAATATAGCAGTAACAGACTCAAACAAATATAACAGTAACTGACTCAAACAAATATAGCAGTAACTGACTTCAAATATGAGTCTCATTCAAATTACACAGTAACTGACTTCAAAAGGAGATTCACAACCACAGTAATAGATTTCAAGTCTCACTTAGTTTACATCTCAGATATAGTTCTAGATAGGAATAGAGTTCACATGGAGAGTCCACTTCATTTTCATCTTCAACTTTTTAGGTGTGAACTTCCTAGGCATCGACGTGGTAGTGCAAATTGGTGAAGTTTGAACGTTGTTTTGTGAAACTGTACCATCCCCAGCAGCATAGCAAGCCGACTGAAAGGAAAAAAAAAGAAAATTAGAACATAAGCTTCAGCATGGGTACGAAGTGCACATAATTTAATTGAATTTCAATCTCCTAGTAACCCTCGTTAGGTTATTTTGTATAATTGATTTCATGTAGGTTTAGTTGGCCTCTACATAAGTAGTGGAATAGGAACCCCCTCCTCCCACTCTTGCATAGCAACAGCTCTTTCCTCCTTCTCTTGCACGGTTTTTCTTTTTTTGGCCCTCTTCCGGTTGGTTGGCACTTTGACATTCTCTCCATATTTGGTGGTATACTTGCGTATATGTTGAAACAAAGGAAAAATTACAATTGAAAATTAAAATGACAGCAATTTGAATGAGCCAATTTTTTATCTTGCCTTTTTTTAGTTCCATTCAGTGGACACTTGTAGCTAGTTTCACCGTGTCCTAATTCACCGCATCTCTTGCACTTCCTCTTCCCTCGTACCATCTTCTTTTTGCCTTTTTTAGTTTGTTTTGTAACTTCCATTACCTTCTTGTCTGCCTCTTTGTCAGCCTCTGCCTCTCTCTGCAGCAGCTTTTTTGCCTTTGCTGTTCCCACCTTCGAGACAACTCTTAATCCTTAATTTTTAGGCCTTTCTTTGCCTCTCTTGCCAAGTGGTGCACCAAATACAAATGGCTGATCCACATCTGGCCATTGAGTCCTATCCGGTAGAGGCTCAATAATCCTCTTGTATGCATTTTTGAATCTCTCGACAGAAAAATAATTATGCACAAAATCTTCCAATTGCACATCCACGGTCAAGCATACTGGCAAGGCTTGCCTGTAGCCTGCCACTCAAGGCATGTACACTCATGAAAATATGACTTTACTACATACCTGTTATGAGTGTTTGTGCTGTCCTCTACTTGTGCTGAGAAAAAACCTGTCTTTGTAACAGTCAAGTGCCCTAGTCCTCTGGTTCATGCCTTCAACTGTTGGATAATTGCAGGTAAGATCTTATCCTGAAGCTTAGCCTCAATCCTCCTCCTCTTGTGCCACAAAACCATTATCAACTCCCTACATTTGTCTGCAAGCTCAACAATAGGAAGGTCGGAGCAGCCGCAAGCTTAACTCCCTACACTCACCTCAAACGCCGAAGTTACCAACCCAGACGAGCGCTCTGGAGCAACTGCCGTCAGCTACGCCATGCACAAGGGAGCGGGAAGGGGAAGGGCGGTCGGGTAGCGGAGGAGGGTGGCCGGGGAGGGGGAAGGGTGGCCAGGGTGGGGAAGGAACGCCGCAGCAGGTCGCCGCCGCCGCCGGACGGGCGCCGCTCTTGTTCGCCTTCTGTCGCCGAGAACCGACCCGGACGAGGACGAGACGAGCGGTCGAGCGCTCCTGGAGGGATGAGGATAAGGTAAGGGGTATTTTCGTCCTCTGACGTGGGCAGGAATAGATTAAATGTTTTATTAATTTCCCAAATCAGTTCCGATGGCATTTTGGTGTGTGGCCTCAGTTTATAAAGACAAACGGGCGAAACCCAGTTTAACAATGGCAAAGAAGCGAAGCCACCGTTTCATAATGGCTCCAAAGCAAATTTCTCGTTTTACGGTTGCCTGTTTGGAAGCCTAGTTTTGAGCCTAAATTCAGGTAAAATAAGATCTATAATTTTTTACAAGCTGGATCAACAAATGTTGTTTGGATGGCATGTAAACCCATTTGTTTTACACCTGGATTGGTCCAAAACCGGTGTAAAAAAAGTCAGCTGCAGAGGCTTGGAAAAAGAAACGACAAACATCCGAGGCGAGCGGGGAGCTGGGGAGGCGCTTCAGGCGGCGGGCGGGGCGAGCCAGGCGCATGCATTTCTCGATGTTAAAGACATGCATTTCTAATATTGCATGAATCTTGTGTTGTTTTTTCACGTTGTGTGAAACATAAATCGATGTTGTGGTGAGATTTTCCCTTTTGAATGGTTGGATGCGGTGATTTTTTTGTCAAAATGTTGATGTTGCAGAAGTTTATTTTCAGTGTTGCATATATTATTCTTCAACGTTGCATATGCATATTTAAAATGTTGCGGAGAGCGTCCGATGGATTTAACTCCATCGGAAGTCCGGGCGCCAGTGCTACCGACTAAGGGATATATATCCAGATACATTAGGGATAACATATTATCCCTACAACCAAACACCCCTGCTGCATGCGCGTGTCGCGTCCTCGAACCATACGCAAGCTATCTCATCTCACATCCTACTTTCCAGCCATCTTTGAACCTGGAGCAACATGTTGCTATCCCGAGCGGGGACGAGGAAAGCCTTCCTGTTAACTTTGAAACTGTCCACCATTTGGTCCTTCTTATTGGAGTTAGCCTTACACCGGGTCTACCGCTCCTTCCCCGAGCCACATCATCTCTCCTCAAAAAAAATTGCAACCTAAGTTCAAATCATATAAATCTACTCTATCAAATAAATTAGAAAAGTAAACATACAATTGCAAGAATATTTCATAAAATATATAGAGAGTAGTAGAAATGTAAATTCCTAATGACAACAGTGACTCGGTAGATCCCTCACAAAGAGCCTTCATTCCTTGATCCGATCAAAGATCGAGAACAGAGTTTGTTGGTGCAAGGGCCAACCTCTCATGTGGGTAACTCCGTGGATAGTTCTGGATTAGCCCCACGAGCAAGCAGGATTCCACTGACTTCTCAAGGATGCTCTCCTATACCGTCTCTGCTATGGTGAGCTCTGAGACAAAAAAAAACTAAAGACATCTCTCAATCTCACGAGAAAACATGCGACCACTCCATACTCAAGAGAGTTTGTAAGACTTATATATAAGGCATCTGTGGGAATGAATACCAACAATTTTCCATCATGTTGTCTATTTGTGACTATAAATCATGTCCTTCATTTAGTTAATTAGTGTTTATATATTTCCATAAATCCTATAGTTTTTTATAGAAAAAGATTAATTTTAAGATTACACGAAAAGCAGCAAATAGACATAGCTTTGATATCAATTCATATTTCCTATTAGTTGGGACCAGACCATGCTACTTTCATTTTAGAAAGAAATCCCATCCTATTAGGGACATATGGACGAGTTTGCAAATTTGATCATATTATAAAAAATATTGAAATTAATTACGTTATTCTTCTGTATAAAGAACCAAACGGTAGGGAGAGAAGACTCGATAATATTTTCCTATTAGCTCACCCAATCTCCCACTCACCATCTCTCTTGATAGTACTATCTCTTCATAATTCCATAACCACTTTAAATGGTTCAGTCAATAAAATATGTGAAGTATAAATTGTAGCGTAATGTCCATTTGGAAGTCGAATTTTTTTAAAATATTTTTGCTTAGAAATGGGAATACCCACGTCTAAAATTTTAGATCTGCCACTGCAAAGAGCATTAGGGGGTTTAGCCGCACTGACCAAAAAAAAAACTTACGAAAAAACATGCCCCGCACCGCCTAGGGGCTAGGGCTAGGACGATCAATTTCTTCTCTCGCTGAAGAAGCAGAGGTACCCAATAATTTGAGCCTTCCTTAGAAGCTAGTCAGATGAGAGAATAGAGATGCGAGGAGGAGATCTGCATTGCTCACCGATGCCCTTGACTCCCCGTCGAGTCGGCACCACGGGACAGCGCACCAGGGGGACGACCGCTGTCCACGGATTCGCGTACAAGGGGATCCGGGCGGCGGACAGCCGGTGCCGGGGCCGGGGGGTGGGGGGTCAGCAGCGGGGGCGTCGGGAGCGGAGCTGGCCCGCGGCCGCGAGGTGAGGGAGGGGGAGGCCGACGCGGAAAGAGGAAGGAAGGAGAAGCTGCAGGCCCGGCTGGGCTGAGAATGGGGAGAGGAAAATTGTCTGTTCGGATTTTTTTAAAAAAAAAAGATTGAATGTTTGTAGGGATGTTTGAATGAATATTTTTGGAAAGAAATGTTGTGTTTTATTATAGTTTCAGAAATCAACTTTTATATTTGAGTGATTTTTTGAGAAATTACAATTTGGGCTATTGCACAACCATGCACATATGCAATCTATTTGAAAATTAGCCTATCATATTTCAAATTTTAGAGATGCAAACGTTTAGCATAAACACAAATACTATTTAAATACACACAATAGCGAGTACATTGTATTGATATAGTTGAACTTGATATATGCAATCTATTTGAAAATTAGTCTATCATGTAACAATTTAGAAGATACAAAAAAATCTACTATATGTCATCTTCAGCCTTTAAATTACAAGCTCCCTCTCTCATCTTCCATCTTTATTATCGTTTCACAATTTTATCCCACCACATCCAATTATCTGTGACAACCCCTCCATTTCTATAATTCTATCCTCCATGCAGCGATCCTTTTCAACGTCAATTTACTATCTGCGTCATGATAAGAAAATTTATCAATGGCTATTCGTATGCATGGTTAAGGAACTTTTGTGAGAAGTGGAACAAACATAAAATATAGCCCTTTTTTAGATGATGGAAAAAAAAATCCAGCCTCAACACTCACAGATGAGTGTATTTGGCCCAAATATCCACTTACATAGCACTTAGGCTATAAAACAAAATTAACACACGTCTAAAGTCAAAACAACGAAACATACATGCCACACTGCATGTCGATAGCAAATGAGACTTTCTCTCCACCAATAAATACTCATAGGACTAGAGCAAACTGAACATCCACCAACATTAAGCTTCGATTCTGTAACTTCTTTACCATCCAAAATTGAAGAAAAGCTTCAAAACCACGCTCTTCAGGTGTCGACATCCCACCATCAGTTTTCCCCTCTCTTCCTCTTTACACAGAGCAGACCAGCAATAGATCCAATAAATCGCCCTGTAGATTACCTGCGCAAATGAGTTAAAAGATCTTCTATTAAAAGCCATATCATTCCTCCATAACCAAATAGCCCAACAAATAGCTGAAGCACCGAGTAGGATATGAAATTTAAGTTCCTTGCTATAAACATTGAGCCAAGATCCAAATAAATTAGAAATATTATTCGGTTGGTCAATGCCAAAAGCAATGAAAATAGTTTTCCAAATAGATCTTGCCACATGACAATAAAAAAAAAGAGTATATTTGTCGATTAAAGACAATAAACAGACTTTGTATCTTACAAAGATCCATGGTAAATAGTAAAAAAACCAATCCTTTGTGTAAACTTAGCGAAAACAAAAGTATAATTGATGGATTTACAACGTCAATAGCACAAAAATCCCTTGAACTCTAAAAACTGATATAGCTAGGTTCTAGTCTTTTTTTCTCTCTCTAATAACTCACATTATATCTACGTTATTTCTTTTTTGTCGACTTTGTTCAATAATTATTAGTTGTGTTTTCCACATAACAAGTGACTAAAGATAAAACATGCCCACGTTAGAGTAACAACTACTCCTATGTCAAGTAATTAGGTAATTAGCATGTCAGCAATCTTATAATGGCTCTACATCCACTTTATCTGCATGCAAATAAAAATAATTATCCAAAACATCACGTGCATGCGACCGAAAGAAGCACTCTAGATATGATTGATCACGATTCACGAAGCACAGACATCTGAAGAAAAGAGCTGCAACATAACAACGAGAATCAGATCTCCGCTCCCCTTATGCTGCATAGTGCTCGGATGAGAGATTCTAATATTCCAGCACCTATGTTCTAACGCCGTCTATCAAAAAACGAAGTGTCTAATGTTCTAGCGCCGTCTATAAAAAAATAGGAGTTAGAAAACCTCGGTGTCCATTTTTGCAGAAACAGACTGCTGATCGTAAAGACAGGCCCTCACGCCAATACTGGTGGGGGAAAGAGAATGTGAAGAGGCCCCTCTCGACGCTAATGGAGAGCCGCCTGCCATAGTGACCAGTATGGGCAGTGGGTAGAGCTGAACGAGGACGCCTTGACAACGAATAGGTCAGTGGGGTGGGGGTGGAGGATGCCGCCGGCGGAGAGGAAGGTATAAACCATACTTAAAATACTTCTAATAATAAAACAACTGAAAACAAACATAATATTTATGTAGTTTAGAAATAAAACAACAGACAAGTTTGCCGGCAGTAGTGCTGTTTTTACTGGCCTCCTTTACCAGTGTCGTGTATTGGCCTGTTCTTTCAACGTTGAGGTTGGTGGCATCGAAGCACCAATTGGCATCACACAGCCATGAAACGGATTTTTTTTTTTTCATATTGTAAAGAAAGGCTTGACAATGCTTAGCGATGTTCAGAACTTCCGATACCAAAATGCAGAGACCTACGCGGCAAGGCGGCAAGAGACGTAACTGATGATGTCTGGTCAAGCCGGCATCCACCAACGAGCACTCAGCGCCGGCATGTAAAATGTCATTACTAGGCGGTGTCATACAATGCCGTACGAAGCATCTTCTCGGCAACACAAGGGCCTGGCATTTATTTATCACAGTGAAAGCAAACTGCAGACATACGATGTACGTAATTGCCACTTTGCCAGATACATGAACGAACATCGAGTTATGCAACATAACAGCAGCACAAGAAAAAGCCTTTAAACAACAGAACCAGCACCAGAATGTAAACAAAAAAGACCGTATAACATTGAACCGTGGACGAAATCCTACATTCACCCGACCAATCAATACCAAGAAGTGGAACGAAATGATTATACAGTCAACTATAATGGGTATATCTCGCACCAATATTAACACCAGAGGTCAGACCTGAACTCTCGAACCGATGATCAACGGCTTCCGGAATGGATGTAACAAAGGGCCAACCATAAGCATGTACAGCAAAAAGTGAACTGGATGGAAAATCGGAATCTCGTTGCGTCTACTAACTCCTTATGGCTTATGCTAGCAACCCACAGCCGCGCCTTCTTTTGGAGCAGAGGTGACACCCACAGTGGCACCCTCTCTTGGAGCAGTAGAGGTGACACGAAGGATGGCTTGGGCGCTTAATGCGGAAAGCTTAGACTGGCAGAAAGCTTCCCATGATTCAGTATCCAGTGAGGCAGACGGTTCACCCTCATTTTCACCAGAAGTTGAGGCTTGAGACTTCTCATAGAGTAACTGTAGTTCCAGTGCCAGGTTGCGAGCAGCCTCCCTTGATTCGGGAAGCTGGTCACTTAGCTGGGTAGCTGCAATCTGGATGAGCTTATCCATTCCGAATTCTTTGATTCCTTCCATATCCTGGATAAAAAGGAAAACATTATTGTCGTAAACAATCAGAGTAACATGTATCCCTCAAATGCAGGACAAAGAATATTGATTGGTGGAATCTGGAGTATGCAAAATTAACATAATTCAACCTCCCGTTAATGTTGTTCTATTGACGATGACAGTAAACATGACTTAAGACCTGAAGCTATTTGTACATACAGCCAACATCGGATAAGCAAACTACAGTATAATCTGAATTAAACTAATGTTCCTCCTATCTTAGGTTTCTTCTACAGTAAGAATTGAGGCTACAGAAGCTGCAACTATAACAAAAAAACAGGAGAGAAATTCACTTACAAGGCGAGGTACACTCTTGCTGAAACAAACAGATGCTTTTGCTCGAATCCGTGGATTCCTGTTCTTGAGGTAGGCCTGCATTCTGGGTAACAGTAAAGAAGGGGATATCCAACTTGTCATTGATATAAGAGCAGCTTCAGCAGCCTCACAGACAAATCGTTTATCTTGGGAAGCCTTTAGAAACAACTGCACTAGCTGTGAACATTTGGCGCAAAGATGTTTTCAGAGACTTTATAGCTAATACAGGAAATCATAGATACCACATCATCTGAAAAGCAATACACACCAGTGGATCAATTGACTCGACCATTAGGTCACCATAGGCCTTAAAGATGTCGGCACAAGTCATTAATGCCGTTTTGCAGACAGCACTTCTTGGGTTCTTCACAGATTTCACAACAAGAGGAACGAGAGGCTCCCTGAAATACAAATAGGTTCATAGTAAACCATTATGGAAGGAGACGTCAAAGAGTTGCATATTATGGGCATGGATAAGTGGTTCCAAAAGATATTAAAAAGGGAAACACATTTCTAGTGCATATGCTGGAGAAACACTTACAGCAGTGCCTGCAGTCTTTCCTTGTGATATATTGACAACTGGCGAACATTGTTCAGAGCTTCACATGTCATAACCCAGTCCTTTGAATCCAACCTTTTAACTAAGGTCTGTTGAAAAAAAAATAGAAACCATAAAAACTCAGCTATGAAAAGAACCAAAAGGAAAAGAAATCAGCACGTTGAACAAAAGATAATCAACAAGCAAAACAGTGGCATACGTTGAGAGTTGCATCAACATCTGGGAGATCCACTAGATTCTCAGAGTCCATGTACTCTACGTCTACATTAGCAGCCTCATTTCCATTAGTCACCGCATCAGGGCAAGCAGACGGAGCATTTCCTTCCTTGTTGGCACATTTGTTGCTGCCATTCACCACAGGCTTGGCGGTGCAGGATTTCACGGAATTGTCTTTCCCTTTCTCCAGGTCCGCTGATTGAGAAATGTTGAGATCTTTCAAAGCGCTTGCTGACATGTTCACAACCTGCACGCATTATCGACAGAAAGGGGAGCTTAAGAACAGCATGAACAAATTTCAGTCCCTTCCTAACAGGTATAGGCTATCTTTATATATAAAATAAAAAAAAAGGTACAAACTACAATCGTTACCAGGGGCGGATCTATAGTGATTCCTGTGTATTCCCAGGAATACCCTACAATCTGAGTCAAGAACACAACAGATCCACCAAATTTTGTTTGCAATCGACTTGCTTAGAAGCAAAGATCAGGAAGAGAGAACAGATATGCTGCGAGGAGGAAGTGCTCACCGATGCGCTGGCCGCGGAGATGCAAGGGGAGCCGGGGAGCGGACGCAGGGAGGCAGGCGGCCGGGAGTGAAGGGGAGCCGGGGAGCGGGCGCAGGGCAGCCGGACGGCAGGACGGCGGTCGAGGCGCTCAGGCGGCGGCGGGGGACTAGAGCGGCATCGCTTCCACCAGGCTGGATGCCCCGGAGAGATTCCGATATTTGACCTAACTTCAGGGGGTATTTAATTATTGAGTTAATTATTTGTCACGGGCCGGACAGTTTTATGGTCAGAAATTTGCTTTCGAGCCATTATGAAACGGTGGTTTTACTATTTTGCCATCGTCAAACTGGGTATCGTCCATTTACCATTATGATACCATCGGAACGGATTTGGAAAATTAATAAAACACTTAATCTATCTCGGCCCACGTCCGAGGACGAAAATACCCCTAGCCAACAGAGGGGCTGCCTCCCAGAATGTCCCTCAAATATAGCAGTAACAGATTCAAACAAATATAGCAATATCTGACTCAAACAAATATAGCAGTAACTGACTTCAAATATGAGTCTCATTCAAATTACACTGTAACTGATTTCAAAAGGAGATTCACAACCACAGTAATAGATTTTAAGTCTCACTTAGTTTACATCTTAAATACAGTTAACTAATTGCTACATCATCCAGATACATGCAAGGAATAGAGTTCACATGGACTGTCCACTTCATCTTCAACTTTTTAGGTGTGAGAACGTTGATTTGTGAAACTGTACCATCACCCAGTAGCATAGCAAACCTGCTGAAAGGAAAAAGAAAGAAAATTAGAACATAAGCTTGTGCACATAATTTAATTGAATTTCAACCTCCTAGTAACCATCATTGGGTTGTTTTGTATAATTGATTCCATATAGGTTTAGTTGGGCTCTATATAAGTAGTGGAACAGAAGCCCCTTCCTCCCACTCTTGCACCGCAGCAGCTCCCTCCTCCCTCTCTTGCACGGTTTCTCCTTTTTTGGTCCTCTTCCGGCTGGTTGGCACTTTGGCATTCTCTCCATATTTGGTGGTATAGTTGCGTAGTTTTCTCTTCCTGTATATTGAAACAAAGGAAAAAAATACAATTGAAAATTAAAATGACAGCAATATGAATGAGCCAATTTTTTATCTTGCTTTTTTTTGTTCCATTCAGTGGACACTTGTAGCTAGTTTTACCGTAGTCTAATTCACCGCATCTCTTGCACTTCCTCTTCCCTCATACCATCTTCTTTTTTGCCTTTTTTAGTTTGTTTTCTAACTTCCATTACCTTCTTGTCTGCCTCTTTGTCAGCCTTTACCTCTCTTTGCAGCAGCCTTTTTGCATTTGCTGTTCCTACCTTCGAGACAACTCTTAATCCTTAATTTTTAGGCCTTCCTCTGCCTCTCTTGCCAAGTGGTACACCAACTACAAATGGCTGATCCACATCTGGCCATTGAATCCTATCTGGTAGAGGCTCAATAATCCTCTTGTATGCATTTTTGAATCTCTCGACAGAGAAATAATTATGCACAAAATCTTCCAATTGCACATCCACAGTCTAGCATGCTAACAAGGCTTGCCTGTAGCCTGCCACTCAAGGCATGTACACTCATAAAAATATGACTTTACTACATACCTGTTATGAGTGCTTGTGCTGTCCTCTACTTGTGCAGAGAAAAAACCTGCCTTTATAACAGTCAAGTGTCCTAGTCCTCTGGTTCATGCCTTCAACTGTTGGATAATTGCAGGTAAGATCTTACCCTGAAGTTTAGCCTCAATCCTCCTCCTCTTGTGCCACAAAACCATTATCAACTCCCTACACTTGTCTGCAAGCTCAACAATAGGAAGGTCGGAGCAGCCGCAAGCTTAATAACTCCCTACACTCACCTCAAATGCCGAAGTTACCAACCCAGACGAGCGCTCTGGAGCAGCTGCCGTCAGCTACGCCATGCACAAGGGAGCGGGAAGGGGAAGGGCGGTCGGGTAGGTGTTGACGCGGCTTATGAACGAAAATTATACATCGTTTTATATTGTTTTTACCTATTATTATGCGTCAACTTTGCCTTTTACTAACAAATAACATAGATTATTGTGGATTTTGCAATATTGTCTTGGAAATGGTCTACTTGTAATTTTTGCAGGTTTTGGGCCAATTTTAAGCAAAATTCATCAAAGTCTACTTCGAGTAAAAAGGACCTCTGAATATTATTCAATAATGGAAGAAGAAGCCCAATTAAAGACCCATCAAATGAAGCCCAATTCTAGAAGACTCGACAAGATCTCGGGATACAGAAGAATCTGGAAGGTTTAGAGTCCGAAAAGGACTCCACGAAGATTTATATGAAGGTTATCCCGAAGCCCGCGAAAGATGGAAACTAGAGGAGGCTGGAAGGGCCTGGGTCGGCCGAGCCAGACCCCCCCCAAGTCGGCCGACCCCAGGACTCCGTATGTCGGTTTCAGTTTCCTTTTCGGCCACGTCTTCTCCAGGGTATTTAAAGCGAAGCTGAGCCCCTGGTCGAGGCATCCAATTCATTACCAAGGCGACAAGATGTAGAGAAGAGGGACAACAACTAGATGAGAGCTGAGGGTCGAGTTTCTAGTCTAGGTTTAGAGCTTCTTCTAATCCCTAGAGGTAATTAGAGGCCTTGCATGGTGCTCTAATTACCTAGCTCCAGAGGTCTAATTGTATCATCAAGCGCTATGGCCATGGTTGTAAGTATGATACAGGTTATTAATGAAAGCATTGTTCTTGTCTATTTATCATCTTCTTGTTCTAATTATGCTTGTTCTAGCTGTAATTAACTTTATGTCTAGATGCATGTTAATTAGATCATGTCATTAAGGGTTTTATTCATCTAGCGTTCTTGGTCGTTGATCTAGCTTACTAATGATATAGTTTGTATGTCTAGTTCTTTTGATCGTGGTGATTAGAGGTTCTAGTTGTGCTAATTATGTTATTAGACCATATAAGGTAGTTGGAAGTCGATTCTCTAATTACGTGCCTGTTGAAAGCTTTTCGTCGATTACCTGGTTACCAGTGACAGTGGAGCCCGGGGAAAGGTTAAGCAGATCTAGGGGGTTAGGTTGATTGATCTTGATTTAATTATGCTATGATGAATATGCTTGAACATGCTTGTTTACCTTGAGCTGTTAGTTATCTTGCTACTCTTATCTATTTGTGATGCCCATTTTATGCATGTCTTGGATCCAATTAGAGCTTGATTAGAGACTAGTTAATACCCTTTGATTAGTGTTCTAGTTCTGTTCTAATTGTTTATCATCTAACTTTGATATAGATTAGATATAGATTAGAGGTAGTTTAGTAGTAGATTAGAGCCATTCTTTTATCTACAGTTTATCATAAACTCTTGTTAATTAGCTCTCAATTAGTTCGTTCCTTGGATTGACATAAACCTACGATACTCATCATAGGGAAAAGCTACACACGATACTGTCGCTTGCAGTATAAGGTTTGCCATGCTTAAGTGCTGTCAACAAGCTTTTCTGGCGCCGTTGCCGGGGAACTAATTAATCGAGTCCTAATTAATTTGAGTTTATATTTAATTTTGTCTTTTGTTTCTAGTTTTAATATTTAGTTTGTGTTTAGTTTTTGTGTTTTAATTTTAGTCTCTAATTATTTAGTATACTCTAATTATGTTCTTATTCTCTAATTGTGTTCTTTTGTTCATCGTTCGTTCTTATAGTTTAGACTAACCTAGTAGCTAGCTGTTATTAGATTTTGATTTTGTCTTTTCTTAATTTAGTCTTTTATCTTTAGCTTGTGTATTTTATTTTTAGTTTAGTTTAATCTATTAGAATATAGTTTCTCCTATATATATGAATATTTCTACAACTATTACATAGGAGCAACTATGGTGGTAAAGGTAAGTCTGCTGTGTCAATTAAGTTTTTAGGACTAATGTTCTTTGGAGTTTATTTGTGCTAAGCTACAGATAATGGAGGCAAGGATGATTAGCCGAGATGGTTGTAGAAGCTAAGGATTGCTTGAGTATAAGGAAGATGAAGATATGGAAGGTTTGTCTCAAGTCCAATCCAAGCTCCAACAAAATCTCGAGCTACTCTCGGAATTCAGGACAGCAACACCTTGCGGGGCGAGTTTGGAGACCTTAACGACGTCGGATGAAGAAAGTCCGAATACCAAAGTTGTAGATCTTTTCGAGCTCTTCAAGATAGAGTCAGAGTTTGCATTATTTAGACTTCAGAAGGTGAAGTTATGGTCGAAATACTAAAGGGTACAGAATAAGGGAAGCTGAATTTCGAGAAAGACAAGAAGTTTTTTTTCTCCAAGACTTGATGGTGCATACAATCATTGTGATCCAAGGAAGAATTGAACTTAACTTCTTCAGGATTAAGGTAATTCTTGTTTTTATCATAAATATAATTAAAGTTTACCTATATTTGATTGGAGCATTGTTTATTAATGATCATTAAGATGTTATTTGGTTGATTGCTACCCTATCCCTTCTTTTATTTTGTCTTCCGTTTGTTTGTGAAACCTTTATTCATACTTGGAGATTAGTTTAAATTAGCTTCTCAATCCATAGCTTTGCAATGCTTAATTTCCAATATGGTGCCCACCGATTTGATACAAATCGCATGTTCTTTTAGTAGATCTTTTTACTTTAATTAGTTGATTGAATCTACTCATGCTTAGAGATGGTTAGAGTTTGCTAAGTTCTTCAATTCTCAGGTTTAGTGTTTAATGTTAGATTTAACTTTTGTGTTTTATAAAACTAAATTTGAGAGTCAAAGTTTATGCAAAAGTTGAGGGGGTTAACCACTTTCTTTCGGCATTTCTAAAGTGGTTTAACCCAGGCTCATTAAATGTTCATATTGCTTTTTGAAATTTTAAACATAAACATGTGCAAGTTTTTAATGATATATTATATGTGCACAATATTATCTTTGAATAATTAAAATTTGAAAACCTTTGTCTCTCTACAAAAAGAACCCCGGTTAGAATTTTATCTAAGCCTTATTTTATTTTATTTCTTTCAAAATCATCTCTCTACTTTGGCCAAAATCATTAGAAACCCATTATCTTGTTTATTCCTTGTTTGATTTTATGAATCAAGCTTATCTATGTGCTTTAATGTTTTGCTAAGTATTTCAATTTGAATTATAGTTATCTTTGATTCATGAATCAAATGTTTGTTTAAATCCTAATCAACCATGTGACTCTATATTTATCTCTAATCAATACCATGATGCTATTATGTTATTATATTATATATATATTGTGTGCACTATAAGCTAACCATGCAGAGAAGTTCACACTTCATGTGAAACAATGAGATCAATGGTGAAAGAGTACAAGACAAATTCATGATGATTGGGACAAGGATTTGACAATTTGAAGACATCATCAGAATTTGCAAAACTTTGGTTGAGTTTCAAATTGGAGAGTGAGTGGAATGAATGGAGAAGGAATTGAAGACAAAAGTTAAGCCCATGAAGCTTCAAGATCAACAATGGTGGGCCTAGACAATTTCCTCCAACACCCAAGTCTAAAAGATTGAAGATTGTCAACATCAGGGAGCTAAAAACAGAAAGCTGAGATGTCATCAACATGGAGCTCGACCTCAAGAGTCAAAGACAGAATATTTTCTTATATTTGGAAAGCCCATGAAGTCCTCTTTCCAACGCAACAAGAACCACTCAATTTGGAGTTTCCTACAAGGAGCAATGTGCAAATCATTGAAGGCTGCGCGGGCTGAATTGAAGTCTGGACAGAACGCAATGCTTGAGTAAAACGGGCATAACTCCTTCATACGGAATCGGATTTAGACGCATAAGTACTCGTTGGAAAGATAATTTCATAGACTATCCAATAGATCTATTGTTTGAGGTATGTTATGTTCGAAATTAATGAGATATACAAAGAGGAAGGAGGTGGCAGGAACAATGGTGATGACTACTTGAGGAAGATGGTGACAACGATGATGAAGAAAGCTTGGGCAGTGCTTCCATAAGATTTTCATGATCAAGTTCAGTTGCAAGGAGCTTCAAGGACATTGGTACATGAAGACACAAGCAGAGGATTGTGCATACAAGTGATGCTTTGATCAGGACACGATGAAGCTACACAATTAAGTTATCAAGCTGCATGGACACTTCGGATTCTTACTCCAAGGACCATGGCTTCACTTCAACGAAGGTAAGTAAGAAGTCTAGCTTTATGACTTTAACTTAAGCGCTTTTTGGGAGGCAACCCGTTCTATCTTAGTGTTAAAACTTAGTTAGGTTTTAATTTTGAATTAAGGATTTGATAGCTTTTAGGTAGCTACTCTCACTTACGTAGCTATCTAAATTTAATATTTACGTAGACTTTGCCAGTTTTTGATATTGAATCAACTTTAAGTAAGAGAGAAATAATTTTATTAGATTTATCCTTATTGTGTGATTTTCAAAATCTTTCTCTCTAATTTTATCCAAAAACTAGGCAACTACCTAAGCTACGTAAATTAATTAATTGATTGATTTATCTTTTAATTAAATAACTAAATATTTGTTTTTATAATAAAATAAAATATAGGTTTAATTTTCAATATGCTAAATAGAGATAATCTTTAATATGAAAATTAATTCTATCTACTTGTGTGCTCTAAAGTTATTAACCCTACATTAGTAGGAATACTTGCTTATATGCAAATTAAGGACTTAGAGTTAGTGAAGATAATCAACAACTTAGTGTAGATAATTAATTTAGGCAACATTGGATTCGCTTCTTATCTTGAACCATCATCAAATAATCTAAATAATAGACTTAGGATAAGGATCTTTGGAGAGCCTCCAAAGGGATAAACCTATATTTAATTTAATCTGTCCAAAGCTGCATGCACGATGTCCAAATTGTAGAGGAAGCTATCCATAATGATCAGGTGTCCAAGGAGCAACTTGTAGGAGAAGGAAGAGAGCCAGCAAGACCCTGGCTCGGCCGACCAGACCCCCCTTGGGTCGGCCGACCCAAGGTGTTCCTTCACCAAAAGCACCTCCCCTTCAAGCCACCTCTTTGCCTATAAGTTTTACATCTTTGTTGCTGCTTTTCTTTACCAGAAAGTGTCATAGAGTCAGTGTTAAAGTCGTTGAGTCTTTTAATAGAGAAATGGGAAGCATGGCACCACCCTTTTGAATCTTTTGCCTGTGGCTAGTTAACTTAACTTTTGTTTTAAATAATCACCATTACATCACTTCTTATTTGTTTTTTTTCACCTTACATTTGCATTAACATTTATTATCCACACTTGCTTTATTAGTTTTGAAATTTTCATAATCTTTTCGATGAATGCTTTATTTTACTCGACGGAGTTTTCTTGGTAAATTAAGTTTAAACGTGATGTTTAGATTTGATTTGAGACCATCATCATTAAGTTTAATTGAATGTTTCTCGCTAATCGTATCTTTTGTGGATAAGGTACCTTTCATTTTATTGCATTTAAATTAAATTGCATGTTTGCATTATAATTGGCTTGGTTGTTTAATTTAACTTCATGATGCATGCTTTCATATTTATGAAAATATTTACGTGGTGTTTTCCTTAGCAATTTTATGTAAGCATGGTGCTTAGATTTAGTTGTTGATCATCATTATGAAGTTAATTAACCTTGCTAGTTATCCATAATATCATTTGATTGGTTTATAAGCTTTGCAATGTGCTTTGGTTTTCTTGTGCTGTTTTGAGTTAATAATCTTGATAAAACATGGTGTTTTAATCTTGGTTAATTATAATCTTAATGGCTATAGAGAGACTTAGCGATCATGTTGTAAACATGGTGTTTTAGAACTTGGTTTAATCGTTGTCTTTGTTTATTTGCTTATCTCCTACATAATTACACGTTTGCATTCATATACATCCATTAGTTTTGCTTTTCTTTTTAAACTAGGCCACAAGTTAAAAGTCTTTGGGAATATTTTTAGATTATGGTAAATTGCTTCTACTCTCAACCGTTACCTCGAGAGTAGCGTGTGCACTTGAATTATTTTTGCAGGAAATTATTTAATGACAAGTAAATTGAAGGAATATCCGGTAACATATTTCTAACACCTTCTCTTTACATTTTAAATTCTGCATTTATTTACCTATGTCTATGAATTTGGTGTTCCCTTTGTGTTTCTCTTGTTTTTAGTGTGTTAGTTTAGATTTATTTTGTGATTAATACTATAACCATGATCTATGCTTAATTAGTTAACTTTGTTTCAAGAAAATGATGAAAGTTGCCACTTTATCTTTATTATGCTTTGATTTTGGTTAGTCATATTAGCAAGCTCTCATAATACATATTTAATTGAACTAGCCAGCAAATTTGTGATTGATTATGATTTTTCATAAAGACCCATATGATTTAATTTTTGCAAGGTTTATTCTTTGACATGATCATCTCCTTGTTTATTTTTATTGCTTATAAATATCGTTATCAACTTTTATGAGATTATCTTGCAATAGCCATTCCTACCAGAGCCATATTTATTTTAAACCTTAGATTTATCAGATTTGTTTTTAAATGAATTGGATCAAGACCGTAATCTAGGGTATGAGACTTAGAAGCTGGTCATTCAATTTTGCGTATCTTTTCTTTGCTAGCCTTTCTATCCATGCATTGTGTCTCTCTACATTGGAGAGAATACAAACTTCGCTGGATATCCATCCTTAAACCAAGATTATCTTTTTGTGTATCCTCCTTGACCACAACCTATTATTTTCTGGAGTATTTAAGGGATTAAATATTGTTCTTTTTAGACAGCTCCATCCCCAAAGTTAATTGTTATAGTGATAATACTCTAGGGCGAGGGTGAGTATTATTCAAGTGTGGGGATGGAGAGCCGTTATCTTATTATAATGGATTTTGTATAAAGGTTTTTGAGGAGGCATAAAAAATGAAAAAAAAAAGTAAAAAAAAAATGAAAAAAAAAAGGGAGCCGAGTGGCGCCCAGAAAAAAAGAAAAAAAAGAAAAAGAAAAAAAAAAAGAGGCCAAGTGGCCAAAGTAGAATTAGGTATAAAAAAAAGAAAAAAAAATGCCCCTCAATAATCTTCGAAGTATTTTTATATATAGTGTTTTCTTTAGTGAGTGATATCCTGTTTATATAGTCCAGAAAATATTCCAACCATGTGCAATCCGATAGCAAGGACTTCATTTGTGCCTTGAGATCACCCAATGACACTTGCACATGTCCACTATTCTAAATGTGTGTGTTCCATCCTTTCTCTCTCAACCTTATTTTATTCCATGACCTTTTTGACAAGTCTCAGTAAAACCAGCAGATTTCTTTCTTGGTTTGACAATATTTTGAAAATAAATTTTGATTAGGATCCATACCAAGCTCCAGATAAGCTTCCACTTTATATGTTTATATATTCATTAGTTATCTTTTAGATATTGAGAGACTGGAGAGTTGAGTGTGTTTCTTTGGCTTTGCAAGAATTTATCTCTTATTGTTTGATTATATTTTCCAAAAACTTATTGCTAAAATGAGGAGATGAGTCATTGATAAGTTTGAACTTTTGCTAATTCTTTTATTGTGGGATGAGCTTAATTGAATTTCTTTTTTTTTTCATAATTTGCTGGTTCAAACTAAAATTTTGAGAGAGCTTGTTAGTTTGATTAATTAAGATTAGAGTATGAAAAAGTTAATGTTTGGCAATGCTGATTCTTGACTTACTCGAGGACGAGCAAGGTTTAAGTGTGGGGATATTGTTGACGCGGCTTATGAACGAAAATTATACATCATTTTATATTGTTTTTACCTATTATTATGCGTCAACTTTGCCTTTTACTAACAAATAACATAGATTATTGTGGATTTTGCAATATTGTCTTGGAAATGGTCTACTTGTAATTTTTGCAGGTTTTGGGCCAATTTTAAGCAAAATTCATCAAAGTCTACTTCGAGTAAAAAGGACCTCTGAATATTATTCAATAATGGAAGAAGAAGCCCAATTAAAGACCCATCAAATGAAGCCCAATTCTAGAAGACTCGACAAGATCTCGGGATACAGAAGAATCTGGAAGGTTTAGAGTCCGAAAAGGACTCCACGAAGATTTATATGAAGGTTATCCCGAAGCCCGCGAAAGATGGAAACTAGAGGAGGCTGGAAGGGCCTGGGTCGGCTGAGCCAGACCCCCCCAAGTCGGCCGACCCCAGGACTCCGTATGTCGGTTTCAGTTTCCTTTTCGACCACGTCTTCTCCAGGGTATTTAAAGCGAAGCTGAGCCCCTGGTCGAGGCATCCAATTCATTACCAAGGCGACAAGATGTAGAGAAGAGGGACAACAACTAGATGAGAGCTGAGGGTCGAGTTTCTAGTCTAGGTTTAGAGCTTCTTCTAATCCCTAGAGGTAATTAGAGGCCTTGCATGGTGCTCTAATTACCTAGCTCCAGAGGTCTAATTGTATCATCAAGCGCTATGGCCATGGTTGTAAGTATGATACAGGTTATTAATGAAAGCATTGTTCTTGTCTATTTATCATCTTCTTGTTCTAATTATGCTTGTTCTAGCTGTAATTAACTTTATGTCTAGATGCATGTTAATTAGATCATGTCATTAAGGGTTTTATTCATCTAGCGTTCTTGGTCGTTGATCTAGCTTACTAATGATATAGTTTGTATGTCTAGTTCTTTTGATCGTGGTGATTAGAGGTTCTAGTTGTGCTAATTATGTTATTAGACCATATAAGGTAGTTGGAAGTCGATTCTCTAATTACGTGCCTGTTGAAAGCTTTTCGTCGATTACCTGGTTACCAGTGACAGTGGAGCCCGGGGAAAGGTTAAGCAGATCTAGGGGGTTAGGTTGATTGATCTTGATTTAATTATGCTATGATGAATATGCTTGAACATGCTTGTTTACCTTGAGCTGTTAGTTATCTTGCTACTCTTATCTATTTGTGATGCCCATTTTATGCATGTCTTGGATCCAATTAGAGCTTGATTAGAGACTAGTTAATACCCTTTGATTAGTGTTCTAGTTCTGTTCTAATTGTTTATCATCTAACTTTGATATAGATTAGATATAGATTAGAGGTAGTTTAGTAGTAGATTAGAGCCATTCTTTTATCTACAGTTTATCATAAACTCTTGTTAATTAGCTCTCAATTAGTTCGTTCCTTGGATTGACATAAACCTACGATACTCATCATAGGGAAAAGCTACACACGATACTGTCGCTTGCAGTATAAGGTTTGCCATGCTTAAGTGCTGTTAACAGTAGGGGAGGAGGGTGGCCGGGGTGGGGGAAGGGTGGCCGGGGTGGGGATGGAACGCCGCAGCAGGCCGCCGCCGCCGCCGGACGGACGCCGCTCTTGGTCACCTTCTGTCGCCGAGAGCCGACCCGGACGAGGACGAGACGAGCGGTCGAGCGCTCCTGGAGGGATGAGGATAAGGTAAGGGGTATTTTCGTCCTCTGACGTGGGCCGGAATAGATTAAATGTTTTATTAATTTCCCAAATCAGTTCCGATGGCATTTTGGTGTGTGGCCTTAGTTTATAAAGGCAAACGGGCGAAACCCAGTTTGACAATAGCAAAGAAGCGAAGCCACCGTTTCATAATGGCTCCAAAGCAAATTTCTCGTTTTACAGTTGCCTGTCTGGAAGCCTAGTTTTGAGCCTAAATTGAGGTAAAATAAGATCTATAATTTTTTACAAGCTGGATCAACAAATGTTGTTTGGGTGGCATGTGAACCCATTTGCTTTACACCTGGATTGGTCCAAAAACGGTGTAAAAAAAGTCAGCTGCAGAGGCTTGGAAAAAGAAACGACAAACATCGAGCCAGCGGCGAGGCGAGCGGGGAGCTGGGGAGGCACTTCAGGCGGCGGGCGGGGCGAGCCAGGCGCATGCATTTCTCGATGTTAAAGACATGCATTTCTAATATTGCATGAATTTTGTGTTGTTTCTTCATGTTATGCGAAACATAAATCGATGTTGTGGTGGAATTTTCCCTTTTGAATGGTTGGATGCGGTTATTTTTTTTGGTCAAAATGCTGATGTTGCAGAAGTTTATTTTCAGTATTGCATATATTATTTTTCAACATTGCATATGCACATTTAAAATGCTGCGGGGAGCGTCCGATGGATTTAACTCCATCGGAAGTCCGGGCGCCAGTGCTACCGACTAAGGGATACATGTCTAGATACATTAGGGATAACATATTATCCCTACAACCAAAAACCCCTGCCGCATGCGCGTGTCGCGTCCTCGAACCATACGCAAGCTATCTCATCTCACATCGCACTTGCGAGCCATCTTTGAACCTGGAACAACATGTTGCTATCCCGAGCGGGAACGAGGGAAGCCTTCTTGTTAACTTTGAAACTGTCCACCATTTGGTCCTTCTTATTGGAGTTAGCCTTACCCCGGGTGTACCGCTCCTTCCCCGAGCCACATCATCTCTCCTCAAAAAGAATTGCAAATAATGGATTGGATCTCCCCAAAACTTAGGGCAGATCGGCTTAGATTACTGTGACTGGGCACACTCACGAGACAGACATAGATGGAGTAGTAAATTAACAGCAACAACACCGATGGCACGCAACCATCATGACAACTCAGTACGCGAGGGAACAATTGGATTAGACCGAACGCTATGCCGACGCTCTGGATCTGAAACGCTAGAACGCCGCTTTACCCACGCCTGCCCGCCATCGCCCCCACGCCCGCCTGTCGACTGTTGGTGAGGCGAAGCCTCTGCCTCATTGCGGTACACTGCCGGCACCCAGTTGCGTAACACCCTGCCCCGTCACTCGCCTCCGCGTCGTGCGGAGAATGCTCGCCGGCGCGCATCCGCCGCCCAGATCCGCCTGGCCGGCAATGATCGAGAGAGAAGAAGAAAGGAAGGGGAAACAGAAGATGAAGGGCCTACCTACCGCAGGGGGAGCCACTTGTGGGGAATAGATATCCTCTGGGCCCTCACGGCGTGGATTCAGCATATGGGCCGTCGGAGGGCCCAATGGAGATGGCAGGCTCCCGAACAGGGTGCCGCCTGGTCTCGTGGGCCCGAAGGCGGATGACGTGGATGACGATCTAGTCAAAGCGCTGTAAATCGGGAAAGACGTGAAGAAGATGGCTTGGACTCTGAATTCCAGAAGCAGCAGGACTCAAGTAAGGAAGCGTATAATCATAGATTCTTTGTACTCTTTAGGCTTCCAAACCAAGTAGGACTCATAGATGGAGACCGACTTGTAACCCAAGCCCTGCCGGACTATATAAGGCGGATGAGGGACCCCTACGTAGAACATCTAGCATCTCATCGCATACCAGCCACCAAATGCCCTAACTTTCATTGTAACCTCGAGAGCAAAGGCAATATAACTCGCAGCAAACAGGACGTAGGGTATTACGCATCTCGCGGCCCGAACCTGTATAAACCCTCGTGTCTCATCGCATCTCAACGCGAACCATCGAGCTACGCCGATTTCGCCACCCCAAAAGCACTACGTAACACACCCTGTGGTGCATTGCCAGTATCAAACACCAACAGTTGGCGCGCCAGGTAGGGGGCGGCGAGATCGACATCAGCTAGCTCCATGGCCGACCACTTCATCAACGGCTTCGCTTCGAGCGACATGATCCGCTTTGGGTCGATCACCTTCATCGCCGATCGGCGCAGAGATCTCCACCAGCTTCGCAACGCGCCGGCGCAATCACGTTTCATCGTGCGACCACCGACTACACCAGGACCTGATAGACGATCTGCATCGCCAGATCGCCGCCAGGGACCAGCGCCTCGTCAGCCTCCATCAACTCAGCGTCAAGCTTCAACACGTCGGCGCGAGGCGCCAGCCCATCGCTAGAACCCGCTCCCGCGACATGATCCGTCGGATCATGCCCCCCGGGGTCACTATGGCTCGCGGGTACGAACCGACGGGAGGTTCTTCTCCGGGCCTAGATCCGCATCGACGATGCCGACTCAAACGGCCCCGACAACGACCACCGCTTCAACACCAACTCGCCGTATGGCACTCTCGACCTCTCCGACTCAAGTCTGGACTCAGATTAGTCGGGGGCCGAGGGGGTGTTAGTCAGGAAGCCCCTCTCGAGATCCGCGGCGAGCCCGTACCTCAGGCAGCCCTCCACGGAGCACACGACAAGTTCCAGTCGATACTCGCTCCTAGATCCCTCGCCCACTGTGGGTCCCACCGCCACCGCCTGCACCAAAGCGAACCCGGCCAACTTCGGCTGACCAGGGTCGCAAAAGGACTCGGATCGAGTCCTACGCCCCGTTTGGTCTCCGCAACTCCACCGCCACGTACCAGGAGCTCCTCTCCCGTGCCTCGGCTCCCCTCAACAACGACGAGGGTGCGCGGGGGACGCCTGACCTAACTCAGTCCGTGCCTCTTCCAGACGATGACGTCTACAGCGAGCCTGATGTGCCATTGACCGGCCTTCGCATGGGGCTCGTCATCGACTCTACCCCGACAGGGAGAACCGTTCGCTGGCGTAGCTCGCAAACCGATGGGACCTCTCATCACTCGGCAGTCACTCGGGAGGCTCGCGACGCGGGGCATCACCACGTAATCTACAACATCGAGACTCCTAAGGCCTCTGACCACGGTGCGGCCACCACGACGACCACAGCTCCAGCCTCCGATACCAACATGGAGGTGGAGACCGCGCTTACCGATCCTGAGAGTTCGCTTCCAAGCTCGACTCTCTATTTTCTTGAGATCCTCGTAATCAACGGTCAAGTGAACGAGATCGAGGAGGCAGTCTCGGACGACGAGCAACCTGTCCTTGCTGAGACCTCACAGGATCGCCATAGGAGGGAGAGGGCAAACCGCCTCCGCAACATTCGGTGTCGTCATATCCTGGGCAATCGAGACCCCACGCTACCCGTCTCGATGTATGAGGTGACGCGGGACAGCGAGAACGACCAGGAGGTTCAAAGCCATCGGCGCAGGAATGAAGCCCGACAGCAGCGTCGTGACTGACAAGCTGGCGAAGCTAGGCGACGGCAGCCGGCTGTGCTTCCAGGGCGCAATCTTCTAAAGGAATTCGAGGCAGTCATGGAAACTCCGAGTCAAGCTGGAGGGGTGTTGGTCAAGCACTGCGAGCTCCTCCTCAACAACGAAGACGGAGAGGCCATCAAGAACGTCCTCACTCGAGTGGTGGATCACCTCATGCCCAGGCATCCCAGGGCAGTAGATGCGCGGCAGATCATCAACGACAACCGTGATGCACGCCTCAGCATCGAGCAATCGAGCAATCTTGTGCTCAGCGACACCAGCTCGAGTTGGATCGGAGAGCAAACTACGATCGGGACTATGGACCTCCTCAGCGCGCTTCGGCTACTAGAGGTCACTTGGGAGCTGCCTCTGTCAACAGCCCCGTGTCCCGAGTTAAGGCTGGGGATGACCTCCGCTCTCAGTCCCCGCAGCGCCGTCCAGATGAGAACCGCGGCAACCCAACTGGCAGCTGTGAAGCAGCTGTGGCGGCTTTCGGTCAGAGGATTCAGGACGTCGAATGGCCACCCAACTTTAAGATTTCAAACATTGAGAAATTCAAAACAAAGATGGACCCGCGGAATTGGCTGGCTGTGTACACCACCGTGGCCCGAGTGGCCAATGCATCGGAAGATCTCATGACGGCCTACATCCCGATCAAGTTGGGACAGGAAGCACTTCAATGGCTTCGCCACCTCAGGCGGAGTTGCATTGAGGACTGGGGTGACTTCTGTCGCCTGTTCGTTTCTAACTTCGAGTCACTCTCTGACAAACCAGCGCAGCGATGGGACCTCAAAACCATCAGACGCAAGGACTCAGAGAGCTTGCAGTCGTACCTCAAGCGGTTCTAGGCCCTAAGGAATCGCATCCCCGACGTCTCTGAGGATACGGTGATCGATGACTTCCTCCAAGGGTCGAACGATCAAGTTTTCGTCAAGCACATACTGGAAAGAGCGCCCACTACCTTGGAGCACCTTTTCCAAGAGGCAGATCGCTACATCACAGCGGACGAACGCGCTCATGACCTCATCCGCCCCCGACAGGATGATCGGGGTAAAGGCAAGCAAGAAAAGCACGAAAAATCCTCGAGGCAGGATCGCCGCTGGGAAAAGAGGCCTCGAGAGGAAGTCCATGTCGTGGCGCCACCTCCAGCGCGTCCACATGGCCCGCCTCCTGCTCCGGCTCGGACCCTCGATTAACTCCTCGACGAGCCATGCCCCACGCATAAAGACATGCGCCACACTCTCCGGAACTGCCGCGACTTCAAAGCCATGCTGGCGCGTGGCCAGCTCCCTGTGCCGCAGCCTGCGACGCTGCCGCCACCCCCGCCATGGAACCAGCCTCCACAACGACCAAACGGAGGCAATAATCAATGCTTTCCAGATGTCAACAGTGAGGTCAACTTCATCTTGGGAGGGCACAGAGCCCACGCAAGCAAGCGATAGCAGAAGCTGGAAGACCGGCGGATCAACACGGCCACCTCAAAGCCGCCACAACCATATGATTGGTCTCATGAGCCAATCTTTTTTTAGTTGGGCAGATCACTGGCTCAACTTCGACGAGCCAGGCAAGTACTCGTTGCTGGTAAATCTCATAGTCAGCGACACCCGACTCAAGAAGGTGCTGATCAACGGCGGGGCAAGCATCAATGTCCTGTTCCCTCGAACTTTGCAAGGCATGGGGATTCCTCTCAGCGAGCTCAAAAAGTCAGATACCCCATTCTTCGGAATCATGCCATGTGCGGGGGAGTATCCGCTCGGGCATATTTACCTACCGGTCGCCTTTGGCACCGCGAAAAATTTCCGCATAGAGACGCTGCATTTCGAGGTCCCGACCTTCAACTCCGTCTATAACGCCATCATTGGGCGGCCTGGCCTCGCCAAATTCATGGCCATAACGCACTATCCATACCTCGTCCTCAAAATGCCAGCTCCAGCCGGCATCCTCTCCATACGGGTTTACTTCAAGGGAGCTTCGGAGTGCGTGCAAGAAGCAATCCAGATGGCCCTCGAACAGAATAGCATGGCGGCGCAGAAGAAGCTCAAGGCGAACGCAGCTCACATGACGCAGGAAGACCTCCAGATCCCAACTCAAGAAGCAGCGTCAATCGCGGCAATACAGCCGGCGGTCCGAAATAAGCCTCGATCCCTCGGACGTGACCAAGACGACTGCTATCAACGCTCTTCTTCCTCCCAAATAGAAAGACGCGCTCGTCTGGTTCCTAAGGGCCAATCGCGACATGTTTGCATGGAGGCCTGCGGATATGCCTGGGTTTCTGAGGGAACTAGCCGAGCACCAACTCAAGGTGTTCCCCCAACGCGAAACCCATCAAGCAGAGGCTACGGCGATTTACTCCTGAAAAGCGAGAGGCAATTAGGGCTGAGTTAACCCGGCTGAAGGCTGCCGGTTTTATTAGAGAAGTCATGCATCCCGAGTGGCTTGCGAATCCTGTACTCGTTCACAAAAAGAATAAAAATGACTGGCGAATGTGTGTTGATTATACTGATCTCAATAAGCACTGCCCTAAGGACCCTTTTGGGTTGCCTCGTATAGATCAGGTTGTTGACTCTACGGCCGGCTGCGCTTTACTCTCTTTTCTCGATTGTTACTCAGGCTACCACCAGATTATCCTAGCGGTCGAGGATCAGGAGAAGACCGCGTTCATCACGCCTTTCGGGGTGTACTATTATACCATTATGTCCTTCGGGTTAAAAAACGCTGGCGCTACATATCAAAGAGCGATCCAGACTTGCCTCGCTGACCACTGGGGCAAGCGTGTCGAGGCTTACGTCGATGACATCGTAATCAAGACCAAGAACGTGGAGAATTTCATTGACGATCTACAACAGGTGTTCGACGGTCTGAGGAAATTCCGGTGGAAGCTTAATCCCACCAAGTGAGTATTCATGTGCTGCGTTTGACTCGAACGCTTGATTTCAAGGACAAGAACACACAAGATCTCAATATGAAGCATAACACGATGGAATTCATTATATATACATATATATAGTTCATTACATGGATTACATATAGATGGATTAAGCTACTACTGCTAATCTATGGTGGTGCTGGTACGCCTAGTGGCCTGTGGACGGCCCAGCCGAGGGCCCGGTGGTGCGGCGGCGCTTGGGTGCCGGGGCGCCGGCCTCGTCCCCGCCGTCGTAGCCGCCGTCATCGCCATCGGAGCCGCCCAAGTCATCATGGCCATCGGAGCCATGGTCGTCGCCATCGTCGTCGTCATCCTCATCCTCGTCGTCTTCCTCCTCGCTCTCCTCCTCCTCCTCGTCGAAGTCTTGGAGGCCGGCGCGGTGGAGGCCCCAGAGCTTGGCGCGCTCCTTGAAGTCGCAGCCGGCAGAGTCGTCGGTGTTGGGCTCCTCGTCGTCCTCCTTCGGAGGCGGGTTGCTGTACAACACCGCCTCCTCAGGGACCTTCTCCTCCTCGCGGGAGGAGCAGTCGGGTGAGGAGTATTCCTCATCGTACTCGCCGGCGAAGAAGGCATCCTCGGTGTCCGAGTACTCGGCCTCCGATGGCGAGGGGGACCTTGCGCGCTTCTTCCCTTTGTCGCCGGCCATGGTGAAGAGGGAGTGGAGAGTTCTTGGTGTTCTTTTGGAAAAATGTGTTTGCAGTGGAGGCGTGATGGGTGGCCAGGCTATTGCCCTGGTTTTATAGCACGATCACTCCGCTTCGTTTTCTGTGAACACGATGCAAGAGGCTACGTCGTTTCGTCTTCCTCTACGCGTCAGTTATTTCTTGGGCAACAAAGGCTGTTGCGTGTTTGGAAGTTTCCTGTTTTTTGGGAGGTCTACGGGTAATCTCTCAGTGCCCTCTACTTGTTCCCTTTGGGTTAACCCCACGGGGTGCGGGATTTGTTGGAAAAAATATTCTTTTTCCTAAAAATCTGCAAAGCAGAAATTTGGATCGGCTTTCTATGACTCAGAAAGCTGGGAGAGAAATGATAACTCGAATGCGGAATCCATTATTTCTCAAATTGACTCAGAACTTGGAGGAGACATCTAATTAGTTATTTCTTTCCGATTTTTTGGATCTTCAAGCTGATTGATACTCAAGTCAACTTGAAGCTCGGGGGGCTACCCCATGGGGTGCACCTGGCGGTGCACCATGAGGAATGATGTTAACTCGGGCATGGATTTCATGAACAGTATGTTACTCTTTTTTATAGTCTCGAGTTAATTAATTTCTAAATTAACTCGAGCCTCGGGGGCTCATGGGGGATAGATATCCCCTGGGCCCTCACGGCGTGGATTCAGCATATGGGCCGTCGAAGGGCCCAATGGAGATGGCAGGCTCTTGAACAGGGTGCCGCCTGGTCTCGTGGGCCCGAGACGGATGACGTGGATGACGATCTAGTCAAAGCGCTGTAAATCGGGAAAGACGTGAAGAAGATGGCTTGGAGTCTGGATTCCAGAAGCAGCAGGACTCAAGTAAGGAAGCGTATAATCATAGATTCTGTGCACTCTTTAGGCTTTCAAACCGAGTAGGACTCATAGATGGAGACCGACTTGTAACCCAAGCCGTGCCGGACTATATAAGGCAGGTGAGGGACCCCTACGTAGAACATCTAGCATCTCATCGCATACCAGCCACCAAACGCCATAGCTTTCATTGTAACCTCGAGAGCAAAGGCAATACAACTCGCAGCAAACAGGACGTAGAGTATTACGCATCTCGCGGCCCGAACCTGTATAAGCCCTCGTGTCTCGTCGCATCTCAACGCGAACCATCGAGCTACGCCGATTTCGCTACCCCTAAAGCACTACGTAACACACCCCGTGGTGTATTGTCGGTATCAAACACCGACACCACTCGAGCCAGAGAGAGACGGAGGAGAGGGTGGGGTGAGGAGGAAGGAGGAAGCCACTAGGGCGGACGCGGAGGAAGCAGATTCGTCGCGCCGTCTTTGCTTAGTTGGCACAAGTAACGATTAGTGAGGCGACCCAATTTGCGGACAAATCTTGCCCGTGATTTCGCCTTCTATATATCTAAACACAGTGTTTCATTTTCTATTTCCTCCTAGGCGAGCAAACAAATTAAGTACAAGAGAACCAAACAACCCCTAATTCATATCATGCCTATAATCATCCGCCTCTGAGCGTATCGTGGTCAAAATGGTGTCCTCACCCTACACGTGGCCATCGCGATGTGCGTTAACACCAATCGCGCGATTCACCATAGCGTGCAGCTAACGCAAGAGATCAACATTGTCGAGTCTTCGTTACCTATCCGTGAAATCAAGCTTCTCTGGCTTCGCCTCACCAAGACGGACTGTCTTGTAATGCGAGATGTCTTCTGCATCCATTGCTTTATCTTTTACGACTTTGAGGTGCGGCATCTCCCATCCAATTTGTTTCTCTCCTTACATTAGTTGATACATTGAAGGTGGAGGCTGCTTTGTTTCTTCATGCATACGATTCAACAAATTACTTGGTCGTATCATATGGTGCTATGTACTTGTTGCTCTAGTTAGTTTCTTCCGTCTTTCTTTATGTAGCAATGATCAGGTTTGTTTGGCTGCGACAAGGTAACGTTGAGATTTGAAGTTTCCTTTCTTCCTTGCCGTGCTACACGTTGAAAGGAATATTGTGCTTGCGAATTGCTCTGAAATTCCTCTTAAGATTGTATATTTAGGCAAGTCGTGTGCATGTTTTGCACGTGGCAATTTTTTAATTTCAGGGGGATCCATTAGGAAACATTTCATTCATTATATTCAGAACAAAATGAACATAAAGGTCTTGGAGTTCTGAGAAGTGGAGGCAGCGGTGCAAAGCTCTCGGCGATGTTCGTGCAAGGCACTCCACGTCAGATACAACAAGCTAACCATATGACTTAGTTCGACGACGATTATTTTTCTCAATATGTTTGTGAAAATTCATATTTGATAGACTAAACACGATGACGATGCTTCAGAGGTGTTCATAGGGGTAGGGTGTGCGCGTGTACATGCGTGTTTGTGAGCATCTGCGTTGGATTGTGTCTTCGAAAAAAATGTTGAACATCAACGCCACGTCACAACAAGACCGTCTTTGGATGGGGCAATTATTTTTTTCATCTGGTTTGATTATCGAGGATCACACAAGTTTTGCAATTAGGAGGAAACTCGGGCTCAACACGATAGTTGAAGGAGGGTAATACGACTTTTCCCAGGCAGTTCCATTCATCGACCACTTGCGGCCTAGGCCGACTAACTCGACGGCCTTCTCCCTGCATGGGCCGTTGCCGTTTGAGCCCAAACGTGAGCGCGAAAACCCTAATCCACAGAACGGACGAACGAAAGCCCACGAGCCCTCCAGCACGCCGGATCCAACGACCCAGACGCGCCCACGTGGCTCGGAAGCGGGTCCTATAAAACCGCCGCCCCGGCTTCAAAGCTTCTGTCGCCGCCCACCCCTCGCCTCTTCCTCCCCGCCGTCGCCCCGCTCGCTCGCTCCCAGCAGCCGCCGGCAGAATGGTACGGTACTCTCTCGCTTGGTTCTTCCCACCTGTTCTGGTTACAACCTCAGTTCCAAGCGATCCCTCCGCAAGTTTTAAGCTTTACCGTCATGGATCTCGAACGACAAGTGTTAGGTTTCTACCACTGTTTGATCTGGTGATTGTATGATGCTAATTATCCCTCTCGCAGGCCCCGAAGAGAGGCGGCAGGGCGCCGGTCCCCGCCAAGAAGAAGACGGTATGCCACTGACTTGCGCAATCTTTCGTGCATATTGGTGTTTCTTGGTTCGATTCGCTGGTGCTTTGGTTTATGCAGGTGGTGACGAACCCGCTGTTCGAGAAGAGGCCGAAACAGTTCGGGATCGGCGGCGCGCTGCCGCCCAAGAAGGACCTCCACCGCTTCGTCAAGTGGCCCAAGGTCGTGCGCATCCAGCGCCAGCGCCGCATCCTCAAGCAGCGCCTCAAGGTGCCCCCGGCGCTCAACCAGTTCACCCGTACCCTCGACAAGAACCTTGGTAAGGTCCTCGTTCCGTGCGTTACTTTTTTTTCCACTTGTATACTGGTGGCAGACTTGGAGAAGGTTTGGCTTATCGAGATGTCTATGGCGTCTATCATGGAGTAGCATTGCCAACTGTTCGGTCGCTGACTAGGAATTGGTTGGTTAGCATACTTGTGCTTTGTTTGAAATTTATTGGGAGTGGATGCTTCGAGCGGTCAGTTGGCATAATAACTATCTGTATCTCGTATGAAGATAAATAGGATAAAGAAAAGATCATTGTTCACATATTTGCTCGATGTTAGGCTGAAAATGCATTTAATTATTGTATGTAGCACACATAAGAGCTTTATTTCTTAAGATTTCCATTCGCTGTAGCTGCCTTTTGCAGTTAAAAAAAAAATCAACACTGGTATTAGTATGTGAAAGTAGACAGATCTGCCAAATAGAACTATATAGCATTGCACCACTTCATTTCGTACAAATTATAAATGTTTGGTTGCATGATTCTACATTCTTATTGCTGATGCAAATGCATGTGAACTATATGTAATAGAGTCAGTTTTGAACTTAACCATAGTTGGACCACTAATAATTAAAGTTTCTGGCCTCCAGAAGCGATCTTTTTGCAACTCACCACTCACAAATCACTCTTCCTCTAAATTATGTGTGCTCAATTATTATCACACTGCGGTCCATATTGATTTGAGCAATTGGAACATGCCCAGGACCACTATTACTTTAGGTGAGCAGCATGGTTTGCATTGCGAAAGTAGATTTTTGAAATATGGGGTTGTAGAGACCTTCTGGGTGTCATCATTTAGCCAGGAATAGAAATTCAATCTAGCCTTTACTTTAGGTGAGCAGCATGGTTTGCATTGCAAAAGTAGACTTTTGAAATATGGTTGTAGAGACCTTCTGGGTGTCATCACTTAGCCAGTAATAGAAATACAATCTAGCATTTACTTTAGATGCTTAAACCACATTGCTTTTGTTATAACTTGTCTGCCTGCCCACCTTGTCTTTCAGCAACAAACTTGTTCAAGATGCTTCTTAAGTACCGCCCTGAGGACAAAGCTGCCAAGAAAGAGAGGCTTTTGAAGAGGGCTCAGGCTGAAAATGAAGGGAAAACTGTTGAGGCAAAGAAACCAATTGTTGTGAAGTATGGCCTTAACCATGTGACCTACCTGATTGAGCAGGTGTGCGCACCAATCTGTTTGATTTGTTCTCCTAGTGATTAATGCTAGTGGAGTGCTGCCTTTGCCTATATAATTATATAGGGTTACATATTTATTCTTTTTTTTTGTTGCAGAGCAAGGCCCAGCTGGTTGTAATTGCTCATGATGTTGATCCGATTGAGCTGGTCGTGTGGCTCCCAGCACTCTGCAGGAAAATGGAGGTTCCATACTGCATTGTCAAGGGAAAGGCACGCCTTGGATCGGTATTGACACATCCAACATTCTTTTGGTTGTTTATTTATGGTGAAGGGCTTGCCGTAAATGTATTGCTAATTAACAATTTCATCTAGATCGTTCACAAGAAGACCGCATCTGTTCTTTGCCTGACCACTGTCAAGAACGAGGACAAGCTTGAGTTCAGCAAGATTCTGGAAGCCATTAAGGTTGGATTTCATGAGTTTCTGTTTCTCTGACATCCAGTTTGTGTGCTATTGATTTTGTACTGATTGAAACATGGTTCACTCCTAGGCGAACTTCAACGACAAGTTTGATGAGGTCAGGAAGAAGTGGGGTGGTGGTGTCATGGGCTCCAAATCGCAGGCGAAAACCAAGGCCCGGGAAAAGCTGCTCGCAAAGGAGGCTGCTCAGAGGATGACCTAAATCTAGCCCGGTTAAATTTATCTACAATCTTGTCTTGGTTGGCAGATCTAGTTTTGAGAGTTTTGCTCATGAGACCATGCTAGAAAGAAACTTGTAAGAATTTAAAGTTTTTGTTCGATGCCCGGTAGCTCCTATGACTCTTATATATTGGTGTTGAACCTCCTGTTTGTCTATGTGTGCCACAGTTCTGGAACTACATCAAACTGGATCATGATTACCTCAGTTGTTGCCGTTGGCATTGTTCCCTAAATTCGCCCTCCACTGCAAAGCACCTTTCCCATTTCTACTCTAAACGGACGTCGTCAAAGCACCTTTTAGAACTAGAATCAAGCTGGATCATGGCAACCTGAGTTGCCATTGTTATTATAGTTTTCCGTCATAGTACGCTCCTTTTTCCATTTTCCTCTACACAGATGGAATTGTGGATTTCTTGATGGAATTGTGGATTTCTCTGAACAGATGAAATTGCTGGATTTCTCCTACCACCATGTATTTGCATTGCAATATTTACAGTAACGGTTTTATGGCATGTAACTTCTGCAAATGCAGAATGCAGGATCGATGCCCTGCTCCTTCATTATTCCCTAGCCTACGTCAGATTTTGTGTATGTACAAAGCCCCGGTCTTTCAAACCAATCAGAGCGCCGAGGTCCTGTAGGAGCCGTCGATTATGAGTAGGACCTGATCAGCCTGAGGCCCTGGAAGGATCCCTTGAGCAGGCTGCCCAGCACCGACACCGCGCCACCCTCGGCCACGGGCTTGACGGACGCGTCGTGGTCGCCGCGCTTCACCTTGAGCACGGCGTGGCCGAGCTGGTCGCCCACCGCGTCCATGGTCCGGCCGTCGACGGGGTTGCCGTACGCGTCCGACACGTAGAACGTGTCCTCCGCCTTGCCGTCCCTGGTCGAGATCGCCGCCCGGATGATGGACAGGCTGTTCTCCCGGAACACGCGCGTGATCTGCGACAGCAGCCCCACCCTGTCCTCCGTCCTCACCTCCAGCTCCAGCCCCTGCATGCTCAGTTGCCAACAATGGCGTCACTCACACTCAAAGAAATTGCAAAAGGCATGCTGATAGGGAGTCCATACGTCGGATGCTCGCCTCTCGACGGCGGCCTCCAGGCACCGGACGAGGCGGGTCCGCTCGGCGTCGGAGCGCACCGGGTGGCCGTCGACGTGCCGGATGTAGTACTCCTGCAATGCAACCACGCCGGGGAGATGGTGATGAGCTGCCGGTCAGTCAGAATTCCAGCTCGCCGTTTTGGCAATGGTGAGACGACATGCATACTTGGTAGGCCTCCTTGCTGGCTCCCTCGGCGTCCACCGTGCCGTGGAACACGACGTAGTGCAGGTCGGTGAGCGCGCACAGCGTGTCGAACAGCAGCTTCGGCCGGTCCCTGCACCGCACGATCACCACCGTGTACCGCCTCTCGGTGCAGTCCATGACCACGACCTTGGCGGCCTTGGGCCTCACCTTGCCATTGCCACCCCTATCCTCCTCGCCACCGCCGCCGCCGCCGCCGCCGCCGTACTCGAGCATCAGCTTGTGCAGACGCCTCTCCGCGTGCGCGGCGCCCACGGACACTCCCGTGCTGCTGCTGCCTTTCTGGGCGGCGGCGGCGCACGCGCCGTCGCCCTGCATCACGTTGCAGAGAAGCTCCTGCACCTTGGACAGCCGGCCGTGGATGGCGAGCCCGGTGGCCTCGTCGGTGATCTGGATCACCGCGGCGGCGCGCCTCTCGTGCGTCCACACCTCGGCCTTCACGATGTTGCAGCTCAGGGCGGCGAGCACGGCGCACACCTCGGAGAGGAGGCCCGGGCGGTCCGTGCCGGTCAGCTCAATGCAGGTTAACAACTGGTCTTCCAGCGGCGCAGAGCCATCCGTCGACCCGATTGCCGGAGGCACAAGGTAGTCCTCTGATTCCAGGCACTGTTGAAGACGAGAATGGTAAGACGCCTTGTAGAAACACCATAGATTATCAGCAAATGCGTGCTTACTTTCTGAATATGGTCAATGACCTCCCTGTCCTGAAGCTTACTCCCGTCCTGATCCGTCACATTGAACACTGAGCATGGCATGAACCAAGAAACAGGAAAAATTCATGGTGACAAGTCAAACAACCAACAAACCAGACTAGTACCAGTAGCAAGTCGAATTCATCAATCAAACAATTAAAAAGCCCATTAACCAGTACCATCCATGAACCAATTGCCGTCCGATGAAATGTAGGCCTTGGTGATGATGAGGTCGAGGTCGACAAGGACCTGAACTGCTTCCAGTAAAATTCCATGCTTCTTGACCCTATCAACCTGGCAAGAAATTAAAGGAGTGGTCCACTCCCCATCAATTAATATCTAGGAGTAGTCCGGAATCAGTGGCGTTAGGAAGCACTAAAAATGTAAGTTAGCAACGGTCCCCAAATGAGAGCGAAGTCCAATCTCACCCGGATGACGGTTGCGGTGTCGCACGAGTCATTGTCTATCACAACTCTGCAAGAAAAGCAACAGCAGGTGATGAGCATATTTGGCAACAAGCAACTTTTAAGATGATTTGGAACGTATTACTTGCGGGAGTCCAATTTGGAAGTTGATTAGAGGGGCCACCTGTATAGTACTCAGTGCTAACTAGTAAAATCATCATGAAGAGGCAGCGTGTAGGAATCAAGGATTCAATAGAGGCTTTACCTTTGCCTAAAGGAGAGGGAATCTAAAAAAGGACCCCTTGTCCTTGGGGAGCATCAAAGATGTGGTAGTAGGAACAGGGAAAAGAATAAAGCGGCTACGTAGAAACTACACGGACTGAAATTCGTTCTTGAGATGAAAAAAAAAAAGAATTGGAACTGTTGTGGGGTTTCAATACCTTGCATGTACTATTAGAATTTACTAGTAATGTTAGTCGTTGAGAAATACATGGAGAAGTTAGCAACACTGAGCATACTCAAATTCTAGGTGACAGAATATTCCAGTGGAATCATGCGAGCAAATTGAGAATTCACATAAACAGATTCCCTGAATAGAGCAAGAGATATGCGAGTGAGTGCAAAAATATCTGATAAATGCGAGCCAGATGTGTAATTACTAGTCGCTACTTTTCAGGGACGATGATAGTATAAAATCCAAAATTAAAAATCTAATCCGTCCTGCTGCTATTCAAAAAAGAAGAATTAAATCAACAACCTTTCATATCAATATCCGATACCCGAAAAAAAAAAGGCGAACTGAACTCATATGGATTGGCAGAAACAAGTGAGGAAGACCAACAAGAACAATCGCAGAAATGTTTTTTTCGTCCATCGTCCGAGTGCAAAACCAGAACAAGAATTCTCATTATCACACAAATCATTTTTTTTTTTGAAAAAAAAAAGAGAGTACTAATTAACGTAAAACTGTAAAGAAATTCAAACGGTACGGGATGTCACAAAGAGCTGCCGTGCATACCTCGGCGGGTTCATCCTCCTGACCAACTTGGCGTACTCGTCGTCGTCGTCCTCCATTAACTCGCCGCCGCACCTCACCATGGCAGGCAGCGAACACGCAGCGCAGCCGCTGTGAGAGGCTTCCAAGCTAACCACACGTACCCGCTTTATCGGTAGGGGAAGGAGAAGAGGGGCGAAGCTGCGAGTCGTAGGGAAGAAGAGAGCAGGCGAGAGGAGGGGGAGGGGGAGGGGGAGGAGCGGAGGGGGCCGGTGGAAAGGAAACGCCGAGCCCGCGCCGTTTCCATTAACAGGGAGGCCGGCGGGCGAGGGCGCTGCACAGGAAGCCGGACAGAGGGCGGGAGACACGGGGCGGGAGTAAAGGCAGTCTGCCGCCCCGGATACCTTTGCCGCGCTGAATTGATCCTTCTCTACGAGCAGCGTTCTATAAACAGGCGTTGAGTTTTTTTTTTTTTAAACATGGCGTGGCTATTTGTTTGAGATATACACAAGTTTGGCACCCACTTGTCTTTGGTCAATTTGGCCGTTCGACCTCCTGCAACATATAGGGTAAGGTCATGTTTGGTAGCAAAAATATTTTTCACCGCAGTATTTAAAAATGCTATAGTATTTCGGACTCAGTGGTGTTTTGTTAGTTTTCACAAAACATTGTCCCCAGCACTGTAGTATTGCCAAAAATGCAGTCTGAATTAAAGCTTTTAAAACCATGGTATTTGCGTGACACGCAGGCCTTGTGTTGGAGACATGGTATTTAGTTTAGAAATACTATAATGTACGAGGGTCATGGCAATACTATGGTTTCAGTAAACCAAAGTATGTCGAATTCTGTTTGTTGTCATCGTAATTGTGTGTGGTGAGCTGAAAACTTCAGTTTAGACCAAAATTTCAAATACTTTAAAAAATCGTAGTATTGCCGAAAGCCCAAAACTATGATTTTTCAAAATAGAGCTTTTCAGTAAACCACCAAACACTTTTTTAGCTTAAATACCATGGTACTATTCAGTATCGCTGTATTAGCTAGAAACTACAAAAACACTACACTCTCCATCAGACCCACAACGTATAGACCATAGCATTTCTAAACCGTAGTATTTTAAAACGTCAGTGCTAGCAAATACACCCTATAACAGGCGCAATGGGATCATTTAGCACAAGGCACCTATCTTTGGAGTATTCGGACCTTTGAATTAGCGCTGTCATTTTACCATGCACTCTGAATCGTAGAATGGTTGAGCGACGGTAAAGCGAAGCGTACGTCGGTATTCCCTCCGTCCCAGAAAACAAGTCGTTCTGAGTTTATCCTAAATCAAACTTTACAAAGTTTGACCAAATTTATAAAAAATATATCGTCATTTACAGAACCAAATTGATACCTAATGAAAATAAAAATATATGTGACAAGGAATCTAACAATACTCATTTGGTACTATAAACATTTACACTTTTTCATATAAATTTAGTCAAAATTTAAAAAATTTGATTTAAGACAAACTCAGAATGATTTGTTTTCTAAAACAAAGGGAGTACGTGTTTGGCGAGTCTTTTATACGCGGTGCTCGAAAACAGCGTATGTTGGGGAAAAAAAGAGGCAAATACGAGTGCTTTGATTGGACTATTTCAAACGAGCCTACATGCTTTTGGTCACGAAAACATGCACTACAGCATTGGAAATGGCCCAGCCGTACGCCATCCATCATTCATCATGGGGACCTCCTCAAGTTGAGGAGAAGGGCAAGTGCGCTGTCACGTTCGTTCTTTCGTTCGTGCTACTATAGAGGATTTGAGGACACTCCCAGTCCCAGTACACACCACACGAATACACGATGGCACGACCCACGCCCGTCGCGTGCCAGCCTCGTCGTGGCTGGGGTACCGTACCGGTAGGTGACCTGTTGCTTGTGCTGCGACGTGGCGGGCCGCAGAGCCGAGCGTAGGATGGATAAGTGACAGGGCGGGGGGACAGCTAGGCGCCAGCCACGTCACGCGGTTCATCCAGGTTGGCGCGAGGGTGCGGCGCGGGGCTGGGCCACGTCACCACGCATGCCTGCTGGTTTTAGTTGGTTTATCCGTTCCGGTTGGCGACCGGAAGAAACCTATTTCTTCGTCTTTATTATATATACAACTATAGGAAAAAAAATTTTGCACTGCAGTCTGCAGGCCGAGCGAGACCGAGAACGCGAATCCGAGAGAATTTCGCGACGGCGACGGCAGCAAGGCCAACTTGCTGTTCATCCCGGACGCACAGCGAGTCGCCCGTGCTCGAGTCGTGGGGCGCGCGTGGCTGTGGCTGGGGAAAAGAAAAATATCGCTGCGCCAGGCGAGTGCGCGCGGTATCTGAGCTCTGAACCCCCCAGATCTTTGTGCATGACGCTAGGCGGTCGGTCGATGGAGGTGTGCAAGGGAAACGATGGAAGGGAGTCTGACTCTGACAGCGGCGTATAAGAAGGGGCCGTGACGAGCCTTGACGACTGAGCACTGACGGCGGACCACGAAACACCGGGAGATTCCGGCCGCCGCCGCCCAGTTTGACGGGCCGTGCGATTCCTCAGCTCCTGGAGTCATGGGGGCAACGCAATAACAATGCACGCCGAGCCATGGATCGCCCAGCAACAGCTCTGATGCAGATTCATCATCATACAGCACGTGAAGGCGAACCCGAATTCGGCGAATTGGAACAGCACATGTTGCTGTTTATTTGTATTATATCCTGGGAATTTGGAATCGTCTAGCGAGCTGAATACCTTTTTTTTTTTTTTAATAGCGAGCTGAATAAGCACAGAATACCTGACCCTGGCACCATTCGCATCGAGCCCAACAAGGCCACGACACGTAGATCGTCGTGCAGCGCAAGAGTGGGCCGGAATCAATGCCCACGATGAATTCGAGCCCACCACGAATCGTTCAAAACCACACCGGCGCATGGCCGTACCACAAAGGCTCTCGTAGCATACTAGCAGCTAGCATGACAAGTAGCAGTATACCGTAGTAAGTATTTACAGCGTACCGTACTGCACGATCTCACAGGCAAGGCAAGCGCAAGTGGCGTCGAATCCCCCGGCCATAATTGGCAAGATCCCTTGGCCACGCCCTTCCGTGACCAGCAAATCTCGTCGCGTGTCACCTAGCTGCTAATCATCGACGGCGATTTCGTCTCTTGTGCCGTTGTGCGTACTACATACGGACGGCGCGCTAGAACGGGGACCCCCCCCCCCCCCCCTTTGTTCTCTTCTACTCTGCTAGTAGATCGCCAAGGCCTTTCCGTTTTTTCCCGTTCGACGATGCAACTTAATCGCCAGTACTCCCCTTGTCTGCTTGTTCCAAACTCTTCTTCAGACCTCAGCGAAGAAGAAAAAGGGAAAAAAACAACTAGAAATCCCCTAGGAATTTCTGCTAAAAGAATACTGCTTATAGATCGAGTTCCCTAGTACGTACTACAAGGATATTATTGACTCAGCGAATGCTCTCTGGTAGTGGTAATATACTTGTATAGTTGTAGCGCTGCTCGAACATTTTTCCATTCCATGCAAGTGGGTGCGTACGGAGCGGTTTTTAAGAGGGGATTTGGAGAATTTTGGGGTGGGCGTGAATCTGGGGCTTTGGAGCGGCCGGACATGCGCGGCAGCGGTAGGCCCGCAGAGATCGCCGGATGGAGCCCGCGACACAAGCTAGCTTCGTCCGGCGGCTGGGCCACACCCCCGAGCCCATCTCCACCCAGCTCGACGTGACCCGTGTCCCCGCCGTGGGAGACGCGCACAGTCTGGCCCGTGTTGGCCCAAAAGTGCGAGCCTCACCACCGGTCCTTCCTCCTTTTTATCTAGGAAGAGTAGAGTAGGGATCCTCAGAAAGAAAATCTAGGAGAGTAGGAGAACAGCTTACGGCTGTGTTTAGATCCAAACTTTTCCCCAAATTTCACTATGCAAAAAGAAGATTTCCCATCACATCAAAAATGCCGGCACAGAGTACTAAATGTAGACGAAATCAAAAAATAATTATATTATACAGTTTAGATGTACTTTGCGAGACGAATCTTTTGAGCCTAGTTAGGCCATGGTAGGACAATATTTACCACAAACAAACGAAAAGTGCTACAGTTTGATGCAGTGTCCGATGTGATGTTTTTTGCCAAATTTTTACAGATTTTGCCTGATTTTCAACTCCAAACTTTGGATCTAAACACAACCTACAGCTATAACAAGCAAAGCAACCAGGGGAGCAAGAGCAACGCACGTGATCGCTTTCTCGGATCGCTGCTTCACAGGCAGCGTACGGACGGTCGGATCTGTATCTGGACCCACGGCCTTTCTGGCTAATCTCTTCCTTTGTGTGCAGCTGAAGCGATGCCACTGGCAGAGGCCGATAAGGCGATACTAACCCACGTGTTTGTGTTTAGTGCTTGCGCTATGAATGAATGTGAAAAAAAAAAAAAACTGATGGCCCGGGTTGGACGGTCACCTCTTGCTGCAGTACCTGGCTACTGCCTGCTACCAACGCCCTTGAACGAACTACTGCTGCATTGTGGAGTCACACACTGCCTTTCTGTCCATCAGAAATGAGGGGGGGTAAAAAGAACGAACTGGTATAGAGCGGCGGATCCCGGAGTGAGTGATCCAGCAATTTTAACCGGCCGGGCAGCAGCAGGTCCGGTCCGGTCCAGGGCCTGCGACAGTGCGACCACCGCCGAGAGCTGGTGATGCTGAGCGGCCGATGCCATTGCCAACAGAGAAAAGGTTACGCAACAACTTGTGCCCGCCCGCCCGGGCGCCCGGCCGGTCACCTTTCTCTGGACGCGGCTGTCGGCGGTGGCTCATAGCAAGTCACGTGCCCGCCCGCCGGGACGACACGGACGGGCCGGAGGCGAGGCCTGGCCGCCCGCCGGGACCAACGCATCGGTCGCCGGAACGGTCCCGGCCGCCCGCGTCCCCGACCCGAGATCGAGCGGCCGGAAAGGCGGAGGAATCCCGGCCTGGAGCCGCCAACCCCCCAGCCAGGCGGCGGCGGTGGCCAAAGCGGCCGGGGCAGCCGCTGCGCTGCCGGTTCGTTTTCGCTCCTTGCATTGAGCGCCGTGTGCGTGGCCGTCTCGTTTGGATGCATCCTCAGCCATGCCATGCCGGTCGTCGTCGTCGTCGTCGTCGTCTCGTCCGCTGCTGTTGTGTTTTGTGGGGGAGCGGCCGCTGGCTGCTGCCGTCGCCTCGAGATCAGTTTCGTTTGGCTCGTGCCGCGCAACAGTCTCCTGATTGATTGGTGGCCTGGCCCGGGGGTCAGCCCTGACCGGTGACGGACGGACGACCACCGGCGTGCAGCCGTGCAGGCGCAGGTGCAGAGGCCAACAGTGAGCCATGTGCGCGCGCCTCATAAACAAATGCTGCCCTCCTCTCCTCTGCCTGTTCCGATTCCGAGAGCCGGACGGCCCGGCGATACGGTCCGTGAACCGATTCTCGGACGGACGGGCGGGCGTCCTTGCAACGACCAGGTACGGCGCCTCTCGTCGCGTGGCCGTGGGGTGGTGGCGTGGTGCGCATGGAGACATGCACGCGAGGTCTCCATGCACGCACCTCCCGCCCACTGCGTGCGTCGTCGTCCGTCTCATCACGCCCGGCCTTTTTTTTTTTTTTTTTTACGAGTCACTTCGACGCCGCTGGTGGATCGGCGACTAGATTAGCTGCCTACAACTAACTAATCACGCGACACGACGTGCGGGCAGGAATAACGCCGGCGACATGCATGGGCATGCGAGGCCCGGCCGGCCGTGCGTGCGGTCACGTGATGCCCACATGCACGCGCGCCCTGCCCCTGCGGTGGGAGCGTCGCCTTTGCTTCGCCTTGAGTCGCTCTCGCCGCCGTTCGTACTGCTGCCGCTCTCTGACTGACCGCCACGCAAGTGGATCTGCACCGCTCGTCTGGCTCTCCCCCAGTGTCCCTCTCCAGCGGCGTGCTGTAACTGTAATCCCTGGTCACATGCATGCAACGGCTCGAGAGAGTCGAGAGCAATAATCCCTGGTCACACACAGGAGGGGGTGAGCTAGCCAGGGCCTGGCCACCTGTGGACAGGGCCCGGGCGCCGCGCGCTGCGTTTCGGTCGGCTTCAAACTGGCCAGGCACGCGCCGCTAGCGTCCATAAACGCCCCGGAAACAGTCAGCAGAAAAGGCAGTGGCCGCATCCCTCGTACGCCCGCTACGTGCGTACGTGCCACCGCGGCGCCGGTACGACGACGAGCCGGCCGGCGGGCGCCACGGCCGTGCGAGTACGATGCGAGGGCGCCCCGCGCGCAGGCAACAAGGCCACTTGCCATGGTCCGCGTGCACCGCGTGCCGTTCTGGTGCGCCCGGGGCCCTCGGCAACGGCGGCACTACGGCAGCGGCCGCAACCAGCCAAGCGGCGCCCGGCGCGTGGTCAACCTCTGCTCCTCCCTACAGCATCCTCTGCAATGCATCCCATTCCCCAGGCCAGGATGGGGACTGAACAGCGAGGGTGGCGTCGCGTCGCACGTGACGGGTGCAGCAGCAGGGCAGGGCAAGCATGCAGAGGCAGCCCGCGCCGCGCCGAGAGAGGCGACCGGACGCGCGCGGCGCCCATCTCCAGGAAGATCCACGCTGGGATTCGATGGAGCCGCGAGTACGGACGCGGTGGTCCGGGCACGGCCGGCCCCAGCCGCATGGGATTGGCCGCGTACGGCGCGCGCGCGGCTGGGGCTTCTCTGGTCCGGGCGGGTACGGCCGTGCAGCGCAGCGGCGCAGGCGAATACGCACGGCTCCTCCTCTGCTCCGGGGGGCGCGGCCCGTTCTCCCTTTCTCGGCACTCGGCTGGTCTGGTCTGCCGCCTGCGCGGCGCGTGCTGCTGGGGCCGCCCGGCCGGCCGGTACCACCTCAGGTATGGGCGCGGCCGCACGCGTGTCAGGCGACGGCTCGGCTCAGGGCCGGGCGGATGGGCGCACGACGGCTACTAGCTACAACGCGTCCGGCGCAGGGATAGGGTGACGCGACAGTAGTCGCCGGGATACGGCACAGGGCGCGCGATCCCGGCGGTTGGACCGACGTGTGTCCGCCGACCGCGTGCTGCCCACGTGCCTGTACACGAACACGACTACACGAGCACGGGAACTGTTCTCCTACGTGTAAAAGTGTAGATCCTCCGGCGCCCTTTGTTGTGCCCGTGCCGGGGTATCGGGCTACAGAGCTACTCTCGCTCGCGCGCGCCTTGGCCACAGACGTGCCATCGCCGGGAATTTACCTGCCGCTTTTACGTCTCCTGCGCCGGTGGCCGGTGCTTTTCTTGCCTGCCGGTGATCGGTCGGGTCGCCGTGCCACTTTTAGGAACGGGAACGTGTGGACGCCGGCCGGCGTCGCGCCCGCATGCATATGGCCGCCCACGCGAGATCTTGCGCGCGCTCTCCCGTGGGGCGTGGCCAATGGGAGCGCGGGGCGCCCAACAATGTGGGTGCGTTCGTGGGGGCCAGCAAGCAATCCGAATCGCGCACAGGAACCGCACGGCGGAATCATTGCGCCCTGCCGCGTCCCATGATCATGATCAGTAGGAGGAGGAAGTAGAGTCGTGGTGGTGACACGTCGCTCGGGCCGACGGACGGCCACTGGTGGCGTCGCCGCCCCTGCCGCCGGCCGTTATGGCGGCCACCGCTTCTCACGCCAGACGCGGCCGGCGGGCCGGTGCCGGGACGTGCGCTCGTGAATCGTGATCTATCAGTATTGGTCGCCGCCGATCGACAAGGAGTCGTTGCGCCAGGGAAACCAGGGGGAGCGGCAAAGCGGCATGCCATTTGACCTGCTGGTATCCCTGTAGTCTGTAGCCTGTAGGCGACGGGACGACATGCCCGTCCTACTGTGCCCTGCAACGGCACGGTTTTTGTTCGGGTCGTCACTGGTGTGGCAACGAAGGGTTACACGCATGCATGCGACAGACCGGCCGCTATTTCATGCAACACGACCCCCTACCTCACTACTACATGCCTTGCGATGCATCACAGTAAGGTTCTCGGCTCCTATGGCTGTAGCCTGTGGTATACTGGCGCGGTGACGTGTTACCACGTGGTAACTTTTGTTTTACGTGCATGTGCGTGCGGGGTTTGTCTTTTTACTCACAAAACAACGGCACGCAGCGGCATGGACGACAGACCACACGGCACTTGCAACGATGGGGGGCAGCTTTTTACCCTCTGGATCGTAGCGTGTCTGCGAAAAATTAAAAAAAAAAAACTCGTGCAGGACAACTGCCTGTCTGCCGCCCTAGCTCTCCTCGTGACATCAAATCAAACCCCGTCGTACCCCGCTGCGCCGTGCTGCAGAGCACCCGGTGACCGCACCAGCTCGTACCATCGGATTTCCCACAGGGTGGGTGGCTGGGTGCTACGGCCGCCGGAAGAGAGACGGCGACAGCAGGCACCGGTCGTACCGGCCGGCGCGTGCTCTAGCGGCGCGGGATGCCGCGGCGGCCGAGGCCCCGCGCGTGTCCTCTCGCCGCTCGTCGCTCGCGGCACCCATCTCCTGTTCCTGTTCGTAGCCGCCGACGCTGGACCTGGCTTGTGTTATTTCGTAGCTGTACCGCCGCTGGTATCTTCCTCCCTCTATCTCTCTTCCTCGCTTTGACCGAGACCGAGACGGCCCCCCCTCTCGCTCCACTACTGTTTCAAATGCTGTCCGTGCTTGTACTGGCCTTGCAAGCTACTGTCGCTCCACGGTCCATACATCGTGGCGAGCGCGTGCGTTCTTGACGGCACCGGCGGGCCACGATCCGGCCGTTTGCGTTCTCGAAATGCGTTTATTTTCTTGACACGAATGGAGGCTGCGAATTACAATGCATGGAAAGAAGGGGAAACTGAAAGACGACGAAAGGTATTTACACAGCAGCAGCAGGAGCAGAGCAGATCGATCGAGGTTCCCTTGAAACTACTACGTTCATCCATGAGCCTTTTGACACGGACACGTCGGACAGATCAACGGGCCGTTGATACTCGACAGGAACCGAGACCTCGCTACCTGCTACAGTACATGCTAGCTCAGTTAGCTAGTGGTGGTGGCACCCTCTAGCGCACACGCGTTCTCTGAGAGTGACTAGCTAGGAGCAGGACCTGATGAGGCCGAGGTTGTAGAGGAACTTCTCGGAGCGGGACCGGATCATGTTGCCGAGCGAGCGCCGTCCGCCGGCGCCCGGGGGCGACCTGGGCCCGTGGGCGCCGCCGTCCTGCGCGGGCTCCCTGACGAAGAGCACCTGGTGGCCGATCTCGGCGCGCACGGCGTCCACGGCCTGCGCCTGCAGGGGCTGCCCCGACGCGTCCACCACGTAGAACACGTTGGCGGCGCGCGCGCCGCGGGTGTCCACCTCCGCGTGCGTCACCGACAGCCCGTGCTCCCGGAAGATGCGCGTCACGTCGGACAGCAACCCCACGCGGTCCTCGCAGCACAGCTCCAGCCTCAGGCCCTGCGGTTGCCAGTTGGAAACTTTGGAATTGGAATGGAATGGAACAGCACACCGTGCACCGTACGCACGGTCGTTACAGCAGTACTACCAGTCATTTGCAAGAATACTACAAGTGCATCGATGGATGGGTACCTACCTCGGTGTACCGGCGTTGGATGGCGGCCTCCAGGCCGCGGCAGAGCAGGGCGCGGTCGTCGCCGGAGCTGCTGCCGGCGCTGTCGTCGAGGTGCCGGATGTAGTACTCCTGCACGGAAGGGGGAAGGGGGGAGTGTGAGCACCGCTCGTGTCCTTTTCTGCCGGTGGCAGCAGCACGACAAGTCACACCAAATGGGTGTGTTTAGATCCCTGAAAACTGTCACTGTTCTGAACTGAAAAGCACTGTAGTATTTTTTGTTTGTTTGTGGTAAATATTGTCCTACCATGGTCTAACTAGCCTCAAAAGATTCGTCTCGCAAAGTACATCTAAACTGTGCAATTATTTTTTTATTTCATCTACATTTAGTACTCCATGCATGTGCCGGTATTTTGATGTGATGAAGAATCTTCTTTTTGCATAGTAGAATTTGGGAGAAGTTTTTTTGAATCTAAACAGGGCCAAACTGGAAGGATCTCGCCCTCACTCCCACTCCCACTCCCAGGCATCTCTGGCGCCGGTCAAAACGTGGGAACGAACGGCGTCAAGGCCGAGAGGGCAGGGCAGGGCATGCGTCCTCGCGCTACAGGGTCGAGCAGAGCAGAGCAGGGACACACTGTGCCCTGTGCGCTGCTCCTGCTGGTGAACCCAAGTGTACTCCTACGACCCAGTACGTACGACGCGACGCAACAGTTTCATGAAGAGAGCGATGGATGATGCTGGTGGCAGAGCACGATGGATAGATGAGCACCTGGTACGCCTCCGCGCCCTCGGCGATGACGGTGCCGTGGAACACCACGTACTGCATGTCCGTCAGGGTGCACACCGTGTCGAACAGCAGCTTGGGCCGGTCCCGGCACCGCACGTTGACGAGCGTGTACCCGCGCTCCGCGCAGTCCTCCACGGCGACCAACGGCCGGCTGCTGCCGGCGCCGGAGCTGTCGCCGTCGTCCTCGGCGCCCTCCTCCGCCTCTTCCACGCCGCGTCGGGCGCCGCGGTCCGCGTGCATGATCTGGTGCAGGCGGCGCTGCGCGTGCTCGACGCGCGCGGAGACGGCGGCGCGGGCGGCCTTCTTGTCGCGGCTGCTCCCGCGCAGGACGTGGCGGAGCAGGCGCTTGGCGGTGTCGAGGCGGGCCGGGTCGGCGATGGCGCCGCCGGTGCCGGCGTCCGTCACGTGCACCAGCGCCGCCACGCGCGCGTCGTGCGTCCACACCTCCGACGCCACGATGTTGCAGCGCAGGTCCGTCAGCACCGCGAACACCTCCGACAGCAGGCCCGGGCGGTCCCGCCCCACCAGCTCGATCGTCGTAGTCTGCGCGTCCTCCGCCTCCGCCTCCACGCCCACCGCACGCTCCGGCGCCGCCCGGAAGCTCAGCGACCCCGCGCCCAGAGACTGACGATCACGACAGGACAGACACGCGATTAGTGTGTTAGCAGTGAAACTAGTGTAGTAGTACAGATCATTGCACCTGTAAGAACCTGTTCTGTTCTTGGTACGAGTCCTACTGTAGGAGTAGTATTGAACATCAGCAACACCTTGCTGGCCAATCATAAAGTTTACCTGTTCAATCTTGTCGATGACTTGGCCGTCATAAAGTTTATTCCCATCCTGATCCACGACATGGAACACTGCATTGCAGAGAAAAAAAAAGGGCGACGACAGGCCGCACCCACCACACAACACATACATCAGAGGGTGGAAGAGAAAGAAGGGAAGATTTACAAATCCAAGCAAAAAAAGCCGCGCTTTGCATCGCCACAGAAAGGCGCCATCTTTCCTCCCATCATCTTCTTAAACTTTCCAAAGACGACAGCAGCAGAGCAGGGAGCCTGGGGGCTACTCACCGTCCATGAACCACTCGCCGTCGGAGGAAATGTAGGCCCGCTTGATGGTCAGCTTCAGATCCGTCAGCACCTGAACCACCTCCAGCAAGGTCCCATACTTGTTCGCGCTGTCCACCTGCAGACACAGATCAACCAGCCAACCATCCATCAAATTCAGTGACTCTGTGTTTGTGTCATTGCGCGTGTGTGTGTGTGTGTGTGAATGAGTGAGAGAGAGAAGAGCAGCTCTGTCTGCAGGAGGAGGCAAGAACGCAGAGCGAGCTCCAGAGCTGGCGGTGCTTGCCTTCACCAAGGTGGCAGTCATGTCGGAGTCGTTGTCCACAGTGACCCTGCGAGTGGGAGAACGGCCAAGAATTAGCAGATGACACATGTATCCGTGGGAGCTGTGCGTCAAGCTGGGGGAAGAGCGCACCTTGGAGGGTTCATTCTGATGACCAGCTTCTCGAACTCGTCCACCATTTCGTTGCTTCGGCTTCGAGACCCGGAGGCCATCATTGTCGCAAGGCTAGGTTTGCTCGCACACGACAGAGGGAGGGAGAGATGGAGAACAGGAGAAGGAAGGAACAGGAGCTGGGCCTGGAGAGGCAAAAGGGATGCGTCTCCTTTGCTGCCCCCAATCCAAGAGATCGAGCGTACTTGTGGTGTTGGGCGGTGTCCCAATCCAAGAGATCTGAAGAACAAATAGCAAGCTCTCCTCTCGCTCTCACCTCACCACCTAGTCCTAGTTATATATACCATGGCCATGGCCTCATGGGGGGTGGAAGGAGAGAGAGAGAGAGGTGGATTTGTGTATGCATTCTTCCTCCTCCTGTTTCTCTCTCTTGGGTGCTGTGACTGACTGTGCATGTCATGTGTGTGGCTTTGTGGGCAGGCAGTGGTGTGTTTGGTTGTTGGTGTCCCTTCACTGGTTTAAAGGGGAGATGTTTGGGGGAAAAGACCATCCCAATGGGGAGCCTGTTTCTCTGCCTGTCCCATGGCGGACATGCTCGATCGGCTCCCCTCTTGCTACGCAGTGTGTGTGATCCAAGTGTGGGACCTTGTGTTCATCTGCTTCTTCTTAGCAAGTAGATCTCTCATGATGTAACTGCAGATCGATGTAAGTGGGGGATGCTGCTTCTCAATGGCTGCCGCAGCCTGCGGGGGGATCGGAAGAAATCTTGAGATGATCAAACTATCAAAGTAATTAAAGAACATTTAGATCTTGATCCTAGAGATACGCTCTGGATGTGCTGGGAAATCTTGGATGAGCCCTTGAATGATCCGGGTGATTTTCTCATGTGTCCGGAGTCCAAACCCATAGAAACTGCTCTGACTTTTGGGGTAGGTTGATGCGCTCACCTCACTTGCATCGCATTCTTAGGCTATCCCCAATGGGGCGCTTCAAATGGACGTCTCAAAACATTGTTTGGCACTGTTTGACATAAATGCTGCACTGTAGACAGAGAGAGGGGTAGTTGGAATAAGGATAGGGAATGAGATTTGAGAAGTGTTGTTGAACACAGCCTTATCGATCGGCCTGCCCATGGTCACACGATACAAGTACTTGTTTCTCAGAGGGATCACAACAGATAACTCATAATGTGAACGACAAATGTACTTGGACCTTGGACGGCTCCTGTACCTTTGCATAATAAAATGACGTTGGTTTAGGGTGGCAAACATTGTATTGGCTGCTTAGAGCCGTGGCAGCATCGCATTGGCCACGGTTATGATGTCGACGGAAGGTTAGGATATCCACATGATGGTACAACAGATAGGACCTTTGCAGTGCATGCAAAAGGTCAACGTACACCTTTTCTTTTCGTTTTCTTTTAGTGTTAATCGAAAGGTCAACCACGAACTTGTCCTGTACTTGTTGCCTTGTTCTCTTGCCGCATTTATACAAGTAACATATAAAAACTGCCTTGCGGTTGCGTATGGTTAAAACTTACCACGGCGATGACCAGCAGCTTAGACTTGACAAGTTAACAGTATTGGTAGTATATATAGCGCTTACCACTCAACTATCTTGCTTATTGTTTTTATAATTGAGCAGCAAAGAAGCATATGAACAACATGGGTGTGGCTCCCTTGAGCAGTATCATCCCAACATGACGACGACACCCTTGATGGCTTGATGTAATGGCACCACAGGTCTCCCGCGTGTTTTGAGAGCGAACTAATACAAAAAATTACAGGCAGGAATAATGACACCAAATTTTGATGGCTCAGTTGATTTCTTGTGTCTGTGGGAGGTGCTGGCCAGTAATATACCATCAACCAGACAACCTGCACGGCAGTACGTAGGCAACACACTATTCGGCATTCGCCCCACGTATCTCAACAGGATGTGAATAACCGCGTGCGCTTTGGGTTCAGGGCAAGGAGGGCGATGAGAGGTCCCCGATTTCATCAACAGCAGCACCAGCAGCATGTGAGCTGAGCTAGAGCGTGTGGCCAGCTTTGAAGTAGATAGAGAATATCTTCTCTTGGCGTTCTACATATATCTGCCCATCTTTGGTCCCCGTAATAACCTCTCTTTTACCATGCATGCATCCACCCATGGCTGCCTTTCCAGCTTGCTTCCTGCTACTTCCTCATTAGGTAGTACCAAGTATCCTTTTGGATTTGATAAGATATCACTTCAGAATCTTTTCCTTATCCATATATGCCAGTACATACAGACTATGACTAGATATCTTTTTAAACAACAACAAGCTTAATTTTCCAAATTTGTTTTTTTTAAGTCCCGTATTGTACAAACAAATTTATATGTTCAAAATTATAAACGCACAAATTTATATAACGATTTAAATACATATACGTGTAACAAAAAAAATTCTTTTTTAAATTTATAGTCTTATTACACCTGTATAGCTGTCTGGCTGTCAAAGTCAATTAGTCAAACAGGGAAAAATACCGATCGATCGTGGGAGTACGCACTACGCAGTAAGAACATGTGTCAATCTGTCGGCTGCAATTAAAGCGCTGTTCGGCTTGGTTAAAAGAATATCGGCACGATCTTGAAAACAGGCAGGATATGGTAGATAAAAACTCCGTAATCAGAGATAGGAGCACTGCAAAAGTACGTTTTGTTACGACGAATTTATAGCAACGTCTACCTATACCGATAGGCGAGAGCCAAGCGAACCTATATACGTTTAGGTCAAAACTGAAGCCATTTTGGCCAGCGGCAATTCTAAACAAAATTAAAGCAGCCATCGCCGTAGGGTCTATATACGTTTAGAAACGGAGAGAAGAAGAGGTTAATTAATTGGCATGTCAAAAGCACACACAGGTTACTTGGGTCTTAGCTGCTGCACGATAGATGCACTGCATCATCTTGATCGGTTGCATCGGCACGTACGCCACGCCGAAACAAAACGCACTGCAAGGGATCAGGGACACGTACGGAGGTAGATACAGATACTCTACCAAGAGGTAGAAAAGGGAAAGGACGTGTGAAACATTAAGGTCCAATCAACAACTAGCTGGTGGGCGCGCAGAGGTAAAAGTAGACTAGGACACACTAGTTAGCTAGGCTGTTAAAAACTGGTAAGCCACTGCCGCCAGAGCCCACGGAGGACAGTGTTAGTTGCATGATTCACGCATTCCCTGCATGCTCCTCTGCAGCAGGCACTGTAGTAACAAACACTGATGGTAGTAGTACTAGTAAGTAAGTAATGGGTGTGTTTAGTATCCAAATTTTCTTCCAAAATTTACTATGCAAAAAGAAGATTCCCCGTCACATCAAAATGCCGGCATATGCATGGAATACTAAATGTAGATGAAATAAAAAAATAATTGCACAGTTTAGATGTACTTTGCGAGACGAATCTTTTGAGCCTAGTTAGGCCATAGTAGGACAATATTTACCACAAACAAACGAAAAGTGCTACAGTGGTTCTACAGTGTTTTTCAGTTCGGAACATTGTTTTTTTCAACCATCTAAACACATCCAATATAAACTTTGGGCTAGTGACAAATATTCTCTGACAGTTCGCGCCAACAAAATCGCCCGAGCGGATGCGAGATTTAGATTAGATGGCCGTTGCATTGGGGCAATACGTATAGGTGCCGCGAAGACCAGCCATTGGCCACAGCACAGGGTGCCATATGCCAATGCCAGTCCTATGCTAGTGCGGCGGACGACGAGATTCCTGCCTTGGCTGCCTCTGGTCTGCAGTCTGCATGCTCTGCTCGTCCCCCGGCTTTGATTTGACGACCGGCCGACTGCGGGTTGGTTTGGTTGGTTGGTTCACTTGATCGGTTGATCCCTCTCGCAGTCAAACTAGTCTTCCCCCCTCGCCCTTGGAGCGAGGCGAGCAACAACAAGCCGCTTCGCTTCGAGGTCTGCGCCCCTGCTTAATTTGTCCGCCACGGCCACGGACGCCGCCGGCGAGAGACGACGACCGGTGCACGAGCCGCTCTCGGCAGCGCACCTCACGGCACGTGCGGCGCAGCGCGAATCGCTGCGCTGTCCGCGGCCGGCGATGACGACGAGACGCGCGAGCGGTGAGCCGGTGAAGAAAAACGACGGTGGTCAAAGTCAGCAACTTTCAGCCCGGACGCGCATGTGCGGGCCATGCCCATGCAGTGCACCGCCGCATCACTTGGCTGCCTGACTGATCGGTGCGTGCCGACGACGTGCGCGCGCATGCCGCATGCACCGCCACCACGCCGCACGCACGTCGTCGTCCGCACCGCTCTCCACCGGTCGTTATCTGATTATATGATAACATGCTGCAACATGCTGCGCTCGTGCATGCGTGCATACGTTGATCGGTTTGTTTAGGCTATCCGCACTCGTTCAATACTATTGTTTTATTTTAAAAGTAATATTCTGTCTTAGTCAGCCACATTTTCTGTCCTATACTACAATTTTCCACAGCCATGTTTACTCTATATCTCAACTCTATATTAACCACCACATTTATTATTATTATTTTTACCCTTCCCCACCCCTCCCTCTACCTTTCCCCAATCCCCCGACCATCCCCACACCAACCCACTGGGCGCAGCATCCTCTCCCTCTTGGCCCGCGAGTGGAGCTCCTCCACCATTCCACCCGCCACCGCCGGCCTTTCCTCCACTGCGCCGTCCGCCGCCGACAACCTCTCGTCGACCTGATCCGGCCCCTAGCCTCGACGCGCTCTACCCACATCCAAGATCTAGGCGCCTCCTTCTCTGCCTCGAGCTCCGGCCTTTGCGCCGGCGGCGGGCGCCGCCCGCCGCGCCGGGCTCGTCCCGCCCGTCCTCCCCTTCGTCCCCATCTTCTCCGCCCCTACCTCCTCCTCCATCCATGCTGCCACGGGGCTCGGCCTGCTCCAAGTCCGGCTCAAGGCGCGAAGAGCGGCGGGTGGAGGAGAGAGACGAGTCGTCGGTCCCTTCCCATCCACGCGGAGAAGAGAAAATCGATAGGAGAGAAACTGCATCGCTGCAAATATGGGGTTGGAAGGCTTCTAGGGAACGGTGCAGTCGACCATAGAATCGACGGCTGCAGCAAAAATGCGACTCTATATTTTTTAGAGAGGTTTGTAATCATTGACTGCGGATAGCCTTAGGTCTTAGCCCTTGCCCGTACGGCCCCGTCACGTAACCTACCACGGTGGGATATACGTTGGCCGTTGGCGCGGTGAAAACCGCGGAGGAAGAATGGAGGTGTGCGGCAACGCCCTCCCTTTGGTTCCGGGCTCTCAGACAGAACAGAACACGGGCATGTGCGGGAATCCAACACGTGATGAGGACGCAGGCAGTTAATAATGTCGGGGCACTTCTACGCACAGTACTACTAGCATCGATTGACTTGACTGCCGCGCGTACGTACTTCGCCGGTTGGCCGGTGTTGGTACACGCACGTACGCGTACAGGAGACGCGCGTCGAGTCGGCGTACAGCCGCACAGCTCCGCGAATTGCGCGCGCAGTACGGCTGCTGTGGATAACGGAACGGACACCGTCGTCGTCTTTGAACGCAGCCTGACCTGGGACTTCTATGTGTCAGGCGAAAGGAGGCCACCTAAAAAGCCCACCAGACCCAATAATATTTTTTTCTGTTTTCACTCTTCAACCTCGGTCACCTCAACAAATGTAAATATCTAATTCAACATTTCATTTGATCCATTTTAACATTTTATAAAAATCAGTTCAACAATTTATACATAAAATGTTGAATCAATATAGATGGAATGTTGAATCGGTATAGATAGAATGTTGAATCGGTGTAGGTGTAATGTTGAAGGTAGCAACTTCGGGCGGCGGAGGCGGCAGCAGCTCCTGGCGGCGCACAGGCCGGCGCGCCGGCGAGCGGCGGCTGAGGCGCCCGCGGAGGCCAGCGCGCGCGGTACGCGTGGGGCGCGGCCGGGCGGCGGAGGCGGCGCGGGAGGTCAGGAGGGAGGAGAGAGACAGGAGGAACACGCGGGGCGCGGCCGGGCGGCAGAGGTGGCGCGGGGAGGGCAGGCGGGAGGAGAGAGGAGGAAAGTGTTAGATGGACGGTGAAAGTGGTGTGCACGAATCTCAAACACCGAAAGATGGGTTGGCTATTTTTGTTTCTGAAGATAGATAGGATTTTCGGTGTGACTGGCGCGGCAAAATGTGCACCGCGTTTCCTTCGGGAAGGTCCATGTAGCCGGACAGGCCCCTGCGTTTGGTTGGCCCATACGAGGGAGGTTAAGGCCCCACACTGCTCTATGGCGCGCAGCGGGCCGGTTGCCAAATCGGGGCATGCCAGTTTTCTCCGGGAGTCACCGTGGGCTCTATTCTTCCTCTCCGTTCATTCTGCCTGGGTGCCTCCGCACTCGGCCGCTGCATCTCGACGCGCATTGGCGGGCAAGCAAACCGCGCACTCGCAGCCCTGCCAATGGTTTGCTACTTTGCTGAGAAATGGTTTTATTGGGTTGGTTTTTTATTTGGGCTGTACTACCTAGGTTTGAAATGGACTATAATTTTGGATGGATTGGGTTGGTCTGCGTTACTCGTTGCGATGGTATCTAAAAGAAAAAGTTCCTGTCCTACGTCCAAACAAATGTGAGTACATGGACTCAAACTCCTTTGCTTAACGGAAAATATTAAACAACATTTTCACAGAAAATAAATTTTTGGAGAAAATATCACTGTGTTCTTTTGTTTGTAAGAATATCTGACATTATTATTCTATATTTTTTCTTATAAATAGTTTCATTACCTTTTAAACTTTCTATTAGGTCTTTTTTATTTCTTTAATTAATTATTTTTATATTAGTATTAATACTTGAAAAATAAATTTATGGAGAAAAAATATCGAACATTAGATAGTATACTTACATGAAAAAAATTATGGAAATATAAAACAGCCTATCGGGATGCGTACTTACGGAGCAAATGAGAGAAAAAAAATCCCCAATGATTAACGTGATAGGTACTCCGTGGACGGAAAAAATATAGAAGACACATGGGAAAAATGAAAGAGAAAACATGCCATTCAATCAAAGAGTAATAGCGTGAAAAGAGAAAAAAATTACACGGCACCAGAGAACAACAGACGGACAGCTGAATGGAAGATGAACGAACGCATGGACGAACCGCCGGACGTAAGACAGATTGGACGAATCGACGCAGAATCTCTTCTCTGCCTAAATACTAAGTAAATAAGATTTTACGGTTCCTTCTACATTCACGGTTCGTCCTGACAGGTGGGATTCACCTGCCAGTTGGCCCTCCTCTCCGTGTTGTCTTCGGTGGCCGACTACAGCGCCCTTCTCTCCGCCTCTTTGCCGGCGTCCGCCGCTCCTCCCTTCCAAACCGAATCAGACTCTAAATAACCTAAAAAGACGGCCCAATAACCCTCCTAATAATATTTAGCCCAACAATAAACACTCATTGTACAAATATCATCGTCTAACAGTACCAAATCGTCGACAAAACATTGAATTATGCTGCTCATAAATCGTCACCAAGAGCATGCCACACCAAGATGGGAAGAAGTGTGTAGAGAATCAAAATCACGGGACAATCAAACCAACGAACTAGCTGGATGCCGAAGACAGCCCGCGCCTCCAGGCAGGCTCCGGGACGCCCGAAGGTGTGCACGGGTCTGCTGCCGACCTACCGTGGCGGTGTCGGACGAGATGGATGCCGTCGAGGATGTTTGGGGTCGGGATTCGCTGCCGCCTGCCGCTCGCTAGGGAGAGACTACACGGGGCCACAAGGGGTCACAGCTGCGGGGGAGGCAGGTGTGGGAATGGAGTGGATAGCGCTGACTAAGGGTTATTAGAATATGCATCGATCCAGCCTTTGGATCAAGACTGCACTTGCCAAGGCATGTAGTACTGTACCCAAAATTGAAAAAAGCTGCAGCATAAGCTATTTCAGAGCAGCCGAACATACTGATGACCTTTCATTTGCATACTCCTCCTGTGTGTGTGCAGTAAGAGATAAAATATGAATCCTAATTTTGATAGGGGCAAAATCCAATGTACGTGCTATTATTATATTTAAAATTTTCAGTCCAAAAAATTATGTCATACATAAAATATGATTATACTGAGAATATAATATTTTATTTTTGTCCCGTTGCATGGCACGGACATAACTTTACTTCATAGACCATGTTACTATTCAAAACGATAAGTGTTTAAAACCTAAACAGAGTAAGAGAAGATTGTGTTGCGAGGGATGGAAAAAAAAAGACGAGAAGTTGGGAAACACACATTCCACGAGTCATGCACACCGTAATGATCACGTTATACGTACCCGTTGCAACGCACTGGCATTTTTCAACATTCTATATATCGATGGAAAGCTAAAATCATAACCTTTCCAACCCAATTAAAATCACTTTAAAATTCGCTCTCAGTCAACGGAAATTATCGAAACAATGTGACGTGAAATTTATTTACGAACCATATTCTGACCGCAGAAGGAGTTCACGCGAAAACGGACGCGCAAATCGCATACTGACTCCGTTTTCAACGTTCTATATATCGATGGAAAGCTAAAATCATAACCTTTCCAACACAATTGAAACCACATTTAATTTTTCTCTCAGTCAACAAAAATCGTCGAAACAATATGACGTAAAATTTATGCGTGAGGATGATTCAGACGGCAGGAGCAACATACGCGAAAATTTCGCTCGTAGGCAACAGAAAAATTCAAAATAATAGGACATAGAATTTATTCGTGAGGTATATTCTTATATGTATTGATCTAAAGGTGTTTCAAAAAAAAATTCTTCCGTTACAACGCACGGGCATTTTGCTAGTGAACAGTAAACCAATTAAGCCCATTGAAATTCAATTTGGCCCAATAAACAATCTAAAATAGAAAAGAGATGGGTTGGATGGACGAGGGATCATGTCCACCTACGGGTGATTTTCGGTCTCGCTCGAGCCTCCGCACCCCACGTACGGGAGCAATACGCAAAGTCTACTGCGCGTCAGGTCGCGCGTGGATGAGATCGCGCGACCCCGCGGCCCGCTCCGCGCGTGCTCGGCCTGCCCCCTTTGCGGCCTGCAGGGTCAGCGCGCGGCGCGGGGCTTGCCCCCTCCGCGGCCTGCTGGGCCTGCGCGCGACACGCCCGGTCCGTTTGCACCCCGCGCCTTCATCCGACATGCTTCTACGGCAGCTGGGGCTTTCGTGAGGCTTTTTAACCACCTACTTACGATTTTAATTTGCATCTTATTTTTCAATAACTTGCTGATTTTTTTTATCACAATTTGTTGTTGTTGTGTTGTACATAATTTTTTTCCTGCAAGTATGCAACAACTTGCTCACACAACTTGTTGTACTCCACGAATCTTGTCACATAATCGCATAAACTTGCTACACATTACACAAACTTGTTACATAATCAAATGGATTTGATACATGATGGACTTTGCTATATAATCATATTAACTTGTTAGACATTACAAAACTTGCTACACAATCACGTAAATTTGCCACAGTAAAAACTTTTCGCTAGAAGACTTCACAAACTTACTACACAATCATATGAACTTGCTACACATAACTTGCTACATCTTTTGAACATAACTTGCTACATCTTTTGAACATAACTTGCTATATTTTTTTTTACATAACTTGCTACACTTGCTATAGACACAAACAGGGAGGCGGTGTTGTCGTCTGTTGACGAAGGGTGGCAGCTCGGTCGTCGGAGGGGGCGTCGCGGCGGGGGACAGAGGCGATGCGGCCGTCGCGGGGGTCGCGCAGCCATGGGACAGAGGCGTCGCGGCCGTCGCGGGGGTCGTGCAGCCATGGGACGGAGGCGTCACGGCTGGGCCGCGCGGCTTGCGGACGGAGGCGCCGTGGCTCAAGGGATGGAGGTGTCATGGCCGGAATAGGCAGCCGGAGGAGGAGGGAGGCGCGGACAGCGCAACGCGGGAGATGGAGGATGGGTCGCGCGCTCCTGATCGCGCGGCAGGGTCGCGCGTTAACCCTGTCCATACGGAATGTGACTCCCATGTAATACAAGTGAGCGGAGAGAAAAATTAACAGCACATCCATCTCACGGTAGCCAAGGACGAGTAACGGCCATCTCACCGTAGTGGCATACAAGGGAATGGAAATAAACACTTATGGCTACGAAGAGAATGCTAAATTTTCAATGGAAATTAAAGGATTGTTATATGTTTTGATAGCAATAAGAAAATTTCTCTTTAAAAGAAGAGAAGTACCGACGCAAAGCACTACAGATTCAGTCCAATTTAGACTACAAGCGGTGGATAGCACAAAAATAATTTATTGACTTTATGAAAGAGTGGCAACATAAATATCGCTACTTTCAAGATCTCAAGACTGCTTCTCCCATTACCTCGGGAGGCCACGGTTAAATACTTTTAGCCCATTCTCAATGCAAGGTTTCATAGAAGTTTTATAATATTATATGGTGCCACATAAGCAATTGTGATGGCACTTTAGAAACACAAACATAAAACTCGCCATTGAAAATGGCATTATAGTACTCGCGGCTCTTAATCTTTTTGAACCTTGTGATTTGGACCATGGCACTGGCCGTTGCAGCAGCGACTCGAACCATTTCTGCTACTTGAACTGTGCATCGGAGGCGTATCGCTGAGTATGTAACCAAACAATGTACACGTCGAGGAAAAACGATGATGAAATGATTGAACATATCTCAAGTTCAGTTTGCATATGAAGATTGAGCATCCCAAGATGATGAAAAAAGTTGCTTCCTCAAATCAAGGCACGGTTGCTTTTTCTCTGCATAAATGGACAACAGAAAGACGGGCGGCAGCATGGGCGGGGAAGCCCATGGAGGCCCATGTAATGTAAAGACAGAATTGTGTGAGTGGAAAAAAAAGGGAAGGAGAAAAAAACATTATCTGCATGGTGAACGGTCGGATCTCCTCCACTCCACTGCCTCGGCCGTCCGTTGGGTCCAGGAGGGTTGAGGAGGGCTTGAGAGGCCCAAGACACACAGACAGAGCACAGCCGCCCATATCTCTCTGCCGCCGCCGCCACCCCTCGCCAACCACACAGGCGGCCGCAGACCCCCCCCCCCCCCCCCCCCCCCCCCCCACCCCCTGCCGCCGCCACGCAGCCACCCCCACCTCCAATCCATCGTCCACCACCCATGGCTTCCGACGGCACCGGCGTGGTGGCGCTGTACGGCGGCAGCGCCGGGAACAAGGTCGTGGACGCGTCCTCCAAGCCCTCCGCCACCTTCTCCGTCAAGGTGGGGCTGGCGCAGATGCTCCGCGGCGGGGTCATCATGGACGTGGTGACGCCGGAGCAGGCGCGCCTGGCCGAGGAGGCCGGGGCCTGCGCCGTCATGGCGCTGGAGCGCGTCCCCGCTGACATCCGCGCGCAGGGCGGCGTCGCCCGCATGTCCGACCCGGCCCTCATCCGCGACATCAAGCGCGCCGTCACCATCCCCGTCATGGCCAAGGCGCGCATCGGCCACTTCGTCGAGGCCCAGATCCTCGAGGCCGTGGGCGTCGACTACGTGGACGAGAGCGAGGTGCTCACGCCCGCCGACGACGCGCACCACATCAACAAGCACAACTTCCGCGTCCCCTTCGTCTGCGGCTGCCGCGACCTCGGCGAGGCGCTGCGCCGCGTCCGCGAGGGCGCCGCCATGATCCGCACCAAGGGCGAGGCTGGCACGGGCAACGTCGTCGAGGCCGTGCGCCACGTCCGCTCCGTCATGGGCGACGTCCGCGCGCTACGCAGCATGGACGACGACGAGGTCTTCGCCTACGCCAAGCGCATCGCCGCGCCCTACGACCTCGTCATGCAGACCAAGCAGCTGGGGAGGCTCCCCGTCGTCCAGTTCGCAGCGGGGGGAGTCGCCACGCCCGCAGACGCCGCGCTCATGATGCAGCTCGGATGCGACGGCGTCTTCGTCGGCTCCGGGATCTTCAAGAGCGGCGACCCCGCGCGCCGCGCCCGCGCCATCGTCCAGGCCGTCACGCACTACAGCGACCCCAACATCCTGGCCGAGGTCAGCGCCGGCATCGGGGAGGCCATGGTCGGCATCAACCTCAACGACCCTAAGGTGGAGCGATACGCCGCCAGATCTGAGTAGTCAGTCACCCCGCAGGCCATCCACCCATGCATCAATCTGTCTGGTACTAGTACCTACAGTATCTATCATCGATTGTACCCGCTCCGTCCATCTCCCTTGATTGCCTGCATACATTGCATCTTCTCTCATCCGAACCTGCATCTCTTAATTTCATCATTACAGTGGTCTCGTCTCTCGTCTCTCAATCAATAAGGGAATTTTGAATGATAAGAAAGCTATGCTATGTGTTGAAGCTACTGATGAATTTTGACTAGCAGCTGTGAGAAATACAGCTTAAGTGGCCTGTCAATTTTCTATGATTGTCTTTGAGCTGCAATCTGCTGCTGATTATTTGTATGAATTTTGCATATCTTGCTTTCTGAAGCCCTGCAATCTGGTGCTGGTAATTTGTATGAATTTTGCATATCTAGCTTTCTGAAGCCACCCTTGAGGTCGACCATGTTATATTGGGTGCAGTGCCATAGCCTGGGCAAACCTCAAATCATAAATTTGCTAGCTAGCTCCTTCCATTTTACTGCCAACCTGTTTTGATACCTAATGCTCTATGGCCTGCTGCCAGCAAGCCGGACAGATGCCTGCCCTGGGTCCCCGGCGCGGATGCGCGGTGGCTCTGCTGCTGAATTGGGTGGCTTGTGTGTGCTTTTGCTTGCAATGGTTCATGCCATTTCCAATTCTTGTTATATTCTTAAGTGAGAAGGCGTGGGTTTGTGTTATGCTACAAAAATATTTTTAGAACCAAGTGTTGCTTGTGAATTAGAATTTCGAATTTACCATGTTATCTGAACTCTGCGTGGATTTGCATTAGGCTGCTGAAAGATTGTTAAGCCAAGCAGAGCTTGTGAATGAGAATTTCGAATTTAAGGCATAATCATGTAGGCCTAGTTGGGGTAATTTTGGATTGGAGTGGTTTGGAGGGATTGGAGTGTGTTTAAATCCCCAATAGATCAAAATCCTCCTCAATCCCTCCCAATTCACTCCAATCCCTTTCAATCCGAGGTTACTCAAACTAGGCCGTAACGTGAACTCTGTACTGGCAAGACTACGTTGCAGCGATATGGCATTGCCTATTGTTAGCTTCAAAACTTTTTTGGCTATGTTGCCACAAATCCTGAGATTGTAGAGTTTATTATCTTGATCTTTTGAATTACTCTGTGTCTACTGTATAGGCTATGCTTGCTCATATGCTTGAAGTTGAATTGAATCCATGTGGTGGACTGGTGGTTTGTGCTAGTTGATAGAATGTGGATTATCATTAACACCACAGAATTGTTGAATTAAGTGTGTTGGGTCTTGTGGTTCTTGTGAATCAGTACCACAGTTTTTGCATTTGTGAGTGAAACTGTGATCTGAAGTCTGCACTCTGGACTCTTGACATACGCTCATTTTAACAGGTAGAACATGCTGTGATCCTAATTTGGTTTCGCTTGATCTTGATCTAATGTGCTGTCCTTTCCTCTAATCTGCTGTCCTTCCCATGGCGCTACCAAAATCACCGGTTAAGCTCCTTTAGCTCCACCATGCACCTGTCCTTATATAGTCAGGCTAGGCTCACCAAAGTGCCTAGTGGATAGGTGCTAGCAAGACGTTATAGATTATAAGCTGGAATAAGCAGCAGACTGCAGACATGAGAATATATTATGAAGGGTGTCTAGATTATATAAATCTGGGTGTAAAAGGTGCCTTATTTGTTTTTTGTAAGCTTAGTATAATAGTATTAATCTAGACCAGCGACAGAGGAAGGTGCAAAGGCTAGGAAGGACTCTTTCATTCATCTCCCATCCTCCAAATATCTTTCTTCTTCCCTTCTAAAACATCGAGTCCAATGATGATGTGCAGGGGGAGCCCCACCCTCCAATGCCACCAAGTCTGTTTTGCAATTTTTCGTCTGCCCTGTAGTTCCCCGACTTCGAGTCCAATGATGATGTGCAGGCTGACGTGCAGCTCTCACAAGTCACAGCCAGGCACCGGGACGGGAGGCAAAGCCGGCTCTAGACTTCAAAGTGAGTGTGCACGGCGGCTAGAGAAACAGGGGCGTCATCTCCGGCGCCGGAGCTAGCCGACGGCGACACCTTACTCCACACCGGCAGCCGCCTCCGCTCCATTCATCTCCCCTTCCATTTCACACCGCTCTTGCTTCTGCGCAGCCACCCACCGCCGCCACCACAGCAGCCAGCAGGTCGCTTCAAGCACGGCCACAAGTCTTGCCGGCCGTCAACCGTATCCTGGTGAGGATGGCAAGTTGGCATTGGCAACGATGAGCATAGCCGGGGTCAAAAATCCCTGGGTGATTGCTGAATCCAGCACGTCTTCCATTTTCTATCACTGTTCCAATCACCTCTATCTCCATCTACGGTGTAAAAACAGTGCCGCACAGTACATCTACAGTGATGGGGAGGCCAAATGAGGAGCCGGATTCAGTGCCTTTGCTGAAGCAAGGCACCACGTACCTTTGGACCATGTATCCGCCGTCCAAACTGCATCCATCGGTTCATGGGGTTGCAGCCTGTCCTTCACGCTGGATTGGCATAGAAAATAGGGAGAGAATCACGTGCAGGTTGTGGACCCCGTGCGTGGCAGCACAACCTTGCTCCTGTCACACCTGTTTCATGTATACGGTGTTGTACGGAGTACGTGCCTGCACGTATCCAGCCCGAACGACGCTGCTCCGGAAGCACAAACAGAAGCAATTCCGTTTATTACAGAGAGCAAACGATTTTTCATCTTTTTGATAGTTGGAAACATATTTGTATTTAATTATATTTAATTAAATTAGCGTAGAAATACGAGCACCACGTGCACCTGAACCGTGGCTCTATGCAGATCATGGAAAACGCAAACAACGTCGAGAGAAAGAAAAAAAATGATCGGCCGTGCAAATAAACAAATATAAAAATGAAAGAGAAAGAAAATTAGAAGAAACTAGTATGTCAACCATATGAAATGACATGTACCAGTATAAAATATAAATATTATAAATTTACATATAAACTTGAGACGCACACAATTAAATAAATTGCTACTATTCAATATATCTCATATGTTTATACTTTAATAGAATGTATGTGTATATATACATAATTATTTATCTTATCTTTCTACATTTGGCTCTAGTTAATTAATATTTATAGTTTTATAATGACATAGTGGCAATTAAAAAAATCAGTGCCAACTTTAAATTATCTTGTACAATAACACAAGAGATAATTTATATGTCAATTATGGGACAATTTAATCCATTTTCATAATGGGTATGGATAATTTAATTCATTTTACTATTACTAATTGGAGGTCGTAAAAGTTGCACAAATTTCAAAGCACGCTAGAAAAAAAGATAAATCCAAGAAATTCTCACAATAATCAGAAACATCCGACCATCAATTGGCAGATTGGAATATTAATAGCCATTAGATCTGTTTTCTAAGTAATTACCCACCTCTGCCATTATGAAAAGTCTTGAGTTCAACTCTCAATGAAAGCAAATATCCTCTTTTTTTTATTATATATATTTTCTAAGTAATTACCCACCTCTGCCATTACGAAAGATCTTGACTTCAATTCACAACGAAAGCAAATATTTTTTTCTTTTTTTAGATTTTTTCTATTTTTAAATTTACCTTCAGTTTTTATCTTTTTTCCATTAAAGGTGCTAAAAACCTTTCCATGAAACAGATGTTTGTAGATTTTTTGAAATTTTCATGTCAATCCTCACAACATGCACTAGGAAAAAAATAAAAAAATACCCTATCATCAATTAACATGTTGGATCTTAGTAGCTATTGGATCTGTTTTCTAATTGAGTAGCACCCACCTTTGCCATTATCAAAATAATATTAAATAACCCCTAAAACTACATATTAATTACTCATTCTGCCAATAAAAAGAAAAATATGAAATAACACCCTAAATTTATATCTAATTGCTCACGTTACTATTTTGATAGGATAATACCTAATATCCCTTTAATTTATATTTGAATTGTTCACCTTAGTAATTATGACTGATAATATGATAAAAGTAACCCCTCAAAATTATATTAAAATCACTTATTTTTGCAATCGATCAAAGATTATCTAAATAATTAAGCATACATATAAAGTAGCAAGATATGTTATTATAAAAACCTAAGTATAAAAATAGATCTATATCGGTTACGCATATAACACATTTAAGACTCTAACCCGTGTGAAAGCACGGATTGATTGAAAAAATGGATGGATATAGATTTAAAATGAGGTAAAAAAGAATAAAAAACTAAAGCGTAGAAACATTTTTTTATAGGTTTGACCCTTTCCAACTTGTATAGTTAGGACTAATGCGAGAGATATAAAAAAAATTTTAGATGAAAAATGGTATTAAAAACTCAGTTTTTATAGTGTATATATAGCTATACCTACAGTATCTATAGGTACGATATTGACAAAATATAGATGCAGTTTGGACGTACACGCTACTATACGCACTACAAAGAGCAAGTTGTGCTGGCACACGTGGGGTCCACAAGCTACACGTGACTCTCCTTGTGCTTTCTCTGTAAATCCAGCGTGAGGGACGCGTGAAGGACCGGCTGCAACCCCGTGAGCCGATGGATGCAGCTTGGACGGCAGATACATGGCTCAAAGGTACGTGGTGCCTTGCTTCAGTAAAGGCACTGAATCCGGCTCCGGCCAAATGGGGGATCGGTTGGTTTCAGCCAGTGCACCGTGCTTGGTGACAACAAGTGGCACTTGGGGCCAGGCTGGGGATGGAGCTCCGATTGATTGGCCTGAACCCGTGATGTACCAATGTTGAACAAAAGTTTACACACCTTGCAGAATCCTACTCATACTCATACAGCATACAACGTCGGTTAGACAAGAAACCTTGCAGTTTATTTCCCCCTATGTGCTCTAATTTGGAACGCCAAAATAAACAAGAGACCACAATAAAAGATGCAGCTTCCACTTACGTAATGTATCTCGAATTTAGACAACGCTGACTATGCAAGAAACTGATGAAAGCAGAAAAGAAACCTCATATGTAGTGTGGCTGTACATACAAAAACAGCATGGGAAATGATATGCGGCAACCAAAATTACTGTGGTAAATCAGTTAGCACAGGAACGACAAGAATGATACAACAATGGTTTGGTCTGGCTTCATTTGCAGTTTTGCACAATGACGGGAAGCGTCGGAAAAACTCCCAAGGAAAGCTCTGTTTTCATTTGCGCCAAATCACAGCTGCAGCAGATGCCACAGTGAAGCAATAACTAATTAATAGCTGACAAATTCAGAATCACACAGAAAGGGACAGACGGTGAAGGAAATGCGAAAAAACAAAGCATGGGTACTGGGTTGGACTCTCTTCTTCTTCGCACTACCGCTGCTGAATTCAGAAATCAGAACCATAAGAGAAAGGTCCTATGCACTTCCATTGATGCCGTGACATGCTACCAAATGTTAGTAAATGTTCCATAGATAGAATAGAACCATACTTTGCAAAATAAATGTTCAAGAAGGGTAACAATATAATAACAGATAATAATGTTACAGCAACTTGTTCAAGATTTCAATGAGAACCTATAACAATAAGAAGTATATCATTGCCATCTTACTAGATAGTAGCTGAAGAATTCAATTTTGTCATGTAGAACAAGATACAATGACTACATTGCAAAAAAAAACTGAGATTGAATGGCTTGATAACTCTCTTCAAGCATCGACAGGGATGCTCACACTGTGGCTTAATCCCATGACACATCACAGTTCAATTGGGCTTTGATTCAAACAAATCTAAGGCAGACAACATGGAAACAGCAAGAATAAACAGTAACATCATCAATGTTGCTGAGAAGAATCTGCAATAACATTTACTGCCATAAGAAAATAAAATCACAACACAGAGAACAGGGGAAAAAAACACAAATTCTTAATGTAGAGGAGATTCTCACAAAGACCAAGCAAAAGAAGCTAGAGCAGATATCTGATATATATGTCAAGGAATAACACCTCATATCATTTAACTGTAGCAAGATAGAGGAAAAAGTACAAAGTTCACATAATGGAAAAGATTGTTCTCAACATACAAAAGAAAATGACACGGAAATACAACATCAGGATCCAGCAAAATGTTTCTCAATGATAGCTGCTAAACTATGATTGTAAGCATTAACCTGCCACTATACTGAGGTTGAAAATGCTCATTTCTTTCTCCCACCACGCTCCCTCAGTGTTAGATTGATCACCACCCCAGGACCGACATTGTAGTAAGCAAGAGTAAGGTTGTCTTTGAGGAAACTAGTCCTCACGCTCAATTTCTGCTTATTAGCAGGGAGCTGCAACTCTCCAGCAATCTGCTCCTTCAGACTACCTACAGTATCTGACAGTGACTGGACAGGAATCTGCAAAACTTGGCCTCGCAAGTTCCCTTCATCAAGGTTGGGTACAGATACCGAGATGCTAGCAGGGCCCTGCAGTAAGAGCTTAGATTAGCATACCACAGTCATCAATAATATAACAAATATAGAACAATAATGAAAAGCAAGGAAGAAAGAAAAATGGACTGTCAGAGCCATTACCGGATGCTGAGCGAGGAATTGCTCTGCTGGGATAAGAGACGCATCATCTGATCTCTGCCTCTTAGGTTCTGGTTCATCAGGTGGAGGAGGTTGCTCTTCAGAAGGAGGTTGAGGAGGCAGAGGTGGTGCTGGAGGCTGAGGGATTCCAATGGGATTGACCATTGGTGGCATGTGCGGTGGTGGGGGCATAGCAAACCGGGGTGGTGGACCTGGCATAAACTGATTCTGACCAGGAGGCGGAGGAATACTGGGTGGCATATGAACCATTTGGCCTGGCATTCTCATCATCGGCGGTTGCCCAGGTATTTGTGGTTGATGCATATGAGGCATCATCTGTGGAACTCCTGGCACATGAGAGCCTGGAGGTGGGACAGAATATGGTGCTGGTGGAGTGATAAAGCGAGGAACATTAACAAGAGGAAGTGGCTGAGGAGGTCGGGGCAATGGCATGCCAGGTCGGACAAGTGGAGCCGGACCAGGAACAGGTCTCCCATCAACATTTGAGGCATCAAACTGTTCCTCACCACCCTGGGGCTGTGACAACGCGTGAGTAGCAGTTCGGCCAATGCTACCAGAATGACCATCCCAGATAACCTGCTTCGGCTGCTCATCCTTCTTCTCAATTTCTGCCTTGACTGCATTTGAGACCTCCTCCTCAGTGGTCCCAAAAATATCAGGGCGAGTGCGAGCGAGACCAACAATGTTCCTTGAAATCTCATCATCAGGTGCCAGGGTTGTCTCCTTAATCTTGGCCAACATCCTCTCTTTCTGCTCCTTGTACTTAGGGTCAATGAGTGAGATGCGCATGTGTTCCTCCATCTCGCTGATGGGAATGAGCTCCCCAGTTATCGGCGAGACAACAAACTTGGTTGGGTCTCTCTCAGCAGGGAGCCTCTCCTCAGGCCTCTTGTAGTTCTTGACAATCCTCATAGGTGCCTCGTCATCACCAGCCACCTTAACTTGAGCTCCTCCATCACTCTCCTCAAGCCGTGCTGCTCGCATGCCTTCCTCAACAAGCTGCATCTCCTCTTCATCCATCTCCATCTCAACCTCCTTAGCAGGTTCAGCCAATTCCGCCTCTTCCTCCTCTCCTCCGACGCTCTGCATCCTCTTCCGGCGCTTCAACTCCTCTAGCGTAGGCGGCACAGGAAGCACCTCGCACTCATCATCTGCAAATTCAATTGTCTCAACAACAACAAAGTCATGCCAGTCAATCATTGACATCTGCATCCGTTCCTGCTCAATCTCATCCTCCGCCTGCTGCCTTGCATGCTCCTGCGACCGATCCCACTCCAGCCGGTTGAGGCACCTCTCTAGCACCGTGGTGAGGTCCTTGGAGCCCTCCCTCAGCTCCTTGAGCAGCGCAGGCACCCCCTCTTCCGGCCTCAGCACCCTAGAGTAGGCGTCGGTCAGCGAGGTGAAGAAGGGAAACATGCTGTGCGTGGGCCGGATGAAGTGGAACTGCATGTTGGGGCTCTCCCGCTGCGCCAGGCTCGTGAGGAAGTTCTTCCCGTTCCTCGCCACAAACTGTGCGGTCAGCTTGATGATGTCCAGCTCCTCCCCCGTAATGCCCTCGGGCAGCCGCACCGTGTACAGCTCCGCCTTGGGCGGCACCAGCACCTTGGGTGGCGGCGCCACGCGGAAGGGCGCGGAGTGGTCGGGCTTCGCGTCCGCCGCGGCGCCATCCGCGGGCGCGGCGGCGCCGTCGGCCGGGGCCGACGCCGGCGCCTCGGCGGGGGCCGCGTCGGTCTCGGCGTCCGCGGCGGGCGGCGCGGCGGCGATCTCGGAGACGCGGTGCTGGTAGTAGGCGTGGTAGGGGTCGGACGGCTGGAGGAAGTTGAACTTGGCGTTGCCCTGGTTGTGGGAGATGATGCGGCGCTCGAACTCGGGCCCGTTCTTGGCGACGAAGCTGGCCGTCTTCTCGATGATGGTGCGGATGTCGGGCGGGGGGTGGATGATGCCGATGGTGCGCGTGTGCGTGGCCACCGTCGCCGGGGGGTCCGCCTTCGCGCCGGGAGGCGGAGGCTGCGCCTGCTGCATCAGATGGTCGGCGTCTCCGACCCCCCCGCCACCGCTGCCGTCCGGCGCGGTGAGGGTCAGAATGGTGCTGCCCATGCCGGCAGCGGCAGCGGCAGCGGCGGCGGCGGCGGCGCGGGGAACTAGGGTTTCGGCGGGTTTAGATCGGAATGGAGGGGGGAGAGGATGGGATCGAGTCCAGGGTCGATTCTCGGGGAACGGGAGGTGGTGGAAGACTGGAAGGGGATCAAACTTTGGGCCGGATTTATACTTAGTTAGAGTCGGTTCGATTTCGCGTGGGCCGTGGACGCCTCAAAAGGCCTACTATCTGCCACCAAAGTGAGACAGGGCCAGATGGGCCTAAAGCCCAACACACTTGGGGCCAATTCTAACCAAGAGGCCCGACGCTGAGGAAGGGACCCACACCGTTTCCTGCTTCTTCGTCTCGCGGCCTCTCCTCTTCGGTCAGCTCGCTTCCTTTGAGTTCTTCTCCCTCTCCTCTCCCGATCGATTTCTTCCTCCACCGAGGCGGGCGGGGCGGGGGAAGTGCTGCCCGGATTGCCGGCGGCGAGCGGCGACCTCTCCGATTCTGAGCACTAGGTAACGACCTTTCGCTCCTCCTTCCCCATCTAGCTTGGGATTTCTTCCGTAGGGCACGCGACCTCGGCATCACAGGTCAGATCTCTCCCGATCGAGGCCTGGAATCACATGGAGTGGATGGACTCCATCCCAATAGAGCCTTCCCCTAGGGCGGCAGCTGCGCCGTCCCCCCAGCTCAGCCTTCCGTTCCTCTCCCGATTCAGTCCTTCCGATCTGTCCCTCGCCCCTGATCCAACTGATCCGCTCCCCCTGTTTGTGCGGCAGGTTCTTCTGCTGACAGCCTGGAAATTCGTCTCTGCAGGGAGGCTTTGCGCAACCAGTAATCGTTCCTGGCGGCCTTACCGGACATGGAGGGGCCGAGCTGGAGAGCGGTGTGCTTCGCGGTGCTCTGCGTCGTGCTGTTCTCGCGCCCGGCCGCGGGCATCCGCTTCGTGATTGATAGGGAGGAGTGCTTCTCGCATAACGTGGAGTACGAAGGTGATACTGTCCACGTATCCTTCGTGGTGATCAAGGCTGATACCCCCTGGCATTACAGCGAGGAAGGCGTGGATCTTGTGGTAAGGAACTGAGCCCGTTTCAGCCTATGTGCGTTCTACAGTAATAATCAAATTAATTAATTATAAACATGTTATTTCTGATGTATTGTTGGGCCGCAATTAGGAGGGCTTATTGCCCCCTAGATTGCAATATTTCTAAGGTAGTGTGATAAGCCTAGCAAAATATTGACTAGCTGTTCTGCACATCTTCCATTCTTTCTTCCACAATGTTTCTGAAACTACTTTATTACAATAGTCGTGATGACAATATGCCAGTAGTCTATCCAATTTTATGCTAAATCTATTGCATTGTCATTTTCAGAATCGAGTTGCTTCAGCAGTTCAAATTTCAAATTATGTGTCGCCTTTAGTTTTTTCGCCCCGTTTGGGGCTCCTTTGGACACCCAACACTTCGCGGGGATCCCTGTCTGTGGCCATTTGGAGGGGACAAGTGCCAGAAAAAACGTGTGTGGTTCCTTCCCTTTCCCCGTCAAACCACCTGGATTTAAAAAAACAGCTCCCAACCTTAGAATTTTTCTCCCTATTGTTGTCTCTCTTTCTCCCTCCCTCTCCCTCTCTCCCAATTCTTCCTTTCCATCTCTGATCTACTTGCAGCCTCCACATCTGTGTGCAAGTCCTGGTCAGTAGACCTTGCCGCTGCTTGTCTCCACAGTCCACAGGCCCCTCCATGTGCACCGCCTTCATTCCCTGCCGCCCTCGCCCTTTCCCTGCATCGGTGCACTAGGCCGCTGTATTCTCCTTGCTTGAGCAGGCCTGCAGATCATGTCCATGTTTACAGACAAAGCTACCCCACCATCAATGACGAAGCAATGGGGCCAGAGTGCAGACGGCACATCAAATTGGCTTCCTACTGCTCCATGCATTCCACCTCCCTCACCAGATCTATCATTTCATTTCAGAATATTTTTTTCTCTATGGTAGTACTGATTAAGCATTTAAGGTTTGAAAGGGTGTAGTGGATGATGCTACAAATTGGATCAGTACTGGCGTACTGCTAGTATATTTCTGAACATGGATTTGATTAATGTTTGATTTACAGATTAATATGTCTTCTCCCAATTTTCTGAATTTTATTTTACTGATTGGAGATTTCCATCCTTTGGCTTCTCTCCCAAACGTTGATGGGAAACATCTCACCATCCCAGTGGGTGGATGGGGTGTTATGTGCACATAAATTGTTTTGGCTCTCTGTTTTTTTACTCCCTAAATCCAAAGCAGCACATGGTTATTCCAGCATTTGTGCTTGTAACAGCTTTATAGTTCATATAGGATTTCTTGAAAGTTGCCATGCATGCAGTCATTTCTACAACAACAAAGCCTTGGGGTAGGCTAGAGAAAAAAATCCAACAGAACTACAGAAGCCACCAAGAAAAAGGAAATACATCAACAGCGATATAAAACTCATAGAACTATATAAAAAAGGCATCAATAGTAGTAATATTACTAGTGAATCTCAGTCCTAGCTCAGCTTGCATTCTCAAGCACTAAAAATTTCTGGGGTGCAATGATAAATTGATGATCTAATAAATCAAGAAAATTGCATATGCGCGTACGTTACTATTTACAAAGGTTATATCATAGACAATGGATGTAATAGAAATAAACATCTGGATGGCCCATTGATCAGCTGGGGATTAGATCTCTATAGTCCAATTTTTGGATTGTGTGGGGCTTTCAATTAAGCCATGGTCCCGTGGAAAGCAATACCATAATTAAAGGTGTTTGTCGCATCAATTTATGTTTGGTATATAAGAGAATTTGATATTTAAGGGGTTGGATTATGTAGATGGAAGCTATGCATTTTGTGCAATGAAAAAAGAAATCCTCTAATTATAATTGTTCATTTCTAAGCTCTGTTAAGCTAATGGGTACTCAGCATTGTTGTTGACCTATCATCAATAATTTAGTTGGCTGGTGACAGTTTCAACTTTCAATTCTCATTGTTCGGTTAATTGAACCAACCTTTTGACTTCCTGGTATCGCTGCTTTCTTTTGCTGCAACAAAGTTCTGCTGGACCACATTTTGAGTTAATAAGCTCATTAACTAATTCTGTTTGGTGCTTGTTGGCTCATTAACACAACACGCTGTTAAATCTTTCCTACATCGTATAGACACAATCTTATATTAATTTCCCATATCTCAACTAACAATGCAATTGTATGGATATTTTCCCAGCTTGGTATTATATAGGGTGTGATAATTGGTAAATCAATTTGGTGACCTGTTATCTAGAGTTCCATAATAGTTTTTTTTCCTTAAATTCTACTAAGTAAGGTATAAGCCATAGTAGAACTGACACAATCTTGTCTACTGACAGGTTAAGGATCCTAATGGTGCTCAAGTCCGTGATTCTCGAGATAAGACCAGCGATAAGTTTGAGTTCATAGTTCAGAAGAGAGGCGTTCATCGCTTCTGCTTCACCAATAAATCCCCATATCACGAAACTGTAGACTTTGATGTGCATGTTGGACATTTTTCATATTTTGAGCAGCATGCCAAAGATGGTAAGAATCTAGGGATTTATAAAGTTTTATGAACTTTGTTTATCAAGAAATAAGTATTCAGTTCTTGTTTTCTGGATGTGATGCAGAGCATTTTGCACCACTGTTTGAGCAAATTGCCAAGTTGGATGAGGCGCTTTACAATATTCAATTTGAACAGCACTGGCTAGAGGCCCAAACTGACCGGCAAGCAATATGTAAGTACCCCCAGAGAAATACTGTTTTGAGTGTTTTTCACCCTATGCTCTTGTCTTGTCTAATGCTGCAACTTATCTGTCGTGAGGAGGTAAAACCATCAATGTTTACCAACTCAAGGTGGTCAATAAATTAGATAATTAGATGCCATGTGCCCATGTTTCTACATCATACCACGATAGTTAGTTGTTTCTGTCCAGGCATGGTGAACAAATGAGATTAATAGTATATTTTCATGAAAGAAAAATCTTAACAAGGGTAATAAGTTCGAAATTATCTAGAGTTACTTTTGGGGTAAGAATTAAGATAACTTGGTACAGCTATAATGGGTTTCAGTTGTGGTGATAACTGAGTCTCATCTTTTGTGGTAACTGTTTTCTTCATTGATTTCATTTTTCTGCTTTGCTTGCAATATCCTCTTTATAATGATAACCCCTTGCTTCAGTATCTGTTCTGCTTCTTGCCTCCTAACTCCAAAGTAAAGAATTGTCTCTTTACCCTTTTCCCTACGGTTATGTAATCGAAGGCGTTAATCTCTTGCACAAGCTGGTATCATCCCATGATCTGCTAAGCTAACCATGTCTCCCTTTCTGTGGCACAGTGAACGAAAACATGAGCAAAAGGGCAGTCCATAAGGCGCTCTTCGAGTCCGCGGCGCTGATCGCCGCCAGCGTTATCCAAGTCTATCTCCTGCGCCGGCTCTTCGAGCGGAAGCTGGGGACATCCAGGGTTTAAGACTCTTGTAGCCAACTCCCCCCTGTAGCCACCATCACCATCCAAGCATAGCAGTTACACCGAATTGAATGGTTGCTAGATCTGCTAATACCCACTTGTTTGTGGACTTCAGTTACATGTAATCTTTGTGATCCATAGATGGGAACTGTGCAAGTTAAACTGTCAATTAGCCTTCATTTTCACCTTACCCCCACACATTTTCACCTTACCCCTCATATTTTCACCTTGGTTCTGTAGTCCCCCAAGAAAAGGCTGACTGACTGTACAAGTCACACATTTTCTGTGGAGACCTCTTATCTGTGCCCGTGTGTTGCTACGCAACTGAATGCCTTGCCGTAGATGCATGTATGCTGGAAAATGGTCGATGTGGCAGGGCTGGCCTGGAAAGCTGCGGTTTTTCTCAACGATACTAGTAGCAGAGTATAAATGGCTGGGTCTCCACCCGAACAGGGCAGAATTGAAGACGGCGAGGAGAATCGCCAGGCTGAGATGCCGCTCTCTAGATGGCAGTGTGGACCGAACCACGTGTCGTGTGGTATGTTGATGCGCTCCGGGCGGCAGCGTTGTTTCCATGCACGCTGGCCGCCTGGCCCTGCCCAACCAAATTTCCAATCCATCAACCTCCAACTAACCACCGTGCCTGCAGTCAGTTAATTGATGGATGGGCGATTGCTACCCGATGAACGTGAAACAAACAAAACGAACACTCGGTCTCGGTGTCATGTCTGAACACTGAAAAGGAAGCCCGCGCTTCACAGGAGCAGCAGCGTGGACGGCACGAGTACAGAGCACTTTATGCACTGCTGTGTAAACAAGGCTGAGGAGCCACCAACGTGAAGCGATCAGTAGTCGAACACGTCCGTCCGAGGCCATTCCGCTCCCCAAATTCCAACTCCATTCTGTTCGGTGTGCGAGTAGACCAGATCGACGGACAGCAACGTGCGAAGCAGTAGGAACGAACAGCAAGCATATGCCGGCCAGATTCCGCATGGGACTCTCGAGCACCGGCGGCGCCATTAATGGCGCACAGCTTGCGCCTGCAGCTGGGCATGGCAGCTTGGACGAAGGAGCCGGTCGACCAGTGACCACGCCGGGTCCGCCCATCCGATCGCCTCTGCACTCTCAACTCTCAACAGACGACGCAATCACGCAACGGCACATCGATCCCAGGAACGTAGGTGCCGCCGTGCGGGCCGACGCCGAAACGGCCGGCGCCCCCCGTGCAGCAACGAGGATAGCATGCGTGGGACACGGGGGTAGCGTGCCCGTACGTCCGTCTCGCTCGACCGCCCGGCCCGTCGCCCCCATCCAAGGCAAGCGCGACCGTGGAGCTCCGCCGCGCCGGCGCCGGCTGCACGGGTCCTTCCTGCTCCTGCGAGAAAGGAGCCGCGGCGGTGGAACCGAGGGCGGCGGCAGAGCAGGACACGTCGACGCGTCGTAGGCGTACACTTGTGCCGCGGCTGACACCTACGTGGTGGACTGGACTGGACTTGACGACGACACGTACCTGAAGGCAGTTACTCTCTCTCTCCCCCCCTGTGTGCGCGTCCAGCCCGCCATCAATGCGTCATCCAACCCTCACCGCCCCCGCTTCAATGCGCCGGCCACCCGCGCCGCGCCGCCTATAAACGCCGCCGGCCGCCCATTTCATTTCCCCACCCACTAGCACAGCCGTAGCCGCCAAGCAGCCAGCGACGACCGCCAAGCACCCGGAGCATGGCGAGGTGGTGGTGGTGCGTGGCTGCGGCAGTGGCAGTGGCGGCGGCGCAGGCGACGCCGGCGCCGCCGCCGGCGGACCCGCTGCAGGCCAAGTGCGCGGCGGACTTCGGGAAGCTGACGGACTGCCTGGACTACGCGACGGGGCACGCGGCGTCGCCCTCCTCCACCTGCTGCGCCGACACCTCCGACACGCAGAAGGCGCGCCCCGAGTGCCTGTGCTACATCATCCAGCAGGCCAACGGCGGCCGCAAGGAGGTGCAGACGCTCGGCCTCCGCCTCGACCGCCTCATGGCGCTCCCCACCGCCTGCAAGCTCGCCAACGCCAACGTCACGCTCTGCATCAGTGAGTTTTTTACTAGATGCTGTCCTTGTTTCATGATGACAAACCATGGATGGAGCATGCTTGCTGTTGCAGGTTCTGAGTTCTACTAGTATATACTACAGGTTTTGCTTCTTTGCTTATTAATTACTAGTTGGCTTGGCTGCTCCAAATTGGTGATTTGTTTTCTTTGACTGCTGCTGATCCATGCATATGCCTTGCAATCACTAGCGGGCGTACTGTTAGGAATGCAAAAAAAAAAAAAAAAAACTGATTTGTTACTAGTAATTTATTTATACGTGTCCTCAGCCTGAGAATCCGAAGATCATCAGAGTCAATCAACACTAGACATTTATTTACCACCTTTGTCAGGTCAGTCTGAATGTACTACTCCTACTGTACTAGAACTCAGAATCATCAAACTATGGTGCCCAAGTGGGCTGCGTACTTTGGTTGGGCCGACCCTTCGTTGATCTGATCTCCAGCGCTGATCTCCATATGGCAACAACAGCCAGCCATATGGCAACAACAGCCAGCCCATGTTCATCCTACCGTTCTGAGCTTTCTCTGTTTATTTGCCCATTGGGTAGGGGGCGCTGACAAGGAAAAAAAGAAATTTTTTTCTGTTTGTCTAATCAAGCGATTAATTCTGTATTATTACATACTATTCCCTCCAGCCATTAATGTACTCATCATATAAGATGTATAAATACGACGTTTTTAGCGTAATTTGAACTAAAAAAACGTCGTATCTGCATAGCTATAAGCAGTTAAGAAATTCACACTGTTCTAGTAATATTTTTCATGCCTGTTCGTTCTGTTCTAAAATTCCCGACGTCTGAAAAATCTGACTGATGCTCTCCCCTGCCTGCCTTGCAGACCTGCTGAACCTGAAACCGGGCTCGCCAGACTACGCGATCTTCGCCAACGCCTCCAAGCGTGAGTTGATCTCACCTCACCTTCCGAACAAACCCACCCTGCCTGAACTAACCTGCACTCGTCGCCGCTGTGTTGTGTTCTCCTGCAGTGACGCCATCGACCGGCGGCGGCCCGGCGAGCGACACCGCCGCCAGCGGCTCCAGGGTCCAGGCCGGGGTCCGCGGCGGCGTCGCGCTGGCCATCATCTCCGCCGCGCTCTCATCCGTGTTCTGATCCCTCCAGAGCGAGCGAAGCAGGCGGCGGGTTTTTTTACTTTCTTTTTTACCCTGTGGACGACATCGCTCCGAGTCGAGTCCACGCATGTTCTGTTCTGTACCTCGAGTAAAAATCGATTGAGCTGAGACTTGTTTTTTTTTTTTTAATCCGGAGTATATGCTGCGTGCTTTCGTTGATCAGAGTGGGTGGCTTCTTTGCGCATCGCGACCGCGACCAAGAGTGTCAGTCACTGCAGGGAGCAAGTGAAATAATTTCCGCTGTTGTTCTTCCGCTAGCTACTTGGATGAATCGCAGCCCACGAAGAAAGGACATCTGGTGGCGTGATGATAGGCGGTTGGCTCTATCTCTAGATTCTGAAACCTGAACAACAGAATTGGGATACGCGACGGCTGCTGGGCTGGGCTTCAGCTTCAGCTGCAGCTGCTCGCAGTTGTGGACGACGAAACTGTCACTGCAACCAACAGAACAGACCATTGTTGGTTCTGGTACAGTAGCAGTATTCCCCCACCCCCTGTGTAGCTGGATTCTTGCACGGAGGCAAGCGACTCCGCCGCTGATCGTGGCCGAATCGTGCTGGTAAGGGCCCGTCCGGAAGCTTTTGTTTCTCGCCCTCCCCAGGAAGAAATGGGCAGCAAAGTGAAAAGGATCAAAGGAAGCCCCACTGCTCTTCTTTAGCTCTTTCTCTGTGTGGGGGACATGTGTTCTCCCTCACTGCTCGGATACGATCAGCGCAGCAGCTTTCCTTTTGTTTTGCCTGGCTGCCTGCTTCGCCATCAGGCCCGATGTGTCCGCGTCCGTGCAGTGCAGGCACCCGTGTTCCTCCATTCGGGTGTGTTTAGATTCCTGAAAACTGGCACCTTTCTGAACTGAAAAATACACTGTAGCACTTTTCGTTTGTTTGTGGTAAATATTGTCCTACCATGGTCTAACTAGACTCAAAAGATTCGTCTCGCAAAGTACATCTAAACTGTGCAATTAATTTTTTATTTCATCTACATTTAGTATTCTATGCATGTGTGGGGCATTTTAGTGTGATGGAAAAAAAAAATTTTTCATAGTAAAATTTGGAAGAAGTTTTTTGGTTCTAAACACAGCCCTGGTATCCAGCTCTGCCCGGTCACCGAAGGAATGGGCTAGCTCTAGCAGCGCCCGACACAGGGTCACACGACACACGAGAGGTCACTGCACCGCCGCAAAGCCTGCAACTACTCGAGTACAGGAGGAGTACGCCACCCAAGATCTCGGAATGGTTGCCAAGCCAATCCGAGGCGCCCACAGGCCACAGGACAGGATGATCCAGGGAGGGAGGCAGCCCAACTGTCCGTGCCCGTTCTGAATCGCCGTCCCTGGCAGTAGATGTACTCCTACTCCTACATGCCAAACATGGAGGAGCCCTGAACGGCGACGTGGCCGCCAGGATGTCCGGTTGACCGAGAGGAGCGCGCGACGCTGGCTGGCACGACCGAGGGCGTCGTCGCGGACCTGGCGCGCACGCACAGCCCACCCCACCCCACCAGAGTACAGTACGAGACCAGATGACGCCGGCGTGGGGCGCCGACCGCGGAGGAGGAGGTCAGGAGATCGTGCGCGCGACGTCCGCGGGCATGTCGTGCAGCGCACTGCACCCGTCTCGCCTAGGCCTAGCCCGCGGTGCGCGCACGTCGGCGTCACGACGGCCAGCGAGGCATGCATTTCCGTAGCAACACAACGCCCACTTGTCCAGAACCGTCGTCGCTCCAACTGCGCGGCTAAGGCTTTCCCCAACCAACTATTGCTTTAAAAACTTTATCTATCCACTGTTTTTTACTATTCTGGCTGGCGCTAACCCATTGGGATAGCATTACTCGTAGTTACCAAGCATGGAGCACATGTATAGTCTAGTGCTACCCAGTGGTGCCTAGTCCTGAGATGTGACACCTAGATAGCTAATCCTCTCTCTCTCGATCGATGATGATGACCCCCTGCCCTGACCCCTGGTCGCCGGCGAGAAACAAATGATTCCGTGTTCAGCAGCTGGCCGCGGAGCAGTTGATAGAGCCCCATGTGCTGGCCTGGCCGGTGGCCCCCATAATTCGCGTGGTATTCTTTACGGTCCGCGACGCCATTAGGTACTCATACACGGTTCTCCTATCTTCTTTGTTTGAGCTTTGTTTTCTTCTTCTTCCTTCTCTCCTCGCTAGAAAACAAGAATACAAGATCATCGGATTGACCTTTCGGGTGCCACCACATGGCGCCAGCCATGATTGGCGTACCTGCTCAAGAACAACAGAACGGAGCATGACACACAACAGGCTCCATTTCTTTGCAATCTGGATCGTTGGTTGATTGGGTATTTGGGTGGGGTTTGCAGTTGCAGTCCCGACTCCCTCCCGTGATCGACGGCGACCGCGCTCCTGCTCCTTGCTCCTGCTCCTGCTGGTGCCCGTGATCCGCGCAGCTGCAGAACCGACCCAAATCTGCTTGCTCGCTCTGCACCAGCGTCGCCGTCGGTAGCGCGGTCTTGTTTATGCCCCAGAATCATATGGTGTGTGTTAGTGTGTATCGGTACCATGTTGATGTTGGCTCCACCGAGAGTTTTGCGATGGACACGTGATGAGGTTATCGGTATCTCCTGAGAACTAGTACTCAACTTAAATAATAACCGCTCACCTATCGTTTATAGCAACATATTAAATTAAACGATGCTTTAGCGAGATATAAACGGCTAGTGACGCGAACAGCGCCTGATTTTCATGAGGACCGGCAGGGCAGGAGCACGCACTCAAGTACTCGTAGCCTAGTGGCGGCCAAATGCACGGTGCATGTTGGAGACGAGGACAAACCCGTTCGGCGGGCCGCTGATCCCGGTATGGAAGCCTGAAACCCGGGGAACGAAAGCACCGGGACCAAAACTTGACCCCAGTTTATTCAGACTGTCTAGAAAATGGTTAGACGGTTTATTGTACTACTATATAGTAGTACTAATCTTTTCCGAATACAGGACTTAAATCCCAAGCTCTTAATGCGTCCCACGAAGCATTTGCACGTACGCACACGCCACGCGGTGCCAGGTTAGAGCTTAGAGCTGAGCTTGTCGCCATCCCATTGTTCTGAAAGAAAAAAAAAATCCTCTGCAATCAAGCACAACAAAAATGTCTGACCCTAGAGTAATTTGTCGCCACGCGGAGAAGCTTTGCTTTGGAGCTTCGAAACAAAGCAGTGAGCTAATATTCGGCCACCTTAAAAAAGCAACTATTCGGTTTTCCTGGTTTTCCTGGCGACACAACATGAGATGTGAAAGAAGCATCTGTTTGAAAGGCTGTCTCCTGCACTTTTACGTTGGATTGGGACGCGGCTCCTAATTAATGTCGATATACCGCCCATTTTGCAGTAACACAAAGCTCTCCCCAATCTCTACTGTGCTGTGTTTCTTTCTTCAAAGCTACCATATCGTGTGGAGATGTCACGAACTCGGTTCCTAGCAAATCTCACCAAGAGGCACTCAGGTCCTAGCCGAGCTTACTCTGCTTTTGAATGTAGAATCTGCAAGTAATTTCGTAGAATTTTGGAAAATAAATCGATAATTACTATAAAAACAAAGGGAGCGTTCCCTCCGGTCTTCAAATATTTGATGTTTTAGGAGTTTTTTACTTTGGATGCAAATACTTGATGCTGGAGTGTTTACCATTGTGTTGGACTACTTTGCCCTTCAGTTAATAGTTGTGCTTGTTCCAAAGTATTTAATGCAGACGCATGCATTCGGCTAAAGTGGCAAAAAAAAAAAAGCTTAAGTTGAGAATCAAACCTGGGCTGTAGAGCATTGGGACCAGAGAATAAACCACTCACACTAGAGCAGTTATGCGACTAGGTAAAGAAAACAAGGCCATTTAACATGGGCACAACAAAAAATAGACACCCAAATAAATTTCATTTTGATATGTGAGATTATGTTCCAAACGGGAATAAAATTGGGTGTAAGACGCATCCATTTAGACTCGCGTGGAGACCAAACCCCGATGGCTGCCGTGTGGATAGACTCGCAATCCCACGGCCGTGCGCTTGCGCTCCCAGTATCCACAGTCTGCATGCATGGCTCAGCTCGGCTCCTCTTGTAGCAGTCAACCGGCTCGGCTCGGCCGCTCAGTCATATCTAATCACGGATCGGCTCCAGGCACAGAACGATTTATTTCCCTTGCTCCAAGTTTCCGAGCGATACCCACGGCACGACAAGCGATCGGATCTCTTCGTCTGGTTACAGCATGGGCGATCGCTTTCGACTCCAACCCTACACTCCGGTGGCGCGACTGCAGGACGTCATAGCTGGTTCCATGGACACAGCCTCCATGGAAGGAGGAGCCCAAAAAGACGACACATCCACCGAATTTGCGGTGTCGTCATCTTCCCAGCTAGGAGATGACACCGTCCCTGGTGCTCATGGAACCAATGGAGGGCCAGCAATACACGTAGGGGCTGTTTTTCTGTTTTGTATTTGTTGAATGAGTATGGTCTTCAGGACAACTCATGGATGCTAAATCTATATTCTTTGAGAGAAAAATGGGCCACCGTCTATCGTGACTCTTTTACTGCTGATATGACCTCTACTCAAAGGAGCGAAGGTATGAACAGTGTATTTAAAAACAGATTTCGTAGAAAACTTGGTCTATCGGAACTCATTGGCGAGTGCGATAAGGTTTCAGCTACTCTGCGTGAAAATGAGTTGGAAGAAGATTTTCAGTCACGGAGAAAGAAGCCGGTTAATTATGTCCAAAACTTTCCTTTGTTGAAGACTGCAGCTGAATCATATACAAGGAGGATGTATAAAGAGTTTGAGGAAGAATTTAAAAATCAATTTTCATATTCTTGTAAACTGCTAAAGACTGAGGGGTCAATATCGACATTCATGGTTATGCATATGTATTCTGATTATGGAGCAACGGTTGTATTTGACACCACAGATATGACGGTTACATGTTCTTGCAGAAAGTATGAATCCATAGATATGTATACACGTCTTAAGTTTTATTGTACATATAGTGCTAAAATATGAAATTGTCATCTTATAGGCATCTACTAATAAATGCTGAAATTTGGATTTTTCATCTTACAGGTATATTGTGCAAGCATGTCTTCAAAGTTTTCGATGGGAATGATGTATTCATTTTGCCACCGTGATACATAATGAACAGATGGACCAAGTAAAATGTTTAATTCGTGAGGTGGAGAGCACCAGCATACCTCTTTGCGGTGGCTGCATTAGGGAAGGAAGCAAAGGATTCGGCTCCCATGGCGTCTGCGGCGGCAGAAGGCAGGGGCATCGGGAGGTGGAGGCCATGGATGGGCCACCCGCAGTGGCGGCATCGGGGAGGAGTCGGAGGCGTCGCGAGAGGAGCCGGTGCCTGGGCCACCCACAGTGCCGGAGTTAGGGAGGAGGCCTGGCGTCGGCGGCGTTGGAGTCGGCCAAACGAGCACATCCCCAATCCACGCGCCGTTGGAGAGAGCGAGAGGAGGTGGAGGCCGAGCGACCCTACAGCTCGACGAGCCGAGCCGCGATGGCGCGATGGATCGGTTGAGCCGTGTAGACTGCGGCAACTGGGAGCGCAGGCGCGCGTCCGTGGGATGCCAGTCTATCCACGCGGCAGCCATCAGGGTTTGGTCTCCACGCGAGTCTGAATGGATACGTTTTACACCCAATTTTATTCCTCAAAACGTCTATTATTTGAAGACTGGAGGGAGTTTAGGCAGGTGCTCTGAGACATCCAATGCTGAACAAGTTCCACCCTTTGATCTATTTTGTTTCACCGAATGAAATCATGATTCAAAATTAAAAGAGCAATGATCCTCTCCTAATAAACCAAGACTACATTTATTTTTATTTTTTTGCTTGTTTAATAATACGACCACAACAGCCACTAGCCACGCCTGACACCAAATGGCCCAATCATTACACTCGTTTCTATAAAGCCTTTCCTTTCACCCGCCGCATCTCCTCCGCGCCCCCGCCTGCTCCGCCGCATCCCCCCATAGCCGTTGGTCCTAGCCCCTCGGCTCCGCCCCCTCCACCTCCACCCGGCCGGGCAACCCCTCGGTTCCATGGAGCGACGACGGAGAGGCGGCGTGCCGCCGCTGCTGGTGCTGGCGGCGGCGGCGTTCTTGGCGGCCGCATTGTTGCCGCCGCCCGGCGCGGCGGCCGCGCTGTCGCCGGACTTCTACAGGAACAGCTGCCCGGACCTGGAGTCTATCGTGCGGTACGAGGTGAACAAGAAGAAGAGCGAGACGGTGGTCACCATCCCGGCGACGCTCCGCCTCGTCTTCCACGACTGCATGACCGGGGTGAGTGCCACGAACGTTTCCTCCGGCTCCGAGTCCCCCCTTTTCTTCCTCTTGATTTCGCACTCCCACACACCTGCTCTGAGATGCAAATATGCAATGCGTCGAGGGAGCGAAAGGGAACCAAACAGGGTGCTCTGCTGTGCTGAACTGATCTACTGCGTCTGACTTGAACTCTCGTTTTTTTTCCCCGTGTGTGTGTGGTCTGTTTTTCAGTTGAGCTTATGATTTGTGCTAACAGCAGAGCCTCCCACTCTCCACCTTAACCTTCTCTCAACTTGCTCTGTTGCGGATTCATTCTTTGACATCGCCTTTCCTTCCTTGCATCACTGGAGCCACAAATTAAAGTTGCAAGTTGCGCATTGCTTTTGGGTAGATAACATGGGCTGTCCTGGCTGTCTCTCCACTCAGTTCACTGCATCATCACCTTGGTAGTACCCAGTTGAGTTCATTGCAGGCCACCAGGGCTGCTGCTGCTCTTCTTGTTGTGCTAGCTAAAGAAAGAGCATCTTCAGATGTTTATTAATTACCAATAGAAAACCGGATGGATTACCAAAAGCTATGGGCCAGCCCCAGCCGGGGAACAACTCGATTGCCCCGCGTGGTCGTCGGTTGCGGCAGGCCTCACATGTGCAGACACGGCTTTTCATCAGCCCCGCCGATTATCAAAATGCCGCCGTGTCGGAGTCGGAGGGAGGGACGGTGCCTGCTCACCTCCCTCCCTGCCTCCTCGTCAGAAATCACGCCCCCGAACGAATCCCCAGAGCTGCTCCTTCCTGCCGAAAAATCCTTGAGCACGGGGCGGGCATCAGTTTCTGCGAATTCTGAAAATCCTTGAGGTGTACTAGTAGTATGCACTATGTTTTGGTTACCAGTTCAGCTTTGTTCACCAGCCAGAAACTCATTTGCAACTGGTTAATTTCGTTGGGTTTTTTGGAGTCTTGTTGTGGCTACAGCTGGTTCCATGTTGCCAAGAATAATTTCACGAAGAAGATGCCTGCCCCTGCTGCTGGATGGCCTTGTTTAGCGGGCTAGTGGAATCCTTGCAAGCAAGCAGCTGGCATCTCGTTCTAGTTCTTTTTTTTTTTCCTCTACCTTTTTCTTCTCTGGGTTGACCTACGCTACGCATTGGGTGTTGCGTGAGTTGTTCACGTCGAGCACCAGTTGTATGAGAGGACCCCCACTCTTACCAATGGCCAAGCATATTTGTTTTTCGAATTAATATCGTCAAACTTTTTGTGTATAAGCAAAAATAGCTTTTCACCCGTCACAAATTCAACTGCCAAATGTGCTAGTAGTAATAAATAGTAGTAAAGAAACTATAACATGGTGGAAACCAAGCAGTGTGTTTAATTTAATCCGGCTGTTTGTTTTACCGTTCCAATGTTTCTATTTCTTGAAAATGGTGTGTAACCATGTCGTTCAATTGAAACCACAGGGTTGTGACGCCGCCGTCCTCATAGCGTCCAAAAACAACGACGCCGAGAAGGACGCGGAGGACAACGAGTCGCTCGCCGGCGACGGCTTCGACACCATCAACCGAGTCAAAGCCGCCGTCGAGAAGAAGTGCCCCGGCGTGGTCTCCTGCGCCGACATCATGCACCTCGCCGCCAGAGACGTCGTCTACCTGGTAACCGCCACCTTCCTAGCTAGCTACTCCTCTCCGGCCATCCATGGCTTCCGAGTTCCGAGTCCTCAGCCATGCCAATTGCCAACGACGTTGTGATTGGTCGCAGGCGGAAGGCCCCTACTGGCGCGTAGAGCTCGGCCGGCGCGACGGCCTCGTCTCCAGGGCCAGCGACGTCAAGGGGAAGCTGCCCAGCCCGGACATGCACGTCAACGAGCTCATCCCGGTGTTCCAGAGGAACGGCTTCACCACGGTCGACATGACCGCGCTCTCGGGGGCGCACACCGTCGGCTTCGCGCATTGCACCCGCTTCACCGACCGGCTCTACAAGTACAGCAGCAGCGTGCAGACGGATCCGTCCTTCAACCAGGACTACGCGGATCAGCTCAAGCAGGCGTGCCCGCCCAATGTCAACAAGACCATCGCCGTCAACATGGATCCTGTCAGCCCCGTCAAATTTGATAACAAGTACTACTCCAACCTCCAATACGGCTTGGGGCTCTTCACCTCCGATCAGGTGCTGTACACCGATGGGGCAACAAGGCCGATCGTCGACAAGTTTGCCGCCAACCAGAAGGAGTTCTTTGATGCTTTCGTAAGCGCCATGATCAAGCTGGGGAGGTTAGGGGTGAAGACCGGGAAGGATGGAGAGATCAGAAGAGACTGCACAGTCTTCAACCACTAGTAGAGGGCTGCAGCAGCATGTTGTAATTCAGATTATGTGATGCTGTTTGGAGTTGAGATACATATACTGAAGTTGATTCTTTTTTCTTTTCCTTTTTTTTTTTTTGCCAACAGTTGCCTAATCTCGAAGGTGTTCTTCCTTCTTTCCTTCCTTTTTCTTTTTAAAGACTTTTTTGTGCTTATTATTTTTGGGTGCATTTTTTGTACAGATTGAAGAGTGTAATACCATGAACAACTTGAGGAATTTTACATGAAAAAGGTTAATCTGATGATAGGGCTAATAAAGGAAAATATATTTTGGCTCATCAGCGGTTTGTATATGTGCAATGTTGCCACATGATCTGTTTTTTTTTTAAAAAAAGAAAGATCATTTGAAGAGGTCGATAGAAAGTGCACTTCGAGTGTGGACATTGATTAATTGATTGGCCAGTTTCAAGAATATGAAAAGGAGAAGAAAGAGGATATCGGCATGTTTACAAGGAACACCATACACTGACGGCTGAGGCGCAACCTTGAGCATTAAAAATTAACTGCCAGCCTTTCAAAAGTTAACCACTGACCTGAAAGAGCTCATGAGAGTTTAGGGTAACTCTTCATCCAGCTGACTTCTAGAAGTTTTAACTTCCAAATTAGCAAGCTGACTCAAATTCCGTCATCACCATGAATATATAACAGAATTTATAACTCTTGAACATATATGAAACACAAGTACATAATTGCTTCAAAATGGAAGATCAAGTGATCAGCAAGTGTACTGAGATTGGTTATTGCTTTAATCAGCCGTTGCATTCACTTCCTGATTGCCTTAATCAGCCGTTGCATTCACATCCTGATTGCTGATTCCATTCTGTCAAGGTGTAGTTACCTCCATGCATAATTTATAACCGTAGTTGGAGTCCAGATCAATGCATACGCCTAAAGACACCCAAATACTCCATATTTTTTATAAGCCCAACACTCCATTAGAAATAGAAGATGAAGCTGAACTGAAACCTGAAGACCAGAACTGGTTTCCCAAGAAAGAGCCTGCAGAAACAACTGAACCATCACTAACCAGTCATCCTCTTCTCTTTAGGCACTTCACTTATATCCTAGAATCTCAGGGGCACAGTGCACTTAGCATTCCTCTCACTGGACAGTATTTCACCTGAAGAACATCTTCCCTTATCTGGTTCTTTTCTCCCTCTCTGATTTACCTTTTTCAAATTTTTCATACATCTGCTGGAAATGGATTTATCAAACTAATCAGCAAGCGATAAGCATAAACGCCAAAGAATGCTGTATTGTATGTATTCACTCTTAGAAGCAGAACAGTACAATAGCTTCCTTTTACAGTTTCAAATGTCATATGCAGCAAGAAAACTACACCTGTCAGTCTGAAACTACATGTGCTTTTTTTAATGGCCAACGGGAGGGGGAGAATCCCCACCTGATTCATTCATAGGAGCTTCTTGCAAGCCCAGAAAATACATGAGTTTCCGCAGACCGAAAAAAAAGGAGCAACATTGTGGGGGATAAACACAACACTTAGCTCATACCCTAACTCTGCATGTGTATTATCTCTAGACAATTATCCAAATATGGAGAAAAGGCCTGTTTATATGATATAAGCTTCTCAATCAAGAAACTCTAGCCACAAATATTAACTGATGAAGAATACATTTGGGTAACGGAATATCAAATGAATAACCTCAGAGCCAGTTATTTGGAGTTCAGCCTTCAGTAAGATAAGGATCACAGGACAATGTAGACAGATAAGAAGCGAAATAGCATATCTGATTCTGCATTATGGAACAGCAAATGGTCTTTACATCCGCAATATATACTTATCATCAAAGGCAATTTGATTCACATATACTTTGCTTAAAATGTGGAACTGATGTCCAAACTCAAGTGCACACCAAATATCTCCAAGACAATGCACACAATCAAGTAGCCTGAACTAGCATGGCATTTGAACACAAACTTCTTCAGAAATGTGCACTGCACTCCACCGACCTACTTTTCACTTAGTGGGTTCAGCTGTGATACACTCTAGTAGAACAAAACATTATGAATTTGAAAGTGCATGTTGTTTGTAAGCCGTATAGCAATGTACACAGTTACAAATGGAATTGTTGCCAACCACATTATTGTTAGCTTGTATTTTCTTCTGTCTTTGTTAGCAGGGAACAGCAATTGGAACATTTGTGTGTTATAATTTCTCTATCATAGTATGTTCATCCCAAATTGACTTCATTTAATTTCATAAAATTGCATTCAGCAATTAACATGAGATTTCTATATATCAATAAAAGAATACATAAAATTCAGAACGAATCTATTTTTAGTCATCAAGATTGTGACCATATACTGAAGACTTGAGTTGGGACACTGCATCGCCATTTTGCAGTCTCCCCCCACTTACTGCACTGAATACATGCAACTCCAACAATCTTCTGTACTGGCCTTGTTCAATCTCTGCTTCATTCGCACCATGTAGTAGCAGAAGCTCGATAATGCAATCTTCCCAATCAATACCATCACACGAACCTCTTCTTCGTCTCTTCTTCCTGGCAGCTGGAACATCTGGCATCTCTGCCACATCGTCACTCCGAATGATGCGATCTGTGTCATCCATCCTCTTTCGCCCTCGCTTCTTCCTGGCCAATTTTTGTGGGGGGCAGACATCTTCATTTCTCACAGGAGGTTGTGAATGGCTAGCTTTTGCAGCAGGAGCCTTCCTAATCGCATCAATCCGCTGCTTAGCAGCTTCGATGCGTGCTCTCCTCTGCTTCTGTAACTCCATACTAGCAGCAAACGACGGTGGAGGTGCATCATAGCCGATGTCGATATCCACCAGCTCCTCAAGCTGCATGTTCTTTTTCCAACCATCATCCACCGTGTCCAACCATGGCTCCAGCTGCAGTCCTCCTTTCCATTGCTTCCTCCTGTCAGTGCCTTTGCCAACCTTCCCAAGATTCTGTACCTGGGCAAGCCTCTGTAAGACATTTTGGTAAGCATCTGATAGGCCTTTCTCTGTGATCTTCTTATCCTCAAATTCCTTGTCGTCCCGCCCCGAATCCAGGAAATCGAAATCATCAGCAGCCGCAGGAACATTCTGGAGGTACTTGGACTCGTCGTCATCAACAGAAGTGTATGCCTGCACAATGGCCGCAATGTTGGGAGCGAAGCTCTCGAGGAACTCTTCAGAAGGGTCGGACTGCGACCGCATCTCCATGAGCCGGAGCAGGACCGGGGCGTTGAGGAGCAGGTTCTTGGCGTTGACGTCGGCGCCCCACGGGAGCAGCTTCCGCGCGACATGCACCAGCGCGTCAACGAGCTCCCTGTATCGGAGGAGGCTGGTCCTCGACCCCGCCGAGATGTCCCGGGCGATGTCCTCCACGGAGAGCGAGGTGACCCCGTTCACCTCGGCAGAGAAGGCGATGAGCGCCGCGATGACGGGGAGCGGGAACCGCCCGGTGGTGAGCGACCACTTGGAGGCGCAGCGGAGGAGGAATCGTGCGTGCGCGAGAATCGCCTCCGCCTTGCCATCGGCGGCGGCCGCGGCGAGCGAGGGCGAGAGGTGCACGGCGCGATCGAGCGCGGCGGCGTAGTCGAAGCAGGGGAGGGGAGGGAGGGAGAGGCGTGCGGCGACGCGGGAGACGAGGTCGGCGAGGGCGGGCGCGGAGCAGAAGGCGGCGTCGGCGGCCTCGGCGAGGGAGAGCGGGAGGCGGTGGGAGCGCGCGACGAGCAGGGTGCAGGCGGCGCCGAGGGCAGGGAGGAAAGCGGAGCCGGGGGTGGCGAGCTCGCCTTCGGTGGCGGACTTGGCCATGCGGAGCGCCTCCTCGGCGCGGGTATGCGAGAGGCCGAGGCGAGTGGCGATGGAGGTGATGCCGGCGGAGGCCCCGGCGAGCTTCTGGTCGCGGTAGGCGGTGTCGGCGTTGTTGCGGACGAGGGAGGAGACGCGGAGGTCCAGGCCGCCCGAGTCGTTGAAGGTGGCCTGGTGGACGAACTCCGAGGCGCCGGCGCCGTGGACGAGGCCGCAGGAGGTGCAGACGAGCACGCCGGAGTCCGGGTCCGACACCACCGCGTCCTCGCCGCACGAATCGCACGTGGAGCCCATCGCGCCGGCGAGGGCGGGGCAGCAGGCGCGGCGGCGGGGTGGGCGGCTTGCGGCGGAAGGAAACGAGTGGGGGAACTGGGGATTCGATTCGAAGGGGCGGCGATCTTGTTACCCGATTTTATGGGCCTGCCCTATCTATGTACCCCTATGCTGGTTTGGTTTGTCGACCGACTCAAGTGCGTAATCGCGCGTTTCTAAAAAAAAAAAAAAAAAAGAAGTGCCCCACGAGGTGCTCGATCGACGGCACTAAAAAAGTGAAAAATCCATGATATATGCAACATGTTCGAATTTGAGACCCCTTTCAAAACACAAAAAACATGCATAAAATTTGTAGAGAATAATTTAATTTCACGGAAAAAACACGTGAAACAAATTTTGCGTTCCTAAGCATGTTTGATTGCGTGAATTTACGCTGCCCGTTATTGTCCTTGTATATGTGCTTCAATCATCGTACTGGGGAGACTGGGATAGTGACCCATCATGGGTAGTTATTAGCCTTGGGCACGGGATTGAAGATGATGTGTTGGAAGAGTTTTTTTTTTTTTTTTTTTTTTTGATAATGTACACATTGTGATTTGTGAAGAGGCCAAGGGAGAGAGAAAGCACTTTGACATGTGAAAAAGGTTGCATTGACTTCCATTCGACAAACCCATTTTTCATTAAATAGAAAAGGGAGTTTCATAAATATTTCTTCCCGTTAACATAGAAAAAAGTCTACATCACCCGCTCACATTTGCAAGGTGGTCTACATCACCTCCTGATCTTCAAAACCGAATATTTAACAACCCAACGTTTGCAAAACCTGACAAATAACCCCCTTAGACCAAGGTTATCAGAAAGTGCAAACGTACTGTTTACAGTGCGCAATGATTGCTTTTTCACTCTGTGTACAGTGCGCAAATAGTGTTTTCCACATCCATTTCCACTGCCTGGTGACCCTAGTCTTAGGTGGTATTGGTGACGTGGCGTGCCACACTGGCAGTAGGGCACACATGTCAGTTTTTTCTTTTTTTTCTCTTAACTCGCCCTATTTCTCTCTCTTCCTCACTACGCCGTCGGCCGCCTGCCTCCTCCGCGTTCCTTCGCCTGCCCGTGTGCCAGCGCCGTTTGCCGCCGCCGCACTCTCCCGGCCCCTCCCCGTGTGTCGTCTCTGCCCCCTCCGCCGGCCTCGCTCCCCCGTGCTAGACCCCGCTCTCTTTCCCTGTGTCCCTACTCACGTCGCCGGCTACGCTCCCCCCCCCGGCCCCGCCTCGGCGTCACTCACCGTCCCTAGCCAGGTCCAAGCGCTCCAAGCTCTGAACACCTGGTTTTGTCATCTCACAAAACCGCTAGTGTGGTTTTAGTTTAGACGGTCTCCTATTTAAATAGGGACACAGATCCGGTGCGGCATTGCACATGCAATGACAAGCACTGACATATGGTCCCACACATCAATGGCTGCCATTGCATGTGCAGTACTCCGCGGGATCCCTCTCCATTTGAATACACCGGGTAAATTTTTTTATTTCAACATTTCAAGTTTCAACAGATCACAAAAGAATATGTTCTCCCCTTTGATAAGCGTAGAAAGATCCCCAGCTTATTGTGTGTGCACACAAATTTGTCCAACTAATAAAGACAGCAAAATTCGAGCAAAAGCCAACATTTCCACCATGAACTTTCATAAACTACGTGATAATGATTCACCCATCTGCAGCATTTTTCATGAAATGCTGCTCGAGAGATTCTGACCTTCTGCAACTCGGGCGCATCAGCATAGCAGATGAAACGCAAAGCTCCTTTTCTGCTCTCAAAGAACCTGTGCAGGACCAACACTACACGGCAATACCTGTACAGGCATACCAGACTAAATTCAAAACTGGAGTATGTTTTCATAACTCTAGAGCTATATCATGCCCTCTGGCCCTTGATGATTCATCTTTCAAGTGCGTGGTTTCCCGTATAGATTCGTGTACACGATCTTTGTCCGGTAGACCAGGATCAAGCTCAGGACAACAGCAATGATGCAGAATCCAGACATAATCAGGGATGAGAGGAAGAAACAGATGGCACCCTCACACTTCAGTGCTGCGGCTTCAGATACCATGTTAACCACTCTGCCAGGCATTGCCAGCAATGTAGAGTTGTGGCGCTGCTGAGCCTGCTTTGCTGCTTCAGCGTCGTAGATGCCACTGGCAATAACCCCTGAGAATACCAGGGAACCTGCTGGATTTGCGACTGTGAGAAAATTGTACAGTGTTCCAAAATTCTTCACCCCAAACAGTTCAGAGGCAGCGGCTGGCACAATTGCCCAGTGGGCACCATAGCCGAGTCCGACAAGCAGGGTGCCAACGTACATTGTCCCAGGCCAAGCCATTGCAAAGTTGAAATGCCCAATTGCCATCATAATTTGAGCTATTGCTAATGCAATTGCCCTTGGATATGCATAATCTCTGAAAACAGATGAAGGAATGCAAAGATTAGAGAAGAAAAGAGCTGATGTGAATAAGATACATTTTTTTCTTTGAATTAGGAATCGAGCAACTCGGAGTTACCCTTTTCATTTAATTCATGATTGCCAAAACTATAAGTTGCGCACACCAATCAGTTCAACCCAAAAGCTCGAGCTGATAGGAAAAGGTCAGCAATTCACTTATACTTCAACACCCTGCCCCCTCTCATGTGCAGGCTCCCTCAGACCCCCAACGTAGAAATACCAAAATAGGAGTTGGATACAGCTATTTTGTTTAATTGCCCCTGCTAGGATTTGAACTAGAGATCTCTGGCTTTGATACAATATTAATTGAATGTGCTTATCAGTTCAACCAATAAGCTTAAGTTCCTAGGGAAAGGTGGAAAAATCACTTAAACTTCAACAAAAAACAAATAATGTAGTATTGCCAGCTTTGTCCACATGTTACTTTTGTTCATATCTACACGTTGAGTATACTACTCCCTCTGATAGTCTGATCCCAAACATAAATTTAGGATGGGGGTAGTAGCTTATTATAGTACTTATAATTTCCTATTCTTCTGTACTTTGCATTTGCCAGCATGGTATACCAATTTGTCAACCTTGATAATCAGTCTCGCCATTTATCATGAACACTAGTTCAGGCAAAAAAAATATATCTTAAATAAAATTACGGCAGTAACAAATACTAGGCATAATTTGGTAAAAAAACACAATTCAACATGGAGGGCGAACTATGCTCCTAAAAAGAATTTGAAAATGGTTCAATTCATAATTGGTGAATGCTCTTGATACAGGCTAAACAAGATACTCATAAGATGGCACGCAAAGTACTTTCTATTTAGCAAAGAGGCATAACAATCTTACTTGACAATAATCTCAGAGAAGTACCCTCCAGCAATACGTCCAAGAAAGTTCCAGATGCTAATCATTGACACAAAAATGTGGCTTTCCTCATAACCCAATGACTCGCTCATTTGCCCAAGATTATCAATGACAGTGAGACCAGATCCAGAGCCTAGCAAAAGGGAGAAAAATAGAAGCCAGAAATCAGCCTTGATGAGTGCTTGCATCAGTGTGAAATCTTCTCCACGCCGTGGCCCTTTCCTCCTCTTAACCCTGACAGCACCAACAGCAGCTGCCTGAAATAGCTTTGCCTGCAATTCTGCTATCCTTTTTTGCCTCTCTGAGGCTGGAAGTAGATCAACGTCCTTTGGCTTTTCATCCTCCACCTCACTGAGTATAACCTCCTGTTGCTCCTCAGAGGACGTTGATGCACTTGCTTCTTCTTTCCGAGGTGACGGCATCAATAGTGCAGACAAAGTCTCATCGTCATCCGAAAAGAAGCTGAGTAGTATTGGGATGACTATTGGAGCTAATAAAAAGATGATTAGAATGATGGTCAACAAGACAGTCACTGTCTGGCTTAAGTCAACAAGGTCTTCCAATACCATGACGCCCATCAGATAAGCAGCCAAGAGCAAACAAACACTGTATACAAATGTGAAACTTGTGCCATCAGAAGGCCGTACTTGTCTGTGGCCTCCAACAGGCCTTACAATGAACATTAAAGCTATAACAACCATTGTTGGACCGACTGCAACCATGAAGATCAGTGCAGCATCATCAGGCGAGTGTATCATTGCATAAAACTGTGTTAGGATTGCACCACTTAATCCAGCGAATCCCTTAAGAATACCAACAATTGGCCCACGGCTCTTGGGGAAATTCTGAACACATGAGACGAGCGCAGCAGTGTTGAAGTATGTCTCGCCATTGTTACCAACGAAGATTAGAATGCACATCTGGGGAAGGATGATGAACTTTTAGTATGACAACCAACATGAAATTCAATGACTTGAAAAATAAAAAAATTCCATTCCGCACTGGTGATTAGGAAATGATTCATGGTTTTGAAAGACAAAAGCTGACTAAGCTTGCATCTTAATATACCGTAGCAGTTGGGTGCTATGTTAATACAGCATAGGGTCTGGTAAAAAACGCACTTGGTTTCTTATAATTGTCTTTCTATCTTGATTTGTCTTGTAATTTATGAGAGATCAAAGGATAAAATCCAAGAAAACTAACATTATTATTCACCTAACATTTAGCCAGTGAGATGCAAAACCATGAAACAAAATAGCATTTACGCATCACAAATCATTAGTTTCCGATCTTGAGCTATTTTTTCCCCGGAACGCTTATCTTGATCTCAGGAACTTCAACAGCACAACTCATAGTGGCCACAAGAACCGGAATGTGCTTTGGAGCTCTAAGACATGCCATACTTACTTTCTTAACAAGGACATAATACTGTGATGTATTTCGTGTTTTTTTACCCCTGAAAAGATCAAGTGAGTGGTGAGCCTGATGCCACTGTATTATCTGGTATACAGATAACAATCAAAGCTGATGTTAACGTTATAGATTGTACATTAAGGGGATGGAATAGGATATTGCAGTTAATCATAGCATTTCCAGGGCATTGGATAATGACGTATGACCGAAGGCATGTGGAAAGCAGGAAAGCGACCACATTCAACAGATTGTATATCAAATTGTCTCAATGAAATTTGGAGAGGTTCAGAATATCCATTTCTGCAATAGCCGCACCCCATGCTATAATGGGAACTCAGCAGTAAACGTCGAAGTTCAGCTGCAACAGTATCCCAACACAAGGAATCAACTGCCCATTTTATAAGTGAAGACAGAGTACAAGTGCGACTCTCCAACCGTGACGGTATACTATTGCTAGTAGTGATTTGGACACTGATATCAAACCACGTGGTGGTTGAAGCAAGAAGATTTGACATGGGGCAGCATGATTAGCTTCCTTGATCCCAACCTTAGAAAGTTCAACCTTAGCGAAAACGGCAGAACTGTATCGAACATCAGGCTACACGCGACGATATGACTGAAAGCTTGAAACTACAACCAGGACCGCATTCAGAAACCCCCCAAAAATTCAACATATATTCCACACAAAGGCCGTGCACGCGACAGTCACGCGCAAGGAAATTTAAGCGCTGGTAGAGAAGAGGTGAGCGCGACATGCAACCAACCAATGCAGCCGCCGGGTAACAGGAGCATCGTAATTAGTAGTACTGCTAATGCTAATGCTAATTGGGAAGGGGGGGCAAAAGGGGGAAAAAACAGCGGTCGGAGAGATCTCACCGCCCAGAGCGGAGGCACGGGGACACGGCGCGTGACGGCGAGCCAGACCCATCCGTACCCGACGAGGTTCTGCGCGGCGCCGACGAGGAGCCCCGCCCAGAGCGGGAGCACGGCGCAGAGCGTGCCGGCGAGGAAGCCGACGCTGTCGCCGAGGTCCTTGGCGACGCCGAGCCCGGCCACCTGGCGCTGGTTGTACCCCAGCGAGCTCTTGATCACCGGCGAGATGCTGCCGAAGAGGTATCCCACGCCGGCGCAGGACTGCATCCACATGGCCGCCACGAACACCAGCCAGCGGTTCCGCAGGAACCCCCGCACCCGGCTCCCCACCTCCACCATTGCGCCTCCCAGGCAGCTTGCTCAACCAAGACGAACAAGGGTCCGGCCACGGCTCCGGCCCACCAACCAACCACGGGATTGGGAGCGCCCGGCGCGTGCCGGGGGGCCGAGGCTTGAGGTGAGGCGAGCCTGATCCCCAACCGACCGACGACGAGGAGACGGGACGACGCGCGGCCGGATTGGGCTTGGTTGCGCGCGGGGTCCGGCAGCGGTGGCCTCGCCGTGGCCTTTTATTGGTCGCCGATAAGAATGCCTCGCGTGCGGGGTGCGTGCGTGTGCTTCGCTTCGCTCCCCCAGGCCCAGCGTCGTCGCGCATAGGGAAGGAAAAAAAAAAAAAAAAAAGGAAATGGACGGGCGTGGACGGGGGCGAGCTGGGCGGGCTCGGTTTCGCTTTCGCTGCCTGCGGCACTCTGGACGGCCGGGTCGGGATCGGGCGGCTACGGCTACGCTGGCGCGGCCGGGCGCGATCCGCGATGGCGACTCGGCGAGACCGCCGCAAGAGGAGGAGGAGGGGCACTAGGCAGGCAGGCGACAAACGCGGGCAGGGGCAGGGGCCAGCGTAATTCATTGGGTACACCCTCCGCCGTCCACCCACCCTCCTTCGGTTTTTCTTCTCCAATTGAGCCCATGTTAGTCCGTTAGCCCGCTTCCTCTCCTGAGCGCCGCCGTCGTCTTCCTCCCACGCCGCCGCCGCTCGCCGCTGACCTTCGGGGTTCGGGTTGGGGGTTGGGGGTCGGGGTTCGCCCTCGCCGGTGAGCTCTCCATTCCCTCCCCGGCCTTAGAGGGATGGCCGGGGAGGAAGGCCAGCCCGGCGGTGGTGGCGGGCGGCTGAGGCCGGCGGCGAGGGCGCCGCCGGCCGGCCGGGGTAGGACGGTGGTTGGGCCAGGGTGGGGCGGGGAAGCTCCTCGGCGACGGCGGACGATGGAGGCGACGACGCTCTGGCTTCGCCACTCCAGCGACGACGCTCCGGCTTCGCCACTCCAGCGAAGCCGGATTAGCTGGTGGCGGTGTGGAGGGCGGCGGCGGAGGCGGGGACGCCGAAGCCGGGGGCGGTGGTGGCAGCGAGGGAGCTCGTCGTGGCGCCGGCGGAGGTCGTCTTGGGGCGGGGTCGCGCGGCGGTGGGGCGGCGGCCGGCGGGCGGTGGAGGCCGCGGCGAGGGTGCCGATGCGCCGGCGGCCTCCGGGTGGCGGGGGTGGGACGGGGGCGTGGTGGCGCCGGCGGTGGAGGAGAGGAAGGAGGCGGCGGCGGGAGAAAGACGACGGCGTTGGAGGAGGAAGAAGGTAGAGACGAGGTGGGCCGGCTACGGCTACGCGGGCGCGGCCAGGCGCGATCCGCGATGGCGACTCGGCGAGACCGCCGCAAGAGGAGGAGGAGGGGCACTAGGCAGGCAGGCGACAAACGCGGGCAGGGGCCCAGGGCAGTCGCGGGCGGCCGGGCTTTTGCTGCGCTGCCGGAAGGGAACGGAAGATGCCAATCGACTGCGTTTGGTGTCAGTTGCCCGGACGGATCTGGCGGAAAATTCCAACGCGCGAGCATCACCTGCGCGATGTGTTTTGCGTCGTGACTCGTGTGCGCTCTCCGTATTCATTGCTACCACCACACTCCGTGCTTTTCTGTCCCTGTCACGTCTCATAGGCGGTGGGCCCGACGACACACCCAGTTGGGTTTTTGTTTTGGGAAAAAAAATCTAAGCAGGGCAGAAACGTGTTGGGGTTATCTGTTGATGCCACGCTACACGTCAGCCGTGTCTCGAACTGCACTTGCGGTGTGGAGTAATTTGTGAATTGTGAGGCGGAGAAAAGACATCACAAAATCAACCATGACAGTACATGCTATCTTCTCCACTCTCCAGAGAGAGTAGGAATAGTACTAGTATATAGTAGTGCTTATCAGGGCTGCTCCGTCCAACACAAGTGGAGTATATTAGACGGTTTGGACAAACTTCGTGGTTTTTTAACCCCTCTGTCCCTTTTCATTTGACGTTTGGTTCAAAATTGAACTAACCAACGACAAATATTTAAAAACGGAGATAATACTTATTATTGGTACCTTTATCTATTATAGTGTCAAAAGTAACTGACTCGAGAAAGAATGTAATTACTCTAGATACTGTACTCCACCAATAAAGGTCCAATGCTCACAAGTGCAGGCCATTCTTTCCTTTTGTACACCATTTCTTGTTTTTATTAGATTATATGGTTTTGCATATTTATATGGATTTGCTTTTTAGAATTATTCAATGATGTGATTGCTTCTTCTTCTTCTTCTTAAAGGGAAAATGTGCTCATTATGTCCTAAATGAAAGATAAACTAGCTTAACATTTTTTAACCCACTAGTTCATAGAATATTTTATAAATAAATGGTCAACACATATATTAAAAACGTTAAAATGGCATATTACAAATGTTGATTTTAGAATAAGAAAACAAGTGAACGTACACACATTGCATTCTGTTGCATTTTTTCTTGACAACATCACAATTCCATGAAATAAAAAGAAATGGTCTCATGGTTTGAGAAAAATACAGTTCAGTTTCAATATTTAAACTTGTTAATCACTTAGCAATCTTTTCCAATCAAATAGTGCTTTAGGCTATGTATATGTATTGTTGGTTTACGCCTCTGTCCTAATATCATACATCCATTCTATATCAATAATGCAAAACACGTAGAGAGGTGTGGCCAATTATATAATCCACCTGTTCCGACCAGATACCTCATATCCATGTTTCGGAAGATATTTAGCACATATCACCCAATACTCACTAGACTCAATTATTGCAGCCTACCGACAACGAACTAGGACAAAACATACACACAAACTATTTTCATTTTCCAATGTACCATCTTAATTTCTTATTCCAATCTATATAAATAATCATGTCTCCTGGATTATGATTTTGTTCATTTTTGCTTCCAAAACATTGCATCTCATTTTGTTGCAGTTTTTCTAGACAACATCACAATTACATGAAATAAAAACGGACCCATGATTTGAGAAAATGCATTTCAATTTGAGGATTCAAACTTCTTAATCACTCAACAATCCCTTCTAATCAAATCCCGCTTTAGGTTATGGATATGTATTGTTGGTTTACACCTCTAACCTGACCTCATACATCCATTCTATATCGATAATGCAAACCATTTAAAGAGGTGTAGCCCAAGTTATATAATCCATCTATTTTGACCAGCTACCTCCTATCCATGTTTTGGAAGATATTTTGCCTACATACCACATATCCCCAAACTCACTAGACTCAAAGCCTACTGACAACGAATCAACGCAAAGCATATGCACAAACTATTTTTTATTTTCCATTGTATCATTTTTATTTTTATTCCAATATATATAAATAATCATGTTTCTTGGATTATGACTGCGTACACTTTTGCTTCCCACAACACATGGTTTGCTCGTTCTCACACTTGTCTCAGCCAATCATCTATCCTTGCAATAATCTCAAACACGGAGTATGATAAAATAGATATGAAAAGTAATAATTCCTCCTGTCATTATAATCTATAATGTTTTTAGTACAATTTATACTTAAAAAAACGTCGTATATTAATGACCGGATGAAGTATCACACAGGGATGCGCTCATTTTTTTTGTTTGAGAAACACACAGGGAAAAAGTCAATCCAGGGTCCCTGAACTCATAGCAGAATCTTAGTTTCATCCTTGTGGTCGAAAACCAAGTAACGTGGGTCCCTAAACTTGTAAAACCGGTCACGTTTCATCCTTGGGTGAAACCGACCGTGGTTTTCGTTGACGTGGACACCGAAGACGCCATGTCGTCATGCCTACGTCGAGTGGACCCACATGTCAGTCAGCGGATGACCGGAAACATCCTCTCCTTCTAGCCCTCTCTCCTACCTTCGCCGCACCTACTCCCCATCGCCGTGGCCACCGTCATGGCCTCTGCTCCTACCATGCTGCTCCTGTACCCGCCGCCGCCCGCCCCCTTCCTGCGGCACAGCCTCACCTCGTCGCCGCCCTGCTCCACCCTCAGCGCGGCCCCACCTCGCCGACACCCCATGCGCCAGCCCCGCCGCATTGTTGTCCCTCCCCCGGCACCAGCCCGCTCGCCTCGCCACCGCCAGCCCCTTCCGGCGGGTGGTGCCATTGAGCGTTTCAGCGAGGCCCTCATAGGGCGTCTCGTGCACGGGCATGGATCGGAGGTCAGCAAGGCGGCTCCAGCCTCGATGAGGAAGAGGAGCCGTGTGGCGGAACCGCCCTGTTTAACCCAGATTAAGCGCACCTGCCACCTTTGGCTTGCAGTACACTTAAGCTGGACTAAACCCGGTAGTCCGTCGAGTGGCCTTCGGCCCTCGATAACACCAATCCCAGAGAAACCGACATCATGCACATTGACCCTCGATGGAGCCACAACCATTACATCATCACAGGCAATTGAATATAGATAGATAATAGAATATAGATTACAGACCAGTTCAAATTAAAGTTCCAAATCCAACATAGTCATAAAATATCTCTAGTTTTCAAATGTCTTGCAGCGGAAATAGAAATAGACCAGAGTTCAGATCATGCAGCGGAATTTTTGCAAAAGAGGATCCACATCAAGTCCACTGATGTTGTCCTGGTGCCACACACGTCATCTTCTAGTTATGTTGCACACATGTACCTCCTCCAACGCAGGGACACATGAGAAACTCCATACCTGTAAACCAAAAATGGGAGCAAACCCTGAGTACTAATTACTCAATAGGATTTAATGGACATGGCTTACGGCTGACACAAAGCATAGCTTACTACTCAATGTGTGTCTTTAGCCATTAATTTTAGCAAAGTGTTAATAGATGATAGCAGGATTTGACAGCTGCTATCCTTCATCATATTAAGAACAGATCATGATAACAGAAATAACTCTTTGCAGAAAAGTAAATCATAATAACTTGCATGAGAGTAATCCATCATCAGTTGTATATAAGTAGTCCATCATATACACCAAACATGTTGTATTTGAAAACATGCATATTAGCAATAGAATTTAGGTGATTACGACGTTGCCCGTCAGTGATATTTGACACTCTCACACCTGGTGAGCATCAGCGATTCGAATCGATTTTTAATTTCTGGGAATAATTAAAAATGCCAAGAGATATATGTTTACTAGCCATCGCGTTCCTCACATATACCCCCCATCTCCACCTGTCCCGTCCCAAGATTTACAGCGCCCCCATCTAACCCTTAGGAGTAGCCGTCTCAGGAGCAATACCACTGTGCCGGGTCAGCCCTCCCTCGACTTCCAAGCACCTCCCAAGTTCATCGGCCCCTATCAGTGGATGGGCAGAACCATGAATAGTAGGACGGGGCCGGTAAGACTTTCACCGGCCCCACGACCCGGATAAGCACTCCTAGCAATGTTGTGTCAATCAGCAGGCGAACAGGAACGGGCCTTATGCGACAAGGGCGGAGCCGGAGAACAACAACGCACACTACGAAAGTAAATTTACGCTCCGCCCCGTCTCAATTTAATATCAACATAAATAACCATAATTTGCATCATAGTAAGATTTCTGAGGTTTTGAAATATCACCCACGCGACGAGTGACAGTGCTCACTCGTGTCTACCCGTACCTAGCATTTCTATGCATACTCGTCCTACGAACTCTATTCATACGATCTAGGGCCAGGGCGGCCAAGGATTCTAATGCAGTAGGTTTCAATCGACTCCTAATGCATATGCGTAATCAATAAGCATTATTATATTTGCTGGGTAGTATGGTCCTGCCTACCTTCTCCGCTTGGGTTAGGGGGTGCTTCCTCGGTGGTGTGATCAGCAGTCGCGTGCGGGTCCTCTGAATCGTCCTCGGGCTCCTCAATCAGCGGTTGATCCGGTGGCAGCTCCTCGTTCGCGGGATCTATATGCATGAAAGGTGCAGATATGAGTGCAAGCGAATGCAAATGTATGCTCTTGCTGTAGATGAAATGCAGATGTTAGTATGCAGTATATACTTCATGCAAAATGACGTGTGTATAGTAGTTAAATCATTATACATGCACACACTCTGTGTAAAATCATGCTCATTTGTGAATAAAATTACGTACTCAAGATGTAGCAGTAAAATATAAACAAACGAGCCCAAACTTTTATGACACATAGATTCTGCATACCCAAGTCTACTGTCAAAATTTCAGCCCAATTGGAGTTATAATTATTTTATTAAAATTCCAGCAAGTTTTCAGCCCTACACCATGTCAGAATTTTTTATAATTTATTGGAATGGTTTCTGAAGGTGAAATTTTACCAGTGAGCTATACTTAGTATGAACTGCATGAACAAAAATTTACAAGCTAAAACTCCCAAGTTTTGACAGGACATCTATTTCCCATATATAAAACTAGTGCAAATTAATATGTATATATAAACAGTGAGAATAGCACTGTAGCATATACTTTCTGGACTCTTCAGCACTCCCATATGCTACTAGAATTTTGCTAAAATTTATCTTGCACATTAGTACCTATTTTTCCATTTATCTAGTTCTCCAAGTCAAGATTTGTCATTTTTAAATCACCATCAAAACTACATATGCAGGAGCTCATATTTTACCAGTAGTGTTCACAAACTATATAGAACGTAAGAAAAATACCACGGAGTCATATTCAACATATTTTGCATGGACCTTATTTCCAAGTTATCAAATAATGCATAAAGTATATGTAAAATGGTAAAACCATAAATGAACAGTAGGATATTGAGTCACCAGAAATTTCCACAGTACCAAAACATCCTAAGAAGGCTATTGACCGGGTTTCATCACCTTTGGTCTCCAACTAGACCATGTTTCCTATTTTTCTTGATTTATCATGCATATTCAAAAATAGGGCCAAAACCGTATATGCACACCTCCACATCATACCCACTGTGTAGATCTACTTACAAGGAGTACAACGCAACTGGGTTTACTTTTTTACGATTTTTATTTGATTTTATATGAATTTCCAAAATTTCAGCCGAAATATAGAAAAAAGAAATGGAAAAACATAAATCCAGGGACTAAAACAGAAATAAACCTAGATACCGGGGGTTAGGACGCAAGATTGCACACTCAGTGAATAGCGCTTATTTTTACAAACGGAAATACGAAAAACCCGGGGGGTAGATTCAAAAATCACCCTCCCGGTCGTCTACCTCCCGCCGGCGGCGCGCGCGCGCCGGCGAGCCTGGGCTTGCCGGAGCCGCGACGCGACGCGCATCGGGTGCGCGCGAGCGCGGGCTCCCGGTTGAGGTAGGCCTCGGCGGCGGGGAAGGCGAGGCGAGGTTAGGGGAGGCGGTGAACTGGTGGCGCACGGTGGCGTCGACGGCGTGGCCGTGACGTCGGGCGGCGGCGGATCTAGGCGAGGGGTGGGAGAACGGCGACGAGGTCTAGTGCCTCGGGTGTGCGGGAGCGAGGCGAGTGCGGTGAGGGTGACCTAGGAGCGTGGGGTGAACGGACGGCGGCGGCGCGAGCTTGAGCTCAAGCTCGGCCCGGCCATGGCGGGCGCGTCGGGGCGCGGCCCGATCTAGAGATTGGGGAAGGGAGAGGCGGCGAGTTCTACCTCGGCGGGTGCGCAAGGGCGAGGCGAGGTCGATGGCGGCGGTTGGAGCGGCGGAAACGGACAGAGGCGACCGGCGTAGAGAGCTCTAGGCGGCGGCTATGGCGTCGGCGCGCAGACGAGGGAGAGGGCGAGTGAGAGAGCGGGGCGCGGGGGAATGAACACGGACGGAGTTTCGGCCAGATGAAGGCGCGGGGCGCGGCCGGGGCCGATCCGTGGGCACGCGGGGGCGGCCGTACGTCGGCGGCCACGCGGCGTCCGCGAGCTGGGGGAGCGGGGCGGCGCTGACGAGTGTTTCCTCATTCTCTGTAATTCATCATTTTGACACATTTAGAGTCCGAATTTGAAAAAATGGTAATTTAATGAAATGTTCCACTCTTTGAACTCTACAACTTTGTCAAAAGGTTCAACCCCAAAATCAGTTTGTAAATATGAATTCCATCTGAATTTGTATGGCAGCCCTAAATTGGACAGAGGGACCTTTATTGCTTTGAAAATCAGAAAGTCCTAGTTACATGCATTTTCTCCCAATGTGCCCCTTGACAAGTTTGTTTAGAATTTTAAAACCTACAACTTCTCTAATTTGAGCTTTGCATGAAAGTGGATGTAGGTTAGAGTAAATTTGGAATTTAAAATCAGCCCCAATTTGGACTGGTTTTCTGTACTGACAATAAATGACCCTAATCATCTTGTAAACCTCATTATATGACAAGACCCCAATTAGCAAAGTTGTTTACCTTGTGTGGATCTACAGTTTTGTTAATATGGACTTCACCCAGATCTCAACAGAATTAAAGATATGACTACAAACATAGCATTACACATGAAATGACAGGGTTTTTCACTACGTAGTATAAACCAAATTTGTTTTCAATGCACCAATACATGTTATGCCATGATGCTCAATGATGAATGCTTCATGTATGATGAGTAATTATGCACTTGAGATGCTGGAGCATCACAAGCCGCTGCTTGACGAAGGCGAGGGGCGTGGAGGAGGCGATGGTGGTGCTGTGGAGTGTGCCGTTCTCGGTAAAGACGCAGGTGCGGGCGCCGGCGTCACAGGAGAGGACGTATCGCATGCGGCCGGCGTGGTGGGCCTCGAGGTGGATTGCGGCCACCACCGGCGAAGACCAGCGCGGCGTTGGTGGCCGCCACCATGGAGGATGGGCGGGGCGCGGGGGCGGGCTGCGAGAGTTGGACGCCGCCGCCTTAGCTCTTCTAGGGTGCATCCGCGCTTCTCTCGCCCAACCGCCGGATCTGGAGGGCCGCCGCCACCCGACGGAGCTCGAGCGCCGCCGCCACATCTACTCCTCGCGGCCGTCCCCCAACGCTCGATTGGCGTAGCTGCCTTCACGTCGCTCCTGTCCGTCGGCTGAAGCTTGAGCAGCGTCGGCCCGCTGAGGCGAGGGGGCCGGCGCGCGAAGGCGAGGGGGTTTGCGCCGGCGCGCGGAGTAAAGGCGCCCAGTGCGGGCACGCGAAGGTGATGCGGGCGGCGCCGGCCTGTGGAGGCAAGGTGTGCGGCGGGCGCGACGGAGAGGCGACCGGAGGAGCAGCACGCGGAGGCGCACGGAGGCGAGGCGAGGGGGGCGAAGTGCATGGCGGCGAGGTGTCCGAAGGCGAATCGAGCCCTACGGGCAGGAGACAGAGTAGCCGAGCAGGGGTGGAGATGGAAGAGGTTGAATCAGTTGGTTAGGGTGACATGTGGGTCTGGGTACACGTGGGCATGCTGACGTGGTGGGGTGTATGTCCACGTCAGCGAAAACCACAGTCGGTTTCACCGAGGATGAAACGTGACCGGTTTTACAAATTTAGGGACCGCATTACTCGGTCGACCATAGGGACGAAACTCAGATTCTGTTATAAGTTCAGGGACTCAGGATGGACTTTATATGCGCTCATGCGCAGCCCATTGGCACAAAAGCCCAGCCCATGAAGGCTGGATGGCGCTTCTAGCCCAGGTCCAACCCAGAGACCCCGTCGCGTTCTTTCTACGCCAACCCTGCCGCCCCCGGCCCCACCCAAGGGCCACATTCCCCAGCCAGCACTTCACCTCACGATCCGCTGCGCTATCTCTCTCTTCCTCCTCACACGGCGACGCGCCATCCCTCTCTCTTCCCCCCACAGAGCCGAAACCCTAGGGCGCGTGCGGCGCTGCGGCGGAGGGGCGAGGCGATGGACCCGGACGCGGTGGCGAAGGCCTTCGTGGACCACTACTACCGGACGTTCGACACCAACCGCGCCGGGCTGGTGGGGCTGTACCAGGACAGCTCCATGCTCACCTTCGAGGGCGAGAAGTTCCTAGGCCCGGCCGCCATCGCAGGCAAGCTCGGCTCGCTCCCCTTCCAGCAGTGCGAGCACCAGATCGTCACCGTCGACTGCCAGCCGTCGGGGCCTCAGGGAGGCATGCTCGTCTTCGTGTCCGGCTCCATCCGCACCGGCCCCGAGGAGCACCCCATCAAGTTCTCCCAGGTCTGCAGCCCCTCTCGTCCTCGATCCGGTTCCTCCCCGCCCCTCTCTCTCACAATCCCTCGCACACGGGCTAAGGCTTACCTTGATTGCGTGCGGTGCGCTGACCTGTCACATGATCTGATCTGTGGTCACTCCTGTGGTTCCTGGGTTGGGTTGGTCCCGATCTCGCAGTAGTAGAAGCAGGACCTCGATTTGTTTGTTTTTTATGAATTGTTTGCCTGATCTGTGCCTACTGTTCTGATGGGTTGGTCTCGAACGTTTGTCTGCTGTACTAATAGAGTTTTCATTGTGCATTGGGTTTCCATTTCGGAGCGCTTGCTTAGCTGCTGACTGTTGGTCCTGTAGTATTGGGAGACAATTTGTGTTCTTAGATCTTCATGCACCTGCTTTGTTTGTCCTTAGCTGATCCTTCAGTTGTATTTGGATTTGATCCTTAGCTATGCTGGTGTCTTGTCTATATGATCCGTTGGTCTTTTAACCCTTAAGAAATTGTTCACCTCGTTTTAATCAGTTTTAATCAAAAATACTAGTTTTAGCTGCAACTTGGGGGTTGCAGTTCCTCTATACATCTCAAAACGTAGATAGAGGATGACCAATTACTCTAGATTTGGGATGACTGTTGGAGTGAGGTTTTTTATGGCTAAACCTTAAGCGAAAAGTATATGAGGATGCTCTTAGGTTGTTTTCATATGTCCATCATTTGGTCATAGCATTTAAAGTTTATTGTTGAACTGTTGTAGTCCTTGCTGTGTTATAAGATTCAGGTGTTAAATTTCTATTTATCTCAGTGGCTTTCAGTACCCTTGCGAAGTCACTGGTTTTGGCAATATTTTTTAACACTACTGTTTAATGCTAGAGATATAGCCAATCAGCCATATGTCGTGCTCTACTGCATCTTTGCTAGCTTGCATGATTCAAAGACTCCAGTTTATTAATTTCTTGCTCCACTTTTTGTGTAAAAGTTTCATTAAACACTTCATAAATCCTTTTAGAATGCACTGAAAATTTTAGTGTCTGTGTCTTTCCTAAAAAAAATCCAGACATTGCGTTTCGGGGTTAATGGGTTATCTCTCGAGGCTGTTTAGTACATGAGACAGTTGCTTGCTTCTGAACCATGCCAAACACCATCTTACCAAAGTTACCTGCCTTCTATACATTTTTGTGCAATCTTACCATATTAGCCATTTTGCAGTTCCACTTCAAATTTTGTGGCAATTAGAAGGCTAATTACAGTAATTTGTAGCTTTTAAGCTAACCTTATTAGTTTAGGAATCTTTACTAGCTTGTACTACACGCTACATGCCCATTTGAAGTTATAAAGCTCTGGTTTTATGTCCAGTATGTTTCGACCATTTGTTGGAATAAACGCACAGAACTTTTAACTTGCCCTACTTCCTGCGTAGCACTAGCACCTTACCAATGATAATAGGATTCTTCAGCTTGTATATTTTGGTCTCGAACTCCTGATATGGATTTAGGTGTCTGTTAGAATGTGCAATGTGGAGATTCCATTGAGAGTTTATCTCTGCATCGGGTTAATGATATATGGTGGTTGCATTGGGTTAAATGATATATGGCGGTTCCTTTTTCATACAGAGTAGTTAATCTAGATGCCTCCTGCAAAGCTATATCGAATTTCAGTAGCACCCTCTCTTAACCAATTCATGTTTTGCAAAACTGTAAGATGCATGGAGTGCATTCTTTTTATACAGAGTGAACCTGTTGCTTGATAATTCTTGGTTGATGTTGTTTCTTTACATTCGTTTAGCTTGACTATCCTGCATTTCCATCTCATGATATTCTTCTATTTCTTCAGGCGTTCCATTTGATGCCATCACCGGGAGGGAACTTCTACGTGCAGAATGACATGTTCCGCCTGAACTATGGTTAAAGGGCCAAAAACTCCTGCAGGAAACATTGTTAAGGGCTTCATGTTGAAATGACCTGAATGATGCGGCTACCCTTGGTCTGTTTGTTGGCTGCTTAAGCTTGTAGCAAGAAATTGCTAGACTTCATATGTTTGTGTTGGATTATTTCTCTTGTTATGAATCATGAACTATGGTTGCGTGGGCACCATTTCTGTGTGGAATGTGAATGAAAACTGTCCAAATCTATTCATGTGTGGGTTCCGTGTTCTTCCCTTCTCCAAAACCATTATCGTCGGTTGATGTGCATTGCATTTTGCCGCAACCTTAGGGCCTGTTTGGATCCTTTGGCAAAAAGGCAAATAGCAAAAATTTTGCTTTTTTTTTTTTTGCCATTTGGCCCCAAACACCCTTTGGCAAAAGGGAAAGAGCAAAATTGAAGGGGAAAAAAGTGTCCAACCCTATCCACATCTCACCCGCCTCCGTTCTCGCTCGGTCGCTGTCGCTCCTTTCCCTGCCACACCCCGCATCCGCCCGACCCCACCGCCTGGCGCCTCCGCCTGACCCCGCCGCACTGAGGCTTCGCCCGACCCCAGCGCCTCCGCCGACCTTGCCTTTGCCGACCCTGCCGCCAGCGACCGCCTTCGCCTCTCCCTCACGCCCACTGCCAGCAGCAGCCACTACTTCCTGAGACCGCGCCCACGTCCTCACTGGCCGAGTCCACCGCCACCGGCGCATCTCCTCGGCCTCCGACGACCCCGCCGCAGGACCGGAGATGGCCGGATTTGGGGCTGATGGGACCCGGGATGTCTTCTCCCAGCCCGATCCGTACTCCCCTGACGAGGGATTTGATTTCTACTCCGACGACGCGGCCCGAACGCCGGTCTCTCGTCTGGGCATGGAAGGTCTCGCCCTCAACTCGTAGCCGGAAGGGTGGCCCTACCTGGCGAGGTACCAAAGCCTGTTGCAGTCTGACGGCGGGAGCGGAAGCGACGGCCGTAGGAGGCCCGTTCGTTCCCCTCCACCGCCCCGTGGCACAGGAGACCCGATCTGCACAGTTGGCCTTCGCAAACCACGTGGTCGAGGTCTGTCATCCAGCCGCGGCCGAGGTGGTGGGTTGCCACCTGCCTCGGTTGCTCCCGGTGGTCCTTCTGGTCCTCGGCACGGCGCCAGCGACGGGACGGAGCTTGAGGATGACGAGGACGTGCAGGACATCGTTCAGGTATTGTGATGCTTTGTGCTCGATGCTTGATCATTGCTATTTGAGGATGACGATTTGGTTGCATACAATTTTAGGTTGAAATCACTAACATAGTAATTAAAACGAGAACAAAAGGAAACATGGATCAGGCGATGCAGTTACCAGTACCAACGAAGCCTTCATACTTTAGAATTTTTTTGCCTCATATGCTCACTGACAACCTACGCTTCTATTGAATGCTTGGATAGATTATCTTGTTTGCAACAGCCTATGAAACCTACATTGCCTTGCCTCCCTTCCTTGCTTCTGAGATGCCCATTAATTTAGCATGACATGTTAAAATCAGCATTGGTCCACTCAGGATATTTGCAACTTCAGTTCATCTTATCTGTAATGTGTTCTTATTGTTCTTTTGTATGTTATATATGCATGACATGTCCTTGTGATGCATATTACTGTAGATTGACAAAAGCAAAAAAAGTATTGCAAAGAAAATTGACAAGGCAAATTGGTCGAGTCACAATAATACTTTGTTGCTTTAACTCCTCTCTGAGCAAATAGGGTTAGGTAATTACAACAAAGGAATCATGTATAGAGAGGGGTATAGCCAGCTTTGTGCAAAGTACCATTGCGCAACAGACTTAAGGCATGATACGAAGCAGCTCGGTGGGCTAATTAGGACTCTAAAACAGATGTATGGGTTCATAAAAGATATGCACACTGACAGTGGTTTAGGCCGTGATGACCAAGGATGGCCTACTGCAAGCAAAGACTGGTGGGATACAAAAACAAAGGTAATTGTCCTTGCATTTCAATTGTGTCGAATTGAATTTTACTTAGCCGCAAGCAAAGACTGGTGGGATACAAAAACAAAGGTAATTGTCCTTACATTTCAATTGTGCAGAATTGAATTTTATTAAGCCATTCTAATTGTGTGTTGTTCTTTTTTTCTCAGGGATGTCCAGAATTCAAGAAACTGAAGTGGGGACCTCCAGAATATTTTGATTTGCTAGAGCACTGTTTTCATGATGTAGCTGTTGATGGATCGAGTGCATTTGTTCCCGGCCAAGAAGAGGACGAGGCGCTTTACGAAGATGAGGCACAGGAAAATGAGGAAGAGGAGCTTCAAGGAACTGAAAACAGCCCTATGAGTTCCAGCGGCCATAAAAAGGCCAGCAGTACAAGTACTAGGTCTTCTGCAGATAGTCCTATCAAGAAGAGCAAGAGCCCTATGTTGAAGGTGATGAAGCAATACCTTCACATGTCTGCTAGGCAATCAGCTGAAAGGAATCTATTTTTGAAGAAACTTGGGAGCAAACAAGAAACTGCTGAGGCAAAGTTGGAAGATGCAATTAAAAAAGCACAACAGTTGGCAAAACAAGCTAGGTTAGATGAAATTAGTCCAGAGTTTTATGCAGTATCCCATATCTGCAAAGATGAGGCACTCATGAAGTTTTTCATTAACATGGAGACATCAGAAGGCAGGGTGGCATTCCTGAAAAGATATTGCAAGAAAAAAAATCTATATTAGTGTACCATATTGATGTAATAATTGTATGTGCAAACCATGTGTGTCACTGCATAGTTGTGTGCCTGTTCTATTTGTATTGAACTATGTCGTTGTCTGTAATGTTTATGACCTATTACTGTTTGTTGTGTCATATGTCATTATTTCATTTGTTTTCTGATCCATTACTGTTTGCTGTCTCACATATCATTGTCTCATATATTTACTGATCCATTACTGTTTGTTGTCTCACAGGAATTGGATGGTCAGTTGGATTCAAGTGACGAAGAGCCGCTGACCTTGTTACAGGAGGACGCTGAGCATGAGAAGCAAGTGATGGAGACGATCTTCTTTTTTGGTATGTATCATGACACTTATATGCACAAAAATAAGAGGAGGACAGCCCCTGAAAGTGGTCAAGAGTGGGTGATGAGGAATTTAGCTGATGAAACTGAATGTTACAAATTGTTTAGGATGACATCACCAATGTTTTATAGACTACATGACCTGTTAGTGCAATCTTATGGCCTCAAGTCAACATCAAAGTCTAATAGTACAGAGGCCTTAGGAATGTTCCTTTGGATGGTTGGTGCATCTCAGTCAGTCAGACAAGTAGATAATCGACTGCAAAGGTCACCAGAGACAGTGCACCGCAACTTTGGAAAAGTTTTAAAATGCCTTGTCAAACTAGCTGCTGATATAATTAGGCCAATGGAACCAGAATTCAAGACAATACACCGACGGTTGCAATGTCCTAGATTCAGGCCACACTTCAATGATTGTATAGGGGCAATTGATGGAACTCATGTGGAACTTGTAGTGCCAAATGATAAAAAGGTTCAATATCTTTGTCGAAAGGACATACAGCACAAAATGTGCTTGCAGTTGTAGACTTTGACATGAGATTCACATTTGTGCTTGCTGGATGGCCGGGATCAGTACACGACATGAGAGTGTTCAATGATGCCATCAACAAGTACAAAGAAAGGTTTCCACACCCACCTCTAGGTACAATACCAATCTGTGGAACAAGTACATGACATGTGTTGTTTTATTGTTGATTTTTTTACTAACAGAAAATTGATTTTGTAGGGAAGTACTACCTAGTGGATTCGGGATATCCAAATCGTGCAGGTTATCTGGCACCTTACAAGGGGATAAAATACCATCTACCAGAGTTTCGTAATTCCACAATGCCGAGAGGTATGAAAGAGACCTTCAATTTTGCTCATTCTTCGCTTAGAAATGTCATAGAAAGGGCCTTTGGAGTTTTAAAAATGAAGTAGAAGATGTTGTTGAAAGTGCCAAGCTACCCACCAGCAAAGCAGCCCGAATAATTGTAGCATGTATGGCATTGCATAATTTTATTAGAGAGAGTAAGCTCATGGATGAACACTTTGATCGTTGCGACCGTGATGAGCACTATGTTCCACTTGAGGCATCAATGTCACAAACACGTACACGGGAAACGGGACGATTGGATGAAGATCGCAACATGAATGAATTTCGAGATCAACTAGCCAATGCTTTGTACAATAGATAAACTTTAGAAGTGCAATTTTGTGCACTTTGTGTGGAACTGTATGAACTTTGGATAAATAATTGTATGCACTTTGGTTTGGACTGTATAAATTTTGGATTGTCAATTTTATGCACTCTGTATGAAATGGCGGGAAAGAGGTGGCGGGAAAGGAGATAGGAGAGGGAAAAATGGGGTTTAAATGGGTTTTTGCCAAAACTTTTGCCATTTAGATCCAAACACTCCTAATGGCAAAACTTTTGCCACTTTTGGCAAATGGCAAAATTTTTTTCCTTTTGCCCTTTGGATCCGAACACTATCTTAGTGACAATCATGTGACTGGCGCCTGTTGTGTGGACGTTATTTGCTTATTTGTTAGTGTCGACCCGTGCTTCTGCAATTTTTCTTTTCTGTGCCTGTAACTTATATGATTGAATTCCAAATGCACCATAATTTCGAAGATGTGGCCGTTACGAAATTGAGGCCGGCAGACGACGAACTTTTTAACTCTCTGCCTGAAGATTACATTCATAGTGTACCACAATATAGAAGTGCCCGTGATAAATCTGATATCTACAAGCAACAGATCTTTCCTTGACCTTCACCGGCATTGATGAAAGGTTGGCTATTCGAAGAACTCGGGAAGGGAAAACAGCACCCGCGGCTTACTGACAATTTGACAGAACTCTACACGAGGTTCAAAGAAATACTGTGCTCCTACTTTGTAATCGGAGGCGCAAATCTCCCCTAAAAAATTCGTCGGGCGCGAAAAATACTCCGGTGTGTAACCGGAGGCGCATTCATGGGCCAAACAAAAGTAGGCGGCGACGAGGCCCAGACGACGATGGTGAGCCCGGCCAGATGCGCGCGGCGAGGCCCAGACGATTTATGGCGAGCCCAGCCACATGCGCGCGGGTAAGTCCCGGAACGAGCGGCCGTTCTTCAGTTACCTGATCTATTCTTGTCTTCTGGAACCATTGCAAGGATTCTCCTGGTACTAACATGTACTAAAACCGAAGCTTTATATACAAGCAGAGCATACTGGATGGATTTTTGAATTTTGGTACAAGGCAATTGCTGAATAGATTTTGGTACAGGGCGAATGAATGCTCGACAGAAATCAGTAGTACAGTGCTGATCGGTAGCACTGCTGCTGCTTCTTGATACCTACAGCGCTACTAGAGAGACAGCAGCAGCAGCAGCCAGTCTTTTGCAATCGCAGCAAAAGCAAGGGGAACAGACTGTGCCGAGTCGATATTTGCAGCCCAGAGGCTTTTAACCCAGCTAAACCAGTTAGTTATACACAGCACCAGCTGATGGCGGTCCCCCTTTCTTCGTCAGACTTCAGAAGAGAGCCTCTTTCTGTTCCAGAAAAACGGAAACCACCACCAGGTTTAGCCAGCAGCGCTAGACGACATAAAACACACATGGATCCAATGCCATTGCACACGCCGGTAAGAGAAGTCGCAGCTCTTTCGACACATGGGTTGCTGCTGCTAAGTGTAATGAGTAAACTGTAGTTTGAAACTTGCTTACTGCCGCTGCAACCTATGGTTTCAGAGCGTACGTGCTTCAGGTTTCAGGCCACCTGTCAGCTTCGCCATCAGTTTGTTCTGCGATCACAGAATTAAGATGCTCTAAGAAACCTCATGTGTCCAGCATGTACGCTGCACTGAGATGCAGGTCAACAATGCAAACTCAAGATATGCAGATCAAAAGAATCAATCGCATGGAGTATATATCTACAGTAGCGATATCACCTTGATCACTGCCAGAGCGTCAGTCAATGCTTCCTCCAAGCCCCTTTTCTCAGCCATGTCCAGCTCGTTTAGATCTGCTTCGATAGCCCTGAAATTCAATCGCTTGGACAATTAGGGAGAAACTAAGGCAACACAGGTCATCTTCGATGACAACCAAGGTTCTTCATGAATTACATGTGTTCCATTACCTTTCAGCAATCACAATTAGCAGATCATATAACGAGCCTGCAGCTGACTGATCATTCTGAGAAAGCAAGAAAAATACAAGTATCCCGTCAGAACTCAAAGAAAGTACACTAGTCCTTGATCAGACACCTGCATATTTGATATATGAACACTGAACTGCACAATCTGTATCCACAACAGTGCAAATGTATTATATGAGCTAGAACAGAGTGAAGATTTGCATATAGATTGACACTAGCGCACTGGTCTGCAGTCATATATTGCAGATTGTATTCTTTGCATGGAGGCAAAAAAAAAAAAAAAAACATGATAGTTCCATTTTCTGAATCATATATGATCGTGGCTGTGGAATAAAATTCAGCACATATAATTTTATGACACAGTTTGCAATAACGCAAGGTTTTTCCTTAAATTATGTCCAAAGAAAAAAAAAATCCAACTTGGAATGCAATTTGAGATATGAACTCCCATGAATGACTTCCTTTTTGTTTTACATCTGGCTAATATACAAGGCCACATCTATGACACATCACAGGAGGAAAATAAAACCTGATCATGATAAAGATATCACAAACAAACAGACTACAATTAGTGACGGGAACGAGATAAGTTGTTTGTTACGACAGTGTATCTCAGATGGAGCTACCAATAGTTGTTCTGTGATGAGAGCCAACTTCATAGAGGGATCAAAAACAGAACTGTCCGTGGGGTATAATACATTTTTTTAAAATTTCTTGATAAAAAGTTACCATATCACCAATAAGATGACAATAGCTATTGGGATCACTAGGCCTCACCATCAACAGTCCACAAGTGAACACCGAGCTCCATAGGGTATTGGCAGTGTGATGGTTAGTGAGAGAAGCATGGGAAATGAGATGTTGAAGTACTTCTAGGTAGGTAAATGCCGTCAAGCATGGAAGAGACCTTAATACCAAGAAAATAACAAAGGGATCCCAAGTCAGACACTAGGAACTTATCACCAAGACGCTTCTTCACAAAGTCAATGATCCGCGAATCATTACCTGTGATAATCATATTATCAACATAAAGAAGAAGAAGAAGCGTGAGGCCACGATGTGAGGCATGAACAAAGAGAGAAGGGTTGTGATCACTATACTTGAATACAGCATCAATGAGAGGAGAAGCGCTCATCCTGTCCCGAGGAGCTTGCTTGAGACCGTAAAGAGAATGACAGTTGAAAAAAGCATACTAGACAGGACAGAGTAACCTGGAGGCAGTTGCGTGTAAACCTTCTCTCACAGCTCGCCATCAAGAAAGGCATTCTCAACATCAAACGAGGAAATGAACCACTGCTAAAGCAACAAGAAGAATAGTCTGGACAATGATCATTTGATCAAGGAGGGCAAAGGTCCATCATAATCACGACTGTGCTCTTGTTGAAAACCACATTCCACAAGATGAGCATTGTAGTGCTCGAGAGTTGTTAAGGTGAGCCCTGATCTTGTAGACCCACTTGCAAGTAATAGGAATCACATGAGGCAGAAAAGGGAAAAATCCTGAGAAATTTCAATATATGACACAAAATACGCATGCCTCAGTGAAACTGACACTCAATTCACATGCCTTTCAAAATTTGACACCCAGCACGCGAATTGCTGCGTTTCGAGGGATTCTTGCCTTTTACCTCATTTTCTTTTTTTCTCTTTCTTACCAGACTAAGTGATTTCTAGTTTGCCCTTGATTCTTCTTCTTGTTCTCTCCCATGTATGATGACTGGGCCCCACAAGTCATCCCCTATTTCTGTCGTCTTACTTCCCCTGTCATATCCTTTCCGCTCGTCCATGACGCAGTTGCATGTGGGCATCAGAGGTGGTGAGCCGGCAGGGGTCGGCAGGAGGCGCTGTGTGGCACCAAGACGACAAGGAGCGGTGGGAGGTGTGGGGCCGGGTGGGGGAGGCAGGATGGCTAGAACCAGTAGGAGGCGATGGGCCAGTAGGGGCAACGAGCCAACAGGCGGTGCCCGGGGGTGCTGGAAGGTGTCAACCTGATGAAGGAGACAACCTCATCTCCTGTACATGTACTAGGGTAGGGGTAAAATGGGCAAATCATGTTGGTTGTATGTGAAATAAATATTAGAAGAAAAGAAAATAGCGGCAAAATAGCGAGAATCCCTCGAAATGAATCAATTCACATGTCCAGTGTCAAATTCCAAAGGCATGCGAATTTGGTTTCAATTTCAGTGAGGTGTGCGTATTTGGTGTCAAATATCGAAATCCCTCCAAAATCTCATGAACCAACGCACTCTACGGCAGCAATACACACATGCATGTTGTGTTGCATGTACGAGTGGGAAGCATCCTCTCTGTTGGTGGTAAGCTCAATAAGAGTAGCAATAGTGAAGCCATATCAAGCCAGAGGTTGGGTAGAGCCACAATCACAAAAATCATTCCATGATGGGGGATTTTGGGAAGGTTCAAGGAGCAACGGAAAAGACTCAATGAAGATCATCTTGTGATATCCTTATTCGATGGGCAATAGGGTTGTATCAGCAATAAGCCAATAACCCTTGTGCTCCCTACCATCACAAGAAAGACACTCAACTGGCTAAGCATTCAACATGGTGTGCTCACAAGGAAGAAGAACAAAACAAGCACATCAATGGCATCGAAGGTGAATATAGCTAGAATGATGAAGAAAAGGCGGTCATAGGGAGTACTAGCCTAAAGAACGGATGTGGGATGTCGATTGATGAGAAATACAACTATGAGACAGCTTCAACCCAAAAGTGAGGAGTAAGCTCTGAGGAGAGTACGGGCACACCTAGTTGGAGGCCAAAATCCATGGCCGAATTAGATGACCTCTAACCAAACATACCCTAAAAGAGCATAGGTGGTCTCAACTCTCAAGGATGTGACGATGTTTGCACACAACAACACCATCCTAAGCATAAGCACTAGAACTAGAGAATCGGGTAAGGGTACTCTGATCAACAAGGAAGGAGCGATACACATCAGGAAGGGATTCCCCAACTTAATTGGCATGAAAAGAATGAAGTGTGAATCATAGGGTCAAACTATTGATAAATTGATAGAAATTGACCACCAAATCACATAGTGAAATGTAGGGACGGACGAGAGTGACTGATCAGGAGCTAGGACTTGGTAACCTCAACTTATGGTTGAGGTGGGAGGAAAACTCATTAAGGTGTGAATCATAGGGTCAAACTATTGGTAAATTGATAGAAATTGACCACCAAATCACATAGTGAAATGTAGGGACGAACGAGAGTGACTGATCAAGAGCTAGGACTTGGCAACCTCAACTTATGGTTGAGGTGGGAGGGAAACTCATTAAGGCAAAGAGTTTCTCACTAGCTTCAGTGGTGGCAATAGAACCAGGGATGAAAACGGACGGGAACAGTCGGGAAACACCCTCTTCCGTTCCCGTTCCCATATTTTCTTACCGGTAATGGGACGGGAACGGGAAAGGGATGGTCGGAAATGGAAACGGTTGCGGTATATACAGTTATATGGAAACAAAAAAAAAATACGGACGGATATACGGTCAAAACGGACGATAACAGGAACTTAGCTGGGATATCAAATATACGATACTATATGTCAATATCCCATACATAATATGATCACATAGACATACATTCCATATAAATAACAATCAATAAGTATTACACAGCTACTAAGTCCACATTTAAAATGAATCCATAATCAACACATCTCAAGTTCTCAACAACCAACACAAAGCCTAAAAAATCCACCATCCACACAAAGCAACTCCATTTCCTTCCTGGGAAAATGCCAACCGGGATGAAAACGGGAATATCTCGGTCAAAAACAGGATACCGCAAATACGGGCAGGAAACACCCCTAACCGTTTCCGTTCCCATTCCCGGTCACTGCCATCCCGTTTCCGTTCCGTTACCGTTTTTTTCCCGGAAATACAAAAACGAACGGGAAAAACGGGAATATGGCACGAGATGGGTCCTTTTTCATCCCTAAATAGAACTTGCAAGTGCCATCACCCATTGCAAACCACTGTCTGTGGTGTCTAGAATGTGTGAGCCAACATACATCTAGCAATGTAATTCGTCCATGGTAACTTTGCTACCGGAGCATCAGAGTGTCCTCAACCACACCAAGGTAAAATGCCTCGTGTTGAATCTCATAACTACAATAGAGGTGATCTCAAATCAAATGGACTGACGGGAGGTGGTTGGTGTCATTGAAGATGATCAAATATTGAAGTATCGAGAAAATACCTAAAACTCCACTCTGGAGTCCGAATGAATTGGAACTATGATGACAAGAAACATCCTACACTCATGAATATTGAATGATCCCTTTTTACTATGCAATTTGGATTAAGTCAGTTTTAAGCGTGTTTAGTGTCGTATTAAGACTCTAAAAGGAAATACATCCCCATTCTACAAATATGTAGGGCTACAGGTCTAGCTAGCCTTTTGACTCTATGGCATGCTGATGCGCACTGCCTAGATGGGGTCCCTCCTAGGCGGAGGGTTCAATTTTTAGGAATTAGATGGTCCAGATCTCACAGGAAGCACTACAACATGTCGTTCTATGAGCAACAAGTGACATGTTGGTTCCCCGCCTCATTTGAGCATTAACACACTTTTTATCGACAACACTAGGAATGAGGTGTTTCCATTTTGATAGATGAAATCAAGACATAAGCAATATGGTGCCATGTGCCACTTGAGGAATTACCATAAGAATTTGACTAGTCAGAAGGTTGGCCTTGCCTTGGTTTCAGATAACAAAAGAAAGCACCATCGATATAAAGAAACAACATACATCCATAGTACTTTACTTGCTCTTCAATCCATTGTTGCCAATGCCAGTTATTTGATACTTTTGAAGAGTCGATTGAGAAACATGACAACACCGATTATGTTCTTGTTATTCAAAAGTCGATTATGCAAAGATAGGCCATTTGTTGATGTTGTTGGCAAAAACCTAATTAGGATATTGAAAGGCAAAATTTTTGATCCAAAGCCTGCCAAGGATATTTTGTAGAAACCATGTATAGTATTAGTACACTCAACCGAGAAGTGGGGCGGGGATTGCAACAAAATAAGCTTCATATCTTGTTCACATCTGATTTGGTCTTGATTTGTTATAACCAAAACCTCTAGTCTTAAAAGCCAAAATATCCAATTTTAACTTAGAATATCCAAATATCAGCCAAAGGAGCCAATGTATAAATAAATCAAGGACCAAGATGTTGAAAATCAATGAAATCAGAATCCATGCCAAGCGCTAGAAGAAAAAGTCAAAGCCTCTGGTTCAAATGTTTCTGTCCAAATATAAAAATAAATGAGAATCACCCTAATAATTCCAAACTTCCAATATGACCACTAACGCTAAGGAAACAATTCAATAATCATAATTAGCAATGGAGTAATTCTTAGTGTTGTTTCTGACATATGGAATACCAATGCTTACATCATATCTTATTACAATGTCTTATCCTTATACATAGTGGTGTTCTTGGATGTCATCACTCCTAGGTACTTTTGTCTAGAATCTATATTACTTATAGAGAGCCGATAATTGATAAGCCATCAACTACAAATAATGATGTTTTGATAGAAACAAATCAATCCATACATAAAGAGAAGCATAAGGTGGCCAAACATGTCTATAATGTCAAGAATATTGGAATTTGAGCAAAATTTGGAGTTGGAACTACAAGGAAGGAAGTTGATTAAAGAATAATTGGTTACTAATAATCAAGTTCAATCCAAGCATACCTCAAATAATTGACAATATCTAACTTTGACTAGGAGGCGAGGTAACATCTAGCTGGGTTATTATGAGAAAACTGGAACTATTTTGCCAGAAATTATGACAACCTAAAATTTTAGATTGAAGAATAAGATGACAAGGGAATAAGCACAGCTTTGAAGAACTTTTACTTAAATATAAAAAATAGCTAAATAGAACATAATCAATCAACTAGGCAAGACAAACTTAAAGTATGAAGGAGAAGCTGTTGATCACTTGGAGCAAATATTTGTCAATAGCGTAAACTTTCATCTATTTACTAGTGTATGTCCTATATTGTATGTTAATATAAATACATTTAGTCAATTGTTATACACCATTCTTGATTGTCATCCTGTAAATCTCAATTGTTATACATTAAATCTAAATAGAATGAAATTAATTAGCTAGGCAAGGCAAAGTTAAGTCTCAAGGAGGAGCTTTTGATCACTTGGAGGAAATATTCATCAATAGCAAATACATTTAGTCATTAGGATTGTTCCGTATATGTGTTAGGATAGGGGGTTTTAGAGATAATGTTCTTGGGAAGTTAATATACACCATGGATAAGTGAAGGTGGTTCATCAAAGGGGTTGAAGGACTCCAAGCCAACCTGACTAATCCTAATTCCTTCCCTTTTACACAATGACTGGGATGATAGTTATCCTACCAAACTCTTGGAGATAATCCAAGCTATGGAGGGAGCATGTGTGGTTGATCCATCCTCCCACTTTGACCTACCTACCAAGTATGACACCACCTTCATATAGCCTATAAATACCCCTCTCAATTGGATATAAATAGGAGTAGTCTCAAGCTTAGAACACACGTATTCTTCCTTTTGTTGATTTGGGAAAACACACGGCTTCTTCCATCACAATTTAAATATATGGAAGTTGTTATATGTTGATTTGGGAGTTAAAAGTCAAGTCAAGAATCCTTAAGTCATAGAATCGTCTTTGGAAGTTTGTGTATGAGATCTCTTGTTCTTTCCTTTTGTTAGATGTTGTGCCAAGTGTTCACTTACTTTCCACAATATTTTGAATACTTTGGTCTAGTTGCAAAATTGTGGATTTAAACTACCTATGAGTAGCACGTTCTTTGGGTTATGGTTAATTTTCCTCTCTTTCATAGTTTCTCACTCTGGCTTAGTTGAATATTTTGCAATCAAGTTGGGGAGGGGGCTTATACCTTTAAGTAGAGGGTAAAGCATTGTAATTTAACCATAGACGTGGTGTCTATGTTTAGAGCTAGCTTACCTGCTCCTAACCCAATAGAATATGTGATGGGCATGTGGTGACATCTCCACCTATCATTTTGAATCCAACATGTTCGAATTGGCATGTCAGAATGTTTAAAGGACCGTCATGTTTGATGAGTATATGAGTGGATGTCAATCTCCATTGACATACATAAATAGTTCCTCATACAACAAATAAGAGGAATCCAGGTGTGTGGATTTTGATCAAGGTTGAAGCATATATGAAATTGGAACGAATGGTATTCAAATGAGTATTTATTGATGATACAAAGTTATGCGTGGCCCAAGATAGTAAGATGATGAAGGATTAACAATGACTCGGTTATGAGAAACCATGTAGTAGGAGAAGCGTAAGCAAGGGTTTAGAACTGAACATCAAATGTTATTGAAATGCGAATGAATGATTTTAAGCTTTGAACCGAACTCCTATGTGTTGAAGTTAGTTCAAACCAAAAGCGCTCAAAGTGGATGTACTCAATGTACATGTATATATGGTTGCTATCCTCATGAAGTGATTTGTGTTGAAGATATCCACATTTATGTAGTTGAACTAGAGTCATCATTTAATCTTGAATATAGGTACGATATACTGTCAATATTGATGCAACATGTCGTTGAATACCATGTCTCATTGCTCAAATAGACCATGTGAGAATATTAGAGAAACAAAAACCTCTACAACACATAGTGAATTGAATTAGAGCGAACTCAATTTTCCATTATCTAGATTTCTAACCATGTAGAGGTCTAACAACTAGTTATGGCATAAGTGAGCAATTCAAGGCTTCACCAAAAATCTATAGAAGACTTTTTCATTCTTGGAAGAGAAGCCTCCTAGATTGCTAGGCATTGCTGGTGAGCTATTGCGCTTAAGGTGAAGCAACATGAAGTTTATGAAGATCAATATCACCTCCATAGGGGAAGAGATCAAGTTGGTGAAGTGAGGAAAGTGGTGAAAAGATGCCTAGCTATTTGGAAATTCCTCAATTGGATACCTAAGGTTCATGATGGTGAATCCAAACTTTGGAAACAAATCTTGTATTTTGGCTCTACTTTGTGTTGCATATTCTTTGAGTTCTTACTATTTTCCTACCACTTTATCTACTTGCTTGAGCATGTTTGTGTGTGTAGGTATTCCATGGATTTGCTAATTGACACCTTAAGATGTTCATTTATATGTTTGGTCTAGGATAGAACTCAATAGCGGTGCAGATCAATTATTCTCTAGTTTATCTGAGGAAATCATGTTACCTGTTTTTTTGGCAAACCATACACCTAGTTTCTTCGATTTTGGGACAATGTTTATCCATTCTCCTCTAGCATGATCCTTTTAGTTCTAATATTGTCTTGAAAAGTACAATTTGTAGTTTTTTTACTAGTGTTTGTATTATATAAGGAGTTAAGGGTGACTTGTTCCTAGGTGTGCTAAGTAATTGTCAACATATGAGGCATCTTGGGTGAGTTGGGTGGACTAACCAAGCTTCATGCTCCAAGGAGATGCATGATTTCTTAGCTCGCAGTGTGCAAGTATATAGATGGCATAGTGGTCGATGACAAGTAGCTTGAGACCGGCGAGGACACACTCCAACAAACCATGTGGTGTCAAGAAGGAATATAGGAGACTTGTGCCTATGACCATGCAACAATGAAGGGCAGTCAATGTCGGGGCCAAAGTATGTCAGGAGAGGTCGTGGGTGATCCAACCCTAGCATTGAAAGAGTTGCAAGAACAAATGAGTGCGATGATAGTAGTGTTGTCATGTTGGAGCTAGACCAGCTCAAGAGGACTTGGGTTTATGCTCGTGGTGGAGGGACACATAAAATCCAAAACAGTTTGATGATTTGTGCCTCAAAACCATTAAGGTGGATGTTTTGGTAGTTTAGGCCTCAAAATTACCTAGGAGGTCGGATTGATGCCTCAAAGCCATCAAAGAGAATGAGATATGTGGACCAAGTCATGGAGGAGTCATGACTGGGATGCTGGACATGCATCGTCATTAGAGGTGGAGGCGTTGTGTGAAAACCAGTTTTGCAATTTTCCTCAAAACTGTGAGCGAGTTTCCTGATTTCTCTTCAAAACCAAGGGCAAAGATTTTGAAAGGTTCATGTAATGTCATTGGCACGTGGTGTCATTGCAAGTTTTGTGTCAATGCTAAGTGATGCTTGGAGGGTTTGTGTCAATCCAAAGTGAAGCATCACGTTTGTTGGATCGAGTCTCACGTATCTTTTCGGTTTTTCCCCTATGGGCCTTCTAGCTTAAGAGTCTAGTGTAGGGATTATTTGAGTCAATAGGAAAAGGGTTATAAATAGGGATGGTGGCAGATATTTGAGTCTACCTATCACTTGGAACCCTAGAATCATGGGAGAAATTGCAGCCAAGTGGCACATGTTTGGAGAGGAGTAGATCTGAGAGAGTGAGATACTCTAAAAATACTTGCAATCCATCTTGACTGTGAAGATTGATGCATGGTGGGCTGTAAAATATTTGTATACTTGATTTGTAAGGTAATCCAAGTGCCTTTTACACCCATGCTTTGTGATTGATTGAATGTTTCCTTTTCTCTCTTCTCTTTTGGTTCTTAGCATTAAATCCTTTGGCTTTTGGTGTTTTTCTTTTGCCAAGGATAATTTCCTTGTTCTTTTGGTTCTCAGGTGTTGCAAGGATGTGTTGGATTGACTTTAGAAATCCATGAGCTCAGCCCAATTTCATTTTGCAATCACTGTTCTCTATCATAACCCTCCAATAACCCTAGTGCTTGTGATTATCATCATGGCTTCAACTTGAGCTCTTTGGCATTAGCTTCCTCGTGAGACAATGTTGGCAAGTCCATATCACCATCAAGGTAAAAAACTAATGAAGTTATTTTGCAATATTGTTAAGGCCCATAGTGTTAAGTCCCATCTTGCCCATATACTATCAGCATATTATCTCTACCTTGTCCTATGGACTGCTGTATAGTTGAATCCCCAAAGTAAGTCACATGGAATCAGAGCAAGGTTAGGGTTAGCCACCCAACATGTCCATCCCGTCACTGCCCGTCGCCAGCCCCGTCGTCGTCGCCTGCGGCCCATCCCGTCGCCGGCCGTCACCGTCGCCGTGGCCCCGTCTGGCTACGCGGCCCCACCGTCGCCGCCCTATCCACCACCCGCTTCCGCCACCCACTTTCGCCGCCCGTCGCGGCACTACCTCCGCCGTCGTTGCGGCCTGTCCGCTGCGCGTCGTGGCACCACCTCCACCGCCCGTCGCGGCCCGTCCGCCTGCCAGCTGCCGGTTTCTCCTATTGGTTTCTCTTGTTGAGATCTGCCTCCACCTGCCACACCTCCGCTTGCCATCTGCTCATCTGTAGTGCTACCTGGGTCACTTGCTGCGGGCCTTTTTGGGTGAGGATTACTCGGCCATCTATCTGAAGCTTATGCTGCTGCCGTGTTGGCGTCCTACTTTTCTCGGGTTTGGTGGTATTCGATCTATTGTTCCTTGTTGGTTCAGCTCTAGACTTTCTATCGTGTCTCAAGTTAATGCCATTGTCGTTAGTATCACTCTAGACGGTCAGAATTATCCTGAGTGGGCTTTTTCAGTCGAAACTACACTAAGGGGTTGTGGTTTACTTTCTCACTTGTCTGAACATAAACCTGAGCTCAAAACAGATAGAAGTATGCTGATGTTGTTAGAACCTGGGAGACTAATGATGGGAAAGTAATGGCTGCCATGGTTAATAGCACTAAACAATCCATGATTATGAATCTTCGTAAGTTTAAAACAACCAAAGGCATATCGAACTATTTGAAACATTGATATGTTCAGGACAGTGGAGCTCTCTTACATACCCTCATGTAGTAAACTCATGTCATTGAGCAGCATGACATGTCTATTGATGAGTATTATTCCGCTTTTGATCGCATGATGGGTGCATTGACATCTATGGTGCCGGAGTGTACTGTAGATCCATGTCCAACACATCAGTTCATTGAGAAGTTCCTTACATACATATTTTATATGGATGTTCGGGCTGAGTTTGATTCTCTTCGCATGCGGCTACTTCAGAGTTCTTCTACTCTCACCATGTCACAGGCCTTATCTAATTTGCTTGCAGAAGAGACCTGCCTTAAATCCATGTCTGTTGCTTCTGGTTTCAGTACTTCCAGTGTGCTTATGGCCTCTCAGAGATATGGTACACATAAGGCTTCCTCTTCAGAGCCTTGTAAGCATTGTGGCAAGACCAATCACACTTCAGAGAACTGTTTCTCTCAGCATCTAGAGAAGTTAGCTGATTTTCGTGCACGCCGTGCTGCTCGGGCTGCCCGTAGTAATAGTATTGGATCTCAGTCTAGAGGCTCTGGTAGCAATGGTACTGGATCTCAGTCTAGAGGCTCTGTGTCTATTGCTGTAGCTTCTCTTGCTACTACTTCGTCACCATCTTGGGTTCTTGACTCAGGGGCCTCCTTTCACGTGACATCTGATCAGTCTCAGTTAGCTTCTTGCAAGCCAGTCATGGATGGTGTTTCTGTTCAAACCGCTGATGGTACATCTTGCTCCATAACTCATCAGGGTTCACTCTGTGATTCTCGTTTTAGTGTACCCAATGTTTCTTTTGTACCTCAGTTGTCTATGAATCTTCTTTCAGTCAAACAAGTTACAGATCTTAATTGCTTTGGGTTTGATGACTCATCTTGTTTTGTTCAGGATCGTCAGAGCGGTGCTATGATTGGGAGTGGCCGTCGCCATAAAGGTTCTCCTAGCCTCTATGTTTTGGATACCTTGCGTCTTCCTTCACCAACTATGTCTCCATCTCATGTGTCTTCTACTACATTGGTCTCCGCTTCATCTTTTGCTCAGTGGCACCATCGTTTAGGTCACCTATGTGGATCCCATTTGTCCAACTTGATAAAGTCAAGATACTTAAGCCATACTTCTGTAGAGTCTAACTTTAATTGTAAGGGTTGTAAGCTTGGAAAGCAAATACAACTTCCATATTCATCTAGTGTTTCACACTCTGCTAGGCCTTTTGATCTTGTTCATTTTGATGTGTGGGGCCGGGTCCTGCTCCTTTTATTTCCAAGGGTGGTCATAAATATTATGTCATTTTTATTGATGATCATTCTCGTTATACTTGGATTTATTTTATGAAACATCGATCTCAGTTGGCCTCTATTTATTAGTCTTTTGTTCACATGGTTCAAACTCAGTTCTCTACTCCTATCAAAGTCTTTCATTCAGACTCTGGTGGTGAGTATTTATCTGACACCTTTAGTACTTTTTTAGCCTCTAAGGGCACTCTCGCTCAGCTCGCTTGTCCTGGCGCTCATGCTCAGAATGGTGTTGTTGAACGCAAACACCGCCACCTCATAGAGACTGCTCACACTCTTTTGATATCGTCCTTTGTTCCTTCTCATTTTGGGGGTGAAACTGTTTCTACCGCAGTCTATCTCATAAATAGACAGCCATCATTCAAACTCTCTAGCAAATGTCCTGGCGAAGTGCTTTTTGGTACTCCTCCAAGATATGATCACCTTCATGTCTTTGGATGTACATGCTACGTCTTACTTGCACCTCGTGAGCGGACCAAACTGACTGCACAATCGGTTCCTAGGGTATAGTCCTGAACATAAAGGCTACAAGTGTTATGATCCTTCTTCACGCCGCATTCGTATATCCCGGGATGTGACTTTTGTTGAAAACTGTCCTTTCTTTTACAACTCCTCTACACACTCTTCATATTCTCCCATAGAGTCCACCTCTTTTATGTGTCTTCCATCTTTTTCATCTACTGGTGTCACTCCTTCTGTGCTGACACCATCCACCACGTCAACATCTCCTCCATCCATTCCTGTTATCTCTATCCCCGTTCCTCCACCTTCTCCACCTACTCCGGTTCCACCTACACATTCTTTCTCAAAACCTTCTGTCACACAAGTTTACATCTATCGTCCTAGTTCCACCACCTTGGCCAACCCTGATGCTCCTCCTGTTGTTGATGATTCTACTATGTTGCCGATGAGCTACAGGTTGGTCAACGTTATAATCTACGAGATCTCACTGTTTTTGGGTACCCATGTGTTAATGTTGTTGTTGATGAACCATCTACCTATCAAGAAGCTTCTAGCATTCTGGAGTGGCAGTTTGCTATATCCGAGGAGCTTGTTGCCCTTGATCGTACTGGCACTTGGGACCTTGTTCCACTACCGTCACAGGTTGTACCTATTACATCCAAGTGGGTATTCAAAATTAAGACCAAGTCGGATGGTTCTATAGAGAGATATAAAGCCCGTCTTGTGGCTAGAGGTTTTTAGCAGGCTCAGGGTCGAGATTATGATGAGACCTTTGCACCAGTTGCACATATGACCATTGTCCGTACTCTAATTGCTGTGGCTGCCAGTTCTTCCTGGACTATATTGGATGTTAAGAATGCTTTTCTTCATGGTGATTTGCATGATGAGGTTTATATGCAGCCACCCCCTGGTGTTCATGGTCCTTCAGGGTATGTCTGTCGTCTTCGTAAGGCTTTGTATGGCTTGAAACAAGCTCCTCGTGCTTGATTTCGATGATTTGCCTCTGTCATACAAGCTGTTGGTTTCTCTCCAAGTGATCATGACCCAACTTTGTTCATTCATCTCTTTCCTCGAGGGCACACTTTGCTTTGTTATATGTTAATGATATGCTGATTACGGGTGATGATCCAGATCATATTTCTCGAGTGAAGCAGCAACTTAGTGAACAATTTCAGATGTCAGATTTGGGTCCTCTTAGTTATTTCTTAGGGATTGAGGTTCTGCAATCTGCGAAGGGCTCGTACCTCTCTCAGTCCAAGTATATCAAAGATCTTGTTGCTCGTTCTGGACTTAGTGATCGCCGTACATCTGTCACACATATGGACCTTCATTTAAAACTCAGTCTGAGTGATGGTTTACCTCTAGAAGATCCTTCTCGGTATAGGCATGTTGTGGGTAGTCTTGTTTACCTCACCGTTACTAGACCTGATATTGCTCATGCAGTTCATATATTGAGTCAAGTTGTTAGTGCTCATACTTCGGTTCATTATGGCCATTTGCTTTTTGTACTAAGATACTTGCAGGGAACATCATCTCAATGTTTGTTCTATGCTCGTGATAGCCCACTTCACCTCCATGCTTATTTAGACTCTGACTTGGGCGAGTGATCCCACAGATCGTTGTTCTATTACGGGGTATTGTATTCTTCTTTGTTCTTCTCCTATTGCATGGAAGTCCAAGAAGGTGGCAACTGTATCTCGATCTAGTAGATAGGCAGAACTTCGTGCTCTTGCCACCACTATATCAGAAATTATATGGTTGAGGTGGTTATGAGCTGATTTTGGTATTTCTTGTGATGGCCCCACACCTCTTCATTGTGATAATACTGGAGCCATATGGATTGCACATGATCCTGTGAAACATGAACTCACAAAGCATATTGGTGTTGATGCCTCATTTACTCGTCTCACTGTCATCAGAAGACAATTGATCTACAATATGTGCCCTCAGAACTGCAGGTGGAAGATTTCTTCACAAAGGCACAGACTCAAGACCAGTACCGGTTTCACATGCTTAAACTCAATGTTTCGGATCATCCTCTTTGACCTTGAGTTTGAAGGGGGGGTGTTAAGGCCCATAGTGTTAAGGCCCATCTGGCCTATATACCATTGGCATATTATCTCTACCTTGTCCTATAGACCGCTGTACAGTAGAATCCCCAAAGTAAGTCACAAATACAAGTCAGGTAACCATCAATCACTGCAATGTACGTGCCTGACAACTTATAGAAACATGACATTGTTCCATAAGTTGACATGCAATAGCGTTAACCCTACAAAGGCCAGTCTTTTCCTACTCAAAACATATTCCAATATACTCCAATCATGACACATTTTCTCTATCGGATTTTGGTTTCATCTTAAACTTTTTTTCTGAGGTCTATGATTTTTATGGCACTGAGTTGGTGCATTTAAATTTTGCTGCCGTAGCAACATTACCATATCCACGTGCATCTAGGCTCCTAACTGGATTTTGGTGATTGCATGACAAAGTGTAAGGATCATGTAACCTAAGCCCTATGCTTGATGAGATTTTTGTGATTGAATTGACAAAAACAAAGAATGGGACTAACATTGTTATTTAGTTCATGTGTTTTAGTCCTAGGGATGCATGTGATGGACTTGGGAAACACACACACCTCAAAGGATTGATCAAGTGTATAAGAAGACATAAGATCAACTAAGAAGATCTAAGATGTCAAGAAGAAGAAGGCCCGAACTGGCTAGGTAGCCAGCACGGATCGAGGAAAGTTATCCATCGCTTTTCCTAGGATAGTGCCTTGATAACCTCATAGATTTTGTGAGCACTGGACAATATATCATTGAAGGAAAAACACACATTGAACAAACCAACTAGAAGAACAAAAAAGCTAGGAAATTCAACACCTCGGATAGTCGTTAATAAATTGATTGCACCGATTGAACGATCAAGTGAAGAAGTTAATGGATGAATGAGGTCTATGCACTATACAATCATGTGAACACACCACACAAAATTAGTAGAGGCGGTGTAGTTTGGTGGATGCCGGGCAAATTACATGCACCGGATAGTTTGGTAGCATCGTACAAATGATGTTAGCCTCCAGCGGTTGACTAAACAAATAGTTTGAAGTGATGTATGCACCAGACAGTATGGTGCATCAACTGTGATCACATTAGACTGTTTCACATATACAAATTATGTTAGCACCACTTCCAAAGGCTAGTTGAGTGCCTGAGGCTATTTATACCCCCTTCACCAGTCATTAGGGTCATGAAGAAAGCTTTTGGAAGTCACTCTAGTGTTGAGATGCATTCTTGAAGAGCTCCAGCCACCAAAGTGCTTAAGTGCATATCTTGGTATAAGGCTATTGCTTCCAAGTGCTAATTAGAAGCAACGAAGCACATTGCTCATGGTTGTGATCAAGTTTATAGCTTTCTATGAAGTAGTTGTGATCAAGTGACCAAGCTTTCTCTGAAGTAGTTGTTGCTTATAGCTTTTTATAGTACCTTCTAGAGCTTGTTTTTGTTGTCAGGTTGGGCGTTCGGTCAGACAGAACATTTCAGTTCGGTTCTTCGGTTAGTTCGGTTACCTCAAACATGGAACCGAAATTGCATCCCAGAGAATGAAGACCGAGCAGTTCGGTCTTCGGTTAGTTTGGTTTGGTCTTCGGTCAGACCGAAATGACCGAATTGGTAAATCACGCCACACAGAGAGGGCGGTGGAGAAACGGCGGGGCGACGACGCCGGCAGCAGAGGAGTGGAGAGGCGACGGTGCCGGCGAGCAGAGGAGTGGGGCCACCCCTCCCTCTCCCCACGCCTCCCTAACAGATCTTGCTATTGCCGCGCCGGCAGAGAGGAGCGGGGACGTGCCGCCGCCGTGCTGCATCGGCAGGGAGGGACGGGGACACGCCACCGCAGCGTCGAGCAGGGAAGGGTGGGGACGTGCCGCCGCGCCGATCAGGAAGGGGATCTGAAGATGCTTCACCGCACCAAGCGGGGAGGGCGGTGGACGCATCGCCATGGAGGAGTGGAGGACCAGGGAAGCAGGGAGGCGCCGGCACTGCGGACGTTGCGGGCTGCGGACGTGTCAGCACTCGGCAGGGAGGAGTAGGGAGGTGCCGGCGTCTGCGAACTATGGCTGGCGGCTGCGCCGGGTGGGGTAGGGTGGCCGAGTGAGGGTGAGGTGGGACGGGAGGATTATATACGTAGTGTTAGGGATAGATGTAAGAATGGTCTGGTGGGCCTGTTGAGCCTTACTGTAACTTCGGTTTTTTTGGTTAGTTTGGTTTTTTGAGGTTTGGTCACTTCGGTTTCGGTTCCGGTTATTTCGGTTTGGTTTCTTGGTTTCGGTTATTTTTGCCCACCCCTACTTGTTGTCAGCTTGCAACTAGGAGTAGATCTAGTTATAGACCTTGTTTATCTCAATATAGTTTGCTAAATGAATAGCTTGTTGATATCATTCCACCATGTATACTTCTTTGGGCAGGTTAAGATCATCAACTCCATGGATGGGTATTTCATCGTCATAAATAGTTTTACTCATGGTGATTGTAGATGTATTTTTAGCCATGACAATGCTTCTACTACATACAGAAAGAAAAATGGAGTTTCACAAGTAACACAATTGGATGTTATTTGCAAAGATCACAATATTTATAGGAGTTCACCCACATTTTTTGTATAACATATGTGTTTATTAAGAAATCTATGTTTTGATCCAGTGGAGGACAATGCTCTTAGTCCATTCTACTAGTTTGTTTGTCTAGGGATGAGTTACTGATGATCAGGCATAGTTAATAGCATGGTTAGAGTAGAAATCAAAGAGTTTCTTACATATGAAGTGTATCTGAAGGCTAGATAATATTATACTTGGTGTACCAGATTGTACTATGGTGCCACAACACATGTGTAGGGATGAGGGAATGACATTGATGACCCTTTGGCTTAGTGTGGTTTGGATGGGGAGATCCCTTCCATGGTGGAGTATCTTAATAGTGAGATCAATCCTTAGGGTGCATTTGGTTGGTGGGATGAGGAGATAGGGTGGTCCCAATCTCAAGAGCGTTTGGTTATAGAACAAGAGGGATGGGGCCGTCCCTAAAAGAGAATATTCCATGTAGATTCGGACACCACCGTCCCTAAAAAAACAAAGACCACGGCATCCCTCTCCAACGGCCTAAGAAATTGTGACTCCACTACCGGGCTCATCGCCTACGCCTGTTTCCCTAGACCCACCGTCGAGCTCGACTCTCCCACTGACTTCTGTAGATCTACTGCCGTCGAACTCCGCCCCCATCGGCCCACCACTGAGGTTGCCCCCGCCCATCGGGTTCATCACTGACATCGACGTCGCCCTACGATGGCGCGTGGCCATAGCGACAAGGTAGAAGACCCACATCGTCACCACCATGAGATGGCCACGGTGAAGGCGTGGCACAACTGCTTTCTCTCCAGGTTATCCAGTGGCTGTGGAGGCATGGCGGCCATGGCTGGTAGATAGTGATGGCGGACGGTGGATGGACTGTGAAGGGCAATGGCGGGCTTGAGGAAGAAAAAGACATGCCATCTGATTATAAATGGGGCCCACTAACAGAGCTGCTAACATTGTGAAAATGGAATTCATCTAATCCCTCCAAGATCCCTTGAACCAAACAAGAAACATAGATGACTTTGTCTCTCTAACCAAATGTGTAGATTGAACCATTCCAACCTAGAAATATAGGACAAGACTATCCTATCCTAGTGTGTCTCCAAACTAAACACACATTTAGTGGCCAATGGGTTGATCCTAGCTTTGAACAAGCCTTTGTAAAGAGCCTCTAAGTGAGGAAAGGCTTGGTGACTGGGACCACATCCTATTTGTGGGGCTCCAACATGGACTATAAATATCATGAGAAAAATCATGTATATATAGAGTTTTGATATTTTTCTCCCATCCTTTGCCTAGCATATTAATAAGTTTTTTGCATTTCTATGACCTTTACTTTCATGGAGTATTTGATATGATAGCTTGATAGGAAGGCAAGTCTTTTAGGGTAAGTAGGAGAAACACTCAAAACCTTATTGTACTAGTATGATTTGGAGTGAGAGGTTTTTCTATGTGTAATTAGTTTGAGCCCAAGGATAGTGTGCAAATATTGAATAATTCACCTCACCCTTTATTGGGTTGGACCTTAGATTCTCTAACTACATACAACATCTCCTCTTCAGGCTTGGGGCAATATGTACTACTTGAAATTCAAAAAATCTTTCTTCGCTTTATCACTCCGTTCAAATTGCTATGTAGAATAGCTTGTATAATAGCATATCTCCTTCACCTAACTTGTACATGATTCAACTTGTCACCGTACTTCCTCTTATTAATGCCTAAGCAGCTTGCTCGATGACACTCCAAATGTGCATTTTTCTAGGGTCAACATGATTCAATGTTTGGGTAGACTAGCTAACATTTCAAGGTGGTCGAATATGGGGTCGCTTTAATGCTTACTCTAAATGACTATGTCATTGATGTAGACCTCTATGTTTACCCAAAATTTGGTCTTTGAGAATAATATGCAAACATTATTCTTATAGGTACAACCAAGTCCAAAGGTCATTTTATATAATAGAACACACCAAAAGGAGTTACAGATGCATTTTCCTCATTTTCTATGCTCATGCTAGTTTGGTAATACCCTGAATAGGCATATAAGAAACATAGCAATTTACATATCAAGGTTGAATCTAGTGTTTGTATTACCCTTGGAAAGGGATATACATGATTTTGGCCATGCCCTGTTGAGATCAGTATAGTCCACGCACATCCTCCAAGTGCCACTTATGGTAATGGACCTCTCATGAAACTAGCCTTTAATAGCCTATTAATTTCTTTATGTATAATTTCTCAATGTAGGGTCATTTTTTTTTGCTTAGCTAGTTGGACGTCAACTTTCAAACCGACCTTATGTTCAATCACCTCCATAGATATCCAAGGTATATTGTATGGTTCCTAAGAAAACACACTGTGATTAGCCCAAAGGAAAGTAACAAGTGTGAAGTCCTATTTGGGTCTTAGATCAGCCTTGATGTTGGCAATATTTTTAGGTCTAAAAGGATTTCATTATTTGTCTATGCCATGGTGAGCTTCTAGTCTTCGGGGGCTAGGCTCTTATTTTGCTCCTCGATGCCATGAGTAGATTCACCTACCTTAGTCTGGACTTTCCAAAGACTTTACTTCTATTGACACTACTAGTTCTTGTCTTGATCACATGTCTTGATAGGTATCATTGTCTTCTGCTGCTTGATGAGCGGTTGAGTCTAGGCTAGCAGTTCTTAGTTATACAAGGCAACCAAGTTAAGTGTTTAGATGTTGAATCTTGATGTGCTCGTTCTAGACACTACAAATGAATCTAGTAAATTTAGGATTTTAACACTAAGTAAGCGGAATGGAACAAACTCCTTTAAAAAGGGCGTCCCATAATGCAATTGTATACCAATGCAAAATCGACAATATTGGAAGTTAGAAATTATGTCCAATCGTTCTACCCTATCACGGAGAGTGAGTAGGAGGCCAATCCTACCCAAAGGGACAATAAAAATTCCCCATAAGCAATAAGAGGGTTTAGTGCATCATATCCTTGTGAGGAGGATCTAGTGCATCATATGTCTAAAAGAACATATGATTGAATATGCTGACACCATTGATAACTGATCGAGAAATCATGCATATGCTAATTCTAGGTTTGGTGACCAATAGGAGACATGTCGATTTGGAATCACTGGTACATCATCTATGATATCGGATTCGATTACGACTTTTGACCATTACAACCCCTTATTGGATTGCTTGATGTCATTGACTTGCCGCTCAATGTTCTTGATCTAAGTCTTAGAAAGAAAACCTGAGGCACCACCATATATCATATTGATTTCTATCTTGAGGTAGTGTTGATGATCATCTACGAGATTACACCATCCATTCATCCTTCTTTATCATTAATGGTACTCTAGTTCATTCTCACTAATTTTTTATATTCTTATTTTTTATCTTTTCTTGTGGGCCCGCTTGCCAACAAAACTCTAGTTCATCTCAAACAAATCCTCAGGCATTGGTTTCCTTGGTGCAAATATCCAGATGTTGAAAAGTTTTGTAGTAGTTTGAGGTTTTTATGGCAAATTTTCTTATTATTTTGTCATCCTAAACTCCTAGATTGAAAGCAAGTATTTATTGACATGTGACTTGTGTCCACTATAGAATTCTAATCATAACTGGGTAGGTGAAATCATGGAGCGACTCACTAGGACTTTGCTTGGCCGAGCAAAGATTGTCTTCATGGCCGGATCTCTTATAAGTGTCCTAGAAGTTGGCTATGAAGGTCCCATGGTGATGAGTCCATGATTGAATCCTTCCCTTGTATAAGTTCATAAATATGCATGATTGGGCTTGTTCTTGTGGGGTAGTTAGGTGTAATTGATTTGACATAACCATCACCTTAACTACCTTAAAAATTATGGCATAGATCTAGATACACTTTTGTGGGTTCATGGTGCCATCATGCTTTATATGTTTCCTACCCATAATTTTTCTAGATATTATATCAATATGGGAACTCTGCCTATGTTATCTCAATATAGCCACTCCTAAGTACGGATAAAGGAGGAAGGGGTTTTAACCCCAAAAGTTTGTGCTAGGCGTGCTAAACCAACTTAGCTACTAAATGGAGATGAAATCTAAGAGAAAATTGATTAGCCATAACCCTCTTAGCGATTCACTCGCTGTAAACTAGGTATGGTGTTCGATGGGCAAAGCTAGGCATTTACCCCCTTAGTGACATGTCATGCCGTGATCCGGACATGGTTTGAGTGAGTAAGGATCGGATCGCCGCCCACTTAGTAGCTTGCGACAAGAGATTGTATATGATAAGAGTGCATACAACATTGAGATACAAGGTGGCAAAGAAAAGTGCAAAGCAAGCTATGAGTGAGGCAAGGGTTGTGCCTATGAGGGCCTTTACCAAATATTGTCTACAAACAAAGGAGAGAAATGCATATATAAGATGGATAGGATTCGTGAGAGGAACACAAGGGACCTCACCAAGTAAAGTACATTAAGGACGGGATGCATCAACTCTTGGTGAAGGAAGAAGACATTAAATATAGATGATAGGAGTACTTTGACAATCTATTCAATGGTGAGAGTGAGAATATGGATACTTAGTTGGATGACTCCTTTGATGACACAAATAGGTGCTTTGTGCATAGGATTCAAGAAACAGAGGTTAAATATGCTTTAAAGAAGATGAAAGGGGGCAAGGCGATGGGCCCAGATGGTATCCCAGTAGAGATGTGGAAATGCCTGAGATATGCTAACCAAGTTGTGCGACCATATTTTTCAAACAAACATGATGCCTAAAGATTGGAGGAAAAGTATACAATACCTATCTTCAAGAACAAAGGAGATGTTTAAAGTTGTACGACTACCAAGCGATTAAGTTATGAAACTATGGGAGAGAGTTATTGATCATTGACTAAGAGGAATGGTGCAAGTCACCTTGAACCAATTTCAGTTCATGCTCGAAATGTTAACCATAGATGCAATTTTCTCAATAAGACACGTGATGGAGCAGTATAGGGAACAAAAGGACTAAGCATGGTTTTCATTGTCCTAGAAAAGGTTATGATAAAGTGCCAAGGAATGTTATGCGGTGGGATTTGGATAAACATAAAGTCCCAATAAAGTAGCTAGTGCTTAATCAACTAGTGGTGACACATGTTTTTTTATTAAAATTGCATTACATCAAGAGTCATCTTTGAGCCCTTATCTATTCACCTTAGTGATAGAGGAGATCATGAGGGATATACAATGATATATCCCTCGGTGTATGCTTTTTTTTGACAATGTAGTACTATTGGATGAAAGTTGAGATGAAGTAAACAGGAAGCTAGAGTTATGGCAGTAAGCCCTAGAGTCGAAAGCTTTTAGAATTAACAAGAGTAAAACTGAGTATATGACATGTGACTTGGTATTGCTAAAAGTGACGAAGGAGATGTGAGTTTGGCGGGTCAGAGGTACCCAAGAAGGATATTTTTCAATATGATTGATGTTATAGAGACATGGAGATTGATGAAGATGTTAGCTACGAAATTAAAGTGGGATGGATGAAATGGCGTCAAGCATCTAGAGTGCTATGTGACAAGGGTGCCGCCATAGAAGCTAAAGGCAAGTTCTATAGGACGTCAATTTGACGTGTAATGTTATATGGTCATAGTGTTGGCCTACTAAAAGGTGGCATTCGACAATTAAGTGCTGTGAAGATATGTATGTTGCATTGGATCTATGGGCATATGAGGCTGGACCAAGTGAGAAAAGGATGAGATATGTGATCGATTGGGAATAGCTCCTATTGAGGAAAAGCTTATCCAATATCGGTTGAGATGGCTTAGACATGTCCAACGGAGACCTAAGGCACCAACGCGTAGAGCTATCATGTGGCACGACAATACTATGAAGAGATTCAGGGGCATACCAGAAGTTGACATGGGAGAAGGCAAATCAAAAGGGACTTAAAAGAATGGGATATCCCAAAGAAGTTGCCATTAGAAAGAAACTATCCACGTATATGAACCATGACTAGGCCATTTTTCTATTTTTTGTTTCTGTTAAGCTCTTTCTCTTTGATGACTTGTGTTGGGTTTCAAATCTAGCCTACCCCAACTTGCTTGGAACAAAAAGTGATGTTGATGTTTTGTTGTAGCAATATGAGATCTAGAGTCTAAGATAGGCATCCACCCAAGGATATATGTTGGTCTTGAGGAATGTCCTAAGGTGGTGAGGGGAAGCAGCATCTGAAGTTTTCCTATGTTCATTGTTCCTAATGTTTTTAACAATTTCTCAAGCATTGCAATATTTGCACATGTGCTATAACCGGTGCCTCATGTCTTCTTCATTAAGGTTGATACATTTATTGGTAATTAGATTGGAAACTAAATGAATTAAGTGAGTAGGATTCTCATACTATTGATGTGATTGGGTTTCCTTATGGCTCTATCATGACTTTTACCTTCTGGATTTTGTTGCCTGGTATGTTAACAACTTGGCAGTCTTGTTGGTGGTGTCCACTGCTTGCTTGAGCACCATGGACATCAGAGATCCATCTTGAGCTAGGGTTAGGGTCCTCAATAGTAGTGAGCAGGGTTCAATGGGAGTGTTATCAGACTTGACCTCTTAGATGTTAAGATATTGGTTAAGGTAGGCCAATGCACCAGGGTCCTCATCTGCAATGTTGGTCAAGCTAGATAGATGATGGAGTTATTACCTATCTATTTGGGATATAGTGCCATGATTAGTGGATGAAGTAGACTTAGTATGTGCCTTATGGGTGGCCATGCATATGTTTAATCTAGAACCTCATTGAGGTCTTCGCCTAATCTAGAATAGTGTAGGGAAAAATTTTTGTGCACTCTATCTACTCTTCGTTAGTTAGCTTCCTATGTATTGAAAATTTCTTCAACACCATTGTTCTTAGTGTTTTGATGAATTGGTGACAAAATAGTCATTGGGACTAACATGAGTGTCAAGCATGTGAACTACATGCATTCAAGTTATAGTGAAAATGGCCTCTTATGCCTCTCGTACTAATAAACTTGATCTAGATGCATAACTATAGATATATTTAGGTACTAGAGATAGTCTTTAAAATCCAAAAGAGTAGGCTGCAACACAGCTTCTAGTCAAGATAGAAGATATCATGAAGATTTTGACGAAGAAACCAAGTCATTTGGAGCAAATTAGGTAGACTTAGTACTAACTAGACAGTCTCAAGGTACCAAGGTTGAACAAAGCAGACCATTCAAATGTTTGGTTAGTAGAAGACTTGGCACAAATCAGTTCAGTTCAGAGCAGACGAGAGCTTTTAGAACTGGATCTACTTTTCTCTCTCTTTTGGTGGCATCCCGTTGCTCATGGAAATGGGTTGATCCCTCTTGCACAACTCTTGAGACAGCTTCGCTTCATATTGAACCAACAAGATGGTCAAAATAGGGTACATCAAACTACACCTTGCATCAATTTGGCAAAGGGTGGAGAAAATGTGAAGACCAGAGCAATGAACCAACCGAATGGTCCTTACAATGTACCCAGATGAATGACATTAGTAGGCAGCAATCAAATTCCAATGGATAGTTTTGGAGGAGAACCAAGTGGCCAGTCCGAGGGGTCGGTACATTGGACTATCAATTAGCTCATTGGGTATAATTCTACTAGCCTTTCCTATAAAGGCTAGTTGAGTGGCTTGGGCTATTTATACCCTACCCATTAGATCTTTTATTTATGGTTGCTACAGTCTTTTGAGGTGAAGAACAATTCAAGAACACCTCCAAAGCACATAGAGTGCTAAGGACAAAATTTTAGGCCTTTGTATACTTGTAAGAGAGTGCTTAATGCATGTTTAGGCATAGCTCTTGCAACCATTTGTACTCGTCGTTGGGCCTTTGACTTGGTGTGGAGAGGAGACCCCTTCTTAGTGACAAAGCTCTGTACTGAATACGATTCCATGGGGACCAAGAGAGACAGTGGATGTTGCATTGTATTAGTGACTTAATTGGTATCACTTAGCCTTGTTGGCCAAAGAAAACGATGATCTAAAGAGACTCAATACTTGGCCCAATTGCTTAGGATTCGAACCATGGAGTACAGGTGATCTTGGTAACTTAATCGAACTATGACATAGATCTTCATGTCTTCTTGGGAGTTTGCATCCCCTTGCCTTATCTCTTTACTTACCATATTTATTTTTCATGTTTACTCTTCTCGTGTGCCTTTTTCTTTCTTAATTAGATTAATTAGGTTGGCTCCAACAAGTCTTTTGTGTAAGTAGAGGATTGCATATATAAACTTTAGTGTTAACTAGCATGATTAGAATGGATAGATTTATCTTATACACTAGCTTTGAGCTATAATTTTAATCGAGCAATCAACAACTCAGTCAGCCTCCGTTCCTCCCTCTTCTTAGGTTAGATTCCCCAAATAAGGTATAAGGATGCAAACCAAGAAGAGCTACACAAATGGAAGAAGAAACATGTCAAATACTAGTGGAGATTTGAACCGACCAAGGCATTATAGTTGTACTAATTAGAGTATAGCCAATGTAGTGCACATGGGAGAAATTAATGAAGCCAAAGAAAGTTGATATCACCAAATATTCCAGTGATTAGCTGGTTGAGATCACTGAATCTTCAGTCGGTTGATTTGGTTAGTGAGGGCACAAAATGGATAAGGTATTGAAGAAAACAATATATCGAATAGTTCAATGATAGATGGATACTTCGATGATGAGAGACAGAAAGCATCATGGACATACATGAGTAACTAGAAAAAGAAGAGAACAAGAGCAATATATATAGAGCAAGATGTTCCGGTGAAGGAGAAAAACTAAGAAATATATATTCGAGCTTGAGAAGATCCCAACTAAGAAATATATATTCGAGCTTGAGACCTTAAAGCGTTGTGTGGCTTACCAGCAACATTGATGACCCTCTAGCTTGATGCGAAGTGGTTTTGATTACTTTTTAGAACTTGGGGATGAGGAGACTTTGTCCTTGATGGAGAAGCTCCATAATGGACATTGCCAAGGTAACCAAGAGATATACTTGAAGTTGGCCTCAGCGGTTATTAGTGGTTAATTATTCAATTCTCACTTGATCGAAGCCTTTGCGGTGAGCCCAAGATCATGACCAAGAAAAGGTTTGGGGAACAAATGTGTATCCTTCATGGAGCTTCAACATGGACTAGGGGTGCCAGTTTTCCCACTGATACCATGGAACCGATTCTTCTTACCATATTTGGGTTTCTATATTATGTGTTTATACCATTCCTAGAGTAGTTTGATAGGGTTGCCACTAGGGTGCAAAACTCTAGCCATGAGAGTAGAGAACACTAGCTAGAAAAACATAGTTGTGCATGATAGAATAGTTTGTTCTAGGATTTCTATTTAGATTTATTATGGCTATGCCTCAGTGTGGGACTATCGTCCTAAATCATCTCTTCACATCTTAGGGCAAGCACCTGAATTCCCTACTCCTAATGAAACAAACATTTCCCAAACTACGTGGGTGAAATCAGGATATTCAATCCCAATAAGCTTGAGCTCCACACTTGGTATCTAAACACAAAACTCTCAAAGTGGATAGTTGGTGATAGTATATAGAGGGCTAAAGCATAGGCGATGAACCGTGGGATGAGACGGCTATCACACGCCTTGAATTTGACAAAACTTACCAAAGAGGTTATTGTACTTAGGTACAAGATGTCGCCGCAAATTAGTATGATCAAACTTCTCACAAGGCCCTACTTGGCGCGCCTCTCTCAACGATTTGATTCAGCATATGTTTGGTTTGTTGGAAACCTTTACTTCTAACGAATATCAATCAAGAATTCAAGAAAGAACAAGAAACTTGTTTAGTTGATCTTTAGCGTACCAATTTATACTAGTTTAGCCCGCTTAGATTGGGTAGTTATCTTACATTCAATTAGATCATATATTGTCTTAGCAACTACAAATGGATGAGACGTGGGTGAAGAAATCTGCCCACGGACATGGCTCTCGGGGGCTGTAGGGCGACGCTGGTGACGACTCCCTCTCCACTGATCTTCAAGCCATGGATTCTTCTTCTCTAATCCCTTCTGGTCTTCTCCAATGCTACGTCAATGGGGTCTCCTTCATCGCTCACGGATTCTCTGGATTTCTCCCATGGGTTTTCATTTGCAGAAGACATCCGGCGTCGCTTTCATTGCTCGGTACACCACCCTTCCTCTTCCCCTGATGGCTCTTTCTTCATGCTTATCACATTTCGCCGGTTTCTCTTTCGTCTTACGGAGGAATCTGTAAGTCTTGCTCTTCAATCGTGTTTGGGTGGTTCGGCTGCCGGATTTCATGTTAAATTTCTTAGTCAAAATCACTTTCAGTTTTCGGTGGCAAACAAGAATGTTGGTTTCTCAGTCTACCAGTTGAAGAGATTCACTGGCCGATCCTTTGATATGTACTTTCACCTTTGGAGCAATGGTGTTGCTCATTGGGAATGTGAGAAATTGTTATGGGAACGTGAACAGGCAAATGAATGGACAGAGGTTCTATCCAAACGTGCACGTTATCAAAAGAAGAAGAACTCAGTTCCTCCAAAGCGTGTAAGATTTGCTGATCAACTAGTCCAAGACTCCAATTAGAAAATCTTAGCCTTGTTTGCTAGATCGTTCGATCAAGTTGGGTTCTTTCGTGTTCGATCTTCCTGCAGTTCAACCAGTTCGAATTTCAAAAAATTTTGGACGTCTCAAGGCAGACCTTAATTGCAAGGAAGGCTTGGTAACTGATTCCATGATTTCAGCTGATGATGATTCTAATTCACTCTTGCCCAATGGTAATCCTGCTGTCCGGTGCGGTAAATGCTTGGCTCAGGGCCACAAAGCTTCATTGTGTTGGCTTCCTTTTCGCTGCTGGACCTGCTGGCACTATGGGCACAAAGCCCGCTTCTGTCTTACGAGTGCAAAGCCACGAGTCTTTTGGGCCCCCAAGCGTTCTAAGTCCAAGGAAGCCTTTCAGGGGACGGTACGCACCGAGGCGGCAGGTTCCCACAATCACCGCGCGACCTCCTCGGACGCTCCTCCTCGTTCCTCAACGGAAGAGGAAGCGGCGGTTCCAGCTTCCATACACAGTGCTACAGAAAACCCCAATCCTCCGCAAAACCCATTGCGCTCCTCGTCGCCGGTGTCCGACAACAGCGACGACATGGCCAACTTTGTGGTCGATCCTGCCCCGTTTCTTCCGCAAGGAACCCAAGGGAACTAGGTGGGAATCATCCTACTAGAAGCCGCATCGCCATGGGTAGCGAACCACCAAGGAGGCATGAAGAGTACGCGATCGTCACACTGGATCCACCGCCGCAGCCTCATCAGGTGCCGCATGTTCTAGCCACTGTCTCGGAGGCCCTGGAGAATCAGTTCGCAGTAAAAGTCATCAATGCCTTTCGCTCTCCGCTTGGTCTGGGTCTGTTTCGTTTTGGGTCAGCGGTGCATAGACAGATTCTTATGAATGCCTCCCCAATTCCTTTTGGTAATGGCGAGATCAGGGTCAGTAGGCATAATGAGGGTCACAATCTGAGGGCATGCATTTATGAAAGAACTTGTTGGCTTATGCTGCTTGCATTCCCTCCAGACTATCAGGATATAGAGTTTGTCCGTGCTGCGATTGCCCCTTTTGGTCGTATGCTCAACTGGGTTGAAGGACCGAATAAGTCAAGATTACTAGTGCGTGCTCTGGTACTTTCGACAGATAGAGTCCCTCGTAGCCTGGTGGTCTCGGAGGGGACAGAACTAGGCGGCAATGGTCGCTCTTGGACAGCACCAGTGTTCATCTTGGGAGGAAACTGGGGTAACTTCCCTGATAATTTTCCTCCAGATGAGGACCCCCTTCCAGCTGATGGCATCCCTCATCCTGCACATGGTCATATTGTACATGGTAACCCCAATGTCCCTCTGCATTGGGTAGATGAAGTAGTGGGAGCGGCAGATGCAGTCCAAGTAGAACTAGGGCCTCATGTTGCCAATCTTCAACAGCAAGTAGGGGGGAATGTACAAGTCCAGGAAGAAGTTGAGGACATGGATTTAGATGATGAGGAACACCAGCAGCCACAGGATCCACATGTTTCTCTCTCTCTAGAGCAATCTGGCTCCACTGCGCGTTTTATGCGTGCTTTGGGTCCAGATATTGAGATTTCAGAGGATGATCTTCTTGCAGCAGCTGAGACGCACTCATCTAGCTCTTCTGATGACTCAGTGACATCAGGACTAAGGCAAGCAGTTATTGTTCAAGAACAATCCAAGTTGGCTACTTTCGTTGGTCTAGATGTTTTTCAGTTTACAGCTAATGCTCTAGCATCATCCATAACCAAGTTGCCTCCCACGCTCAAGCGATCATGGGCTGTGGCCATGGAGCCCATCAGACTGGATGCGTCTGTGTTCAACATGCTGCAAGTCCAACCGGATGGGCTGCAGAACTCACGTTCTGGGCTTGAAATTGTGCCATATGCTCCCCCCTGGTGGTTCATTTATTGCAAATGTGGCCTTTGGTGCAAGCTGCTCGCAGTCATAGCACTGAGTCACTGGATGGCACGCTTGTGGGTCGTGACGAGGCAGTCCGTCGTATCTCTATGCCAAGAGTAGTGTCAGTTTGCTCGCAAGTCCACACCGGTGGTCACTAGTTTGGTTAGGCGAAGCTCAAGATTTCACAAGGACCCTGAGTACCAACATGTCCAGCTTTCAGATGTACCTAAGAAGAAGCGTAGAATGGTCTATGAAGTGATCAACCTAGACAGCCCGCCCAAGAAAGGAGAGGACACAATCCCTGATCCTCTACCTCTGGCTGTACTGCAGGACTGGGTGCTAGCTGTGGAGTTGATCCTATGGATCTCTCTCTTGATGCTCTGGCTCAGAACCCTCGTGACCCAAATGAAGATCAGTCTACATGAGCTCAGTTTACACCCTGCGTGGTGTCTTTCGTCTATTATGTCTTTAAGTTTACTTCTGTTTGTCTGGACTTTCATATTTGTATCTCGCTTTTGGGAGGTCTTTGCTAAACCTGGGGTTATTCTAGCCTGCACTGTTATTTTCTGCTGCACTCTAGGGATTGTGGATCTTGTTACTGGTGGTCGTTCCTAGTTTATTGACCATGTTACTTTGGGTTACCTCATTGTTTGTCAATGTTGGTCTTGGTTTTTTTGGCTGATCGTTTATTGGATCCCGTACCTGCGCAAGCTGGCCTTGCTCTTCCATCTTGTTATCTTATTTGTTCATCATGAGAACGAGGAATTGGAATGTGCTGTCGTGGAATATTAGAGGTATAAATAGCCAACCTAAATGGGATGCGCTTAGAAGGAAAATTGATGAGAGTGCTTGCTCGGTTTTCTGCATTCAGGAAACAAAACGGGCGTTGATAGATATACAGTACATCAGGCAGTTTGTGCCCCGACGTTTTGATTGCTTTGACTACATCCCCTCTGTTGGAGCCTCAGGAGGCATCTTGGTTGCATGGAACAGTTCAATTTTTGTGGGTTCAGTTATTGAAAAAAGGTCCTTTGCAATCACTATACGCTTTACTTCATCAGTTAACCTAGCTGTATGGCTCTTATCAGCAGTTTATGGGCCATGTTCTGAACCTGCGCGATCAGATTTTATTCGCTGGTTCAAACATGCAGCAGTAGGGGACGATGATGATTGGTTGTTTCTAGGTGACTTTAACTTCTACAGATCACTTTCTAATAGAAATAGAGCAGGAGGTAATATAAATGATGTCATGGTTTTTAATGATGCGATTGGTCAGAATGGCTTAGTTGAGCTACCTCTCAAAGGACGGGGATTCACTTGGAGTAATATGCAACATGAGCCGCTCCTGGAGCAGTTAGACTGGTTCTTTACTTCAGTGCATTGGACCCTGTCTTATCCCAACTCATATGTTTAACCTCTGGCAAGGCCAATCTCGGACCATGCTCCTTGTCAAGTGATTATTAATACCCATATCCCAAAATCCAAAGTGTTCAGATTTGAGAATTTTTGGATTGATCACCCGGGGTTTTTTGATACTGTGGCAAGCTCCTGGCATTCTAATCTGAATCGGTTGCAGAGTTCTGCTTCTATAATTGTCGCAAAATTTAAGAGGCTTAGATATGCTTTAAAAATCTGGAGTAAGGGTCTTTCACAGGTCAACAATCTCATTTCCTTTTGTGAAAAGGTAATTGTCTATCTGGATGCATTAGAAGAATGTCGCTGCCTCACTAACCCTGAATGGAATTTACGAAGAATCGTGAAGTGCCAGAATTTAAAGCTGCTAAATTATAAGAATGCCTACTGGAAAAAAAGGTATACAGTCAATAGAGTTAAATTCGGGGATGAGTGTACAAAATTTTTCCATGCGATGGCAACAGTATCTTTCAGAAGGAATAGCATTTCTCAGCTGAAAAATAAAGATGGTTGCTTTGTTAGTGATCATGATGGTAAAGCAGGTGTTATCTGGGATGCCTTTAAGGAACGCATGGGAGTTTCTGACATGCCTATCATGCTTTTTGACCTTCATGATCTTGTTCCAGTTCACCCAGATTTAGAGGAGTTGGTCTCCCCTTTCACTTGTGATGAGATTGATGCGGTGATCAGGGGCATGCCTCTTGATAAAGCCCCTGGACCAGATGGTTTTAATGGTCTCTTCCTAAAGAAATATTGGTCCATTATTAAATCAGATTTTTATAATCTGTGTCAGGATTTTTACAATGAGAATGTCGAGCTTGCATGTCTCAACACGTCTTTCATCACTCTAGTGCCCAAGGTGGCCACACCAGAGTCAGTTAGTGATTTCAGGCCCATCTCTCTCATTAACTGTTCTCTGAAAATCCTAAAGAAGATACTGTCAAATAGGCTGCAATCGGTGATCCTCAATTTTATTCATCCCTATCAGTATGGCTTCATTCAAAGTAGAAGTATCCAGGACTGTTTGGCTTGGAGCTTTGAGTATATTCATCAATGCCACCAGTCCAAGAGAGAGATTATATCATTCTTAAGCTGGACTTTGCAAAGGCCTTTGATACAGTTGAGCACAGTGCCATTCTGCTTATGCTTGAGGCTCTAGGTTTTCCTAGAAAATGGATCAGTTGGGTGCAATCCATTCTCTCCTCGGGCTCTTCCTCAGTGATCCTGAATGGTGTGCCAGGGAAACATTTTTTGTGCAAAAGAGGAGTCCGGCAGGGTGATCCCCTCTCACCGTTACTCTTTGTCCTTACTGTAGAGCTGCTTTAGTATGTCATCAACCGAGCACACCATTTGGGGCTTCTTGAGCTTCCAATACCACAGCTTGGAGGCTCCTTTCCAATCGTGCAATATGCAGATGATACCCTTCTAGTAATGCAGGCAGATGCCAAGCAACTCTTCTATTTGAAAGCATTGCTCAATTCCTTTTCTCTATCAACTGGGCTGAAAGTTAATTATGGTAAATCCTCAATTGTACCTATTAATGTTTCGCAAGAAAAGATGATTATTCTCTCCAACACCTTTGGTTGTCAGATAGGCACCCTGCCTTTCACTTATCTGGGTTTACCACTGAGCACTACCAAGCCGAAGATTGCAGACTTTACTCCACTCATTGACAAGATAGAAAGACGACTTTCAGCTTGCTCAGCATACCTATCTTATTCAGGGTGTCTGGAAATGGTTAATTCAGCTATCACCCCTATAGTCACATATGCTATGTCCACCTTCAAGCTCCATGTAGGTCTGATTGAGAACATTGATAGAGCTCGCAAGCAGTGTTTGTGGAGAGGCAATGATCCAAGAACCCGGGGTGGTAACCTCGCAGCTTGGCCTATGGTGTTAAAACCAAAATTCAAGGGAGGACTAGGCATTATTGATTTGAAAATTCAGAATGATGGTCTTCTCATCAAGCAACTGCATAAGTTTCTCTCTAGAAAAGAGGTGCCCTGGGTGCAGTTGATTTGGGAAACATATTATCAAGACAGGGTTCCACATTCAGGGAGGGCAGTTGGCTCTTTTTGGTGGCGGGAAGTGTTGAAACTTTTTCCACAGTATAAAGAGTTGGCCTTGTGCAAGGTAGGCGATGGGTCTGCAATTTTATTTTGGGACGACCTTTGGCTTGAGGCCCCTGTCAAGGAATTGTATCCTGCTCTTTTCTCCTTTGCATTGGATCCGGCAAGTTCTATAAGAAAGATAAAAGAAGCACCGGATTTGGCAAGTATTTTTTCTCTTCCACTATCGGTGCAAGCATATGACGAATATCAACTCCTACAGTCCATCCTAGCTGATACAGAGTTTGATGAACAGCTCCTGGACACTTGGGCTTTGAAATCTGGTCAGGAGGTACTTTCAGTGTCTGCTTTCTATAAATCAAAATTTGAGGCCACCCAAGCCCCCCAAATATTCAAGCGTCTATGGCAAAGCAAGTGCACACCTCGAACCAAATTTTTCTTTTGGTTACTCCTAGTTGACAGACTTAATACTAGGAGCATGTTGTTTCGGAGGCATCTTTTACAACAGCATGAAACTTCTTGTCCAATGTGTAGCAGTCAAAGTGAAGAGACGATTGATCATCTCTTTTTTGAGTGTGGCTTTGCTAGGCAATGTTGGCTACGTTTGCATATTACTTGGGTGGATATTCCTGATTTTCAAAGTCGGATTCAGCAGACTTTACAGACCTCCTCTCTGGCGTTTTTCTTCATGGAAATCATCATAATAGCTATGTGGGAGCTCTAGAAGATCAGAAATAGGAAAGTTTTTGATAATCAAGAGGCATCTGTTAGCATTTGGATCTTGAGATTCAAAGCTGAAGTTTCCTTGCAGAGTGTTAGGCTCAAGGAATCTTTTCGACCTTTGGTTTCTTCATGGCTGCAAACTTTGTAATCCTTCTTTGTTTTTTAGCCTTTCTAGTCTCATGTAGTAGGCTACTGGGGTTGTTGTTTTTCTCAATTTGGTGGTTGTAAGTTTTCTTTGTAAGTATCCCTTGACTGGTTCTCTAAATTAATAAAACCTTTTTACTGTGGGGATCTCCCCCACAGTCTTTTTTGGTCAAAAAAAAAAAAAAAACTACAAATGGATGTTAGGTTTATATGTGTTTGTAGACCATAGATACAAAAAATGCTTGCCCCTTTATATATATCTGGGTAATAGCACCTTACAAGTTAGATGTTAAACTTTTGAATATATTTGGTTGATACAATTTTGGCTTGTGGACTAGTCTAGTAGTATCATATATGAAGTGATCAAGTAGTTTCTTGTAGTGAATGGCAATGTAATAGTATAGCAAGATGATGATATTTGAAGGCGTTATATAGTATCAACCATGACTCTAGTGAATAACATAATAAGAATATAAGAGGATGATGCATAAATTAGATCAAAGATCAACTCCAAATTTAAGAATTATATAATGAAATAACAATATAGTTGGTTGGTCTATGAGAAAGCACAAGTGTTTATTTGTTAATTTGGTATGAGATATATACAATTTATAAAACATATTTGGTTGGATAAAAAGAAACATGAATTATGTATTAAAATTATATATCTCTCGATGAAATCTACAACCTTATAATTGCCTATGATTTCTTTATAGTCGTCTGCATGCTCGAATAACCATTCAAAATGTTGGTCAACAAGAATAAAAAGGAATAGAAATCCACTCCTATTAGCAAGGATGTTAATGAGTTTGGATGGCATAGACATACCACATATGTATTTTGTACGAAAATCATGCACTTGTGATTTATGACTTGCAACTATGAAAGATCTAAGTCTATAAAAAAGAATTGTTAATTTTTCAACATACATGTGCTGAGTTTTGGGAAAATTATCCCTCACGGTTCCTGCTTTCAGCCTTGGCACCTAGTGATTTCTGTCATGGTTAATTAACCCTCGCAAAAAAAAAAATTAGCCCTCCCAAAAATGGCACATGATCTTTGATAGAGAAACCATGAGTTATGAGCTGTGAGAGATGGCCCTTTATAGTTTGTCATGATGTTAGAAACAGAAGTAGTTTGTTGTTTTTATATAGATTAATTTAACAACTGCTTATGGTTGACCTGTATACTGCAGTTGACCCTTGAGTCCCGTGCCTCAATATTGAGATCAACTGTTGTGTTGGCAAGGTCCCAATATTGATCAAATATTTCATCAACGCTGCATGAAAGGGTGGAAGGGAAAACGGGAGGTCAAATTTATTAATTGAAAGGAAAAGTGGGTATAGACAATTAGACATAGGGAAATGTGCTATTAACTATATGCTCCATGTATGAACTAGTACACTTCTTTCATTTATTTTTTTTTATCAAAACACAACAGTACAGTTAAGAATGACTCGGTTTGCATTTGCACATATATTTTATGCATGTTTTGGAACTACTGAACTAGGACAGAAATCAATTAATAGAACGTTGGCCCTATTAGTACCCGTGTTATCAGTAAATTACTACTAGTATTTTGCCACGAAACAAGAGATAGTATGTAGCTGTAGTCTTAGATGTCTTTAGTTGCAGGAATTGCAAATCCAAACAATCAGTAATAACCTCAGTACCCAAAACTAAAATTAAACGCGCTTGCCTCTCGGGACGCACAGCAAGCAACTAGCATAGCAGCAAAGTTAAAAGAAAAAATACTACTACAGTACTAAAAATCTGGCTATTGAAATCACTAGGATTCTCTTTTTTGAACGGGGAGAGAGAAGCTAGCCACTCCTGTTCCTTGCACAGCTCCCGACGCACAAGTCAGCCGCCCAAATCGAGCTTTCGGCAGGCATGGAGCCAAGTCAGCAACTACTAGCTAGTAGTACAAGGTACTGTAAATATCGAATAGGCAGAAACGGACAAACAGTGAGCACGGGAAGTTCAACCATGCAGCGAGCAGCCGCCATAAACTCGAGGCCAGGAAGCAAGAAGCGCAATCGATCGAACGCCCACGCAGAGCCAGAGCGGCGCCGGCCGGCCGGCATGGCCGCGCGAGGAAAGGAAACCAGTAAATTACCTGGAGCCGGCGGAGGCGAACTCGTGGAGGCGGCCGGCGGGGGAGAAGACGACGAGCGCGACCCGGGCGTCGCAGAGCACGGAGAGCTCGTGGGCCTTCTTGAACAGCCCGCTCCGGCGCTTGGAGAAGCGCACCTGCCGGCTCGTCCGGTCCTCTATCCGCCGCAGCTCCACCCGGCCGCGCTTCTTCTTCCCGGCCGGCTTGCTCGACTCGTTGTCGACATCGTCCCGCGGCGTCAGCGGAAAAGGCTTCTTCCTCCTCGCGACCACCTCCACCTCCTCCTCCTCCATTGTTGTTTCGGCAAACCAATGCAGATGCGATGCCGATGATACAGACAGGCAGCACCTGGGCACGGCAGGTCGGTCGGACGCAAGAAACCGGGAGCATCCGGCGAGAGGGAGGAGGGGTAGATGGATTCCTGAGAAAAAGCTGTGGGTGTGGGCAGCGGCCCGCGGGAGGGGTGGGGCCTCCATGCCTCCGCCTCGCTTCTCGACCAAGTATTCAATTAAAGCCTACAGCATCCCTGGCTCCGGGCCACCCTGTCAGTGACGGGAGCTTACCCAGGACACGTTTCGCTACGCCATTGGATGCTCCGGGGGTACTGTGGAAAGAGACTACAGTAAGCGCCAACGTGATTGTCCTGCTCTTCACCGTGAATTCTGAGCAGTCACACCTCGAGCTACTTGGTATGCTGACATGGACAAGCCTGTCCCACTCCCAAAAAGCACGTCGGCTGTGTTTAGATCCAAACTTTTCCCCAAATTCTACTATGCAAAAAGAAGATTTTCCATCATATTAAAAATACCGACACATGCATGGAGTACTAAACGTAGATGAAATCAAAAAATAATTGTACAGTTTAGATGTACTTTGCGAGACGAATCTTTTGAGCCTAGTTAGACCATGGTAGGACAATATTTCCCACAAACAAACGAAAAGTGCTACAGTGCGCTACAGTGTCGGATGTGATGTTTTTAGCCAAATTTTGATAGATTTCGCCTCCACTTTTTGGATCTAAACACAGCCGTCATTCCCTCACCGTATCTCTCTCTCCAGAACCAATAATTGCTATGGCCCACCAACATATGGAGCTCCCACTTGGTTCGCAACAACGGAGTCCTGCAGCTGCCTGCTGCACCTCTCGCTGCTTGTGTCTGATGATCACAGCATTGTAGATGTATTGATTTCCCCTGTATCAGTTGCAGCAACACCTGTATCTACGGTTGCAGAAAGCTACAGCGATCAAACCTATTGCTTAATACATATTTAAAACATGCCCTTCCTTGGCAATAAAAAAAAGAAATTATTCTCTTCCACCAATACAAAAGCCTAAGTTTCATGATTTTTAGGGATCCCTCATGGAAGTCACTTACTCCCTCCATCCCAATTTACAGGTCGTTTGACTTTTTTGACACCAAATTTGACTTGGTTGTCTTATTAAAAAAAATCACAATTATCATTTATTTTTATTGCCATTTAATTTAGCACATAATATACTTTAACTATGAACTGAATTTTTTCTACATTTTCGTAAATATTTTGAATAAACGAGTCAGTCAAGCTCGGTGCCAAAAAAGTCAAACGATCTATAAATTAGAACGTATGGAGTATCATTTATGTGATCTCATCCAATCCACCTAGGTGGAAGATAACAACTCGTCCACCACCCCCTCCCACCATTTCCAGTTGGACTGATTTTGGCTCAATTCATTTTTGAATTATAAATACAATCTTCACTAGTAAAAAAAGCAATGTTCAAGATTTTTGAAAAATGTTCTAGTTTTTGAATAACAATGCATTATACTTGTAAGAAAAATATTGTAGTTTCACTAGCAAAATATTCTAGCTTCACAGAAAAATATTCCATTTCCACATATAAAACATTATAAATTCATAATACAATTTTCTACCTTCACAGCCAAAAAATCCTACTTTATAAATAAAATATTCTAGCTTCTTAAGAATAATATTCTAGATTACTACTTAAATGTTCCATATTCATAAAAACAATGTTCAAAGCATTATACACAATAAAAAATATTTTAAGAAAAAGGAAAACAAAAGGAAGAACAAAAAACAACACACAGAAGAGAAAAAGACGACTCATGGAATATAAAACACAACCGAGGAAAAATAAAATTGGTGGTAAAAGTTTCGGACAAAAAAATAAAGATTGCATAGGAAACCAAAGAAAAGCTTTTGAGAGATGGTGGGCTAAATTAGCCCTACACAACATTAAAACTAATGGTGCTAGCTGCCGAAGGTGAAATCGGATCAGTTTGTGTGTTCGAGAAATATAAAGAGAAAAAGGAAAAAAAAATAAAACGATACATTAATGCCAAATAGATCCCATGTGGCAATGAATACACATAAACAGTACGGGCTTCGAAATATGGGGCCTATTGCTAGAGTTGAAGGCAAAATTTTAGGCCTAAAAAGTAAAGGTGGTCTTAATGTCCAGTGAAAGCACAACAAACGACAAATGTACAAACAACAAATGACCGAGTTCCTTTTTTTTCTTCCCAAAGGATGGTGTTTTACATGTACATATCTGGTCTTTCAGAAGAATTCATCTTTTCCAAGTTTATGCAACAAACACATACTGACATACAGTGATACAGGCCGAGAATTGAGAGCAACCAGTGCAAGTGTCTACAGGCACGCCAGGGGCCGGGGAAGTGTTTGATGAATGATGACATATAAAAGGAAACTAGTATGCTAGTTTGAGGGCTGTTGATCTGATCGATCATGACCGCGCACGGGCCCCATATCTAAAGTGTTTGTTAGCTCGGGGCTTCAGGCTTGGAGCTAGGAAATATATACGAAGCTCATTTTTCCAGTTGCCCGCTACTCATTCTCTGGAGTCGTATAGACAGTATCTCCTTTCGTCTTCAAATGGCCTTCTGGTTTTCTGGTCACAACAAATAAAGCACATCCACCAGGATTAACAATCTAGTACTGAGTTACATAAAGAATCTCTTCAGAATTACCTTCTTTCTGCTCCTAGTTCACAACTAAGACTAGGTTTGGGGCAACCCAACCACCTTCATCCTGAGTTTATTCTGTAAATTAAATAATTAAGATGCTCTCAGAATCTCATGTGTGCAGAATGTTGCATCTCTCTTCTAATTGTAGAAATATCTGCAATACAGTATGACCCTGATAGCTGTCAGAGCATCAGTTACTGTTTCCTCCAGGCTTCTTATCTCGGCCATGCTCATCTCGCTTGCATTTGCTTCCATGGCCCTGAAATTTACTTAAAACAATTAGATAACAATTAGCCTCTTTAATGAACGAACCGAAGATTGTTCATCAATTACATGTGTACCATTGAGCAATGATATTTAGCTGATCAGTTAACGAGCCAACAGATGGCCGCTCCTTCTGAGCAAGCAGGAGGGCAACCCCCAAAAAAAAGACAGACGATTAGTCCATAGTGGAAGAACTCAAAGAGAGTTACCATTAGTCCATACTGGGAAAACTCAAAGAAACACAAGTCCTTGATTAGAAAACCTACATATTTGACATATGAACCTTATAATATTCAAATACTAAGCCCAATGTGAATTTTGATGCACTAATAATTTGTATACACAAGTTTGCAAATGATGGCCTTCAATCTGCTAGAACAAAAACTGAAGATTTGCATATAGATTGATGCCAGTGTGGTCTATTGATGCTCTGCACCCCTTGTAGGTATTCATGCATGGAATAAAAAAAGAGCAATACATGATGGTTTCATTTTTCAGAACATATATGATCGTCTGTGGAAGAAATTCAGTTCAGATGACTACATGAGTTTATGGCACGTAGTTCACAATAATGTCAGAAGTCAGAACTTTTCTTAAATTGTGTCAAAAGACAAACTATGAGAACCCACATGATTATTCAGGTTCTATATCCATAACAGGCTAGGAAAATTTGGATGGTAGCATTGTTGCAACCTTGGAAGGAAATATAACATACATGACCTCAAAGGACTTGGATGTGCCAAGATTTCTTTCCTTTTGCTTTACATATACACACCTGGTTAGTCTTACTCGATAACTATTTATATAATTTAGACAAAACCAAAGAGGACGGTACAGTTTGCTAGTTAGCCCGTATTAACTTGAAAAGGAGGCTGATACCAAAAGACAGTTGCGGCAGATTCCTGCTTTTGATAATATATATATATATATAATATAGGGTAGTGCTATTTAGTGCGCTGTGCGTTGAATTGTTATTCAGCGCGTCAGCCTATCCAGCTCCCGCAAGCGTAAAGCTGTCTTTCACCCGCAATCGTAAAATCAACAAAAGCACAGCTATTTCCATCCCACAACCGTAAAAATGCAACTCGCAACTGTAAAAATACTTCCCAAATCATTGAACATCAGTTCTCAGCCCTCAACCGTAAAATTATGTTCCATATTGACCGTAAATTCTAGCTATTCAACGCCTCATGCAAGCCTCTATTCTCCACGCAACAGTAAAACGCCTAGCCTTAACTATAAGACCTGAAGCGTCATCCAAAAATAGTGTTTTTTTACTGTCAGGCCCTGCAATAGACACGCAACTCTTTTGGTAAGAGTAAATCATATTTTCTTCGAATCGTAAAACTAGCTCCTCTAACGGTAAAGCCCAAGATCCAAGCAACACATGACAAATAGAGTGAAAATTCACGCATGCTAACAATAAAAAAAGGCTTCATTTGAAACAGAAATAATTCTTCTTTAAGGCTGTGTTTAGATCCTGAAATTTGGTACTGTTCTGAACTGAAAAGCACTGTAGCACTTTTCGTTTGTTTGTGGTAAATATTGCCCTGCTATGGCCTAACTAGGCTCAAAAGATTCGTCTCGCAAAGTACATCTAAAGTGTGCAATTATTTTTTTATTTTATTTACATTTAGTACTCCATGCATGTGTTGGCATTTTGATGTGATGGGGAATCTTTTTTTTCATAGTGAAATTTAGAAGAAATTTTTGGAATCTAAACATAGCCTAAATATCAAATAGGGCTGGATTTTACAGATTGGCATGTGCAACTCATTCTAATGATTTGGTCGCATGAACACAGAAACTGGCAAAATCATACAATCAATGGATGGTCATATGCGTATAGATCCAATCGAACTACAAACGAGGGACACAGAAAAGACGAGATCCATAGCAAATCTTCTCCAGATCTCGCCATCACAGGCTGAGGCCGCCGGCCCTGAGGTGCGATGCCACCGGGCTGAAGAGGACGAAGCAACAGCTACAGGCTCCTCGTCCTCCGCTGCCAGCAGCCGCCGCCGATGGCGGACCATGCCACAAGAGTCCACGAAAGGCCACGGCACGGGGGTGGCCCTGTAGGCTGCAGCCGTGGAGGTGCTCAACTGCTAGGCACCGTCACATAGCATCACGCGAGGCCACCGCAACAGGGAGCGCCGGGAGGAGGTGCCACCGGCCTGCGCTCTCGCCGCATGCGCCGCAGGGGCAAGAAGGAGCGCCGCCGCCGGCTAGAATGGCATCGCCTCCTGGGCGTCAGGGAGGGAAGCCGCTGGCAAGGAGAGTCGTAGGGGGCGCCGTCGGGAGGTGCTGCCACCGGCCGAGAGGCGCCACTGGCCGGAGCAGGGCCACCTGGTTGGGTGCGCTGCCGCCGGGGGACACCTGCAAGATCTGGACGGAAGAGAGAGAAAAGCTAAAAAGAAATGAGGAGGAATTAGTGCGGGGCCAAATATTGATACAAGTTATCTAAAATTTATTCTGAAGTTGTTAATTTTACTACCTCGAGATGGTTTTACGGTTTCGGTGGTTGGTTCAACTAGCCGGTGGTTGTAGGGTGTTTTTTTACACTTGCGGGAGAAGTTTTACGTTCGCGGCTGAGAGGCAAGCTGCAGCGCGTTGAATAACTATTCAACACGTAGCGAGCCAAATAGCAAATATATATATATATATTATATATATATGCACATGTTTTAAAATTTATAAACTGCAGCAAAGTTTGAGCCTTGCCATAAATATCCTCACAACTTTGCGCTAGATGAAATCATATTCTTGACCACCTCAGAATTGTGTTCTTTTACACTTCATCACGAGTGACCAATGTTGTGCAAACCCCTCTCATTTAAAAATTCTCTGATCTGACGATTCATTAGGACATCAGAACATAACTTTCAAATTTCATATAGCATATAACCACTTGATCGACTACCTTCAATGCAAAGATTTTGCTATAACTTCAACACGTGACTTCACTTTAAATTACCAAAAGAATTGATGTGTCTATGCCACCTAAGGCAATCGTAAGTTTACCATTGAGAAAAGCTTAAACTTGAATTTTGAAATCTGAGTATTATATTGCACACGCATTGTCCTACATACCTTTTTAGTGAATAGTTTGCTATTTTGTATCCAATGTTGTCATCGTCTCACTAATAAGGATGTATATGTAGATTATTTACAACTGTCAACGTTAGATTTTAGGTAAAGCCTATTTTATAACCTACAACTTGTTAGAGTCTCATCAATTTTAGACTCCGAACTACCAAAAGACAGGTTTGTCAACTAGACAAATTTGGTCCTTTATTAAAATACATCAAAGGCAATTTTCTCTTTTTTGGGAATATATTAGAATCTGATGTAATCTAAAAAATTCACAGATAATTCATTTTTTAAAAATTTATAATTATGAAACCATATTAAAAAGAGATCTATCTATTTGTGATAGATTTGGAGCTATTTGACACTTATTTATCATGCTGCTATTATTTTATAGATTACAAATAAACAAAACAACATGAACAAATACTATGTAAAGCATTAATGAATGTTTTATAATTTTAAAACCTTTTTGTACAAGTTTCATAATTTTTCCTTGTTCAAAATTAATTGAGTACATATTTTTAAGATTAAACAAGATTTTAATATTCCAAAAATAGAAACCTATCTTCAAAATGAGGACCAAATTTATCTGGTTTAGTTAGTTGAAAGATATGTCATGTCCGATTTTACAATTCAGGGCTCAAAATCAGACCACCATGACAAGTTTTACGATTGCAAAATAGATGTTACCCAACTTTTCTATATTTTGTATGAAAAGTACAAAACAGTTTAACAAGCTTCCTAAGGCTCACCAATCCATGTATATGGCCGTGCATGTGCAAAATTTACAAATGTAGCAGGTGTAGAGTTTAAATGCACGACCTTAGATAAACGGATTCATGAGCTTAGCCTAAGTAACTGTATCAATATAAATGGATGTATCTTGCTCCAATAAAACATAAAACAGAACGAATATTCAATTTGGGGGGGGGGGTGGGTTTGGATACACCCATCTAATTATTAGTTGCTAAAAATTAGCTGCCTTTTGTAAGGTTTGTCCAAATAGCCCTACCTAATGAAGTAGCTAACAGGTGTGTAATCTATTAGCACCCATTAGTTAGTTAAGTGCAGCTAATTTTTAGTGGCTAATTTTTAGTTGAAGTTATCTGATCCAAACATAGCCTTATTCATAAAAGGGATGTTCTAAAACCTTAAAATATAAAATATTTTGTATATTCTCCATTGAAGCTCTAAAGTCAAGGTGCTTGTGACTCCCTCCGGATCATAGTATTGATTGCTTCAGATTTAGGCACAAGTAAGGAGTGCTAGAAACTCCGAAAATTGATTTCCTTCCAACCCTAGAAGGGTGGTCATATAGTCTAGTACATGGGCCTCATATATGGGCCGGGCTACATGCACATACTCCAACACCCCCCCCTCCCCGCAGTCTAAACTTCCGGCGCAGCGGAGTTTAAGACTGGACAAGAAAGAAAGCACACACAGGCGAATACCCCCCCTCCCCCCCCCCCGCAGACTCAACTCTAGCCACCAGTGATGTTGAGGCTGGACCGGAACTCAGAGAAAGTCGCAGAGGGTAGACCCTTGGTGAATATATCGGCAAACTGGGAGGTGGTCGGGACGTGCAGAACCCGAACATCGCCGATGGCGACCCGGTCGCGGACGAAGTGCAAGTCGATCTCCACGTGCTTGGTACGCTGATGCTGAACCAGGTTGGTGGAGAGGTACATCACGCTGACGTTGTCGACGAGGGTGCTCTTGGCGAGCAGGCTGTGAAGCTTAGCTAGAAGCTGCCGGAGCCAGGAAGCCTCGGCCACGCCGTTGGCGACAGCCCGGTACTCGGCCTCAGCACTGGAGCGAGAGACAACCGGCTGCCGCTTGGACGACCAGGAGACAAGGTTGCCGCCCAGGAAGACAGCGTAGCCGGACGTGGACCGGCGAGTGTCCGGACACCCGGCCCAGTCAGCGTCGGTGTAGACGACGAGCTCAGTGGAGAAAGACCGGTGGAGAAGAAGGCGTAGTCAACAGTGCCCCGAAGGTAGCGGAGGAGACGCTTCAGAGCAGTGAGGTGTGGCTCCCGAGGATCATGCATATGAAGACAGACCTGCTGAACTGCATATGTGATGTCCGGCCTAGTGAAGGTGAGATACTGCAGGGCACCAGCAAGTCTCCGGTAGGCGGTAGGATCAGCAACTGGGGTGCCCACATCCTCGGACAGCTTGGCCTGAGTGTCGACAGGGGTGGAACAGGGGTTGGAGTCAGTCATCCCCGCTCGCTCCAGGATATCAAGAGTGTACTGCCGCTGGTGGAGGAGAAGGCCAGAAGGACGGGGCTCAACGGTGACACCCAAGAAGTGGTGGAGCACACCAAGGTCCTTCATAGCAAACTCCTGCTGCAGGGAGCAGGGAGGTGATGATCTGCTGAAGCAAGTGCTGACTGGAGGCCGTGAGAACAATGTCATCAACATAGAGTAGCAGGTATGCAGTCTTATCTCCATGATGGTAGACAAACAGAGACATGTCCGACTTGGCCTCAGTGAACCCCAAAGTGACCAGGAACGTGGCAAACCAAGAGTACCAAGCCCGAGGAGCCTGCTTCAAGCCGTAGAGAGACTTGTTGAGCCGGCAGACCATCTCTGGGCGAGCGGGATCCACAAACCCCGTCGGCTGACTGCAGTAGACCGTCTCAGTCAGGGTGCCATGAAGAAACGCATTCTTCACATCCAGCTGGTGCATAGGCCTCGAGCAAGAGAGTGCCAGCGAGAGGACTGTGCGCATTATGGCAGGCTTCACCACTGGGATGAAGGTCTCATCATAGTCCATGCCGGGGCGCTGATTGAAGCCCCGGATAACCCAGCGAGCCTTGTAGCGATCCAGTGTACCATCAGCTCACCTCTTATGCGTCCAGATCCACTTGCCGGTGACCACATTGCAACCAGACGGACGCGGCACAAGGTCCCACGTCTGGTTGGCAAGAAGTGCCGCGTACTCCTCTGTGGCGGAACCGCCGATTTAATACGGGCTAAGTACACCTGCCACCACTGGCCCACAGTGCACTTAGACCGAACTAAACTCGGTAGTCCGTCGAGCTACCCAGAAGGGCACTCGATGAAACCATCTCCCAGGGATGCCGACATCACACACGTTAAGCTCTCGGAAGAGCCACAACAATTACAACAACCCACCATTTCATACAGACATAATTTGATTAAGTACAAATATTTTTGCTCAAAAAGAGTACAAGGTAGTGAAAAAGAACGTCAAAGTAAACCTCGCAGCGGAAATACATATCGTTACAAAGATGTAACGTGCAGCGGAAGGTAAACATCAAGTATGACCTCGAGCCCACCGTAGTCATCCTTGATCATAATCTGATATGCACCTAAAAGAAAAATATCAACAACAAACGGTGAGTTCGTGGGGAACTCGTAGGACTTACCCGTGGGCGGTTTCAGCCCGACACATTTGAAATTATGCAAGGCTTTTTGGTGGACTGACTTCTAACCCGCATAAGCTTACTAGGAGTGGGTCCTTAGCCATTGATTGTTTATTTAAAACATGTTATCATAAGATAGCAGGATTTGCCAGCTGCTACCCCTTAGTTATGATTATCAACTATGTCATAGGGGGAAAACTTGCAGAGAAAAAAAAAAATAAAACATGAACGCATGCCCCGTCCCAAGATTCATAGAGTCCCCATCGAACTCTTGGGAGTAGCCGTCTCAGGAGCGATGCCCCTATACGTCGGGTCATCTCTCCCTCGACCTCGAAGCATCTCCCAAATTCATCAACCTCCTCTCAGTGGATGGGCAGCACTATGAATAGTCGGACGGATCATACTTATCCAAGCATGTTGTATATAAAACATGAATATAAGCATAAAGTATTTAAGTTGTTACTACGTTGCCCATGTGCGATATCTGGCATTCTCACACCTGGTGAGCATCAGCGATTCGAATCGATTTTTAGTTCCCGGGAATAACTAAAAATGCCAGAGGCCCATATGCTTACTCACACGACGGCTTTCCCACATATGGTCCCCCGCCTCCACTTGTCCCATCCCAAGTTCGATTCACTCCCGCCTGACCTCCGGGTTGTGCCCCCATGACGAGCCTGCCGGCATCCCGGTCTCCCCGTCATGAGTACCAAGCTCCCCCGGACCACCTTCCTCTCAACCAGTGGGTAGGAACGTGTTTCTGTTCTCCGGATGGCACAAGTAAGGTTTCACCGGCCCCATATACCGGATAAGCACTCTAGCAATGTTATGCCAATCAGCAGGCGAACAGCGGACGGGCCTTAATCGACTCGGGCGGAGTCCACCAACACATTATCACAATCTCATCATATCAAACCATATCTCTGCCCGGTCTCAACTTATCATCAAGTCATAACAGATTTCCTTTCGATTCCAAGGTTTTGTAAAAACATTTGTAGGCCCTATCATCTCGCGAGTGAATACCTTCACTCGTCTTCTACCGTCTAAGCAGGGCTAAGCATAGACTTCGTTTTATCCTTTCTACTTTGGGCATCAAGGATTTATGCATGTGGGGTTTCATAAAATCCCTAAACGTAATGCACAAACAAGAATAGGGTGGTGAGACTCCCTAGATAGGTGAAAATGCCTAAGGGGCCTACCTTTGTTGTTGACAACTTGAACAAACTAAACTACTGTTAGTTTGCCGGGTTGTGAGGCTGTGCCCCAGGCAACCCCTTGTTACAGGGACGGCCAACTCAGCGACACGTCGTCTTCTTGCTTCGGGTTCCACTTGTCGTCTGGCTTCTCGATCAACGGTAGATCCTGCGTCGGCTCCTCGATCTCGTGGTCTATATGCATGCCAGATATGTAAATGAGTGTAAGGATGCAATGCAGGATAGAGTGCAGTAGAAAAATAACCCACGGTGGATACTACATGTCAAAGTGAACAAGCTACCAAAGTTCCCCTGAAATTTTCCTAGCCATTTAACCCCACTTCTTCCTATTTTCTTTCCTAGCTAGTGGCACTTTGTCCATTTCAAAACACCACTCAAACTTGACATGCACAATCTCATTATTTTACCAGTGACTCTTATTAGTTATCTAGTGCATAGGAAAAATACCAGATGACTCATTCTAGCAGGTTTTGCATGGTGTTCACTTTTTAGTTAATAAAAAGGCACATTACGCAAATATAATGGCAAAACCTCACATAACAGCAAGCACTATGGCCACAAAGTTTGTCATAGTGTTCTCATGTGCTACAAAGCATACTGACCAAGTTTTACCATTTTAGAAGTTCATCTAGATCACTTTTTCTATTTATTTTCCTTTTACATACATGCACAAAACCGGGGGTAAAATGGTCATTTCACTCATCCACATCGTACCCATTCGATAGATCTATTCAAGAGGAGTCTAACGCAACTGAGTTTGTCCATTTTGGATTTTTCTGTGATTTTATATGATTTTCCAAAGTTTATACTTAATTTAAATGCATTTAAATGGAAATCACACAGACCAGGGACCTAAACGTAATTAACTGTAGACTCCAAGGGGTAGCAGGGAAGATTCTACAGACTCAATGCATAGTGTTTAAACTACCGCGCGTAAAAATGCAAAAACGCAGGGGGTTTCGGGTAAAACTACCCTTCCTTCTTCTTCTTCCTCGGGCCGACGGGCGCGCGCGCGGTGGCCGGAGTTGGGGACGCTGCGCCGGCGTGTGGAGGCCCGGGCTTGAGGCCGATGGGGTCGGGGAAGATGTTCCCGTCCACGGGGACTCGATTCCCCCAGATCTCGTCGCGGAAGGAGGTGAGGACAAGCGGAGCGGCGGCGGTGAACCGAAGCCGCGGGAGCTTGGCGTGGCGCGACGGCGCGGCGTCGATCCGGCGGTCGGGGAGGCGGATGGCGGGGCTAGAGAGCGCTTGAGCTGCGCGGGGACGAGGCGAACCCGGCGGAGTCGAAGTGGTGGCGCTGAGATGGCCCGAGGGTGGCTCTCCACGACGAGCCCGTGGGCGGCACGGGTGCACGCGAGCGGCGCGCGCGGGGAGAGGTGGAGGAGGCGATGGCGGCGGCGGTACCTAGCGCGTTGGGTGCGCGAGGCCGAGGCGGAGCTGGCGGTGGGGGTCTGGAGCACCGGGAGGCGGTGGAGGGTGGTACGCGACGGGGTGAACCGGCGGTGAACCGGAGCAACGGCGGCGCGAGCTCGACGTCGAGCGGAGGTGGATCTCGGCGCCGGGTGGGGGAGAGGCGACGAGGTCTAGGGCGTTAGGTGCGCGGTGGAGTGGCGGTTGCGGTGGTGGTGGTCTCGGGGCGAGAGGCGGCCGGGAGACGGCGGCGCGAGCTCGAGCTTCGGCTCGGGCCGGCAATGGCGACGCGGCGCGGCGAGAGCGGGGAAAGAGGATGGAGAGGCACGGGGACGGGCGAGAGGGGTATGGTTAGAGCGCGGGGTGACTCCTCCTCCTCTTGACGCGCCCAGGGCGCCGGCCGTGGCCTCGCCGTACTTCCTGTACGCCGGCGCGCCACGCGGCCGCGCCCGGTTCGCGCCGTGGACGCGACGCGGATCGCGGGCCCCGCCTGTCAGTGACTCAGAATCCGGGAAAAGGAAAAATGTGTTTTCTAGGCCTCTGTATTTCGCGATTTTGGCTCATCTCTAGGCCGAATTTGGAAAAAGTCCAATTGGAAGAAATGTTCTACTTAGAGAGATCTACAAGTTTGTCAAAAGGTTCAACACCAAATTCCAAGTGCAAATATGATTTAAATTCAAATTTGCTAGCAGCCCTAGTTATGGACAGAAAACCTATATTGCTTTGAAAAATAAAAAGTCATATTTCCAAGCCTTTTCTCCCAAAATGCCTTTTGAGTGAGTTGTTCAAAATTTCAAATCCTACAACTTTTCCAATTGGAGTTCTGCATGAAAGTGGCTGCAGTCTAGAGAAAATTGGATATTTATAAATAGGGCTGATTTGAACTGGTTTTCTGTGTTGGTAGAAAATGACTCTAAACTCCATTTAAAAATCAATGTATGATCAAACTCTAGTTACCCAAGTTGTCCCTCAGTAATTTATCTACAAGTTTGGTAATATGACTTTGGCCTGAAACCCAACAGATTTTGAATTTTAGACACAATTATGTTCCAAGGTTTATTAAAACAGAAATTTCACTTTGTGGAGAGACTTTCTTGTTTCAAACTTTTGGGGTATCAAATGAAGTCCAATCACTTCCACAATAGGTGCATATGAAAGGTGATAAGTTTAATTCCATTTCATAGAAAGGAAGATTTTGAAGTTGTATGGTGAATTCAAAAGTAATTTCAGAATCAACTTGGGGATGGGCTAAAATTTCAGATTTGAGAAATTCTGACTTAGTGGTTTAACTACCAATTCCTCATTACCCTCTTAAGCATGATTTAGTCTTAGTTTATCATTAGCTTACGTATAATTGTGTGTATGGCTTCTGAGATGCCAGGGGCATCACAACCCACCCCCCTTAAAGAAATCTCGTCCCGAGATTTGGAGGAAGCGGGGTTCTACGGCTTACCGCGAAGGGTAAATGGTTTCGGCGTCGTGATTTGTGTGCTTCTGTCACACATGGTGACCTTAATCCCTCACCAACTTGCTTTGTTACTGGCTCGTGAATGGTTAGTGCCTCCTTAACACAAGTTAGTTACAAAGCTTTGAATACTTCTAAGGTGGTCTTTCCCAGGTGCTCGGCAGTTCGTGGATTATATGAGAGCGAACGAACAAACCACAAATACGGTGTGGCCAACGTGAAAACGATAGTGATTTACTCGAATATTGGAACAGGGTTACTCCCTGACTTTGACCCCAAGATTTAGGAACGTGATGAATATATAGGTCTCAGAACAATCAGAAGCAAAGTGTACACAATCGGAAGACCGAACCACGAAGGCTCTTGGGATTCAACGGGTTATCAATGGATGTGCTTCTGAGAGACACATTCATTTCATTCGATAGGGACTGTGTACACGTATAAGGTATTGAATCCGAACATTCCTCAAAGAGTAAGACGTGGTGATACATAGCACATTCTACTCATTGTTTCGGGAAGGATGCCGTGGAAAAAGAAAAGGGCATATTCACCTAGACGAAGTGATGGTTTGTATGATTTCATAGAATTGATCAAGACTGACCAAGAGAAGTATAGGCATATGATGTGCGCTTACTAACGAAACAATAGTCAGTATTAGTACGCTTATCCGAGGATGATTTTCAAAGAAGAACGAAGCAACTTCTTGAAAAGGACGATATGACAAAAACACTAGCTGAGAACAAAAGCTTAGCGCGGCGGATGGTGCTGAAGTTCATCTTCAGAAGATAAGGTTTAGTATATACCAGAAAGGAACGTAATAGAAAGCAGTGGGAACAGAGTTTGACTGTCTCCACAATTTAGAGGGAGGCCAGTTGGAAGAAGAAATGGAATGACGTAGTAAGACAGTGGGAATGGAATCAAGCATTTCCACGTTAACGAGAATCGGGGTAAGCGCAGAGAAGTCCGAGGTTTGGACCAATGGGTGTAAATGTATCGTGGAGAATAGAATTGCTCATCCCCATGAAGCATGACCAGCAAGGATAAACAAAGTCAATGAAAAGATGTGGACGGGTGGAGCCATAGATTTGGCTCGTCTCACGGATCGAGAAGAACATGGTTCAACAAGGCAAGAGAAAGGTGTGAACGATAGTGGGGTTAGGGTGGATCTTTCCCCCACAGACCACGAAGGGCAAGGTGAAACAAAGCAATGAAATGATACAAGGTGGCAGTGGAATTAGAGTAAATTATCTCCACGAATGAGATGTATAGAGGTCCACAAGGGGTTTGGAGTTGGATAGGAATGTTCCACAAATGCAGCGGTGTCATGCCTTTGCATGTCTTGATATCTGCGCGCCCCTAGTGGAACCGTGTGACGGCCGTGCACACAGGACCCTAGGTCCCGTCGCGGCACCATAGACTACTCGGGTAGACACCCCATCAAGTGCGGTATTTCTTTCCAACTTCAGGGGATATGCGAATAACACAGGATTATAGAAAGACATAGACAAGGAGTTTTACACGCCATAGCATAATGTTTTCGGAGGTATAACTCATCAGACTTATTTCAATCAGGAACGAGGTAACCACAACAAAAGTGTCATGGATTACAGGGACTGAAGTGCCTGAATGACAAAAGCGTGAAACGTGAGAACTACAAGAGTTTAGAATGCTCCATTGAAAATAGAGTTACATTAGCCATGAGGGTGGGACATATGCCGACTGCAAGGAGCTGGATACATGGGAGACTCGAGGGTTATGAGAGTCAACCTCCTCTTATTACAACAGTTTGCGATGACTGCTAGCACACCAACTAGTATCTAGCTAATACTGCCTAAACGTAAGATTGATACGTCCAGGACGAATGCCCGTTTCTTCTTTCAACCAACTTGGTGCAGTGTCGGTCTTCACGCGGGAAACGCCATGAAATAACAATCTTGATTCTCCACCGAGTATGAGAACGTCACCAGATTCGAGATTGATCTTGGTCGCTTGGTCTTTGTCTCTTGTGTTGCCGAACAAGAACTCGGCGGTGTCTCCTATGGAGATGGATATGAAAGGTAAACCTTTGGTAAGGCTACTCTCTGACTCGTCCTTGTCTTGGTGAAGTCCGAGCTTCCCGAAGTTGGTGTAGTAGCTGACGATGCATATGTCCGGGTTAATTTGAGGAAACTCGTTTGCAGTGGAGTTCGCAGTTTGAGCAAGCATCTTGAAAGCATCTGGTATTGTCGGGGCTTGTGCTCCATCGAAGGGACGTGTTGGTCCATACGAGCGAGTAGTCAGATCCCAGTTCTTTCCTAGAGACATTATCCATAAATTCAGCTTGGCACCGTTTTTGTAGCTAGGTCTATAAAATCCTCCTGGGCCCTTACCCAGTTGTCGACACATACGAACCATCCCGATTTGATCTTCAGGCTTGACAAATCCTTTTAACAGAACCATCCCAGGTCGCAGGTGTTGAACCGAAGCTGCATCGGTGGAGGGCTCTCCCGCTTTTCTCTTCATGCTGCCTTTAGGTATTATGGTTTTAGCTGTCCTGGATTCATGGTGGCCAGGACATAAGTCGAAAGGCGGTGTCGAGGGTTGCGACATCTGTAGCAGGAAGAATAAGACTCCCGTCAATTTGTTAGTTTCGAAGGCCAAATGTGGTCATAAGGCAATTTGTATTCATGTGCCAATTAAGTTATGTCCCGAACTTCATCTTCTAAATTTCGTACTTGCTACCTAGATGTAAGCTTGGACTTACAATGGTTGTAAGTTAATGTCCAGAGTATTTTGCCGAAGGGTCGTTATAGATCAATTTGTTGGTTGAAATTTTTGCACTACAACTTTTATATATAATACTTGTTTTAAAATGGACATAGGACACGCCCTAAACTGGTACCTCGCTCGTATTTACTTTCAGAGCAAGTAATCCATACGTAAGTTGTTTAGAAATTTCTTGTACTACTAGGTTCTTATAATAAGTTTCTGTTGATTTTATTCGTAGTTTGAAATGCGTCTTAAAACCGCAGACAGGATTCATATGTAAAATGCTACTACCCAACAAATATACTTATAGATGCAGTAAGAAATCTAGTTATTTTCAAGCAAAAACAAGTAAAGCACATGAGATGAGATGGAATGATGTATGCCCGTCCTATCCGGTCTCACATCACACTTTCTAAGTATACAACTTAGCGATATTCGGTGACATATATGCACGTCTCTCCTTAATGCAACTAGTCGAGTCCTAGTCGTTCTTAGTTTCGCACGTGGTTAGTGTACCTGCAGAAAAATGCATGCTCATACATTACCACATAATGTGGCATCCACGCGTGACCGCTGCGTGGACAACGTTGGTGGGCCGCTGCACCTTTTCCTCAAAGCCTGACTTTCCACCAGTACTGGGGATTGTCGAGAAAAAGGTGGATCCCAAAACCGAATGTAAGTGTGGTGGGTATGAAAGCCTCAAACATGCCCACCACCCTTAAAGAGCTTTTACTTATACAGCATGAATGCAGAGATTACAACTATTCGCAAAACCCAATAGCTTCCACCAGTACTGGGGATAGCTATGGCCGAATAGTTGCCTCTCAAAGCGCCCAAAATGCATATGAATTCTATCTAGGTCAGAATGTTAGTGATGTCACCTGATATCTCCTAACATCGTTATAATGGGCATATACGCGATATCTCTCATTTTCGCAAATACTCTGAAAAGATTTGGAAAATAGGCTTTTGAAATCAAAACGAAGTTGTTATAATTGTTGCTCGTGCATGATCGGCTCTGATACCAGCTGTGGCGGAACCGCCGATTTAATACGGGCTAAGTACACCTGCCACCACTGGCCCACAGTGCACTTAGACCGAACTAAACTCGGTAGTCCGTCGAGCTACCCAGAAGGGCACTCGATGAAACCATCTCCCAGGGATGCCGACATCACACACGTTAAGCTCTCGGAAGAGCCACAACAATTACAACAACCCACCATTTCATACAGACATAATTTGATTAAGTACAAATATTTTTGCTCAAAAAGAGTACAAGGTAGTGAAAAAGAACGTCAAAGTAAACCTCGCAGCGGAAATACATATCGTTACAAAGATGTAACGTGCAGCGGAAGGTAAACATCAAGTATGACCTCGAGCCCACCGTAGTCATCCTTGATCATAATCTGATATGCACCTAAAAGAAAAATATCAACAACAAACGGTGAGTTCGTGGGGAACTCGTAGGACTTACCCGTGGGCGGTTTCAGCCCGACACATTTGAAATTATGCAAGGCTTTTTGGTGGACTGACTTCTAACCCGCATAAGCTTACTAGGAGTGGGTCCTTAGCCATTGATTGTTTATTTAAAACATGTTATCATAAGATAGCAGGATTTGCCAGCTGCTACCCCTTAGTTATGATTATCAACTATGTCATAGGGGGAAAACTTGCAGAGAAAAAAAAAAATAAAACATGAACGCATGCCCCGTCCCAAGATTCATAGAGTCCCCATCGAACTCTTGGGAGTAGCCGTCTCAGGAGCGATGCCCCTATACGTCGGGTCATCTCTCCCTCGACCTCGAAGCATCTCCCAAATTCATCAACCTCCTCTCAGTGGATGGGCAGCACTATGAATAGTCGGACGGATCATACTTATCCAAGCATGTTGTATATAAAACATGAATATAAGCATAAAGTATTTAAGTTGTTACTACGTTGCCCGTGTGCGATATCTGGCATTCTCACACCTGGTGAGCATCAGCGATTCGAATCGATTTTTAGTTCCCGGGAATAACTAAAAATGCCAGAGGCCCATATGCTTACTCACACGACGGCTTTCCCACATATGGTCCCCCGCCTCCACTTGTCCCATCCCAAGTTCGATTCACTCCCGCCTGACCTCCGGGTTGTGCCCCCATGACGAGCCTGCCGGCATCCCGGTCTCCCCGTCATGAGTACCAAGCTCCCCCGGGCCACCTTCCTCTCAACCAGTGGGTAGGAACGTGTTTCTGTTCTCCGGATGGCACAAGTAAGGTTTCACCGGCCCCATATACCGGATAAGCACTCTAGCAATGTTATGCCAATCAGCAGGCGAACAGCGGACGGGCCTTAATCGACTCGGGCGGAGTCCACCAACACATTATCACAATCTCATCATATCAAACCATATCTCCGCCCGGTCTCAACTTATCATCAAGTCATAACAGATTTCCTTTCGATTCCAAGGTTTTGTAAAAACATTTGTAGGCCCTATCATCTCGCGAGTGAATACCTTCACTCGTCTTCTACCGTCTAAGCAGGGCTAAGCATAGACTTCGTTTTATCCTTTCTACTTTGGGCATCAAGGATTTATGCATGTGGGGTTTCATAAAATCCCTAAACGTAATGCACAAACAAGAATAGGGTGGTGAGACTCCCTAGATAGGTGAAAATGCCTAAGGGGCCTACCTTTGTTGTTGACAACTTGAACAAACTAAACTACTGTTAGTTTGCCGGGTTGTGAGGCTGTGCCCCAGGCAACCCCTTGTTACAGGGACGGCCAACTCAGCGACACGTCGTCTTCTTGCTTCGGGTTCCACTTGTCGTCTGGCTTCTCGATCAACGGTAGATCCTGCGTCGGCTCCTCGATCTCGTGGTCTATATGCATGCCAGATATGTAAATGAGTGTAAGGATGCAATGCAGGATAGAGTGCAGTAGAAAAATAACCCACGGTGGATACTACATGTCAAAGTGAACAAGCTACCAAAGTTCCCCTGAAATTTTCCTAGCCATTTAACCCCACTTCTTCCTATTTTCTTTCCTAGCTAGTGGCACTTTGTCCATTTCAAAACACCACTCAAACTTGACATGCACAATCTCATTATTTTACCAGTGACTCTTATTAGTTATCTAGTGCATAGGAAAAATACCAGATGACTCATTCTAGCAGGTTTTGCATGGTGTTCACTTTTTAGTTAATAAAAAGGCACATTACGCAAATATAATGGCAAAACCTCACATAACAGCAAGCACTATGGCCACAAAGTTTGTCATAGTGTTCTCATGTGCTACAAAGCATACTGACCAAGTTTTACCATTTTAGAAGTTCATCTAGATCACTTTTTCTATTTATTTTCCTTTTACATACATGCACAAAACCGGGGGTAAAATGGTCATTTCACTCATCCACATCGTACCCATTCGATAGATCTATTCAAGAGGAGTCTAACGCAACTGAGTTTGTCCATTTTGGATTTTTCTGTGATTTTATATGATTTTCCAAAGTTTATACTTAATTTAAATGCATTTAAATGGAAATCACACAGACCAGGGACCTAAACGTAATTAACTGTAGACTCCAAGGGGTAGCAGGGAAGATTCTACAGACTCAATGCATAGTGTTTAAACTACCGCGCGTAAAAATGCAAAAACGCAGGGGGTTTCGGGTAAAACTACCCTTCCTTCTTCTTCTTCCTCGGGCCGACGGGCGCGCGCGCGGTGGCCGGAGTTGGGGACGCTGCGCCGGCGTGTGGAGGCCCGGGCTTGAGGCCGATGGGGTCGGGGAAGATGTTCCCGTCCACGGGGACTCGATTCCCCCAGATCTCGTCGCGGAAGGAGGTGAGGACAAGCGGAGCGGCGGCGGTGAACCGAAGCCGCGGGAGCTTGGCGTGGCGCGACGGCGCGGCGTCGATCCGGCGGTCGGGGAGGCGGATGGCGGGGCTAGAGAGCGCTTGAGCTGCGCGGGGACGAGGCGAACCCGGCGGAGTCGAAGTGGTGGCGCTGAGATGGCCCGAGGGTGGCTCTCCACGACGAGCCCGTGGGCGGCACGGGTGCACGCGAGCGGCGCGCGCGGGGAGAGGTGGAGGAGGCGATGGCGGCGGCGGTACCTAGCGCGTTGGGTGCGCGAGGCCGAGGCGGAGCTGGCGGTGGGGGTCTGGAGCACCGGGAGGCGGTGGAGGGTGGTACGCGACGGGGTGAACCGGCGGTGAACCGGAGCAACGGCGGCGCGAGCTCGACGTCGAGCGGAGGTGGATCTCGGCGCCGGGTGGGGGAGAGGCGACGAGGTCTAGGGCGTTAGGTGCGCGGTGGAGTGGCGGTTGCGGTGGTGGTGGTCTCGGGGCGAGAGGCGGCCGGGAGACGGCGGCGCGAGCTCGAGCTTCGGCTCGGGCCGGCAATGGCGACGCGGCGCGGCGAGAGCGGGGAAAGAGGATGGAGAGGCACGGGGACGGGCGAGAGGGGTATGGTTAGAGCGCGGGGTGACTCCTCCTCCTCTTGACGCGCCCGGGGCGCCGGCCGTGGCCTCGCCGTACTTCCTGTACGCCGGCGCGCCACGCGGCCGCGCCCGGTTCGCGCCGTGGACGCGACGCGGATCGCGGGCCCCGCCTGTCAGTGACTCAGAATCCGGGAAAAGGAAAAATGTGTTTTCTAGGCCTCTGTATTTCGCGATTTTGGCTCATCTCTAGGCCGAATTTGGAAAAAGTCCAATTGGAAGAAATGTTCTACTTAGAGAGATCTACAAGTTTGTCAAAAGGTTCAACACCAAATTCCAAGTGCAAATATGATTTAAATTCAAATTTGCTAGCAGCCCTAGTTATGGACAGAAAACCTATATTGCTTTGAAAAATAAAAAGTCATATTTCCAAGCCTTTTCTCCCAAAATGCCTTTTGAGTGAGTTGTTCAAAATTTCAAATCCTACAACTTTTCCAATTGGAGTTCTGCATGAAAGTGGCTGCAGTCTAGAGAAAATTGGAGATTTCTAAATAGGGCTGATTTGAACTGGTTTTCTGTGTTGGTAGAAAATGACTCTAAACTCCATTTAAAAATCAATGTATGATCAAACTCTAGTTACCCAAGTTGTCCCTCAGTAATTTATCTACAAGTTTGGTAATATGACTTTGGCCTGAAACCCAACAGATTTTGAATTTTAGACACAATTATGTTCCAAGGTTTATTAAAACAGAAATTTCACTTTGTGGAGAGACTTTCTTGTTTCAAACTTTTGGGGTATCAAATGAAGTCCAATCACTTCCACAATAGGTGCATATGAAAGGTGATAAGTTTAATTCCATTTCATAGAAAGGAAGATTTTGAAGTTGTATGGTGAATTCAAAAGTAATTTCAGAATCAACTTGGGGATGGGCTAAAATTTCAGATTTGAGAAATTCTGACTTAGTGGTTTAACTACCAATTCCTCATTACCCTCTTAAGCATGATTTAGTCTTAGTTTATCATTAGCTTACGTATAATTGTGTGTACGGCTTCTGAGATGCCAGGGGCATCACATCCTCTTCCATTGCGCGACGCCAGTGAGGATCCGCCAGAGCGTCACGGACATAAGAGGGTACAGGAGAGACCCGCGACTCAGCAGCAGCCGAGAGGACCTTGGGCCGAAGAACACCAGCTGTCCGCCGCGTCACCATGTGGTGAACGTGACTCGGATCCCGGTGCAGGACGGGCGGGTGGTACACCGGCGAGGCCGCCCGAGAGTGGGTCGGGGCACGGGCAGGTGGATCCGGTGAAGGTGGCACCGCCGTAGGTGTCGGTGTCGACGGCAGCGCCAGCTCGGGTAGAGGAGGCACCGCCGGTGGTGTTGGTGTTGACGGCGGCGCCAGAGGACGCTGGTAGACGCGCACAGGGTGCGCGTAGCGTGCGGGAGGTGCCGGAGACGGCGGTGCCGGCGCCGGGGGCAGCACCAAGCGACGTTGGTAGACGCGCACGGGCTAGGCGTAGCGCGCGGGAGGCGCCGCCAGGCCGTGCATGGCTCAGCAGGAGGGGTCGGCGCCAGGTGTGGCACAGCAGGGGGCGGCGGTGCCGCGTGTGGCGCAGCGGGAAACTTCGGGGCCGCGCGTGGCATATTAGAGGACGCCGGCGGGGAACCTGCAGGACATGCAGACAAGGGTGGCTGAACCACCAGGTCAGTCAGAAACAAGGTCTCCAACTCATGGTCGGAGGCTGGGGTGGAGGTGGTGGAGAAAGGGAAATCCGACTCATCAAAAACAACGTGTCGGGAGATGAGAATACAGCGAGAAGTGTGGTCGAAGCAGCGGTACCCCTTGTGGTCAGGGGAGTAACCAAGAAACACACACCGAGTCGAACGGGGCGCCATCTTATGTGGAGCAGTGGCAGAGGTGTTAGGATAACACGCACACCCGAAGACACGGAGGTGATCGTAGTGAGGAGGGGTACCGAAAAGAGCGTGGTGTGGAGTGGGAGCTGGGGAAGGAGTGGAGGGTAAGCGGTTGAGCAAGTAGGTGGCAGTGTGAAGACTCTCTGCCCAGAAGCGAGCAGGAAGTGAGGCCTCGAATAGAAGAGTGCGCATGACATCATTGGTGGTACGAATCATCCGCTCAGCCTTGCCGTTTTGGGGGGAGGTATACGGACAAGACATACGCAGCTGGACACCCCGAGTGAGGAAGAAGGAGCGGGAGGCATTGTTATCGAACTCACGCCCATTGTCACACTGAATGGCCTTAATGGTGAGGCCAAACTGAGTGGACACCCAGGCAAAGAAGTGTGAGATCATGGAAAACGCCTCAGACTTAGAGCGCAAAGGAAAAGTCCAAGAATAGTGAGAGAAATCATCCAACACCACCAAATAGTACTTATAGCCAGATATGCTCAGTACAGGAGAAGTCCACAGATCACAGTGTACAAGATCAAAAATGTGATCCGCATGAGAAGAAGAAGAAGTAGAAAAAGGTAGTTTAACATGACGACCCAACTGGCATGCATGACAAAGATGCTCATCAGGAGCCCTAGTACAAGGAACATCTGCACTACGACTGAGCTAAGCCAAAACGTCACGGCCAGGGTGACCAAGGCGGCGGTGCTAGTTAGTGGACGAAGGAGTGGCGGCGGTGAATGCAGCTGACGAGGAAGGTGAAGGTGAAGGAGAAGTCGAAGCAGGTGCAGCGGAAGTAGGAAGCCGAAGGGTGTAAAGGGGCCCCGAACTGTTACATCGGAGCAGAGGACGCTGAGAAGCCGAATCCTGCACAGTAAGACCAGAAGAGTCAAATTCGACAGAACATGAATTGTCAGCTGTAAATTGGCGAATGGAAAGAAGATTATGAACCATATTGGGAGCAACAAGAACATTGGGAAGGCGAAAAGAACCAGGAACACCCGCATTTCCCACAGAGGTGACAGGAAGACAAGAACCATTACCGACCATGATAGAAGAGGGGCAAGAAGGATGGGGAGGTCGGACAGAAGAGAGAATACCAGCATCAGGCGTAGTGTGGAAGGAGGCGTCCGAGTTAGCGATCCAGTCGGTAGTGACTCGAGGTGTCAGCCCCATGGTGCTGAAAGACTGAGCCAGTGCAGCCTGGTCCCATCTTGCAGGCCAGGTGGGTGCAGGAGGGCGAGGCAGTGCAAGTGGAGTCGAGGTCGGTGCAGACTGAGGAGCGGCGGCAGCGAACATGGCTGCTATCTGGTGCTGAGGGCGAGGACCCCCCGGGGCCTGGTATGGCCACATCGAGATGCGCCCTGACCATGGGTTGCTGAAGGATGGCTAGGGCGCACTAGCAGCAATAGGGGAAGGCGGCGTCGGTGTACTCCCACGACCCGCGCCACCACGCCCACCGCGACGACGACGTTCACCGCGGCCCCCTCTACCCCCGCTTGGCCCAGGGGGAGGAGCGCCGAGGAGAGAGGATGCCGGAGGAGTGGCAGTCGGGGCGGAGGAGCTCGGAGGAGCGGCGACAAGGGCTGTGGAGGAGGAGTGTCCCGTCGAGTGGCCCTTGGTGATCTCCTCAAGAGCGAGATCATCCCGGACCTGAAGGAAGGAGGGAAAGGGCCGCTGCCTCGCGAGCCAGGTCCGCAGGTGGCCGTAGCTGTCGTTGAGGCCCCGCAGGACGTTGAGGACCAAGATCCGGTCCTCCACCGACCAGCCAAGGTCACCAAGAGCGTCGGCCATGCCCTTCATCCGCCGGTAGTACTCGCCAACGGAAAGGTCCCCCTGCACGAAGTTGCGGAAGGTCGCATCGAGCTGGAGAGCGCGGGTCTCGGCGTTGCCAAGGAATTGGCCCTCAAGAGCCAGCCAGGCCTCGCGTGCGGTGCCTCCGGGAGCTTGGACGATGTCCTAAAGATCTAGGGAGAGGGTCCCAAAGATCTAGGACAGGGCGACGCTATCGAGTCGCTGCCACGCAGGGTCCCGAGCCACGACTGGTGTGTCGAGAAGGACGTGGTCGTCGAGGGCGTAGCGGCGGAGCGTGAGGAGGACCAGGTCCCGCCAGCGCCCATAGGAGAACGACGCAGGGTCGAGGACGACGGGAACCAGGGCCCGGATGTTCTGGCCACCCGCGGCCTGAAGGTGGAGCTAGGCGACCACCGGATCGGCCAGATCCGGCTGGGTGCACGACGTGGTGGACGGAGCCTGGCAAGAGGAGCTGGCACCACCCTCAGCGTAGTCCAGGTGGAGTTGCAGGTCAGGGGAGACGAAGAGGTAGTGCTCCGCCTCGGCGACGCGGCGAGCGAGGGCAGCAGCCACGGTGTGCTCACGCTCCGCTACTAGAGCGGCCGCGCGCACACGCTCCTGAGCCGCCACGGCCTCAGTTTTGGCGGCGAGGAGGGCAGCAGCCAAAGCAGCACCGGGAGACGGCTCGAGGAAGGCGTGGCCTCCGGGAAGGGTGAAGGGTCCCCCCTGGAAACCCATCCGTAGCAGAGGGCGGGACCACATCCCCAGCAGAGCCACTGGTGACCGGCAGAGGGGTGGTCAAAGGCGGAACGGGTGCCCAAGGCTGGGACTGGGCCACGGCGTCGGTCGGCGGCGGATCGGTGGCCAGCGGGTCTCCGATGGCGATGAGGACAGGAGGCGAGGAGCCCCCGGCGGTGTAAACCGGGCCGAAGGAACCCCAGCCCCCACCCGCATCCAGGCCCAGCCCGCCCCAGCCCGGTCCGGCCTAGGCCAGGGGGGCAGGCGGGCGCAGGGGAGCGCGCACACTCGACCCGCGCAGGGGAGCGTGCACGCTCACCCCTGGGCGGCCCCCGCCGGGCGCAGGCGCGGCGGCCGCGGCCCGCGCCGCCCCCTCCCTCCCCCCCTCCCCGCCCCTCATATATGGGACGGGAGGGGGGCGGCGTGGGTTGCCGTAACCGCGGAGGAGAGGGGAAGGAGGAAGAAGTGGGGGGCGGCGGCGGCGGCAGGCGGCCGTTCATGGCGCGGCGGCGGCGGCTGGGAGAGGTAAGGGAGAGAAAAAGGAAAACCTAGGCTCTATACCATGCTGCAAACTTAGAAAATTGATTTCCTTCCAACCCTAGAAGGGTGGTCATATAGTCTAGTACATAGGCCTCATATATGGGCCGGGCTACATGCACATGCTCCAACAAGAGGAGGTGGATAAAAACTGCCGTAAATTAATCTTCTCTGAAGTACACACATTGATGGGAAAGGAAGTTAGTTAATGACGGAATCATGGATGTTCAGATTACAAAAGGTAGGCCATGTCGGCTTCGAAGATGCTGAACATGTATTTTACAGATTTTATAGGGGATAAAAAAAAGTATTCTGAAGGGGCTACAGTCGAGCACTGATAATGCTAGAGACATGATAATCAAATGTTCACCAATGGAGCTGAAGAGATTCTATCCGTGTTGTGTCATAAGATAGGGGGCCATATTTCTTACTGCCTCTGCTAGTTTATACTTGGTGTTTTGTACAAGTCTACAACCCGTGTCTTTTTACTATTACTTTTTAAGCAAACTTTTGTTGGAATTTATTGAGCATAATATTCTTAGACATGACAAATCTTGTGTATCTATGTGGCTCAAGGTTGCAAAATTTATCTACATGCATGCATCATCCATTCCATCTACATATTTAAGGATGGGGCGTATATGCACACACCTTATGATAAATTATACTGTGGTATGCTGATTGGTAGTGTGTGCGCATAAATGAAAGGACAAATTTGGAATGTAAGTGTGGTTATGCATAGCTAACTGACAACAGCATTGTAACTCATCAACTATTTATGCTTGACCTGAATATTGCAGTCAACCGTCGAGTCTCTTGCTTCAATATTGAGATCAGTCAATGTGTTGGCAAGGTCCCAATATCTACCAAAGATTTCATCAATGCTGCAAGGAAACAATGCACAAAATCTTAAACTCTCATCTTAAACTTATTACCTTGAACAGAGAAGTGATCCAGTATCCACAGAAAATAGCTTGGTAATTAACTGGATGATCCATGAACTATTGCACACAATTGGTACAATGGGTAACCTCATACTAAAAAATAAATACTCGCTCCAAATATAATGTTCACTGCACAAAGGACCGCGACTTGACCTGCAAAGGAATTACTTCAACTGAACAAGATCACACCACAAAAGCTACATGATAAATCCTGTTTGTTGCGAAAAAGATGTCATTTTGGTCGACTGTTAGCTGTTGTGTTGAACAGTTCTAAGGCACGGATGATACATATATTTTATGCATGTCTCTTGGAAGTAGCATGCCAGTTAAGAAAACAGTACCTTCGAACACAGCACGACACGGAACCTCAAAAGGAAATCCATGCTTTTCTCTCATCGATGCGCCATACTTCATTATCTCATGATGAAGCTGATGGCCAGCAACCAGCATGTAGCAGTTTAATTTGGCTTCCTAGCTGCTACTAGCATTTATGAGATTGCAAACAGTTATTCTCGTTGCCTGTAGATCATTCTAGCGTGCTCCTTGCACAGTTGACGACGCCTGCAGCGCCTTGCACAGATCCAGCACGTTCTAGCGACGACTGCAGGAAGAACGCGAGAGTTCCAGCTGAGGAACGAGCCGCCGCGCGCGCGCGTAAAAATTCGAAGGCCGAGAACGAAGACGATGACAAAGAAAAGGCGATCGAGGAAGCACGGAGCGGCGCCAACGCGGATTTGGTACTCCTACGAGTACGTACACCCCCGCTGGCGGAGTGACACGCGTACGACGAAATTACGTGCATTAGTAATGACACAGCTCTTAGAAACGGCAAAAAGGGGTGCATTACATAAGCATTCACACTTGGGTCAGGGGCGGGTGGTTAGGAGGTGAGAAGGTTGGGTACGGGTAGAACGAAGCAGGTCTATGCGGAGGAGTACAAATACGAACGTCTTGCAAAGGAAGGAAGCAGAAAGGTACATAATGCCGAAACGGTTTGTATTCATGGCAGAAATAAATGCGGCTTAAGTTTAATTGGTAGCGGACTGTGACATCGTGGCATATATAGAAGACTAACTCAACTATTTTGGCAACACAGAGTGCTGACCGCATGGAAGGCGAGGCATTGGATTACGCATGATAGTGTAGTGATTGTTCACGTAAATCATACTAGAACTCTACAGAATAAAAAAGAGTTGAATGGACAGAACGCAGCAAAGGAATATAGGAGTAATAGAGTAAGCAAGCATTGATCAGAAAAAGGGGGCGAGGGAACAAAGAACGAAAGATAGATCTAACGGTTCATTTAAGAACTGGTTCAAATACATATAGTTGCCAACACAAAATGTAGCAGTGCACGACTGCACAAGCTTAAACCATCAGCATGAGCTCATATCCAACATGTAAGTTATTCTTACATTGCAGTTTAGAAACGGTAATATTAACTGAAGAAAAAAAATGTAGAGTCCACTACCGTATTGTGCTTCCCTTTATAAAAGTGTTGTTTGGATGGCGGGAAAAATTCAATGAACATGCTTTAGGACTCCTAAATTAGGAGTGCTATCAGATGTAATTAACCTGGAGGAGAACTACGGCAAGTTGCCACGTCACCTATTACAGGAGAACTGCAATGATGGGTAGTGCGGCAACGAATATGTGGAACCACATGAGTGTACAACTGAATTCTAAGTTCCAGATTCATTTGGACTTGATACAAAAACCTCTATCTGTGAGAATAACTTTGTAAACTATGTAACTGTCATATAGACATGAATGGATTGAGAAGATCAGATTTGATTGCTGAAGTTGAGATACAACTATGTATGGAGATGGTTGTGCAGGGGTTTTTTATAAGGGTTGTGCAGGGGGTTTAAAGTATGATGATGAGAAGCAAGTACTCCCTTTGTTCCAATTTATAGGTCGTTTGACTTTTTACGCATCAAGTTTGACCGGTTCGTCTTATTCAAAATATTTGTGAAAAAATATTTCAATTCATAGTTAAAGTATATTTATACGTAAGACTAAATTACAATGCAAATAAATGATAATTGTGGAATTTTTTGAATAAGACGAACCGATCAAATTTGGTGTAAAAAAATCAAATAACCTATAAATTGGGATGGAGGGAGTAGATACGAGGACAATAAGGGGCACTTTTGCGACCCTGTGAAAATACTACATTTAAGACGTAGTTAAATATACGAATGACGATTGTTTAATCTGCTTGTGGACACTTTAAAATAGTACGAGCATTATAGTGCATCCAGTGTGGAACATAGTAGCTGCTACATAATGTCCATACAACAAGTTTGTTTGCACCGATAAGAGGGACAATAATCCAAACACATAGACCACAGAAGATGAAGGATGCTGAATATCTAGAGACTAGTTCTCAGCAATCTCGAAATGAGTGTCATCCGTAGTGTTGTAAATGCTTCCATCGTTAATCATATCATCAATCTCGAGCCTGTCATAACAGAAAAAACGAGCAACATTGTAACATTGAAATGTCGAAACGAAACACAACAACACTACAAAATAAAAGCCAAGTAATAACCTTAGGTTTCCGTGCGACATCTGAAGAGACTTCAATATCATCAAACGAAGCGCCTGCCTCTGAACTCCTGCAAAATACAAACAACATATGAAAAAGGGCATGAATGGTACTATGTAGTTAGATAGTTAGTGCAATGAAGCAAAATATAAGGCATGCAGATTAGCAAAGAATTAACCTAATATCGGGTGTTGCCAGAAAGAGGATGATGCCTTCCTTATCAATCTCTAGCATTGCCTTCTTAGCGCAACCAGCAGGTTCAGATGTTGCAGAAGATGAGGAGGGTGTGTTCTTTTTTTTTTTTTTTTGAGGTATCAGGAGGGGGAATCCCCTACTGATTTATATAAATATAGTAAAAAGAAAAATACAAGGTCTTGAGAGTTACAAGGGGATTAGGGAACAAAGAAAGAAACAAAAAAGATCAAAAGAGAGCAAGGGTTTAAACAAGTTGTTGTAGCCATGTTGCAAAATCTGGAAAGTATGAACTTTTGGCACGGTGGATAACCAATCCGAGGCAAGCCTTGAAGAAATTGTAGCAGTGAGAGCTGAGTAGGGCTACTCCTCTGAAAATGAAGTTGTTCCTTTCATTCCAAATTGCCCAGCACTGGAGGATAATGATTTCCATGAAGAAGGCAACATCTAACTGAAGTTTGAAGCTGTCAAATATCACCTCTGGATCATCAAGAGGGTTAAATTCAAGGTTCAGTTTTGACCAGCAGTCCTGAGAGAAGGGGCAATTTAGGAAAAGATGTTGAACTGTTTCTTCTGCAGTATCACCACAAAGTACGCAATTGAAGCTAGGTAAGTCCATATGTTTCCGTTTTAAGATGTTTCTTGTGCTGAGCCGATCCTTGAGCAGGAGCCAAAAAAATACCTTATGCTTCTTTTGGCAACAGCTTTTCCAGAGCCATCTGAAAACTGGATGGATGGGTTGATGACCAGTTAAGTGTTTGTAGGACGTTGAAGAGGAGTAAGAATTATTGTTCCAAATGTAAGACCACTGATCAAACTCCATGGAAAGAACAATGCTGTCAAAGTCATTATGTAATGTCAGAAGTTGTTCAAAGGCTTCGTCTGACAGGGGCAAGTGAAAGAGATCCAGAAGAGGAGTATGCCAGCCAAGGTTGACATTTATATCAGGTTTCCTAACGAACGAATATAATTCAGGGTACTCCTGTCTCCAGACTTTGCCATTCCACAAATCATTCCACAAGCTGTAGGGGATTCCATCCTTTACCATCACCATTGCCATACCCTTGTACTTAACTAGTAGTTTAAGTTGATCTCGCCACCAGAAAGAACCTTTGTTGCCTTGAATTGGTAATCGACCATTACCATAATATTTTTCCCAAATCAAATTGACCCAGGGAATATCTAGCCTATTAAAGAACTTATGGAGATTTTTCATCAGAAGTGCTTCATTGTGGGTTTTAAGATTTATCACACCAAGGCCCTCTTCCTTCTTTGGGAGAGTTACCATAGACCATGCTGCTTTTGGTCTACTATTAGCATTGACATCAGCCCCCTCTAGAGGCAAAGCTTTCTGAATTTATCAATCTGACTGAGTACTGTTGAATGCATCAGGAAAGTGCAGAGGTAGAATGTTGGCAGGGAAGTGAAAACTGAATTCACTAACTGGAGCCTGCCTGCTTGAGAGAGAAAAACTGAAGTGCTTGCCAATCTTCGCTCACAACGCTGAATAAGAGGCTGGAATTCTTCAATTCTTGGTTTGGTAAGACTCAGAGGAAAACCAAGATATGTAAATGGGAAGGAGCCTTTAGAACAGCCAAACATATTTGCTAAGAGATCCAGCCTATCTTCAGACATGTTTATGGGATACATGAAAGATTTACAGTAGTTGACTTTCAGGCCAGTTGAAGATGCAAAGGAGTTTAGAAGGGATTTTAGTGAGAGGAGCTGTCTGCTACCCCCTTCAAGGATAATTAACGTGTCATCTGCATACTGTATGATTGGGAAGTCACTATCAGATGATCTTGGTATTGGTAGATGCAAAAGTCCTTGTTGCTTGGCTTTATTGATAATAGATTGGAGCAGGTCCGCAGCAAGCACGAAGAGCAAAGGTGAAAGCGGATCACCCTGTCTAACTCCTCTTCTGCAATGAACTGTTTTTCCTGGAACACCATTGAGGAGGACTGAAGAAGTTCCTGAAGTGAAGATATTCTGCATCCATGTGAGCCAAACCGAGCCAAAGCCTCTGGCCTTCATGATTTTCAGCATTGACTGATGTTCAATTTTGTCGACAGCCTTTTCAAAATCTAGCTTGAGAACAACCAACTCTTTCTTGGAATGATGACAAAGATGCAAATATTCAAACGACCAAGCTAGGCAGTCTTGGATGGTTCGTGTTCTGATGAAGCCATACTGATTTTTGTGTACTAGGGACAAAATAACTTGCTGCAATCTATTGGCCAAAAGTTTTGTAAGCAGTTTAATTGAACCATTTAGAAGTGAAATCGGTCTGAAATCCCCCACTTTTACTGCCCCATCCCTCTTTGGCAACAAGGTGATGAACGAGGAATTGATGCTTCTGTGGCAAATGTTGTTTGCATGGAAGTTATAGCAGAGCTTATGGAAGTCTGATCTAACAATCGGCCAACATTTCTTGAGGAATTCATTGTTAAATCCATCTGGACCAGGAGGTTTATCATTGGGTAAGCTTTTGATAACATTATCAATCTCTTCAGAAGTGAAAGGTAATTCAAGCTCTTGTAGGTTGTGTGGGGCGACTAGTGTATCCAAATCATAAATTATGCCTCTAAAATCTGAAGAACCCAACCTTTCTTTAAATGAGTTCCAAAGGAGATTGCTTTTGGCTTCATGATCAGAAAGAGGGACACCATTATCATCTTCAAGAGAAGTGATGAGGTTTCTTCTACATTTGATGGTGGCATTGGAATGAAAGAATTTGGTTCCTTCATCCCCAAATTTGATCCATTTGAGATTTTGCCCCTCTGCCTCCAATATGTCTGCTGCTGATTTAATAGTTGTCTGAGTTTTTCTGCCACGAAATTCCATTCTGCAACTGTTAGGTCTCTGGCTTCTTCTACAGCTTCAAGAAAATAAAGGGTACTTTTGACATTTGAAATGAGTGTTGATAGACTAGAAATGTTTTTCTGCCAGAATTTAAGAACCCTCCTCAAGTTTTTGAACTTAGCAGAAATTAGTTTAGCAGAGTCGGTCTGGCTGACAGGCAGATTCCAACCATGTTGCACAACCTGCATAAAATTCTCCTGCTGCATCCAGTAATTTTCAAAGCGAAAGATGCCACCGACTGGTATGAGAGTGCTTATTTCTATTACACAGGGACTATGGTCTGATGTCTCCATAACTAGAGCTTTTACCAAAGATGAAGGATATCGAATGGTCCAGGAGCTGGATGTGAAGAACCAGTCAAGCCTTTCCAAAAGAGGTGGGCGTTGCTTGTTGGACCAGGTGAATCTTTTGCCTTGAAGTGGTAGTTCAACTAAACCAAGTCTGTTGATAGCCTCGTTGAACAAGAACAACAAATTGGTGTCGCCTCCTGGTCTATTTCGGTTCTCTGGCTTCCTCAACAAATTAAAGTCCCCTACAATAAGCCAATCCTGATCTTCTGGCATTTGGATATTTTTAAACCAATGCAAGAATTCATTTTTGCCTTCCAAAGTCCAAGGGCCATAAATGTTGGTTAGGATCCACGAATAGTCATCGTGTTGGGAAGTGAACAGGATAGACATGCTAAAAGAGTTGCTAAAAACAAGTTGTCCCTCAAAATGAAGGCTGTTCCAAAGAATGGCTAACCCACCAGAGGCTCCAGTTGAAGGGTAAAAGTCAAATCTGTCAAGGAAAGCTGGAGCTATTTTTTTAAGGAATGTTGTATCAAAACTTGGCTTCTTTGTTTCCTGGAGGCAAATTATGTCACTATTTGTTTCAACAATTTTATCACGTAGAGAATCCCATTTACTTTCTGCATTTATGCCACGAATGTTCCAACACAGAATTTTCCAAGTTCTATTTGGTACTGACTGATTCATAAATGAAGACATGTTTAAAGCCAGCTAGCATGCCACACAAGTGACACCGGAGGTTAGGCCAATTTAAAGTACAATCATAGACCAACCAGACAAGCAAGCTGATGCAGAGATAAGTCATTGTTACTTTATTACAGATGAAAGGCCAAATGGGTTGGCCCCAACAGGTTATGAAGAGGACCAACATTATTGTCCACCCAAAAGAGATAGATCGATGAAAAAATAATAAATCACTTCTTTGATTTCTTCTTGGGTTCATCAGGCTTGTCATGTTCCTTAGCTTTAGACGATTTCCTTGTCTTCTTCTGTCCAATTGGTGCAGAAGTTTTCTTAGTAGCTTGAAGGTTGTCATCACTCAGAAGGTGGGGGTCTATCTTGCAGAATTGAGTGCCCAAGTTTCTGATCAGGGAAGTTGAGATGGTAGGGGGACTTGAGTCGCACATTAGGCAATTCTTCTTAGAGCAAGTAGCCTTCTTGAAACCTTTTGTCTGATCCTTGATTCTGACGCTTCTCCTCATATTGGCACTAGTGATAAAGCTTTTATCTTTGCTAAAGCATATGTCACCATTTTCAGAGATGGAATGAGCATTGCTGTCCAAGATTGGAGTTGACAGGTCCTATGAGACACCATTCTTGCCAATCGATTTGAGAATATCACCTTGGTTGGAGGGCAACTGAAGCAAGTTCTGAAGTTTTGGATTGCTTGCACACTAAGGATCAAATTGATTCAGATTTACCCCCTGTGCTAACTGGATGTGGCAAAACTTGGGAATGCTTAGAGGAACCGAAGGACCCATCTCATGAAAGAAATCCATGGCCCTAGATTAGACAAAATCTTTTGCCCAAGAATAATGTGATGGTGACAGTAGTAGAAAGGTGAAAAATGCAGCCCAGGCAGCCGGGACTGATATTGTGTCAGGTAGTGTCTCTGGGGGAAATTGTCGCTGCCACGGTTGATAGTTGCATTGTGTATTCTCAGCCCAACCTGGATCAGACTGGGGCTGATTAATTAACTGTACCAGGCCCACTTGAATATTTTGTTGGTTCACAACATCCTCACCATTTTGAGCACCCTGAGCAACTGTGGTATGGGAATTTGCAGCTTGACTTGGATTTTCAGTTTCTGCATCTTCATGTTCTGCGGGGGACATATCCTCTTCATCTTCATCTTCATCTTCCTCATCCATCCAGTCATCAATGACCATCTGAAAAGGTTGTTGAAGGTCCACTGCATCAGCTGCTAAAGCCTCAATATTAATTGTAACACCCTAATTTTTGCTACATGAAAATCTTTCATAAAATAAATTAATTTTGCCTAGAGTTGGATTCATTTATGCATGACACCATAATGCTTTATTTATTTTCCAATATTAACACAGTAAAATAAATCATAGGAACCATTTGATTGAGCATACATGTCGCTGCATATTTTTTTTTGATTGATTTGCATTACTTTGGTTTGAATTTGAATCCATTTAAACTCATCAAAAATTTCCCAAACTCCCAAAGAATTTTGGAAAAGTCCCTTTTCACTCCCTCTCTTCTTTTCCCTGGTTTTGGCCCAATTCCACCCAATCGCCTGGCCGGCCCAGCAGGCTGCCGCCCTCACCCCTTCTCACTGCACAGTGGGTCCCACCTGTCAGGCACCTCTCTTTCCCACCGGCCCCCGCTCTCCCTCACTGCCAGCTGCACCCGCATGTCATCTCCTTCCCCTCTCTCTTTTCCTTCTGCGCGCGCAGGGACGGCGTCCGGTGGCAAGACCGAAGCTCAGCCAAGCCGGACCTCGTCTTCCCCCTTTCCAAGCCACGTGACTTCGCCATCTCCCCACGCCCGCACACGCGCCTCCCTTTCCTTTCACCGCGCCCTCCCTTTCCTTCCCGAGCTCGCGCGCGGACAGAGTCCGACGCAGACCTTGAGTCTGACCCGAGCCGGACTTTCCCCCGCTGCGCCGCGCTTTCCTTGCCCCCTCCGCAATCCTCGGCCTCTGGGCTATAAAAGGCGCCGACCCTGCCGCCCAAAGCACCAAGAGTCGAGCCCTAGGTCAAAGCTTTGTACCCTAGCTCGTGCACCCGCGCGCCGCGCCGCCGCGGAGTTCACCGTCGGGATTCGCCTCTGCAAGCCGTCTCCGCCGACGAGGTCTAGTCCCCGAGCTTCATAGTGAGGTAGAACGCTTAACCGCTTAATCCCGACCCTTCCTTCATCTTGTATCGTCGTTTTGAGCTCGCCGTGCCGCCGCCCGTTCGTGCAGAAACGCCGTTGTTCACCGCCACCGCCGCCGTACGCCGTCACCGCCTCTCTGACGTCCACACCTACACCGCTAGCTTCGGCTTGGGGGTGAGGATCCTCCCTAGCTAGCTCTAGTCCCTAATCGCGCTCTACATCGACGGGGATTTCTCGCCGGAGCTCCGCCTTCGCCTCGCTCTGTCGCCGGCCATCTACGGCCGATGCGCCGCCGCCTAGAACCCCCTACCCACTTCGCCGTAGCCTCTACTCGCTCACGCACCTCGCCCCGCTAGCTCTAGGCCACCGGAGCCGTGGAATCGCGTCCCTCCGGCGAGCCTCCGCCGCGCGCCGTGACCGCCGCCGGCCCAGCCACCGTCGGGTTCCCTCTCCCACCGCCCAATCTATTCCCTGCCGTCCGATCGAGATCCAACGGCCGTAAGTGCACCGCGATCCGGTCAATACCGGTCAGCGTGCCGTTTTGCAAAAGAGCCCCTGGGTTTTCTAAAAATCAACCCGCAGTCCTCTTCCAGGGGTATATCTGCGAGGTTTATTCTATTTTAGCCCTCGGGTATTATGAAATACTCACAGATTGACCCTTATTCTTATTTCTTTTATATCTTTTACGTTCTAACTCCGTTTTCGACGATTCTTGAGCCATTGGAATCGTGGTGAAGCGTAGATTAATTTTAGAACCTTTTTAATCTCTGTTCATGATGTTTGGTGTACTGTTCTAGATGGTTTGTAATTATTGCTTGTATGTGTGCCACGTGTAGCCGACGATCCGTCCGTGTTTGCTGAAAACCAATCTTGGGAAGTTCCTGAGCAAGTTTTTGCTGAGCAAGGCAAGTATTCTTTGACCTATGTCCTATTTAATTAATTACACAATCTAGAGCCCAATTTGATTGCTCCTATTAAGGATGACTAGCCTCATATGTCTTTATATGCCTATAAAACTTGGGATGGACTGTGATGTGTAGATTAATGCTACCGCTTAACATCTTTATATTCATGTTGCTAATCTTGTTTAATTAATGATGAATTTGATGATAAAAGTTTGTTTTTAGCAACATGGAGACTTGGGCATGTTTTGTTGGTTTTTGCTCAAGTGCTTCACCCTAAGGATCGGTTCGCCGAGCGACCACCCAGGAAAACAGTACAACCACAAGACTCACATGGGCACTGGGCTTGACTGATTAATTAGATGAACTAGAGTTTTGGTTTACTTTTCTGAAACATGGCGTATGAGGGGTCTGGGGATATGGGACTTTGCCCTTTGCCAATGTGGTACAGTTTGATTTGTCACCCTTTGAAACGGAACTCTCATATCTTTAGTTAACTAGAGTAACCTGTAACTAGTGGGCCATAACTCTAGGAATTCTTTGTAAAGGTCTCGTAGTGAAACCCTGCCGACTCACCAAAGGTCAGTGTTTGAGGGCCCGTACAGCCCGAGGCAAATGGGAATCACGACTTGTGGGTAAAGTTGTACGTTCTCTCAAGAGTGTTTAAAACTGATATATCAGCCGTGCTCACGGTTAAGAGCGGCCTGGACCCTCACAGATTAGAGTTTTCAAAGAAAGAGGCTTATGGAGATCATGGTAATGATGGTGATAACAACGGTTATGGTTATGGTTCATGCTTATTTACTTATTATGCTTTACTGTCTTTATAATAAAGGGATGGGTTATGCTAATCATTGCTAGTAATAAAATTGGACTAACTAAAAGCAACTGCTATTGCCTGTCCACTATAAAGCCAGTCCACTTTTATCCTAAACGGAATACTTGCTGGGTACGGGATGTACTCATTTTTGCTTATTTTATACCACGTTGCATCCATTGCAACCGCTGCTCAGATCCCGAAGGGAATGGTGATGAATCCTAATCAGGAGTTCCAAGACTACGATGAGTTCTAGGCTGGTGTACTATCCGTCAGTCGCCTGTGGAGCATTGGTCATCTTCCGCTGTCGTTTAGTTATTTCGTTTTCGTTAAGATACTCGGTTTCGATAAAGACATTATGGTCTGTAATATTGGTTATTACTCTTAAGTTAAAGTACTTGTTGTGTTATAACTTTTGTTTATACTGTGTATGTGGTTAAACTGATCCTGGCACATACATGGTGAGCACTTGGTTTTGTTTCTAAAACCGGATGTGACATTAATGGCCTCTTCCACTTGATCAGCCGGGATGACATTCAGGTCTATGTCCAAATTTTGATGCTCTTGGGCTTCCTGAGCCCAAGGGTCCCAGTCTTGATCTTGCTGGCCATCACCTGCAATGTTGCCACCAGCCAAGTTCTCTTGGTTATCATGAATGTTGTCTTGCCCTATCAGAGGACCCGGTCCAGGTTGCCCAAGACCAAAGATGTTGAAAGGTGCATGTGGGTTCAGAGGAATGTCTAGTACAGGATCTTCATCTGGAGGGAGTGCACCTAACATGGTGTCTTGTAGGATCTCACATTGAACAGTCCAAGATTCCCCTTGGAAGGCGTCAGCATCTGAAACCACCAGAAACTGAGGCACTGATTCTAAATCAATGACACGGGCTTTAACAATTAGGCGAGCAAGATGAGTTTTATCCTTCTCCCATTTGAGCACATGACCAAAAGGGCAAAAGGCTTGATCAAGATATTCTTGCTCCCAGTAATCCAACGGGAAACCCATCAACATCAACCAGCATTCATGGTTAAATTGAACCGACTTCCAGTTGCGGCCTCTGTTATGCTTGACAAAAGAAATGTTGATATCATCGAATGCATGTGGACTAGTTGAGATTAAATTTTCACAGTCATGCTGAAACAGGAATCTGACATAAGCCTGCCCCAAATGAGTTGGTTGAATATCTATGATGTCCAACCTCTGAACTTCAACTAGGAACTCACGAAGAACTTCTCCGAGAGCATTGAAGTTGATTAAGTTACTAGGTAGAGGATCCACTGTGACAATGGCGACATGCTCGTTGCGGGGTTGAGGTCGACGAAGGATTGCACGAATCGTCGGTGTGCGGTGCTCCACTACTTGCCAGTGCATACCCCGGGGGAGGAACGGCGTGGGGTCTGCTCGTTCAAAAGCCATGGGCGACGGAGCAGATGGTGGAGGAGGAACCTGGGTTGGGATTTTTTCGCCTAGACGCAGGTGCGAGCCTACTACCGAAGCGGCAACAGGTGAGGAAGATGGAGCAGTGTGATTAGCAGCAGATTGTAGAAGAACCTGGTGAAGCTCCACAAAACTGTCATAGACTGGTGGGCCGGAAGCAGTGACCCCACTTGGCAGAGGTGATATATTTTTGAACCAAGTGTGTTTAGTAACTTGCACAGGAGGGGATGGCGTATCAGATGAATGATTTATTGCTCGGTGATAGTCTGAGAAGGTTGCAAAATAAGGAATCAACAGCGAGCCGCAGGGTCCGCAATTCAGTTTCCTTGGCAGGGAAAGCCAGCTGCCATTTGGGGACCGAAATTTTCGTTCAACAAAATTATCCAAGGAAGGCGCAGGGAGAATGGGTCCCTGTTGGACCTTGCAGCCACTCACAGAATGACCCCAACTCAAGCAAGAGCGGCACCGAGGTTTACTGCAACAATCAGTGCTAGAATGGACAGGAGAAAGGCAATTAGTGCATTTAGGAATCCAATCAATGTGCCTAACTGTTCCTGAGAATGCGCCAGAGTTTGAGACACGCACTGAATCAGCTTGTTTGAAATTTGAACCTGTATGCACTGCCGAATGATGAACTTGTTGAGCTGTCACCCTATTAGCAATCGGTTCAAGATTGGCACCAGTGAGAGGGGCGTTGTGAATCTCATGCTGTGGTGACACAAACTGTAATCTGCTAAAAACGGTTGCTTTGCTGGGGACTGACTTTGGTGTCCTGAAAGAAGCAACCTCAGCGTACGAGAGCTTGGTACGATGTTTGTTGGTAACATGCTGCCATGAACTTGCTTCTTCTTGTTCATACAAAGTCGATTCACGAACCCAGGCTGCACCTCCTGAGCCCCAGAGGTGGAAAGAAAGCTTGTATGCATCACAGGAGAAGCCCCTGAGTTTATAGATTGCAAAGCCAACTTGTGAAGAAGAAACCGAGAATCTAAAGATTCTGTCACCAAGAGAAATGACACGGAAGAGAGCTGCTGAACCACCAAGAGTAGCTTGCAGGAGGTGACCAACAGAAACTTCTGTCAACCTGAATTTGCATCTTCCAAAGGAGGCAACCAGAATAAACCCAGTCTGACTAGAACCGTCAGAGACGTTAACCAGCTTGCCAAAAGAATCCCGAACTCTTCTTTCAAATTCTAGCCCCGCAGAGAAGTCCAAACCACGAAGATCCATGGGGAAAGGATGGAAGCGTACCTTCAGGGGCTTGAGAGGAGCTCACTTATTCTTGGGCAGAGCACTAACACGATCCAGCCCACTTGAACAGGATCTGTTGGGTGTGTTCTTATATTAGTAAGCTGGTGGTCCATCACAAAGGAAAGGAAGGATGTGTGTGAGGAAGAGGTTAGAACAGAAGAGAGGATGGAGTTGAGGGTGAGTGGGTATAAACGAGATGAGATGGCTTGCAGTTCAAGAACCAAAGATTGCCCCGGCGCCTACGACGATGTAAGGCAAGAAGGATTGCTTATGAAAGAAGCAATGTGTACTTTTGTACGTGTGGAAGGTGGAACTGAGTGAACCATCTAAAAAAAGGAACAAAAACGGACAGTCGAGTTTGAAGCAACCAAGCTAGAGCGAGCAGATTGGACTGCAAAGTAATAAATAAGTGGATTCTATCGAGTGAAATGGTTCAAATGAAAAGGAAACACTCAACAAACATGCATACAAAAACATTCATAAGTAACGAAATTTAGGGAAAAACGGATAAAGAGAGCTGATACTACAGATGAGATTCGTTGTTGGCTAATGTAGCTGCAGAGTAAGAACCAGAATTTTTTTTTTTTGACGAAACTGGATGGGGTTTCCCCCCTACAGAAGGCTAATGTAGCTGCAGAGTAAGAACCAGAATTATTATGCAAGCTGTTGTTCCAGAGATTCAGCGCATACTGAGTTTGAGATTTACACAATACGATACAGAGGGAAAACCTAGTCGAAATGTTGAAGTGCCAAAAGGAATTAATACTCACCAGCAAGTCCCAGCCGATTGCGGATGCGAATGTTGATTATGTGGGCCGTCAGATAGAACCATGGTTCAGTAAATAAGGTTAGACTATCCAGTTGAGTACATAAGTGGTTTGCCAAGATAGCAGAATGGATATGTAGAGCAGAGTATGTTAGAGTGGCGCAGCGGTATCCGGCCCGGCTCGCTTGGCGCCCACGAGCCGCGGCCCACCAGGCCCATATACCGGAGTCCCCGACACATAAAGTCCACAAGCCTAACTCAGCCCAAAAGACTAGTCCGTTAGGTGAGGGCTGCCCCCGCCTTCCCCACCATCAATTACCGATGTGGGGCTAAACCTAACAATCTCCCTCGTCACACATCGGTCCCACGTTTCCAGCACACCGCACACGTGACCTACCGAAACGTCTCCCAGACCGCTGACACGAGTCTACATCTCCCGTCACACTGCACATGTGACCTACCGAAGACCTCCGTAGACTCCCCCGTCACCAGTGACACACCGAGATTTTCCAGATTTACAACCATAAGCTCTGATACCACTTGTTAGAATGGCGCAGCGGTTTCCGGCCCGGCTCGCTTGGCGCCCACGAGCCGCGGCCCACCAGGCCCATATACCGGAGTCCCTGTAACACCCTAGTTTAAATTCCAGCATTTCATAATAAAATTCAAGCAATTTATTTAATTTTTCTAAGGCTTATATGTTTAGTTTGTATTTAACAGGTTTTATTTAAAATAAATACTAGAATAAAATTTATCATAGGCCCAACTTTCTTGTGCATTACATGCTGGTGCATTGTCTCTTGTTTGCTTGAATTAAGGATTCAAATTCAAATTCATTTGAATTTTAGAACCATTTCTATCTCCATTCAAAATAATTCAAAAACAGAAAAGAAAAAGGAAAAAAAAAGGGGAGGGGCCAAGCCAAGCGGCCGGCCCAAGCCGACCGGCTCGGCCCAGCCACCCCGGCGCCCCACTCTCCCCGCCTGGGCCCCGGCCCGGCCAAACCCGCCTCCCCTTCCCGCTTGGGCCGAAGGCCGGCCCAACCCGCGCCCTCTCTCTCTCAGCGCGCCGACCCGCAGCGCCCCGCGCCCCGCCCCCACTGTCAGGCGGACCCCACCAGTCAGACCCATCCCCTTCCTCCCGCCGCGATCCACGCCCGCCTGCCTCTCTCTCCGCTCGGCCACGTCGACGCCCGAGCAAAGGAAGCTTCCTCCGAACCCTCACCCGCTCCCTTCCTTAAACCCTCGCCTTCAATCCCGCACCCGCCGCGCCAGTTTCCCCCTTTTCCCTCCTTTCCCTCACTGCACCTCGACGGGTTTCAAAGCCGCCGTCCACCCCTTCTCTGTACACCGCCTTCTAGCGTCCTAAACTCCTATAAAAACCGACCCCGAGCGTCGCCCCGAGCCCCTTTACCACGCCTCCACTCCAATTCCGCTCCCGTGCACCGACGCGCTTGCATTTCGCCGCCGGAGCTTCACCTCGGTAAGATGCTCCACTGTTCAATTCATCGGCGTGGATCCATCTCCGGCCCTCTAACCGCCCCCTTCACGCTCGCAGGGTCTTTGCGGAGCCGTTCTAGGAGGTCTTGACGCGAGGCCGAGCCTCCGACGCTCCCGTCCGCGAGCGCCGCCCGAGCCCGTCCGCGGACCTACGTCGCCAAGCCCCGCCGTCCGCTCCCCGACTTCTTTTCCGCTAGGTCTAGTCCAGCGAGACGCCCCCTACGCCCCGGCGTGCGCCACGCCGGCGAGCCACCGCCGCGCCGGCCGGATTCCACCGTGGGGAATGGTCGCCGCCGGCGCCCTCTTCTCCCGTTCAACCCTGGCCCTCAGATCTGATCTGGGCGGCCGAGATTAGAACGTGGCATACCCCTTCGCGGGCCAATCGGAACGCGCCACGTCGCCTTCATAATCCCAGTCAGCCCCGGCCCCGCTTGTCAGGCCACGTGGCCAGCCACGAGTCAGCCACGTCGCGCCGACCGAGTCCACCGCGGGACTTTCGCAGAAAGGCCCCCGCATTTCCTGGAAATCAACCCGCAGTCCACCTGCGTTGAAAAGTATTTAGGTTTTAGTCCTGTTTTTATCGGTTTAGACCCTGAGCTTTCTGGTTTTCGAACCCGCGGTCCAGGTATCGGGTTTTTGCCTGGAAATCCTCGGCGGCTATAGTTAATTACGTTTAAGTCCTCGGTTTTTCAAATCTAGCCCCTGGTTTCAATGTTTCTATCACAGTTATGCCCCTAGGAGCCCGTTTTATGCATAACTTTCGCGTTTTAACTCTGATTTGAGTGATTCTTGCGCTCACGCGACCGTAGAAACATGTAGAATGTTTTTAGTACAGTTTTATCTTCTGTTTTATGATATGATGTACTGTTTCTCACCTTTTGATAATTGTTTGCATGTATGTATGCGTGGAAATGCTTGTATGTTGCCGTGAACGTGGTTAGACGTGAGCAGTTTGTTGATGACGAAGAGCAGCAGTCTGAGGGTGTTGAGCAGCAGACTCAAGACCAGTTTGAGCAAGGCAAGTATAGCATGAACACAACCTAACAACCCTTTAATCACTTCATATGCATGTGTCTAATTTTTGTATGCCAATAAGGACTGTACCTACCCTCTTTTATCGATATGTTTACCTATGGGTTGCATGTTGGTTAAGTTTTGCTAGTTGCTGCGCGAACTCATGCGTCTTTTGTTAATAATTTTGAATAATGGATCCATGCAATCAAATCTTGAGCTTGACCCTTTGTGGTTCATGTTCCTTTAAAAATGGCTTTTTAGCAACTTGGTTTAGAGGGCATGAGCATGTGTTTTTGCTTATAGCCACTCTCCGTAAGGACCGGTTCGCAAAGCGACAACCTGGGACAACAGTGCTACCATGAGACTGGAATGGGACGGTCTTGGCTAACTAATTGGGTTGCATTGGTTTGGGAGTAACTTACCGACGGGGCAAGAGGGGAGGTGAGCTTCTGTGGCCCTCGCGCTACTTGGGTTGAGTGCGTTTATCTCCCCTTGAGGCTTGCTCCACAGCTGCGGACCCTGAAACCTTAGCGGTTACACCTTACCAACGTGATCTTTCTAAAGGCCTCATAGTGTGCTTGCTAGCCATCTCATCTAAGGTAATGTGGTGGACCACTAGCGTAGCCCACGACTCATGGGTAAAGATGTACGACCTCTCGAGAGTGTAAAACTGACATGTCAGCTGTGGCGGAACCGCCGATTTAATCCGGGCTAAGTACACCTGCCACCATTAGCTCTCAGTGTACTTAGGCCGTACTAAACCCGGTCGTCCGTCGAGAAGCCTTCGGCCCTCGATTCGTACCAATACCCCAGAGGAACCGACATCACACACATTCGACCCTCGATGGAGCCACAACAGTTACATCATCACAGGCAATTGAATAGATGTTACATAGGAAGTTAGGTTACAAACCAGTTCGAAATAAAATAGAGTTCAACATAGTCTCATACGTCAATTAGCGTTCAAATAGAGTCTCGCAGCGGAAATCTTTATCCATCATAGTTCATGACAACCAAAAGACTTGCAGAAGTAAAGTAACATCATGCCCACTGATGTCACTTCATTTGCCAGCTCAACACACTTCTTACTCCTGATGATAACAAGTCCCTCCGCCAACACAGGCACAGAAGAGGAACTCCATACCTGTAACTCAAAAGCGGGGGCAAACCCTGAGTACGAATTACTCAGTAGGTCTTAATGGATGTGGTTTACGGCTGACGCAAAGCTTGCTTACTGAGAGTTGGTCCTTAGCCGTTGCTTTTATAACAAGTTATGATCATAGGGTAGCAGGATTTGACAGCTGCTATCCCTTCATGATAACCGAGCCAATTGCAATAGAGGAATTCATAAAAACTTGCATGAATAGAAAGCATATCATAGTCAAACATGTAGCATTCGAAAACATAGATCATAATACATCAAGTTAGAATTATTACTACGTTGTCCGTGTGCGGTATTTGGCATTCTCACACCTGGTGAGCATCAGCGATTCGAATCGATTTCTAATTCCCGGAAATAACTAAAAATGCCAGAGGCCCATATGCTTACTCACATGACGGCTTTCCCACATATAGTCCCCCTCCTCCACCTGTCCCATCCCAAGTTCGATTCACTCCCACCTGACTCCCGGGTTGTGCCCCCATGACGAGCCTGCCGACATCTCGGGCTCCCCATCATGAGTACCATGCTCCCCCGGGCCACCTTCCTCTCAACCAGTGGGTAGGAATGTGTTTCTGTTCTCCGGATGGCACAAGTAAGGTTTCACCGGCCCCATTAACCGGGTAAGCACTTTAGCAATGGTATGCCAACCAGCAGGCGAACAACGAACGGGCCTTATGCGACTCGGGCGGAGCCATTACACCGCAACAACGCACACCGCAAGAATATAACTTAATCTCCGCCCGGTCTCCAATTAATCCTCATCATAATACCATCTTAGCATAAACAGTGTTATCTTTCGTTTCAAAACACCTACGTAACGAGTGACCTCTCACTCGTATCTAGTCGAGCCTATCATTTCTAGACAACTCATCCTACGTACCTAGTGTAGGTGCTAGGGCCAGGACGGCCAAGGGTCTAATGCAATGGGGTTCCAATCAACACCTAATGCATATGCGTAATCATAAAACAATATTAGCTGGGAGAATATGGTCCTGCCTACCTTCCTCGCTAGGGTCAGTGTCGTCGGAAGCGGAGTCGGCGGCCTGCTGGAGATCCTCTTGCTGCGGGTACGGCTCCGGGTCCTCGGGCTCCTCGATCAGTGGTTGCTCCTGCGTCTGCTCCTCGACTCCGGGATCTATATGCATGCCATCATGCGCAAATGAGTGCAACGAATGCATATGGTATGCGAGATGCTCATGTGCGGTAACAACGTAAACCTTACCAAAAAATCATACAAACCATCACCTAAAAGCCACATGGTTACTACACATAAAGGAGTTTTAGGGTAAGCTCCTTCCTTTTGTCTTTACTTTTTCTAAAACCCTAGTTTTTATTTGACTTGCCCAAAAATGGATTTATTAGAGCCCTAGGCTTCCCCCTAGCTACATAACTCCAATGACTCCCAAATTTTTGTCACCTGCAGAACTACAACATATGGGGCTGCTGCCAAAAATTCAGGCCTAGAAGTGTTAAAATGAATTTATAATAAATCCTACATTATTTCAGCCCCAGAACTTGTTTGATTTTTTATAATTTTTAGGAAGGTCCTCTGAGCGTGAAATTTTAACAATGCTCTAGTATGAATATTTAGAGTGTGTACAAAAATTACCAATCCTAGAATCTAATTATTTGCAGGACATCTATTTTCCATATCTTTATTTGCCATAATAATTCATCTCATACAAAACAGTGGTCCTGGTATGAACATATATACTTTCTGGGTACCCTACCTCACCAACAAGCTACCATATTTTTCTTGGAAATTTGCTAGCCATTTAAGAACCCTTTTTCCCATTTTCTTTCCCTAGCTAACAACTTTTGTCATTTTCAAATCACTAGCAAAGATCATCATGCAGAGCCATGTATTCCACCAGTGTGTTTCCTAGGCTGACCAAAACTGGGAAAAAATACTCTAGAGCATGTTTAAGAGTATGTCATATTGACCACATCTTTTGTGTTGATTAAACGGCTAAAAACCTACTCCAAAATAGCAAAACAGTGACCTACAGAACAAAGCTAGTGCTACAAAATTTTCCATAGGGCCATACCACCCTAAGAAAACCTCTGTCCAAAACCCACATCATTTGGAGGTCATTTACATCATTTTTGTTCCTTACTTTACCCTCACATGCATGTAATATAACCGAGGGCAAAAAGGTCATTTCATACATCCACATCATACCCAGTGTATAGATCTACTCAAGAGGAGTTCATAGGTACTGAGTTTGTCCATTTTGGATTTTTCTTTGAATTTATATGATTTTTTAAAGTTCAAACCGAGAAAAAAGTAAATAGAAAAAGAAAAAACCAGATCTAAGGACCTCTACGTAATTAACCATAGTTTCCAGGGGCTAGCGCGTAGGATCTGCAAAACTCAGCTCCCGTGCGGGAGGACCGGGTTGCAAATATGGAAAAGTCCGGGGGCTAGATCTAAAAAGATCCGGCCCCTGTCTTCTTCCTCACGCCGGCCGCGGCCGCGCGGCGAGGCGCGCGCGCGCCGGCGAGCTCCGGCTCGCCGGAGCCGCGACGAGGGGCGCGGGGGATGCGCGGGAGTTAGGGCGTCAACCTTGGGTAGCTCTCGTCGACGATGGCGGCGCGGTCGAGGCGGAACGGCGGTGAACCGGGGCGTGGGCGACGGCGACGGTGGCGCGGCGAGGACGTCGCGCCGAGCTCGATCTCCTCGGGGGAGGGGAGTTTGACGACGAGGTCTAGGGGGAGAGGGGCGGTTTGGAGCGGGGAGTGCGGTGGTGGGGTCGGTTCGACTCGGGAAGGCCGGGAGGCGGCGGCGTGAGCTCGGCCCGAGCTTGCCGGCGTCAATGGCGGCTCGGGTTTGAGCGGCGCGCGCGGGGCGGAAACGGGACGGGGATTTCAAGGAAATGGGCTGGGGTTTGGGCGCGGATCCTCCCCCTCCTTTTGACGCGCCCAGACGGCCGCCGCGGGGCTCGTCGTACTCCCTGTACGCCGGCGAGCCACGCGGCGCGCGCCGGTTCGCGCCGTGGGCGCGACGCGGATCGCGGGCCCCACCTGTCAGCGACTCAAAACTGGGAAAAAGAGAAATGTGTTTTCTAGGCCTCTGTATTTCGCGATTTTAGCTCATTTTTAGGCCGAATTTGAAAAAAGCCCAATTAGAAGAAATGTTCTACTCAGAGAGATCTACAACTTTGTCAAAGTGAACAACCCCAAAATCCAAGTGTAAATATGGTTTAAATTCAAATTTTGAAATTAGCCCTAGGTAAGGACAGGGTACCTTTATTGTTTGGAAAAAGGAAAAACCCTATTTCCATGCCTTTTCACCCAAAGTGCCTTTCGGGTAACTTGCTTAGAATTTCAATACCTACAACTTATTCAATGGGAGTGTTGCATGAAAGTGGTTGTAGGTTTGTGCAAACTTAGGGTTTTTAAACAAGGCTGATTTGAGTTGGTTTTCTGCACTAACAAAGAAAGACTCCAAACCCTATGTAGCCTTCATTATCTGGCCAAACCCCAATTATGAAAGTTGTTCAAAACTTTATTTTATACAAGTTTGGTAATATGAGTTTCCCCTAGATCCCAATAGATTTGGATTTATGAACAAGAACATAGCAGAACACATGCATAAAATTCAGATTTCAAGCATTCTATCTCATCCAAACAAATCATAGCCTAATTATATGCAATCACATGATGCTAAGTGATGCTTAGTGCATGATTAAGATATGATAACGCACTCGAAATGCTGGAGCATCACATCAGCCGTGCTCACGGTTATGAGCGGCCCAGATCCTTTATGCAGATTAGTGGTTCTGTTGGGTTTTGAAAGTGGTTCTTATGTTAATGTTGTTGAATAATGTTCTGATGCAATATCTTGGGTTAATGGTTTACCAACTCACTTGTAGTAAGTAGTCGCTTAATAAAACTTGACCAACTAAAAGCTCATGCTAAGTGTTAGCCAACCCTAGATGCCTCATAGTTCATGTTATGCTTGTTGAGTATGAAATACTCACGCTTGTTTTACTTTAAACCTACTGTTGGCTGGAACCCAACCGCTGCTCAGCTCCAGAAGACTTCGAAGAGTATGTTCAGGACTTCAACGAGTTCTAGGCGTACCGGTCCACCAGTCGACGTCCCTGTGGCGGCTCGTTTATCTTCGTTTACGCTTCCGCTATGACTCTGGTTTAAAGACATGTTGTCTTATTGTAATAAAGTGATGATATACTCTATGTAAACATTTTATTTATCGTTTATGCACGTTCTGTGATGTCACTATTGTCATAATATATGTGAGACACGTTCCTGGCCCATATATGTTGTTCCGGTTCCGTTGGTTGAGAACTGGGCGTGACAGTCCCCGACACATAAAGCCCATAGGCCTAACTCAGCCCAAAAGACTAGTCTTACGGTTTTGGTTACGGCAGGACTTTGAGTTGTATTAGCAGTATAGGGTAGAGTTCTAGTCAAACTCTGTAACCCGGACCTCGTCATAAATATGAGGGGAGGGCTACTGTTGTAACAAGGGCGGCTAGATGGCTTGGTTTGGGGGTGCGGCGTTGCCGCGGTGTACCCGGATGCAGACATAGCTATCTGATAATGGGGAGGAGCGCCCACAGTCATGCCCCGGGGATGTAGGCTTTGGCCGAACCTCGTTAACAAATATCGTGCTTCCGGAGTCGTCTGTGATTGTGCATGGGTATCTCGATCGATCCATAGTCGCTTCCGCATGCTTGTTTTCTAACAAGTAATACCAGAGCTATGGTTGGATTGGATCTCGAGATGTATGCGGCGGATCACGTGGAAGCACGAGGAGAACATGCTCGACGGACGCCAGGAAGACAACTCGATTTGGTGCAAGGTGGAGCATGGAGCGATCGGCGATTCAATCGGTGGTGTCGAACACTTCAGGCGGGTGGCCTGAACCCTTCGTGGGCTGCAGTTGATGGGGATTGATCAGACGTGATAATCGAGTCAATACGGTAGCCGGCGTGATCGTTGTAGGCGACGACCTCGGCGCTCAGGATCAGACCAGGCGGTCCAGACGTGGAAAAGCTTGGAGAGATTGGAGCGGACGGGAGCAGCGATGCGACCAGGATGTTACACGGAGGCTAACATCATGACACGTCGAGCTGGTTGTGCCATGGATGCGAGGTTAGGGTGTAACATGGCAGATGATTGCAGATTGGTTTAGAGGCTGCGGAAGATCCGATCTATGGCGAGTTGTGCGCAGATGCGTCGTGCGCTGAGGTTTCCGAGCGCGTGGAGGTTCAGGACTCCGTCTCGAGTAATGTGCGTGGAGGCGCAAGGACGTGGAGGCGCAGCGACAGGCTGCGGTCGTACGGAGCGGACGCCGGGAGGAGAAGGCGCGCAACCGGTTGCGCGTGGGTGGAGTTTAGGGCGTGATTGGTTGTCTTGCTAACGCAGCCTGGCCGCGTGAGCCAGCCCCGTCTAAGCCTGGCTGTGTAGGAACGAAAACGAATCTCGTTTCCCATGGGCCTGGCCGATGGGCTGACTCTGCATCCCATAGTGCAAACGAGTGCAAGAGAGCACGCAACCAAACAAACACATTTGGATGACCAGATGCTCACGCGGGTAACCAAACAAACGCTGCATGCATCTTAGGGGCTAGGCCAATGCATATACAGGGTACCAATCACGCCCATAGACACCACGGTTCCGTGCAGGAGTCCAGGGAGACGGCGCAGAGGTGCCGTGAAGATCAGCTCGGAGCGGCGGCGTGTGGAGCCAAGGCACAGGATGACTCCTGTGCGGTCCCCTCGTGCAGCGGACTCAAGGAGCAGATGCAGACTCGGGCACCGAAGACTGCAAGGCGTGACGCGGACGGACTCCAGGTGGGACCGGCCAAGCGCGCAGGGCCAGTAGGCGTGACACGGCGCGGTCTTGAAGGGCGGCATGCACGGGCACATGGAGGCACAGAGCTGTTCGAAGGGCAGTGTGCATGCAAGGTTGCATGCATGCATGGCTGGGCATGCGTGCTGGTGCTAGTGTGCTAGTGATTTCCATGATGTGCAGCTGCGTGCAGGTGCACGGCGTGCGTGGCGCAGGCGTGTGGCCAGGCGGGAAGCGCATAGGAAGGCAAGTCCAAGTGGGGTCCGGTGGGGCCCGAGGGCATGTTGCGGAGCGGATTTCTCGGGCAGGCGTGGGTGCTGCGGCAGCAGAGTCCCGTGGGACGCGTGTAGGCAGGCATGGAGCTCGGGCGGTAGGCAGACGTAGGTACGGCAGCCAGAGTCCGCACGGAATTAGGATCGGGCTACGCAATTTTTTTTGGTAGCGTCGGACTAGGATTTCGACAGGAGACCAAAGAAAGGGCGTGCAGCGGGAGTAAAACCAAAGAGCAATCAAGCCGAAGAGACAAGATCAAGTCAAAGCAGAAGAGAAGACCCTGGTGCCTAGGGGAAAATCAGATCTGCGACTTGGAGGAACGCGATGTTCAGGACTGGTCGGTTCCGAAGGAAGGCGGGTGTTCAAAGCGTGTTTTTTCCAGACAATGGGCGACGATCAAGCAGGTTGACTGTATCGTGTGCGAACGATGGGATGGTCAACAAGGCTTGCGAGGGATGCGATGGTGCGGCAAGATACGCAAGAGCATAGTACTGGCAGCGGGTGCTATGGTGGCGTGTGTGCTGCGGGAGGCGTCCAGGCGATGTCGCGAGTGGGCTGGAGACACGTGTTTTTCCGTTAGTTGAGCTGTGGCAACAGGCAGTTTGACTGGTACGGGGTTGACTGTTGAAGTCGACGACTGCGGCAATTTCTAAAGGTTGACTCGGGCAGCGGCGACGGTGTTCTCTCAGTATCAGGGAAGCAGTCAGTTCAAGCAGGAATATTAGATTCAGCAAGTTATCTCATGCGACACGAGAAGGAAGTTGTTCACTTCGGGCAGGGCTAGTGATTTTGGTTTGGCCTATTTGGAGGTAACATTTATTGTGTTATTTGAGTAGGTGACGCCAAGATTAACATGCAAGTCAGAGTTGAACGGATACTTCAGGGTGTGAAGCATGAGGTGGAGCTTGGGAGTAATCTAATTTTGCTTGGTGCGTCGGATGATGATGGGTAGTGTTCCGAGGTGATTCGGATAGAGTAACCATGAAGATCACGAAGGGCGACACGACACCGTTGAAGGTGGAGTCACGAGGGATGAAATTGTGAAAGCAGTGTGTTCTGAAGGGACGGGTCTCGCACAGGCTAGTAGGCCGTTCAACGTGAGCGGCAAAGGGAAGGCTCAAGTTCGGTACACGGAGGTTCGTGCAAGATGACGAGTTCAAGGTGGCAGACATATTCGCCAAGGTGGAGTTTGTTAGAGTTTATGTCGAATATGTGTACGGTTTTGGTTACGGCAGGACTTTGAGTTGTATTAGCGGTATAGGGTAGAGTCCTAGTCAAACTCTGTAACCCGGACCTCCTTATAAATATGAAGGGAGGGTTGCTGTTGTAACAAGGGCGGCTAGCTAGATGGCTTGATTTGGAGGTGCGGCATTGCCGCGGTGTACCCGGATGCCGGCATAGCTATCTGATAATGGAGAGAAGCGCCCATAGTCATGCCCCGGGGATGTAGGCTTCGGACGAACTTCATTAACAAATATCGTGCTTCCGGAGTCGTCTGTGATAGTGTATGGATATCTCGATCGATCTATAGTCATTTCCGCATGCTTGTTTTGTAACAGAGTATGGATCGGATTCTGAGAGAATGAAATACACCACGATTCAAAGCGGAAAGGAAAGAGAAAAGACCTATAGAGTGGATGAATCGTCATTTGCAAGACACATTAAATGATATCAGGGGCGAATCTAGAGCAAACTAGAGGGGGTGTACTTGCTTTGTGGGTGCATTGACATAAACCGTGGAGAGTGCAAATAAGGTGAAAATCTAATAGTTTTCCATTTTTTCGTGGGTGCATGTGCACCTATGAACTCCTAAGTAGCTTCGCCCCTTAATACTATCCATGGTTGGGTTTTGGCAAGCGGCTCCAACGGGTTCGTGAACAGTGTTTGGGTTATGACTTTCGGGCGACACAGACCGAAGTTAGAAAGGAAACAGTCAGTTAGATCAACGAAATGAGTATTACGAGCGTGAATCTTAAAGCGTGCACGAAGATTCACAGCCATAAATAGAGAGGGTGCAGGTACGACCAGGAGTACCTGGTTATTTTCGGGAGCGGCGCCATCGATGTGAATCACACGCAAGATTGAAATCCATGGGCAGGAACGCCGGAACGAGTGACCGCGCGAGAGAACTGCTGGAACCGTCGATCACCTGGAGCCGGCGGAGGCGAAGGCGTAGAGGCGGCCGGCGGGGGAGAAGACGACGAGCGCGACCTGGGCGTCGCACAGCACGGAGAGCTCGTGGGCCTTCTTGAACATCCCGCTCCGGCGCTTGGAGAAGCGCACCTGCCGGCTCGTCCGGTCCTCGATCCGCCGCAGTTCCACGCGGCCGCGCTTCTTCTTCATCATCCCCGTGCTCTTCTCCTCCTGTTGCTGCCGCAGCAGCACTGCCCTCCTCGCCTCCTCCTCCATTAATTTTTTCCCTTTCCCAGCTAGCACCAAGAAACAGCGACACGCACCAAGCCAACAGCGCCCTCGCAACGAGCCGAGGTCGATTGCTACTGTCACCTCGCAGCTGTAGCTATCTGATGAGGAGAGGACGGGGACGACGACGACGACGCGGGCGGAAGGCGCGGGCCGGAAGGTCACAGAGGATCGAAACAAATCTTGGTGAGGCAAAGACTCGAGAGTCGACAGCAACAGTGGGGCTGTGAAACAGTGAAAGTTGTGGACGGCGGGGCAGGGTTGTAGTACTGGGGTCTGCAGAATTGTGGGGCCCGCGCCTTGCCCCCCGCCTCCTGCTTGACCGACGGGTAACAGGGCCCGGGAAGGGCTCGAAGCAGGGACGCCTGTAGACGATGGCCCATGGGATGAGAGTGACAGTACATACTACCCGAGGCAGCACTTTCATTCCAACCACTTTGATCCGTGGGCCCATGGGATGAGAGTGACAGTACATACTACTCGAGGCCGCACTTTCATTCCAACCACTTTGATCCGTGGGCGTGCGTGATTGAGGGTTCTCGTGGTCTAACTAAATTTTAGCTGCAGTTTGATCTCCTAAAAATTTGTCTAAATAATACAGTTTTTTATTTATATGCTTTGTTTGGGCCAAACAAACTATTATGTAAATCAAAAATTGTGTTGTTTGGATAAATCTTACTATAAAGTCGAATACGGTCAAATTACGGCCTAACTTTGGTCTAGGCACCATAGGCCATGAACCAAACATATGATCCGTTTTATTGGCTGCAGCCTCTGAATCTCAGGTCTTTGAGAGATAATTTGATGTTAGGGCCCGTTTGGTAGAGGTGTGCTCCCTGATTCTCCAGCTGCGGGAGCTGATTCTTTGGTGGAGTGATTCTGCCTGATTTTCTGGTATGAGTGAATCTATCTGATAAATTGCGTTTGGCTGTCCGGGAACCGAATGAATCCCACTTCACACCGTTAGAAAAACCGTCTGTGGACCCCACCTGTCATAGTCTAGCTCTCTATCTCCCCCTCCTCACCAACTCGCACGCGGTGCTCGCCAGTCGCCACCACGCCCCGCCTCTCGCTCTCGCCTCGCCGGCCCTCACCACCTCCCCGGCGCTGCTCCCTGCACCCTGCGGCCTCGCCGGTCCACCGCCTCCGTCCCCGCTTCACGCCGCCGGCCGGAGCCTTCTCCCTCCCTGCGACCCCGCCTCCTCATCCTCCTCCTCCTCTGCCGGCGAGATCTGCCCGAGAGGCCACCGGCCGGCGGCCGGGCCGGCCTCCTCCTCCGTTGCCGCCATGGGATTCGCTGCCACCACGGTCGCCTCCTCCACGACGGGCGCCATCTCCTCCATCGACAGCGTGGGCGCAGACGGCCGGCGCGTCGGGGGCGGACGGCGTCGGGGCGGCCGGCGGGAGAGGGACCGGCGGCGTCGGGGCGCAGAGGCCGGCGTAGAGGATGGGGCGGCGGCGTCGACGGCGGCGGCTCCTCTCCTCTGGCTGGCGCGGCCCTGGCTCTCCTCCTCTCCTCCGGCGGCGGCGGCCTCTGCGCGGCGGGGTCAGACGGATGGAGGAAGACGGGAGCGGATGGAGGAGCCGGGGGAGCGGGTTTTTTCCGCTCCCTCGCAGACAAAGGAACACGGAGCGATTCGGCCGCGAATCACTCCCGGATTCGAGTGCGTTTTGCCCCTTTGGCCGCCCGCCCCGGATTCGCTCTGTCACACCCGGTTTTAGAAACAAAACCAAGTGCTAACCATGTATGTGCCAGGATCAGTTTAACCACATACACAGCATAAACAAAAGTAATAACACAACCAGTACTTTAACTTAAGAGTAATAACCCATATTACAGACCATAATGTCTTTATCGAAATCGAGTGACTTAACGGAAGCGAAATAACTAAATGACAGCGGAAGATGACCAATGCTCCACAGGCAACTGACGGATGGCACACCAGCCTAGAACTCGTCGTAGTCCTGGAACTCCTGGTTAGGATTCATCCCCTTTCCCTTCTGGATCTGAGCAGCGGTTGCAATGGATGCAACGTGGTATAAAATAAGCAAGAATGAGTACATAACGCACTCAGCAAGTATTCCGTTTAGGATAAAAGTGGACTGGCTTTATAGTGGTTAGGCATAGCAATTGCTTTTAGTTAGTCAAGTTTTTAATTACTAGCAATGATTAGCATAACCCATCCCTTCATTAAAAAGACATTTAAACATATTTAAAAGATAAGCATGAACCATAACCATATCCATCTTCATTACCATGATCACCGTGAGTCATTCACCTTGAAGCTGAAACTCTAATCTGTGAGGGTCCAGGCCGCTCTTAACCGTGAGCACGGCTGATATATCAGTTTTAAACACTCTCGAGAGGTTGTACAACTTTACCCACAAGTCATGATTCCCATTGTGCCCGAGGTTTGCAAAGCCCCATTTATTCATACCTTAGATGAATCGGCAGGGTTTCATTACGAGACCTTTACAAAGAATTCCTAGAGTTATGGCCCACTCGTTACAGGTTACTCCAGTTAACTAAAGATATGAGAGTTCCGTTCCAAAGGGTGACAGTCAAACTGCACCACATTGGCAAAGGGCAAAGTCCCATATCCCCCAGACCCCTCATACGCCATGTTTCAGGAAAGTAAGCCAAAACTCTAGTTCATCTAATTAATCAGTCAAGCCCAGTGCCCATGTGAGTCTTGTGGTTGTACTGTTTTCCTGGGTGGTCGCTCGGCGAACCGATCCTTAGGGCGAAGCACTTGAGCAAAACCAACAAAACATGCTCAAGCCTCCATGATGTTAAAACCAAACTTTTATCATCAGGTTCATCATTACTTGACCATCATTAACAACATAAATAAAGTGAGTTGAGCGGAAGCAATTAATTTACAACATCACAGCCCTCCCAGGTTATAAAACTTGTAAAGGTATATGAGGCTAGTCATCCTTATTAGGAGCATGCAACATTAGGCTCTAGATCATGTGATTCAAGTAAAATAGGACATGGGTCAAAGAATACTTGCCTTCCTCAGCAAAAGCTTGCTCAGGAACTTCCCAAGATGGATTATCGACAAACTCGGACGGAACGTCGGCTACACGTTGCATACATACAAGCAATGAGCATTACTTGACTAAAACAGTACACCAAACATCATAAACAGAAGTTAAAAAGGTTTTAGAATTGATCTACACTTTATCACGATTCCGTAGGTTCAAGAATCGTTCAAATCGGAGTTAAAACGCAAAAGATATGCATAAAATAAGATTAAGGGCTTAAAATAAAGAGAATTTGAAACTCCAGGGGCTAAACTGCGAAAACCTGGACCTATCCGTAAATAAATAGGACTGCGGGTTAATTTAGAAGAAGTTCAGGGTCTTTCTCGCAAAACCTCCGCGCTGACCAGGCTTGACCAGGACCGCGGGTTGATTTCCCAAAAACTTAGGGTCTAAACCGTAAAGCCAGGGACCTAAATCTAATAGATCTGGACTGCGGGTTAATTTTCAGAAACCCCAGGGACTCTTTAGCAAGAAACCCGGCGCTGACCGGTATCTGACTCCGGTCTCGCGGTCTGGACCGTTGGATCCAGATCGGATGGTTCTGGTTAGATCGGACGGAGGGGAAAAGAGTCCGGCGACGGGGTCGACCGGCGGCGACCTTCGGGCGCGGCGGAAGTTCGCCGGAGGAACGCGAACTCCGCGGCTCCGGGACCTAGGGCTAGAGGGACCGGGCGCACGGGCGAGCGGGCGGTGGTGCGAAGCGGCCGGAGGGGTTCGGGTGGCGGGGCATCGACCGGAGGCGGCGCGCGACGGAGCGGGGTGGTGGAGCGACTCCGGCGAGAAATTGCCGTCGGTGTAGGGTGCTATTGAGGACGGAATTGGGTTAGTTAGCTTCCATACCTCAATACGAAGGCGCTGGTGTGGGTGTGGACCACGGTGAGGCGGCAACGGCGGTCGGCGACGTGAGGCGACGTCCGCGGCTCTCTGCGTGGACCGGCGGCGGCGCGGTGGGCAACTATGGCGGTCTAGGGCTTGGGCGTTCGATGGCTAGGGCCTCGGGGTGGCAGCCTTTATAGTCCGGATGCCGAAGCTTGCGGAGGGGGAAAAGGGAAGGCGGCACGGGGCAAGGAAGGTCCGGGCTTCGGACTCTGTCCGTGTCCGTACTGCGCACGGCGCGGGCGAGGACCGGGAAAGGAAAGTGCGGGCGCGGGAAAGGAAGGGCGAGGCGGCGCGTGAACCCTCGGGCGAGGTCGGGACGCAGGCGCGGGGCGCGGAACCGAGGCCACGGCGCGGGCACTTGCCTCCGTCGGCGTCGGACCGAGAAAGGAAAGGAGAGGGAATGAAGAAGATGACCGGCGGGGCCGGGCTGTCAGCGAGAGAGAGGGAGAGAGAGCGCGCGGGGGGAGAAAGGGCGCGGCGGCCTGCTGGGCCGTTCGGCTGGCGGGCCGCGCGGGGGCGCGCCGGGCCGAGGCGACGAGAAGGAGGAGGGGGCGGAAAGCTGGGCCGGCTGGGGAAGTGGGCCGCGCGGGAGGGAAGAAGGAGGAGGGTGAGGGAGCTGGGCCGAGACTGGGTTGGGCCAGCTCGGGCCAAAAGGGAGAAGGAGAAGGAAAGGAGGGAAAGGAAATTTTCCTGGGTTGTTTGAAATTTGAGAAATTTTGGAGAGATGCAAATGAGTTTAAATTCAAACTTTGAACACTGCAAATCACCCAATAAAAAAAATATGCAAGGACATGAGGGTTCAAACATGTGATTCCTATGATTCTTTTTAATTAATTATTTTGAAATCACATAAAAAATCAAATGGGTGTCATGCATGATCAAACAACATGAACAAATTAAATTGGTTCCAAAGATTTTATTTGGGGCAAAATTTAAGGTGTTACAAATCTACCCCCCTTAAAGAAATCTCGTCCCGAGATTTTGGGTTGGCCAGCAAAGAGTTTCAGGAATTCTACTATAGAGTCATCTTTTGGTAGCTGCTTCTCCGGTACCCTTAAATTCTCCTGCCTGGGGTATGTACATCAAAACTTCTAGGTGTTCCCCGGATGGAGTAGTCAAAGTCACCTTCCTCTCTGCATATATATGATTCTATTGAAATTTTGCAACCAATTCATTCCAAAATTGTCATCTATTCCACTTATTTCCAAAGCTATAAGGTCGGCAGGAAAGTCTACCCCCCTTAAAGAAATTTTGGTACTCGGACAATCACTGCCTATCTTCATTCTTCCTCCTGGTGAACTTACTAACATGGGACCTTCAATGGTTGCTACTGGTATTTTATGATGGCTCCCATATTGGACAGTAATAAATGAACGCGAGGCACTGGAATCAAAAAGGATCAAGGCAGGATGCCAAATCTACGAAGAACGTACCTAGCATTATGTTGGGAGTTCCTTGCATAGCCTCGGCTAACACATAGTTCACTTGTCCATTTGTACTGCGCTGCTGGCCAGAAGCCGGAGTGATGGAGCCTCCTCTTGGGATTTGTTGCGGTGTATTTTTCTGCGGGCACTGCTGGGACCAATGACCGGTTCCTCCACACTTGAAACAATTGTTACTTCCTGACTGTACTGGCGTGCCGCCTTTCACAGGAGTGCTAATAGGGGTCTGATGATGCTGCGCTTGATTGTTGGAGTGCTGTGCTTGACCATTGCCTTGTTGTCCGGTGCTTTGTGTAGGGTGGTTCTGGTAATAGGTTGATCCAGAGTACTTAGGTCGGGTGTTGCTGCTAGATTGTTGCGCCTTTTTCTTACGCTTCTTTTCTTCCATCTCGCGACGAGTATTTTCCGTCACAATGGCTCGGTCTATTAAATGCTGGCAGTTAGGGAAAGTGTGGTTCATGAGCTGGTACCTGAGTGGATCGACCAAGCCTTTGAGGAAACGGTACTGCTTCTTGGGATTGGTATCAACTTCCTCTGGACAGTAGCGGGACAGCTGTAGGAATTTATCCCGATACTCACTGACAGACATAGCACCCTGAGTGAGTGCTAGAAACTCCTCTTTCTTCAATGACATCACACCAGCTGGAACGTGGTGTGCTCTGAATCTCTCTGTAAATTCTTGCCAGGTGATAGTGTTGGGGTTGTTATGAGCAAGGCGGTACGACTCCCACCATTGTTGAGCGGCACCCCGTAACTGGTGAGGGCCGTAGAGGACTTTCTCCTGGTCGGTGCACTGAGCGACGTCCAGCTCCCGTTCTATTGCGCGGAGCCAGTCTTCTGCATCCATGGGGTCGGCGGAGTGAGTAAATACCGGTGGGTGTCCTTTCAGAAAATCCGCGCGTCTGTCTCGCGGTTGAGGCGGTGGTGGCGGGGGTGGTTGCTGCTGCGCCTGGTGCATGGCTGCCACTGCTTGACCAAGAGCTTGTATCACTTGGGTCTGGTTCATGATCAGTTGTTCCATAGTCATTGGCGGTGGTGGATTTGGGAGTCCTCCGTCTCCGCGACCTCCTCTACCTCCACGACCACGACCACAACCACGTCCCGTACTCATCTGATTTGGCCAGGTATATCATTAGCACTTATCCCAGATCATTGGTCGCATTCAACATTGGTAACCAAGATAGATAAGATAAAGACCTAATCATAGATAGAGTAAGGCTGTTCCCAAACTAGCTATCTTTTATTAAACATTTTAAACATCCAACCAAAAGACTAAATTGTGGATATTACCCCACAACTTAAGCACTCATTACAAAGAACCAAATCACCCATATGACACCATCACAAGCAAACGTGCACACTGTTAAACGATCTAAGTCTATCCGATCTAACTAAACTAGACGATGCTAATGGACCCTATTACAATGGTAACTCTCCTAAGGATGCCGAATGTAGGTCCTTGCGGTTGGATCATTGTAACGGACCCTCTTCCTTGGTGGGTAGTAGACAGGGTTGAACAATGGCATACTTGGTGTGATTTGAGCGCGCAATCTTGAAATTTCCAGCCTTGCCGTGCACAACTCCTCAGCAAGGGCATTGTAATCGGTGTTGAGCGCAACAAGGTAGTCGACAATAGCTTCAAGGCGCGGGTTCTTCTCTGCGGTAGGAGTAACGATCCACGTGTCGAGTCCTCCAGGCTGACGGCGGGGAAGGTAACGCAGCGTACCATCGGCTAACTGGCTGTGGCAAGAGTAGCATAGGGTCGTCAGGGCTTCCTGAGCTGCATCACTGATGGCGGCTTCATAGTTGTGGCGAAGGGCAGGGGCGTAGCTGAGGGCGATGTCCCGACGTGCTCCATACTCATCCAAAACGCTGATCTGTACTGCCATTGCCCACTCTTCTTGATAGATACGGTGACGATAGCGAGTTCCCACATACGTGACCCATGCGTGGCCAAGTCGGAGCCTCACTAACGCTTCCCGCAACATCCGAGGAAACGGCAGTGGGTAGTCGAACCAACGGTGGACGCTCTCGTTCCAGCGATCTTCATTCTCGTTTTGTTGTTGTTGGGCTTGTCCTCCGTCTTGACCTTGAGCTGCGGCTTGGTCTTCTGGAACAGCAGGTGGCACTTCCGGCTGCACTTCAGGCTCTTCTGACTGTTCCTCATCTGACGAATCTGGCACTAGTTCTTCGGGGTCCTCCTCTTCAGTGTCGTTCAGGTCTTCCCACTCTTGTGGCGGAGGGGATGGTGGGGTTGGTGTTGGCAGCCTGGTCTTGTCAAGTCTACCAATGCGTCCACCAACACGCATGCGAGCTCCACGCTTAAAGCTCGACATCTACAGGCCCACAACGAAAAAAAAACAGTTCTATTATGGGATAGATAAGTAGATATAGAAAGTCATACTTGAAATAGACAAGCATAGATATCCAAAATAGCATATATTGCAAGTATTTGAAGGGAGAAAGCAAGAAAAGGTGAGTAAAATCCTTAAAAACGACCAGTTCTATTCTAGGCTTGCGTCCTACGGTCAGCACGGCTCTGATACCACTTCTGTCACACCCGGTTTTAGAAACAAAACCAAGTGCTAACCATGTATGTGCCAGGATCAGTTTAACCACATACACAGCATAAACAAAAGTAATAACACAACCAGTACTTTAACTTAAGAGTAATAACCCATATTACAGACCATAATGTCTTTATCGAAATCGAGTGACTTAACGGAAGCGAAATAACTAAATGACAGCGGAAGATGACCAATGCTCCACAGGCAACTGACGGATGGCACACCAGCCTAGAACTCGTCGTAGTCCTGGAACTCCTGGTTAGGATTCATCCCCTTTCCCTTCCGGATCTGAGCAGCGGTTGCAATGGATGCAACGTGGTATAAAATAAGCAAGAATGAGTACATAACGCACTCAGCAAGTATTCCGTTTAGGATAAAAGTGGACTGGCTTTATAGTGGTTAGGCATAGCAATTGCTTTTAGTTAGTCAAGTTTTTAATTACTAGCAATGATTAGCATAACCCATCCCTTCATTAAAAAGACATTTAAACATATTTAAAAGATAAGCATGAACCATAACCATATCCATCTTCATTACCATGATCACCGTGAGTCATTCACCTTGAAGCTGAAACTCTAATCTGTGAGGGTCCAGGCCGCTCTTAACCGTGAGCACGGCTGATATATCAGTTTTAAACACTCTCGAGAGGTTGTACAACTTTACCCACAAGTCATGATTCCCATTGTGCCCGAGGTTTGCAAAGCCCCATTTATTCATACCTTAGATGAATCGGCAGGGTTTCATTACGAGACCTTTACAAAGAATTCCTAGAGTTATGGCCCACTCGTTACAGGTTACTCCAGTTAACTAAAGATATGAGAGTTTCGTTCCAAAGGGTGACAGTCAAACTGCACCACATTGGCAAAGGGCAAAGTCCCATATCCCCCAGACCCCTCATACGCCATGTTTCAGGAAAGTAAGCCAAAACTCTAGTTCATCTAATTAATCAGTCAAGCCCAGTGCCCATGTGAGTCTTGTGGTTGTACTGTTTTCCTGGGTGGTCGCTCGGCGAACCGATCCTTAGGGCGAAGCACTTGAGCAAAACCAACAAAACATGCTCAAGCCTCCATGATGTTAAAACCAAACTTTTATCATCAGGTTCATCATTACTTGACCATCATTAACAACATAAATAAAGTGAGTTGAGCGGAAGCAATTAATTTACAACATCACAGCCCTCCCAGGTTATAAAACTTGTAAAGGTATATGAGGCTAGTCATCCTTATTAGGAGCATGCAACATTAGGCTCTAGATCATGTGATTCAAGTAAAATAGGACATGGGTCAAAGAATACTTGCCTTCCTCAGCAAAAGCTTGCTCAGGAACTTCCCAAGATGGATTATCGACAAACTCGGACGGAACGTCGGCTACACGTTGCATACATACAAGCAATGAGCATTACTTGACTAAAACAGTACACCAAACATCATAAACAGAAGTTAAAAAGGTTTTAGAATTGATCTACACTTTATCACGATTCCGTAGGTTCAAGAATCGTTCAAATCGGAGTTAAAACGCAAAAGATATGCATAAAATAAGATTATGGGCTTAAAATAAAGAGAATTTGAAACTCCAGGGGCTAAACTGCGAAAACCTGGACCTATCCGTAAATAAATAGGACTGCGGGTTAATTTAGAAGAAGTTCAGGGTCTTTCTCGCAAAACCTCCGCGCTGACCAGGCTTGACCAGGACCGCGGGTTGATTTCCCAAAAACTCAGGGTCTAAACCGTAAAGCCAGGGACCTAAATCTAATAGATCTGGACTGCGGGTTAATTTTCAGAAACCCCAGGGACTCTTTAGCAAGAAACCCGGCGCTGACCGGTATCTGACTCCGATCTCGCGGTCTGGACCGTTGGATCCAGATCGGATGGTTCTGGTTAGATCGGACGGAGGGGAAAAGAGTCCGGCGACGGGGTCGACCGGCGGCGACCTTCGGGCGCGGCGGAAGTTCGCCGGAGGAACGCGAACTCCGCGGCTCCGGGGCCTAGGGCTAGAGGGACCGGGCGCACGGGCGAGCGGGCGGTGGTGCGAAGCGGCCGGAGGGGTTCGGGTGGCGGGGCATCGACCGGAGGCGGCGCGCGACGGAGCGGGGTGGTGGAGCGACTCCGGCGAGAAATTGCCGTCGGTGTAGGGTGCTATTGAGGACGGAATTGGGTTAGTTAGCTTCCATACCTCAATACGAAGGCGCTGGTGTGGGTGTGGACCACGGTGAGGCGGCAACGGCGGTCGGCGACGTGAGGCGACGTCCGCGGCTCTCTGCGTGGACCGGCGGCGGCGCGGTGGGCAACTATGGCGGTCTAGGGCTTGGGCGTTCGATGGCTAGGGCCTCGGGGTGGCAGCCTTTATAGTCCGGATGCCGAAGCTTGCGGAGGGGGAAAAGGGAAGGCGGCACGGGGCAAGGAAGGTCCGGGCTTCGGACTCTGTCCGTGTCCGTACTGCGCACGGCGCGGGCGAGGACCGGGAAAGGAAAGTGCGGGCGCGGGAAAGGAAGGGCGAGGCGGCGCGTGAACCCTCGGGCGAGGTCGGGACGCAGGCGCGGGGCGCGGAACCGAGGCCACGGCGCGGGCACTTGCCTCCGTCGGCGTCGGACCGAGAAAGGAAAGGAGAGGGAATGAAGAAGATGACCGGCGGGGCCGGGCTGTCAGCGAGAAAGAGGGAGAGAGAGCGCGCGGGGGGAGAAAGGGCGCGGCGGCCTGCTGGGCCGTTCGGCTGGCGGGCCGCGCGGGGGCGCGCCGGGCCGAGGCGACGAGAAGGAGGAGGGGGCGGAAAGCTGGGCCGGCTGGGGAAGTGGGCCGCGCGGGAGGGAAGAAGGAGGAGGGTGAGGGAGCTGGGCCGAGACTGGGTTGGGCCAGCTCGGGCCAAAAGGGAGAAGGAGAAGGAAAGGAGGGAAAGGAAATTTTCCTGGGTTGTTTGAAATTTGAGAAATTTTGGAGAGATGCAAATGAGTTTAAATTCAAACTTTGAACACTGCAAATCACCCAATAAAAAAAATATGCAAGGACATGAGGGTTCAAACATGTGATTCCTATGATTCTTTTTAATTAATTATTTTGAAATCACATAAAAAAATCAAATGGGTGTCATGCATGATCAAACAACATGAACAAATTAAATTGGTTCCAAAGATTTTATTTGGGGCAAAATTTAAGGTGTTACAAATCTACCCCCCTTAAAGAAATCTCGTCCCGAGATTTTGGGTTGGCCAGCAAAGAGTTTCAGGAATTCTACTATAGAGTCATCTTTTGGTAGCTGCTTCTCCGGTACCCTTAAATTCTCCTGCCTGGGGTATGTACATCAAAACTTCTAGGTGTTCCCCGGATAGAGTAGTCAATGTCACCTTCCTCTCTGCATATATATGATTCTATTGAAATTTTGCAACCAATTCATTCCAAAATTGTCATCTATTCCACTTATTTCCAAAGCTATAAGGTCGGCAGGAAAGTCTACCCCCCTTAAAGAAATTTTGGTACTCGGACAATCACTGCCTATCTTCATTCTTCCTCCTGGTGAACTTACTAACATGGGACCTTCAATGGTTGCTACTGGTATTTTATGATGGCTCCCATATTGGACAGTAATAAATGAACGCGAGGCACTGGAATCAAAAAGGATCAAGGCAGGATGCCAAATCTACGAAGAACGTACCTAGCATTATGTTGGGAGTTCCTTGCATAGCCTCGGCTAACACATAGTTCACTTGTCCATTTGTACTGCGCTGCTGGCCAGAAGCCGGAGTGATGGAGCCTCCTCTTGGGATTTGTTGCGGTGTATTTTTCTGCGGGCACTGCTGGGACCAATGACCGGTTCCTCCACACTTGAAACAATTGTTACTTCCTGACTGTACTGGCGTGCCGGCTTTCACAGGAGTGCTAATAGGGGTCTGATGATGCTGCGCTTGATTGTTGGAGTGCTGTGCTTGACCATTGCCTTGTTGTCCGGTGCTTTGTGTAGGGTGGTTCTGGTAATAGGTTGATCCAGAGTACTTAGGTCGGGTGTTGCTGCTAGATTGTTATATTTGCATGTTCTCCTCTTGACAAAATTATTATATTTGCATGTTCTCCTTTTTCACATCTCAAGCTAACCCATTTACTTCTCCCATGCATATTTACACCACAACATGGCATGTAATATCTTCAATGAATTTATAGAAAATATTAACATCTACTGCATATGTTTTTAAATGCTCAAATATTTAAACTTATTAACTTTTCACACAAAATTTTGGCTACTCATCTTATTAAAAACACATAAATATCATTTATTTATTATCACTTGTTTTATCATTATTCATTAATGATACATTAGACACAACTTATATTTTTGTGTATTTATAAAAAATAATTGGATAAAATAAATAGTCAAACGTCCTATCAAAAAAATTAGCAGTGTTAAACATTTAGAAGGAAACACTACACAAAATAAAATGGATAGGCCAAGCAATTGATATTTTGGTGTGTCGTATTTTCTTATAAGTTTAGTCAATGTTATATAAGTTTTACATGGGAAAAAAACTAAACAATCTCGAGCAGCTGTTTTTGTTTTGAAACTGAAAATGAAATATGTACGTATACATTATCATTTAAAAAAACAGAAATGGCATGAGAGAATTTACCATAAAAAGCTACATGGTAGTTAGTAGTAGTTACTACATATGAACAATGTGAAAGAGGTGGTCGCCACTTCAATGGATGGCGCGGTCCTCAAGGAACAGAGCTTGCAGCTTTGCAACAGGGGGATTGGCACAGTTGCTGGAAGTTCTAGGATTGGTCGACGCAGTTTATTACACGTGCCATACTTCTCCCAGTATTGCCGCACCCACAAGACGTAAAACACTGCCGCAAGATGTAATAAAAAATTGTCACAAGATTTGTCAGGTTATCATCGGTGTATTGTATCTCGTCGCAAGTATGTAATTATATAAGATACAATTATCTTAATGTATAGTATCACATATTTATTTTTTTATGTCTCCATAAGATAATTAAGTCGTAGGTGTCTATGATAGTATGTATTGCCGGCCAAGTTTCAATATGTATGATGATATTGTGGTATCTTTCTCTAAATACAATTTTCTTCTCTCTTCTTTAACTCTCTTGCCACATCATAAAATTGTTATGTGATGTCCATTAAATAAGTATGGTACTATGCACTAGGAATACACCTGAAATAGCCTTAGTAATTTTTTTTAGTGATGAGAGGATTTTGGATTCTAATGAGTGTAGGAAGTGAGAGCGTAAAGAAAATAGTTTTTTTTACCAAAAAGGTAATTAGATATGATCCATGTTTCATTCTTTTATATTTTTTCGGTTGAGTGAAATAGACTATCTATTTCTTTTATCACTAACTATCTTATATTGCTTTATTTTTCCCGTGGCACATTATACTTTTCTAGCTATGTAGCAAGTCATTAAAGAAACCTTACTAATTTAGCTATCATGACTGGAAAAGCTACCGCTGTCTCGTAAAAAACAACTTATTGGTCAAACTTTCTTATCTTATTCATAATTATCATTTATTTTTATTGTGATTTAGTTTAGCATACAATATACTATTAACTATGAATTGAATATTTTTATATTTTCGTATATTTTTGAATAAGACGCGTTGGCCAAATTTGGTGTCAAAAAAGTCAAACAACCTATAAATTAGGACAGAGAGAATACTTCAACTTCGTTAGTTGTGCGTCCTATATTAATTTATTTAATGATGTGTGTTTATAGACTGTATATAAACAAATATAAATGCATAGGCATACATATTATGAGTAAGTAGATGGGGCCTCGATATAAGTATACATACCATTACTAGCATACTACATCCAGTACTACTAACTCTTGACAATATTTCATAATGCAAACCAGATAGCCAAAATTAATAATAATCCTATATATTTTTGGTAAATAAGCATAGAATAAAAGAGGTGTGTGCGGTGCCTGTAAATTACATTTTTGTGGTGTATGTGATTGGTGACTTCAAAACCGAGAACATGCATGTATGTATGTTACGAACATGATTTTTTGGGAGGAAAAAGTCCACCACGGGTCCCAGGATTTGTAAACGAATTCGGGATTCGTCCTTGAAATCGAAAACCGGGTACCACAAATCCCCGAACTTACGAAACCGGTCACAGCACGTCCTTGGACGAAACCAACAATGGTTTTGACCGACGCCCCGCCACGTGTATCCGAATCCACATGTCCGCCTCGTATCGTCTTCTACCTCCCTCTCCTACTCCGTGACACCGACATCGGGCGCTCGACCCGCAGAAGCCACCCCGCGCCCCTGCCGCGACCTACCCACGCACCGCCGCGCGCTCCTGGTCCGGCACCCCTATCGTGCCCTTTGGCTCCGCGGCAGGCCGTCTCTGGCTTCGCCCAACCTGCTTACTGCCGTATCCCGACCCGTCGACATCGACCCTGCCGCGCTCGCCATCGCCGGCCTCCGCCTGCCACAGCGGCGCCCGCATTATATCGTCTGCATTGACTGCGCCACGCCGCGCATGCCCTACCGCACCCTGCCATGGCGCCGCGCATCACGCTGCTTCACGACGCCGGCCACCTGCGCCACTCACTCCTCCGTCGCTCACCGCTGGCCTATAAAGGAACCTCCACACCTCTACCCCGCGCGTCTCAGCCTCGGCCTGCCCTTGGTTCATCCCGGGAGCTACCCGCCGCGGACCCCATCCCCTTCTCCCTGCCCCATCGCCGTCCGCTCCGCTCGTACCCACTGCGAGCCTCGCCGGTGGCACCATGCACCGTAAGCCACCCGCCACGGACGCCATCGCGCTACTGCTCCCCGCCTCAGACCGCCTCTGGTTCAACCCGGGCGCCGTCCGCAGCCGCGCGCACCCACCACCCCCACCGCTTGGCCCGGTACCGCCCCGGACACCGGCTCGGCACCGCGCCTTGTTTCCCCTCGCCGCCTCGAACCGCCTCCGGCTCACCTCGACTTGCGCGCCGTCCCCCGCGACTGCCACCTCCTTCCTACATTGCTCTTTTTTGGGCCGCGAGCATGACCGCCATGGCATTCTCCTCGCCCGGGCCGCCATAGCTCAATTCCTTCCACCGAGAGCTCACCCACACCTCCCTCTACCCTCGCATCCCATCAATTTCTATTTCGCTCTCCCGAGCTGAGCTCACCACAGAGCTCCAGCAGCGCCTCCTATGGTGCACATGGCTGCCCCTGTTCCACTCACCTCCTCTCGCCCGGAACACCTGGAATGGAACCCCCTCGCTATCCTCTTCGCGCCGGTATCCTCGAATCCTCGAACGGAGGTCGGGAACCCCCCATTCCGGCGTACTTCGGTGAGCCCCGGTCGCACACCGGCGGAACCCGCAGCTAGTCGAGCCGCTCACCAATGGGTCGGGAGGCCGGCAGCGCGCGGGTCGGGGGGGTCTAGCAACGGCGTGCCACTTCCCCTGATGGCACGACAGGGGCACCGGGCCAGGGGCATGCGGCGGCGTGCCCGGGTCAGTCGCCGCAGGGGCGCGGGGCACCATCTGCGGGTCGAGCGGCCGGCGTCGGTGTCACGAGATAGGAGAGAGAGGGGTAGAAGAGGATACGAGGCTGACATGTGGGTCTGGGTAGTCGTGGCATGCTGACGTGGCGGGGCGTCGGTCCACGTCGGCCAAAACCATCGTTGGTTTTGTCTCGGGACGTGTTGTGACCGGTTTCGTAAGTTCAAGGATTCGTGGTACTCGGTTTTCGACTTCAAAGACGAATTCCGGATTCGTCTGCAAATTCAGGGACCCGTGATGGACGATAACGTGCATGATGGGCCCCATTTACTAGGCTCGGCCCCGTTCTCCCGCAGCTGGGCCCCCCTAAAAAACAAAATGCTGCACAATGTCCTCGTGGGCTACCCCGGTGATGGGCCTCATGCAGGACCATTTCGCGGCCTGCCCGGACAGGGCAGGGCGTGCGAACGAGTGCTGTAGTGCTGCACTGCACAATGTGCGCTTGAATGTGCGATGTGGAGATTGAGAGCTGAGCTCTGCACATTGGATTAAATGTACTTGTACATATGATGATCCGTTTCATATAAGCACCCCCCTTTTTAACCAGTTCATGATTTGCAAAGATGCCTGTACGTACTCCTCAAGGACGACAGGCAATGCCATCTTGTGATGATGCTCTGTCTCTGCAGGCGTTCATTTGCTACCAGGGAACTTTTACGGGCCTCGACTAGGACTATGGTTATATAAAGAGCCAAAAACACTCCTGTGGGAAACAAAGTTGTCGAGGGCTTCATATCGAAATGGCCTGAATGATGCGGCAATTCTTGGTCTGTTTTGTTGGCTGCTTAAGCTTGTAGCTATAAATTACTAGACTGTCTGCCTGCCTCTTTGTGCTGGATTATTTATCTTGGTTTGAATGAAAACAGTTAATTTTCATTCACGCGAGGGATCCCTGGTTTACCCTTCTCCAACGGCGATGCCGCTGGTTGATGTGCGTTTTTGGCAAAACAGCAGTGACGTTCGAGTTTCTGGCGACTGATGTCTCTGGAGGCTATTTGTCTGTTGGATTTCTCGTAATCTTCAGTTCTCTTGGTGCAGGAAAGTTTCTGTGATTTTCGCAGAGATGTAGTCGGAAGCATCAATGTGTGTGGCAGGTTTGCTAGCATCATGTTGATCGCCGACCTCATTCTTCTGGAAAAAAAATCGTTTCTTTTATGTTCCAGAAATAAACAGAATTCTGTACCAGAAATGAGTGGCGCTGACAACATCGACATCTGCAAACGACAAACTGTTCTATTCTCTGGCTGCGACTAATAAGATTCAATTCAAGGAATTTCGGCCCGTAATCAAAATTTGAGAGTTGCTGCAAGCAGCAAAACTTTCCTTTGACATGGCTTGGTAGCAATCGGATGAGAAGCACCCGCCGCGTAACTTCGTGGGCCCAAAAGTAGACGGCGACGAAGCCCAGTAAACGGCGAACCCGACCACTAGGCGCGCCGGTAACTTCTGATTTCTGAAACGAGCCGACGATCTTCAGTTCCCTGTCTGCTCTGGAAATCTGGAGAAGACGGCTGGTTCTCAGTACATACAAAACCATCTTCTTCAGAATCTTTATACAAACATGGGAAGCACACTGGATAGATTCTGATACAAGGCACATAACCCTACATTGTATTAAACACATTGCGCACGACGGGAAGAAGTTGCAAACTCTCTGAACATATGTTTTTCTTTAGTGGAAATGTTACCCTCGCTTCATCGCAGCATAAAGCGTTTCTTATAGCATCACAGTACACAGTGCGTCCGTCACAAAGTTCAAACGGAGCTCACGACTGAACATATGTCAAAACTTGAATAGATATGGTTATTAATTCTTAGAATGGTTGCTGGCTACCGGACAATTAGCAATTTTGTGACACCCAGCATGCTAGCGTAATGCTGCAGTTTGAAACTTGCTTCGCTGAAACTATAGTTTCAGAACGTACGCACTTTAGGTTTCGGACCACCCGTCACCTTCGTCATCAGTTTGTTCTGCAGTCACAGAATTAAGACGCATGCTCTCAGAAACCTCATGGTGTCCAGCATGTACTTTGAACTGCACCTGAGATGCAGGTCAATAATGCAAACTGAAGCTACTCCACAAGCCCACATTTCCCCTTGACTAGCATGGAGATTAGAAGGATCATTTATGTACACTAACAGTATCATATCACCTTGATAATGGCCAGAGCATCAGTCAATGCTTCCTCGAAGCCCCTTATCTCATTCATGTTCAACTTGTTTTCATTTGCTTCGATGGCCCTGAAATTTAATTCCTTCGACAATTAGATGGAAACTAAGGAAACGTAGGTCATCATCTTCGATGAGAAACAGTGGTTTCATAAAGTGTTTCCATTACCACTGATCAATCATAATTAGCAGATCAGATAACGAGCCTACAGCTGTCCACTCATTCTGAGAAAAGAAAACACAAAATATACCGCGAGAACTCATAGAAGGAATATTTGTCCTTGATTAGAAATCAGCGTATTCAACATGTGAACAAATGAACTGTATAATGTTTAGGTATCAAGTCATGAAAGGAATTCTTATACTAAACACCTTGAATCAATAATTGTGCAGATGCATTCCACCAGCTAGAACAGAGTGAAGTATTGTTCGTGGTTATGAAGAAAAATTTAGCACATATAGCTTTACGACATGGTTCTCTCATAAATAAGTAAAATAACGGCAGACTTTTCCTTAAACTACGTCCAAAGAAAAGGCATCAAGCCATCATGATACAAGATCCATCTATATCCAATACGGGAGGTTTATTCAGCTATCTCTTCTCTGTTGCAACTTGTAAGGCAAATTAAATTGAGACACGAATCTTCATGAAGAATTGGATGTGGACATTTATTTCCTTTTGTTTTACATCTGGTTAATATAAGAACACAACATCTGCGACACATCACAGAACGAAAACAAAACCTGATCGAGTGATTGTCATAAATATATCACACAAAAAGTGAGCCTAGCTCAACTGGTTAGCTGAGAGGAATGGCCATGCACCTAACCACCCAAGTTTGAGTCCTCTCCAACTCAAATTTGGGTGTCTATTTCTTCTTAATGAAAAAGCACATAGTTCCTAGGTTGGTCACATTGTCCACCTTCTTTTAGCGATTATTCGAACCACACAACATTTTAAACGGGCTAAAAATAGGCTAAACAGAATTAAATGGTCTACATGGCCCACATAGTTGACTACTGGGTAGCGTTTAAATGACATTTAAATGGTCTACACATCCGAGTGTATGTGAACACTGTAAGTACCCACTTCAAAGATGGCTCAATAAGAGAACCATTTGTGGAGAAACGGACTAAATGGGATTAAACGATCTACACTGCCAACAAGGTTGACAACTAAGTAGCGTTTAAATGATATCTAAATGGTGTACACATCTGTGTATGTGAACATTGTAAGTTCCTACATCAAATATGGCTCAACAATAGAACCATTTGTGGAGGTACGCTATAATTTATTTATAGATTTCTTGTTAGAAAATTAGCCCTCGCTAATCTTCACCAGTGCAAGCGACAAGATAGAGTGAAGGGCTAATGAAGAACTTAGTGACAAGGTACTAAGCAAGAATGAAAGGAAATCAAGAGGCTTGGCATCAATAAACATATATTGGGTGAACAGAGGAAGTGTTTGGGGTTAACGCTAAGGGACCAATCAAGACATTAGGAGTCAAGGAATGCTAAACATACATCTTGTTGAACTATAAGAAACTTGAGGTGACTTATGATATCAAGTTGAGAATTGATCACATGGCTTAAAGAGCTACAAGTAACTAAGGTCAAGGTGTTGGTTCAAGGGGGGAAAGGGCATGCCAAGAGTTGAGGTTCTAAGAGTGACAAGAAAACAAAGTCATAAACTCAAATCATACACTCAAAGAGTCAAAGGGATTGAAGTGGACTAGTTATGTGTCAACTTTAATTTATCTCAACTGCATAAGCTAGAAGTGTCTTCGGTCATCAAGTGTCTTAAAACAAGTCCAGGACACAAAAGTCAATGCAATGCAAGCCTATCAAAGAAAAAATATAAATCGGCCAACGTTATGTGAACGGATAGTCATGTGCTCAATAGGTTGAACTAATTATACTATTGTTATTAGTCGAGTTAGCTATAGCTCAACTTAGGCTTAGTGAAGCTAAATAGACTAGATACTAGATACTACTAGTGATGATTGGATAAATGAATAAACCATATATTCCGGTGAGGAATGAAGTAAGTGCGCCAAAGAAACATTGGGACAATGTACATAGGGCTTGAAAAGTTGAAGATTCAAGGACAATGTACATAGGGCCTGAAAAGTTGATGATCTAGTGTGATTGTCAGCGGATCAATAGAAGAAGAAGGTGAAGCTAAAGGTTTAGCCAAGGTGTGTTATTACCTGGCAGTCTAGGACTCGATATGATTGGTGGATGAAGAAGTTAAACTATCCGCATCACATGGGTGATTCTTCAATCTACAACAAGGCCAAGGTTTTCGCTTGATCTAAAATAGTCCAAGGAGAGTATTTTGGTGTGGGTTCTTCCCATCTCTTCATCAGTTGGTTGGCCCTATGAAACAAATAGGTCCAAATCCTGCATAGGTGAGACTAGGATATTTAACCCTTATGCGCCACATTGTCCTTGGTACTTGAACACCATCCTCTCAAAGTGGATAATTGGCAATGGTATGTAGAGGGCTAGAGGCCTAGAGTTTGGTATGATAGAACTTCTCATGAGGCCCCTACCAAGCACACCTATGTCGATGATTTGGTTCATTAGGAATCTTGATTCTGAAGAAGATCAATATGAAAATAGATAAGAAAATGTGCATTAGTTCAAACCCCTACATTGGGTAATTGCCCTACGTCAAGCTAGATCTTGTACGTGTCCAATGACTACACAAGGGGCTAGGTTTAGATGTGTTTGTAGGCTATGTTTCTGTAGATAAAAAAGGCACCTGCCCATCTATTTATAGTTAGGCGATCTTACCTTACAAGTTGGAGTGTCAACTATTAAGGACTATATCTAGAACCAAATCTTTTCCCTAAATAGTCCTCGGCATCCTGCAGTGCATACCAAGAATACCTTCTGTTGATAGCTTCTTAAATATCACAGAAGTATGGTATCTTCATATATGATGTGGTAAGTAGTTTTTTCACTGATGGCTGTAAGGAAAATGGACCCTAAGCCTTGTGCTTAGTTCCCATATGTGATTTTGGTGGTTGAACTGACAACACGTGTCATGGGACTAATATTTGTGTGCAAGTGTTTTTGTCTAAAGTTCCAGAATGTAATTGGTGGACTTAAGGTACACCTCAAAGTAGGATCTAAAAGACACAAGAAAAGATCCAAACCGCCATCAAGTTGCAAGCGAAGGTCCTGACTCGGACTGTCCGGTGGGTACGCAGAAAAGTGAAAAATGCCTCTAACGGCTAGTTTTGGAGGTGAGGCCTATATATACCCCCTTGGCCGGCCTCCTCAGTGTGGTTGGAGCATCTTGAGCCTAGCACAAGTGTTAAGACACATTTCCATGCCCATTTGAAGTATAGCAACCACATTTGTGAGCCCAACCACCATGTGAGCAAATAGACACATCCCGGTATAGCGAAAGCTTGTTAGCATCTTGGCTTAGGCCTATTTGTCTAGTATCCGTGCCTGCGTGCACGACCTTGTATCAAGTGCGGCAGTAAGTCTTGCGAGACCCTCCGGAGTGTGGAGTGACCGCCACCATCTTGTGAGAGGGAGGAAGGCCCTCGGCTGGTTGGCCAAAACTTCCCATAGTGGAGACGGCGGGGTAGCTCCGCGAGAAGGACTCGGAAGACCCCAACGACCTATCCATCCTCTACCCTTGCGTGGGCGAGGCCGTGGTACGGGAAGACCACGCGAGAGATAGATTCGGGTGGGTGTGTACCGAGGATATCCGGAGATCCGACCGGGGTTGCTTGACTTCCGCGGAAGTCACTTTGCCAACCTCCACCCTTGCAAAGGGCGAGGCCATATTCCTTTGAGGACTACACGAGAGCAAAGCCCTTAGTGGAGCGCCAACGAGGACGTAGGGGGTAGAGACCGTGAGTCTCTCCGAACCTCGGGAAAAATCTCCGTGTATTCACCATGTGCTACCATCATCATCATCGGGAGTTTGCATTCTCTATCCCATCTCTTTAGCTTCCGCATTTACTTTCTTCCAATTGTGTGTTTACTTTCCTATACTAGCTTGATAGGTTAGTTTCTAAGTGGAACTAGGTTGCAAGACTTGGCCACGGTAGAAATAGCAACACTTAGCAAAACCTTAGTACACATAGTTAGATTTATTTGCATAAGCAAAAGTTTTGCTTAGTGGTTGTAGTTTTTAGTGAGCCTTGTTTTTAGAAATCCTAATTCATTCCCCCTCCCCCTTAGGCGTCGATCCTACCTTCAATGGCAATGTTAGTATAGCAAGATTATGATATATAATAAGATGATGATACATAAGTTAGATCAAAGATCAACTCTAAATATAATAATTCTCATTGATCGCCTACACGGCCATGTAGACCATTTAAATTCTACTAAGTAGTCAACTGCGTTATCCGTGTACACCATGTTCAATTAATCCGTTTTTAGCACATTTAATCTGCGGTGTAGTCTGAGTATTCGCTAAATGAAGGGTGATCGACTATTTAACTTTTAGAGTTTGGACTAACATTATTGATAATTATATGTGATGAAGGAGCAATATATGTGTTGGTTCACAATGAAGATATGAAAACAAATATTTATTTATGGGTTGGCATTAAGACTTAAAAATTATAAGAAAACATGTTTAGTTGGATAAAGAAACATGCATTATATATGAAAATTGGAGAGATTTTACATTGGTTGAAAAGGTACCCATCGGTATCAGACGGTACCACTATTTTTGTTAATTTTTAAAAAATGTTTAAGCCCTTTGTAGAATAAAAAAATACGGGTACCGGTCCCACCATTTTTTGTACCGGATCCTTCTATTTGGACTGTCTGATACCAGTACCGTGGTACCACCTATTTCTTAACAGTTGGATCTCATCTGATGGACGGTTCTTATTTTTTCCAACCACCATACAAATTGTAATAAAAAATTGTACATCACTCAATAAATCAACAACCTTGTGGTTGGCAAAGTTTATTCTGTAAGCATCTAAATGCTCAAATAACCATTCAAAATTTTGGCAAACAAGAGTCAAAAGAAATTAAATTCTAATTGCTATTTAGCAATAACCTTATAGATGGGATGGTACGGACTGTCTCGTGGCTCAGTATTGAGATCGATGGCTTTGTTAGCAAGGTCCCGATATTGACTAAATATTTCTTCAATGCTGCAAGAAAGAGTGCAAGTAAAACAGGAAGTTAAATTTATAGTAACGGAAAGTAAAAATGGGTGTACGCATAGAGAGGAAATAGGTTGGCAACAATTAACTGTATATGCTCCGATCCATGAACTAATGTACTTTATTGGTGCAAAACACAATACATTAGCTACTGCACAAACTCGATTGACACAAAGGACAATATATAACCTATCAAAATAGTATATCAAATAATTCTAGCCGCACAAATGAACTTAGCCAAAAAAAATACTTGAATATGCAAGATCGCTCCAACAAAACTACATGAAGTTCTGATTCTACACCAGAAGGCTATCTGTACATATTAGACAGTATTTTGGTTAGTTGTCCTGTTGAATAGTTCGAAGGCACATTGGTACCCATGCCTTGGTTTGCATTTATTTGCGCATGTATTTTATGCATGTTTTTGAACTAAGCTAGCTAGGACATATGTATATCATCAATCAATGAAACATTGAACCTATTATTATTGAGAAATGCTCCGGTACACCTCTTTTCCAACTAGCACGAATCTTAATGCAAATCTGAGTAATTAAATTAATTAATTTTGCCTGGGTTTATTAGGGCCCGACCCTATCCAACCCGACGCCCAGCCCAGCCCAGGTCCAAACGGAGTCATCTCTTCGTTATTCCTCCCGTCCCGTCCGCCTAATTCTTCCCGTGCCGTCGCCCTCTCCCGCATCGGCGTCGACGCAGCCACGCAGGACGGACACCGCCGCAGTCCTCCGGTTCCCCAGTCCATACCGCTGCCGCTCGCCCCCATGCCGGCCCCCTTGCCTCCCCACGCGCCCCTCCGGTCTGCGCGCTCCTCAGTCGCGCCGCCGCCACGACGCAGGAGGGCTGCCGCCGCCGTCCTCCGCGTCCCCGATCCGGCCGCGTTCTCTCTCCGAAGCTCTTGTACAAGCGCATCGGGCCTCGACGCAGGAGGGCCGCCGCCGCCGTCCTCCGCTTCCCCCGTCCATACTGCCGCCGTAGGAGGGCCGCACGGCTCAGTCGCCCCGCCGCCTACGATCTGGTCCGCGGCGGCCCCCTGTGGAAATCGTGCTCCTCGGTCACGCCTCCGCCACGCAGCAGGGCAGCCGCCCCCTTCCTCCGCGTCCCCGACCCGGCCGCGACACCGCTGATCCGCACTGCGGCCGCGGCAGTGCTGACGGTGTTACTCAACTAGTGGAACTGGGCTTGCCGTCGCCGTCGCCTTCCCCCTCTCTCGGCACTCCACCTTCGGTAACCGCGACGGTCGAGCAACGTGACCCTAGCAGCACCACGAATCGACGGTGGCGCAAGGTATGATCCTCATCTGATAGTGAGATGCAGAAAAAAATTTAGTATCCCTTATAGTAACTAAACTGCTGGCAATTTCCTTGTTCATTGGATTTGTAAACAATCTTTTTTAATACATCTACGCAGCTTAATTAGTATAATATATAGAATTAAGAGTGGTATGCATCTTAGCCTGCAGCCAGGAAGTGAGTTTATTGTCAGGAGGTGTTCCATCTGCCGTCCACGATGGACAACACAAATAATGTCGGACATGAGGATCTGGACTTTTATTTTGAGGATGATGAGATGTTATTGAATGAAAATCCAGCACCAAGACCTTCGGAAGTACATTCTTTACTGAACAGGGAGCATGTACAGTCCTTGAACGGCATGGGTAGTAGTGATGATGAAGATTTGGAATTCCATCTAGATGGCAGCGATGATAGCATGCAGTTTGGAATTCCATCTAGATGGCAGCGATGATGATATGCCTTACCCTTCCTGCAGATAGGTCTTTTTTCTTCGGTGGAACCATTACCTTGTGTTAGTATACGATCAGTCTTCAGTTGTTAAAGTTAAATGATGGATTGCTAGTACTTAATTACTTTACTATCAGTGTTAATATCAATAGAAGATGGTTTGTCATTTAACCTCAGTAGAATCCAATTCCATAACTCAAAAGAAGATGACAGCTCCTGGCTGATGAAGAGTAGTTGCCCTCGTTATCAGGAACTCGGAAAAGAAAATTGTGATTTTCCAGATGTGAAAAATAGGACCTTAGTAGGTGCATTTTGAGTATCCTCACGATCATCATCTTTCTGCTTTCTTGAAATACGTTGACAACTTATAATAGATGTTACCGCCACCTGCTTGGGATACAAGACGATAGGATCTTGGTCTAGTTGCATATTAACGTGAGGGTGTTTGGACAACTCGTGAGGACGCGCTGCTGTAGCATCGGATTTGGGGAATCAGCGTGGTGTAGGCCACGACGTGTGCAGATGGTGCCTGCCTTCTCATCTCCAAAACAAAATGACGGTGCCTACCTTCTGTACGCCTTTGTTGCAGGTTTGTTCGTCTGCCTGATACTCCGATCGTTCTGGTCTGGTCAGCTCCAGGTCTGCAATGTACGTGTGCATGAAACTATGTGTTGATAGCAGGCTCTGGTAGGAACTCTCATGTACTGCCTTCCTCCTCGCATACCAAATTGCACGAAGGGTTAGCACTACACGCAATTTCCTCATGAACACTGCCAGCCATTACAGAGCTGTGGACTTGACTGGCCATGAAGCAGTATAATTCGTGACATCAAGGAGTATAATCTACACAATTGGAGTAACTTAACGTTGTACACTTCATATACTGGTTATAGTCTCAGAAGATTTTATACTTTGTTGCAGAATATAAATCTCACAACAACTATGGTTAACTGTCCCTAGCACCTACAGTTACCCACCCCTGATGAAACTGTCGATATTCTAATACATTGAATTATGAAAGTACAAACAGCATAGTCATGGACTAGTTTTTACTCAAATAGGATTTCCGGCATGATCAATTTACCATTTCAATTGCACAGTAACAAAAGAATTAAAACGACTCAATACAAAGCATGAGGGGCCACTGATAAAACAACACTTTACCACTATATCATCTAAACGTGACATTGATGGAGAAACCTAATCCAAAGTGCCGTGGTCCAAATCAATTCTTCAACTTATCAACCACGCTCTCCAGATAAGCAAGAGACTCATCAACTCTTTGTGCAACCAGGAGGAGATACCCCATCCTTGCTGAGATGCTGCTTTCAATGTGCTGCATCTCCGTGGCACTCTCAAGAATCGCAAGTGTTTTCTTCATCAAGCTCAAAGACAGCTCAATTTGTGCCATTGACTCATACAGCATTGATATCTCAGCATATGCCTCGGCAACCCGTCCAGGGTTCATGCAACCCTTAGCGTCAATAATCCCCCAATCAATCTCCAAGCACCGTCTCCAGTCAGAAAGAGTTTCCTCAGAGCTGAACATCTTTGCCATTGTGACATACGCTAGTGCGCGCTCCTCGCTGTCCTTGCGTACCAGCTGCATCACCCTCTTAAGGTCATCCATCGCCTCCTGCGATCTCCCCAACAAATTACGGATATTGGCCCCATCAATTTCGACCTGGGAAAGCTGAACATCCAATCCCAATCGCCCATACGCCGTCCTAGCGAGCTCAACCTGCTGCTTCAATTTGACAAGAACAGCACTGTCTTTAGACTGGATCAGAACTTCCATTATCTAAGCGACTGACCCAGTAATCAAGCACATTCTGGATTGCGAACGGAGAGAGCGAATGTTGGTCTCACCCCCATGGTAGCCGCGTCGACAAAACAGACGCTGATCTCGACGAAGAACACGCTAGTGCGGAGCCCGCTGCAGAAGAACACACCCGATCCCAACTGATCGGGGCCAGCGTCGCCGTGACGCCGCTGCGGAGGAAGGGGGCAGCTGGCCTTCTGCGTGCCGGCGGCGCGACAGAGGAGCCCGACTTGATGAGGGGCGCGCGGGGAGGCGAGGGCGACGGCGCGGCACGGATCGGCGCGGGGTGAGCGGCACCGGGCCGAGTGAATCGACGGCCACCCCCACGATGCCCTGTGACACGGCTCCCCTCCTCGCCTCCCTCTCTCCTCGATCTGCAGCCCGCTCGCCGGATACCTTCCTCTCCCTCTCCGCCTGATACGCCTGTTCACCGATCCGATGCAGAAGGGCGGTGACCTGTCGTGGCGGCGTCGCGACGGAGGGGCGCGCGGGGAGGCAAGGGGGCCGGCGTGTGGTGGCGAGCGGCGGCGGTATGCACGTGCGAAGCGGAGGACGGCGGCGGCGTCCCTCCTGCGTCCAGGCCCGATGCGCGAGACGCGGCGGCGCGACAGAGGAAGAGGGCAGCTGGCCTGCTGAGGGGCGCGCGGGGAAGCGAGGGCGACGGCGCGGCACAGATCGGCGCGGGGTGGACCGGTGGAGCCTGATGCGTGAAACGATGACCGAGAGGGGACGGCGCGGGAGGGATTATGCGGACGGGAGGAATAACGGAGTTAGACCTTGGGCTGGGCTGGGTTTCGGGTTGGATAGGGTCAGACCCTAATAAACCCAAGCGAAATTAATTAATTTAATTACTCAGATTTGCTTTAAGATTCATGCAAGTTGGAAAAAGGATGTACCGGAGCATTTCTCATACCTGCGCTGGATATATATATATATATATATGTATATTATCAGTAAATTAGTATTTAGTTTGTCACCAGACAAGTAATAGGTGCGGAGAAAATGCAAATCCAAACAATTAAGAACGACAGTTCCCAAACAAGAACAATAACACGCTGGCCTCTCAGGACACAGCACAGCAACCAAGAAAAAAAATTGTCATTCGGAGGATCAACCAAATAATCTAGTTCATTTCTTATTCAAACTGTATGTCCTAAACATTGCATCCGGAGGTAGTATTTCATAATATATAATCCGGAGGCATCATAAATATCTTTCTTATAAATTTTCCTAAATTAGTTTGATCTAGATCAAGTACTGTGCGGTTATTTTTTGTCAATGGAGAGGGTAGCAGTGAGAATGTGAGATTATATTTGTTTGGCCGCTCGTGATCCTTGCACATTTCCCCATGCACAAGTCAGCAGGGAGGACGCGCAGATTGAGCTTATCCGATCCGCAGCGAACAGGTCAAGGTCAGCAAGTGCAACTGTGTGCAAGGACGCAGGTAGCCAGGTGCTAGGTAGAAACAGGGAGAACAAGAAACTCCATTAATTTTGAAGCGAGGATGGTGCAGCCTTGCCCCTTGTTAACCATGCATTGTAATTAAACGCGAGAGGAAATTAATTAATCAGCTTCACCTGGAGCCGGCGGAGGCGAACTGGTAGAGGCGGCCGGCGGGGGAGAAGACGACGAGCGCGACCCGGGCGTCGCAGAGCACGGAGAGCTCGTGGGCCTTTTTGAACAGCCCGCTCCGGCGCTTGGAGAAGCGCACCTGCCGGCTCGTCCGCTCCTCTATCCGCCGCAACACCACCCGGCCGCGCTTCCCCCTCTCGGCCCCCTGCTGCTTGCTCGAGCCGTCGTCCCGCTGCTGCTGCTGCGGCGGCAGCAGCTGAAGCTCCGTCGTCCTCCTCGCGGCCTGGGCCACCACCTTCTCCTCCATTGTTTCTTGATTTCTTTCTCGCCCAACAGCAACCAATGCAGCCTAGCTCCTCTCTCGCGGTGCGCAGGGCTCGATCGAGCTGCCTGTCACCTCGCAGATGCGATGCGACTTGCGACGAAGACGACAACGGCGCGGCCGACGACAGGTCGTCGTTGCTCGGCCGCAGGATATATAGAGAGCATCGGATCGGAGCGAGAATGTACAGTAGCGGGCGAGGCGAGATGGATTCTTGAGAGAAAGTTGTGGATGTGGCAGCAGGAGGAGATGGATTCCATTCATGGCTTCCCGAGCTCCCTCCCGGCCTCGCTCTCAGTGACCGGCGCCCCTCGGTGCCGCCCTTCCATCGGACAGATGACGCGTTACGACACGCCATTGGCTCTTGGCTGGCCTGGGTGGTCCATGGTGCTGCTGGCCAGCGCGTGGATGCTTTTGAGTCGTGCCTAATGGGCCGGCCCAAACCACGGCACGGTCCGAATCGTACCCCGTGCCGTGCCGGCCCAACCCTAATGAAATGTAGTGTCTGGGCCGAGTTCAAGGCACGCCGTGCCGATCCGGCACAATTATATTTTAAAATTTTTTTATATCAATATGTATATATGATAATATATTATTTCGTTATAAACACAAAAGAAATCTGGTTGGAGTGGCTGGCGCAGTTGGTTTAGGCGTCTCCACTCTAGAGGTCTGGGGATGAAAATGCTTTCAGATATTTATATATTTATGAAATAGCATAATTCTTTATCATTAAAATTACATATCTACAACTTTGTAGCTTTTTTAAAAAAAATAAATGATCTATTCGGAACTTTAAATTTCATATTTAAAATACATATACTTTGGATTGAAAAACTTTAAATTTATACGACTCAAAACGCATCTCTTTATGTCAGGTAGCTCATTAGAATATTTATATCTACAAATAAAAACTTTTAGATTACATATTAAAAACCTTTGACACATATGTTTTTCAGGTCAAATAATAAAATCTTTATAGGCTGAATTTAAAAACTTTCAAATTATATATTGAAAAATCTGTAGAAGAAATTAAAAAACTTTCTAATCACATGATAAATATTCATACTTAAAATAAAATACTTTCATGTTACACAATTGAAAAATCCAAATTATCTATTCACAAAAATTGTTTCAATATACATATTAGGAAAACTTTGTATCCACGATTCAAAATTATATATTAAACAACTTTATACATTCCTAACTATCAAATAATATATTCACAATATCGGATCACCTATCCACAACGGAAACTTTTTTATTATTATTAAAAAACTTTGTAGACCTCTATGTTTTAGGTTACATATATAAACCTTTGTATCTACAAATAAAAGATTTTTGAATCATCTATACCCCCTCTGTCTCGATTTATAGGTCGTTTGATTTTTTACACCAATTTGTCTTATTCAAAAAATTTCATAATTATCATTTATTCTAATGTGATTTAGTTTAGTATATAATATACTTTAATTATGAATTAAATTTTTCTACATTTTCGCAAATATTTTGAACAAGACAAATTGGTCAAATTTAGTGCCAAAAAAATCAAACGACTTATAAATTGAGACGTTGGGAGTATATGCTAAACTAAATCACAATAAGAATAAATGATAATTATAAAATCATTTGAATAAGACAAGTAAGTCAAATTTGATATCAAATATATGATACGATGGACTTAACGTTGTAAAATAGGATTTACAAAAAACTACTCCCCCCATTTACGAATATATAATATTGTTAACTTTTTCTATAGTTTTAATCAGTTGCTTTGTCTAAACATGTAAAATAATAAATTATACTCAATACAACTACCTTTTCTGGTAAAACAAATCACCACAGAGTAAATAATAGTTTATAATCTTTAACAAGATGAATTATTACAACTATGAGAAAAAAAATCAAACGCATAATATATTTGTGATCGGAGGGAGTATAAATTCTACTTTTTTCATGATGCACTTTAATCATGGAATATATGTTCGCATTTGCGCTTGGTCAAATGACATGTTGAAAAAATAATGGTATAAAATCATTAAAAAGTAGAGATTACTGTAACAAATAAATACATTATCAAGACAGTTCATACAAGGCTTAATGAAAATAGAATTGGTGTTTTAGACGATTTTCTATTAGGTTTATTTAAATTAATAGCTTTTACTAAGCCATAAACTAAAACAACAAATAATCGTGCAATTCATAAAACATCACACGGTTCTCATATGTCTTTTAGACTACAAAATTGCATAGTTAAGATCTTTAGACTACGAAAGTGCTCTAATTGATGTGCGGAAAAGACATGTGCCACAATACATGTTGACGTGTACGATATGTCCCACAATAAAGTGGCCATGGAGGGGATGTAGCCTTACTCCCTGAAGACAGCATGTGAACATCGTGGAAGATGTTCTTGCCATTCCATTGGATAGCACGGTACGCCCTCAAGGCTTTTACACTGTTCATGAATCATGAATAAGGTTGAGGGATTTTTTTTTTCACAGGGAGTGGATAAAGATGGAGTTGGGGCATAGGGTAAAAATAGTTCCAGTTGTTGGCTCCCAAATACTTTCAATTAAAGGTCTGTCTGATATATGGCCAAAACTATAGTCTAAATTTAGTCATGGCTAACAACTATTTTGGTCATGGCCACAAATTTGGTCACAAGCCAAATGACCTGTTTGGTTCGAGGTCCTTAGTGGCTAGGCCAAAGTTTGGCCACAGCCTATGGCCTGACTGTGTTTGACTCTATAAAATTATATTTTATAACTTGATTTTTATCTATATATTTTATTTCGCTATGCATAAACCATACAAATAAGTAATTTATTGTTTAGCTAAATTTTAATTAAAAATCAAACATAATTTGACTGTAACCAAACTTTGCTCTGACTGCCCAAACATGCCGATCGCCGGCCGTCGGGCCCCATCAGCCCAATGCACACACTAGGCCCTTTGGCTGGGGAAGGCCTGGGCGGGATGCCTGCTGGTTGGGCCACCGCAGCACGCTGCCGAGAAGAATGCTCCCGAAGAACTTTTAGTATCGAGACCGGGCCAACGCGCAAACGAACAAGCCCCAATTATATTAGGGATGATTTGCTCGGTTGCTCCTATCGAGGAAGAAACAACACTGCGGACTGCAGTTATCTAGATGGCGTGTCTATCTAGATTTCTTAGAGATGTGACTATGCTTGTTCCCCCTCCCTTTTCTTTTCGAAAGTAAGACTGCCCTCATTTGCATAGCATTTCTAGCTTTCTTCTGAATGAAATTATTTTAATTTTGACGTGCTTTTTTCTATCTCCATTCTCGAATGTTGCTGACAGTGTCAAAAGAAAAAAATTGTTGATGGCTAGTTTATTTTTAAACTAATAAGTGTCAAATAAAAACGAATTGGAGGGAATACTAAAATATATCAAAACCTATTTGGTGGAATAAACATTAACATTTTCTACTCCCTCCATCCCAATTTGTAAATTGTTTGACTTTTTTAACACCAAATTTGACTTCCTCATCTTACTAATAAAAATCATAACTATCGTTTATTTTTATTGTGATTTAGTTTAGCATCCAAATTTAAAAGTTCATAACACCACCCCCACGTCGCTCTCTCGGGCGACTCGGGGGGCGACCCCGCACCGCCGTAGCCAACCCCCTCCCCCCCCCCGCCCCGGCAACCCTAGCCGGCGGTGCCGGCCAGCGACGGCGCCACAAAGGTGGCTCCCCGCGGCTCCTTTTCCCCTCCCCTCTCTTCCTCTCTCTTCTCTCCTTTCCCCGCCCCCCACCATTGGTCGCCGCCGTCGCCACCCTGCCACCGTCGCCAGATCTGCGGTGCCCGGGTCCGGATCTACCTTTCCCCGGCGTCGGTCGCCGCGCCGTCGTGGTGTTTGGACGCCGCGCCCTGCCGGCGCGTGCTGGTCGGCTGGGGTGCCCCCGCGCTGGCTGCCGCGCAGCAGCCGCGGTGCCCGCCGGTCGCGCACTGGCCGACCTAGCCGCCATCGCCGCCGCGGGTTGGACGTGGTCGGCCGCGGCCAATGCACTTTGGCGGCGACGAGCGGATCCGGCGCCCGGCCCTGGCAGCGCACCTCGGAGGCGGCAAACCCGCGCCAAGAAGCGAGCCCGACCGGGCGCGAGGCCGGCATCTCGCGGCGCGACGCAGAGATGGCGCCCGATGCGGGAGCTTGGCATCCCCCAGGCGGCCGATGTCTTGGGTTGAGCGTGTGCTCCCTGTTGTTGGATCATCGGGTGTATACTTGGCTCTCCGGCTCTAGGGTGGATGCTTTGCTCCCTGTTCGTTCGGCAATCAGTCATCGTGGCCGCCGTGGTTGTCGTCCTCTTGCTTGGAGCCCAGTTGAGGCAGAGCTACTGGTTGGAGTCCAGTTGAGGCGAGGTTGCTGTTGCGGTCTTTGTGTGCCAAATGGTTGGGATCGGGGGGCAAGGGTGATTCGAGCGAAAGCTACATCGCCGGCTCTGATTCGGTGTTGATAACGACTTCGTCTTCGACGTAGTTTTCCCTGCTGGGGGCGTTATCAGTGTAGCCCTTGCCCTCTTCAAGCGAAAGCTTTGTGTCGATGACGGCAGCGTTGCGAGCGTCACTTCCTTGTTGAAGGCGTCATCCTCTTTCTTCCCTCCGTTTGGTTTCACCTTTAGGCTGTAAGTAGCTTTGGTTGTCTCGGTTGGCACTTATGTGTTGGGTGGCTTCTCTCTTTGTATTTGTATTTTTCATGGTTCGTAAGCCGTGATTTACTCCCTATAGCTGTAATTTGCTATCTTCTTAATACAAAGACGTGCTTCGCACGTTCGCCAAAAAAATATATACTTTAGCTATGAATTTTTTTTTTCATATTTTTGTTTTGAATAAGACGAGTAGGCCAAACATAGTGTAAAAAAATAAACGACCTATAAATTTTAGCAAAGGGAGTATATAAACTTGGTCAAATTTAAGATAATTTGTCTTGAAACAAAACTAAAAGTGCACTAATCTTAGAATGGATGGGGTAGGTTACAAAGTTTGAATAGATAGGGCAAACGGATATAGTATACCCCACTACTCTCCTCCACCTATAGATTTTCTCAGCCCTCCACCCCTAAAATGTAGATTTTCCTGATCCTCCATGCCAAAATTAATTTGGATATTCTCAAAGAGAGATAAAGATGAGAGGAGAAAGAATAGGGAGGGTAAAATAGTGAAAATAATTTTACCAGCGGCATTTTTTAGGTGATCAAAATTTGCACATGTCTATATAACAATATGATGGGTATGTGGGTATGTCTACGTGTCACGCGACTGATCATAAGGTTAGCCATCAGTCACATTTTTTACGCTATATATAAGATCATCATCCAACGGCTCACGAATGACTTTGGGGCTTTTACAAGGATAACGCCTAGCTGTCTTTGGATCATGTTTCTAGTCATCTGTCATCCTAGCAGCCCGTCAAATCATTGTAATCTCGTGAGACCTTTTTTAAGACAAAAACAGAACAAAAGATACAAAAGAAATGTATTAAAATACTAGTTAACTAACATTGCAATATTAGTAACACGACCTGTTGACTGCTTGAGAGAAGCTACAAGGTTGTCTATTGCCAAACAACAGGATTGGAATGAAAGGCCACCTGATAAAATGGGTATCCCCTAAAAAAAAGATAAAATGGGTATGCCAAACAAACACACAAGCAGACTCGATTTGCATTGAACACAACAACAAAGGATCACAGCCTTCTGCTGACGATCCAACGTCCGAAAAAATTGACTGACGAAGAAGCAGCTGATCAGTCGCTTGACAACAAGGATCTGTAACAATATATAGTAACGGACATTCTTTACTCGTCCATAAAGTCAATTATATTGTTATAAAAGAAGATCCCTCAAAAACAATATAGTTCAGATTTACCGCAGCACGTCGTATTTACCGCTAGAAAAGTTGTGATTCCACAAAGCTGCGACTTCAAATTTTTAGACCATCGAGTACGTGCCACTACCGCCGTCGATATGCTGTGTGGCACAAGGAAAGGACCATTTTATCCTCTCTCTCGCGCGCGCTGTTACTTGTTACTTGTTAGCCACATGCCTGTTGCTCAAGCTCACCACCTGCTTGGGGGGCTGGACATCAAGGATCTCAGGGTGCAGAAGACATGCCTGTTGCTGAAGCTGCTCCACCGCCTGCACACAGCGACTGAATCCTCCTGGGCAGCCTGGGTTAGAAGAAATGTGAACATGGGCACATGGCCACACTTGAAGGAAATGTGCATGGTGAACACGCTCGGCTATGCTCTAAATAAAAGGCATGCTGCCCCTCTATCAAACAATCACCTCCTGCGTGTTGGGCGATGGGCGAGGCGAAGCACGAACTTGCATGACTCGTGGAGGGGGCAGGACGATCTGGCGAGCCGCCTTCCGTTCCAGCGCTCATCAGCAGTCACTGCAGCGCCAAGCAAATCAGTGTCCGTGAAGCTATGTCCGGAGGGGTCAAGCTGATCCCCCGCCTGAGCGAGCAGGCACGGCAAGATGACCTGGTGATGGTGTTAAATGAGATTCTAAGAAAGATCGGTGGAGCTGGACTCAACACCTGACAAAACGCCTCTGCGTCTATGCTGATCGCAGCAGCAAGATGATCAAAAGCTAGCCACGGTGGTGGCCCTGATCCAGCGAGCTCTTTCGTCTGGAAAAATCGTTCACCCCCAAGAGTCCAATTCTTTATTTGGATGGCTGCTGCTCAAGGGTAGGATTCAGTGCAAGTCTGCGGCTCCAGAAAGGGATCACAGAGGACGCCACCTGTGAAGTCTGCGGCTCCAGAACTGAGACCCCAACTCGCATCATGTTCCAATGCCCGATTGCTGAAGAATTTTGGAGGAAACTGGGCTTCGACACTGGATGATCTGCACGTACTGCATCTCCAGGCCGGAAAATGTTCCGGTGGCGGAATTCAACACTCTGATCTTCCTTTGCTGCTGGCAAATTTGGAAGAGAAGGAACTCTCCTCTTCAATGGAGATCGACGTGGAGTCACTGAAGCAACTGCATGCTCCGATCCTGTGCCTCGGAGTGCAAAGCTCTGGGCGCACCGAATGCGCCGTGGGGAGAAGACTATCCCAGCCTATTGGGCTATTGGTGTAATCTCTTTGCCGTGTAATTTTCCATTATGTATCGAGGTTGTATTATCGTGGGCCTGTGTCCGTGTGCCTTGCTATGCTATCTTATCTTATTATTACTACTACTAATTAGAGGCTACTGAAACACGAATTGCAAAGCGTCCTAGAGAACGAGATAAATTTTAGAAATTTTCAAAAAGTCAGAAAATCTGTCCTTCCATAAAGTAATATCCATTCATTATTATTATTATTATTATTAAATGTTAAAAAACATGAATTGTGAAGCGCGTTAGAGAAAAAAGATAAATCTTAGAGATTTCCAAAAAAATCAAAAACATCTTGCTTTCCATCAAATAGTATCCAATAATATACTAGCCATTGGAACTATTATATTTTCTAAAAAATTACCCACCATACCATTGTAAAAGACCGTTAAAGTAACCCCTGAATTTTCATACAAATTACCTACCATGCCATTATGAAATATAAATTAAAATAACCCCTTAAATTTGTATATAAATTACCCATCGTGCCATTATAAACAATGAATTAAATTAACTCTTAAATTTATATATAAATTACACACCAATTCATTGTGAAATATGAATTAAGTAACTTCCCAAATTTGCATATAAATTACCCGTCATGATATTATAAAAGATGAATTAAATCTACAATGGCATTGTAAAAGATGGTTTAAATTAATCAACTATAATATACTACATACTACAGATAAAATAAAATATAAACTCTCAACAACAAAAATATGTTGTTATAAAAAAATTAAATAACATCGGGCCATAGGGAAAACCGAAGCCTACGAAAAACAGGTGACGTGGCTAAATACCATGCAAGTAATCGTGGCGCAGATTTCGCTAGTAGAAGATATGCTTCTAAATTATTGCCTTACAGTTATCAATCAACTTTCAATATATATACCTTCTAAAAATTTAATCCATGCGCCCGTTGTCCATAAAAAACGGGAACATTGATGGCCTCCGCTTATGGAAGCTAGAGAGACCATCACCAAACCAAAGTATGCCATGGCCAAAATAGCATTTGGATAGAGGTCTCGTCAGCGTCGGTTTTGCCAATGCGGTGGGGCCAGGAGGAGAAATACGTGGGGTTTCATGGGCTCTGCCTCCAAGTGACCAACTGCCAAGGGCTGCAACTGCGAAAGGGAGTTTCTAAACCTTCACCTGCCCTTGAGCATCTTGAAACTCTCAAAAACAGTGATCAAGCAACATTCTAGCAGCAGCCCGTGAGGAGTAAAAGAATAAGATGCCGAATTAAAAATGAACATATAAATGCAAACGTTTCTGCACACGGACGGATGATTCACGACGTCGACTGATGACAAGCAAGATATCAAGCGATTGACAAATAGTAATTTTGTTACTCTAAAAAATATTCATGGTCAGTGTGTGATTCTTTCACCACTGAAATATGTACACTAAACAACAAATTAAATATACTTGGGATCCAGACCATGGTGCTCTCACCACCGAATAGAGTATATAAAATGATACTCCAGTACTTGAATATCTACCAGCTGGTATCGCAGATTATCATGGTTTTTGTAATATGCCCGTGTAAGAACATTGCCCTTTTCATGCATCAATTATTCCTACGCTACAGACTTTCCAAACGATGTGCAAATTTTCAATATGACAAACACCACAGTGCAGATATAGTGCAGCCAATTTCTACGAATACAGATTGCTTTTGCAAATTTATCATGATTACAACATACTAATATGTAGCGCAGCCACAAACCCACAACATTCACAGTTTCATACACACGCTACATGTTATATTGCAGGCAAAGCACAGTCAAGATCTTACACCCAATTCATTATTCGAGAATTAAATATAGTGGATAGTTCCAAGTTCACACAAATGTTACAGATACAAGCCATGCAAGAATCTTAAAGTGGAACTGGCACTAGAAGCACACAACATATGGCCCCGCCGGCAGTAGCATCCTTATTATCTCAGAATCGCAGTATTTCTCTACCTCATGGCAACCATGGGGGCAGGAAGGTGGTCATGCATGAACTAGTCAGTGCCTCGGAAGGGTACCTGCAAACAAATGACACATACAGCTGGAGGATCAACATTGACTTCATTACAAGACATACTGAGGGAAAAGGGCTTAATTATTACTACTACCTCTGTTTTTTTTGTTTGATGCCGGGTAATAGAAATTAGGTCATTTTGCACTAAAGATGCTGTCCGAAATGTCATCAAAATGAAATTGGAGGTAGTACTGCTTTCTTATTTTTTGACAAATTAAAAGAGCACTACTTTCCTCTGGTTTTGTATTAAAAAGGCTTAACAATTCACAAAATTACAGAAAAATTCCCTACTCTGTCATGTCAGATGGTTTGGTGGGATAAGCATATATACGGTACAGTAGGGCAAACAGGTAAACATAGCATTCACATTTTGGTATCAGGAAAAGTACAGGACAACACATCATTTTGATGATCCTGTGTCGATCAAACATGGAGATAAAACTAGAACAAGGAAAACATGTGATGATTTTGCATACAGGCATTGAGGTATTGCACAAAATGTATCCTTAATTTTATTAATTGCTTGGTTTAGAGTAGGGAGAGATCAGCCAAAGGAATGTACCCTATCTGCAGGGTTGGTTCACCAGTAGCGTCGAGGGGATGGAAGAATCCATTACCACCATGCAGCGGATGCTGCTGAACCTCAGGCTGCCGCTCACCATGCTCCCATGCTTGCTGCCAGATAACCTGGTTGCATATTTACACCATTTACTTCTCAAGCTAACCCATTTACTTCTTCCATGCATATTTACACCACAACTTGGCATGTAATCTCTTCAATGAATATATAAAAAATGTTAACATCTACTGCATATGTTTTTAAATGCTCAAATATTTATACTTATTTACTTTTTCACACAAAATTTTGGCTACTCATCTTATTAAAAACACATAAATATCATTTATTTATTATCACTTGTTTTATCACTATTCATTAATGATACATTAGACACAACTTATATTTTTGTGTATTTATAAAAAAATAATTGGATAAAATAAATAGTCAAACGTTCTATCAAAAAAATTAGCAGTGTTAAACATTTAGAAGGAAACACTACACAAAATAAAATGGATAGGCCAAGCAATTGATGTTTTGGTGTGTTGTATTTTCTTATAAGTTTAGTCAATGTTATATAAGTTTTACATGGGAAAAAACTAAACAATCTCGAGCAGCTGTTTTTGTTTTGAAACTGAAAATGAAATGGCATGAGAGAATTTACCATAAAAAGCTACATGGTAGTTAGTAGCAGTTACTACATATGAACAATGTGAAAGAGGTGGTCGCCACTTCGATGGATGGCGCGGTCCTCAAGGAACAGAGCTTGCAGCTTTGCAACAGGTGGATTGGCACAGTTGCTGGAAGTTCTAGGATTGGTCGACGCAGTTTATTACACGTGCCATACTTCTCCCAGTATTGCCGCACCCACAAGACGTAACAAAAAAATACTGCCGCAAGATGTAATAAAAAATTGTCACAATATTTGTCAGGTTATCGTCGGTGTATTGTATCTTGTCGCAAGTATGTAATTATATAAGATACAATTATCTTAATGTATAGTATCACATATTTATTTTTTTATGTCTCCGTAAGATAATTAAGTCCTAGGTTTCTATGATAGTATGTATTGCCGGCCAGTTTCAATATGTATGATGATATATTGTGGTATCTTTCTCTAAATACAATTTTCTTCTCCCTTCTTTAACTCTCTTGCCACATCATAAAAATGTTATGTGATGTCCATTAAATAAGTATGGTACTATGCACTAGGAATACACCAGAAATAGCTTTAGTAATTTTTTTTAGTGATGAGAGGATCTGGATTCTAATGAGTGTAGGAAGTGAGAGCGTAAAGAAAATAGTTTTTTTTACCAAAAAGGTAATTAGATATGATCCATGTTTCATTCTTTTATATTTTTTTGGTTGAGTGAAATAGACTATCTATTTCTTTTATGACTAACTATCTTATATTGCTTTATTATACTTTTCTAGCTATGTAGCAAGTCATTAAAGAAACCTAAATAATTTAGCTATCACGACTGGAAAAGCTACCGCTGTACCTACACAACTAAAAGAATTGTAGTAAGTAGCACTTGTGGGGGGGGGGGGGGTGGGGGGGGGAGGGGCTCATGTTCTCTTGTAAAAAACAACTTATTGGTCAAACTTTCTTATCTTATTCATAATTATCATTTATTTTTATTGTGATTTAGTTTAGCATATAATATACTTTTAACTATGAATTGAAAATTTTTATATTTTTGTATATTTTTTTAATAAGATGTGTTGGCCAAATTTGGTGTCAAAAAGTCAAACAACCTATAAATTAGGACGGAGAGAGTACTTCAACTTCGTTAGTTATTTTTGTGCATCCTATATTAATTTATTTAATGATGTGTGTTTATAGACTGTATATAAACAAATTAAAATGCATAGGCATACATATTATGAGTAAGTAGATGGGGCCTCCATATAAGTATACATACCATTACTAGCATACTACATACAGTACTACTAACTCTTGGACAATATTTCATAATGCAAACCAGATAACCAAAATTAATAATAATCCTATATATTTTTGGTAAATAAGCATAGAATAAAAGAGGTGTGTGGTGCATGTAAATTACATTTTTGTGGTGTATGTGATTGGTGCCTTCAAAACCGAGAACATGCATGTATGTATGTTACGAACGGTGATTTTTTGGGAGGAAAAAGTCCACCACGGGTCCCTGGATTTGTAAACTAATCCGGGATTCGTCTTTGAAATCGAAAACCGGGTACCACGTATCCCCGAACTTACAAAACCGGTCACAGCACGTCCTTGGACGAAACCAACAATGGTTTTGACCGACGCCCCGCCACGTGTATCCGAATCCACATGTCCGCCTCATATCGTCTTCTACCTCCCTCTCCTACTCCGTGACACCGACATCGGGCGCTCGACCCGCAGAAGCCACCCCCGCGCCCCTGCCGCGACCTACCCGCGCACCGCCGCGCGCTCCTGGTCCGGCACCCTTATCGTGCCCTTCGGCTCCGCGGTTACGGACATGCATGTATGTATGTTACGAACGTGATTTTTTGGGACTAACGTGCATGATGGGCCCCGGTTACTGGGCTCGCCCCCGTTCTCCCGCAGCTGGGCACCCCTAAAAAACAAAAGGAAAAAGTCCGTCACAGGTCCTTCAACTTGTAGCCGAATCCAGGTTTCGTCCTTAAACCGCAAAACCAGGAATAGCATCTCCTTGAACTTGTAAAACCAGCCACGTTACATCCCTCGGGTGGTTTTGGTGGTGGTTTTTGAGTGACGTAGCACTGGGGGCCCACATGTCCTTGCCATTTGGCGGTGGGCCAACATGTCAGCTATAGTTGTCTTCCCCGGTGGCGCCGCAAATCCTCTCGGCCCTCCTGGCCGAAGACAAACCTCCGCACGACACCACTCCGCCTCGCCGGCGATGGTGCCCTCTCCTCCGCCGCGGGAACCACGAGCCTAGGCTCCCTCCACCGGACCTCGCACGCGGAGCCCGCCGCTCGTCGCGCCAGCTTTCACGCGCGGAGCCCGCCGCCCATGTGGGGCCCTCCGCTCGCCGCTGCTCGCCGTCGGACCTTGCACGGGGAGCCTGCCGCGGGCCGCGCTGGCATCACGCACGAAGCCCTCCGTCCGTCCTCACTTGTGGATCCCGCCGCCGGCCACCTCCGTGTGCATGACGCCGCCACCATTGCAGCTCCCAAGGTCCGCGGCTGCGGGGTCGGGGAAGTTGGAGACAACACCGCGGCGGGGGTCCTTGGGCTCGCCGACCTCGCCCGCCTCATCGGGGAGCTCCATGAGGGCGAGGTCCGCGCAGAGCTGGGGTTGGTGCCAGCGAGGAGCGCCGTAGCGGCAGGTTCCGCGTGCGAGGTCCGGCTGAGGGCCTCTTGCGAGGTCTAGCAGCGGTCACGGGCGCCACGAGAGCCGACGGGGTGAGCGGCAGACTCCATGCGTGTGGCGGAACCGCCCTGCTTAATCCAGACTAAGCACACCTACCACCTCTGGCTCGCAGTGCACTTAGGCCAGACTAAACCCGGTAGTCCGTCGAGAGTCCTTCGGGCTCTCGATAACACCATTTTCCGAAGAACCGACATCAAACACATCCGACCCTCGAAGGAGCCACCCTCGAAGGAGCCACAACAATTACATCATCACAGGCAGTTGAAATAGAGAATAATAGACTTAATTTACAAACCAAATATAGGAAATCAAATACATGTTCAAATATAGCGAAAGCGAATTCAGAGTATATATATATATCAGAAGCGTTTTCAAAACATCTCGCAGCGGAAATCATGATACTTAGTAGTCCTCATGCAGCGATGAACAAGGCAAGTAGCACCGAGCCCACCGGCACTACCACCTCCAACACAGATGCCCAGATGTCGCCAGTACCTGTAATCCAAAAGTGGGGGCAAACCCTGAATACTAATTACTCAGTAGGACTTAATGGATGGGGCTTACGGCTGACGCAAAAGCTTGCTTACTAATCATGTGGATCCTTAGATGTTGATTATTAAACAAGGTCATGTTGACATAAGATAGCAGGATTTGACAGCTACTATCTATTTACCATGAAGATCATTTATATCATAAAGTAAATACTTGCATGAAAGTAAAACATAAGAACTCATTAGTAACTTGCATAATATCCAAGATATACCTCTATTCTACACAGGTCCCATCCCAAGAATCATAGCGCCCCCATCCAACCCTTGGGAGTAGCCGTCTCAGAAGCGATACCACGGTACGTCGGGTCAGCCCTCCCTCGACCTCAAAGCACCTCCCAAGTCCATCAGCCTCCTATCGGTGGATGGGCAGCACCATGAATAGTGAGACGGATCATACACATCCAAGCATGTTGTATTTGAAAAACATGAATATCAGCATAAAGTATTTAAGTTATTACTACGTTCGAACGTCAAAGGCATTGGCATTCTCACACCTGGTGAGCATCAGCGATTCGAATCGATTTGTTAATTCCCGAGAATAACTAAAAATACCAGGGGTATATGCTTACTAGCCATCGCGTTCCCACATATAGCCCCCATCTCTACTTGTCTCATCCCAAGTTCGATTCCAACCCGCCACTTCCCCGGGTTTAGCCCCCATGGAGCGTTACCTCGGTGCGTCGGGTCCAGCCCTCCCATGAGATAAGCGCCCCTAGTTCCATGGTAGGAACAAGTCTCTGTTCTTCGGATGGCACAAGTAAGACTTTCACCGGTCCATTATCCCGGATAAGCACCTTAGCAATGTTATGCCGACCAATAGGCGAACAACGGACGGGCCTTAAACGACTCGGGCGGAGTCCACCATACCTTGCCACATCATTTTTCACAATATTCCCATAACTCCGCCCGATCTCTATTTCAAACATAGCATATAATAATCTTCCATAAGATTTTTGGTTTTGAAAACACCTACGCGACGAATGACTCCATTCACTCGTGTCTCTCGTACCTAGCAATTCTAGGCAACTCGTCCTACGAACTCTAATATATAGGTGCTAGGACCAGGGCGGCCAAGGAGTCTAATGCAATTGGTTCCAAACAACTCCTAATGCAGATGCGTAAGCATTCATCAAGCATATTTGCTGGGTAAAGCATGGTCCTGCCTACCTTTGCTTGTTCTTAAGAAAACCAACAAACTAAACTAGGTTAGTTTGCCGGGTTGTGGGGCTTTGTCCCAGGCAACCCCTTGAAACAGGTACGGATGAAATCAGCAACCCTTCATCTTCAGGTTGGGAAAGAACCAATTCCTGGTGTAATCCGTTGTACGGCTCCTCGACCAATAGTGGCTCCTGCGTTGGTCTTTTTTTCGCGGAATCTATATGCACGATAGATTATGCAAGTGAGTGTAAGAGAATGCAAATACATGCATATGGTACAGGTTATATGTATGACATGGTGCGACCATGAGTGCAACGAATGCAAATGTAGGTATGGGGTGTAAATAAAACACAAGGCACGTCAAGTAGTTAGTGACGAAATGACTAAAGCATGCTTAGTCCAATTACACCCCATACTAGAAAACTTAATAACTTTGCTAAAAAATCATACAACCCATCACTACATTTTATTTTTGAAATCATCAGGAGTTAGTGTCTTATATGTGTACACAGTCCCTATCATACTAGTAGCACACCTGATTTTTCACGGAATTGACTATGCATCCTAGAACCACTTTCTCATTTTATTTAATTAAGCATGTGGTATTTTGTCATTTTCAAATCAGCAGCCTAAACCTACAGGCACAACCTCAAACTTTACCAGCAAGCTATCCATACTATATAAAGTCCATGAAAAATACCAGAGGTCATATTTGAGCATATCTTATATAGCCTTCATTTTTCAAGTTAATTAAATACACAAAACACATGCATAAGGGCAAAACAGTAATTAAACAGTCAATGCTAGGGTTACCAAAAATCACACGGTACCTAGAAGCCATAACAAAACTACTGTCTAAGTTTCATAATTTTCGGAGTTCATTTGGTCCACTTTTACCATTTATTAACCCTCACATGCATGCAACTTAAACAAGGGCAAAACAGACTTTTCACACATCCACATCATACCTATCCTGTAGATCTACTCCTAAGGAACCCATAGCCACTAAGTTTGTCCATTTTGGATTTTTCTATGAATTGTTATGATTTTTCAAAGTCTTCAGCTTAAAATAAATGCATTTCAAACTAAATTCACATAGACCAGGGACCTAAACAAGATTAACTATACACTTCAAGGGCCTCCGCGTAAGATCTGTGAGACACAGTGCATAGTGCATCAAACGAGAACGCGAAAACATGAAAGCACAGGGGCTAAATCGCAAATCCACCTCTTCTTCGTCTTCCTCTCGCCGCGGGCGTGACCGGCGCGCGCAGGAGGGAAAAGCGCGGCTGCGCCTGCGGCGGTGGGGCCGGGCTTGGAGCCGACGCCCACGGGCTTCCTTTCCCCCTTGGTCTAGTGGTCGGAGGTGTAGAGGACAAGCGAGACGGCAACGGTGAACCGGCGGGGCGATGGCGCACGGGATCCGGTGGCCGCGAGCTTGAATCTCGCAGCTCCGGCGATGGGGGAGGACGAGGATGGGTGTGAGAGCTCCGCGAGGAGATGGCGCATGCGGCGGAGGTGAAGTGGAGGTGCGGGGATGGCCGGAGGGAGGCCGTCCACGTTGAGCTCTAACTCGACCCGGGCGGCTATGGCGATGGTGCGCGGGGGAGGGGGTTAGATGCGTCGGCGGTGGACGAGAGCTCAGGGGAGAGGTGGAGGGTGGTGAGGCGAGCGCGAGGCGCTCTTCGGCAAGGCTCAAGGCGGCTTGAGGTGGCGGTTGCTGTGTGCCGCCGCGGCGGCAATGGCGGCGGGCACACTGCGCTTGTGGAGGGGGAGGCGGAGGGAGACGACGAGGTCTAGCGTATTGGACGCGGGAGGTGGAGGCGGGTGTAACGGCGGGGGTCTGGAGGCGCGGGGAGCAGCGGAGCGGCCGGCGTGAGCTCACCTCCGAGCTCGTCAATGGCGGCCGTGGCGCTCTGAGCGGGAGGAATAGGCGAGGGAGAGGGGAGCGAGTGAGAGAGCGAGGCAGGTTGAGGGCGTGGAGATGGCCTGGAAAGCGAGCGCGGCGTCGGCCACGTGCGGCGCGGGCAGAACGCGGCCGCCGCGTGGGCGCGTCGGAGCGGGGAGGAGGAGCGTGGGCGCGGCGGTGAACTTGGTCCATGGACCACGGGCTGCTGACAGGTGGGACCGAGTGAGGGGCGGAGGTAATGGTCCAATGGACCGGGTGCACCGAGGCGCGGGATTGTGGGCCCCATGGGCGCATGTCGTCATCCGGCCGAGGCGGGAAACGGCCGCATGGGCCCCACGTGTCAGTGAGACGAGGAAAAGGAAAAATCCGGGAAAATGGAAAAACTTGGTTTGACTGCAGAAATCTTGTTTGTATTTCGCATTTTTGGACATCCTTTGGGCCGATTTGGATGAAACTCAAAATACAAGAAGTGTTCAAAATTTATAGCTCTACAACTTTCTTATAGACATTCATGCCATGTTCTATACAGAATCATGGTTTAAATTTGAATTTAATCTACTGACTCATGTTTGACTAACAGGACAGGCCAGTTTTAAAATTCTAAAAGTCCACCTTATGATCATTTTCATGAAAATACTTTTATACCAATGTTGTTCAGAATTTCAAGATCTACAACTTTTTCAATTGGAGTTTTGCAAGATTATGGCTGTAGACCAATTAAAATTTGAAATTACTAAACAAGTCAAGTTTGGACAGAAATCATGTGCTGACAGAAAAAGCCCCAAAACTCTATGCAAACCTACATACATGTCAAAGCACCAATTAACAAGTTGTTCATCCTTAAATTATCTACAAATTTGTCAATATGAGTTTTTCCCAGATCTCAACAGAAACAAAGTTATAACTAAAAACATAGCATTACACATAAAATGAACAAGGTTTTGATTTGTAGTTTAAACCAACTTTATTTCCAAATGCACACACACATGCTATGCCAGGGTGCTTAAGGATGAATGCTCATGTATGATGAATAATTTTGCACTTGAGATGCCTGGGGCATCACAATGCGCGAGGGCCGACGCGGCGAGCCACGGGCGATGTCGATCCGGCGGAGGGAGCCGCGCACGACAGAGGGCCCCGCATGAGGTCTAGCGGCTGCAGCGGGTGTCGTGCCGGAGGTTTGTCGCCAGTGAGGAGGGCCGAGGGGATTTGTGGCGCCACCGGGGAAGACAGCTATGGCTGACATGTGGGCCCACCGCCGAATGGCACTGACATGTGGGCCCTCCAGTGCCACGTCACGCAAAACCACCACCAAAACACCCGAGGGATGTAACGTGGCCGGTTTTACAAGTTGAAGGACACGCTATTCCTAGTTTTGCGGTTTAAAGACGAAACCTGAACTCGGCCACAAGTTGAAGGACCCGTGGCGGATTTTTTCCATAACAAAATGCTGCATAATGTCCTCGCGGGCTCCCCCGGTGATGGGCCTCATGCAGGACCATTTCGCAGCCTGCCCGGACAGGGCAGGGCATGCGGACGCGAGTGCTGTAGTGCTGCACTGCACAATGTGCGTTTGAATGTGCGATGTGGAGATTGAGAGCTGAGCTCTGCTCACTGGATAAAATGATACTACTTGTACATATGATGATCCATTTCATATAAGCACCCCCCTTTTTAACCAGTTCATGATTTGCAAAGATGCCTGTACGTACTCCTCAAGGACGACAGGCAATGCCATCTTGTGATGATGCTCTGTCTCTGCAGCCGTTCATTTGCTGCCAGGGAACTTTTACGGGAGTATGGTTATATAAAGAGACAAAAACGCTCCTGTGGGAAACAAAGTTGTCGAGGGCTTCATATCGAAATGGCCTGAATGATGCGGCAACTCTTGGTCTGTTTTGTTGGCTGCTTAAGCTTGTAGCAATAAATTACTAGACTGTCTATCTGCCTCTTTGTGCTGGATTATTTATCTTGGTTTGAATGAAAACAGTTAATTTTCATTCACGCGAGGGATCCCTGGTTTACCCTTCTCCAACGCCGATGCCGCTGGTTGACATGCAGTTTTGGCAAAACAGCAGTGACGTTCGAGTTTCTGCGCCTGATGTCTCTGGAGGCTATTTGTCTGTTGGATTTCTCGTAATCTTCAGTTCTCTTGGTGCAGGAAAGTTTCTGTGATTTTCGCAGAGATGTAGTAGGAAGCATCAATGTGTGTGGCTGGTTTGCTAGCATCATGTTGATCGCCGACCTCATTCTTCTGGAAAAATTTCGTTTCTTTTATGTTCCAGAAATAAAACTGAATTTTGTACCAGGAATGAGTGGTGCTGACAACATCGACATCTGCAAACGACAAACTGTTCTATTCTTTGTCTGCGTCTAATAAGATTCAATTCAAGGAATTTCGGTCCGTAATCAAAATTTGAGAGTTGCTGCAAGCAGCAAAACTTTCCTTTGACATGGCTTGGTAGCAATCGGATGAGAAGCACCCGCTGCGTAACTTCATGGGTCAGAAGTAGACGGCGACGAAGCCCAGTAAACGGCGAGCCCGACCACCAGGCGCGCCGGTAACTTCTGATTTCTGAAACGAGCCGACGATCTTCAGTTCCCTGTCTGCTCTGGAAATCTGGAGAAGACGGCTGGTTCTCAGTACATACAAAACCATCTTCTTCAGAATCTTTATACAAACATGGGAAGCACAATGGATAGATTCTGATACAAGGCACATAACCCTACATTGTATTAAACACATTGCGCACGACGGGAAGAAGTTGCAAACTCTCTGAACATATGCTTTTCTTTAGTGGAAATGTTACCCTCGCTTCATCGCAGCATAAAGCGTTTCTTATAGCATCACAGTACACAGTGCGTCCGTCACAAAGTTCAGACGGAGCTCACGAACTAAACGTATGTCAAACTTGAACAGATATTGTTATTAATTCTTAGAATGGTTGCTGGCTACCGGACAGTTAGCAATTTTGTGACACCCAGCATGCTAGCGTAATGCTGCAGTTTGAAACTTGCTTCGCTGAAACTATAGTTTCAGAACGTACGCACTTCAGGTTTCGGACCACCCGTCACCTTCGTCATCAGTTTGTTCTGCAGTCACAGAATTAAGACGTATGCTCTCAGAAACCTCATGGTGTCCAGCATGTACTTTGAACTGCACCTGAGATGCAGGTCAATAATGCAAACTGAAGCTACTCCACAAGCCCACATTTCCCCTTGACTAGCATGGAGATTAGAAGGATCATTTATGTACACTAACAGTATCAAATCACCTTGATAATGGCCAGAGCATCAGTCAATGCTTCCTCGAAGCCCCTTATCTCATTCATGTTCAACTTGTTTACATTTGCTTCCATGGCCCTGAAATTTAATTCCTTCGACAATTAGATGGAAACTAAGGAAACATAGGTCATCATCTTCGATGAGAAACAGTGGTTTCATAAAGTGCATGTGTTCCATTACCACTGATCAATCATAATTAGCAGATCAGATAACGAGCCTACAGCTGTCCACTCATTCTGAGAAAAGAAAACACAAAATATACCGTGAGAACTCATAGAAAGTATATTTGTCCTTGATTAGAAATCAGCGTATTCAACATGTGAACAAATGAACTGTATAATGTTCAGGTATCAAGTCATGAAAGGAATTCTTATACTAAGCACCTTGAATCAATAATTGTGCAGATGCATTCCACCAGCTAGAACAGAGTGAAGTATTGTTCGTGGTTATGAAGAAAAATTCAGCACATATAGCTTTACGACATGGTTCTCTCATAAATAAGTAAAATAACAGCAGACTTTTCCTTAAACTACGTCCAAAGAAAAGGCATCAAGCCATCATGATACAAGATCCATCTATATCCAATACGGGAGGTTTATTCAGCTATCTCTTCTCTGTTGCAACTTGTAAGGCAAATTAAATTGAGACACGAATCTTCATGAAGAATTGGATGTGGACATTTATTTCCTTTTGTTTTACATCTGGCTAATATAAGAACACAACAAGAGGCTTGGCATCAATAAACATAGCTTGGGTGAAGAGAGGATGTGTTTGGGGTTAACGCTAAGGGACCAATCAAGACATTAGGAGTCAAGGAATGCTAAACATACATCTTGTTGAACTATAAGAAACTTGAGGTGACTTATGATATCAAGTTGAGAATTGATCACATGGCTTAAAGAGCTACAAGTAACTAAGGTCAAGGTGTTGGTTCAAGGGGGGAAAAGGGCATGCCAAGAGTTGAGGTTCTAAGAGTGACAAGAAAACAAAGTCACAAACTCAAATCATACACTCAAAGAGTCAAAAGGGATTGAAGTGGACTAGTTATGTGTCAACTTTAATTGATCTCAACTGCATAAGCTAGAAGTGTCTTCGGTCATCAAGTGTTTTAAAACAAGTCCAGGACACAAAAGTCAATGCAATGCAAACCTATCAAGGAAAAAATATAAATCAGCCAACGTTAAGTGAACGGATAGTCATGTGCTCAATAGGTTGAACTAATTATACTATTGTTATTAGTCGAGTTAGCTATAGCTCAAATTAGGCTTAGTGAAGCTGAATAGACTGGATACTAGATACCATAATGATAGAAGAAATGACCTAGCTGGAGTTTTCTTGAGATACTACTAGTGATGATTGGATAAATGAATAGACCATATATTCCGGTGAGGAATGAATTAAGGGCGCCAAAGAAATATTGGGACAATGTACATAGGGCCTGAAAAGTTGAAGATTCAAGAACAATGTACATAGGGCCTGAAAAGTTGATGATCTTGTGTGGTTGTCAGCAGATCAATAGAAGAAGAAGGTGAAGCTAAAGGTTTAGCCAAGTGTATGGATTAAAAGTTCTAGTAATATAGAATATGTGGTGACTAGAGTATTACTAGAGAACCCTTTGTTAATAAGAGAGAACAGCAACACACTAGGGAACTATGCGCAATGTTGATTAGGTAAGGTGGACAATAATGTTATTACTGACAGTCTAGGACTCGATATGATTGGTGGATGAAGAAGTTAAACTATCCGCATCACATGGGCGATTCTTCAATCTACAACAAGGCCAAGGTTTTCACTTGATCTAAAATAGTCCAAGGAGAGTATTTTGGTGTGGGTTCTTCCCATCTCTTCATCAGTTGGTTGGCCCTATGAAACAAATAGGTCCAATACTGCATAGGTGAGACTAGGATATTTAACCCTTATGCGCCACATTGTCCTTGGTACTTGAACACCATCCTCTCAAAGTGGATAATTGGCAATGGTATGTAGAGGTCTAGAGGCCTAGAGTTTGGTATGATATAACTTCTCATGAGGCCCCTACCAAGCACACCTATGTCGACGATTTCGTTCATTAGGAATCTTGATTCTGAAGAAGATCAATATGAAAACAGACAAGAAAATGTGCATCAGTTCAAAACCCTACATTGGGTAATTGCCCTACGTCAAGCTAGATCTTGTAAGTGTCCAATGACTACACTAGGGGCTAGGTTTAGATGTGTTTGTAGGCTATGTTTCTGTAGATAAAAAAGGTACCTACCCATCTATTTATAGTCAAACGATCTTACCTTACAAGTTGGAGTGTCAACTATTAAGGACTATATCTAGAACTGATTCTTTTCCCTAAATAGTCCTCGGCATCCTGCAGTGCATACCAAGAATACCTTCTGTTGATAGCTTCTTGAACATCACAGAAGTATGGTATCTTCATATATGATGTGGTAAGTAGTTTTTTTCACTAACGGCAATGTTAGTATAGCAAGATTATGATATATAATAAGATGAAGATACATAAGTTAGATCAAAGATCAACTCTAAATATAATAATTCTCATTGATCGCGTTGTCCATGTACACCATGTTTAATTAATCCGTTTTTAGCATATTTAATCTGTGGTGTAGTCTAAGTATTCGCTAAATGAAGGGTGATCGACTATTTAACTTTTAGAGTTTAGACTAACATTATTGATAATTATATGTGATGAAGGAACAATATATGTGTTGGTTCACAATGAAGATATGAAAACAAATATTTATTTATGAGTTGGCATTAAGATTTAAAATTATAAGAAAACATGTTTAGTTGAATAAAGAAACATGCATTATATATGAAAATTGGAGAGATTTTACATTGGTTGAAAAGGTACCCATCGGTATCAGACGGTACCACTATTTTTGTTAATTTTTAAAAATGTTTATGCCCTTTGTAGAATTAAAAAAAAAGTATGGGTACCGGTCACACCATTTTTTGTACCGGATCCTTCTATTTGGACCGTCTGATACCAGTACCGTGGTACCACCTATTTCTTAATCGTTGGATCTCATATGATGGACAGTTCTTATTTTTTCCAACCACCATAAAAATTGTAATAAAAAAATTGTACATCTCTCAATAAATCAACAACCTTGTGGTTGGCAAAGTTTATTCTGTAAGCATCTAAATGCATCTAAATGCTCAAATAACCATTCAAAATTTTGGCAAACAAGAGTCAAAAGAAATTAAATTCTAATTGCTATTTAGCAATAACCTTATAGATGGGATGGTACGGACTGTCTCGTGGCTCAGTATTGAGATCGATGGCTTTGTTAGCAAGGTCCTGATGTTGACTAAATATTTCTTCAATGCTGCAAGAAAGAGTGCAAGTAAAACAGAAGTTAAATTTATAGTAACGGAAAGTAAAAATGGTGTACGCATAGAGAGGAAATAGGTTGGCAACAATTAACTGTATATGCTCCGATTCATGAACTAATGTACTTTATTGGTGCAAAACACAATACACTAGCTACTGCACAAACTCGATTGACACAGAGGACAACATATAATCTATCAAAATAGTATATCAAATAATTCTAGCCGCACAAATGAACTTAGCCAAAAAAATACTTGAATTTGCAAGATCGCTCTAACAAAACTACATGAAGTTCTGATTCTACACCAGAAGGCTATCTGTACATATTAGACAGTATTTTGGTTAGTTGTCCTGTTGAATAGTTCGAAGGCACATTGGTACCAATGCCTTGGTTTGCATTTATTTGCGCATGTATCTTATGCATGTTTTTGAACTAGCTAGGACATATGCATATCATCAATCAATGAAACATTCAGCCTATTATTATTAGTACCTGCGCTGGATATATATGTATATTATCAGTAAATTAGTATTTAGTTTGTCACCAGACAAGTAATAGGTGCGGAGAAAATGCAAATCCAAACAATTAAGAACGTCAGTTCCCAAACAAGAACAATAACACGCTGGCCTCTCAGGACACAGCACAGCAACCAAGAAAAAAATTGTCATTCGGAGGACCAACCAAATAATCTAGTTCATTTCTTATTAAAACTGTATGTCCTAAACATTGCAACCGGAGGTAGTATTTCATAATATATAATCCGGAGGCATCATAAATTTTTATCTTTCTTATAAATTTTCTTAAATTAGTTTGATCTAGATCAACTGTGCGGTTATTTTTTTTGTCAATGGAGAGGGTAGCAGTGAGATTATATTTGTTTGGCCGCTCGTGCTCCTTGCACATCTCCGTATGCACAAGTCAGCAGGGAGGACGCACAGATTGAGCTTATCCGATCCGCAGCGAACAGGTCAACGTCAGCAAGTGCAACTGTGTGCAAGGACGCAGGTAGCCAGGTACTAGCCACTAGGTAGAAACAGGGAGAACAAGAAACTCCAATAAATTTGAAGCGAGGATGGTGCAGCCTTGCCCCTTGTTAACCATGAATGGTAATTAAACGCGAGAGGAAATTAATTAATCAGCTTCACCTGGAGCCGGCGGAGGCGAACTGGTAGAAGCGGCCGGCGGGGGAGAAGACGACGAGCGCGACCCGGGCGTCGCAGAGCACGGAGAGCTCGTGGGCCTTCTTGAGCAGCCCGCTCCGGCGCTTGGAGAAGCGCACCTGCCGGCTCGTCCGCTCCTCTATCCGCCGCAACACCACCCGGCCGCGCTTCCTCCTCTCGGCCCCCTGCTGCTTGCTCGAGCCGTCGTCCCGCTGCTGCTGCTGCGGCGGCGGCAGCAGCTGAGGCTCCGTCGTCCTCCTCGCGGCCTGGGCCACCACCTTCTCCTCCATTGTTTCTTGATTTCTTTCTCGCCCAACAGCAACCAATGCAGCCTAGCTCCTCTCTCGCGGTGCGCAGGGCTCGATCGAGCTGCCTGACACCTCGCAGATGCGATGCGACTTGCGACGAAGACGACAACGGCGCGGCCGACGACAGATCGTCGTCGCTCGGCCGCAGGATATATAGAGAGCATCGGATCGGATCGGAGCGAGAATGTACAGTAGCGGGCGAGGCGAGATGGATTCTTGAGAGAAAGTTGTGGATGTGGGAGCAGGAGGAGATGGATTCCATTCATGGCTTCCCGACCAAGGGTTTTAAAGTCTACCGCGGCATCCCTCCCGTCCTCGCTCTCAGCGACCGGCGCCCCTCGGTGACGCCCTTCCATCGGACAGATGACGCGTTACGACACGCCATTGGCTCTTGGCTGGCCTGGGTGGTCCATGCCTCCATGGTGCTGCTGGCCAGCGCGTGGATGCTTTTGAGTCGTGCCCAATGGGCCGGCCCGAAGTACGGCACGGTCCGAATCGTACCCGTGCCGTGCCGGCCCAACCTTAGTGTAGTGTCTGGACCGAAGCCAAGGCACGCTGTGTCGGTCCGGCACGATTATATTTTTAAATTTTTTTATATCAATGTGTATATATGATAATATATTATTTCGTTATAAATACAAAAGAAATCTGGTTGGAGTGGCCAGCGCAGTTGGCTTAGCGTCTCCACCCTGGAGGTCTGGGGATGAAAATGCTTTCAGAAACGTATATATTTATGTAATAGCATAATTCTTTATCATTAAAATTACATATCTACAACTTTGTAGCTTTTTTTTAAAAAAAATAAATGATCTATTCGTAACTTTAAATTTCATATTTAAAATACATATACTTTGGATTGAAAAACTTTAAATTTATACGACTCAAAACGCATCTCTTTATGTCAGGTAGCTCATTAGAATATTTATATCTACAAATAAAAACTTTTAAATTACATATTAAAAACCTTTGACACATATGTTTTTCAGGTCAAATAATAAAATCTTTATAGGCTGAATTTAAAAACTTTCAAATTATATATTGAAAAATCTGTAGAAGAAATTAAAAAACTTTCTAATCACATGATAAATATTCATACTTAAAATAAAATACTTTCATGTTACACAATTGAAAAATCCAAATTATCTATTCACAAAAATTGTTTCAATATACATATCAGGAAAACTTTGTATCCACGATTCAAAATTATATATTAAACAACTTTATACATTCCTAACTATCAAATAATATATTCACAATATTGGATCACCTATCCACAACGGAAACTTTTTTATTATTATTCAAAAACTTTGTAGACCTCTATGTTTTAGGTTACATATATAAACCTTTGTATCTACAAATAAAAGATTTTTGAATCATCTATACCCCCTCTGTCTCGATTTATAGGTCGTTTGATTTTTTACACTAAATTTGACTTGCTTGTCTTATTCAAAAAATTTCATAATTATCATTTATTCTAATGTGATTTAATCAAATTGGTCAAACTTAGTGCCAAAAAAGTCAAATGACTTATAAATTGAGATGTTGGGAGTATATGCTAAACTAAATCACAATAAGAATAAATGATAATTATAAAATCATTTGAATAAGACAAGTAAGTCAAATTTGATATCAAATATATGATACGATGGACTTAACGTTGTAAAATAGGATTTACAAAAAACTACTCCCCCCATTTACGAATATATAATATGGTTAACTTTTTCTATAGTTTTAATCATTTGCTTTGTCTAAACATGTAAAATAATAAATTATACTCAATACAACTACCTTTACTGGTAAAACAAATCACCACAGAGTAAATAATAGTTTATAATCTTTAACAAGATGAATTATTATGACTATGAGAAAAAAATCAAACGCATAATATATTTGTGATCGGAGGGAGTATAAATTCTACTTTTTTCATGATGCACTTTAATCATGGAATATATGTTCGCATTTGCGCTTCGTCAAATGACATGTTGAAAAAATAATGGTATAAAATCATTAAAAAGTAGAGATTACTGTAACAAATAAATACATTATCAAGACAGTTCATACAAGGCTTAATGAAAATAGAATTGGTGTTTTAGACGATTTTCTATTAGGTTTATTTAAATTAATAGCTTTTACTAAGCTATAAACTAAAACAACAAATAATCGTGCAATCCATAAAACATCACACGGTTCTCATACGTCTTTTAGACTACAAAATTGCATAGTTAAGATCTTTAGACTACGAAAGTGCTCTAATTGATGTGCGGAAAAGACATGTGCCACAATACATGTTGACGTGTACGATATGTCCCACAATAAAGTGGCCATGGAGGGGATGTAGCCTTACTCCCTGAAGACAGCATGTGAACATTGTGGAAAGATGTTCTTGCCATTCCATTGGATAGCACGGTACGCCCTCAAGGCTTTTACACTGTTTATGAATTATGAATAAGGTTGAGGGATTTTTTTTTCACAGGGAGTGGATAAAGATGGAGTTGAGGCATAAGGTAAAAATAGTTCCAGTTGTTGGCTCCCAGATACTTTCAATTAAAGGTCTGTTTGATATATGGCCAAAACTATAGTCTAAATTTAGTCATGGCTAACAACCATTTTGGCCATGGCCACAAATTTGGTCACAAGCCAAAAGACCTGTTTGGTTCGAGGTCCTTAGTGGCCAGGCCAAAGTTTGGCCACAGCCTATGGCCTGACTGTGTTTGACTCTATAAAATTATATTTTATAACTTGATTTTTATCTATATATTTTATTTCGCTATGCATAAACCATACAAATAAGTAATTTATTGTTTAGCTAAATTTTAATTAAAAATCAAACATAATTCGACTGTAACCAAACTTTGATCTGACTGCCCAAACATGCCGATCGCCGGCCGTCGGGCCCCATCAGCCCAATGCACACACTAGGCCCTTTGGCTGGGGAAGGCCTGGGCGGGATGCTTGCTGGTTGGGCCACCGCAGCACGCTGCCGAGAAGAATGCTCCCGAAGAACTTTTAGTATCGAGACCGGGCCAACGCGCAAACAAACAAGCCCCAATTATATTAGGGATGATTTGCTCGGTTGCTCCTATCGAGGAAGAAACAACACTGCGGACTGCAGTTATCTAGATGGCGTGCCTATCTAGATTTCTTAGAGATGTGACTATGCTTGTTCCCCCTCCCTTTTCTTTTCGAAAGTAAGACTGCCCTCATTTGCATAGCATTTCTAGCTTTCTTCTGAATGAAATTATTTTAATTTTGACGTGCTTTTTTCTATCTCCATTCTCGAATGTTGCTGACAGTGTCAAAAGAAAAAAATTGTTGATGGCTAGTTTATTTTTAAACTAATAAGTGTCAAATAAAAACGAATTGGAGGGAATACTAAAATATATCAAAACCTATTTGGTGGAATAAACATTAACATTTTCTACTCCCTCCATCCCAATTTGTAAATTGTTTGACTTTTTTAACACCAAATTTGACTTCCTCATCTTACTAATAAAAATCATAACTATCGTTTATTTTTATTGTGATTTAGTTTAGCATCCAAATTTAAAAGTTCATAACACCACCCCCACGTCGCTCTCTCGGGCGACTCGGGGGGCGACCCCGCACCGCCGTAGCCAACCCCCTCCCCCCCCCGCCCCGGCAACCCTAGCCGGCGGTGGCGGCCAGCGACGGCACCACAAAGGTGGCTCCCCGCGGCTCCTTTTCCCCTCCCCTCTCTTCCTCTCTCTTCTCTCCTTTCCCCGCCCCCCACCATTGGTCGCCGCCGTCGCCACCCTGCCGCCGTCGCCAGATCTGCGGTGCCCGGGTCCGGATCTACCTTTCCCCGGCGTCGGTCGCCGCGCCGTCGTGGTGTTTGGACGCCGCGCCCTGCCGGCGCGTGCTGGTCGGCTGGGGTGCCCCCGCGCTGGCTGCCGCGCAGCAGCCGCGGTGCCCGCCGGTCGCGCACTGGCCGACCTAGCCGCCATCGCCGCCGCGGGTTGGACGTGGTCGGCCGCGGCCAATGCACTTTGGCAGCGACGAGCGGATCCGGCGCCAGGCCCTGGCAGCGCACCTCGGAGGCGGCAAACCCGCGCCAAGAAGCGAGCCCGACCAGGCGCGAGGCCGGCATCTCGCGGCGCGACGCAGAGATGGCGCCCGATGCGGGAGCTTGGCAGCCCCCAGGCGGCCGATGTCTTGGGTTGAGCGTGTGCTCCCTGTTGTTGGATCATCGGGTGTATACTTGGCTCTCCGGCTCTAGGGTGGATGCTTTGCTCCCTGTTCGTTCGGCAATCAGTCATCGTGGCCGCCGTGGTTGTCGTCCTCTTGCTTGGAGCCCAGTTGAGGCAGAGCTACTGGTTGGAGTCCAGTTGAGGCGAGGTTGCTGTTGCGGTCTTTGTGTGCCAAATGGTTGGGATCGGGGGGCAAGGGTGATTCGAGCGAAAGCTACATCGCCGGCTCTGATTCGGTGTTGATAACGACTTCGTCTTCGACGTAGTTTTCCCTGCTGGGGGCGTTATCAGTGTAGCCCTTGCCCTCTTCAAGCGAAAGCTTTGTGTCGATGACGGCAGCGTTGCGAGCGTCACTTCCTGTCAAGAGCTTGGCTGCTCAAGGTAGCTGGACCTCTGCTACGGAGTTCGTAGCTTCGGTCCGTGGCGGCCGGCAGGGTTATGCCCCCACGCCGTCCTTCTGCGTCGACCGGGTTATGCCCCCTGGTCGCCGGTTAGAGAGAGAGACAGATAGGAGGTGGATGGCAATATCTTTCTTAATCCCAACCATGAATGATACAGGGACTTATATGGTTCTCGACCAACAAACCTTCCTAACTTTAGGACTCAACTATAGAAGCTAACAACTCAATCGTATCTTTCCTAGACTTTAGGACTTAATATAGAAAACTAACAACCCAATCATATCCTTCTAAATCTTAGCCACTCTTTCCTTTCAGGGCCATGCGCCCTGCCCTTTCTGCGGCCCTGCGCACGTCGCGCGCACGGCGCCTTCGCGTATAGACGCGTCCCCACATGACACTTCCTTGTTGAAGGCGTCATCCTCTTTCTTCCCTCCGTTTGGTTTCACCTTTAGGCTGTAAGTAGCTTTGGTTGTCTCGGTTGGCACTTATGTGTTGGGTGGCCATGGCGCCATGGCGGACGGCCGGCAGGGCCGGGGGCTCACGTGGAGGCTCACCGTGAAACTTCTTCAGGAGGCCGACATGGAAGACATCATGCAGCCGAGCTTGTGGCGGCAAAGCGAGACGAACAGCGACGTTGTTGATGAGCTCCACAACTTGGTACGGCCTATAGAACCTGGGCTTCAGCTTGCCAGACGTCGCCTGAGGAAGAGATGCAGCCGGCCGCTGTCGCAGACGAAGGAGAACCCAGTCGCCCACCTGAAAGTGGACCGAGCGGTGGGCCTTGTCGTAGTGGCGCTTCTGCACAGCCTGAGCCTGCTCCAGGCGAAGGCGAATGTCTTCCAGGAACTCCGCGCGCTCCTCCATAGTCTTGGCCACCGCTGCGACGCGCGTCTCGCCCGGCTCGTAGGACCGAATGGACGGGGGGTCACGCCCATAGACCACGCGGAACGGCGTCTCGCGCAGCGAGGACTGGAAAGCGGTGTTGAAGACGTACTCCGCCCAGGGCAGCCACCGCAGCCAGTCGCGGGGTCGGTCACCTGTCAAACATCTCAAGTACATAATGATGACCCGGTTAGCGGATTCAGACTGCCCATCCGACTGGGGGTGGAAGGCCGTCGACATCTGGAGCTTGGTGCCACTCAGGCGCATGAGCTCGCGCCAGAAATTGGAGGTGAACACGGTGTCGCGGTCGGAGACGATGGACTGTGGAATGCCGTGCAGCCGGACAATTTCAGCAAAGAACGCCTGCGCCACACTCTCTGCGGAGTACGGGTGCGCGAGGGGAATGAAGTGGCAATACTTGCTGAACCGGTCGACCACGGTTAGGATGACAGACTTGCCCCGGACTCGTGGCAGCGCCTCCACGAAGTCGAGGGCGATGTCGGTCCACACGCCTTGTGGAACGGGCAGAGGCAGCAGCAACCCGGCCGGAAGGAGATGCTCCGACTTGTGGCGTTGGCAGACCGCACACGCCCGGACCAGGTCCTGTACGGTGCGCTTCATGTTGGGGAAGTGGAAATCACGGCGGAGACGGTGCAGCGTGCGCTGGACCCCCTCATGCCCCTCCTCGTGGACAGCCAGGAGCGCCTCCTGCAGCAGCGGTGATGACGGCGGAATGTACAGCCGCCCGCCGTACTGAACCAGACCATCGGCCAGCGCCCACGGCAGTGATCTAGTGCCCGCCCTGATCTCATCGTGTAGGGAGACCAGAGCCGGATCGGTGGCCTGTGCTTGACGAAGGCGGTCGATGAAGTCGAAGCGCGGGGACGAGAGCACCATAACCGCGCCGTCATCTGGAGTGTCCCTGCGTGAGAGAGCATCTGCCACGGCATTAGAATGCCCTGGCTTGTAGTCCACCGAGAAATCGAAGCCCAACAGCTTGCCGACCCAATGATGCTGGGGGATGGTCGACAGCCGCTGGTCAAGGAGGTACTTGAAGCTGAAGTGGTCGGTTTTGACGACGAAGCGGCGCCCCCACAAGTACGGCCGCCAGTGTCGGATGGCATGCACGAGGCCGATCAGTTCGCGCTCGTAGGCGGCGAGAGCGCGGTGCCGGGGCGCCACCGGCCGGCTGAAGAATGCGATCGGGTGGCCCTCTTGGACCAGCACAGCCCCAAAGCCGTGGGAGGACGCATCGCACTCGACCACGAACAGCTTGGTGAAGTCCGGCATGGCGAGGACCGGAGCCGAGGTCACTGCGTCCTTGAGGGCGGTAAACGCAGCCGTGGCCGCCTCGGACCAGGAGAACCCGTCTTTGCGAAGAAGAGCCGTGAGCGGAGCGGCGATTGTGCCGTAGTTGTGCACAAACCGCCTGTAGTAGCCGGCGAGGCCGAGGAAGCCGTGCACCGCGCGTACCGACCGTGGCTGCGGCCACGCCCGCACAGCCTCAACCTTGGTCGGATCCATGGCGACGCCCGCGGCCGAGACGACGTGGCCGAGGTACGCGACGGACGACGCCGCGAACGCGCACTTGGCGCGCTTGAGGAAGAGCTGGTGCTGCTGCAGCTCGCTGAAGACGGCACGGATGTGGCGCAAGTGGTCAGTCCATGTGCGACTGTAAATCAAAATGTCGTCAAAAAACACAAGCACAAAGCGGCGTAAGAATGGCCGGAGAACATCATTCATTAGCGCCTGGAACGTGGCCGGGGCGTTGCACAGCCCAAAGGCCATGACCAGGAACTCGTAGAGGCCGTCGTGCGTGCGGAACGCCGTCTTGTGGACATCACTTGGTCGCATGCGAACCTGGTGATAGCCCGAGCGCAGGTCGAGCTTGGTGAAGAAGCACGCCCCATGAAGCTCGTCCAGGAGCTCGTCGACGACGGGGATGGGAAAGGCGTCCTTCACAGTCAGCGCGTTGAGCGCCCTGTAGTCGACACAGAACCGCCACGACCCATCCGGTTTCTTGACAAGGAGGACCGGGGACGAGAATGCGGAGTCGCTGCACCGGACGATGCCCTGGTTGATCATGGCGGCGCATTGCCGCTCTAATTCATCCTTGTGGGCGGCCGGGTACCGGTACGGCCGGACCGCCACCGGCAGCGCGCCCGGCTTGAGGGTGATGGCGTGGTCATGGGCGCGCTGCGGGGGCAGGCCAGTCGGCTCGGCGAAGATGCCCCCAAAGCCCGCTAGCAGTTCATCGAGGAGGGCCCGCGGAGACGTGGTGGCCGCCAGGAGGGGAGGTCCGCGCGCAGTGACGTCCGCCCAGCACACCGCCCGTCCCTAGCGAGTGAAGGACATGGTGCGCTTGGTGAAGTCCCAGATGACCGGGCCCAAGGTCACCAGCCACTGGGTGCCGAGGACCAGGTCGTAGCCGGCGAGGGGCATGATGTAGAGGTCGACGCAGAACTCTTCGCCGGCGATGTTGATGGGGGTATGGCGCAGCACGCCAGGGCAGGAGATGCGCTCGCCATTGGCCACAGTGGCCGTGAGGCGCGGCCCGGTGTGAGCTTGGAGGCCGGTGCGGCGTGCTGCCGTCTCCGCGATGAAGTTGTGGGTGGACCCAGTGTCGAGGAGGGCCGTGAACGTCGCCACGCCCACCGTCACTAGCACCTGCATCGTGTCACAAACAGGCATACCAGCGACCGCGCGGAGGGAGAACACTGGCGCGTCCTGCGCGGCCCCGTCGTCTGCAGGTGCGTCGTCGGCGAGCTCGATACCGTCGATGTAGAAGAGCCGACGGCAAACGCGGTTGTGGCCCCTGGCATAGGGTTCGTTGCAGTTGTAGCATAGGCTGAGGCGCCGTCGCTCCGCCTGCTCCTCAGGCGAGAGACGTTTGGCCTGGTTGGCCCCGCCCCGGACCTGGGCTGCCGGCAGCGCTGATGGTGGCGCCGAAAGCGCCGGGAGAGCTGGTGCTGGCAGGGCGAGTGGGGCCGTGCCCGCGGCCGGCGCTGGACGCGGTGCTGGTGCCGGCGGCAGCGCCCGAGGGGGAGGCTTGACCGGAGCCTGCTGCAGCCTATCGAGCTCCATGAGCTCCACCTGGCGGGCCAAGCTCATGGCCGCGGCGAGCGTCTCCGGGTTGTGGATGCGGACGAGGTGGCTGAGCGGCGGAAGGAGGCCGCCTGTGAAGAGCTGGACGCGCTGCGCCTCCCCCAAGCGCCCCGCGCGTGGCAGGAGGGCTTGGAAGCGATTTGCGTACTCCTCCATGGTCCCTGTACGCCGGCATTCGGCGAGCTCGAACAGCGGGGCGGCGCGGAGCGGTGGTCCAAACCGCCAATTCAGGAGTTCCTTGAAGCGTGCCCAGGACGGCGTGTTCTCGTCCTCCAGGAGCTGGTCGTACCAGAGTTGGGCGACGTCCTCCAGGTGGTACGAGGCCATCCAGACGCGTTCTTCCGCCATGGTACGTTGCTGGCGAAAGTAGGAGTTGCACTTGTTGAGGAAGAGCATCGGATCAGACTTGCCGTCGAAACGGGGAAAGTCCAATTTCTGGAACCGCGGGGGTCGATCCGGTGGGGTCTCGCCCATGGGCTGCTTGCTGCTGCTGGAAGACGATCTCTGATGGACCACCAGCTCGGCGATGGCCTTGCTGTTGGCCTCGGCCGTGGACTGCAGCGACTTCACGATGGCGGCCAATGAGGCGACTGTGGTCTTGAGGTCCTCGGAGTCTCCCATCTCGGCAGAGCAGGACGCAGCAGAGGAGGTAGCAGGGGAGGGCGGCGCGGCGGCTGGTGGTGAAGGTGGTGCGGCGGCTGGTGGTGGGGATGGCGAGCGGCGTGTCGAGGAAGCCCTGGATCGTGATACCAGGTTGTCAAGAGCTTGGCTGCTCAAGGTAGCTGGACCTCTGCTACGGAGTTCGTAGCTTCGGTCCGTGGCGGCCGGCAGGGTTATGCCCCCACGCCGTCCTTCTGCGTCGACCGGGTTATGCCCCCTGGTCGCCGGTTAGAGAGAGAGACAGATAGGAGGTGGATGGCAATATCTTTCTTAATCCCAACCATGAATGATACAGGGACTTATATGGTTCTCGACCAACAAACCTTCCTAACTTTAGGACTCAACTATAGAAGCTAACAACTCAATCGTATCTTTCCTAGACTTTAGGACTTAATATAGAAAACTAACAACCCAATCATATCCTTCTAAATCTTAGCCACTCTTTCCTTTCAGGGCCATGCGCCCTGCCCTTTCTGCGGCCCTGCGCACGTCGCGCGCACGGCGCCTTCGCGTATAGACGCGTCCCCACATGACACTTCCTTGTTGAAGGCGTCATCCTCTTTCTTCCCTCCGTTTGGTTTCACCTTTAGGCTGTAAGTAGCTTTGGTTGTCTCGGTTGTCACTTATGTGTTGGGTGGCTTCTCTCTTTGTATTTGTATTTTTCATGGTTCGTAAGCCGTGATTTACTCCCTATAGCTGTAATTTGCTATCTTCTTAACACAAAGACGTGCTTCGCACGTTCGCCAAAAAAATATATACTTTAGCTATGAATTTTTTTTTCATATTTTTGTTTTGAATAAGACGAGTAGGCCAAACATAGTGTAAAAAAATAAACGACCTATAAATTTTAGCAAAGGGAGTATATAAACTTGGTCAAATTTAAGATAATTTGTCTTGAAACAAAACTAAAAGTGCACTAATCTTAGAATGGATGGGGTAGGTTACAAAGTTTGAATAGATAGGGCAAACAGATATAGTATACCCCACTACTCTCCTCCACCTATAGATTTTCTCAGCCCTCCACCCCTAAAATGTAGATTTTCCTGATCCTCCATGCCAAAATTAATTTGGATATTCTCAAAGAGAGATAAAGATGAGAGGAGAAAGAATAGGGAGGGTAAAATAGTGAAAATAATTTTACCAGCGGCATTTTTTAGGTGATCAAAATTTCCACATGTCTATATAACAATATGATGGGTATGTGGGTATGTCTACGTGTCACGCGACTGATCATAAGGTTAGCCATCAGTCACATTTTTTACGCTATATATAAGATCATCATCCAATGGCTCACGAATGACTTTGGGGCTTTTACAAGGATAACGCCTAGCTGTCTTTGGATCATGTTTCTAGTCATCTGTCATCCTAGCAGCCCGTCAAATCATTGTAATCTCGTGAGACCTTTTTTAAGACAAAAACAGAACAAAAGATACAAAAGAAATGTATTAAAATACTAGTTAACTAACATTGCAATATTAGTAACACGACCTGTTGACTGCTTGAGAGAAGCTACAAGGTTGTCTATTGCCAAACAACAGGATTGGAATGAAAGGCCACCTGATAAAATGGGTATCCCCTAAAAAAAAAGATAAAATGGATATGCCAAACAAACACACAAGCAGACTCGATTTGCATTGAACACAACAACAAAGGATCACAGCCTTCTGCTGACGATCCAACGTCCGAAAAAATTGACTGACGAAGAAGCAGCTGATCAGTCGCTTGACAACAAGGATCTGTAACAATATATAGTAACGGACATTCTTTACTCGTCCATAAAGTCAATTATATTGTTATAAAAGAAGATCCCTCAAAAACGATATAGTTCAGATTTACCGCAGCACGTCGTATTTACCGCTAGAAAAGTTGTGATTCCACAAAGCTGCGACTTCAAATTTTTAGACCATCGAGTACGTGCCACTACCGCCGTCGATATGCTGTGTGGCACAAGGAAAAGACCATTTTATCCTCTCTCTCTCTCTCTCTCGCTGTTACTTGTTACTTGTTAGCCACATGCCTGTTGCTCAAGCTCACCACCTGCTTGGGGGGCTGGACATCAAGGATCTCAGGGTGCAGAAGACATGCCTGTTGCTGAAGCTGCTCCACCGCCTGCACACAGCGACTGAATCCTCCTGGGCAGCCTGGGTTAGAAGAAATGTGAACATGGGCACATGGCCACACTTGAAGGAAATGTGCATGGTGAACACGCTCGGCTATGCTCTAAATAAAAGGCATGCTGCCCCTCTATCAAACAATCACCTCCTGCGTGTTGGGCGATGGGCGAGGCGAAGCACGAACTTGCATGACTCGTGGAGGGGGCAGGACGATCTGGCGAGCCGCCTTCCGTTCCAGCGCTCATCAGCAGTCACTGCAGCGCCAAGCAAATCAGTGTCCGTGAAGCTATGTCCGGAGGGGTCAAGCTGATCCCCCGCCTGAGCGAGCAGGCACGGCAAGATGACCTGGTGATGGTGTTAAATGAGATTCTAAGAAAGATCGGTGGAGCTGGACTCAACACCTGACAAAACGCCTCTGCGTCTATGCTGATCGCAGCAGCAAGATGATCAAAAGCTAGCCACGGTGGTGGCCCTGATCCAGCGAGCTCTTTCGTCTGGAAAAATCGTTCACCCCCAAGAGTCCAATTCTTTATTTGGATGGCTGCTGCTCAAGGGTAGGATTCAGTGCAAGTCTGCGGCTCCAGAAAGGGATCACAGAGGACGCCACCTGTGAAGTCTGCGGCTCCAGAACTGAGACCCCAACTCGCATCATGTTCCAATGCCCGATTGCTGAAGAATTTTGGAGGAAACTGGGCTTCGACACTGGATGATCTGCACGTACTGCATCTCCAGACTAAACCCGGTAGTCCATCGAGAGTCCTTCGGGCTCTCGATAACACCATTTTCCGAAGAACCGACATCAAACACATCCGACCCTCGAAGGAGCCACAACAATTACATCATCACAGGCAGTTGAAATAGAGAATAATAGACTTAATTTACAAACCAAATATAGGAAATCAAATACATGTCCAAATATAGCGAAAGCGAATTCAGAGTATATATATATCAGAAGCGTTTTCAAAATATCTCGCAGCGGAAATCATGATACTTAGTAGTCCTCATGCAGCGATGAACAAGGCAAGTAGCGCCGAGCCCACCGGCACTACCACCTCCAACACAGATGCCCAGATGTCGCCAGTACCTGTAATCCAAAAGTAATTACTCAGTAGGACTTAATGGATGGGGCTTACGGCTGACGCAAAAGCTTGCTTACTAATCATGTGGATCCTTAGATGTTGATTATTAAACAAGGTCATGTTGACATAAGATAGAAGGATTTGACAGCTACTATCTATTTACCATGAAGATCATTTATATCATAAAGTAAATACTTGCATGAAAGTAAAACATAAGAACCCATTAGTAACTTGCATAATATCCAAGATATACCTCTATTCTACACAGGTCCCATCCCAAGAATCATAGCGCCCCCATCCAACCCTTGGGAGTAGCCGTCTCAGAAGCGATACCACGGTACGTCGGGTCAGCCCTCCCTCGACCTCAAAGCACCTCCCAAGTCCATCAGCCTCCTATCGGTGGATGGGCAGCACCATGAATGGTGAGACGGATCATACACATCCAAGCATGTTGTATTTGAAAAACATGAATATCAGCATAAAGTATTTAAGTTATTACTACGTTCGAACGTCAAAGGCATTGGCATTCTCACACCTGGTGAGCATCAGCGATTCGAATCGATTTGTTAATTCCCGAGAATAACTAAAAATGCCAGGGGTATATGCTTACTAGCCATCGTGTTTCCACATATAGCCCCCATCTCTACTTGTCTCATCCCAAGTTCGATTCCAACCCGCCACTTCCCCGGGTTTAGCCCCCATGGAGCGTTACCTCGGTGCGTCGGGTCCAGCCCTCCCATGAGATAAGCGCCCCTAGTTCCATGGTAGGAACAAGTCTCTGTTCTTCGGATGGCACAAGTAAGACTTTCACCGGTCCATTATCCCAGATAAGCACCTTAGCAATGTTATGCCGACCAATAGGCGAACAACGGACGGGCCTTAAACGACTCGGGCGGAGTCCACCATACCTTGCCACATCATTTTTCACAATATTCCCATAACTCCGCCCGATCTCTATTTCAAACATAGCATATAATAATCTTCCATAAGATTTTTGGTTTTGAAAACACCTACGCGACGAATGACTCCATTCACTCGTGTCTCTCGTACCTAGCAATTCTAGGCAACTCGTCCTACGAACTCTAATATATAGGTGCTAGGACCAGGACGGCCAAGGAGTCTAATGCAATTGGTTCCAAACAACTCCTAATGCAGATGCGTAAGCATTCATCAAGCATATTTGCTAGGTAAAGCATGGTCCTGCCTACCTTTGCTTGTTCTTAAGAAAACCAACAAACTAAACTAGGTTAGTTTGCCGGGTTGTGGGGCTTTGTCCCAGGCAACCCCTTGAAACAGGTACGGATGAAATCAGCAACCCTTCATCTTCAGGTTGGGAAAGAACCAATTCCTGGTGTAATCCGTTGTACGGCTCCTCGACCAATAGTGGCTCCTGCGTTGGTCCTTTTTTCGCGGAATCTATATGCACGATAGATTATGCAAGTGAGTGTAAGAGAATGCAAATACATGCATATGGTATAGGTTATATGTATGACATGGTGCGACCATGAGTGCAACGAATGCAAATGTAGGTATGGGGTGTAAATAAAACACAAGGCACGTCAAGTAGTTAGTGACGAGATGACTAAAGCATGCTTAGTCCAATTACACCCCATACTAGAAAACTTAACAACTTTGCTAAAAAATCATACAACCCATCACTACATTTTATTTTTGAAGTTATCAGGAGTTAGTGTCTTATATGTATACACAGTCCCTATCATACTAGTAGCACACCTGATTTTTCACGGAATTGACTATGCATCCTAGAACCACTTTCTCATTTTATTTAATTAAGCATGTGGTATTTTGTCATTTTCAAATCAGCAGCCTAAACCTACAGGCACAACCTCAAACTTTACCAGCAAGCTATCCATACTATATAAAGTCCATGAAAAATACCAGAGGTCATATTTGAGCATATCTTATATAGCCTTCATTTTTCAAGTTAATTAAATACACAAAACACATGCATAAGGGCAAAACAGTAATTAAACAGTCAATGCTAGGGTTACCAAAAATCACACGGTACCTAGAAGCCATAACAAAACTACTGTCTAAGTTTCATAATTTTCGGAGTTCATTTGGTCCACTTTTACCATTTATTAACCCTCACATGCATGCAACTTAAACAAGGGCAAAACAGACTTTTCACACATCCACATCATACCTATCCTGTAGATCTACTCCTAAGGAACCCATAGCCACTAAGTTTGTCCATTTTGGATTTTTCTATGAATTGTTATGATTTTTCAAAGTCTTCAGCTTAAAATAAATGCATTTCAAACTAAATTCACATAGACCAGGGACCTAAACAAGATTAACTATACACTTCAAGGGCCTCCGCGTAAGATCTGTGAGACACAGTGCATAGTGCATCAAACGAGAACGCGAAAACATGAAAGCACAGGGGCTAAATCGCAAATCCACCTCTTCTTCGTCTTCCTCTCGCCGCGGGCGTGACCGGCGCGCGCAGGAGGGAAAAGCGCGGCTGCGCCTGCGGCGGTGGGGCCGGGCTTGGAGCCGACGCCCACGGGCTTCCTTTCCCCCTTGGTCTAGTGGTCAGAGGTGTAGAGGACAAGCGAGACGGCAACGGTGAACCGGCGGGGCGATGGCGCACGGGATCCGGTGGCCGCGAGCTTGAATCTCGCAGCTCCGGCGATGGGGGAGGACGAGGATGGGTGTGAGAGCTCCGCGAGGAGATGGCGCACGCGGCGGAGGTGAAGTGGAGGTGCGGGGATGGCCGGAGGGAGGCCGTCCACGTTGAGCTCTAACTCGACCCGGGCGGCTATGGCGATGGTGCGCGGGGGAGGGGGTTAGATGCGTCGGCGGTGGACGAGAGCTCAGGGGAGAGGTGGAGGGTGGTGAGGCGAGCGCGAGGCGCTCTTCGGCAAGGCTCAAGGCGGCTTGAGGTGGCGGTTGCTGCGTGCCGCCGCGGCAGCAATGGCGGCGGGCACACTGCGCTTGTGGAGGGGGAGGCGGAGGGAGACGACGAGGTCTAGCGTATTGGACGCGGGAGGTGGAGGCGGGTGTAACAGCGGGGGTCTGGAGGCGCGGGGAGCAGCGGAGCGGCCGGCGTGAGCTCACCTCCGAGCTCGTCAATGGCGGCCGTGGCGCTCTGAGCGGGAGGAATAGGCGAGGGAGAGGGGAGCGAGTGAGAGAGCGAGGCAGGTTGAGGGCGTGGAGATGGCCTGGAAAGCGAGCGCGGCGTCGGCCACGTGCGGCGCGGGCAGAACGCGGCCGCCGCGTGGGCGCGTCGGAGCGAGGAGGAGGAGCGTGGGCGCGGCGGTGAACTTGGTCCATGGACCACGGGCTGCTGACAGGTGGGACCGAGTGAGGGGCGGAGGTAATGGTCCAATGGACCGGGTGCACCAAGGCGCGGGATTGTGGGCCCCATGGGCGCATGTCGTCATCCGGCCGAGGCGGGAAACGGCCGCATGGGCCCCACGTGTCAGTGAGACGAGGAAAAGGAAAAATCCGGGAAAATGGAAAAACTTGGTTTGACTGCAGAAATCTTGTTTGTATTTCGCATTTTTGGACATCCTTTGGGCCGATTTGGATGAAACTCAAAATACAAGAAGTGTTCAAAATTTATAGCTCTACAACTTTCTTATAGACATTCATGCCATGTTCTATACAGAATCATGGTTTAAATTTGAATTTAATCTACTGACTCATGTTTGACTAACAGGACAGGCCAGTTTTAAAATTCTAAAAGTCCACCTTATGATCATTTTCATGAAAATACTTTTATACCAATGTTGTTCAGAATTTCAAGATCTACAACTTTTTCAATTGGAGTTTTGCAAGATTATGGCTGTAGACCAATTAAAATTTGAAATTACTAAACAAGTCAAGTTTGGACAGAAATCATGTGCTGACAGAAAAAGCCCCAAAACTCTATGTAAACCTACATACATGTCAAAGCACCAATTAACAAGTTGTTCATCCTTAAATTATCTACAAATTTGTCAATATGAGTTTTTCCCAGATCTCAACAGAAACAAAGTTATAACTAAAAACATAGCATTACACATAAAATGAACAAGGTTTTGATTTGTAGTTTAAACCAACTTTATTTCCAAATGCACACACACATGCTATGCCAGGGTGCTTAAGGATGAATGCTCATGTATGATGAATAATTTTGCACTTGAGATGCCTGGGGCATCACAATGCGCGAGGGCCGACGCGGCGAGCCACGGGCGATGTCGATCCGGCGGAGGGAGCCGCGCACGACAGAGGGCCCCGCATGAGGTCTAGCGGCTGCAGCGGGTGTCGTGCCGGAGGTTTGTCGCCAGTGAGGAGGGCCGAGGGGATTTGTGGCGCCACCGGGGAAGACAGCTATGGCTGACATGTGGGCCCACCGCCGAATGGCACTGACATGTGGGCCCTCCAGTGCCACGTCACGCAAAACCACCACCAAAACACCCGAGGGATGTAACGTGGCCGGTTTTACAAGTTGAAGGACACGCTATTCCTAGTTTTGCGGTTTAAAGACGAAACCTGAACTCGGCCACAAGTTGAAGGACCCGTGGCGGATTTTTTCCATAACAAAATGCTGCATAATGTCCTCGCGGGCTCCCCCGGTGATGGGCCTCATGCAGGACCATTTCGCAGCCTGCCCGGACAGGGCAGGGCATGCGGACGCGAGTGCTGTAGTGCTGCACTGCACAATGTGCGTTTGAATGTGCGATGTGGAGATTGAGAGCTGAGCTCTGCTCACTGGATAAAATGATACTACTTGTACATATGATGATCCATTTCATATAAGCACCCCCCTTTTTAACCAGTTCATGATTTGCAAAGATGCCTGTACGTACTCCTCAAGGACGACAGGCAATGCCATCTTGTGATGATGCTCTGTCTCTGCAGCCGTTCATTTGCTGCCAGGGAACTTTTACGGGAGTATGGTTATATAAAGAGACAAAAACGCTCCTGTGGGAAACAAAGTTGTCGAGGGCTTCATATCGAAATGGCCTGAATGATGCGGCAACTCTTGGTCTGTTTTGTTGGCTGCTTAAGCTTGTAGCAATAAATTACTAGACTGTCTATCTGCCTCTTTGTGCTGGATTATTTATCTTGGTTTGAATGAAAACAGTTAATTTTCATTCACGCGAGGGATCCCTGGTTTACCCTTCTCCAACGCCGATGCCGCTGGTTGACATGCAGTTTTGGCAAAACAGCAGTGACGTTCGAGTTTCTGCGCCTGATGTCTCTGGAGGCTATTTGTCTGTTGGATTTCTCGTAATCTTCAGTTCTCTTGGTGCAGGAAAGTTTCTGTGATTTTCGCAGAGATGTAGTAGGAAGCATCAATGTGTGTGGCTGGTTTGCTAGCATCATGTTGATCGCCGACCTCATTCTTCTGGAAAAATTTCGTTTCTTTTATGTTCCAGAAATAAAACTGAATTTTGTACCAGGAATGAGTGGTGCTGACAACATCGACATCTGCAAACGACAAACTGTTCTATTCTTTGTCTGCGTCTAATAAGATTCAATTCAAGGAATTTCGGTCCGTAATCAAAATTTGAGAGTTGCTGCAAGCAGCAAAACTTTCCTTTGACATGGCTTGGTAGCAATCGGATGAGAAGCACCCGCTGCGTAACTTCATGGGTCAGAAGTAGACGGCGACGAAGCCCAGTAAACGGCGAGCCCGACCACCAGGCGCGCCGGTAACTTCTGATTTCTGAAACGAGCCGACGATCTTCAGTTCCCTGTCTGCTCTGGAAATCTGGAGAAGACGGCTGGTTCTCAGTACATACAAAACCATCTTCTTCAGAATCTTTATACAAACATGGGAAGCACAATGGATAGATTCTGATACAAGGCACATAACCCTACATTGTATTAAACACATTGCGCACGACGGGAAGAAGTTGCAAACTCTCTGAACATATGCTTTTCTTTAGTGGAAATGTTACCCTCGCTTCATCGCAGCATAAAGCGTTTCTTATAGCATCACAGTACACAGTGCGTCCGTCACAAAGTTCAGACGGAGCTCACGAACTAAACGTATGTCAAACTTGAACAGATATTGTTATTAATTCTTAGAATGGTTGCTGGCTACCGGACAGTTAGCAATTTTGTGACACCCAGCATGCTAGCGTAATGCTGCAGTTTGAAACTTGCTTCGCTGAAACTATAGTTTCAGAACGTACGCACTTCAGGTTTCGGACCACCCGTCACCTTCGTCATCAGTTTGTTCTGCAGTCACAGAATTAAGACGTATGCTCTCAGAAACCTCATGGTGTCCAGCATGTACTTTGAACTGCACCTGAGATGCAGGTCAATAATGCAAACTGAAGCTACTCCACAAGCCCACATTTCCCCTTGACTAGCATGGAGATTAGAAGGATCATTTATGTACACTAACAGTATCAAATCACCTTGATAATGGCCAGAGCATCAGTCAATGCTTCCTCGAAGCCCCTTATCTCATTCATGTTCAACTTGTTTACATTTGCTTCCATGGCCCTGAAATTTAATTCCTTCGACAATTAGATGGAAACTAAGGAAACATAGGTCATCATCTTCGATGAGAAACAGTGGTTTCATAAAGTGCATGTGTTCCATTACCACTGATCAATCATAATTAGCAGATCAGATAACGAGCCTACAGCTGTCCACTCATTCTGAGAAAAGAAAACACAAAATATACTGTGAGAACTCATAGAAAGTATATTTGTCCTTGATTAGAAATCAGCGTATTCAACATGTGAACAAATGAACTGTATAATGTTCAGGTATCAAGTCATGAAAGGAATTCTTATACTAAGCACCTTGAATCAATAATTGTGCAGATGCATTCCACCAGCTAGAACAGAGTGAAGTATTGTTCGTGGTTATGAAGAAAAATTCAGCACATATAGCTTTACGACATGGTTCTCTCATAAATAAGTAAAATAACAGCAGACTTTTCCTTAAACTACGTCCAAAGAAAAGGCATCAAGCCATCATGATACAAGATCCATCTATATCCAATACGGGAGGTTTATTCAGCTATCTCTTCTCTGTTGCAACTTGTAAGGCAAATTAAATTGAGACACGAATCTTCATGAAGAATTGGATGTGGACATTTATTTCCTTTTGTTTTACATCTGGCTAATATAAGAACACAACAAGAGGCTTGGCATCAATAAACATAGCTTGGGTGAAGAGAGGATGTGTTTGGGGTTAACGCTAAGGGACCAATCAAGACATTAGGAGTCAAGGAATGCTAAACATACATCTTGTTGAACTATAAGAAACTTGAGGTGACTTATGATATCAAGTTGAGAATTGATCACATGGCTTAAAGAGCTACAAGTAACTAAGGTCAAGGTGTTGGTTCAAGGGGGGAAAAGGGCATGCCAAGAGTTGAGGTTCTAAGAGTGACAAGAAAACAAAGTCACAAACTCAAATCATACACTCAAAGAGTCAAAAGGGATTGAAGTGGACTAGTTATGTGTCAACTTTAATTGATCTCAACTGCATAAGCTAGAAGTGTCTTCGGTCATCAAGTGTTTTAAAACAAGTCCAGGACACAAAAGTCAATGCAATGCAAACCTATCAAGGAAAAAATATAAATCAGCCAACGTTAAGTGAACGGATAGTCATGTGCTCAATAGGTTGAACTAATTATACTATTGTTATTAGTCGAGTTAGCTATAGCTCAAATTAGGCTTAGTGAAGCTGAATAGACTGGATACTAGATACCATAATGATAGAAGAAATGACCTAGCTGGAGTTTTCTTGAGATACTACTAGTGATGATTGGATAAATGAATAGACCATATATTCCGGTGAGGAATGAATTAAGGGCGCCAAAGAAATATTGGGACAATGTACATAGGGCCTGAAAAGTTGAAGATTCAAGAACAATGTACATAGGGCCTGAAAAGTTGATGATCTTGTGTGGTTGTCAGCAGATCAATAGAAGAAGAAGGTGAAGCTAAAGGTTTAGCCAAGTGTATGGATTAAAAGTTCTAGTAATATAGAATATGTGGTGACTAGAGTATTACTAGAGAACCCTTTGTTAATAAGAGAGAACAGCAACACACTAGGGAACTATGCGCAATGTTGATTAGGTAAGGTGGACAATAATGTTATTACTGACAGTCTAGGACTCGATATGATTGGTGGATGAAGAAGTTAAACTATCCGCATCACATGGGCGATTCTTCAATCTACAACAAGGCCAAGGTTTTCACTTGATCTAAAATAGTCCAAGGAGAGTATTTTGGTGTGGGTTCTTCCCATCTCTTCATCAGTTGGTTGGCCCTATGAAACAAATAGGTCCAATACTGCATAGGTGAGACTAGGATATTTAACCCTTATGCGCCACATTGTCCTTGGTACTTGAACACCATCCTCTCAAAGTGGATAATTGGCAATGGTATGTAGAGGTCTAGAGGCCTAGAGTTTGGTATGATATAACTTCTCATGAGGCCCCTACCAAGCACACCTATGTCGACGATTTCGTTCATTAGGAATCTTGATTCTGAAGAAGATCAATATGAAAACAGACAAGAAAATGTGCATCAGTTCAAAACCCTACATTGGGTAATTGCCCTACGTCAAGCTAGATCTTGTAAGTGTCCAATGACTACACTAGGGGCTAGGTTTAGATGTGTTTGTAGGCTATGTTTCTGTAGATAAAAAAGGTACCTACCCATCTATTTATAGTCAAACGATCTTACCTTACAAGTTGGAGTGTCAACTATTAAGGACTATATCTAGAACTGATTCTTTTCCCTAAATAGTCCTCGGCATCCTGCAGTGCATACCAAGAATACCTTCTGTTGATAGCTTCTTGAACATCACAGAAGTATGGTATCTTCATATATGATGTGGTAAGTAGTTTTTTTCACTAACGGCAATGTTAGTATAGCAAGATTATGATATATAATAAGATGAAGATACATAAGTTAGATCAAAGATCAACTCTAAATATAATAATTCTCATTGATCGCGTTGTCCATGTACACCATGTTTAATTAATCCGTTTTTAGCATATTTAATCTGTGGTGTAGTCTAAGTATTCGCTAAATGAAGGGTGATCGACTATTTAACTTTTAGAGTTTAGACTAACATTATTGATAATTATATGTGATGAAGGAACAATATATGTGTTGGTTCACAATGAAGATATGAAAACAAATATTTATTTATGAGTTGGCATTAAGATTTAAAATTATAAGAAAACATGTTTAGTTGAATAAAGAAACATGCATTATATATGAAAATTGGAGAGATTTTACATTGGTTGAAAAGGTACCCATCGGTATCAGACGGTACCACTATTTTTGTTAATTTTTAAAAATGTTTATGCCCTTTGTAGAATTAAAAAAAAAGTATGGGTACCGGTCACACCATTTTTTGTACCGGATCCTTCTATTTGGACCGTCTGATACCAGTACCGTGGTACCACCTATTTCTTAATCGTTGGATCTCATCTGATGGACAGTTCTTATTTTTTCCAACCACCATAAAAATTGTAATAAAAAAATTGTACATCTCTCAATAAATCAACAACCTTGTGGTTGGCAAAGTTTATTCTGTAAGCATCTAAATGCATCTAAATGCTCAAATAACCATTCAAAATTTTGGCAAACAAGAGTCAAAAGAAATTAAATTCTAATTGCTATTTAGCAATAACCTTATAGATGGGATGGTACGGACTGTCTCGTGGCTCAGTATTGAGATCGATGGCTTTGTTAGCAAGGTCCTGATGTTGACTAAATATTTCTTCAATGCTGCAAGAAAGAGTGCAAGTAAAACAGAAGTTAAATTTATAGTAACGGAAAGTAAAAATGGTGTACGCATAGAGAGGAAATAGGTTGGCAACAATTAACTGTATATGCTCCGATTCATGAACTAATGTACTTTATTGGTGCAAAACACAATACACTAGCTACTGCACAAACTCGATTGACACAGAGGACAACATATAATCTATCAAAATAGTATATCAAATAATTCTAGCCGCACAAATGAACTTAGCCAAAAAAATACTTGAATTTGCAAGATCGCTCTAACAAAACTACATGAAGTTCTGATTCTACACCAGAAGGCTATCTGTACATATTAGACAGTATTTTGGTTAGTTGTCCTGTTGAATAGTTCGAAGGCACATTGGTACCAATGCCTTGGTTTGCATTTATTTGCGCATGTATCTTATGCATGTTTTTGAACTAGCTAGGACATATGCATATCATCAATCAATGAAACATTCAGCCTATTATTATTAGTACCTGCGCTGGATATATATGTATATTATCAGTAAATTAGTATTTAGTTTGTCACCAGACAAGTAATAGGTGCGGAGAAAATGCAAATCCAAACAATTAAGAACGTCAGTTCCCAAACAAGAACAATAACACGCTGGCCTCTCAGGACACAGCACAGCAACCAAGAAAAAAATTGTCATTCGGAGGACCAACCAAACTTATTAAAACTGTATGTCCTAAACATTGCATCCGGAGGTAGTATTTCATAATATATAATCCGGAGGCATCATAAATTTTTATCTTTCTTATAAATTTTCTTAAATTAGTTTGATCTAGATCAACTGTGCGGTTATTTTTTTTGTCAATGGAGAGGGTAGCAGTGAGATTATATTTGTTTGGCCGCTCGTGCTCCTTGCACATCTCCCTATGCACAAGTCAGCAGGGAGGACGCACAGATTGAGCTTATCCGATCCGCAGCGAACAGGTCAACGTCAGCAAGTGCAACTGTGTGCAAGGACGCAGGTAGCCAGGTACTAGCCACTAGGTAGAAACAGGGAGAACAAGAAACTCCAATAAATTTGAAGCGAGGATGGTGCAGCCTTGCCCCTTGTTAACCATGCATGGTAATTAAACGCGAGAGGAAATTAATTAATCAGCTTCACCTGGAGCCGGCGGAGGCGAACTGGTAGAAGCGGCCGGCGGGGGAGAAGACGACGAGCGCGACCCGGGCGTCGCAGAGCACGGAGAGCTCGTGGGCCTTCTTGAACAGCCCGCTCCGGCGCTTGGAGAAGCGCACCTGCCGGCTCGTCCGCTCCTCTATCCGCCGCAACACCACCCGGCCGCGCTTCCTCCTCTCGGCCCCCTGCTGCTTGCTCGAGCCGTCGTCCCGCTGCTGCTGCTGCGGCGGCGGCAGCAGCTGAGGCTCCGTCGTCCTCCTCGCGGCCTGGGCCACCACCTTCTCCTCCATTGTTTCTTGATTTCTTTCTCGCCCAACAGCAACCAATGCAGCCTAGCTCCTCTCTCGCGGTGCGCAGGGCTCGATCGAGCTGCCTGACACCTCGCAGATGCGATGCGACTTGCGACGAAGACGACAACGGCGCGGCCGACGACAGATCGTCGTCGCTCGGCCGCAGGATATATAGAGAGCATCGGATCGGATCGGAGCGAGAATGTACAGTAGCGGGCGAGGCGAGATGGATTCTTGAGAGAAAGTTGTGGATGTGGGAGCAGGAGGAGATGGATTCCATTCATGGCTTCCCGACCAAGGGTTTTAAAGTCTACCGCGGCATCCCTCCCGTCCTCGCTCTCAGATGACGCCCTCGGTGACGCCCTTCCATCGGACAGATGACGCGTTACGACACGCCATTGGCTCTTGGCTGGCCTGGGTGGTCCATGCCTCCATGGTGCTGCTGGCCAGCGCGTGGATGCTTTTGAGTCGTGCCCAATGGGCCGGCCCGAAGTACGGCACAGTCCGAATCGTACCCGTGCCGTGCCGGCCCAACCCTAGTGTAGTGTCTGGGCCGAAGCCAAGGCACGCTGTGTCGGTCCGGCACGATTATATTTTTAAATTTTTTTATATCAATGTGTATATATGATAATATATTATTTCGTTATAAATACAAAAGAAATCTGGTTGGAGTGGCCAGCGCAGTTGGCTTAGCGTCTCCACCCTGGAGGTCTGGGGATGAAAATGCTTTCAGAAACGTATATATTTATGTAATAGCATAATTCTTTATCATTAAAATTACATATCTACAACTTTGTAGCTTTTTTTTAAAAAAAATAAATGATCTATTCGTAACTTTAAATTTCATATTTAAAATACATATACTTTGGATTGAAAAACTTTAAATTTATACGACTCAAAACGCATCTCTTTATGTCAGGTAGCTCATTAGAATATTTATATCTACAAATAAAAACTTTTAAATTACATATTAAAAACCTTTGACACATATGTTTTTCAGGTCAAATAATAAAATCTTTATAGGCTGAATTTAAAAACTTTCAAATTATATATTGAAAAATCTGTAGAAGAAATTAAAAAACTTTCTAATCACATGATAAATATTCATACTTAAAATAAAATACTTTCATGTTACACAATTGAAAAATCCAAATTATCTATTCACAAAAATTGTTTCAATATACATATCAGGAAAACTTTGTATCCACGATTCAAAATTATATATTAAACAACTTTATACATTCCTAACTATCAAATAATATATTCACAATATTGGATCACCTATCCACAACGGAAACTTTTTTATTATTATTCAAAAACTTTGTAGACCTCTATGTTTTAGGTTACATATATAAACCTTTGTATCTACAAATAAAAGATTTTTGAATCATCTATACCCCCTCTGTCTCGATTTATAGGTCGTTTGATTTTTTACACTAAATTTGACTTGCTTGTCTTATTCAAAAATTTTCATAATTATCATTTATTCTAATGTGATTTAATCAAATTGGTCAAACTTAGTGCCAAAAAAGTCAAATGACTTATAAATTGAGATGTTGGGAGTATATGCTAAACTAAATCACAATAAGAATAAATGATAATTATAAAATCATTTGAATAAGACAAGTAAGTCAAATTTGATATCAAATATATGATACGATGGACTTAACGTTGTAAAATAGGATTTACAAAAAACTACTCCCCCCATTTACGAATATATAATATGGTTAACTTTTTCTATAGTTTTAATCATTTGCTTTGTCTAAACATGTAAAATAATAAATTATACTCAATACAACTACCTTTACTGGTAAAACAAATCACCACAGAGTAAATAATAGTTTATAATCTTTAACAAGATGAATTATTACGACTATGAGAAAAAAATCAAACGCATAATATATTTGTGATCGGAGGGAGTATAAATTCTACTTTTTTCATGATGCACTTTAATCATGGAATATATGTTCGCATTTGCGCTTCGTCAAATGACATGTTGAAAAAATAATGGTATAAAATCATTAAAAAGTAGAGATTACTGTAACAAATAAATACATTATCAAGACAGTTCATACAAGGCTTAATGAAAATAGAATTGGTGTTTTAGACGATTTTCTATTAGGTTTATTTAAATTAATAGCTTTTACTAAGCTATAAACTAAAACAACAAATAATCGTGCAATCCATAAAACATCACACGGTTCTCATATGTCTTTTAGACTACAAAATTGCATAGTTAAGATCTTTAGACTACGAAAGTGCTCTAATTGATGTGCGGAAAAGACATGTGCCACAATACATGTTGACGTGTACGATATGTCCCACAATAAAGTGGCCATGGAGGGGATGTAGCCTTACTCCCTGAAGACAGCATGTGAACATTGTGGAAAGATGTTCTTGCCATTCCATTGGATAGCACGGTACGCCCTCAAGGCTTTTACACTGTTCATGAATTATGAATAAGGTTGAGGGATTTTTTTTTCACAGGGAGTGGATAAAGATGGAGTTGAGGCATAGGGTAAAAATAGTTCCAGTTGTTGGCTCCCAAATACTTTCAATTAAAGGTCTGTTTGATATATGGCCAAAACTATAGTCTAAATTTAGTCATGGCTAACAACTATTTTGGCCATGGCCACAAATTTGGTCACAAGCCAAAAGACCTGTTTGGTTCGAGGTCCTTAGTGGCCAGGCCAAAGTTTGGCCACAGCCTATGGCCTGACTGTGTTTGACTCTATAAAATTATATTTTATAACTTGATTTTTATCTATATATTTTATTTCGCTATGCATAAACCATACAAATAAGTAATTTATTGTTTAGCTAAATTTTAATTAAAAATCAAACATAATTCGACTGTAACCAAACTTTGATCTGACTGCCCAAACATGCCGATCGCCGGCCGTCGGGCCCCATCAGCCCAATGCACACACTAGGCCCTTTGGCTGGGGAAGGCCTGGGCGGGATGCTTGCTGGTTGGGCCACCGCAGCACGCTGCCGAGAAGAATGCTCCCCAAGAACTTTTAGTATCAAGACCGGGCCAACGCGCAAACAAACAAGCCCCAATTATATTAGGGATGATTTGCTCGGTTGCTCCTATCGAGGAAGAAACAACACTGCGGACTGCAGTTATCTAGATGGCGTGCCTATCTAGATTTCTTAGAGATGTGACTATGCTTGTTCCCCCTCCCTTTTCTTTTCGAAAGTAAGACTGCCCTCATTTGCATAGCATTTCTAGCTTTCTTCTGAATGAAATTATTTTAATTTTGACGTGCTTTTTTCTATCTCCATTCTCGAATGTTGCTGACAGTGTCAAAAGAAAAAAATTGTTGATGGCTAGTTTATTTTTAAACTAATAAGTGTCAAATAAAAACGAATTGGAGGGAATACTAAAATATATCAAAACCTATTTGGTGGAATAAACATTAACATTTTCTACTCCCTCCATCCCAATTTGTAAATTGTTTGACTTTTTTAACACCAAATTTGACTTCCTCATCTTACTAATAAAAATCATAACTATCGTTTATTTTTATTGTGATTTAGTTTAGCATCCAAATTTAAAAGTTCATAACACCACCCCCACGTCGCTCTCTCGGGCGACTCGGGGGGCGACCCCGCACCGCCGTAGCCAACCCCCTCCCCCCCCCCGCCCCGGCAACCCTAGCCGGCGGTGGCGGCCAGCGACGGCAGGCCAGTCGGCTCGGCGAAGATGCCCCCAAAGCCCGCTAGCAGTTCATCGAGGAGGGCCCGCGGAGACGTGGTGGCCGCCAGGAGGGGAGGTCCGCGCGCAGTGACGTCCGCCCAGCACACCGCCCGTCCCTGGCGAGTGAAGGACATGGTGCGCTTGGTGAAGTCCCAGACGACCGGGCCCAAGGTCACCAGCCACTTGGTGCCGAGGACCAGGTCGTAGCCGGCGAGGGGCATGATGTAGAGGTCGACGCAGAACTCTTCGCCGGCGATGTTGATGGGGGTATGGCGCAGCACGCCAGGGCAGGAGATGCGCTCGCCATTGGCCACAGTGGCCGTGAGGCGCGGCCCGGTGTGAGCTTGGAGGCCGGTGCGGCGTGCTGCCGTCTCCGCGATGAAGTTGTGGGTGGACCCAGTGTCGAGGAGGGCCGTGAACGTCGCCGCGCCCACCGTCACTAGCACCTGCATCGTGTCACAAACAGGCATACCAGCGACCGCGCGGAGGGAGAACACTGGCGCGTCCTGCGCGGCCCCGTCGTCTGCAGGTGCGTCGTCGGCGAGCTCGATACCGTCGATGTAGAAGAGCCGACGGCAAACGCGGTTGTGGCCCCTGGCGTAGGGTTCGTTGCAGTTGTAGCATAGGCTGAGGCGCCGTCGCTCCACCTGCTCCTCAGGCGAGAGACGTTTGGCCTGGTTGGCCCCGCCCCGGACCTGGGCTGCCGGCAGCGCTGATGGTGGCGCCGAAAGCGCCGGGAGAGCTGGTGCTGGCAGGGCGAGTGGGGCCGTGCCCGCGGCCGGCGCTGGACGCGGTGCTGGTGCCGGCGGCAGCGCCCGAGGGGGAGGCTTGACCGGAGCCTGCTGCAGCCTATCGAGCTCCATGAGCTCCACCTGGCGGGCCAAGCTCATGGCCGCGGCGAGCGTCTCCGGGTTGTGGATGCGGACGAGGTGGCTGAGCGGCGGAAGGAGGCCGCCTGTGAAGAGCTGGACGCGCTGCGCCTCCCCCAAGCGCCCCGCGCGTGGCAGGAGGGCTTGGAAGCGATTTGCGTACTCCTCCACGGTCCCTGTACGCCGGCATTCGGCGAGCTCGAACAGCGGGGCGGCGCGGAGCGGTGGTCCAAACCGCAAATTCAGGAGTTCCTTGAAGCGTGCCCAGGACGGCGTGTTCTCGTCCTCCAGGAGCTGGTCGTACCAGAGTTGGGCGACGTCCTCCAGGTGGTACGAGGCCATCCAGACGCGTTCTTCCGCCATGGTACGTTGCTGGCGAAAGTAGGAGTCGCACTTGTTGAGGAAGAGCATCGGATCAGACTTGCCGTCGAAACGGGGAAAGTCCAATTTCTGGAACCGCGGGGGTCGATCCGGTGGGGTCTCGCCCATGGGCTGCTTGCTGCTGCTGGAAGACGATCTCTGATGGACCACCAGCTCGGCGATGGCCTTGCTGTTGGCCTCGGCCGTGGACTGCAGCAACTTCACGATGGCGGCCAATGAGGCGACTGTGGTCTTGAGGTCCTCGGAGTCTCCCATCTCGGCAGAGTAGGACGCAGCAGAGGAGGTAGCAGGGGAGGGCGGCGCGGCGGCTGGTGGTGAAGGTGGTGCGGCGGCTGGTGGTGGGGATGGCGAGCGGCGTGTCGAGGAAGCCCTGGATCGTGATACCAGGTTGTCAAGAGCTTGGCTGCTCAAGGTAGCTGGACCTCTGCTACGGAGTTCGTAGCTTCGGTCCGTGGCGGCCGGCAGGGTTATGCCCCCACGCCGTCCTTCTGCGTCGACCGGGTTATGCCCCCTGGTCGCCGGTTAGAGAGAGAGACAGATAGGAGGTGGATGGCAATATCTTTCTTAATCCCAACCATGAATGATACAGGGACTTATATGGTTCTCGACCAACAAACCTTCCTAACTTTAGGACTCAACTATAGAAGCTAACAACTCAATCGTATCTTTCCTAGACTTTAGGACTTAATATAGAAAACTAACAACCCAATCATATCCTTCTAAATCTTAGCCACTCTTTCCTTTCAGGGCCATGCGCCCTGCCCTTTCTGCGGCCCTGCGCACGTCGCGCGCACGGCGCCTTCGCGTATAGACGCGTCCCCACATGACACTTCCTTGTTGAAGGCGTCATCCTCTTTCTTCCCTCCGTTTGGTTTCACCTTTAGGCTGTAAGTAGCTTTGGTTGTCTCGGTTGGCACTTATGTGTTGGGTGGCTTCTCTCTTTGTATTTGTATTTTTCATGGTTCGTAAGCCGTGATTTACTCCCTATAGCTGTAATTTGCTATCTTCTTAACACAAAGACGTGCTTCGCACGTTCGCTAAAAAAATATATACTTTAGCTATGAATTTTTTTTTCATATTTTTGTTTTGAATAAGACGAGTAGGCCAAACATAGTGTAAAAAAATAAACGACCTATAAATTTTAGCAAAGGGAGTATATAAACTTGGTCAAATTTAAGATAATTTGTCTTGAAACAAAACTAAAAGTGCACTAATCTTAGAATGGATGGGGTAGGTTACAAAGTTTGAATAGATAGGGCAAACAGATATAGTATACCCCACTACTCTCCTCCACCTATAGATTTTCTCAGCCCTCCACCCCTAAAATGTAGATTTTCCTGATCCTCCATGCCAAAATTAATTTGGATATTCTCAAAGAGAGATAAAGATGAGAGGAGAAAGAATAGGGAGGGTAAAATAGTGAAAATAATTTTACCAGCGGCATTTTTTAGGTGATCAAAATTTGCACATGTCTATATAACAATATGATGGGTATGTGGGTATGTCTACGTGTCACGCGACTGATCATAAGGTTAGCCATCAGTCACATTTTTTACGCTATATATAAGATCATCATCCAATGGCTCACGAATGACTTTGGGGCTTTTACAAGGATAACGCCTAGCTGTCTTTGGATCATGTTTCTAGTCATCTGTCATCCTAGCAGCCCGTCAAATCATTGTAATCTCGTGAGACCTTTTTTAAGACAAAAACAGAACAAAAGATACAAAAGAAATGTATTAAAATACTAGTTAACTAACATTGCAATATTAGTAACACGACCTGTTGACTGCTTGAGAGAAGCTACAAGGTTGTCTATTGCCAAACAACAGGATTGGAATGAAAGGCCACCTGATAAAATGGGTATCCCCTAAAAAAAAGATAAAATGGGTATGCCAAACAAACACACAAGCAGACTCGATTTGCATTGAACACAACAACAAAGGATCACAGCCTTCTGCTGACGATCCAACGTCCGAAAAAATTGACTGACGAAGAAGCAGCTGATCAGTCGCTTGACAACAAGGATCTGTAACAATATATAGTAACGGACATTCTTTACTCGTCCATAAAGTCAATTATATTGTTATAAAAGAAGATCCCTCAAAAACGATATAGTTCAGATTTACCGCAGCACGTCGTATTTACCGCTAGAAAAGTTGTGATTCCACAAAGCTGCGACTTCAAATTTTTAGACCATCGAGTACGTGCCACTACCGCCGTCGATATGCTGTGTGGCACAAGGAAAAGACCATTTTATCCTCTCTCTCTCTCTCTCTCTCGCTGTTACTTGTTACTTGTTAGCCACATGCCTGTTGCTCAAGCTCACCACCTGCTTGGGGGGCTGGACATCAAGGATCTCAGGGTGCAGAAGACATGCCTGTTGCTGAAGCTGCTCCACCGCCTGCACACAGCGACTGAATCCTCCTGGGCAGCCTGGGTTAGAAGAAATGTGAACATGGGCACATGGCCACACTTGAAGGAAATGTGCATGGTGAACACGCTCGGCTATGCTCTAAATAAAAGGCATGCTGCCCCTCTATCAAACAATCACCTCCTGCGTGTTGGGCGATGGGCGAGGCGAAGCACGAACTTGCATGACTCGTGGAGGGGGCAGGACGATCTGGCGAGCCGCCTTCCGTTCCAGCGCTCATCAGCAGTCACTGCAGCGCCAAGCAAATCAGTGTCCGTGAAGCTATGTCCGGAGGGGTCAAGCTGATCCCCCGCCTGAGCGAGCAGGCACGGCAAGATGACCTGGTGATGGTGTTAAATGAGATTCTAAGAAAGATCGGTGGAGCTGGACTCAACACCTGACAAAACGCCTCTGCGTCTATGCTGATCGCAGCAGCAAGATGATCAAAAGCTAGCCACGGTGGTGGCCCTGATCCAGCGAGCTCTTTCGTCTGGAAAAATCGTTCACCCCCAAGAGTCCAATTCTTTATTTGGATGGCTGCTGCTCAAGGGTAGGATTCAGTGCAAGTCTGCGGCTCCAGAAAGGGATGACAGAGGACGCCACCTGTGAAGTCTGCGGCTCCAGAACTGAGACCCCAACTCGCATCATGTTCCAATGCCCGATTGCTGAAGAATTTTGGAGGAAACTGGGCTTCGACACTGGATGATCTGCACGTACTGCATCTCCAGGCCGGAAAATGTTCCGGTGGCGGAATTCAACACTCTGATCTTCCTTTGCTGCTGGCAAATTTGGAAGAGAAGGAACTCTCCTCTTCAATGGAGATCGACGTGGAGTCACTGAAGCAACTGCATGCTCCGATCCTGTGCCTCGGAGTGCAAAGCTCTGGGCGCACCGAATGCGCCGTGGGGAGAAGACTATCCCAGCCTATTGGGCTATTGGTGTAATCTCTTTGCCGTGTAATTTTCCATTATGTATCGAGGTTGTATTATCGTGGGCCTGTGTCCGTGTGCCTTGCTATGCTATCTTATCTTATTATTACTACTACTAATTAGAGGCTACTGAAGCACAAATTGCAAAGCGTCCTAGAGAACGACATAAATTTTAGAAATTTTCAAAAAGTCAGAAAATCTGTCCTTCCATAAAGTAATATCCATTCATTATTATTATTATTATTATTAAATGTTAAAAAACATGAATTGTGAAGCGCGTTAGAGAAAAAAGATAAATCTTAGAGATTTCCAAAAAAATCAAAAACATCTTGCTTTCCATCAAATAGTATCCAATAATATACTAGCCATTGGAGCTATTATATTTTCTAAAAAATTACCCACCATACCATTGTAAAAGACCGTTAAAGTAACCCCTGAATTTTCATACAAATTACCTACCATGCCATTATGAAATATAAATTAAAATAACCCCTTAAATTTGTATATAAATTACCCATCGTGCCATTATAAACAATGAATTAAATTAACTCTTAAATTTATATATAAATTACACACCAATTCATTGTGAAATATGAATTAAGTAACTTCCCAAATTTGCATATAAATTACCCGTCATGATATTATAAAAGATGAATTAAATCTACAATGGCATTGTAAAAGATGGTTTAAATTAATCAACTATAATATACTACATACTACAGATAAAATAAAATATAAACTCTCAACAACAAAAATATGTTGTTATAAAAAAATTAAATAACATCGGGCCATAGGGAAAACCGAAGCCTACGAAAAACAGGTGACGTGGCTAAATACCATGCAAGTAATCATGGCGCAGATTTCGCTAGTAGAAGATATGCTTCTAAATTATTGCCTTACAGTTATCAATCAACTTTCAATATATATACCTTCTAAAAATTTAATCCATGCGCCCGTTGTCCATAAAAAACGGGAACATTGATGGCCTCCGCTTATGGAAGCTAGAGAGACCATCACCAAACCAAAGTATGCCATGGCCAAAATAGCATTTGGATAGAGGTCTCGTCAGCGTCGGTTTTGCCAATGCGGTGGGGCCAGGAGGAGAAATACGTGGGGTTTCATGGGCTCTGCCTCCAAGTGACCAACTGCCAAGGGCTGCAACTGCGAAAGGGAGTTTCTAAACCTTCACCTGCCCTTGAGCATCTTGAAACTCTCAAAAACAGTGATCAAGCAACATTCTAGCAGCAGCCCGTGAGGAGTAAAAGAATAAGATGCCGAATTAAAAATGAACATATAAATGCAAACGTTTCTGCACACGGACGGATGATTCACGACGTCGACTGATGACAAGCAAGATATCAAGCGATTGACAAATAGTAATTTTGTTACTCTAAAAAATATTCATGGTCAGTGTGTGATTCTTTCACCACTGAAATATGTACACTAAACAACAAATTAAATATACTTGGGATCCAGACCATGGTGCTCTCACCACCGAATAGAGTATATAAAATGATACTCCAGTACTTGAATATCTACCAGCTGGTATCGCAGATTATCATGGTTTTTGTAATATGCCCGTGTAAGAACATTGCCCTTTTCATGCATCAATTATTCCTACGCTACAGACTTTCCAAACGATGTGCAAATTTTCAATATGACAAACACCACAGTGCAGATATAGTGCAGCCAATTTCTACGAATACAGATTGCTTTTGCAAATTTATCATGATTACAACATACTAATATGTAGCGCAGCCACAAACCCACAACATTCACAGTTTCATACACACGCTACATGTTATATTGCAGGCAAAGCACAGTCAAGATCTTACACCCAATTCATTATTCGAGAATTAAATATAGTGGATAGTTCTAAGTTCACACAAATGTTACAGATACAAGCCATGCAAGAATCTTAAAGTGGAACTGGCACTAGAAGCACACAACATATGGCCCCGCCGGCAGTAGCATCCTTATTATCTCAGAATCGCAGTATTTCTCTACCTCATGGCAACCATGGGGGCAGGAAGGTGGTCATGCATGAACTAGTCAGTGCCTCGGAAGGGTACCTGCAAACAAATGACACATACAGCTGGAGGATCAACATTGACTTCATTACAAGACATATTGAGGGAAAAGGGCTTAATTATTACTACTACCTCTGTTTTTTTTGTTTGATGCCGGGTAATAGAAATTAGGTCATTTTGCACTAAAGATGCTGTCCGAAATGTCATCAAAATGAAATTGGAGGTAGTACTGCTTTCTTATTTTTTGACAAATTAAAAGAGCACTACTTTCCTCTGGTTTTGTATTAAAAAGGCTTAACAATTCACAAAATTACAGAAAAATTCCCTACTCTGTCATGTCAGATGGTTTGGTGGGATAAGCATATATACGGTACAGTAGGGCAAACAGGTAAACATAGCATTCACATTTTGGTATCAGGAAAAGTACAGGACAACACATCATTTTGATGATCCTGTGTCGATCAAACATGGAGATAAAACTAGAACAAGGAAAACATGTGATGATTTTGCATACAGGCATTGAGGTATTGCACAAAATGTATCCTTAATTTTATTAATTGCTTGGTTTAGAGTAGGGAGAGATCAGCCAAAGGAATGTACCCTATCTGAAGGGTTGGTTCACCAGTAGCGTCGAGGGGATGGAAGAATCCATTACCACCATGCAGCGGATGCTGCTGAACCTCAGGCTGCCGCTCACCATGCTCCCATGCTTGCTGCCAGATAACCTGGTTGCATATTTACACCATTTACTTCTCAAGCTAACCCATTTACTTCTTCCATGCATATTTACACCACAACTTGGCATGTAATCTCTTCAATGAATATATAAAAAATGTTAACATCTACTGCATATGTTTTTAAATGCTCAAATATTTATACTTATTTACTTTTTCACACAAAATTTTGGCTACTCATCTTATTAAAAACACATAAATATCATTTATTTATTATCACTTGTTTTATCACTATTCATTAATGATACATTAGACACAACTTATATTTTTGTGTATTTATAAAAAAATAATTGGATAAAATAAATAGTCAAACGTTCTATCAAAAAAATTAGCAGTGTTAAACATTTAGAAGGAAACACTACACAAAATAAAATGGATAGGCCAAGCAATTGATGTTTTGGTGTGTTGTATTTTCTTATAAGTTTAGTCAATGTTATATAAGTTTTACATGGGAAAAAACTAAACAATCTCGAGCAGCTGTTTTTGTTTTGAAACTGAAAATGAAATGGCATGAGAGAATTTACCATAAAAAGCTACATGGTAGTTAGTAGCAGTTACTACATATGAACAATGTGAAAGAGGTGGTCGCCACTTCGATGGATGGCGCGGTCCTCAAGGAACAGAGCTTGCAGCTTTGCAACAGGTGGATTGGCACAGTTGCTGGAAGTTCTAGGATTGGTCGACGCAGTTTATTACACGTGCCATACTTCTCCCAGTATTGCCGCACCCACAAGACGTAACAAAAAAATACTGCCGCAAGATGTAATAAAAAATTGTCACAAGATTTGTCAGGTTATCGTCGGTGTATTGTATCTTGTCGCAAGTATGTAATTATATAAGATACAATTATCTTAATGTATAGTATCACATATTTATTTTTTTATGTCTCCGTAAGATAATTAAGTCCTAGGTTTCTATGATAGTATGTATTGCCGGCCAGTTTCAATATGTATGATGATATATTGTGGTATCTTTCTCTAAATACAATTTTCTTCTCCCTTCTTTAACTCTCTTGCCACATCATAAAAATGTTATGTGATGTCCATTAAATAAGTATGGTACTATGCACTAGGAATACACCAGAAATAGCTTTAGTAATTTTTTTTAGTGATGAGAGGATCTGGATTCTAATGAGTGTAGGAAGTGAGAGCGTAAAGAAAATAGTTTTTTTTTACCAAAAAGGTAATTAGATATGATCCATGTTTCATTCTTTTATATTTTTTTTGGTTGAGTGAAATAGACTATCTATTTCTTTTATGACTAACTATCTTATATTGCTTTATTATACTTTTCTAGCTATGTAGCAAGTCATTAAAGAAACCTAAATAATTTAGCTATCACGACTGGAAAAGCTACCGCTGTACCTACACAACTAAAAGAATTGTAGTAAGTAGCACTTGTGGGGGGGTGTGGGGGGGAGGGGCTCATGTTCTCTTGTAAAAAACAACTTATTGGTCAAACTTTCTTATCTTATTCATAATTATCATTTATTTTTATTGTGATTTAGTTTAGCATATAATTTACTTTTAACTACGAATTGAAAATTTTTATATTTTTGTATATTTTTTTAATAAGATGTGTTGGCCAAATTTGGTGTCAAAAAGTCAAACAACCTATAAATTAGGACGGAGAGAGTACTTCAACTTCGTTAGTTATTTTTGTGCATCCTATATTAATTTATTTAATGATGTGTGTTTATAGACTGTATATAAACAAATTAAAATGCATAGGCATACATATTATGAGTAAGTAGATGGGGCCTCCATATAAGTATACATACCATTACTAGCATACTACATACAGTACTACTAACTCTTGGACAATATTTCATAATGCAAACCAGATAACCAAAATTAATAATAATCCTATATATTTTTGGTAAATAAGCATAGAATAAAAGAGGTGTGTGGTGCATGTAAATTACATTTTTGTGGTGTATGTGATTGGTGCCTTCAAAACCGAGAACATGCATGTATGTATGTTACGAACGGTGATTTTTTGGGAAGGAAAAAGTCCACCACGGGTCCCTGGATTTGTAAACTAATCCGGGATTCGTCTTTAAAATCGAAAACCGGGTACCACATATCCCCGAACTTACAAAACCGGTCACAGCACGTCCTTGGACGAAACCAACAATGGTTTTGACCGACGCCCCGCCACGTGTATCCGAATCCACATGTCCGCCTCATATCGTCTTCTACCTCCCTCTCCTACTCCGTGACACCGACATCGGGCGCTCGACCCGCAGAAGCCACCCCCGCGCCCCTGCCGCGACCTACCCGCGCACCGCCGCGCGCTCCTGGTCCGGCACCCTTATCGTGCCCTTCGGCTCCGCGGTTACGGACATGCATGTATGTATGTTACGAACGTGATTTTTTGGGACTAACGTGCATGATGGGCCCCGGTTACTGGGCTCGCCCCCGTTCTCCCGCAGCTGGGCACCCCTAAAAAACAAAAGGAAAAAGTCCGTCACAGGTCCTTCAACTTGTAGCCGAATCCAGGTTTCGTCCTTAAACCGCAAAACCAGGAATAGCATCTCCTTGAACTTGTAAAACCAGCCACGTTACATCCCTCGGGTGGTTTTGGTGGTGGTTTTTGAGTGACGTAGCACTGGGGGCCCACATGTCCTTGCCATTTGGCGGTGGGCCAACATGTCAGCTATAGTTGTCTTCCCCGGTGGCGCCGCAAATCCTCTCGGCCCTCCTGGCCGAAGACAAACCTCCGCACGACACCACTCCGCCTCGCCGGCGATGGTGCCCTCTCCTCCGCCGCGGGAACCACGAGCCTAGGCTCCCTCCACCGGACCTCGCACGCGGAGCCCGTCGCTCGTCGCGCCCGCTTTCACGTGCGGAGCCCGCCGCCCATGTGGGGCCCTCCGCTCGCCGCTGCTCGCCGCCGGACCTTGCACGGGGAGCCTGCCGCGGGCCGCGCTGGCATCACGCACGAAGCCCTCCGTCCGTCCTCACTTGTGGATCCCGCCGCCGGCCACCTCCGTGTGCATGACGCCGCCACCATTGCAGCTCCCAAGGTCCACGGCTGCGGGGTCGGGGAAGTTGGAGACAACACCGCGGCGGGGGTCCTTGGGCTCGCCGACCTCGCCCGCCTCATCGGGGAGCTCCATGAGGGCGAGGTCCGCGCAGAGCTGGGGTTGGTGCCAGCGAGGAGCGCCGTAGCGGCAGGTTCCGCGTGCGAGGTCCGGCTGAGGGCCCCTTGCGAGGTCTAGCAGCGGTCACGGGCGCCACGAGAGCCGACGGGGTGAGCGGCGGACTCCATGCGTGTGGCGGAACCGCCCTGCTTAATCCAAACTAAGCACACCTACCACCTCTGGCTCGCAGTGCACTTAGGCCAGACTAAACCCGGTAGTCCATCGAGAGTCCTTCGGGCTCTCGATAACACCATTTTCCGAAGAACCGACATCAAACACATCCGACCCTCGAAGGAGCCACAACAATTACATCATCACAGGCAGTTGAAATAGAGAATAATAGACTTAATTTACAAACCAAATATAGGAAATCAAATACATGTCCAAATATAGCGAAAGCGAATTCAGAGTATATATATATCAGAAGCGTTTTCAAAATATCTCGCAGCGGAAATCATGATACTTAGTAGTCCTCATGCAGCGATGAACAAGGCAAGTAGCGCCGAGCCCACCGGCACTACCACCTCCAACACAGATGCCCAGATGTCGCCAGTACCTGTAATCCAAAAGTAATTACTCAGTAGGACTTAATGGATGGGGCTTACGGCTGACGCAAAAGCTTGCTTACTAATCATGTGGATCCTTAGATGTTGATTATTAAACAAGGTCATGTTGACATAAGATAGCAGGATTTGACAGCTACTATCTATTTACCATGAAGATCATTTATATCATAAAGTAAATACTTGCATGAAAGTAAAACATAAGAACCCATTAGTAACTTGCATAATATCCAAGATATACCTCTATTCTACACAGGTCCCATCCCAAGAATCATAGCGCCCCCATCCAACCCTTGGGAGTAGCCGTCTCAGAAGCGATACCACGGTACGTCGGGTCAGCCCTCCCTCGACCTCAAAGCACCTCCCAAGTCCATCAGCCTCCTATCGGTGGATGGGCAGCACCATGAATGGTGAGACGGATCATACACATCCAAGCATGTTGTATTTGAAAAACATGAATATCAGCATAAAGTATTTAAGTTATTACTACGTTCGAACGTCAAAGGCATTGGCATTCTCACACCTGGTGAGCATCAGCGATTCGAATCGATTTGTTAATTCCCGAGAATAACTAAAAATGCCAGGGGTATATGCTTACTAGCCATCGTGTTTCCACATATAGCCCCCATCTCTACTTGTCTCATCCCAAGTTCGATTCCAACCCGCCACTTCCCCGGGTTTAGCCCCCATGGAGCGTTACCTCGGTGCGTCGGGTCCAGCCCTCCCATGAGATAAGCGCCCCTAGTTCCATGGTAGGAACAAGTCTCTGTTCTTCGGATGGCACAAGTAAGACTTTCACCGGTCCATTATCCCGGATAAGCACCTTAGCAATGTTATGCCGACCAATAGGCGAACAACGGACGGGCCTTAAACGACTCGGGCGGAGTCCACCATACCTTGCCACATCATTTTTCACAATATTCCCATAACTCCGCCCGATCTCTATTTCAAACATAGCATATAATAATCTTCCATAAGATTTTTGGTTTTGAAAACACCTACGCGACGAATGACTCCATTCACTCGTGTCTCTCGTACCTAGCAATTCTAGGCAACTCGTCCTACGAACTCTAATATATAGGTGCTAGGACCAGGGCGGCCAAGGAGTCTAATGCAATTGGTTCCAAACAACTCCTAATGCAGATGCGTAAGCATTCATCAAGCATATTTGCTAGGTAAAGCATGGTCCTGCCTACCTTTGCTTGTTCTTAAGAAAACCAACAAACTAAACTAGGTTAGTTTGCCGGGTTGTGGGGCTTTGTCCCAGGCAACCCCTTGAAACAGGTACGGATGAAATCAGCAACCCTTCATCTTCAGGTTGGGAAAGAACCAATTCCTGGTGTAATCCGTTGTACGGCTCCTCGACCAATAGTGGCTCCTGCGTTGGTCCTTTTTTCGCGGAATCTATATGCACGATAGATTATGCAAGTGAGTGTAAGAGATGCATTGGTATAGGTTATATGTATGACATGGTGCGACCATGAGTGCAACGAATGCAAATGTAGGTATGGGGTGTAAATAAAACACAAGGCACGTCAAGTAGTTAGTGACGAGATGACTAAAGCATGCTTAGTCCAATTACACCCCATACTAGAAAACTTAACAACTTTGCTAAAAAATCATACAACCCATCACTACATTTTATTTTTGAAGTTATCAGGAGTTAGTGTCTTATATGTATACACAGTCCCTATCATACTAGTAGCACACCTGATTTTTCACGGAATTGACTATGCATCCTAGAACCACTTTCTCATTTTATTTAATTAAGCATGTGGTATTTTGTCATTTTCAAATCAGCAGCCTAAACCTACAGGCACAACCTCAAACTTTACCAGCAAGCTATCCATACTATATAAAGTCCATGAAAAATACCAGAGGTCATATTTGAGCATATCTTATATAGCCTTCATTTTTCAAGTTAATTAAATACACAAAACACATGCATAAGGGCAAAACAGTAATTAAACAGTCAATGCTAGGGTTACCAAAAATCACACGGTACCTAGAAGCCATAACAAAACTACTGTCTAAGTTTCATAATTTTCGGAGTTCATTTGGTCCACTTTTACCATTTATTAACCCTCACATGCATGCAACTTAAACAAGGGCAAAACAGACTTTTCACACATCCACATCATACCTATCCTGTAGATCTACTCCTAAGGAACCCATAGCCACTAAGTTTGTCCATTTTGGATTTTTCTATGAATTGTTCTGATTTTTCAAAGTCTTCAGCTTAAAATAAATGCATTTCAAACTAAATTCACATAGACCAGGGACCTAAACAAGATTAACTATACACTTCAAGGGCCTCCGCGTAAGATCTGTGAGACACAGTGCATAGTGCATCAAACGAGAACGCGAAAACATGAAAGCACAGGGGCTAAATCGCAAATCCACCTCTTCTTCGTCTTCCTCTCGCCGCGGGCGTGACCGGCGCGCGCAGGAGGGAAAAGCGCGGCTGCGCCTGCGGCGGTGGGGCCGGGCTTGGAGCCGACGCCCACGGGCTTCCTTTCCCCCTTGGTCTAGTGGTCGGAGGTGTAGAGGACAAGCGAGACGGCAACGGTGAACCGGCGGGGCGATGGCGCACGGGATCCGGTGGCCGCGAGCTTGAATCTCGCAGCTCCGGCAATGGGGGAGGACGAGGATGGGTGTGAGAGCTCCGCGAGGAGATGGCGCACGTGGCGGAGGTGAAGTGGAGGTGCGGGGATGGCCGGAGGGAGGCCGTCCACGTTGAGCTCTAACTCGACCCGGGCGGCTATGGCGATGGTGCGCGGGGGGGGGGGGGTTAGATGCGTCGGCGGTGGACGAGAGCTCAGGGGAGAGGTGGAGGGTGGTGAGGCGAGCGCGAGGCGCTCTTCGGCAAGGCTCAAGGCGGCTTGAGGTGGCGGTTGCTGTGTGCCGCCGCGGCGGCAATGGCGGCGGGCACACTGCGCTTGTGGAGGGGGAGGCGGAGGGAGACGACGAGGTCTAGCGTATTGGACGCGGGAGGTGGAGGCGGGTGTAACGGCGGGGGTCTGGAGGCGCGGGGAGCAGCGGAGCGGCCGGTGTGAGCTCACCTCCGAGCTCGTCAATGGCGGCCGTGGCGCTCTGAGCGGGAGGAATAGGCGAGGGAGAGGGGAGCGAGTGAGAGAGCGAGGCAGGTTGAGGGCGTGGAGATGGCCTGGAAAGCGAGCGCGGCGTCGGCCACGTGCGGCGCGGGCAGAACGCGGCCGCCGCGTGGGCGCGTCGGAGCGGGGAGGAGGAGCGTGGGCGCGGCGGTGAACTTGGTCCATGGACCACGGGCTGCTGACAGGTGGGACCGAGTGAGGGGCGGAGGTAATGGTCCAATGGACCGGGTGCACCGAGGCGCGGGATTGTGGGCCACATGGGCGCATGTCGTCATCCGGCCGAGGCGGGAAACGGCCGCATGGGCCCCACGTGTCAGTGAGACGAGGAAAAGGAAAAATCCGGGAAAATGGAAAAACTTGGTTTGACTGCAGAAATCTTGTTTGTATTTCGCATTTTTGGACATCCTTTGGGCCGATTTGGATGAAACTCAAAATACAAGAAGTGTTCAAAATTTATAGCTCTACAACTTTCTTATAGACATTCATGCCATGTTCTATACAGAATCATGGTTTAAATTTGAATTTAATCTACTGACTCATGTTTGACTAACAGGACAGGCCAGTTTTAAAATTCTAAAAGTCCACCTTATGATCATTTTCATGAAAATACTTTTATACCAATGTTGTTCAGAATTTCAAGATCTACAACTTTTTCAATTGGAGTTTTGCAAGATTATGGCTGTAGACCAATTAAAATTTGAAATTACTAAACAAGTCAAGTTTGGACAGAAATCATGTGCTGACAGAAAAAGCCCCAAAACTCTATGCAAACCTACATACATGTCAAAGCACCAATTAACAAGTTGTTCATCCTTAAATTATCTACAAATTTGTCAATATGAGTTTTTCCCAGATCTCAACAGAAACAAAGTTATAACTAAAAACATAGCATTACACATAAAATGAACAAGGTTTTGATTTGTAGTTTAAACCAACTTTATTTCCAAATGCACACACACATGCTATGCCAGGGTGCTTAAGGATGAATGCTCATGTATGATGAATAATTTTGCACTTGAGATGCCTGGGGCATCACAATGCGCGAGGGCCGACGCGGCGAGCCACGGGCGATGTCGATCCGGCGGAGGGAGCCGCGCACGACAGAGGGCCCCGCATGAGGTCTAGCGGCTGCAGCGGGTGTCGTGCCGGAGGTTTGTCGCCAGTGAGGAGGGCCGAGGGGATTTGTGGCGCCACCGGGGAAGACAGCTATGGCTGACATGTGGGCCCACCGCCGAATGGCACTGACATGTGGGCCCTCCAGTGCCACGTCACGCAAAACCACCACCAAAACACCCGAGGGATGTAACGTGGCCGGTTTTACAAGTTGAAGGACACGCTATTCCTAGTTTTGCGGTTTAAAGACGAAACCTGAACTCGGCCACAAGTTGAAGGACCCGTGGCGGATTTTTTCCATAACAAAATGCTGCATAATGTCCTCGCGGGCTCCCCCGGTGATGGGCCTCATGCAGGACCATTTCGCAGCCTGCCCGGACAGGGCAGGGCATGCGGACGCGAGTGCTGTAGTGCTGCACTGCACAATGTGCGTTTGAATGTGCGATGTGGAGATTGAGAGCTGAGCTCTGCTCACTGGATAAAATGATACTACTTGTACATATGATGATCCATTTCATATAAGCACCCCCCTTTTTAACCAGTTCATGATTTGCAAAGATGCCTGTACGTACTCCTCAAGGACGACAGGCAATGCCATCTTGTGATGATGCTCTGTCTCTGCAGCCGTTCATTTGCTGCCAGGGAACTTTTATGGGCCTCGACTAGAAGTATGGTTATATAAAGAGACAAAAACGCTCCTGTGGGAAACAAAGTTGTCGAGGGCTTCATATCGAAATGGCCTGAATGATGCGGCAACTCTTGGTCTGTTTTGTTGGCTGCTTAAGCTTGTAGCTATAAATTACTAGACTGTCTGTCTGCCTCTTTGTGCTGGATTATTTATCTTGGTTTGAATGAAAACAGTTAATTTTCATTCACGCGAGGGATCCCTGGTTTACCCTTCTCCAACGCCGATGCCGCTGGTTGACATGCAGTTTTGGCAAAACAGCAGTGACGTTCGAGTTTCTGCGCCTGATGTCTCTGGAGGCTATTTGTCTGTTGGATTTCTCGTAATCTTCAGTTCTCTTGGTGCAGGAAAGTTTCTGTGATTTTCGCAGAGATGTAGTAGGAAGCATCAATGTGTGTGGCTGGTTTGCTAGCATCATGTTGATCGCCGACCTCATTCTTCTGGAAAAATTTCGTTTCTTTTATGTTCCAGAAATAAAACTGAATTTTGTACCAGGAATGAGTGGTGCTGACAACATCGACATCTGCAAACGACAAACTGTTCTATTCTTTGTCTGCGTCTAATAAGATTCAATTCAAGGAATTTCGGTCCGTAATCAAAATTTGAGAGTTGCTGCAAGCAGCAAAACTTTCCTTTGACATGGCTTGGTAGCAATCGGATGAGAAGCACCCGCTGCGTAACTTCATGGGTCAGAAGTAGACGGCGACGAAGCCCAGTAAACGGCGAGCCCGACCACCAGGCGCGCCGGTAACTTCTGATTTCTGAAACGAGCCGACGATCTTCAGTTCCCTGTCTGCTCTGGAAATCTGGAGAAGACGGCTGGTTCTCAGTACATACAAAACCATCTTCTTCAGAATCTTTATACAAACATGGGAAGCACAATGGATAGATTCTGATACAAGGCACATAACCCTACATTGTATTAAACACATTGCGCACGACGGGAAGAAGTTGCAAACTCTCTGAACATATGCTTTTCTTTAGTGGAAATGTTACCCTCGCTTCATCGCAGCATAAAGCGTTTCTTATAGCATCACAGTACACAGTGCGTCCGTCACAAAGTTCAGACGGAGCTCACGAACTAAACGTATGTCAAACTTGAACAGATATTGTTATTAATTCTTAGAATGGTTGCTGGCTACCGGACAGTTAGCAATTTTGTGACACCCAGCATGCTAGCGTAATGCTGCAGTTTGAAACTTGCTTCGCTGAAACTATAGTTTCAGAACGTACGCACTTCAGGTTTCGGACCACCCGTCACCTTCGTCATCAGTTTGTTCTGCAGTCACAGAATTAAGACGTATGCTCTCAGAAACCTCATGGTGTCCAGCATGTACTTTGAACTGCACCTGAGATGCAGGTCAATAATGCAAACTGAAGCTACTCCACAAGCCCACATTTCCCCTTGACTAGCATGGAGATTAGAAGGATCATTTATGTACACTAACAGTATCAAATCACCTTGATAATGGCCAGAGCATCAGTCAATGCTTCCTCGAAGCCCCTTATCTCATTCATGTTCAACTTGTTTACATTTGCTTCCATGGCCCTGAAATTTAATTCCTTCGACAATTAGATGGAAACTAAGGAAACATAGGTCATCATCTTCGATGAGAAACAGTGGTTTCATAAAGTGCATGTGTTCCATTACCACTGATCAATCATAATTAGCAGATCAGATAACGAGCCTACAGCTGTCCACTCATTCTGAGAAAAGAAAACACAAAATATACCGTGAGAACTCATAGAAAGTATATTTGTCCTTGATTAGAAATCAGCGTATTCAACATGTGAACAAATGAACTGTATAATGTTCAGGTATCAAGTCATGAAAGGAATTCTTATACTAAGCACCTTGAATCAATAATTGTGCAGATGCATTCCACCAGCTAGAACAGAGTGAAGTATTGTTCGTGGTTATGAAGAAAAATTCAGCACATATAGCTTTACGACATGGTTCTCTCATAAATAAGTAAAATAACAGCAGACTTTTCCTTAAACTACGTCCAAAGAAAAGGCATCAAGCCATCATGATACAAGATCCATCTATATCCAATACGGGAGGTTTATTCAGCTATCTCTTCTCTGTTGCAACTTGTAAGGCAAATTAAATTGAGACACGAATCTTCATGAAGAATTGGATGTGGACATTTATTTCCTTTTGTTTTACATCTGGCTAATATAAGAACACAACAAGAGGCTTGGCATCAATAAACATAGCTTGGGTGAAGAGAGGATGTGTTTGGGGTTAACGCTAAGGGACCAATCAAGACATTAGGAGTCAAGGAATGCTAAACATACATCTTGTTGAACTATAAGAAACTTGAGGTGACTTATGATATCAAGTTGAGAATTGATCACATGGCTTAAAGAGCTACAAGTAACTAAGGTCAAGGTGTTGGTTCAAGGGGGGAAAAGGGCATGCCAAGAGTTGAGGTTCTAAGAGTGACAAGAAAACAAAGTCATAAACTCAAATCATACACTCAAAGAGTCAAAAGGGATTGAAGTGGACTAGTTATGTGTCAACTTTAATTGATCTCAACTGCATAAGCTAGAAGTGTCTTCGGTCATCAAGTGTTTTAAAACAAGTCCAGGACACAAAAGTCAATGCAATGCAAACCTATCAAGGAAAAAATATAAATCAGCCAACGTTAAGTGAACGGATAGTCATGTGCTCAATAGGTTGAACTAATTATACTATTGTTATTAGTCGAGTTAGCTATAGCTCAAATTAGGCTTAGTGAAGCTGAATAGACTGGATACTAGATACCATAATGATAGAAGAAATGACCTAGCTGGAGTTTTCTTGGGATACTACTAGTGATGATTGGATAAATGAATAGACCATATATTCCGGTGAGGAATGAATTAAGGGCGCCAAAGAAACATTGGGACAATGTACATAGGGCCTGAAAAGTTGAAGATTCAAAAACAATGTACATAGGGCCTGAAAAGTTGATGATCTAGTGTGGTTGTCAGCAGATCAATAGAAGAAGAAGGTGAAGCTAAAGGTTTAGCCAAGTGTATGGATTAAAAGTTCTAGTAATATAGAATATGTGGTGACTAGAGTATTACTAGAGAACCCTTTGTTAATAAGAGAGAACAGCAACACACTAGGGAACTATGCGCAATGTTGATTAGGTAAGGTGGACAATAATGTTATTACTGACAGTCTAGGACTCGATATGATTGGTGGATGAAGAAGTTAAACTATCCGCATCACATGGGCGATTCTTCAATCTACAACAAGGCCAAGGTTTTCACTTGATCTAAAATAGTCCAAGGAGAGTATTTTGGTGTGGGTTCTTCCCATCTCTTCATCAGTTGGTTGGCCCTATGAAACAAATAGGTCCAATACTGCATAGGTGAGACTAGGATATTTAACCCTTATGCGCCACATTGTCCTTGGTACTTGAACACCATCCTCTCAAAGTGGATAATTGGCAATGGTATGTAGAGGTCTAGAGGCCTAGAGTTTGGTATGATATAACTTCTCATGAGGCCCCTACCAAGCACACCTATGTCGACGATTTCGTTCATTAGGAATCTTGATTCTGAAGAAGATCAATATGAAAACAGACAAGAAAATGTGCATCAGTTCAAAACCCTACATTGGGTAATTGCCCTACGTCAAGCTAGATCTTGTAAGTGTCCAATGACTACACTAGGGGCTAGGTTTAGATGTGTTTGTAGGCTATGTTTCTGTAGATAAAAAAGGTACCTACCCATCTATTTATAGTCAAACGATCTTACCTTACAAGTTGGATTGTCAACTATTAAGGACTATATCTAGAACTGATTCTTTTCCCTAAATAGTCCTCGGCATCCTGCAGTGCATACCAAGAATACCTTCTGTTGATAGCTTCTTGAACATCACAGAAGTATGGTATCTTCATATATGATGTGGTAAGTAGTTTTTTTCACTAACGGCAATGTTAGTATAGCAAGATTATGATATATAATAAGATGAAGATACATAAGTTAGATCAAAGATCAACTCTAAATATAATAATTCTCATTGATCGCGTTGTCCATGTACACCATGTTTAATTAATCCGTTTTTAGCATATTTAATCTGTGGTGTAGTCTAAGTATTCGCTAAATGAAGGGTGATCGACTATTTAACTTTTAGAGTTTAGACTAACATTATTGATAATTATATGTGATGAAGGAACAATATATGTGTTGGTTCACAATGAAGATATGAAAACAAATATTTATTTATGAGTTGGCATTAAGATTTAAAATTATAAGAAAACATGTTTAGTTGAATAAAGAAACATGCATTATATATGAAAATTGGAGAGATTTTACATTGGTTGAAAAGGTACCCATCGGTATCAGACGGTACCACCATTTTTGTTAATTTTTAAAAATGTTTATGCCCTTTGAAGAATTAAAAAAAAAGTATGGGTACCGGTCACACCATTTTTTGTGACCGTCTGATACCAGTACCGTGGTACCACCTATTTCTTAATCGTTGGATCTCATCTGATGGACAGTTCTTATTTTTTCCAACCACCATAAAAATTGTAATAAAAAAATTGTACATCTCTCAATAAATCAACAACCTTGTGGTTGGCAAAGTTTATTCTGTAAGCATCTAAATGCATCTAAATGCTCAAATAACCATTCAAAATTTTGGCAAACAAGAGTCAAAAGAAATTAAATTCTAATTGCTATTTAGCAATAACCTTATAGATGGGATGGTACGGACTGTCTCGTGGCTCAGTATTGAGATCGATGGCTTTGTTAGCAAGGTCCTGATGTTGACTAAATATTTCTTCAATGCTGCAAGAAAGAGTGCAAGTAAAACAGAAGTTAAATTTATAGTAACGGAATGTAAAAATGGTGTACGCATAGAGAGGAAATAGGTTGGCAACAATTAACTGTATATGCTCCGATTCATGAACTAATGTACTTTATTGGTGCAAAACACAATACACTAGCTACTGCACAAACTCGATTGACACAGAGGACAACATATAATCTATCAAAATAGTATATCAAATAATTCTAGCCGCACAAATGAACTTAGCCAAAAAAATACTTGAATTTGCAAGATCGCTCTAACAAAACTACATGAAGTTCTGATTCTACACCAGAAGGCTATCTGTACATATTAGACAGTATTTTGGTTAGTTGTCCTGTTGAATAGTTCGAAGGCACATTGGTACCAATGCCTTGGTTTGCATTTATTTGCGCATGTATCTTATGCATGTTTTTGAACTAGCTAGGACATATGCATATCATCAATCAATGAAACATTCAGCCTATTATTATTAGTACCTGCGCTGGATATATATGTATATTATCAGTATTAGTATTTAGTTTGTCACCAGACAAGTAATAGGTGCGGAGAAAATGCAAATCCAAACAATTAAGAACGTCAGTTCCCAAACAAGAACAATAACACGCTGGCCTCTCAGGACACAGCACAGCAACCAAGAAAAAAATTGTCATTCGGAGGACCAACCAAATAATCTAGTTCATTTCTTATTAAAACTGTATGTCCTAAACATTGCATCCGGAGGTAGTATTTCATAATATATAATCCGGAGGCATCATAAATTTTTATCTTTCTTATAAATTTTCTTAAATTAGTTTGATCTAGATCAACTGTGCGGTTATTTTTTTTGTCAATGGAGAGGGTAGCAGTGAGATTATATTTGTTTGGCCGCTCGTGCTCCTTGCACATCTCCCTATGCACAAGTCAGCAGGGAGGACGCACAGATTGAGCTTATCCGATCCGCAGCGAACAGGTCAACGTCAGCAAGTGCAACTGTGTGCAAGGACGCAGGTAGCCAGGTACTAGCCACTAGGTAGAAACAGGGAGAACAAGAAACTCCAATAAATTTGAAGCGAGGATGGTGCAGCCTTGCCCCTTGTTAACCATGCATGGTAATTAAACGCGAGAGGAAATTAATTAATCAGCTTCACCTGGAGCCGGCGGAGGCGAACTGGTAGAAGCGGCCGGCGGGGGAGAAGACGACGAGCGCGACCCGGGCGTCGCAGAGCACGGAGAGCTCGTGGGCCTTCTTGAACAGCCCGCTCCGGCGCTTGGAGAAGCGCACCTGCCGGCTCGTCCGCTCCTCTATCCGCCGCAACACCACCCGGCCGCGCTTCCTCCTCTCGGCCCCCTGCTGCTTGCTCGAGCCGTCGTCCCGCTGCTGCTGCTGCGGCGGCGGCAGCAGCTGAGGCTCCGTCGTCCTCCTCGCGGCCTGGGCCACCACCTTCTCCTCCATTGTTTCTTGATTTCTTTCTCGCCCAACAGCAACCAATGCAGCCTAGCTCCTCTCTCGCGGTGCGCAGGGCTCGATCGAGCTGCCTGACACCTCGCAGATGCGATGCGACTTGCGACGAAGACGACAACGGCGCGGCCGACGACAGATCGTCGTCGCTCGGCCGCAGGATATATAGAGAGCATCGGATCGGATCGGAGCGAGAATGTACAGTAGCGGGCGAGGCGAGATGGATTCTTGAGAGAAAGTTGTGGATGTGGGAGCAGGAGGAGATGGATTCCATTCATGGCTTCCCGACCAAGGGTTTTAAAGTCTACCGCGGCATCCCTCCCGTCCTCGCTCTCAGATGACGCCCTCGGTGACGCCCTTCCATCGGACAGATGACGCGTTACGACACGCCATTGGCTCTTGGCTGGCCTGGGTGGTCCATGCCTCCATGATGCTGCTGGCCAGCGCGTGGATGCTTTTGAGTCGTGCCCAATGGGCCGGCCCGAAGTACGGCACAGTCCGAATCGTACCCGTGCCGTGCCGGCCCAACCCTAGTGTAGTGTCTGGGCCGAAGCCAAGGCACGCTGTGTCGGTCCGGCACGATTATATTTTTAAATTTTTTTATATCAATGTGTATATATGATAATATATTATTTCGTTATAAATACAAAAGAAATCTGGTTGGAGTGGCCAGCGCAGTTGGCTTAGCGTCTCCACCCTGGAGGTCTGGGGATGAAAATGCTTTCAGAAACGTATATATTTATGTAATAGCATAATTCTTTATCATTAAAATTACATATCTACAACTTTGTAGCTTTTTTTTAAAAAAAATAAATGATCTATTCGTAACTTTAAATTTCATATTTAAAATACATATACTTTGGATTGAAAAACTTTAAATTTATACGACTCAAAACGCATCTCTTTATGTCAGGTAGCTCATTAGAATATTTATATCTACAAATAAAAACTTTTAAATTACATATTAAAAACCTTTGACACATATGTTTTTCAGGTCAAATAATAAAATCTTTATAGGCTGAATTTAAAAACTTTCAAATTATATATTGAAAAATCTGTAGAAGAAATTAAAAAACTTTCTAATCACATGATAAATATTCATACTTAAAATAAAATACTTTCATGTTACACAATTGAAAAATCCAAATTATCTATTCACAAAAATTGTTTCAATATACATATCAGGAAAACTTTGTATCCACGATTCAAAATTATATATTAAACAACTTTATACATTCCTAACTATCAAATAATATATTCACAATATTGGATCACCTATCCACAACGGAAACTTTTTTATTATTATTCAAAAACTTTGTAGACCTCTATGTTTTAGGTTACATATATAAACCTTTGTATCTACAAATAAAAGATTTTTGAATCATCTATACCCCCTCTGTCTCGATTTATAGGTCGTTTGATTTTTTACACTAAATTTGACTTGCTTGTCTTATTCAAAAAATTTCATAATTATCATTTATTCTAATGTGATTTAATCAAATTGGTCAAACTTAGTGCCAAAAAAGTCAAATGACTTATAAATTGAGATGTTGGGAGTATATGCTAAACTAAATCACAATAAGAATAAATGATAATTATAAAATCATTTGAATAAGACAAGTAAGTCAAATTTGATATCAAATATATGATACGATGGACTTAACGTTGTAAAATAGGATTTACAAAAAACTACTCCCCCCATTTACGAATATATAATATGGTTAACTTTTTCTATAGTTTTAATCATTTGCTTTGTCTAAACATGTAAAATAATAAATTATACTCAATACAACTACCTTTACTGGTAAAACAAATCACCACAGAGTAAATAATAGTTTATAATCTTTAACAAGATGAATTATTACGACTATGAGAAAAAAATCAAACGCATAATATATTTGTGATCGGAGGGAGTATAAATTCTACTTTTTTCATGATGCACTTTAATCATGGAATATATGTTCGCATTTGCGCTTGGTCAAATGACATGTTGAAAAAATAATGGTATAAAATCATTAAAAAGTAGAGATTACTGTAACAAATAAATACATTATCAAGACAGTTCATACAAGGCTTAATGAAAATAGAATTGGTGTTTTAGACGATTTTCTATTAGGTTTATTTAAATTAATAGCTTTTACTAAGCTATAAACTAAAACAACAAATAATCGTGCAATACATAAAACATCACACGGTTCTCATATGTCTTTTAGACTACAAAATTGCATAGTTAAGATCTTTAGACTACGAAAGTGCTCTAATTGATGTGCGGAAAAGACATGTGCCACAATACATGTTGACGTGTACGATATGTCCCACAATAAAGTGGCCATGGAGGGGATGTAGCCTTACTCCCTGAAGACAGCATGTGAACATTGTGGAAAGATGTTCTTGCCATTCCATTGGATAGCACGGTACGCCCTCAAGGCTTTTACACTGTTCATGAATCATGAATAAGGTTGAGGGATTTTTTTTTTCACAGGGAGTGGATAAAGATGGAGTTGAGGCATAGGGTAAAAATAGTTCCAGTTGTTGGCTCCCAAATACTTTCAATTAAAGGTCTGTTTGATATATGGCCAAAACTATAGTCTAAATTTAGTCATGGCTAACAACTATTTTGGCCATGGCCACAAATTTGGTCACAAGCCAAAAGACCTGTTTGGTTCGAGGTCCTTAGTGGCCAGGCCAAAGCCTGTGGTCTGACTGTGTTTGAATCTATAAAATTATATTTTATAACTTGATTTTCATCTATATATTTTATTTCGCTATGCATAAACCATACAAATAAATAATTTATTGTTTTGCTAAATTTTAATTTAAAATCAAATATAATTTGACTGTGACCAAACTTTGATCTGACTGCCCAAACATGCCGATCACCGGCCGCCGGGCCCCATCAGCCCAATGCACACACTAGGCCCTTTGGTTGGGGGCGGCTTGGGCGGGATGCCTGCTGGTTGGGCCACCGCAGCACGCTGCCGAGAAGAATGCTCCCGAAGTCAAATGGTCCATAGCACTGTAAGAATTTTTAGGCCTTTGGCCGGGCTTCTACCGGCTACCGTGCAACAGTACAGAAGTTGGAAGAAGCTTCTTTCCACCGGTTCTGGGTAGATGAAATGGCTCTGTGAGAGCGCAAATCGTGGACGGAGAGAAGCCGAAGCCGCGGGCAGGTGCCGACGGCCGCGGGCAGCCCGTGTCGAGGTGGAGCCGGAGCCGCTGGCTCTCGTGCCAAAGGGGCCCTTAGTATCGAGACCGGGCCAACGCGCAAACGAACAAGCGCCAATTATATTAGGGATGATTTGCTCGGTTGCTCCTATCGAGGAAGAAAAACAACACTGCGGACTGCAGTTATCTAGATGACGTGCCTATCTAGATTTCTTAGAGATGTGACTGCTTGTTCCCCCTCCCTTTTCTTTTCGAAAGTAAGACTGCCCTCATTTGCATAGCATTTCTAGCTTTGTTCTGAATGAAATTATTTTAATTTTGACGTGCTTTTTTCTATCTCCATTCTCGAATGTTGCTGACAGTGTCAAAACAAAAAAATTGTTGATGGCTAGTTTATTTTTAAACTAATAAGTGTCAAATAAAAACGAATTGGAGGGAATACTAAAATATATCAAAACCTATTTGGTGGAATAAACATTAACATTTTCTACTCCCTCCATCCCAATTTGTAAATTGTTTGACTTTTTTAACACCAAATTTGACTTCCTCATCTTACTAATAAAAATCATAACTATCGTTTATTTTTATTGTGATTTAGTTTAGCATCCAAATTTAAAAGTTCATAACACCACCCCCGCGTCGCTCTCTCGGGCGACTCGGGGGCGACCCCACACCGCCGTAGCCAGCCCCCCCCCCTTCCCCCCGCCCCGGCAACCTTAGCTCGGCGGCCGCCGCCGCCGTCGCTGGCCGGCCAGCGACGGCGCCACAAAGTTGGTTCCCCGCGGCTCCTTTTCCCCTCCCCTCTCTTCCTCTCTCTTCTCTCCTTTCCCCGCCCCCCACCATTGGTCGCCGCCGTCGCTACCCTACCGCCGTCGCCGGATCTGCGTTGCTCAGGTCCGGATCTACCTTTTCCCAGCGTCGGTCGCCGCGCCGTCGTGGCGTTTGGACGCCGCGCCCTGCCGGCGCGTGCTGGTCAGCTGGGGTGCCCCCGCGCTGGCTGCCGCGCGGCGGCCGCGGCGCCCGCCGGTCGCGCACTGGCAGACCTAGCCGCCCGCGCCGCCGCGGGTTGGACGTGGTCGGCCGCCTGGAGGCTGCCGAGCTCCCGCATCGGGCGCCATCTCGGCGTCACGCCGCGAGATGCCGGCCTCGTGCCCGGTCAGGCTCGCTTCTTGGCGTGGGTTTGCCGCCTCCAAGGTGCGCCGCCAGGGCCTGGCGCCGGATCCGCTCGTCGCCGCCAAAGTGCGTTGGCCGCGGCCGCCGTCGCCATGGATCTCTCCGTCCTCCTCGCTCCTGTTGTGGTGTTGTTGATGTCTTGGGTTGAGCATGTGCTCCCTGTTGTTGGATCATCGGGTGGACGCTTGGCTCCCCGGCTCTAGGGTGGATGCTTTGCTCCCTGTTCGTTCGGCAATCAGTCATCGTGGCCGCCGTGGTTGTCGTCCTCTTGCTTGGAGCCCAGTTGAGGCAGAGCTACTGGTTGGAGTCCAGTTGAGGCGAGGTTGCTGCAGAGGTGGTGATGTTGCTGTTGCGGTCTTTGTGTGCCAAATGGTTGGGATCGGGGGGCAAGGGTGATTCGAGCGAAAGCTACGTCGCCGGCTCTGATTCGGTGTTGATAACGACTTCGTCTTCGACGTAGTTTTCCCTACTGGGGGCGTTATCAATGTAGCCTTGCCCTCTTCAAGCGAAAGCTTTGTGTCGATGACAGCAGCGCTGCGAGCGTCGCTTCCTTGTTGAAGGTGTCATCCTCTTTCTTCCCTCCGTTTGGTTTCACCTTTAGGCTTGGAGTAGCTTTGATTGTCTCGGTTGGCACTTATGTGTTGGGTGGCTTCTCTCTTTGTACTAGATGACACCCCGCGCGTTGCTGCGTGAATTGTGTAATGTTGTATTTGTAAAAAGTATAAGATAAATTCTCTGGGAATAGCTGCGGAAATTTGAGTCATACCGGCGTATTTGCCATAGAGAAGCACTATACACGTGAAGCCACAAAAAAATCAATATAAAGATATAAATAAAGGCTTTAGTGGATGATGATGTGGCATAGACTTAATGGGCTCCGGAGAGATGACGTTGCTTCACGCATGTTAAGATAAATAGGTAGTGGGGGCAAGTGATACCGGCGTATATGCCATAGAGAAACACTGTACACGTGAAGCCAAAAAATAATCAATATAAAAATATAAATAAAAGCTTTAGTGGATGATGATGTGGTATGGATTTAATGGAGTCCGGAGAGATGACGTGGCTTCACGCATGTTGAGAGAAATAGGCAGTGGGGGCTAGCTATTTAGATATATAAGATTTGTCTTTTTCATGGTTCGTAAGCCGTGCCTTACTCTCTATAGCTGTAATTTGCTACCTTCTTAATACAAAGACGTGCTTCGCACGTTCGCCAAAAAATATATACTTTAGCTATGAATTTTTTTTTTCATATTTTTGTTTTGAATAAGACAAGTAGGCCAAACATAGTGTAAAAAAATAAACGACCTATAAATTTTAGCAAAGGGAGTATATAAACTTGGCCAAATTTAAGATAATTTGTCTTGAAACAAAACTAAAAGTGCACTAATCTTAGAATGGATGGGGTAGATTACAAAGTTTGAATAGATAGGGCAAACGGATATAGTATACCCCACTACTCTCCTCCACCTATAGATTTTCTCAGCCCTCCACCCCTAAAATGTAGATTTTCCTGATCCTCCATGCCAAAATTAATTTGGATATTCTCAAAGAGAGATAAAGATGAGAGGAGAAAGAATAGGGAGGGTAAAATAGTGAAAATAATTTTACCAGCGGCATTTTTTAGGTGATCAAAATTTGCACATGTCTATATAACAATATGATGGGTATGTGGGTATGTCTACGTGTCACGCGACTGATCATAAGGTTAGCCATCAGTCACATTTTTTACGCTATATATAAGATCATCATCCAACGGCTCACGAATGACTTTGGGGCTTTTACAAGGATAACGCCTAGCTGTCTTTGGATCATGTTTCTAGTCATCTGTCATCCTAGCAGCCCGTCAAATCATTGTAATCTCGTGAGACCTTTTTTAAGACAAAAACAGAACAAAAGATACAAAAGAAATGTATTAAAATACTAATTAACTAACATTGCAATATTAGTAACACGATCTGTTGACTGCTTGAGAGAAGCTACAAGGTTATCTATTGCCAAACAACAGGATTGGAATGAAAGGCCACCTGATAAAATGGGTATCCCCTAAAAAAAAGATAAAACGGATATGCTCTCCCATCCAGATAGACTTGGATACAAAACAAACACACAGGCAGACTCGATTTTCATTGAACACAACAACAAAGGATCACAGCCTTCTGCTGACGATCCAACGTCCGAAAAATTGACTGACGAAGAAGCAGCTGGTCAGTCGCTTGACAACAAGGATCTGTAACAATATATAGTAACGGACATTCTTTACTCGTCCATAAAGTCAATTATATTGCTAGAAAAGAAGATCCATAAAAAACGATATAGTTCAGATTTACCGCAGCACGTCGTATTTACCGCTAGAAAAGTTGTGATTCCACAAAGCTGCGACTTCAAATTTTTAGACCATCGAGTACGTGCCACTACCGCCGTCGATATGCTGTGTGGCACAAGGAAAGGACCATTTTATCCTCTCTCTCGCGCGCGCGCTGTTACTTGTTACTTGTTAGCCACATGCCTGTTGCTCAAGCTCACCACTAAAGAGCTTGGGGGGCTGGACATCAAGGATCTCAGGGTGCAGAAGACATGCCTGTTGCTGAAGCTGCTCCACCGCCTGCACACAGCTACTGAATCCTCCTGGGCGGCCTGGGTTAGAAGAAATGTGAACATGGGCACATGGCCACACTTGAAGGAAATGTGCATGGTGAACACGCTCGGCTATGCTCTAAATAAAAGGCATGCTGCCCCTCTATCAAACAATCACCTCCTGCGTGTTGGGCGATGGGCGAGGCGAAGCACGAACTTGTGGCATGCATGACTTGTGGAGGGGGCAGGACGATCTGGCGAGCCGCCTTCCATTCCAGCGCTCATCAGCAGTCACTGCAGCGCCAAGCAAATCAGTGTCCGTGAAGCTATGTCCGGTGGGGTCAAGCTGATCCCCCGCCTCAGCGAGCAGGCACGGCGAGATGACCCGGTGATGGTGTTAAATGAGATTCTAAGAAAGATCGGTGGAGCTGGACACAACACCTGACAAAACGCCTCTGCGTCTATGCTGATCGCAGCAGCAAGATGATCAAAAGCTAGCCACGGTGGTGGCCCTGATCCAGCGAGCTCTTTCGTCTGGAAAAATCGTGCCCCCCCAAGAGTCCAATTCTTTATTTGGATAGCTGCTGCTCAAGGGCAGGATTCAGGGCAAGTGTGCGGCTCCAGAAAGGGATCACAGAGGACGCCACCTGTGAAGTCTGCGGCTCCATAACTGTCCAACTCGCATCATGTTCCAATGCCCGATTGCTGAAGAATTTTGGAGGAAACTGGGCTTCGACACTGGATGATCTGCACGTACTGCATCTCCAGGCCGGAAAATGTTCCAGTGGCGGAATTCAACACCCTGATCTTCCTTTGCTGCTGGCAAATTTGGAAAACGAATGCGCCGTGGGGAGCAGGCTATCCCAGCCTATTGATGTAATCTCTTTGCCGTGTAATTTTCCATCATGTATCGAGGTTGTATTATCGTGGGCCGTTTCCGTGTGCCTCTGTGCTATCTTATCTTATCTTACTATTACTAGTAATGAGAGGCTATCGAAGCACGAATTACAAAGCGTCTTAAGAATAAGATAAATTTAGAAATTTTTAAAAAAAGTCAGAAACATATGTCCTTCCATAAAGTAGTATCCATTCAATAACAATATAATAATAATAATAATAATAATTAAAGGTTAAAAAACATGAATTGCGAAGCGCGTTAGAAAAAAGATAAATCTTAGAGATTTAAAAAAAATCAGAAACTTCTGACTTTCCATCGAGTAGTATCCAAAAATATACTGGCCATTGGATCTATTATATTTTCTAAAAAATTACCCACAATGCCATTGTAAAAGACCGTTAAAGTAACCCCTGAATTTTTATATAAATTACCTACCATACCATTATAAAATATAAATTAAAATAACCCTTTAAGTTGTATATAAATTACCCATCTTGCCATTATAAACGATGAATTAACTCTTAAATTTATATATAAATTACACACCAATTCATTGTGAAATATGAATTAAGTAACTCCCCAAATTTGCATATGAGTTACCCGTCATGCAATTATAAAAGATGAATTAAATCTACAATGGCATTATAAAAGATGGTTTCAGTATAATTTTATTCACGGAAAGTTATGCTGACATAATTTATTCCACTATAAAATCAAGATCGTAATAAACTTACATGATAAGTTTATTATACTATAGCTGTTTTGTTAATATAATTAATTAAAATTATATTATGAAAAAAAAAGAAAAGAAAAGAAAAAAAGAGAAAAAAGAAAAAAAAAAAGCACAGGGAAGGAATCGCTCGCTCCTCGGAACGAGCCGAGCGAGCGATTGCCAATCAGGAAGTGCGGTTTCTAAACCTTCACCTGCCCTTGAGCATCTTGAAACTCTCAAAAACAGTGATCAAGCAACATTCTAGCAGCAGCCCGTGAGGAGTAAAAGAATAAGATGCCGAATTAAAAATGAACATATAAATGTCGTTTAGCGTTTACTCTAAACAATAAAAATATTCATGGTCAGTGTGTGATTCTTTCACCACTGAATATGTACACTAAACAACAAATTAAATATACTTGGGATCCAGACCATGGTGCTCTCACCACCGAATAGAGTATATAAAATGATACTCCAGTACTTGAATATCTACCAGCCTGTATCGCAGATTATCATGGTTTTTGTAATATGCCCGTGTAAGAACATTGCCCTTTTCATGCATCAATTATTCCTACGCTACAGACTTTCCAAACGATGTGCAAATTTTCAATATGACAAACACCACAGTGCAGATATAGTGCAGCCAATTTCTACGAATACAGATTGATTTTGCAAATTTATCATGATTACAACATACTAATATGTAGCGCAGCCACAAACCCACAACATTCACAGTTTCATACACACGCTACATGTTATATTGCAGGCAAAGCACAGTCACGATCTTACACCCAATTTATTATTCGAGAATTAAATATAGTGGATAGTTCCAAGTTCACACAAATGTTACAGATTCAAGCCATGCAAGAATCTTAAAGTGGAACTGGCACTAGAAGCACACAACATATGGCTCCGCCGGCAGTAGCATCCTTATTATCTCAGAATCGCAGTATTTCTCTACATCATGGCAACCATGGGGGCAGGAAGGTGGTCATGCATGAGCTAGTCAGCGCCTCGGAAGGGTACCTGCAAACAAATGGCACATACAGCTGGAGGATCAACATTGACTTCATTACAAGATATACTGAGGGAAAAGGGCTTAATTATTAATACTACCTCTGTTTTTTTTTTTTTTTGATGCCGGGTAATAGAAATTAGGTCATTTTGCACTAAAGATGCTGTCCGAAATGTCATCAAAATGAAATTGGAGGTAGTACTGCTTTCTTATTTTTTGACAAATTAAAAGAGCACTACTTTCCTCTGGTTTTGTATTTAAAAAGGCTTAACAATTCACAAAATTACAGAAAAATTCCCTACTCTGTTATGTCAGATGGTTTGGTGGGATAAGTACATATACGGTAAAAGTAGGGCAAACAGGTAAACAGTAGCATTCTGTTTTGTAGCATTCTCATTTTGGTATCAGGAAAAGTACAGGACAAGACATCATTTTGATGATCCTGTGTGGATCAAACATGGAGATAAAACTAGAACAAGGAAAACATGTGATGATTTTTGTATATAGGCATTGAGGTATTGCACAAAATGTATCCTTTTATTAATTGCTTGGTTTAGAGTAGAGAGAGATCAGCCCAAGGAATGTACCCTATCTGAAGGGTTGGTTCACCAGTAGCGTCGAGGGGATGGAAGAATCCATTACCACCATGCAGCGGATGCTGCTGTACCTCAGCCTGCCGCTCACCGTGCTCCCATGCTTGCTGCCAGATAACCTGGTTGCTCTCCTCCAGCTGCATATCTCAAAATAATTAAAAAGGTCACATATTTGTTGCTTAAACCTTAGATATGGTATGATCCAGTGTAGATGAGACATGTATAACCCAGTTGAAGCTCCAAAATTCAGGAGGGGAACTGGATCACTTAATAGGCTACTCTACTGTGTATGTGTAAAAAGACAAATGCTCACATATCTAATGATATTAAAGATTTTGATCTCCTATAATTTTCCTGTGCAAAACCAAAGTTAGTACTCAAAAGACATAGATAACTAATAGATGACGCAAAGCATGACTATGAAAGCATCTACTCAATAATAAACATACTTGTTTTATTTACAACTCTATGCAAAGCCAGGGGTTAAAATCTAGATTTCAGAAAATAACTAATTTTTTAAATAGCTGTTAGAGTAAAATTTATGTTTTATTGATCCTCTTAGTTTTGAGTTTTGACCCTTTAAAACTGGTTAATTATTTGCCCATAATTTATCCCTAGATAACATACATCATTTTTTTTGTTTTATTACACAGTTAACTTCTCCAACTTACTTTTCTTCGCAGACACTTATTTGCTTCACAAAACATTTGTTCCTGCAAAATGCATAATCGAAGTTATTCACTAATCAAGCAAAGCTGTTAAATTATTTTTGTTAAATCATTCAGAGTATACCCTTCTCTGAAGTTCTGTCAACTGATCAACCATGTGTTGTGTCTGCAAGAGGTGAAAAAGGGTTAATTAGAACATATGCACTAAAAACAGGTTCCATGCATAAGTTACGAATTATATATGGGCTCAAAAAACTCATATATTTATTATCAGGACGGTAGGGCTGTTGCCACATAAAGAGTTAAGGATATTATTTGAGAAATTAAATATCATGGCAATGCATATGAAACTTAATGCTGAATATATTTTTTAAAATAAAGCCTAAACATTCAATTTAATATGAAGCAATAAAATCAATTCATTTGCAGTATCAGAAATTTTCTGTATACCCTCGTAGATCTTATGTGCTTCAGGGATGAATCAAGTTGCTTCTCAAGGTGCTCAAGCTCTTTTATGTCTAATGGCTCAAGATCTTCACCAAGCAAATTCCTGTGATTGTTGATAAAACATTCAAACTTTTAAATGGGTATTATCAAGATGTGAAACTATCATTTTATTACATATGAGTGATGGCATGCATTGTACTAAGTTTGTCTCATAAAAAGATAATCTGCAAACTTGGCATGTTAGTGTGCATGGAATGGAACATATACCAAAACACAAGAAATCTTCATTTTCATTTGGTCTAACTACACTTGTAATTCAAGTAGCATATGATGTGTAGTTGTGTACTTATCTGTATAAAGAATTGTAGTATATCACTCTTTTATACTGCAGTACTAAGAAATATATGATTCCACAACGGTGATTGTGGAGCAATATAAATTTGCTCAGGGTGTTATAGAGAGGGTAGTCATTTGGACAAAAAAAAATGAGTGTTTTAATATTCTAGCTTTGCATTACTTGAATTTAACTTTGTTCCATCAATATGCTAATCGAAATGAATAAATAAGCCATGCTATTTGGTCCTTTTCAACACATGCATGCTTACCCAAAACAAAGCACATTTTAGATAGAATATTAGTTTCTTTTGTTTTTTAACACAGAATAAAACTTCTTTGTTAATCTATGGAAAACATAACTCGCCTTTGAGTTCGCTGTAAATTTTCAACACGTGCCTTCAGTTTGAGGTACTCATTTCGGCTGCTTTTCAGTTGCTGAAAGAAAACATCATAAAAGATTAGAATAAGCAGGAATGCATAGTTTAACACAACATATTGTGTGGAAGGTGGTATGTCATGCAAATCCCACCATTCTCACTAGAAAATCTATTCTAGAAAATTTGTTTACAATGTAACTGGAGAGAGAATATAAATGTCTGTGTTAATGTGTTTTCTTGCTTGAACGTAGAACATTACACCAACACAGTTCCATTAATGCATATATGCAAGCAAAATTTGTGATTCTGAATGTCGAAATTCAAAAGACAGTAGAGCAATTATACAGCCGTGGAACACATGCTTAAGTCAAGAATCTATGCCATATATACAGACAATACTTGGTACCCATGCATTTGATACCTCACATGAAATGTACACGCAATGAATTCCTTGTACAAGAAAAATGCCCGTGTTTCGAAAGTATCATGTGTACAGAAGAAACTTTTCATCAGTTGTTTCGTACTTTATCTGTTGCTAAGAAGAAATTTTGGTCATTTTGCAATTTCTATTATTATATATAGTAATCCTTTTAAATAGAGATCTACAAGTACTTCCTTTAATCTATATATGCATAGATCCTGTTCTGTGGTATATATATGTTTAACATCTGAGAATCAGAACTATTAGATTCTTCCCAGATGACAGCGTTTGCAGCAAAGTGCTTAATATAATGTGATGACATTTTTTGCAGCTAATCAGCATATATTGAGATTATGCACATATATAAAGAAAATATAGTTCTGAACTAGCTTGGGAAAATAAGAACACTTTACCTCATTCTCTCTATTTTGCACGGTTGTTTCAGGGCCTGCATAACTGCATTTCTGATACTTTTCTAGTGTTTTCGGCATGCTGCTTGTTGAAAATACATAAAAGATCAGACAAAATTTAATATAGATAAAAGAAAACTCAATACTTTCTTCGGTCAGAATATAAATCCATCTAGGTTTGTGGTAAGTCGAAAATTTTAACTTTGTCATCAACATCTCAGCGATAATTTGACTAATATGATGAAATCACATCATAATTAACAAAGCATTAAAAAGAAACCATATCACATAATTTCATTATTTTGTCAGAAACACATATTGATTTTCTTATTTATAAACGCAACTGTACTATAGATAAAATCGAAATTCTCACATGGGATATTATATTTGTGAACACCCAAGCGAAACAGCAGAGGCTGGCCAGCTAGCTTAGTCAACATAGAGCTGAAACAAATGATACTCCTATGACAATGGCAGGGAGTCTACGAGACTGCACAAAAACATGGTGATTGACTGTTTTATGACGTAATACACACTGTATTATCATATCTTTTGCTTCTGGGACGACATATGGAATCTTCATTTTGACTGTTGGGTACCGGACTGTTTCGCACAAATGAAACACGAGAGTAAAGTACGCAAAGCATGCATGTATTGTGCTAGAAAATAGCTAGGAAGGATAATTATTTACTTCGTCTTGGATTATTCCATGTTAGTGGTGAACTTATCACAAGGCCAGATGTCCTAGTTCTTAATTACGATGGAGCACTATACGATTTACTCCATCTTGGACTATATATTCCATATGTTAATGATAATCCATATATGTACTCATTTTATCGCATACGTATGCACGTCCTATCTAGTCCTTGGATAGGAGCTTGCTAGCCAGTCCATGCATGTGCATTTTAAGCAGCCAGATAATTAATACAGCACACATGCTGAGACAAGCATGCATGCATATAATTAGTCAATTAGCAATGTAAAATAAGGATGAGGTTGAAGTAGTTGCTGCTTATAGGAGGACACTGACTATGAACTCCAAGAGTGTCTTTACGACTAAGAGCCCCTTAATAATTAACAAAAATATTAAAGATGGCTTCTCCGTTCTATGTATAATAATTTAATGCAAGAGATGATGGAAAGCTCGTCATTTTCATTTCTTATTGTACACCAAGGCACCAACTAGAAACACGCGTGGTCTACCCAAGCAGAGGTAGACTAGCTATGACAATAGTAATCTACCAAATTCCTGGCTCAGCATGGAGCTTCAAGTATATATTGAGCATCAAGTACTGAGCCAGTCAGCCAGATCATGAATCCGACCATATATATACAAGGATAAGGCCAAAGGGTCATGTAGTTGAGCTAGAAAACAATCTTTTATTTGTTGTAGCTTTACGCCAACAATCGGTAGCAGAAAATTGAGTTCATGATTCATAGGCATGGTCGCAGATAATGTATAGTACCAGAAATGTCAAGTCGATGTTAAGAGACCTTGCTTGGAAGGAGCAATGACATGAATACATAAAAAAAAGACCAAAGGTGGAAGAGCAAACTTTTTTTAACAGGGTAGAAAAAAACTAATTTATCAATCGTACATGCATAGGCATCAGTGCATCACCACGGAAATAGGCCAAAATTCTTTTTGTTTAGTAGAGTTCTCTTATATTTGAAATCCCTATGTATTAGTTATCTGTTCACATAGTACAAAAATTCAGTTTAAATCTGGTGTTCCTTCTCCCCCTAGATATATGGCTCCACTATATTCTGGTTTGGAGTTTGGATTACGCTGCGCTGTCATGAAAACCGGAAACAAGTTAAGGATTACAACCAGATCCGCAGAAAGTGGTTGTGATTGAGCATTGATCGAGATACCCTTACGGCTAGATCTCATAGTTTGCAGTTTGCACCCCCAGAGAGAGACCATGCCTACTGCACCATGGATTTAATTTGGGCGATGCGCGAAGTTTATTTGGCAGTTACAAGTACTACACTTGAGAGACTGGCGGTTCAATTGCGGCCCCAAGGCCCAAGCCGAAACCTAAAGATCAAAGGCATCGATATCTAGCGAATTAAACCCACACAAGAGGGGTCTTAGCCGGGATCCCGTGTCCGGAAGCCATGAAATTTGTGTTAATAAAAAGACGCTCTCTCTTGTCTCTTCGGCACTCGCGTCTCGCGGCGGCGCGTCAAAATCGGACGCGTGGCCAGCTCTCGGTTATATCAATCATCAATCAATTAACCTAAGAACATGAACTTCCGCGACGTACGACGCCGGATCCAGCAAGCGGGCATTCCATGGGCAGATCTGGAGACATAGATCCGGTGCGAGCTAGATGGCCGCCCCCAGCAGGCCATGGCCAGCACCCCAGCTAGCCCCTCGATCGATCGAGCGCTGCATGCCCCGACGAACCGACCGAGACGACGTGCGTGTATACGCACAACATAGCGTGAATACAGGAGTAGCGTACCTCTGCGTGCTGGAGAACTCGTAGAGCTTGCCGCGGTTGGAGAAGATGATGAGCGCGACCTCGGCGTCGCAGAGCACGGAGAGCTCGTAGGCCTTCTTGAGCAGGCCGTTGCGGCGCTTGGCGAAGGTGACCTGGCGGTTGATCTTGTTCTCGATCCGCTTGAGCTCCACCCGGCCCCTCCCCATGGCCGCCTGGGTCTGCTTCCCCGCCCCCGCCCCCGCCCCCGCCCCCGAGCCCGAGCCCTGATCCCCCTGCGCCGCCAGATCGCCCCCCTCCTCGCTCGCCGCGGCTAAAGCAGCCAGCAGCAGCAGCAGCAGCAGCCTCAGGCCAGGTAGTAGCTAGCAGCGAAGCGAGGGCAGGCAAATAAGGCACCGCACCGCACCGCACAGGAGGGAGAGATGCTCGAATGGAGGGAGAGATGCGGGGATTAAATAACGAGAGGGGAAAGCGATGGCACCACCACGGCACGGGAGCGGGCGGGGCTAGCAAGCAAGCGAGCCGGCCGGTGGTGGGGTACGGTGGGCTGCTGTGCTGCTGCCGCCGCTGCCAGCCATCAAGCAAGGAGCCGGTGGGCGCAAGGGGGGAGCGATGGGCGGTGGTGCGCCTCGGCGTCAGCTTGCCGTTTCCGGCAAAGCATAACTAGGGGGGGAAACCCTAGGTCCCCAGCCCGGTAGCGCGTTTGAGGAAAGCTAGGGATGGGCCGCTCCCTCCGCCGCTCATGGGTCGACGTCGCTCGCTCTCCGTCTCCATCTCGCCTGGCCTCTGTGTGTGTGTGCGCTCGTCCCGGCTTTTTATCTTGGCGGGCCCCGCCGGCCACTGGTGATGGAGCGGTCACATGCTCTGCTTTAATGGCCACTCGCACAGCGAGCCGCCCGGCGTGTCCTCCGTTGCCTCCTCCTCCTCCTAAGTCCTAGCTCGCTCCATCGGCGCCGGCCGGGTCACCCTCCAGAGACCAGCTGGCTGGCCGCGCCGCGCCCGCGCGTGGTCCCCGGCCGATCCGATCCGCCGTGGCCGTGCCGACTGCCGAGGCATCGTCGATGGGGCGCATCAGGCGCGAGCGGCAGAGCGTGGTGTGCGTGGCTCCCGCCGGCGCCGCCCGGGGTCCGGGCCGACCAGGCGCGTGTACGATTATTCTCGCCGTGCACTGCACGCGCGCGTAATGCTCATGCATGCACGCAGCAGGCGCCAGGCGGGCGCGACACGACGGGCGTCGCTGGGTTTCGATCGATCCATCCATCGATCGGGCACTGTTCGATCCGTCCGCCGCGCCGGCCCTGCATTGCTGGTGCTGCCCCGGCCCGGCCAATCGGCTGACGACCGGTGCATGCCGTCGTCCCTGCTGCATGCGCGCCGTACGTCCCTCCGCGATCGATCGATCGAATTAACACAACGTCAGAACGTGCCTGGGCTGGGCACGTAGGACGTACTAGGACGAGAACGAACATCAGCATCGATGCAGAGATCGATCAAGTACTACTCCTACATGATAAAGCCAGCGAGATTCGTGGAATTAAAACTGGGAGGGTCTCGTCGGCTAGCTCCGATCCTGTTTGCGTTTGGTTGCTACGAACGAATTGAACGTACCGTCTGGTTGTTGGCAACATCGATCTCAAGCAAATCATCAGTCGATCGAGCGAGATAAGGTGGTGTGTGTGGCACGTACAGCAGGTAGTACGCGTCCATACGTTCGCGACAAAGTTTGTGTCAATTTACTGTGCCTGGCGTACGTGCCCGGAGCTCAAAGGCCACCTGCGTGTGGAGCATGTACTGTAGCAAACATATGGTAAAATATAAAAGAGCTCACTGCCTCACTGGTGCTAATATTACCTACAACACTAAAAATTCAGAATTCCTTGCCATTTGGAACGACAGGAGTAGTTTTTGCGGTCCTTCTCTATCTTGTTCTTCACCCTCGCTCGATAAGAAAAGAAAAAAATCTAGTCCAAGGGAACTCAAAAAGTTCGTTGTCCCGAACAATACAATGCATGCCTTACACTGTCTCCAACCGAGGGTTCAAAAAAATTGTGTATGACTATTTCAACTATCTTTTTTTCTATCTACAGTGTCGATTTGTAAGTATAAACCGTCAATATAATCAGCTCCTCTGGAGGTAGTCTTATGCGTGTACCAGCACCTAGGATGGAAAGCCTGTGCCGTTGTGTGCGCTTTGTGATCCGGCCGGCGGACGAAAGGGTGCTCGCTTTACGTAGTACCAGCTGGATGGAGCCGAGGTGCAATCAAGTCAAGCGACACGACGTCGACGGATTTGATGGGGGCGCTCTCGCTTTGCTTGCGTGCGTCACGTGCGTACGTACAACGTCGTCGCGGCGTGGTAGCGTGGCAGCGGCACACCCGACCCGCGATCCCGCGAAGCCTGCTCTGCTTGCCGCTGCACTGGCTCTCTGCCGCGCTTGCTGGGGGAGGGGGACTAGCGCGAAGAGAGTGCGTGTCATGAATGGCGGGCAGCTTGTGCACAGTGTACTAGCAGTAGTGCAGGAGCTTGGCCACACACGTACGTACACGGCGAACCTGCAGCAGCTACCGATTACCAAAGCTGGCCGCCGGTTGGGTCTTCATTCTGACGACGGGATTCCCGTAGCTTTTATACTGAAACCTAATTCGTCAAGGACCACGTTCCTGCACAAGATTAACTAACTTGCCTGCTCTCAAAGAAAAAAAGTTACAGTACTACTTTGCCTAGCTTGACTGCGCGAAGGTGTAGCATTGTTGTGGCCTCATTCCTGGTCACGGGTGTCTTTCACCCACGCTTCATCTCCGGAAGATTTACGACCACGGTAAGAACAACTTCGGGATTTCCGTATGATTTACGGTTTCGGCCCAGCTGGTCCTAGTAGGACTTCTGCACATTTAGTTGGGCCTTGGAACATGAAGCCCTTACCGACTATGCTATTTTTTTATTTTTAAAAATTATATTTACAAATATATCATTTCAAATCTACTCCTCTATTCCAATTTATAGGTTATCTTTTGACTTTTTTTTACACCAAATTTGATTTGCTTTTCTTATTTAAAAAAATCATAATAATCATTTATTTTTATTGTGATTTAGTTTATAACATATAATATACTTTAACTATGACTTTAATATTTTCGTATTTTCGCAATTTTTTCGAATAAGACGAGTTGGTCAAACTTAGTACCATGTTTTAGTGTGCCTCTCACAAATTTAGTTCTTTTTACAATACTATACTACGTCAGGCCTCTAGAGGGTGATAGGGGGACAGTCCCACTGGACAAGTGGCAGTGGCATGAATAATGCAAAATTTTGCTAAATTGTTTTTTAGTACTATGTCTCTAGTGGAATGTTGTCCTACGACTAGGGACCCACGTTTCTCTTTGGTTTTGGTCGGGCAACAAGGGCCCTTTCACCCATTCACTGAGCGATAGGCCCATGTGCTTTAGAGCAAGCTTAACAATTTAGCTCGCCGTTGCCTGTATACTTATGACACGTCACACATAACTAGGCTAATAGCATACATATATAATAGTTTACCTGTTGGTTCACGCTACACGATAATATCTGATCCACTATAGTCTCTCAAAAGTTTTTGTTGTTTGTGTACAACCTGTTTTTCAGCTTGCTACAAGTCTGTAGCCTTTTTTTTCTCTTCTTTTCTTTCTCTTCTACCTCATCGCCAGTATTACCGTGGCGATTATACTTGCTTTATGTGACCCTTTCACGTCCGCGAGGGGGCAGTGGTTCTGTTTTTGTGTGGACCATGTATGTTTGTTTTTCTCTACCATAGCACTATAGTTGTCTCATGTAGCAGTGGCCCAGGTCGCACGCGTCAACACAAGCAGGAGTGTCCAATGTTCAGATCTCTTACGCTTTCCTTTTCTCTCCATTTTCTACTTCTTTTCATGGCAAAAAATATTGCTTTCATTTGCTTTTCATTACTTTCTTTATTTTAACTCTGCATGGGATTCGACCCCTAATTAAGTTTTCTTATTTCAATCTTTTCAGTGATATCTAACTGCATTTGGTTTGTTTCTTTATTTTCAAATCTGTATCGTTAATCGCCGTCATGGTACTTAAGTTTCTTTGTTTTCATTATTTCCTTTTCAGAATTCCTTCATATTTTTATCTATTTTTCTTCTTGTTTTTAAATTTGCATACTAAGTACTTTTTTGTCCTGCTTTCTTTCTTTCTTTCTTCCTTTCTTCCCTTCCGTTTTATTTTTTTACCTCTTAGGTTATAATAGAATACATGTGTCATAATCTCCTATATCTGGGTAACTATATCCATTTGATTTGGTCAAAAAAAACTATATCCATTTGACATGACTATTCTCTTGTGGTGTAGGAATACATTTTCGAACATTTTCTTAGTATGCTGAAAGAAAGAATTTTTTTATTAAACTAGAATAATTTCCTTCTTGAAGATTTTTTTCTCAACGTGGGACATTTTCTCCTGAACCTAAACCATTTTTCTAGTAAAATTAGAACATTTTTGAATGTGGAAATATTTTCTCCTCAACCCATAATGTTTTTAAGCTAGAATATTTTCTCATGAACATATGATACTTTATCTGAAGCGGAACATTTTCCCTCTAAACCTAAAATATTTTTTCTTTATACTAAAAAATTATGAACAAAGTACATACTAGATGATACCCAACATGTTGCCGCTAGAATTTTATAACGTTAAATAGAATATGATTCACAAATTGAGAAATAGTAAATAAAATACTAACATCATGAAAAGAAATATTCCCCATGCATTGTTGTAGAAATTTGAATGATATCTGCACATACACCACAGGAAAACACTGCATGCATGAAGCCACAATAGAGGTTTTAGTAGACGGTGGTGTCACATTCAACTTAGTATAGACCCCTACGATGACGTCGCATTCTCAGGAAGTGGTAGAAGCCACAAAACTATGGGTTTAAAAGACCTGGCTTAAAAGCAACACAATTTCACAAATATGGCTTTGCAGTGTTATCAATTGATTGTGTGTCTATGTTCTAGATGAAATAAACAGGTAGTAATGAATATTTATGCTAAAATTAGTTTATTATTGTTGATGATTTCTTTTGTTATTGGGCTTTAAGGCTATCCCCTGTGCAAATAGATTGCCTATGACACTGTAGACAGATAGGGGTAGTTAGAATAGTGGATGAATAGGGATAGACAATCCATTTGCACAAGAGGGTTGGAGATGGGAGCATGTTTTCTCTTATTGGGTATGGGTTTTGACAAGAAATACCTACCACACATTATGATCTCTAATTTTGTTTCCCATGCAATTGGAAATAGATATGGAACTTCTACGTGTTCCTCACACCTCGATTGTTGTGGGCAGGGAGAGGAAATGATTCAGAGATCCAGCACAATGTGGTTCTTTTAACACGTCAGTTTTGATTTTATCTTCGCCTGAAACTACATTAAGTTTGACCAAGTATGATGCCCACGTGTTATCCATTTCAAAAAAAAAAAAAAAAAAAAAAAAGATGCCCACGTTTTTGGTGCGTTCGATCTGCGAATCGGATGCTGGCTCGCTGAAGTGCGGTAAAGAAAGAATAAACCTGAAACCTGTTATTGAAACTCTGAAGGCATAACGCACTATGATCACAGGTGTGAACAACAGCAAAGACAAATTTCAGGAAACTGAGCACTGAATTATTGCTCAGATTGTCCACATGAATGCTGGCGACTAGAAAAGATTCGAGAAAAACGAATGCAGAGAGGACAGAACCAATGCTGATCGAATATCAGTGACCATCCACTAAAGCGAATAGCTCTACGGAATCGGAAGCACACAAGAACGGCTGCTGATGAGAACTACTGCCATGAGAAGGGCAGCGAAGAGGAGGTGCCGTCCGAGGAGCCCTCACCGCCGCCTCCGCTGCCGCCGACATGGAACATCCCGCTGTAGTTCATCTCGGTCTCGTTGGAGCTCAGCACGGTGTTCAGCTGCTGCTCGCCTTCCACCACGGGGCATGAGGGGAACCCGCCCGTGGTCGCCGCCGCAGCGCCCGTGTTAGCCTGAGGGCGCGAGAACCACGTTGAGCTGCCGAACTGGAGGCCCGAGACGACGGGTTGAGCCATGGGGACGTGTTCAGTCGGCCGGACCATCCTGCTGACGTCGATGCCGGAGGAATTCGCCGGAGCTGACAGAAGAGAGAGAGCACAATCCGAATCGAGCACGCGGGTCAACCCATCGGAGAACATCTTGCCGCCGGTGCTGCTGCTGCTCTCGGGTGGTGCTGGAGTCTTGAGGAGAGGCTGGCACACTGATGAGGCCGGCGGCGCCTCCAGCACGACGCCGCTGGCGAAACTTATCTCACCCTCCTGCAGGAAAGGGAAACGACGGCCTTCTTTGGCGTAAGCAGACGTGGAGCCGACGAAATGCTGCCTGCTGCTGGAGCCAATGGGGATTTGGTGAGTGTAATATGGACTCTCCTCGGTTTTGATTACCCCAGGCCAGTTCGCGTCCAGTCTTGGAGCTGCAAATGGTGAGAATCTTGTTCCTGAATTTTCAAAGAAATGTTGATTAGGCGATAACTGACAGGGAGGCAATGCAGCTGCTCGGCATACATCTAGCAACATAAAACTAAACTGATGCTGTTCTCAAATCTTTATTGTAAATTATAAATTTCTAGCAGACTTGCAGTGCAAATGCGTTGGTAATTGTATAGCAAATTTGCAACTCATGGCTGTTGATTAAGTCACATTTCTGTAAGCAGCACAACTGGGGAAGATCTGTACGTAGAACACATCTGAAAGGAAAAGCAACATACGGTATAATTTTTTGGTGGAGCCTTAGATATGATCTTAACAAAGGCATTAGAAAGACCTTCCATCAAATATGAGGACACCACTGGCAGAAACAGAACAGTTTCCTAATGAACCAAAAATTAAATGTGTGAAAGGTAACTCGTATCAAAATAACGTGATGTATCTATATGTAAATACACTACTATCCTCTCTTTCTCTGAATACACTCACTTTTCGCAATTGATGTATGCAGGGAAATGGCAGAACAGACCAAAAATCATGCACTTGGTGCACCCTATCAACCGAGTTTCAGTTATGCGAAATTCTGAAATACTACACAAGCTCTACAAGTTTAAGAGAGCAGGGAGGCAGAGTTGAACAACCTATTTGCTCTCCATGGTTTATGTAAACTCTGAAGATATGGAAACTCTGAAGATGTGTTTTACAGACCTGTTTTACAGTTTCTTTTTTTTTTTTTTTTCTGTCCAGCAAGATATGGAAACTCACAAAGTACAAAATGGAAAAAAAATATAGAAAAGTGGTAAAACAGAAGACTGACCTTGTTGGCTTGTGATGAAGCTTGCAGAAGCCATAGCATCTGGCTGTGGCTTCCTGCGCCGGCGATTATGCCCATCTAGACGCTTTCTACAGCTGCGCTTGGCATCATCAAACTCCGCAAGTAAGTGAAACCTAAATAAACAAAAACTTTTGATCACACAACTGAATTTGAGTTAGGCAAATAAGAAAGTGGTATGCAATGTGCTGACGGCATCTCTCTTTACTAGTCACTTGTCCATTAAGGATTAATAACTCATCACCACATAGAAAGGTAATCCAATTGATAAGTGCCTAACTGTTGACATAAAAACCTTGATAGCATGGTGCCAGCTACTCCAGTCACTGTGGCACTATAGTTTGCCACTCTCATAAGCGTAGTGTAATGAAGGAATAAATGATGGAATAATCAATCAGGACCACCTGACTTTATGGGCAATCTGAATTAGATTATACGTCTACTTTCTTCTAATCATAAACAAAGAAGATACTCCGATGGTATAGTTAGGGAAGATAAGATAAGACGGTCCTGCATAATTAGGCACATGATCCAATGGTATATGAAGATGCTCCTCATTAAAGAATCATCGAGATAACTATTGTCCGAGTATTTAATGTACTGTTCACATTTGCGTGTAATAGTTAATACACAGGACACCAGGGACCAATGTCCTAATGACAAATCTGTCAGTGCATAGGGTCTGTCTTAGATATAAGTAATAGTTAATACACAGCACACCAGGGACCAACGTTCCTATGACAGTGCATAGAGTCTGTCTTAGATAAGATTTATTGGAGGGAAGAACTGTCCAAGACATGAACATATTGTAAGACCTGTGGAACTTGGACCACAATAGTGCATTCATACTATACAAGTTGCAACTGACAGTTTCATTCTCCATACTGATAAGAAATAAAGCTGAAAAGTCGTTGGCACACAGACTGTCACTTAATCTATAAAGTCTGCAGTTAGCACCAAAAGACAAAGTAATCAATCATCAAGGATTTTGTCCCCACTGAGTAAGGTACTCCTAGATAAACAAAACATATTACGAAAGACAACATTAGAATTATATCCCAAGTTATATAGTATAAAGGTCCACCATAACAGAGAGGGACCGTCTACTATGGATCAGAAGACAAAAACAGTCACCGACAAATAATGTAACAATGCTTTGGAATGCCGATTCAATTACTATGAAACCCAAAAAAAAAAACACAGGATGGTTCAGGTAGGAATGAAAGAAGATATCAGAAAGACCGCATATTGTTCAAAGATTGAACAGATGAACACGAAATATGTGGCGATCTCTGAAAAAAAACTCTATTAATAACGTTCTGAATTTTTGTAGCGATGGTTGGTGAAGTCTCACAGTAATTGAAAAAAAAAATGCTCAGAAGTACAGTTGCTCGAGTGGAAGTGAAATAAGCAAGGTCTCATTTTGACAGCCGTTGTATAACAGTGATGACTTGAACAGTGTAGCCGTAAAACTGTGAACAAATTCCCTACACTGTCCTTTGAAAGCCCTCCTTGGTGAGTTTACCTCTGCATAGGCCACATCTACATCCACCGTCGTAAAACTCGGTCGATGGTACCAGTCCTAGTACTAACTTTCAGTGTATGGGCGCACACAACATCTGCAGAGATGCCACTGGTACACGGCCTTTGCCTTTTCATACTGAATACTACTACACTCACTACTACGTAGTACTACGGTGGTAGAGTAGCAGATGTGTGTGAGATGTGGTAGGCCAGAAGCCGCTGCCTGAAATGATGGCCACCAAAGCTGGGTGTCCGGCCGTTCAGGATTCAGCAGCTCCAAGGGGATTGGCAACCCCACACGGAGAGGGAAATGAACATCCTGTCGCGGGCTCGCACCGCCACGCCAAAGAATCCATCCACGAGGGAAAAGCGCAGGAGCTCACGTCGACCCCGCCCCCGCCCCCCGTTCCCAGCCACCAAAGCAGCTCCCGGCAGGAAGGCCAGGAAATCATGTGCGCAGCGTGGATTTCTTTTAAGAAGAAGACGAAGAAGAAAAAAAACGGGTCAAGCACGCACAGCGACAGCGGCACAACAGGGAGGAGAGCGTCGATTGGGGAGCAGCTGCCCACTTTGCCAGCAGCGTTAATTCTCACCAGTCACCTGCGGCACTGAGCAGTGCAAGAGCAGCGGTGCTGGAGAGGAGCATAGCGTGGCAATAATTCTCAGGTAATGCTAGTTTAAAAGCGCAACAGGAGGAAACCAAACTCCAGGCCGGGGTTGGCTACAGTCATCATCATATACTAGCAGGTAGCAGGCTAGCAGCAGAAGGATTGGATTGAAGTTGAAGGATTTTGCTTTCCGGACCCCCTGAAAAAGAATTGGTAATGGAAAAAGGCATGCCGGAAAAGGTAAAGTTGTGCATCCTTGAAACGAGACAGGGAGCTACATGCTCCTCCCATGGGGGAAAAAGGCGCGAGGAAGAAGGCGACGCAGTCACGCAGGGGCAGGGCAGCCAGCCAGGTAGCTGCTGGTCTGGTTTGCTCCACGACGGTAGAAGTGGAACGGATGGATGGGTGCATTCGGTTTCGCTGGTCTGGGAATCCGTTACGTTACCTGCTGCACTGCTGGCAGAAGCGCATCTCGCGGCCGGCGACGACGACGACGGGCGTCTTGGAGTGCGGCTCGCACACCTTGTGCCGGCGGTGGTAGTCGCGGCACTTGCTGAGGTCGGCCGTGCACCCGTCCACCGCGCACGACGGGCACGGCTGCTGCTGCTGCCCCGCGCCGCCCGCGGGGCGCGGGCGCTTCGCCGCCGCGCCGGATGAGCCCAAGGCCACCGAGGCCGAGGCCGAGGCCGCCGGCGCAGGCGCCACCGCCTTCCCTGCCGCCGCCGCGGCGGGGAGCTCCCTGCGTGGCGGTACCGATGCCGGCGCCGGCGCCGGCGCCGGCACCGCTCGGAGCTCGCACTCGCCCAGCCCGCCGAGCTTGAGGTCGACGGAGCACTCGGGCGACGCCCCGGGCGCGCGGCGCGCCGCGGCGGCGGCATTGGCGTGGCCGCCGCCGGACGGCCCCGCCTTGGGTGCCGCGCGGTCGCGCTGCTGCTGCTGCTGCTGCTGCTGGTGCTCCAGCTCCGCGAGGTCCCACGCGGCGGGCGCCTTGAGATCCCAGTCCATGCCGGCCTCCGCTCCGGCTCCGCCCGCAGCCGCCGCAGCTACTATACTACAGCCCGCCGCGCCTAGGCTATTTCCGGGCTAGCTGCTTCCTGCGCCGCCTCCCCAACCCGGCCTAGCCCTCTCATTCCGCGGGCATTTTCTGGCGGCGAGCAACAGTGCCGGATCTACTGGCTGCTCTGTGCTGGGCGTACCAGACCAGCGACGCCAAATCGATCGAGGCACGCAGGCACGAGCTCCGATCCACGCTGCAATTCAGCAAATGCAGCGAGCTGCGGGGGCGAGTGGAGATGGAGATGGAGATGGAGATGGAAGGAGGCGCGCGGTATAGGCAGCAGCAGCAGAGGAGGCGAGCCGCCAACAAAGATTTGCGGCGGAGCAAAAGCGAGCGAGGCCCGCGCGCCCGAGAGGCCGGGAACTGGGGGGGGAGTAGCAGTCAGTACTTGCAGAGACAACAGCAACTGTAGCAAGGGAGTGTGTGCATGGAAAAGAGAGAGATGAGGGGGGGAGTGTGGGTGGGAGGGAGGAGGCAGGACGGAGGACGACGACGAGGAGTCGAGGAAGGGCAGCCAGCGATAATTATTATTACTTGGCGCCATGGTGGGGCCGCAGCCTTTCCATCCCTGACAGGTATTCTAAAGGAGGAACAGTGGGCAGGGCCCACCGCCATGTTCACACTGCCATGCAATGGGTCGTGGTTGCCCAACAATTATTGGGGGCATATAAAATACTGTTTTATAAATACATAAGATATATTATAGTTTAAAATATATTCACTCGGTTGATAAATGATGCGTTTGATTTTTTTTTTACCACAACTTCGATCATTCCTCTTTTTAAAAAAAATTATCATTTTATTTTGGTGCGATTTATTTTATCATTCAATATAGTTTGAGAATGAATTTTGTTTTTACCTAATTGAATATTTTAAAATAAAACGAATGATTAAAATTTTTAAAAAAAATCAACCGCGGTATAAATGTGTGAACAGAAGTATACAGTAGGATATATAGATAGACTGCTGCATAAAACTTTATCCATTCCATTAGCTTGTGAGATTACATGCATTCAGCGCGTTTTTTCCCCCTCCATTCTCTCCCGAAAAGAAAAGGGACGGCAGCTCACAGTCATACCTGGAGTATAGAATTGCTCCTCCAAGTGCCGTCTGATCGGGACGGGGTTATCAGCAGCCGCACCAGGGCACCAGCACCAGCCCGGCCCCTGCCTGCCTGCCTCATCAGCCTACTTAACCCCACTTTTGTTCCCCAGCTGGATAGGGTTAGAATAATCCCTACATCACCAAAGCTCCATCACCAGCCTGATTGGGACGAATGTTTGCCCTCCGATTTTTGGCTGCGCGTGGGCCAGCCACACATCCTGCCCCCACTACCACTGCCAGGAAAAAAATCTATCGCCGAACTGCACTTGCAGCGCATTGTTTTTTTTATGCCCTCGTCCGTACACCAGCAACTAGCTCTTATACAAGTGGGACATACTACTGTGGAAGTACGTATATATATATTATTTATTTATATATATAGATAGATATATAAGGAAAAAGGCAAGCTACGTGAGGGAGCTGGAGCAATAAAAAAAAGAGTGGTGTGGTTTGGTGAGGTGGTGGTGGACTGGTGGGGTTTTGGATGGGAGCGGGGGAAACAAGACCCCTTGAGTGACGTGGCGCTAGCTTGTCCCTTTGCCCCTTTCTAGCTCGCGCCCTCGTAGGCTTTTCTTCTCGCAACAGCGAGAAACCTACCGGCGGTAGTGCGTGCGTGCGTGCAGCCGTGCAGTGGCATGGCCGCTGGCCGCATGGAGCTGCGACAGTAGTGGGTCGTAGCCATGGCAGCACACGTACTGGTACGGGTAGACGAAGTGGCCATGTGACCGGCGCTTCATCTTTGCCTCTGCAGCTCGCTCACGTCCCCTTTTCCATCCCCATTCATTGTGCGTGAAAAGCTAGGGCCGGGGGTAGAGATAGACACAGCGAGGGAGAGGCAACTCTCAGGCAAGCGGCCGCCCCCAACTTTTTGCCAAAAATGAAGGCGACGGCGGGAGATGCGCGGGTAGGTCACTGCTCGCTTCTGGTGTGTGCGCGCCTGTCGTGGCTGGCTGGCTGGCTGGCTGCTAGCAGCGTTCAGGTGTGGGCTTCCAGCAAACAGTGCGACACCTTGCTCGCATACACACAGCACGTTGTTGGTAGTGTAGCTGCACCGTAGCTAAGCTACCGTACCCCTGCTGTATCTGAATGTACTGTATGAAGTAGCTGCATGCGCCGCCGCCGCTGACGGCCGGCGTGCTTCGCGCGATGATGCAAATGCAACTGCAAGTGTGCGGGCGGGCGGCGTGCGGCGCGGGGACGGCGATCTCCGGCCGGCGCGAGGTCGACGCGCGACGACGGCGATCTCCGGCCGGCGCTCTCGGAACAAGTCACGGTCACCGACCAGGCGACCCGCACGGACAGACGCCGTAAACGTGGCGTCCATCCACTGTTTTAACTATCTCTCTTTCTGTCTACGGTGCCATTAAACGTCTTCTTTTGGCCATTTTGGTGAGTCCAGTCTAAGAGTCAACCAACGTGTGTTGCGCGCCTACTAGGTGGTACTGGACTGACTACTGCTTGCTGGCCGGCCGGGGAGCTAGCGGCAGGAGGAGGGCCAAGTTTCACAGGGATGGCAGGAGGGGGCGAGGCCGTGCGCCCGTGCCCTGCACTGCTGCACCGCACCACACGCATGTGCTGGGACATTTGCCCTTGCGTGTGTGTGCCTGTGAGACAACAAGAGCTGACCCTCGGCTGCGATACTCTCCTGCACTTCGCTACGTGACGAGAACGAGTAGTACTCTCTCAGTCTATCTGCCTGCTCCAATGGATTCGCATCAGGTGTCGCTGGACGGTGGAAAAAATGTGGAAAATACTGTTTACACATTGAGTGGGAAAACAATATTTGCACACTATAAAAAGTACAAATGCATTTCTGGTGACACTATCATTAGGCTTCAGTAGTACTGTAAAAGTAAACGCGTTATCAGTCTGTGTGAAAAAAAAAAGTTTTGCTGGGCCCTTAGGCTGACGTCACCGAACCTTGCATCCAACTTTCCGTTTTAAACTCCACTCTATGCACAGTGTATCTAAGATACAATATGTCAACAATGTTTAGCACGTCCAAATGCAAGGATTGGTGACCTTAACTTGTGTTTCGTTGTCTACTCTCTGATTCCATTTGTAGAAGAGAACTTGTTTTGAGAACCTTGCATCATAAAGTCCAACCCACCCTCACGTGCTGACGTGGCATTCGACCATGTATTGCTTTCATTAAATTTGATTTGTTTGTCTTATTTGAAAATTTTCATAATTACTATTTATTTTTTAATTTTGTTTTTGATATAATATATTTTAACTATGAATTGAAATCTTCTCTATTTTCACAAATATTTTGAATATGATGAGTTGGTCAACCTTAGTGTCAAAAAAATCAAACAATCTATAAAATAAATTAGGGCGGAGGGGGTATTAGCAAGAATGTCATCTCCATTCTTTGGTCGTGCCATCGTTGCCTGATCTCATCTCTTAGCTTGGATGGGGTTGCAATCTCTCCTGCAGGACGTCATATCATAACCGCCCATCTGCTCACCGGCAACACGCCTTCATGCTTGGATAGTTGGGCACCACTCATCATCTCCCTTTCGGGAACGACTGGCGTGCAATCAGCGGTATTGTGCAATCATGCAATTAGTCCATCCCGTCCGCTTGTTAACCATCTAACGGTATTAGCGATTTTGCAGAAACACCCTTCCACGCACGCCCTACAGCAACCATCAATATGCACAAAATTCTCCTCGTGTGAAACCATCTGTCCGCTAGAACCACGCGCGCGCCATGGATTGCATAAGCTGGATGCATGTTTGGAGGCACTGGGGCCGCATGTGTGCAGTCATCGCTACTGGAAGGGGGGCTTCGGCCGTAGGTGATGCTAAGTTGCGTTGCGTCCATGTCAGGCTTAGGCAACCATCGGTGACGCCTTTTCCCACACAGGCGTGGATTGAAGCCACACTGACTGCCCAGCAGATGGACGATGTCAGTGAATCAATTACAATTATGCATCGGCTTGGACTGCTCCATGTGATTTGGTTATGTTTATGGAAATCTTCGATCATAAGCAAGGAAGAGGAACGATCCATAGCGCAGGCAGGCCTCGCGCGCGGTCGAAGTCTTGTACTATGTCACAAGCAGCGGTGGACCATGAGAAGATCAATCTCAAGTAGCAATTTCTGATTAGAGTAAAGTGTCAGTCCAATTAGTGCCCCACGGGCCACGGCAGCCGTCAATGGCGCCGGCCGGCCTCTCGTCAAGCACCGGCGGCTGCAGGACATCGAGACAGAGGCTGGTGTCTCTTGCTGTGACGACCACACGTGGGAGGGCCTTTGTGCAAAAATCACTAATGCCATTGGATGATTAATTAGCGACTTGGATGCACTGTTTGCACGATCGCACGGAACCAGCGATTGGACACCAGTCGTCGCCCTCCCTTTCACCTTAGTTGCCCCAACCAATACTCCCATTCCTGCCACGTTCACCTCCATCTCACTCGCCAGCGTGTTGCCTTGCTGCCTACGACGAGCCACCGTCACCCTACTTGTTAGTTAGTTTGCATTTTCAAAAGCCGCCATGAGTGTACCCGATGAGTGGATAAGGTGCTGATAGGATTGAATGAGATTATTATCGTTTTATTCATATATAAGCAGTGGCGGAGCCAGAAATAGATGAAAGAAGGAGCTAATTTTAAAAGAGTAATTAATTAGTACTTTGTAGTATTTATTGGATGTTTTTATACACATGTAAGGGACACGATTCATATAAAACTTAGCCTGCTGTGTTACTTTCCGTTTATTGAATAGAAAATGCATAGGATAACTGGTATTTTTGGGCTACTTTTCAATTGTTAGATAAAAAATACATAAAGTATATTGGAGTTGTTAGGCTGCAAGTAAGGCTGAGCTCCGCCTCTGCTTACTCAAACAACACTCTTGTAGGATAATTTTTGTTAGTACTCCCTTGTTCATGTTTTCCAAAAATGTTATATATTAATAGGAGGAAATAGTAGTATGTTCCAGTGAATAGTTGCCAGTAACATTTTCACAGCTTTGCCTGTGACTGGGGCCAATGCTAGCTGAGCTTACAAAGAAAAACACATGAACAGTTCTCTGTCGAGGTAAATGGGATGCCGCCCATGCTGCAAGGCATCGTTTGGTTGGCAAAGACGACGACAGTCCGTCGGACACCATAAAACCATCTTTTTCTTTCCGCTGGAAGAGCGTAGTACGCCCTAATTTTTTTTCCGGATCCGGCTGCAGACGACGCGCGCACCGAGCTCGATCGCAAGAAATGCGAATCCACGGGTACATACACACACGTCGTAGCCTGGATGAAGGCCGGTCCAGGGGCTAAGCTGCGGCCATTATAGGTGATCGATCGATCGGATCCATCCAACTGCGTGGAGACAGAGTACTAGGTCAGCTGCCTATACGACTATACATGTTGTGCCGCCCTTTTCTGTGGTCCTAATTGCCCTTTTTGTGCGCAATTAAGCTCCTCATCTGACTGCTTTTGGCAGGTAGCTTGTCAATGTTAGCATGGTACCATGTGAAGTACTGGCTGCCGGTAGATCCTGCATGCAAGAATCCATGGGGGTTAAGTAACTTGGGCAGCCTGTGTCGTCCAAGGATGAAGGAGAAGGATCCATGCTTGATGCTTTGCATGCTGATGCTGTGTACGTACTCCACATGCTAGGTACTACTATGGTAGAGTGTTTTTATTTGGGCCAACTGAGCGCTGCTGTCAAAGTAACCACAGCCACAGCAAAAACGAAACCGAAGAGCTCGGTCGTCGTCAAGCCCTTTGTCGTCGCAGCTACAGTTCACTGAAAACGAGAGCCAGCTTGTCACCATGTGTACAGGCCTGCAGGGGAGGGAGAGGGAGGAGGCGTGCGGAAATCAGTTCTGACAGGGACCTGGATCGGTCTCTGTTGTGGCGCCGATCGACGACGGCTACTGCACATGGCATCGCCCTTGTATGGGCATCGATCCCCCGCGGCTCAATCCGAGGCTGCTGGATTGATTTGCCCGGAGAGCGAAAGGGACGTCATCTCACTTGAGCGACGACGTATACATACGGCATCAGTTCAGTACTGGATTAATTCCAGCATTTGAAGTGTAAAAAACGGACCAAAAACATTACCTGGTATTGCAGGGATCGGAGCAAGCTTGATCGATCCCAAACAATCCTTAAGATTCAGTAGATCTTTGAAGTGAATGATCAAATGGTCGCCCTGGGTAAAATCTATCCACGTGAATCTCAAGGTACGTACTGAGGTTCTCCTAGGCGCCCCAGCCTAGGCAGCAATTCTACAAGAGGACATTGCGGCGATAGGAAGGCATCCATATATAGGGAAGCTGAGTCCTTTTTGACAAAAACTGATTAGAAAGAATGAACCGTCGTCACAGCCTTTTTGGCGTGTGAGTGGGGGTGGATGGTGAAGCCGACCAACCTCAAGATCTAGCACAGTAGTACTGGTACGTAGTAGCAGCAGCTCTAGCTAGCGCGTAAAAGTTCTCACGGCGGCCGGGGGTCAGTCGATAATATCTTGGCACGGCCGCACGGGCCGTCGTCGTCGGCGTGACGAGTTTCCCATCGCCGGCAAGCCGCGCGCCGCCGCGATCGACCGAGCCTTCAGTACCCTGTTGTTGCGTGCCGGCCGGCCGGCGACAGCGCCGGGACAACAACAATGCTTCGCTCCTTGGTCACGTTCGGATCGAAACAAATGCGCAGTTGATTGGCAGATCGACCTGCAGAGTGCAGACAAAGGTAAGTCTGGGCAGTTGCTTCAACTTCATCGACCTCTCATAGTCATTCGGGTAGGGTGTGGACGCACCTAGTTCCGAGAGTACGTAATACATTGTGATCGTTTAGATTTAGTCTCTCTGCATATCGATGTGTCAACCAATATTTTAGTGTGTGACTTCTCATTGACGACATCACACTAATAGCCATTGAACGATCGACCTTGTAGCGTGTCTAGACACAACTTAATTGAACTCGCCACAAAGGTGGCCAAAACATTATATTACTATTTCTATTATCAAATATCTGTCACCGGCTAGTTTTTTTAGAAAAAATTTTAAAAAGAAATATTTGTTAATTTAGGGCCAGAGGCCCAAGACCAACGGCCAACGAGAGCATAGTTAAATTTTTGTTTCGATCCGTCCAAATCGTGGAATCTGGCTTTTACAATTAGTTTGTGATCTAAACAATCTTCAATTATCAAAATCGATCATTCTTCCTCTCTTCTTAATAAAATACATGCTCATGCATGTTTTTTGAAAAAATTGAACACGCTAAAAGCCTAATTAAAACTAGTAGTAGATTTACAACTGATCCACAATTATCGAAGTAATAGATGTTTTACATTCCGTGCATGCAACATGTTTTAGTTTTGACCATCGGTATCTCTTGAGACATTTCAATTCATTTATCAGAATTACTACGGCTATATTCGTCTTCAATAGTAATTTTAAAATATTACATATTTGGGCCCCGTTTGGTTCTTACGGCCTAGTGCAAAATGGGCTAAACTTGATTCCAAAACAAGCTAAAGTAGCTAAACACCAGGACTAAACTGCTTCTTTTCACTAGCCCACAAAGAGGAGCTATTTCGGGCTAAACTGGGGGCTGGACACCCCATGCCCCTCCCGGGACCACTCCCACCACTCGCACCGCTCCCACTCTCTTCTCTCTCTTTCCTCTCGTTCGATCCCCTCGCTCCGTGGCCGCGGCCGGCTCCTCCGCCGCATTCGCCGCCGCAGCAGGCCCGTCCACGACGGCGCTCGCCTCCGGTGCCGGCGGCGGGAGGCGGAAGGCGCGCCGCCCTCAAGACGCGCTCCATGGCTGCCGTTGCGGCACCATGGCCGTCGTCGGAGGTGGTGGGTGGCACGCGGAGTCGACGCGGGCGGTCCGCTTTGCCTCCCACCGGTCCCGCTGTGGGCGGTCCGCTTCGCCTCGGCCCTCCACACCGCGGCCCTCCTAGCGCTCTCTGCCGCCATGGCCGCCGATTGCGGGCAGGGGAGAGGAAGAGGAAGGAGAGGAAGTCAGAGGAGAGAGGATGGCATTGAGGGATAGTTTAGTCTTTGTAAACAGCATTTATGGCTTTAGCCCAGGTTTATTCCAAAGAACTAAATGGGGGTGGACTAAAATTTAGTCCTTCAGTTTAGCCCATTTAGTTTAGTCCAGAAAAACCAAACATGGCCTTAATATGTTTTGAATAGGTGCACTACAAAGTGATGATTAAAGTGGTATCATAATGATCACGTCGTTGTCCAAAACATATGAGAGTAGACAGTTTATACTACCTCAGATTTTTTTTGGTTTGACGTTACTAAGTTAAAAAATGACTTGCATAGCGTCAAAGAAAGAAATTGGAGGGAGTACTATAGGCTGTGTTTAGATCCGCTGAAATTGGGACTGAAATGTACTGTAGCGCTGAAAAATACACTGTAGCACTTTTCGTTTGTTTGTGGTAAATATTGTCCTATTATAGCCTAACTAGGCTCAAAATATTCGTCTCGCAAAGTACATCTAAACTGTGCAATTAATTTTTTATTTCATCTACATTTAGTACTCCATGCATGTGCCGGCATTTTGATGTGATGGGGAATCTTCTTTTTGCATAGTGGAATTTAGGAGAAAAGTTTGGATCTAAACACTTAGATCCACTGCACTGTAGCGCTGAAAAGCACTGTAGCGCTGAAAAATACACTATAGCACTTTTCGTTTGTTTGTGGTAAATATTGTCCTACTATGGCCTAACTAGGCTCAAAAGATTCGTCTCGTAAAGTACATCTAAACTGTGCAATTAATTTTTTATTTCATCTACATTTAGTACTTCATGCATATGCCGGCATTTTGATGTGATGGGAAATCTTCTTTTTGCATAGTGAAATTTGGGAGGAAATTTTGGATCTAAACATGGCCATAGTAAAAAAAATAAAAGCTAGGGCTACTCGGCCTATAGATCTACAATGGCGACGGGGTACAGAAAACCATGGATCCAACAAGGGGTGCAAAACGGAAAACGATGGTAAACAGCAGCTACGTTACAAAAGCTACTGTCGCTAGTCGCAGTGTGGTCCTGCAGCTATCTAGCGCATGATCGATCGGCATCGACGCGTCCCCGTCCCCGTCCCCGCGTGGGCTGCTACAGAAAGGCAGGCATAGATATTTACTGTGCCTGATTGTGCAAAGCTAGCTGCAACACACGCCGCTGTAAATTACAACCACCGCTGCAGTAAGCCCGTGGTAGTAAATAGAGGTAAAAATGACGACCTTCGTATTGCATTGTACTGTACCAGCACTATATATAGTACGTTTGCAGTGTTGAATATTTGGTCGATTAACTGCATCTTTTCTTTTTCTTTTCCCATGCGTATTTAATTGTAAGTTTTTTCCCATTCTTTGTCTATCTAAAAAAAAAAACCTTACTGGAGTAAAAGCATTTTGCAGATCGATCTAACCGAGCGAGCCAGCTAACAGTTAGCTGTGGAGTGGTGTTTGATAGTTCAAAACAAGTCAGCTATTACTCCTCCGTTCACAAATGTATTACGCGGTTGATTTTTTATTAAAACTTTGATCGCCTATCTTATTTAAAAATTTTATTTAAGTTATAGTTTATTTTCTTGTCATTTAATTTATCAGTAAATGTATTTTAAGTATGATTCGTATTTTTACATGTTCAATCAAATTTTTTGAATAAAACAAAAGATTGAAAATTTTAAAAGAAAAGAAAAGCCAATCGCGTCGTACCTCTCCGCGAATGGAGGTAGTAGACATACGGCTCGGTGAGGTGTTTAAATCTGTTGGAGCGATTTTAGCCGCTCCTACTACCACTAAATGGATCCAGTTATCCAAATAAGACGAACAGTTAGGCCCTACAGCACAAAAGATTCAAACGGGGCCATTGTTTGGATCCAAAGCAGCAGGTGCATATGCGTCGACGGAAACAACAAACGACACGCTCGGCAAACGTCAAAGCTCCCGTGACATCATGGCACATGATTTGCGGATCATGAGAACAGAGCGCGTTGCACAGGCACGTACGGCAGCATGCACGCACGCCCCAGGCAGCTGGACACGGTCGGAGATGGATGCATGGATTGGCACCACCATACGTACGGAGCGACGGACGTGGGTGCCGGACTACATATACGTATATATGTACGCAGCCACATACTCACGTGGGAACTATAGCTCCCGGCGCCCCGTAGGCCGTAGATCTGGGAGTCTGCAACTCACCGCGCGCCACATCGGGGCAGGCATCAGGCAGGCAGGCAGAGGGCCAGAGAGAGGCGCGCGCTAACCACCGACACACGTACGTACGTACGTATACACAAGGGTCAGTGTATGTAGACATACGTACGCACCCCCGTTGCTGTAGGTGCGTACGTGGCCGGCCGCGCACCCGTACGTATACGTGCGTTTTGTCTGGCTCGCATCGCCTGGGATAGATAGAGGAGAGCAAGGTCGTCTCGTCTCCAGCAGGACGCCGTCCGTACGCGCCTCGCCTGCCCTGCCCTGCCCTGCCCTCGGAAGTTACCATGCGCTCGTCGGCCGCGTGCATGGCGCGTACGGTCCCCGGCTTCCACGGCTCCATGCGCACGTGAGGCGCGCAGAGAGGCTCCCTGCCTGGTGCGTGGTCCACGGCCTCCATCCGTTTACTACTATTTACCGCACGTCCAGGCGCGGCGGCAGAGCGGGCATGTGGCGGTGCCGTGCTGCTTGCTGGTCCAGGAGGAGGGAGAGGGCAGAAGCTAGCTAGCGCCCGCGGCCGGCTCCCCCGCCCGTCCTGTCTCGTTCGGCCGCGACACGGGCGGGCGGATGCCGGATGGGGTGCGTGCATGCATGGGATGGGCCGCGCCACCCACCACTGGGGCTCCGATCCTGCCGCGCAGGCAAAGCCTGCGCCGGTCCACGTGCACCCGCCCCGCGTCTGCGTCGGCGTGCGTGCATGCCCGAATTCTGCCGGCCGTGCCGTAGCGTATGTGGACAACAGCAGGCGGCAGCAACAAGGGGGCGCGGGGAGCGACGGTTACCACCGGCTGTGTGTACATGGTGTCGCTCGATCGATCGTCGCTCCCGGCGCCGCGCCGCGCCGGCCGGGGTAACAGGGAGATCAGAAGCCTGGAGCTGTGGCGAACGAAGCGGACAGGGATCGGACAGACGGGGGCCGGGGGGCACGCAGACGCAGTACCGGTAGATGGATCTGTGCCGACGTGTACAAAGTATACTTATTACACCTAGCATGCAAGGGAGTGTGCAAGTACGAGGGGGCGCGCTGCTGCTGTCGGGGGGTGTGCCGGCCGGGCCGGTGCTCGCTGCAGTGCGGCCGTGCCACCGGCGCTGTTCCGATGCGCGCTTCAATGCCGACCCTAGCGCGGGTGTGGTGTGCGGCTACGACTTTGTTCGGGAATCGGGTGTGATGGGCGAAAGCAGGCTCCTCTCCGGCAGGACGCTTCGGTTCGGACGTACGTACTGGACCACGCGTACGGCACGGCGGGCCGCGCGCCGGGGGCACCACACCGTACCTCCAGCGCTGTGCTCGATCTCTGGTGGCTGCGCGCGGCTGCTGTTTCCAGGTAGCTAGCGCCAATTCATTGTGACTCAAGGCCGTTAAACCTAGTACTGGCAGCAATGGCGTGGCGGCAGCAAGAGATCGAGCTCTCGCGTTGCATCGCGCCCACCGTACTGCATGCATGCATGCATATGCTTGGTCACGGTGCCACCCCTAGTAGCGTAGGTGAATCGGAAATTCGAAATGAATCCCGGTTGGTGCATGCGCCCGCCCGGCCGCGTCGTCGTACGTCATCGTAGCACGTACGGCGGCGCGGCGTGGCTTTTGCTGCTTTGCGAGGCACTGTTTGCTTTTTTGTCGTGCACAGTTGCGCCACCGCTGCCTGCATGCGCGAGTTATTATTTGCCTACTAGCTGCTAGGGTTCGTCCGGTCTGCGTCGTCCCTGAATTCAATCCTGATACGATCGCGTTTGGTCATTTGGTTGCCCATGCCATGCATGCCATGCCACTGGGGGAGTAAAAATCGGTGACCGCGGCGGTTCATTACCAATCCACCTGAGCCGCCGCCGGTGGCGGTGCCACAGCTTCCTCCGGCCGGCCGGCGTGCTATACTAGCTCGATCTGCCCGTCTCAGCGACACACATACGCGATGACCAGCTCTGACGCCAATTGTTCCGCGGCTATCACGGAAGCTGCCTTTGCTGGCCGGAGCTCAGCAACGCAAAAACACAGGCACGGGAACACGGAAAGCAATTGGAATTCGGCGCGTCCAAATCAAATCACCGCTTTTCTGGACACTTCCAGGGTTCGACCATCTTCGATCAAATGAAGTCATTGCTGTTTGAGGGGGAAAGGGAAAAAAACGACAAAACGTAGCAGTTTCTCGGCAGAAAATGGACAGGAGAATAATGGCTGGCCCATCTCAGAGAAGCTTTTCAGTTCAAAAGGGCTCTAGTCCTCTGGGGCTCCTTGAAAGGAGCTCTTGCTCTTCTGCGCTTGGCCCTAACCGTTTCATCACGAGTGAAGTTATGCTTCCCGAAGCATCACAGGAGCGCGTTTAAGCAAATACGGAACCCTCCTGGTTCCTGGAAGAAAGCATCGGTTGATGTACACGGTAACAAGTTGGAGAGAACCAGCTCCCATGCCCCAGCTCTCCATTTATCGCCTCTAAAAAAACCTCTCCATTTATCCAGCAAAGTAAGCAAACGAGTCTTGCTCGGCTGCGTTAACCCATTGTTGAGTGCAGAATAAGTGGAGCTAACCATCCGGTGTTGCTACTGGGCAAGTTCTGGCAACTCGCAGTTACATCGCCTTGCATATTTACAGCATGCAGTCTATTGCCCGTCTTCACTGTGCATACTACCAACAAACTGTGCAGTAAAAAAAGATGCTTTGGTCGAGAGGCCATATATTGCAAACCCATACAGGTCAGGGGATGCAGATTTCAGGCCGCTTTAAAAGCAAACATAGATTGCGAGTCCTCTTCTTCATCTTTAGCTACCATCCAATCCATCTTTGGACCCTACAACATGAAGAAAAATGCGTCAAACAAATTCATGCACAGAAATGAGTCTGAAAGATCATACTGTTTCACAGGATCTCCGATGCAGAATCAAATACACAACAGAATAGCACAAACACGCATTAGGGATGATATGCATCTACATATAGTAGATTAATATGCCAGAATAGGTCCTTCAGACATTTCATCACTGTACTATGATTCACTGAAAAAAGTACCTGGAGGAACTGCTAGCTAAGGCTAGTCCTTTTGAGTCCTATCTCCTTCCTCTTTTTTTATGAAAACAGTAAGGCAAGCCATCTCCTTAAACGAAATCAGCTCACGTTCTCGCTTAATGGGATGATCCACGTCGCCTGCAACCCGCTAACCGTCAGATCCGCCCAACTCACAATCCTGACCATCCGATGGTGGGTTGGTTCGGGTCTGCGCCCGCAAATGATCCAGAACTCTCCCAACATGTCTGCGCCCGTCTGCGGTATCCGTCGAACGCCCCACCCCGACCTCTCCGCTCCCCCGCGGCGGCCCCGACGCCGAAGTCGTGTGCTCTCTTCCATCCCTGTCAGCCAGTCGTGGTGGCCCCGCTTCTCCCAAGCCCCTTCCTCCGCGGTCCGCGCCCCCTCTTCTCCGCGACTCACCACCTTCCCCTCCCGTGACCCTCCCGGCGGCGGCGCCCGCGCGGATGAGCAGCAACGGCGTCCGCAGGGAGGAGGAGGAGGAGGCGGCGCCCTCGCGGAGGAGAAGGAGCCAGCACCCCCGCGGAGGAGCAGCGCGAAGGACGAGAAGGAGGCGTCGCGCGCGGGCCGGAAGCGGCAGAGCAACGCGCCATCGACCCGTCTCACTTCCCCTTGCCGTGCCTGTTAGCTCACGGCAGTAGATCACAGCGGCGGAATGCCGGAATGGAGCAGGTCCACATTGGGGAGAGGCCACGGGAAGAGACCCTGCGACTCCTGCCGGAACCTTCTCCTCGCAGGCACAAGAAATACGTTCCTCCGTCGATCGAAGTCGCTTCCCTCCCAGCACCATGACACCAGCGCTAGGTATGTGAGACCGATCCAGTGCCTCGGGCGTGGGCGGAGTGTGCGGAGGCGGTGAGGTCGGAGCGGAGGAAGCCCGAGGCGATGGGGCGTGCCCGGAGCAGGAGCGCCGGAGCGGAGGGGGGCTGAGGCGGCGGGGCGTGGCCGGAGTGCGCGAAGGCGGCGGGGTCGGAGCGACGGAGCGGATGGGTCCGCGGCGGCGAGGCGTGGCCGAGCCAAGCGGCAGCCACCGGCGTGAGATCATGCGCGATGCTCCGGCACGTCGGACAGGGCCACACGCTAGATGCCCCGACCTTGCTCCCCCTCTCACGGAAGAGAGGGCTGCAGCAGTCGGAGCAGCCGAGGTGCAGCCCAGCTCGCAGCGCGCGCCGAGTTTCCATGCCTCGCGGGTCGCGGCGTCGCCGCCCACGCTGAGCCGTTCCGCTTCGCCTTCCGCTGTCTGCCTCGCCGCCATCCGCGCTGAGCACATCGGGCGTATACACCTACGACATGGCCCCTTCCCCTGCTGACCGCTCGCCCCCATCCTTAGCGCAGCCACGGCCACGGAAGTGAGCTGCTCCTTCGCTATGCATCTGGCCACGCGCAGTGCCAACATCATCTACATTTCAGTCTGTAGTGATCGGTTTGGTTCAGTTCTCCTCTGAAAGCATTTTTTGTACAGTTTCTATCACGAGTTTGGATTTATGACCTAAGTGACTTGTACTACAAATTAGACCTCTCTGATCCAACTTACTGCCAAACTCTAATGTGTTGAGTTTTATATTTCAGTTGCAGCTCGGGAAAAGATGCCAGAGCATCGATGGCTCTTCCGATGGGGTTTTCATCTGTACCAATTGGCAAATTCATTCCCAACAAATATATGCACTCAGGTAACTTATCAGGGGCGTGAGCACATGGTCAAAATATCAGTCTATCAGTAACTTTGCAACTAAATTTATTTCAGTGAACACTCTTAATGTAGACAATTGCTACATCACAAAATGCAGTCTACCAGCTATACCTTCATTCTTTGCTAACCACGTACCTTCAAGATTAATTTCATTGCTTCAAAAAAAAAAAAATTCAATCCGTGATTCTTGATTTGTTTTCATGCTGCTTCACAGATGCCAGTGCTGGTGGAATGGACTCTCCAGTTGTGCATGGTGCAATAGTAAAAAGGAAAATTACTCTGCATCTCTCTAATCCTTTTACATGTTAAGCATGAGGTCTTGCTTCGGTTTCAGTAGCCCTTTTTTTCTCAACTTTATAATAGCAAATCTGATAACTGGCATTCTATCTTACTACGAACAATGAGAGGTTAGAAAGCTGTCTCATTTTTCCTGTCAACCTAAAATTTCTCAGTGTACTATGCTATGGGTTTAATATTCTTATTGAACAATAAAACTGAAACCGTTCTTTGATTGTCATTTTCAACCACATATAGTATGCCTTCTCATATTACTATACGTGCTTGTATTGGTATAACAGATGAATTTCTTCATACTCAATGTTCAGTCTATATCATTTCCCTATTTCTAATGGCTGCTGTCTCGCTGATGCTTGATGACAAATGCTTTCCTGCTTGTACATTTTCTGAGTTTTAGTCATATGGCTCCAATTTTTCCTTTTATTGGTAGAAGGGCTGTGATAAATTGTGTAGTGCTACTAAACTACTACCTTCTTATGTAGGTTATTCACACCAGGCCTTGTAAGTGTGACATTGTAAGTTAAACTGATGTTAAACTAAACTACTAAACTGATGTACTATCTCGCAGGAGGAACAGGACATAGGTTGGCAAGGTAAACATTTTAGTGGCTAGCCTTGGTATATTGCCCTTTTGCTACAAAGATAATTCTATTGCTACTATACTATCAAAGATGTCGTGTCGTTTTTCTGAACACTGCAGTTGATTGCATCTTGGTGCTAAAACCTATGGTCTAAGTTCTGCACCTTGTTACTTTACTGTTTACTACATGCATGGTGGAACAGGTTGAGCATCTACTCTGTTATTGTTGCACAATGCCACATGGTCATATAACTCAGGGCTGAAGAATTGTGTAAAAAGTAGCCATGTTTCTCAAACATAAAGTTCTATGTATTAGGAGTTTTGATTCAGGTAAATAATATTTAGCCTTTTGAAAGAAAGTCTTCAACCTGAACAGAGCCAAGAGGATAGACCCCTGTGGTATGCGCATCCTCGAGAGCGCGCCAAAGGCGCGACATGGTTTCTAGTGTATTATACTAATCCAAACAGGGTTATGCGGGGGCAAACATCACACAAGCAATGCGTGGCAATGTACAGTGCTTACTTTACAATAAGTAGAGGGGGATAAAGAATCCACAATCAGGGGCCCAACGTATAAAATGCTCACCTTTCCCTGACGAATTATAGTAGGATTCGTTCCCGTCATATCTACCACAGTAGAAGGATCAGCAATTCTCGGACCACCATCGACAATGAAATCAAGGCCCTGAAATTTGTAACATGAAGCATAAGATGCTTGCTGAGGTGTGTTTCATAACTCAAAAGTACTATTGTCCAAGCATGATTTGGGAATTGGGATACAGCTGGACACCAGAACATTTGCAATGGTTTAACTAGCCACTTGGAATGATCGGTAACTATGTTAATGCATAAATAAAAAAACCAGCAGGGCCAAGTGCCTTTGGTCCAAAATGTTGTTGTTTACATTTTGGACCAAAGGCACTTGGCCCTGCTTTTTTATAGAAAGCATAAAGTCAAAGTATTGCTGGGATCAGTGGATCACCAGCTTACAAGGTTTAAAGCACCACGCGAACTGCTAAGATTTCTCAGATTCTAGCCATAATAACTATACCCCCAGCTCTACCTAGGAAGAGGCCGACCTGAGCGACCTCACAGATAAGTTATCACAGCTCGACACGCTAGCCAACCACCATCCATTTATTAGTAACTACAGCTACTGGAAATACATTTTTCTGCAATACTTCTGTAAGCCCGTGAGATTGATACTACAGATAAGCAATTGTTTCATAAATGCACAATACTGCAACTGGTACAAAGAAGTATGAAATGGAAATATTTTTTAGCAATATACTCTTAAAATGACCCACTTCTTGTATTACGTATAAGAGAATTAACAACGGTATGGAGGGAGGGTAGAAGTATGATGGTGTCACAAAAAATTATACAGAGTTTAAGGTACAAAGTTAAAACAGAATAAGATACCAGTGGCTCATAAAGATCAGCAATGACTACTGGATCAAGTATCCATTCATCCTCGGATAGATATTTGACACTGTAAAAAAGGGAAACGGAGAATAGTTATAAACCTTGCAAATGGCAATCTGATAACATGATATCTATTTCCTTTTTTATCATAATCAATTCCTTTACCTAAGAAATATAAGATTTATTACAAATACTAACAAGAATAATACTCGAAATTCTTCTATAATTCCAAGTAAAGCGCCATCTTATTTCTTAATGTAGTTACACCAGAATGCAGAGAGACAGAGAGTGATGCGAGTTCCACAGTGAAGTATTGAGAATGCTCATACATGCAACTATGCAAGCACATCATCAAGCCACCTAACGTTTGAGCAGATCAACATCAAGCAGTATGGCAGACGTACTAATGTGTTACATTTTCAGTTCCAGATCCTATGATGTTATCAGTTATACGACATAATCCGGCCACAGGTAGGAGCAGGAAGGAAAAGTAAGGGAGGACTTTGAGTTATACTACATACGAGATACCTTGTGCAGATCAAAGGAGCATCCAGATTTTGCAATATTGCCTGGCAGATGGGGTCATCTGGAATTCGGACGCCAACCTGTCTCCTTTTTGCATACCTTGTGGAAGAACCATGCTTTATGCATTGTTTGGGAAATTCCTTGGTTGCGGGTAAAATAAAGGTGTACTGCAGATGGTTAAAATAGTCAAATTACTTGCGAAAGTAATCGAGTACAAACTGCAGTACAGGGCGAATAAGAAGATATCCTTACAGGCCCAGGTATCACACGCTTAACAGCACGGAAAATGTTAGCTTGTCCTTGGTTGGTACCTCGAGGAAATCCTGTAGTGTAGGTATCTATATCACGTAACGAGCGACACAGGATGCTGAGAGGCTGCATAATTCAGAATTAGTATAAGTGATATGGTGCGTATGCAGATGGAGAACTACGTTCTGCAACCATATTTCGTTGCAGAAAATCTTTGATCCTAATTGACTTTATAGTCCTGATAATCTTGCCTTTGAGTCTCCAATGCCTTTCACTCTGCATCAAGAACAAGCATATAGTACTGATTAGAGCAGAAATCTTGGCTTCATGTCTAAGATTGTGAGCATACATTGGACTTGATCACTTATCATACCAAAATGATCAAAGCAACTAATTTACCTGCGAAGGCGCTCAATAGATTCATTGTTACTGAGATCACAGACGATGGAGTAGCTGTCAAAAATATGGCCCCATGTTATTCGTGTTCACCAGAGCATAGTGCAACTAGCAAATAAAAAATACTAAGAATATAATCCCCCCCCCCCTCCCCCCGCCTAAACTCAGAGGAACAATTGCATGCATATTATTTCCAAATGCTCAAACCGTCGTTGTTATCATTATTATTACAGAAATCATATGCTTGCAGCATAATAAACACATTTCAGTAGTATATGGGATTTTCGTACGAAAGTACAAAACTGAAGCAGAGAACAGCGTACACTGTGTCAGTAGGGATCACCCCGACTGCGCCGCGACTGATGAGGTCGATAACGGAATCCAGCTTCCAGAAATCCTCGCCGGAGGGCTCCACCTCCACCCGCAGCATCCCGGTATCCCCTCTCTTCGTGCGCGCAAAAACCAGTCACCAAAGAGATTGTTCTCAGCAGTCAGCACCAGCAAGCGCACGAAAGGCGAGCGTCGTTGCTGATAGAGAGAGGAAATAAAAACGAAGAGTGTGCGATTGAGGCAGAGAGTACCGTGAACTGGCGCTCGGCCGCGTACTTGAGCCGCTTGGGGTTGCGCTTGTGGAGAGCGACGACGGTGGAGGAGACGCGGAGGCGACCGGGAGGAAGGGACCGCGATAAGGGAAGCCGGAGAGGGGAAGGACAGATGGCGCGGCGGAAGGATAGCCGCGAGAAGGAGGCCGCGGTGGCGGGGTCGGCGGCGGCCATGGAGGCCGTTGTGGTCGAGCTCGGAGGAATCTCCTCGAAGGAAAAATGGATGATTCCTTATTCGTCGCGGAAGATGATCATCGTTCCAGTTAGACATGACCCAGAACAGGCCCGGCCCGAACACAAACTTGGCCTGGCAGATCCAGCCGAGTTTTTGAGACACTCCACCGTCAAAAAGCTGAATCAGGCCCAAACTACCTTTCCATAGTTGGGCTCGAATGCTCGATAGCGGCCCAAAAATACGTGAAGTAGACCAGAGGCCTCGAGGGTTTTTCTCCCTCTTTCCTTTGCCTTCTTTCTCTCCCCTACCGCCGCCACAACTCGCCCGGCCTCACCGCCGACGACGTGACACGGCCTCCTACGACCGCCGTCTTCCTTCATTGACGAGGCCTCCACCCTCTATTCTTCCCAGCTTCTTTAGCTCTACACCGATGGCCCACGTGAATTCAGACGCTGAGGAGGAGTGGTCCGACTCCGATCTCGACGATGTTTCCGACTCCGAAGTCGGCGAGGCTCTGGACTGGCTCGACGCCGTGGAGGGCCCTGACGGCTCGGCCCGGCCCGCCGGCGCCTTCTCGGCCTCTGGAGGTGGTGCCGCGGCGCGCCGGCCGAACGCTCACGGCGGAGTGCTCTCCCGCCCTCTCCAGCCGCTGTCCAACCGCACCCAGAAGCTGGCCTCGCACATTCGTGCCACCCCTCTGGAGGTATGCAGCTTCAACTGACCTCAGAGTAGTAAAATTTGTTTCTGTTGGATGCTTGTTGCTATGACCTAAGAGAGCATCCCATGCGAGTCATAGAAGCTAGTCGACGGAAGGATGAGGGTAATCCTGGTGCGACGTGACAATCTATCAGTTAGCACAAATTTGGGTTCTATATATATCAGTTTGAGCACGTCTAAAATATGGCTATAGTGAACATTATACGACAGTTTATGGGAGTCGATCGAATGGGAATCACACATGATGGTACATTGGAGTGCTGATGCAGTCTGTGCTGAATATTTCATATGGTGTGTTCTGAATCTGAATGATGCAGGAGTGGGAAGGTAGGATGAATGTGGGGATGTCGAACTCAGTCACGACTGCAATCAGGGATAGCATAAGGGACACAGCAATTGGGAAGATAAGGAACACTGAGAAGGCCGATCGCGCTACAGTGGAACAGGTTAGTGAATGTTCACATTTGGGCAATGCTTGTATCTTGTGCCTTTTGGAAAGGAAGTTGTCCAGCTTGCACTTGTGTAATCCATTGTAGCATTTCACCCTTATTCAACCTAGCTAGCTTTCCTGTTAAGTTGTTGATGCATCATTCCTTCATCGTCACTTCGCTTGAATGCACAAATCTTCAGAGGAACGCAGGCCTCATTCCAGACTTGGAAAAAAAATGTTTTTTAGGTACAGTAAAGCTTCACCTGCAGGACATAAGCATTCTCTTAGTCATAGCTTTTCTGTTTGATTGAATAGCCTTCTGTAAAGCTTTGACCTCTCTTTTCCTGTCTCCCCCTCTGCATCTCTTTTACTTTGGATAGCACAGAATTTCACAAGCTGCAGTAATCCTAATTATTCACTGATGCATATTTTTATCAGATCTAATTTACTTTTTACTATTTGTTGCCTGATGTGCACTACGATTGGGATGCTAAAAGTTTATCATCTTATGGAAGTATTAAGTGTGCCCTTCTTGTTGCTTAGTGCATCTGGTTTACCCATATCTAATGGAGAAGATTTTAGTGGAATAATTTTTCTGAGCACTGAATGGTTTTTGTTTATGTGCAGGCTATTGATCCAAGAACGCGCATGGTTTTATTCAAGATGTTAAACCGTGGCCAGTTTAATAACATAAATGGCTGCATTTCTACAGGGAAAGAGGTACTCCCTCTGTCCCAAAAAAATACAACCCCAGGATTTTTGAACAGATTAATAATATGACAAATGACCTCGATGCCCCTATTTAATCGTGTTAGCTGTGATTGAAACTTGAAATCCATGTGCATGAAAAAGAACAAGTAAACGTGCGTGCACCTTGTAAGGGGAAAAAGTAACTAAAAAGTAGTCCAAAAGCTATAATTGATTCTTTGTGGAACAATCTAAATTCGAGAATTGCATTGTTTTAGGACGGAAGAAGTAACTATTAAGATACATGAAATCCATGTGCATGAAAAAGAACAAGTAAACGTGCGTGCACCTTGTAAGGGGAAAAAGTAACTAAAAAGTAGTCCAAAAGCTATAATTGATTCTTTGTGGAACAATCTAAATTCTAGAATTGCATTGTTTTAGGATGGAAGAAGTAACTATTAAGATACATTGCGTATACTGTTGTAAGGGCTTCTTCTATTTGCTTGCGAACACCACAATAATAATCGATGAAATTTGCAGATCTTTAAGCTGTACATAGACAATAAAGAATGCACCTTGACCTGCTATCTACAGATCTCTGTTTCCCTGATAAGAGTATTATCATTAAGCATTAATAACATAGACTACATTAACATTATCTATGTGCAGGCAAATGTTTATCATGCAACAAAGACAGATGGCCAGGAGCTGGCAATTAAAGTCTACAAAACTTCTGTCCTTGTTTTTAAGTAAGATTAGAGTTCAATGCTTATTACTTTTTAAACCTTAAGAAGAAACGTTGATGATGTAGTTATGCTCTGTCATTTAATTGCATTTAAGAAAAGTATGCAGGTTAAGAAACTGTATCGTTTAATTTGCAGGGATAGAGACCGATATGTTCAAGGAGACTATCGTTTTAGATACGGTTACTGTAAGCACAATCCTCGGAAAATGGTTAAGACATGGGCTGAAAAGGAAATGAGGAATCTTCTACGGTGGGGTTTTTTATGGCATGTATTAATTGTTTATTTTTATTACTCTAAAACTTTGCAAGATGTTGCTGCTCTCTTTGATTCTATTGTTTAGCCTGTTAATCTTGTGTATCCATTATATTTCGTTCTTCTGTAAAACTTTGCTAAAGAAAAGAGTTTTTCTTACTGAATAATGACCTATTTAGCCAAATGGTTGAACACCCTTGCTAAGTCAGGCAAATACGCAATCATTAGTTCTGATATTTGAATCCGTCCATTCTTTTGTTACCCTTGTTACAGAGTGAAAGCAGCTGGAATCCGATGCCCTAAACCACTGCTCCTGAGGCTTCATGTATTGGTGATGGAATTCATAGGTAAAACTTATGTCAGTGTTTATCTCCTGGATACATGTCGGTCTCCCTTGTAATGTCTCTATTTGATAACTGTTTACGTTAGGAACACGCTACCTTGCTTACTATTTACTAGAGTACTTTCAATTGATATTTGGAGCATCTTCTAATAAGTCATTTTGATTACCTATCAGGGAAAGGAGGCTGGGCCGCTCCTCGTCTCAAGGATGCTGCTTTATCAGATGACAAGTTGCGTGAATGTTACTTTGAGGTACACAATATGTCGGAAAAACATTTGCAACTTATTAAATACTAGAAAAATGCCCGTGCGTTGGTTGCAACGGTTATAAATGTGAATTTTGGCACTCGTTTCCGTGTGTAGTACCACGCGATAGATTATTGACTCAATCTTATTCTGTAGATTTCTGTCGACCTCGAAAGAATTTTGGGACATTTTTCGATGATTTGGGTGTGTCCGTTTTCGTTCATAATCTTATAGATTGTGGCTGATTTCGAAAGAACCGTGGGATGATCTGGTTGGATTAGAAAGGTTATCTCATTTTTTTTTCTCGAACAACGCAGGAGAGCTGCGTGTCATTTCATTAAGTAAGAAAGAGAGTACACATAGTACAAGAGAGGGTGGAACCCTCTAAACGAAACAAAAAACTGAAAATAACCAAAAACAAGACACGACCACGACTAAGGGGCAGGGCCTGCAGCGTTGAGGAGGATGTCTTGCAGGTCAGAAGCTCCCGCTTCACACCACAGACTACCCTCCGCGGCCACCGAAAAAAGCACTGCTTGTAAATCTGGGCGACGACCCTCAAAGATGCATGCATTTCTATGCTTCCAAAGTTCCCAGGAAACAAGAAATACCAGGGAATTAAAACCCTTCCGGAGCTGTTTAGGAATAGATCTTGTGGCTTCAATCCACCAGGAATTAAAGCGACTAGCAGAGGTTGGAGGTGCTACCCAAGCAAAATTGAGGCTGCTAAACACCCGAGTCCAGACCTCCCTGGACAGTACACAGGAGGTGAGGATGTGGTTAATCGTTTCCTCTTCTTGATCGCAAAAGATGCAGGCTGACTGGTGAGGCATTCCTCGCTTGGCCAACCAATCAGACGTCCAACAGCGGTTCAAAATGGCCAACCAGATAAAGAACTTGCAATTTGGGGGTGCCCAGCTCTTCTAGATTCTTTTCCAAGGAGAGAAATTGATCGTCCCCACGAACATAGCGAGATAAGCTGATCTGCTGCTGTAGGTGCCCGAGGAGGAAAACTTCCACCGATGTTGGTCTTGGACGCCATCTTGGAGGGTCATCTCATCGACCAAGTCCCAGATAAGAAGATATTCTCTTAGCACCTGGACTGTTAGGGCTCCTTTGATATCTGTCACCCAGCTACGGTTAATAAGTGCCTGACTCACTGTATGCCTTTTTACAATTTTTTTAGGAATTGCATTGAGGAGGTTAGGAGCTAGTTCAGCCACCGTCTTCCCCTGCAGCCAGCGATCAGTCCAGAAATTTGTAGATTCTCCATTACCGACGGTGGTTACTACAGCCATATCAAACAAGGCACGCGCATTTCTTGGTACCTGGATAGGCAGTCCAGCCCAAGGCCTAGAGTCATCAGTCTTGAGTAACCAAAGCCACCGGATACGTAGAGCCCAACCCAGCCGCTCTAAGTCATGAATGCCAAGGCCACCATACATCAAAGGCCTTTGAACCCGAGTCCAAGAAACTAGGCAATTACCACCATGAGCTTGTTCGTGTCCCTTCCAGAGAAAACTTCTCCTCTTCTTGTCAATTGACTTAATCACCCACTTGGGTAAATCCATGGCAATCATTAAGTAAATGGGCACAGCGCTTAACACAGATTTGACAATCACTAGCCGGCCAGCCCTGTTCAAAAGTTGGGCCTTCCATCCAGGGAGCTTACCGTGAGCGAATTTTGGGGTGATGTAAATTGGAGTCTGTATATACAAAACGTCGAAAATGGAGTCCGTATGCGATTGGAGCGTCCGTTTTCGCGTGGGCTCCTCCTGTAGTTCGAATCAGGCTTGCGAATACATTACATATCATATTGTTTCGATGCCCGTTGACTACAGGCCAATTTTATGGTGGTGTCAGTTCGGTTGGAAAGATTACCATTTTAGCTTTCCATCAATATATGGAACATCGAAAACGGAGTCCCTATTCGACCTGAGCGCTCATTTTTGCGTAGGCTGCTTTTTTTCAGTCCGAATCGGGGTCACGAATAAATTGAATTTTAGACGACGAAAGCCCACATATAAGTATGCGAGATTAAACCGCATAATCACTTCATCTTTTATTATATTATATATACATATTATATTAGGTAGAGTTTACTGTTTATTTATGTTAGAGGGCCCCGGTTTTTATGCTTGCTTTGGGCCACCTAAACCTCCGGTACTGTTTGCATCATTGCATGTAGTAGCGGTTATGCATCAGTGCAGTACAGGGCAACGGTTGGACGGTTATCGTGTGCAGTACCAGCACCACATGGACACGGTGCAAAAACTGCGTCGTCCGAGCGGCAGTGCGGGCGGCAACGGTGTCACTTGTCAGCCACTCAGGCTGTCAGGTGAAGGAGGAGTCTGGGCCAGGGAGCGAAGATGGTGCGGCCCAGTATGCAACATAGAGGCCTGGCGTGGTGCGCGGCCCAGTGCTTCGTAGAATTATCGGATGTCTCCGAAGAGACAGTGCTTCGTAGAATTAGAGTCAGGTTCAGAACTCCGTGTTCTCTATAGATCGTGTGTATATAGGATTCCGAACTGATGACACGCAATAACTTTAGAAAGGTGGACAAAAATTTGAGGGTGGAAACAAAACCTTCCTCTCTTTATTATTAGGTATGGATATTGTACCAGCATGTATTCCATGCATTTCTAGGCAAAGATAGCTTATGGGAAGCTTCCATATGCAAATTTGAGCGAAGCTCTAGTTAAAATAATTCTCTCTCCAAAGATTAACAATAGATAACCTAAGGAAAGATCTCATATTGATTTATATGTTGGTCTTGAATATTACTCATTATTTATGGATGATGATGGTACATAGTACAGACAACCTTGTGTTTTAACATGTTCCTGCTCATGCCTCCACCTTGCTGATTACTCCATTCATTTGCAAAAGAATGAAATCCAGGGGTTTTAGACAGCTTAGTGATGGACGCAAATACGACATGTGCCCCCTACTCTACTAGCTACCTTCGTGCACAATTTGTCAAAGGAAACGAGATACAATAGACACCCTTTTTTTGTTAGGCTAAATGGACATGTTTGGTGGAGGATTTCATTCCTTCATGGACAAATTTTAAACGCTAGGATTTTATTCTTTTGTGGGCGGGGTATCAATTAGTGGTCTGTGGTAAAATAGTAGTCGAGTTCACAAATAAGAATGTCTCTGTGGTAGTCATTATTTTTTATGGATTTCAATATTTGACACCTTATAAATTTTTTTTGGTGCGACTGTAGACTGTAGTTATAATGGCAATGCACATTTTTATGAGCTGTCCTGCAAAACCTATGAGAACCATTTCAGAAGTTTTAGATCTATGGTCCTTGGCAGCAATATATCCCTTGAAATTCATTGCTGATCATGCATGATATTTTCTTTTTACTGTTAAATATGTTACACTAGATTGAGTGAAGAGAACCAAGACAGACAGAAGCTCTCACTGTTAGATGTCTGAGTGTGTAGGTGTGGGTGCGCGCGCGCGCATGTGTTTTATTATTATCACTTTCCCATTGTAATACTGCACCTTGTTTTCAGATAATTACAACGATGCGGACTCTTTACCAGAAGTGCAAACTGGTTCACGGTGATTTGAGTGAATACAACATTCTTTATTTTGAGGTAATTAAACTCCCCTATTAGATAAACAATTTTCAAGCAATCTTTCATTTTTAAAGTCAACGCTTCTTACCTCCATCCTCGGTTGCATATCATGCAGGGCCACTTGTACATTATTGATGTTTCACAATCCGTTGATCTTGATCATCCTTCAGCGTTAGAATTTTTGAAGGAAGATTGCTTGCATGTTTCTGTAAGTGGAAGTTGAATTGATGACTGCATATATGCTCATAAATTATGGTGGCTGATATTTTCAACACTATTCGCAGGACTTCTTTAAAAAACGAGGTGTCGCAGTCATGTCAGTCATGGATTTATTTAATTTTGTTATCGATCAAAACATTGCTGATGAAGATGTCGATTATTATCTGGAAAAGGTATCTTGTATTCTTGTATGTTGGATAAGAACTTACCTTTCAATCTTCCGCTGTAATCATCGATTTGTAAAAGTTCTCATCATAATTTTTTGCTGCATGATTGGCAGAAATCTGTTTTTCTTTAAACCATATTGTGTTTTCAATCACAGGTTCAGCAAAAAATTTTGGAAAATGGCGATACAGTTTCAAATGATGATGAAATTACTCCAACAGTCATGGTACAGGTAAGAATAATTTGTCACCTTGGCTGTGCAATGAATTTCAGCTTCCATTGTTATCATCCGAAATTGCAGGTCCTGCTGATAGAACACTATTTACTACTCCCTCCGTCCACAAAAGAATGAAATCCTGGCTTTGTCCTAAGTCAAACTTTCATAACTTTGACCAAGTTTATATCAAAATATATTAAAAGTTATGCTACCAAATTAGTATCATTAGATACGTGTTGAAATGTATTTTCATATCATACATAATTGATATCATAAATGTTATTACATTTCTATATAAATTTGGTCAAACTTACGATAGTTTGACTTAGGACAAACTTAGGATTTCATTCTTTTGTGGACGGAGGGAGTATGTTTTAGCATAGGATGTGGACATTTGGTCTCCAGATGTCCCACGATAGTTTGCAACTGTGTGTTTTCGTTTGTTCCTTGGTAGTGTCTCTACCAGCTTTTGTGCAACTTAACTAACGTACTTGATTTCTTTGCATAGTCATTGGATTATGTGAAGCAATGTGAGGCAGATATTGTCAACATGTCAATGATGCAACGTTCAGCCTCTGCCTATGAGCCAGCAGCAGATAAGCTCTATGATCAGCCACTACTAGGATTTGTGCGGACTAAAAATGTGCACGGTGAAGAGCAGAAAGAACAATTGCCACAAAATACAGTGGAAATGACCCTGGATATGCATAACAAGTGTTCGCTGGAGGAAAAACTGGAAGATAACGAAGATGATAGTGAATCTTGTTCGAGTTCTGATACAGACGATTCATGGCACGAGGCAGATCCCAAGATGGGACCTGAGGAAAGGAAGGCTGCACGGAAGGAGAACAAGAAGAAAGTGAAGGAAGAGAAGAGAGAAGCTCGTGAAAAGAAGAAATCAAATGGGAGGTCAAAGACCGAGAAGAAGAAGAGGAAGAAAATGGCAAAGGCAAAGTGCAAGCGGTAGCAAATAGCTGTGGACATTGGTCAACTCTGTCAGTTACAAATCCATCATCGATAGCTTCATCTTGAATGAAGATAGCCTTTATGAGGGAGTGAGGTGGAAGGAAGATTCACACAGCACCTCTACTCAGTGATCTGTCACAAGATGGTCTTTCACTTTGTTGTGAACGTTTATGGTTTGTTTCGATGTCTTAAGAGAACTATATGTAGTCATTTTGAACCTCTACCTGTGGCCGTAACTTGAATGAACCACGTCCCCTTTGTAATGCATGAATTTTATAGGAACTTTGTAGGAATTTTACATTAAACTGTTTAATTTTATAGAGAAAATGCAAACGCAAGATTCGAGAAAAACTCGTGTTTGAAAGGAGGCTGAATCTGTTTCTGAGGGGGAGACTTTTCCGTTTGGAATGCGGGAAATTTTCTCCATTCTTGCGTTTTCTTGTGAAATTGAATTGTTTTGTGTGAAATTTTTGTATAATTTTTGTGAAATTTCTGCGTTTCAAACGGGACCTTAATGTCTATCCACAAGTCTGACTGGTGCACATGGTACTTTGTAAGTTGTGCCACTGGAATTTTTTTTTGGCGTGGTGCAAGTTGCCTATTTGTTCCAAATGTCCTCTGGTAATCCACCAATGCCGTGTGGTAGATAGATGGGGCATACTGGGGTGGCTCGAGCCGAAGGCTGGCTTCAGCCGTGCTCCATTCTCCATTCCCTAGCGATGGGGATGGGGAACGTTGGAGAGAGCCTAAGTACAACGAGGCTGAAAAATGAGTCTCCATTTTCCATTCCCTAGCGATGGGGATGGAGAACGTTGGAGAGACCCTAAGTACAACGAGGCTGAAAATGAGTCTAGCTAGTCTAGCCCGAGCTAGCGAGTGTGTGAGAGTATGGATTCGATTTGTTCCATAGCGGTGCTATCTTTTTCTAAGGGGATTAGCCGGCCATGTACATGCAACGACTTATTTTTTATTATGCTCTTGTGTTTGTAGGGTCTACACGATAATATGGTCCATTGCCGCCATGGTGGGTCCATGGCAGTGTTGGGAAAGTAGTGTGGACTCCGCTTACGGTTGTATGTCCTACACGTCAATGACGGTATGGTAGCTTCCACCCAAAGCTAGCCGATTCTTCATCTTTAGACGCTAATGCCTACTGCGCGGATCATGCAGCAGCATAGCGGGGGTATGCTAACCGCGGACGTGTCATGCGGCATGGTGCCCCGTTTAGTATCGCTTATAGTTCGATTCTGGCTGGAAAAAAAAAATCTCATCCAAACACGTTGATTATTTTTTGATTTTCTCCACCGTGGTGACTCCCCTGAGCGGAGTTAACACAGCGATCCACTTTTCTCATAACACGGTCCCCCCTCCCCCCCTCATGATTAGTAGAATGCAGCCGATTTTTACCTTCACCCCGACACCTCCCGCCCGCTGGCGACTCCCTCTTGCCCGCCTTCGGCCTTCTCCCACCTACCCTTGGCCCAATCGTCGGTTTTCTCCTGCCCGTTCGCCTTCGGCCTCCTCCCTCCCGCGTGCCCTCGGCTCCCTCCCTCCTGCTAGCAGCCTCCTTCTGCCGGTACGACGACGGGGACGGGGACGGGGAGGGGGCGACGCGGTGGAGGGGACGGGAGGACGACGAGAATCCACCACTAATAATCAGATTGCCAGACACTAAGTTTATCTGGACAACAACTTGTGCTTGTGCCAGAGCTTGTGCTTTGGGAAGTCAATAGCCTTCCCTTCTCCCATCCTATGCAGCGAGCATGGTCCCTTCTTTTTCTGCTTTCGCCCCATGCGCAGAGCCTCAATCTAGGACACGTGGTGGCGGTTTAGGGGGCGGCAACCTAGAGCCAAGACGGAGTCGCCAACCAAGACAGGTGGTGGCACGGGGACTACCATCTTGGAGCCAAAACAAAGCCTTGAGTTAGGACAAGTGGAAGATTGAGGGTTGGATGCTTGGGATCAACATGGACCCGTGGCCAAGACATGCAGCGGTGTGGGGACCCGATGCCAACCCTGAGGTTCTGCTTCCAGACGTTTTGACGTAGAGTGTTCCCTTCGTTGCGGCGGCTTGCCCTAGAACAAGAATACTGGCCTATTCAGATATATGCTACTTCGGTTGTTCGTAACTGGACCTTGTTGGCATGGGTATAATTTATTTGTAATTGGCATGGGTATAATTTATTTGTAAAAACAACTGCTAAAAAATTGATTGGATTCTTGCCGTTATAAAGACCTAAGATTCGCATTCCAATTCACCTATTTAACAAATATTATTTTTATATGTTAATGGTTTTAGGCCCACGATCTGTATGACCTAAATGTCTCTAGGTCTCTTTTACACTACTCGACATGTGATCCCCTTCATCTTCATTGAGCCTTTCCGCTTGTTCCATTCTCTCGTAACTCCTATGCTTTGCCCCTCCCCATGAGGTGTGAGATCGATGTCTCCAACATTGCGTTCTTGTGGTACTAATATAACACATGGGGTGCATCATGTTGTCACCAGCTGTTGAAGCTTGATGGAGGTGAAAACGTCTGGGGAGGGGATGTTGAAGCTCGTCGAGAGCGATGTATGGGCCAAACACCATTAGGGATAAGCTAGAGCTTTGTAACGGCATACCCAAAGCTGGGTTTGTGCCTAAGAGGACCTCACATTGTTAGGGACGTGGATGCTGATCATGGCAGCCCGGGAGGATCCCAGGACAACACCTATGACGTCATGGTGGTTGCGGTTTTCTTAAGATAATATGGATTGGGAAAGAAAAGATGGCTGATGCCTAAGACCTACTCCTACATGCTAGTCAAATAGAGAAGAAATGTAACGAGGTGTTTTAATCCATAATGAACACATATTTATGTGCAAGGAAAAAAGGCAGCATACAGGGATAAAAATGTACTCGTCACATTCTAATTTATAGGCCATTTGACTTTTTTGACATCAGATTTGACTGGCTTGTTTTATTCAAAAAATTTATGAAAATATAGAAAAATTCAAGTTGTAATGGAAGTATATTATATACTAAATTAAATCACAATGAAAAAATAATTATGATTTTTTTTGAATAAGACGAGAAGTCAAATTTGATGTCAAAAAATCAAATGACCTGTAAAATAGGACAGATGGGGAATATTGCACGGAAGGGGTATATCGTACATAGAGAGGATGGTTCGTTCGATGTGAATCGTAGCACTAATCTATTAACCAAAAATTAAAACGAGCACGTTTAACACACACAGTGAATTTTGAATAAATAAAAAAGAAATCCCGCACTCCTCCTGTTTGGCTGTTTCCCATTTCCTTTGTTCCTCTGGTGCCATTGAGCGCACATCACAGCAAACCCCCCAAAAACCGCCAAGCCCCGCGGCGTCTCCGTCTCCGTCTCCGGTCGCCGCCGCCGCGAATGCCGGAGCCGCAGGCCATCCTCCCTCTCCGCGCGCTCCCGCCGGACGCGCCGCTCCCTCTCCCCGTCCCCGCGACGTTCCACCCCCAAACCCTCGGTCCGCCCCCCACCGCGGCAGCTCCGGCCACGCCCCCGAACCCGACCCCTTCCCAACCTCAAACCCCCGCCGCGCCGCCTTCCTCCTCCTCGACGCGGCCGCCGCACCCATGGGAGATCTCCGCGCGCTCCTGGCTCGAGTCGTTCCCCGATGGCCGCCCGCCCACCGAGCCCGAGGTCGACGCCTACATCGACGTGCACCGCCCCGAGCTCCCCTCCCTCCCCCGCTCCCAACTACACCAGCGCCTCCTCGCTCTCCGCGGGGATCAGGTAACCCTGCTACACACTTTGCGAATCATCATGTGACTTCCCGGTAGTCGAGTTTGTGGTATTGAACGGCTTGCACATTGGACTTGTTAGCTGCCATGCCTTTGTATTAGAAAGGATAGGTTCCAGCCGTCGAAATTTGAAATTTGGAGTTACATAGTAGTAACATGACTGGTTTGGTTTACTGATTATGCAGAGTTTCTGCAAATGGTTGAACTGCAGTTGCAATTAGTTCAGTTTGAAGCTCGATATGTACCTGCCTTTTAGATTCCCCATAATTGATCAACCAAACTGAATCAGGGTCCACTTTTGTTTTGTCCTTTATGTCAGGTTTTGGATGCAGACCAGAGTGCATTCCCATACAGGTTCCAGCGAACTGATCTATGGAAGCCTGTGTACCAGTGGTTGGAATCTCTTGAGTTGGATTCCCTAGTTGCTGCAGAGCAGATATCAGATTGGCTTGCATCGAACCCAAAGATAATGGATAGGCTGGTTGAGAAGCATTCAAAATATCATTTGATTCACTACACCCAGAGGATGCACTTGAAGATGCTAAAAAAGAAGGGGAAGTTGCCAAAGGTACTTTGGGGTTTCGTAACTGTTTTATTGATTGCTGCAAGACATTATATATATATTATTCTTTGTAAGTGTTAAAACTAGCACTTGACATCCTGGCAAAGGAGTGAAAAAGCTGATTTCTTGACTTGCAGTCTCTACAACTTTCTGCGGCTAGAGCCACAGTTCGACCAAGTACTGCTCCAGTAGCTCCAGAGGAAAGCATTGTGCCATTGCAGAATGCTACACCTCCAGTAACAGGTTTACTATATTTCTGCATATTTTCTTGGAGTGATACAAGTGTCTCCATAATGAGATAGCATTTTGGCAAATTGCAGGTAGATTTCCCAGTGGCAGTGCAGGCAGAGAACAGAGCCGTGGCACAGGGAGATTTCAAGGTGGAAATGCAATTTCTAAGGACAAGAAGCCGTCATTGTCCAAAAAGAAAGAAGCTTTGCTCAAATATGAACTGTAGGCAGCTAACTCTGAACTATTTATAACTTGTAAAATAGTTTGCTCTTACATATTCTTTGATGTGTTTCAGTTTGACAGATTTGCAGAACCAATTATCTGCTGTGCTGTTAAAGCAATGTCGTACTGTTGCCATTAAAGATGCAGATTCGTCGCATTTGGAATTTCGAATTCCAGAGGTTAACATGAGTATACAAGGGTCCACTACTGCAAGTGCATCAGCCCCTTCAGAGGCAACGGAAGTTTTTGTCAATGAACAGTCAATTCCAGCAAGGGCCACAGAAAGCGAACCTCGCCAAAAGAGGAAGAGAAACCCTATCATTGTTACACCTGCATGGTGTTATAGTGAAGCATCACCAGGTTTGTCAATTGCCATTTTTCCTGATGTAGGATTAATCATCTGCTGTGATAGCCTGTACAATATGATCTTAGGTACATCCTTTTTTGTTTGGCTCACGTATGCTATTTCTGTTCGAAAATAGTTGGTTTTTTACATTCAAGCCTTGTAGTAGTACTTTTTTTCAAATTTCCAGCTTCCCCTATAGTTTGGTAAAGAATATTTAATATACATTGGTTTGGAAGTACGTTTGGTGACAAATTTATTGACATCATCTCCATATATTAGTGAAAATCATCATTTATGTCAGTCTTATTTTTTTGTCAAGTTTGTCAGCTTACACTAGAAACTGACTTTGAGTTTGCAAGGGGGTCATGATTACTGTCAATCTTAGGTACTTTAATTTTAATATGAAGATTAGGCTACAATGGCCTTAGCATGCTGAGATGCACCCCGGCTCCGAAATGCCGGCGTTACAACTTCTTTTTAAATAATTGTAAACGATAATGTGATTCTATGATTACCTGATTTTTAATGAAATTTGTTTTCTGAGCTACTGTAGAATTTCAAATACATTTTCACAGATCTTTATCAACTGATCCAGCGTGCTGACACCATGCAGAAACCTTGTGGAACGAACAAAATTATAGTTCTAATAGCGCTGCTGCAAGGAATTTCAATGTTTGGAAAGGACATGCTATTCCATCATTTCCACATGGAGGTATTAAGAAAAATATATTGTTTTGTCTTGAGGGACGTGAAACTGGTGTCAGCTGGTCTCAAGTTGCTTCTCGTGGAGGTTATCCTGGACGAAATTGCGAAAGATGGACTCCGTTTCTTGAAGGCATGTTGTTTGTTGTTTTATTCTCCAATGATTAATGCTCAGTTGCTTTTTTCCCCCCTCTCAAATTGTCTACCTTTTTTATTTTTTTCTGGAATTATAATAAGTTTCTTGGTTTTCATTAGGATGGAACTCGCCTGCAGTCCAGTTTGAAGGGCGTGCAGTACCTGTTGTGAGAAAAAGTTACCTATCTTGGTCTCCAACTTCATGTGCTTATACATCAAGTGCTCCTTCTGCTCAGCCTCATGACAGGGTATGAGTCTCTCTTGGCATTTGGCAGGAATTTTGTGCAAGTTCAAATCTTTGATACCTGACCTACATTTTTTGTTAATTGCATGCTTATTTCTGGTTGTAACTAAAATGTTGTGTTTGATTCCTGTGTTGAAGTCAAATCGATCTTGTTGTGTAGCTTCAATCAGAAAAGATGAGAAAGATAATGGCTGATCTGGTCTCCCTTGTTGTTTGTTTGCTATATTGACCCCTAAGTTTCGAAAGCTTGACTGTTTACATACCATGATGTGGTAAGGCCATAAATTTCAGTGTCTCATTCTCACATAGGAAGATGATATTTTCCTTTTTTAATGGACAGCAGGGGAGGCCCTACTTTTTTTTTGTATTTTCAATAAAATAAATAGGCGCAAGGTGTTACATTGGCCATAAGCCCAAAGAAGACCCTAGCCAGCTCCGCTGTTATAAATTACTGTTGTAATAGAACTCTTAGAATAGGTTTTGCTATGCATGATTAGAGTCAAATCCTCTCCGAAAAGTAAATTTGGCTAAAGAAAGAAGTCCAGCATAAAAAAAATATGTAATTGCAGTGACACCAGATGGTTCAACAGGCAACCATATCTATCCCCCTAAAGGGTTTTTTATGCAAAATTCTTCTGGACTTGAAGCATGCCAATCGGCAAGAGGGATGACTGGTTGGACAAATTGTTTTTTTTTTTTTTTTGAACTAACTGGTTGGACAAATTGTTGGCAGATGTCTTAAATGAACAAAAGCTGAATGTTTCAGAAAATGTGTAGCATGCTTTCTACTATTTTCTTGATTTCATAATCAAGGATATAAAGTAAAAAAATTCTGCACCCACCCACCTACCACCACCACCAGTGCATGCATTTTTTTGGTCAAACATGCAGGAGAGCTACATATCATTTCATTACGAAGAACATACCCAGATGTACTACACACCCCAATTGAACACACCCACACAGACATACACTGATCGGTCTCATGCCGTTCCCCTCAAATTAGTGAGAAAAAACATTCCACAAACCAAAAATGAAAAAGCCAACCAAGAAGCCTAACAGAGGACCTGTCCGCATCACCAGAATCGCACTGGGGTCAGCATTGTTGAACATACAAGCATTGCAATGCTTCCAAATCTCCCAAGGTACAAGAATTATCAGTGTACTTAGTCCCTAGGGGTGTTGCTTGTCCACATTCTTGAGTGAATGGCCCCAGTCGCATCCGAACCAGGGCAAGAGCTTGTAGACTGAATTTCTGTAGCACCATGAACCATACCTCTTGTTAACACATGAGATTGAGATGTTGGATGGACTCTTCCGCTTGGTCACAGGGCAGGATGCAGGATGAGGCAGGCCATGTTTGAACTATCTATGTCGTCCTGTCCAGCAACGGTTGAGAGCAGCGAGCCACAAAAAGAATCGGTAGCAGTGTGGTGGCCAAATCTTCCAAATCTGCTTGCATGGAGCGGACCTGATTGTGCCCATGAATAATGCATTATAGGCTAATTTGCAAGAGTAAACTACCTTAGCAAACAGCTTCCAAATATGTTGATCTTGCAATCTTTGCTGTAAGTCAACCTCTTCTAACAAATTCCACAATTGCATTCACCTAGAGAGGTCCTTTGTGTGATGTCGTCCACCACTCCCCCCACCTTCTGTTAACCAAAGCTTCACCTACAGTTAAGGGTGGTAAAGGGCTTACAAAGTTTAAGGATCAGACACAAAAAGGCAGAATTGAATTTCTATACGTTTTTGTGCTAAAAGGTAAAAACAACTAAGGTTTCACTTGGATTGTGAAATTACTTGAATGATGATCCATCACTGCCCCGACCTACAGTTCTTTGTTTGATTGATCGCCATGGAACAAGGACAATAAGGGTAAGAGCCACCTCAGAAATTGCTATCCCTTGGAGCCATCGATCAGAACAGAACTTTGTACGGAACCCAGCACCAGCAAGAGTTATCACAGCCATGTCAAACAAGGCCTTCACAGTTCACAGGGCCAACAAGCGTATGGAAATCAGCTATCCACAGGGTTTTAGATCATCTAGATATTACTATTACTGACGCCTTTTATGTTTTTATATATATAAGGTGGTGTTTGGATATATGGGAAATAAGAGGTGGGATAGGGAAATGAGACTATGATAGGTGGCCTGAGTCTTAGATAAAGGGTTAGGGAAATAGGTATGAGTATGAAACCCTTATATCTCTATCCCATACCTCATATTTCTATCCTGTTCCCTATTTCCTTATCCATTCTCCATCCAATTATCCAAACGGAACCTAAGTTAATCTCCCTTGTTGGTGGCTCATTTTGGGTTTCATCTCTAGTCTACCCCAAGTCCCAATTAGCTTGGAATAAAAGGTTTTGTTGCTTTTTTGTCATTGTACCTATACATTCCTGTCTAATGTTTTTACTGCTGCTTTGGCTCAGCAAGGTGTCCGCAAAGTTCTTGATGTAAAATTTCATCCAGAAGGGTTGCCTCAGCTTGTTTCGAGCTCTAACGAGGTTAGTGCCGTTTATGATTCTACTCAAGAATTGCTTGTATAAGAAAATCATCCTTCAATGTCTTCAAGTTCTTTTGATTGTATTTTTCTTCTTATTTTTGTTTATTGAAATATTATACCTTGTCTGAGAGCCTTGAGTACTGGGAATGCCCTTTCTTCTTCTGGTTTCTTTAACATTTCATTAATTCAGGCACCCAATGAATTATTGCTTTTCAACCTTCTTTCTGGAAGGGCAATTCCACTTAGAGGACACAATACCAAGGTATGGCAAAATAAATTTTCTTGTGGTGTTTACCCATTCAGTATATTATGAGCTAGTGCATCTGTTCCCTTTCGTCCCTTTCCTTTTGTGCTGGCATGATACACTCCTTCATAGCTGGATACAAGCTCACAAGTTAAGTCTAAATCCATGAAAATGATGATAAAGGTGGTCACATGAACATGTGACATGCTTGAGCCTTTCTCTTGCAATATTTAAACTTCATGCTTCATGCTCGACTCTTTGTCACATTGCTTCTAGTTGTGGCTTAAACAATGAGAAGCTGACCACTTTGAGTCTTTGATGAGCATATTTGGGTAATTGTGAATTGGTACTGCGGTACTGCCAGACAGTAGCCTTTGTTGCTCAAGTACTGGCTAATCTGAATTTCACATTGTATTAGAATTCTATGGTTTTTGGATTTGGTTATCCTTTGATTATACAGTATTTGAAATGCTTCTGCTTACTTTTACCATGCTGACTAGTATTTTGTTCTACTTATTGTTTTCAGATCCAGTCTGTCGCGTTTGCAGTCAAAGGAGCAAGCGTGGTGTCTTGTGCTTCTAATCTATTAAAGGTAACAAGATTTCGTTTCATGCCGATTACTGCAGTTAATGTGAGAATAACACTGTTGATTGCTTCTCTTCCTGTAATTGGAGAATAGGTATGGGACTGCATTAACGGTTCTTGCCTCTATACACTGGGCGGTGATGACCAAAATTCAGTCGGGCATACTCAAAAAATTAATGCCATGGCAGTGAATAAATGGCAATCCTGTACGTGTGCTATGCCCAGAGATTACTATGTCCTTTATGTTTCTAGATGTCTTTCGTACTTTTTTTTTTTGAGTTGCAAGGTTTCTTTTATTCTTCCTCTGCCATTTCTGGTAATTTTCTTATACAACTGATGCTGAATGAGACAGATTATCCACCACAAAGAGTACTCCCTACTCCCTCCGTCCCAAAAAACATGTCACATGCCTTGATTTCAGTGCATGGAAAACCGCTCGTCTTATTCAAAAAATATTTGAAAATTTTATTTATTTTTTTATAATTATGTTTGTAATCATATTACAAACATAATTATAAAAAAATAATGAATATTTATAAATATTTTTTGAATAAGACGAATGATTTACCGTGTACGGAAATCGAAATAGGCGACAAGTATTTTGGGACGGAGGGAGTATGTCCCAATTTATAGTCTGTTTGACTTACTCGTCTTATTCAAAAAAATTCATAATTATCATTTATTTTCATTGTGATTTAGTTTAGCATACAATATACTTTAACTATAACTTGATTTTTTTTTCATATTTTTCACATTTTTTTTAAAAAAGACGAGCTAGTCAAACTTGGTGTCAAAAAAAAAAAAAAACAAACGACCCATAATTGAGATGGATGGAGTATATAGAAACCTCATGATCTCTTAGACAAGTTTTTCTTTATGCCCCCCCCAAGCCTCAAACTATGGTAATCTGTATACTGTAGTCTGTTAACTCTATTGGTTTGCTCGTTTGTCTAATCTTCTACTACAGCCTTAAACCTATCGTAGTTATCTCTATTCTTTTACTTTTTTCTTTATTATTTTGATCTCAACATTTACAGGCCTTGTTGTCACTAGCGGAGCAAAAGGTGATGGGAAGCTTCTTCTATGGAATGCTTTAAGAGGTGAACTTGCTTCTGATCTAAATTCAAACTTGAGGTAACACGAGAATGTTTTCCTTTCCATTCTGATTTTGTTTTTTTCCTTTCATATGTTTCCATACTTCACATGATTCAAATCATAAGTTAATATGTTGTAGTGAACTATGGACCTTTTCTTTTCAAAATTTCAACTACAATGTTAATGTTTACAGAAGTATTTAGTTTCTTGATACAAAAAGTACTATCAGTAGATTTAACACCAAAGATGCACTTTCAAAATATCAAACAATATATTTTTTTTCATAAAATGGACATCGGTATCCAAACTAGAGCTTACGTGCCTTCTTCTTTGGCATGCTACATATGCATCTTCATATAATTATGTAATTACTCATGGCCCCTTTATAATCTGCGTTTTTATAATTTGCACAGAAATGCTAAAAATATAAGAAATGCTTATTCCATTTGTTATGTCGATATGGTTATGTATGCTGCACCTTTTCCCTTTGGAGACAAATATCATTAGAAGACTAACTTCAAGAGAATGCTTTACAAGTATCAAAAAGATGAATGCTTTATATGGCCTGAGCTTCAAGAGAGGATACATGCACATGGAAATACCGTCTTTGTGATATTATTTTCTTGTTGATGTGATGAATCTGATAAAAACTAACTGAATTAATTCAATAATGGCTTACCATGTCAAAGATAGATTTGACCGGATTTAGAAGTCATAATAGTTCTTTTTCTGTTATTTACTGTTCCACCAGATTTTGTTTTAGAATGGAGACTAATGATGGGAAAACAAAGTGTCATTTACCATTCTATTATGGTATACTGCCTCTGTCCCAAAAAGAATGCTACTCTAGCCTATGCATGTAGACAAGTACTTGTTGAGATGCATATAGCCAGAATTGCATTCTTTTTCTGATTGAGGTAGTATTTATTTTGCCATTTTATGTTTAAAATTGTCCATTCTTCAATGCGTTGATATGGAAGATACGTGGTGCATTTTTGGTGATCTTTCTATTTTATATTGTCACTTAAGCCTGCAAAATCCCAATATGCTTAAATCACCTGTGAATCTGTGTTAATGTAGGTCCCAGGATATGGTCTATCCCTCTGTTGATACAATGGAGTTCTATAGTGAAAATCATCTGGCATGCGGAAGTGACTGTGACTATGGTGGCTCAGCTGTGGTACAATTATGGGATATTGATTCTCCAGAGTCTTACTTATCTTTCTCTGCAAGTGATTCTGTATGTACCTTCTCCTGTTGTTTCTGTGTCAGACTTTTAGAGTTTAATGGAGCACTAACATATCTCTGTGACAGTACATTACTTCCCTTAAAGTCAACCCTGCTGGCAACACTATCATTACAGGTTATTTTCCCTCTGTGACATGGGGTCTCTCCCTATTGCAGCTATAGTAAAGACTGTATGGTTATTGTTACCTCCAATATGCAGGTTCTGGTGATGGGACTATTGGCTTATTTGACATCCGTACTTGTTCTGCGATTAACCATTTGTCAGTGGGATCTGGTTCTGAGGTATTGTTGCACAGACCATCGAATTAAGGGTTGCAGTTTGGATTGATAATGCGGAAATCATGTCATTTCTCGTGTTGATTATCTTCTAAGATTGAAGGGTGCATCCTATTTGATGATAGTGAAACATTTCTTTTGCGTCTGATCTCTTATTTACTAAAATATTTCTTCTCTGAGAACTGATAGCAAATATGTTGCTTCTCAATAGGTTACATCTGTTACTTTTAGCAACTGTGGCACATATTTTTCTGCCTCTAGCACATCAAATAACACTTTGGTTTGGGATACAAGACTGGTCCCTATAAATCATAGCAAGGATGTTTCGCAAAGCAGAGACATGCGGTTTTTTCGGCCTTTACATTGCTTGAGCCATGGGAATCAGATGCCCACTGCAGAATATACAAGTCAACTGCCAGGGTAATGTAATGCGGCGTTACATCTAGTGATTAGCTGTACCATATTGGTAGTAATTTGTGAACTTTGATGATGAACTTAATGGGAGCCATTTATATGATGAATTGAAATTTAGTCTTTCACTGCATTCATTGATGTGCTATTTGCAGTAATCTGACGTAGACTGTTGTCATCCTATTTTATTTAGTCTAGTAAAATATATTATTCACAAGAAAAATAGGAAAAATAACTCCAGTAGAAGATTTGTACTTGTATAATCAAACTTCTCTTACAAAGAGCTTCATGTTATGCTACTTATTACTGATGAAAAATATAGAGGAAATATTTATCAGTATTATTACAACAATATGACTGTCACTGGTAGGCTAATGATGGTTTCATTCTGTTAGATGTTCCTCATTCCTGTGCTCAAATTGTTAGATAATAGGAAGGGAGCCTAGCTCAACTGGTTAGGTGGGAGGAGTGGCCATGCACCTAACCACCCAAGTTCGAGTCCTCTCCAACTCGAATTTGGGTGCCTATTTCTTCTTAATGAAAAACCACCTAGTTCCTCCTAGGTTGGTCTCATTTAAATTGTGTTTTTATAAAATCTAATAAACATGGAATATTATGAAAGCAATTCTTGACACAACCATTTTCATATTTTTTTCACGTGTCAAATCTAAATATTACCAGGCAATGTAGCACTAGGAATTAACTTTTCTTGTTTGTTTTTTTCCTAACTCTGTATAAACTGAGCATCTTCTCTGTTCCAGTCATGTTGATGAGGGTGATCAGGGGGTAAATGCCACACAATGGATGCATGGAGAACCTGTACTTGTTACTGTAAGTGGTGATGGCAGGTGGGTAATTAGCACAATGACTTTCACATGGTGTCATTCATGCATCTGCAATTTAACTTGTAAGTTACAAAAATGCTTAACTGCTGGTCAATTCTGGCTGCAGCGTTGGAATGTGGGATGTTACTCTAGGCCAACCTTGCGTCAGACATATAGTCACTCATACTCGATGTGCTAATGCGGTAAGCCTACATTGATATTATACTTGGTGGGTCCTTCAGCTTACCCACGTCTTTTGGTGCATTAACTTGTTCATTGAATGAATTCCAGGTCGCTGTGGCCCCTAATGACGAATACATCGCCACAGGAGGAAGCGATCAGAAAATTGTGAGTTACCTATTTAGCCCGGTTTGAAATGCGGGATCCCCACCCGCCCCCGCCCCAATTCCTGTGTTTTCCATGTAAAATTGAACTGTTTCATGTGGAATTCCTACGCAATGCGTTCCAAACGGGCCCGGCCTTTTTTTAACTTCTTATGGTTCTTAATGTTGCATTGATGGTATTGTTTATTTGTTTGGATTGTTTTGTTGGTTTAATTAGAAAAGTAGTCATTTTTTGTGGTTTACTGAATGGTAATAATTAGAAAAGTAAAATAACTTTGCTAGTGTGAATGGGGCATGGTTTGAAGATGGGTACCATCATACGTCTATTCATCATGACATATATGTATGAGTTTTCACCTTGATGTACGCAACTGACTAATGTGGTCCCTGAAGAGGGAATGATTGTGACTGGTGTATGTTAAAATATTTCATTTATGCCCTTGGGAAACCGTAGGTGTTTGTCTTGTTTTTTATGTTTAGCTGATACTCTTGTTTATTATTGTCTTGGCAGGTTTTATATCATAATAGAAGTGGGCGTACACATTTCAATTGGCATCTCTCACACCCTCTGCAAGGAAATGATTAATATGCCCGCAGAAATTGTAGAATTGCTCAACTAACATGGTAAGTCACCATTTCTTTTTGTGTTTGCATGGTCCGTGAATGATGATCTCAGGAAGTATTAGCAGTTTAGCACACAAATAGCTAAAACGACGTACTTTACTGATTCGCAGATCAATAAATATATGAATATAGTATAACTGTATAAGGTACATACAAACCTACTTATATGCAACTTTTTTCTAATAGCTATAGGCAGTAGTTGTAACTTCACATATTGGGCGGACAACTCATTGTTGCTTCACTGTGGAGACTGATGTTTTATCGTCATGAGAGATTGAACAGACTCTGTTATTTCCCAACTTGCTCTGCATACCTCTGTTCCTGATTCTTTTTGCATGCATTTCTTTTTCAGCTGCAGAGTTCTCTAAGTCAGGTAGTTGAACTTTGGCAGAAACTTGGCTGCTCCAGATGGATGTGGAGCCAGGATTCGTATTGAAGCCTCTGCTTGATGGGCGACTGAAGCTTGTGTTTGGCCTTAACATTAATGAGTTCTCATGCCTCTTTACAAGTAGAGTCTGTATCTTTTTATTCTCCTGTAAAGAAATGGTTATGAAACCAACATCATCTTGACTGGTAATAGGTTTCTGTTCTTAAATTCTATTTCCATAAGGGGGTTGGAATGTGAAAGCAAATAGGCAGAATAATTTCTCTATTAATATGCAATACTTATTACTTATACATAGTTACATACATGGAAGGAGTTAATATCCTCTATGAACAGCTAGTAGTCAGGATACGAGTGTACATCCTGTACATGATGGTGCAGATATGATCTGCTATTAAAGGCTTAGTAATGGGCAGGAATGTGCGTTTCAAACAGCCCCCCTAGTGTCAACCAGGAGTGGAGTGGATGTTAAGACTGGGGCGGAAATCTTTGAAAACAACAGTGGCCATTGGGCAGCCCTTTGGTGAACATGGATGACACATGCTTATCACAAATAGACAGCTGTAGCCTTCTCCTCGAGCTCAACCACTTGGAAGACCAAGATATGAGGTTATCATCGAGGAAGACACAATAACCAGAGGTGGATCGGCATGTGTTGGGGCAGCCAGCCCAATCAACATCAAACTAAGCTGTGAGGGTGTTGGAAGAGCAAAGTCATGCTTGTTGCACGACATATGTGATGTCAGGGCGGGCTAGAAGGGCGCTTCCAGGGCTCTTGTAGGCTTTGATCAGTGTAACTACCAATGTCTGAAAGGTTGTGGTTGCCTTCATTAGGGATGGAGATATGGTCGCAGTTTGTCATCTTGGCAACCTCCAAAATTTCAACGGCGTATTTCTCTATAGTGATGAGCAGACCACTGGTGATGTGACGAGCAGATGGGTTTGACAGGCATAGTTCGCATCACTCAACACTTATTCCACTTTGAAGAAGCAGATGGCTACTGGGCACTAGCTGTTGAACATAGGAGGCCGTGTTTAAAAGGCGCCACCTAGGCGTCCAGGTGGTGCCTGGTCGCCATGGAATTTGGGCGCCTAGGCGACGCCTAGCCCGCCTAGGCGGGCGCCTAGGTCCGCCTAGGCGTCCAGGCGGTGCCCACTCGCCATGGCTCGCCTTACCGCCTTTAAAACCATGATAGGAGGCCAGTTAGTAGGTACCCATTTAGGAACGGGAGTTCCTGGCATGAATACAGTTGATTGGCATGAGTTCCTATGTAGCACACACGTCGGCTGAGCTGTCTGTCCATGCTGCAGAAATGGAGATGGATAACATTTGAGATGCAACTGGTGTAGGCTCAAGATCGTCTACATCTAGCAAAACCTGTAATTTCGGCATGTGTGCAACACTTAGTACCGGTAGTGACGCCAAGCTAGGAAATGGATTAGGCAGAGCCTCCTAACCTGTAACAAGAATCCTCTTGGTCGGATTAATGCACATAAGGGAAGAAATTTTCATCATAAACAGCATGACTTGAAAGGATCATGCTGTTAGTAGATAAATAAAGGCATTGGTATCTTTTGTGGTTGGTTGGCTATGCAAGAAGAATATATTCAGTGGATCGGGGAGTGAGTTTGTGGGGGTATTGTTGAGGAAAAAATGGATAACAAATCCAAAGATCCATAGATAATCATAGGATGGTGGTGAGCCAGATTGGGCTTCATGAGGAGTCATGAGGTTTAGAGCCTTTATGTGGAAGATATTAAGCATGTGTGTGGCTGTATGAACTATGAAGGACTTCAGCCTAGAATCCCAAAGGTAACTTGCTTGAAAGGGCAAGGTGCGGATGATATTGTTGATTGTGCGAGTGTTCTCAATTTACAGATTCGTTGGGATGTTTAGGGACAGGATAATGTGGTTCGGTACTGAGGGTGAGGAAGAAATCACGAGTGGAAGCATTGTCAAATTCGTTGTCACCGTCACATTGTATGCATGACATGCGACTATTGTGATGCATGGGAATGTTGGCACTACGATATTTTAGAATTTGGAAAGTATCTGATCTTCTGGCAAGAGATGTACAGAGACGATGAGTATAGTCACCTAAACAAACAAGATGATACTAGTTGCCAGATATTCTATTAATTGGAGATGTTCGTACATCACAATGCACAACCTGAAAAGGATTATTTGTTTGATAAAGAAGAATGAAAGGAAGCTTTATGTGCTTTCCTAATTGACATGCATGGCATAAAAGTAGTGGCTTATTTATTATAGGAAATTGCGTTGGTAATGGCGACGTGTTGAAGAGCCAGGGTGCCAACCACAGGTTATTGTCATCAGATGATGTCATGTAGCACGGCTGGAAGGACAAGGTACGGTTTGGAGCTATTATGTTGGGTCAAATTCTACAGACATCATTGTCAGTTGTAAACTTTGCAAACATTGATTAAATTTGCAATAAAGCATGGTGAAAAAGGACATTGTTGAGATGTAGCGGTGTGGAAGAAGGAATTGGAGTAGTACAATGATTGGTAGATGAGAACCATCACCCACTACGACTCATGAAGAGGAAGGAAGAGGTTGATGAGTGGGTAGATTAGCGAGAATAGAGGATGTTAGATATTTATTTCTTTTATATTTTCCCTGTTTTATTAGTGGTTTTGTGCATATTTCCCGATGCCTGTACCTTGGCCTAGACCCCTCATATTGAATACAAGTGCTATTCTTAACAGAGGACATGTGCATGGACACACCCAAGTCCATGTATATGGGGCGGTGTTTATTGCCTTGAAGGGCCATGACACTCATCCCTTAGATGTGGCTGGCTTTCCCAGCCTTCCAGGAAGGCGTTTGAGGAGCTCCTCATGCGGCAGCCATCATCAGCATGACAACTTGGCGTGGGAGGATCACAAATTCATCATCTTCCCTTCATCCTTTCCCCAGTTATTTGCTTTCCTACCGAACATTTGTCTATGGTGATTTTTGCTCCTATAAACTCGGTATTAATGAGTGAACGAGATGTAGCCCAAAGACCTAGTCAAAATGCTTAACCAATGGGAATCACACCACCTTTTCTTCACCGAGTGAACTCTTAGGGATTCTGAGGGGAGAGCGAGCCTTGAGGAAGGACAATTGTAGGTTCTTCATCTTGGTCACTGTTGTCGTCAGCCTCAAGTTAGGATTGAGGACATACAACAGCTAATGCATCAATGTGTTGAGGGAGATGGTCTGACCGGCATCATCCAGGGACTCAAGCAGCATATTCAACTGCCGGGAGTACTGTATCACCGTCTGATCACCATGTGCAGTGTTGCAGAACTCGACTTCTAGGTGGATAGCCAAGGATATCCTCTGAAACAGAATGGTAGGTGAGGCAACACACAGCATAGTTGGTTGCCATCTAGGTAGGAATTGGATGGTTAGGTGCTACTGTGCCGTCACCATGATGCATGTCGCTGACACCAGAGGGTCAGGTGCAGTTGTGCCATTGCCATGATGCATGGTGCTGAATTTGCTCACTAGGCTGTGGAATAACTCATGCCATCTGGTGTTGTTTGTGTATTAAGCTCTAGATTGTGAAGGGGATATGGGAGTTGGACATTGATGTCTGCTAGAGCAGCAGCAGAAGAATCAGTAGGTCACTGCTCTCCTATGGTACCGTGAGGAAAAGACAGGATCGGTAATTAGGATGATACTATGAAAGCAAATAGGCATAATGATTTCTCTGTTCATATGGGCCATATTTATGCATGCAGGCAGTGCATATGGAAAGAGTTTATATCCTATGATCTAGCCTCATTAAGTGCAGCTACCTGTCATGATTCAAGTGTACATCCTATACATGATGGTGCAGATATGATCTGCTAGTAATAGCCGGAGTTTGTGCTATTGAATCAGAATCGAAATCCTTAGGACTTGTTCGAATTTAAACTAAATTCCCTGTATGATCTAAGTTAAGCATTTCCTGTGCATTCAACCAATGGGATTATAACTACTCACCCGTTGCCTGTATTTCTCTTCTTCTTTTTCCTGGAGTGTCAACATGTAGTCTTTCAGCATTGCCAGAAGCGGAAGCTACAAAAACTTATGTCAGAAAATTATTAAGACCTTCTTTCATTTGGTTTCAGTTAATTGACAATGAATATAACATTTCATCATTTCGTATCAGTTAATTGACAGCCAATATAACTGAGGCCCCGTTTGGATGCACCCAACTAATTATTACGTATGCGAAATCATGGGAAATTAGCTGATTTGGGTCCAAACATGTCTAGCTAACAAATTAGCTAATAGGTATGTAATCTATTAGCACCAATTAGCTGGTTGGTTGCAGGGCTTGCAGCTAATGGTAGCTAATTTTTAGCTGATCCAAACGGGCCTTGAATTTGTATTTCTATTTGATTTTTTAACGATGTTTCAATTAATAGTTTATACAAAAAAAACTTCTTTGTGAAGGTTGGTTTCACAGGTAACAGTTAATCATGAAAATATGGACCCTGGTATTTAGCAGCATGTTGCATACTACTGTCTGCTCTCTTGATGGTTTTTAAGGGTGACGCCCTGGGTTGAGTTGTTTTTCTAGAACTCAGATGAGAGCTGTGTATCTTTATATTAAGAGAAAAACATTTTTTTACTTCTTCCTAATCAATGTTGCATGCTTGGTTTATTCAATTATTTTGCTTGCTGGTGCAAATAAGCATATTCACATGGTTCCTTAAACAGGTGAAGGGTATGCATGACTATGAGTTGATGAAAATATCATTTACTTGCTGGTACCTTACCCACTGACTGGCAAATATACCTAACCTCTCTTCTACATGGATCCTAAAGGCACCAATTCAAAATGCTTCTATAGTGTGCTGCTACAATGCCCAAAATTGTATGGTGTACATTTATTCAGTAATTTGGCTTCCTTGAAGTATGAAAGTTGTACTCTTTAGAGCAATGAAAACCATGTTTTTGATAATTCAAAGATGAACTGAATCCATCAATGAAGTTACTAGTTACAGTGTCTTTTATTAAAAAAGCACGCTGAAATGTACATCAGAGCATCTGGGTCAATCTTAGGATAAATATCTTTTGACAAGTTCATTCTTAAATCCATTTTTTATGAACAATGATGGATTTTGTTCCAAAATCCAAATTTTGTATGAATGCTTTCAGATCAGATAATTATGTTTGGAGGCATGAGGTCGCACCTCATCATAGTAGAAGATCTTGTTTCTCTCTTGTTCCCAGAATTGTGTCTTTACCATTAACTGTTCTACCAAGCCTGCACCATTTATAGTCAATACATGTTGCCTATCAGTTTTCAATTTACTTTGTAGCTATAATACACACCTGGAATTTTGTTAACTATAATTCTAGCACGCTCTGCCCGTTTCAAGTGCTTATGAGCTCCTCTGCTTATTGAATACCTTCTCTCGTCCTGTAGGAAAAAAATATAATCATCTTATAATAAAATGAAACTTGTATAGAAGTAGTGTATTGCTATGGTCATTAGGCAGCCAATGCACCCTGCTGTATTCTTCTAGCCATCGCTCTTCGTCACATGAAGCCATCCATTTTTCAACCTTGTCCATTATATCTTTCCGGCTTGTGGCCTCCTCTTTTGCTTTGTTTATATACTCATCCATTGTTTTTAGTAGATCATCATGGACCACATCTCCTGTTCATTTATTCAACAGATAATCATATTAGTCAATGTAGTGTAAACTGGAAAATATACCCCAGCACTGAAACAAGACAATGGCATGGACACACCTGACATTATTAGATTCATTATTTTGTCCATTTCTGTTTCGTAAGGCATGTCCATGTGTGATTTCTTGCAAATTTTGTCGACCTCTGCTCTCTTTTTTAGGAATAACTCTTTCATTTTGCTTGCCTTCAACTGATTCAGTCGCTGGACTTCAGATTCAACCTATTTCATTCGACATGTTAAAATGAAGAACATGTTAGACAGTTGCTCATCTAACATAATTCATGTTTCATCTGTGGGTTTTACCTGTTGGATTGTCTCAAGTGTGAGGCTTCCAGGACCTAACATACCATTTACTGAAGTCGTTGCGAGTATCTTGATTTGCGCATATGGTTGGCGCTCCTCCATGGTAGTATCCAGAGTATTCCAGAGGTTTGTTAATGTTTTTACAAGGTTTTGGAGCTACAAAATAATAACTGCATTATTAGACAATAGCATATGTGGTTCAAGTTTCTTTCTTGAATATTCTTATGGTATATTTCATGTTAGAACTAGCAACAGCTTGCTATTGCTAACATCATTAGTGTGTTAAAAGGATATTTTGTCAGAAGAATGGTGAAGTATCTGGTCAATGTATTAAACCAGTTTGCCTTATGGTATTCATGAACGATGTGTGTTACTAAGTTCTTTTCAATATGTATCGCTCCCTGAGAACATGTATGTACCCTCTGTTTTATCATGCTGCCGCTATTAGTATTAACCTAACTAGTGATGCAGCTACAATGGTTGGTACCAGAAGGATGACAAAACACCTTTTCCCTTCTGTTGGTCTTCTCTTCTTTAAGCTGCTGAACAGTTGCGTTGAGCCTTTTGAGAATGTCATCACTGATATTCTTTGTCTGTTGCTCATTTGGTCCATCTAGCAACCTTGGGTGAACATTAGCAAGTATCTTTGAAGGATCCATTCCCATAACTTTTGCAAAATTGTGGATTAGAACTTTGTATTCTTCAACTTTGCAGAGGCGGTCACTCTGGAGAGAATAAAATTCCGAAATCAGATTAAGGCCTGTTACATGTTACAATATGTTTATTATAGTTCAGGTTTATTTTAAGTGAAGGAGGCATGTGTACCTTTTCTCTTTTCAGTTTTTGCAATTCACTTTGGAACTCCTCAAGTTTCTTCAGTGACAGATCTTCTTCATTCACAGTGAGTGCTTCATTCCCCAGGCGTCCAGCAATTTCAGAAGCAATTCTTTGTATTTCAGTTTGAACCTCCATGAACTGCTTTACTCTAGCTTCCTTCCTCATCTGCATCTCTTGCAGGGCGGGTGTAATGGAGTTCAGCTGCTCCTTTAGAGTGCCTGCCATTTTCTCAGGCTGCATGATAAAAGGATTTCTGGTTAGTTGCCAACTGTATCTTGTTTGATATGATTGAATTATGAGACCAGTAAGATTTGGATGATTACTCGGTCTGGGAATGATCTTTCTCCAAGGGATAGGAGCAGATTGGTAAATTCAGCCTCAGATTCAGCTAATGCTTGGTGCAGCTGAATCCGAGACATATTCGCACTGTTAACTTTTCTTCTGTAAACTTCTTGGCATTCCTGCTCAAGCTCTTCCAGTATTCTTTCCCTCTCATTTTGGTCTTGCCCAACTTCATCCCATATCATCTAAGCACCATACGGAGTTTATCAAGCATTTCAGCTAGAATGGAAGATGCTTTGTTGAAAGAAATGTATGTTACCTTGAGTTCTTGAAGCAAGTAGGCACATGAAGACTCTGGCAGCGCAGCACCGGGAGCTTTTTCAGTCATCTTGAGTGATCCCATTTCAAAGACCTGACAAACTCAGAGCAGATATTGCTGGGATGAATTCAGCTGTGCGAGGTGCATAGAGCTGGCTCTAGAGGGCACAGATTTTGGCTAGTGTATGACAGGAAAGCTGCGAAATACAGTGGTGGCTGCTGTGCTGTGAGTGGCTTTAGATGCTGGTTTTGCTTGCAAGACACGTAGCATATTTGTGGTGTGGTTGGTGTCGCCATGAGAGCTAAAACGGAGACTGAAGCTTTGGGAAGAAGGGTTCTCTCTAGCCGATCTGGTTGTTTCTTATAAAATTTTAATACTACTAGTAGCCTTCTTATATTTTTCAAAAAGCTGAGAAGGCCTCGTCTCTTGAGACGTTTCTCCCTTTTCATCTGCTTTCTAATGAAACAAAAAGATGAGCGTGCTATATCACGCTGATGGCAGCGCGGCATCTTCAGTGGATTGAATTCCGGTGGCTTCGGATGTGAGCTGAGCTTGTACCTGAATCCGCACGCTAATGGGGGGCAACGCTTTTAACTTTATTGGACATGTGCACCCTTTGGAGAGCGACATGTCAATTTGTGGCCACGAGCTGGTAGATCTGAAAGGAACAGAACAATTGCTTACTTGGTGACGGTTGCCTGCAGCCTTCTGCAGACTTGCTTCCCTGCTCATGCCATTGCCTCGTTGGCATGTCACGTTGGGGGAAGTTGCCGTCCGTCAGCGAGAGGTATAGCAACCTCCCAGTCCCATCTTGCCGCGATGTGGCGAATGATGGTTGAGACTGGCCATCCCTCGAACGTCAAACAAACTGTATGAAGGTAGCCGGGTGCCGTATCGAGCATTGGTCCATGTCTCCGGGACAACGAGCATCCACCAGCTTAGCAGATTGTGTTCGAAGGTACTGTGCGTGTTTTGAAGGAGTGAGTTGCTTTTATAGTCCATTAAGAGATTAAAGAAAAATCGTCTCCTGTTTGTTAGTGGAAGATGTCCATTATAGTCCATGGGAGACGTAAATAACCCCTGCCTCTCCGCTGGTGAAAGTCTTGTCAGCTGACACCTAACAGAGTGCCAGGCTGCTATGTCGAGATTTATTTCTTTTTGAAACAACTCGTAGAAGTACTGCAGGTACCGTGGTTGTTAACGCGTTGATCCATTAAGTGTTGAAAATTCATTTAGCATTTGCTGGTTCGTTTTATTGCACGATAACCGAAAGTGAAGCTGCACATGTCCTCAGCCTCAAGGCTCATCTGCTAATCGTGACCACACTACAAATTGATCTTTGTGTGGCGGACACGCCTTTGCTGTGGTTACCAACTCTAGTTAGCCTCAAAGCGTAATCATGCATAAGATAACCGGACACACTCGTGATCTCAAATTCCTGCAACTCAACTCAAATGCCCAACCTGGTGTTACATTAATCTTCTTCGTGAACCATGCATGTCACACCTTATTATGGTTCGTTACGCATCAGCTTTGTATTTTTTTAGAACAACATCATCAGCTTCATATAAGCCTCGACGGTTGACACTCAGACCATGTGCAGTGGGTTGGGTAAATGGATTGTCTATACATTGTAGCGATACTGTTCACAGAGAGATAATTGAAATAGTGAATACACGCATTTATACATCCTACTGCACATAGTCTCAGTGCATGGCCAAGTGCCGAGCAGTTTGATGCCCATGGGCTGGGCAGGCCGTTGCAGCGGCGTGAAAGGGTAGGATACCTGCCTGGGCCAGGCCAGCTACACAGCAAGGCCGAACTCAGATCGTCAGAGACAATGACTCAATCTACACAGGAACAGTAGGTCATCTGACAGTAAAACTCAAAATTACTGACCTAACTGATGTTGGACCGCGAACAGGTTGATTCGCTAAGCATATGTTTGGATGTGAGACAGCAAGGGATAGGATGGTTCCATTCCTAATTTTTGGAATGGAACCGTCCCATCTTGTGTTTGGTTGCTAGGGATGAAACCATCCTCGGATGAAACCATCCTCGTTTCTTGTTTGTTTGGTGGGATCGGAGTGTAGGATACGGACGACATCTCAAGGCCGTTTGGGGCTGTGATGCAGGACCCACTTGCCAGACGTGGGACCCACTTGTCGGCCAAACATCCCTTCTTCCTCACGATGCCTCCTGCCGCCGCCTGTCCACTCGCGAAGTCGCCCCTCCGCTCCGCCCCGACCCGATCCGCCTCGCTCCGACGGCCCTACGCCCTGCCTTTCCCAGCGGCGGCGGCCGCGGCCGCTCGCTCCGCCCCTCGGCTCGCGCGGCCTTCCTTCACCGCGCCGCGCGGATCCTCGCCTCGCGCCGCCGCGGAGCCGCCTCCCTCGGACTCGCCCCGCGTCGCCTTGTGCCGCTGCCCTCCACCTTGCATCGCACCGCCGCAGCAGCTTGGCGTCGCTTCGCCGTCGCTGTGCGCAGCTTCGCCGCTCGCGTTGCGCCATCATCTTCCCCGACCTCGCGTCGACGGAGCAGGACGGAGCTGCGACGGGGAGGAAGAGGGACGTCCCCGTCCGCTCAATTTGGTGGGATGGGGATGTCCCCCATCTGAGCGGAATATTCCCTCTGGGGATGTCCCTGTCCCATGTAATTCTCCAACAAAACACCTAGAAAAATGGGATCGACCCATCCCATCTTCTTCCATCCCCTGAACCAAACACATGCTAAGGGATTGAACACCTGAGTGTTGTCCATTCTCCATTGTGTGACTAAAAAAAGGAGAATATGCAACATTTACTCACTTTTTGCGTATTTGCACGAAATGTGTGGTTTTCTGTTCTAAGGATGGTTGGGCTATACAACAATATGCTCTGGGCTTAAGTGACGACATTTTTATGGATTAGTGGCGTCAGACTGCACAACAAATACCAAGAAAATCTCATTAGGGTTTTAATTCTTTGGTGGTTTTGGTGGCTTGGTGGATTTAGAAGCATAGAAATATGTGCGTGTTTGAGGGAGTACCACTTAGTTTTGATAGCATTTTGAGCAATGTAAAAGAGGAGGATCGACTTTGGTGTATTGCGGGGGCCAAAGGGCTCCATAGTTTATGGCCATAACGTTCTTTATGGTGTTACTCGTGATCGTGTGTGGCGAGTTTCTAGTGGGGGTTTTACCTTTAAAGACTATATGAGTCATTTAGACTCATTTTTTCTCTTTCTTGATATAATAATGATGCGCAGCTCTCATACGTGTGTTCGCGAAAAAAAATCAGAAGAGCACCCACAAGGCCCAGAGCTCTTGCGACGCTGGTGCTAGACCTTAAGCTGCAAATACGACCATCGAGCCGGAGGCTGGAGCAACAAGATGTTGGATGCTAGCGAAGACACCACGCTGACTCACCGCCGCCGCCGCCACAACCATCACCTTCGATGGGTCAAGCGTGGGCAGAGGGGTGCAAGCGGGCCTGCTAGCAGGCCTAGCGCATGCCTACCCACTAGACCCAATAACACATCCATCCAAAAAAAATAGACACCCATTATGCCCGCTTGCATCCCTGCAGCATGCTACTTGCTCAATGTAGGTCGATGGCTGTAGTTGCAGACGAGGTTCCTGGAGTCACCGTGGGCTCTTGTCCTTCTCCTCCGTTCGTTCTGCCTGGGCGCATCCGCAGTTGGCCGCTGCATCTCGAGTTCTCAACACGCAGGCAAACCGCTCACTCCATCGCAGCCGGACGATCGGAGGAAGCTAAGCGCCACTCTGGCAACGCAAGCGTTAGCGGTTTGGCCTTCTCACCTTCTCCTGCAGTAGCAAGGTCTCCCTCGGGCCTCGGCACCCCACAACCCAAATACAGGAGCACAATGACTAACAATGACGAAGGGCATCAAGAAGAGAGAATACGCAATGTGACTCCCATGTACAAGTGAGCCGAGAGAAAATTAACAGCATAGCCATCTCACGGTAATCAAGTAACAGCTTTGCGCCATCCCTCCGTAGTGGCACAAAAGGGAATGAAAATGAAAACTTATGGCTACGAAAAGAACGCTAATTTTTCTTGTTGAACCTTCTATAGACTGCCTCTCCCATTAGCTCAGGAGGCCGGGGTTAAGTACTTCTATAGTACTTACGGCTCCTAATCTTGTTGAACCTTGTGATTTGAACCATGGCACTGGCAGTTGCAGCAGCAATTCGAACCATTTCTGCTACTTGAGCTGTGCTTGGGAGGCGTATCCATGAGTAAGGGCCCGTTTGGTAGAGCTCTGCTCCCGAATTCTCCAGCTGCGGGAGCTGATTCTCTGGTGGAGTGATTCCGAGTGATTCTTTGGTAGGAGCGAATCAGTCTGATGAATTGTGTTTGGCTGTCTGTGTGTGAAGTGATTCTTGGAAAGAATACCACCCCGTTCTCTCTCTTCCCCACCCGCTCTCTCGAGCACATCCCCAGCCGCCACCTCGAGCTCATCTCCAGCCGCCGCCTCGCCAACCTCCGCCACTGCTCACCGCGTCATCCTCCTCCCTGCCGGCGTGCGCTGCCCCGCCGCTCCTCCCCACCGGCGCGCGCTGCCCCACCGCTCCTCCTCCCCGCCACTCCTTCTCCTCGGGCCGGCGCGAATGGAGCCCGAGGCCGCGCTAATGGAGCCCGGGCCGGCAGCGGCAGAAGGGCGGCGCCGTCGGGGGAGCAGAGGCCGGCGCAGAGGATGGGGCGGCGGCATCGGTGGCGTCGAGGATGGGGCGGCGGCGTCGGCGGCGTCAGGGGCGCCGAGAATGGGGCGGCGGCGGCTCCTCTCCTCCATGGCCGGCAGCGCCAGAAGGGCGTCGGCGTCGGCTCCTCTCCTCTGGCTCTCGCGGCCCCAGTTCTCCTCCTCTCCTCCGGCGGGGGTGGCCTCTGCGCGTCGGGGTCAGGCGCATCGGGGCAGACGGAGGAGCCGAGGGAGCGGGTTTTTTTCGCTCCCTCGCGGACAGAGGAAGGGCCGGAGCGATTCGCTCCCCGATCTCCGGTGCTTTTCGCTGTTTGGCAGCCACCCCGGATTCCACTCCCTAGAATCCGGGAGCGGAGCGCTGCCAAACGCCCCCTAAGTAACCGAGGGCACTAAAAGCATACAAGGCTATAGCAAGGTCCACATCGTTGTCCGACCTACACATCAGGGAAAAAAGATGATGAAATGATTGAACATCCCAAGTTCAGTTTGCATATGAAGATTGAAGCACCGCACTAAGTTGCTTGCTCAAATCAAGGCACAGTTGCTTTTTCTCTGCATAAATGCATAACAGAAAGACAATATCTGGTAAGGCTATTGTCACCAGACCTTCTATCGTACCTATTTCAAACCCCACTATCTTGTGCCTACAGTGTTTTGCACATCCATTTACACTCTCTTATGTGCCCAGTTCAAAATCAAAATAATAAACGGTGTGCTAATCCCTTTCAGTTATGCACATTAGCCATCTTAAAATGGAAATCTAATAGCAATAATTCCAAAGAGCAATAAGCAATACAAAAACAAAGTCTACCACTACCAGATTGAAGTTCATATTGACCTTAGATGTCCATCGCGGAGGGCAAACTAGTGGTCCTTTTTCGTTAATGCAAAGCAGAAAAATGAATTTTGCATTAGTAATATGCACCAAGCTACATTCAACCTTCACATGGTGAAGTTCCAGAATTTTCTTATCATTCACCGGTAACTTTGTTTTCTGCACACGATATGCATAGTTTTCAACATGGCTAAGCCGGTACAAGGTAACATTTCAATGTCGCTGTAAAGATTTCCTTTTGACCTTATAACTACTACTTCCTCCGTTTTTCTTTCTTTGACGGGCAGCTCATATTTGGCTTGGCTGGCGTCATACAAAGCCGAACAGAGGTAGTATATAAATTATAATGGCAGCAAGAGGGACTTGCTCCTTTTCTCCTAAAAAAAATAAAAAAAATGCAGCAAGAGAGTTTTCTTTAAGGAACTTCAGATAGGGTAGAGACGAAACTACAACAACAATAAACTTAAATTAGCTCAAGCGCATTTAATTGAAAAAACACAAGCAGAGAGCAACGTTCATACATACAAACCATGCATGACTCGAACCAAATAGACCCATCACCCATACACCAAGAGTTTGGTCATTACTTATGGTTGTTTTGGTTTGAAAACTGCATCTTTTGCTTGCCGAGCAGCCTTAGATAGTAGTCCCCATGCCTGGATGCATAGCACATCGATATGAAATATTCCTAAGGAAGCACCAGCAATAGGATAACAAGATAGAAAGTATCCCTGGTCGTTAGAGATAATAGACGGAATTCAACAACTTATACTGGATCCCATTTAGTGATCACTTGATGAGTTCATGATGATGAGAGTGGTACTGCTTCGAATAGCTCAGGTAGTGGGCAGGGTGTTTGTTCACATCAGTCAAATGTTTTGCTGATGGAACTTGTGGCTAATGTGTTAGGGCAAAACACTGCAGACGTTTTGCTGATTTTGTGTAATGATTATAAAAAGGAAAAAGAAAATCCAAGCAACGAACAAAAGAGTACATGCTTACAGTCATGAATCCCACGGTCACTGGGATGATGAGCTGCGTCTCCATGGAAGAGGTTGCTGAGGGTTCCCTGGGAGGACAAAACAAGATGCCATCCTTTAAACAAATTCAGAAATTTAGGCCTTTTAAGACAGAAAAGATGAATGTTTAGAAACAAAGAACAGAATGACGGAAAGCAATACGGGCGTGTGTGGATGCCGGATCAATGATGTAAGTTTATACTGGTAATTTGAATGAATTTTTTTTCCCAAAACAAAGCCCCGGAGCAACCGGAGTTCGTACGCACCGGATTAGTGGCAGTCCTAGCAGAAGAAGACGGATGAGCGCCGAGGAGGCTTGTCGATCTGGTCGCTCCAGAGGCGAGCTTCTGTAATATGAAGCAACTCGCCATCTCGATCGGTACCTGCAGAACAACAAGGTGGCTTGAACTAATCCCGCGAAATCTCTCGAAGAACACAAGCTTGGGCAGATTGACCTTGCCCTGTATGGATTTATGGGATTGGATTCAAAGGGTATCAAAACATATAAGGGCGTGCTAACGCCTGCGCGCGCGGGATTTGGAGCTCTCGCGCGCGCACCCCTCCCCGCCCACCACGTGTCCATCGTCTTCCCCCGCCACCCCGCCCGTGCGCCTCCTCACCGCCGTCGCCCCCGCCCCGCCCTCCAACCGCGTCTCTGGCGGCTACCGCCGCCGCCTCCCCCTCCCCCACGCTAATCCGGCTTCGCCGGGCTCTCCCGCCGCCACCGCTAACCGGCGCCCCAACCCCGAAACCCTAAATACAGCAGTGAGAGAGGAGAAGGAGGAGGAGGAGGAGACGGCCTACCTCGCCGGCGTCGGACGGATCTAGGCCGCGAGCTCAAGGGAGAAGGAGGCAGAGCGAGGAGGAACTAGGAAGGGCGTCGGTCGGCGTCGGTCGCTGCAGACTGCGGAGGAAGAAAGCTGTGGGAGGGGGCCGACCGGTGAAAATATTTCTTGGCGAAGGGATGAGCAACGTTGATCTACGGATGGACGGTTGAGGAGGTGTGCATTTAGGAACATAATAATTCTTCCTCATATTTGCAGAACAAAGCTGTAACAACGTTTTGGCTGTTGCTGCTTGATCTGGTGATCCTGTATGACTGTTGATGTGTGCGTGTACAGCTTCTGTTTGTGAATCACCTCTCTGTAAACTTTGTGATTGCGTTGTTTCTTCTGTATTGGCTGGTGGCATCGAGCAATTGAGCCCATGGCATCTCGAGCCTCCCGGCGACCGGTCGTCAAGCTACTGGCCGCTCGTCCGTTGCCTCGCCATCTTCTAAGCCTACCGGCCATATTGTGCATCTGTTGCTAAAACCATGGAGCTTCTTGACCCCTTGCCCCCTTTGGCCCCTCTTTTTTATTTGGATTGATCTGCCCTAAATTTGCCCGATTCATCGCCGGTTTGGATTCATATTCTTGTCGGTTTGGAGCTGGCCCTAAATTTTTCTGATTCATTGCCGGTTTGGATTCTTTTTCTTGTCGGTTTGGAGCTGGCGGCGAACGTTCCCGTGCTGGGTGAGAGGGAAAACGCGAGACGCTGGGGCGGGGCGGGGCACGTGGGCGACGGACTCACCGGCAACACGGGTAGAAGTTTGGAGACTGGCAGGTAGGGCCCGCCTGTCAGGATGGACCGTGGATCTAGAAGGGACCGTGAAACTTTATTTGTTTTAATATTAGGTAGAGAAGAGAAATAACAAATTCTATATAGGATGTAACTTTTTTTTCCATAATTTACATCATCGTAACACACATCTTTTACATAAAGTAACAAATTCCATATTTTTACTGTATTTATTTGAGTCATCAGAACATGGTCAAGTGGGATCTTATTTCAAAGTTTTTGTTGAAACAAACATGATGTTGCAATCGGATTTTGATTTGGATGCTCCGTTGTGTGATTATGGATTTTTTTTCCTTAGATAAAAATGCTTTTGAAAAAAATCTTTTCTTGTATGGCAGAACTTTTCATTTATGACAGAGTCTTCACGTAAGACTAAATGGAACAGGGTCTCTCTTTAGCCACGTACAACTCAAAATTAATGGCCTCTCTCTAAACGTTTTTATTGCCAATGCGCGCGAAAATGGAAGCTACAGAAACCAAATAGCGCCAAGACAAGAGGCACGGCCGATTGATCACACACGACGTGACGCAGCACACGAAATAGTAGTATACTCCTAGAGTACTTATCAGGTGGCCAGCGTGGTGGGGAAGCAGCTGTCGTGCACGCATCTGAGCACGTCGCGGTAGTCCCGGTGGACGGTGAAGGAGTCGTAGACCTTGCCGTCGCTGCTCTTCTTGTACTCGAACAGCAGCGACGAGTGGTTGAAGGCCGTGAGCTTGACGAACCCGTAGTCTTGGTCGCGGAAGACGCTCCACATGGGGATCGCCGTCGTGTAGTCCGACAGGTGGCTGCCGCCGCCGCCGGCGACGACGAAGATGGTCCCGTTCATCGTCCCGGAGTAGCTGCTCGTCTCGCCGGTCATGCACTGGCTCTGGTACATCGGGCACGTCCGCTCGTAGTTGTGGACGTGGCCGAAGAAGGCGACGTCGACGCGGTACTTCTGCCACAGCCGCTGCAGGCTCTCCCTCCCCTCCGGCTCCTCGAACGACCCCTCCATGGCGTACCAGCTGTTGGAGGAGTATCCCAGCACGCGGTGCGCCGCGAAGACGAGCCACGGCTGGTGCTTGCGGTCCACCGTCGAGAGGCAGTGCTCGATGAACCGGTACTGCGCCGTGCCGGGCCGCCAGTCGTGCTCCGAGTCGGCGACGCAGAAGCGGAACATGCCGTAGTCCACCTTGTACCAGAAGCTGGCCCGGTTCTCCGCCGGGTAGTAGTACATGGTCTCGGCCGGCACGCCGCACTCGCCGCCGGAGTCCTCGACGTCGAAGAAGCCGCCCGTGTCGGGCCAGTCCCGCTCGTGGTTGCCGCTGGCGATCATGTAGGGCTTCACGGCGGTGATGGGCGCCACCTGCGCCGTGAACTGGTCCCACTGCGAGACGTAGCCGTTGGAGTAGGGCAGGTCGCCGATGTGGAAGACGATGTCGTAGTTGTCCAGGTCCGCCACCAGGGCGTCCGTCGTGTTCAGCGACCCCGGCTGGTAGTTGGCGAACTCGTTGGACCCGTCCCGCTCCGCCTTCCCCATGTCGCCGAACACGATGACGCGCTGCAGCGACTGCTGCCCCGGCGACGGCGGCGCCCGGAACGTGTACGTCTGCTTGCCCCACACCACGGATCCGTCGGCCTGGAGCTCGTGCCCAATCTTGTAGTAGTACCTGATCATCAAGTAACAGATCGAGCCGTCGTCAGTCCCCGTGGCGGCAGCGGCAGAGCAGCCGCCGGCAATGCATGCTCAGGCAGCTCGATCGATCGGTACTCACTCCTTGTTGGGCCAGAGGTCCCGCATGAAGGCGGTGTGGATGAAGCCGGGGTCCCGCCACCCAACAGTGCGCGCCGGCTCGCCGCACATGCTGCCGCGGCTGAAGGTGAGCGTGCCGGCCGGCGAGCGCGCGGGCTGGGACTGGGAGCCGCCGCCGGCGGCGGCGGCCACCATGCCCCACTCCACGAACGGGTACGCCTCGCTGATGTCGTAGCCGCTGGTCCACGTCACCGTCATCTCGTCGTGGGACTTGCCCTGCGCCAGGCGCGGGAACACGGGCGCCTTGGGGTTCTTGAACGAGATGGGCTCCGACACCGCGATCAGCGTCGGCTGCAGCCATGGATCATCGGATCATCATCGAGCTATATATGCAATTAGAACTTAAGCTGCGATCCTGGAGATCGAGATTATTAATTTCACGGCGTGTGTGAGCATGGCGACGACGGCGTACGTTGTCGAGGCCGCCGGTGAAGAGGGCGAAGGAGAAGTCGGAGCGCTGGTTGATGAGCTGGAACCGGATGCTGCCCTTGCCCCAGTAGATGTAGTTGGCCGAGTAGTTGGCGTACTGATACTGTGGAAACCCATGCAGCAAACACAAGTTTCAGTGAAAAAAAATTTACAGATTAGGTTCAGACATATTACTACTGCTTTTCAAAACACGATTATATTACACAAGTAAGCAACAACCTTGATTGGTGCCGTGCAGAGCAGCGGTTCTCCTGGGTACCTCGAAGGGTTAGGGCACGTGCCCGAGCTGCATACCAGGCGATACAGCATGGGCAAAACCCAAAAGAGATGCGTCAGGCATTGATGTGTTGCATTTGCAAGCAACCACTCAAAACTATGTATATAGTTTGCACGCCTGATGAGGTTAAACTTACATGAAATCAGCTGGGGAGAAGACCGCGATCCAGTCGTCGACGGACGGGGTTGTCCAGCCGTACTTCACCGTCACCCATTCAGTGTCTTCTCCCTGTCGTCACACTCAAAACGTTTGAGAATCATGAATGTACGCGCGCGGTCCGTGATTAAATCTTTTTCATTTATAAATTTAACTAAGAAGGGATTTAATTCCTCAATCCCTCTAATTTCACCCAAATTAAACCAAATAAAGCATATAGAATGTTTGTTTTGGAGAATGGAGTGGTGTATCATTTTTTTTTTCACTCAATTCTTTTAAATTGAATGGGTAGCATAAACTAATAGTTATTTAGTATAAATATGAACAGATTTATCTTCTACGACTGAATCAAATCCATTATAAGGATTGGACGTGTGCGCGGCTGTGCAGAGACCGGAAGTTAAAAAGCTTACCATTTATGAGCTGATACCTTTTTTTTGAATGTCACGGGGGGAGGGGGGGGGATTCCCACCTGAATTTTCATTGATATTCGTGTGGCAAGACCACACAGGAACAACCTCGTTTTTCAAATGAGGCAAAAACCTACATCGCTCGGTTAATTAAGGAAAACCGGGCTAAAACCACAACAACCTACCTAGCTAAACTAGGCCTACACCCAAGCATTAGGGTGGAATGTGGCATAATCCACAGATAAACAACACCACGCCCCAGTACAAGAACGAAAATGTGGCTAGACCACGGATAACAATGCAATGGCTACAACAACTCCTAACTTCACGGCAACAAGCGACCCAAAAACGATGCATAGCCAGAACAAGGTTTTCACCTAGGGTCCAATGTCACGAAGAGGAGAGTAGCCATGGCATTCCAACGATGAGCCGACGATGCCTTCATCAAGGAATGTGACATCGAGGATGCCACCGTCGCCTACCCGGTAGAACCGAGAATGGGTTTTCACCCAAAGAAGTACCTCCAAGGTGCCAGTTCCAGCATCGACAGTAGGAAGTGGCGGAGTGGCCCCAGCAGCACCAGGCAGCAAGGATGCTCGGAGCATCACCCGGGTTTGAGCTCTAGGGTGCCGGATCCGGTACTGAACAGCCGGGAATGGCGGCGCAGCCCTAGCAGTGGGCAATAGGGGAGTGTACGGGCGTCTCCTTGCATTTGCGAGATGGACTGCGGCAGTAGCGACGACGGTGGTTGCCTTGGAAGCTTTGGTCAGGGGTGCCGAGTCGGCCGTGGGGAAGCCGAGATGGCGGTTTGGCCCCGTTCACCCGGCAACGAGGAGGAGGCCCGGACATGCTCCACTCAGGGAACCGGTGCCAGCAATGGCAGACGGCGTTGGTAGCACAGCCTCGGTGTCTTGGAGACGAGGAGGGCCCGGGCTTCCCGAGCTCGCCGACAAGTAGACCAAGGCCCGAGGGAGCCGGGGCCGTCGACGCAGACCGAAGAAGCGCCCACCGACGGTGTAGATCTTGGCCGACGTCGAGGTAGAGAAGCCTAAAAAGGCGGTTTTTTTGGCCGCGTTCCCCCCATGACGAGGAGGAGGCCTGGGTCGTGCTCCACTCGGGGAGCTAGTGCCGGCAATAACAGCCGGCGTTTAGCGGCGCAGCCCCGACTGCGTGGAGACGAAGAGAGCCCGGGCGTCCCAAGCTCGAGGACGCGTAGATCGAGGCCCGAGGTAGCCGGATCCGAGGAGTCGACCGATTCCTCCCGCGACGAGGAGGTCGAGTCGTGCTCCACTTAGGGAGCCGGTGACGGCAATAGCGGCCGGCAGTTGGTGGGGCAGCCCCGATAGCGTGGAGACGAAGAGGCCCCAGGCGACCCGAGATCGGGGACGCGAAGATCGATGCCCGGGGAAGCTAGATCCGTCGACGTCAACCAAGGAGGCGCCCACCGGCGGAGCAGATCTCGGCCGCTGCCGAGGTGGCAGGGGAAGGGGAGGGAGAGGCGCGAGGTGGCCTTTTTGAGCCGCCGTGAGGTGGCGACGGCGGCCGGGGCAGCCCAAGGGCGGTGGCGGCAGAGGGGGTCGCCCCCGAATCGCCCCTCGAGGACGACGCGGGGGGGGGGGGGGGGAACCGTCGGCCTAATTGATCTATGAGTTGATACCTAATAAAACTAAACGATTTAGGTCCTTATTGACTCGAGACAGGAATTGAATACTCAATTATCTCTGCTTTGTAATGACAACTTGACAAGTAGTGTAATATATTACAATCTGATCTTTGTGGCTCATTAATCACGCGACGACGGTTCAATAAACGCACATGATACCGATGGTTACTCGGTTGTAAAGCGAAATCCGCCGCATGCGACAAAACACGATGACAAGGTCGATAGCAAATGCCAGTACGCCATGCACTTGAACGAGAAGTAGATGTCGTCCGAAAGAGACAAAACAAATATCTAATGTGCAGACAATTCTCTAAAAGATGAGCATATATGCATGACCATGCATGCAGTACATCTTGGATAAGCATGGTGAAGCAGTACAGCTTGGATGTCACTATGCTAATAATAAAGGTTGTAGGGAGCATGAGCTGGGTAATATTTTGCTCTACAATAATTTTTAAAAAAGGAGAGCTGATAACTATATCTCAAATAATACTTTAAATTAATTTTAACAAATTCTAGCCGGCGGCGTGTTGCAGCTTTAAAAAAGATCAGGAGGGCACGCAACGTACACACCCAGGAGTCCAGGAGAGGAGGCGTACGCCACTGCACACTGTCCCTGTCTGCGCACAAGTGGCAGCTGGACCAATGAGAGGAGAGGACCCGAAGAATATTCCGCTGCTCTGCTGCGGCCTGCGTGTACAGGAACGGAAACGAATGGCCGGCGGCGGCGCGCGCCACCTGCGCACCACGCCCAGCTGCCGGCTATCCTCCCCTCCTCTCCCTCCGATTGCTACGGCCGGCAGGGCCCAACGGAACACCCCGTCCGTCCATCCGGCGACGGCGAGGCTGCCGGCGTCGCGGGGGCTCAGGCCTCAGGCAGCAGTTGTACTACTAGCTGTGTCTGGCTTTTTTAATTTATACTCCTATGGATGTCAATAATGGCGCCGGCAGAAATGATCATGAATGGATGAAGAAATTATGAACAGCAGGCTAGCTAGCTGGTGGTACGGGCACTACTGGCAGGTGTAGGTATGTGTATGGTCTGGTACCTGCTCGCCGAGCAGCGAGGGGGTGGCCTGCACGTACGCCGACGGCTCCATCTCGACGGTGGCCCTGTGGACGGCGATCTTGGACAGCGGCTGGAACCCTGCTTCCGCCGTCGGGGACGACGCGCTCCTCGCGCACGCGCCGCCCAGCAACGACAACGTGGCTACGGCCGCCGCCGCCAGAGCGGCCGCCGCCGTCACCGCCGCGCCTCCCCTGCCCATGTCTACACACGGTCGCTCCCTCCCTCTCACTGGTTATACTGTGATGGAGTAGTGATCGCCGCCATGGCCGGCCTGGCTGGCCTTCTCTTATACAAGTGGCCTGGCACTGGCAGCAAAGCTATCACAGCAGTTGGCGCGCGTTGCCGGCCCGCGGCGCGCGCGCGGTATAAAATAGTCCGCGCGTGCACCACATGCTGCCGCACCGACGGCGACCTTTTCGCAGGCAGCAACGGCAGCGGTTTGTCCCGGATGTCATCGGCCGTCTGCGTTTGTCTGTACGATGCTAGCTCCCCCACCATTATTGGGGTAAAAAAGTGGTTTATGTCCAATGTCTATGATGATTCAGGAGAAGACATAGTACGTAACTATTTTATTCGAGAGGCCCGCGTACAGCGCTGTCCATAAAAAACGATGTCCACATCGTATATAACTCCGTTTTTTACGTTCTATGTATCGATGAAAAGCTAAAATAACAACATTTCCAATCCAATTGATACTATTCTAAAATCGCTTGCAATTAAAGGAAATCGTCAAATATTCGGAAACCCGATTCAGACGATTGGAGCAGCCTACGTGAAAACGGATATCCACATCGTATATGGACTTAGTTTTCGATGTTCTATATATTGCCGAAAAATAAAAAATAATATTTCTTACCAAACTGATACCACCTAAATTTCGGTCATATGCGAAGGAAAATACGAAACAATAGAATATAAAATTTATTTGCGAGACTATTCTTATATGTATTGATATAGAGGTGCTTAAGGATTTTTTTTCTCCCGTTGCAACACACGGGCATTTTGCTAGTTCAGTTCTAATTTAAGTATACTTTGTTACTATCATCCGTTGATCTTCTCTGAACACAGCCTAAATACAGTAAAATTTTGTGATCACACATCACTCATTTTGAATGTTTTGTCTCAGAAAAAATGTCTGTTTTGATTCTATCCCGATGCTATTATTATATTAGACGGGCTGGTGTGTCATCCGCATGATTTCCTTGTGCGTTTTCAGTCACTTTTTTTACACCAATCACATCATGATTTGATATAGAGAGAGAGCAAAAGAAACGTGAGTGACACATCTTGATTTTTCAGTCAAAAATACAGAAACAACATATCAACTAAAGCCGAATGGAAAAACATGAGTAATCAGAACAACACAACGATGAAAAAAAACAAATGAAAATTAACTACAAAATATTCACGACTAATCCATCGTCTTGTGTGTAATCTGCGCGGCCTGCCATGACGTCCTATGCAGGTGTATCACGTGCACAGCCGATCATTGCCTCGTCCCCCGCTGCTGACGACGAGGTTGTGCATCTCCTCGCGCACCATGGCGTCTTGCATCTGCTTGAGTTGCCCTTCTACCTCCTCACCGGTGGCTACAGTGCCCTATCATGGAAGCTCCAGTTTCCCTCCGTCTCCGCAGTGCGTCTAAGTTTGCTTCTCACTGCTCCACGCCAAGTGCATTAGAACACCTCCCCATCTGCTTTGCCAGGAATGCCGTTGTTATCGATGACGGATCAGCGCTTGGCTGGATGCCATAGCTTATGGGCCTATAAATAACAAGTATAAAGAAAAAAGTAAGAAAAGAAAAGCAAGATAATGGGCTGGATTATATGAGACAGGATCCCATCATACATGAGGAGATGGATCACATCACGAATCTAAAAAAAATCACGTCCATCGAAAAACTGAATGAAAACAGATGAAGAAATCACCTGAGTGATATTTAGAAGGGAAAAGTTCATTTCTCAACCGTGTACGCATACGTAGACCGCTGACGTGGCCGGCGACGAGGACTAAAACAGGGTGGTTTTGCTCTGAGGGAGTAATTTCTTCGGTTTGGATAGTACGATGATCTTAGATGGCTGGTTTTGTAATTCCAAGTTGAAATGACACTATAGGGTTGAAAAATAGATCTTTTTTTTCGAAATTAATTCATTGCCTCGTCGGATATGTGAGAATTATGGCCCATTTCTCGTCCAGACGTCGTGCGGCCCATTAACTTACGTGGGCTTCGACGAGAAGGCCGCCTCCATCCCCCGCAATTGCGGCGATTTTTTTATTTTTATATTTTTTTTCGTTGTTTACAAGAATATACCGTGCGCAGAGGTAATTGCAAATATAGTCTACCGACGCCCGGCGGCCTGGCGCCAGGCCCATGGCCCACGTTCTCCCGTGGCGCGAGGCGACGAGCCGCGCCCGGCGGCTGGGCGCCAAGGCCTGGCGCCCGGCGGCCAGGCGCCAGGACCCAGCCGGGCCGAGCCGTGGCCTGGCTCGGCCCTAGTATGCAGCCCTGCTCGGCCCCAGTATGCAGCCAGGCGTAGCCGACGTCCTGACGCCCGGAGGCCAGGCGCCAGGTCTGGCCAACGTCCTGACGCCCGGAGGCCAGGCGCCAGGTCCCGGGCGCTCGGAGGCCAGGCGCCGGGACCCTGGCGCCCGAAGCCCAGGCGGCAGGGTTTCTTAATTTTTTTAAATTGAATCTTGTTTTACAATTTTTTAATTTGAATCTTGTTTTATATTGGTTTTTAAAATATTTTTAAATTGTAAGTTTGTATTCGTTGAAATTGTAAGTTTTTATTTGAGAAGGTAACGCATAAATTGAATACTGTTTTTATTTGAAAAGGTAACACAGAAATTTTTGTGAATGACAAAAAAAATGCGTTTGTTGGACGCGAGATTGTAAAGTATATTTCGGTATTGCAAGACACATAGTAAATCACAATATAAGAAAAAAAAACACATGAAAGTAAACCTAGCTCATAGTTTGCAGATAATAACCACAACATAATAAATTGGTTTTGGCATAGTTGATTCTACTGCTACGGTACATGTTCAACATGCATTTACCAGTGACTATGACCTAGACAACCTACCACATTTTTGCATTGGCATGTTTTGATAGTGCCTAAATAGCTCTATGAATACACGCCTTAGGGAATTTAGAAGCTGGGTAAGATGTAGAGCACATTGTGCTCGACTAGACAACCTATTGAGTGAACTGCAGATTTTTTCCCTTCCTATCTCCCCTGGAGTATGATGTTCCATGATCATTTGTGTCACGTTATTCTGCTGCGCGAAGAAGATCTTGGCGTCGCTTTAGATCATCCTCCCTTCTCTTAAGTTCTATCTCTCTTGCAACTAGATTGTCACGCCTCATATTTAATTGTTTATCTTTTACATCAAGACGAATCTGTTGTTGCCTTAGTTGACGTTCACGTTCAATTATTGCTTGACGTTCAGCTTCACGGACCTCATCCATCCGAACCATGTATTGACCTTTTGTTTCTGTCTCCTCGGGTATCCGTCTTGGCCAAGCAGATGCACTTTGATTATCAATCCACTCAAAGAAGGTGCATGGCTAAATATGAAAAGAAATATGGTTAGAAAACTTGGAGATGACGGGTGTCTAATGGGAGGATCTAATCATAAAATCGTTGTCCAAGTCAGGACACTTGAAGCATCTACGACCATAGTTGCGGTCGATTCTATCCATGATCGTGACCATCCAAACGCGGAATCCGCAATGACACCTAGATCGCTCACTCCATAGCGGAACTCCGAATGGGTCATCCTTCCACGACATTGTTGAGGACAAAGGTGCTCTTGGTAGGATGTTTGAGTTTCTGCGGGATGGAGGTAGAGATGGTTGAGCTTCTTATTTTATAGCCGAGAGCATCATGCTATGGACCGGGTCCCGGATAAATTTAGTGGGAGGACATGATGGAGATGGCGCTCTGCCTGACTACCGTGCCCCTCGTATGCTTGTTCTTGCGCCTCACGTTGACTACCATTCCCTTCATCATCAACTTCAGTACCACTGGCCCCATGTCCCACAACTGGAGCTCCCGAATCAGTGTGCCCATCCACAACTGCTTCTCCATGTTTCAACCCTACATCTTCTTGCATCGCAGCACTTGTGTTCCCGTAGTTCTCAACGGCTTGGGAAGCAACAATGGCCTTTGGAATGCTCTGGACAAGCATAGCAAGGGGCCACCCACGTTGAAGAGCCGTACTAATGTACATCTTCCAGTCAGAGGTGTTGCGGATCAACATCAACTCCCAGAAAAAACCTTCATTTGACCATGTCGCAAGAGTTTGGACTGTGAGCATATGTGTCACGAAACCAAATGATTTTTTCCAAGGTTTATCTATTCCCTTCCACGTACGACTAAACCCATTCAATTGTACTTCATATGGACCTTCAACAACACTGTCTTCACCATAATATATTTCGAACTGCAACTTGGTTGACATCTCTGCCAATATACTGAACCATTCAAATTCCATAGACAATGACAATACGTATACTAAATACCACATATTTCTATAACTTATACCGCTAAAATTTAATTATGTGAACTAAATACTAAATACTAATACTAATACTAAATACTAATATTAAAAAGTAATGCACATTATATTTTGAACTAAATACTAATACTAGATACTCAAACTGCATATAATAATTTAAAATCAATGTTCTCTAACATCAAGTTAATACAGTAGATCTAAGGGTTACTAATGCGCACTACTACACTAATATGCAGATCTGATCAAACACGTTATATATTGCAATATATATTCTACATTAAAAAAACTACGATATTCTAAATTCCTATACTACCAGATCTACCACATTTGACTAGGCTAATATGAATAACAATTACTTAATCGCAATAAAAAGTTGAGTACACAAATTACCTGATTTCCCGCTTCACCCTCTCCTCCCTCTCCCTCTCCTCTCCAGCTCTTCTCCCCTCGGCGCCCTCTCCTCCCTCTCCCTCTCCTCTCCAGCTCTCCTCTCCTCCTCGGCGCCCTCTCAGCTCAAATGGCCACAGGACCCAGGCGCCTGGGCGCGCATATATATATGGGGCACCTGGCGCCGGGGCTCCGGGCGCCAGGGCCGCCTGGCCTCCGGGCGCCAGGGGCGGGCCCCACGGCGCGCAGGCCCTTGGCGCGGCTCGACTCGGCGCGGACGGAGATGCCTTTGGCTTTTGGCGTGGCTTGGCACGGGGGACCTGGCACCTGGCCTCCGGGCGCCAGACGCGGGCCCCACGAGCCACGGGTGCCTTTTGGCGCGGCTCGTCCGCGGAGGTGCCGTTTGGCGCGGCTCGTCACGGCCGATGTGGGCCATGGGCCTGGCGCCTGGCCTCCGGGCGCCCGGCCCCCGGACGTCGGTAGACTACGTTTGCAATTGTGCGTACACATGGTATATTCTTGTAAATAACGAAACAAAATATAAAAATAAAAAAACGCGCAATTGGGCTAACATCTTCATCGCCCACGGGCTGGATTTTTCGGCCCGTCACAACCGAACTGACCTCTCTGTCCCCTTCCACCGGCGGTGGGAGAACCGAACCCCCGGTGATGGAGCAGGAGCGTGCCGCGCCGGCGGCGCTGTGGGGGCACGGGCACCTTCCGCTGCTGGCGCGCGCGGAGTCCAAGGAATCCCTCGAGTACATCCTGCAGGCGCTCTGGCGCACCCGCCGCACCGGCCTCGACGCCACCGACCGCGCCGTCGCGCGCGAGGCCCTCCACCTCTCCTCCGACGCCGAGCTCGACCCTGTGAGTAACCACCCCACCCCCCCCCCCCCCCCTCTTTCCTCGCTTATTCTCTGCGCGCGGTTGCTCGCGTCGCCAGTGTCGCAAGTCCGGACTGCTCAGCTCAGTTCCCAGCCCCCTGATTCTTCGACGTCTGCTGCAGCTGCTGGTGTGCCTGAGGATACTGATCAGGCGGTGCGTCAGCGAGAACGTCGGCAAGGACGACGTCCCCAAGATTTTCCCCGAGGAGGTGCCGCCGGAGTTGCAGAAGCTGCTCACGCTGCTGCTGCAGAAGTTCCTGCCGGAGTGGCAGGAGGATGCGGCAAAGGATCAGGTGAGGGTGAGCCGATATGTTCTCATCATCATTGTACCGATCGTTTTGTGCACATCCTAACGTGTCGAGCGGTTCTCTAGGCGTCCACACGGCATTCCGGCGCTGCAGAATGCCAGGTGGACCAACATGGAGACACGTCAGAGCAGCCAGAGCCAGGTGCTCCGGATGCAGAGGTGTGGTTCTTTTTCAAATTTCATGGATGCTCTGCTCTCCTGCAATTTTGTTGAACTTGAAGCCAGATGATCATTACCCTTCGAATTATCTAATATACTTGAACTAGTGAGCTTCAATTGAGATGTCTAGGGTTCTAGGATGAAAAATCTGATCAGGCTTAAGTGTTGCTGACGCTGCAGCTTCAAAATGGCACCATATCAGGACAGAAAGAAGTCAAGAAGTCTCCATTAGCTAAGGATTCTTTGGACAAAATGCTGAAGGACGCGTTCTTAACCAAGGACCAAATGCCAGTTGCTGTAAGTTAGTACGTAGTATATGTTTGTTGTACACAGGGCCAACGGTGGATTCATTTTCTTCTTAGTTATTGCTATCTCCGTTCTTGAATATTTATCGTCAGATAGCTCATTTTCGAACTAAGAAATATAGAAAACGAGGTTGTACTTTTAGTTTAGCCACCACAGTAGTAGTAATCTGATTATAACTTCGCTTTTGCAGGGCAGTGACAATGGTCACGAAGAAGCTGGAAGCACTTAGAATCTGACGGTATTCGGCAACAACAGTAGTATCATTGATATTTCGTTGTATTAGTTCGCTCTAGCATTGATCCCACAGCAGCTGCAATGCTGCATTCCTTTGTCACAGGGGATAAATGTAAATTCAAAGAATGTTCTTGATTTTCTGTAAAGTGTCCTATGTTTTGAGTCCACTGATATTAACGGTGTCATTGCATGCTGAGATTGTTTGTTCCATTTCCACTGCTAGAAACGAATAGAATATACGTTCACGTCTTTGCAACTTAGACCATCTCCAACGGGAATGTCCATATACAATTTCTATCCCTATTCATCTACTATTCCAACTACCCCTTTTTCTGTATACAGTAACGCTACAGTATCAAACAGTGTATAGTCATTCATTTTGCACATCTCCACGGGAGATAGACTTGGTAGTATGTTTTCTGGCATCTCCCACTCATGTATGTGTTACACAGTTACAGTATAATATTTTGAGCAGCAACGTCATTCAAATCTATTTAATATGCTCAAGCTGCGATATATCAGTGTGTTGGGATGATCTTCTCTTTGTTTTTCTCTGACACGGTTCGTAGTCTTACTCTTTATAATGTGCTACCTGTGCTACCTTCTTAATACAAAGACGTGCTTCGCGCGTTGGAAAAAAAAAATCTCTCTGTACACAGAGTTGCCATTTTCCCCAAGAAATGATCTATGCTGCAACAGTAATTCTCGATGCAGAATGCAACGGCAACATCAATATATCAGGATAACTAACGGAAGAACTTATCCACCGTGACAAAAAGGACAGCAGCAGCCGACAGTACATAGAAATCACAGTGAGATTCAAATCCCATAGAACACGGCTCAAACACTTATGTTATGGTCTGATACGAGAAACACAGAAAACACTAATATTATTTTGGCACAATGGTAAGACTTGCAAGGATCACCATCATGCTTGCTCCAAGTGTCAGCAGCGTACTTAATTTCACAGCTTAGATCTTTCTACGTGTGAGGAATTCTGTATTTTGATCCGATGCCAAGATGTGTTGAGGATTCCTCTCAGGTTCCATATGTCTTCTACGTTTTCAGGTTGAACATTTGCGGCTGAGTCCACCTGTAATTCATAAGATACATTTACAATAGACCATTTTATGCAAAGCGGCAGAAGTTGATTGAAAGTACAATGGTTGTGATGGGTTTCACTTACCGCCTTAGCTACTATCTCAGCATTTGCTGGTATGTTTAATGTAGCCTCAAAGAGAACCCAAGCCCACTTATCACTTTGAGGCCCATCAGATACATATGGCACGTTGTCTTTCTGATATCTACGAGCCTCAACCCATGTTTTACCCCCATCAGCAGATACATCCACTCTCTCAATGCCACGGCCACCGCCTGAAAGTGCATATCCAGCAATCCTAGCCTGCAGCGAGCATTCATAACAGTGTGTCAAGATTTTATTTAAAATCCGCCCATGGGGCATGGTACTTACAGAAGATGCAGTCTCAAAGTACCCATAATCATGGAAGCAATACTAACCTTTCCTTCCTTGATAACATCTACATCTTCCAGAGTACATATAGCAGACTACATGATCCAAGTAAGTGAAGATAAGTTACCAAGTAAACTAACAGCACGGATCAGCAATTAATAATAAAAAAAATGTAGCATACCTGTACAGGGAAATCCATCTGTGGCCTTCTAGTTGACCAATTAATATTGTCCCAGTCCACGGTTGGTGGAAACATTTTGTAATCTTTTTGTGTGAAAAAACCCTGGTTGAGAATGCTAGTTAGATTTGAACAGGAAAATAAGGACGAGAAGGTATTGTATTCATATTTTCAGAAAACCTGGCATTCTTCCTCGGTAATTTTGATATTGTCCAGCCATTTTACAGAGCGTGCACCAATAACACCAGGTACAATAACTCGGAGTGGATATCCATGGTCACGATTGAGTACCTACACACGGTAGTTTATAAAAGGTAAATTAAGAAAAACTCCCAGATTAAACGAAAAGTAAACAGGTAGTAGGATGGAGGCATCAGGAAAAAAAGTCTTAAAGAACTGAAACATCATGTCTAGAGTATGTAAAATTACATATCAATATGGAAAGAAAGGCCAACGTTTGTTCACCTCTCCATTCATTTCATATGCAAGTAATACATCAGCATCAGGATCTGCTGCCTGCTTTAATGGAATGGATGCTGTATATGGACCACCTTTTTCCTCCTGACACACCAGTGTTATCAGATTAGTGGGTGGACGTAAAACGGTTGCCAGTCAAAAAGGATCAACATACTCACTTTACACTTGTCAACACTAACAAACTCAACATGCTTCCCTCCTAGAGATGTAACTGAACTGAGTTTTGGTATTCCAACTAGCTCAAGGACGTCAGATAGTTTGGCACCTCCCCAAGTCGCTGGAATCATACAAAAGATCAGTTACACTAGAATCATTTTAGCCAGCAAGTAAATGCAAGTGCTAGTAACTACAAAAAATTATGAGCAAATTAGAAGTAAGAATTTTTCACTATTTTCTGGATGATACTTCCATTGGCTAAGTAGTTAAAAAATGAAAGGTAAAAAAGATTATGTTTGTTCCAGTCTATAAGCTAGAAGTCCAGAAGGTTATTTTTTTCAAATGAAAGTTCAGAAGGTTAGTGAAAGATACAGCTATAGGGATAGTAAATCCCCGCCACTCATATGACCACTATCCTTGTAGTTCTAGTTGTAAACAGTATAGGAATATATTTATACAGTAATAACATGGGTTTTATTCTGGATGCCAGTATGCGTTACAGCGTTAAGATGAGTCAAATTCCATTGCTACAACCTCGAAATGAAAGGCATTACTTAAGTTCTGAACATCCTAAGGTAATAATACTCATCCCTTACCATTTCCAAGAGCAGATATGTCCCACCCAACACCTCTCACTTTTCGGACCTTACTCATTGCAGTCCTCCTATTTCCCGCACACTGCAAATATAGGATCACATTGTTACACACTTAAGTTATTACACACAATGATTAGTGGCGCAAGCATGTATATGAAACCTGTAAAGTTGCAGTGACATTGTACTTTGGAAGAGCCCTGGATAAAAAAAAAAGTTTATGTCAACTATTTACTCAAGAGCAAATCAATTCATGTCACACAAATAGACACCAGAAAAAAAATCAAGCGTTACCAAATGTCAGCCATGGATAGCTGAATAGGCCTGTTGACTAGACCAGAAATGGAAACCGTGTATCTGTTGATCCATTCGTACAGAAAGTGTTAGGGTTTGTAACAGATCATAACGATACATGGAGATCCATGGCTTGCGCTAAGAAACCTTGAGAGGTCCTCGACTTTTGGAATGGGCCCATGGTTCCTCTTGTAGAAGAAATCCACCGGGGTGATGTAAGATGAAACCAGCGCCGACCTATGAGGTTCGGCATTGAATGGCTCCTGCAAACAGCGTAGTGTTAGGAGATTACTCGATCTCTGAATCTTCTTTTTTTTTCTCTCTCTGTGAGGGGTGCATGTCTGTATCTTACTGAATAATTCAGGAATACTAGCCAGACAATTGCCTTCTCTCTAAAAATTCAGGAATATCTCCTGCTGTTAAAGTCCAAACTTATTCAGGAACGATCAACACGCTGCTTATCCGGAAACAGCTCTTGCCAATCGACACACTGAGTAGTCCAAGTCCCACAGGCTGTGGAGTGCGTGACCCGTACGCTCGCCTTGCCGTCCCTCGAAATGAAACCGGGACCTATTTGCACGCTAGCAGTAGCAGAGGCCACAAAACCCCCTGCTCACCACACTCCACTAGTCGCTACGCAGTAACAGCGCGTGCACGCACAACATCAGCGGCGGCGCCCTGATCGGTCGATGCGCCCGCACCGTCGACACCGTCGCATCAATCCGTCCTGCCGGTCGGACAACAGCCAAGCCAAGCCGTATAGGAATCCGCGCGATTGGCAGGCGGCGCCCCCAGGCGCTCGAATCTCCTGGGTGGGGGAAGGGAAACACGAGACGGGGATAGGGCGCGCTGACCTTGGAGTTGATCTTGAGGGCCGGGTGGCGCGGCGGCTCATCCGCGTAGTCCGAGGGCGCCGTGAGCCCCGGCATCTCGTGGCCCGCTGCTGCTCGTGCTCGCCTGGGTTCGCTCGCGGCCGCCCCGCGAAACTACAGGAAGACGAGGCGAGAGGAGGCGATGACACCGAGACGGCCAACGCCACTACGGGCCTCGACGAACTCGACCGAAGTGGGCTCCCTCCCTCCCTCCCCCCGGGCTTTGGTGTGTTCGTGTCGTGTGTGCGTGGTGACTGGTGAGGCGGCAAGCGCGAGGCCGGCCGGCGTGACGACGGCCACTTCCCCTCTCGATGGCTCGACCTAACCTATCAGTGACATGACATGTGGGCTCGCCGCCACTTGAAGTTCAACCCCTTTGCTTGGATGTTTCTGCAGGCAGGTAGAATGGGCTTTCGGGTGAGCTTCCAGTGGGTCTGATTTCTGACCAAAAACTATGAGTAACGTCTCTTTAGATTGCGGAAAAAATTCTATTTCTACGTTTTTTTTAAATTAAACTTTTAACTCAGCGACAAGTCGATGTGGAAGAATAGTGTGTGACCCGCACAGCCCACCACGCGTCGTCGTGTGCTCGTCTTCGGGCGCCGCCGATGAGGTTAGTGGTGGGGTTAGGGTTCGGGGTTGCAGGCTGGTGTCCTACGGTGCTAGATGAGGGGTCGGAGAGATTGCCAGACAGCAGTGGAGGCGGTTGGTGGGTGGCGGAGGACGTCCGGTGGGTGGTGGAGGCGGCGGTCGACGGGAGAAGAGGTTGGTGGGTGGTGGAGGCGATGTCAAGGTTAGCGATGGCTGCGATGGTGGACAAGGAGCGGTAAAATTAGTAGTAGGAGGCAGTGGCGGACGGCGACGTAGGCGCTGGTGGTGGGGGCAAGGAGGCGGAGGCGAGGCGGAGCCGGTGGCGGGGACAATGGGTCATGCACTTAGCGACTATGCGACGGGTTGCGCATTAACCTCGTCCAGTAATTAGTACTAATTAATAGTAGAATCAGAAGAGAATCTCCCCAAATCCCAATCCCGTATTCCCATGGCCTTGGCCAAGAGTTTAAGGAAACCCAGGTCAGGATGATTGCTTGCCATATCATGTTATGTATTTGTATCTGAAATTGAAGAATCAGTGAGCCTTGAGTGTTAATGTTTCAAAAACTCTAGCGTGCGGCCGGTCACGCTCGCACGGTTGCACGCAACCCTACACGACCCATGCTCAGCGACCGCACCACCCGTCGTGCAACCTCGCACTAAGGTTTGCTCAAACATACGCCAAGTCACCAACCAAGCTGCCTAGAAAGGTCTGTGAAATTGTCACGCTTTGATTGACAATTATGCCATAGGACTCCATAGCTAATGTTCAGTTCAGGCCATGAAGATCCGAGAGGAAGCAGCCAAGCAGGGTATATACATCCCTGAATTCAATGCATATTTACATCTGTATAATCACTGGCTCGACTGACATGAAAATCGAGCAATCAACGACTAGACTACAGAATCAAGTTACCAAGAGCTCCGAACCATACGCCATAATCATGGTGTATGCACGTCCCCGTGGAAGATGATCCTCTGCTCCGGCGATCACCACCTGACGAACTTCTGCACGCCTTCGAAGAAGTCGAGCATGTAGTTCTCGAGGTCCTCGAGGCTGCACTTGACGTGCCGCGCCGGGTGCCGGCTCCCCTGGCCGAGGAACGCCCGGTACGCCGGGATCAGCCGCTCCGACACGGCGATGCGCAGCTCCTCCCGCAGCTGGCTGTCCGGCACCTTCCACGCCGTCTGGGCCCGGTACAGCTCCTGGAACGCCGCGTTGAAGCTCTTGGCCGACGGGCCCGACGGCGCCCCCCGGTGCGCGGCCGGCGCCCTCGCCGCCGCGCCGTCGTCCCTCCGCAGGAGGGCCAGCACGGTGATCCAGGACGCCCGCAGGTACGCGGCCTCGTACTGCCGGATCTGGCCGCGGTGCCGGCGAAGCCAGTCGTCGCCGATGAGCTCCCGGAGCTGCGGCGACTCCCGCACCTTCTGCACCACGTAGTAGACGTTGTTCATCAGGAAGATGTTCTGCAGCCCGGCGTCGTCGTACAGCCGGGACTTGTCGTCCATCTTGCGCAGCAGCAGCGTCAGCAGCTCGCGGATGCACCGCGCGGACGGCGTCGACGCGGCGGCGCCGCCGTCGGTGGAGGCGTCGACGTCGAGGCCGGCGTCGTCGCCGAGAACCCTGTCCAGGGTGTCGCGGCAGTCGGCGAGGAGGCCGCTGTAGTTGAGAACGTAGCGGGTCATGGGGTGGATCTCCCCGCCGTGGACGGGCCTCCGCGACGCCTCGCCGTGGATGACGTGGCCGAACTCCTCGATCGTGCGGCGCACGGCGGCGCCCAGCTGCTCCACGGTGCTCGACACCTCGCGCGCGAAGAACTCGCGCACGGCGTCGCCGGAGAAGAGGGCTTCCACCTCGGCCTGCACGTCGGTGAGCGCCTCGTACATGCCGAGCGTGCGGTAGAGCTTCTCGGTGGCGCACGCCGACACGGCCACCGCGTCGACGAAGCCGAGCAGCTGCAGGACGCAGCCCCTGGCGACGTCGGCGAAGCACTCGCGGCCGAGCTCCTCGTCCGACCCGAACACCTCGTCGCAGAGCCGGCGCTCGTCGGCGAGGAAGGTCCGGACCACGGCCCGGACGGCGTGGCACCACCGCCGCATCTTCTGGTCCAGCACCGACCACTCCATCCTCAGGACCTCCTCGATGGCGACGGCCTCGACGCCGAGGAGCGCCACGGACTCGGCGAGCGCGTCGCGGCGGACGGCCACGTAGACCTGCGCGAGCTCCAGGCCGTACCCGGCGCGCAGCATGCGGTCCGCGACGCCGCTGACGGAGGCGGCGGCGCCCGGGGAGAGCGTCCCGTGGCGCGGGGACGCGTCGGGCGTCGCGTCGGCGCCGAGGTCGTCCGACGAGAGCGAGAGGCGCCGCAGCGAGGACGAGAGCAGGGAGCGTACCTCCTCCTCCAGGCGCGGCATGGCGGTCTGCACGGCGGCGGCGGCGCGGGCCGAGTGGCCTGCCGCCGCGATGGCGTCGTCGACGGCGTACAGGTAGTCGATCATGCCGGAGGACGGCGAGGACGAGTTGCACCGGAGGATAACCTCCTCCGCGGCGGCGATCTCCTCTTCCTCTTCCTCGTCAACGTCGCCGCCGCCGTAGGAGGGTGCCTCTGCCTCCTCTACCGTCTCCGGAGAGGAGAGCGGGTGCAGGCGTGGGTCAAAGGAAGACAAGAAGTGCATCATGTCGTCGGCGGCGTTCTTGGACACGGCCAGGCTCTTGAGGATGTGCTTCGCGGCCGCCATGACCCTCTCCTGCCCAGCGTCCGCCACCGGCCTAGGCGGCGACGAGGACGAATCTCTCGACATGGACGCAGCCGTCGTCGGAAGAAAAGGAGCAATGTTTCTCGGTCGACGCCGCGTCTGGAACCGGAACGATTCCTTCCAAATACCAAAGGTGAAATTTTTGTTGCGCCAACAAGGGATCTTGGGGGCGCAGCTTATATATACCTGCCTCTGGCAATCAATCGGGGTAATTTCTTTCTTTAAATGTAAATCAAATATCTAAATTCTACTGTTCCAGAGGATTTGGACCGTGTCAAGTGACTGCAAGTGTCGTCTCCCAATTGTCATCGTCGTCGGTGAAGTCGTGTACAATGAATCATACGGTGAACATGCTATTGGAGGAGAATTGGCATGTCGACGTGTACATGTCGACTGCAGCAGAACAGCTGCGGCAAGTATTATGTCAGTAGCTTCGGATGCAGTTCGACTCCACGAGCTGACGAGCAGATGCAGACGGCTGCAGCCGCTGAGCAAGTTTTGTAGGATCTGTAAAGTTCACAGCAACTTCAGAGTCTTGGAACTGGAGCATGCAGACAGGACGCTTGCATTTCGAATCTGGCTGTCCGAATTCAGGTAAAGAAAAGTTTTAGTTTTTTTAGGACGTGGACGTATACCAGACGTCCCAAACTGCCACACATTTGACAGTTTCCTCTCGACAGAAAGTTGTCTTCGGCGTGTACCTAGAATGCGACGACGAGAAAAATAATAGAACGACCGAGATGAGGAGGTCAATGAAATGAAATCTTTTTTTATTCAAATAGTGTATTGGTAGATAGTACTAAGACTATGTGCAGCGGGAAGTGCAAATGCACCGTATATCTACTGTTCTAACTATCTATCTTTCTGTGAACGGTGTCGCTACAGTGTATAGGCAATCCATTTACTCAATCCACCGCACAGCACATATTCTAATTGACTGCATTTGGTGCGATTTGCTCTGGTCGGCGCAATCATCTTTCCCCTTCCTTGTTTCTCTGAACCTGGATACATACGGCCTACTATACAGGAACTAGGAAACAAACAGGGCTGAACTGGTAATACATGAGTGAGCAGAGAAGGTCGCTCCATTTGCGCCGACAAGCTCTGATCGGACGGCTCAAGTGCTCAACGACGCCCCATACGATGTGTCATTGTGTTGCGCCAATGTGAACCGCTCCCAATTACCAATTGTAGACTCTTTTACAAAGTCAATTGGTCAGGTCAGCGTTTACTCGGTCTTGGGGACGGGCAGCCTGCTTCGTCGGCCCACCGAACCAAGGACAAATTGTGTACGGTCCACCAATCAAGTGCCACGAAAACAAAAAGACAAAAGTAGAGTATAAAATGAAGTCCCTTAGGTGTCTAAGGCTAAAACCAGCCGTAGCTCCATATGGTGACTACAAAATTAAATGTGATACTGTTACAATACTGTTGATAGAGAAATGGGTAGTTGGCATCTCTCTGTCTACAGTGCTATAACAGTACCCCATTTAATTTTGCAGTTGCCATATGCAGTCGTTTTCGCCATTGGTTTTAGCCTAAGATTCTAGGTTCATACCCCTGTACGTTCAAAATGAAATTAGTAGGGTTGTTTTGTTTTGATAGTAAAACATTTTGACAAAAAATGGCTATGTTTTATGTACTTATGTGAATAAATTTACATCCTAAGTGTGTGTGTTTTTAAAATGAAAGCAATGGCCTTAGCTGATTTCCGGGTTTGCGACATTGTCAATGCTAATGCCAGTGCGCAAGCAGCCAAGAAATCCCCTCAACGGTCCCTAATCACAACACTTAACCCTATTTGATCCAGCTTCTGAAAATTTGTTACATCCGCATATACCATGATTGTATGACAACAGATTCTAATGTTTTGGTTTAGGCAAAATTGGTTGCTGGACACCGTCCGATTGCAAAATTGACTGCTGGACACATCGTTTTTCAAAATTTGCTGATGGACATGCCTGCACCTTGCCAATTTGCTGGTGGACACCGCCGCGATTATTATATTCATTTCCGGGTGAGAAGGGGAGAGAAAGGTTAGGAAATGTCGTTTTTGCCTTTGACCCCACATATCATGTCCTTCTTCCTCCTCCCATTCTGCTCCACCAGCCTCTCCCCCGCCTAGCTCCGCTCTCCCCCGCTGCCTCTCCTCAGCATCTCCCTCGCCGCCGGCCGCGGACCTCCCTCTCCCCGGCCGTGCGCCCCATCCCCCGTCCTTGCCGCTCGCTCGTCCCCCGTCCGCGCCCCCATCTGCCGCCCAATCCGCCGCTCAGCAGAGATGGACGCGTCCGGGGTCGGGGTGGGAGCGGCGGCCTGAGGTGGCGAACGTGGGGAGCCTAGGACGACAGAGGAATAGGACGAGGATGAGGTGCGCTAGAGGATGGGCCGCCGGCGGCGTCCTGGAGGCAAGGCAGGGGGTGGGGACGAGCGAGCGGCAAGGACGGGGCGCACGGCTGGGGAGAGGGAGGTCCGCGGCCGGCGGCAAGGGGATGCTGAGGCGAGACAATGGGGGAGAGCGGAGCTAGGGGAAGAGGCTGGTGGAGCAGAGTGGGAGGAGGAAGAAGGACGACATGTGGGGCCAAGGGCAAAAATGACATTTCATAGCCTTTCTCTCCCCTTCTCACCCGAAAATGAATATACTAATCGCGGTGGTGTCCACCAGCAAATTGGCAAGGTGCAGGCATGTCCATCAGCAAATTTTAAAAAACGATGTGTCCAGCAGCAAATTTCGCAATCGGACGGTGTCCAGCAGCCAATTTTGGCTTTGGTTTAAGGTATACATACATGTTGACACAGATAGGATCATACATATGAAGCGTTATATCCACATTTGCCAATATTTTTCAACCATACAACGAGAATGTTGTTTATCTCAAATATGCCAAAAGGTTATCACTGATTTTAGTCAAAGTTTCAAAAATCTATTGGTGAGGCAACACAAATGGTTTGCGCAATCTTATGGAAACCGCACCTTCTCTTCAGTTCCATCTAGGTTTCCACAACATATTCTCAAAATAGAAAAATATGCCCTACAGATTTATCTCTTCCAATGATAACACATATCACAAGCTAGTGTGTTCCTCGGTCCGATCGGGAGGCGATCATATGTATATTTCGACAAGATAAATTTAATCTTGGGTGAAACTTTAATACCGCACAGCCAGCCACTTCCATTCATTTTCCGTACATAGTTGATTTGAAGATTCTCCCTGGCCCTTGGCGCAAGCCTTTAGGTGTAGATAAGACTTAAGAGGATGCTTGGCTTAAGGAGTGTGCTAGTCTGTGATATTATCACTCTTTGTATTTTTTCTAAAAAAATTAGCATGTAAACTGTAAAGTGTAATAAGTTGATCTCTTGCCATCCCATCACATTCCTCGCTAACTTTACCTATATAAGAACAAGTAATGAGTCATTCTATTATAGTTTATAAAATAAAACTCACGATGTGCCAGCCAGAGTGTATGGAATAATTTCTCAAAGCAAACATCTAAATGTCACATTTTGTCCGCGGCCGTGGCGGAGCCAGCCGTAGGGTATGCCAAAAAGAAAAAAAAAACAGCAAAAATTCTCAAAGCAAACATCTAAATGTCACATTTTGTCCGTGCCTCCGCGGCAAAAAATTTAGCATCTGCATCCAATATTTGAGCATGATCCGACCACGACGTACTCAAGTCACTATCTTTTTTCCATTAATACGCCTTGCTCGTCAAGTCCGGATTTGCATAAAAGCTGTTGATTCTGACATGTTATTAAGAAAAACGCCCTATCGTAGCAATATTAATGTGGATATTGAGCAATAAGCTAACAAGGAAACGTGAAAACGTATATCTAAAACGAATGAATAAAACATAATTATGTTTTAAGTGGCGAAACATATGTCATGGGAACATATGGTTGGCATTTCCTGTTAATTTTTAGTTAGCTCGTAAAAAAACAAGCATGAGCTTTTTTACCCCCACTAAACTTTGAATCATTGAACTTGGTTTTATAAAAAAAAAGTAGGAAAAAAAAATTCTGTCTGCATCGCGGATCACAAGTACAAGCATGTTGAAAATCCGTTTTAAGATAAGATATAACCATTAGCAGATCAAACGTTTGGGCTGGCTCTGTCCCATAAACAGGCTTTTGATTCACCTGGGCCGTCCAAACTTCGGCCCGTTTCTAAAGTGGCTCGCAAGTCGGCCCCCTTAGAGCGGCGCACTAGGGTTTCCGGCTCCCTCACCTCTTAGACCTCCGCCGCCGCTCGCCCTGGTGCATCCTCAGTGCCAAGTGTTCGTGCGAAGGCGACCCTCCCTCCTCCTCCGCCGCCGCACTCCGACAGCCGCCGCCATGGTTAGGCTCATCTCTCTCCCCCTTCTCCTCAGTAACCATACCATGGATCCATGACTCACTTCGTTGAACTGACTGACTTCTCGCTGGTTTGTCGCAGGTGAAGTACTCGCAGGAGCCGGGCAACCCGACCAAGTGTAAGATCTCCGCCCGCTTCGTTTCTACTATGCTCTTGTCTCGGAGGTTTTTAACTTCTCTTGTGGTGACTCTGATGGGTTGTTTGGGGTTGTCTGTGCAGCTGCCAAGGCCATGGGCAGGGATCTGAGGGTCCACTTCAAGGTGCGTTTCTGTCTTGGTTACTCGTTGTCTATCCGTGCATTTGATGCAGTTATGGTGAATTTAGTCGGCTTATGGCCGTTAGCGCTAAGCATGGTGCATAAATGGGTTGGATTGGATTGACGAAACCTAAAGAGTAAAGGTTCTGCTATGTTCTTCATATGAGCAGTTCCCACGTTACTTTAGGGACATCAACACATTGTCGATCACTATCGATGAACCATTGTATGGTTTTCCATGACACGACATGTGACATCTCAAAACATGTTTTTTTTTAGATATACCTCCTAAATTATGTCTGTGATTGATCCAAAACCCACGGCACAACCTTTGTCAATACTGTGCCTTCGTTTAGTTTTTGTCACCCGAAAGGTTTATACAGTATTTTGTTACATGATATGAATTTCAAATAGTGCAATGGCATGGCCTGCATTATTCTACTCACCTCAATTTGACTCTTGGTTTCTAGTGGAAATTTTGCTTACGTTGAGTTTTGGAGGAACTTATGATTGCTGATTTTACTGTGAGCTACCTCCAGCAGCACTTTGTTTGGGGATGGTTGATTGCTTTTTGATTCTCTAAATAAAAATCCTGCATCAATATTTTTGATTGATCAGACCGCCTATTGTAGATGAGATTGCATGCTCAAAATAGTACCACATTTGTGCTTATATATTAAGCAAAGGCTACTCTACCTACGCACCCATGCAAAGAAGCAGAAAAGGCTCACAAAGCTTCATAGCACTCGTGTGACCATGGGACTATCTAGCTGGCTGTCTTCTAAAACATTGTCATGTATCCCCTTTTTAAGTTGTCGTGTTCTCTTCCAGTCTTGCTGTTTTCTATCTTTCTGGCTAAAACGAGTGTACTTTCTCAGTCAAGTCACTCAGGTATACCACACATAGACAGATCATTAGAAAATGGGTTTCGCATAATATTTAGGTGAAATATCTGTAATTATAGTTAGAAGCTTAGGTGCTTGGGTCTATCCTATCAACCTGAGATTAAAGGGTCTGCATCCTGCAAGCTGCAAATTCATTTCTGGAGCAATCTCATGTGTGTGTTAAGCATACCGTGATACTGTGTTCAGTATTAGTTCATATCATATGGCATGGTGCCTTTACATTCACAGTATCTTTCCACTTTCTCTGACTGAAATGGTATTGATTGATGCAGAACACAAGGGAGACAGCTTTTGCACTTCGCAAGCTGTCTTTGGCCAAGGCTAAGCGATACCTTGAGGATGTTATGGCTCACAAGCAAGCAATTCCCTTCCGGAGATACTGTGGGGGTGTTGGTCGCACTGCACAAGCAAAGTCTCGCCACTCAAATGGGCAGGGTCGCTGGCCTGCTAAATCAGCCAGGTTCATATTGGATTTGCTGAAGAATGCTGAGAGCAATGCAGATGTATGATGCCCCCTTTTTTTCATCCTTTTTTGCTTTTTAAATGTGCATCTCATTCCTTACTGTTTGGGTTAACTTAATTTTCTGTTATCTCCAGGTGAAAGGCTTGGATGTAGACAACCTCTATGTTTCACACATCCAGGTGAACCAAGCCCAGAAGCAGAGGCGCCGCACCTACCGTGCTCATGGACGCATCAATCGTATGTATTGAAGGATGATGCTTCATTCTTGTGGTTTTGTTGAATGGTATATTTAATTTTGCTTTGCTGCAGCTTACATGTCCTCACCTTGCCACATTGAGCTGATCCTGTCAGAGAAGGAGGAGCCTGTGAAGAAAGAGGTATCTCTTTAACCCCATGCTCATCAAACACCATCTACATATTGTCAGAGCATCTTGCACTGGTCCAATTTTCAGATCTGTTTTGACTTAAATTCTTATTATGATACATATATGTGCCTTCCATTTTAATTTTGTAGAAGTAGAACTACTGAACTGGAAGAATGATTTTTTGCCATGACTTGTCATACTGCTGTTAATCATCTCTCAGTAAACAACATTACAATGATACGAGAGTCATCTTTCTATAAACAAACTTGCGATGATACAAGGCCATCCATCCTTTCACTTTGTGGTTTCCCTTTTCTTTATTAAGGAGCTAATTTGGTATAGCATACATATGTTTCTATTTCAATATCATTCTACCCCCATCATGTGACGAGTCAAGCTTCGATACAGGCGTAGCCCTACAATTTTGTAACTGGCTTTTATTTATCTGTCTCGCTAATGAAAGTGATCATTCTTTTGTAGCCTGACAACATTATCGCCCCAAGGAAGCAGTGAAGAACGTTAGCTTGCTGAACGAGGGTTTTCTATCGAAGAATTATAGCTGTAGCCCTTTTATGTACCTTTTCTGGCAGATTTGCCTCTTGAGATGTTTCTGGTACCAAAGTTTTGAATCTGGATTTGCTAAATTTGGTGCTGTGCTTGAGTGTACTGTCGATTTGCAATGCTACAGTTTTAGAAATATAATATAATGTGGGTTCTTGTCTGCGTGGACAAATATAATGTTCTTGAATATGGTTGGTATGAGAATACTTCGACCATGAAAGTCGAGAAGAAAAGTTGCACTGTTAATAACGTTTCCTATTAGATAGTTGTACAGCTTGTGCTTGTCTCCTTTAACCAAAAATAAAATAAAAAAGGTACAGCCGGGTGATTTTTTTCACCTATTGATGAGAGATTAATGTAGCGTTACCAAAACATACTGCTCAGTCACAAAGGAAAATAGGCAGATGCAAAGCATAATAACATCAGCTGCTGGGTTCACTTTGTCTGTCAGTGGATGCATCTCCCCGGCGTCGTCCAGCGGAACCCTCCCCGGCGCCGGACCTCCCTCGGCGCCGCCGTGTAGTTGCGCCAGTCCTGGAGCACGTTCCTGAGGTCGTGCACCTTGTTGGCGAGGCCGGTGCAGCAGTTGGCGTGCATGGTGGACACCCTGCGCAGGTCGGCGCTCAGCTGGCAGAAGCCGCCGCAGTGCGCCGTGTCGAGGAACTGCATGCGCACGCCGAGCTGCCGGGTCAGCGTGAGCTGCATCCGCGCCAGGACGTGCTGCTCGTTGGTCCCCGGCGGGAACTGGCGGCGCGCCCGCCGCCACCGCCGGTAGAACTCCACCGTGCGGTTCTTGGACCTGACGTAGAGGAAGCCGCCGTTGGGCAGGTTGTGCAGGCTGTCCGGGTCGCCGTTGAAGAAGTCGCTGGCGATGGCGATGTCCGCCGTGACGGCGACGTGCCGCATCGGGTCCCGGAACCACAGGATGTCGACGTCGGTGAAGAGGAAGTTGAAGCCGAGCTCGAGGATGGTCTGCTGGAACTGGTTCCTCGCCCACATCATGTCGACGTAGTCCTTGGTCATGAAGAACTTCTCGGCGCTGAGGTCGGCGGCGGCGGCGCCGTCGGCGGCGTCGGGCCGGAGGAGGTAGCAGTGGCGGTGCAGGGACCGGCACGTCTGGAGCGCGCCGGGGTCGACGGCCACGATGAGGACGTGGTCCAGCAGCCGCGCCGTGCCCTTGCCGAGCCGGAAGCTCTCGAGGAAGAGGTCCAGGAGGGAGCCCGGCGCGGCGTACGCCTGGTTGATGGATGTCACGATCACCGTGTTGTCCTCCATCGACGCGTTCCTCAGCAGCTCGGCCAGCTCGGCAAACGGTTTCACCTGCGGCATTTTTTTTTTTTTTGTTCTTCTTCCATTTAGAAGCTACTAGTATTGCCAAAAATCAATTCATGAATTCAAGCACAAATCTTAACAGAAAATCCGAGTGAATTTGAGTGACAATGGAGTTTGAAAATCTGTGAAGCATGATGCATTGTCTTGCTCTGATAGACCCACAAGCCAACTGCCTGGAGCCCTGGACACCAAGCTGTTGCTGATGCTCGTATTCTTTGCCTGCTCGGTAGCCAACTTCAGCTTTAAGGCTTTTGGGGCTCTGAATATAAATGACAAAGCTCCATGAGGCTTTTGGCTAGGATTTCTACTCCATTGATTGACACAGATGTATCTGTGCTACGATATTGGACCTGTCTATGAACCTTACACAGAAAGGGAATCATCTACGATATTGGCCATAGAGCATAGCTCTGCACTACCTTTTTTCTTAGTAGAATAAAATCTGCACTGCCATACGAGAGAAACGGAAATGGCCAAATTCAATGCACTTCTAGCAGCCTAGCATGTATAAAAGAAGAAAAAAAGAGAGAAAAAAAAAACTGCATCTCCAGTCGCTAGTGCAGCTTATCAGAATCACTGTAAATTATTCTGCTGTTCAAAACTTGCGAGCACACACCTTACTGCAGATTATATTCAGCTCACACAAATTGCAGCAACAATAACACGATCAAGTTCCGTTTGTTTCCTTTGGACGCGTCACACGTACATAAACCAAGCGCTTCTTTCAACACCCAATTCTATTTGCTAGAAAATAAATAGGATTACCATGAACTGGAAATCGAAGCTACAACCAAGATTTTTGTTACCTTGCACTCCGAAATCTAGTGAGAAACCATGCTGACCTCACGCACATGATCGAACAAGAGGAAAACAAAACCACGCATGACCAGAAGAAGCAGTGATCAGATCGCTCACCTCGTCTCTGCCCACCGGTCGGGCGCCATTGCCCCACGCGGCGAGATGGGAGAGCCGCCAGTTGGCGTCCAGAGTCGCGCCGAGGAAGACGACCGCCGCCGTCAGCGCCGCGCCGAGGAAGAAGGAGATGACCGGGAGGAGCCTGTCCGTGTCCCCTCTCATCCTCCAGGCCTTGTTCTTGGACCTGCTCGCACGCGAGGGAGAGACGCAGGACGGCTCGGCAGAGATGAGCGGCATGGTGGTTTATATGGCAATAGGGGAGGCCTGCATCTTTTGGTTCCTTCTTATACTGCTGCCATTCTGCACACTGGTTTGGTCGTTTGGAGCATGAGCTGGCTGGCATCTAGTCATGCACAGTAAAAAAAATCCAGGGAGGCAATTTAATATATATCCTGGCAGCGTAGAGTATATCTCGAGCATTAACTCCCTCCCGTTTTGGAGAGCGTTTATCCTAATCAAAATGGAGGGCCTCTGGGTTGGAAATAATCAAGTGCTGAAGATTTTGTTATTGGGCCTAGCTAGATTGGCTGGCCTAAAATCGAAATCTGGGCTAGGGAACTTGTGATCCAGAAGGAAACGAGGGAAGTGCTACGAGTGATGGAACGGGGAAGAATATGCTGGCCTGACGTCCAAGCAAGAGCATTAAACTTCTGCAATGCCGATGGGATCAATCAACTGTGTCTCTGTGGACTTGATAGATGGAATATGGAGACCACCGTGAACAAATTTTTTTTTTATATTTTCTAGTACTATAAAGCGGTCCTCACGTTGAGCCAACATCACGGCATCGTCACCATAGAAAACCCAATCCGTCCGATGATTTGCTTCGTCTAATCATCACTGTTCTGCTCATTCTCCACTTCTACTCCACGAGTTCTCTTTTTTTTTTTTTTTGAAACTTACTCCACGAGTTCTCAAGTCAAGACTACACAGCCTCGCGCGCGGCACCCTTCTGATGCTTTCCCATCGGCCATCGTTTTGTTCAGTTTCATCGTTTCATGTTACTGTACAACATACGTATGCTTTCAATTTAGAGGGCGTGTTTATTGAGGTTACAACATACGTATGCAGACATATGAGGCTACTGTGCGGCCTGCAGCAAACGGCGATGGAGGAGAAAGGCGACGCCGGCGTGTCAACGAGTGCCGCCGACGGCCCTCCGGTCATCCGGTGCATTGCCGACGAGACGGCTCCTTGCGGCCTGCGTCACCTTCGCGACGTCCATGGGCGGGGTCAGTGGCGGATCTAGCTCCTGAAAGTAGGAGAGGCTCTCTTCTTCCTCCTCCTCCCTTCTCTCCTCTTCTTTCTTCTTCCTCTCCCTTTTTCTCCCTTCTTTTTCTTTCTTCTCCATAAAAAAATGTAGAAGAGGCTTAGGGGGCTTTATGGAGTTTGGGGCAATAGGGGGGCTTGAGCCCACCCTGCACCCCCTAGATCCGCCGATGGGCGGGGTTGCGATCCCATTCCCAACTCCCTCGTCAGCTGCACGGCCAGTCGGCCATCTCGCCATATTGGAATGTGCACGGAGGACAACGTTGAGCTAGACAGCCCCTGCCCGGTGCGACCTGGCCACGACAAGTCCTCACGTTGAGCCACATCACGGCAGATAACGTAATGATGTTCCATATTTTTTCTTTGAGTAGGGATCTAGATTCAAATATAGAATAAACATAAACGATTGGATACAGATACATATAATATCCAATACGAATACTGATATCTATTATTGATGTTTTATTAGTGGAAGCAAATACATATGATTCGGATTTTCCAACATTGGTCCCATACTCCCAAGCACCACATGATGATGACACCGATTCCCACTGGATGCCCATCGAGATCGTACCTAACAAAACAGGGATCATTCCTCTACAAACTTGCTCGATATGTCACCACCAACATGGAATTTTGATTGGGGTTTTCCTCTAATCGATTAAGAGGCAACAACCTTATTTTCTACTAGTATCAAATATTATCGAAGCAAACAACATTTCGTGTGCAAAATGTTAAACAAAGACCAAGGCAGTGTTGGCCATTTAACTAACAGTACTTAAAAACCAGGGACAGTGAGACCAGCAACGTTCCACCACAACAGCACCGAAGGGAACAATGCAGGAAATCAGGAGCAAGGAAAAAAGAACGGATCAGACAGACAATACTCCCTCTGCTTGAAACAAGGCATATTTCATTTTGCTAGGACAAGACTTTGACCGCTAGGTACTCTATAGGGCTTGTCTGGGAGTCTCATTTCCCGGAGGATTGGAGAGAACCGAGGAAAAAGATCCCCTCAATCCCCATGGGAAATGAGGTTTCTAAACTAGCCCTATTAATATTTTCATTTATGTGATACAAAATCACAATAAACAATAATAAATAACTCCTTTTCGATATATGAATCTGACAACAGCAATTCTGTATTAGTACAGAATTTATTGTCGGCCAAAAGCTTGCCTTAACTAAACAAAATATGCCTTGTAGTTTCAAATGGAGGATGTACTTAGAATTGTAAAATCATGAGCTTTGCCACTGCATTTGAATTTCATTCGGAATCTCAGTTCAATCACATCTGAGATCACACATTCACACGGCATCTGTTGGAAGCCGGGAAACATGATTTAGTCATACATGTCACAGGCCTGTAGCTAAAGAGGAACAGGTCCATTCAGCCAGGAGCTTCAAAATGCATACCCAAACTTGTATGCCACACACCAACAGAAACAGCAGTATTACCGAGTCATGTGATAATGGACAAGACCACACGGTTTCAGCAACGCCCAGAAACAATTCCACGTTTGCTTCCAGTATACCATAACCAACCAAACCAGTATATCTGTCACGGTATGTTAGCTCTAGCTGGAGTATCTTTCCATACTGCCAATTACAGCAGTTTCAATCATCCATCAGTCTGTGCCGAAGTAGCGATCACCATACTCTCCAAGTCCTGGGATGACTCGATATTCGTCGTTCAACCCACTATCAATCTCTGAGGTTACGATCTTCAAAAGAGGGAAGCGCTTACATACACAATGGACACCTTCAGGGGCCTGTTTGTTGAAGAGAGATAAACAAACTAACCAAAAAGAACAGAAAGATGCAGGAGCAACCAATATATGACTCAGCAAGGGAAGTTCACCGAGATGAGAGTAAGAAAGATGATGCGGTCCTCAGGAACTCCTTTTCTTATAAGAAGCTCAATAGCTTGATTAGCTGAGTTACCTGCAGTGACAAGAAAAAAAAAGAAACTTCATTCAGTAGTTACAAAACCTATCACTTTGTAAGTGCAGGAGCATGCAAAAAGCACTAAAGATAAACTTGGACAAAAGATATCAAACACTAACCTGTACCAAGCACAGGATCCAAAAGCAAAACATGGCGTTCAGCAATATCCATGGGCAGCTTATGATATATGAGCTGGATATAGGAAAAACATTCGGTTTGTTCGCAACACAATGAACTGAAAAAATTCATTGACTTTTCAAGGAAACTAACACACGATGAAAACTTACTTGCTGTCCATTGTCTCCAATTCGATGAATTAGAATTTTGCCAATTTTTATCCCCTTACAACAAGCACGCAGCGCATTTTCCATGCTTTCACCACTGCAGCGATAGCAATTTAGTGTGCACAAGAAAAGGTAAGAGTGTCAACATATGACAAGTGATTTCATTGCAAACATATGACTAGAAAAAAATGAAAAGAAGGCAAAGACACGATCATAAGTAAAGCGATCTCTGTCCCCCCAAAAAAGCAATCCTAGTTTTATTCTAAGTAAAACTTTTTTATGATCAAGTTTATAGAGAATATTATCAATATCTATGTCACCAAACATATACAACAACAAAGCCTTTTATTCCCAGATATATATATAATATGAAAATACTCCATGTTTCATGACAAATCAAACTATACTTATTTGGCACCATAAGCATTGATACCTTTTTATAAACTTGGTCACTGACTTAGTACTAAACTAGGATTGCACTGCAGTTCTAACTTCTAACTGTTAAGAGTCATTACTAACACACCAAGAAAGAAAAGCAGAAGTTATAGCTTTGTAAAAAGGATTTGAAAAATAACTTTCCAACAGCATATACCGTAAGAAAGCAAAGGAAATCTCGAGTTTGAAACTCTGTTGCACCTCAAATAGTGTTTCTAGAAAAAAAAAAAACTAGGAAGAACGTATGAATGCAATCAAATTTAATATAATCCCTCCATCCCAAATTATATTTCACTTTGGGCTTGTCCTAAATCAAACCCCTCTTACTTTGACCAAGTTTTTGGATAAAAAGCGCCAACATCAACATCAAATTAGTTCCATTACATCCACCATGAAATATCTTTTGATGGTACAATTATTTGGAATTGTAGATGTTAGTTTTTTTCTCTAAAAGTTTGGTCAAAGCTTTTTAAAATTTTGACTTAGGACAGCCAAATGAACTATATTTTGGAACAGATGGAGTACTAGAAAATACAGATGATGAAACCATAACACATGAAAATTCTTGCCTACTACATGCCAAATTTCTAGGAAAATATATTTTAGGCTTTACCTTCGAACAATAGAAACTCCACAGAGCTTCTTGCAGAAGTCAACTCCCATGTAAACAGATCCTGGACACAGGACAAACAGTCAAGATACAGTAGATTGCCAAAAAAAAAAAAATCAAGTTTTAATTCTATCCTGGAACATGGAATTGTAGAGGGGGTAGCTCTGGAAGAAATGGACAGTAGAATGAACAATCAGAAAACAATCATTCAGAAAGCCCCAGAGCTTCCAGAATATTTTTTTTTTTCAAATGCATACTGGGAAAAGTCAAACAGATTCCATGAGGGACAACATTCAACAGCTTAAGGAATGCCATCGCTATTCCACTCTTTGAAGGGATAGGCTAATGCTATGATATATCCAACAAACTCTGGTACTTGGTGACAAGGAAAACAAATTGTGACTACTTTTAGGGGCCATTAGACTATGTGCACCAGGATGTGTAAATGCATTGTGTATCTACTATTCCAACTACCTCTCTCTCTGTGAACAATATCGCTACAGTGTATATGCAATCCATTTACCCAACCCGCTGCACATAGTCTTACAACTTTTCAACAATCCAACTATATTTTATAGGGTAAAGCATAAGAAGTAAATCAATAGCAATTCCATTGATCCTTTATAGCAAAAATAGTCAGAAACAGTGATCAACGAAACAGATATTGGATCTTAATGGTTTTGGGAAAGACCACAATATGAATAGAAAGTAGCAAATGCCATGTTCATACAATGTTATAAACCCAGTTTTGCCAAAACATGTTCCTTCCCTTTACTAAAAACCATTCTAGTATACCATATCTACCCATGATAAATGTTCGGGACACAATTTGAAGCAAGGAACAAAGATATTCTGATAAATTATACCAAATAATTACCTATAGGCTATAGGACAAATTATAATAAAAAGAGAAGAAAGGTGTACAAAAAAAAAAAGAAGCCAACTATACCTGTTGGTGTAATAACTTGTTTCTCTGTAAATGGCAAATGCCCAAGACCATGCTCAACTACCTAGAAGAAATATCATGTACAAAAAATGCATTAGTGTAAACCACATTTAATAGCTGTCAAACTGGACACTGTATTGAACATGCAGGTAGAGGTCATAAGAACTAAGAGCGGTACCAGACGTATCAGTCGATCTGAGTAGAAAACAAAGTCAGGTGTAGTAATGTCCCTGTCACGGATGAGAGTATGCATTCCTCGTATCTATTCAGGAATCAAAAGCATCAAGAGTTTGCAAATCAAGAACATTGTAAAGCTTAAAGCAAACAGTGTTAAGTGTACCTGGAAAGTTGTGTGAACCACAAAGACATTTGGGTATATTTTGCACAAGTTATGCTGACCAAGTTTTGTACGGATATGTTGCACAATTAAATCAATTGCAACATGGTTATCTCCCCCTTTTGGTATGATCACATCAGCAAATTTCTTGGAAGGAAGGACAAAATCATCAAATGCAGGCTTCACAAATCTCCCATACTGATTTTTCAATGGAAACTCATATTAGAGAGTGTCATTTACACTTGTTGCAAGCATGATGGCATAGAGATATTTGTAATGCATGCAGATAGCATATGTTAAAAAAAGGGTGGTCCAATAAGATACAGTGTCTGTACCTGATCAAGCACCGAGGTAACATCTCTACCTCTTTCAACTGTATCACGCCTTAAACGTCGAGCAAGCCTAATATCAGCATCTACATGCATGCACAAAAGAACAGCAGATACAGATAAATGATCACAAAATGGTTAAAAATATGAATGATCAATTGAAGTTGTAATACAGTATAAGCATATACTTGTCTTTAAACAGCCACTATGGTATTGAACTATTGATAAGCACATATTCAATAAAGAAGAGAGCCACTGACCTGTATCAACAAAAATCTTCATGTCCATCAAATCACGAACCCTTTGGTCATGAAAAACCAGAATCCCCTCCAAAATGATGACATCTGATGCATTGACCTAACAAAAAAAATGATCAGTAATTTGAGTCGTAAGAGTGTAAGGTAAATGGAAAATCATCATTTCATTTGGATGCGACACATTGAAAACCAACAAATAAGGACCAAGGCCCAAGGGCATGATAATGCAAACCAAACAGCATCCGTATTGAGGAGTGTGTGTCTGTGTGTGCGTGGGTGGGGTGTGGGGGGTCTGGGGTTTGAATTCTCTAAGTAGTAAATGGTCACTATTATGCAAATCAAGGAAGCATCACACATTCGCCTTTTTTTTTGCCACCCTACACGTTGCACAATTGCCATGTCTCACTGTTACATGGGGCCATTACTGAATGTAGGCCAGGATGACGAGTCACATACTTGCATGCCAAATGACCATAATTTCCTACCTCCTCTACGGTCTAATCATATGCAGCATATTTGAATGCCAAAAAGAAAATCAAATGTGTAGCAGTACATGCATACTAAAAAAAAATCAATAGGTTTCCCGCCAATAGCTAAAACAGGAAATGACCAAACTGGAAGCTACTGTAGCTTTGATTAAGGGCCTGTTTGGCTGCCGAAGAAACAGCTTCGGCTTCACCTGCCCGGAGTACTATAGCAGCCTGCCCGGGTACTGTAGCGGAGCCCTTTTTCTCTCTCCTCCCATCTCCTCTCACAACACAGGAAGAGCGGCTCGGAGCCATTGAGAGGTGGCTTCGCCGGTGCTCCTTGGAGCCGGAGCCGGAGCCCGTGAAAGCCCCACCAAACTGGGCCTAAGTTCATTCACGATAATTCAATAAATAGCATGCAGGACATGCCAACAACTTTTTTATACCATTTTGATATTTTAGGAAAAAACACTTACAAGATTATGCAAATTAGATCATAAATATTAAGGAAATTGTTCTCTTGGCATCAATAGCTGACAATGCCATCACTACCTTTCTAAAATCTTCAGAGCATCGCCGGTGATTCTTAAAATCATATATAGGGATATTCACAGATTGCCCACTTGTTAGTTTTCCCATGCACTCCAGAAGTCGATCTGTATCAAAAGCATCTGCAAAAGGAAGGGAAAAACAAATCTCAGTTAAACTGAATTGAACTCTGTAAACTAAAAACAAGCATAGACTTTCACAATATCGCATATCAGGTACCAGGGTGATCAAAGTTGTAGTCCTGCACATTCTCAGATTGTTCCTCAGTTAAACCATGGTAGAATGAATCCTGCAAGAAATTACATGGCATCCCAGAGTGAATTGTAATAGTTGTCAGAATCCTCTGAAACAATGCTTCTACGTGATGGCTGGAAATAACATGCATAATACTCTATCTCCCTGACTTATATAGGAGTAGATTGATAGTATTGGAGACACCACAAGTCACATATATAGGGCAGAAACCAAAGCAATCTATCTCCCTGACTTATCGAAACAGAATCAGGGCATATTACATGTGCTGGTACGTGTGCCCATATGGGACCCATCCCAGCCAAACTAGGTAGCAGATATGCTCTATCTCCTAGTATGCCGCATAGGCAATGTAGGCTATTTAGAATTTTAGAGTACATATGGTTGTGTCCACTAAAGTTTGCTATCACTTGATGCAACCATTATTCTAGTGCCAGGTTTCCATCGAATGTTAACTGTCAGCCTACCTCAAGATGCTTTGCAACATGCATGCACACAGATCAACATCCAACAAATAGAACAAGAAACAGAACTGTCTATTCCATCAGAACCAGAACACAGATGACAGAATGCATATGCAATACTGTGCACTGTTTCTCAACGTGATAATTTGTTAGCTTCATCAACATGTAATGTAGACAACGATCTTGTGAATCAAGTATAAATGGACTCCTGCTGCCTAATAAAAACAAGATGCTCACAATAAATTTCGTATTACAGGTTTTAATAGATCAACAAGTCCCTACTTGCCTTAAAAAACTCAAAGGCATCTCCAAGTGAACACTAAAAATAACAACTCAAGAGAACTGTGCTGAGATATTGTGCACTGTTTTAGAAACACTTTATAGTCTCAAGCATATTTAACAGAAAATGCCAAGTTAGTCCTCAAGGCCCAGCAGTTTTTAACCTATTGCTTCTGCAGTCACTTCCTAGTGAGTAGTGACAGAGTGCCTCACTATTTCATGGTAGTGCCAGCATAACAAAACTTGCGGTAATTTTAAAAGCAAACATTATCCAGAAATTAAAAGTACCCTGTAGGCTGTGCCTTGTTTCACTGCTCAATTCCTTTTTTTTCAACAACTGTGAAGATGCGATGACATGCTTCAACAGTCACACAAGCCTATTCCAAGCCGATATGAAGATCTATATGTTGAGTAAAACTAACACACAGCAGATAATTCACCCATAATATATCCAAACTCCCAAACCAAGAGTATTCAAATGCAACAGCGGCTGCAGTTCTATATGGAAGAGGCAATTTATCAACAATTTCAAATGGCACAACCAAGCCAATGATGCTCTCTGCACAATCACATCCCTAGTAGCAATCACCTCACCATTTCATGACAGTATCAGCATTACAAAAACTAAAGCCATTTCAAAACAAAAACTATGCACACAAGTTAAAGGTACCTTTGCAATAAGCTGTGCATTGCTTTACAGCTCAATCTCCTTTCAGGAACTGTGGATATGCGAGGAGATGATTTAAAAGTTTTTTGAGGCAGGAGATGGCTTAAAAGCCATAGAAGCCTACTCCAAGACTCCCGAGTTAATAAGAAAATCTATATGCTGAATAAGAGTAACGCAACAAATAATCTAGCCATAGTCTATCCATATCCCCAAATCAAGAGCATTCTAACAGCACCAACGGCAGCAGTTCAATATGGAAGAAGTAATTTGAAGCATCAACAGAGTAACCAATTTCCATATGCAACAAACAAACGACCTACGATTCCATAAAAAACATCCATAGAACACTCGAACGACAACAGTTCGCTACACAAACACATCGATATCGGGAGCAGCCGTACATCCATGACCAGATAAGAACAAGCTCATCAGAACACACCGAAAAGAAAAATTCAGTCCGAGGAGCAGGAGGAAGCGCACCTGGTTGACGAGCACGACGCGGTGGTCGTGCAGCTGCTGGATGATCATGTCGCACACGGTCGTCTTCCCCGACGCCGTCCCTCCAGTGACGCCTTCCAAACCAGCAGCGAAATTCAAAACCACGGCACGACAGAGCGGAAATCTCGAGGCGAGAGAGCCAACCGGCGGCGGCCGCGGCGAGGCGAGGCACGTACCTATGACGAAGGGGCGCCTGGTGCCGTCCGCCTTGGGGGACGCGAAGCCTCTGGCGGCGGCGTCGGGCGTGGCGTCGCCGTTGGCGGAGGGGGAGGACGGGACCGAGGAGGAGGAGAAACGGCGCGAGTCGAGGCGGCGGAGCCCGCTGAAGTGGGGGCCCACCGCGGAGTCCATCACGTCCTCCATCTATCGCCTCTCCCTCTCTACTAGTCTACTTCTCTCCGGCGGGCGAGCCGACCGCCGGCGTGCTGAGCTGGCGATCGCTTCGGGGCTCGGAGGTTTTGACACGGGGAGGAGGTGGGGTTTGGCCGTTTTGGGGTGGGGGATGGTGGTGGCCTGGTGGGGAAGGCTGGACTGGAAGAGGGAGAGAGGGGGGTGGAGCGCGTGGGTGGAGGCGGTTTATGTAGACCGGCGGGGCCTGCGGGGGCGGCCTCTCCTCGTGGTGCTGGAAGGTTTGGTGCAGCGACGGACGGCGGCCGCGGGAGGGAGAAGCGGCGGAGAGCGGAGAGCTGAAAGCATTTCGTGTGGAGTGGGCGAATATCGAAAGGTAGATTCCTGGCTCCTGGCCTTGAAGTTGCTGGTCCATTTTGGTTTTCTTGGGATTTCGTTGGCTCTCGTTTCTTCACTGCCGATAACTGCAAGCCTGCAAAGCCTCCTTTTTCAGGGTTTTTTTCTCTTTCTGTTTCCGATTAATGTCTGTCGCGGGCTGCAGATTGAAACGCAGGGGCGGGGACGGGGACCATGCATGTCTTTGATACTTGATGGTGACCAACGGATCCGGTGTCTTGCTGGCTGCAGTACATTGATGTGCAAACCTGCAAGGGACAGTTGCAGATACCGCCAGTGTGTTTTAGAGGTCTTTAATTCGTGAATGGAGTTGGGAAGTCAGAAAATTTCCCGTTTCATGTTTTTTCCCTACGAAATTGAAGGGGACACTTGAGAAAAAATATATAATTTTTACGAAACTTTTACGTTTCAAAGGGGTGTTAAAGAGAAAATATTTTGTAATGCTTTTTTTCAGAGAGTGACTTTGCAGAAACTTATAGGAGTATATCTTAAAATTTTCTATTAGCACAACCATTCCATTTGTGACGTTTAGCCTAAGGTTTCAAATGGGATGTAGTCGTCTATTCCATCTTGTTTTCTAATCAAACACTACTTTAGGTATATGTATCATTATCATGTGAAGCATGTCCTTAGCACATGATAAGGTTGGTAGCAAAATATGCCATGCGATAGCAGGTAGCCAAATACAGGGTATAATGTGGGAGAGTACAACTTTATAGATGCATGCGGTCACAAAAAACAGAGATAAGCTAAAATGATTCTACAATGATAAGAGGTGAATATGTTAGTAGCTAAATAATAGTCATACATCTAGAGGGGGGCAGTTTTGTTTGCTTCGCGTTTGGCCTTGGGGATAGTTATCGGTTTGCGGACAGACACACTCACTCAGTCGGTGGTCCATTTTATTTTCTTTTTCCCTGCTGAATCCAACGTCAGCTCCATCCCCTTTTCTCCATTTTCTCTCTCATCACTATTCTAACAACCTACACTTACAGCTACAGTGCCTAACAGTACCGCATTAAATTTTGTAGTCGCCTTTTGCAGTCTCCACTGGATTCAGTCTAAACACTTGAACACCCTAAAAATGGTCCAGTTAGACCGCAGTTGTGTCTTGATTCCTTGTGGCTGATGTGGTTGTTACTTAATACGTACTTAGGTCGGCTTACACATTGATGTCTCCTTGCAGGCGAAGGGATCAGATCACGAGGAATAAATAATGACTTGGGACTCTTGCGCACAAAACATCATCCTACTCGTATTTCAAACACTCGGAATCGAGGATAAGATTAAGGAAAACTTAGAAAATTCAGACCAACATCGTTAGACTGGGCTCACTGGAATGCCCAAAAAAAGGTGTCTATACACTGTTTAGCACCGTAGACAGAGAGAGGGGTAGTTGGAACAGTGGATGGGCAGGGTTGGATAGACTCACTGGGCATACACTGTTTAGCACTGTAGACAGAGAGATGGGTAGTTAGAATAGTGGATGGACAGGGTTGGATAGACTCACTGGTGCCCAGTCTTAGATTGTACTTATATGCACCAGTTGTCAAAGTGAAAAGTAGCTATTCCATTTTTTTTTTTTGTTAATAAAGTGGAGCAACTGCAATCTGGCACCCTGCTAATGGATAGCTAGCGTACGCTGCCGCACAAGTGGGCAACATGCGCAGTGAATAGTTTAGGCCTGCAACTCTGCAAGCAAGCAGAGACCAACACGTTTAAGTCACTTAATCTAATTAAGCCGACCTGAGCCATGACCACGCCACTAGAAATGCACATCTGCGGTCATGGAAAAAATAGCAAGACCTGGCGACGCCGGCGTACGTGTAAAGTCATTTTAAAAATATGCTCAATAATGAGACGATTAACTAATCTACTACTAACGAGACGACTACAACTCTCATATATATCTCAAAGGATATTTAGAAGAACGTTTCGTGAAGCGTTTATAAAATATGATCTAGCATCTACCATTTGGGTTCAGCCTAAAATAAGCAAAGAATAACGCCCCGGTTGGCGTAGAAAGTCTTACACCCAAAAACTAAAGCTTGTCACTATACACAAAATATACAGTATATGCCTGTTTTTCTCAAGCGGTCTCTATCTAAGAAGAGGATAGACTTTTATAACAGCCCTGATCAAGCAATGTGGCGGCACCCTCAAAAGGGGACACGGGACACCGGTGAGGTGGTTGCCTGGTTGGGCATGGGATCGCCGTAGGCCCTACGAGCAGGGGAAACACTTTCCGTTCAGATAGTCCGGTTTTACGGACCGGAATTTCGTTTCCGGTGCTTACCAGAAGCAAATTTCGGTTCGAAAAGCGGTATTTTCTAGTTTCAAATTTAAAAATATGAAAATCAAATTTTTTAATTAAATCGAAATTTTTGTTACAATAAACGAAATTGTAAATACTGCAACGGAGAGCCCTTTCCCGCTGTTTGAATCAAACGGGCTCTTTCTTCTCTTTAGAGGAAAAGTCAGCTTGTCGGTTGGAACTTGGAAGTAGGAGTACTACTTTTGATGTTGGTGGCCTTTGTTGCGGTTGCGCGCACCCTCTCCAGTCTGCTCGTGTTACTTGTGTGTTTTTGCAGGTTGTGTTCAGTACTTGTGCCTTTTTTTTTACAGTAACTCTTCTGTTTAAAGCTGGAGAAGTGTTTGGTGAGTACTAAGGCTATCTTCAATGGAATGTGAAAAAAGACTGTCTATACACGTAGTGCTACTGAGAGAGGGATAGTTGGAATGGTTGATAGGCAAGCCATATAGGCATTGGGTCGGAGATAGTCTAAATTTTCCAAAAAAGGTACAATTTTAGGCCCCTTTGGAACACACGATTGATGGAGTAATTTTGTAGAATTCAAATTTTATAGGGATTTTTTTAGGTAGCCCTTTGGAATGAAGGATTGAATTCCTACCAATCCTATAAAATTCCTATGGAATGGCTCATTGCATTGAGATTTTGAAGCAATTTTAACACGATGTCCAACATCTTGAAAACTTTTCTTTGTGTCCATCTCTCTTCTCTAATTCATGTGTTTTTCCTACACTGCATCCAAATGCTTCGTTATAAACTTTTCTACATTTTCATTTCATGTAGGACTGTGATTTGTCAGTGACAGACAACTCTATTCCTGTGTCTTAGAAATCTTGCATTTTAAAGGAGTCCTTAACTTTGTCTTAAGTCAAATTATTTTAAATTTGATCATATTTGTAGGGGAGGGTACCGATATTTATAAAACCACGATATATATAGTAAGCAACCAAAATATACTTGTTTGGTATCAATATTACTATGTTTTGTACTAAGTAGTCAATTTTAAATGGTCTAACTTAGGACAAAACAATTATATTGGGACAGTGATAGTACTTTTTTTTTTCTAGCGTTGCTTGCTAATGCCGAATGTTGGAGGCTTTCAAGCCGTGGACGGGGGTGTATTATTTGCTTGAATTGTTTCACTCCTCGCTAGCTGTATGGGTTTCGGGGGGCCCTTTTTCATCAAATACTACTAGAATGGTTCTATTTCCGGTAATACGAACAAAAATGTTTGACATTTTTTGTATTATTGCCCCCTTCAACATTTTTTCCTCCTTTTGGATTTTTTCTCTTGGTTTTACATTTTTGTTTCTCTTCTAGAATTTGATAACAATTGCATTGTTCATGGATGATTGTTCTATTTTATTCAAAAAAAATGTTTCACTGGAAGGAAAAAAATCATTGAATCCCTGTTCGTTTATACTAGCACTCCCCGGAAGTGGTTGCTTATTTTGGCCTTTACTGCCCAGTATGGTTAGACCTTTTTTGGGCCGGAAACCGGTTGCTTATTTTGAGCTTTGCTGCCCAGTCTGGTTAGAGTTTTTTTGGGCCGGGAACTGGACAAATGAAGATGAGATTATTTCGTATGGGCTTTCCCGGCCCAGTCGGTTTGCTGTTTTCTACGTATCAATCTGTGCTGCTCCCTTTCCCGTAAAGAAGGGCGATTCGAAGGCGATTGCATTTCCTTCACCGTCAATCCGCCGGCCCCTTCTCCTCGGCTGCCCCTAGCGGCGGCGGAGTTGAGAGGGGAGCCCGGCTCCTTGGCGGGAGGGCCCTGTATAGCTCTAGTAGCTCGAGTTTTCCGGCGGCGACTTTTATATCACCGCCTAGGGTTAGTTTCTTCTTCCAAATCTCCGGCGACGGCGGCTCCGGCCTCTTCTTCGGCGGTCACGGGAGGAGGTTAGGTGTGCTCTTCCTCTCTGCGGTTGGGGTGGAGCTGTTGTATATCCCCATGGGTGGGTTCTCTTGCCGGGTCGGCGACTCCGTTGCCGGCGGCGGGCTTTTGCTGCTCCGAGCTCTCTCTGGTTGCGTTGCCATCCACAGCAAGGTCTCTGGTGAGAACTGCGTGAGCTATGTCCAAGTTATTGGGGTCTGCAGTTCTGACTGTAGTCTATGCTGCATCTCTGAGAAGGGGTGCGAGCTTCACATCCCGGTCGCCGATGTGCTCATTGGAGGCGCCGGTTCTCCCTTCCGTGGCGTCGACGTGTTTGACGGTGTCGGATTTCTCTACGCCTGGCGAGGTCGCCCGATGCGTTCATCGATATTATTGCATCCTAGTTGCGCGATGCTACTCTTGGTGGCTGCAAAAATTCGTATGGCCTGTGGTGGTCTTTCCTCGCTGGTGCGGATTTCTGATCCGATTTCTTCGACCATGTTCGGCGATGGCGGATCGGAGATGAAGCTTGGGGTGTTGATGACATAACCTATGTTTTGTATGTCTATTATGCGTGTACCAGGTTCTTGTTTTGTACTTTCTATGTGTAGCAGCTGATTCAATAGTAATGAAAGTCACCCCTTTTCTAAAAAAACGTATCAATCTGTGCTCCAGTCCTAGACTCGACAGCTCCACCGCCTCACCGTCGGAACAGAGACGAGTTTACAAAGGGGGACAGCTGCTGCTACTCCAAAGTGTCGAGGTCCAATTTTTTTTATTATTATTATTATTTAATTTTTTTTTGTAAAGAACAAAGGTCAATATCAAAAGGAGGCCAGCGGTGTAGCGAGCAGTGACCTCCACCTCCCCATCTACAAGATGGCAACTATTCTAAAGAAATATCTCCGAATCTTGCAAATCAGCAAGAAAGAACCTGCTTGCCCTTAGCTTTTTTTTCTGTCACCAGCTTTGCTTCAGTAGAGAAACACTGCAGTCTGCACTCCTATGTGATATTCGGATAAGCCCGTCAAACGGAGCATCGTTCTCTTCATCCCTCATTGAGTCCTTTTCTCTTGCCAGCTTGGGACAATTCAGCACCAGTCTATGCTGTATGCAGCTTCAATGGACCAGCCACGTTGCTTGCACTCAACTGCTGGCACTGCAGCAGGATATGAGCATGACCTCTGCCCCTGCAGATGCGGAGACAGCCAGACTGGGGACCGGGCCATATGTCCCATGTAAAGATGGGCATGGTGCGGTTCGATCCAAGGGTTCTCCGAACCGGACCACGGAAACGCATCTAATGGGCTCCATTTCCGACCCATACATTTGGCTTGGGCCAACGGTTCAGATGCGAAAGCAAGAAAGGGTCGGCAGACTCCGCTCCATCCGACTCTGGTAGTGCCGCGCCGGCCGCACGCCTCCCGAGTCCTGCTGCTCCGCCCCGCGTCGACCTTGCGCCGCCCCGCGCTCCTCCCGCCTCTTCACCCCGCGCGCTGCCTGCCACGCGCACCTCCTGCCGCCCCACCAGCCGACCGGAGGACGCGACGACGGGGAGGAGGGTCGCGGCGTAGGAGGGTCGCGGCGGCGGAATCCAGCCGGGGAGGAGGGGCGGCGGCGGAATCTGGCCGGAGGAAGGGGAGGAGGGCCGCCGGCCCGTGCCGCTTGAGGTGGAGGGCTGCCGGTGAGCCGAAGGGCAGTGGCAGAATCCGGCCGGAGGACGACGGGGAGGGAGTGCCGCCGCCGCTCTCCTTGTTGGAGCACTCGGGACTGCTCTCCAAGGCCGAGGACCTGGGCCTACTCAGCCTCGTCGAGAGTCGCCTCTAGGACATCCCCTTCCGTGCTCGCATCCATCTCCCTGCCACTCCTGTCGCCACCGCCGTCGCGGTGGTCGTCGTGCACCGGAGAGGAGGGGGAGCCACGCGCCGCCGGGGAGCGCGCGCTAGCCAGAGCAGGGAACAGGGCTCACGGGGAGTGTAGCGTGATGTACAATGGTTCGATCCATGGTGCACCCACGGTGCTACCGTACAAAGAAATGGATCGGTGCGGTGCTCCTTTTCCAGTTGAATGGACCGCTGGATAGTTCCAGGGTCGCTCCATGGAGCATCCATGCCCATCTTTAGTCCCATGGCTGATGATGGTGGGCTGGTGGCCGTTCCACACTGACGACAGCTTACTTCTTCCAATGGAAGTCTGAACCCTCAAGAGAAGTTTGAGTCAGCTTCAGGAACTTGTCAAAATTTCGGCATCTGGTCTCGATGGTGTTAGAAGAACAGAGGTCGGGAAGGACCAGCACCAATTGATGGAAGACTGAAGCTGCAGCGAGAATGGCTGCACTCTGCCGCTCTTCATAAAACGTAACATTCCCACAAGTCTTTCAAAGCTTCGCCAACGTTTTCAGACTTTCAGGCAATCATGAATGACCACGGCAATCCTTTTAATGTGGAGGTTGTCCTATTTTACAAGAAGGTGATTATTTGTCCATCCTTTTGAGTTTTGATTCGCTTCCATGTTTCTGCTGGAGGACATGCATTGCAGTGGCATATCTACGAGCGATCGAGTGCAGCCACCAATGGCAATGGATTACACGTTTCACTCTACACAGACCGAGGCACCGAGCTAGTGCTGCATCAACAGAAAAGGAAAAACAAAACATTTTCAGTTGCCAGCACAAACGGGGCACCGACTGGTTGAGTGACTCCAGCACTATCCTACGCTACGCACTGACTAAGACGAGCGCAGATCAGATGTGAACGCTCGAGCTGACGCCCAGCGAGTCTCCCTTTCATTCTCCTCGGTCCCGTATGGCTGGAAGCCTGGAACGTTCAGCTCTCGTGGAGCCAGATGATTGCCGGGCCCATGCCGCGGCCGCGCCTCCGGTTACCGAGACGGCACGGCCGCTACTCGAAGGCTTGTTCCCGCAAGAAAAAGACTCCGGCGATGAGAGGAGAGCCGTGGAGGCATGTCCGTTTCTCACTGCTGTCCGTCTTTGAGCTGGGGCCGGCCCGGCCGGCCTCCGATCCGTTAGCTCCGCCATCATCGGCGGCGGCGTCTGAACCCAGGAAACGCTAGCTTAGCTGCGATGCATGTTCAAGGAGGAGCCGTGTGCGTTCGGGGACGCCTACATGCTGACAAGCAGAGGAACCCGCAACGAAGCCTGAAGTCCAGAACGGAATTGATCATGTCATCCTCCCAAGCCCCATGCAACGACATGTTTGCCCCTCTTGCCTGACTGAACTGGTTGTTGTTATTTGCCCAGCAGCTGGGAGCGGCAGCACAATGCTCGCAGCAGGCGAATTCTACCTTGTCGAGTTCTGAAGCTACTGTGTATTCTCTTTGCTGACGACGGTGCACTGTTTCTAGAGTAGGAAAATATAGGATTTGCTATGTTTTTTGCAGGAAGAGATAAAAAAGTGCACTGCTCCACCATTACATGCGCCACTAGTTAATGGCTACGGTTCTTTTAGGGCCAACAAACATTGTGCCTTTTTTTGCTCCAACAGCGTTCTAGATATGTACCGACTCAAAAGGTTTATTTTGCCTAATGCACTTATAATCATGATGAACTCCAAATGGTGGTACATGGCTTATCTATCACCAATGGGTATTAAAAAGATTAAAAAACACAATAACTAATTTTAATTTGCGGTCAATGCGCTGTAACAGTACTCTATATACACAATAACTGAACAAAGGAATATGGTACCCTGGTTATACTACCAGTAGCATTTACTGCCGTCGTCACTGTTAACCAGGCTTCAGTGGGTTGACCCGACCGTGTGGCATGGACGGACTTGGAACTGGAAGACTGGAACAGTCTCTCAGTGGCGCAGCAGAGAGTATCAATACTAGGGAAGTGTCCGTCCTGCACGGCAGAGGAAATTTGCCCAAGGAGTTCACGCACTTTGCATCGTCTGCAAAAGCTTACCACAGCATTGAATAACTAATTTAAAGGCCTCAGAAAACGACCTTCTGTTTAATCGTCAGTTGCAGCGGCTGCCCTGTTCTTCTTCCGTTAGACCGTCGCAGTTACTTTTTACCTCAGAATTTAAACGAGGTGAGAATTTACGAGTCAAATTTTGTGGTATAGATCGACAGCAGTATCTCGGTTCCTATGCCTAATGATGATTTCTCTACGAAAAAAGAAAACTACTCGGCGCATGGATGATGGATGGATGCTCGATCCCCTGCTCGTGCTCTACGCCATAATAATGCCACCCGAGGCGTGTCACGTTGACGAAAAGCGAAACCCCACCACGATTCTCACATTCACACGCACTCTCGCTCGCTTGCACGCACGTAGTATACGGCCCCCACTTTGATCCGCCCGAGCCATCCACGCCAACGCCGCCATGCCCCCCGGCCGGCCCGCGCGCACACTCCTTTAAATACGCGCGCTCGCATCCCTGCTCGTCTCGATCGCGCTACGCCGCGCACAAGCACGCCGCAAGCTAGTGCCTAGTGGTAGTGGGGCATCAGAGGAATCGATCAGCTACGCCGCCAACAATGTTGATCCCCGCGGCGCGGCGAGCGGGCGTCTCCTCCGCGGGCGCGGCGGCGGCCGTGGCGCTCATGCTGCTGCTGCTGTCCGTGCGCCACCTCGCCGTCGTCGTCGGAGCGCGCGTCGCCCAGCCGTCGTACCGCGGCGGCGGGCCCTGCGCGCTGGCCGTGACGCCGCTCGGCTACCCCTGCGAAGAGCACCAGGTCCGTTCGATCCATGACATGTTCCATTCCGTCTCTGGTTTTCGACGAGCGATCTACTTGACATGATCATGGTGCACCGTCGTGCGTGGGACGAAGCGGGCCTCGACCGACGTTTATTTCCATGCAAGCATGCATGCATGCATCGTGTGAATTAATGATCCGATCCTCTCGTCAAAGGAAACAGACAAATTAAAGAAAAGAAAGTTTTTGCGTGTACCCTTGATTGACTCCCGCCCTGATTGACTCGCTGGATATATACGTACGTATTTATCAATTTTGTGTAGGTGACGACAGCGGACGGATACATCTTGAGCCTGCAAAGGATCCCGAGGGGCCGCGGCGGCGGGCGTGGCGGCGGCGCGCGCGCGGGGCAGCCGGTGCTCCTGCAGCATGGAGTCCTTGTGGTACGCATGCACGCATGGCCCAAACAATATACTGGTTCCCTTCCTTTCCCTTGTGTTCCTGTCTGTCAGCTTCATGTGCTTGGCACATTATGGTGCCGGGTGCAATGCATTTTTCTAGAGAGAGCTGTCTCCCCTCGATCTGTTGCACCGCTTTTAGGCCTTTCCGTAGCTTTTACAACCGATGTTAAATGTACGTCGGTTCAGCTAACACTAAGAGCGTACGCTATGTCAGCGTGTATGGGGCAAACTATATTCTATTCTTCCTCTTAACATGACCGAGATGCTCCCAAAAGGAAACGAGGAATATACGTCCTGTTTGTCCTTGTCTTTCATAGAAACGCCAATGCTCCTTTCAGCGAGATCTCAGTTAATCCAGACTTCCAGCAGAGAGATAGATGGATGATGGATCTGATCTTCCCCCGTAGCCCCGTACTACACTACTACTCGTGGACGCACTACAGTTTGTGTCTGAGCGTCTAAGAACGAATGTGACGATTCTGGCGCATTTATTCTACGTGCAAACATGTGCATATATGTGCTGGTATTTTAGCTGATGAGAGAACCACACGGAGTAACGGACGACGGATGCATGACGTGCAAGCGCTCTGAATACATATCTGGTCTGGTGCCAGGACGGCATGTCATGGCTTCTGGCCTCGCCGGAGGAGTCGCTGCCGTTCATCCTCGCCGACCGCGGCTTCGATGTCTGGATCGCCAACACCAGGGGCACGCGCTGGAGCCGTCGCCACGTCTCGCTCGACCCCTCAAGCCGGGTATTTATTACTATAACGAAACCGTACGCATCTGTTCTGGTTTTTTCCCTTCTTCTGATCACCCATCACTGACTTCTTGCTGCTACTACTGCTGGGGGTGTACGTACGTACGTCTTCAGCTCTACTGGAACTGGTCCTGGGATGACCTGGTGGTCAACGACCTGCCGGCCATGGTTGACTTCGTCGGCAGACAGACCGGGCAGAAGCCTCACTACGTTGGACACTCCATGGTACGTATACGGATACGGTATTAGCGCACAGGCACACAGACTGTTAGTGTTAGTGATAGGTCATATTAGGTGGTGGCGTGATTAACTGATGTGACTCTCTGCTCTTTGGTTTTGGTCTCGATCGATCAGGGGACGCTGGTGGCGCTGGCGGCCTTCTCGGAGGGCCGGGTGGTGGACCAGCTCAAGTCGGCGGCGCTGCTGACGCCCGTCGCCTACCTCGCCCACATCACCACGCCCATCGGCATACTGCTGGCCAAGGCATTCGTCGGCGAGGTAACGTTCCCTCCCCACACCGTACGTCTCTCCTCACTCGGTAGCGACGAACTCTGTTCTGATTCTGACCGTCGATTCATTTCATTCACCGTCTTGGATCGGAACAGCTCATCTCGGACTTCCTTGGCGTCGCCGAGTTCGACCCGCTGGCGTACAGTTCTTCCCCACACCTCCTGCATCAATCAGACGATCATTCAGACGTCTCTTCCGTTCAGATTCTTGTGTGTGGAGCTGACCACCTTTTTTCCATTTCATCTGCTCTGTATGTTGATCGCACGCAGGTCTCCGGTGGCGAGCTTGATCAGGGGCTTCTGCCGCCGGCCTGGGATGAACTGCTACGACCTCCTCGGCTCCATCACCGGCAAGAACTACTGCCTCAACAGCTCCGCCGTCGACGTCTTCCTCAAGTACGAGCCCCAGCCGACGTCCACGAAAACCATGGTGCACTTCGCCCAAAGTACGATGACATGCTTCGTGGTTTGATTTGATTTAATTACCTCGCCGTGTGATTAAATAAAAGTGGATCTGACGATGCTGCGTGCGTGTTCTGTGCTTGCACCGGCCTGCCGGCCGCCGGCAGCCGTGCGCGACGGCGTGCTGACCAAGTACGACTACGTGCTGCCGGAGCGGAACATCGCCAGCTACGGCCAGGCCGAGCCGCCGGTGTACGACATGTCCGGCATCCCCGCGGGCTTCCCGCTCTTCCTCACCTACGGCGGCCGGGACTCGCTGGCCGACCCCGCCGACGTGCGCCTCCTCCTCGACGACCTCCGGGGCCATGACCGGGACAAGCTCACGGTGCAGTACCTCGACCAGTTCGCGCACCTCGACTTCGTCATCGGCGTCTGCGCCAAGGATTACGTCTACAAGGACATGATCGCCTTCTTCGACCGCTTCAACTAGCTACTTCAATTCATCAGTGGTGTTTCCAGTCTCAGGGAAGAAAGATCACTGCAGCTAGCAAGGATTAGCCAAACAACATATATCAGAAGTTTAAACATAGCACATAGTAATTAGAATAAATATATATGGAGTTGATCGAGAGAACAAGGAGGCTAGGCTACTAGTAAGTAGCGACTACTACACGTAGTTGGGGAAAGGGTGATCAATGGAACAGCGGTCAGCCGGTGACACTGTATTGCAGAATCTGCAAAATGAACTACAGTGGCTATAGTATAGTAGCTCATATAGTCCTATGCACACGCATGTGTACCTCTCCGCGCCTGTTTTTTTTTCCAAAAAAGGTTTATCGATGATTAATTCAGAGTAATTAAATAGAGGAGTTAAATCTGAAAACCATAATATTTTATTTATCCAAAACCAAAACAAATACTAGCACATAGTCTTAGTGCGAGAGCTACAGCAATCGACCGCGGATCTTGTCTGTCACTGCCGACTGCCGTCACCCATGAGATGATGAGGACAACATTTGTCTCTTCTATGAAAACGGGATGGTTCTTTTGGAAACGATAGACAGTGGAGAAGACTATTGGATGTGCAATAAGACTAACATGAACTAAATTATCACAATCCCGCTTATTCCACCGGTATACATGTTCTGATGACCTCAACGGCTCAACCTAACAGAGTATAAATCGGTTGACTTTTCTTGACAGTTGACAGTGACATGTCAGATAACCAAGACGCACAAGCAGAAAAGCAACAAATATTTCCGAAATCATACCAGTCACATTGACCTTTGATACTATTTAAGCTACGATTGGATACCTACTGACCTACGTACACTACACATATGATCGGCGAAAGCCTACTGTCGGTGCAGCAAAGGTTCTCGTGCTTGTCTCTCAGAATATTATTCACAGGTAGTCCATAAACTTGGCATGAAGACATGAAGTAACCCAATATGTTCATGGCTAGTTGCCTACAAGTGCATACCATATAGGAGTACAAACAAAAAACTCTGAGCACTCAATGATCCGTTCGGAATGATTCTGCTCTGTTCTGGGGAGAAATGGCAATGTGTGATTCACCTGGGATCTTGGCGTCCTGTCCTGCTGATATCAACTGATATATCTTGCCATTTTGGCCGGCAGAAGAAGGATTCGCTAGGTTACGTATTACATGTTTCCGCTGTTTCTCTTCTACTCAAGTAGGCCTATCAAGCAAATCATTCATTTTCGTCAGTGCTCCAAATTTCCTTCATTACCAAATCGTCCTATTTTCAATGATAATCGACATACAAAGATACAGCACATCTGACAATTACATGTCCATGCCAGTACAAAGCATCGGCCATCAGGTAACGTAAAAACTAAAAAGCAGCCATATACACAAGCAGCAGAGGAGCAGAAAACGACTCGCCATGTTGTGCACATGTGCTGATCCTATAATTGTTGACGTTATCTACACAGCTAGAGCAAACCAGGCCGCCATGAATTTTACTGGTGCACGTGAGCATCAGCCAGGCAATCCGACAGGTACAGCGACGAAGGCACGAGCCAGGTCTTGACGACGCGATTCTTCTCGCCCTTGCCGAACTCCCAGGCTCCGGTGACCTCCGTCGTCGCCAGGTCATACTCCAGGAGCCTCCACGCCGACCACATGTACACCGCGTCCTTCTCCGGGTGCAGCGCCAAGAACCTGGCCTCGTTTCCCTTCCCCCCTCCCCCCGCGACGACGTCGAGCTTGACGGCGTGCTTCATCCGCCACCGGAGCCCCGCAGGCGCCGAGCCGTCGTCGTCGAGCACCCAGACCTTGAGCAGCCCGCCGTCGCTGGCCACGTAGTGCAGGCGGCCGCCGGAGTGCGCGAGGCGCGCGTCGCCGTCCGCGGGCTCGGGGATCTCGGCGACGGAGCACGCGAGGTCGCCGTCGGCGACGTCCATGCGCACGACGCAGTCCGGGTCGGATGCTAGCGCGTAGACGGCGCCGGCGTGGAAGTGCATGGAGCCGGAGAGCGCGGCCGCGGGCACGCCGCCGAAGTCGGCGTCGCGGACGGCCCACGCCCGTGCCTCGGACGAGAACACCTCCACCTCGCCCCCGCGGTCGCGCCACCGCCCCGTGAAGCTGACGACGTGGTAGCTGATGCCGGCCCCCCCGCCGGGCGACGACGAGGGGTCGAAGGCCAGCATGCACAGGCGCGGGTCCCGCGACGGCGGCGGCAGCGCGGCCCAGCGCCGCGTCACGGGGTCCACGACGTAGAGCCGCGCGGGCGCGGCGCCCGCGGCGCGCAGCAGGAGCAGGCCGTTGCTGGCGTCGCAGACCACGGCGTTGTCCAGGAACGGGAAGAAGCCGAGGTCGCGGTCCTCGAGCAGCCCGCCGTCCGCGCACGCGAACCGCGGGGCCCGGCCGCGGGCCGGGTCGTCGGGGAAGTAGACCACGGAGAGCAGCGGCGGGAGCCTGCGGCGGAGGTGGGCGTCGGAGATGGTGGCGCACCAGGTCTTGGACACGCACTTGGACCGCGCCACGGACTTGACGGGCAGCCGGAGGATGATCTCGGCCAGCAGGTCGTCGCTCAGGCTGGCCACGGCGCTCTCTTCTCCGTCGAAGCTCTTGGCACTACTGTCAGTGCAAGGATGTCCCTTACTGATCGCCATTGCTGGCTCTCAAATGCAAGGTGACACGGCAGAAAGGTTAACGAACTTGGAAAGATGATGATGGACTGGATGCATGTTTGCTGGAGACTGGAGTAAAGCTCGGTTTGGGTGTATAAATAGGTAGCTTCTGATCGGGAAACACACTACGCATACGGAAGGACTGCTGTGCTAGCCGCTTGGGTTTAAGGCTTGCACGGCATCTCAGGGATGCGGCCGCCCGTGAGGTGTTTCTTGTGGGCGCTGCCGCTGAGCTCCAACTGTCCAAGACTCTGTTATCGAAAAAGGAAAAAAAGAACGGTCCAAGACTGCGCTCTCAGCTCGAATCATGTAAGGTATGCCTGCGTGTAATCCACGTGTCACACGGAGCCAATCCGGTGGCCATCAGAGCCCCCCTCTGCCTTGACACGTGTAGCACCGAAGTGTCCTGTTCCAGTTTGTTCGGATTTCTCTTCCTCCGTCTCTCCTCGTGTCTGTCCCCCCGGCGACGCGGGCGTATATGGCGGCACGCATCCTCGTTGCGGCTTGGGTGGATATCACCACCGCACCGCCGGCGGCGGGTGGTGGCCGGTGAGGAGGGACGCACCGGGACGGTTGCGTTGCAAAGTTGCGTATGCTCTGGAGTCTGGTCTAGTGCTCTGCTGCCTCCTTGTTTAAGCAAGACCAGGCTGCTCATTTCGCGGCTCCGCGCGCTCGCAAGTCGCACCGGAACGTGTGCACATATCAGACCAGGCTGAAAACAAGAAGAAGAAACCTGCTGGAAGTTTAGAATTCGTGTCAGAAAAAAAATATACAATATCCTTTTCACTACTGTTGCATTTTTTTTTTAAATATAGATAATTCCGGAAAGGCAACACGATCACCAACAAGAGCCGAAATGAGCATGTATTACACTTTGCATGATCTGCAGTAATAATCAGATAAGTGACGGTGGCGTGCGTGCACAAGACAAGTAAGTCCATAAGCTTAAGCATTAGTACGTGCATAAATCCTGTTATCTTAATCGGTAGCGCGTAGCGTCAGCAAATGAACTGAGGCTGACCTCAATGGCAAGACTCATCCACTTCCTCAAAACACTATTTCAACTATTTTTCTCTCTATCAACAGTACAGCATTTATGTCAAACAGTGCCAAACAGTGTTTTGGGGCACCCCTTTAGGACACCCCATTGGAGACAGCCTAAGACCACGGGAAGATTTATGTAGATTAATTAAAGAACCGACCGTATGCTAGGGTCCACGTATCGTTGGCATGGAGCGCATTTTTGCGTTTTTAAATCTCTTTTGCAGCCTTTTTTTTTAATACGCAGGAGAGCTGCACATCTTTGCATTAAGGAGAAAGAACAGTCATTACAAGTTTACAACAACGCACCCGGTCTCGACCGGTGCTCGGTTACAAACAGAGACGGAAAATTCTCGCAAAGAGCAACAACCGACTCAGACCCGACCTAATGACGCAGGCTACACTAGAGTGAACCTGAGGTCGCTGAGCAGCGGGGCGCCACCTAGACAACAGAGTTCGGCGAGGCTCCTAGCGGCCCCGACAATCTGCGCCGGTTGCTCCGCTGCTCCGTCGAAACAACGCCTATTCCTCTCCTTCCAAAGAGTCCAGCACACCAAGCCGAACAAGGTGTCAACCCCTCGTCGGAGCGGCGCCGCCCAGCTCACTCTGATGCACCACCACCAACCCAACAATGTGGCTTCGTCGGCCGTTGGTGTCTGGAGACCACAAGCTCCCAGTATGGCCGTCCAGACGCTCCTCGCAAGTTCTGCAGCTCACCAACAAGTGATCAATGGTTTCTGGGACGTCATCGCAGAGGAAACAGGTCTCCCTCGCGTCTAGCCCATGGCGGCGTCGCCGGTCTGACGTCCACAGTCGTCGGCGCACGGCAAGCCACAGAAAGAGCTTGACTCGCAGCGGCAGCCAAGACTTCCAAATGAGCTCATGACCCGAGAACACGGACGAACCTTGGTGTAGCATTAGGTAGGCCAACTTGGTGGAGTATTGGCCATCCGCTGTCCACCGCCAGATCACCTTGTCCTCGACGTTGTCGAGCAAGGCTACGTTGTCCAACTTAGCCCAAAGCGCAACGTAATCTTCCAACACTGCCACCGTGAGACCACCAACGATCCCGGCGGTCCAAGCTCGATCCTCCGGTCCCTCCACCACCGTTAACGTCTTGGCAATCCTTCTTGGGATCACGGCGACGAGGGCCGGGGCAAAATCCTTGATAGCCTGCCCGTCAAGCCACCGGTCACGCCAGAACAGTGTCCTGCGCCCGTTCCCAACAGAGACGGTGATGGAGGCTTCAAAGAACTCGCGGACTTCGGACGCCGCTGAGATGGGGAGCCCGGACCAGATTCTGTCCTCGCTGGCCCGTTGCAGCCAAAGCCACCTGGATTGCAATGCGTGGGGTTGAGCAGCTTGAGGTCCGGCACGCCCAGCCCCCCGAACATCATCGGCCTAGTGACCACGGGCCATGCCACCAAGCACTTTCCGCGGATGGATTGGTCACTCCCTGCCCAGAGAAACCGCCTGCACATTGCACCAATCTCCGCTCGAGCCCAAGCTGGCAACTTGTTCGCCATCATGGCGAAAATGGGCATGGCCATGAGCACAGATTTGATCCAAACTAATCTGCCACTCCTAGCCATCAGCGGCCCAACGCAGGCAGGCAGCCGCTTCTCAACTGCATCGACCATCACGTGCACCGCGGATTTGGGCAGTGCGCCGGAGCTTAATGGCAGCCCGAGATAGCGCACCGGAAAGGCAGCGATTTGGCACTCAAGGATACTAGTGACCGCTGTCGTCTGTTCACCGTCCATGTTGATCGGTGTGACTGAACACTTGGACAAATTTGCCAACAAACCAGAGGCGGCGCCGAATGAGTGAAGGATTCGCTTGATCGCCGAGGCCTCGTGCGATGAGGGCCCGATGAACATCCTTTAGACATATTGCAGCAACAGATGATGATGCCGTAAGGTTTCTATTACCTCCACTCCCCGTAATTCTGATTATACCACCTGGATAAACAATTAAACACATGCCCAAGTGGATGACTAGGATTGTAGTATACTGTACTTTTTTAAGGACAGATGCAGTAAGAGACACCGGTAGTCTGCTTCGTCGGTTGCTTGGAAGAGTTTCTAGAGTAATTTTATTATCTTAAGCCTGATTTTAGTCTTTTAGAAGAAGCTCTGCCGTACTATTTGTTCACACTCATTTCTTCAAACAGTATAGAGTTGATCCTAAAGCATTATTTGTCTCCGAGAATCATTTCCCTCGTAATCGAAAGCGGTCTGTTAAGTTAAAAAAAAAAAGAAAAAAAAGTGGCCCGCTGGAGTTCTATCAAACTAGCCCTTTGCTCGCTAGGACGACTACGCAGAAAAATATTAAAGAAGAGTATATTTTCCCAAGAAGGCTACTGTAGTGCATGCCTTTCCGAAACACTTCGGTTAGAGCTCAGGTTAATAATGAATTCTATTATGGACTCGATGATATTGTAAGTGATATGTAACTAACTAAAAACTCATTATATAATAATTTTTTAGTGTAATATGTACATGTAATATTTGATGCACCTTTTTTCATAAAGTGTTTTGAGTCAATGATCTGCCCACTCTTGAACTGGCTATAAGCGAACAATCCGTTTTTTCTCTCTCCATACTAACTAAAAACTCATTATATAATAATTTTTTAGTGTAATATGTATATTTAATATTTGATTCACCTTTTTTTTACAAAGTGTTTTGAGTCCGTGATCAGCCCACCTTTGAATTGGCTATAAGTGAACAATCCGTTTTGCTTCTCTCTCCATCTATCTTTCTTATGTCACGTAAATCTGATGTGACATTGTTTATAGCCTGAATACGTCATCTTATTTATACGAACAAGGCTAATAGAAGGGCCACTGAATGCTCCATACTCTTGTCACATCACCAAGAGAACAATAAAAATACATATAAATAGTAAGCTTAATCTTTGATGGCTCCGATTAAACTAAAGCTGAAAATATTTAATGTTTGGAGAGAGGAATTATTTGGATTGGCTAGGCGTAGATTGTGCTAGGGCCAGACTTCTCACAAAGCACACACTTTCTTCTCTCTCCTATATTTCCACTCTTCCACTTAGGATTTTGATGACATGGAATTATTTGAAACCCGCTTAGTCAGCCTTATTATACTTGCTCTACTTGCTCCTATTGTCATTGTGGAACCTTTAGCTGTTCATCGCTCATACACTTTATTAGTATCCTAACTGTTTTGTCATTAATGTACCAAAATACATCGGGCCACTTACAGTTACATCTTTCTAATAGTGCTCGCACAAAGACAAGTAGCCACCCATGAGCCATCGTTCAAGTCATGCTAATTTTTTTTGAGACGTTCTGGTCATGCAAGATTTTTTTTTGAGACGTTCAAGTCATGGTAGACTAGATTTTTTTTCGAGGAGCCTAGATGACTTTAGGGCATCTCCAGTGTGCATGTGAAATAAACCGTGGAGAGAAAGAAACACCAGTATGGTTCGCTTGCACACTATGAGAACCGAACCGAAGGAAAAAAGTTTTTGGTTCGGAGCTTCAACTCGGTTCGAACTGTGGCCAGAGAAGAAAGCATAAAATATTCAAAGTAGGTAGTTTTTTTTGGAAGAGAAGAAGGGAGAGAGAAGTTATTTTAGTCTCTGCAGCCGAACTCTACACTATGAGAACCGAACCGAAGGAAAAAAGTTTTTGGTTCGGAGCTTCAACTCGGTTCGAACTGTGGCCAGAGAAGAAAGCATAAAATATTCAAAGTAGGTAGTTTTTTTTGGAAGAGAAGAAGGGAGAGAGAAGTTATTTTAGTCTCTGCAGCCGAACTCTACACCGGAGACGTGCAAAATCGATTTAGCTGGTGTTGTCAATGGTCCCATCATTGCACCCTTGAATGCCTTTAGATCAAGGTCATCAGACAGTGCAAACGTACTATCCACAATACGAAATCATTATTTTTTCACTCTGCGTACAATACGCTGACAGTGTTTTCAACTCTCATTTTCATTCTCTGGTGACACTGGCCTTAGCAAGCCTGGCCCGGTCCAAGCCCACCAGGCTAAAGCTCGGCCCGGTCCTGGTCGCCTGGATTACATCGAGCAGCAGGTGGCCTGCTCCAGCCACGGGCGAATTTCTACGGGAATTCAAATTTCAAACTCCCCCGGGACTGTCACTGACCCCCCTGTGCCTTTCTTCTCCCGTTCACCCCGTGCTCTCCTCTCTCTCTCCCCCCCGCCAGACTCCGACGAGTGGGAGTGGGCGACCTCCGCCTCGCCGACGCCCTACGCTACGTGCCCAGGTCTGCGCGGGGATCTTCGCCGGCGACGAACACGCACCAGGCATGCCCATTCATCCTCTTCTCTTCCTGCTTTGCGGAATCGAGCACCCCAACCCAAACCCTAGTTTAAGCTATCTGGCGATTTTTTTCTCGGATTTGATCTAACCACGAGTGTATGTATAAAGTATTGTGCCTACCAAATCTGGGCCCATTCCCGTGGGAGTTCGAAATTTGGGTGCTGTTGTGAGTCGTTTTGTGGGTTGGATTTCGTTTCGAGGGTTCGATTGGGAGCGTTACCCTGTGCATTTCCGAGTCGATGCGTTCTAAGTCTGGTTGTGGTTGCGCAATTAACGGGAAATCTGTGCTCGCGCTGTCCAATTTTCGTTGGAATTTACGCCCCTGCTGTCGTGGAATGGTGCACTGCCATTTTGCGGTTGTTTCCTAGACAACGCTTGTCCCTCCTCCATGGCTCTATGGATGTACGTGTTATATTATTGTTGTCTTTCTAATTTGTGTTACCTGCGGCAAATCCTAGAAGGTACCCACTTGCTAGTATTGATCTGCCTTTGGTACCCTGGATTGTGATTGAGGAAGATGATTACTGAATGTTGTGATATAGCTATGCTATTGCAGTATGCTAATGTAATATGCTTATAGGGGAGCCATGGCTGTATTTCACTGGGTAGATGAGGGCTTATATGCAAGTATGCTGGTGGATAAGTTGATATGTTGAAATGGTCCTAGGAAGAATCATGGTCTTACTGCAGAGGTCAAGTCAGGTGTAGTTGTGGTATGTGATTTGTGTAGTTTCAACCAAAATCAGTTTGTGCAATGGATGTATGCTACTAACTTTGTGGATTTCATGAAGGTTCCCTTTCATGAATGCATGTGATGTGGTTCTGTGATACTGCTCTGTGATACTGCACAGTGTTTACAGCTAATTTCTGTGGCATGATTTCTACTGTATTTTAATATGTAGATTTGATGGTTATATTACTTCTATATTTGACTGTTTTAATTTGCTTGGATAGTTAAGGATCAGTGACGGTGTTCCTTGTTCCAATCCAATGTTAATGTTGTTGTGCAGGAAGTATCTTGTTTTCATACAACATGTTTTCCCTGTTGCTTATAATCCTGTCCTTATGTGTTGCTAAATCTCTCCCTGTGGCCATGTTTCCTAAATGATGCTTCCTTGGTTGTGATTTGTGAAGCTCAGTGCACAATCTTATTTTATTCACTTGTTTTCCAATTTCTCAGGTCCACTCCTAGTTAATTTTGTATATTATTTTCTGTCAAGCTGCTGCAATGGAAGTTGAGCTGCCAAACATCATTACAGTGAGTAGCAATTGGCCCTTCTAAGTTGTACCCTTGTTGTACCCTTGTAGTGTGTAGTCTTTATTCATTTAACCTTTTCAGTCCTTGCTATTCCTATGTTGTAGTATTTTTGGCAAATTAACAGATTATATTTTGTGTAGGCTACTTCAAATGATCATTGGAGTTTAGGCAGCAACCAGTATCCATCTGGTAAATTCCCTAAGGTCTCAGTTGGTATCACGATTCCAAGGGCAGGTTCTGTTTCAAGAGGCAGAGATGCTACACCTGCATTTGATCGGAACTTGTCTCAAGGGACTGATGGAATATCTAGACCACCTAAAGGTGGTAATAATTCAATTCGGGTTTCACAACAAGCTGCGAACCTTGATGGATCCACTAAAGGGGCACCTGAAGCTGTCTCTGTCCTGAAGCTTTCTGCATCACAACCTGATGATAATACACATGAGCAAACAGGAACGTTTTCCTTTGGAACAAAAAGGGAACAAGGCAGCAGCCTCGATAAATTGGAGACTCCAGAATTTATAAGTTCCCAAAGGAAGCGTGACTTGGAGTCTGCGGATAAAAGCAAGCCCAATACTGAGATGCTCAGAATGAAGCTGTGGGAGATCCTTGGTGGCATCAAGACACCTGATCAACCTAAAAGTCAAACTGCGAAAAGAACATCTTTAGGGAACAAGGAGTCCACTTCACCTTTTCCTGATAACATCAAGACACCAGATCCACCGAACCCTCAAACCACAAACTTTTCAAAGTGTAAACCGTCCCCTGACCCAATTGAGTCAGATTCTGATAGTCCAAAGGTTGTTGAAACAAGACCTGTTACTCGCTCCTTAGGACGCAAGAAAGCACCAGCAGCCTCCAACCAGCAGAGCCTAAGTGCAAAGAAACCATTATCCACTTTTCGATCTACACCCAAGAAGAAAGTTATGGATAATGTGTTTACCTTCAATGAGAAAGTTACACCTAAAACAGTGGTAAAACATGCAATTGGTGACTCTGGCAGCTTAAGAAATCTAAGAAGATCAAATCGGAAGGCTAGAGTTGATGTTCAGAATATACATTATTCAGACAGAATTTTTGATAAGGCCACTCATGATGACAAGGGAGGAAAGCTATCTTCAAGAAATATACCATCAGACAACAAGGTAGAGAAGGCTACCTCCCTTTCTTCTTTGACCCGAACTGGAAAAACTGCTGAAAGTTGTTCTCGGAGCCCTAAAAAAGGGAGGAGAATGCATGTGATGGCTAAGGTTGAGCCCTGGAAGATGCAGTTTTCAGAAAATTTGACCAAGAAACTGAATGATGAACAAAATAAGATCTCTTCTCAGAAGACATCATTGAAGAACAAGGAAAATGATTCTTCTTCACCACCACAGGAAGGTTCAGACAGAAGCCCTCATGCACACACATCAGTGAAAAACAATTTCAACTCTCCACCATCTGGGGCCGCTAATCTGTCACCTGAACCTAAAATATTCCCATGGGATCATGATACGAGTCCTGAGACAACTGGTAAGTTTGGGCCGAAGGTTGCCAGTCCATGGACAGACAGATTCAGAGACAGCCCAGATCGTTATCCGAGCCCTACTCTTGCACCTAAACCTAATGTTAACACATCCCCCAGAATTGGTAAAGGTCTAGATGGTGTCCCATTCAGTTCCAAGTATCCGAAAAGTGTGGACATGTCCAGATCAAGTTCCCTTGCCTCGGATCCAGAATCTGAGCCACTGGTATTCCTCTGTAACACATATATACAATCTTAATAAATTAGTGTCGTTATATTCCGTGTAACATAACAATTCTATTTTCACTGCTGATTAATATATTACGATGCTCAGGACAAAATGGATAAAACCACTGAGTTACCTGGTAGTGAATCTCCTGATTCTGCAGAAGAGAGAGAAAACAGTAAACAACCATCTCTTTCACCCCTTTCTCCAACCGAAGATGAAGGGACTAAAAGCTCAAAACCAAGTTTTACAAATGGTAAGAAGACCGCATTGTCACTCCATTGTCTATACACTTTATACAGGGCAATGAATTAGTTTGGCTAGATCATGTTATGTTCCCTTCTGTGTTCATGTTCCATATTGAACAGGCAAATGCAACAATTCTATGCAGTGTGCCCTATTCCCCTCTTCATGCATGATTTGCACATACATGTTTTTGGGGTTAGCTCTGTGCCTCTTAAAGTCTTAGTATTTCTAGCTTATGAACCTGTCAGATATCTTTCAAGTTAGCTTACAGTTCCAACCATCGTATGTCCACGCTGAACTTCTGAACATATATTTTCATGAACTTCGAATCAGGCTGTCCCAACATGTTGTCATTTCTTTATGACTTAGTTGTTTGCCAAATGCCAGTAAGCTAAAATAGTTTTTAGTCACAGAAAATATTCAACTTGAAGATATAATTTTGTGTGATTAATGGAATAACAGAAACATTTTCATACCCTCATGGTAGTTTACATATATTTGTTCAATATTCTTTCTATGTGGAGTTTGCTTTTTTTTCAACTGCATTATTTTATTAAGTATATTAACATGACTAAACATCTTGAGGCAGCTCAAGTTCTTTCCTAAAGCTGTCTGCGGCATGCTACACAAAACTAATATGCGGTTTTTCAAATGTAGAATATAAATCTCACAAATGGCTTCCAGATGTCGATGTCCTTGATAAATCTCCTCTTGAGCATGTGGGTAGGAAATCAAATCTAAAAGAGGATAGAAGGAGCAAAAGGCGCTTATCTTCACCTACCCCTTTTGCTGCCTCTGGTAAAACTGTTTACTTTCCTTCTTTGACTCCATTAGTAGCAATCCATAACTATTTTTTTTTTCAGGAACACAAGAAACTATAATTTCTGACAAACAACAAGAACAATGCCCAGAAAACTACCTAACCAGGTTCTGTCTTATGTTGTGTTAATGATGTATATATGTCCTAGTTTGTTAGTTTGTTTGATTACATTCTTGATTTTCAACAGGGTATTTGATCAATTGGTAGTGGTTCTGGGAAGGTTCCAAACTAAGATCAAGGCTGAAACAAGCAAGAAAAGTTCTGAGATACTTGCAGCTACTGGAGAAATAATACGCCAGCACCTTGAGGGGGTTGAGGTGCAGATGCAGGCTGATGTGTAAGATCTTGTCCAACCACACTTTATCTAAAAATATAAGCTTCACATAAACTAGGGGTACAGTTGTTTTAATATGTGGCAATTTAACTGTTATTTCAGGGACAAACTGGTCAATGCAGGCAAGTCTAAAAGGAAACGCCTAGAGTCAACATTTGAAGGTACAATTTCTTCATGTTAATGCTTCCATCAATTCAGAGTTGAATTTTAGCTGAGATTTGTCATGACAAGATCCATTGTCTGTAACTTGTTCAGAAAGCAGTTAGTCACTTACGTCTCTGATACGTGTTTTTTGATCCAATATTCATGATCTTGCATTCTCTACTTATTTGGATTATTCAACTTGAGCAGTGTATAAACTCTTTATTCATTAATATATAGCTGTAATCTGGCCTTTTGGAATCTTCAGCAGCTATGTGAAGTATATTTTGAATCCAAACAGCTAGAACTATCTCCTGTTATTTACAACTTACCATGTACTTAATAAAATATAATAACAAGTTTATACCTAACCAGATAATAATAAACATTCTGTACAAATAGAATCTACGGCCCAGCTTGAATGCTGTTACATCGGTAAATTTGGTTCTTATAATCAGTTCATCATTATGCCAATGTCATGAATTTTTTTTTGAGAAACTAAGTAGCATCTCGTAATCTGTGTGCCATTATCCAACATGGATGAATTTTATCTTTGTTATTTGGATCTTTTTTGTTATCTAAGTTCGCAGTCGTGTTAAGTTTCCTAGTTTTCCTGCCTTTTCTTTTCTTGCATATTATTAGTTACTCTAATTATGTCTTTTGGTACACAGAGCAACAAAAGAAGTTAAAGGTTCTTCATGAGAAGTTCAAGGAGGAGGTTAACAAGCAGCTGCTGGACTGCAGGAATTCTCTCAAGGATTTTGAATCCTACCATACAGAACTTAAGGGAGTAGCAGACAAGCAAAGTAAGTTTAACACTACACTTAACATCTGTAGCAAACTAGCAATGCAATTGAAGCATTTATCTGATGGACTGTTGCTTAACATTTTTCAAAAACTGTGAACCCATGTTCGCCTTTGCGAGCATCAAGACTTGTGGGGTAGATACTAGCTATGAAGTCTTGCTTATCCATACACTCCAATTATATTCATCCAAGCTGTTTCTCAAGATGTTAGCTACTAGTTGAAATGAACGATATGATTCTGTGTGCATGCAGTCATTGTTTTGGCATCTCTAACTATAGTTGTCCTAATTTGTATTATTGATCAGTATTTGTATTGTTGACCAATAAATCTGTTTATACTTCTACATACTCAAATTTTCTTGCCACTGACCATTTACCATTTAATTTATTCTGTCTTTTCCTTATTTACATCAACAGAATCGTCCCACAAGAAGCTCCTAGCAAATGCGGAGAAAACAGTAGGCACTCAGCTCAATGACGCAGAAGCCAAAATTGCAGAGGTTCAGGAGGTATGCCAAAAGCGATTTTCATCGCTCAGAGTTGCCTTTATGGGCCAAATGATCATCTCTTTCTGACATACTTGCAGAGAGCACGGAAGAGGATGAATGGCCTGAAATGCGTCCTTAAGGAGCTGATTGCAGAAACTGCAGATTGACTGATCGAAGTTCATTCATTCTATTCAAGTACATATCACAGGTGCAAGATTAGGAGACACAGACTTCACATTACAAACACGTCTACGGTTACATATCATAGGTTTTTGTTAGAAACTGGACTTTGCAAAGACATTTTTTAGGTATCGATAGTGTCCTTTTCTGGGTCCTACCTTTGTTTAAGTTTTGTTGGCGACCTTGTCGATGTGGACTGCTGTGTATTGGTTGCACTACTTTGCATCAGTGGCTAAATTACTGTCCAGAAAACCGCAACACCCAGCGTCTTGCGCAATGGTACGTGAACCAGGATGCAGGTCTGTGTACCGTCGTCCCAAACTTGTTGCGAGGTTGAATATTGATGCTATAAATGAAGAGTTCTTTTGGATCCGACATTGTGTTGGGAACGTTGTAGGACAGTTGGGGCGCACAAGGCAGTGTTCTCCCTGTTATTTCAGTATATCGTGTATTTTTAGCAACATTAACTAAATTTGAATGGTTATACGTACGCTGTAGCTTGCTACTCTACCAAACATAGATATTACGGTGAGATGCTTATTACATCCATCTTGCACCTCACGGACACAGCAGATGGGTTCAACTTTCTGGTGGAATTCTGGTGTTTTTTCGTTTCCGGTAGTGAAATTTCGGTTTTTTTCAGAAAATTTCGGATATTTTCGTTTTGAATTTAAACAATTTAAAAAAAAATTGTAAAAAAATAAAAAAAATTGAAAAAAATATGATAAAAAACTAGGTGTTTTTTCTGAGCCATTAGCACTAAAACTTGTTCAAATCTAAATTGATTTGCTTGGTTAAAATGATGATTTGGTTAATCTATGTAATTGTGTTATCGTGATAAATATAGTTTTCATGCATTTTCATATGCAATTTATGTAACTAGGTGTTTTCCTGAGCAAATAGAACTAGAACACACTCAAATCTAAGATCATTTGTAAGTTAAAATTGCATTTTTGGTTGAAAGACAAGGTTATTTGTAGCCTAATGAGCTAGTGTTTATAGTTTTTAGTGTCCGTACTATTAAGGGGTTGAAAGAATATACTTTTTGAATGGAATGAGAGATCTTCTATATTTCTTCTTGCATTTTGATCCTACTTTCGTTACTACGAGATATACATAGACATTGTTTAATAGCTAGATTGAACTCGGGCTTTCATATGGACTATACAATTTATATACTATAAACTTGTATTATGGTCTATGGATTGTAACTATGTAACTATGTTATCGTGATAAATTTAGTTTTCATGCATTTTATATGTGATTTCATGTGACAATATGCATTTGTTATGAATAATTTGTTTGTATTATATTTAATATGCATTGTACATTGCAATATATAAAAGATACAAATAATATTCGATCAAATTATTTAATTTTTCATATGTTTGAAGCATTTTCTAGTCGAAAAATGCCATTTTCCACTTGTAAGTTCGGAATTCCGCCGGAAAACACCGAAATTTCATTTTTCAAATTTGAATTCACATTCTGTTCAGAAAATTCGAATTTCGGCGGAATTTCGTCCTGATTCCGTTTTCGAACTCCACCAAGATTTTAGCGCAAAACGGAAAGGTAAACCCTGACCGGTACACGACTCAATCCAAACACGCTATTAGTGAACGACCGAGCGTATGCCATACACGCACCTGATCAACTTTGACATCAGAATGGACTCCTATATCCTTGGAACGAAACCTGGCATGGCCATGACCATGAGTGCATGAGCGGCGAATTCATCGCGCGGCCCCACTCAACCAGAGGCCAGCGTCTCGCACGGGGTGGGCCCACACCGGCAGGCGAATGGCCCACATCGTGTTCCTCCGCACGGTCGCCGCCGACCTCACCGCCGGCAAGCCGCCGCTGCGGGGCGTGCCGGCCTCGGCGCCGCTCTCCGCGGCGGCCGCGGCGATCCCGGCGTCGCAGGAGGCCGACGTGGCCGTCTGGCGCGACGACGCCTCGCCCCTGGCCCCAGCCGCGGCCACTGTGATCGGCCTGCTCAGCTCCCTCGACGTCGTCTCCTTCCTCGCCGCCCACGCCGGCGGCGCCGCCGTGGCCTTGAGGACGCCCGCCGGCGACGTGGTTGCCCACGAGCCGGCGCTCGTCCGCGAGGTCGAGCCCCACACGAGGTGACGCGCGACACGCTGTGGAACTCGGTCGTTTCGTCCTCGATGATCCGTGTCATTTCTTTTCTGAATGGTAACGTGCCATTGATCGCTAGTAAAATGTGATTCGGTTTCGTACGTGTAAGGTTGATTGAAATAGTGGAGGTGATGAAGCAAGGAGCGAGGCGGGTGCTGGTGCGCAAGAACATCACGGAGGCGTGCACGGTGGTGGACAAGAAGCCGTTCGCGCCCTTCTACAAGGCGGTGCTCAAGATCACCGGGACGCCGAGAGCGGCGGCGGCCCCGGCGAAGCCCGTCGGGCACCGGCCATCGTCGGCGGCGCCGACGGCGTTCGGCTGCGACAGGTACTGCTGCCTGAGGCGGGAGGACATCGTGCGCTTCCTCATCAACTGCCTCGGCGCGCTGGCGCCGACGCCGCTGCAGTCCATCTCCTCCCTCGGCGCCGTCAACCGCGGCTACGCCCACGTCGAGGCCTCCTCGCCGGCCTTCGAGGCGTCCTGGCGGGTCCCCTCCGAGCCGCGCGCCGTCGCCGTCGTGCGCACGAACCGCGACGGCTCGCACAAGGTCCTGGCCGACGTGTCCGCGCACAGGCTGTGGCTGCGCGACTACGTGGCCGCCGCGGACGCCATGGCCACGCTGTCGTCGCTGAGCTTCGCCGCGGGAGTCGACGGGCACGGGATGGGGTCGCCGGACGACGACGCGGGCGGGGCCGGCGCTGGCGTGCGGCGGACCGGAGAGGGAGAGGACGCTGCGGCGGGGTTCGAGGCGAGCCTCGTGGGGCAGATGATGATGGCGAGCCACGGCGGGAACGCGGCGCTGAGGTGCAGGGGCACGAGCTCGCTCGCTGCGGTCATGGCGCAGATGCTGTCGTACAGGGCCACGCACATCTGGGTCACCGACGGCGAGGATGACGTCTTGGTCGGCGTGGTTGGTTACATGGAGATCTTCAATGCGGTCAGCAGGGGTGTTGCTCTTCCAGCCTGAGTGATCATCATTCTGAGTTTATGATTTTTTTGATGGGGGGTTTTCTTGATTGCTTTGATTTGCTAATTTGAATTTAGGTAACCTTATAGTTCTCCCTAGTTCCAACGATTTTTACTGCTTGCAATTAGGTGAGTGGCCATGTGCTTTGGGTTAAAAACATCAAAGCTTTGTTCTCTATTTTTTATTGGAGAAAGCTCATTTCTGTTATCCCAATGCTCAGGCAATTATCATCTCAGTAAGCAATTTGGGGAGCTCGAAAAGGTGTCTCCTAAGTATCAAGTTAAATGATATATAAGTTACAATATCTTATAATAATCACTTCCTGCTAGAATCAACAGAATGGGAAGTCAAGTACATCGGACAGTGAAGACAAATATGCTTAACAATGGTATTGCTATTTCACAGGACAAGTGCACTAATCCTTCCTCAGTTCAATGCACTCTCGGTGTGTGCCGGAGCTGTTGATGACCACAATTTCCAATTTGTCTCCCTGCAAAGTTTCATAGAACAACAGTATTTTATTATTCAGAAATTTGGTTAATCACCAGTAGCAATCTCTGTAAATCTTAAGTGCAGGAAAGCATCATACAGTATATATGTCTCGTTCAGTAGCTGATGCGAAAACGTCCTTCACCAGATCAACCGCATCAGATTCAGATAAGGGTGTCACTGCATCCTGAATCATAAGCAGCATTGTGTTAAACTTCTGTTTAGCAAGAACGATAGGTTGCGACAGATACATGAATTCTGTCTAGTAAGAATCAATGGCTCCCATTGGCCATTGCAAGGTTAACAAAACACCATAAGTGGATTAAGCATTGACATTTTTGAGAACTTAGAACTCACCCGAGCTGGCAGTAGTAGAGGGCTAGGAGTTTTCAATTGGTTGTCAAGAACAGGCATCATCAACGCTGCGCCTGTTCCCTGAGCACTATAACCAGTCCTCTCATAAGACCCAACAGCATCGTATGTAAAGACACATCCTTTACCTGTCAAAGGAGAAGAGATGCTCAGAATCATGATCACACTGAAAGGTCAACGTAAATTAGTACTCCATGCTAAAATGAATCTTTACCTTGGCTGTCTAGCCCACCCAACACATTGAAAGTGTAGTATGGAAAGAATCGCTTGTAGTACAGTGTGTTTGACAGAAGTTGTGCCATTGCAGGGCAGCTCATCTTCTTGTTATGGCTATGTTCATAGACCTGAAAAGGTGGAAATGCACAAGCATCATCAGAAACCTATAATGGTATGCTTCAGGATGACACGATATTCAACCTAACTATCTGCTGCCCTACTGAAAAGGTATTTGGTTACGTATAAATCGATGTATTCTAGCTTAGCTACATATCACCGAAGCAGTCATGATTTGAAACTGACTAAGCAGACCTTTTAAGAATCATTCTTTCATAGGACTGACAATCCTTCCAAAAAAGTACAATGACACAGTTATCTTAGAAAAATGTGACCTAACCGTTTTTTCAATTTATAACAGAAGAAGAAAGGGAATACTAGACATGGTCAACAGATAATCCATTTAAGCATCAAACTATTGCAATAGTAAGTATAAGTATAACGAAAGAGTGGTCAACTGTAAATCAAAATAACCTTAACAGAGGTCTGACAATTAGTTCAACAGATCAATAATCAATAGCCTTAGCCCTTGTGACTTACCAATTCTTTGGCAGCCAGATTCTTCTGCAAAGCTTTGATGTCACCTTGGAACCCAGATGAGGCCAAAACACATTTGTCTGCCCTGTTCGTTGGGAAGTAGAGAGAAAAACGTTAGCAATTCAGCACATTCATTCCGCAACAACAACATATAGGCTTTTCTTTTATTAACCATGGTTTCAAAGGCGGTAAGGTGAGCCATGGTTTCAAATGAACGTTCTATGATGATTAATTGTAATAAAACTTTGTATATAACAAAGATGGTTTTGGTCTTTCTTCTCCCCAACTAGACACCTCATTTTGACCTATGTGCCTAGCATGTTCTGTGTTATGTAGTTTCAAGTTCAGAAGAATAGTAGCACTATCAATAAAATTTCTATATATTCACAGAATGTTACTCTCTCCAACGAAAAGTACCAAGTGCCCTCACTAAACTGTTAGGTCCAATAGGACTTTGTATATAACTTTGACAAACAATATATGAGTATTTACATAATTCATGTCAAAACCCAGTGAGGGGAAATCATCAATCATGCCACTTCAACAAGATCAGTTAGGCTAACTTGATTGGGGCCAATACTGCAGAATGAGTCAAGTTTGGGGTCTCACAAGTTTAGGGACTAGTGGTAGTGGCAAAAATTTTTCTCTTCTATACAAATACCTTAAAGTTCAAATTAATAGGCCATGGCCAAAGCTATGTTTCGAATACCATTTGCATATCCAATGGCACTCTAGTCTGTGACTGGAGTAGCGGTACTATTGTGTACTAAAGTTTAGCCTGAATCGCTGCAAATTCTCGAACAACTGACTATGGGACACCAAATTTCAGGACACAATCACTGAATTCCAGCCGTAACGAAAACCGTAGCCAATCATAATCTCACGCACTACAAACGCAAGGCCCTGCGAGGCTAAAATCACCCAAAACGGCCGTACTACTACCGCGCAGCAAAGGGAACCGGATCTGTGAGTTCAGAAAAAAAAAAAAAAAAACAGCCTGAAACCAAAGGCCACGAGAAGGGTTCGGAAAAAACATACAGCTGGGCGATCTTCGAGTGGTCGCGGGACAGGATGCTGTATCCGACGGAGAGGCGGGTGTCGGCGGCGACGACGCAGTAGTCCGCGCCGGCCACGGCCACGCACGTGCCGCCGTTGTTCTCGTACGGGCTGAACCTCGCCATCGCCTCTGCTCCGCGCCGAGATCCACTCGTCTCGTCCCCTGCCCCCGGCCTGGGTCTGATTGATGATTTGCGAACTTGCGAGGTGCTCTCGATTATAAGCTCCGGCACGCAGCGGGAGTCGAGTTCTTCCCGGCTTCTTCTGCCGCAAGAAGAAGAAAGGGTCCCCGGCCGAAACGGATCCGGCCGGGCTGCTACTGGATCCGTTGGGCTGTAATTCAGCCCAGTATCAACAAAGGCCTGTTTCTTTTCTTTAATCCCAAAGGCCTGTTTCTGGTGCTGCTAAACTATCCCTTCACCCATTCGGGCATCCCTCTCCAACAATATATAAGCTTGTACGTAAGTGCTTAGAACCGTTCTTTACCTTGTACCCACTTTCTAATGTCGGCCGACTTTAGCTTCCTTTTTTCACAAACTAGGAATGCTCCCTTTCATACAGTGGCGGAACTAGGATTTGAATCCAGGGTAGTCGAAACAAAATAAATTTAACATGGAATTCGGTAAAAACAATAGTCTAATTGGTAACACAATTGTATAATTTTTAACAATTCGGTAAATGATTGCAAACATCTCATAATTTGATCAATTCAACAAAGAAGTTCAAAACATACATAAATTACAATATATAAAAGGTTCAAATATAGACACTGTCATACATAAACAGAAGATTACAATACTAGACTACACTACAACCTTTCATTTACGCTTTTTCATAGTCACGAAGAGGTTAATTATGTCGTCCACACTCACCTCACACTGGAGAAGATATCGTGCTAAATAAAAATGACCAAACAATCATTCTTAGTGCTACACTGCTACGACGACTAATACTAAGTGCTACACTGTTCCTACTGCTATTAGATCTGGAACAGTGGAAGTGGAAATGTGGAATTGATACCTCTTGCTCTGTCCGGCTGGCGGGTGGCGGCCTGCACGCCAGCACGCGAGGGCCGAGGGGCTGAGCCGCCGGGAGCAGGGGCGGACGGATGGGCGCCATGCTAAGCGGTTGCCGGTTGGGCGCAGGATGGCGGGACGTCGTGGCTTGGGGCAAGCGCGCTGCGGCCGAGCGGCGAGGGGCTAGGCGCCGGCTCCCAGACTTAGGGCTCCGGCCTCTGCCTCCGTAGGTCGCCCGGGAGGCTGGCGCGCTGGCGGCATCGTCTGCGGGTCGGGGATGGGAGTGGACTCGGCTGGATCGGACGGGAAATGCTTGTGTTTCTTGGGCCATTGTTTTGGGCCTTCAAATGCATATGGGTAGATTAATTTTGGACCAAATTTCAGAGTAGTCGGGGGCTACCCTGACGGGGCTACCTTGACTACCCACTGGTTCCGTCCCTGCTTTCATAGTCATCGATGAGATTTTCTGCAAAAGTTCCTAGGCAAAACTTTATTAGCACCTCGACTGGAAACTGGCAAGAGCTGCTAGCCTGCAGTGCGTGTGATGACTAGATCTGCAACTGCAATTCTGCATGTATGCTACATATATGCTCTGAACTTCAACTTGCTTATCAGTCCGAACGTGTATGCATGCATGTAGAGCATTGCGACGACTTTAAGATGGACCATTAGAAGAATTAATAGAGTAAATAATAATGCAACTCTTCATCTCTGTAATACAGATATGGAACAACGGTGACGTGGTTGACGGGGGGTAAAGGTAAAGGATGCTGCTGAAAACGATGCCTACAGGCCACATAGTTGTGGCTGTGGAATCGGGTATATATGTACTCGGTGCATGCATGGTTGGCCACTGATGATCAAAGCAGGGCTCACCTGGAGCTCGAAGAATCAAGATTATATATGTACTCGCTCCATTCTTTTTTATTTGATGCGGTTGATTTTTTTTTTTGTCAAAACTTCACGTCTTATTCAAAAAATTTGTGCAAATGTATGAAAACACAAGTTATACTCAAACTACCACTAACGAAAAGCAAGTAACAACAAAATGAATGAAAAGTACTAAAATTTTTTGAATAAGACGAAGAATCGAAGTTTTGAAAAAAAAAGTCAGTTGCGTCAAATAAAAAAGAATGGAAGGAGTACCCTGTTTTAATTTACGAATAAGTTTCGTTATAGTTTTACTCGTCACATATATATGGATTTTCACTTAAATTTGAACTAAAATTTGGATTTTCGGTTTGGGATGTTGGGGCATCACTTGAGTGCTCTGGGCATAGAGAGATGGCCGGGGAACGTCGCCAGCCCATTGTTGGGTGGTGGAGAAAGCCCTGTGGCGGAGGCGTAGAGCTCGTCAAGGCGAGAACACCATTTGTGGTTAGCGGTGGCGGCGGTTTGTGGGAAGCGGGGGTGTTGATGGGCCAGAGGGGAGGATTGGACGTGGCAGCATGAGAGCTCGAGCCGTGGAGTCGGAGGCACACCGGGGTTGTGCCGAATGGAGAGAAAAGGAAGCGGAGAGGAAGATGATACACAAGATAGGGGAAAGAGAAAGATGGGTGGATCTGGGCTGTTGGATTGAGAGATCCAATAGTTAGTACGAGTGACTGATGTGAAGATGAAATACCAAGCAATGGATAAGAAGACATACCTATTTCATTATGAAGCTAACAAGTTAAATCATGCTAAAAATAAGGTGGCATTAATTAAATCATCCCATTGACTATAATCGAAGCAACTTTGACACTAGCTAGCTAGCTTTCCGGCCCTTAGCATTATAGTATGACTGATGAAGCGTTGGTCTCCAGTTAGGTTAGCTACTAGGGGGACACAGTTGATACGTGCATTCTGCAACAAATACTGCCCTCCACAAACGTCCCAGCAGAGATCGATCTGCATAATTAAAGCAGGCATATGCACAGAGGAAACTAGCAGCTTGTGTGCATGTTCCCAGGAATAAGAATTGGAATTCAGTTCTATATACATGCTTCCACCAGCAGCTATCTCACACTCTCACGGCCCAATCGTCTCTCTGATCTGTCTAGCTCTCTACGTGTGTGTGTGTGTGTGAGTGTGTCTCGCATAGTCGCATCGCATCGATTCGTTCCATCCAGCAACACCTTTTCGTCACACGAGAGACACAGTGACGTGTCTCGCGTCACTCGCTATATATACGAGCGAGCAGCTCGACCAACAAACAGGGCATCTCACTCGTTCAGCCCGCTGCGCTGTGTTATTAGCTGCGTTTGCTCTGTTTGATTATCGAGGTCGAGACGATGATCGCGTGGGGCGACATCTACAAGGTGGTGGCGGCAATGGCGCCGCTCTACTTCGCGCTGGGCCTCGGGTACGCCTCGGTGCGGCGGTGGCGCTTCTTCACGCGGGAGCAGTGCGCCGCCATCAACACCCTGGTGGTGCACTTCTCCATGCCCTTCTTCACCTTCGACTTCCTGGCGCGCGCCGACCCCTACGCCATGAACTACCGCGTCCTGGCCGCCGACGCCGTCTCCAAGGCGCTGGCCATGGCCACGGCGGCCGCCTTGGCGCGCTGCTGCTGCGGCGCCAGTAATAAGGCCGCCGGCGCCTGGTCCATCACCGGCTTCTCCCTCGCCGGCTTCAACAACACGCTCGTCGTCGGCGTGCCGCTGCTCTACGCCATGTACGGCCAGTGGGCGCAGGACCTCATCGTGCAGATCGCCGTGGTGCAGTCGCTGGTGTGGTTCCCGATCCTGCTGCTCGGCTTCGAGCTGCGCAAGGCCTGCGTCGGTGGCGGCGGTGGTGACGCGGGAGGGCGCGTCGAGCCGGCGGTGTCGTCGTCGCCTGCAGCCGCAGCCGCAGCCGAGAAGGACGTCGACGCCGACGCCGACCCTGACGTCGAGATGAACGCGGCGGCGGAAGTCGACGCGCCAGCTGCCGGCGGCGGCGGCGGCGTCCGGCTCTGGCCGACGGTGAGGACCGTGGGGCTGAAGCTCGCGAGGAACCCCAACGTGTACGCCAGCGTGATCGGCGTGGTGTGGGCGTGCATCGCATACAGGTACAACACCGTACTCTTTCTCGATCTCTACCTGAACCTATGGCAAAGGCTCTAGATGGCATGCCAAGTGTCACCGCCGCCATGCGTACGTGCTTGCAGGTGGGGCCTCAGCATGCCGGGCATCGTGACGGGCTCGCTGCAGGTCATGTCCAAGACCGGCACGGGGATGAGCATGTTCAGCATGGGTACGATCTCACACTGACTCATCAGATACTGCCAGACGATCGACATGCACACGTCTGTTAGTTTTACTGTGTTACAGACGAAGACAAATTAAGTGGCATGCATCATCAACTGATGATGATCATGCAAATAAATGCAATTGCAGGGCTGTTCATGGCGCAGCAGGAGAAGGTGATCGCGTGCGGCGCGGGGCTGGCGGCGCTGGGGATGGCGCTGCGGTTCGTCGCCGGCCCGCTCGCCACGCTCGTCGGGGCCGCCGCCTTCGGCCTCCGCGGCGACGTGCTGCGCTTCGCCATCATACAGGTCTGTTCCAAAACGAAAATTTGGGCACGAACACAAAAGCATGCGCTGATGTGCATGTGCATGCACCACCCTGTTGTTCATGCATGGCCGGTCAGCGCAAAGGCAGAGTGGCCGCCACATCCTCTTGGCCACGCCAGCTCTCGAATCTCGATCCGCCTGCGTGCATGCGTATGTAGCTCCTGCGTGCTGTCTGAGTCTGACTGTCTAAGACTGAGTGCCTAGTAATGCAATAATAAACAGTATAATGCTACTATGTCCAAACACGGTGCATACAGATGGAATCTGAAAAGTCCCAAAAGTTCAATGCATACATGGCGCGCGTATCTGTAGAATTTTGATCCAAACATGACCTAGCTAGGACGGCATATTCTGCTCTGTTTGCTCTCTGACTGTTCATCCTTTTAACAGTCTATCTAACAACACAATTATATTCATGATGCAGGCCGCGCTACCTCAATCTATCGCGTCATTTGTCTTTGCAAAGGAGTACGGGATTCATGCCGATGTGCTCAGCACAGCGTAAGTCATTTCAACGCCAAAAAAAAAAAAAAAAAAAAAAAACAACGCAGCTTGGTGCTCACAATAATCATGCATGCAGGGTCATATTCGGGACGCTGGTTTCCCTGCCGGTGCTCATTGCCTACTATGCAGTCCTTGGCATCGTGTGATGAAGAACAGCATGGATGATTTCATTGCTCAAAAGCAGCAAATTTCAGGCCAATGGAAGAAGAGGGCGCAGCTAGCTAGGGATTGGAAGAATGGCAGTTGTCAGTCATATGGTTGTATGTGGGTTCATGAACCCATGAACCCAACCCTAAACAGTTAACCCATCGAGTACTAATTTGTTTACCTCCATTTTCCAGTTCCTTTTCCTCTAGGTTTGATGAACAATGTATAAGGCCGTTTGGTTAATGAGCAAAGCCATGCTCTATATCTCTCTTTACAGGCATTTGCTATGGTACACTGGAATTAATGTGGACCGCCATTGATCTGTACAGATAAAAAGAAATGTTGCCTCCTAAAAGGTAATAATTTAAAGAAGGAATACCCCTAATAAATCTAACTACCTCATTTTACTGTAACTACTTTGTATTATCGAATGTAATACGGTGACTAACTGCACCGATCTAATACTACGGTGACTACCGAGACTAATCGTGCCCATGCACAAAGACCTTACATATATTTTCTTGTAATCATGAACCAACGACGTGACTATTAATTGTGTCATGGACAACTAGCGCTTGCACACCATAGATGACCGCGATTATGGTTAAGTATTGTTTGCACATGATTAAACATGACAACTATGAACAAATACTACTTACACACCATTGATGAACGTGACAACTATGGAATGGAACCAGAACCGTATCTGCAAAGTTCGTTGGATTTCTCATCAAGGGGATTGTAGTTCCGAGAAGATCAGGCTCAACAGGAAGAAGAACGGGCTTCGATGTGGTGGATTTGGTGGCGCGCCGTGCACGTTGTTGCGCGGAGCGGGGGGCAGGGGTGAGATTTGCAGCAAAGAATTGAGTGGGAGCGACGGTTTTTTTTTTGCAGAGAATTTTTTTCTATTTATGTGCTTTTCTCTTTTTATTTTTTCATTAGTTATTTTATCTTTCTTTAATAGATGTGTATCATAGAGCAGCCCATCTTTACGAGCGCCATATATAGTTGAGTGATAATAACTATCTCCAGTAGAGTGTGGAAAAGTGGATGTATCACTACATATATTCATGTCATCTTCGGTAGAATGTACACAAAAATAAAATAAAATATAGAAATGAGTATGTATCCTACACGCTCTTTACAATAGACAAATTAAAGGGTGATGCGTACACAATAGGAGCCTAAAACTGTATTCTTTTCCCTGTCGACACACATCAATCTCAATCGAGTGGTCAATACATTGTCTTCAAGCTCTTGACTCATGTGTTATATATGTGCCTAGGATGTTACCATGAATGAAGCTTGCTACAGCTAATAACGGCCATGTTCACACCTTCGACTCCTTCGAGTGAAAGACTATCATGAGAAATTAGTCATCCCGACTTTGCAGGGTGTGTGTCGTGTGGATTGGCAAGTCCCTCTTCCAGTCTTCCTTTAGCAAAAAAGAAAGGGAAAAAGAATCTATTTCTATTGCCGCAAAGAATAAAAAGGGCAATAGGCAGAAAGCTATTCTTTTCATTTAAAAATAAAACAAGTGTCAGCAGCAAAGAGGCCATCATTTTATATAGTTGATTTTTTTCCTATAACTTTAACCATTTATTTTATAAAAAAATCATAGAATAATTATCTTTCTTTTTCTTGTGTTTATTTTATCACTAAAGATATTCTGAATATAAATTTTATTTTCACATATCTAAACAGTTCTAAATAAGAGGAATGATAAAAGTTATAGAAAATTTAACCGCATCACACATTTATGAATGGAGGTTTGTAATGTTTGGAGGGCGAAAAAAAAAATCCCCCATATAGTTGTACGAATTAGAAACACGGACGCATGGTGCCCTCAATTATTTACCACGTACAGTCTATATCACACGAGCTCATGTCATGTGTGAAACATAAACATTGCAGAATGAATATCATCTGTGAGACTGGCATGCCGCTTTATTATGCTCACCACTAGGCACCATCAGCAGCTCAGCAAGTGCAGACTGCAGAGCCGCCGCTGTACCAGCAGACCGAGAGCAGGCGATCAGGCATCCTAGGACTAGGAAAGCTGGAAAAGGTATCGATCGCGCCGCAAAAGCTTCTCCCCTTGGATGCGCGCCTCCGTGCCGTGGTGCACATACGGAATAAAATTAGGCGCTGGAGTTCAGCGGATGCTCCCGCGTGCAGACCCCGCTTAGATTGAGGACGCGTGGGCACACGATGGATCGGACGAATGGAGTCGACACGAGCGAGCAATCTTCTACGGCTCGGCTCAACCTCGCAAAACAACGGTTCGCGAGTAATCTTGTACGGCCGCCGCCGCACTTTGCGTCTCCCTGCCGGCTGCCGGCTGCCGGTGCCGGACACCAGCCATCCAAAAGCACGATTCCACCGAAAAATCATGGGAGCGCACTAGTTAGTCCTCGCCGGCCGCCGGATGGCTAGCCGTACGTCTAAGACTTAAAGTCCAGTGGTACCCCTAGAATGGGGGGATTCACACACTGTTACAGCACTGTAAGCGGAGATAGTTAGAATAGTGATAGGGGATGGGAGGATAAAAGAAGCATTCGACTTAGCCTAACAGGCGGCGCTGCCACTTGCAAGCTAGGCAACAGACTCTTCAGTCACCGGCGGGCTAGATAGCTAGTGCTGAACATGAACGCGCTGCCATTCTTCTGTCCAGTCCAGTCCATGCGCGCATGCAGAAGAAGTGCTCCGTGGTCTGGCTGCCTGCCATCGGCTTCTGGTACTTGCAATTTGCATCGTGCGTCCGCCACTCCTGGCAATCAACGCGCACGACGTCGACGAGCGAGAGCGGCCGCTGCAGCCTGCACGTGTTGCCGTGTTAACGTTGGCCGCGCCGCGCTCATCCTCATCGTCGTCGGCGCTGCACGCAAGCCAGCCACCGTCGACGCTGAATATGCCTTGCGTCTGTCTCTGTTGCTTCCAGCAGGCACAATGCTTTTCCCCCGTCATCGGGCGGATCGGACCAGCCATCGGTCAAGCTTTCCTCGTCGGAAAGCAGCTGCTTTGCGGACGCAAATGGCTTGCCCTTCCTGGCGCCGCCGCCGGCACTCGATCATGCGCCGCGCACTGAGCGGTACCGGCGTGCGCTGCACGGTCGACCTCTCGCGACGGCAGATCAGAGAGGGCGCGTGAGTGCGTGCCAACGGACGCGGACACTGGCTGGCATGCCGTATATATGATGCAGAGCGAGCCGTACCCGTACGTCCTCTGACTGGCTGCCCCCTCTGGGCTCCGATCCGGTCTTTGCCGAAAACACATGCAAGTCCGATGAGAACTGCACAGCATGTGGCGCCCCCAAATCCCCAATGGCGACTCGTACGCTAGAGCTAGTGGTTGAAGAAGAATTGTAGTATATGGATCAACAATGGCACCCTTTCGCTTTTTCAGTTCATGGCACGGTACGGTGGAGAACACCGGTGCGGATTATGCTTATGCAGCACCTTTTGCGCTTTTAGCTGCACTGCCGCAAGGGAGCACCGATACTAGCACGCTCATTGTTTAATGTGGCTTCACTGAGATCTTTTTGCTTCTAATAAGCGGCACAGCACATTGCCGACTTGCCGTTCGCATCCACTGCCTTTTTCTTCCGGCCTCAGCCAAGCCGATAAGGAGGAATTGAATTCATCATGTGTCCACCAGCAAGGTACTGTACGATCGACGCAGCAAAACAAATTCAAAAACATTGATAATTGTAATCATCATCATTGATAATAACTCATATGACTGAACTCATCAAATTGGAGTATTCTTCGCGCCCCCAAATCCCCAATGGCGACTCGTACGCTAGAGCTAGTGGTTGAAGAAGAATTGTAGTATATGGATCAACAATGGCACCCTTTCGCTTTTTCAGTTCATGGCACGGTACGGTGGAGAACACCGGTGCGGATTATGCTTATGCAGCACCTTTTGCGCTTTTAGCTGCACTGCCGCAAGGGAGCACCGATACTAGCACGCTCATTGTTTAATGTGGCTTCACTGAGATCTTTTTGCTTCTAATAAGCGGCACAGCACATTGCCGACTTGCCGTTCGCATCCACTGCCTTTTTCTTCCGGCCTCAGCCAAGCCGATAAGGAGGAATTGAATTCATCATGTGTCCACCAGCAAGGTACTGTACGATCGACGCAGCAAAACAAATTCAAAAACATTGATAATTGTAATCATCATCATTGATAATAACTCATATGACTGAACTCATCAAATTGGAGTATTCTTTTCTAAAAAAAAAAAAAACTATCCGCCTCTGTCATCACAACAAGGGGTTGTCTACTGCACACTTGAACTTGAACCAATCAACCAACCAAGTGTCAGGATATGGGTTTCAACTCAGATCTGTGACCGCCTGAATGGAAGTCTAACAGTTCTTAACAATAGCCAAATAATTCACAAAACCATCAACAACTGCCTTGTAATTAATATATATCTCAAATTTCTTCTAGTCGCTCAAATACATAAGAGTTGAAAATTCTTAATTGCATGCATAGTTACATACCATAAGTGACGTCTATCTTGGACAGTAGGCGTTGTCATCTTCCTTTTTGGTATAGAAAGAAAGAAAACTAGGGATGAACAAGTAATAGGTGTTTGCAGAATAATAACGGGCTTAACAGAAAGATTGTTTTGGAGCTTTTATTCACATGAACATCGGTTGAGCATTTTTCAGTCAGAGTGTAAAATGAATGAGTAGCCTGAAAGCTTTAGTCATCACTCATCGTCTCATCAGTAACTTCCCAGCTCTAGTTCACGGGGAGGAGAGCACCTGCTGACAACTTGTACGGCCAGCAAGAAGAGGGCATACCGGGCTCTTTCGGGGTCTCGGGAAGGGAATAAATGAATTATGGAAGTTTTAGAAAAAAAAATCAACTATGTGAATGGAGGAGTACGTACAGTCGAAATTCACATGGTGAAGGCCTAGTCGAACCACCAAAAGGCTGAATGGGCTGAAGCCCAGGTTGTCTCGCCTCTCCTTCCAGGCACACCACCCTGCAGCTGCTATTATACCACCCCTCAAAAAAAAAAAAAAAAGCTGCTAGCATACCAATATTTATTTTCTTGGTAAGTAAAATACAAAGGCGGTCCACAAACTTAGCAATGTGTGTCCGTTTTGACTTAGGTCTAGAACTATCTTCAACACTTTGTGTCACCTAGGTCCCTAAATTTTGAATATCAGAAATTTGGGTTCCTAACTTGGTTTGGGGTGTCATCTAGATCCAAAACCGTTTTTGTGCTATCTCCCATAGGGGTTTTTCAAGTTTACGGTATACGCGGGACCCACATGTAGGGCCTACATGTCATCTCTTCCACATGTATGACATGCGGGACTCAAGTGTAAGTGAAATTAGTTTTAATTTTTCTTCACCCCTTTCTGCCTTCTTTCCGCCATTGTCTGTTTGTCATTATTTCCTCATCGTCGTCCGTCTATCTTAAAAATTCAGTTAAAAGTGGGTCCCACGTGTCATAAAACGCGGAAAACAGGAGGTAAGGACCTTATACGTGGGCTCTACATGTACCCTAAACCACTTTTGGATAGGGTACAAAACCAGTTTTGGACCTAGATATAGCACCCAAAACCAAATTTAAGGATCCGGATTCTTGGTATTATAAGTTCTAAGGACCTAGGTGACACACGTTGCCGAGTTCGAGGACCGTCCATGCATTTTAATTTTTTCTTGGTCAACGGCAACTATACGGTGCGGTAGATGTAGACAACAATTATGACTCCCTTTAGGTCCCAAAAGATTGTCGTTTTGGACATTGACATGGTCTTCAAAACGTAAGTTTGGCCAATGTTTTTATTACAATACAAATAAATATCTTAAAAAATTTATTTTTTTATGAAATACTTGTTAAGATAAATCTTTACATATGATTTTGAAGTTTTAAAAGTTTGACTTGTAGTTTTTCTAAAATGATAATCTTTTGGAATCTGGAGGGAGTACAACTTAACCATCAGTTGAAAAGATGCAACTTGATTTACAATCAGTAGCAATTGAAAAACAAAAAATCAAGAGATTCCAAACTACAATAGAGATGAACACAAACATAGTAATACGTATATTCAATGGATAAAAAAATATGGAAATATTCAGCTAGGTCGTCTTCTTGAGCGATTTTTAGTAGTCGAAATTTTGGTACGTAGTGAAGGTCTGACCAAACTGCCACCACGCCGGCACGACGTCCTGGAAGACGATAGTCTGACCGCCGGTGGAGGTGACTGTGAAGCTAAGCCCCTGCCCGACAAGACTGGCAAGGCACTGCCAGTTGGCACCCCAGTTTCTAGACATCTGGATCCAATCCGTGTTGGTGCCCTTCACTGCCATGCTTTGGATGGACCCACTCCCGGCTACATTGGTGATCAGCACCAGCTCGAAATAGTTGAACCCACCAATGGTGAACCTCACACCGCCGTTCCTCCAGCACTTCACTCTGCAAGCCATTGCACACAAAGGATTGAAGCTTGATCATGACAATGGATTGTGGAAAGGACCTGAAGTCTGAACTACTTACTGTTGGTAGAGGACGGGGATGATGCCAGCGCTGTAGATGCCGATGTTCTCCCAAGCAGGCTGGGACATGTCGAAGTGGGGACGGGGCGGGCCACACCAGCCGCCGCCAGGGAGGGACCAGTTGGGCGGGCAGAAGTTGGTGGCGGAGACGACGATCCAGTTGGTGCCGGGCCTGCACGCGTTGGTCTTGCTGCCGTCGCAGATGATCACGTAGCATTGTCCGCATGAGGCGCCGTCGTTGAAGAGAGCCGTGCTCAGCGCCGCGTTGTTCACGCCGTAGCCCTGGTCGTACAGGTTGCCGTACCCGCACGCACCGCCTGTTCATCAACGCCGAGATGTTACCCAGATATACTAGAATATATGTACGTATATAGTAGCATGTCTTGCGCATGCATGGATGATGTTGATGTATGCCCATATGACTACGTGATAACCCTGAACAAACTACAATGAACCTCTGTGCAGAAGCTAAGTAGTTTACCCATGGTGTCAGAGCCGTCGGCGCCGCCGTAGAACGTGGCGGTGGCCGGAAGCCAGTCCGATCTCACCGGCGAGAACCAGAGTGAAAGAAGGACGGCAAGCAGCTGGTGCAGGAAACGTTTCCCCATCTTCTCAGAAATGGCGGACAGTGCGGGGAAGTGTCAGGGACGACGACGACGACAGAGGCAGACACTTGCGATTGATGAATGGGTCTGGAAGGCGAGGAGTGTCTGCGGTAATGGCACTGCTTATATAGGGCCGATCGAGCTCGCGAGGAGACTGCTGGGCGATGAATAGTGGGATATGGATTCCAACAGAAAGGGGTGTCAACAATATTATTTATTGTAACTGATAGTCGTTGTTCTAACGATAGAGCCGATGGGGACTAATTCTCTGCTGCATCAGAAATGGAATAAAAGGCGCCAAAGAGCCTGTAGTCTAGCGGTTGCAGCAGCTCGAGCGGCACATGAGGTTCTGAGTTGGTGCCTGTGGTGATTTCGTGAATTTCGAGATAGCCGGCTCTTTACACGGTCCTTCGGAGGTGCTCATAGGAATAGAATGTGCGTACGTGCGTTCATAGGGATGAGTATACGTACGTGTTTGTGAGTGTCTGCGTTGTATTGTGTATTTGAAAAAAAAAATGAAATAAAAGGCAAGGAAGATGCAGCTGAATTTCACGCAAGAAATTAAACAATGCGTGCAACCGACACGATATGGCTACCTACATTCCGACAATCCAATCTTATTCAGACAAGCGAGACGAGGTACGAGTATCATAGTATATTCAATAGTGTACTTTACAGTTCTTTTTATTATACTCTCTCATATTTGTTCTTCTGATCAGTAGATTGTTAGGCTGTCTCCAATGGGATGTCCAAAAACATTGTTTGACACTGTTTAACATAAATGCTGTACTGTAGACAGAGAAGGAAGTAGTTGGAATAGTGTTTTGAGGAAGTGGATGAGTGTTGCTATTAGGGACAGCCTTATACAGAGAGAAGTGCTGCTGGTAGCTCGCAACTACTATACTGGAACATGAAGTGTTAAACTGCTCAACGCCTTCGAATCCTTGCAGAGGCAACTAGCTTCGTTCTAAGGTCTAACCATATGTGAGCTGGACTTTGCAATTCTTCTCTGGCGAACTAAACATTTAAATAATCTTTATGATTCAACAGCACATTTCAAGAAAGGAAGATGTAACAGATTTCAGACCTGATCGTTCATAATGCAACTGCTAATTAAGCTCCAATGCCTTGCCTACCTACAGCTACAGTGAATCGGATAGCGACCCAGTTTTCAGTTGGACGCGTGATATATAGGGGTATTTCTATATTATTCTACTTCAAAGTTATTCTTTAGTATTTTACTTCATCATTGTTCTTTTAGTATATAAAGACAAGTGCCGGTAGCAACTGCTAATTAATAAAACGTGAAGCGCGTTAAATTGGCCAACGCCTTGTATAGAGAAGGCAGCTAAGCTTTGCCCTAACCACTGTGAGATGGACTTTGAAATTCCTTTTCAACCAATTCAAAATTTCAATACTCAAACAATACGCGGACTACACTACGACACAATTCTGTGCAGGCTGCAAGCAAAGGCCGGTTTGTTTAATTTGGCTGCATCATCACTTTTAAAGATTAGTACTTCACACTGTACAATTAATCATTCAGCTTTCTTTTCCTTGTTAGTACATAAGCTACAAGGGTGTTCCAAGTCTTGGCAAGCCACCTTCTTCGCAGGCTGCATGCTGGGTGTTCCCAAGTATTTTTAGAATGACAAAACTTTTGTATATAGGAAGCAAGGGAGAGTCTTCTGAGGTGGCCAATATTTCTGCAGCAAGGCATTGGCTTTGTGACTGAGCAAGACATGAATACTATTTGATGCAATCCATAATCATGAACATTCAATATGTTAGATATTGACAAGCCAAACAATAACGAAGAAGATCAAAGCGTCACTGATCAAACATCGAGATTTTAATGTAGAAAAGCCTTTAATGTGAAGGGAAAAAACACGGACACCAGCCAACCAAACTTCTACTATTTAGAAAGTGTTTATAAAATATCGTATATATGTTTTCTAATGACTTACAACATAGTTGCATAGTAGACCTAATCTATACCGTGGAACCCCCTCTCCCCCTAGTGTCCTCGTGCTGGGCTAAGAGGGTGTTCGTTCCGGAGGGAATCATCCCAAGACGCAAATCCACAATAGAGAGGAAGATTCTAGACCCTCTTACACGCATCGGATTGTGCGCACAGGCGGCTGGTAGCCACTGTTATTTTGTGGTTACAGCTGCCACGCCGCGATATCGAGCATGGCCTAAAAGGCCTCCGCTTCACTCCACCGACTTGACCACCTCCATAAAAATTTAGATTGCAACTCAACACGAATATAGCCCACCTCTCCATGGCATATTTGCCCAATCACTCCTATGGGCCACTACTGGAAACCGGAATATCCCTGGCGGGGCAAATACCGTCAGGAAAATACCCAAAAACGACAGGGAAAACCAAAAATCGATTACCTTGACAGTGCCACGACAGAGAAATACCGACAGGGCTGGACCGACATGGAAATCAAAATTTGCCCGTCGGTGCACCGTCAGGGATGATTTCCCTGTTGGCCTAGAGCGACAGAAATACTTAATACCATCATGAATAAAACGATAACCCACGTCGACAGGGACGTGTGATCGACAGGGAAAGAAATTATACCATCAAAGAAAATAATTTCCCTATCAGTATTGTGACCGTAAAAAAAAATACTTGTTTTTCCCTGTTGGTTTGCGTACCGTCAAAAAAATTTGGTTTCCCCCGTCGGTGCCTGAACCGTCAAAGAAAATGTGTTTTTTCCCAGTGGGTTTACATACTGTCAAGATTACCTGTAGGGAAACACTCTTGGCCTAGCAAGACCATTTGCATAAATATTCATGTGAAATCCATAATTCAAATACAACTCTCAAGCAGAACACACATCACATTAAACTAGTCCAGACCATACGTATAATATAAGATGTCCAAATGTTTGCATCACAAGAGATGGCATCAATATAAACAGCCATATATCTAAATACCATCTAGCTACAGGTTAGCACATGTGGAGTCTACTGCCATTCTTCTACCAACCTTGTAAGCTTATATCTACTTAGCAAGTGTATGCAGGCACAACACTTCACAAAATAAAACGGCCACTAGATGCCATTTTGTTTTGCCGCCATCTTCATGTAGATGCATGGTTCGGGCTGTGCTGATTGCTGGTGTCCACTGCAGCTCTGTTTGAGTCGTCTTGATCCTTGCTGCCATGGTGGCCATCTGCGCCGATGCCGCCGTTAGTTGATTTCGAGACAATATGAGAAGATCTGCACACCATTACAACAAAAGAATCCGAGAAAACACTCATGAACCACAGCAAAATAAGCAGCTAGCAAACACTAAGAACTGCAAGAGGTAGTGAGTATGTTGGGCTGCCAATAAAACACTAAGAACTGCAAGACTATGTTGTGCTGCCACTTCCACACTTGTGCACTGTGTGTTGCCATTCTGAATACCATAAGGTGACATGTTAGATTCCATAGAAACCAAGTGTGCACATAGTTGTGAAACTATAAGAAAGCGAGAACTCATTTTCCTTATATTTTCTAATTCTATAAACAAAGTGTGATTCTATAAACATCCGAATAGAGAACTCATTTCCCTTATATTTTTCTAATTCTGATAGAGGCTTATGTACTCACAATTGCTTGGGCCGCTGATAGAAGTCATAGTGCTTGCTCTGGAACTTCCTTTCCTACATCCCGATAAATTAAAGCCTCTGTAGGTGAAACATATTAATTCAATACATGAAAATAAAAAGGAGTATTCCATCAGATTATCCGCAATGTTAAGTCAGATATATCATGTTAAGTCATTATGATGACCTAAAATAAGTGAAAAAAGTTACTAACAACATAGAAGAGGATGTAGACATACAAATCTTTGAGGGGGAGATCCAGCAAGATATCCAGGGACCCAGATGGTAATTGTAAAACCGATAGGAAAATGAAATTTCCCTGTAGCTGTACACCACCGACATGGAAAATACCCTTTTCCCTGTCGGTACTCTAATTTTTCTATCGGTGTTTTGAACCCGACAAAGTAAGTACTAATTTCAATGTCGGTTTTGAAAAATACCGTCAAAAAAATTAAACACCGTCAAGGATATTCCGGTTTCCAGTAGTGCGCAATCTAGGCATGCAAAAGCAAATGGGCTAAAGCCATCATTGTTAAAGCCACTGGATTTTTGGAGGATAATTACAACTTTGATTTGTAACCATCATATCTTGATTGAACAATGTGTTGATTTGCAAAATGAAGATGTGAATAGTATGTGAGTTTTGGGCAGTCAACATTTGGTACCATGCTAGCACAGCGTTTTGGAATATGACAGTCCTTTTCTTTTAGGATCAGCTCCCACATAGGCAGAATGTGTATATTTTCTTGGTCAATGACAACAAATACGGTGCACTGGGTTTAGGTGACAATTACAACTTAATTCACAATAATTAGTTGAAAAAAGACAACTTGGTTTACAACCATCAGTTGCCAACTGAGAAATAAAAATCAAGTGATTCCAAACTACAATTGAGATCAACACAAACATAAAAGTATGTATAATATAATCAAAGGATAAAAAAGAACATGAAAAAAGTAATATTCAACAAGGACGATTTCTAGTAGTCGAAATTTTGGTATGTAATGAAGGTTTGGCCAAACTGCCACCACGCAAGCACGACGTCCTGGAAGACAATAGTCTGACCGCCGGTGGAGGTGACTGTGAAGCTGAGCCCTTGCCCGATGAGACTGGCGAGGCAGTGCCAGTTTGCACCCCAATTCCTAGTCATCTGAATCCAATCCGTGTTGGTACCCTTCACTGCCATGCTCTGGATCGACCCACTCCCTGCAACATTGGGTGATCAGCACCAGCTCAAAGTAGTTGAACCCACCAATGGTGAACCTCACACCGCCGTTCCTCCAACACTTCACTCTGCACATCGTTACACACACAGGGATTGAATCATGATCATGGCTATATATGGCGTCGTATATTTGCGACAACATTTTCACATGCATCATGGATTCTGAAATTTGAACTACTTACTGTTGGTAGAGGACAGGGATGATGCCGGCGCTGTAGATGCCGATGTTCTCCCAAGCAGGCTGGGACATGTCGAAGTGGGGACGGGGCGGGCCGCACTAGCCGCCGCCGGGGAGCGACCAGTTGGGAGGGCAGAAGTTGGTGGCAGAGACGGCGACCCAATTGGTGTGCCGGGCTTGCACCAAGTGGTCTTGCTAGCGTCGCATATGATCACGTAGCACTGTCCGCATGATGCGCCGTCGTTGAAGAGCGCCGTGCTCAGGGCCGCGCGTTGTTTACTCCGTAGCCCTGGTCGTAGAGGTTCCCATACCCGCACGCGCCACCTACTCATAAGTCAAGGTGCAGTGTGATTCAGACATTGTGGTATAGACTAGCCATGTCTGATGTCTCTTGCAGATGCACCAACCGTACACGACTAGTACGTGAAAACTCTGAACAAACTACGGTCAGCCTCTGTGCAGAAGCTAGGTAGCTTACCCATGGTGTCAGAGCCGTCGGCACCGCCGTAGAACGTGGCGGTGGCCGGTAGCCAGTCGGATCTCACCGGCGAGAACCAGAGTGCAAGAAGGGCGGCGAGCAGCTGGTGCAGGAAACGGTGTTTTCCCATCTTCGCAGAAACGACGACGACAGCGCTCGACCGATCGAGAGCTAGCTGCTCCTAACAGGCAGATACGACTAGCAATTGATCGACGAATGGGTTAACGTTTGGAGGGCGAGGAATGCCTGCAGCAGTTGCGTGGTGCTTATATAGGAGCATTATAGGACATTAGGGCGGAGCTCGCGAGGAGACTAGGCAATGAATAATCGAATATTGGATTATTATTCCAACAGAAAGGGTTGTCACAGTATTGTTGTACCAGATAATCGCTGTTCTAACTATCGCATTCGATGAGAATTAATTATATACGCCATCAGAGAGAGAAGAAAAAGGGAAGATGCATGCAACTGATGATTTCACGCAAGAACACAATCAATCAATCACAATGTAACCGCTCAATTGTTCTGGCTACCTACATTCCGACAATGCAATATCTATTCGGACAAGCGACAAAAAAAAAAAACCCCCAAGTGGTACGAGCATTATATTCACACTTCTAATATTATACTCTTATTTTTCTTTATTTTAGTACATTGTACTTCATAGTTGTTCTTCTGATCAATAGAATATACTGTATTATATAGAGGGGCGACGTGCTGGTAGCTACGAACTGCTAATTTGTACGTGAAGTTTAAACTGCTGCATTCGAATCCTTTCGGAGGCAAACTAGCTTCTAACCATTTGTGAGCTGAACTTTGCAATTATTCTCTGACGAACTAAACATTTAAATCATCTTTAATTATGATTTCATCAATAGCGCACTTAGCTTGAAGAAAGGGAGCTAGATGCAACAGGTTTCACACCAGATCGTTCATAATGCAACTGCTAAGCTCCAATGCCTTGCGCCCTTGCCTAACCATGTCCGATTGAAAATTGGAGCTTAGCAGTTGCATTATGAACGAGTGCCGATGGCAACTGCTAATTATAACGGGACGTTAAACTGCACAACGCCTTCCAATTCTTGCAGAGGCAGCTAAGCTTTGCCCTAACCACCGGTGAAATGAACTTTGAAATTCTTTTTGGACCAATAACTATAAGTATGTTTCAATAGTCGTCAAACAATATATACTCTCATCAGGTCATATCCTTTTTTATAAATCATAAATTCATATCATGAGCTTAAGTCAACAAACTAGTAGTATGTTGTAGTACAAGCTGGTTATAGAATATAGACATCATTGTCCTTCTGCGCTATTTTTTTGTGTGTGCGTGCGGGTGGGCTGGGGGCACACGCTTCCAGCATGTCTGACTGCACTTTGAATTATATATAGTGAGTGCTTTGCCTAGTTTACCTTTAAAATCATAAACAGGATTAGGCCACGAAGGAGTCAAATTAGTAAATTACCATTACCGTATGATGTTTCCGCTCACCCAAAAATCAAAGATCCATGTAGATGCTGTCCATGTTCTCATGTTCTGGATTGGAGGCAAATCCTTGCAAGGATTGACACTCAATGTTCGCCTAAACACGCTATGTGTTCGTCGAGTCTAGCGTTTAGACTTTAGAATCTGATGAAACGGATGTACGATTAATCACGATTAGATTAATTAAACCATGATTAGTTAAAATTAGTAACTAGTTATAGAAGTGTCTATCTACCTTTTTTTTTCTATTGTAGGAGTATAGGATAACACTACGTCACGTGGCACTCTAGCGCTGCCGACACCACATAAGTACATAACATTTGCTGCGATATGGGCAGTACTAGTTAAGTGACCAAAGGTTCCAAAACTATTACCGTATTCTCCTTAGGGTCTATAAACTCTCAAAGCGACTATCTAGGTCTTTAAATTTTTCAAATGGTTCATAAGTGTGAATCTAGATGCATGATTGCATTGGACCTTGATTGAACAAAAGGATGAACCGCTTGAAAATTTGAAGGACCCCCATGATCATTTTGAGAGCTAATGGACAAATAGGAATGTGCGAATAGTTTATGTACCTACAATGCATGTCACTCTAATTAAAATGATTTTTTTTCTTCCCTCTTTTGTGAAGTATTTTTTGTTTTTTTTCTCACCTAAGTTTAAAGATAAAAAATCATTTCTAGAGACAGTTGTCTTAAGAAACTCTATGAAAAATTCATTTCTAGCAGTGGTTGCTTGTCCACCCATGGAGACTAACCATTTTTTATAGTAATGTGGGCTGATCGTGGTCGTGGTTGAGACCATGCGTATATGTGGATGAGGGCGGAGGAGGAGAATGTGTGCCACCTGCAACGACAAGGGTGAGTGCTAGTTGTTTCTCGAGTTGTAGGGCACCCACCATATCGTGACCACTATGGATCCATCGCCGCCAAGCAGGAGACTGAATCCACATTCCACAATATCCTCCTCCCCCCATGGTGATACCAACAGCCATGGCCTAGAAGCCTTTGAATCAAGGTCCACCACTCCATCACAACATGTGCCTCCCTACATGCCTTGATGAAAACTATTGTAGCACCTAATTGAGACCCTACTATCATCAACATAGAAGTTGCATGTCCCTCCCTATATTATGGTTTTAATTAATTTGTCCTAGACAGGCATGGCTATATATATTCGCCTAGTAATAACATAATTCTAGTGCATTGGGTTTAGGGGTTTCCACTTAGGGTGTGTTGAGCAAAGATTTTGGGTACCGACTTAATCAAGGGAGCTCGATGAGCCTGAGAAGCCATAGTTTGGTGCTTCCTCTTCTGCAGTGTAAAAACGTACAGCTTCCGCTCTCTAGAGCCTCACGTGTCTCATAAAAATGTTCGGCATGACTTCATCTAAAGTTGTAGAGATGATCAGCTCAAGTTGTCCAAGAGCTTTGCCAAGCAGACCCTTAATATAGTTCGGAAATTACAGCTTGATTTACAACAACCAGTTGGCAACTGAATCATCAAGTGGTTCCATGCAACAATTGAAGTGAACAGAAAACAAAACAGTATGTGTAATCAAAGGATAAAAAGAATGAAATTTTAGTCAAAAAAAAAAGAATAAGCTAATAATGTGCACGCTTGTCAGTAATTGACGTCTTCTTGAGCGATTTTTAGTAGTCGAAATTTTGGTAGGTAGTGAAGGTCTGGCCGAACTGCCACCACGCGGGCACGACGTCCTGGAAGACGATAGTCTGGCCGCCGGTAGAGGTGAGTGTGAAGCTGAGCCCTTGCCCAATGAGACTGGCAAGGCATTGCCAGTTGGCACCCCAATTCCTAGACATTTGGATCCAATCCGTGTTGGTGCCCTTCACCGCCATGCTCTGGATGGATCCACTCCCAGCCACGTTGGTGATCAACACCAGCTCGAAGTAGTTGAACCCACCAATGGTGAACCGCACACCGCCGCTCCTCCAGCACTTCACTCTGTGCACCATTGCACACATAGAGATTGAAGCATGATTATGACTATGGCGTCGAATGTTTGCGACAACATTTTCATGGGTTGTGGAAAGGATCTGAAGTCTGAAATACTTACTGTTGGTAGAGGATAGGGATGATGCCGGCGCTGTAGATGCCGATGTTCTCCCAAGCAGGCTGGGACATGTCGAAGTGGGGACGGGGCGGGCCACACCAGCCGCCGGCGGGGAGCGACCAGTTGGGCGGGCAGAAATTGGTGGCAGAGACGACGACCCAGTTAGTGCCGGGCTTGCACGCGTTGGTCTTGCTGGCGTCGCAGATGATCACGTAGCACTGCCCACACGACGCGCCATCGTTGAAGAGCGCCGTGCTCAGCGCCGCGTTGTTCACGCCGTAGCCCTGGTCGTAAAGGTTCCCATACCCGCACGCGCCACCTACTCATAAGTCAAGGTGCAGTGTGATTCAGACATTGTGGTACGTATATACTAGCAATGTCTGATGATGTCTCTTGCAGATGCACCAACCGTACATGACTATATTCCAACTGAACAAACTACGGTAAACCTCTGTGCAGAAGCTAGGTAGCTTACCCATTGTGTCCGAGCCGTCGGCACCGCCGTAGAACGTGGCGGTAGCCGGTAGCCAGTCCGATCTTACCGGCGAGAACCAGAGTGCAAGAAGGGCGGCGAGCAGCTGGTGCAGGAAATAACGTTGTTTCCCCATCTTCTCAGAAACGACAACGACAGAGGCAGATGTCGACAGCGCTCGATGGATCGAGAGCTGCTCCTAATAACAGGCAGATACTAGTAATTGATCGACGAATGGGTTGGAGGGCGAGGAATGCCTGCTGCAGTTGCGTGGTGCTTATATAGGAGTATTATAGGACATTATGGCCGAGCTCGCGAGGAGACGACTGGGCAATGAATAATCGAATATTGGATTATTATTCCAACAGCAAGGGTTGTCACAATATTACAATCCAATATTATTCGGACACAGGCGACACCAATACCAAGTACTCCTAGTACGAGTATTATATTCACACTACGAGTATTATACTCTTCTTTTTTATTTTACTACTTCATAGTTGTCCTTCTGATCAATAGATTATTATATAGAGAGCAGTGCTGGTAGCTACGAACTGCTAATTTGAACGTGAAGTTGTAACTGCTGCGGTGCTGCATTCGAATCCTTGCAGAGGCAAACTAGCTTCGCTCTAACCATTTGTGAACTGAACTTTGCAATTATTTTCTGACGAACTAAACATTTAAATAATCTTTATGATTTGATCAATATCGCACTTAGCTTGAAGAAAGGGAGATGCAACAGGTTTCACACCCGATCGTTCATAATGCAACTGCAAAGCTCCAATGCCTTGCCTAACATACAATCGGACAACCCAATTTTCAATTGGACATGATATTGGAGTGTTTCTGTATTTTACTACTTCAAAACTATTCTTTCAATATTTTATTTCATCATCATTGTTCTTTCAGTAGAATATTGTATAGAGACGAGTCCGCTGGCAACTGCTAATTATAACGGGGCGTTAAACTGCACAACGCCTTCCAATTCTTGCAGAGGCAGCTAAGCTTTGCCCTAAGCCCCTAACCACCGGTGAAATGAACTTGAAATTCTTTTTGGACCAATAACTATAAGTATATTTCAATAGTCCTCAAACAATATACGCTCTCATCAGGTCATATCCTTTTTTATATAAATCATAAGTTCATATCATGAGCTCAAGTCAACAAACTAGCAGTATATTGTAGTACAAGCTTATAGACATATCATTGTCCGTCTGCGCTATTTTTTTTGTGTGTGCGTGTGGGTGGGCTGGGGGCACACGCTTCCAGCATGTCTGACTGCACTTTGAATTAATTATATATAGTGAGTGTTTTGCCTAGTTTACTATACTTTTAAAATCATAAACAGGATTAGCCCACGAAGGAGTCAAATTACCATTACCGTATGATGTTTCGGTTCACCCAAAACCCAAAGATCCATGTGGATGCTGTCCATGTTCTCATGTTCTGAATTGGAGGCAAATCCTTGCAAGGACTAACACTCAATGTTCGCCTAAACACGCTATGTGTTCGTCGAGTCTAGCTAGCATTTAGAGTCTAGATGATATGGATGTGTGATTAATCACGATTAGATTAATTAAATCATGATTAGCTAAAATTAATAACTAGTTGTAGAAGTGTCCATCTACTTTTTCTAGTGTATAGGATAACACTACGTGACACTCTAGCGCTGCTGGCACCACACAACATTTGCTGCGATATAGGTAGTACTAATTAAGTGACCAAATTAAGGTCCCAAAACTATTACCGTATTCTCAGGGTCTATAAAGTCTCAAAGCGACTATCTAGGTCTTTAAAATTTTCAAATGGTTCATAAGTGTGACTCTAGATGCATGATTGCATTGGACCTTGATTGAACTAAAGGATGAATCGCTTGAAAATTTGAAGGACCCCGATGATCATTTTGAGAGCTAACGGACAAATAGGAATGTGCGATGCACGTCACACTCTAATTAAAATGATTCTTTGCTTCCGTCTTTTGTGAAGTATTTTTTTTTCCTCACCTAAGTTTAAAGATAAAATCATTTCTAGAGATAGTTGTCTTAAGAAACTGTATGAAAAAAATCATTTCTAGCAGTGGTTGCTTGTCCATCCATGGAGATTAACCATTTCTACACACCTTTTCTTTAGAAGTGGTTGTTTAATATATTTTGATTGCCTCTATGAATATATTTTATAGGAAGAAGTCCATTTTCGACCATCCAACTATCGCGAAAGTCCGGATTTGGCCATCCAACTACAAAACCGGGTATATCCGACCATCCAACTATTGAAAACTAGACAAATTTGGTCCCCAGGTGGTTTCAAGGGCGGGTTTCATTTTAAAAATAATAAAAAAAATCTATTTAAACTTTAAAAAAATCATAACTAATTCATTTTAAATCAGAAAAATACAAAACCAGTACCAAAATTTTTCTAAAAATGTAATCCATCCAGTAATACTATACTTAAAATTATATGGATTTTATTTATTACCGACTTAACCAAGGGAGCTCAATGAGCCTGAGAAGCCACAGTTTGGTGCTTCCTCTTATGCATTATGAAAACAGCTTCCGCTCTCGTAGAGCTTCATGTGTCTCATAAAATGTTTGCCATGACTTCATCTAAAGCTGTAGAGGTTCTGGAGCTGATCAGCTCAAGTTGTCTAAGAATTTTGCCAAATAGACCCTTAATAGCAACCATTAGTTTGAACATTACAGCTTGATTTACAACAACCAGTTGACAACTGAATAATATAATCAAGTGGTTCCATACAAGTATACAACAATTGAAGTGAACAGAAAACAAAGCAGTATGTATAATCAAGGGATAAAATGAATGAAGTTTTAGCCTAAAAAATAATCAGCTAACGCTTGCACGCTTGTGGATACTTGATGTCTTCTTAAGCGATTTTAGTAGTCGAAATTTTGGTAGGTGGTGAAGGTCTGCCCGAACTGCCACCACGCCGGCACGGCGTCTTGGAAGACGATAGTCTGGCCGCCGGTAGAGGTGACTGTGAAGCTGAGCCCCTGCCCAATGAGACTGGCGAGGCATTGCCAATTGGCACCCCAATTCCTAGACATCTGGATCCAATCCGTGTTGGTGCCCTTCACTGCCATGCTTTGGATGGACCCGCTCCCGGCCACGTTGGTGATCAGCACCAGCTCGAAGTAGTTGAACCCACCAATGGTGAACCGCACGCCGCCGCTCCTCCAGCACTTCACTCTGTGCACCATTACACATAGGGATTGAAGCATGATTAGGACTATGGCGTCGTATGTTTGTGACAACATTTTCATTGCAGACATCATGGGGTTGTAGAAAGGATCTAAAGTCTGAACTACTTACTGTTGGTAGAGGACGGGGATAATGCCGGCGCTGTAGATGCCGATGTTCTCCCAAGCAGGCTGGGACATGTCGAAGTGGGGACGGGGCGGGCCGCACCAGCCGCCGCCGGGGAGCGACCAGTTGGGCGGGCAGAAGTTGGTGGCAGAGACGACGACCCAGTTAGTGCCGGGCTTGCACGCGTTGGTCTTGCTGGCGTCGCAGATGATCACGTAGCACTGCCCACACGACGCGCCATCGTTGAAGAGCGCCGTGCTCAGCGCCGCGTTGTTCACGCCGTAGCCCTGATCGTAGAGGTTACCGTACCCACACGCGCCACCTACTCATCAAGTTCAGCGTGTTATTCAGACATAGTGGTACTAGCCATGTCATGCAGAGATGCATCAACCGTACATGAGTACGTGACAACTGACGACCCTGAACAAACTAGGGTCAACCGCCACTGTGCTGAAGCTAGGTAGAGCTTACCCATTGTGTCGGAGCCGTCGGCGCCGCCGTAGAACGTGGCGGTGCCGGGAAGCCAGTCCGATCTCACCGGTGAGAACCAGAGTGCAAGAAGGACTGCGAACAGCGGCTGGTGCAGGAAATGTTTTCCCATCTTCTCAGAAATGGTGGTCGAGCAGGCTAGATAATGCAGGGACAACGACGACTGAGGCAGCAGACAGTGCTCGATCGAGTGTTGCTCCTATGGGCTGCAGACACTAGTGATTGATCGATGAATGGGTTTGGAGGGCGAGGAATGGCTACGGCAATGGTGGTGCTTATATAGACCCGGGCTCGCGAGGAGACTGGGACACTGAGCAGTGGATAATCGAATATTGTATTCCAACAGAAAGGGTTGCCACAGTATTATCGTAACAGATCATGGTTGTTCTAACGATCGCATTCGACGAGAATTAATTCTACGGAATGAGAAAAAAAAAAGGACGATGCAATTGATTTCATGCAAGAACACAATGTAACCGCTCGATTGTTCTGGCTACCTACATTCCGACAGTGCAATCTTTATTCAGATAAGCAAGACGAAGTACGAGAGTATTATAACTACTCGCTAGGAGTACTTCACGGTTTTTTTTATTATACTTAATAGCTGTTCTTCTGATCAGTAGAGTATTATACACAGAAAAATGCTAGTTGTTCGAACTCTTGCAGAGGCAACTATAGCTTCGCGCTAACCATTTGTGAAACTTTGCAATCTCTGACGAACTAAACATTTAAATAATCTCCAACAGCATATTTGAAGAAAGGAAGATGCAGCAGATTTCAGACTATATCGTTCATAATGCAACTGCCGATCTTCATTGTCTTGCCCTACCTAAAATTGGACGATACTTGTTCTTTCAGTAGAATATTATATAGGGACAAGTGCCGTCAACAGCGGCTAATTAAAACGTGAAGAGTTAATAAATTGCCCAACGCCTTCGTTTGCCCTAACCACTGGTGAAATGGACTTTAAATTCTTCTTCAACCAATTAATAAACATGTCGATGATCAAACAATACATGCTCTCATCAGGTCATACCATGAGCTCAAGTCTACCAACATTAGTAATAGAAGCTTAGAATCATATATCATTATCAGGCTCACGAAGGAGTAAAAAAATTGCCATGTGATGTTTTTCGTTTCCCAAAGAAAAAAATTACGATGTGATTTTTGTCCATATTCCGGATTAATGCAGATGCTCGCAAGGAGGAAGACAAGGTCATTGACACTCCAGTGGTGCAATCGCCAGACAGCATCCGCTGTGAGACGGAGGGTACTACACTAATCATTTGCTTTGCTTCCGTATTCTGGATTTAAACTATTGTACCCCCATTGACACTGACGATATATTCAATTCCTTGCATGCTTGCTTCCCTGGTTATATAACCCTTTTGTTCATCCTGTACTCTGCATCCGAATCCACCGGCTCAATCATAAGCTCATCATTAGTACTAACCCATGGGTCAATAGTGCACAATCATGCAACGGCTTCAAGTCTGAACTCCTCGGCCGATTCCGAGGCACCAAATTGAGGCCGCAAGGTAATAATGTCCAGCTCTGCTCTTTCTGGAGCCTCCGAACAACACAGAGCGTGCTGTGGCTACATTCTATAGCAAAAGAAGAACAATGTGTTCACAAGACATTGATATCTGAAACACTGAAAAGTTCACATACAGGCTTTGCAGTTAATATGCTGTGCCCTGAAAGCTTTGGGCTTTATCAATCACATTTGTTCAGATACAGGCATTGCAGTCAATATGCGACAAACTCTAGTCTACATCTTCCCTACACCATCCATGCCTCTATTTCTGTGGTGGATTCGATGTCTGGATTCTTTTTTTTTTTTTTAAGAGGCTCCCCGCCTGGATATACAGATTCCTTTGACCATCGCAGCCTCCAAGAGTGGGGTGTAGTTACTTTTGAATTTTGATCAAGCTAAGGTCGAGTACGGCAGACCGTGCATATATATGGTCATGCATAGCATTGTTTGAGCAATGCACTGTACAAAGTGAGGAGTTTAAAATGCACAACCATTTTGCACAAACCGCTGCCCACTGCCTAAAGAGAGGTCAACAGTCAAATTGAAGGGGGAAATGGTTCTTTGAGTAAAATTTCAAGCTCTATATAGGTCCAAACGACGGTTCAAGGTAATGGGCGTGGCAACAATGATACTAAGGGCCAAGAATAATTGACTTGGTGGTCCATTAGGCGCCAAGTGTTTTTTCATGGTAGATTTGGAATCAAACTTTTTTGTGGCACGCAGGTAAATGCTTCATTCTTCTAACCCCAATGCCTTCGTACTCCCTTTCATCTATGAAGGTTCTATTTGTTCATGAAAAAATACAGTGCCCCTAGTTTCTTTTGTTTTTTTGGTATTGTAAGTTCTTTTTTTAGATTAGAAATTATTCTGGGTTCTTGGCAATTTACAAAGAATTGTAGCACGTGATTCACAAACAATTTACAAATTACAACCGTATACTACTCATGTTTCAAGAACCAGTGGAGCGCTAAAAGGTTGTTAAATCATTCTAGGATCTGAAGCATGCCACCCAGGCAAGTAAAATCTAGGGTCACTACGTTACTCCCGATTTTAAAAGCATTTAGTTGGGAAGTATTAGGAATGAAGTCACCCTTTATCAAGAAATATTCCCTTAAGATTCTGGATAGACTCATTAAAAAGGGGAATACAACCATCCCACTTAAAACATGAGATGACAGTGGGCCAACGTGTTAAAAGGGATGAAACCATCTCATCATCAAGAACTAGGATGGAATCAACTCATTCTTAGAAACAGGGATGGAGCCACCATATTCCACCTTGCTCTCCAACTAAACACACAGTTTACACAACCAAACGCACCCTTAGTTTACAAGTATTGTACTAGGAAAGAAGTAAAATAAGGCTGTATCAAGCCCCTGCCACCTATGCCGGGCTTCTCCAGCATCTCCCAACATTACTGTCAAACATGACACGAGGTATACATACAGGATACGTGAACCGAGCTGTTGATAAGTTGCTAGCAAAGGTTAAAACAGGTGCTTCCACATACCTTTCAACATTACAGAGATATCCAATACAGCTGTCGAAAGACGTGAGACAACAGAAGAACCGGGTCCAAGACTGCCGCCAAAACACGAAGAGGCAAATGATAGTACACCCCCGACCCTTGTGGACACGGACTGTAAATGGAGCTGGTGTGCCTGTTATTTCCTCAGCAGGCTCTCTCGGTCCCTAGTTCCCTCTAGGAGAGCAAGGAGACCAGCGAGACAAACTCAGAGGTCACTCTGCCTTTCGATCTTGTGTTGATGACAAAATGCTCAGGGTACTTTCTAAGCAGCGCCAGAAGGCCAAACCAAGGCCTGCCCTTGGTCTCGGTAGGTGACCAGTCGTCTGGAGTTAAGTACTTTCGGACCCTGCTGGGGTGCCATACATTGCCAAACTGTTCAAGAAGCTGCAAGCAATCAAACATGTAAGAATTTGGAAGTGGCAGCAAGCACAGTAAATTAGATCAAACTAGGAATTTAGACAGGCCCACATCCCATGCTACCTTCGGAAGAAAGTGAAACCTGAAGAGATTAAGTAGAAAAAGGGATAAAGGAAAGTTCTGAATTTATGGAACCCAAAAAAAGTCAATGGCATGAGGAACATCAATGATAACCTGCATGTGCAGCACAAGAGAGCAAACTAAAAGCAACTACCGAAATTCTTGAAACAACTGCTGAACGATTCTTAAAGAACATAGAAACCATAAATCATAACTAAAGTTCTCAGAAACCACCATCTCTTTGTAAAAGAGGACCAAAGCTTCACATTCTGGGTGCTAGTACAAGTACCAAGTCCCAGCAAACAATCGAAAAACAAAAGAAACGAAAGGCAGGGGTTCTAAATAATAGATATCCTTATTCCTCTGTCTATTTTTTGGCTCTCAATTTTTGGACTTCTAACACATATTACTCCTACATCTGAGAACTGCCAGACAAGGTGCTGAGCACTAATAGCACATCACATCACTTGTAAGGGGACTAGGGTATTCAGAGACTTGGTTAGAATATACATTGGGATGGGAAAATATAGGGGCAGAATAGAACAATACCTCTGCAGGAATCATAAGACATAATATCGAAACCAAAGAAAACCATTCTCTATTACACAGTATCTAAAAGAAAATACCTAACTAAAATCCTTATCCCTTGCCACTACAGAAGCTCAGTGCTACATTGCTTTTTCAGCGATTTCTGTTCAACTGCTGCTGCTGCAGGAGCCATGCCATGTCCACAGCAGTCTAATAACTAATAAGAGATATACTCTGTAAATGAATTGTGTTTCTTAATAATGCTGATGTTAGTGGAATAGGTCTATAGCAGTCTAGGTGCTAGCAGACAGGGTAAATATTAATACACTAGCAGTTATGTAGTCTACACCCTGCAGGCACTGAAAGAGATTATGGCAGGGAAAACTTGATAGATTGATTAGGATCAATGAGTTACATATATATACAGCCGAGGTTACCCTGGAGTCCTATACAAGAAAGGAACCTCGGCTGATCCTAATCTATCTACAGAGCCCGAGTCGGGCTGGGCCTTTAGCCCACCCGAGTCAGGTGCCCCTGTCAAGGACTGGCCAAAATAAACAGCAGCACTAGCCCTAATTACATATTCTAACAGGCACAAATGAAATGATCCTACTTGATTGTTTTTCCTCACTTTCTCAGGCCTTATACGTGAAGTTGTACACCTCAAGGAAAGGTTTGCTATGGCAATGAATGCTAACACAACATATATGAAAAGGCAACTAGGCTAAAGTCCAGATAATATGTGTGTTAAGATTGTGTTTCTCGTGATCTGCATTATCTATTTCAGATTGCAACATTTGCTAATATATGATGATTTACAGGGTAGGAATCCTACATTGTGACTCGCATTCCCAGTTGGCATTTGCCCATAAGTTTTTCATAGTTACTAATTTCAATTAGAATTTCATTTCCTTAATGATTTATCCCCATCGTTCATCCCTTCAGTTTATAAACACATGATAAAACTAGCATGTTTGCCTTGGTTAAGTAATAGGAGACAGTTTGAACTAATCAGGGCAAGAAATAAAACTTTGAGTTCTGCCAAAAAAAGATATAGAATTTTGACTTCAGCATAGAAATTGGACAGGTATACATTATGATTTTCCATGACAAACCTCTGTGTGGAGTTTTGCCATGGGCATCCATTCTCCAGGACCACAGAGGTCAGATAACACTGTGGCAACAGATGACACAACATCCTTTTCTTCTGCTTGAAGGATTTGTTGGTTGTTTATATCCCTCTCACCCCTTGATCTTACTTCTGGTTTGCTGTCTGCAAAACCAAAAGGACACTGAGGTGTGATGAAATTAACTATTACAGCACTGTGGATATAAAATTTCCTCCCAATGCAAATAGCTAAAACTTCAGAATACAAGTGTTTCCCATTGAAGATCTATAATTGGTAATAGCAACAACGGACAGCAGTACTGAAACTTACATTGCATAATTTACTAATGATTCTTAATTCCTGCAACGGTAAAAAACATACTCTTATTTTACTATTTCTCCTGCTTTACTATTAGGAGTAGCCAAGGTAATGCATTCAGATTGCTAAAATTTTCTGATAAGGAAAAAAGAGATGCAACTACAGTTGAACATAAAAGAGACCTCCAGTTGTGGAAATACATATATAAAGATTAGAAGGTACTCTTGTAACAAAAGAATTATTTTTTTCAACACTGGATTTGCAATAGCGTTTGAAAAATGTTATTGCCTCAAGTCATAATTGGATGACGTTTTGGACAGCAAAAAGTAGCTAATTATAAGTCAAACCAAAACGTCTTGACTTGTAATAGCTACTTTTTGCCGTCCAAAACGCCATCTAGTTATGATCAGATGGAGCATGTTTTTTGTTAGGTTGTGTATATTCTAACGTATCCACTAATACGGAATGTTGACATATCTTTATTACTATGTGTTCAGAAGTTAATGCAACAACTAGATTTAAGGACTGCCCAAGCACAATCACCATTTAGGCATTTAATATATGTTCTTTTACAATAAAACAGGAGGCTGAGGAAACGTAAATCATATCCAATATTAGTACACAGAGCATAGGTCATCACCTTCACCGAGCGTTCCTATTGCTTCCACATTGATTCTATGCCCACCATAGATATCCAATTCTCCAGAAGATTTCTTGTTTCTCTTTATCAACTTGCCCCTCATCCCAGGTTCACTGATACCATTGCCAATGTCATCGATCTCCCGGGCATAATCACCTTCAAAGGAGCGATCATGAAACTCAGACAAACGAGGGCGGCCTGGCCGCGCATACGACGGTGGAGGAAGCTGCGGTGGAATAATTGGAGCATGCCGAGCAGCAGCAGCTGAGGCAAAAATGGACCGTGTCGGCAGCAGAAAGTAAAACTTCTTGTCCCCAATCTGCAGCAGATCCTGCGAATCAAGTTTGACAGGCTGGTTTCCAGGGAGGTGCAGGACACCTTCGACAAGGCACCCGTTCTTGCCGATGACATCAAGCGCGAACCGACGGCGCTGGAAGTCGTAGAATATCCGAGCGTGGTGGCGGGAGATGTTCATACCCCCACCGAGGCTAGAGAGATCCACATCCACTGTCGATTTCTTGCTGTTGCGTCCCAGCATGATGGAGTATGTCTGCATGTAGTACTCAAAATCTTCTCCTTGGAGCTTTGCAAACCCTGCCTCCACCTCACCCTCTGCACCTGAAGATCCTCCAGGCATCGCACCTGCACCAAAGTTAAAAGGCAGGGGCGGATCTATAGTGATTCCTGTGTATTCCCAGGAATACCCTACAATTTGAGTCAAGAACACAACAGATCCACCAAATTTTGTATCAATCGACTTCCTTAGAAGTCAGGAAAAGAGAACGGAGATGCGAGGACGAAGTGCTCACTCACCGATGTGCTTGGTCCCCGCCGAGTCAGCACCAGGGGACAGGGCCGCTGGCCGCGGAATCGCGGAGAGCCGGGGAGTTGACGGCAGGGAGGCGGGCGGCCGGGCCGGGGCTGGTGCCGCGGAGCGGACGCAGGGACGCGACTCACGCGAGCGAGCAGGCGCGGTCGAGGCGCTCAGGCGGCGGCGTCGGGCTTTGTTTGGACTTGTTCGGGACGGATGACGATGTGATTATACTGTGAAATGCGAAACTCCATTGTGAGCGTTTGAGATGCACTTAGATTTTTATGGCTGTGTTTAGATTAAAAAACATTCCCAAATTTCACTATGCAAAAAGAAAATTTTCCATCACATCAAAATGTCGGCACATGCATGGAGTACTAAATGTAGATGAAATAAAAAATTAATTGCACAGTTTAGATGTACTTTGCGAGACGAATCTTTTGAGCCTAGTTAGGTCATGGTAGGACAATTTTTACCACAAACAAACGAAAAGTGCTACAGTATATTTTTCAGCGCTACAGTGTATTTCACCCAAAAAATCTTTAGATCTAAACACACCCTATACTAACTTCTAATATCGACAACTGCATAGCTGCGGGTCTTCCATCAATCCTTAGACATGATAAATAGTCGTTATTATGAGCGCTTTATTGTTTTTTTTTCTCAATTTTTTGGTTTCTTGTATTTATCTATAAAATTTATTTTATATTATATTTTATTTATATATTTAGATGGGCTAGTTTTGGAATTATAACGGCCAATGGTCAGACATAGTACGTCGTTTTTTGTCGGATTGATTGTTCGTTTCTATTTTTACGAACAACCAATGATTAGTCATGCTGACGATCTTTGGTGGGATATTTTTAGAATTCAGATGAATGAATAGTTTGATTTGACGATGTATTTGGCTAATCGAATAGGCATATACATACACACGACATAGATATGTACATCATGGAACAATTTGTGCTCAAAGAAGATATGTTGTATTGTTATGTGTGTCAAATTTGGCAAACCATGCCGATCAAGACAATTTGGGTCTCAGCTCTCGTTTCTATACGATCGCCTTCGAACACCAAGGCCGAGCGCAGCGGTTCTCCATGGTGCGGCTTAAAAATTAGTGGCTATCTTCATAAATCCTTATCGATGTCGCCAACAACAACCGGATCTAGTAGGCTACGAGCAAATTTTCTTTGACAACGCCAGCTGGTGACTCATAATTTGCTACTAGATTCAGACAAAAGACTCCTTCACCTCATAATTCCTAAAGTTCTATGTAAGAGCAAAAACTAGAATCATAATCTTGTATTTCTTATGCTTTGAATCTATTAGCCCAATAATTTCATACAATCTATTAATTTTTGATGAAATAATGAAGCATCTCAAAATACTCATAGGAAATTTTCTCCACTACTTTTTTAGAATCAAAACATAGTTTCAAATATATTTTTAAAAGCTTTTTATTTTTTGGGTGTTAAATGAGCTCAATAATTTCCATAAAACTCTCCTGCAAGTTTAGAAGTTTTAAAATATCTTCCTCTAAAAGCCCCTTCATTTTCATCCCTTAATTTCTTCTTTCCTTCCTCTTTCCTTTTCTCACAAATAAGGTTGCGATCACTCCATAATTGGAGGATCTAGCAAGACTTACAAGTCTGCCATTTATAATTTTGTTGTGCTCTCACAACCTACTCAAGAATGACAAGTCATTTGCAGGAGAAAAAAACAAAAAATCTACCATATTGGCTATTTATGACTATAAGGTATGATGTGCATTTAGAGCATATTTGGTTCATTTGTTGGCTTTGCAAGCCTTGCCTCAACGAACAAGCGATCCTTGCCTTTACAGGAGAGCTGGCTAGCCTAAGCAAGTAAGAAAAAAATTACTTTCATAGACTACAAAGCAGCAAGCAAAAAAAATCCAAACAGAGATGTAAGTTCACTCTCCTTGCTCACCTGGGCAAGACAAGATCCAAAACGATCAATTTATATACTTTCACAGATCATATAGTTTTTATAAAAAATTATTAATTTGTATACTATATATAAAAGCAGTAAAGATATAAATTCATGTTTTTTTAGTTGAGACCTCTACTTTTATTTTAAGAAGTATGCTCACACTATTAAGACCACGTGGACTTGTATGTGAAATTTGATCATATTAGGGTAAGCATTAAAATTTTATCATTTTGCTCTTCTATATAAGTGAAGCGCCCTACCTCGTAAACGGGACTAAAATGTGCTTTATTATCATTTTTAGGGATATGATAACCACATTCTTACATCAGAGTAGTACGGATCCGCCCTAACGGGACAGACCAAACGGGGCGCAGCCCGAAACATACAACTGCAGCGAAACTTAAACGGTAAACCCAAACATTCCTATTTCACACCGTTGGGATAGGCCGCAACCCTTGCAGCGAAACTTAAACGGTAAACCCAAACTTTTCTATTTCACACCGTTGGGATAGGCCGCAACCCTTACACGTACAAGCCCCCTTAAAAGACGACTTCGTCTTCTCTGAAAAACAACAACAAAGGGGGTGAGTACGAAAACGTATTCCGCAAGCCCACCTTCCTCCAAATGGAATTGTGGTCAAAGCTATTAGTATATGCAAGATATATCTGAAGTTCAGGATAGTTTTGACAGAAAATATGCAAGGCTCATTGATTCTCAGTTTTAGTTTCCAGAAAACACTTTTTCCAAAAGGGGTGCCACTGGACTTACCGGTCCATCGTGGCTCAAGGCACGCAGGCCAACATTTTTCTCCACTGTTTTCGGGCCACGCCCGTAACTTCCAAAAACATCATTTTCACCGAACCAAACCCCAATTTTATAAATCACTACGGGTAGAAACCAAGCCATGACTCGTCCATACCTGGACAACGGACTATCCGGGTAGGTTTATACTCTGGCCAGAGGTGCACACTTTACCCACAAGTTTGGTTCAGGCACTCATGATCAATAAGGCCCTTCCCGCTTAAGGCACTACCCCCGCAAGTATTCCCCGGCCTCAACCAAGGAGAGACATGGGTCCTGTCGCATCAGTGCCAGCGGACACGCGACGTCGCTTCAGTGTCAGCAGACACACGACTTCCACCATTCCCAGTCCCTCGGTGCTCCCAGCCTACGGGTATCGGGAGGTTGTTCCTTGCGGGTTCCGGCCAAGTGTTGACTCATACAACATCAGATTGGTTGCACGATAAAGAGTTAGGCAAGATGAGACTCCAATTAGGTCCTTAGAAGAGCAGAGCTTCCTCAAACACACTCGGTCCTCTCCACGAGGCCGGGCCCCAGTGTAACCGTGAGAACGGTACCCGGGCTCTCCACCCTTCGACACGTGGCATGGCCGACCGAAATCAACCGCCGGGGTCTTTCCACATGTTTTCGCAAACGCACACCAACCCATTCCATCCCAGATTCCAACAAGATTAATGTACATAGTATTGAGTGAGCGATCCACCTGTGCGCGCTACGTCTAAAAGGTTCGGGTGGCTATCCTACCAGATTTTCCCTTAGCAAGCAAAACATGCATGTTTTATTGTTTATCAAGGCAATGGGTTGTTTATCAAAAACTGGGTAGTTTATGCATCAAGTGAGATTCCAGTGGATTTGCCGTTCACTCCGTTGGGTTTAACGGGACATCGGCGGCTGGGGACGAGGGTACATCATCCTTCGGATACGTTGGTGCACCAACCAGGATTTCCGATATGACATACGTGCAACAACAGAGAACAAACAAACAAGGCATATTATGAGCTCAACAAGGGTCGGGTTTGTGTTGAGAGAAGGATCAAGAATTTCTCGAAGGACTGCACCGGCGGTTCTGGCTCCCGTGGCTATGTTGCTCCACGGTTCGGCGCTGCGCCGCGAGACGCTGAGCCGAGGGCCGAACACACCGCTGGGCTCGGTAATGGTCGAGGAAGGGGTACCATGGCAGCAGTTGTGGCTGGCCATAGCGAGGGCGACGGCGCAGGGAGCGAGGAGTTTGCATGGCGATGGGAAGGTTCCTGCGGTCAACAAGGGTGAAGAACGAGATGGATTATCATGGTTAGCACAAACGAAGCAGATATAGGATAAGCGGTCCGATTTCCAGGTTAAGAGCTTAGACTATTCCGCCCATCGTGATTATGGTGCCTGATGGCTGACCACTGACGCGACCGAGGAAAAGTTCCCGGCTTGACCGGAAGTGGTTGCTTGTTCGGTTTGTTAACGGGTCGAGTATAACCCCATTAAATGAACCGATGTGGAAGCGGTGAAGGGTGGTGGAAAGTATACGGATGTGTAGGGCTTGATTTACTGAGAATTTAAGCGCAATAATCGCCTAAATCGGAGTCCAAACGGTCGAGATATGAAATTCTTTAGAAAAGAAAATCATAAATCGAAAAGGAAAAAGGCTTCGCGGGCCAAAACACCACGCGCAGCCCACTTCCTTCACCACCCGGCTCGGCTCGTGCCCGCCTTCCCGCCCATGGGCCTTCACAGGCCGTCCCACGGGGTAGAACGGCGCGCAACGGCGCAGTGACGGCATGGCAGTGGGCCCCACACGTCAGAGAGGAAGACGGCGTGACGACGGCGTCACGGTTCGGCTCGGCCGAACCGGACGGCATCGCAGTCGCGGCTTGCCGGCGGTTCTCCGCCGGCGGTCCGGTTCCGGCGACGAGAGTAGGCCGGGGAGGTCGAGCGGGGAAGGGCGAACGTGATGGTGGTATCATGGAGGTGGATAGGGCGGCGGGTGGACCTGGCGGCGGGTGACCCGAACGCCGGTGAGAGAGGGAGGCTACGGCGCGGCGGCGCTCCGACGTTCCGAGGCGGCTCCGGCCAGGGAAAGCGGTGGAGGAGGTGCGTGCGAGGGTGACGGAGCTCGGGCTCGCCTCAATTTGAAGAGGGAGTGACTGGAGGGGTGGAATTTTGGGCGGCGGCGGTGGTGGCACACGGCGGTGTCTTCCCGGTGGGTTATCCCACCGCGAGAGCGCCGGCGAGGAAAGTGGAGAAGGTGTGTGTGTCTGCGCGTGCGCTCAAGGGCGTGTGTGTGCGCGTGCGCTTGGTGTGCGTGTGTGGTCGGAGAGGGCGGCGAGGCACGCCGGCTCCTTCTTATAGGCACGGCGAGGGTGGCGGGCGCGGCGCGGCTCGGTCCAGCCGGGCCCGCGCGTGGCGTGTGCGGCGGTGCGGGCAGGGGTAGGCTGCGGTGAGGTGGAGCCGCAACGGGGCCCGGCGGAGCGGAGGCGGTACGGCAGCGGCGCGCGGTCGGCGCGACTCGACATGGGGGACGGGGGAGGAAGACGGCGGCGAGTGGGCGGGTCCGCTGGCAGAGGGAGGGAGACGGCCTGACGGGCAGGGCCCGGGCGTCAGGGAGAGAGGGAAGGGGGCAGGCCGGCTTGGGCCGTAGGGGAGGAGGAGGGAAGGAGAGGAGAGGTGGGCTTCGGCCCAAGAGAGGGGAGGGAAATTTATCTTTTTCTGATTTGGATTTTGGAATTGGAAATTGAATATTTGAAGAAGGGATTTTAGGGGATTTTTGGTGGGGAAAAATAATGCTGGAGATTTGCGGAATATTTGAGGAGATGGATTTGGAAATTTTATTGGGCTCGTAACAGCGCACTCAAACAACAAGATTTGAAAATCTAATTTTGAATTGGAGGGAGGTTTAGAGAAAATTCCCGGGGTCTAAATTTTGGGGTGTTACAATAAAAAGCAAATAGTAGTAGATAGATGACTCTATGCCAATTTTTATTTGTTCATCCACTCTCTCATTCATCATATCTCTTGTTAGGATTATCTTTTCATAATTCTACAACCACTTAGTGTTAAATGGTTCATGTAAAGTATACATTGTAAAAATAATGTTTGTTAACTTTTTTTCTCAGAATAATTATGAATACTCCACTCTAAAATTCTAGATCCGCCACTGTTAAAAGGGTACGTTTAATCACTGTTTAAGCGCTATGCCGACGCTCTAGATATGGAACGCTAGAACGCCGATTTATGCACGCCTGTCCGCCACGACCGTCTGCAGCCACCAGGTGAGGCAAGCCCTTCCCTCGTTGCGCGCGCGCTAGCGCTCCTCCGCTGCCACCCAATTGCGTGGGCCCTGCCTCGTCGCTCGTCGCCGCGCCCCTGTCTCTGCCCGCATAAGTCACAGCGCTCGTCCACCGCGCTTGCCAGCGCGCATCCGCATCTTGCCCTCTTCACCGCCGTAATCGAAAGAGAAGAACGAAGGGGGAACGGAAGATCACGGCCTGGCGCGTGCGGGGGTGCGAGTAGGGGGCGGGGAGGTGGAGCTGAGTGAGAGAGATGGGGGTGGGCGGGTGGCCATACCTGGGAGGTGATCGTCGACTGCGAAGGGCCCGACGAAGACCTCGGCAGTCAGCAACCGGCGTAGAGCAGAGGCGGCACTCACCCTCGTCGTCGTCGGCACCGGAAAGAGAGCAGAGAGGGTGAACGGGAGAGGAAAAGGAAGGAGTGATCAGCATTGTAAACCATAATGCGATGTTCCAGCCGCATATTCATCCCCCTTTTTAAAAAAAAAAATTCAACTCCACTCACCATTACAATATTTTAAGTATCCATTTGAGGACCTGTTTAGAATAAAGAAAACCAAAATTAAGAAATAGAAAAATACTATGAAAAGTGAAAAACTATATGATTCTAAAACACAAAAATGTATACTTCAAACTGTTTGGATTACAGGAAAATGAGTGAGCAGATTGTGAAAGTGAGGGGGAGCAAAGATTCTTTCGTTTGGATTGGAGTGGGTGTTTTATTTTCTATGTTTTGTACATCACTTTCTCTCTTTTCATAGAAATGGAACTCAGCTTTCCTTCATTACAAATATCTCCACGTAATTTCTTTCCTATGAAACTTATTCCTCCAAAATTTCTATGCAAATTCTTTGATCGAAATAGGCAACGAGCAATATGATTTACAAGGGCCAATTTTGAAAAAAAAAATGTAAGTCTAAATTGTCTGTTTCAATGAAGCTCTGCTCGTTTCAGGGATTTTGATTTATGCCGCGTATAGGGTTACGTACGGAATATATATGAGCTATCCGATGAAACTATCTCACAGCATCCTACGGTTGCGGGAAGTTACCCGCAACTCGAAAACAAGCAGGCTCTGTGTTATGGCTTTCACTTGCTACTCACAAAAAAAGTCTTTTGTCTTAAAACTTTGACTATATCTATTTTTTTACAAAATATGTCATCAACAAATACAAAAATAGCCTCATATTAAAATATTTTAAATACAAATCAAAGCATATACACATTAAAATATATATGTTTAACTAACATCAAAGCATTTTTTATCAACATTATGGCTAAAAACATACTGTATGCACTTGCAGACACCAGAATTTATTTGGTTATCTAAAAAATGCAAGGAAAATCAAAGCAGTGCTTACGATGCACAAATAACTAATGTCAAGTTCAGTAAAAGAAAAACGACAACTAATGGTTGGATTCGTTGAGTTTTTCATATGAGTGGCATTTATTAAGATGGTCGAACAACATAGGTAGCTTGCAACATGTTGGGTAACTATTTTCTAAACCTAGCTTAAAAAAACTCTCATCTTGACCTAGCTTAAAAGATACGAGGAGGTAGTACTTCCTCACGTGTTTTCACGTGATGTTTTTATGATCAAAGAAGTATTATAGTTCCACTTCAATGCAAAACATTTTTGCTCGAAAAAAAACTGTATAAAATACATGTCTACTGCTGCCCGTTGAAATTGGAATCACCTTAAAAAATCCGTCGAAGGGAGAAAAACTATCGAGAGAAATAAGGGTCTGTTTGGAACGCAGGAATTTCACAAGAATCGTACAGAAATTTCACATAAATCAGTTTAATTTCAAAAAAAAACGCAGAAATGAAGAAAGAATCTTCGTGGAATCCTCCGTTCTAAACAGGCTCTAAATTTGACCCCAATTCTAGCAGTTATTATAGCGTTATGAACACAAAGGTTTTAAAGCAGTTAAGTCGGAGTAGGTCCCTGGTTGATGAAAGTCCCAAAGCAAGGGGTGTTTAAGTTTAATGCAAGGTCACATGAGCAATCGAGTATCCCGGGAAGAAAACAAGGAGTCAAGGAGGCAGCAATTATCACACAGGACATTGACATGAGCACACTGTGTCACATTCCGTGTTTGAGGCCACGACTCCCGTGCGCCCCCTTCTCTCAGCAAGCAACCAAAAACGAGTCCACACGAGCCGCTCGGCGTCGCCGTCCGTGGCCCGCCGCCGCTCGCCGGAGTAGTAGTAGCGGCAGCAGTAGTAACAGCTCGAAGGCAAGCGGCGCCAGATGGGGGTCCTGGGCAACGGCTCGGGGTGGTGCTTCTGCTCCTGCGGCGCAAAGGTTGAGCGGATCAAGTCCACCCTCCTCGCCGCAAAGGGCCCCGCCGTAGCTTCCGTATCCTTCCCCGGTGGCGGCGGAGGCGGCGGCGTCAGCGTCGGAGGAGGAGGGGGAGCTGGAGGCAAAGGGGGGAGCGGGTTCCTCATCCACCGCGGCCTCCTGCTCACCACGCACGGCACCATTCCCTCGGCCGCCGCGGCTGGAGCCGCCGAGGTCCGGCTCAGCCACGGCCGCCTCCATGCTCGCCTGGTGCCGCAGAGGTAGTAGAGCCCAGTGCATTCCTTGCTCTCTCCCCTATTTAGCTTCCTCTTGTGTGCAATGCGGTGTCGGGCGATTCGAATTTTGGGGGTTTGCTCGTCGCCCCTGGAATCTCGTGGCAGTACAATGCCGCATGAAAAGACTGGATTTTGGGGTTATAAAGTGCGTTTCGGCAACTGGACGTTGGCCCTTGACCTTAGCGTAGAAGGATCTGTTTTTAGTTCAGTGAATTGAAAGCTTCTAGTTGTAATTCCCGGGTGCAATATTGATATAAATAAATGATACATTTTTGGTGAATTTGTTTGGCAATGCCTTGCTTCACGCATTTGAGGAAATAGGTTTTGTTTGTGTTGAAGCTTGGGGCCTGGGGCCATTGTGCAGTGGTTGACTCCCATATGATCATATGGTTCAGAAGATTATTCGTGGCTTGTGGTCATAGGCTCAGATAATCTTCTTGTAGTTATTGTGTCAGCAGTACATGCTGGTGGGGATAGGTTTTTCATTTTGTTTGGTTGGTGAGGAACAGGTATGCCCCGATATAAATGCATTCTGCTACCTTGTTGATAGGATTTTGTTAGATTCAAGATCTACCAGCAGCAGATATATGAACTAATGTTACAAAAGAGATGTATGCTCGCTATCTCAGGCTCTCAGCCTGACTGCCTGGCAAGGCATAAAGCTTTACTGCAAACGGTCGACTAAATCTGGTTTCTACATTTTTAGATAACATTAAGTCTCGTTTGGATTATCTTTCTGTTTCTGTACAGCCTGGGACAAATTCTTTTCAAGTTAAGATTGAAGATTGGCTAATGGGTACACAAGAACCTGCGGAGAGTAATATCTGCTGAAATGTGGTCCTTGGATCTATTTATTCACTTGATCGATGAGCACAGGACATGTTTTTAATGCATTCTTAACTCAACATGGGATCAACCTGGATTTTCCTCTGGAGCACTTTATTGACCAAAAATCAAACATTCAAAACATCAGTTTTATGAAATGATGAAATGATATAAAATCTTAAAAAAAATTGTTGTCAAGAAAAAAATGATGTACATTATCCTTCGTGTTAGAGGCTTTCCATGCCTTTGCCATGTTACTTAATACTTACTGCTTCACATTTTATTTTTTATTTTCAGGTTCTTTATTACCAGTCCTATTCTTGACATTACAATAGTTGGCCTTGACGTCGTGGACAATGACTCAAGTTCACATGGGCAACAGCCTCATTTCTTGAAAACGTACTTGAACCCCAGCTTGGACCTTGGCAGTACAGTTTTCCTACTGGGCCACAACAGAAGGGATTTTGCTGTTGGTGAGGGAAAGGTTGTAATAGCTACAGACAACCTTATAAAATTCTCAACTGATGAAGTCTTGTGGCATCCTGGATCTGCTGGGTTTGATATGCATGGAAATCTAGCTTTTATGGTCTGTGATCCCATGAAGATTGCACCCTCTACACCTAATGGGTATGCTTCTGCATCATCAACTGCGCTTCTTGCATCAAGAAAGGATGTACCCACACAGTTTGGGATCCCTATACCTGTAGTATGTGAATGGTTAAAACAACACTGGAATGGTAACTTAGAAGATGTTAGCAAGCCGATGATGACTCCTGCACGATTGACAACCTCCAGAGAACGAAGTGGGCGTTCTTCCCTTGGTCATCTTCGTTATATTAAGACCTCAGAGCGAGAGGGTGGTGATGTCCTGTCATCATTACAGATTCCACCAAGACCGACATGGCAGCATGGAGCATGCAGCTCAGCATCTGCAAAGATTTCACATGGTGACAGGGATTCTATTGGCTCACATTCTTTCCATGGGCAGCAGGAGATGACTTCAAAAATGTGCAAACCTAAGAAAGAGCAAGCTGATTCAATTATGGATGTTAGCCTTCCTTCTGGGCATTCAAAATCTATTCGCCTACCACTTCCCTTAAAGCAAATGATGCCTGATGAGAACAAGAACATGTCAAGCAGACAAGCTTTGCATGGAGCACATCCATCTAATTTGCAAATCAACTGTGGTGCTCTTCACAATGTTGCTTACCAGGAAAATTGCTGGAGTGAGGTGCAGTCCAGTTCATCCCCACTTGCAATATCCGAATTAGGAGATGAGAAGGACGGTTTTAGCAGCGGTGAGGAGACGATGTACTCAGCTGAAACAAGGGAAAGCAGGAACATTCCAAGTCCAAAGGAAAAGAAAACTGAAATGGTTGGTAGATCACAGAGTTTGGTGAACCATAGCAAATGGGACTCGCCTAAAAGTGTGGAATCGTCTAAAGGTTTCCCCTCAAAGTCGCACACCTTCATTCCTTTAAGGAAACCACATCTGCAGGCAGCAGCCATTTCACAGAAGAGCCAAGATTATTTCAGCCCGACTGTCTCCTCGAACATGAAGAAGAGGAACTTGTCGCAAACTCCCATGAAGCCCAGACAGCGTTCCCAAGTTACCTCAAAGTGGATAACCTGATGCGTTCACCTGACCCCAGAATCATAAGAGATAACATGTTTTGGCTTAGTTTCCATGCGGCACTTTATTTTTCTTTTCCTTTTATCTTTTTAGTTGCATTTTTGTAAATGTATTCTAGTCATGAACTACGCTCTACCCATTCTTTTTCAGGGTACCAAATTTTAGGAAAATGCTGTTCTTTACCCTGTAATTCTCTACTGAAGGGTTAAACAAATTGTCACTACGAAATACAGCGTTCATTCTCCTGGCAGCCAGTAGCTGTTCGGGACTTCTGCTCAAGTGTCATTTCTTAATTCTTACTGGCACAGTTGAGTCGCTAACAGTCATTGCAGGGGATAATTCACAGGAACGCATTGCCCATGGGGCCATGGTGGTGCTCATGAAGCTCTTTACCATTTGTTGAAGCGGGCCGCTCAGGGTTGTTTCTTTGAAGCATCACTGCAAAGTGAAAAACCTGAAGGAACGAAGGATATTCTCAATTCTGGAATCAATGCGCATTTTAGTTCATTGCAGTTTGCCAGTTTCGGTCCTGTTTCATGTCACGCTTCACTTTGATTTATCAGTTTCCTAGCCGCTCTGATGTTTTCCCCACCGCTTGATCGAAATCCGACGGACCTTGTCGTCGCAAAGGCTCTAGGAATGGAGACTCTCCCCGAAGTCCGAACCCGGTTCAGTTCTCTCGCCCACCCCTCGCCCGCCTCCACCGCGGCCGGCTCTAAACCCAACCTGGGATCTCCGATCGATCGGTGCCTCCTCTCCGGCGCAGCCTACGCCGCGGGACGGCCGGCGATCCGGTACCTCCGCCCGCCCCACTCTATCTCTCACCTCTTTCGCCGGGCGGCCGGACCGCCGGAGGGAGATCCGTTCTGGCCTCAGCACACTGACGTCTTGGATTCTCAGTGGAGGCAGAGGAATCCGCGGGCGATCGGCCGGGGGGAGATGCGGCAGCAGCGGGGCGGGGTCGGGGGTGGGAGGAGGGGGGACGAGCCGGGGCTCCTGACGAGGGCCGTCGACAAGGTGTTCCGCTTCGTCCGCCTCGCCGAGTTCGAGATCCTGTTCGTCCTCTTCTTCCTCGTCGCCTTCCTCCTCTTCAAGGACCTCGTAAGCAACCCTGCTTCTCTCCCCCCTGAATATTTCAGCTTCACCTGAAGGAGATTGAGTGAGATCGAGTAGGCTAATCCAGTGCCCAATTGCAATTGGCATGGAGCGTTTGGTCAAATTGGTACTGCATGGCCTTGATTGTTGAAGAGTACAGTAGTTCCATTTTGAATACGATTGTAGTTAGTGGTTGTCAAGGACTCTGCTGAAATCACAGAAAAGGTATGCGATGGTAGCTTAATGAATGAAGATACTCATCAATCAATCAATCAATCATCCATACGACTTAGAATTTCCCCTAGTGTAGATAATAATGGACAATGGTGGCATTTTTATCCATATTAGATCTTCTATACTATGTGGATGTTTGAGCGTTTGGTAGAAACCACTAGTTTTGACTGTGATTTGGCCATCGAGATAATTTGATTTCGAGACACCTTGAAGAGATTATTACGAAACCAGCTGAAATCATAGTTGTTATAGGAGCTCAGTTAACTAAAATACTCTCCTTCCCACAAGTTGGAATTTTCCGAGTTAATTGAATTGCTAGTGGAAAGCATTCCCAAAAACAGGCAGAATGCTAGTACTTTTTTTATCCATGCTAGGTCTTTTTGACATGTATTATGATGTTTGAATAGAAAACACCATTTGGAAACAGATATAATCGCCACATGTATTTCCATGGTTTGATCACTGACATTGTTTTGATTCCGAGGCCGAGCTATTACATCAACATGGCTTAGTAGCAAATCATGTTATTGCTTGATTTATTTACCTCAGCATACATGAATGCAGCATGGTCTTTCAGATTCTTTCATCTGGCATTATGGTTTTTCTTTGTCTTACACCGGTCATTGGATGAACTTTGATGCAGATGTCACGGCCTCAATACAACCAGATGTTTGTCAAGAAGCCTGATCTAGATGACCCCTGGCCTTAGAGAGTACTGTACCACAGATCGAATAATGTTCTTAGCTGTAGCTTGGTCTTTTCTTTGAGCTGTGTTGCCAGTACATTCTTCTTTGAAGCCACCGCTGGCCTTAGAGAGTACTGCAGATCGTATAATGTTCTTAGCTGTAGCTTTGGTCTTTTCTTTGAGCTGTGTTGCCAGTACATTCTTCTTTGAAGCCCCGTGTGTCCTTACCCTTTTTGGAGCCTTTTTTATGCCTACTTGAGTAGGAGTATTCTCTTGGGTGAGAACGGATATAATTAGCCAGCTATTTCCTTTACTGCAAGAGGAAATTTTCATGTCAAATTTGCTCTGCGGCGACACTGAGGCTGTCGCCAGCTGTCATTGTTCACGCTGTTTATGCTGTGTGAACCCCATTTTCGAAATGGATCTGGTGTACCATCTGACAGATGCATGCAGGAAGACAGGGATCTCACTGTGATGAAAAATCACTAATACTCCGTATCTGCTAGAGTGAAACAAGTTCAGTGTTGAGATTGCGGGTTTGATTAGATTCAGGGTATGTGAAAAAAAAAAATCTGTCGCTGTACTTTTTTTTCATGACAGGACTTTTTGGTTGAATTATCCATATGTGTATTCCTTTGACACCGTAATTAAGAATTGGAGCTGGTCTCTGCGGTGTCTTTATTGTTAGCAAATGTGGAACGACCGTTATTTCGTTCAGTCAGGTCAGTTGCAAGCACCAGCGCGAAAGAAAAGGGTACACCCTCGATAGCAGCTGGTGTGTCGTGCCGTGCGTGTACGAACCAACACCGTTACGTGAGATCTAACCTAACGGAAACGTCAGAGTAGCGCATAAACAATCTGTGCTGTGGTCTGTGGAGTAGTAGCAAGTTCGGCGGAAGTTGGCGTACGCCAACTCAGGTCAAGTGCTCGAGGCACTGAAAAAGGAACACATGCAAGAAATATCAGACGCAGTGCGACGATCCTTCGATGGAATAGCACTAGCACATCACTTGGTCTTTCAAAATTTCGTTAAAATTCCTCTGAAAAAAAAAAAGAGCCATTGCGTTTCTAAACCAAACCTGGAATTTGTCCCCAAAGAAATGGGACGGTGAGCGGCGGAGTGGGCAGTCGGCAGGCACTCGGACTCGGCGGCACGGGGCGCGTCCGGCGCGAATGGGCACGGCACGGCCGCACGGGAAGGGGAACGCGGGACGGGGGCAGCCACGCGGGTCAGCCGCCGGTCCTCTCCTCTCTAGTATTTAACTCCTCGGCGATCCCACGGCGCACGCGGGATGCCCGGCTGCCCCTCCTCCTCTCCGAGATCCCGCCCCCGCCGACACTCCCCGCCCAGGCTGCACGGATCTCGCCTCCCAGTCCCACTCCACCTGGTTGCAATGCATAGGCGCGCCGCCGCTCTCCTCCTCATCGTCGTCGTCCTCGCCCTCTCCACTTCCACCTCCGCCGCCGATCATCAGGTCAGCGTTTCTCACCGCCCGCTGACACACCCGTTCTTCGCCGGCCCGACCCGACCCGACCCGACCGACCCGGCTCCTCCTCCTCTTCCCGCCGCGAGGTTCTCACAATCTTTTTTTTTTTCTTTCCTCTCATCAGGTCGCCGATGGCGCCGCCACGAACGGCACCGGCGGCGGCCGCCTGGACCGCCGCACCAAGGTGAGCGACTACTTGCCTTGTGTTTGTACAAACGACCAGCGCGGTGGATCATCATGAAGATGGAAGCTGGCTAACCTCTGAAACGAACGCCCTCTGCCTTGTCAGATGTTCCTCCACACGGCGACGGCGCGCGGGGCCGCGGCGTAGCAGCCGGGGCTGGGGCTCTTCGACGCCTTCTTCGCCAGCCTGTCCATGATCCTCGTCAGCGAGGTGAGAGCGAGTTTGCTTTGCTTCCGCCGCGCGCGGGTGTGTGCGTGCGCTCTTCGATCGTGACCTGTCTCTGTCTCTGAATGTCCGTCCGTGTCTGTCTTCTCGGGTGAAGATCGGCGACGAGACGTTCATCATCGCGGCGCTGATGGCGATGCGGCACCCCAAGTCCACGGTGCTCTCCGGGGCGCTGTCTGCGCTCGTCGTTATGACAGTAGGTGAAACTCGGGCTTTTGCAGCTCGTTATGGCTCGTTGGGCTTAACCCAGCTGATCCTTGTGTGGTGTTGCCTTTTCCAGGTATTGTCAACCGGACTAGGCAGGATTGTTCCCAATTTGATATCAAGGAAGCACACTAACAGCGCGGCAACTGGTATGGCTTACCTAACCTGACTGAGACCCTCTTATCTGTATCCATAAAGCTACTCTGAGGTTAGAGTTGAGGCCCTGGAGGTTGGGTAATTAAGATCAATGTCTCAAAAGTACTGATGAACATATTAACAGCGGATCTGTTATGTGACCTGCAATCACCTGAACTGGTACACTAGATGTTACATATCTGCACTGCATGTAATGTGATCAAAGTTTGGATGTTAGATGCATCTTCTCCAAAGCCATTGCGTGTGAGACATACATCTTTCTACAATTTGTCATTGTTATGTAACTAAATTAATGTCTCATATAGTGTTTTCTTCCTAATTCAGTTGCATCTGAGCACATCAAATTTGGGACAAAAAAAAAAGAGCAAAACAAATAGTTACCTCAAGTGCACAACTATTTGCTGGATCACTCCCTTATCCAATGATGACTCTAATCATAAGAGAAATTCAAATTTTTGTTACTGGAAACAAGCAAGGACATTTGTTAATTGTCAACTAATGACCTTTCAAGGTCATATGCTATGGAGTACATCAGTATATGTATCATTTGCGCATGATTATTTTTCCCTATGATTTTAAAGATATTGTAGCAAACTTGATGTCATATCGGACTATCGGTTCTGCGGTATGTAGCACTACGTTCTGATATCTCCTCTTCTGTTGTTATGTGCTTCAGTCCTCTACTTGTTTTTTGGGCTACGGTTGCTGTACATTGCTTGGAGGTCAGATTCCAAGGCATCGCAGAAAAAGGAAATAGAAGAAGTATGTGGATTTTCTTATATCGAACCATTACTTTCTTTTCATATCCATAGTAAGCATCACTCATCTTTGCTAGATATAGCGTAAACTCATTTTAGGTCCATTGATGTTCGGGCCTTCCTGACCATGGACTATTCTATTAAACCAGTTACAGTGCCTATAAGATATATTTGCGCTTCAAAACGTAGCTGCTGCTGTCAGGACTAAATACAGAAACTCATTTTTCATAGTACACTCATTGGTTGTCACTTGTAAATGACCTATTACTCTTGTTCAGATTATATATCGGCAATTCCTTGTCATGTGCAGGTAGAGGAAAAGCTGGAAGCAGGTCAAGGGAAGTCCACATTTAGACGTGTTTTCTCAAGATTCTGCACTCCTATTTTCTTGGAGGTAATTTCCCTCCCTCCTCATTTTACACTTCCATATCTCAAAAACTTGCATTTACTGGCATCTGATTTTGTGGTAGATGGAGAAATCTTGTGCAATCCTTTTGCTTTTGTCAGAGGATGTACAATCCTTTCTACCTTGAATGTTTCATTTAACACTAGCTAATGTAATAAAGCAAATTACTGCTAATGCTGCAGCAATGCAATGTGTATTGCATGCTTTCTGTATGACTTATTGACTTTTGATTTCAGTCATTTGTGTTGACCTTCTTGGCGGAGTGGGGTGACCGAAGTCAGATAGCTACAATAGCGGTATGGCTCAATTCCCCCCTCTTCAAATTCAATTTCTAGCTGCCTTTTTGTTCATCCAATTTCATAACTAAACTTCAAGCATGGCCCTCCTGCAGCTTGCAACGCACAAAAACGCGATCGGTGTAGCTACGGGAGCAACCTTGGGGCACACCATATGCACGTCGTTCGCGGTGGTGGGCGGAAGCATGCTGGCCTCCAAGATATCCCAGGGCACGGTAGCAACCATTGGAGGCCTCCTCTTCCTTGGGTTCTCTCTTTCATCATATTTCTACCCACCATTGTAGCTGTTCCTTCCCTGGCCACCACCTTTGCTTCTGCTTCTGCTGCTGCTAGCGCCTATTTGTTTGTTGTTCAGCTTCAGCCACTCCGCAAGTCCCCATCCTCTGTGGCCTTCTTACCTTGCATTTACTGATTCGGTGATCCTTGCCCCGCGTACCAGTATACACAGATGTGTAGTAGTAGGGATACAATCACTATCAATACCAATGTATACTATACTAGTCACGGATTCAGAAAGAAAGAGCTATCCTGAATTCGTGATTGCCTTTCTTACATGAATTTGACATCATTTCTTCCTATCACTGTACTAATTCTGAATCTTGCCATGCGAGCCACATTCAATTAGGTAATCTGTATCATTTTTCTATATAAGTACCATGTATCTACACATAGTGTGTTACCAATGGTGGCAATAATCTCCTTGCTAATAGTTGAACCACCACCGCCACCGGCCGATGATCTTGCCGACGTACGGGTGGTGGTGCGGCTTTTTCCGGCACATAGTGGGGAACACCCCGAGCACGTGCTGGCACTCCCTGAGCAACAGGTCCCCGATCAGCGTCTTCTGCTGCCCGTGCCGCGAGTCGGCCGGCGGGACCTGCGGTGGCAGAGCAGCCGGAGCCGGAGCCGGAGCCGGAGCTGGTGCCATAGCCGGACCTGGACCTAGACCTGGCGCGGGCGCTGGGGCCGGCACCCCCGTCACCTTCTCCACGGTGTTGGGGATGCCGCTGTGGCCGCTACGCTTCCCGGTGACCAGGAACATGTGGCCGTCCTGGAACAGGTAGCGGCAGCCGCCATTGTCGACGCGACACTGTAGCGCCCAGGTGGCGCTGCTGTTGAAGACGACCACGTCCTGGAGGAAGTTGCCCATGTACCCCCACTTGCAGAAGATGACGTAGGGGTCGGCCTGCGGCTGGAAGAAGGCCTGTTGCGGCTTGTAGGGGTCGAGGATGAAGTAGTGGAAGTACTCCCAATTGCCGGAGAAGTCGGCGCGGCAGCTCAGGATCATCTGCCCGCCGGTCATCGTGCTCAGCATCGACACCGAGTGGTTCTGCCCCGGCGGGGCCGGCTCCGAGCCACGCTCCGACGCGTGCGGGGACAGCATGCCCACGATGATCACCACCGACGGGATCGCCACGAACACGAACGGGATCGAGATGATGGTCAGCTTGCGGAGCAGGTCCTTCTTCTTCTCCTCCATTGATTCGTTTCGTTCGCACTCGCTGCACCTTCTTGCTCTTCCTTTCGTCGTCCTCTACGCGAAATATAGGGATGATTACCCTGTGTAAAAAAATGATGAGATACGTCATTGTCCACGCTTACGTTGCGATGCTTATATATATTTAGAACAATTCTGCTCTATCTATTTCCTATTTAGGGCGTGTGTCCTTGACAAAGACAGCTAGCTGGATATGTTAGAAACCAATGAACGAAATTAAATGGTGTATTAGCAACTTTACGATAGACCGAAGATATGATTTTACTACGCGAAATGACCCCAAATTGCATTCAAAGAAACATCAGGCAGATGCAAAAAGGTGAGGTACATTTGCTCGAAGAAGATACAAGAGAAAAGAAGCGAGGTATAAAATGCATAACGGATACATAAAAATCCAAGAGCACGGGGATTGAAGACCAGAAATGTGATGCGCTACCTACTTACCTTTAGAGACTTGTCCGCATTTTACAAGAATCTCACAGCAAACGACTCAATCTCCACATGAATCCAGAAAAACAACCACACATCCTAAGTGGAAACATCAACCAATCGGATGGCCTTTCGAAATCACAAAATGTATGTTTTTGCATAGAGGTAGAGGGCCAGGGGCTCGAAGGAGCGATGGAGGCGAGGAATGGGCAGAAGGCAGAGGTCCACCATGCCGTCTCCGCGCGGCCACGACGGATGCGCATGCGTTACATATGAGCCTATTCTGGTGTTGTCCGTTCATGACACCAATTTGAGGTGTTTATTATTAGAGAGGATGTTTTATTTGTTTCTCAGTACTTTGCTAGCATTTGGATTTATTATATTGCAAAATCCTCTACCCCAAATTATAAGTCTTTATGGACTTTTAAATATGACATCCCACCATTCGTCTTATTCAAAAAAAATAAGTATAGATGCTTAAAAACATAAGCCATGTTTAAAATACTTATGATGATAAATCAAAGCAAAACAAACTAAGTGATATTTAAGAAAAAAATTGAATAATACATATGGTTAGATGTTGGCTTTAAAAATTAACGTCTACTTATAATTTAGGATAGATAAGAGTACTTGGCAATTAGTGTGTCAACAATAACTCTACCAACACTTATTGTAGAATGACATTTTGCTCCAAGTTCCCAAATAGGTGAAGTCTGGATGCAATTTTTTTTTTTTTGAAATAGAAGCAGGAGCACTACTAATTCATTTAAGAAGGAAAAGCAAGCAGTTCAAACAGAGTTCTTATTACATAAAAGGGTTAAACTCAACACGAAATAAACGCTGCAGGGAACAGCTAGAGACCGAGTACAGAATAACATAAGCAAGGTTGTTCACACGCTGCCTTCCTCAGGGCCATCTCATCCTTGGCCAACAAGAACACCACTGAAGCAGAAGTCGTTTTTGCCAATGAAAATGCACATGTTCCTTTCCTTCCAGATATTCCACACGACATCAGTCGCCCATTTCTTAACCAAAGAAGTCCTCTCATCACCAACAAAGGTGGCAACACTATACTAGAGTTTGAAGAAACCCCTTTGACAGTGCTACCAACGCTTTGTGAAGGACCGCGGCGAGGGGCTGCTAGCTGCACGCCACTCCTGCGCCAGCATTAACCTCGACCTGGAGAAACTGGATGATGACAAGGGCGGCAAGTGCGCGGCCAGCTTCGGCCAGGTCGTCGCGAAGCACCGCGGCGAGGGGGCACTGGCCGCACGCCACTCCTTCTCCGCCATCGGCCTCAACCTAGAGGAGTTGGATGGCGAGGGGTGGCGCCAACGACGCTCAGCTCCTCGAGAGGGGGTGACGCCGACGACACTCAACTCCTTGGTTATTGATGTTGTCTCCCTCGTCTTGGCATGAGCTGGCAACCATTGACCGGCACCGCTTCATTCTACTCGGAAGAGATTGACAATCCGCAATGCAACCCCCTCTACTTCCTCAGCACTATGTATCCACCGCCTCCGACCTCGGACACTCTTCGTCGCGCGGTGATTATTCAGCCAAAGGATGTATCCACAGACAATGGGAGCCCCGGCCCCCTAAGCCCCCAACAATATGTATACATCAACACACGCTAAGAAGAAGGGAATGTGAATAATTAGAAGAGAAATGAGTAAAAAAGAGAAAGATAACGAAATGAGCACCTCCTAAATCTAAATCCTAGATCTGCCACTGGCCATCATCTAGGATACACTCATGTGACTCAGTCCGCGCTAGGCGAATCATTCATCAAGTTCCCTTCCCGTTTGCCTCCGCATCGCAGGTACTCCTACCATCGATTGGCTTTTTTCTATAGACTATGGTGCCGGAGAATCAGCGGTGGATTCCGGAGAATCAGCAGATCATTGAGTTCTTGAGAGTCATTGTGCCCATACTGGGCATACAGTTCATCGTGTCACATGGCAGTTTATCTGTCCTAATAATGCTCGAGTTAAACAAATATGTTTTTTTACCGTACATGGTCTTAGCCCGTTAGTTTTGCACCGTCGATAAATTTTGGATAAGTTCATCCAACGAATAATTTTTAATCTTTTATTGAAGGCCCACATAACAGATAGGGCCCACACGATGCCGTGGCAGAACGCACGGCAAAACGCATTCCTGCCGTTTAATTAGCTGATATTCGTAACCACCTTCATGCACTTTTTTCACCGTTTTTCCTACCCAACCCCCAAGATCCCGCCCCACGATCTAATCGGATATTCAGAATACAACTTACACATCCTGCAGCCCAATAATTGTACAGATTTAGCTCCATTAAAACCCAATTAGATACAACGGCGCTCCATATAAGCAAATACATCTAATTTAGTACCAAACCGCCATTACAAATCTAAATAAACTTGCTCATAAACTTTCATTAAACTCGTGGAGCACCAAGATGAGCTCGACAAAGAGATGCAGAAGCATACATGAAACCAACGGGACGGATCCTGAACCGTTTGTAAATAGTTATCATCCTTACGAGAAAGGACTAAAAAGAATATCGGAGATATGAGAGAAGCTCATCCTAAAAAAGAGGGAAGGAATCAAGTAGCGAGCAGGAACCGAGCCTGTGCCCAGACGGCTTGTGTGCATAGAAAAAAAGAAATGACCGGATCATTGCTGGAGGAATCAAGAAGCGAGCTTTGTGAAAAAAAATTGGAGATCGAAAGCTTTGTGATCTCATCCTAAAAAAAGGAAAGCTTTGTGAAAAATAATCAAGAAAAAAAATTGGAGATCGAAAGCTTTGTGATCTCATCTCATCCTAAAAAAGAGGAAAGCTTTGTGAAAAATAATCAAGTACTCATCCAAAAAAGAGGGAGTAAGAACCGAGCCTGTGCTCAGGCGCGGCTTGTGTGCATAGAAAGAAAAAAAATCAAGGACAGGTTGTGTGTGTTGCAGAAATTATATGTGCGAGCTTTGTGTGCTCAGAGGGAACCTAAGGAATCAAGTACTCATCCCAAAAAATGAGGCTGTGTGTGAACGTTTTTTTTTTACAGAAAAACAACAATAGATAAAAAAGAGACATTGCTAACTCATGAAGGATGACCGGATCGAGCATGCACGCGCCCGCTGATAATCTAGGGGAATCCTTCCTCCATGCTGGCTAAATTCGGCTCGTCGCTGGATTTGGTGGTGCGATAGAGATGAGGGTCTGCGAGAAAGAAGAAAGAATGTGTAGCAGCCGCTAGCTCCAGAGAGGGGAAAGGAGAACTGCCTCGTGGACCCCAAACTTCATTCTCCACCGCTCACAAAGGCATGATGAGTTCCACGAGGCAGGTGACTAGACAGGTGTGCGCACTCTCCTGAAGCAAAAAACGATACATATACTATCTCCAAATGACGCGTGTACCACCATGAGACAAATAAATTATTCCCAATAGAAGTTTTATTTGCATTCCATTCTCACTAAATCCATCGACACAAGCAACATGGCATCATGATATGGCGGTATATCTACGAGGAGAAAGAATAAGAGATTCATAGAAAGAGAGTGTTTCATCTAAAATGAAACTCAAGATATACATGTGCCTAGATCAAATTTGATGTGGCAGTCTTAGTAACTGTGCAATTAAACCTCCATTGAGAATGGCCTAACAGCTATGTTCCAATGTATCATCAATTCTATAAAGCGCGAGTTTAGCCAAAACTAATTTTCACTCAACAGGATTTTACCCACCTGGACCCTTAGACCTACCGCGTCCCCACAACAAAGCCATCGGGCCCACCCATAACCGAGTTACACGCCGGAACGAAGCTAGAACACGAGTTCCTGCCGTGCAAATCGTCAGGCGCTGGGCTTCCTCTCCAAATCTTTTTTACCAGGATTCATACCCGCTTGGCCAGATCTCGCCCGTCATCAAACCAATAGCACGAAGATTCAACCCATTTAGATCCCGCCACAGCCCAATAAAAATTAAAGAAGTCACATGCATATATGCATGCATTAACAAAGGTACAGTTTAACTTTGTTCCCAAATCGCGAAACCAGAAATAAACAAATATGGTCATAATCATTGCTCGTGTTTTGTTCTCGTCATGGATCCACATTCACAAGAACAGAGCAGAAATCGGCCGGCGGTGGCGGCCAGGCGGAGGCGCGACTGGCCGGAGAAGGCAGCGGCAGGCCAGATCCTAGCCGCCCGTGAGACGGGGAGGACGGAGCAGCACGTGCCGGTGTCGAGGCGGGCCGGTTGGGTCGCTCGGGCTGCCGGAGGCACTGGGAGGAGGTGCGCCGGGGCGGGTCCGGCGGGAGGAGAAGGCGCCGACCCGGATCTCCTTAGGGGAGGGAGAGGGGAGGAGGTACCGGGGTGCGACGCGGCGACAAGGAAAGACAACTATTAGTTAAAAATAATTACCAATAAAACAACAACATAAACCTTTTCATAAATTCAAATGCACCAACCTTTTGTGCAATTATTAAAAACTAAACAAACACATCAAATAAACGTTAAAATAACCTAAATTCATTTGTTACTCAACGTTAACTAAATAGATACAGACAAAAAAAACTACCAAAACATTCAAATTGAAAACTAAACAAACACATCAAATAAACGTTAAAATAACCTAAATTCATTCATTCCTCAACGTTAACTAAATAGATACAGACATAAATTAAAATTCCACGTGGCCACATGCGGGACGCACGTGCATTTTTACTAGTTGTAAAAGCCTGAGAAGCCTATATGTCTACACTCCAGCCAATGGTCTTTGGATGAAACTACCAAGTCAAAGAGTTCGCTCTCAGCGGCAGCATTGTATCTGTCATCCATTACACCACATGCTCGGCCAGAGGGGCAGTCTACTTCAAGGCTGTGATCCTTGCACGATGCCGTACCCGGAGAGTCGTGGTACTCGTCTTCACTTATGATTCGGGGAGATGGGAGAGACGCTATTGGAATGCATGGCGCTGCCCAGTGCCTTGCCGCAATCTCTTCGGCCATCCATGCGCGCCAGCGCTTCTACTGGCTCACTGATGATGAGCTTGAATAAGAATGTTGAAATCATGTGATGTATCTACTCTTTATTACCGTTTAGAAACAGTCTAAAGGTAGTGTAAAAATGAATAAGTCTATGGTTTATGCTACAGACTAGCAAGTGACCATTTGCCTATATGGTTAATAGCGTTATTAGCTACTATATACGTATTATATCCATTATTGTTTCATCATTAGAAACTTTCATATTTGTTGTAGTGCACATTCTTCACCACCAAATTTAGTTTATGGTTTGCATTATCTTATGTTAGCTTCTTTTTACCTAGAATTGGAAAGACCCATGTACTATGTGTTGGGTTCTACTTGGGCGAGCAAATTTTGGTGACAAAGGCTTCGAAACGACGAAGCCTTCACCGGGAGAGAAAATATGGACGAAGGTTAAAACATAAACGAAGGTTGGAAGCGTAATTTACCAATTACCGAACCGTTACAGCCTACCCCCATGCCCTAGCTCTCAGGGTCATATTTATAGAATGTGGTTATTTACTTATTTTTCCGTTAAGAACTCTAGAATCACAGATAGATCATCGCTAACACGGGCCAGCCATTTCATGGGTTAGGCCTTCGAGGGGCTAGGCCTGCTTCCCCCAATAGTAGCCCCTCAGCTATTTCATTGGGATTACATCACGACGGATGAGCTGCGAATAAAAAAAAAGACCTAGCCTATGCACTGGAAAATTTAGGACGTATTCACTAATGTGTTTAGCTTTCCGTGAAAATTTTAATTTGGGTAAATCTGCATTGTCTGCAAGATGATTTTAAATTTACACCTTGAAGTTTGCAACAAGTTTTTTTTTGGTGTTGCTTAAATGAGCGAGGTTTGACAATCAATTGTCTCATCATCCGCTTGATGACTGAAGACGACTTTTCATTCTCTGGCAGAAACACGCTCGACGCGATTTCTCATCCATGCCTAGTATACCAGAATAGCTTAGTTTTGAATGTGATCCATGCTGACATACTGACTAAAGCAAAATAACGGGAAAGGTCCAAAATAATGTGTGGACAGATGAAATTGTCATAGTTATGAAGTAAATTTACGTTTTCCATAGTGATTTCCTAATAAAATTACATCCAAGCACGTCAAAATTGGGACAGAGAAATGCATAATATAAAAACAGTGAGTACAATTATTTCCTGGATCACTCCCTCATCCAATGATATGATTCTAATAAAGAGAAATTCAAAATTCAGTTAGGGGCTGTTTGGATCTCTTGAATTGGAATTTCATTACAATAACTACTTGTTCCTCACTAATATGGAAAGAGAAGAGATACTTTGAGAGCCTTGGGGAAGGAGAGAAAGGAGGTATGAGTCCACAAATTTATGATATAATTCCAAACAATTCATCAGTGGACGAGAAGGATCACTTTATCTTGGATTAATACATATGTGGAATGATGGATTCCAATCCAGATGCATCATTAGCTCAAATATTTAGTCAGATTTTAATTCTCCTAAATTCTTAGTAGCCAAACAGGGCAAGTGGAAACGTGCGATAACATTTGTTGATTGCCGATCAATGGCCTTCCTAGGTTACATGCTATCTATAACAGTATATGTATCATTTGCACATGATATTTTTTATGATTTTTACATATGTATAATAGAAGGTGATATCTGTTTTGTAGTATGTAGTAGTACGTTTTGGTATCTCCTCTTTTGTTATTTCGTGCTTGAGTCCTTGGAGGTCAGTTCCAAGGCCTCACAGAAAAAAGAAATATAGGAAACATACGGATTTTCTTACATTGAATCATTACTTTCCTTCCATTTCTAAAGTAACCATCACCCATCTTCGCTAGTATGTATTAAGATTATTCCATTGTTTACACAGCATCTCATTGTTCAGAAGCAGGGCAAGGGAAATCCACCTTGCCTGCGCCTTCCCTGTCCCCTTGCTGCTGCTCTTGCTTGCACCTATTTGTTTGTTGTTCAGCTTCAGCCACTTCTCGCTTTGGCCAGCATCCTCATCTGATACAGCGATCCCTGCTCCGCGGTATAGTTTTTTTTTTTTCTGTACCAGTATACATAGATATGTATAGTAGTAGTAGCAGGGATTCAGAAAGAAAGAAACAGAAGAGGTATCCTAAATTCATTCTTGATTGCCTTTCTTACATGATCTTGACAGCATTTCCTCCTATCACTGTACTAATTCTGAATCTTGCCATGCGAGCAACACCCAATTAGGTAATCTGTACCATTTCTGAATCTCGCCATGCGAGCAACACTCAGTTATGTAATCTCTATCATTTCTGAATTTGCATGCGTGCAACACTCAATTAGGTAATCTGTATCTTTTTTTGGAACTAATCTGTATCTACGCATCGTGTCCCTGTTATCTGCCTGGTCGACTGCTTGGCAGCCACGAGTATTATCGATGATGGCAATCTGTTTGCCATCGGCCGGTGATCTTGCCGACTCTGGGGGCGCCGCTGCTGTGGGAGTGGAAGGCCCCCATGTTGCGAAGCGAACACGGTTTGGCCCATCTTGGAAAACCAGCTCAGCCCCCTTTTTCCTCAACGGGCCCGCCCAACTCTGCAGCCCAATAACGCGGCCCACAGTCTCACCAACAAAACCCCCACCTACCCCCAGAGAAAGCAGCGCGAAATCATTCGCTCCTCTGCCACCCTCCCGCTCTGAACCCCTCCGATTCCCTCGCGGCGAGCCGGCGAGTGCCTCGCCGCCGCCCGGCCGACACCGAGCTCCCTTGCTGTCCTCGGGTCTTCCGGTAAGCTTTTCTCCCCCCGGCTTCCTTCTCCGGTTCTGTTCTTCGTCTCGCCTCTCGGATTGGTGCTTTGCCGGTTCTGAATTCGGGTACCTGCTGAGTCGGTGCCCGCGCGCCGTTCTTGACCCCGCCAGAGTGGTTTCCGTTTCGCGCGTTGACATTTGTTGGTTCGATCCCTCCTGGCCCATCGGTTCTCGGCAGCTGTTCTTGATCCTCGTCAAAACGGTCCCGATTTCGGTTGCTCTCTATCGAAATTGCTGCCCTCTGTTTTCCCGCCATTTTGCTCTAATTGGTTCGTCCCGAGTCCGTACGATTCTTGGCGGCGGCTTACCTTGTTGGTTTTCTTGGGGGTCATCCGCATCCCGCAGCGTCCTTGCTTGCTTGGTGGTTTGGGGTTCAATGGATTAACGCAACTCTTATTGTATTGTGGTTCTTTTGCTACAGGCGCGATGGGGAAGAAGACGCCGCAGAAGGGGGAGGCGGAGGGGAGCCCGAGAAAGAAAGCTCCGCGGCAGGCTCTGGCTGCTTCTCCTCCTGCGGAAGCAGCGGCGGCGCAGGAGGTGAGCGATCCGATGGAGGAAGAGGCGGCGGAGGGGACCAGCGGCAGCAACCGGTGCGACCACCGCCTCACCGACAGTGCTCGCATGAAGCTGATTTCGTCGCTGCTATCCGTGGACGCCGGGAGGTGCGTGGGTTGCCGGCTCGAGGACGCGGCAGGGCTCAAGAAGGCCCGGCCCGAGAAGATGAGCATCTTGATGTGCCTGCAATGCGGCCAGCATTTCTGCTGTGGGGTTGGGGGAATTGGCTACCCGTTTGGGCACTCTCGGGCGCACGCCTCGAAGAGTCAGCACTTGGTTGCAGCTCTGTACGATGATGCAGCAAGAGGATACTGCTTCAAGTGTGACGCTGAGGTGGGGATGCCTGTCGAATACGAGGTAGATGGCTATGTGATTGGGCTTGATGTGATAAGCGATGCTGTCAGTTTGTTTGAAGGCGAAGTGCGTCGCTGTATCATCCGGCAGAAGGTGCACGAGCTGCGTACTGGTAAAGCTTTCCCCCGCGCATTTCGCTTCCCGTCTTTTCTTTTTTGTGGCTCCATGGTTTTGCTTCTTGAATTTGCATTGCCGTTCTTGAGGTCCGCGCCATAATGTTTGTCGATTCCGTGTCTTCTGATGTTCTTCACACCCCTGTCCTTCCTTGGCACAATCACTGGTCCGCACAGTTCTTGGTAGCGGTTTCTTGAATCTTAATCATTGCCGAAGTGTTCGATTTCTCGTATTCTTGGTGGAGGTTTTTGCCCACTTCTCTGGCTTTCCTGGATCATCCGTATTCTTAGGGCTCTTCTTTCTTGTGATTCCTTTTGTTCCAGGTGTGAGGCCGAGGCGGTGCAAACATGTCCCCCCTAACAGATTTTGGGCGGGTTCGAGTGAGGCGTTAGGGGACTGTGAAAATTGCGGGCGCACGGAGGGCGGCAGCAAAATCTTGTTATGCCTGGGATGCGGCTCGCAATTCTGCTCTGGGCACGCTCAGGAGCACGCTAAGCAGAACAAGCATTGGTTTGCTGTGCTGCTCAAAAATCCGGAAGTTGGATTCTGCTTCAAGTGTGACGCTGAGGTTGATGTCGATTCAGGCGAAATTCAGGCAGAAGGTGCATCTGGGCTGGAGTGGGAGCTATATGATAAGTGCTATCACATGCCCAGTGACGGAACTTACAAGTCGATTGTGAGTTCGTTGCTGCTATTGGACGCAGCAGGGACCAAGTGCCAGGGTTGCCAGAGTAAGGATCAGCCCGTGGGTAGCTTTATCTTTGTGTGCCTGAAATGTGGCCGGCGATCATGTGGGGATGCGAACAGTTATCTTCCAACTGGGCATGTTCGGGATCACGCCAAGCAGGAGCGGCATTGGGTTTTTGTGATGTTCAATGATCTAGAAACTGGGTTCTGCTACATGTGTGGAATTAGTGCGCTTATGTATTCAGATTCAGATTCAAATTCAGATTCAGAGGAAATGGATTCAGAGGAGGAAGGCTATGCTATCAGAGGGATACCAAATGTCGCAAACACATGCTACATGAATGCAATTCTGCAGTGCCTCCTTGTGCTTGATAAACTGCGGGCAAGGATGTTAACACCGGATGGCAAGGGTCTCCTTGCCTCAGCACTCACTGAGCTTTTTGAGGGGACAAGTACTGCGGGAGACTTGCTGGATCCACAGAAAATCTTGACATGCATACGCATGCTTGATCAGAGGTTCAATGGCAGCTATATGCATGACAGCTTTGAATTGCTTTCTTCCCTGCGCGATAGTTTGAATGAAGAGGAGATGACATATAAGATTCTTGAAAAGCAAATAGGTGCTCCTACATTTATCAATTCCATTTTTGGGTTTGAGCTTTCTGATACATTATCCTGCAAATGTTCATCTAAATCGACTACCCACTCTTTCGTCTATGATCTGCCGCTGTCAATAGCATCAAACAGGCATCCATCCAAAAGTGTTGTATCACCACAAACAAGTGACAGTCCCAAATCTCGACAGAAGAAGATTACTCTTCAATTGTTTCCAGTAAATGAACAGAGTAACGTGGAAAAGATGCAAACAGTTGCTGAAAGTGGTGATTCTCGTATTCTTGGCTCAAAATCAAAAGAGGTGATTGTGGAGGGAACACTTAAACATTCGGAAGTTGGTGAGTTTATGTGCGCTCCTGCACTTATTCACAAGCCTAGACTGCAGATGTGGGGGTGTCCTAGAGAAGTAGCTTCCTAGGTCATATACACTTTTGAGGATTGAAAATGAGGGAACTATGCAACACTCTGAAACTGCTGTTCTGATTTGTTATATTGGTCAAGATAAGAAAAAAGGTTTCACTTTTTGGGATAGGTGTCCTAACTTACAAAATGGACAAAACTGTTAAAGGGCCTTTTGCACACATGGACAGAAGAAATTTCAGGAAAACATCAGGATGTGTACACAAATGTGAGCAGAATGTTTCAACAGAAATAACATGGCAATGCTGTTTGTTTATTTGTTTAGCTAGCTAAAATTACTGCTGGAATACAGCTTGGGACGTTGAATCCTTGTTTTTGTATAATGTTTTTTTCTCAAATGGTTGCATTAACTTAACCATGAGCGGGGATTCTTGAAAAGAAAACTACTTCGTATGTGGAGGATAAAGATCCTAAAATTATGTAGATGACAGTTGCTGGTTGCATGATGTTGATACTGCAGATAAATTAAATACTATATGCTTGGTTCTGCAGATTCTATTGAACCGCAATATATATGTCAAAGCAAGGACGCTGTACAGGATCCGTTGCAGACTCAGAAGGTCTCAAGTATTGAATTTCCGCAGAGGATCATCGATGTGCCAGTGAAGTCTGTCAGTTCTCTTCCTCGTAACGTGTCTGATGTTAAAGTTGAGGAGATGGATGAGATGACAGCAGATTCAATAGTATCAATTGAGGACTGCCTATCACTGTTTTCTGAACAACGGACAGAATGGCGCTGCGAAAAATGTGTCAATGAGCAGAAAGATGAGGCTGGAGATGCTATTCAAACACGTCTTTTTAACAAGCTGCCGCTTGTACTAACTCTTCAGCTTCAGAGAGCCATCATGGGGCACGGTTTTGAAGGTAAAAGAAGTGAGCTTGTGAGATTTAAGGAATATCTTGATGTGGAGCAATTCATGGACCCCAGGTACTGAGAGTTCTTTACAATACTTTATTATACATCTGTAGCGTTATTAGTTCTAACAAGTTTAAAGGTTTCGATTGCATAAGCTTTTTATTTAGTTAATTCCTAGTTTCCTACTGTACTAGTTTTAACTATACTGGCACTATTGGTCAATGACTTGTTTATGTTTATACATATTCAGTGTTCTCATTTGTGATCATGTGGACTTGTAGCATTAGATTTTTCTTTTTCAAATCAAGTAGTAGAGGTAGAGTATGGTGTTTTCCTGGAAATTTGGATATTTTTCCTCACTTGCATAGAAGTGATTTAGGTCAATTCAACTCATCTTTATCTCTGCAGATAAACCAATGGTATAGATAATAAAAGAAGGCAGAGCCAGACCAATGGCTCTAATAATTGTCTAGGAAACATTTGCATTCAGCAATGCTATAGGTAATAAAAGAAGGCAGGCAGAGAGCCAGACCATCAGTGAGTAGTCCGTTTCGGGTCCGGGACTGAGAACCCGTGGTTTCTTGTATGACTCCATTTAATTCTCCTTTTAACAAAGATGTGCAGCTCTCCTGCGTGTTCAACAAAAAAAGAAGGCAGAGCCTTGTAAATAATTTATTATATTCCCTACAGAACTGCAACAGGATAATAGTAAAATGAGCCCGCATATTTCAGTTGTGCATAAGGGAACAAGTTTTATATCTAGAAAACTGCAGCAGAATCGAATGGTCTCTGAGAAGAAAAATGCCATGCAACAAGGGTTCGTATGGTTACTGGTGTCTTGTCTGATTTAAAATGCATGGTTCTTTCATAAACGAGGGGAATGGGCCACTGGCATATGGCACTTCTGTGTCACACTATTTGGAACTTGGAACCATGTGAAGGAACTGTATAAATGCCATCGATAACATGTCTAAAAAGGTGTATTTGCTGGAACCTGTGCAGCTCCTTCTCTAGAAATTTTCAAAATCCATACTGTTTTTTTTAGATTTCTCTTGAACTACCTTTTTCTCTCTCAAGGATATGCAGGAGAGCTGTGTATCTTTGTAGTTATTTTCTACAGTATGTTTTTTTACCAGAATCATGTTTAATTTACCTGCTGTAATATTGTCTTTGATTGGGAAACGCTTCAGTGAATCAGTTTTATTTGAGTTTGTTTGTACAACAGAGCTGATCACATTTGAATATGATCTGAATGCACACACAGGTTATCTGTTATAAACCCAATTCACTGCCACACTGTATCGATTACTTCTTCACTGTAATGGATTCACCATATCTAAGAGCTCATTATTTCTTTATCTGTACTTTATGCCTAACCTAGCGGCATTCCTCTTTGTTGGAAAGTTGGCTGTTAGATGTAGGTCTGACTTCTGGTGTTGGTATTTCAAAGATAATAAACCTGGTATTTTGTAATGATTATAGAGCCCCCTTTATTTGTGAAAATCTTCATTGTCAGATGATTAATCACTTGAGAATGATCATGGGTGTTTAACCGAGATGTTTCTTGGTGACAATGATGCGTTACAAGGATATATGGCCAAGGAAGGCATGGCATTTTCATAGCAAGTTACAATAATGTGTAGTCATATATTTGGTTTAATTCCGTTTTTGTTTTCTCCAATATTCAGCTCTGTGGACAAAGATAATTCCCTCTATCGTCTAGCTGGTGTTGTAGAGCACCGGGGAACTGACTCCTTGAAGGTAGGACATTATGTTGCTTACGTGAGAGCAAGAAAGCTTGGAAATCAACAGCAGCAGAGCAGCTGCTCTTCATCATGGTTTTGTGCTGACGACCGTAACATCAGTCAAGTCAATCTAAAAGAAGTTCTCAAGCGCGAGGCCTATATTCTTTTCTATGAGAGGATGGAAGGCTAAGACATGCCTGGCATAAATCTGGCAACACATGAAAACAATAGCAGCTATAGAATAAGCAGATGAGTGAGATTAGGTAGCCTTATTTGGACTGCCAATAATTCAGTTAGTGACTTCGTGTACATGTTAGGTTCTTGATGATGAAGCCCATTTTTGTCAGAGGGCTTCAAATTTACTGTAACTTGTACAAAACTGGAGGTTTTTTGGCTGATCTGGTCAGAGTTATTCATATCCCATTGTCTTTGCCTTTTAGGATCAAATTGTATGAGTAAGATTAGCACAGCCCTTCTCTGGACAGCCAAGGATTCAGTCAGTGTATAAATAGTATACAACCTGATCACTTAGTATACAACCTGATCTCACCACCTTAACGTACATTTATGGGCCCTCTTAGAAATAAGAATCTTTCTGAGACTAAAGTCTACGTCAATCACTTAGTATTTGAATCCTCTTGGTGAGGATCCATATATGGCCCGTACGTTGTAAATGAGCATTTTCCAGGCATTAGGGGGAGAATTATGTACCAATATAATACTAGAAAATTAACCGAAACTATCTCAGGCTCGGGATTATGTACTCTGAACTTTGCATTCAGAAAATTATAGTTTGCAAAACATTGCAAACTAATCTGCCATATGCATTTACTTATTACAAGGGCATAATGGAGTCTTTTATTCCAGCTAGAAATATGTCTGAAAGAGTGGAGGTACCAAATGAAACCACTCTTACTCCCGCCAATGCTAAGAGGGGGAGAAGAAGGCATCTCAGCAGGATTAATCTGTTTTAGGGCAGAGAAAGACAGTGAATGCACATCAATCTGAAATTGATGAGCCCCTAGATGGACTTGATCCATGAACCCTCTTCGAATGCGCGCATGGTCGAACATGAGATATCGGAAAGCCCTATTATGGTGATTGGGAATCCACCATAGATTAATGGCATGTATATATATATATATATATGAGATTTAATTAATTGGAGAATAATATATTTTAAGCTACATGTGTCGACACAAATTGCTCTGATTAAATTGAGTACAATATTCCATCCAGCGAATAAGACCATGGCAGGGTGTCCCCAACACTCGTTCTGGATTTTCGGAATGTTGCAATACAACAGAGTTAGCTTTGTTCACTAATAGGTATAGGCTTGCATGCTGATACCCCAAAACTTTTCCGCCCAAAATTAGCCTTCGGAAAAAAAAGGTAATGAGATATGAGCAAAGCTAGTAGCATAGGGCTTTAACCCAACAGCCCAACCAATTCTCCCTGGCTTAGAGATTTTGAACAAGAAGCTCATCCAAACCCTTTACTAATAAGATGAATAATTTTCGATAACTATTGGCAATACAAAATCATCTATACATGCAGTTGATAGATGTAGTGACGACAAATGCATCATGGGTCACTAGATGTTAAACCTTCATACATAAATATGCAACATATAAAGTGTAGTGCTAATAAAATCATTGTTTGGCTTAAAAGCATTTAAGTCGAGGAAGGTACAATCGACTTAGTGAACTCTTTCTTGAGAAGGGTACACAAAGATTACTGCAACATATGTGGGTGTTTATCTAGAAGTTTTTGATTGGACTTTATGCTCCCCTAATGATTGGTCAATAAAATTGATATCATTAGTGATGAACACTATTAAATAACACATAGTAATCTAAAGACGGAGTATACAATAGGGCATATGAATTTATAATCCAATACTATTTGAACAATTGTGTTCAAAAAGTTGTCTAAATCCAGAAAATATTGATATAACTCAATATAGATAAGTCATAACCATCTAAAGTCATTTTGTTTGTCAGATCTCTGATTAATGTTAGAGGACCCTTTTTAGACATTAACGGGAAGATGGAGAAAAGATATAGAAATTTATGTTCCATATATCAATAACTTTTTATATGCTTACATATCTTGCAAATAGTACCTAGCCAGGCATGGCAATTACAATGAATCTACTTGCAAAGGTATAGCATTGCTCCTACCAAATGATATTGGTTAGGGTTAAGGGATATCTTCAAGATATCTCAAGGCATAGAATGTTTTTGGTATCTTTTACTAAAGAAACTGATATTCGACTTTGACTGGATAGATCTTGGTATCTTATATAAAAGAAACCGAGATTTTTGGCATTATTTGATCCTTCAAATGCCATATCATAGACAATTTATATACTTATAGTGTGAGAAATGTCCTATGTTGTGGATGTCTTCAATAAAGATATCTATGGCCATTTTCACCATTCATTTTGATAAATAATCATGTTGATTATATAAGGCTCCAAGAATGGCTTTGGCTTCGTGGAATGATAAACTGCATACTTTTGTAATGTGGTATTGGTTTGATTGAACCATCGACCTTATGTTGTAGAGGTGTAGACAAGTTATACTTGGTGCAATTTTGCTATGCGTTTTTACCTAAGATTGTTTTTCCCCAATTAATGGATTGAAAAACATGTTACAAACTAAGGCCCCGTTTGGAATGCGGGATTTTCTCCCCATTCCTGCGTTTTTCCTGTGAAATTGAACTGATTCCTGTGAAATTCCTGCACAATTCCTGTGAAATTCCTGCGTTCCAAACAGGCTCTAAGTTGTGTGATATCTTATAAAAATATTCATAAAGTTTTTACCATACTCTATATTTTATAAATATGTTGAAGGGATAGGTATGAAACAACTTAAATTTTGCAGGAATCAGGAGGAGTTTCTCTTAGATTCATAAACTTCTTTAGACACCATGTAGTGTACTCTTTTCTTTACGTGAGTTTTTCCTCTTCGAAGGCTTTCTCGTATAAAGTTTTTAATGAGGCAATACTAATATGAGAATATAATATATCATATCATCTATTTTTCCCCACAGGGGTTTTTAGAGGATAATATTAGGCATGTTAGGTTCATAAAGCAAACAATATATCATGATGTATCCCTGATTTTTTTTCTTTGGGTTTTCGAGGTGTTTTCATGAGATATCGATGATTCTTCTCTTCCTACCAGAACTTTAGGAGAATTATCAATATGTCCTATCATCTATTTTTTCCACCGGATTTTTAGAGGATGATATTAGACATATAAGATTTATTGACGACTAATATTTTCTTACTAAGTTTGAAGAAGACATCATGGTATATCAATATATTCCTCAGATTTTTCCCACGAGATTTTTTGAGAAATTTCAGCTGCATTGATTTCAAGAATGAACGTGACAAGAAGACATAGAAGATCCAAGAAGCAAATTGATCAAGGGAGAGTGTTAGAAATAATTGTATAGTGATCAATTAGTGTAATAATTATGTAATGAGTAGATATTAGCGAAGATGTGTCTGTTCGTAAGAGACACCTCTATAGAGAGACACGTCCCTCCGAAGGGACATGTTTATGTCTCTTCACCATGTATAAATATATGTAACCCACGTTCATTCACAATCAATGGAATCATTTGTTTCATTATTCAATAAATACGTTAGATTCGTACTTCCTTTCTGGCCCAATACAAAGCTCTGATTTAGAAACGAACATAAATTAAATTGGTGGAATAATACCACATCGTCTTCAAAACTTGGGTTAATCTGTTCATAACTCCTCAACATGGCCCTCAGAGTACACAACTATGTTAACAAGCCATCGGAGGAGCTCAAAAGCAAGCAAGACATTGGGAAAATGTTGCCCCATTTAATGGGGCAAAAATCAAGAACTCCACCATGGCCAAAATCAAGAACGGATCCGCAAGAGCAATAACCAACTTGTGGGAATAAACAAATGAATAACTCCATCGACTCGTGACAACGAGGCTGCAGAAGGGACGGACGAAGTGCAGGATCGCAGAAGGGATGGAGGAGCGTGTGTGCACACGGATGCAGCGTGTGCGCGCCCCGGTCGCTGTGCTGCGGCTGTTGTTGTCGGGGAACGGAAAATGAGTGAGTGGAGACATGGTGGGTTAGGGTTTTTTAGGCCTTCTTGTTGGCGGCAGGAGGGGACGAACGGTGAGGGCATGCGCACGGATGCAGCGTGTGTGCGGCCTCCTCGCTCAGGTCACCGTGCCATGGTTGCTGTTGTCGGGAAACGGAAAAGGAGTGAGTGGAGGCACGGTGGGTTAGGGTTTTTTAGGCCTTCTTGTTATATATATGAAGCGGCGACAAATTTTGGCCCTCTGATCTCGACGGGCGGCGACGCGCGATAGAATGGGCCACAACCTTGAGCGGCCCAAGTGAGCGCAGGTCACCTTCAGATTGAGTTATTATGTTTTTATTTGCAATTTAAAGTTTAAATTTAAGTTTTAATCTTTTGAATAAGTTTAAAATTTAGTTTAAATTTAACTTGTAATCCTCTAGAATAAGTTTGAAATTTCATCAAAATTTAAATCTCTACTACCTATTAAATCAATAAGGGGGGCGTCCACCATGCCCCCGCCCGTGCAATCCGCGCCCCGGACTCCGCCATCCCCGCCCTCCCGTGCGCCCGGGCCCACGATGCGTCGCCAGATTGGCAGACCCCCGGCGTCCCTGCTGCCATCCACGGCGCTCCCCCGGACCCTGCCTGGTAGTAGCCGGCCAGCCGCTAGCGCTCGCCCCCGTCCACTGATCCTCCTCCCCGTGAATCCAAGATCTCCTGGCTCCATGCTGTGGATGCTCTTCCTCGCCCCTCATCCATGGATACTCTTGGCCTCCTCCTCGACGCGGAACGCCGCCTCCTCCACGCCGCCTGAGGTACGTCCCTTGCCGCCCATTGCTCCGCCGCTGGAGGCCCTGTCCGCCGTCTCCTCACTCTCCCTCGGCCACAAACACTCACGGTGCCTCGCTCTCCTCGCTTTCAAGGACCATAACGTGCAACTGCTCTGCGAGGTCGCTGAAGCGTGTGGCTTAGATATCTGAAAAAAAAAATAATTCATCAGCAAACATGTAAACACCCGGTGCCTCGCCCTCCTCGCTTTCAAAGGTTAGTGAATGTTTGTATCTTCCCTAATCCCTAATTTTTCTTTGATTATGCAATTTGTTTGTTCTTAATTACATTTACATCTATTCTATTTGATTTGTGATTTCTGTTTTCAGTCCTATAAAGTATAGGCAGAGGAATGGTTGTCGAATGACCGTACGAAAGGGATCGATGCAGTGAGCTTACTAGCTTTTATTACTGTAGCAATGCAGAGGGGCAACCTATTTTCCAATTCGTCTTTCACGATTCAATAGTCTGCTATTTTTTTCCTACATGTGAGTGCTCTTATGGTTTCTGGGGATATCATCTGAATTTTGCGTTTGTGTAGATTTACTGAACTCACAGCGATAAATAATTCACGATTCAATTCTTTATATGGAACTTATAGCGATATAGCAGCAAATTTGTAATCCACATATGTTGTCAGCTTATAAATAGTACACATGGTTCAACATTTCTAGAGATGGAAATACCAAAAGGCTACATGTATGCTACCCTGCTTAATAAATGCCGTCGCTTTTTAGTCTGTGCCAATTGGGCAGATGCAACGCATCAAGAATCTGAACTCTTGACCGTACCTTCTAAATTAGATATAGGATTTCTTGGCAAACTGCACCTCCAATCAGTTTCTTCTTTCAGGTATTTTTCATGCTCGATCTTAAAACATAGTACTCATGGAACAAATGATGATCAAAACTGACTCGCTGTAAAGTAGTTAAATAACCTAAATCCAACAAGATTCCTTGAGTTGCATTGGCAAAAAGAGGCTGTTGGAAGCACTGCATCCAAAATCACACCACACGTGTCCTTATTCATTGATGCCCCCACCCAATTGGTCCACTTTATTTGTTTGATTGATGGATGTAATTTTGATGCATCAATATATCCTGCATAAGCAATAACGATGTTTTCATGCTTGCTGGTTTGGCTAATTGGTTCTTTATTACTTTCGTTTTTAGGTGCAACACTATAATAGGAAAAGAGTGCTTGAAGCAGAGATCTCATCTGCTATGGATGGATTGTAGCAAAGTGCATGCGCCATTTCATATTTTTTATATAACACTAAGGAACATTGATTATCTTGCCATTGACAGGTTTGAAACAATTTATCTATTACTTAGCAGTCAATCAACAGTCCCAGTTATTTGATACACTAATCGTTCAGTTCTGTTTGTTACCATTTGCTTCCTTTTATCTTCTGTCCATTCTACACAGGTAGAGGGTGCAAGCATTCTTTGGCCATTTCCATTTTCAGTTATAAAAGTATATTACATGTTCACATTGCATTTGTTCTCTTTTTTTTTCTTTCACTTGCCATTGCTGTGTGTTTGACTAGGGCTTGTTGTGTCTGAAGAGATAAACTGTCATTTCTCCTCATGGAATGAGTTAATATGACATTTTTGATCGAGTGCTGAGTGTTTTTTTTTTGTCCAAATGAGTTTTAGTTTGAATTCCGTCTTAAGACGATATACATCAGTTGCTTGTTCATTTTGCCAAAAAAAGAATTAATCACTGAGGAAGCCACTAATTTTAATTGGGCCTAGCATATTAGTTCATAGTGCTTTGCTCTATGAAATATTATACATTTCCATCGATTCATTTAAAATAGCATCCTACTATTTAGGGAGGTCATAGCACAATAGGTGTCCTATTTGGTCCATCAAATTTAGTATATATCATCAAGTAGGAGGCTTTCACCATGGTTAAATTGTTTCTGACCGTTCTTCTAAACTTCAAATTCTTGGTTAAAACGGAGCTTGTGATAAAGCAAAGGGAGTCTTACATGATGACAACAGCAATGGCCAAGGAAGCAATTGGAAAACAACTGGTGACATAAAGGCACTTTGGCATGTTAAAGTTCACATCCAGATAGGATTAATGTGTCCTAGAAAAATATGTGTGACGCCCTGCAATGTTTCAGTGTTATAGTCGTCGACAATAAGAATGACAAGTATGCATCATAATTCATATGCTGGGTCTGGTGGATGAAATGGTTAGTCCTATAAGTCCATAAATCTTTCCGGCATTCTTTCTGTTGAATTAGCCCCTATCTTTGCTTTCAGATCCAGACATGCTAGAAGTTCGAAACGAGGGAGGAGTGAGGATAGAACAAGAGTACCGTTTCCCATTTCAGCATGGGGCATATGGCCTCTGATGAAGGTATTAAGATGCTTTTCTTTGGCCTACCCTTAGAGATGACAAACATCGTAACAATATTGTTCAACAAAACTGTACACATTTGTGTTCAGTTTATCATTTGTTAGACGATGCTGATGACATAGCTTAATGCAAGCACCTCTCTTGATTGGCTGCAACATTTGCTCAATGATCACCGAATTCAAGGAAATGACCATGTTGCCACTGGCGCGACATTCCAAATTACGGTAGTAATGTTCTGAGCTTTCTTGGACTCTGTTGTTTCTGCTCTACACTCTCCTGCCCTCCATGGAATACTAACTCTCTTGCTATACGTCACAGGTGAAGCTGTTAAATAGGCAGATGATGGACCTAATTCCTTGGTGCATGTGGGGATCAAAGCGGATGAACCCCAAAGTCTATCTGTCTGTGCTAGCTGCCCCCTTGCTTGTCTCCCGATCCTGCCTCCTTTCCGCCGCTACCCCCCTCCTATATGATTATATATGCTGAATTTTGACCTTCAAATTATTCTATCTTTCTCAAAATTACCAAGTTCTTTTATTTGTTTCTAAGCCTGTGGTGGTTCAATCTTAGCAGGGACTATCCAGGTAGCAACTATTGGGTCTCTCACTGGACACATGCACATAGTGTTCATTCTTTTCTCCATATAGTCAAACTTGTTTAGCCTGATTGATTAGGCTATCGTAATCATAATAGTGTTCGATTGTTATGGTAAAATAGTCCAATTACTAAGAGGAAGGCCACACTTTGCTTTGCAATTGTTGGCAAATTCAACCAGTAAAATTTTTATGCTCTTGTTGTGTTAAAAATACCGTGGTTTCCGTGGCAACGCACGGGCATAGACCTATTTAAATAAGAAGCACCAATCAACAATTGCTCATGGTGTCAGCAGTGATATTATTGTATGATATAAGCTTTAAAAAAGAGTAATACTTGCTCCATCCCAATTTATAGGTCATTTGATTTTTTTTTTTTTGCGTCTGGTCAAATCGGCTCGTTTTATTCAAAAAATTTCACAATTATCATTTATTTTTACTGTGATTTAGTTTAGCATTGTTTTTTGTCAATAATTATATAATTTTTCTTTAAGAATAATTCTTTGTGTATATATCATTTTCTAAACGCGCTTGGTGAGATCAAATGGATGATTTCTTCAGTGGGTCGCGCGCTAAGGCGGAACAAATTTGGAAGGGAGGCCATGGGATAAGGGCTCGTGGTTAGCCATCGACATTATGCTTATCCATGTGTTCTTGCTCCCTTAATCTACCCCGCAAAAGAGCTAGCTCCGTGAAGTTTTGTTATATTGCTTTTTTGGACATATTTTTAAAAATAACAGATTGTTCACAATTAGAAGTCTCAAACCTAACTTTGTCTTCGCAGGGTTGGTCCGCGAATTAGGCTAATATAAATGGCTTTCATTAAAACATCAGATAAACAAGAATAACACACTAAAATTCAATATCATTAAAAAATATTATGTAATATTTTTATTGTCATGTGCGGGATGCACGTGCATTTTTACTAGTATTTTAAACTCGTGTTTTTATAGGGCAGATCTGTTGAGGTTCTTGTAAAAAGGGTCCCTGACCCGCTTACGCTTAAAACGTTGTAACTATATATAAAGGCCAATGATCGAAATTCATCCAGTCCACCTAGGTGGACACGATCCTTTGTCCACCCACCCCATCTCTCTTGTATTTTAGATTGTTTATTTGGCCTAAATAAATTTTAATGGGCCTAATTTGTTTATTAGTTTTCTATTGTCTATTTCGCTTTCAACTTACTGTCCGCCGGTTCCATCGTCTGCATACGTTCGTTCTAACTTTCGTTCGGCTGTCCGTCTGTTCTCTCGTGCTGTGTAAATTTTTTTCCTCTTTTCTTTTCATGCCATTACTCTTTAATTGAATGACGTGTTCTTTTTTATTTTTTGCCTGTGCGTCCTCTAAATTCTTTTTCGCACACTGAATGCCCCATCACGTGATCATTAGGGAGTTTTTTTTCTCATTTTACTCTGTAAGTAAATAATCATCATTGTTTCATATTTCCGTGATTTTTTTCATGTAAGTATACTATCTAGCATTCTTTTTTTTTCTCCATAGGTTTGCTTTCCGTGAAAATGTTGTTCAATATTAGTGTTGTTTGTTTTTATATCACCGGATTCTTTTGTTTTTAAGAATATCTGACATTATTATTCTCTATTTTATCATAAATATTTTTATTAACTTTAAACTTTATATTATGTTTATTTCATTAATTATTTTTTTTCACTTAGTATTAACATTTGAGAATAATAGTGCCTAGACGGTGTTTTTTAAGTCTCGTAAATGTTTTCACTCCAAATCACTAGATAGATAACTGTTTAAAAAATCTTTAATTTCATCTATGTGAACTGAATTCTTCGTACATCCACACCTTTTGTAGTTAATTTAGATTGATCTCAAATTAAGCCCATATCTCTAAAGCTTTTTTTTACTTTTTACCTGGCGTTTGTAGTACATGTCGAATATCGATTTATGTGTACAGATAACTTATCTATAAAAAATAAATTAATGTTTATTTTTCTAAATATATTCAATTGTGGTTTTGTTTGGAAGTTTTTTTTTTGCCAAAAATACGATGGTGCAATCATAAATTGATTTGGACTTACTGTTCGGCAGATATAGCATTTTTTGTACACCCAGGTGGAAGCGAAGAGTGCGCATTGCGGGTGGCAGCCGGTTCTGGCATATGTGTGCTCTGTGTGCATATGTGTTATCCTTTTTTTCTCGTTTCACAGCATATGTGTACCTGTGTTTAATTTCTTTTTGTTTTTTCTATAGACCGTAGTTGTGTGCCTCTATTATTCTTTCCTTTTCTTTTCTTTTCTTTCTATTTTTTTTTCATTAGTATGTGTTTTTATTTATATTTTTGTAGTATTGTAAATATTATTCAGTGCCCTTCGGTAACTAACATATAATATTTTTACATTAAAATTATCTAAAAACGTCATGTATTAATGAGAGGAGGTAGTAATAGGGAACATTTATTGAAGAAGCCACAAATTTTATTGGTGAAGATAGATATTTCATTAATGAAACAAGATATTTTTCTTATGAAGATGGAATATTTTATTCTAAATTCTAAAATATTTGTTTGTGAAGATGGAACATTTTTATGAGAATATAGAATATTGTATTCTGAATCTATAATATTCTCCTTTCGAGATAGAATATTCTTGTTTCAAATGTATACTCTTTTCCATTCACATTTCATAAAATATGTGTACGTATCTTATAGCTGACACTATAGTGTGCATGCAATTTTAAGTAATTATACTAAAATATTTTAAAACTTAGTATATCTTATGTATTTTATTGTTTGCTTCGTGTATTGTATATGAATATTCTATCAGCTTGGTGTAAATATTCCGTGTTCTACTGTGGAATATTTCTTATTAGATTATGGAATATTCTTTCTTTATAATATTCTTTTAATTTGTAATGCCTACTATTTCTGTTCACATTTCATAAAATATTTATACTCATCTTATGCCAGACGATATAATATGTATATAATTTTAGATATACTATACTAAAATATATACTATGTACTTGTTATTTTTATTACCTCCATTAGTTTTTCTTTGTATTAATATCAAAATGCCCGTGCGTTGCAACGGAACCAAAATAAATCATTAAACGCCTCTAGATAAATATATATATAATAATAGCCTCGTAAATATATTCCATATCCTATTCTTTCGAAATTTTCTTGCACTAGCAATTGGTCCGTGCGTTGCAACACCAGCATGATCAGGTTCTATACAATTAGAAAAAAAAATGATGCACCTCCTCTTAATAATATGCTTCCTGCTATGGTTGATCCAGCAGTCCCCACAAATCCTAGTGACGCACAACTACAAATAGATTCTTCAACATACAACAAAATTTCTGGCAGTTGAATAGGGTCACAATCCTTCTTCATGCTCTCTACAGTTTTTGGAAGGAACCCAGACCGCACACCATGTTCTGCAGCCATAAGCCTCTCTGCAGTCTGGAGCACTAATTCATCACTTTCCTTCAGGGTGTACAATTTAAATCGCTCATCTATTGCAACATTTGCAAGATAGATTTTGGTCCAGTTTGCTGGAGGAAGATCAGTCATTATGAATATGTGAATAAGACCATTATTCTTGTTTCTCTTCATTTTCAACTCAATAGCTTTCAACTTCTCTTTAGGGCAGAGAATGTAGCTTTCCAGTGATTTTTGAATTGACCATCAAGCAATCTTAGCTGCACACAAAGAAATGGCGCCTTGATCCTGTTCTTAGGAAATTCCTTCACTGCAGCCATGATCTCTGGGGCAAAAGGAAGAAACTCAATATTCTTCGGTACACTCTGTATTCTTTGGTCCTTTGGTGATTCATGGATATATCAAAAAAGACTCAGATCCCTTGTATGGTCCTGAGAAGAGTGTCCCAAATGCCAACAAGGCAGCATTCTCTGCTTGTGAAGCGTTATATATCTCTGTGCCTCCGAACGTATGAGATCTTCTTCCTCCTTTTCAGCTCTTCATCTGGTTGGAACGGATCCAAAGCTCCATCGTTGTTCTGTTGTATGTTCATACAATCATACTGTTGTTCTACAATCATCTTGTACAGGATATACACAACCTTTTTCACTGCCTCCAAGACCAGACAGTAAAGATCGGCATCTATTGTAGGCTTCTGGCATAGAGCTGCCACGGTGCCACCCGAAACAGCACAGCACAAACCAGAAAAACAAGTCTCCCTCGTGTCTACACCGCACCACAGGGAGACAAAAACCCTGAAGTCAATAGTCCTAACCATAGATTTGATTGGGGATATATCAACTATGTCGCCCATTGAAACATACCTGAATGTTAAACAAACGAGCATTAGCGATCAGTCTTCTGATTATCATTGCACAGTGCACACTGAATTCAGAAATCAGGAGCCAGACATGCCTCAATTATGCACAATGTGAAAAGTGGTTAGGTACTTTTTGGTTGCCATAATTAGCAAGGTGCGAGCAAAAGGTATTTACCTCCGCTCTCGCAGGAGTTGCATAGCATGGTCCCAGACGGAGGCACGCAGCACCGCGGGGTCGGTGACCCTGAATTGGGGCACGACAAAAGTGCGGTTCAGCAGTGCGGCTGCCACCGCGGCGTTCCGGAGCACGCCCCCGCCGGAGGAGGCCGCACCCACAGCGCCGTCGCTTCTCGTAGCTTGCCACCGGAGAAGGCTGCGCTCGCAGCGCCGGCCCTCCTCGTCATCCGCTGCTAGAGGCCGCTACGCCCGCGTCACCTCTTTCTCTCCGGCCGCCCCTCCTCTCCGGTCTCCCCCTCCGGCCGCTGCGCACCCTCCCATCCTCTCCCCCTCCGGCCGCCGCGCGCCCGCCCCTCCTCTTCCCCTCCGTCAAGCACACACGGCCCTCCTCCTCGTCTGCCGCCGGAGGCCTCTACTCCCGCGGCGCCAAGGCCTCCTCGTTGACCCACACCGGATGGAGCCGCGTCTGCCCTCCTCATCTTCGTCGCCACTCCGGCCCTGCCTTCACCTCTGCTCCGCACGAGGTAGGAGCACTGCGTGGCGATGGCAGTGGAGGAGGAGGGCGGGCGGGCGGGCGGGCGAGCACATCGGGCACGGCGCCGGTGAGCCGGTTGCTGGAGAGAGAGGAGGCAGAGGCGGCTGCGGTGGGGTGGGGACGGCGCAGGAGAGGCGGTCCGGGACTGGTGGGGTCGGAGGGGGCGGTGGGACGTCGGTTGGTGGAGGCGGACGAAGCTTTGAAATCGTGAAAGGCGGTGGCGGACAAGGAGCCGGCGAGTGGCTGCGGACAGCTAGAGCTACGGACGACGAACGAGCGGAGAACGGAGGAAGGGGTAGGGAGGGTGGGGAAACATAGTAAAATTTAGAAAGGGTGGTAGAGATTATACCTTGTTCAAGCATACTTAATCTTTTTCTAATTTCTCCATTAAACTTAGTATATTGTAATATTATACAAAAATATTTTTAAATTTAGGATTACTTATGCATTTAACTGATTTATCCGTTATGTATATAATTAGAATATTCTATTAGTTTATTGTAAATATTATTCTATAAAGGAATATTTGATTTTCCATTATGGAATATTCTTAGTTTAATCTATTCTTTTAATTTGCAATGTGTACGTTTCTTATAGCTGACGAATATTTGACATTAAACTATGGATTATTCTTAGTGCAAATATTATTAGTTTAATTTGTAATGTATACTCTTTTCCGTTCACATTTTATAAAACATGTGTACGTATCTTATAGCTGACACTATAGTGTGCATGTAATTTTAAGTATATTATACTAAAATATTTTAAAACATAGTATATCTTATGTATTTTATTGTTTGCTCCGTGTATTGTATATGAATATTCTATCAGCTTGGTGTAAATATTCTGTGTTCTACTGTGTAATATTTCTCATTAGATTACGGAACATTCTTTCTTCACACTATTCTTTTAATTTGTAATGCCTGCCCTTTCCGTTCACATTTCATAAAATATTTATACTCATCTATGTTCGTTGTTCCGATATAATAGCTGGAGTCGTATCGTAACAGTTCGATGGAAGTTTCTACACGCTCAATGGAAAAAATCCTACGACACAGAACCCAACAAATCGCTGTAGCGATCCGATCCGATACAGATATCGGAGATATCGGAGGAACGAACACAGCCTTAAAGCTGACGATATAATTTGTGTATAATTTTAGAAGAAAATTACATGCTTTATTATCTTTATGCCAGACATATTTTTATTATCTTTCCACACATTCTAGCTTTATTATGTACTTAAAAAAAATGTACTCGGATGTACTTGGCTTCAATATACTTAAGAAATGAAAGGACATTAAACATGAAATGGAAGAAACACAAGAAAACGGAAAGAAACACGGAATGAACGTAAAAAAACGGAAGAAAAAACCGTATAGAAATGTAAAGAAACGGAATAAACGCAAAAAAAAAAAAACACACGCAGGATGAAAGAACGTGCGAACGGAAACGAGGGGAAGAAAGAACGCGCTGGGCCGCAAAACAGATTCGGCCCAAAAACCGAAAGCGCTACGCGCTGAAGAAAATCGCGCCGGGAGTGGGTGCACGGGAAACCGTGCACCTAGGTGGGAGCGACGAGCCGAGCACTTTTTTTGCATTTTAACCCCCTGGCTAAATATATTGCAATAATGATCCCTCTCCGAAATTATTTGTATTGTATGATCTTTTTTGTGGCGCCAGTAGAATGTTGCGGCGCCACGGATGGTGGCGCCACAATATTTACCACGTAGTAACCGTTCGGGTGATCTACAGTGGTCTACAATGTGCTGCGGCGCCATGCAGTGTGGCGCCGCAGACTCCTCTCTTTAAAAAATCGTATCTTTTTCATACGACATCGGATTGAATCTTTTTCATACGACATCGGATTGAGATGATTTTTATATGAAAATTGTAGCTCACGATGAGATCTCGACGATATCTACAACTTTGTAGTTTTGAGTTTTTTCATTTGAGGTCGTTTAGAACTCCTAAAATTCATTATAAATCGATCTGTATTATACGCAATCTATGTTTTACAAAAATTATATTTTTTGCATGTAATGCCGGATGAAAATGATCTTTACATGAACATTGTATCACTCAATGAGATCTACAATTTTGTAGTTTTAGATTTTTTTCATTTGAAATCATCTAGACGATCAAAAAAATTGTTATAAATCTAACCATAATCTGCGCGTTTGTTATTGTTTGTAGGAGTTGCAAAGTGTGAAAAATAAACTATGCGGATGCATACATTTGTTATTGTTTGTACGAGTTGTATGATGCAGTATCGGGGTTTAGAAAATAATATTGCGTTGTAAGAAGCTTGTTTAAATTGAAAAGCTAATTAGGCTGTACAGACAGCGGGCGGCAACCGCAAGTAGCAGAAGTGCTACTTCCTTTTTTTGGACGTAAGTGCAAAAGATTAATAGCACGTGCGGCGGTTCTTTAGCTGTCCCATAAATCTAACCGTAATTTGCGCGTTTTTTATTTTTTAAAAAAATTATTTTTACATGTGAGTATGTGACATTGAAAGAGAAGTTTCTACGTAAACGTTGCAGTTCCCAACTAAATCTACAACGCTGTAGGTTTGAGTTTTTTTATTTAAAATTAATTAGATTTTTTCTAACTAACTATTCATGGTAAAATAATAATTTGAAATCAATCGTTACATATATTAAATAAAAAAATTTATAAAAAAATTTATCTCGAAAACACCATAACTAATATCTGCAAAAGGCTCCGTTTTCAATTTCGATGTATTAACTTGATTTTTCTCATTTGTTCTTAGAACATGATTTTTCTTAGTCTTTTCTTTATTCTTTTAGCCATGGAACAACAAAATAAAACACATTGAACTATTATATCTTAACAACATTATTTCTTCCGGTTATTAAAATCATGTTTTACTATAATATTTTTATATTTTTATATTGCTGGATGTGCCATCAAATGTTATAAAAAAATGCATAATGTATATTATTACTATACGATAATATCTACGTATTCAAATGACATCAATTTTTTTTGTGCGTTTGCTTTAACCCGGCGTTGATAATACACACGATTCCCTATGTCGCTCTGTTTCTATCATTGTTACTGAACATCTATCGTAGGATATTAGCGTTCAAATTTATTATTTCATATAATCATATTCTTTTTTAAATGAAATATTATTATGATAAAGATAGAGATTCACCGTCCATTATTCCTACGTCACAAAAACCTTATCAAATGCTAATATTTAAATTTGTCGCGCGTCGTTTATATTATAACTAAAATAATTTTAAGAACATCTAAATAACTCCAAATAAAAAAACTTAAAACTACAAAGTTATACATGTAGTTAGAATTTACAATTTTCATACGAAAACATTTTCATTTGACGTCACATTTAAAAATATTTAAAAAAACAAAAACGCGCATATTACCATTAGATTTATAACGAATTTTTCGATCGTCTAGATGACTTCAAATAAAAAAACTCAAAACTACAAAATTGTAGATCTCGTTAAGTGCTAGAATATTCATATAAACATCATTTTTATCCGGCAATACATGCAAAAAATATAATTTTTCTAAAACAGAAATAACGTACAATACAGATCGATTTATAATAAATTTTTAGGGGTTCTAAACGACCTCAAATGAAAAAACTCAAAACTACAAAGTTGTAAATCTCGTAGAGGGCTACAATTTTTATATAAAGATCATCTCAATCCGACGTCATATGAAAAAGATACAATTTTTAAAAAAAGATCCTGCTGCGCCACTGACCACGAAAATAACATGGCAGACCACAGTAGACCACCCCGGACAGTTCCTACGCAGCAAATATTGCGAGTGCTGTTGCGGCGCCATGACCGCAGAAAGGGTCAAAAGTGCAAATGATTTCTGAAAGAGGTCATTTATAAAAATAAATTAGGGCAGGGATAGAAAAAAACAAAATTTGTGCCGAGGCGACGACGCCCCGCCAATGATGCTAGTAAAAAAAAGATTGGGTTGCTGCGTGCCGTGTACAAAGGAAATAGCTTCTGTGCAGGTCGTTGTTTACCTGTAGAATATCCATGTTTCATTTATCTTTTTTGTTTTTCATACCTTCCGAGCACTTTTACATAAACATGGATGTAGAAGCAAAGCAAAAGGTGTCTTCCACCAAAAAAAAGTCGGCACACTATTATTTTTATCAACATAAATATGAGAAAAACATTGCTTTCTTTAAATTATTACATAATAAAACATTTCTACTACCTAGAATAAAAAACTTTCAATTGTATATTAAAAAACTTTCTACAAACTTATCTTTTAATGTATACATCTAAACTTTTGTATCCAAAATTTAAAACAAAAAGCCTTTAAAATAGCATATTCAAAACTTTCAAGTTACATGCTAAAACATTCAAGTGCCATACTAAAACTTTGAATTGAAAAACTCTCAACTTAAAAAAAACTTATTGCATCTCTATATTTAAAGCATACACCTTAGAATATAAATAACTTTCAAAATTATGTATTAAAAATCATTTCGTTCAAAGCCGTCAGAACTATACAATTTTTTTTTATTTTGAGCTATATATAAAAAGATTTGTACATCGCTAACTTTGAATTCACATGCTCAGACCTTAGAATCAAAGTTTAAAAAACAAAAAAACCATTGTATCCCTATTTTTTTAATTCATATATTCAAAAAACTTTGCACTCACACGTTAACAAACTTGAAACAACATGCTCAAATCATATATTCAACATATTTGAATCTACAAAAATTTCAAATTCCATGTATAAAGATATGTATTTTCAAAATCCTATAAATCAGACATTCCGAAATAAAAAAGCACATATAAATCTTAAATCCAAAACTTTGATAAACCCAGATCCAAAGTCACGAGGACATTAATGAACGATTAAATTGTATCTATGAATTTTATTGTAGAATCGGTATTTCTAAAATACTCCCTCCGTTCCAATTTATAGGTCGTTTGACTTTTTTGGCATCGATCAACACATAAAGAAGCCAACCTTTTCACAAATCATGAACATCCATAACACATAAAGAAGGGCAACATCCATAACACAAATTGTGAAAAAAATCATAAATGACCTCAATGCACAACAAATCATGAACATCCATAACACATAAAGAAGGGCAACATCACAGGATAAGGCAATTTATGCATTGACTTTTTCATAATTTATGCATTGACTTTTTCACAAATCATGAACATCCATAACACATAAAGAAGGGAAACATCACAGGATGGCAATGAACTAATTAAAACAAAATTGAAAAAATGGTTGCAAACAACATCCTCACCCCTGGTCATATTCCTCCTCCTCGTCTGCGTCTTCCACATCGCCCACATTCAGCTCAGGAGTGGAACCACGCCGACGCAGGGAAGCCAACCTTGCTCGACCGCCATCTCCAAAACTAGGAATTGAGGCACCTGTTGACCTCGGTGCCTTGCTGTGGCTGCCTCCTCCCTTGCCATGGCTGCCTCGACCGCGCGCTGTTGATCCTCATCCACGGGTGGATCTTCCCCCACCAGACACCGCCCGTGGAGCTTGGAAAGCTCCTCGACCGGATCTGCCGCCACGAGCAGGGATTGGGTCGTCGTAGACCTCCCCGTCTCGCAGCAACTTCGTGAATGACCTCGTCTAGCCACCGAGCGATGCCACTGCGTTCAGATCGAGGCTGCCGAGGTGATCCGCTGCACCGAGGGGTTGCTGCGAGAAGAACCCGTACCCATCGTCGGCACCGGGAGCTTGGGAGCCTTGGCCATGCTCGGAGCAGTCACCTTGGGAGAATAAGTCACGGCACCCATCCATGGCGCGGTGTTGGCAAGTGGTGGCGACGACGCCGGGGAGAGGTGGTTGCGGCGACGGAGGGGACAGGGAGAGAGCTGAGGGAGAGAGGGATGGTGCGGATCTGGGTGCGCCGGGCCCGGATCTGACGACCACTGCGGCGAGTAGTGGCGGCGGCGGGGGGGTGGGGAGGGAAGGTGGCGGCGGCGAAGGAGGAGACAGCGAGAGAACTGAGCGAGAGAGGAGAGAGTGGGAGCGATGCGAGCGAAGGAGAGGGGTATGGGGTGTCCAGCCCCAGTTTAGCCCGAAATAGCTTCCCTTTGTGGTCTAGTGAAAAGGAGCAGTTTAGCCGAAGTTTAGCCCAGGTGTTTGGCTGTTTTTGCCCATTTTGAGATAAAGTTTAGCCCCTTCTGCACTAGCCAAGAGAACCAAACGGGTAAGAGTCAACTCCTCACTTTTTGTCATGTCTCTCTCTTCCACATAGGCATGAAGGGCTAGAGTCTCTTACAACACAATTTAGAATGCAAATTTGCTCAAATCTATAAAACAATCGATCTATATATACCACCCTCGCATATTTCCATTAAGAAAACCGATTAGCTCATTAACATCTCCATTTTTTAATACAAGAAACTTTAAGCTCTATATCGCTTATAGCCACACACGTCCATTTTTACTTATTCACATTAGAATAACACATTGAGAATTATACCCGTTGTAACGTACGGAGTACTGCTTCTTTTTGTATTTGTATGATGTCCAACAAGCCAAAAATGAATGTGCTAGCTAGCGTCTTAAAAAAATCGGTGGGAGTGCATATATATAATTTTTAGTGTTTCCATAAAGATAAATACGAAGCCTACCCTAGATCTACATGTACAGGTGTGCTCGGTCCACATGAATGATGGAAACAACCTTTGCATGCATCTCGCACACATCTCTCCAGACGAGTTCGGAGTTCGGATCGTGTCCGGCTACAATTGGCCTGCAACCTTTGCTTCCTCGCACACACCTGACACCTCCAAGGCTCCAATCGAATAGTCTTCGGATCGTGTCCGGCTACAATTGGCATGCAGCGATATAAAAACGCTCTAATAAAGGAACATAAATATAATAGTACCACAGAGTACCTCGTTTGAGAAAATCGATCTACACCTCCTGCGATCTAGATATGGAGGGCGACATGCACGAACAGGAGCCGCCGCCGGCCCTAATAATCGATCAGGAGACGCGAGACTGGGATTCGCTGCCCATCAACATAGTGTGGGAGATCCTCCGGCGTCTGTGCCACGAGGACCTCCTCCGGGGCGCCGGGCTCGCGTGCGCGTCCTGGCGGCGCCTCGCGGTGGAGGAGCCCAGGCTGTGGCTGAGCATCGACCTCGCCGCCTTAGACGACGACGACGAGGGCGGCGTCCTCGACGAACACGGAAACGAACGCCGCCCCATGTACTTTGAACGGCTGGCGATGGCGCGCACCGCACTGGACCGCAGCGCCGGACGGTGCGAGTCCTACCGCGGCCCCGCCGACCGCCACCTCCTCGTGTACCTCGCCGACAGGTAACCGTCGGCCAATCCCATCGATGCATAGATGAAAAAAAAAAATCCCCCTAAGTGTTCTAACCTAGCTACACTGTCGATCGATCGGCATGCATGCAGAGCGCCGTCGCTGAGAAGCCTCCAAGTTACGTCGACCTGGTGCCTGCCAAAGGCCTACACCGACAGTGTGATCACCAAGCTCCCAATGCTAGAGCGCCTCGAGCTGGCTGGCGGCGGCGTTTTCATGATGTCCACGCTGCGCGCTCTTCTCAAGCACTGCCCCCGCCTCGAGGTGCTCAAAGCCGACGGTCGCTGCACCACCGACGGGCACATGTCCTGGAGGCTGTGGAGGAAGTGTGAGAGGAGTACCTTGAGGGTCCTTTATCTGCCGGGGCGGAATTCGTCCTATTGCCCGTGCTGGGCTTGCCGCGAGAAACGCAATACAGTATTTCCTCCGTTTCTAAGCTATAAAGGTTCTAGTTGAAAATAAATAAATTTTACTGCAGAACATTTTTTTTACCCAATTTTATACCAATTTTTAGATTTAATTCGAATTAGACATCTAATGACTCATTTAGTATGTCCAACAAAGAGGCACCACGTTACATACCAGAACGTGAGCTTCTGCAATACAAATCTCAGAAACAGAGTTTATTGCATATTAATTTTTTTTTCACGCAAGATACTATCATACTCACCCGCAGCCGAATCAATCTCAAGTTAGGACGTGTAACTAACCAAGGGGAGAACCTTTACGTTGGCCTGGCCACAGGACTACAGGAGCCATGGACGGGGGCCTATGATGGGGAGGGTCTGAAGATCATATATGTGTACAGCTGAGGACCATGTCTAGGCAGAGAAAAGAAATAAAAAACGCCGATTACTGATCACCGAATCTGCTCTTCCCTAGACCGCCGGGCGCCTGGCAGCTAGCGGCCATCTTGGTTTATTTCAGGCCTGGGCATTTCTCTGGTCGGGTCGGGTTCGGATCGGGCTAAAAAAAACCGGTGTTTTTTAGGGCGGCCCGAACCCGATTGGTCGGGTCAAAAAATTCAGCCCGCACCCGGCCCAACAACCGGTCGGGTCAGGTTCAGGCGGGTCGGGTCGGGTCCGTATAAATTGTCCGGTTCTTCGGGTTTTTTAGGGTTTCGGATCAAATTTTTTGGCCCGGACCTGACCCGCCAGACAGACCGGGTTGAAAATTTTGGCCCAAGTCCGCCCGTCAAACTCTTCGGGTCGGGTCGGATCGGGCTATTTTCGGACGGGTCGGATCGGGTCTGCCGGGTCGGGCAGCCCATGCCCAGGTCTAGTTTATTTGGTTGTAGGGATCGAAGTGTATAGGGTGAATGGCGTTTTATGCCCATTAGTAAGGTTTTGCCGCTCTGACTCTTCTGTTTTTTTGGCTCCTCTAAAGAAACCTAAGCCCTTTAGCAGATCGTTTGGCGAAACGGCTGCTCCAATTATTTTTAAAATAGTTCAAAAGAGTAAAATGTCCATACTGCCTTTTGTTTATACCAAGCCGCCGGCCTTATCCACTCACCCGCCGGTTATCTTAATTCTTCCGCAGGCTCTCCATTCACCGGCTCATCTCTCCCTCTCTTCACTCGGAGCAACGACAGTGCGGGGTCCCAGCGCGGCGTGGCCCCGGCACGGTAGAGCGGCCTCGGTGCGGCGGCCTACGCGCCCCCAGCGCGGCAGCGCGGCTCAGCGCCGGCTGCCCCAGTAGGTACAGGAAGGAGGGATAAAGAAGGGAATGGATGGCGGGGGGCACTGAGAGCCAGGAAAAACCACGTTTTCGTGGCTCCGGCTCTCTATGCTCTAGCTCTCGGGAAGCGCCTCCGTCGGAGCCGATTTGGGAAGCACGTACGTACGGGGAGGAGGGACAAAGATGGGAATGGAGGGCGGGGGCACTGAGAGCTAGGAGAAGCCACGTTTTCGTGGCTCCGGCTCTCTGTGCTCCAGCTCTAGGGGAGCTCCTCCGTTGGAGCTGATTTGGGAAGCACGTTTGGTAGCGCTTCGGTAGGAGCGCAGCTTCGGCAGGAGCTATGACGCCAGAGCTATGCCAAATGGCCCTAACTGTTGGTGTGGGATCCATTTTTTGGCGAAGGACTCCACCTGTCAGCCACACAGCCATGGTCTTCTTCCTCTTGCTCCCCCCACGCAGCGGAGGGCTTCGCTTCCGTGGCTTGTGCCACCACCTCGTGCCACCACCCTTCTCGTGCGCTGGCATTGCCGCCTGCTGCGTGCTGCAGTCGCCGCCATCCGCCGCGAGCTTGCGTTGTCACCATCCGCCTCAAGATGGTGCCCTCGCCCCTCTAGCTCGCCCTCCACCGTGCACCGTCGTCATCCACTTCGAGCTGCCGCGGACGGGCGTCGGGCGATGCTCCTCCTTGAGCCACGACCCGTGGTCACCGCTCTCGCTCGTCGGAGCAGCCGCAGATGTGCGTCACCTCCCATGCCGCCATGGACATGCATTGCCACCTCCTTCGTCGCTGTGGACCGGTGTTGACCGCCTCCACTATGCCTTCCCGCCGCTTTGCTCATCGACCTCGGCGTGCATAGCCACCATCCTCACCCAGCAGTGAGATGAAGGTGATGTGAGAAACATGACCCTAAGAGGTAGAGGTTTTGGTGGTTAATGACAACTTAATCTTGTTACTAATGAGTTCATGACATGAAGGAAAAATATAATACTCATAGATCTCATTGGTTGAAGAAAAGAGACCCCTTCGTCAATCTTAATTCACATCTTATGAAGGACGGCCCTTGGTGTGTTTATCTAGCGAGAAGTTCGAGCTTCAACAACCCTAAGTGCCGTAAAGTCGAAAGAAGGGCACTTAGGTTTTCCTTTTGCTAGTTTTTAGATGGGTTGTACTATCAAGGGGGGTTGAGGTGAGTAGCTTGAACACCTTTCTCTCAATTTGTTCATCTAACTCGAGTGCATCTTTGTCCTAAAGCTCAAACTCTTAAAATGTGCACTAAAACGCTCACCTCCTTCGAAAAGTTCAAAAGAAACTCCCTCCAACTTCTTCCCTATTCAAAACGGTCTAAAACTAGGTTTTTAGTGACCATCGAACCGTCCGATTGTCCATTGGACAAGTTAGCCAGGGAGTGTTGTTCAGGCTGGTTTCAGGTTAAGTCCACCATGGGACCGTCCCATGGTCCATTGGACCAGCTGGACAGGGAGGTTCGCCACCGCGTGGTTTGGGCTTTACCGTGCATCGGACCGTCCGATGGTCTGCATCTGATGGTTGCACGGAGAGCGGATTTCATACAGTAACAGCTAGTTTTTGAGCTCTCATCAATATAAAGGAACCCCCCCTCCCTCCATTTACCACCTTTGCGACTAGGAACAACACACACAAAGGTCCTCAAAGCACCAAAATCCACTAAAAATCTTGAGCTTTGGGCAAGAGACTTGAGAGAAAGAACTTCTTGAGTTGAAGTTGATTCAAGTGAAACCAAGACTTGTTACTCTTGGTGATTGCAATCACCTAGACGGCTGCGGTCGTGCCCTTCGCGAGCTCCCCGAAGATTGTGGGAGAAGCGGAGGAAGGCCTTTGCGAAAGCGTTGTGCGCGGTTTGAGCTCACCGTTCCGGAGTGGAGAAGAGCATCAACAAGAGAGCGCTTGATCTTTACGAAGGTTAAGAGGTAGCTTGATTCCCACGGGAATCACTTTGCCAACCCCTCTCCTTGCGAGATTTGGGGCCGGGATCCTTGTTAGGAGACCGCGAGAGCAAAGCCTTGTGAGGGGCATTAAACGAGGACTAGGAGGGAGTCACGACTCCTTAATACCTCGGGAAAAAGATCATCGTGTCACTTCTTGCTCTCTTTACATTCCGCATTTACTTTCCGCACTTTAAATTCCTAGAATTGCTTGCTTGGCTATATGTCGCAAAACTCTTTGTTACCGTGTAGAACTCTAGCCATACTCATTTAGGCACTAAGGTGATCTTGGACTTATGCGATAGGATTTAATTTCAAGTTTTGAAATTAGAAGTCCAATTCATCCATCCTCTTGAACATCTTGATCCTTTCAGATGAGATTGGGATGATGGGGGATGTCCCAGTCTACCCGATTTGAGAGGGCAGATCCATCCCGCATGTGGAATAGGAGATGGCTCTATCCCATTCTCCTTCATCCCTTCATCCAAACACATGCTAAGTGCTTCATAAATTTTGGAATCAACACTAACTTCAGTCTTAGTTGTTCATTTGTAATGGTCTATCTGATTGCAATGTTTAGTGGGTGTTGAAGGCACCAATAATCACTAAACAGTATGCTCAGTATTGGACAATAACGATAGTAATTTCAGTGCTCAGTGTGACAGTAGTAGCGCTACAAGTGAATTACATAGGTATTTCAAGTAATAGGATTTCTTTGCCCGTCATCATTCGAATTAATTTTCCTTGCTGCTAGTTGCTTTTTTTTGAATGAGAGCAATGGTGGATGAAAACACATTTGAAATCCATCCGAGTGATGTTAGGGGTGGCAATGGGTCATAGTGATTTTTAGTGGAAATTCAAATGAACTCTTAGTGATTTTTAGCCCCTCATTTGTAGCGTAGTCCAAGTTTCATCCCTGGACTCGAAAACCAGGTATAACGGGTCCTTCAACTTGTGAAACCAGGCACGGATGTCCTTGGACCAAACCGACGCCGGTTTTCGCTGATGTGGCGCCACATCATCCGTCCACGTGTACCTAGCCCCACATGTCAGTCACCGGATCGTTATAAATATAGGAGCCGCCTGCCATCCCCTCAGCCCTCGCCTCTCGCCCCGCCATTGACGGCGCCGCTGCCCCGCGCAACCTTCGCCCCTCAGCCCTTGTTATCGGGCACGCTGCCGCCCAACCTTGGCCGCTTCAACCCCCTACACCTTGACCTCACGCGCTCGCGGGCTGCCTCCCCACCGTGCTCTGCAGGCTATCGGGCCTCGGCGTGCTAGGGCCCGCCATCGCTGATGACTACCTCGAAGGTGAGGAAGGCTTGCGTGCAATGAAGACGGAGTTGATCCCCTCGCACTCGGGGTGGTGCACGGCGAGCACGTCGAACCCGCCGCGCCATATCTCCTCTGGGTCCACTACAGGTTACAGGAAGTCGCACGCGCCGTGCGCACTCCGCACCACGAGCATGGCGATGGGGGCCATGTGCCTGCCAAGGTGCTCCACCACGCGCGCGTTCTCCTCGGTGGCCATGCCCACTAGCGCAGCCAGGAACACGGCGTCGTAATCCGCGAGGCCACGCGTCCTGCAAGCCACGTCCGAGGTGCGGAACGCCATGCGCATCAGGCAACACTAGCTTGCCATCGCCGCGCACTAGGCGGCGCGCCCGCTCGTTGGCCTCGCCGCAGGAGTCATAGTTGTCGAAGGACGCGACGAGCAGGGGGTGCGCGGCAAGCACTAGGAAGCTGAGCAGGAGCGGGCCATACCCCATGAAGGCGATGCGCGCCGGCGTGGGGCCCGGTACATGGCGCGACAGCCGGATCAGCCGTGCGCGCTCTACCTTGGTGAGGCTGTCCCCAATGGGAAGCCTCAAATGGTTTCTCAAAACACTGTTTGACATAAATGCTGCACTGTAGACAAAGAGGAGAATAGTTAGAATAGTATTTTGAGGAAGTGGATGAGGAGTACTATTGGGGACAGCCTGACCTCACCCGGCGATAGCGCCCACGGCAAGTAGCGTAGCCAGAAATTCAATGTATATCTATAAACTCTATACAAGTGAAGCCCATTCTATAAGCTACCGGATCGTTTTCTATACAAGTGAAGCCCATTGTATAAGCCACCGGATCGTTCTGACGCTTCCCGTCACCAGGGCAGGACCACATACTTCAACAGCGACGAGTATTACGATGCTGGCAGCAAGCAGCATCCAGGGCTCCAGGCACACAACAACATGACGGTCTACATACACACCCAGAAGTCCTATGACGAAGCGGCCCGCATGATGCCGGCTGCGTACGACGACGACGACTACTACAACAGCGGCGGGTACAGCGCCAAACAGGCCGCGCGCCCCGCGTCGACTACTCGAGGGGTAGTCCCAAAGCTTTGAGCATCGCCAGGAGTAGCACTACAAGAAGAGCAGGACCGCCGTCACCGCGAGCGAGATAGGCACCCCGCACCCGGCCTGGCCGGCGGCCCCTTCGCACCGGTGTACAGTAAGCATGATCGGCGCGGAGAGTTTAGTTGTATTGGTTAACCAAACCGTGCATCTCATCTTAAGCTACCTGGTGATGTTGCATATCACGCAGTACAACTGTACGAGGGGCAGTGGGGCACCACAAAGAGAGGCAGCGTAGCGACTTCGGTGGCGCTGGCCGCTGGCGGCACCGGCAGATATGCGCATGCCACGAGCAGAATGGAGGAGTTCTGCTATGAGAGCAAGGATCACAATAAGGTGCCACGCAGCTACTACTGGAAATGATCATGCATCTTATCCGCATGCATACGTATCGGCAATTCGGCATATATGGGCCTGGACGAGAACGAAGCCACGCTACGACTACTTAGATCCGTTTGGTTGGGAAGCGAGTAGGATGGAATGGCTCCATCCTAGGTCGAAGGGATGGAGTGGCTCCATATCAAGTGTTTGGTTGGAGAATGGAGTGGCCTGGTTCTTTGTTTGGTTGGTGGGATAAGATAACGTGGAACAACAAATTCCGTCAGCACTGTTGTTGTGGGGCCAGTCGTCAGTCAAATGTTCACTCCATCCATCCTCTCCTTTTCGACCGCCGGTCACCGCTCGCCATCGCCGCCTCAATCACTGCTCGTCAACGCTGGGACGCCACCCGCCAATGCTCGTCGACACCGGGCCGCCGCTCCCCGACGCCGGGCCACCGCCACCCGCCGCCGCTTGGACACCAAGCTAGGACCGGGAGGTGACACGGCCGGCCGGGGAGGAGTAGAGCAGGCAGGGCTGGGAGGCGGCACGGCCGTACGGGGAGGGGCAGCACCGCCCGGGCAGGGCCAAGAGGCGGAGCGACCGACCAGGAAGAGCAGCGCCGTCAGGGTGGGCCGGGGAGGCTGTGCGGCCGGTCGGGAGGAGTAGCGCCGCCGGGGCGGGGTGGGAAACGGCGCGGCCGGTTGGGAGGAGCAGCGCTGCCGGGGCGGGGCCGGAGGCAGCGCGACGGCCTGATCCGGCCGGGGGAGGCGGCGTGGCCAGTCTGGAGGAACAGCATGGCGAGGAAGCCAGGAGGAGGGAGGAGACGAAAGCTCACGCCGCTCGGTGGGATGAGCTCGTCCGGCTATTTTTTTTGGGATGTGCTCATCCCAAAATCTGACCGAATATTTCTTTTCGGGAGCAGCTCCCAAAGTCCCTCAACCAAGCAGCAGTCAGGACGGAGCCGCTCCATTCCATTTTTGCTCGTCCCACCAACCAAACGAACCCTTAATTCCGTGCATTGGTGTAAGTAAATAAGAGCAGATGTGACTGCATTTCTCCCTGTTACCGGTAAACGCTTAAAGCGCGTGCATGCTGCACGCTATGTACTGTCTGATCCTTCTGCTGCTGCGTGTAAAGTACTGTCTCTGTTCTTTTTTATTTGACACTTTTTAATTGAAATTTGACTCATTGAACGTGAATCAAATAATAGAAAGATGGAGAGAGTATGTTATATACCGTATGTAAATGGGAAGTTATCTAGGCTACCTCCTCTGTTGTAATTATTACCATCATAGTATTGTTTCTGTAATATCATCTCGAAGTGAGACCGCCTTCAGATCAGTACGCACCCACCTTCTTCCACGATTTGTGTGAAAGCACGATATATCTCCTTATTATCAAGTATCAACAGATGATATATATGTCATACAACTTTTACACTTATTGGCTGCTTATAGCCTTGCAGTCTCCACTTCTTCAATACATATAGGTCGGTGAAATTCATCTAACAATTTCTGCTTTAATACTTTGTTCTCCATTCATTAGAATTATCTTATAAACCCACAACAACGCGTGGAAAATTTACCTAGTAATATAATATTAGCTAGTTGTTTGTTTTATAAAAAGCTAATTAAAATTGCAATTATCGATATATCATAAAAATTGAGCAGCAAAGCAGGAGAGACATGCCGGTGGTGAGGCAATGCGTGAATAGCGCAATTGGCGTGTCTGATCTAATTTTCTAGTAGGGTTAGTCCTCTTGTCTAAAAACACCACGTTGGAATGTCAGAATTAGCATTCCTTCCCGTGGCTAATTTATCATGCAGTATACCGAGAGGTCTACGGCTCATCCTGCGGCACCAACTATAGGTTTGTGACCAACCACTAGCCTATCCTTTATTCACTACCACGGGCCATTAAAAAATAGGTATTTACTTTCTCCGTTTCAAATTTTAAGATGTTCTAGACCTCTAAAGATCCGTTCATTACTTTACTCAATTTATGCATGTTTAATATTTATCTAGATTCATCAATATTAATATAAATGTATGTTACAATTTAGGATGGAGGGACTATTTTTTTTATTTAATTCACAATGCAAAGAACAACAATCATAAAATGTATAATACATGAGCATAAATTTCATTTTGCCATTTCCTTAGGGGTGCCATGGCCCCTACTAGCCCCCCCCCCCTTGGTACGCCACTACCCGCGATGGTTATGGAGGACCGTCGTTTGCGCGGGGGTGGCGAGCGAGCGGGGGGAGGGGGTGGGGGGGGAGGGGCAGAGCGGGAGCCGAGGGTCGGGGGGGATGTGCGGAGCGGGAGCCGAGGGCTGAGGGCAGGGTGGGCGGCGAGGGCCGAGGGGATGGTGGGCGGCTCTTACGATTATAACGATCCAGTGACTGGTATGTGGCCCCACGTCAGTGAAAACCGAAGTCGGTTTGGCTCGAGGACGTCCCGTGCCCGGTTTACAATTTGAAAGACCCGCTGTATCACTATGCTACAAGGGGACTCGTGACGGAGTTTTTCCTTTTTAGCCCCAAGTTTCAGAAACGTCAATATAAATAGTCCCAAAGTAGGCCCACGTTGCAAGTGCGGCTTGGCCCATCTTGGATTGTGGGCCGCACTGCCGTTTACTTCTTCTCAGCCGACTCCGTAGCCCAAGAACACGGCCCACCACCTCGCCACAAAACCCCAACCTCCCCGGAGAAAGCAGCGCGAAATCATTTGGATCTCTGCCGCCCTCCGTCTCCGAACCCCTCAGATTCCCTCCCCGGACTCGCCGACCTCGAGCTCCTTGCCGTCTTCCGGTAAGCTTTTCTCCCTGGCCTTCCTTCACCGGTTTTGTTCTTCGTCGCTCCGGCAATTGCTGTTTTCTCCGGTTCGGATCCCGGAATCCGCGGACGCCGTTCTCGATCCCCGCCGGAATGGTTCCCGTTTATTGCATCTTCTTGATTGATTTGATTCCTCAATCATCATCCCTTCTTGGGTCTGCGCCATTGAACTTTCTTGGCTCGATCCCTCCATGGTACGTCGATTCTCAGCAGCCGTTCTTGATCCTCGTCAGAATGGTCGCGGTTTCGGATGTTCTTGGCTGAATTCATTTTCTCTTCTTCTCCGCCCTTTTGAGCTATTGGTTCGGCCCTGGTCCGTACGGTTCTTGGTAGCGGTTGTTCTTGGCTGAATTCATTTTCTCTGTTTCGCTGCCCTTTTGCGTTGTTGGTTCGGTCCTGGTCCGTACGGTTCTTGGCAGCGGTTATTGATACTCGGCGAAGTGCTCGGTTTCTCCTCGCCTTTTTGGGAAAATCTTCTGTTTATATCCGCGCTCTTTTGGTTTTATTGGGTCATCCGCATCCCGCAGCGTTCTTGTATCTAGGTGATTTGGGGGTAAAATGGATTCTCTAGACTCTCATTTCCCGTGATTCTTTTGCTCCAAGTGTAATGTCTAAGAAGACGCCGCCGAAGGGAGAGGGGAGCCTGCGGAGAATGAAAGCTCCGCGGCTAGAGCTTCTGGCTGCTGCGGCGGCGGCGGAGGCGGCGCCAGTGGTGAGCGATCCGATGGAGGGGAACGGTGACAGCAGCCAGTGTGATCACCGCCTCACTGACAGTGCTCACAAGAACTTGGTGCTGTCGCTGCTATCCGTGGACGCCGGGAAGTGCGTGGGTTGTCAGCTCGAGGACAAGATGGACCCTGTGAAGCGCCGACCCCTGGAGAGCACTATCTTGATGTGCCTGCAATGCAGCCAGCATTTCTGCTGCGGGGTTGGGGGAATTGATTACCCGTTTGGGCACTCTCGGGCGCACGCCTTGAAGAATCAGCACTGGGTTGGTGCTCTGTACGATGATGCAGCAAGAGGATACTGCTTCAAGTGTAACGCTGAGGTGGAACTGCCTGTCGAACTCGAACTGGCTTCTGGTAAGCTTTCACTGTGCATTGTTCTTAGAATCATCCGCATTCTTTGGGCTCTTGCTTGCTTCGTGGTTTGGGGTTCAATGGGTTTATGTGACTCTTCTTTCTTGTAAATCCTTTTGTTCCAGGAGTGAGGCAGGAGGAGACTGGCGTCAACAAGCTGTGCGATCATGTCCCTGATCACAGAGTTAACAGGGAGATGTTGAGTCTCTCGTCAGAGAAGTGTGACTATTGTGGGCACGTGGATGTCACCAGCAAAATCGTGGTGTGCATGGAATGCGGCTGGCAAATCTGTGCTGGGCACGCCCTGGGTCATGCTAAGAAGAAGCAGCATTGGTTTTCTGTGCTGTTCGAAAATCCGAAAGTTGGATTCTGCTTCAAGTGTGAAGCTGAGGTGGATGTCGATTCTGGCAGAATTCAGACGGAAGGTCGTGCATCTGGTTTTGGTATGGTCACTGGCCCTACCAGGGATTTTGGTTCTGTTGTTCCAGTAGTGATGGGAGATGCGAGGCCAAGGGCAGGGGAGGCACACGAGAGCTTGTGGGGTGCTAAAGCTCCATGGCCGTACTTGCCGGGTACAGTGGTGGTGAAGCCAACGGTGGTTGACCCTCATTCGGATCCAGATCAATGCAATCACGTTCCCAGTGGCAGTGTTCACAAAGAAATTTTGAGTTCGTCGCTGCTATTGGACGATGCAGGGAAAAAGTGTGAGGGTTGCCAGAGTAAGGATCGGCCTGTGGGTAATCGTATCTTGGTGTGCCTGGAATGCGGCCGACAATCATGCGGAGATGATTCAGGCAGTTATATTCCACATGGGCATGCTCAGGATCACGCCAAGCAGAAGCAACATTGGGTTGCTGTGCTGTTCGATGATCCAAATACTGGATTCTGCTTCAAGTGTGATATTGGTGTGGTCCACGAACTGCATCCAGATCCAGAGGAGGAGCAAATGTCAGATGCAATTCAGTCAGGTGGTAATGTGTTTGGATCTGATGTGCTCCCCAATCCTGTCAGTGTGAATCTCAAAGACACATATTATCACAACGTGTTCGGATCAGCTAATGTGCAAGGCTATGCTATCAAAGGGATACCGAATCGTTTGAACACATGCTACGTCAGTGCAATAGTGCAGTGCCTCCTTGTGCTTGATAAGCTGCAGGCTAGGATGTTAGGACCAGATCCTCCACCGGGCAACCTTGGCCAGGCACTAAAGAAGCTTTTTGTGGATGCAAGCGCTGCACATGCTGTAGGAGGCACGCTGAACCCGGATAAACTCTTGGAAAGTTTGCGCTTACATGCTGATCAGTTCAAAGGCAATATGATGCAGGACAGCTATGAACTGCTCAACTCCTTGTACGATGCTCTGCATAACGAGGAAAATGGAATTGGGACTACTTACCAGAAAACCGGTGCCCCTACGGTTATTGATTCCATTTTCAGGGGCGAGCTATCTGTAACACGGTCCTGCCTATGTTGTCAATCTAGTTCGGTTATCTATGATCCTTTCTATGAGCTCTCACTGGCACTGCCATCCGCATCACCACAAACAAGCAAGAGTCTCAAATCTCAACCGAAGAAGGATGCTGCTCAATTACTTCCAGAAAACAATAGTAACTCTGCAAAGATCGAAGCGGTTGCCAAAAGCATTGATTTGCATCTTGGCTCAGAACTGAAAGATGTGGCTGTGGAGAAAACACCAGCGCCTTTGGAAGTTGGTGAGTTTTGTGCTCCTACACCTATTCAAAAGTCCTGACTGCAGATTTTGAGAATGTCCTATATAGTGCCTAGACCACACCATTGTTGAGGAAACTGCAGAACACTCTGGCACTACCATTATTGCCGTCTACTTTTACCAATATAAGAGAACAACTGTCATTTTCTGAATGGATCTCCACTTGCTTAGTGGAGAAAATTGTTTAAGGGGGGCCCTTTACACACATGGATTAAAGATATTTCAGGAAACAATAAACTTGAGGATGTGCATATAGAGAAGTGAGCAAGATGTTCAACAATCAACAGGATTAATGTGGCAAGTCTGTTTGCTTTGGTGTAGTGTAGTTAAAAATGTCAATAGAATATAGCTTGCAGTGTCAAGTCCTTCTCTTCATGTATTAATTTTTGCTGGAAATGGTTGCTTTACTTATCATTTATGGGGATTCTCGAAATGATTGCGGAGGATAAAGATCCTAAAAATATGTACAGGATGACAGATACTTGGTGCTTTATATTGCTATTGCCAGTAAAATTAAGTATTCTATGCTTGGCTATGCAGATTCAGCTGAAGCGCAATGTATCTGGCAAAGTAAAGATGTTATACAGGATGCTTTGGAGACTCAGAAGGGTATATTCGCATCTTTAGAACTTCCAGAAGGCATCATTGAGGTGCCACTAAATTCTGTCAGTTCTGTTCCTCGTAACATATCTGATGTCAAGGTTGAGCAAACAATTGGAACAACAAATTCCCACTGCCCAGAAGATTTCACAGTAAAGTTCACTCAAGAAGATAAGGATAAGGAGGTAGGGGATAGCAAATATGTTCCATCAATCGAGGACTGTCTATTATTGTTTTTTAATGGAGATACTGTAGAGCTTAGCTGTGGTTGTTCCAAGGTTCCTGAGGAACCAAGTACATATCAAAGTGAAAATAGTAATTTGATGGTGGCAAATACTAACAATGAGACAGTAGTTGATGGGGGGCAGACTGAACGGTCAGACAGAACAACATGCCCAAATGAGCAAGGTAGTGATCTGAACAGTTTGTCAGTAGAATGCAAATATTCTTCAAGTAGCGAACAAGATAGTTCTGATGCAGAGAGTGGAATTATACAAGCAATGGATACAAATGCTGATAGAACAGATTCCAATATGAGTTGTGGAGATAAGGAATATGAATGTCATGATGGTATTCAAGCTGTAAGTAGCTTCCGTCCTGCTGAGAAACAGACTAATCCGTTGAGGGCCCAGCATAGTCAAATTCTCACCACTCCAAATCAGGACAGGAGGAACCAACTAGTGCCTGATCTTAGTGCAAACCAGTTAGGGGACAACCAACATGAAGAAAAGAGGAGTGATCGTGCTACTCGAATACCTCAAATTACCAAGCTGCCACCTGTCTTAACTCTTCATCTTAAGAGGTACATCCAGGATGGCAAAAAGTTACATAAAAATGAAGCACATGTAAGCTATAAGGAGTATCTTGATGTAGGGCCATTCATGGACTCCAGGTACTGTTAGCTCTTAACAGTAATATCTCATACTTACTACACAGTTATAACAATTGTTTGATTGCATGAGACTTTTTGCCTAGTTTGTTGCTGTTAGCTTGAAGAATGTAGGCATGTCATTTTTTATTAAGGAGTTTACACTGTTCATATTCAGGTGGAGTTCTAACAATTCTGATTGCATGTAGCCTTTCTGCCTGTCATAATCTTGTCTTGGATCAAAAATCCGTACTGTTGACAACTGCACCTAGTGCGGGTGGCAAATGCCGGTGGTTGGCATCCTGCCCACCAAGGTTCAAGTCCTCGATTCGACGTTGGTGTGTCATTTAGGAGGATTTTCCTCCATTTGTTGTTGCAGGTGTCCTCAAGCGCAGATGTTGCACAATGATCAGAGAAACGTGCCCGCCAACGCCCAAGGTTGCCTTGGGTATCTCTCAACTGCGTATGTGTCCCTTTAGGTATAGGTTGTAGGTCTAGCTTGCGCCATGTGGGCGTGAGTGTGGCGTGTGTGTGAGGTGTGTGTTAGCGCTTGAGTTCAGATACTACAACTTGTACTTGAAGCATTGAGGATTCAAAAAAAAAAATCCGTACCGTTTTTCATTAGAGAGAATGGAACTGAGATGTGCAACCAAAGTGTTCTGTGCTTGAGTTCAGATACTACAACTTGTACTTGAAGCATTGAGGATTCAAAAAAAAAATCCGTACCGTTTTTCATTAGAGAGAATGGAACTGAGATGTGCAACCAAAGTGTTCTTTTCCACTGTCTTCTCTCTCTCTCTCTCTCTCTCTCTCCCCCTATCTCTCTCAAGCATATGCAGGAGAACTGTGTATTTTCCATTTTCTACAGTCTGATTTTTTATCAGAATCGTGTATTCATGTTTAATCTACCTGCTGTAGTCTTGTCTTTGGTTGGAAAACGCTTCAGTGAATCAGCTTTATTTGAGTTTGTTTCTACAACAGAACTGATCATATTTGAATATGATCTGAATGCACACACAGGTTATCTGCTAGTGTAAACCCAATTCACTGCCACACTATCAATTACTTCACTGTAAATAGATTCATCATATTCATATCTAGGGCTTCTGCGCTTTCAAAAAAAAAAAAATCTAGGGCCTCATTATTTCTTTGTCTGTACTTTAAATTCCTAGCCTAGCAGCATTTTTCTTTGTTGGAAAGTTGGGTGTTAGCTGGTCTGACTTCTGGTGTTGATATTTCAAAGATAATAAACCTAGTATATTGCAATGACTTTCTTAATGATTGTAGAGCCTTTGTTTGTGAAAATCTTCATTGTTAGATGATTAGTCGCTTGAGAATGACCGTGGGTGTTTCACTGAGATGTTTCTTGGTGACAATGATCGGTTATGAGGTTATCTGACCAAGGAAGGCATGCCGTTTTCATAGCAAGTTGCAATAATTTATAGCCATACATTTGCTTGAAGTCTGTTTTGTTTTCTCCAATATTCAGGTATGTGAAAGATAATTCCCTCTATCGTCTAGCTGGTGTTGTAGAGCACCAGGGAACTGGCTCCTTGAATTCAGGACACTATGTGGCTTACGTGAGAGCAAGAAAGCTTGGAAATCAACAACAGCAGAGCAGGTGCTCTTCATCATGGTTTTGCGCTGACGACCATGTCATCAGTCAAGTCACTCTAGATGAAGTTCTCGAGCACCAGGCCTATATCCTTTTCTATGAGAGGATGGAAGGCTAAGACATGCCTGGCATAAATCTGACAACACATGAAAACAGTAGCAGTCATAGAATAAGCAGATGAGTGAGATTGGGGGGGTAGCCTTATTTGGACTGCCGATGATTCAGTTAGTGACTTTGTGTACATGTTAGGTTCTTGATGAAGCCCATTTTTTTCATGGGGCTTCAAATTTACTGTAACTTGTACAAAATTGGAGGTTTTTTTTGGCTGATCTGGTCAGGGTTATTCATATCCCATTGTCTTTGCCTTCTAGGATCAAACTGTATGAATAGAATGGGTGGAATTGGTTGGATTTGTAAACTGACCGTGCATACATTGTATGGTTGTGTTGGATGGTACTGTTACATAGTAATGATTTTTCCACTACATTGTGGAGAGAACTTTGGACATATTCCCTGATTTGTTAAGCTTTACCGTGAAACTTTTAGCTTTAGTTGTCTGCAGTGTCTGCAGGATGGTTGAAATAGCACCTTGAAGTTGCAGTGACCTGCTTTCAGTGTTTTGAACATGGTTCTCCAGAAGAGTAAATTGCAACAGCGGTGGTTATTCCGGCTTCAGCGTCGGTGTCTGGTTATAGAGAGCTTTTTTTTTTTGTTGGTTTTGCTTAAATGAGAGGTTCGACAGGCAGTTGTCTGCTCCAGCCAGCTGTGTCATGGAAAAGTTCATCAACTTGACAGCTTGATGACTGAAGGCGACATTCTTTTGTTCGCCGGAAAACACGCCCAACGCAATTTCCCCTGCATGTCTATCTGGTTGACCAGAACAGCTTATAGTTTTCGAGTGTGCTCAGTGGAGGAAAATAGCAGCTGGGCTGGAGCCTGGAGAGACCATCAGGTAGGCAGGTGCGTTGACGATCGTGTGGACACTGGGCCACCGTAGTGACACGAGGGAGAGTTCTGGGCCGCGGCGCCAATGTTTTCGCAGGATGCCACCTCTGCAGCTCTCCCTTTTGTCTGTGCGCACCTCTGATGGAACACGCGAACCGCCAGCGTCGCACTCGGCAGACATCGCCGCAGCGTTTGGAAGGTTCAGCTCAGCTACTGCAGCTGCTGTGCCTGTGTGTCGCTGATGGAACAAAAAGCTGGCACCCGGCCCAGCCTCGCTGGGCCCAACAAACCCGGCCGCAGACCCCGCTCGCTCATCAACCGGGCCCCGGCCCAGACCCCAGCCACACTTTCTTTGCCATAGGTAGCCGTCAAGCCGCCCAGCACCGGCGGGGCGGGGCGGCGCGGCGGCTCCCCGCCAGACGGCATCCCGTTTTACCTTACTTTGGCAGATGCATCCGCACTCCCTCCGCCCCGCCTGCCGCTCCGCTGATCTAGCCACCACTCCTCTCCGCCCTTTATTTATCCCCCCACCATGCCGCCACCCTCCTTCCACTCCCAATTTGCGAGCGCCTGCAAGGCTGCAACTGAACTGCAGTCTGCCGCCGGCCGAGCCGCGAAGGCGAACCCCAGTACCCCACCCACCACACCAACTGACCAACCTAACCGAGAGCCGGCACGGAGTGGAAGTGGAAGTGGAAGGGAAGGGAACGAGGCGCTGACACGCAGAAACCTCCGGAAGAACCAGCCATTTCCGCCCCCAAATCGGCGAGTCGCGCCGCGCCCCCGGGCACGCGAGATCCAAACCCCCGCGCACGCCTCCCCAGCCAGGCGCGGCGCCCCCCGCTTAATTAGCGCCAGCGTGCCTGCCCCGCCCGCCCGCCCGCCTGCTCCCAGAATAGGCGCTTCGCTTCGATCGGCTCCCTCGCCCTGCCTTGTCCGCGCTCCCGTCCCGCGCCGCGTGTGAGTGCGCTGCGGCGAGGTTGGTTCGTTGGAGGAGGGCGGCGGGCGGGATGGAGGGGCGGGTGCTGCGCCGCAGCGTGACGCTGGCGGACCAGCTGGCCGCGGTGGGGCCGGCGCCGGGCACCACCGCGGGGTCCTGCAACCTCCGCGACCTGCTCAAGCTCCGCGACGAGGACGACCAGGCGGCCGGCCGCCGCGCCGCCGCCGTCACGCTGGCATCCGCCATGGCGGCCGAGAGGCAGGTCTCGCTGCCGGCGGCGCCGTTGTCGCCGGCGCGGACCCTGCTCGACATCATCCGCGACGACCAGCCTGCCGCGATCTCGGCGGAGGAGGAGGGCGCCGCCGGCGAATCCCTCGTCCGCCGCGCCGTGTCGCTGCCCGCCCCGACCACGGCCTCGCCGCCGGCTTCTCCTACTCCTGCTCATGTTCTTGCTGCAACCCCACCTGCCCCTGCCCCGGCAGCTGCTCCGGCTCCTGCTCCGGCTCCGGCTCCGGCTCCGACTCCGCCCCCGGCGGCCGCGGTGGCAGTAGAGGAGGAAGCGGAGAGGGTGTCCCTGATGGCGCTCCTGGAGCAGACGGACCGGCAGTGGAGCGCGGGCGTCGGCGCCGCGCTCGAAGGTGAAGGGGAGGCGCCGGACGACGACGACGCGGAGCCTGGGGCGCCGGGCAAGGGCGTGGTCGCCGGGTGCTGCTGCGTGTGCATGGCCCGGGCCAAGGGCGCCGCCTTCATCCCCTGCGGCCACACCTTCTGCCGCGCCTGCGCCCGCGAGCTCCTCGCCGGCCGCGGCCGCTGCCCGCTCTGCAACGCCGCCATCGTCGACGTCCTCGACATCTTCTGACGCGCCGCACGCCCTCCGGCCAGGCCGCCCCCCGACAGCTCGCCAAATGCGCGCGCCGACGGGACACGCGCCGTCGGCGGATCGCCTGGTGCGCCCGCTCGCGACTGAAACACTAGGATCCAGACATACTCCGTAGAACAGATCTCTCTCCCCCGTCAGATCCCCTCCTGCACTCTCCTGTTGTGCTCGTGCTGTTGTGGAAACAAAGATTAGAACTTGGCTCGACTTTAATCGCAGTGCGTGACGCTGGATCAACGCAAATTTATGTTCGTGCGTCGGCTCCCAAATCCAGAAACCCGAAGCTGGATCAACGCAAGTCCTCCCTTCTTGCAGCGTACTACGAATCAGTCATCATACAGTGTGTGTGAGTACCACTGCCGTCGTGGCTGGTTTGACCCGAGACCAGTAGTAGTGCCATCTTCCCTGCAATTACTCTCCCCACGCTGCTGCGACTGGGAAGCGAGTCCAGCTTGCAGGCACGCACTGTTTGAAGATCTCAAGGACTCGAGATGCTCGGCGCGTCGGCGTCGTGGTGGTGGTGATTCGAAATTTTATACTGCTATACACTAGTCGCCCCCACAACAATTTCGTCACCTCTCCAGCAGTCCAGCTCCACACACCCCCACCCCACTCTGCATTTCCACCGCATGTGAGCCCATTCACTGCTGCTGTGCTCCTCCGTGTGTCTCTGAGCTGAGCCTTCCCTAGCTCGATGGAGCGCCCCTGATCAGACGCGCGATTTATACATTTCATTCCATTCCTGTAAATTTTCTCCGCTTCGAGACGTCGTCGCCGGATTTTGAACGTTTCCATGGGAGCTCTGATCTGATCAAACGCGCGATGTCAAGCAGGGCCCAGGACTGGAGGAGGAAGTATAAACAAACCCCGCGAGATAAGACTTCGCGGCCCGCCTGATGATTTCATTAGTACGTCGGTCCATGACGCCGACGGACGGGAAGAGAAGAGAAGAGAATATACGCACGCCACGTTCTTGTACGTCAACTTTGGCCATACGTTTTCCATCACCGGCCGGCCTTGCTGTGTATTGTAGCGTGTAGGAATACACGGAAGGCGTACGCTCGCGCGCTATACGAGTGGTACGATGTACACAACGCAGGTAGGCCGGGGGGCTTTGGGCGCGTCGTGGGTGCGCCCGCTTGCCGCTCGCCTCGTCGGTTCGGTGACGCCGACCCGCCGGGCAACGGAACGGCCCCCTTTTCTGCGTCCCCGTCGTCGTGATGGCCGATGGGGGGCGCCACGCACAGCAGGTGGAAAGAAAGAAAGCAAGGCGGGCGGGTCGGGTTGGTCGCCGGCACCTGTCAAACGCCGGTGCCACGACGGGTGGGTGGGTGCAGCGGAGCTCGGCGAGCGCGGCCGTGTGCCCGTGCCCGTGCCCGTGCCCGTGCCCCTCGGCGTCTCCTCGTACCCGCGGGCTAGCTGGGCGTTGGTGCGGAGATGGCCCCAGCCAGCTGCCCAGCCCAGAGATCGTTGCGGCCGCTGGACCAAACCCCCAACGGCCGGCGGTCCGTCAACGCCGGCCGGATGAGCTCTCTGGCTGCGGGCGCCGCTTAGTAGCAAGCATATCGAACACAGCACGTATGCGTACCAGTACGTGTATGCCATCGAAGGCCCCACCGGTCCCGTGTAGCTTAAGCTTAAGCTTGAGCGTCACACACGGCTGATGACGGATTCATTATCGCCGTCGTCTCCATTACTGTCACCATTATCGGGCCGATTTGGACACTGGCTCGCGCCGGCTATACCGGTCGACAAGATCGCGATAACAATAATCGGATAATCGGCCAATGCAGGCGCGGCCGGAATCTGCTGATGCTCTGTGATGGGTGCACCCGCGATTGTTTTTTTTTTTTCTCCCTGGGTTAATTAATTATCAGTCCAATCATTCAGTTGCAGGCCAGGCCAGAGTTTATCTGCCGCCCGTTAGATCGGGGTTTTGTTTTGTTGTCATCGTAGGCGGGCGCCGACGCAGACCGGACAGCGACGGCGACGCCAGCGACGTGGAGGCGTGCGTGACGAGGGCGCGCGGAGAAAAAGCGGCCCCCGGCCGCATGGCGCTCGCGGTTTTGGACGTTTGCGAGGCGCGGTGACGAGCGCGGAGACAGGGATAGAAATCGATAGGGTCGATAGGGGCGGGGTGGCGGCGGCACGCGAGATTCCTGGCGTGCGGGCGCGGGCTACCTACGTGCCACGCCACGCCACCATGCGCGGGGGCAGGCACTGGGGACTGGATGGGGGCCGACGAGGAGAACGTGAGAGAGATCTGCGCAGCTTGAGGGTGTGTTCGGTTAGAGAGTCACCGGAGAGTGAAAAAGACGTGGAAAACACTGTTTGTACATTGTATACAGGGTGGAAAAGCAATCATTGCACACCGTAAACAGTAGAGATGCACCTTTCTTATGACCTTGGTCTTAGAGAAAATTCCTAGAGAATTAGAGAGGAATTAATCCATTTCTATTCAAATTTGAACAGCAAAGGATTAAAACCGGACAAATCGAACAAGTTCTGAGAGGTTTGAGTTTCAGCCTTCCGGAGCCTGAAAGTGGGTCTCTTTCTATTCAAATTTGAATAGAAAAAAATTAAAACCGAACAAGCTCTGAGGGGTTTGAGTTTCAGGCTTCCAGAGCCTGAAAGTGGTGCGGTTAGTGGCGCTTTCAGTGGATCTTTGCCACTGAGACTGTAAAAAGGGGGACTCATGGGCTTCTTCCCGACCACGACACAACATGGTCCAGACAGCCGGCCTAAACCGAGCCATGTTCTCCGATCGGCCTGCTAATAAGGTTTCAACTTTGGACGCCCACGAGGTCAAAGACCCTGAGAGTTTGGCACTGAAATTTAATTAGCTAGGCACGAAGTAGATGAACGAGGACTGGAGGGACCGTTCCACGGACGGGATGAGCCTCCTTCGCCGATCGGATTGGACAGGGAAACGAGCGCGCGCTATCGTCCGCCGTCAACACACTGTTCAGAGAGCGGTAAAAGTAAATACTGTAGATGCTTATCGTCGCGGTCAAAAGCACATCATGTACTAGGACGATGGCCACGGGGGTCAAAAAAGCGTGCATGCTCCTATCTACCCCAACACTCCCGTCCTAGGCCGGTAGCCTGGTAAAGCTTCGTCAATCTCGCGTTAAAGTTACAAACTCCATTGACACTTTTCCCCCACCCCTTGGAATTCTGCGCCCACGTTCCTTGGATTATTGGAGACGTTTAGCGGCCGGAGCACAAACCAACTTGCCCCCGTGCCATCTGCCATGCCATTGCCATCCATCACGCATCACACGCATGGCATGGTGCCGTTGCACGCTCGAGCAACGTGACGTGCCCACAGTGCGGCGGCTATATATGTTCTTGTTCTGGTTGCTCGAGAAACAGAAGCGCTCGCTCGCCGAAAGCTCCCGTCGGAAACCGAGCTGAGTGATGGACGGGTCACCGACGGGGGAGCGGACGGCCCGCGCGTGCTGCGTTTTTCTCTGTGCGGAGGGAGCGAAAGCCATGGATCGAGCTAGCGAGCTGCTGGTCTGGACGCCCTGCTGCATGATCGAGCGGCGCCGCACGGTGGCTGGCTGTGGGCTGTGGCACCGAGACGAGACGCGCTCTACCATCGGTTCACGTACCCCGCGCGTGCATTCGTCGACTGCCCCTGGCCCCGGCCCCGGCCGGCAGGACCCTCGGACTCTTGCTGCCTGCTGGCGTACTACGCTGCGTTTCCTTCTCCGCGTGGACGGAGGAAGGCGGCGGACGAACCCGAAGAAGCAGCGATCAACGAAGCGAGAGGGCCGGCACGCGGGCGCGGACACTCGGCGGCATCGGATCCCATCCCATGGCGCCGGCGAGCGCGCGCGCGTGCTTCGTTTGTGTGCACGCGCGCGCCCATCTCGGCCAAGCCAATCAACCCGCCCGTTGCCGGCTCCTCCCCAGCGCCAGCAAGCAGTCCCATCCCATCCCCATCCCTTCCCTGCCGGCCTTTGTCGGAGCCTAGTAGTAGCAGCTAGAGGCGCTAGGCTCTCTCTCATCAGTCTCGACCTCCTCGCTCCTGCTGCCCGCCACTGCGCCCATGCCCGTCGCAGTACAGCCTATGGGTGCCGGTGCCAGTGCCAGTAGTAGTTATTGTGCGTGCATCGAGGCGGGGGAGAAGGGACTTGCCAGTCGCCACCCTTCTGCCCGTGGGCCGTGGCCGTGCCACATCGATGCCGCTGCTACACGGACCGTCGCTGCCGAGTTCACCGGCCGTGACGTCGTCGATGCACGCATCATCATGCACACAAGTCACGCGTCCAAACAAACGAAGAACAGCCCCTACGTGCCACCGTCGTACGTAACGTAACGTACATGCGCGCGTTGTTGTGGAGGCGGCAGGGCATCGTCCTTGGAGCAGCACTGTGGAGTCGTAGCTCATCCTTCGTATCCAACTATCCTCCTAGGGACCGCAAGGAGAGGGCCATTACACACGTACCCCTCTCTCTCCGCCGTCGTACGCGAGGCTGCTGATCCAGACAGAACTCCACATCGACGATGCACCCACCCAACCTTTCAGGATCCTAGTGACGGCCAGGTGACGGCCAGGACTAGAAACCCCGCACGCCTCCCTCCCCTGATCCCCTCCCCTCCCATCAGCCGGAATTGAAGCCCTCTGTCCCAAGTACATTGCACATTTGCACCACAAATAAGCATGTCATGTGCCTGCCGGCAGCCAGCACGGCGCGGGTCATTTCCCCATCGCTCAGCCATCCCTTCGCTTCCCTCGCCCCGGGAGAATAAAAGCCATTCAATGCCTTGTTGCCCCATGGGGCAACGCCGACGCAGGGAGGACACCGTGGTGGCCGTGTACGGGGCAGGGCCACGACCGACGGCACAGGACGGTGATGACGAGGGACACCAGCAGAGCAGCACGCAGCAGCGAAGAGAACCGAATGCCGCGTCCCCTGCGTCCGGCGCGCCATCGTACGCTACGCCCGTGCATTTCGATGTAGGAGTAATTTATTATTCTTGAACAGATTGTTCACTTCAGTCCGTGGGCGTCCGGGACGTTTTTCTAGTATTTCCGACGGACACGGGGGTGGCTCTGTACAACGTCACCGGCAACAAGGGGCAGATTCGGTCGGCCGTGGCGGACGGGCTGACTCGTTACAGCGACGGCCGTTCAGTGCTACGTCCATTTCTTCAGCACCATGAGCTCGTCCTCGTCCCGTTCAGCTCACTTGGAGAGCAACCCGAAGTAGGGGTTCTCCATGGCGGACGCGACCTCGACGCCGGCGGCGTTGAGCAGCGCCATGTCGACCTTGTCCCTCGGCATCACCAGGTAGCCGATGGAGTTGAGCCGCTGGAACCCGCACAGCTCCAGGAACTCTATGCCCCCTTGCAGGTTGCCCACCCTGTCCTGTTGGGAAGGAGAGAGAGCGTGGCGTGTGAGTTGAACGTATACTTAGGCCTCCTTTGGAACACAGAATTTTCACAGAAATTGTGTAGAAATTTCACAGCAAACAGTTCAATTTCGCAGAAAAAACGTAGGAACAGGAAATTTTTCCCGCATTCCAAAGGGGGCTTTAATATGGCAGGGGAGGAGGGATCACAGCCAAAGCGCTGTGAAGCATGAGCGTGTCAGTACCTTGAAGATGGGGTTGCTGAGCCGGATCCTCCTGAACTTCTCCTCTGCCGGGTTCCTCCCTATGTTGGCGACGATCTTCAGCAGTATCTGGTACGCTCTTGTGACTCTGGCACTGTCATCCTACAAGTGAGGTGACAGCAAAAAGTTCACTGGTTTCCTGACGTCCAAGTAATACAAAAACCTCATGCCTTATTCAGCCAAATTTTTGCATTCCTTTTGTGATAAAATTACAGAGAAACAGAACGAAAACCAGTCCTACACAAGCTAAGGGAAATGCTGAACATGCCTGCAATATTAATCGAAACCGAGATGCAGAAGGGCACGCAGTAAAATTATCGTGGTGCTCACAGAGCATCAAATTCACTATGCGGTGCTGCCAATGCTTCTGGGACAGTTAAGATACAGATGCTAAGAGCACGTGGATCAAAATTAGTATCTGGCTATCTGCAGGGGACCACTTTACCTTGTGATTCTTCTTCAGAGTTCGGAGGCAGTCTCTCAGTTGTTCTGATGTTACAACACGTTCGACAGTTTTAACCTGAAGTTAAAAAGTGTCTGAGGAATGTGCTAGGAGATTTCAGTCATAAGAAAGGTGGAAAGAGATCTCGACCTTTGTGGGTGTTATGACCCCAACTGAAGCCTCAGGTTTTTCCTGTGACAAACCAAGCCTTCTCCTCCTTTCTGCCTGCATAGAAGAATATGACTTGGGCATCAGAGGTACATCGCTGGAAAACTTTGGAGGAAAGAGCAACCGAGACATAGTTGCCAAAGCATAAGAAAATGATGTTATTTTTTAATAGCAAGCGCCCTTGAACATATATATATTTTTTAAAACAAATCAGTAGGAGATCTGCCAATTATATTAAAAAGGAGAGAGGCCCCCTGGGCGAAACATAATTCTTGATTTAAAGGTAAATCCATGCAGCACACAAAAATGCTTGATCATAACCAATGGGGACTACTACATTTGGTTAAATCCATGCGGTGCACAAAAGAACATAACAAAAGGATGTGATATTTCATCTTTTTGTGAAAACATATAGCTACAATTTTTCAATGTGGAGATTAAAGATACTAAAATGTTAGAATAAAGGATTTTGTGGATGACTTTTGAGCATGCTGCAAATATTTAACTACAGTTAGGAATACTGAATTGTTTGTATAATGAACCAGGAGTCTGCTTCTGAGCATGCTGCAAAATATATCAACTGTGAGGGGTACTGAAATGTTTACATGCTGCAAAATATATAGCAACTGTAAAGAGTATTGCAATGTTTGTACAGTTGACAAGGCCGTAGGAAATTAATAGAACCATGAACCAAAGGTAAAATATCTCCTCTAAAATTCTGGACTCATCTTCTGAAATCAATGCAGGACGGATTTAGTAGTAAACTCTAAACTCCTAGCGAGAAATTTTCATCTACTAGCATGTCCTCATGCCACCTGTCTATTGAAGGCACGGAGCACTATTAAACCATTTCGATGGAAAATAATGGATGAGGTGGAAGTGTCTAGTCTCGAAAACAATAGCAGCATACCCTATCATCTGCTATGCGCTGTCGTATTCTCTCTCTTGCCCTTTTCTCCTCCTCTTTATCTGCTATCCGACTTTCCATCATGCTGTAGCAAATAAAAATATTACTTCTCCAATAAGAAATTTGGAGTTTGGATTAGTATATGTGAATGCACGAGACAAACCGCTTTCTTTGATTTTCCTCAAGAGTTCGCTTTGCTTCCATAAGGTCTTTAGCCGCTCGAATTCTCTCCCTCTATTGAAATGACAAGGATCATTGAGTTGATAAGGGAATGACCACAGGGTATACTTAAATTATAGTGCAAGTAAGCACATTTTGTTCTTTCATCTGTATTAGAATGCAGTTTTTACTGTTTACTTCTTATAATTACGAAAAAATCGCAATACCTGATCGTCTTGTAATTGATTTTGAATTTGACCTCTTGCTCTTCCTTCTTCATCTCGTTTTTGCTTATATAATGCTAATATCCTGAGAAGTACAAAAGTGTTACTAGTGAAATTGTGATCGAGAAAATGCAAGAAGGTTTATAAATGTATCTATCCATTCTCTTCCAATATATAATCAGCACCGATGGCTTTGTTAAAAAAAACTATATCTATCCAAGGCAAGGTGTGAACCTCTTTCTATCTTCTTCCTCCTGTTCATCTGCATTTTGTTCTCGTTCCAACTGGGATGTTTCCTAAAAGAGAAGCTTGGATGTTACACAAAATATTACAAAGAATGAAATCATAATATATTCGTAAAGTTAAATCTGAATGCTGTAAGCGTGATTGTATTCCCCCTTCTCCACTGCTTAAGCTTTTGTCTAAAACTGTTGGTGCATGGAACTCAGTATGGTATGAATTTTTTTAACACAATGGCAGGAGCTCTTCCTTTCAGTTAAGACGGAAAATAAGTCAGAAAGTATGGTATGAAATTTGATAGGAAAGATTTAAGATATAAAAATTATGATGAAATTAAGTACATCCTGTCTTCCAGTTTCAGTCTGTTCTTCCGGTTTCTGCTCCTGCACGGTATCCCTGCAAGACAAGCATGCCATACATTTTAATATTTTGTACTGCAACAACATAGCATAGAAAAAAAAGAAATGCTGACAGTACATGCACTGGCTCACCGGAATGCATAAGTTTGTTTCATAAAACTATGGAAGAACACAAGCATTTAACTATGACATATGACTTATTAAACCTGCATTGTGCATTGGAGGTATACCATGCTGATACAAGATCAGTTACTAACACAACCACTGATCACTTACTAGTTACATTTTTATTGCATGATACAGCAGCATAAAGCTAGAAAATGGGCAGGCTGAAGACGATGCTTTCCCCCATAAAAAAACTCGAACACGCTAGAGAGCTGCATGTCATTGTTAAACATAGAAATCCTGAAACGATTATATGCCGAAACCTCGGCCAGGGTTAGTTCTTACACATAAAGGTGCGCCTTTAGCAAACTAAATAGCAAAAAAAAAAAAAAAAAAAAAAAAAATCCAGCTCCTAAACGAGTCCTAGCAGGTTGCCCAACACCCTAGCGCCAGCAAAGCACAACTTCGTAATGACATGCTGCTCTCCTGCTCCTGCATGTTCGAGGAAAAAAAAGAATACCACTTGACAAAAGGTCATGTGAAATCCCCAAGAAGGCAGAAGTTTTTCTTTTCTCCCTTGAGGTGTGACAGAGACTCACAACTTGAGGCCGCATTATATGACATCCCACAATGAAAGTCACCCATTCAAAATATGATGTAGATTGCAGATTCCTCGACTGAGGCAGATATTTAATACTCATACTCAGTAATTGATGTCTTTTTCCCCACTGAAATAGTTCTATGATATTCATATAGCAAATCATATATGAAAAAAAAAACAAAAACAAACCTCATTCCTTGAACGTCATTTCTTACTTCACTTGATGTGTCACCACATTCAATGCGGATTTCTCTTGGAACCTATATCATTCAAGAGAACAGTAAAAAGAGATGTAGTGACATTGTGACAGTTATAAAACAACGCAACCAGGTTCCCATGAAAATAGAAATATAACATAAGTGATAAAATTTCATTTGCATTGTTATGAAATAACCTACCAATGGTAGCTGATCAATATCTGGGTCACTTTCATGTTCCAGAAGCCAGTTTACAGCAGATTCAAGATTGGAATTACCTGACCAAGAACATTGCATTATCTGTCCAATTCATTGAGCTATGTACTAAAGACATAATAGACTGAATACTTTATAAGCAATATGCTGCCAGAGCTTCAGTTCAATGCATAATCTGCAACTTTAATGAAATAACACATCTATCATCTGCCATCAATGAAATAGCTTACACAAGAACAATGGTGGAGTGGAATGGGCACTAATACACAAACATAATATTTTGCAATCACGAAAGGGGCCAAATGTCCAGTGGTTATCTATTTGGCGTAATATCAGCCAATCTTTGGTTAAAAAAACAGTGCAATACAAGATCTGTACCTAGTAAGTTCTTTTGAAAGACATACCTGAAAAATGGAGAGCTCTAATTGAACGGACGGTTGGGAATCCCATGACTTCAAGTTCACCAAGCATTTTCTTGTCAACTTGTGGGACAGCCATCGCTAGAAGATAGGTGAAAAAAAGAAGAACAATTTAGTTGTTACAAATGCAAAAGTAGAGGAAATGGAAGAGGGAAAACAGGTAGGCATGTGAAAATATCGGTTGAGTTGAAGTAGGTGTTCTATACAACTACGGATGAATTAGACAAAAATAGTTGTGTAAACTAAGTGCAAGCAATTTAAAAAATCACCACTGATTGAATGTTCAACCATGATCGTACATAATTTAACCTCTATTTGAGATCTGTATCCAACTATTTAGTTTTATGTCTAACAAGAAAACGATCTTACATTTAAGCTCCATTTGAGGAGATCTGTGTCCAACTATTTTGTTTTGTGTCAAACATGAAAGCTACAATGGTCTACAATTTACATTAGAACTGGCATATGTATCGTGTCTAGGACATGTAAGTATGTTAATCTTAATTCTTAGTATGTTGGAGGTTGGCCTTTCATTATACATGGAAGAATAGGTACACCACACACAGATAGCCTGAATTTACAAGTTATAATGGAATGGCACAAGAACTAGAAAGTGGAAGCAATGGGAAAGCATAAGATTAAACACATTTCATAAAGTAATTCACAAGATCTCCAGGTTGCAGTGAAATTCTAATGGCATACAAGTTGATGAAACAATGAATAGAAATTTACCTTTTCAAAGATCTTTCCCCGCTTTGTAGTTCTGGATCAAGATGGTGTATGAATCCTCTATAAGTAGAGCAAAGAGCTATGCATTACTGCAAATGGAAAGGAAAGTAGGAAAAACAGATGTAGAGGATTAGGGCCTTGCTTCTTCTGCACTTCATTCCTGTCTTTTCTTCCCAGATGGGTCTTGCGGTGATCTTAAGGGACTTGGTGACTTCTTTCTTCCTGCAGTTACTTATACCTTTCTTCCTGCTTAGGAATTCTATCTTGAATCAACAGCCTACTTACAACTAGATTGATTCTTCTGTTTGGGTTACATCTTACAAGCTCGGTTGAATAGTCATTAAGAAAAAACAATTACAGAGTAGTAAAGATTAAGGAGTAACACTGAAGTTTTAATTCACTTCAAACATTTGATGATGATAGCCAAGATAGTAGGATACAATTGAATTGCCTTGTCAACATTGCCTTTGTTCATGAGTCACACAGGGTGAAAAAGAGAGTGATATCGGTTATTTCTGTAAAGTCATGGATACATCAAGAGTCCTGACTTTCTGTAACCACTGTCTTGCAGAAGCTCATCACATACAATCATTTTGTTGGAAAGAATACAAGCATTGAGAATGGAACTTCAAAGCATATAGACATGTAAAGCCCTTAATGAGAACATATATATGGAGGTAAGTGGGAGACCACTTGGGCTTGGGCATATTGAGCACCAAAGCACCATCAGTTTGTAGCACTGCACAGCCATACCCTCCAAAAGTAAAGTATTTAGCAATCCACACCCGTAGTACTTTGTGGAGATCAATAACATCAGAACTGAGAACTGTGGTGGCCTTGTGTTGCCCAATGCCTGTCTGTGCAGCCTCATACATGACCAAGCAACGTCAAGTGCCTATTAGCCTAAAAGGCAATGAAGACCTGCACTGATGCTTTGACTTTTTGAACTGAGAATCAAAAAAATGAGAAGGATCAGGTGAGGCCAAAAGTTGCAGACAACGAAAGACAAAAGGGCTCTCATGCTCAATCCATAAATAAATAAACAAATTCAGTGGCATGAAATTCAATGCGACCAGATCGCGTGCGTTGTATTCGTTTCTTCTTCGAGGGGAAGAAACGACGGGGCCAGCTCGCAAAATTTTCGCCGCTCCCCGGCGAAGTGGTCGGGTGCAGAAGACGCCAGTGGGATTCCCACCCCCACCCCCCCCCCCCCCCCGCCCCACCCCCCATCCAGAAGCTTCCGCTTGATCCCCAGCACCTCCGCAGCGCCGGTACCCTCTAGACTCTAGTCCTCTACCAACCTCGCGGGCGACGCCGCCGCCATTTCTGCAATAATGGCACCGCGAAAAGCTCAGCGCCGGAGAGGAGAGGAGGGTTCGCGATCGCGAGGGGAAGCACAAGCACCTGAGACGTGGCGAGGGTGGGATCGATGAGCACCCTGACCCTCCGGTGGCGTCGTCGGCGTCGGCGATCAAGCCTTCGGGTGCTCTGCAGCTTTCAGCGGCCTTTGGCTGAATTTCAGAACGCAACTTGATCAGAATATGGTCTGCAACAGCAAGGAGCGACCAGACGGGGGAAACCCGGAGAGGAAATGAGCAACTGAAGCAGCAACCATGCACCTCTGCACAAGCGCACACTGCAGTCACGAGGTTCAATTTGGAACTAACAATCCAAAACGCAGACGGGACCGAGGAACAAGACCACAAGAACATCAGGCAATGTGCACAGACGAGGGAAAATAGCATCAGTTTACACATCCACCAGCAGCGCGAGTTGGCTAGCACCAAAAAAAAAAAGGCAAAATTGGCCCCCGGACACCCAACACAACGTCGATTTGTTGGTGAACACCGCGCAAACAAGGTGCAGCCGACACACATTCCTGCATCATGTTAATTTGCAGGAAGACACTGCCACCAATATTAACTTCTCACCATCACGTCAACCCAGTTTTCATGAGGACATTCCTCAAACCAAACACCCCTAAAATGATGATGCTGTACGATACCAAAAATCGGGTACCAATAATCATGTCACGGTCGCCACAGTTGCAGTCACAATAAGCAGGAGCAACAAGAACAGGGATTACAGGATAAAGGGAACGATACCCAAGCTTCATGAATTGACTTCCAATTATCAGGTATTCTAGAAAACACATAATAGGTACACCATACACCAACAAGCCGTTAGTTGCCTTCAAGTTCAGGCGCTACCAACATTACGGAGTTCTCAATTTGTACACCGCCTCATTCTCTGAATTGATAGGAATCTTTGCACGTCAGTGGAGTTAACTCTGGAAGTCGATGTTGCAGTTGCACACATACAAGATCAACGGGTTGTCTAGCTACCACACAAGCCTAAAGACGCCTCAACTGGTAGGCAATGATTTCGAAGATTTCTTCTTTCTGTGAGCCAATGCTGATAGTATCTTCTTCCTAGGGCCCTGTAAACACGAGAAGAAAATGAATGTTAGGCAACTAAATGAAATACAATAATAGATGTATAATGGACACTGTTGCTATTTTCAGTTGTACAAGCAGTAGCAGAAAATGGGGGGAAATCATGGGATGTATCTAACAGACGAACCAAAATGTCCATTAGCATGGCAACAGCTCGGCGTTAATGCGCATGTGGCCTGTGGGGCTAACTGAACCACCAACTAAATAGTAAATATATCTTTCGCACTTAAGCTTTACCCTTTAGAGCATCTGGTTCTTATGATAACCACATACAAAACACACAGCTCAGGGCACAAACTAATCTGGCCATTCTAATCCATTTTACCCATCAAAGTCTCTTTCTGTTAGACAGGCAGGGGTTAAGAATTTGAATAAATAGTTAAACACTGATCTGACTGGATGTGTATTCAATAAGTGGAAAGCAGATAAAGACATACTGTGCAATGGGTGTTTATTCTTTCAAAATAACTTGGAAATAAAAAAAGAAGCCATTAGCATAGTTCATAAGTTAGCGACTCAATTACTACAGTTTCCCTTTTATGATGACCCTGGCAATCTACAAGCAGGGAAGTAACTTATATATTCGTATTGCTTTACCCCAGAAAGATCACTTATTCATGAGGATAAGCATGTCAACTCAGTAGGGGGAGAAAAAAAAAGCAGCAGAGTAGTACTGAATACTGATAACTATATAAATAATGCTTTGATATTAAAGTCCCTTGCACTACCATTGGAATTCCTAAAGCCTTCATATCCTCTTCATTCATGTAAACCAGTGCTTTCATATCAACCTGAAAGACACAATGATACATATCCATTAACAGTATTTAGGGTTACCGGTCATATCCACAATATGAAATTACCACATAAATTAAACGTGCCTCTTCAGCCTGGAAATTTATCAGATATTTCTCTAGATCAAGAGACTTCAGTAAACTGTCAAGCGAAACATCAACCTGCGCATTCCAAAGAAAAAAAATAGTACAGCGTTGAAAACTTGAAATGAAAGTGTTAATGATGAAGACTAAATCTCATACAAGATAGCTGCTGTGGTAAGGGACTAGGGAAACAAAACTTGGAAATTGAGCATATGCTAAAGAGCTAGAACATTAATCGTGCATAAAACTAAACCTATAGGATCACTGGATCAGAAATCAGAATAAACAATAAAGGTTAGACAAGCATCAAACGGATTACAACATCAAATGGTTATGTAGTCCATTATATTCACAGCATAGCACATGTAAAATAATAAGAGGATATGATATGCTGTTTCCCATTAGTGGAACAGCAATAATTGATCTGGATAAAATCCTGTCAGAAAACACCAACTTACCTTTTCCTGGGATTGCTTCGGTGCAGATGGCGCTGTTACAGGTGCAGGTGCACTGATGTTCTTAATGGCAGGAGGAGGAGGAGCTGGAGGGGGTTCTCTCTTCTCAACAGGCTTTTCTCTCTTAGCAACCTCTTTTACAGGTTTTGGGATCCGAACAGCACTGCTAAGTTGAGGGCGTGGCCGCTGGCTTGGGACACCAGATAACTTTTCACGAAGATCTGGAACTGATGATTTCTTCAGAACCTCTATCCTTTGGGGCACTTGAGATTTTTGGTTTGATTGAACGTTTCTGGAAGTAGGTCCAGCTGAAGCTCAACCATGCACAATAGAAGCAAAAATCTAACGGTAAATCATCGGAAGGAAAGCAGGAACAAAGGCATATGTTCGGAGTTATTCAAACAGTGTCCCTTACATGAAGTTTGAGTTCCTCCAGAATCCTTATAAAGTTCACGCCTCCACGTTCCATCATCCCGGCGAAACCTGTAAAAATCCCAATATAGATGACATAAATAACAGGACTATTCCCTTTTTGAAGAAGCTGGGTATGTAAACCAACCAACTGATTAGCCATCGCTTTGTAAATGTCAGAAAGTGAAAATACTACAGCCATTCAGAGCATGGCATGGTCAAGGCTGCGATCGGAAGTTGCCGTGCATTAAATATAAATGCACATCAGAAGGTAGGTGATGAGCAACAACAGCAGTAACCAACATGATTTCACCTCATGCAACCCCGGTGTTGTTTCTCCATTTCTATAAGTTGAAAATGGGTGAATCCATATACAAACAAAAAAAATGGAACAATAGTGTGTGTCCGCAGTCCGTGCACTGTGCAGACATGTCCAATAATTCTAAAACGGATTAAGAAAGGATGCAGTTCCAAACAATAACACTACTTCTAAAACGGATTAAGCAAACAATAATCGTGGATCACATTTGAGCAGTAGCACAGACATCTCTATCTGAAATGGAAAAAGCACACGCTCAGCCACAGACATTGCGTACGCTAACTACCGATTGGATCCCGTATACAACTACGCATCTAACGAAGGCAAAGCACTAAAGCTGTCGGCACCACGAACACCTGATTCCCAGTCCCTAAACAACATTTTCGCAACCACCTCCCTCTGATTTTCGATCCAACCCAGAAGCCGCAACCATGTAGCGCCAACAGGTACGGGAATGGCGAAACGAGCAACGATTTGAGCCGGGGGAGCTCGAGGACACACCTTTTTGCGTCATCAGACCGCAAGCGCGAGACGCCGCCCACCCCGAGACGGTCCATGACGGACCGCTTCCGCCCGGAGCTCCTGTCGGCGTACATCGCGACTGCGGCGGCGGCGGCCCGCGTAGGGTTTCGTCGGCGAGGAGGGGAAGGGGAGGACGGCGAGGAGAGGAGGCGGAGCGGTGGAGAGAGTTGAAACGGTAATCTAGAGAGCTTGGAGGTGTTTTCCGAAATATCTCGATCTATTGTGGTTTTGGGCCTGTACTTTGAGAAAAATGGGCCCAATATTAGATTCTAAACTTGGAACTTGGAACGCTCGAGGCCCAATTTGATAATTGTGGCCATGCAAATATAAAACCTTTTTTCCCCTTCCTTAAAAAATGCAGAAGCCTTTTTGTGAAGTAAAAATTCAATTGCAATCACCCATTTTATTTAATACTTTTAGCTGGCATGGAACCTATGTGAAAAAAAAAAGAACTTTGTGCAATGGACCGGAGAAGCAAAGGGCGTCCATCATTGGCAGAGAGATCAAGCAGGAGAGGTAGGTGCAAAATGTTCATGTTGGTATAGATGTATCATTAGAGAGTGCACCTACCAATGATGAACATTCTCCTTTCCTAGATAAAAAAAAATACCCCGGGTGGATGGATGGCTCCATCGGTAGGAGGATCATCCCACCCTCCAAAAAACTGTTGAAATTCCATGCACCATGCACCATGGCTGTTGCAGCGGTCGTCAGCGCGTACACTGGGCTGGCCGTCGGCCGGCTTCCCCTGTCCCTCCTCGTCCGCCGCCGTCAACCGTTACCCCGTCAGGGAGGAGAAAATTGGTTTTTTGGGACTTCAAAGAGTTGGCTTCGCCAAATTGACACTCAGAACACTGGCTTCGCGCAAATTGCCACCGGAAATGTTCTCGCTTGATTTTCCTACCATTTTGGACTATTGTACACCTGGCCTCTTCTTCAACCTCCCAACGGAGCGGAGCGGCCAAGGGCGCGCCGGGCAAGCGAGGCCGGCAGCGGGCGCTGGGCACTCGCTCCACGTCCGTGCCCTGACGCCGGCGGGGTCGACGACGAGGAGAGGATGCCGACGGGAGCCAAACAGCTTCCTCCATAGCCGGACATGGTCGTCGAGCGAGGAGAGTGGACCGGCCCGGCGCGTGGCTGCACATGGTCGTTGGGCCACGCCTCACCGGATCCGCGGAGTCGTGGCGGGGCGGAGGATGCGCACGAAGGGGGGAGGCACAGCAGTCCGTGGAGGAGGCGGAGCCGGCAGCGGCGATGCACGAGGATTCGGCGGCGGCGCGAGGATCCAGCAGCGAGCGGCGTCGCGAGGAGGAGCCGACGGCCATCGCGGGAGGAGGAGAGAGGCCGCCACGGACCATGGAGGAGGCGGGGCCGGCAGCGGCCTTGCCGGATCTGGCCCGGGGAGGCGCGGCCGGCGGCGGCCATGCCGGATCCGAGGCCGACGAAGGCCATGGCGTGGAGGAGGGCGACCGACGTGGGAGGGGGCACATGGCGGCGGCGGCGTAGCTCGTCAACGCCCGCGCGCGGGAGGCGGGGTAGCGGCTAGCGACGGCGCTCCCGAGAGGCGCGGCGGTGACGGCGTGGTGGGAGGCTCGCCGGAGGAGAGGAACGAGCGAGGAGAGGGAGAGAAGAGGCCAGGGGTAGAGGAGTCCAAAATGGCAGGAAAATCAAGTGATAATGTTTTCAGCGGTAATTTGGCAAAACTAATGTTCTGAGTGGCAATTTGGCGAAGCCAACCTTCAAGAGCCCAAAAGCGAGCGTTGACGCCTTCAATCCCAGGCGCGTTCGGGCCCCAAAAGATGCGTGCATGCCGCATCGCATGCCGTGCCAGCCAAAGCTGCTGCCGCCGCGGTCGAGCAGCGTGGAGGTCAGGAGGGCGACACGGCGATCGATGCGGACAGACGCGGGCGTCGGACCCGAGCCAGCCAGCCAGCCAAGCGAGGCCGTGGTCGTTCGGCAGTCAGACGAGGCGACGACCTCGGCGAGGCGAGGAGACCACCACCAGCGCACCCCAACTACTCTAGTGTCTAGTCCCGTACACGAACGAACGACCCGCAGGAGGAACGAGTCGCGTCGACCAGTCGTCGTCGCTGCGCGGCGCGTCCCGAACAACCTCCCGTCGTCTCCGCCGAGAGCCCAGCGCAAGCGGACGACGCGCACACCCACAGCCCCAGCGATGACGCGCGCGCGTCCACCGATCTGCCGGCGCGGTCCTGCCGCCCAGCGCGTCGCGCGGGGACTCGCCGTCCGCGCACGTCACGCACGCGCGCGAGAGGCCCCGACAAGAATCTGCCTCGACGGCAGGTGATGGGCTGCGCTGCGCTGATGAGGTGCGCGCGTGCGTGTGCGTACGGCGTAGTAGCTAGATAGAGATTAGAGAGTGACCACGAGGAGAAAATACTGGAAAGGGAAAAGGGAGCAAATGGTGCGAGCAGCTGGAAGCATCCAGCTAAACGAGCTCGGACCGCGTCGGGTTTGTTGTGCGGCAACCTGCAATGCAAATGGGGGTGCCGTGCCAGCCGAGCGGCGAGCGGTCAAAGATGGCCAGGTCGGGCGGGTGGTCGACTGGTGCACTACTGCTGATACATTTGAGCTCGTCAATCGTCAACGGTCTCATCTGAGTTCGCCCTTTTTCCGTTTTAGACCTCTCAGAGTCTTAGAATTCATTTTGGAGAACGTTCGTGTTTGCTGCAAAAATTAGTAAAGTCCGAGGACTGCTTTTTTTTGGGGTAAAAAATGATCTTAGTTGGTTGTCGTTTCCGACGTGGGGAAACTCGTAGCATAGTACTTACTATCAAACTACTCCACTGTTCTGCCTGCTCCTAATTCGTAGCATATACCTAGTAAACTGTTCAGAATTCAGAAACGACAGACACATCACAGAAGCAGTAAAATTACCCCCAAAACAAAAGGAAACATTCCAAGGGACTGCCACGAAAAACATGTACTACTACCAGAAAGGGGGGCCTCGTGGCGCCTTGCTCACGAGACTGCAACTCCAACTGGCATGTCCGCGTCATTTTCTTGGCGTTATAGCCCTGCCGGCCGGCCTGGAAGAGGATCGACCAACAAGCTACTACTACTAGTCTACAACACGGCCAGTAGCAACACAACAACACGTCCGCATAAATCCATCGCCTCCTCGCAGGCCGGCTGCCGTTCGTGCAAAAAAACTTCAGAGGAAGACACCCCGGGGCGGGCCTGAACTCTCCTTCTCCATCTTCCCTGCGCTGGGATTGGACGCCATGGCTGTGAGTTCCTCTCTTCCCTCCTGCTCTTCTTCCTTATTCCTCCATAGCAACACCCTTCACGGTTGGTTTCTTTCGGTGTTGTGAGCAGCGGTTGTTGGTGGTCTAGTTTTTTATCTTCTCTTCTGCAAGAACAGCTCTTTTCCCCTCCCCGAGAATTTGGTGTTCTTGATTCGTCTCGTGCAGTAGGAGGCGCGGGTGTCGCTGTATGGTTCCTCTTTCCGGACGCCATGTCTGAACCTGAATTTTCTGAAGGAACAAGATCATGATCGCCGTGATTGCTTTTACCTTGGCGTCTAGCGTAGCCGCCTGGGCCGGTTACTTTGGAGCAATCGAATTGGACTTGGTCCAACTAGAGCTCATTTCTTGCGTGAACCGGTGAATCTCTTGGCGTGCAGAGAGACCCACAATCTGCGACGAGTCCCTCAACCTCGCGCGGAATATCCCCCGGGCGGTCGCAATCCGTTTGCCCTGATAGTCTTCATCTAGAGGTGTCGCCAGATTAAACTCACTGGACTACGACGTCCTGGTTAATGGTTATTTATGTGATCGATAGCTCTTACGAAACGAAGATTACTAGTATTAGATTGCACTCGCCACGATTCAAAAAGATATAGATATAGATATAGATATAGACACGTGGATCGGTGGATGCAGATAGATACTCTCGGCCTGAATATTTTTGTCCATTTCGGAAACTGTAAGTAAACAGGAGGCGTCAGCCAGGCAGACCTTCGCTGTCAGGCTGCATTCAGAAGCTTCGCAGATCGTCAAACCTGAAGCACCAACCGTGCCCACTTCGGCATTGATTTTGTGCTACAAGTGGCGACGTTTAGTACCATGTGATCAGTTTCTGCCCATTAGGTTATCATATCTTGTCTCGCGTTGATTACTCCATGCAGCGTGTAAACGGCCGGAAGTCATGGAGTGTGGTTTGCTCTTGTTTGTTTACTCGATCATGCTGCTAATATGAGTTCTCATGCATGTCAACTTGACTTGATGTACTTGTTCTACCATTGCAACTCTAGTCTTAGAATTCTGACCGCTGACCGCTCTTGAAGAAGCGGAACAAAATGAAAAGAAAAAAAAAAAAACGAAAGCAAGAAACTTTGACCCTGTTGTCACTTGCCGTCTTGCCATTGTTTTTTTTTCCCTTTGAAAATCCACATTTCAAGGAGGTTTAGAATTGCTCTGTCATTTGTAATCTGCCTGTCGATGAGCTCACATTTGCACAAAAAAAGCTTCGTTTCGCATTCGTTGCCTCGTTGGAGGAAAAAAATGGCGGCAATGGCTGATTCTTGTCGGTTTGAATTGAATGCGCGCCTCAGCAGCAGCAGAAGAAGAACGCGCACGTCCCCAAGTTCGGCAACTGGGACAACGACGGCAACGTGCCCTACACGCTCTACTTCGAGAACGCGCGCAAGGGCAAGGGCGCCGGCGGCAAGATGATCAACCCCAACGACCCCGCCGAGAACCCGGAGGCCTTCTCCGTGGTGGCGCCGTCGCCCAACCGCTCCGACGCGGGGAGGTCGTCGCCGGCTCCTCCGGCTCCGCGGCACGAGCGCCGGCCCAGCGCCACCGACGCGCCGCCGATGTCGCCCAACCCCTACGCCGGGTCGCCGTACCACCGCCACGGCGGCGGCAGAGGCGGCGCGCGGGCTGGCGGCGTCGGCGGGTACAGCGTCGAGCAGTCGCCGGTGCACCCGCACAACTCCGAGAGCGGCGGGTACGGCCTCGTCGCCAACTCCGTCGACCGGTCCCGCGCCAAGGGCGGCTCCCGCGGCAATGAGACGGTGAGCCTCTGCTCTGACATTCTGACACTATCGCACTAGTACACTAGGCCAGTCCCATGCCGTTGAGCTTTGCGAGCTGATCAATTTACGCGCCGCCGGCGCCGCGTGTGATATAATGCAGCCGACGAGGGGATCGGCGGTGCCCAAGTTCGGCGACTGGGATTCGAACCCGGCGTCGGCGGACGGCTACACGCACATCTTCAACAAGGTGCGGGAGGAGAAGCAGACCCAGGCGGGGAAGCCGGCGGCGGACGGCAACGGCGCCGCGCGTGGCAACGGCGCCAAGCAGCACGACGACGGCTACGTCTCATCCTCGGTGAGTGTCTTGAGTGGGGCAAAGCAACCGCGTGCAGTGGCAGACAGCACCGCTGCTGCTTGTGGCCGGCCAGAAAAGGCCTTCTTGCTGACTCGTTTTGTCATCTCAATGACTCAACCTCATCGAACTTTGCATTTCGTTTGGTTGCAGAAGTTCTCGTGCTTTGGATGGTGCAAATAGAGATGGACTGAAGAGTGATGAAGCCATGAAGGGTGATGGATACAGATTGCCGGTCGCTTTGGGGATGTAAATTTGGAGGAATAGGGGTTGTGATTCTGTCTGTCTGGGCTGCATTCCCATTTCTGGGGCATGAGACAATCTCCTTAATCTTTTTGAAGTGATATGTAGAGTTGTTCATGGTCACTGTTACACTAGAGCAAGCATTGCATTGTTGTGTTGGTTCTTCGGTATTGATTTATATTCGCAAGCAAGCATTGCATTGTTGTGTTGGTTCTTCAGTATTGATTTATATTCGCAGTACATGTACGATATGATTGAACTCACTCTGAAGTGGTGAATATATATGCTTTTGCCGTGTGGTTTGTTCTTGGTATGCTCAAAATCCTACTTCTGCACCATCAGGGGAGAAAAGTACGTCTGTTATGTTTTGGTTCACGAAAATCATATTCACCGTTTAGGCTCGGACACAAAACTACGACAAGTTAAGGATAGGGGCTCTTCATGTTGCCGTTCAAAACATCATCATAAGCTTTCTCATCCAACAGGTGCTGGATGTCTGGATGGCATCATGTTTTCCCGTCCTGTAACTGCAGATTAAGTAAGGCTTACTTGCAGGCGCAGCCAGTTCTCGTGTCGTGAAAATGGCAACGGCAACAGGGAGTCTGGCAGAGCAACTCGTGTCTGCTTCATGAAACCTCATATCTTTAGCTCGGTCAGACAACCAAGAACCCAAGACCTCAAGTCTGTCTGAAGTCTGAATGGACGAATTCAGAGAGAAACGTGTTCATCGATCCGATCCGGGGTTTGGGCCGCAGGCCGTCTGGGACTCTGGCTGGGCCTTGACACCCACGAGGACAGTCGGTCGAATTCGCGGGGCCCAAGGCAGGGAGGGAGAGTGCTCTGCTCTGCCCAGCAGATGAGCTCGATTATGCTTTAAAAAAAACAGAGGTGCTCGATTGCGGATCGACCCAGTTTGCGCGGATTCTTGAGATTGATCTGGGCAGGGTTTTTTCCTACTACTCCTACATGGCTACGTACAGTGCATGCCTCCACTCTCCGTTTCTCCGGCACCCACTCTGCCTGTGTCATCTCTCGAGTCATGGGATGCGAGTGGGCGCAGGTGATGTAACGCCAAGGAGACGGCACGCGTGCCGTCTCCTTTCAAGTGTCTGTCTGTGCCTAGGAGTCATAGGCACAGACAGTGCCGTCTCCGCTCACTGTCTGTGCCTATGCAGCTCAAGTGGTCGGGTTTCAGTTTCACCCCCTTTCTCCGAGTTGCTTTCTCCGATTCCATGGCTACTTCATCAGTCCATCAATTTCTCTTTCGAGCAAACATCTATCTGTCCAGTAGTACTTACCTCGAACTTTCTCTTTCCAGCTGCCCTTTTTTTTCCCTCACACCCCGCCGCGCACATGAAAATATGCCTCTTCCTCCGTCCACATCGCTCGGTAAAGCCCAGGGCGGTGTCCGGACCAGATTCCATGCTGAGACAGATTTGGACTTCGATTGGACCTATCCGGACATGGATAGCGGCGCTGCATGTGTCGCGAAGGAGATCACGAGCGGATGGAGCCGGAATCACCCACGCACGCGCCGTGTACTCTCGGGTACTCACTTGCTGGCTCATCTCAGCCAATCATGTTCTCCATGAGCCTACACCCTGAAGCTTCCAAATAAAGCCATGAGGGGCATCCGGGCATGAGATGAGAGAGAGAGGAAGAGGAAGAAGAAAAAAGAAGAAGCTTCCACGAATTGAGCTAGCAGTGGCCCCACTATCTAGTCGGCCCGCGGGGCCATCGATCGCATGCATGGTGAGATTGAGTGGTGACCTGCTGCTCACCTCATCCTCTATGGCTGGGAAAGAGCAATCAGGCAGCCGCAGGAGATTATGCCATGGAACCTGTAGTTGCAGTTAGATGTGGGTGAGGGTGGCAAATGAAACCCACACACACACACACATGGAGTGATTCAGACATTCAGTTACACCGAGGTCTCTGGATCAACGTGAAGCTTTGACTTGAGGTATGAACCTGCCGACGATTCTGGTTTACAGATCATGGAAGAGATACAAATGATTGAGCACTGTCATTTATAGTGTATTGTTTCTGCACATGCGCGCCATGCATGAGTTTTTGCCAGGTAACAAAGCTGATAGGTCGGCTCGATGCCTGGTGGAGCGAGGACGGAGAGGCCACCGACAGGGCCGTCTCTCTCCCTCCAGCAATGCGATCGAGCTGTGTCGTCGTGGATGATCACCTGCAGAGATCGAATTCAGCTCAAAGATCAAATAGGTGGACCACTTGAAATATAGACAGATGTGAACAATAAATGCTGAGGCCGTCGCCTAGCCTAACCCTCGGTGCATACTCCAGATCGTGGACATTGATGCAGAGTTGTTTGTACTCTGGGAGTCTGAAAACTGACAAGCTCGAGCTAAAGTTTCAGGCAATCCATACGTACGTTGCACGTAAGCCTCGCTAAGTCATAAAATAAACTTAAAAGAAAATAAAGATCGAGCACATATCTACTACTGTTCAGACCATATTTTCTAAGTCGGTACAACTAAATGTTGTTTATAAAATTATTTAATTCAGATAGTCAAGAGGTCATATAGATAGATTTGCCATGACAATTATGACAAGTCCCATAGCATCATTGTCTAAAATGTTTGGGAGCCGGAGGGCGTAGGTTGGCAGCAAGTTTGGCAGTGATTTTACAAAGCCCGGTAATCGCTGAAGTCACGCGGGGTCCCATGTTGTCGCCTGGTTCGCGAATACCTAGACAATCTCTCCACACGCATTAGTCGATTTAACTACTAGTGGTGATGCTACGATAGGATTAGTGTATTATTAGTACTAGCACTGGTTATTAGGTCACAGTTGATCTCACTGGGCAGTAGCGACAAACATCCCGTGAAGTCTCACTTTGTGTCTGGTAAAGCGCGTCGCCTGTGAATCTCTTCTGACTACCTGTCGCCTCGTCTCTAGACACCTTATATACCCCTCCAATCAAATTCACCGCGTACTCTCTTCGCTGGCTCCGAAGGTAAAATCTCCTTGCTAAAACATAAAAATGGCCTTAAGCCCTTAACCGATCCTACTACCATCCCATAGTAAACTGCTAGTGCTCGCCTGTTACAGAGACAGAGTAGCAGGTCAGAAAGAGCTGGATGACCGCGGAACACGGTGTCGCTGCGAGTCTGCGGCCGCGTGCGCGCACACAGTGACAGCCGCCGCGCCGCTCGCCGCGGCCACTCGCCGGCCGTGGGGGGGTCACACCGGGACAGTGCCCATCGGTCCCCAGCATGTGAGCCTATTAAACCCGGCAGCTGGTGATGGCCTGCCTGAACGTGTGACTAGTGACCTTGGCTGCGGCTGTGGCCCAGCGAGCATTCATCAGGCACCGACCGGCGACCCGCCCGCCGATTCCAGTTCCGGCATCCCGCGCGCGGCGGGCTGCGGCCCCGCCGCCACCGCCGACGTGAAGCTGTTCAGTGCAGTGTGTACACCGACGTGGTGCGTGCATGCGTGTATCTGAAGCTCGTTGCGCGCTCGCCGCTCGGTCGTGCTGGGTGAAGATCTGAAGCTGCAGCTGCTGCACTGCGTGCTCCAGCTCAGACGACGGGGCCGGCACGCGCGCGGAGCCACCCGTCTCACATGTACGTACGCGCTTCCAGCTTTCAGCTGTACAGGCCTTGAATGAGCGGTACGTATGCCATTCACGGCCTCCTACTACCGTCAGTGCTGTTACGGCTGCGTACGGACTACGGAGCGCGGGTGTATTTGGATTAATATGTTTCGCAAAAAAAAAAAAAAAACGAAAAGGCAGGGAGAGCCGTGGGAATATCGTGGTCAACGGAGCTAGCGCCTTCCTCTCTCTGGCGCCATTCCCGAGACGCAGCATTTCCTCCGCCGCCGCGCGGACCCACACGCCACTGCGTGCCCTCCGGCTAGCTCCGGGGCACCGGTCTCTCGCTCACTCCACGTCTCCACCGGGGCCTGGCATTGCGCTCGCACCGTCGCACACGTGCCGCACGACATGGCTGGCGCCGCCGCTGCCTGCAGCGTCCAGTGCCTTGACCTTTGTCGTCAAAAACCACCCCCACTGTCTCACTCTCACGCGCGCCCGCACACGTACTAATCACGGACACACGACATGTAAAATCGATCGGCTAGCGAGACGCGGGATCAAGAGAAAACACCCATGCACACTGATCGGGTAATTTACACTATAAAAAACAAGTTTCCTCAGTAATATTTTTCACCTAATGAAAATATATGTACTCCTCGTATTGGTCCCAATTGACAGGTTGGAAAGAATCTAAAACCGATTTATCTACATCTATATCTATATCTATACATACACTATAAAAGAGCGAGTTTCCACAATACCATTTTTTACCCTCACATTGGCTCCACTTAACAGGTTGGAAAGGGCCTAAAACTGATATAAAGAAAATATTTTCACTCTACGTTCCTTTATTTTCTTACCTCATTTTGTATCCATACCTACCAGTCAGATTTCTTGCTTTGGAATGAAAGGAAAAGAAAGGACGTCAATCGAGTCCTTTTTCTTTTTATTTCTTATTTCTCATTTCTTTTTTTATTTTTTTATACCGTCAGATCATTTTTTTTCTTTTCTTCCATATTTTGGATATAATGCACGTATTTTTACGCTAGTCGGGTTAAACGCCCACACGCCCTCAATGTTTCGAGAAAAAAGAAAATGCTCAGGATCGACCGGGGACACGTACTTTTCCTCGTCTTGCTGGCGAAGTATGGGAGCTCCCTTGGACTGTACTGCGCGACGCTTTCCTCAAAGGGTGACTGGGAACGAAAAGCTAGGGAGATTCATCAATGGAAGCGCCAGGCCAGCTGCTCGGTACTCGTACTCGGCAGTACAGCCGTGGCGTAGCGGTAGCGTGCATGCTAGTGAAGAGACGAGAAAGTTTAAAAAAGGTCAGATGAGAAAGAGCAAACAAAGAGGACGGCAGTGGTCACCTATGATCTATCAATGCTCCCCATGTTACACTGCTGTTTTACACTCCTGCCGTCCAGTTGGGGTCTTGGGGAGAAAGCCGTGTAGAGCTCAACAGCGGTGGACGACGGAACGGATATTGTTGAGGCCTTGTTTGGGTACCTGTGGATTAGAGTGGATTGGTGTGGAATGGAAGGGATTAGAGAGAATTTTGAACTATCGTGGATTTAAACACACTCCAACTCTTCCAATCCACGTGTATTCTACTTCAATCCACGTATACCCAAAGAAAGGCTGAGGTGTGATCGGCTGTTGGCCGTCAGCGGCCTCTCTATGCACCGGGCATGCCGCGCCTCATGCTCTGTATGTCTCACTCCATATGCGTAGTATATACCGCACGGCTCCTCTAGTCCTCTCAATGCTCTAAGCCTAAAGTTTTGCCGGATCTAGAGAAGAAAGGAGGAGCTCGCTGTGGGAATAAAAAGAATTCAGGTGCACCCTGTGTCTTTCAAAAAATTTCGAGCACTGTGTCGGTGAGTTGGATACTTGGGCGGCGGTGATTGGCCTGCCGGCACCTGGCGAAAGCCGACGAAAGCTCACCCATTCCCGCGCACAGCCTCGAGCCCTCACGCGGTGAATTCTGACACACGGACAGTGAGGCAGTCCAGGCCCAGCCGCCCAGCAGCTACCCACGCCCGCGAGCGAGCGACAGCCCCCAACGCGGTTGGTTGATCCTCTCGAGCATAACCACGCCACGCCTGTTTATGGAAGCTAAACACCACACCACCATATCCGCCAGCAACAAATCCGCGCGCCCGCCAGCCCGCCACCTCGATTATATCTCACGCCCCCCCACCACTCTCACAGCCAGCCTCACTCCCCGGTCCCCACAGCTCCCCACTTCACTTGGCCGTGCCGGCACCACCAGCTCACCTCACCAGCAAGCAGCCAAGCACAGCAGAGCGGAATGCCGGCCGGCGTGGTGGACGCGGCGGGCAAGGGCGTCAGGCTGGAGCGGCCCGCCGCGGTGCTGCTGCGGCGCGCGTCGGGCGCGAAGCAGCTCGTGACGGCGTCCTCGCACCTGCTCTTCCGCGCCACCGTGCTCGCCACGTTCGCGCTCGTGGTGCTCTTCGCCGTGCACTACCCGTCCCTGCTCTCGCGCTCCTTCACCCTCTCCTCCTCCTCCTCCTCCTCCGCGGAGCCCGCGTTGGGCTCCACGTCCTCGCCGCGCCGGCCGTCCTCGCACCGCAGCCTGCTGGGCTCGGGCGCGACGTACGGGGGCGCCGCGTGGGAGCGCGATGTGCGTCGCAGCGCCACGCCGCGCCGGGACGGGGGCCTGTCCGTGCTCGTCACCGGCGCCGCGGGCTTCGTGGGCGCGCACTGCTCGCTGGCCCTGCGGGCGCGCGGCGACGGCGTCCTCGGCCTCGACAACTTCAACGCCTACTACGACCCGGCGCTGAAGCGCGCGCGGCAGCGGCTGCTGGCGTCGCGCGGGGTCGGGGTGCTCGACGCCGACATCAACGACGCAGCGCTGCTGGAGCGGCTCTTCGCCGCGGTGCCCTTCACGCACGTGCTGCACCTGGCGGCGCAGGCCGGCGTGCGGTACGCCATGCGGGCGCCGCAGACGTACGTGGCCTCCAACGTCGCGGGGCTCGTCGCCGTCTTCGAGGCCGCGGCGAAGCACGCGGACCCGCAGCCGGCCGTCGTGTGGGCGTCCTCGTCGTCGGTGTACGGGCTCAACACCGACGCGCCCTTCTCCGAGGACCACCGCACGGACCGCCCCGCGTCGCTGTACGCCGCCACCAAGAAGGCCGGCGAGGCCATCGCGCACGCGTACAACCACATCTACGGGCTCTCCATCACCGGCCTCCGCTTCTTCACCGTCTACGGGCCGTGGGGCCGCCCCGACATGGCCTACTTCTCCTTTGCACGCAGCATCGTCGCCGGCGAGCCCATCACGCTCTTCCGCGCCGCCGACGGCGCCGACGCGCGCCGCGACTTCACCTACATCGACGACGTCGTCAGGGGCTGCCTCGGCGCGCTCGACACGGCCGGCAGGAGCACGGGCTCCAGGTCCGGCAAGAAGAGCGGGCCCGCGCCCCTCCGCGTGTACAACCTGGGGAACACCTCGCCCGTGCCCGTCACCCGCATGGTCGCCATCCTCGAGAAGCTCCTCGGCAAGAAGGCGCGCAAGCGCGTCGTCACCATGCCCAGCAACGGCGACGTGCCCTTCACGCACGCCAACGTCAGCCACGCCGCGCACGACTTCGGCTACCGCCCCGCCACCTCGCTCGAGGCCGGCCTCCGGCATTTCGTCGACTGGTTCGTGCAGTACTACAAGCTCGACGTCAAGGGCACTACTGGTGCCCTCGCCGGCAAGACCACCAAGCGCAAATCCATGGCCATGTCCGCGGCATCGTGAGGATCAGAGCCACGCTGCGGCGTGTTCCCCGGCCCGGCGCGCGCGGCCGTCGGCCACCAAGTGTGCATTCAATTGTCCTTGGAGGCTAGCTAGCTAGCAGTGTCATGTAACTTTGTAAGTGCTTATTTGTTTAAGCCTTGCCGCTTTGCTTCTTCATGATGCTACCATGGCAGCGCCTAGTGGCAAGGAAAAGGATCATGGCTAAATTAAGCTTTGAGAAAAGGTAGAAAAAAAATGGAGGGTATGGTATAGATAGACAGCAGAGCAAAGCAAAGGAGCCATGGCTGAGCAAAGAAGAGGTCACTGGCTTCCTACTGCTTCAGATTATTCTGCTCAGATTATCATTGTTTGTTTTTGGGTCTCATACTACTGTAGTATCTAATTATTCTTCTTCGCCGTGCATGACCTCTGAATGTGAATGAGGTCATGAACTCAGCAAAAGATGCTGTGCTTGATGTAAGTCCAAGCGATTGCAGGCTGCCAAAACACCATTGTTTAGGTTTTGGCGGTGGACTTATTACAGCTCCTGCAATTTCCCCACATATAAAAGAGTACCTCTGCAATTTCGGGCACCGCATTTGCCCTCTGGTCGCGGTTCTCTGCACCAGGGTATTCTACTACACTGTGCATGTGGAGCGATTGCACCTTCGGTTCTGAATTTTTGTTGCAATGCGCGTGAGGTAGGTGGCTACTGGCTGTCGACAGCCAATGAATTTGTTTGGGCCTTGGTACTGCTCCTTTTATCATTGTGTGTGTACACGACGGGGAGAAATAGGACAGTTTGTACAGTGGTACAGTCCTTGGCTCCGTGGCCTCTTGCAAACGTTCAAGATTTTTTGTATCTGGCGTGATCATTCTAGCAGCAATTCTTGCGAGACCAATGGAACAGCAGTGTCACGAGAGGTTATTTGTACTAATGCAGTCTGCAGTTGCAGCGTCTCAGTTGTTGGAATGTTGCAGTGCTTGGCATACGCGGACACCTGGCCGATCCCCATTTGGAGCGTACGAGACATTCTACTGCGGCGGCACCTTGGATTCCTAATTTCCTGTGGAGCTCAATGCATCCCCATGTCCATTAGCAGATTATCCATGTGCTCCAGACAGATGCAACCATAGCACTCGTCTCTGTGGGAGTGGCGTCCGATGCTGGTAAGGCTGAATCCAGCGGTTTCTTCGTATTAGTTCTGCAAAATTTAATACGGTACTATAGATAGAAAAAAAGTAGTTGGAACAGTGATGAGAGAGAAGATGGAGGATTGAGATGGGGAAAGGGCTGGAGAGAGCCTAAGCCTAGAGTTTCCATGGCATCCTGCAGGTCAATCAAGGGTGACGATCAATGTCGGGTTCGTTTCAAAAAAAAAAAAAGGTGACGATCAATGCATTGAACGTGGTATCTCCTCTACTAGGACCACTGAACATGCACGCATACATGCATACTGAGACAGCAACTAGGCCTCTGAAACTCTGAATTTTTTTAGAACTGACATTCTGCAATGTAGTGAATTTTTCAGCACAAGACATTTTGAATCTGATGCTGGAATGCGCACCTCCGGGTATTGATGTTGGCAACTGGCATTGGACTTGGACCCATCGCTTTATTATTAGTTGAAGCAAGTGAAGATGTTCTCGCCTGCTTAATGTCAAAAAGGCCAAGTGATCAATGCTGCATTACTGCAGTGGGCTACTACTGTGCAGCTTTTCAACTAACAGTCCTTGTAAGTAACCGGCGAGAGTATGATAAATTAACTACACAAATGTCAAATGCCCACCGGCCTGGCCTGGTACCGTACAACTAAGCCTGCCTGGTTTCGTTGTCGCTACTTTTGCATCAGAAGCGGGAAGCCTGGTCCCCAAGAACACGGTGAGCTGGAGGATTAAGCAATGTTTGACTTGCATTAGTGTGAGGTTAAGCAGGTGTTGGCCTCATCACAAGTTGTGCCTCACCATTTGCAATTTTTTGGCCTGAGCCTTTTCGCTTTATACTGACAAAAAAGAGCCTTGGATGTTGTTTTTGTGTGCACCTGAATTTCCTGAGATTGCAAGCTTACCGAGTGTCTTGTCCTGACTCCTGAGTGAGTGCTAGTTGTTTTTGAACATGTGAGTCCTAGTTGTTTTTGAACATGTGAGTGCTAGTTGTTCACACCATGTGTTTTAACCTTTATATGATTAATAGAATTCCCTGTACATCACTCGAAATTAAGCCAGCCCTGACCCATACACCAAAGAATTGGTTAGTGAATTCAATTTAGCTGGTACTGAGGGAGATAATGTTGCTTTCTAACTTCTGCAGGGCATTGAAAGCTGTTTTCGTGGACATGCAACCTCACCCTATGGTTCCTGTTCCTGCACATCCAGGAATCAGTATAGTTAATGGCTGAATAAACCGCACATGCAGGGCATTAATCCCTTGTTAGCGGAAAAAGGCTAGAGAATATGCAGTTGTCTTCTGTTTGTGATGTTTAGTAATTAGTACAGTACACCTATACCTTAACCTCCCATGCTTCTTTTTGTACGCTTGGTCCCTTGTGGCTGAAGCCATGCATCGATCATCTGACGAACGAGCTGAACTTTGGCTTTCCATGAGCAGATCTGGGATCACACGACACGATCTTATCAGAGCTTTCCTTTACTAGCCCGAGCATCGAGGACATCCACCACCCAGATGTAAACCATGCTGAGGTTTCTTCATTGCGTCCATCGCTTGCCCTGGCCTAGCTACTGGTGCTCCGTTCCATTATCACCCAGGCCTTTTTCTTTTCTCTCTGCCGCACCGCAAAGCCGCGTGGTAGCGTCCTGAACGACGAACTGCATTGATCCATCCACCGAAGCTCGTCGTCAGGCGATCGATGACCTCCCTTTGTGCTCTTTTTCGATCTGGACATGTTCGATCGATCCCCATTTTTTCATGAGACGAGGAAACCGAGAACGAATCGTCTCGTAGCGTGGGTCAACTTGTTCGTGGAAAGCGAGGCGGAGATCACGTGGGGCGGGCACGATGCGTCCCACTGAGGTCGCAGCTGCTCTCGACATTCTCTGCCCGGGAAGAACGCGATGAGTGTCGCCCGTGGCCGTACGGGAAGGAGTTGACCGCGTGAACGAACGAACGAATCCGTTGACATGGGAAATATGGGCCAAGTCCAGTTCAGACTGACGGGCGGCCCAAGAGGAGAGTCAGCAGCTATAGGCTAGCCCACCCAGCAACAGGTCAACAAACGAGATTGCCCTATCAACCGGACCGGCTTGACGGCCCAACACCTGCTACCCGAATGGGCTTCCGCCCACGTCTCCCCACTCCGCGGCCCGCACGCAAGCGCCGCCGCACCCAACCAAGGTGGCGCACCGGCCGCCGGCCACGTGCCGGTGCCGGTGCGGGTGCGGGGAGGCAAACCAACCGGCCAGCACGAGGCGTCACATCCGAGCGAGAGCTGAAGGGACCGAGAAGCCGCAGCGAGCCAAGCCTTTGGTTCCGTCGTCCTCGCGGAACTCCCGCACCAAGTCACCAAGTGGAATCGGGCCACGAGCTTCCTTGCGAGTTGCGATCGGCGGGCTGGGCCTGAGCGCGCCGCCGCTGCCGCCGCCGCCGCCGGGGTCACACCAACGCCCGATCTGCTTGCTGCTGCTGTTCCGCGGGGGAATCTCCGAATCTGTTTGCTGCTACTGTTTTGCGCCGAGTGCTCGGTTGGAGTGTGTGAAGCAGGCAAGCAGCCATCCCGGAGTTCGGGGTTCACCACGCCAAATCGGGGCTTCTAGCGCGGCGGTTTCATCCGGGATCGGGAGGGGAAGCTGCCTGCCGTGGAGGAAGGCTAGCTGCGGCTCCTGCTTCTTTCCGCCGGAAGCTTTCCGCGCCTCCGCGGCGGACACGGCGGTGTACGGCTCTAGGCGACTGGGGTTGTGCTGGGCTCCGCGTTGATGCGCCGCGTCCTCGGCGCCTCTGCTGCGGTCGGCGGAGAGTACAGAAGCGAGGCTGGTGGTTCCGGCTGGGGAGCCGGGCCCCAGCCGTCGTCCCACCTGCTGTGGCTGTGGGTGGGGATCGGCGGCGGGGAGTGAGCGGATGGAAGAGGACTGCACTTACTGCTCTTGACAGCGCTTGGATTCGGTGCCAGCTGGATCATTGGATTGTTGCAGGGGGCGGGGGCAGAACCAGGGCTCCAGGAGTTGATTACAGCACTTGTTGTCAGCTTGAACAGTAGTGTGGTGTGCTGGCTTTGACAAAGGGGCTACCAATTGGGACATGGTGGATGAGAGGGCTTTTGGGTGCCTGTCTCAGGAGCTGCTGGAACCACCGTACCAGGGATTATTCAGTCTTCCTGTTCGTTCACGTGGCGTGGCGCGATGTCGAGGTGCTTCCCGTTCCCGCCGCCAGGCTACGAAGCAAGGCCAAGGATCGAGGAGCAGCATGAGGATTTGCTGAAAAAGGTTTCATGCTCTGTGCTTTTTGAAACCACTTGCCAAGATAGGCTACACTTTGATGATTTTATGAAAAATATCTATGTATCGTTCATAAACTGCACTTAACAGTATTGATTCTATGCTTTCATACATGAAAGGTGCATGGTACATAGTTAAGCATTCATGATTATGAGCATATGGTGATCCTATCGAACCACCCAACTCCACTTACTCTACTAAATGTTTTTTTGGCAAATCTAATATTGAGAGCAAAAACATGACAAACACTTGGTGGCCATAATTTGGTGGACACGCACAATATGCTTTATGTTTGATCACAATGAGAGCAGTATTGTAAGATTACTATATTCATATTTAATAGATCAATAGTTTTGCAAATGTCAGATGTCACAAAGCACCAGAAAATTACCAATGTGTTTTGGATGAAAAGGAAGAGCTTGGAAGGGCCCTGCTTCTTTGCCCCTTATCCTAGTTTTTTTTTTTCTATCAGTTTATCAAAAAAGGGGGACTCTGCTTCTGTTTTCTTTTTACAAAAATATAAATGCATAAAAGATTAAAAGTAGGATAGTTGTTTTCCACACAATGTTTTTTTCCTATCTCCGAGATTGAGGATGACAACATGATAAACTGACCTGCATATTGCTTACATCTTATGGTCTTCGTAACATTTCCTTGAGATCCAAAATGTGAAAACTTCTGCAGAAGTCTTCACATTATTTTATTGTGTGCTAAAACCTGCCTGACTGGGCCCTACCCCCCACCTTTGCCTTTTAAATTTCTGAACATTTCATAAACTACGACTTGTTCCTGCTTTCTACTATTTACTGCATCTTGCTACTGTGGTTGAGCTACCTGGAAGTAGAAGAGTGTGGTTTATAATCCTTTTGTCTTGAACCAAAACACTTGGAATAAGCTATCCAATTGAGCAGATTTCATTTTGGATCATAAATTCTAATTCAAATTATTTCAGCATGTCTCAACTATGAAGCCTGAAGTAGCATCCTGATGAGGACCCATAGGCCATAACTGCAATATTGTGACGATCATATCTAAAAACACAATGAGGTTTTGTTGTGTTTTCCTAGCAGTTCCGAAAGCCTAGGAAGTTGAATCTGTGAATTCTTAATTTTGTATAGTGAATTCGCTAGTATTCAATTTGTGCCTTTTGTTTTAGGGAAAGCACAAGGAGAAGAAGCACAGAAAGGAAAAGGACAGGGGAAAAGGAGAAAGGAAAGAAAAGGATAGAGATCATAGGAAAGACAAGCACAAGAAGAAACACAAAAGAGGCAAGCGCGGAGAGGGGAGCAAGAACAAGGACAGATATAAGGACAAAAACCAAACTTTGGGACAGGAAACTCAGAAGAAAGATCATGGCAATATAACTTCTGAAGCAAGAGGACAGCATGAATCGGTCAAATATATTAAACCGACCAGTGAGTTGGCGACCCGAATTTTTGGTCAAGAAAGTCATACAAACCACAAATATAACAACACTAGAGAGTTGCTTCCTTGGAGCACTGACAGCATTGATGCTACAGATTTTAAAGGGCAGGAGAGGAATTCGCTTGGTAGAAGAGTTCAGAAATCTGCACAAGCAACACATGTCAATCATGGGATGGTGCAAAAGGGCGATAGTATTTCTCATGACAGTAAGAAGGGGATGAGCTGGGCTGTCGATTATAAAACTAAAATAAAGAATGGGAAAAGCCTTCAAGATGGATCAGCTGAAGTGCATTCCAAAAGCAGCCACATTTGTAAAGGAGTGAGCATATGGCATCATAGTCCTGACACACAGAGAAGCTCTGAAGGTGTACATACTGCTAGCTCAGTTGTATCAGGTTCAACAAGAGAAGCAAATGGGAGAACTACACCGAGCCCAGGTACTTGGCAGAGAACGGAAGAAATGGGACAGGATCCAGATATTTCTGTCCATTCTGCAAAAGCGAAAAATGATAGCATTAGCACCAAAGCTATGATGGGGAGGGAAAAACAAAGTGCTAACAATTTCCGTGGCAAGATGGGTCAGCAATTTGCACGAAATAAAGATGTAGCAGTCAAAGGGAGGGCAAAAAGTAACTATGTCAAGTGTATTGAAGGCAAAGATAGAGATAGTATTGTAAAGAAAAGAAAGACTGAGTACAAAAATAAAGTGAAAGAAGTGAAGAAAACTGGTACTGTAAATGAGCAGAAACACAAAGACCTTTGTGCACTTCGTGCAAGCAAGGATAAGGTGGATAATCTGATGCTCTTGGACTGCCTTAATGACCAGAAGTTGGCTTCTGACGATATGAGGAAAAGGAAAGACTTTGATACAAATAGCTCTCCAAATGTTGACAACGCCTCTCCCTCTTTATTTCCGTTTTCTGGTGAGTCTTTTTAATTAGCCAATGAGCTTTTCCCTCTTGCTGTGTGAGCATTTAGTCCTTAATCGCATCGGCATGCAATGTAGTAGTATAAGTATTTTATTTATTTTGAGTCTCATTTTATTTTATTTATTTTGTCTCACTTGGAATATGTTGACAGAACGCAATATGCGAACAAGTAAGCTGCCAAGGATGTCTCCTACCAATCTTACTTGTGCGGATGAGAAAATGTCACAGCATCCTCAGGAGACCGCGCATTATTCTTCTACAGAACTAGTTGGAGCAAATAATTGTGATATAGGTTTGCATGAGCACCAAGAAAGATATAACAATGGCATCACTGATTCTCGTTATTCAGAGGAACACGCACCTTCAGTTTCTTCATCATGTTATGAGAGTAACGCAGGTTATCCGAAACAAACTCACCCTGATACCAAGTATCTGAGCCAAGTGCACTCCATTCCTTCGACACCGGACTTCTCAGAGTACATTGATCAGGGCTGGCTATTTTCTGAGGATAATGTTGAGCGGAAAACAGAGAGATTTGAGGCTGCAGAATCATGCCAAGTCTGGTCCGATGCACAGCTAATTGGTACTGCTGATGTAATTGCGTTGCCTTACGTTGTTCCATTGTGATGGTACTGTCAGCGATACACTCTGTGAGTTGGGTACTGCCACTTGAGTTATGATCCTTAAGGCACAGAAGATCGCCTAACTAGTTCTCAGCGCTGCACATCAGGTTGTTCTGCTCACTCAGAAGCAATCTCTTTGTTTGCTGAATTTTCACGCTCGTTGTTTGATGAACTGAAGTACAAACAATAGCTGTGTCCAAAGTCCAAGCTCAGCAATTTTGGTGACTGGATGGCCGTTCTCTGGTCTTCGCTGTATCCAACCATTTGACTACTTGTATCATTTGAATCATTGCTGCGCCATACTTGTATATTACTCCCTCTGGTCATTAATATATGACATTTTTTAATGTAATTTGAACTTTTAAAAACGTCATACTATTATGTCCGGAGGGAGCACCTTCAGTTCTTGAACCATTGCCGCGACATACACATTTTCGTTAGTTTTTTGGGGGAAAGAGCAAGATGTAAAACATCAGGCCCATGGAGGCCCAAATCTTGGTTGAGTTGCCCTTCGGAGACGGGAGTTGCGTGTGTGTATTTTTCTCATTTTTATTTTAGGATATTTAGTTTCTGAGTTATCCTAACCCAATCCCTTCCTAAAACCACTCTTTTTTTCCTCTCTATATAAACAGCCACTACCCCGTTCCATCTGATCGAATAACAAACCACTCCGTAACAAACTAACAATACAAGCAATAATGGCGGCCGCCACCATGGCGCCGTCTTCCTCCCACCCCACAGTCGCCGTCCTCTTCCTGCTCGCCGCCGCCACCCTTGTGTTCCATTTCAGCGTCGTCGTCGCCGTCGACCCCAAGTGCCAATGCCAAGGTGATCACATCCCTCCGGCGCCGTCAATCCAAAGCATCTACTAGCGTTTATTTATTAATCGGTTCTGTTGATCAGTGACACAGTGTCTTTGTTCAATAATCCATCCGTACTTGCTGTGTCCACCATGCAGGAGCGAACGGGTGCCGCGGCCTGGGCATCAACTACGGGACGCTGGGCGACGACCTCCCCTCGGCGTCGCGGTCCGTGCAGCTCCTCCGCGCGGCGGGCGCGGGCGCCGTGAAGATCTACGACGCCAACGCCGACATCCTCCGCGCGCTGGCCGGGACTGGGATCCCCGTCTCGGTCATGGTGCCGAACGAGGCCATCCCGTCGCTGGCCTCGTCCCGCGCCGCCGCGGACGACTGGGTGGCCGCCAACCTCGAGCCGCACGTCCCGGCGACGCGGGTGGTGCACCTGCTGGTGGGCAACGAGGTGCTCTCGAACCGCGCGCTGGCGGGGTCCACGTGGCGCGCCATCGTGCCGGCGATGGGCAACCTGCACCGCGCCCTCCGCGCGCGCGGGATCCGTAAGGTGAAGCTCGGGACGACGCTGGCCATGGACGCGCTGTCGGCGTCGTACCCGCCGTCCGCCGGCGCGTTCCGCGGCGACATCGCTGAGGACGTGGTGCGGCCGCTGCTCCGGTTCCTGAACGCCACCCGCTCGCCCTACTTCGTCGACGCGTACCCGTACTTCGCGTGGGCGGCCAGCGGCGGGTCCATCTCCCTCGACTACGCGCTGTTCCAGGGCGCGCCGGGCTCCCGCTACGTCGACCCGGGCACGGGGCTCGCCTACACGAACCTGCTCGACCAGATGCTCGACGCGGTCGTGGCCGCCATGGGCCGGCTCGGGTACGGGGCCGTGAAGCTGGCCGTGGCGGAGACCGGGTGGCCGAGCGGCGGCGACGCGGGCGAGGCCGGCGCCAACGTGCGCAACGCCGCCACGTACAACAGGAACCTCGCCGCGCGCATGTCCAAGAACCCCGGCACGCCGGCGCGGCCCAGGGCCAAGATCCCCATGTTCCTCTTCTCGCTCTACAACGAGGACAGGAAGCCGGGCGCCGGCACCGAGCGCCACTGGGGGCTCTACTACCCGAACGAGACCAAGGTGTACGAGGTGGACCTCACGGGCCAGCGGTCGTACCCGCCCGCGGGCGACACGGACGACAGCGCGCCGGCGTGGTGCGTGCTGGCCGGCGGCGGCGGCAAGGCGGCGAACGAGACGGCGGTGGCGGCGGCGCTGGACTACGCGTGCCGGCAGGGGAGCGGGACGTGCGACGCCGTCCAGCCCGGCGGTGCGTGCCATGAGCCGGACACGCTGGACGCGCACGCGAGCTACGCGTTCAACGCCTACTGGCAGCAGTTCAGGACGGCCGGGGGCACCTGCTTCTTCGACGGCCTTGCCGAGACCACCACGAAGGATCCGAGTGAGTGAACGATCGAATCTGCCGTTGTTGGTGTTTGGTGTTGCTAGGAGATTCTGCAATATTGCAGTCGCATTGATCTGACGACATTGTTGTTTATATTTATATATCTGTTTTTGTTTGCAGGCCACGGATCGTGCAAGTTCGCCAGCTCTCTGGACTAGGCGACTAGCGGCGCAGCAGGAGGCACGTCACGGTTGGACTAATAGCTACGTAGTGAGGAAGGCCATCGCCATGGATGCCCAAGCCCTTAGAATTTGTTTCCCTTTTGCCATTTAAGAAGTACTGTGGCGATGAGCAAAGCATCGTTGTAATTCAACAGTGTTATTGTTACACCGCTCTCAGATTTATGACGAGGCAGCAAATTCACTGCTCGAGTTCGCCGGCGGCAAATTCTCGATCCGGCGCTTTTGCACCTTAACAACAGTGCGCGGGGAGGCCGGAGCCGACGTGCCGCGCGGCTATGTCTAAGAAGTAACAAGAACATGCTAAATTACCCCGTACAAGAGTTTAGAGTGGTTTTTATGTGGTTGCCTGGCTAGCCTTTTGATTTGTAGTAGTTTGCACTTTGCAGAGACGTGTTTGGGATGATGGCGCTCTGTGTATCTGTATTGGCGACAAAAGTACTGGAGCTCCGTCATGCCACAAAATCTGGCTGTGATCGGCAGCCAATTTGCTGCCGGTTGCTTCGTGCAACTTTTCCCTAGCAAACCAGGCTACGGGCCGCACCTTGTTTTCTGCGGTTTCCATAGATAGGATCTGCCCTTTTGCTGCAGGCTTGTCCCTTCATGGGCCTGGGCTGTCTGTTAATTTCATATTTGTCGATTGAGCTCAGCCTAAAACGTGATAACACAAAATTGGATGGTAAAAAAAAAAAATCGTCCGAATGATACACAGGAACTTACTAGGTATCATTCGCATAATATTTTCTACCTTTATTATCCACTTTTGGTGGCCAATAAGGTACTGACACGCGGTGTAGATGTGCCTCACGTCCATGCCATTAGACTAGGCTCACCAATGTGCGTAAAAGAGGGCGTCCATACACTGTGCGGCATTATAGACAGAGAAAGTGGTAATTGGAATAGTGGATAGGTGGGGTTGGATGGGCGTGCTGGTGAGCTAGTCTTAGCGAGGGTAAGGAGTTCGCGCGGCTCCGTACCGACCGGCGAGATAGATGCCTCTGCTCAAGTCGCAGATAGAGTCCCTCGACGGCGCGGTCGCCGCGAGGCAAGAGTGCAGCAGCGAGGAAGCAAGGCCGCTGCTGAGGACCTCTGGCGGCACGTGGACGGAGCGCGCGCCAAGCTGCGGCGTTTGCGTGCGGAGGTCACCGCCGCGTGCTCGTCCGGCGCCAGGCCGTGCGGGCGTTGCCGCTGGCAGAGCGCGCCGTCGCGGCCGAGGCCCACCACAAGAACGAAAGAAAAAGGAGGATGTTAACGGGCGACCCCGCCACGCGATCAGGATTGCGCGACCCCTGCCCGCGTTTCCTTTTTCCATCTCCGCTTCGTTTTCGACCGCGTCGTCTTCTTCCTCCGACACCGAGTCGTCTCCCTCCCCCTCGACCGCGGCGCTTCCATCCCTCGACACAGCGACACCTCCCTTCCCGACCTTCGACCGGGGCGCCTCCCTCCATCCGGCGCCCGCACCGGCCCCCTTCCGATGACCGCATCGTCCTCCTTCGTCGACCACATGGTCTCCCCATCCTCCCTCTCTGGTTCCTCCATCCCCGCGGCTCAACAGGTTCCCCGTGAGGCCACCCCGCTCCGTCGTTCCACAGACAACCCCGATGCCAAACGGCCCCGTGTGTAGCAAGTTATGTACTAAAATATATAGCAAGTTATGTAATGCGTTCATATGATTATGTAGCAAATTCATAAGGTTATTGTAATAAATTTTCCTGTTGTGTCAAATTCATACGGTTATGTAGCAAGTTTCATGAAAATTTGTATTAAGTTTTTGTTGTGGCAAGTTCGTGCAATTATGTAGTAAGTTACGTAATATATAGAAATTTTATATGATTATGCAGCAAGTTTATGGAGTATTGTGGCAAGTCCCTTTAGTAGCGATTTCCACCAATTTACTACCTAACACACATTTTTAGCTGTTGTAACAAAAAGATTCCTAAGTTTTTTAGCAAGTTTTGAGATATTTGTAGGAAAATCCTTGGAAAAAATTTATGATATTATTTTAAAAATAGCAAGTTGTGTACGTGGTATCAGAAAGTTGTGTACGTAGTATCAGCAAGTTATGTATATTAGATGATGGACGACGCTATGGCGCGCCAGGGTCGCGCGATCTCCAACGCGCGACCCCGTCCCGATAGCGGTTTCCTCTTTCCTCAGCCGCGCCGCCCTTCTCCGACCGCCTCTCTCGACTGCGGCACCTCTCTCACCCCGCCCATGTGTGACCCGACGCCTCCATCTCAGATCTGTGCAAACTCACGGCTGCCTTCCCCTGGCCACGGCGCCTCCGTCCCCCAGCCTACGCAACCCCACGACTCCGTCCCGGCCAGCCACTGCCCCGTCATCCCCGGCGTGAGGCCGCGCCTCCCATCATCTCGCGGGACACCGCTGGTGGCGACGTTCTCGGCGTGTAGCAAGTTGTGTACGAAAAGATGTAGCAAGTTATGTACAAAAGTTGTAGCATGTTATGTAATATCTAGCAAATTCATATGACTATGTAGCGAGTTCATGGTATTTTGTAGCAAGTTTCCTGTTGTGGCAAGGTTATTTGATTATGTAGCAAAATTATGTAATATCTAGCAAGTTCATACGATTATTATATAGTGAGTTCATTGTATCTTGTAGCAAGTTGCCTGTTGTGGCAAGTTTTTGTAATTATATAGCATGTTATGTAATGTTTAGCAAAGTGTATATGATTAAGTAGCAAGTTCGTGGAGGTATGATACTTTTTAAAACAACAGCAAGTTGTGTGCAAAGTACCAGTAAACTGTGTACATTAAACGATCTAAAAACTAGCAAGTTATTGTAAAATGGCCTGCAAGTTGGAGTCATGCGGAGATGGCTAATAAAGACCCAAAATACGGAAGAGGGAGAAAAGGGCAGAGCAGGCCGGCCCAAAAGCACGAGAGGGGAGGGGGGTGCAGCGCTCGAGTCTAACAGGCCACCGCAGGCACGCAGCTGCAGGCGCGGGGATGCGCAGCAGGCCGAGCGGGGTCGCGCGCTCGCACACTGCGCGACCCTGTCGTCGGTTAGACTTTACGTAGATGATCCAAACTTTAGCAAGTTGTGTTGTAAAGTGGCTGCAAGTTAAAATGTGCAAAAAATAGTTGAAAGGCCCATAAAGCCCAAACGCGTGAGGCGTGCAGCGTGTGCGCCAGAGGCCGTGTGAACATGTGGGCCGGACCAGTTACGGCCAATCACCCCATCACACAAGTTGGACCGAGGGGGAGGCAGGCCAAGAGAGAGGCAGGCGCTCGCGGGCCGGATGCGCAGGGTCGCGCGGTTGCGCTATGCGCGACCCAGTCGCCAGATAGAGTTTACGAAGAAAAAACACAGCATAAAACAATTAATGAGCAAAAAAAAAAATGAGTTAGGCCCAAAACTGACTCAAAACGTGATAACACAAAGCTGTACGATAAGAAAAATAAATAATCACCCGAATGATACACATAATCTCTTTTTTTAGAAGAGATACCTCATTTCTGTTACCGAGATAACAGAAATACAAGAATTGAAAGATTGTTTAGACAAGATCCAGAAAAAGAAAGACCCACTGTTACTTCCTAATTTCACCAATGTTCTCCCAAAGATCCTTATGCCGATTTCTGTCTCACCTAGCAGTGACCTGATTCAGATTTGCTAATTGGACAAAAGAGCATACATGATATAGTGGGCAGAACCAGTGAAGAAAAAAGGCCAACATAAACCAAACTACCCAGCTTGAAGAAAACACTACATAACATTCATCGCCATTACAGATAAGCAGGATCAAATAAAAGCCGACTCCACGCAAAAGATTCTATCATGTCTTGTACGAGACTTTTCCAGTCAATCTTCATCTTCTCTGAGCTTCAGCATCCTAGGCGCGTTCGGAATCCTCTCTTTCGACACGGCACCAGCAGCCCATATCAACATTCTTGCGCCCTCCTGGATCAGGTCCTGCAATTATGATTTGCTGAGGCCTGCCTAAAAGATCATCAATGCACAATCATGACACACAATCTCCATTGGTGATTTAATAAGTTTATTTTCAAAGCTTGCAGCATTTCTAGCTTTTCAAATTGCCCAACATACTGCTGCAATACCAACACAATGTACCTCTCTATTTCCAAGTAGGTATCTCTTAACCCAATCCCAACACTGTTGCATATTTCTTGGAGTAACATTTGTCCCCAAGCAGGTTGCAATAAGTGCCCATACCACTTTTGTAACTGGGCATTTAAAGAACAAATGATTTATAGTTTCCAGTTCATCACAAAAGGAGCAGATATGATTCCCTTTCCAATTTCTTTTATCTCTAGTTAGAATCGTTCCTTTTTCTATGAGAATCAAGAAAATTTTGATATTTGGGGGGATTTTTCTTTTCCAAATATGCTTATAATTCTTACCAACTCTCCTGTCATCCAGGAATCTATACATAGTCTTGACTGAGAACTGCTTGGTCTTCCCCCATTTCTAAAAGACCATGTCATTATCAGATTTAAAGCTATAGCTAGACACCAAAGAACGAATTTCCTCCCATTGCATACTTAATTCTGAGTATAGCCATCGACTAAACCCAAGATTTAATTGCCTTTCCCGAGCAGTCTTGACATTTATTGATTTTTCTTCATAAATAGCAAAGAGCACAGGATACAAATCCTTCAAAGGCTTCTCCCTTAACCAACAATCGTCCCAAAATTTAGTTTTATTTCCATTCATAGTTTTCACCATCCTACCTCGCTTAGACAAATCTATGACTTTAATCAAATTACTTCAAATGGGAGAATCCCCCATTTTATGTTTAACCATAGAAATATCATTATTTACTTTGTATTTTTTTCTTACAATATCCTGCTATAAACCCTCTTCATTTTTAAACTTCCACCACCATTTGCATAGTAAATTTATGTTCAGATTTTCTAAGTTTTTAATCTCATGCCCACCTTGAGCTTTGTCCATACAAACCTCATTCCATTTGATCAAATGATACTTCTTTTTTGCACTCCCCCCTTGCCATAAAAATTTCCTTCTAATCCTCTCAATTCTTTCGATAGCAATTTTGTGCAACAACTACATCGACATGTGATAGATAGGAGCACTTGTGAGACAAGCATTTATTAATGTAATTCTACCAGCCATAGATAAAGATCCATTCTTCCATGCATCTAATCTTTTATTTATTTTTTTCTTCAAAGATAGCCAATCAGCTCTATGTAGATGACTTGGACTAATAGGTACCCCAAGTATTTTGTGGGGAAAGTCCCAACTTGACAGCTAAACAATTCAGCATATTCCTGTTCCAAAACAAGATTTCCATTCACCAAAATTATCTCATTCTTTTTGAAATTAATACTCAGTCCAGACATCATCTCATACATATATCAGAGTATTTTCAAATTCCTTGCCTTTTCTTTATCATTTTCTAAATAAATAATGGTATCATCAGCATATTGTAACATGCAAACCCCCATAGAAATCATATGACTAATTAGTCCTCTTACCATATTATTTTCTTGGGCTCTTTGCACCATTTTAGCAAGACTATTAGCCACAAAATTAAAAAGAATAGGAGATGATGGATCACCTCGCCTCACACCCTTATGACTATAAATGTAAGGTCCAATTTTATCATTTAACTTCACACTAACTGTCCCTCCTTTAACAATCCGTTTCATCCATGAACACCATTGATGCCCAAAACCCCTCAGCCTGAGGCACTCAAACATGAAGTCCCAATTCACTTTATCTTTATCATAAGCTTTCTCAAAATCTAGCTTCAGAATAACACCCACATCCTTTTTAATTTTTATCTTATGTAAAACTTCATGAAGAATCATGACACCACTTATTATATTTCTGTTCTTTAAGAAAGCTGTTTGTGATGGGCTTATCGGTCTCTGGGCAAATGGTTCAATTCTCAGAGTGAGAACTTTTGTATTCTATTTGTATAGACAATTCAGCAAACAAATGGGTCTATACTGTTGTATTTTAGTAGACTCCTTTACTTTTGGAAGCAAAGTAATTATCCCATAATTCAGCCTACTAACTTCCATCAAATTTTGATGAAAGTCATTGAATATTTCTACAACATCATCTTTGATAATCTCCCAGCAAGTCTGGTAGAATTCAATTGATATTTGATCAGGGCCAGCAGCCTTATTGTGTTCTATCTGATCCAAAGCCCCTTTGATTTCTTTTACCGAAAAAGGTTTGCACAGCTCTATATTATCCATATCATTTAGTTTTTTCTCATTTAACCACAAGCCTTCATCAATTTGAAAGATATTACCCTGTCCAAGACAAAACAATTCTTTATAGAATTGTGTGGCATGTTGAAGGAGTGCTTCATCCCCCTCAATCTTTTGCCCATTTGATTCTAGCTCATAGAATCCCATTTTTAAAAAGTAATGTCCTAGTCCCTCCAAGTAAATATATACTTTGATACGATAAGTATTCCTATGTGTTTGGAGTAAAATGGATTAGAGCTGCATATACTCTTAGAACATGCGCAAAATTAAAACGTGCGTTTATTTTATTGTACAAATCTACGTTATAAAAGAGCAAGTTTTCTAAAAATCTTTTTTACCTACAAAAGCATAGGTATACCCCTCACGCTGATCCCACTGCGCAGATCGAAAAAGATTGAAAATAGGTGGAAAGGCCCAAAACCCATAGATGCAAAATGTTTCATTCACTCTCTTTTTATTTCTCACATCATTTTATACCCATACCTACCTATTACTTTCTTTCTTGACGCTAACCAATTAGGACTCTTTCATTTTAATTTTATTTTTTTTCATATTGTCTGTTTATTATCTTACAATACATGCATGCTGTACGTACATCTATGCCAGTAAAAAGAAACGGACCATCATGGACCAATTACGTCATTACGTGCATCTATCGGGAACAGAAGCCCGGAAACTTACGTGCTCCCATGTCAAATGGAGTAGTGCTGTAATGCAAAATTGCACAAAGACAGAAGCAGAAAGGGAGTAGTACTGTAATGCACAATTGCACAAAGACAGAGCTCGAAATGTCATCTTCGTCCCATCATCCCATGAAACATGCCAAGGGCTTCTTTACCAAGTCCTATCATCCCAGTCACGAGCCATTAACTCATTGGTGCATGGATGGCCGTCGGATTCGTATGCGGTCACGCGGACAGTGGATGGAGCCCTTATTAACAACAACAACGTCTATAAATAAATCTATCGTGTTTGGCATCCTCCATGGATTCTACTAAACAGTAACAGATACTGAAAATTTGGCGTGAACCAAACACCGCCAAAGGCCCACCACCGGCTGCGCTCTCGCCGGCGCCTCTCCCTCCCGTCTCGCCTCCACGCCTGCGGCAGCAAAGGCCTGCGGTCGTTCCCTGTCCCTGCCCGTCGACGTGCTGCGGTGCGCTGCGGCCTGCGGGCGCGTAGGCATCGGCCCTCCGGCCGCGCCGCTCCTCGCAGCGGGATAGAACGGTGGTCGCCGGCACCCACACTCTCGTCGTCGCCCCCGTACTCCGGTGTGACTTGTCCACCCCCTCCCTCTTCACACGATCCCTTCTCTCTTCTAACCCTAGGTGTGGTTTTCGTGCTCACATCCACCTCCGCTCCATACTTGTCCGTACGGTTCTTGCGGGTTTCTTTGATTGCCCCGCGTTTCTTGGCTATTCTCCAAAGAGTATTGCCGTCTTGTCTTGTGCGCTTCCTATTTCATCTTCAGACGCAATTAGTTTGGAATCTTGAGATTCTTCCTAGGGTTTGAGCAGGAGGTTTAGCAGTGGAGTGGGAGGTTTAGCACTTTGCGGGTCTGTTTGGAAACAAAGTATTTTCATAGTTTTGAAAACAATACTATGCTATTTGAGAATACCATGGTATTTGAGCCAAAAGGTGTTTAGAAACTCTATGTATTTATATTTTTAGAGTACTGTAAACTCCACTCCATACCAAAGTTTCTCATCCAAGTGAGTAAAAGACTAGTAAACTAAACACTTGATAGAATACTATAGTTTTGGTAGAGATTATGTCACGATCAATATAAAACCATGGTATTTTAAAACTATGGTATTGAAAACTTTGCTTCTAAACATGGTCTTATTATGATTTTTTCAGCATATCTAGAATCCAGGTGGTTATTTCTTTTTGTTATTAGTACTAATTAAATGACCATGCGTTTCTATGGGCGAGTATTTTGTTTTGTATGACTTTACCTTTATTTGTTTCTCGTTAATATAGGGGGTTCCTTGGGATCCTTAGGTTACTTCTTGTTAATCATTGCAGTAACGATGTCATTGTACATAAAAGTGGAAAGAAGAATATAATACGACAATGTTCCATTAATTAGACAATGTGTTAATGGTATTGCAGTTTTCTTTTCCATAGGCCGAACTAAAAGAGCAATTCTAATCCTGCCCATGTGGTGGCTTCACCATTGGTATGCTTATCAAGTCCATACAGAGACCGAGTTGACACATCGCACAAGGGAACCTGCACATAACAAATTAAAAAAACTCGACCGGTGGGGGAAGAACTGCCCCCACGGCATTGTAATTAAGGTAGAAAAGCTCAACCTTAACCGGTCGAGAAAACCCCCCGAACCCCGGCTTTCGCCGACGAGGGGGATTTTTTTCAAAAGCCAACAACCTCCTGTTTTTTTTAAATTCGCTTCCGTGAGGAGTCAAACTCAGGACCTCAACACTCCCAAAGAAGTGGAGTATCATTGGGCTAAGCCCATTGGTGCATATAATAAATTAAATAAGAGATAAACTATAAATTAAATAAGAGATAAAGTATGCATAATTAAAAATACAAAGTATGCTACATAAAGTACGAGTGATAAATATCTCATCTATGAGGCTATGGGGTAGTGGGGTACTGGTGTATGTAGCAGCAGTACTATTGGAGCTCTTGTTTTTGCTGTCATTTGGGCATTTCTTTTTGCCATAATTTGAGCTCTTGCTTTTGCTATTATCACCCGAGATGGCAGATTGTAGATAAAATCCTGTAGGAAAGACAAAAGATTAGTACCGCTGCCTTCAAAAAAAAAAAATCATTACAGAAGTTGGGCATTAATTTTTTGGTGATATGGCTAGTTTATTGGATATAGCAGATGTAGATTACAGATGAGTTCACCCTCCTCTTGAGGTTCTGATCACTCTAACCTAATTTCTGCCTACTGCTGTCAAAGAGAAGAGCCCCTGATATATAGGCTGTAACAGACACAAACAATCAAGATATTTCCCTAAAAAACTAACTAACTTAGCTACTGCTGCTGCTGTGGTCATCAGGCCTCTTCTTATCCCTTCGCCTATATGCCTTGCCCACAAAGGCATCCACAACATTTAGAAAATTTAATATTTGTACTTTGTTGATTATTTGAAATCTGAAGGACATTTAAACAAGGGCTGTCAGCAATAGAGAAAACGTGGTAAAGTTTCTTCATTGAAAGCTAAAAGCATCTAAGTCGTACTCCATCATGTAATCAGCTAGTGGATGACCTTTCAGCCAGGGGAGAAAAGAACAGTAATGTATAGCTTGATCAGAGTGGCAAGCAAAATACTTCTGTGACCTACTGCTTGACCTACGATGATTTGAAATGTGATCCAAATGCCTTTTATATACATATCTGAGCTGACACAGTAAGTGATTGGAACATTTCCTGACCTACACTTAGTAGTGTAAAAAAAGGCCATCCAGATGCTCACCCCACCGACAACTTGGGCATGATCTGAATTTCCTTAGGATTAATGGCCTCCAATAAGCCAGAACTGTACAGCAACTTTCAATACAATGAACATGCTACAGCAATAGATAACTGATGCTGGTGCCTAGATGCTGAATTTTAGATATTGAACAATATACAGCAATAGATATACTGAACGCTACAGATTCCTGTGGTTGATACACTGAATTTTAGATTTGACAAATAATTAATACACTGAATTTTGGATTAGATATTGAACACGTGAGACGTGACAGCAATAGATCATCAATTAAGTGGTATATCTTAATTGTGGCTTTGTCACATCTCATTAAACCCTCCTAAAACAAGTGCAAAAACACCAAGCTATCCCGCTATTCGAGCATGAACCATCCTCTCCAAATCAGAATGTAGAAGCACTCAAAGGCTGGCATTGAGCGCAGGAAAGACACTAAATTGTCTGCGACAGTTACCTTGAGGACAGGCGACTTGCGGCAGGAGAGGCCGCAGCACGGGGGATTACGGGGGTGGTTTGTGGTTACGTTGTCACGTGAGGGACTGCAGGCAACGTGGGACTCGCAGGCTGACACGGAGAGGTCGACGATTGAGTCTCCTTGGTGGAAGGGAGTCTCGGAGTGGGGGCAGTGCGGAGCTGATGCCTGTGGTGAATTGGTGATCCTTTGGTGGGAAGACGGCTTGTGTAGGCAGCACCAGTATGTGGACACCAGGAGAATGGAGTGGTGACGCTGGAGCTGGACGAATCAAGTCTTGTTTGCAAATTGGGTTACCAAGCATATAAATAGACTATGTCAAATGAACATGTTGGGCTATAAAATGGAACATGACCTTAAAATATCAAACCTTGCAGCCTAAAACATGATACATTGTTAATCTACATCCTAAAGCTATCAATGTTTATATATAATACAATGGATCAACGATGTTGTGATTAGGACCAAAAAATAAAAAATGCGTACAATGTTGTCTAGCAGTTTTAAAAAATTTCAGAACTAAGCACGGTAAGAAACCCATCTCTCTCCCTCCCTCCTCCAATGATGTTGTGATTGGGACCCAGAAACCAAAAAATACGTACAGTATTGCGTACCAGTTCAGGTCAAGGGGAACCATAGTAATCGGCAAAGAACTTCTACAGGCCCTCCACTCCACCTGGTCTGTTAATGATTGGTTCCAATAGTTGGATGTGTGCTCTACTGAATCCAGCAGCCTTCAGAGCATGTGTTGAGTAAAGAATTTAGTCATGATATACTGACTATATAGCCATTCAATTTATTCAAGAACAAGAATAAGCAAAGCACGGGCCCCTGTGATATCCTAAAGAGTAATTAAATTGGACAAACAGTAATGAAACTGCCACTGTAGGCAACACTAAACCAGCGGCAGAAGAAAAATTGGCTCACCTATTAACCTCAGTGGTTAAAGCAATATCCTGATCTACTGTCGAAGTTATTTCTTCTCCTTTTAAAAATTCTGCACAAAGGGAATTGAAGCTGTAAGCATTGCGCTACAGGAAATATTTGTCGTCGATATTATTGGAGAATCACAAAAAACTAATGTTTGCTGCCATGTGCCACCTGGCTTTGCTTACTGCTTGACAGTCAGTTTGTGTTATTTGTATACTTTCTTTGACAATCAGTTTCTTTTTTGTACCAATTTGTTCAGATGATTCTTTTCTTGTGACTGCCTAATTCATCAATTTCATTTTATTACAGTTTGAGACAGGACTTATCCCACGCTGAGCTCGACCTGATAGAAGCATCCCTTGGTGTGCACTACCGTAGTGACAGTCCAAGAGTAAGGCTCTTCCAACTTCTTATGAGCTATGCTTCCTAAGATTTTCCATAGTCATGGCTTTTTTTTTTTTCGCAAACTTCCGTGTGCTATGTCATACATCTCTTCCTGAATTGTTTGCATTTGCGTTTAGATGCAAAGTAGAACTTGTCTGATTGCATCGTGCACATTACCTTTCTAATTAACATCAATGACTTACTGTTTGCTGATTGTATTTTTCAGTGGAATTCGATGATAACTCCAATTCGGCTCTAGTCAGATTTAAAGTGGACTACGACCATGCAAGGACCCTTGCCATTGGCACTGCTATCCAGTCTGAGGCATTCTCTGCCCGTGGCCATAGGTGGAGGGTGCAATTCTACCCGAGGGGGAAGACTGAGCTAAGCGGTGGAACTTACACTTCCATTAAGTTTGAGCTGTTGGATCCTTCAGTGACTCTATGGGTCAAGGCAAAATTTGAAGCTTTCTTGATTGACAAGAACGGAAGAACTTGTTCCACGTCCTCCAGGTCAGATGTTCTTTTGTTTTGGGGACATAGTGGCTGGATTTGGCATCAGTTCATCCCGGTTGCCCTGCTGGAGCAAAACTATCTCATTGAGGGCAAAATATATCTTCTTTGTGCTGTTACAGTTGTGAGTGACAATTCCATACCTCTCCCGCTTGAAGATATGGGAAAGGACTTCTCTGTTCTACTGGAAACTGGAGTTGGAAGTGATGTCTCATTCACAGTTGACTGTGAGGTTTTCCCAGTTCACCGCACTGTGCTCGCAGCCCGCTCGCCTGTCTTCAGAGCTGAGCTTTTTGGATCCATGGCAGAATCTACGATGTCCAACATCACTATCGAAGGTATATCAGCTCCAATATTCAGACTTATGTTGCGGTACATGTACACTAACGTTGTGCCTGAGGATTTGGAACCTGGCAACGGGAACTTGGCTACCAGGTTCATGACGCTTGTGCAACTGATAGCAGCAGCTGATCGATATGCCCTAGATCGATTGAAGCTTCTGTGTGCTAGGAGGATTTGGGACAGTGCTATGATGGACGCGGTTCCAATAGCCTTGGCCTGTGCTGATAAATTTCACTGCCCAGAACTGAAAGCCAAGTGTCTTGAGTTTATGTCTGCTCCACAGAACAGTAGACTTGTCTTTGCTACGCCGGCTTATATCATGCTTGGTGCGAAATCCCCACATCTGATTGATGAATTGCGCCAGAAAATACGGGATAGTTATCCCTCCAAACAATGAAACAGAGTATGTGCAGCTGTGAAGTAGACTCCTATCTGCAACAGGTTGTATGCAACTATGCATGAAGGTTGTGAGATACGGTTATGACCTGTCCTGAATATGAAATGTGTAGTACTGTGTCCTTAGAACAAGCATGCTAGATGTGCTTGTAAGACGGTTCTTTACAGTCCTTTTTTTTTTTTTGTTGCAAACCTCCATCTGAGATTTAACTGAATGTTGTTTTAAGACAGCATTTCATGTGCCCTGACTTTTTTTTTGTACAGTTTTTTCTCTCTTTTTTTTTTTTTGGCTAATTTGAGTGTGCAGTTGTCTGTTGGAGAAAATTGGTTGAAGCTTCATCGTGTTGAGTGTGGATTATGCTTGGTTCAAGCATGACTCACATAATGGGTGGTTATGCTTGAAGCATCATCATGTCATTCAGTTGTCGAATTTCGGCTTAAGCTTGAACCTTCGTCATCATGTGAGTGTGGATTGTGCTGCTAGAGAATTGGCAGATGTTTTTGGCCAACCACCATTTTAACCGGATGATCCAGTGACTTTTTTTTCGGACATTAATTAGATAATGCATACAATATAACATCTGTGAACTGCTGTTCTACACCTCCGTCCACAGTCCACTTGCTCCGGTCAAAATCCGGTTGTCTTGCCACCACAATGCACCATGAACGGTCCCACGAATGGCGAGGAGACCATAAGACCAAAGTCCTAGGGGAATGGAGAGAGACGGGTTCGTAAAAAAAAAAATAGAGCTCCGTTCTTTTGGTCTGCCGGCGTGCAGCCAGCCGACCCGGGATCGATCCCTGTCTGGGACGGTCCCGGGTATCCACCAGGGAATCCCCTCGAAGGGGACTGACCGTGCGTGTGTATATTTAGGGCGTGATTGGCTGGGTGTATAATTTTGGGCCTGGCTCTTTTTCTGCAGAATCTTCTGAGAAGCACCTGTTTGAATGGTTGCATGCCTCTTCGGATCAGGCTGAACTCATGCAAAAAAGACGTCCGGACCAGGCTCCAAAGGAACGCAGATCAAATCCGTTTCCGCTGAGCCAGGCTCTGCTGACGCACCACGTGATCGTTCTTCTCACCTCCCTATGCTCTGCTTTATTCAATGCATCCTTTTGTACAGCCATCCAATCAAAAATCTAAAGTGAGCCTGGCGCCGGTGAAATCAACCAAACATTTATTGTTTCTGCAAACTGCATCCGTGGAACCTGACTTTGCTCAGCCTGGTCGATCCACCCAGCCTGGCCGAGGGCTATACAAGTAACCAATCACGCCCTTACGTGCTAGGCGCGTTTTAAACTGCTTGATAGACTCATCTGCGTTTAAACATGCTGTTAGTTCTTGGCAATATTTTTTTAAAAAAAGAGAGAGACGGAAGTCGGGTCTTTCAGATAGAGATGCTAGGGAGGTCAGGTCACCACGCCGATGACGATTGGTCTCACTATACCATTCATCATCAGACTGGCATTCGCACCACAGCTATCCTCGTGCGTTACCATTACACGAGTGGCACTGGCTCATATGGGGACCAATAATGGTATGTTGCGATTACATGGACACCGTGTCTACCCAGCAGTGGCGGAACAGGTGTGTTTTGAGCTTAAAGCTCCGGTCGTACGGACCTCAATGATTTATTAGTCTATCTGCACTCATATAATTTTATATCTCAACTCTAAAAAAAATATTCTGTTCTAATCATCACGATTTTGATATATAGTTGCCAATCTTCCGCGTTCATATTAATTCTATACATCAACCCTATACCAAATACCAATATATTTAATTAATTTTCCCATCCCACAAAACCCACCCACCCCACGCTCTTCTCCCTCTCTCCCTCTCTGCCTCCACTCCGCTTCCCCCGCCGGCCGCTGCGCCTCTCGGCTTCCAGGCGTCGGTCGCCCCGTCGGACACCCCCTCCCCGACTCTCCCACCGGTCGCCGCGCCCCCCGCCTCCTCATGTGTCGCCGCCGCCGCTCTATCCCTAGCCGCCGCGCGTCATCCTCATTGCCTCCTCATGCGTCGCTGCCGCCGGTTCCTCGCGCGTCATCCTCGTCGCGTATCCGTCCTCCCCGGCGAGCTTGGAGGCCGGATCCGCTCGGGTCATGGCTCCCCGTCCTTGCCATGGCTGTCGGCGGCGGCTCCTCAGCCGAATCCGGGCCTCCTCGGGCTGGATCGGCTCCATGACGGACGGATCGTGGCCACGTCGGAGCCCGCCATCATCGTTGACCTCTCCCTCCTCCTTCCCCCTCCTTTCTACTGGATCTGTGGGGTCCTCTCGCTCCCGCATCCACCGCCAAGCATGCCGGTGGCCTGGAAGCAAGGCGCGAGTCGGGCACCTCCTTTGCCACGCTCCCGTCGCCCTCCTCGTCACCACTGAGCACCGCCTTCGCCGCGTCGCCGTAGCCTCAGGCAGAGCCGCCTCTGTCCGGGCCAAGGCACGAGCAAGCGGCTCCGCCAGCGTGGAGGACAGAGAGGGGGATGGAGTACAACGCGAAGAGCTCTACATTTGGGGTGAGAGAGGGCTCACCCGACCTTTGCAGTCCCCCACTGCAGGCGTTCAGTCGACTCTAAATTTTTAGGGGTCTCTTTCCAGCAGACCACTGCGGAAAGCCACCAAGGTGCCCATTCGGAACGTCCAAAATACTGTTTTGCACTGTACGTACACTGTATACATAGAGGAGTTTGAAATATGGATACTTGGATGGGCATCTTGATGAGAATAGCCTTAAGCTGCCTGTATGGGGAATTTTTTCTTCGTTTACAAAAGCACAACATATCTTGCACATGTAGAACCCTATTCTTTTGACATATATGAAGCCACGTCATCTCAAAAAACCCGCTGAGTTGGATGCCACGTCACCGTCTAATAAGTCTCTAATTGTATCTTCCAACAATTTTACGTGACTCTACGTATATATGTATTTCTGTGGTATACACGCAGGGTGTCACTTAAAATCCCGCAACAATGCGTGGACAATTCACCTAGTTTATTATGTTAATCAATCCGACTTACATATATATACTCCACTATATATAAGAATGGTAGTACATAATGTTAATATGTATACATCATTTCAAATACGGGCATGGATCCTTTTGTCACATTTAGTGACACAAATAAGTACACATAAGTATATTCTAACATATATGGTGGTATATATGGTTTTCTAGCTAATACAGTACTATGATTTAGAAAGTAAAAAACCCAGGCTCAGAAGGGGAGGAGTGAAACGGACTCTCAGTTTGTAAGCCGAGCCGTGATCTGATCTCATCAAGTATCGATGGGTAATCCGGCAGTAGCTGGAAGTATCCCCTGCTGCACACCACCTGGTAGAAGTTCTCCTCCTCCATGAAGAAGTCCATGCACCTGTTCTTGAGCTCCGCGCACCCGTGCGTTTCAGCGAAGCACATCGTCGCCACGACGGTCTCCACCGACACGCGGTCGAACAGCTTCTGGGCGCACATGAGCTTCAGGTTGTCCATGCCATACATGTCCGCCGCCGCGACCAGGTTCTGGAGCATCCCGTCGTCTTCCGGCAACGTGCCGGTGTACATGAACCCCAGGAGGGCTCGGAAAGTCTGGGGCTCGATGCCGTGTAGGCTGACGACGGCGGCGGCATCCCTCGACGAAGCGGCGGCCGTGGTGGGGCTGAAGAAGAGATCCTTGAACGCCGGCGAGCGGGCGGCGAGCACGGACCGGTGCGCGTAGAACTTGTGCCCGCCGACCACGAAGCAGACGACGTCCGCGCTGCCGGCGGCGTCGCCCAAACTGCAGTGGCGGAGGAGACGGTCGCCCAGGTCTGAGACGGCGTCGTCGGCGCCCGCCATGCTGGTGATGGTGGTAGACCCTGTGTTTGGCATGCAATTCGCGCGCACGCCGCCTTTGGATTTATAGAGAGGTGGATGAAAGATTTTCGATTCAGAAACCGGAAACGGCAACGCAACACGAGAAGTGGGGTATGGGCCAGCCTGCGGCCCAGGGGGAGAGGAAGCTGGGCCAGGCCTGGTGGGCCAGCTGGCCCAAAACAGAAAGGAGAATTTTAGGGGAAAGGAAAAAAAAAAGAAGAGGGTGAGTTTCTTTCGGAATTTTTTTTCTAATCTGGATGAGCTCACGCATGGGCATATTTGTGCATGCCATCGTATCACCCTAATCCTTGCGCGTGCCACCGTATCAGCTTACGTGGCACCTTCTTTACTCACAGAACGAGAATGGCATGTTTGAACCCGTTAAGAAACGTGCAATTGATTGGAGCATTTTGAACAGTCAAATCAAATTACGACCCGAGAGACGGGTCGGTTGCCATACCAGCAGAATGTTGTTACCGTTACACACAGCAGGAAAATGTCAAATGTGGCTGCCACTGCCATGCCACCAGGAAACCGGGACCATTCACGGCTCCATAGTCCTCCATAGCCCTCGGCCGTCCTCGCCGGTGTCCCCAAATGGCACATGCCGCCATGTACCCTCTCGGCTGGCACCTTGCACCGCCTGCACAAAACATGGGGGGCGCCAGTACACACCACGCTGCCGGCTGCCGTGCTGCGCCGGGAACCACCAGCCGAGCAGTAAAAAAGTGAAAAGGGGTGGTGGACACGGGCCGGTTCCGACCCCAAAAGCTGCCGCGCAGGTAGGTTGTCTTTGTCTACTCGGCGGAGCAAGGGATCCTCGCCGTCGCCGGCCGGCCGGCCACGCCGGCGCTCCGGCCCGTCGATGCCGCCGGCGACGGCTCGGATGCGTCCTCCCCGAAGAGACGAGGCAACCGCACGAGAGGAGAGAGCGAGTGAGCGACGCTTGTCTGCTGCCTCTTCCCCGACGGTCGCGACGCGCCCACCGTATAACGTGCCGATGATGTGTGGGCCACCCCTCGCGTGGGACCCACGCCGCCATTATGATAAGCGCCGCGCCGTTGTCATTATCCTCCCTCGCCGTGACTCCTCCACACCGTTCTTCACTTCTCCACACTCCCACTGCGCAAAGCGAGCGAGCGAGCGCAATCACCCCCTTCCCTTTCTTCCTCGCCGTTGCTGCCGGCGGCGCCATCGGCCATGGAGAGCGTGCACAAGAGCGGAGGCGCGAGCGCGGCCGGTAAGCGCGGCCGGTGCCGCCACGCCGCCGGCATTGCGAGGATTTATTTATTTCTTTTTTACTTCTTCTCCTTGCTCGTGAGATGAGATGTGACGGCGGGGTGGTTTCGCGCGCAGGAGGGGGAGCGGGAGCGGAAGGCGTGCTGTGCCACGCGTGCGGGTACCAGTATCCGAACGGGCACCCCAGCGCCAAGCAGCGGCGCGCGCACCGCAAGCACTGCGGCAAGCCGACGTCCGCGGCCGCCGCGGAGGAGCACGACGGCGGCGAGTTGCTTCGAGGTACCGTGGACTCCGTGCCTCCGTGGCGGTAGTGGGTCGCTGTGCGCCCCGTGGCCGAGTTGGGCTTTTTGTCTTGACACCGACCCGTTACTCTTGTGTTGTGGCTGCGCCCTAGGTGAGGGTGGTGGAGGCGCCGGCGCCGGCGCCGGTGCCGGAGGGGATGGACTTGGAGCGGGCGCGGCTGAATGCGGGGCCGGTTCGCCTGGATCTGCGCCGGAGGCTGCAGGGGACAGCGCAGGAGGTCCGTTTCTGAATCTTCTTGCCCCCTTCCCTGAATCTCCTTGCTCCTCGTTCCGTTTTTGTTCGTTTCTGAGGCGAAATTGTCTTCCTTAAGATTTGGCAGGTGCAAAGTTATTGCCTTGCTTTTTTTTTTTCTTTCCCAATTTCCTCTTTGGTAGGAGACGAGAACTTTCTGCTTCGGTGAAATTGTACTGATGTAGAAGAGTCTGCAATAAGCATGCCCTTATCCTTTTAGTTAGGCGTACTGTGGGTACTTTCTTGTCATATTTGGGGTTAGTGCAAGAGTATATATAAAATCCTTGTGTTAGGAGGAACGCCTAGCTAATCATGTAACTCCCAAACTGTACACATCAAGTTTGGTATAATAATACTACTGCTCAATAAATTAGTAAGGCTGGCCACATGCTGCTGCCATTGGGTTTCCACCGTCTCGCCAACTTGTCTCCATGCTGTGCTGCTACATACGTAGTCCGGAGCTATTTTAATATTTTCACTGTTCTGTATATGTCCTCTGTATTCAACGCATATTTTGGTCGTTGTTAATTGGCTTTACGATGCGTTTTACGAGCCTAGACAAATGTCTGAATGTATGATTGCCCGTGCTTGTCTATTTGTAGAGCATTCTTCTGGTAATGGTACTGCGCATCAAAGCATCGGAGATACTAGTAAATCTGCTGAAGAGTGCCTCATCAGTAGCAGTAATGTTCCTTCTGAAATCATTCCCGAGGTTAACAGGACTGATGACGATACTTTAACTACAGTGGCTACACAGTACTCTCAAAAAGTATCACCTATCGAGGAGGATGGGGATCCATCTGATCCAGCAGTTGGTCCTGAGCACCTGCAGGGCGTCCCCACTTCTGTTATTTCACCAGAGCCTGAAGATTGTGCAAAATTCAGTTCAGAAATCTCTGAACACGCAACACAGAACCCAATCTCTGAACATGAAACACAGAACTCAACTGTTGCGGTTCTGGAATCAAACGCAACTGGAGGTGCGTGTTCTGAACAGACGAATGATGTAGTCAGAAAAGCGGATCGGATCGCTGTGACTGATGAAGATGATATGACGAGCAACATAGCTAGATATAAATCTAGCGAGGACAATTCTGTAGGAGGTGATAGGTTGGTTCTCTCCTGTCAAGATAATCTACAAACTGAGATTGATGAGGGGCACAGTAGCGCCACGGTAGAGGAAGATTCAGCTGCCAAGAGTCTTAATGATCTTGCTACGACTGATGAAGATGACATGACGAGCAACATAGCTAAAAATAAATCTAGCGAGGACAAATATGTAGAAGGTGATAGGTTTTGTCTCTCTTGTCAAGATAATCTACAAGCTGAGATTGATGAGGGGCACAGTAGCACCACGCTAGAGGAAAATTCAGCTGCTAAGAATCTTAATGTGATTCACAACGAAGAAATCCCAAGGGATGATACTGAATCAAATCAGCCAAGCAAGGATGTGTTAACTGAGTCATTTGAGAAAATCCCTACCACAGAGGAGCATGTGGAGTCTTCTACTGAGAAATCTGTTGGTATAGAGGATGGCTTGCTTAAAATTGGTGTGTGTGCTCTTCACACGGAGACATCCGATGCTGACGATGCCAAGCCTCAGCAGCAGCCTGTCTCTACCTCTGAAACAGAAGATCATCTGGCAGTCTCGAAAGGGGCAGACAATGTTGATGAACAGCACTGTCCCATTTCAGGTCAGAATTTCTGTATGTTCTTGTGTACCTCATATTGATTTTTTTTTTTATTGTAATGTTGAAATAGAGCTTCCTTCATCTTAAAAATAAGTTTGGTAATTTGTAGAAAGGGCTCCAGGGTAATGCATGATTAGCTGACATCTTTTTGCTTATGACAATTTTATGAAGTTCATAAATATCATTTGATCTTCTATCTTATCATGTGTAGTTGCAATTACCTATTTCAAGTGCAATTTAACGACCAGTGCATTGTTGCACAAGTACAATCTCTCTCAAAATTAGTCAACAGTACATCATTGGTGATGTGAAAATAGTTACGAATACTCACTGTGCTTGAAACTAGTCAGTGCATTATGTTTTGCTGGGATTGAGACAAGATATTAACCAACAATTACTCAATTATTAAATATCAATATATCATTTGTGTGATACAGAACCATAAGTAAGCGTTTTTAAATATTAACCTAATTATATTATTTTTGTATTCTAAATATCATGTGTTAATTTAAATTGTTGGTCAAAGGCCTGTCTCATGAAATGAAATGCACCTACTAGTTTCAAAGTGAGTGCCTTTTAGTTATTCTGTGGGCTGTATAATCATTGACTATGAACTGAAGTTTGATGAGAATTCTGCAGAGGCAAGCATCCAAGCAATATCAAGTGCAGTTGAACCTGCTATTGGTGGCAAAGTCATATCTGTTGGTAGCACAGCTAGCTTTACAAAGGATGTTTGTTCATCTGGTGTAACAATTGATGACATCATGCAGAAAAATGTGACTAGTGGTACAGTCGTGACATCTCAAGTTGATCTAATGGAGCCGAGTACTTCTACCGCGGCATCTGAAACCAACATGGTCAGTAGCACAAATGATGATGAAAAGGGTCAGAATGAAAAAGTTGGTATAAACCTTAGTTCATCTGAGGTAGGTGATGTGGATATCATAGAAAACTTTGAAGAAAAGCAGCAAAACACAGAAGTCACTGCAGATCCCTTTCCTCATGAAGTCAGTGCGGTCTCTGGTACTGATAATCATGGGGAAAATAAGCAGAGTGAAGAAATTATTGCAGACACCAGCTCTTGTGTGGTAAGTGCTGTACAAAGCATGAGTATTGGTGAAGAAAAGGAGCAGATTGAAGAATTCATTGCAAATCTAGCTTCTGAAGAGATGAATGTTACAAGTAGCAGAGACATGGTTGAAGAAAAGCAGGATGAGATTGTAAAAACAAACCATGAGGCCGACGTGGTACGCAGCATAGAAGCTACTGGAGAAAATAATGCTAATACTTGTTTGACTAATGAGGGATCTGTCACTGATGATATTGAAGACAAAATGCCTAATGAAGAAATTATCACAGGCGCTATCTCTCATGGTATCAACATGGTAGACAGCAGTATTGATGAGGAAAGTATGCATAGCAAAGAAGTGACCGACACCCTTGGCTCGTGTGAGAATAATGTGTCTATCGAAGAGAAGATGTATGAAGAGACTGCGTCAGGTCCCTCCCCTGACAAGTTTAATTTGGGTACCTCTACCGACAGCGCTGTAGAGTGGAAGGATGAAAAAACAAGTGCAGGCCCCCCTTCACATGAGGCCAATGTGGCGTACGGCACTGATAATGCTGATGAAGAGAAGTACAGGGAGCCTGTTGTAGTCACTAATTCCAGCATCAATACCATGGGCAGCGTAGCCGATGTTGAAAACAAGAAGCAGAGTGAAGAAACTACAGCAGATCCTAGGTCTTTTGAAAATGCCACAACTACACAAGGCACAGATGATCCAGAAAACAACAAGCAAAATGAAAACACCATCACTACAGGCCCTTCTTCAGATAAAGACGAAGGGGCAGTGGCACAGAAAACCAATGTCATTGAAGAAAGAGAAAAGGCGGAAGATACAGCTTCAAAGGAGATAACCACCATAGAAACCACGGATGACCTGAAGGGAGCTACAGATCAGAACGAAGAGATTGCCGACAAAGAAATGGTTACTGATGACAAGAACCATGTCTCATTGAAGGCCCTCCTCGCTGATAAGAATGTGGAAACCAAAGAGAAGGAGAAGAAGCCGAGCGCCAAGGACCGGGTACTGTCGTTCAGGCGCCTGGTATCCAAAGACAATGTGTCTCCAGTGAAGCCAGGTTCGCCCAAAGCCGGTTCAGAGCAGCAAGACTGGAACTCTCCCGCCAGGTTGCCTGTCGAAAAAAAAAACAAGGGGAGGAAACAACAGTGGGTGCCGTTTATTTGCTGCTCGTCGGTACAGTGATGCTGCTCCATTTGTTTGCTGATCATCAGCTAGGGACCAGGGCCTTTCACCGAACTCTGTTTATTTTGTTGATCGTCCATACTCCCTGCGCTGAATAATAGTCATTAGCGACCTTATTGTCTAAAAATGTTTGGTTGTTGCTTTCGGATTGTGAAGTTTGCCGCTCTGTATGTTGGTGTAAATTAATTAGAAGTGTCAGAGTAGCCCTTACTGTTTGGTCTGCAAATGATGTGCACCTCCGGTGAAGACTGAATTTTTATGGTACTCATTTTTCGTCTTCATCCAATATTCCAATCACTCTGTGGTTGCTCGATAGGTAGTTGTACGAGTATTGTTGTGTTTGTATGTGAGATGATTTCCAACTTTAATTTGGAGCTCCGTTTTCTATTCCAATAGGTTTCCTCGCGCGCTTGACTCTAGGGGTGATAGCTTGAGACTGATTCTGGTGCTCCTGTAGCTTATGAGTCAAGCCAACAAGCTAGTAGTCTCGTAGCAGCTGAGTTTTTTCAACAGCAATGCCTAGTTGCCGATGGGTTCGGCTGCAAGGCAGTAGCCAAGAAAACCAAATTAAGCAGCCGAAGAAAACAAATCAATCTTTACCGATCATCACTCCCTCTACCTGTGATGACAGTCGGTTCGGAGCATTTTTCTAGGTGATTAAGGAGTCAGTTTCGTTAGATTTAACATTCAGTGATGCCAACAAGAACCAGAAAACAGAAAATTGCAGAACCCAATAATAATCCTCGAAGTAAATGTTCCTCATTTCTGTCTTAACAAATCCAAGCATCCGTGCGCACTACTAGATTACACAGTAGGCAAGAAAGCGTGCTGTCTAGTAACGGGTGAAGTCCTCGAGCAGCAAAAATAGCAGGCCCTTCAGCGCATACCCACATGCCTCCTGTTATTACAAACCAATCGGTTAGACGCCATCAGTTGCTAATCTAAAGCAGAATGCGGTGGTGTTGTTCCCGGCGAAAGAACGAGATATATACTTACGCCATCTTTAGCCAGTTACTTTGTCATCTTGGCGAACATGTTGCTGTAGAATTTGGCATCCTTCTTGTTGTACTCCTTGATTTTCTCCTTCAGGGTCTTGTATTCCAACTTCACATCCCTGGGATTTACACCAACATTATCAGCGTGAAATTCAATCTAGAAAGTATTGAAGGATCAGAACACATTGCAGGATATCAGCCTATACCTGTTATCAGGATCGATTTCAAGGGCCTTCTTGATATCAGCCTCTGCTAGCTCTAGGTCAGCAAGTTGAATGTAGGCTTGCACCCTCCTGTAGAGAGCCTTGACGTTTTGGCTGTCTAGTTCCAGAACCTAAAAACAGACAATCAAACAGTCAGCCTACTTTACTGTAACATGCCACCAATAAGGACTAAACGGACGATTGCATGAATAGATTGTACGACCTTGGTGCATAGCTTCTCAGCTTGCTTGTAGTCCTTCAACTTCAGTTTGCATGCAGCATTGTTCAAGTTGCAGCTAATCTTCAGTTGCTTGGATTGCTTCTTCTCATCTTCACTGAATGAACTATCATACTCAACATACTTGACAGCCTGAGATCAAAATATAAAATTCAGTGAGTCAATTTGGAGAAGTAGGAACACCCCGCAAAACTCTCAAATTGAAGCATTCGTGGTATCATTAGTACAAAACAGAATAAAAAGGCAAGGACCTTCTCATAACGCTTGGAAGCTCTAGCATATTTGCCCAATTTGAACAATGCATTCCCTTCCTCTTTCTTTTTACCAGAAGTCTGGATCTTTTCTTCATTATTCAAGTCCCATGACTCCTTATCCTGCGTGACAGGATAATAAATCAATTTACCAACATCACACAGCTTACTGAATCAGAACAGACACACTAGTATATCACAATCGTATGCTCACCTTCACAAATGAAACAAGCTCAACTTCATAGACCACCGTGCTGTTAGGTGGTACAACATCAAGATCCTGCTTTGACTCAGTTGAACCAAATGCATATTCAGGAGGAATTGTGACAAGAGCAACCTCGCCCTTCTTCATGTTCAATACAGCACGATCAAGACCATCAATAACTTCCTCTGAAAAATATTATAGAACAAAACAAACATGTTATTTTAATTGAAGCACATAAGTTGATTGCCTGAATTATCTCAAGGAGAAGACACAGACATGAAAGATAAATGGCTGTTCTTACCTTCGTCAGTCCTGAATTCAAATGGCTCTTCATCATGTCCTTTCTTTGTAAACACTGTGCCATCCTGAAGCTTTCCAGTAATTTTTACTGTTAACAGTAAACATAATTTAGTAAGTGCAAGATAAAATAACCGACTAAAAGGAGTAGCGACCACTAGCAAGGACGCTCATAACTTGACTGCTTGAGAATACCTTTAACAAAGGCACCCTCATTGGGACGCTCATAACCTTCTCCCTCCTTGAGAACCTTCTTAAGAATTTTCTTATCATCCCCTATTTCTGTGACAGTCTTCCATGAAACCAACTCAAGATCAATGAGCAGAGTGGCGTTTGGTGGCACAGCACCATCCTCTCCAGCTGCTGGTCTACCCTTCTCACCAAATCCATCTACATTGGAAGTTAACAAGTTTAAATCATAGTTGTAAATCAGAGGAATTAAAATGAAACATTCAGAAGAGCATTTGAACTTTTGAAACAGAAACTCACATTGTGGCTTTACAGTGAGGAGCACCTTCTCTGCCTTTTTCATGGTTTTGACAGCTTTGGCCAGTGCAGGACAGAAGTGCCCTGGCAATATACTCGTTAGAACACAATCAATGGAAATAACTAGCTTCAGCAGGCCATGTGACAATAGAACAGAAGAAAAGAGGATTACCATCTTTAACAGTAAACTCAACTCCCTCAGACTTAGATACAACCGTACCATCTTCAAGACGGGCCTCAAATTTCACTGCAGGAATAAAACAGAATAAGCTACCGTTACCAAAAAATTTAAGTCTGTTAAAAAAATGTTTTGATAAGCAAAATTACCGAGTACTTCATCAGGATCCTTTGGGTTCTCCCATTTCTCTCCCTCCTTAAGTATCTTCTTGAATATGCCACCATCTTTGCAGATATCTTTGACGCTGGTCCATGAGAGAAGCTCAACATCAAACTGCAGGGTTGCATTGGGTGGAATAGTTGGTGGTGAACCAGATTCTCCATAAGCCAGTTCCGGAGGAATGGTAAAAACAGCATTTTCCCCTTTCTTCATGGTTTTGATGCCTTGATCCCAACCCTTAATTACTTGACCTGGACATTCAAAAATAGCCACTGAGCATTTATTTTGAAACTTAACAATGTCAACAAGCAGGAGGGAAAAAGAATAACCTCCAAGCTAGAATTTTACACAATCATTAGCATACTTTGTTGTTATTTTTTTTCAAAAAAATCAAATCTTTCTATATCCAGGAGGGATTAAGCATTAACTGTGTGTTACTAAACAAAAGCACAAACATAGCAACAAGATAATTCGCTTAAGGCAAAGTGAAGTTGTAACTAGGCATTAACTTTTTTTTTCTTAATACATATTTAATCAGTAGGGGTTTACCCCCTCCTGTTTCCTAAAAAAAACTAGGCATTTGACAGCATTTCATGGTTCTTAGCAATACCAAAATTGATGAACTGATCATAACTATTTCTCTAACTGACAAAAGATTGGTAAGTAGAACCGTTCGACAACTACATTGTTAATGGCGCTTCTATAATCCAATTCCAAACGTGAAAGTCACAGGCACAGGGAGGAAGAAACGAACCTTGCCCGAGCTTGAACTTGAAGGGATCTCCACGATCACGGCTTGAGTCGAACTTTGTTCCATCAAGGAGTGTACCCGTGTAATGCACTGAAATATCATCAAGCGCAAGTAAGCACAGAGTCCACTCGTTCAAAATTTCACGCAAAGAAGGCCATCCAGTGTCATCAAGGAACAAAAGTTCCCCCAGACCCAAGAGAATTCACTTCAGTTACAACCTTACATTTGGAATACACCTTCCTTAATTTGTGCCTTTTACATGTGAAGCACTTGAGTTAATACTTAATAGAATCATTAATTTCCAGAGACCTAGTTACCATCGCAGCATTTGAGTTAGCAACATCCTGATGCTCTTACTACACATATCAAAATCACAGACGTCCCATGAACGATTCAATTTGCTGAACAAGTGTGAGCTACGGTCTACAGAGTAGAGAGTGGACCTACACCAACTCCTCGTCCCAAACCCCTAACCTCTCTAACGAGATCACACCAACACAAACCAGCAACACAAAGGAGGAACTGAACTGGGTCGGGCGGAGTGCGGGTACCTTCGACCTCGTCGCCGACTTCGGGCGTCTCCCAGCCCTCACCCTCCTTGAGCAGCTTCTTCTTAAGCCCCTGCTTGCCGACCTCCTTCTCCTCGCCCACCTTCATCACCGGGCCCTCGTCGCCGCCGAAGTCGCCCATCTCGTCGTCCCCCATCATCTCGTCGGCGCCAGGCGGCGGCATCTCGAAGTCCTCGTCCATGGCGTGGAGGGGGCGACGCGAGATCCGAGCACGGGCTAGGGTTCGGGGCTTTGGAAGGTTCGAGACAGCGCACGAGGGGGAATTGACGAGAGGCGACGCGACCCAGAGGAGAGGGGGTTTAAATGGAAATCCACTGGGGTTCTAGAGTGTTCCAAAGGAGGATAAAAAAAAAAAAAACGGGAAGCCAACGGCTCGGATGCTTCTCGTTGCAAGCTTTGCCTTTCGCGTGCTGTTGGCGTCAAGGTGCACGGGAATGTTACGAGGTCTCGACTCGGACAATTCGTGCAATTTCCAACCAGATAACGTGCTTTGAAAATTGTTTTTTTTTGTTTCAGAAAGAATTTTTGTTCTGAATTTGTGATTCGAAGTATGTTTAATTTCTCAAATGATGTGCTAAAGGCTGTAGGTGTGTTCGATTGTGCTACATATGGCCGTGCAGTTACGGGGTGAGATGGTGAGGCCAAATCTTTTTTAAAAGGACCAAATCAAAATCTACGTATATGTTTTGAGCTAAAAATAATTGACGGTTTCCACACGACTTATTAGTCATTAGACCGCCCTCACTGGTGCCTTGCATTGGAGCACCTAAAACATTAGTTTACAATATGCATGAACCGTATAAAGAAATTTAAAATATGGACGATAGAATGGATGGACCGATATCCATTTGCACTACAGTAGCCTGGATATATCCAAATTTATGTAAGCAACATGCCACTTAGGATGCAACTGCACCGGCCACAAGCAACACAATCCAATGTTCCTTGTGTCTTAGACACAATTCTCACTCTGAGATCCACAACTTCTGGAAGTTTTTATCTACATGTTGTTGTGCACATTCGTTACCGCTGTCTGCCAGAAGTCCTCCAGTGGCTTCCACAGTCCAAGAAAATGTTGCAAGACGGGCGTTTGGTTACCTATCAGGGGTGGAGTGCATTTTATAGGATTTTGTGCACAGCCCAAGATAATGAAAATCTATTGCAAACCAAACGCCTCCCTAGGTGTTCTGGAACAACATCAAATGTACTAATGTACATTTCAAGTGTGTTTGGCCTCGAATGTTTTGGATTTTCAGTACAATATTTGGGGGACTGCCTATTGCCATCCAGAGTTGAAATCCAGTTTCACCTACTTATAGTCTCCTTGGTTTGAAAAAAAACTATCCCGCTAGAAGCTAAACGGTTCCACTAAGTGATTCAATTCATCGAAGAAATACTTTGAAAGAATCTGGACCTAAAATGTTTATGCGAGAACATGGATCCTTCCAAACACGCTCTTAATCCACTTCTGTTGCTCCCACCCCCGGAGACATTGTCCGAGCTACAGCAACACAAGCCCACGTTAGTCTAGCGATGTTTTCCACTCTACACACTAGCCTTTAGTGTGGAAAAGAAAGTGGAGACTTCTTCGTGCTTGGCGTATGGCAGATGTGAATAATGATGGCTCGATCGGCTGTACTTCTTGTGCGGCATTGAAATCGCATCCAATCCAGCTGTACACCAGGCAGTAAACCAGAGCCAAATAATATAGGTAGCAAACACTGCAACATGGATGACAAATTGATCGTGCTAGTTATGAGCTCCATGCAAACCCTGCATTCTCAATATAAACTCATGATATCTGCAACCATTGATGATATTTACGCCTCTACCTAGAGTTTCAACTTTTTTATTAGAACAAGAGGTCTGGCATTCTAATAACCACACATTTCCTTTTTACATAACTGATCCAATCATCATAGCTCTGCCTTGTTTCCCTGTCTAATTAACTGATTTGACAGAACAGTCAATTTTGCTTAATTGCAGCAAACATATCTTTTAGAGGACGATTTGGTGCAGCTGTGCATTAGGCAGCCAACCAGACCCAATAATGTAGCTAGCGACTCTGCACCATGGATGACAAAAAATGATCGTGCTAGTTATGAGCTCCAAGCAATACCTACATTCTCAATATAACTCATGGTAGCTGCAATCATAGATAACATTTACGCCTCTGCTTAGAGGTCGGGCATTCTTTCTTTCTTTCTTCTTTTCTTTAGAACATGAGATCCGGCATCTAATAAGCACACATTTCCTCTTTACATAACTAATGTAATTATCATAGTTCTGCCTAGTTTTCCTGTCTAATTAACTGATTTGACAGAGCAGTCAATTTTGCTTAATCGCAGCAAACATATCTTTTAGAGGACGATTTGGAGCATCAGTGCGGGCGACAATCTCAACAACTTTGTAGGAAGACTCTGGACACAACAATGCTTCCACAGCTACTTCAGCAACCTGGTCCCTAGATATGGATCCCGAATAAAGAGTGTCCTGCAAAAATTGCAACAACAAAAACAGCGTGCATTGATTATCACGGCAGAAAAAGGACTCCTTTCTGATGATAAAGACAATGTTAAACTGAGTCCACTAAAATGTATCTCTATGTCTCAACATCAAATTGGGCTCATTAAACTAGACAGTATTTCTATGCATGCAAGATGGGCAGTTTTCTTATACAAGTACCACCTAAATGAAACAAAAATCAATGGATGTGTCGAAAAATTGACCAGAGATCCTGATTGGAAGTTATTGTTTCCGCTGCACCGCACAGCAGTAACAGTTCAAAAAATCAATGTTGTTGCTTTGGCCGTCGCCATCTCCGTAAACAGTGTCACAAGGGGCAGCCATAGCGCAGCAACTTATCATTTATTCCTTGGCAAGGGGTGAAAAATTTCAGCAGTAAGAGTGGAGGATATGACAACAGGTATTTATCTGATGGAAAGGTCCGTCTAGGACCTCATGGTGATTGTCACTAATCTTGCCAAAACGGTCAAGGTGCATGGAACCCCTTGTTCCACATGTCGGCAACCTCATTCAGTTATCAATGATATTCAAATCGCTGTCTAGTGGTCTTACTTATAAGTCAAGGTCCTAGAGAGCAGTAACCATAGGGGAATCTAGAGGAAGGAGAAGAAGAGCAGTGAAGAGAAAGCTTCGTGAGGAAGATAGATATGCTGTATGTGTTCTCTGAATAATCGTTGATGTCCTTCTCCCTTCCTTTGTACCATAACTCCATAAGGCTTCAGATAGTTGGACTGGGCCATGGACCACTGGGCCGGCAGTCCCTAACACTCTAGCAAAGCTCGCTTGGGTCTAGAGCTAGAGCTATCTAGATCAAGGTTCATAACAGTAGACTTATTATGCCTTTTCATTTTGGCTAAAATCGTCAATGTCTATTAGTCTATACCTGAGAGACTAATGACCTAGCTTAAAAACCTGTGAGGATACTAGCATCTATCAATCGTTTGAGAAAAATGTAGCACCCAGCAGTTTAGGGCTTTTACCTCTGGCTCCATGATTATGTTCCCTGATGCTGGTTGATCTGTCAGCCCTCCAGGCCGTACAATGGTGTAATTTATTCCTGACCTCCTAATGTGATTCTCTGCCTGAAGCTTTGCAACCAGTGTTAAGCCCAGCAGATTGAGCACAATGTAAGCTGGATTCAGAAGTTGACCCATAGCAGCACCATTTACTAAAATGGAGCTGACCAGAATGAATCTCGTGACGCCTGCCTTTCGGCATGCTTCAACCAGATTCACCGTCCCAAAGTTGTCCACCTGCAATAGCAAATTTTTTACATAGCTGTCATTTGTGAAATAAAAGGTGCATCCATCATCATCCAGCCAATTTACGGGAAATAGGTTCACTTGCAATCAGGAATGCCACCAACCGACATTTACAAAGTTTCTAGTAATAGTACTACAAAATTTCAGCACTTCAGGGTTCAGAGGCACAATCATTTAAATCGGGACATAATTTTCCCAAAGCTATTTCAAGATTTCAATCCCATCAGAAACGTGGAATCGAATAAAATAAAAGGCAATTGATAAGAAAGAACGAGCTGCCACGGATACAGACCTTCCACGGAGCAAAAGGGTCAAAGGACCGCCGGAACCCCGTCGCGCAGACGACAGCATCGGCACCGCGCACCGCCTCCACCAGCTTATCGGCGCCCTCCGTCACATCAGCTCTGACCTTCAGTCATTCCAAGACACGAGCTCACACTTCACACCACCGGCGCCGGCCAATTTAATTAACAGGGGAAACGGAAACCAAAGGCACAAGCAGCTCAAAGCTCACGAGCTGGAGGTTGGGGTCCTGGGGCAGGCTGCCGCGGGCCCTGCCGACGTCCGTGGTGCCAGCGACGACGCCGAACCCCTTCGCCAGCAGCTTCTCGACGACGCGCTTGCCCGTGCGCCCCGTCGAGCCGGCCACGAAGACGGTCGTCGTCTTCTTCCCGGCGTCCGGCGAGCTCGCCGACGCCGTGTCCATGGTGGAGGCGGCTCTGCAGCGGAAGAGGAACTTTCTTGCGGTGGCGGCAGGAAGGGCGAGCGCGGGATGCAGGTGGGCGCGAGCGGTGACAGCGCATACAGCGGTGGCCATGAGTTTTCTGTGGCGTGGCCGCTGCTTGTTTGGGATGTTTCTAGCAGCCGGTGCGGCGGTGGCGCGGTGCTACTATGCATGCTCGTGAGGGTAAGCACGCATGCTAGTCATTTGGCGAGTCTAATGTATTCCTCCGGCCCAAATGGTTACAAACGTTTAGTAATGTATATACTCAATATACGCATTTGTTTATTGACATCTACATACTCATAAAAAAAGAACTAGCACCACTTACAATTTAAGATAAAAAAATTAGAACCTCTCACAATTTAACAGTGTTATGCTAAACGGTAAACGGTCGGTGAGGCAACATGTAGCGTTTAAACCTTGCACACGGTGTGTACATGGTATTACACGGATTAAACGTTTTATATTTAATTAATAAAAATAAATACATTTACATATATTTATGCACGTAAAAAAAAATGAAAATTGATATTTTATTAGCCAAACATGATAAATTACCAATTTTAAGAATCAAATAAACAAAAGATCAAACCATAATCTACTATTACTATTGGCAGTTCTTAAATCGCATAACAACTTACTATATACAAATGACACATATCATACTATGACATGATTAGATAGGGTTAATGGCGCCATATGGCCTTTTACAAAGCATATAAACAGATTAAATGGTCACGAAAACAGATTAAACGGATGTGTAAACGGGTTCACCGTGTAAACTGCACAGTAGAGGACCATGTACCGTTTACACGCTGTGTAAACGGACTGTACGGCCGTGTAAGCGAACAGTGCAATTTAAGACGGATCACAATTTAAAGTCTGAATAAAATCTTGAAACCAAGGAAATCAGAAAATTTGCCGGACCTAAATGAGTTCTCCATGTTTCGAAGTAGTATATTTTTTCCTATATTATTACAATATAGGGTGAGCACAAATTTCATCGATAAAATTACAGCTTTCAGCCACCTGGTTTAAGGAACCACACTATGTACCTGAGTTTAGAATTCCTAATTAATTACCAATAATCATAGATACAAAAATAAATTAAAGAAGAATTCATAAAACATATAAAAAAATGTTGCGCCAATTTAAACATTTTGGCTATTGAGCTATAGCTGTCGCCAACCTAGACTAACAGAAACAATTGTCACAAATAAAGTGTCAAGTTCCAAAATAAGTGCATGCCTAATATAGAAGAGAAATCGATAGTAAAAATATATAATAGTGATCTAGATGCACAAATTTGTGCGATCCACTGGCTAGTTTCATATGCAACAATGAAGTTCTCCACTATTGGCAAGCCCCTGGCATTTCAGAAGATGAGATATTGTGTAAAACATCCATAAGTCTACCAACCATAAAGACAACTCAGAACAAAAAATGATTGACCATGTGTATGCCTTCAGCATTTCTATCCCAGCGTCCCTAGCTCGCATTGGTCGCCATGCAATTATTTACATGTGCTGTGTCTTCTATCTCCACTATGCGGCCCTAGTCTCCTCTGTGTTATTGAGCTCTTCAGCTCCTATCTTGAACCTTCATTTCTCATACTTGCCATCACAGTATTTCAATATCAATCGTGATATCAATATTTGCTCTCCAAAACTTGTGATTGCTGCGAATACACCCACCCATGGAAACATATATATCTGAAGCCTGTCTCCTTGAACCAATTACCAACCATTAGCTCTTCACTTTTGCAATACCACTGCAGCTTACTTCAACCTTAGTTAAGGGCAAATTTTCATCCCATGTCGTCAACAAAGCCGTTGCAAACGGCAATTTGATTTTCCACCAAATGCAGCTAAGTTGAGCCTTTTTTTTTTGAATCCTCGCCAAGACCAAGTTGAAAGACTGAAACAGTGCCAACAAGAGAGAAAATCAAAACACAATATTCACCAAGGCCAATCTGAGAATGTTCTTGAGTGAACAACGAGTTGAGGGGCTTACAATCTGTGCCATCATCATTTTGAAATAAGGAGTGCATACCAGAAAAATGATACATGTTTAGTTCCGATTAAAAATTTAGTAATGCAACGCAAGAGGCTCATTATATAAAGGTAGTGGAATAAATCATATGAAAGCAAAAAAAATCTAATTACTAAGTTCATTGTTAGCTATATTATTACAATTCAGTAGAGGAATACCAATGTTGCAGAAATTTTTGAGTGCTCGTAAAGGTAGTGTAGTCTATATTTAAAGACTACAGTTATACTGAATAGATAAATCCCTGTTGTATCATCAGCCATAATGTTCAAAAGTATTTTAACCTGAATGCTTGCAAGTTTCAGATGCTAACTTCGAGTCTTCGACCATCACTTCAGGAATGTTTACCACATGATAAAATGAGGCCCAATCAGTAACAATTTTTTAGATATACCAAACTAAGACTATGAAAAGTTCAAAACAACTTAGAAATGCCACAGGTACAGACTGTACATTGTATGTAAATATAGACAAAGTTTGCCATCTTCATTTTTGCTCTCTATCCAAATTCCAAACAAATGTTATTCTTGCCCAAACGAACTTAGTACCTCACAAAGGCAGCAACAAACACCTTGCTTTCAAGTCTTAGTGGTAAAGAAAACTCAAATGTTAAATCAAATCCATACAAGCATCAAACAGCTATATTAGTCTTAAAATGTAAACCTACATTGAGTTTGCTATTTATGAGTCCAATATCAGAAAAGGTGATCAGCATAGGTCTTAGAGAAAGTAGGGTTTATATTATATGAGAGAAAAAAGTCTAGATAGCAAAATATCCATATCACACGTTAGGAATAAAAACATTGTAATTTCATTCGAACACATGCATCAGGGGTTTAAACAGCAATAGCGAGCTAATAAATTGTAAAATCAAGGTGACTTGACACATAAGTTGGTATTTAATCAAATGTTAATGTGCCATGAGCATCTGTTCCACATTGTTGAGCATCGATGGGAACTATGAGCAATAGATAAATCCACTTAGCACAACCGTCTGTTGATCATGATAACTTTCAGCCCACAACTGTGAATGGATTAACTAAAAGTCCAAGACTGCACACTATTTAAATCACTGATTAGATATCCCCTTTACAAAATAAAAAAATCAACAGTGAATCCATAAAGCTTATTGTGGACCCTTAAGAAGTTTAAAAGCCTTATTAAACACAACAAATAGCATATTATTATCTTATGGCAAGAGATAATGTACATGAAGCAGAAATAGAAGTCACATTTCTACCTGAAAATCTGCAGCAGCACCACACAACTTGTAAAGGCTCCAACTTGGGAGAGAAAACTGCATCTAGTTCCCCCATCCATTTAATTTCCCTTCAAGGACACCTCAAGCTGCTCCAATCTCCGGGCAAGATCATGCTTGCCACAGTGTCGAAGCCCATCAACAACAACATTAAAGGTCGGTGTCCGGGGTGTGAACCCAGCCTCACTCATCTCAACAAGGTAATTTGCAGCCTCCACGAACCGACCGCCCCTCACACACATTTTGACAAGCATCACATACACAGGCCGGTTTGGTGGGTGCCCCTTTGCCTTCATGTCACCAAAGAAGGCAAAAGCATCTGCAAAGCGCCCTGCCTTACAAAGCGCCTTGATGATTGCTGCATATAGGCTCGGGAACGGCCGATGACCATCCTCAACGGCTGCATAGAACAACCGGAATGCCTCTTCAATAAGGCCAGCCTTGGCCACAGCTGGCAGCATCACCTTGTACGTTGAGATGTCAGGGCACAAGCCACGGCTGGAAGCATCAGCAAGAAGAGCCACAGCAAACTGCACATCCCCAGCATTGCAAAGCGCCTCGGCGAGCGAATTGAACGTGGCGACGTCGGGGAGGACGCCCTCCTTGGTCATGCGGAGGGCGAAGGCCTTGGCCTCCTCTAGGCGCCCAGCGCGGACGAGCCCGTCGACGAGGAGGTCGCGGCCGCGCACCGGTGGGCGGAATCCGCGGCTAGCCATGTCGTCGAGGAAGGCCTGCGCCTCCTGGAGCTTCCCCGCCGCGCACCAGGAGTCAACGAGGGTGCTGAACGTGGAGCGGTTGGGGGCCACGCCCTTGCGCGCCATCCTGCGGAGCAGCTTGTAGGCGCCGGTGAAGTTGCCGTTGGCGCAGAGCGCGTCGAGGAGGGCGTTGTAGACCTCGGTGGTCTGGGGGCACCCAAACCGGGGGAGGCGGTTGAACACCTCGACGGCCTGGTCGAGGAGGCGGGACTGGCCGTAGGACGAGATGACCGCGGAGAAGGTCCCCGGCGACAGGGGCAGGCCGAGGCCGCGCATGTCGGAGGCGAGTGACCAGAGGTGGGGGAAGAGCCGCGCGCGCGCGAGCGGGAGGAGCAGCGCGTCGAAGTGCTCGGCGGAGGCGGCGAAGGACGGTTTGGCACGGAGCCAGGCGAGGAAGCGCGAGGCGTGGAGCGGCGCGGCGGGGGCGGCGGCGCGGATGACGCGGAGCGCGAGGTCCGGTGGGAACGGGGACGGGAGGCGGAGGCGGTTCAGGGTGCGCTCCAGGTAGAAGTCGCGCCGCACGATGGTGGAGAGGTGGTGCACCGCCGCGAAGTACGCGTCTTTCGAGGTCGGGTGCGGCGCCTCCCCCGCCGCGGCCGTGGAGAACTCGGGGAGCGTGGAGAGACGGCGGAATCCGACCCCGAGTCGGCTCAGCACGGCGGCGGCGGCGGCGGAGGCCGACGACATGGCTCGCGGCAGTGCAGCCAGACAGGGGGGACTCGTTGGATTGGATTCATGGACTGGTGCATGTTTAGATGGGCCGCAATGGGAGAGGCGAGGAACTTTACATTTCGTATGGGCTTAGTTACATCAATCTGGCCCATCAGAGCCCACAGTTCTAGGGTTTGTGCTGAGTTTGAGTACAAACGCAGTTTCACGGTGACACCCCCGCCGTCGTCGCGCCCGCACCGCCGTTCTTCTCACGAACTTCCGGTTTTCGAAGCCCGAAGGTAAGCATCCAAGCTTCTCCCGAATTAAGATTTGGTTCCATACATCTTATTGCGAGTGATTCATATGCTATTTCTATTGGCGACTTGGCGATTGACGGAGCAGAGATGGACAGATGGCGGTGCCGCTGCTGACGCAGAAGATCGTGAAGAAGCGGGTCAAGCAGGTCAAGAGGCCCCAACTCGGCTGCTACAAGTGCCTCAAGGTAGTAGCACCTGCAATTCTTATTTGAAATCTGAAATGAAACCCTCAAGGTAGCTAGCAGCACCTGCAATTCTTGTTTGAAATCTGTAATGAAACCCGTTTTGTTGCCGACCGTTCGCCATTGCTGTTGGCCTGTTGCCATGCGTCCTTCGACTAATGTTTAGTCTTTGGGGAGGAAGGCGCTGTGGTTCAGTTTGGTTTAAATTTTAAGGTTAACTAGATAGAAGCCATTATAGCTTACCACGTTTTGAAGTATGCCATTACAATTTGGAATACAAGAACCAAACTATTGGTATTTTGCCTATGTTTGAGATATGTAGTTGACTCGTTTCGGACCCACCGGCAGTGTATGCAGCTCCGTATTTACAAAACTGCCACTCCCTATCTCTCTATGACGTGTGGGTCCCACGTGTCATATCTTTCTTCTTCCTCCCTCTCTTCTTCCTCTCGCCGCCGCTAGCTTCACCCCTCGCCTCCCCTGTGCGCGTTCGCCGCCGCCGCCCTACCTCCCGCGCGCCGCTGGCCGCTGCTCCGCCTCCCGCACCCGCGCCAGTGCCCGCTGCCTCGCCTCCCCTCCCCTCTGTGCGTCCGCTGCCGCTGCCCTCCTTCCCCACGCGCGCCGCCGGCCGCTACTCCGCAGGCTCCCCCGCGCGCCCGCTGCTCATGGCCGCTGCTCATGGTCGCCGCCGCCGCTGCCCCACCTTCCGCACGCCGCCGTACTCGCCAAGGCCGTCTGCGCCGCGGAGGGCGAGGTGGATGAGGATGGAGAAGGGGGTTAGGTTCGGGGCCACGGCGTCGTCCTCTATGAGTGGCAGGCGGAGCTCGCTAGCGCGAGGAGGTTGGCGGCGGCGGCGCAGTGGTGGAGGCGCGGTGGTGGGGGCGCGGCACAGTGGCAGCAGCGTTGGGAAGGAGAGGAGAGAGACTAACAGGTAGCGGTGGGAGGGAGAAGAAAGATATGACAAGTGGGACCCACACGTCATAGAGAGATGGGAGTGGCAGTTTTGTAAATACGGAGCTACATACACTGCAGGTGGGTCCAAAACGAGTCAAATATATACACAATGGCATATCTCAAACACATACAAAATACCAATGGTTTGGTTCCTGTATTCCAAATTGTAATGGCATACTTCAAAACGTGGCAAATTATAATGGCTTCTATCTAATTAATCCTAAATTTTATTCCACCCATTATGTGGGTACTGGTTGAAAGCAGGAAAAATTGGATCTATACCATTAAAAGATCGCCTCTTTTGACATATACCATTAAAAGATTCAGTCTTTGCTATATACCATCAAAATGTTGCAATTCTTTGAACCATAGCACTTCCGCCAACTCCCGTTACATGAGACACTTGTGCCCTTCGTCTGCTCATCCCCTCCGAGCTCCCCAACCATGGTGTGCCACCACCTGCTGCTACTCTTTTGGAAGGCCAATGCAAGGCCCTCGTCACTTGCATGCTGTGCGACTCCTCCATGTCCAGGCGCTGCTGTAGAGGATGGTCTGATACTTGCGCACGCACCCAGCAGAGGAGGCAACAGGCAAGCGGATCTCCTGGCAATGAACCTCTCCGAACATGGCCCATGGCCAGCTGCTGCTTGCACTCTTTGGCAGCAGAATCAAGGAGCAATTACAGGATAGCTCGAGAATTGGTAAGGAAGCAGAACCCGAACGGAAGCAAGAGGTAGGAGCAGTGGCCGGCCTGGAATCCAATTCGTAGGCCCCCGAGCCGAACCGTCTCTTTCGGTCGGAACTCGCCGCCTCTGTTCTCTCGGGATTTTACCTTCATCCACCGAGCGCAGGGTTTTCCTAGCAGTAGCACCGCTCCCTCCCTCCATAGCCCCCATCCTCCCACCTCCGAACGGATCCCGTCCTCCACCTTCCACCGGATACGAGCGAGACGTTGGCCTCAGCTCCAACCCGCGCGTCCGCAAGCCGCCGACCTTCGCTCCGCCTGTCCTCGTCGTCATCTGCTCCGCGCATCCCCTTCGCCATCTTGCCGCGGTAAATTGTTTCGGCCGGCTCTTAATCAGTGGCGGAAGGCCCAGTGTGGCGAGGTATGGCGCTCGCCATACCTCGGCCCGGCCCAACGTGGGAATACACATTGTTTTTGGCCCACGAAGAGCTGTCCCTAACCCTAGCAGCCGAGGCGCCGCGCGGCCCCTCGCCCTCCGTCCTCGACTCCTCGGCTCCCCGCTGCGCCTGGTCGCCTCCACGGCTCCCCGCAGCCCCGCCTGGCCGCCTCCCCGGCTCGACGGCTCCTAGCAGCGGCGCAGCCCTGCTCTCCGGCGGTCCGGCCTCCGTCCCCGCGGGCCGCACGCCGCAGCCCCGCTCGGCGGCTCGGCGCTCAGGACTTGGGAGTCGCCGCCCGCCCGCTCTCTCGCCCGCCGGCTCCGCCCGCCGCCGCCCGCCGGTATGGCCCTGGCTCCCTCCGTAGTCGGTACTCCCTCCTCGTCCTCGTCCCTCTCCCTCTCTCACTCCCTCCACCGCCACACCTAAATTTTTGGGCGTCCTCCGCCACTGGGTAGGAGATGAGATAGAGTTTAGTTCATGTTTTCTTCCTTGGCGTACCAGTCCTATCACACCTCATCCTGAGCGCACCTCCGCCACATCCAGCTTGCGGCGACGTGCGCTGCAGCAGCCGTGCGGCGTACCTCGCCCATGGTCGCGGCCGGCGCGGCAAATTCCGCGCGTGCTGCTTCTGTACGACAGCTGGCAGAGCTCCAGGAGACGGGCCTCCTCATCCGACGAGAGCTCAGTGAGCTGCCTCGGAGTCGATGAGCGGAGGGAGAGAGCATGTGGGCCTTGTGTAAGAGGAGCAGAAGGGATGCGTGCTCCGGAGACCGGAGACGCGGCTGATGTTAGTCCAACATTCCAACTTCAACTAGGACGAGGAAGAAGAAACCCAGGGACAAAACTGGGATTTCTTAAACGCAGGGCCAGCCAAAAGAAAAGAAAAATAGCAATCCAGCTAATGGAACCTCACAGAATGATAGATACGAATGACACCAACAACTTTGATGGTATATAGCAAAGACCGATTCTTTTAATGGTACATCTCAAAAGATGTGATCTTTCAATGGTACGTAGCCAATTTTCCCTTGAAAGCAATGCTCCTAAATAGTTCAGTCTGGTATTGCTAGTATTATTGCTACTCCTAGTTCTGTTTTGCAAGAGACATAAGCTGAATGTATGATCGGGAAAGAGTTTGATGAACCTTGGATACAAAAAGCGTTTGAAATTTTAGTTTCATAATATTATCTTCTTAACCTTTTTTAATTATTGTGGTTTCTGAAACAAAGGATGTGATGTCTCAGTAAAAGGTCTGAGTAAGAAACATGCTTCTTAAGTGAACATCAGGATAAAGGAAGAGGGCCCTAGCCCTTGCATAAGTTTAGCATTGTGGCTCTCGCAACCTCTTCTACATCAATTGCTTCATGGCGTCATGAAGTGGGCTGGATTAAAAGGCGTGGGCTTCATTCGGAGCATGAATGCTTGCCTAGACTCCTCCCAACATTTTTAACCTGATGGTTGCTTAAGAAAACCATGTTTTCTGCATGATCACATCATTATGGCTGATCCTTTCAGAGAAACTACTTATTTTGCTCTCGAAAAGTTACTGGGTTTTTGAAAAGTTACTGGGTTGACATTTTCTTTGTCGTGATTTGGATGCACTATATTCCACATTTTGCTTTTGAAACGTTGCAACATTTTTCACTCCAGAGTTTTCCTGCATGGTCCATTGATTTTTTTTATTATCAATACAGTAGCGTAATATATTCTATTTCTGTTTCCATGAAAAATTGCATGGATGAATTCGCTACTTAAATGTACCCTTTAGCTGTTTCCACAGCACCTGTGTCCTGTTGAGTGCACCATCGTTTAAAGCAGACTTACATTGATAGCTTAGTTTCACAGCGGCATGCACACAAGGAGCAAATGAAGTGCTGAAGCTTCATGCCGCCGTTATATATTCCTGGTCATACGAGTCATGCTTAAAAAAAATTGATTTTGTATCCTTGTCTGTGTAGCCAAGCTGGCACAGCCAAAAGGGTGTTGACTCCTTGTGTCAGGAGGAAGTTGGTTCGGTTCTGACAAGAAGGGCAACCATTGCGTTCCCCAGTATTGGTTATGGTTCTGACCAGAAGGGCAACCATAGCCGTTCCAACAAATTCAAGAAGTTTGTTTTCTTATGATGCACAGCAGATAATGCTCTATCGCTTTAACATGCTGATTCGAGTTTACTTTCTTTGCTTCTATCAACCATGCTCGTGGTTAACTCTTAACTTTTTCATAAACCTAATTTCTTAGGAACAGGACATACCGTGCGGCAACGACTCTGGTCACAAACAAGCCTGGCAGGCTTCGTAGCCAAGAAGGCGAGTTGTATATGCAGTGGAAATTGCAGATTTTGTTTATTTGTCTATATAGGAAGCAGCCCTGTTTCAGCTTTTTTTTAAAAAAGAAATCGGGCGTTTAGATGATTTTCATCGATGTTGTCTCGTGACCGCTTGACTTTTTGCAAAAAGTTTAATGTATTTAATTATTTGTTCATCCATGATGTAACATAATTATCTTTGTATGCAATTTATTGCAGTTTTAACATTAATGATGTCATCAACATAAATACAAAATTTCTACACAAACGGTGACTGATGCTACATACGGATGGTGACCTGGTTGGACAAATTTCTAAACTGGATTACAGAAACCAAGATACTCACGACTATACGGATAGTAGTCGCTTGATACGAGTATTGTGAAGGAACAAAATGTCAGTCGTACCCATGCTAGTGAAAGGTGTGAGTTGTACACTTGAACAAAAAAATCCAAGCTATATCTATGCATATTTCCAAAATTATCGTTTCATTCTCAAATATCCTATAGCAAGTTCAGAACCATCCAATTCTAATCTACCTTAGAGCGCTACAAATAAAGCTCAGTGCCCGTGTTCATAACACGGGGGGGATTTTGGATTTATGAATGCATAGCCAGGACCGAAACAAATCATAGAACAGCTAAAGTGGATTTAGGGCTTTCAGTTGCGCGGGTATTAGATGGAGTTGGAGGGAATTCAATCCATTACTGACAAATTTGAATAGAGAGGGATTTAATTTTCCTCAAACCCCTCCAATACCCGTGCAACCACAAGGGATATTAACTCAGCATCCTCTCCAAGTTTTGTCCATGAGTTTTAAGTTGTAGCCAGGAGCGAACGAGGAGAAATACCGATGTGCACACATTGAAGCCCCTAACTCAAGCATACCGTAAGTTTTTTGTCACAATGAATACTATGAAAATAGAGATGGAGACGAAGAAAATGAAGGAGGTGAAGAACGAGAGAGAGAAGGGCGGATTTGGAGTATTTGTTTGCGTATTTAACTGCAACAACACCAAACGAAACAACCCTATTGCATTTGGCCTACAGGAACACGCTAAATCATTACAGACGAAAATTCGACAACATACATTTTAGCCAAACTGTAAAGATAGTAGCACATCCAGCCTAATAATATGACCGATAATTTACAATACCAAAAAGTTCTATAACTTTAGCACACGAGAAAGCAAGAGTTTTATGAAAAAACTGTGGCCCTATTTAGTGGAGCACCGACTGGCTCAGGCTCCACTGTAGTGGGTTCTGTAGCTGCAGGTGCCGAAGCCACAAAAGCTCAAATTTTATGGCTTCGGCTCGTCGCTACACTGTTCCACATTACTGCATAACAATCTCCTCGTCCAACAGTAGTAGTATCACTGAAAAAAAAAACAAGGAACCCATAATTGTCTACATTTAGTTCTGGAAAATAAGACAATATTCTTAAATAACACTTCAGTTTAACACAAACTTTGACTATCCACTATAAAAAGCAATAATCTCAAAATTGGTCTGAGGTTTGCATACAAGCATCAGGCAGCATATCCAGCAGATGTTAAATAGTCTAGGACGAATAGCTTACAAAATTGAACATCTCTTTGTTCTGCATTCGAATCTTCTGGACATCTGCAGTGATTTGATTATCAATCTGAAAAACAGGTGGTAAACATTATAACCATTTTCTTATATTTATCTGAACAGTGTCTTGCATATTAACCCAGCTAGCAAGAATGGGATGTAGAACTGGTAAGATCCACTTTCAGCTAGGATGCACCATGCATCCTAACAATTCCAGATAAAAAAAACAGTTTCAAGGTTAGCTAGCAAGACATTTTGATGCAAAGGCGGTCTTCTTAGTCGGATCAGCCCACAACAAGTTGGATGTGCAATCGCATGATAAAAAGCGAACAAAGATGTATGTCGTCAGGGGAAAGAGCAACCATGCAGCCAATCTGGGACAAATCTTGGACGTTGGCCCAGGGTACCAATGTTTCCCTCTTCTCACCCTCACTTCCACATGGCATAAAAAATACTAGGGAGATTGGTGTTTATACCAATACTAGGGAGATTGGTGTTTATACCCTTATTCTAGAGTTGAATTGTGATTTTACCCCTATTTTTCAAACTTTGTGATTTTACCCTCACGATTTGAAACGAAGCCGTCGTTTGTCAGCCCAGAGGGCCATAGGGATAGGCTCAAGATTAGGATTAGTTGGATAAGGATTAGATTAGATAAGATTGAGTTAGTTACTTGAGGGCCAAGTCTTCCCATCTATATAAGGAGGATGGGCTGTACCTCCTTGAGGAAGGAATCAATCAATCAATGAAGAAGAATTAGTCTCAAATCTCCCTAATAGTCTAGTCCCCCTCTAAGCCGACTCCGCCCGGCTATCTTCCCGGCACTGTTTATCCCCCTATGAACTAGGGTTCATAACATCATTTGCCCCTGTTTTGGACGTCCGCTGGATATTACTGTATCGAATGGGTTAAAAAGAAATAAAAGACAAAGAAACACATGGAAAATTACGCCCATACGGCCATACCCCTTATCCATCCCGACAGGAGGCGCTTCTTGGCGGTGCGGCCTCAGCTGCGCGGATCCCCGACGTAGGTCGGCGGAGCGCCTCGGTGGTGCAGCCCTCCGATGCAGCTTGGCGCTGTCCGAGATCCCCGGCGTGGGCTCACCGTCGCAACTCGCCGGCGCCCCTCGACACGCGGCCCCCTCTCCCCGTCGCAGCGCGGCTCTGCAGCGCCGCTCCCCAGCGCAGCTCTGCAGCGCGTCCCGGCGGGCGACGTCACGGCCAGGCGCCTAGGCGCGGGCAGGCGGTGCAACGTCGCGTTCCTTCTCTCGTCGATCCAATCCACCAATCGAGCCTGCTCCACAGCTCCTCGTCGTGGCTAGTGGCGTTGTTGTTGCCGTAGAGATTCGGCTCGAGAACTGCTCGTGGTGCTCACCGTTCATCAGCAGTGCTTAGGCGGCCATGCCCTTGCTGATGTCAAATCCCATTCATGCTACGCTGCTACTGGGGTGGGAAATTGAGAATGCATGCACAGATGCTTGGTCCTGGTTGAGGGAATCAAAGGTTCTGGATGCTGGACCTTTTTGTGAGAATGGCTGAATGGGAGACATCCTTTTGTTTCTATTTCTTTCCAGTTCTTTAATTTGTTTCTTTCTTGATGCTGGACGTTTTCTCTCTATCCTGATGCGGATGCAAGGTACGAGTCCGAATTTTTAATTAGGCAAATTACTTATCCAAAATTTTCAGCCGATTGCCCACCACTATGTCATGTCCTTTGTGCTCAATTTTTTTTACCAAAATAGGGGTATTATCACAATATATTACTAAAAATAGGGGCAAAATCGCATGGGCACGATGGTCTTTTGGCACAAGAATTGATACCGTTAAGAGGTGTTAACTTAGTAGGGGTAAAATCTATCTTCGATTTGAAAACGTAGGGGTAAATCTACAAAGTTAAAAAATTGAGGGCAAAATCACCATTAGACTCCAAAGTGAGGGAATAAACGCCAAAGCCCCAAAATACTAATTCTCTTGTTTCTAGAAAGCAAATTATATTAGGTCATTTTCATTAGGTCATGTACCAACACTAACATGCATAACTACGGTAAATAATATTAAAGGTTCAGAATTGTACCTTGTAGGCAGTAATTAGAGCTCGAGCTTCAATGTTCGTACAAAAAAACTCACCAACAAGCTTAAAGAAAGAGAAAATGGTAAAAGAAACAAGAATTAGAATGAATGTAATTTGAATATGAAAGACTTTAAAAGAAATTAAGGAAAAACTCAAGTAAATCAAGTTTCTGGAAGAGTCAAAGATGTTTACATGTTCCACTAGTCCCCACTCCCCACATACTTCTATTTTTAAGAAACAATGACTCCACATTTGTAAGTAATGTAATAAATTGGTCATATATTAATACTACATATTGTCAAACTTCCTCTGCTCTGATCCAATGTTTCTAGATGTTTGAACCAAGGTTATCCTAAACGGTAATACTACACAGTCGGTTGTTTAGCAAGTAATAGGATTGCACGACCGATTAAACGGACTAAAAAACAGATTAAACAGGGTTAAACGGACTATACGGCCAACACAGTTGACTATTGAGTAACATGTACACAATGTGTACACGCGCTACACGGTCGTTTACGGCAACACTGGTTTGAACATTAACTTCAAGGAATAAAGAACATTTACAGTTTATTATTAACACAAAAAAGATAAAGAGACAAGTGCAGATTTATTTTAAAATCAAACATTCAAATTGTATTCAGAAAAGAAAACAATCCATGTACATACATAAAAATTAAAGTGTTCTAAACCCGAGTAGTAGCTAGTGATCCTGGCAGGAGCTATAAAAATATGATTTCTTTTTGAATTATGATTACGACAATAACTCTTAAGAAAGAAAGAAACAATTACATTGAATATGTTATTTATTGCTTTTTGAAAAGCCAGCTTAAGATCAGTAGAATCAAGATCGCCACTTTCATAATCATTAGCAAGTTCCTCAATGCTTAAGTAGGACCTGCATAAATATAACAATTACAAATAATTTAATGCGATATTGATTTATAGCACTTAGATTTGATGACCTGTTAAATTTGTTAGCATGGGATTCTTTAGCTAAGGCAAGTTGCAAAATATACCTTTTACAAGAAACAGATAGAAGCAATTTTCAGTAGATTGGGTGAAAGTACTTAACTTGTTACTCTCATTTCCTTCCTTCTGAACCACCTCAAAACTTCCAAACCAAGGGAGGACAATTAGTTTTATGTACTCCAAACACGGGTTGCATACTGTTACTTTTGGAGGGCAGAAAGCCATACTTATTTTTTTATTTACAACTACCTGGAATAAACAAAACATCATTCCTAAATAATCTCATCTGCAGAAAACATCGATCAGAAGCTAAAAATAGCCCAAAAATGTAAACACATTATCCAAAGCGTAACTCATTTTATGTCTCTACAAAGTGAACAGACAAAATGAACCGAAATGAACATCATGATTCGACACTTAAAAAACCCCCGCACAGAAAAAGAAGATCTCAGTTTCAAACAGGAATCTCATGACACAAAATCTTAGAAGTATCATCCTTATTTATGAAAATAAGGCACCTTACTAAACTACAAGCTAAGAGACAAAGTACAGTTCACTTGGACACTGAATATTGCAGGGTCGACCTGATCTAGGACAGTCAGGCAATAAAATAGTTTTTCCTCTATATTTTCAGACTCGTCATTTCACATTGAAGCTTCATTATGCCAATGAGTTGCAAGCATCAAAACTCTAGAATTGAAAAAACTGTGCAAAATTAGCATGTAAATGCAAAAGGAAAGTGTAACTATCTGCTGTAGCATAACGATTGGCATTCCCATAATGATTACACTAGGTACCTCCTCATCTAGCATAAAGATAATGCGTCCAGGATACCTAACGTCCTCATAGTCAGGATCTTCTAGAAAATTAGGTAGTATACCTGTATCTCAAGTTAAGGATTTATATGACATATCAGCTATAACCATCCAAGCTTACTTGCATTTATCATAAAAAAAAACTGAACACATACATACGAACACACCCCAAAAACATGAAAAACAAACGAAAAATAGTCTGAATAAGGATACGGTGTAACAAAATAGTAGGTTTGTTTCCACTATTGATGTATTCACAATAATCTCTAGCTAGCATGATGATATCTCGCTGATCCATACCGAATAGCCATATGTCTGCCTGCAACTATACAAAATAAAAAATGGCAAGGGTTTTTTAGTGGGTCAGCATTACAGCTCAAAAGTTGTAGTAATCTGAAGCTGAATTTTGGTGTCCATCGCAAATAACAGTCATGTATGTGATACAGTGACCAGAAATGTTAATGCAAATCTGCAAGAAGAACAACTCGTTTCTACAGTTGGTGGTCCAGGGCTATTGCGACTGTAGCCAAAAAGATGAGAAAAGGCTTTAACTCCCTTATCATCCTGATTGCAGGGGAAATTTGGAAGCATCGTTGCATCATAAATCAGAATGCATCTGCCTTTGAGGGAGTTAGCCCCTGTGTTCAAACAATCCTACAGGAGGTGGCTGATGAGAGTAATTATGGTGCCTGGCTGGAGCATCAGCACTACATGAATTACTCTTCCAGTCGTTTAACCAAGAGCCTAGTCCAGTTTTTTTTTTGGGTTGGTTGTGGTGGTCTTCTCTTTGTGGGGTGCGTCTGTTTATAATTAAAGAGTCCAGGGTCTGTTTGGTTTCTTTGGAGTTGGCCTTCTGCCGCTCCTTTGTATTTCCCCATCTTCTTAATGAAATGACACACAGCTCTCCTACGTTGTTGTTGTTGTTGTTGTGTGTGTGTGTGTGGGTGGGTGGGTGGGTGGGTGGGGGGTGGGGGCTTGAACACCTAAACGTTTGTCTTGGGCGCAATGGTCATTTGTTTACCTTTGAAGTGACTTATTCCTTTGATGAAGCGATTTAATTTGTGAAAACAAACTGGTGCATTTGTCTAAGCCATGATTTCCTCTTGCTAAGATAAAAAAAAAATATCCACCTTCTGGCATAATACAGCAGCAACTTGCATGCAAGGGTAAACTATCGCAGCAGCAGGCAGTCTTTCCGGTCCATATGGTGATAGATACTCACAATAGCTGCACCAAACAATAAGAAATGATTGTGTGACCCACAACAGTGACAAATCTTTTGGTAATGCAACAAACATATTCGAAAACTTGCAAGTAAAAGAGTGCATTGAATATGTAAATAGAGATACCTTGCCATTCTTTGCATGGTATAATTTCTGGATACATCCATAGCAAGTGTCCAGTAATTGACTGCATGACGATTTAGTTCATCTGACAACCATACAATCTCAATTCTGTCAAGGTACATGCCAGCTGCTTTCCACATCACAATATTGTAGCAGCCAATTGCCCGTATTTTATTTAAATTATTGCCAATCGTAGGGTGCCGCTGCAGAAACCAATCTGCCATCAATATTTTAACTGTACAACCAGCTGTAACCATTTTGTTGACATAGATTGTCTTCAATATACCCTGCAAAAAGAAAAAAAGAAAAGAAAAACAGATCCATGAAACCAATTTATCTATGTGAGCAATCATTAACCAATATCTGATGGTGCGCATGAAAGGTGCAACGTCAGATTGTAAATACAAATTAACATCGGTCTCAGACCATGAACTAATTATAACACTAACATTGGTGCAGTAGTTCTTTTCCTAGTACAACTAAGCAAGGAGATGCAGGGGAAGTCAAAGTTGACACAGAAGGAATAGGTAAAAAGGGACTTGAAGGAATGGAGCGTACCCACAGAATTGGCTATGGATGGGAACACTTGAGAATCAGCCACACATGCCAGAATCATGTCTTAGAAATAAAGCTCCTTGTACTACTATAGATATTATTTGTGATATTAGTACTATATTTGTATTTAGCCTACCCCAACTTGATTGGGAAGAAAGGTGGGTCAATTATTTTTTTTGACATAGATATAGAAAATGGAACTTTTGCAATTGTTTTGAATCTTATAGTATACCTTACTATGCATGTAAACTGAAACTATCTAGAAGCCTTCAATGTAGTGGCGTTGCATTAAGTTTGGTTGCACCCTAAGAATTGTCCCATGCGAGGAAGAGTTTGTGCCTAAGTAGGATAAGACATTGCAAAGTTAAAATTTCCAAATGCACAGAATAACATTCAAGAATGCTGCAGAAAGGGTTTTTTTCTTTTTTTATCCCCTTGTTATTATACCTGCTCTATGTCCATCATAGGGGATGGCTCGAACCAAACATAACAGGTGGGATCAGGTTTCTTCTTCAGCACTTGGCGTAGCTCATCCTCATAGATGCACTCCTCTGCAATGCTCCTCAGAACTGCAAATCTCTCATCCGACCTCATCTCCATGGTATCCCTATAAAACAAACAACAAAGTCACATGCCACTACTACAAATTCAAGGACAATGTTATGACTTCCACGCAAACAATGCACACAGCATACAGGTTTGTCTGAAGCAATATCAATAAAAAAAACATATATTTGCTGAATTATATTACCTGAATTAGATTCTATTTCCAATTCCATTAGTAGATGAATTGGCTGGAGAATGATTCAAAATCTTTTTTTTTTGTTTCAGTTTGGCTAACTATAGAATTTGTTTCTTGGAATCAAATTCATTGTCTGTTTGGTTGGATAGCAAAGAATCAACATCACTATAGATTTGCAATCTCTATTGTATTGTACACAGAGCAGCATTAAGAGCAGTGGCGGAGGACGCCCAAAAATTTAGGTGTGGCGGTGGAGGGAGTGAGAGAGGGAGAGGGACGAGGACGAGGAGGGAGTACCGACTACCGAGGGAGCCAGGGCCATACCGGCGGGCGGCGGCGGGCGGAGCCGGCGGGCGAGAGAGCGGGCGGGCGGCGACTCCCAAGTCCTGAGCGCCGAGCCGCCGAGCGGGGCTGCGGCGTGCGGCCCGCGGGGACGGAGGCCGGACCGCCGGAGAGCAGGGCTGCGCCGCTGCTAGGAGCCGTCGAGCCGGGGAGGCGGCCAGGCGGGGCTGCGGGGAGCCGTGGAGGCGACCAGGCGCAGCGGGGAGCCGAGGAGTCGAGGACGGAGGGCGAGGGGCCGCGCGGCGCCTCGGCTGCTAGGGTTAGGGACAGCTCTTCGTGGGCCAAAAACAATGTGTATTCCCACGTTGGGCCGGGCCGAGGACCTCGCCACACTGGGCCCTCCGCCACTGATTAAGAGCCGGCCGAAACAATTTACCGCGGCAAGATGGCGAAGGGGATGCGCGGAGCAGATGACGACGAGGACAGGCGGAGCGGAGGTCGGCGGCTTGCGGACGCGCGGGTTGGAGCTGAGGCCAACGTCTCGCTCGTATCCGGTGGAAGGTGGAGGACGGGATCCGTTCGGAGGTAGGAGGATAGGGGCTATGGAGGGAGGGAGCGGTGCTACTGCTAGGAAAACCCTGCGCTCGGTGGATGAAGGTAAAATCCCGAGAGAACAGAGGCGGCGAGTTCCGACCGAGAGAGACGGTTCGGCTCGGGGGCCTACGAATTGGATTCCAGGCCGGCCACGTATTTCAGGCTGGGAAGGCTTGGAAACTGATCCAAGTCAGCCCGTTTCCGTACATCCAAACGGGCCTGACCTGACCGCCGGTCGCCGGAGGGGCCGAAAGGCTGCCTGATCTCATCGTGTGTCGATGCTGCTCCTCCATCCAAAGCCCTGCCCGGGGGCGGCTCTGCAAGTCTGCATCCTGTAGTCCTCCACTCCTCCTCATGCAAGAATGTCTCAATCAGCTGTAGTCCTAGGATCTGGGCGATCCTGTGTCTCGGTAGATGGTAATGGAGATCTCTGAAGACGAAGTGAATGCCCCTCCTGCCAAGAGTACCAATAATACTCCATGTATTTGTTCCGTTTGATCAGTCTTAGAGTCTGTTTGGAAGCTATACAATTTCATGGTTTCAATGCAATACTATGATATTTAAAGATACTATAATATTTTGCTGAAAAGGTGTTTGGTTTCAATATATGGTATTGTCAATATATGGTATTTTTGGAGTATTGTAAACTCCACTCCAAACCAAAATTTTCTCATGAAAAAAAGCAAGAGACTAATAAAACCATGATATGGTTAAGGAATCAAACATTTTCTAGAATACCATGTTTTAGTAGAGAGGAGAAATACTATGGTTATATTATGAACAAAATAAATCATGGTATTATAAAACCATAGTATTGAAAAATTTTGTTTCCAAACATGCTTTTAAGCACCGCCGCGGAAAGGAAAGAAGACGAATAGGCACGTCAGTGGAGCTCCACGTCGCGTACATGCATCTCTAGTGGGCTATTCTGAAGATTGTGATCTTTCTTTGGTTCTTATTTAAAAGTGTAATTTTAACAAAGGGTAATTTGATAAAAAGACATTGGTCTAGGGATGGTCGATGTTGTTTTTGTGACTCCAACGAATCCATCCAACATTTATTCTTTGATTGTCATGTGGCAAGGTTTGTTTGGAGAGTTTTTACGATAGCTTTTGACTTGAAGTCTCCTAAAAATTTAAATGAGCTCTGTGGTTGTTGGGTACAACAAATAGGCCGGCACTTGCATGCCTAAATTTGTGTAGGGGCGAGTGCACTTTTATGGTCTATTTGGTTACGTAGGAATGAAATGATTTTTGATAAAAAAAAGATTATATTCTTATTTACAGGTCATTTTTAGAGCCACCTATTGGGCAAGACAGTGAAGCATCCTACAAAATGTGGCAAAAAACAGATTATCAAGTCGGCTTGTCGCACGCTGAAGTCTCTAGTGATGGAAATCTTTGCCAAATCATGGGTGGCCATCTTCTAAGCGGATTAGCTTTGATTTATTTTCTTCTATTTAGCTCTTTAAGAGTTTTTTTATCAAACTGTTTAAATTGGTTGTGTGCAAACCTCTTGCAGAGGTCGGAATAAAATTTCCTTTTCTAAAAAAAAATGGACAGCAGGATAGATAGTCGCTAGATTGTTTGTGCTTGTTGGCCAAGATAGGACCTGGCCTTGCAGGGCAAGAAAGGCTATTTGGGCATGACATGACCGTACGAGCTGTGAGTTCAATTTAGTAAGAGTGAAATTCATATGCTACAAGGTAGAATGGAACATCACTCTAGTTCTGAAGATGTGGGTTTCAGTTCAGTTTCGGAATCTAATCATTTCAGCATTCTGCAGTATTTTCTTCAACTAGTATAGAGACTAAAGAGAGCCCTTGAGCCTCTACTGCCTGCAAAGGTTCATAAAATAGACCTGCATACCTGAAATGGGATGGTAAGTAGCCTCTGAAAAATACACAACTGATGAAAACATGCAGTATGTAAAACTGCAGATCTTTAGTAATGAGGTGGTGCTTTTAAGATATGTGAATTTATGTTATATTCTCCACAAATCTGGATTCTGTATTTGTACTATGCTGTTAGTTCATCTCCAGAAGTTACAGGTAATATAATACTACCCTGAAAGGTTTAAGCAAACCAATGTGCATCACGCCATCAGTAAAGAGTAAACTATGGCCTAATTCCAATATCCATGAAGCAAGACAAATCATCAAGCAACCAAAAGCTTACGAGACTTTGCTTCCATTACATGGCAAACTCAATTACTCAAATATGGCTAATCTGCTTTATCAACTCATGAAAAAACCTCACTTGTCCATTCACAGCTCTATATACAGCACATTATCTTTTTTCCTCTGGAACTCAGCTATAAAGTTGTCCGCCTACACAGTATTGACAAAGTGGCCGAGGCCGACTGTCACAATAGCCAGTAAGATCCCGCAAACTACAACCTGGTAAATTGGGGAAAAAGACAAAATTTCAGTTAAAAACAAATGCCGTGAAGTATTGGCAAGGCAATAAACAGAAAACACTAAACTATTAATCAGATTATTCTACAACAAACATTGAATTGCATCAGCAAAGAAAATGAATAATGAAATGCTCATAACTAGCTGGTTTTCTTGTTCCAAACAAACAAAACATCAATCCATGCAATTGATGTGCATAGCAACATTCAGCTCGACAGTCGACAGCACTTGCAGGATGGTAGGTAGTTGTTAGTCAATTGTTCTCGCATCAGATGCTAGGCTAATTATGCCTATGATCAATCAATGGCCAAGTAGGCCAGCTGTGATCTCACTTTTTATTCGAGCATCTTGGCAACGGCAGGCAAATAGTGCAGCATTGAAGCATAGGGTTAAACGGTTGAGGGCGCCGGAGGGGACCAAAACAACGAATGATTAGAGGAGCAAGGGGGAACAAGGAGAAGAACCGTACTGTAGTTGCTGCCGCCGCCATCTAGGAAGGGGCTATGGGTGAGGAGGTCGAGGAGGAGATGTCCTCTTGTCAAGAAACTCCTACAAATGTACAGAAACATGTAAATAAATTGGATAAAAAGAGTCCAAACCAAAATGCCGTCCAATTTTATTAATGTTTTTGACTCAGAAACATGGCAATTTGATTACCATTATTTCTGAAGCAGAAAGGCGCTCGCCTGGCTTGGGTCTGATCATTATCTCTAACAATGATAAGTTTCCTCCCCAATTATCAAGTGCCTTTTGTGCGCTTAGCACAGCGCGCAGATCAAACACTTGTACAGATAGATTATCTCGTACTGATTCTCTGAGTTTCTTGTGCAACATTTGTAGTTTTGCTTTTCTTTGCTTCATATCCATACAAGGCAAAAAAAGCTCATAGTAGATCATGCCTGCAGAAAATATATCCACCTAAATAGAAAAAAGAACAAAAAAATTAGAAGAGATCTTTGGAAGAAATGGTATGCAAATCCAATTAAATTCTTCAATGCTATGTGACTAACCTTCTCATCATGATCACTGTACACATCCATAAGTTCAGGGGCACAGTATGGTAAGGAGCCATAGTGATTTGCACGCAACTCAAATTGTTTCCGTGGACGTTTTATTTTTGCTGAAAATAAAAACCTTTGTAAACCTTTATGACAACAAGAAGGATAAAAAGCTCTCAATTCAGAGTCAAAAGAGGGTGGGTAAGGCTTAAAATTACGGTAAAAACAAGCAACAGCAGTCCTGTGTGATGAAGTGTACAACTGAACCTCCCACCAATGGAGGTAAGGTTTAGAAGGACATATTACAAATCTTACAGAGAAAGCTAAAGCTGTGTACCACCAAGCAGTAAATTAAAAACTAAATCAACTACTTAACATACTAGTGACTATAAAGAATTACATATTATGAGTAAAAATACAAAATCCAAGTGGAAACCTTACCAATCCCAAAGTCGGCAATTTTTACTGTAAAATCATCTTCAATCAAAATATTCTCAGGTTTGATATCCCTATGAATGACATTGCGTGAATGAATGTAGGACAATCCTGCCATGATCTGTCCAAATATGTACTCGCTGGTCTCTAAGTTAAATTCTGACCTCTGATTCAGATATTTCACCAGTGATCTGGTCAAAATCATTATTGTTTCAATTATGCAGTATCATGAACTTTATAGAAATTCAGATGCAATACCGAGACAATACCTGGCACAAGGCTTCATTGAAACAAATATAGAACCAACCAAATTTCCATGGCTCCCTGTTATTATTGTTTGAGACCAAGCCAAATATAATTCAATGATGTTTTTGTGACTTAACATTGTAAGGATGTTCACATCACTGCAAATCAGAAATACAAAAGAAACATTATAGCATTGGCCTTCTGATAGAAAAATAACAACACAAAAGAGTTAACCCTGCACCTTGCATTGCATCAAATAGAATGATGAACCTATCTAAGATGCTAAGCACTAATGAAGGTCATTTACAGCTTTCCATGGACAAATCAAAGCAAAAGAAAGGTACCTCGGTTCACAATGAAGATATCTCATGAAAAGATTCTGCGGGTTGACCTCCTTGAGAGCACAGTTGTGACGATTGAAAGTTGAGATACATTGGTATACCTTCCCTTCGGTTCCTTTTCCTGCAATGCAATATATTGTGATAAACATTATGCTCCTTAAATATGTAATAACATCGCAGAACTAAATCTTTAAGATGTAACCTCACCAAGTGTTTTCTCACACTTGAAGTCCTTCAGAAAGTTAATCTTCATAGGAGGAAATGGAATTTCAGCACACTCCTTAGCATGAAAATGTATTGTGTTTTTTCCAAACAATTTTTCAGGACTGTGGGGCACATGGCATGCCTTCAGGGAGTACATGAGGGTGGATTTCCACATGATGCTAGACCCTAGAGGATACATGACGAAATTAGAGATGAAACGCTGAAAATTCAAGAATCTATAACATATTAGAAGCATACTTGTTTATCAAATTTATTTCAAGCTGAATCACACAATATATAGATGCACACAAAACAACAAAATCTTTACCATATGAATCCTGACCCTAAACTCGGGCGTCCATCATGCCACGTAACCCGGCCTGTTAACTGTTGAAGAACGTTATGTGAACCGTCCAATCGCTAACCCGCTAACACAAAGGTCGAGCAGCAGCTCAGGGCCAAGGCCAAGGCTAAGACTGAGGTTAGGCATGTCTAGCAAAGCAATACTTGAATTAATTTCAGAGATTGTTGTTGGGCAAGTGGCATACTTATTCCTGGGATATCAATTAGTTGAGGTACACTACTCCCTAAATCATTGTGTTGAATTGAATTAATGATTATACTATAGTGTACAACATAACACTGAGGCTACTACCGGTAACAATGTTCAGCTAACCGCCCAAAGTATTCCTGGAAATTAAGCATGGGCTCAATCCAAGCAAATTCAAACTAGGAGCGCCCATACCTGTGATCTGGTATAGGCGCACAACCGCTCGTGCATCAGCGGGATGTATCTCCACGTTCATATAGTAGCAGTCTCCTTCAGAGGAGCGGAGCTCATGGCTGCCCTCTTTAGACTTCGATTCAACCAAAGCAATGGAACGGATGTACTCACCACATCTATGCATCATGAGCGTCAACGCCTCGAACTCAGGAGCAGGTGGTGTCAAGGGTAGATCGCGGTACTCCAACATCGGAAGATTGGTGTTTGCAGAAGCCACGACGGGAAGATCAAAATACTCCAACACAGGATGATACGCACAAGTCACCCCGGGAAGATCCAGGTACTCCATCGGCAGATAGGCCGTGCCGATGTCGTTTGCAGAAGTCGCTGCGGCGGGCACAGGCGTAGGCTGCGGTTGAGAGGACTCACGGCGGGGTACGATGTGGAGATTCTCGAGCTCCAGAACCACCTCCGTGTCGCCTGGCGCCAGAAGCAAAGCCTTGACGTCATCAGGAGCCAACTCGTACCCACACGCAGGCTACGGTGGAGGGGAGTCGCCACGGGGGATGATGCCGAGATTTTGCAGGTACGAGCCGGACGCCGGACGCGAAGCTTCAGCGTCCTTGAAAGCCAGATTTATGTGCCCACCCGCAGGCTGCGGTGGAGGGGACTCTGGGCGGGCGACGATGCGCAGGTTGGCCAGCGGGCACCGAACGGATGATCTGACGGGCCCCGTGCCGCCCGAAGCCGACGGAAGTCGCGTCCACCAGGCCCCGAACGGATGGTCCGACGGGCGCCGTGCCGCCGGAGGCCGACGGGGAGGCCGCGTCACAGCTGGAAGCGGAAGCCCCGCGCCCACCTGCAGCAGGCTGCGGCGGGGAGGACTCCCAACGCGGCACAAGGTCGTAGGAAACTACAGTGCCGTCGCGGAGGATGACCTTCAGGCGGAGATTCACACCGCGCTCCTCTTCGGAATCCGCCATGGCTGAATTGGATTGGCCCGCGGATTTGGGGAGGGGAAGAGCAGCCAGGGAGGTAGCCGTGGACGTTTGGTTGCAGGGTGGGGAGCGGGGGGAGGGGGAAGAAGCGGGAGAGAAAAAGTCGGTTGCAAGCCTCCACGCCAGCGATGGTGGGCCGGAGAGTAGCTCGTTTTCCCATTTAGGCCCGCCACCGGCGCTGCGACTGACAGGTGGGGCTGACCTCCTACGGTTATTCCCAACGAGGGGAAATGGCGTCGACCGTAGTTCAGTTTTCGAACTATTCACCAAGGACTCGGCCGCAAAGAACGGAGGCAGCAGCGGGTTGTGTTCTATACTATCAGACATATTCAATGTGGACTAAAATATATATGGACACAGAAATTTCCGTGGAGGTTGAATTTCCACTTCTTTGTTGTTTAACAGATTCAACAAGTACCACTTTAGTAAATTTTGAGAGCATTCGTCCCACTTTGGTATATTTTGCAACTTGACATTTTGGTGTAGCACGAAACTAGGTACTCGTATCATATTAGTGAGTGGCACGTGTCCATCGAATCTGTTCAGCAAACCACCGTTCAGAATGCAAATGCATGTTTCCCATATCGGTTTGGTAGAGCTCCGCATTCTATGGCCAAAAGCGATTCTCTAGGACACAATGCAGAAGTTGCACCGATGGATACAGACATACAGTTATAACATCATCCACGCCTGTTAGCCTCTCTTCAGTCCTCAGTGGACAAGAATCACAAGCACCATGGCTCATAACTCAGAAGTACGCAGAGTTTGCAAACCATGCGTAATATAGCAGTGCTTTTGGTACATTGGTCTGTATAGTAGAAGATACAATCATTGAAAGCCTGCTGCAGAATACATATGGATTTCTCCAGGCGATCTAATAAGTAGCCCCCTAGGTAAATCTGACTCAACTTTCTGCTTTTACTTGCTGATCTGAAGCTGCATTCGGATCATTTCCAGCTTCGTCTCTTTCTTCGACGGCAGCGTCTTGAGTAGCTTCTTTCTGGGAAAGAAGCTCCTTCAATCTTGACAGCTCTAGATCCTTGGATTCTAATTCCTCCTGTAGAATGGACACCTGTAAAAGATGCGAGAGCAGGATCTTCAGTGACCTGAGAGGTAATCTTCAGTGACCTGAGAGGTAACCAACCAATATTGCACAGCGTAGCAACAGTGATAAACTTACCATCTCATTTGATCTCTCCACATCATTTGTTACACCATCCATGTGTTTATACAAAACTGAAAACAAAAGAAAAAGGTCAAACATATCGATAATCATAACTACAGTTCCATAACAGGATAAACAATCTGCATAATAGTAACTTGTGAGATTCTGTTTTAACTCCCAAAAAATGTATGAAATTAAGATATGCTGTGGTACCAGATGCTACAGTTTTCAGTAGGAGTAAACTAATCCACAACAAGCTATCCGACAGGAAGTGGAAGAAAGTAGATGCGATGTGGCAATGCCAATTACCAAACAGGATACTGGAAATTGTAGAACAACATGACCATTGCATCCTTATTTTCCATGAAGGACTGACAATCATAGCAAAACATGGGTAGTTCTTAAATGGGAAGGATTGCGAGATCAAATAAAAGTCTTCCATTAATGAACAACATGACCATTGCATCCTTACAATTTACAAGACCCTGTTAAAAGTCCACTTTCAGTCAAATAAAACTGCCAACTGTGAGTCAATTTCTCTCCCAGCAATGTGTTCAATAATATCATGAATCTCATAAGCACTTCCATTAAGCACGCTAGCACTCGGATCTAACCATGACAGCATACAGTGCAATAAATTCCAAACAACTGAAAAATCAAACATTATAGAATGGGAAGGATTGCGAAGGATACTCTTGGCCAAGCACCAATCACTGAGAAGCATAAAAGAATATTACAAAGAAGCAGTACATATGGATGGGAGATAGAATCACTAACCATCAAATTGATTCCTGAGCTCATTGTTCTGAGACTTCAGAACTGCAATTTTCATTCCAAGCTCATGGATCTGTACCAAAGATACGTTGTTAAAAACACATTGTTACAAGTCAGTTCCTTTTTACAGGGCGTATTATGATTTCAGGAAGTCAAAATTTATAAATTTTGACCAGCAGTTAGTTGAGTTACATGCATATTTAATGTAGCCAAAGTTGCATCAATAAATTTGTATTTCACAGATCTTTTGATATTGTATTGATTTTGTATCAATTGGAAATATATTGCAAAGTGAAAAATTGGTGGTCAAAATAACACTCCAAAGGCTTCTCCAAACCCTAATATGCCCTACAAAAAGAAACTGAGGGAGCAGTCCAGCAAAAGTCATTATAAGCACGCATGTCTACACATCAGATGCATTATTTGCATGACAAGACCATTCTAATTTTTGTTATGATGTCTATGGTTTTTCAAAGAAAAAGGACAATGATTCATGTCCTCTTACAAATTATGATGAACATAAGATAATCAGAAAGCATATACAAATTAGAATGATAAAAAAGATAAAGAGGATTTGTAAAGGGGCTTACTTTTCCTTCCGATGCCATTGCTCCAATCTCTTCATTTTCCTCTTGCAGTGTTCTACATTTAGCCATTAACATCTTACCAAGTTTGCTGGATGGAGTAAAATTGACAGCAGCAACATTGTCTTGTAGCTCCTTTATTTTTTTCTCTTTCTCCTCCACAAGATTCTGGCACAAAAGTAGACTATATAAGATTTGATATACATGGACAACTGTTTACAAATGAGCAGCGAGTCTCAAAGATATGGCAGTTTAGCTTTCCTAGGTCACTAAACAAAACCACAAAAAACAAATAAGATGCCTAAATTACCTATACATTTTCTTTTTGTTCCCAAATACAACATATTCATTTGTTTTTACAATTCTTTAATGAATCTTTTTATATGGAAACATATAGAAAGATCTCTTATGACATTGCAACAGGACTATGCATTCACTTATTATTTTTGGCACCCATGCCAATCAGCACAAGAGGTAGTGCAGAAGGAAATCATAAAGCTCATGTTATGTTTCTTTTAGGAAGCACACAGCAAACTCCTTTAAAAGAATAAAATTACAGCAAAGTGTTGTGCATGCTCTAAATATACATGGTGCAAGATGATACAATCAAATAAAAACTGTCTGGTTCGGGAATTGTAGCTGACCTTTAAGCGTGTAAATTCCTCATGAATTGCTGGATCCAGCAATAATCTCCTTGTCTGTTAATCATACAGAAAGTGGACTAAACTTAGATAACAAGGTTACCAACATTGGTTAAACAAAATTAAGACAATTATTGAGGATATTTCTATAGTAGAATTCAAGTAGTAACTGTATCAATCTTGTTAGCCAAGTCAAGGCAAATCATATAAAAGGTCATGTAATGAGAAATCAGACAAAAGATGGTTAGTCTTCTCTAGCCAGATGTCTTAAGTCTAACCTATGGTTTGTTCCTTCATATTCTAGTATCTCATCTCAAGCTGTGGCATTCTGTACAGGAACTTTCCTTTGTTAATGCCACATTGGATTAAGGTTTGTGGAACAGTTGCTCATTGCATTACTTTACAACCACACCTCATTATTTTTCTCAAACATGCAGGAATGGTACATGTCACTGGCTCACTGCATTAAAGAAGGAATAAAATATAGTATTGCAAATTTGATACAACTTCCTTGATTGTAAAGAGGTGAACACACCTCTTTATTGTCATAATAAATTTAAGACAGAAAGGCAAAAACACTCTAGATCTCTAAAAGGTGATGACTATTATAAGGAGCAAATGATTAACATGCAGAAGATAATCGAAATATTAAGGATAAAAAAATTAGTTTTACTTCAACCAAAGTTGAACAGTAGGCACCAATCAATGAGGGGCTCACTAAGGCACAGTTTACGTGCATGGTTTGATGAGAGGGAGGGAAAGAGATCGTCGAACACTAACCAAGCCCCTGCCAGGTATTCTCTCCCAAGATTAGCAAGCATAATAGGGAAACTGTGTTTGGATTCTTATGAGGGACTTCTGGTAAAACCTTTATATACGTGTGGGGTGCTGAATTGGTCACTAACCCTAGCATGTAAAAACAGTAGTCCATTCAAATACAATGAAGAATTTATGAATAGTGACATAAGTAGCATTGTGTTTACCTGCATTGATGGTGGCCTTAATTGAGTTTTCAAATCTCGAACTGCAGACTGTGAATTCATACATAAACCATTAAATAATCAACAGTCAGCACGAGAACAAGAAACCACAACATGAATAAAACAGCAACAGGAATTGTGAATAAGTCCAATAAAAAGTTGCATCTGATGATAATTCCCTAGCCTACCCAAACTTGTTTGAGACTAAAAGGCTTTGTTGTTGTTATTGTTAATAATAAGTTTCCAATTGGTTGACTTTGTGAACTGTATGCTATTGATTACAAAAAAATAAATTACAAAATATTCGACACATATATCCATATCTTCACGTCTTATCTCACTCATAGAAAAATGAGGTTTCCAGAAGGTAGGTACCTTTAGTTCTGCAATCTCTTGCTCTCGTTTTGCGAATGTTACAATGAAAGCTGCCTCCCTTTTCTTTGCTTTTTCCAGCTGAGTATGTAACAAAATAAAAATAAAATGTGAAACAAAGCATCACCAATTTACCAGTCCTTGTATAAAAAAGTTGACAAAAAACAACCTGCTCCTTCAATGACTCCTCTGATGACTTCAGGTTACTGAGGTAATAAACCACTGAAACAGGATCTATATTGGAAATAAATAAATATACTTGGTGATTTAATCAATGATACAAAATATTCAGACAGGTCTGTATTTAGTTTACAAACCTGGATTGGTTCCAGACGGTACAGCTGTAATGTTCTGAAATGCTGAATGCCACTTCTCGATTTCTGATTTGGCAGTTTCCAATTCCACCTGTGACAATAGTAAAAGTAGTTTCCAATGACCAAAAGGAAGTTTTAAGTGGGTAGAGCAATCAAAGTGTCGCTGGAATGAAGTGGATGCAACAGTCGAGCGACTGACTTCCTAGACTTATTGCTTGGTCCGTCATAATTTTCAATTTCATTTTTCTCTAGATCTTCAAAACGAGGTGATCTCTTCAGTAGTGCATTTATATTCATAGGCTGTTGCCTTTTTGTTTCTCCAGCAAAGATTCACTTCACCAGGCTTTTAGTTGACACATTTTAAATGCCAAAATATAAGCAGCAATGTAGATCCAGTTATATGGTAAGCATGGATTGGAGAGGGAATATAATGGCACAGACTGCCGGCCTCATCACCAACCAGGCTTGATACATTTCCTGTTTAACTAAAATAGACGGCATGTGATACAAATGTTACCTTTAAGACTCTTATTAACAGAACTTACCAGTAAATAATTCAACTGGGATCGAACCAAACCAAACAGATAGATTTAGCCCACTAATGGGTTGATGCTACATAACACATTAGATATATGCAACAATAAGCCGTGTGATACAAATTGAGTTATACTTCTATGTAGATGGGGGAAAACCTGAGTTCTAAATCATGTTGAACAAGAAACTGGCGGCGACATTTTTTGCATATTGATGTTGTGTCTTTTTTCTTGTCCAGTTAATAGTGACATGCAGATATTTCCTTTCCACTTGTGGAAAAACTGGTTACTATGTGAATGCTCATTTACATTGGCCAGATTATACCAAACTATAGCCATAGAATGTTAGAACAGTAGAAAACATAACATGTTATACAAACAGATAATCTAATGCACTAGTAAATAAGAACAGCACAAAGGGTTAATGACAGCAAACCTGGCAGGATTCAAGGTTTTGTTTACAATCCTGCAAGCTTCAAAGGGGAAGAATGTTAGTCCAATGTCCATTTATAACAATATAAATGCTTTTATGCTAACAGAAAATCAATGGCTCAAAAGGAGAAACAGGGATATGAAGTACCTTTCACGAAGAGACAAAATCATTCCTGTTGCAGCTCCTGGTGTACTTTCCTCGACCTTTGTCTTTGCCTGTACAAATTACAGTCTTAATGCAGCGCTGACATCGTGCTAGGAAGATTTGTTGAAATCGAAATATCCTGACTAAGTATAAGCTTGACTACAGTTTAGAAGCAGCTTAGTTTTGAAGTTGAAAAGCCAAGCTAAACCTAGTCAAAGGGTGGTTGAACATGTTACGTATTGACTGAATTTAGTGTTGGTATATCAACTAGCACGATCATAGCAATAAGTGAGCTTTTCATCAGATGAAATTTGCTCCCCCCCCCCCCCCCCCCGCCCCTAGCCCCCAGGTTTGCTTACTGCACATTTGGAACCAGTATACACACATGATTCAAGTTTAGACTCAAACCAACGATGTACCATATTTCCATTATATTACAAACCATCTGGCCTCATAATTCATATTTGTTTAGAAACTGATCATAGATCTCATTCAATGGACTGGAGATTGGGTGCCTAGAATTTTTTACTAGGCCAGTATGCATGCTTTTGGTTGAGACAGATTTGTTTGACTCCAGAATCGGTCAGTTCCTCGCCCTGAAGTGCTAACCATTTTTCACTTAATACGTTGTTGCAAAGCACAAGCCTATTGATAGGATCTGAAGTCTATTATCTAGTCACTACATGTGGACATGAGAATAAGTTGCTGGAATTTTAAACAAAGGAAGAGGAAGATAATTATATGGGAGTTCCTTGGTTTTAAAAGGGAGAAAAAATAACACCATGGCTTCTGGCCTATCCAAATTATTTTCCACCCCTTTGACATACCAGTATTGGAACTAGAACAATTGACCGTGCCCTATCCATCCACAAAACCACCTCCATAAACTCATGTTTCCCCTCTTATTGGTGCCAAATATGTGACAGTAATATTCATATCAGGTACCTTGCCTGATGAATAAATTTTGCTATAAATCGATCCAGAGGTCAAACATAAGTTCAATATTTTGCATTAGACCGAAACGATAGCCACGACAATCACCTAACCTTCTTGGAAGCGAAGACGTCATCGTCATCATCATCCAGATCACCGAACGGCCTCTTCTCAGGGGCGACCCCAGTAAAGGACATGGGTCTACGCAGTACAGCCAATGATCTTCAGGGGGGGAACGAAGTCACAATTGCAATTAGTTCATATCCGAATACCAATAGCCAAAAAAAAAAAAACTTACAATATGTTTGTTTCATTGGAATTGAAAAGCATTCCATGAATATAGTTCCATTTCAATTTCTATTTAGATTTGAATTAGCTGGAAAGTGATTCAATTTTTTTTTTTTTTTGTTTGGCTAAACATAGCATTTGTTTCCTGGAATCAAACTCAGATTGCTGTTTGGATATGCATTGAGGGGCGGAGCTATAGACTATAGTGATTCCTGGGTATTCCCAGGAATACCCAATAACTGAGCCTTCCTTAGAAGCCGGTCAGATGAGAAAACAGAGATGCGAGGGTAAGATCTTCATTGCTCACCGATTTCCTTAACTCCCCACCGAGCCAACACCAGGGGACAGCGCACCAGGGGGCGGCCCCTGGCCACGGATTCGCGTGCAAGGGGAGCCGGAGAGGCGGGCTCGGCGCGGCGGACGGCCGGGGCCGAGGGAGGCGGGCGGCGGGGTCAGCGGCGGGGACGGGAGCGGTGTTTCTGTCGCGAGGAGTCGGGAGCGGAGCTGGGCCGCAAGGTGAGGGAGGGAGGAGATGCCTGGGCTCATGGGCTGGGACTAGAACTAAAGGACCACGCGGAAAGAGCGATTTTTTTATTTTTAGATTTTTTTTATTTCGTTTTTATAAAAATACACGGCGTCGGCGGGATTTGGCAGAAATAGGCTCCTGGCGCCCGGGGTCCGGGCGCCAGGCACCTGGCGCCCGGACCCCGGGCGCCAGGCCGGGCCCACAAACGGGTCGGCGACGGCGTCCGTGGCGGCCGTGGCGGCGGAAACGGATCGTGGGGGCCTGGCGCCCGGAGCCCGGGCGCCAGGCCCTGGCGCCCGGAGCCCCGGCGCCAGGTCCCCCTTATACCAGCGCTCGCCGCTCTCTCTCTCCCTCTCTCTCTTCCGCCCCGCCTCGCCTCTCTCTCCCTCTCTCTTCCAGAGCCGCCGCCGCCTCGCCTCTCGCTCCCGAGCCGCCGCCGCCCTCGCCTCTGTCCCACCGAGCCGCCGCCGCCCCGCCCTTTCTCTCTCCCAAGCCGCCCCCGTCCTATTCCGTGGCCTCTCCAGAGCCATTCGGCTTGAGCTCGCTCTCTCCGAGTGCCGTTCGGCCCCGAGGACCAGCGCCGTTCGTTCCCGACGGCAATTCGTTCTCTCCCAGCGCCGTTCGCATTCTTCCAGCTTCGCTCTCGCTCCTGCGCCGGTCGTCTGCGCGGCCCGCGCCTCGCTCCTCGCTCTGCGCAGCTCGCAAGTCGCCCCGCGCCCTGCGCCGCCTGCGCCTCTGCTCGTCCGCCGCTGCGCCGTTCAGTGTGGTATTTGTTCCTGTGGGTATTTGTTCCTGCGCCGCTGAGAAGACCTCCTGCACCTGCGGCGAAGGTAGTTAATTTTTTTCATATTTTTTTATTTGTATAAATTATTTATTTACGAATTTAGTATAGTTAAATGTGGTAAATCTATTAGTATAGAATTTTAGAAAAATTTTAAAAAGTAGAATACCACCGCAGAAGTAACCCTAGATCTGTTGTAATAACTGGATTTAGTATTTAGTATTAGTATTTAATTGAATATATTCTGTTATATTTAGTATTTATTTATAGTATTTGTTATTAAGTTTTAATAATAATATATTGTAGTAATATTTACATCTAGTATCAGTATATATAGTTTTCTTTAGTATTAGTATTTATTTCAAAATATATTCTGCATATTAGTTTTTCTATTTAGTTTATATAATAAAGTCATAGTGTAGTAATATATTAGTTTTAGAAATATTTAGTATTTAGTTTACGTATTGTCATTATATATAGAATATGAATGGTTGAATATATTGCAGAGATGTCAACCAAGTTGCAGTTTGAAATATATTATGGTGAAGGCAGTGTTGTCGAAGGTCCATATGGAGTACAGTTGAATGGGTTTAGTCGTACGAGGAAGGGAATAGATAAACCTTGGGACAAATCATTTGGTTCCGTGCAAAGGTGGCTAGAGCGTGGGTTCCAGATTGACACAGAAACACATGTGCTCACAGTCCAAACTCTTGTGACATGGGCAAATGAAGGTGTTTTCTGGGAGTTGATGTTGATCCGCAACACCTCTGACTGGAAGATGTACATTAGTACAGCTGTGCAACGTGGTTGGCCCCTTGGAATGCTTGTTCAGAGCATTCCAAAGGGCATAGTTTCTTCTGAAGGTGTTGAGAACTACGGGAACACAAGTGTTGCGATGGCAGAAGATGTAGGTTTCGAACATGGACAACAAAATGAGGATGGACACACTGATTTGGGAGTTGCAGTTGTTGGACATGGGGCCAGTGGTACTGAAGATGATGAAGAAGGGAATGGTAGGCAACATGAGGTGGAAGAACAAGCATATGAGGGGCCAGGTAGTCAGGCAGAGCCGCAAGGACATGAAGATGAGGGCCATGGTAGTCAGGCAGAGCCGCAAGGACTGGCGGATGAGGGGGAGAGGATACCAAGCATTGTGCAACAAATGCAGAATGAAGATGATGAATTTGCTCAGGCGCAGGAAATCGGAGAAGGATCCGATGAAGATGAGGAGTACCCAATACCCGGCGAGTGGAGAGAACATGGATTTGGCAACCCTGTTGTACATTATGCTAAGCAGCAGGAGTGGGAGTACAGAGAAAATGAGGTAGTTCAAGGTGCAAAATATGCTTCTAGTGCACTTCTTAAGGAAGCAGTTAAGCTATGGTCATTATCTCTGAAGAAGGAATTCAAAGTAGTGAAATCTACCCAGAGTGTGTATGATGTCTGTTGTGTCAGCGAAGGGTGCCCATGGCGACTTCACGCCTACAAAGGAATTATGAAAACCCATTGGAAAGTTTCAATTATTACAGAGCATACTTGTTACAACAGAGAGGTGCCAAAATACAATCGCAACTTGACCGCTGCATTGGTGGCAAATGAAATGTATGGCCGCATCCTTGACGCGCCACACTTCGAGCCAAAACAGATAATCAGAGAGATGGAGCTGCAACACCAGTACACCATAAGTTATGCAAAGGCCTATAGGGCGAAGCAGAAGGTCTTTGAGATGAGGTTTGGCACGTACGAAGATTCATACGATAATCTTCCTCGTATGCTCGCTACAATTGCTCAAAGAAATCCTGGAACCTATTATGATGTGATGCATTTTCCAAACCCTGAAGGAGGTCCAAGCATCTTGCAACGCGTTTTCTTTTGCCTTGGTCCATGTGTGAGGGCATTTCAGTATTGTTTGCCACTACTCTGTATTGATGGCACCTTCTTGACAGGGAAGTACAAGGGCACTATACTGACAGCCATCGGGGTTGACGGAAACAACCAAGTGTTACCAGTTGCATTTGCATTTGTTGAGAATGAGAATGCCGACAGTTGGTATTGGTTCCTTGAACGTGTGAAGGCTAATGCTGTATCTTCACGGTCTAATGTTTGCCTTATCAGTGATAGGCATTCTGGAATATTAGACGCAATAGAAAAGCTGAAATATGGAAATGGTGCATCTCCTCCATTATGGCCTGATGTGCACAGCCGATGGTGCATGAGGCATCTGGCTGCAAACTTCTATGATCATTTTAAGAACAAGGATCTACAGGACTTGTTCAAGAATCTGTGTTCGCAGAATCAGCAACGAAAGTTCAATGCAACTTGGAAGTTACTTGATGAGTTGACCGCGAAGCATCAAGCAGCCACTTCAAGTGCAAGTTCAAGTGCATATAGGTATCGTAGTATGGTATTATGTGGGTATTATGCTCCGTAATAATATTATGGTTTCAAATGAAATTTTATTACATGCTATGCTATTATCGTTTTCTATTATCGTTTAATATGCAATCGGTTTCTAATATTTTAACATGCTATCTTACTCCTATTACCGTTTTCTGTAGGTATGGCTGAGGAGCTGCCGACGCCTGAGCTGCTTGACCCAGTTGTTGACTCGGGTCACCGTTCGTACATGAGTGCCGTGGAGCACAAGCAACTTGCTACCTTTCAATGTCGGCCCCCTAAAGAGTACCTTGAGCTTGACAACCGTTGGTTGCAGAGGTAAGCAATAATTTGTGATAGTTTTGTCGTCCTTTGTATTCCTTGAAACTGATGCTATTGTAATGCCCTTTCAGGTTGCGGGGTGCAGGACTTCTTACTTTCTGTCGTCTTGTTGAGGGTGGTCCTATCGGTCGGCACGGTCGCGGCAGGCCCAGGCTGATGATCGATAACTCCCTTATCACGGCCCTAGTTGACAGATGGAGACCGGAGACCCACACGTTCCACATGCCATGTGGGGAGATGGCACCGACACTACAGGACGTCTCCTACTTGCTTGGACTTCCAATTGCAGGGACTGCTGTCGGCCCCCGTGTGGTCCCAGCGTCGTGGAAGGATGACCTAGAGATCCGCTTTGCTGGGGTTGACCGTCTAGACGACCTTGGTGTAATCGAGCCGCACCCCAATGCCCGGGGCCCGGCAAAGGCTTGGTTGTTGCAGTTTAAGGTACATTGTTTCATCGTAGTCAGTCCATGTTATTTATCATTACTGCATCATACTTATGTTGATGAGAGAATCACATTTACACTTGCAAATGTAGGCAACCAGTCTGCATCCGGACACAGACGATGAGAGCGTACGCCGTTCCTTGGAGGCCTACCTGTTGTGGCTGTTTGGATTTATGATGTTCAAGAATGGCACTAGCAACTCCGTCGACAAGGTACTCATACCCTATGCGCGAGAGATTGCAGATGCACCCGAGGATGCTGTTCCCCTTTGGAGTTGGGGTTCAGCTGTGCTAGCGGCGACGTATCGTGGCCTTTGTGACGCCTGCAGTAAGGATGAGAGCAACGCAAGGTTTCAGGGCTGCGCGCTACTACTACAGTTGTGGTCGTACGAGCGGTTGGCCGTGGGTCGACCTATTGTGGACCATAGAGGCTATGAGGCACAGTACTACGGCCAGCATGACGACGATGGGCCGACTATGGGCACGCTTTGGGTGTGCCCCCGTGAGGTACGTTGTTCATAGCGACGTTTATATAAAAAAAAATTGCATCATCCATTGTAACTCGGTCATTCATGCTTATTGCAGAGGACTTGGGCCAATGAGCAGGCAAGACGTACATATCCGAGTTTCGTCGTCGCGCTTGATCGGCTTGTGGCCGAAGACGTCATATGGGAGCCATATAGTGCAGCTGCTGTGGGAAGTCGTGCTCCTTATGGGTTGTCTTCTTTGTGCACGTCCAACGAGACTTTGTGGTATACGACAGCCTCATTGGTCTATGATATCTACATCGAGCCACACTGTCCGCACAGAGTTATGCGACAGTTCGGGTACGCGCAGCAGTTCCCGGTACCACGTGTGATTGATCGGGTTACACCACAGGACCACAGGTACGTTCCTCTTTATAAAATGCACCATTTCAAATGTATATCAGGTAAGAATGCAAGAAAACGGATAATTTATATTCTATTTCAGGTTGAGTCGGCTTGGGCAACCATGCTCAGGCACGTGGGTGACCAAGGTCCACCCCTACGTCGAGGCTTGGGACAACGCTCACCAGGACGTGGTGCACCCCGTTGCGCCACACACAGATTGGTGGTATGAAACTTTCTTGACGTGGTACCGACCCCGCACTCGTTGTCACGTCACGTATGCCGACACTCAACCTGTGCCACATGAGTCAAGCTCCACGGATGCATATGCCCGCCATAGGGACGAGGCACTAGCGGGAGCAGTAAGTCAATGTTTGATTTCTTGCTAATGTTTCTGTCAATGTTCAACACTAGCAAACATTCGCTAATGTCAGTCAATGTGCAGATGCAGATATGCTGCCAACTACGATCAAGCACCCACGATGCACTGGAGCGGGTACGAGGCGGCAACCCTTTTACCCCAGACGAGCAGTTGCAGCGGTTGACAGCGGCGAACGAAAGCCTCGTTTCCATGATGAACGCATGGGGTTATTCCATTCCCCTGCAGGGTCCCCCCCTGCACCAGCCACCGATTCCTCCACAGTACACTGGTACATAAATATACTGCGTTACTTATGTCAATATGTACCCACCTCATTACTTATTCCATGCCACATTGTTTGGTTTTATTGCAGCACCCTCTTGCTCATACATGCCACCGATGGATCCTGCATCGACGTCCTACACGCCGATGCATCCGTCTCCACAGCATGTCACACCGATGGCTCCTCCGTCCATGTCGTACACTCCAATGGGTACGTCACTTCAGCCTCAGTCGTCCATGCCGTATCAGCCGATGGGTCTGGCCACGTCGATGTCGTTCCCGCCGATCCGTCCACAGACGACAGGTGCTCTCATACAATCCTTTGTATGCTTGTTTATTTCTGCGGGTACATAATTTACTTGTATTGACAAACACATAATATTTTCTTTCAGGATTTAACCTATTTGAAGGCGTACAAGACCAACAGCTCAACTTCTCAGACTTGGAACACGACCAGCACGATATCATTGGCGCTTCACAGTTAGGGGGTGCTCCACTTTTTCCCACACAGGAGGCCACACAGACCCCTGTAGAGCAGATTAGGCCGCACCGAGTGCATCGGTCTCCTGATCCTTTAACGTACTCGGTGGGGCATGTGCACGCGCAGCAGAGGGCAAAGCGAGGTCGGAGTCGTAGGGATGAGTAGCTATGTCGACGTATATTTTTTATGATGCATGTATGTTTTTATGACGGACGATGCAGATGGCCTTCTCCAATTATTTCATATGAATAAATATTTTAGTATGAATGAATAATTCGGATTATTATTGGACATGAATAAATATTATTTAAATTTTTTCGGCCGGTTTTGCCTCCTGGCGCCCAGCCACCGGGCGCCAGGGTCCTGGCGCCCAGCCACCGGGCGCCAGGGTCCTGGCGCCCAGCCCCCGGGCGCCAGGTCTGCCCCGCCGCTGGCCGTCGCCGGGGCCTCCGGACGGCGCCGTGGACTCCGGACGGCGCCGGCGGTGGGCCCACGCCTGGCGCCCGGAGGCCGGGCGCCAGGTGCCTGGCGCCCGGACCCCGGGCGCCAGGCGCCCATTCCTGCAAATACCCGCCGACGCCGTATATTTTTGTAAAAACGAAATAAAAAAATTCTAAAAATAAAAAAATCGCGCGGAAAGAGGGAGGCAAGGTGGAGCTGCGGGCCGGTTGGGCTGGAAACGGGGAAAGAAAAAAATATATAATATGAATGATTGAATTCTTAAGATAGAATGTTTGTATGATTTTTTTAGAAAAAAAAATGCCATGTGTTATGAACATAGTCTTCGAAATCAACTTTGATCTGTTTCGAACGCAGCGGGCACGCAGTGCGGGTACTGTTTGGACAAGACCCCTTGGATAAATTTGCCTGTGCTTGGACGCTGCTTTGATCTGGTCCTGAGAAGCTGCCTCTGATATAAGCCGTGTGTCTTAGGCCCAGCGAGTATTTTTAAAATCTTTTTTACCTGCAAAGGGCATAAGTATATCCCTCACGCTGATCCCACTGCGCAGTTTGAAAAAAGTTGAAAAGAGATGGAAATATCCAAAACCCATAGATGCAAAATGTTTCATTCACTTTCTCTCTTTATTTTTCACCTCATTTTATACCCGTACCCACCTGTTACTTTTCTTCTCTTCTCTTGGTTTTAATGAGAAAGGGATGACGCTAATCAATCAGGACTCCTTCTTTTTAATTTTATTCTTTCTTTTTTTCTATTGTCTGTTTGATTATCTCACAACACGTGCATGTTGCACGTACATCTATACTAGTAATAAAATATAAAAGAGCAAGTTTTTTAAAAATCTTTTTTACCTACAAAAGCATAGGTATACCCCTCATGCTGACGCCACTGTGCAGTTTAGAAAAGGTTAGAAAAGAGTGGAAAGGCCCAAAACCCATAGATGCAAAATGTTTCATCCAGTTTCTCTTTTTATTTTTCACCTCATTTTATACCTATACCCACCTGCTTTCCTTTTTTTGGTTTTAATGAGAAAAGAATGACGCTGATCGATCAAAGACTCCTGTATTTTAATTCTATTTTTCTTCCTATTGTCTGTTTGATTATCTCACAACACGTGCATGTTGCACGTACATCTATGCTAGTTGAAAAAAAAAGTCAGTTTTATTCGGTTGTACAGATATTGAAAGGAAATGGTGGGGATCTAATATTTTACTAGTCAAATTTGAATAAAGAGGAAAGGATTCAATCCCCTTCGATATCTGTGTAATTGTAACCGAACAGGGCCTTAAAATGTGTTGGCAGTTGTACGGACGAGGGTGAATGTGTGCTCTTTCTTTCGCTGCACATTTCATTTTTTTTTAATAAATTTTATCATGTATCGACATTTAGGTATATATGAAGTATATTGTTGTAGCTTACAGTAAATATTTGAGTTGTTTGCATGGTTAGGGTATGGTTTTAGTCTCCTGCAGCAACGCATAGGCAATGTGCATACCTAGTGATCTATAAAGTCACATGTTGTCACCTTTCGTCTTTTTAAATACAATCTGTTTTTTCACAACAAGAGTCCTTTTGGAATGCGGAACTGTTTCTCTCTTTTTTTGTATATAATTTTTCTGTGGAATTGTTACAAGGTCTCTATGCGGTTTATCTAACAGTAGTTTTGATCTAAGAGACGTCATCATCCTACATGGTGCCACGTTAGACAAGGTCATCGGGTCATCTATAGTACGAAAATGACACTGCAGCGTACAATAGACAGAGTAAAGTTTAAATATAGATGATGGGATAGATGACGTTGAACTCATCTTATTAGCTGCGACTCTGCGGGGGTAAATTGAACTACTCTTGTGAGTTTTGACTAGCGCATGCCAGTGATGTCACCTACTTAACACACGTATGATAAAAGACGGTCACACACTAAACGAACGAAGACTATTGTCACTAATTCACTACATGCTAAGTCACGCTCACGCACAGCCAGATGTGTCACGTTGTGGAGCGCGCGGAGATACGGTGGTCTTCCGAATTCCGCCAGCCAGGAGAGGCGGCGCCGCTACGCTACTCCGTTTACAGAGCTGTACGCGCCGTCTGATCATCAACCCGCGGCCGGCCGGCCGGCCCTCCTCCGATCGCGGCGTCGCTGCACCTGATCTACACCCCGAGATTCCAAACCGGCCGCTTGAACCAAACTCGATCGAAGAGACGAGGACTCGATCGAGAGCCGAGGACCTACCGGCTACCGCGCTGGCACTGGCAGTCTTCACTCTTCAGGATCCTGGCGATTCGCGCACGCGCGGCGATATCGAAGGCGCCCCATCCGGCCGCGCGCGCCCGGCAGACATTGTGCTCTGCCACCGGCCGGCCCCTCGCTAGACGCTGCTGCACTCTGCCTTGCAGCGGCGCAGCGCTGCCCTAGATCTGTAGCTAGCTCGATAAGATCATATTCCAAAACTACACTTCTCTCTCTACTGTAACGTTGCAGTGTTGATGGCATCTTTTTACTCTATCCATTGAGGATAGTGCGTGCGGGATGCATGGGGCCGTGCTCCGGTATGCCGCCTGTCTGCTGCTGACGAACTGAGATCCCTGCCTATGCGTCGGGACGGATCTGGGGCCTGGGGGATCACGGCCATGCCGGGCGGACGGGCAAAGCGCGGTCAGCGCGCGCCGCGCGGTGGATACGTCGTCGCCACCTCGATCCCCGTCTCTGTCTCCGCGCTCGCTGGGTGGGTGCTGGCTGCCTTGGATCCATGCAGCATCAGGGCTGCCATTGCTGCCTTGCTGCTCTTTCGGCCGGCCGCCGGAGTCATGTGGAACGTTCATGCACGTTCGCGGATCGATACAGCGTGCATGGCCGCGTGTGGGCAGGGCACTGCTAGGCAGCTAAGCTCCACACCAGGATCGATTTGGAGCTTTCTTCTTGTTGCATTGCATGCCTGCCAAAACCAGCCGGCCGGGCAGCGGCGGACAAGTGGTGGCACGTTCACGACTCGCGCGCTCCCGTTCTTGCGACATGCATGTGACACATTCACTGTTCGCCGCTCTATCGATCTCTTTAATTTTACCCATATCATATCATAACCCGGGCCGGGCGCTTCTATTCTACTATCAACGATGGCAATCAAGCTGGGACAACCCTGAACCCAGCGCACCCTGCGGGCCGGGAGCGGGATATATATGGTACATATACTACATTGTTAATTACTGGCAGTCAGCGCACGTAAAGTTGAGAGTGGATTGGATTGGTTTTACTCCTACTCGCGGCTACTTCTTGCCGGTGCAAAAATATCTTAGCTAGTCTAGCTACACCAGCCATGCTAGCTGTGTGCTGGGTTCCGGAATAGTATCTTCCAGACCGAGCATGCAAAGAGAAGATATCTCTATTATTTTTCTTACGCTATGTACCTACAACACGGACACGCACGTGTTGTGAAATGATCAAACAGGAAATAAGAAGGAAAAAATAGAAAATAGAATTAAAAAGAATGATACCCGATTGATTCACGTTATTCCTTTTTCATTAAAACCAAGAGATGGAAAGTAACACGTGGGTATGGGTATAAAACGAGATGAGAAATAAAGAGAGAAAATTGATGAAGCATTTTACATCTATAGTTTTTGGGCCTTTTTACCCTTTCAAACATTTTCCAAACTACGCAGTGGGACCAGCGTGAGGGGTATACCTATGTCTTTCTATGTAAAAAAGATTTTTAGAAAACTCACTCTTTTATAGCGTGTATAGACTCACGTCGCTATCCATATTTAATTTGTCATCCTCGTCGGAACACAGGAGAGTGAGCGGACGAGACTATCCTCAAGCTAACTAGATTCTCAGAATAATACGCATCTTGGAGCAAAAGGAAGCATCGTATACTCAAATTTTGGAGTATTTTGTGTGTGCTCTTGTTGGAGTTGGCAGGCCACCATGCATGTTTAGATCCTTAAGATAATTATTGTACGGCACCGATCACACACGGTATAGGATCTCGCTACGTACGTCTCCGTGCCGCCGGCCACTTGCATTCCGCAACAGTGCGGTGGCGGGGCAACGAGGCTCCATGGGAGAATTAGGTGCTATCAAGTAGCAACGTACTACGAAACTGAAGATGGTGGCTTTATTTATCCGATGGCCAATTGGCCATGCATCTAAAATTCAGATGCTGGCCTGGCGGCTGGCGCCCTGCAGAGATACAGCGCCAGAACCATACAAACGTAGTACATGCGTACGCGTACGTGATATGCAGGGATCACGTCGCAACCTTAGCTTTTGCATGCTGTTTATTGGACCTTTGCATTGCCTTTTGTCTGATTTCATTTCTATCCAAACCCTAGCGAGACGCCAAGACGGTAAAGAATTGAAACCTGTGAATACACACCCGCGCGCGCTATAGTTCTCTGTCCAGCAGGCTTGCCAGCAGCCAATATGCATGCAATGCAAGGTGATTTCAGGACACACCGATCGATCACTGGCAGGCATCCTTATTTGTTTTTTCATGTCGACGCAGCGGTACTGGGAACACAGTGAAAACCTTTAACCTAATTGCTGTTGATCAACAGGCGGCGGCCTCAAGCTATTGGCTACTGTATACGATACGGACGTCGTTTCCTGTGGCATGCATGTTTGGTCATGGTCGACATGTCCCGGTCCCGGCCTTAACAGAGACGGTAATCGCCGGCCGGCCGGCCGGATTGGTCTCTCCATGACCAAGGATCGTACTGTGTAAAGCATGAGCCACACACAAAGCATCCGGTTGCTGCATGCATGCACCTGCGTGGGTAATTGGGTCATATCAGGAAGACGCTAGAACCATACAACGTACAAATCGAGCACTATGCCCTGTGGCCCCGGTGCGTCGTCTGCCGGATGCCATGCCATGTTGGCATGTAATGCCCGCGGCGGCCTTTTTATATATTACATTTCAAATTTCACTCTATGTGGCATATACATATATATGTAATGCTCCGATACACAAATAATGTTTTACATGTCCATATACATAGCCCAGTGACACTTTGCAACGTCTATACCTCTCTTTCATGTCTCATCTCTGTGTAGTACTATATAATTAACGCCTCACTTCGCGTTTCTAGCTAGCTAGGGCTTCTGCAGGCTGCGCATCAGGGAGAAGAGAGGGCGCCGGATACACACTTGAAAGCAAGAGATGGCCGCATCAGCTGGAACTGGAAGCAAGCAGCTGCAGCTGCGTCGTCGTCGTCGCTGTGTGGCATCATGCCGTGTCACCTTCCTCGTGGTTCTCCTCCTTATTGGTATGTACTGTACTACGAGTATACGATCTATAAACACGCATATATGCTTCTATCTAGTTCTCTGATCCAATCTCCAGATCCCATTGGAAGATGGAGGCGATGCCGATTTGCTTTTGTCTGATCATAAGTATGTGTATTTCTAGCATACCTATCCTTACTATATGCACTTCAACAGTTGATGTCGTCGTAGCTGCTCGAGCATGCTCGCCGCCGACTGAAGCAGCGGTCCTTCATCAGACACAGCGGCGGCAGCAGGTGACATGCCCGCCCGCTGCATTTGCAAGTTTGCAAACCCATGCATATAGTAATAGTATTCATTATTATAATCTCTCTCTGATTTGGATCCGGCCATTGTTCCATGCCCCTCCGCCCATCTCCTCGATCTGAACACACGCATGCATGTTCTACTTAGGGCTTACTAAGGAGATCGGGTGAATCACCAACGACGACGATGACGACGACTGCTGGTGATGGTTGGCCGGCGGCGGCGTTGAACGAAAAGGAGCGGCGGCAGACGGCCGGCGCCGGGAGGAGGATGCTGATCGGTTCCAGGCCTCCGACGTGCACCTACAACGAGTGCCGGGGCTGCCGGCACAGGTGCAGCGTCCAGGAAGTCCCCATCGACGCCAGCGACCCCATCAACAGCGCTTACCATTATAAGTGCATCTGCCATATATAGGCCGAAAGATATCTACATTCTTGCATATCTAGCAATATGCACTGCGTACGTGGCTTATTAATACTTGTTTCGGAGATATGGCATATTCATATATGAACAACCGACCATCATGATCTTGAATAAGTGCGGCGGAGAAAACGCCACCGTACTAGTAGTTGTTACGGCTCTAGGTCGTGTGTGCATTTGCTCGAGAACGTGCTTAGTATAATAGTATCGGTTGAAAAAAAATCAATTCTCGGATTAGAGAGGATTAGAGAGAGATTGGAGGGGACTTAAATCCCCAATCTCACTATTACCAACGGACATAAAAAAACACGGTTAAAAGAAATCTGTTTTCAGATAACAGCGCATTGCTACTCCTAACTGCAAGCGCCTCATGACTTTTCCATGTTAACATTTATCGCTGATTTGCTGAACGTTTAGTCACTTAGGACATGTTTGATACTAAGTATTTTTGAAGTTTTGCAAGATACTTTGGTTTTAAAAACAGATGGGTGTCAGGATGAAATAAGAATTGTAGTTTTTAAAACTTAGGTATCGCTAAAACTAATGTATTTTTAGAGTTTTACTGTAGACTTTTTTCTCATGGTTTTGTGGGTCTCTCGTTTTAAAATAGATTTTAATATTGCAGTTTCTCAAAAATGCAATAGCCAATATTTTGTTAAATATTTTAAAAGCCTCCGTACACTTTCACCAGACACATTTGAATCTGAAAATTGCCGTTTAATGCTTGCATTCTTAGTAATGAGTGCGTTAGAAGTGTTTAGCCCGCCGGCACGGGCTTCTTGTCGCAGGCCACGACGGTCGCCGCCGCAGCCCAGCACACTGGCCTCGTGCAGGAGAGGCGGACCTGCGGTAGCAGAGGCAGCCGGCCGTCACCTAGCGCGGCACGAACGTGTGCATTATACAGTGGATTGGGTAAATGGATTATGTATACACTATAGTGGCATTGTTTAGAGAAAGATGCAGTTAGAATAGTAGATACACAATGCATTTACACATCCTGCTGCACATAGTCTTAGGACTGGACATTTTTATTAACCTGAGAAACCGACTCAACCGAACCGAATGGACCGTCGGTTATTCGGTTTTCGGGATTCGGTTTCAGTTCCAGAAATCGTTTAGTTCACCCAGAAACCCGAACTAAAAAAGGCCCACCACAAAGTGGCCCATCTGACTCCACGCCTCAATTCTCCGTTCCTCATCTCCTCCCCGCACCGTACGCCCGCACCCACCACGCCGCATCGTCGTCTCCTCCCCTTGCCCCGCGACGCCGCGCCGCCGCCTCCTCCCCTCGCGCCGAGACGCCGCGCCGCCGCGAACCAAAATTTTCGGTCTATTAGGGTTCGGTTCCTATAAATTTTTTAGAAACTTCGGTCCACAATTTCCGAGAACCGAAATTTGCACAACCCGAATAGACCGACCGAATTACCCTAATAGATCGAATGTCCAGCCCTACTGTGCATCGATCGACAGGTTGCGCAGTTGCCGAACTCACAAAAGACAATGGATCCTGGGCAAAGAAAATACTAGCCTCGCTGGGCTTGGTTAGGCATTTGGATCCAACTAAATAATCTCACTTTTGAGGGCCACCTAACCATGCGGAGCCAGGAACACCTCGCAGTTGAGGGAGAGCCGATTTGGCTCGCCGCCGACGGCAAAACCGCGTTTGCTCGAAAATAGTGCGCGTAAACTTCGCTTATTGCGTATTATTGTGCCTGACAAGCTTAGCAATTTGTAATGAAAACCAAACAGTGATACTAGCTTAGGGACCGCTCGTTTCGGCGTCTCGGCGCAGGCTCGTAGACGCGAACCGCTAAACGGGCCGGATTTGCACGCGTGGCCCGGTCGACCCGCACCCGGTCGAGACCCCCGTTCTTGACCTTCCAGTCCTGTACGCCCGTCGGTCTCCCCATCCGGCCGTCCCTCGCGCTCGTCGCTCTGGTTCGCCCCTCCCCCACCATGGCCGCCGCCCAGCCCAACCACCAGGAGCCGCCGCCTGCCTTCCCTTCCTCGGCGCTTCCTCCCCCTTAACCTGAAGCGCCCCAGCCCGTAAGCGGGACTAAAATGTGCTTTATTATCATTCCCAGGGATTTAATAACCACATTCTTACATCAGAGTAGTACAGATCCGCCCTAACGGGACAGACCAAACGGGGCGCAGCCCGAAACATACAACTGCAGCAGAACTTAAACGGTAGACCCAAACTTTCCCACTTCATACCGTTGGGATAGGCAGCAACCCTTACACGTACAAGCCCTTTTAAAAGCGACTTCGTCTTCTCTGAAAAACAACAACAAAGGGGGGTGAGTACGAAAACGTACTCCGCATGCCCACCTTCCTCCATAAGGAATTTGGGGTTAAAGCTATTATTATATGCAAGATATATCTGGAACTCAGGATAGTTTTGCCAGAAAATATGCAAGGCTCATTGATTCTCAGTTTTATTTTCCAGAAAGCACTTTTTCCAAAAGGGGTGCCACTGGACTTGCCGGTCCATCGTGGCTCATGGCACGCAAGCCAACATTTTTCTCCAAAGCTCCCGGGCCACGCCCGTAGCTTCCAAAACATCATTTTCACGCAACCAGACCCCAATTTTATAAATCACTACTGGTAGAAACCAAGCCGTAACTCGACGTCCATACTAGTGGACAACGGACTATCCGGATAGGTTTATACTCTGGCCAGAGGTGCACACTTTACCCACAAGTTTGGTCCAGGCACTCATAGCCAGTGAGGCCCTTTCCGCTCAAGGCTCTACCCCCGCAAGTATTTTCCCGACCTCAACCAAAAGAAACGTGGGACCCTGTCGCATCAGTGCCAGCAGACACGCGACGCCGCTTCAGTGCCAGCAGACACACGGCTTCCACCATTCCCAGTCTCTTGGTGCTCCCAGCCTACGGGTATCGGCTGGTTATTCCTTAAGGGTTCCGGCCAAGTGTTGCCGCACACAACATCGAGTGGTTGCACGATAAAGAGTTAGGCAAGATGAGACTCCAAATCGGTCCTTAGAAGAGCGGAGCTTCCTCAAACACCGCTCGGTCCTCTCCACGAGGTCGGGCCCCAGTGTAACCGTGAGGACGGTACCCGGGCTCTCCACCCTTCTGATCACATGGCATGGACGATCGAAATCGGCCGCCTGGGTCTTTCCCCATGTTTTCGCAAACGCACGCCAACCCATTTCCATCCCAGATTCCAACAAGATTATTGTATATAGTATTGAGTGAGCGATTCACCTGTGCGCGCTACGTCTAAATGGTTCGGGTGGCTATCCTACCAAGTTTTCCTTAGCGAGCAAAACATGCAGGTTTTATCATTAATCAAGGCAATGGGTTATTTATCAAAAACTGGGTAATTTATGCATCAAGTGATATTTCAGTGGACTTGCCGTTCACTCCGTTGGGTTTAACGGGACAACGATGGTTCAGGACGAGGGTTCATCATCCTCCGGATACGTTGGCATTCTAACTCCCACTGATGGGCGTGATGGCGTTCCATCCACCTAGCGTGCTCGTCGAGAATCTGCTGCATGCGCCGGTTGCTTTCTTCGAGTGTTTCGAACATCCTTGCCATGAAAGGCGTTCCGACCAGAATCTCCGGTATAACCTAAGCGCAACAACAGAGAACAAACAAACAAGGCATATTATGAGCTCAACAAGGGTCGGGTTTGTGTTGAGAGAAGGATCTGAAGATTTCCCAGAAGGTCGTACCAGTGGTTTTGGAATCCACAGGCTAAGTTGCTCCATGGTTCGGCGCTGCATCGTGGGACGTCGTGCCGAAGCCTGTTCATAGGGCCAGGCTCGAAAGGAGTCGGGGGAGGGGCGCCACGGTAATGGATTGGGTTGGTTGAGACGAGAGCGGTGACGCTGAGGAGGTGACGGACTAATGGTGGAGCGGGTCATTTTACATGGTACAAGGTGAAGAAAATGGATGGGAGTTGGTGTAGGTGGATAGGGTATGATTTTAGATGAATTTAGAGACCAAAATCACCGGATTCGGAGCTGAAACGGAGTAGATATGAGGTATTTAGTGTAGGGTAGATATAGACTTTTTGGATGGTTGGAGGGGTAGAAACGGACTTTTCTTGGTTTTTATCCCGCTGGAAAAGAAGCCTGGGCCGGGGTTGGTATTCGGCCTGCTTGGCCTTTCAGCCCACGCACGGAGAGGCGCGCGCTCGCGGCCTGTCGGCCCACGGCGCGGGGTGGCGCGGCCCGGCTCGGGCGCCAACGGCCCGACTCACGCCGTTGGCGTGGGGCCCACGTGGCGGTCACTGGAGGGGGAGACGGCGTCAGGCGCCGGAACGGGAGGGCTCGGGGTGGACCGGGTCAGGCGGTCCGATGGCGGCGCCGGCGGTTTTCATCGCCGGCGCCGGTTCTGGTGACGAGGACTCCGGTGCGAGCACCAGGGTGAGGAGGCGAAGTGGATAGGGGTATCGTGGAGGTGGGAGGTGCAACGGGCGGCTCCGGCGGCGTGCTGCCAGAGGACTGGCGAGGTGGGAGGCCGTGGCGCGGCGGCGCTCTAGGGTTTCAGAGCGGCTCCGGCCAGAGGAAGGTGGTGGAGCGGTGGAGGACTAAGGGGTGGTGCTCGGGGCAAGGTTAATCGAGATGATGTGGCTCGGATGGGGGCGGATTTGTAACGCGGCGGCGGAGATGGCACACGGCGGTGTCTTCCCGGTGGTTTATCCCACCGCGAGAGCACCGGCGAGGGGAGTGTGTGTGTGTGGGTGTGTGTTCTGCAGTGAGTGCGCGTTTGGTGTGCGCGCGTGCGAGTGAGGCCGGGGAGGCTTGTCGGCCTCTTATAGGCGCGGCGAGGGCGGCTGGCGCGGCGCGGCTCGGTCCAGCCGAGTCCACGCGCGGCGTGCGCGGCGGTGCGGGCAGGGGTAGGCGGCAGTGAGGTGGAGCCGCGGCGGGACCCGGCGGAGCGGAGGCGGCACGGTAGCGGGGCCGGGACGGAGCGGGGGCGGCACGACGACGACGCGCGCGGCGCGGCGCGGCGTGAGGGGAGGGGGAGGAGGACGACAGGCGAGCGAGGCCCGCTGGCAGAGGGGGAGGGGCGCTGGGCCGGCTTGGCTTGGGCCGAGGGGAGGGCAGCGAAGCAGGCCGGCTCGGGCCAGAAGCAGAAAGAGAGAGAGGGCGCATGTGGGCTGCGGCCCGAGAGAGGGGAAGGGTTTACTCTTTTTCTGATTTTGATTTTGGGATTGGGATTTGAATATTTGGAGAAGAATTTGAGAGGGATTTCGATGGAGAAACTGCTGGAGATTTGCGGAATATTTGAGGAGATGGATTTGGAATTTTTGTTGAGCTCATAACATACACTCACACAATAATGTTTTCAAAATCCGATTTTGAATTAGTGAGGGATTTAGAGAAAATTCCCGGGGTCTAAATTTTGGGGTGTTACATAACCCCCCTAGCATCCTCTTCCAGATCCACGCGAAGAAGTTGGCTGCCCTGCCGGCGCCCGCCCTGCGACGGCCGCCGCCCATCTCGTGCTCCGTGACGCGCAGCTGGACTTGTTGTCCTCCTTCATTCCACCTTAACCCATCATAGCGTGCCCTAGCCAATCCCTGGGAGAAAGCGTCTGCGCCCCCAGGCAACATGCCTTGACTGACCACTTGGAACCCAGCCATCTCCACATCGTCGCGTAGCCGTCTCGACCTCTGCATCGCCTTCCATCTCTGTTGAGACGCGCAGCAGGCTTCCCTTGTCGTGTGCATAATGCGAAGCTGACGGGCGTGGAGGTAAGGTCCAAATTTGGAAGGACGTCATCTAATTGCAGTCAGATCAACAACCTCTTTGCATTTTCCTTCGATATTCACATTAGATTTGTAATAAAAAATATTAATCGCCATCCATCAGTAGTTCTCTTGTATTGTATCTTCCTAAAGTACTGAATCCAAATGTAGCTTTGCGAAGTTAATGGGATTAGGATTAAAAGATCTGTAAAGAATCTATCAATGCCATAAATATGAACGAACACTAGTGTCCACTTCTTTTTTCTACCACGGTAGTTGTTGTTGTTATGTTAAATACTCGAAATATTAGGACCGAGGGAACAACTAAATTTAATACCATTAGTAATGATGGTTTCAAGAACAAATTGATTTTTTGGAGTTAAGTTGACTGGAAACTAGAAAATGTTTCAATTCTTTCTTTTGGCATATGTAGCATGAACCAAAACCTCGGTATATACACGATGAACTACTTATTTTTTCTTGGAAAAGACAGATTGCTTGCTAAAAGAGGAAAGGAACAGTATCAACCACATGTAGGTACTTCACCTTATTCAAATATATTTCCACACATGTCAGTAAAGCTGCCATAAGATAGTTACCTGAGCCTCTTATAGAAAAAGCTCTAGACTTCTGTGTGTTTCTCACCTAACAAACTTGGATTCGAGGCTCACTATTTACGTTAGCTGAAGCAGTCGTTAATGATCTAAAATACATCCCTGATGGCCTTTGTAAAATATCTTAGATGCTGATGCACATCTTAATCTTATTGAAGTGATCTTAGTATCCAATTAACTATTTCTTATATTGCTAACATTGCAACTTAAAACGGGAACAAGTTTGCATTTTTGTATTCTCACATGTCTGCTTTATTCTATTTGATCTGTTCAGTATACTTGATGGGCAGCCAAAATTGATGGGACTGAAAGAAATTCTTCAGGTGCTGTAACATTATTTATTGATTATTATTATTATTTGCAAAGAAGCATGCTTGTTGATTTTACAAGTTGCATGCTACTTATATGCGCTCCACTCCTATGTACAACTGCCTGTGATTATTGGCATAATAACATTCCCTCTATGAACGTCAGATCGAACTGTCCACTTTAAACTCTGATGCTGCTTCAGGCGTTCCTTGACTACCGATGTTCTGTAATTGAGCGGCGTGCAAAATTTAAGCTTTGCACCTGATTGTTGTTGTCGCACAGCATAACGATTATTTCTTCTTCTATTAGGTAACAATGTTTCGCTGTTGTATCTTCCATTGCTCTCGGTGTGCATACCAATCATGCAAAACTTCAATTGTTCCCTCAGCTTTCAAATTGGCAATCTGTTTATTATCAACATCACTGCCTTGTGTTCCTTTGTCATAAGATGCTCTAATTTGTAGGATGGACTCATGGATAGCAATGTTTCACTCTGACGATGACGAAGTTGTTGATGGCTTACAATATATTGGTCTGCTTTTCAATCTATGGTGGTACTACTGCCATGTTTGCCTTCCTCCTCCACGTCTTCCACGTCACCAACATCTATACTCAGGGAATGCATGGGTTCATCACATTCTAGCACATAAAAAGCATTGCTATGATATCTTTCGCATGTGAAGGGATCAGTTCCTCAGGCTCCATCATGTACTTGTTCATCGATATGGCTTACGTAGCACGAACAACATTAGTTCAGAGAAGTGTCTAGCAATATTTCTTTATATTGTCTCGGGCCCTCACTCGAACCGGTCGGCTGCAATTATTTTTTGTCATTCTAGATCAACTATCAGCCTCAAATTTCGCCATGCACTCTGAAAGGTATACAATCTTGGTGTAGACATCATCAAACCTATAGATCCGACTTTTGCACAGCCACGTCCAAAGGTTTCAAGTGGTGCATTTTTTCCTTGGTTTGAGAATTGCATTGGTGCCCTCGACGGTACTCATATTCGACTACAAGTTAGTGGTGAGAGGAACATGAATTTTATTGGACACCACATAGTTCCAATATTTAATGTGCTGGCTGTAGTTGATTTGGATTGTCGATTCATATTTGTGTGCTCTGGACGTCCTGGATCTATGCATGACTATACTGTGTTGAAGCAGGCATTAGTGCACTATCGTGATCATTTTCCACATCCTCCCCAAAGTTATTTGAATTTATTACATTCTCTGCATACTATTTCCATGTGCCTTTCTTTTACTGATGTGCTTGTACTGTATATTTCATTTGTAGATAAATTCTACCTTGTGGATTCAGCATATGGAAATATTTCTGGTTTTCTAGCGCCATATAGGAATACCCGGTATCATCTCTAGCACTTCCAGTATGGGCACAAGCCGGAAACAATGGAGGAGTTGTTTAACTACAGGCATGCACAATTTCGTTGCACCGTTGAAAGGGCTTTTGGGCAGCTCAAGAACAAATTCAAGATACTTAAGTCTATTCCTAATTATGGCTTACGCAAAGCCAATCTCATCGTTGTTGCTTGCATGGTCCTACATGATTTCATTAAAGATAATGGTGGTGACAGTGGAGGTGATTGGATAGAAACGTCAATCCGCGCTGGCAACAATGAGGATGGTATTGCACAAGACCTTTCGGATTTGATGGAGGATGCTGGTATTGATGCAGACTAAGGAAACATGGATCAATTGCGAGATATAATTGCTGCAGGCATGACAGCCTCAGCAAACTTGTTACACAATTAGTTGATTGTAAAGAACATAATTTTGTATTAGTGAGTACAAATTAGATGCCATATGTTGACTGCTATTAAAGAACATAATTTTGTAAAGAGTCAATTACCTACAGACTATTAAAAGGTAGTTGGAAGGTCCTGGGGTGCTTAAGGTAGTTGATCCGGCCTTCTGATATGAAGGTGGCTAGGGCTAGTGTGTTGCGTTCTTTGTAGTACTGTTGACCTGATGTAGCTTGCTTTCTTATGTAATTGATGAGCTGTGCATGTGGTTTTAAGTATAGTATTCTAAGTAACAAAATAGTCTTTGTTTTGCTGATGGCTATTGATTTAAAGAGAAACAAGGGATATTTTGGATAGGCAAACCCAGTAACCATGCAAATCTATGTTGATTTCAACTATTTGTTATGGTGATGTTGCCTAATATATAAAAATTATCCCATCAGGTATCAACACAGGCCTGTGTTTTCTCGTCTAACGCCAAGGAACGTGAATTGGTGTGTGATTGTTTGGTCATTATTTCAGAATGTCTGGGTTCTTGTAGGAATTTCAAGTTACCAGGCTTTTCAGAATTTAAGTGACTGATCTGCATCATCAATATTTTGAGGCACGTTTTGAGACACTTCAGGTTACCAGGCTTTTCAGGATTTAAGTGACCGACCAAGCATCATCGATCTTCCTTCACTTCTTCAAAAGCACATTTTGAGGCACCGAGCTGCATCCATGGAGGCCAAGCAATTAACTAGTTTATGCAATCATACTCTATCTTGAAATTCTTGAAATATGCAATCATACACCAGTAAATATAATACAATAGACATGACATAAATTGGCAAAGTCTTGAAATTGTTTAAAGCTTAAAAAGAACACGAACATCACATAAGCGACAATGTTCGAAAAGTAAGATAAAATGACAGCCAAATGAAGAACTGCAAGCATAGGGACAGCACAATATGTGGCAGAAAGTGGACATAGCTACAGACATGGTGGGTGCCCTGTCATACTGAGGTAAGCCTTCTTTATCCATTGGATTTTTGATTCAATATCAGGCAATGGACGGTAAGCCCCCGACGAGGAGCTTCCAAGAGCACATCAGAGGCCATGAAGTACTCATCAGACTTGGGGTCCACCCCTGCATCTAGCAGCTCCCTCATTAATGTCTCGTACTCGACGTCATCGTCAGCCTTCTTGCAAGCATTGTCTGTTTCCTTTTGTTTCTTCGGTGCAGGTACATCGTTCATGAATTTTTTTAATCCTTCCCAAAAATCTGCACCAGAGATCGGAGGATTGCTCGAACGCCTTTTCCCATAGCATGCACTTGTCATGGAAGTTGTACGCTTAGCTTGGGGAGGAGGAGGCTGCTGGTCATCATCGGAGTCATCTGAGGTGTCGTTGTCCAAGTGTTGTGTCGGGACCCCAGCTCGCCCTCCCTCATGGCCACGCTCTTTGTGAGGACCGACATTGACCGGTTCTATGTTGGAAAATATATAATCAAGTTTGTCCTTATGTTCAAGTCGGCGGCGTCGTTTGAAAAACTTTGCCTTGTTGTTTTCCTGCACAAAATTGAGAGCAGGGAAATCGTTTAGTAAAGTAATGGAGTGAAGTGATATTTGGAAGCACTCAATGCAATGCACATGCAATCAATGATTAGACCAATAATATGGATTTTGTTTCCAAAAGTATTACGTCTAACCTGAATTTATATATCTATTATGAGTTTATTAGTAGCTTGATGAATAATCAGCATAATCAGCACAATGTTCGAAAACTCTAGAAAATCAATAGTGTTTGGCTGTCTCAACGTTGAATAAAAAATCTGGAGGGAAAGTCTTGGGACTTTAATAAATGGAATTATTTTTTCATTGATCAATCTATCTTTTTTTACTGCAGAATGCTTTATTTGTGCCAGAGTCATTAGAAATTGACATTGTTGATAATGTAAACACTGCCTTAAGTGCTACTGGCTACGATAATCAGACTACCAGAGAAGTTCTGATCCAGTCGAAAGACAATGTTGTTCTTGTCAAATTGAAGCAGCAGAAAACAAAATGCAAGCTTACCGCGATTCGAGCATCCCACCAGTGTTTTGGCATGTTTATGGTACCATCGGGATGAAACGTAACACCACTCCATTTCAAGAGGCTCTTCCAGCAGGACCACTTCTTCAATTCATCCCACTTATGTTTGCAGGTCTCCCAGTTCCAGTCAGCCTCAGTGTAGTCTTTCATACGCTGCACAACATTATCCTTACCGGATGATTCAAGGTTTTGTGCGGTCTATTGCCCGCATGACACTCATCAACCAATGCATCAATGAAGAACTGAAGGACATCTGGGGTCCAGGTATCTCGCGTCATGCCAAACCGCAACTACAAATTCAAATAGGTAACATTTCAGATAAAGAAAACAATGATATATTTGGGAAGAGAGCACATGTAAGACAGCATACCGAATGAACAACAGCGGAACGAGGTTGGGACAACGGCGTGAGCCTGGGCGAGGAAGCTTGGCAAACAGATTGATATGGGGTCGATGACTTGGGAGTATGAGAGCAGTGCTTCAAGAGAGCAGAGGTCGGAGATGTGCCACCACTGCAACTTGCTGAGCTAGAAGATGTGCCGCCTGACCTCTTGTGGCCAGAACGGCGGCTCCCGCATGGAGCCAGAGCTTGAGCTTGGCACTCAGCGGTGTTAAAAGTGCTAGTCGAAGCCACATGCGAATACAAAGGAAAGCAAGTAAGATTGAAAATTAAATGATTAAAAGGAAATGATTTCCACATCGTTTGCCACCTGTTAAAAACTGAACATGCAGAGATGGCATTGAGCAAAGCATCTGAGTACTAAGGGTACTACCATTAAACCAAGGATTTGAGTACTAAGGATGCTGCCATTAAGCCAAGCATTTGAGCAGTCACAGCTTACAATGAAACCAGAAGACTTTCAAGCGACAAGCTATTATCATGTTCGTATAGTCTATAGACAAATGGTACTAGCGAATGTAAAGCCAACATATGGAACGTAAACAGCATGTACTTATGAAATTTGTTTTAATGGTAGCCAGTGTAGCTTAAATAATTGGTTATTCTCAAACAATTTTTTTTCCAATGACTACCAGGAAACCATCACCGAAGGTAAACTACATTTTTCAAACGGAATCAGCTAACATTTTTTGGAAGTACTATGATGCCCGCATGCGGAGCAGACAAAGATCGGTTAGTACATAGCATTTCATCTATGCATCAGGGCATACATGTGGAAGGACAAAATTCATGAGGCGTCGCTACAGCTTCATGGTCTGACAATGACGACAATAAAGTAGATAATATTGCAATCAAAATAGATCTTTGTGTTCGGAGTGGCACCTGGAAGAAACGAGATGAGAGATGACGGGGGACAGAAGTAGCCGCTGCGCCAAGCTTGATGTGTCTTTGGAGCGGTACCGAGGGTGAGAGGGAGGCAGGGAAGGGGGAATTGAAGGCCGGTGGTGCCGTTTGGTGGAAACAGCAGATCGACGACGCTTCTTGGTGTAGACGGTAAGGCAACGGCCAGAGCTTTGACAGGATGCTTGGGCCCATGCGCTTCTTCACGTGGATCTGGGGCCGGGGATGCAAGCGGATCGGGGACAGGGGCCGGAGAAACGAGCGGATCGGGGATGGCTAGGGACGAGGAAGCGCCGAGGAAGGGAAGGCAGGCGGCGGCCATGGTAGGGGAGGGGCAAACCAGAGCGACAAGCGCGAGGGACGACCAGACGGGGCGACGAGCGCGAGGGACAGCCGGACGGGGAGACCGACGGGCGTACGGGACTGGAAGGTCAAGAACAGGGGTCTCGACCGGGTGCGGGTCGACCGGGCCACGCGTGCAAATCCGGCCCATTTAGCGGTTCACGTCTACGAGCCCACGCCAGAGACGCTGAAACGAGCGGTCCTTTAGTAAAACAACCAAACGTGTTGTAGCTGCAAGGCGGGTGTGGATGGAATTAGCAAGCTTGCTCAGCTGAGCTATCACCCAGCACGACGAGACTACCAAACGCACTCAAATTCGCTTGAGCCGAAGACCACAGCTGGCTTGTATGGCATCGTCTTGCACATCCGCTACAGGATGAACGACACAGCTAGCGCGTCGACTGATGGGAAAAAAAAAGATTTTAGTCACTAACATAGAGTAAAACTGTATATAATAGCATTAGCTTTATGGAAACTTTTTTTAACTTCGTAATGTCAGTGTCCTATACTCATAAAAGTATTCCAAATATTTTCACTTAGATGTACAATAGTCTAGCTTATGGCAAAACTGATGCATTGAGAGAGATATTTGAAGTAGACTAGAAGAGATTGAGAGAAATTTCATCTATGATTTAAACACATTCTAATGTCCTCGAACCACTGCAATTCAAAAGTAAACTAGCTGTGACCAAAGATTACCACGGTCATGCCCACCCCCCATGGCACAAAACAACGAGGCGCCAACTCACCAGCAAGTTGAAGTCGGCCAGCCAGGGCCCAGGGTGCGGCGTGACAGGCGTTCCACAACTCACCCCCGTCTCCGACAGCCCGGCCCCACCCACCGCGTGCCGAACACCGGGCCCCACCCGTCAGCCACGCACACCACATAGCGGTCGTCCACCGCCGTGCGCCCCACTAGTCTCCCATCTTTCTCCCACTCGTCTCGCTCCTGTCCTCTCACAGTCTCACCACCCCACCAGGCCACCACACCCCGCCGCCGCCGGCCCCCGAGTGGAGGCGCCCCCGTGCCGCGCCGACCCAACCCAGCCTGACCTGACCTGCGCGTTGGGTCAAAACCCACCGCGCCGCGCGAGCGCCAGCCACCCCAAAACCCGCTACAAATCTCGCGCATTCCCAAAAGCCGCTCGTGACGCCGACGACGCCGCGGCGGTAGCTGGAGTACTAGCTACCTCCTAGCTGAGCCTCGGGCGGGAGGAGGAGGAGGTGAGTCGGCCGTCGATGGGGGACGAGTCGGAGGGGGAGGCGGAGGAGTACCTCTTTAAGGTGGTGATCATCGGTGACAGCGCGGTGGGCAAGAGCAACCTGCTGTCGCGGTACGCGCGCAACGAGTTCAACCTCCACTCAAAGGCCACCATCGGGGTGGAGTTCCAGACGCAGAGCGTGGACATCGACGGCAAGGAGGTCAAGGCCCAGATCTGGGACACCGCGGGCCAGGAGCGCTTCCGCGCCGTCACCTCCGCATACTACCGCGGCGCCTTCGGCGCGCTCCTCGTCTACGACATCTCCCGCCGATCCACCTTCGACAACGTCGGCCGGTGGCTGCAGGAGCTCAACAGTACGTGCTTGTTACTTTGCTCGGCCGCTAGCTTGCTCGATACAGTACCGCTTGCGCAATGCGTTTGGTCGATCGATACGGTATTAGGATCTTGTAGATCTGGGGTGGGTTTGGCGTCCGGAAAGGGACGTGCATTTTTTTTTAAGTGCGGGGTGGTCGCAGAATCCAGTGAGAAATTTGGGATAAAGGAACCGTCCCTTTTGTTTGATGTAGCTTGTAGCTAGATGCCTTGCTTGTGATTGCGTCAGATGTTCTTCAGACGGCGTGAAAGAGAGCACATCAAGTGCAAGGCCGGATGGATTGAACGACCTGGGCTGAATCTGGATCTGGAACCTGGTGTCTGGCTTCTTGAGGAATGTTTCAGGAATATAAGTGTTGGACCACTTCGATCAGAGTTATTGTGCAAGCTACTGGAGTTGAATTTGGGAAAGCAGTACACTAAGTTTTGTGGCAAGCTATTTCCGGTTACTGATTTGTGAAGCTGGGAGCAGTTCTGATTATAGTACTCCTTGTCATGCTGCAATTCTGTGATGAGTGAGCACAATGCTTAGTTGCTCACGTTATTCTGGTTCTTCACCACTAATATGCTGGAATTACTATACGGCACCAACGTTGCAACCAGTAGCAACACACACTTTTGTTGTGAGGTTGTGTTTTTAGAGGCAGGTGCTCACTAGTTGCCTAGTTGGACTAGGAGGTGGGATTAGGGTGGCTTGGGCTGCAGGTGGTGCTATAATTGGTGAAGACTGAAGAGTGGGGTGTGGGGCTTAGTTAGAGGGATGTGCACCAGGGGCTGGTGGGTTGAGTGACTTGAGTTGACGGTGGGACTGAGAAATCAAAGGATCAGTATGGCGGCAGTGGGAGGTGTTGGAAGTGCGCTCACCTTGCTGCTGCTGAGAGTATGTAGAAGGAAGAAAGTAACTAGGAAGAAGGCAGTAAAAGGAAAGAGGTATGGTGAAACACGGTTTCTGGGTTTCCTTGGTGGTCTTCATTCACTGCTAGGTCCCCTAACAAACTTGCTATTGCTGCAAGCTTGCAACTGCATGGGTGCTATTTCTGTCACTGAGATGAATGATGGCAATATACCAAAACTATGTCACTGTAAACTTGTAGGGGGTTCACCTTTCCACTCCCTTTGGAGACAGCTTTGAGCCTGTAAAATAATTTTGGTGAGCAAATGCGCTGCCTAGGTTCATTTCTTTTGTGCGCAGAATAATTTCAGCGCAGAACCAGGGCATCCATGATACTTGATATGCATTTTTAATTGATAATGAAAAAACCATAGCATTTCCAGAAACATCAATATTTGGCATGTACCTTATGTAGCACAGTATCAACATGCATCATGCATACTGAATCATAGATGCTGTTAGTACCGTTTCAGAACACTTTGTTTTGTTCTCTAAAGCAAATAGCTCTTTTGTGCTACTTTTGGCATGCGAAAGTATCAGATTACATGGATGGGGACTATTGGCTAGGATTGCGCTCAGTACCGTTCCCGCTACTAATGGCATCCTTGTTTTTTTTATTCAATCACACCAACTGAAATGGTTTGATGATGCTTGATTGAGATTGTAATGGTAGTCCATTTATTCTGAAGCCATGAACCCTAGTATCATATATATACCCTGTGACACCTTTGCCTTAATGTATGCTGTACATCACTCCATCATATATAACTATGCATGATTCTGTTCTTCTCGATGCTACCTCTTCGCTGCTTGGAATCTTGAATACCAATGCCACATTCACAACAATTCATATCTTCCACTTGTGTACTGCTGCCTTGTCACATATAAAGATCTGTATATAACACATTTTATTTTCCACTCCCCCTAAGTAATTAACCCATTTTTGCAATCTAATGCAGCACATTCGGACACAACCGTAGCCAAGATGTTGGTAGGCAACAAATGCGATTTGGATAATATCCGTGAGGTGCCGGTCGAGGAAGGCAAGGCGCTTGCCGAAGCCGAAGGCCTGTTCTTCATGGAGACCTCGGCTCTGGACGCCACCAACGTGAAGACGGCTTTCGAGATCGTCATCAAGGAGATCTACAGCAACGTGAGCCGGAAGATCTTGAACTCAGACTCCTACAAAGCCGAGCTATCCCTCAACAGGGTAAGCATCGACGGCGACTCGAAAGATGGCCAGAAGCAGACGAGCCGGTTCGGGTGTTGTTAGGGGGACCGTAGTACATTATTGGATTGGATTTTAACGAGATATATGATTTTTTTTTTTTTGTCTTCTCTTCGCTCCTCGCTGTTGCTTGCAAACTGTAATCCAAAGCTTAACTTTTGGTTTGTTGCTACACTACACCTGAGTCACGGACTGCAAAGGAGAGAATAGTTATTGTTACTGGAGTGCCAAACTGCCAACTGCAATTTTTTTTAGAGTTAAAGGGCCTCACCCCGGCTTTTGCATTAACCAAGACCCAGCATCATCCGAGTTTACAGCGCAGAAACATCACCATACGTTCCAACAAGCCCTATTACAACCTTTACATCAAACTAGAACAAAACGACGGCTAAACATAAAACACAGGCAGCATCAGCTTTTCTTCTCTCCAGAACTCTTCCTGGGACAGCATTAGATTGAAGAACCAAAACTGAGACGAACTCTCGAGTGTGTCACACTCGAGAGTGGCATCCCATTTCGGCATTTCTATCATGCGAACTGAGACGAGTGAACTTTTAGCCGCCGCGCACGGCAGCACGCCCACGCCGCCGCGGCCGAAGTTTTCTGTCCCTGGTGCCCGCGCCGGCGTGTGCGGTGTGTGTGCTCGTGCCCCGGCTTTCGGCTGCAGGATTATGCCTTGTGCGTGCCACGGCCCGCTGGCGGCCCTGTCTGCGTGAGCGGTGGGCCGCAGGCTGCAGCCCAGAAGTCAGGACAGCAAGTAGACGGGCATGGGTTGTTGCCACTTGGCAGCAGTACAGTAGGCTGAGCCGCCAGGGAGCACAGCGCACGTCTGCTGTCGCCGGAGCGCCGGACAATGGAACTCTGCAAGTCCATCCGCATTTGCATCGACGTGGTCCTCGTCGTGCACACCTCACGTCGCCGTGGAAATGCACGCAAAATCCAGCGCACGCCTGTCCGGCAGATGCCAACTACCATCACACGGTGCATGGAAAACGTAGAACGCGCAACTGGTAGTGCCCAGCACGTAGCCACGTACTGGTACTATCGCCGAAGAGCCAGGCAGCCAGCCAACCAACGAACCGTCCGTGGTTGACTTCGTGACGGCACACGACAAATTCGTGCCCCCGTCCCTTCCCATCGCATTCACAGACACAGCCGGTACGCGCGACGAGTGCAGCCAAAGGCAGTCCGTCGCCAGCGTTCCAAAGGCCGCACCTGCACGCACTTCTCTTGCCGCCATCGATCGACCCATGGTACGTACTACGTGTCTACGTGTGCATCCTGCAGGACCAGCCCAGCACATGCCATTGCTGACGCAGAGGTTCCACGTTTTTCCTCTCCCTGTGTAACTGTGTTGGTGGTGCTGCGACGCCGACGCGTGTGCAGGGTCCGGTGGTGTTGCGGATGGGTCCCTGCGGCGGCGCGCGGGACGTGGACACCCGCGGCGTGGACCGCGTGGTGAAGGTGGTCGTCCGGCACGGCGACGCCGTCGACGCCGTGTCCGTCCTGTACCAGCGCGGCGGCCGCCAGGAGTGGACCGACCTGTGGGGCGGCCCCGGCGGCGAGCTCTCCGAGGTACGTGCGCTGCATCGTTAGTACGTGGCCGTACGTCGTCTGTAATTCTGTACGGCGATCGATCGAGTGGCGTGCCTTCCAGCTGATCTGACGACGCCTCTCGTGCTCGCTCGCCTCCCGTGTTCGGCGGTGTAATTTCCCCCACACGGCGTACGTGCAGATCTGGCTGCGCCCGGACGAGCACTTCACCGGCGTGGAAGGCCACTGCGGCCCCTTCGAGGGCAACGTGGTGGTGCGGTCGCTCACGTTCGTCAGCAACCTCCGCGCCTACGGGCCGTACGGGCGGCCGGAGGGCGTCCCGTTCGCGCTCCCCGCGGCCGGCGGCGCCAAGATCGTCGCCTTCCACGCGCGCTCCGGCCGCCACCTCGACGCCATCGGCACCTACGTCGTCGTCAAGGTAGAGTAGAACGACGACACCACAGACAGAGCAGACATCAGAGCAGATACAAAAAACGCATCGCATTGGCTCCGACGGGGGTGACTCGTGTGCAAAGATTGCAATTCACCCGACCCACGTGTATCCCAGCAAAATTTAAATCGCCATTACATCGAATTATTGATGGAACACATTTCCACCGCCTCCATGACTACCACGCGGTCTCTGCCATCCGGCGGTGCAAGGCTGCAAGGATACGACGAACCCCGGCCCACTGGTCGCACGAGGTCACGACAAACCTTGGAGGAGCGCCGGCGCGCCGCCGTGCCGCGCCGGTCAAGTCAAGACCACCAGGTCACCACATGCGCCGCACCAAGCCGCCCTGGACCGTGGTCCGGCCCTCGGGCGCACTAAAACCTAATCGCGAGCCGTGGTGGTGTTGCGTGTCAGCGTGCGCCACTATTGTCACGTTCGGCACGCGTACACGGCAACGGCGTGCATGAGACCAGGCTAGTTTCGCCCAGCCGCATAGGCCTGGGCAGCTGGGCTGCCTTCCGGCAGCACACACTTTCTCGGCGAGTCTGGACTGCTGGAGTAGAGTTAGAGTATGCCCAAGAAAAATGGTGGCCCAACAGCGATGGCCGTATAAGGTGCTAGTGCTAGGAGCTGACTTTAAGCTGCAACTGTCGCTGCTAAATATATCTCTGAAACTCTAATCGGTACTAATCACGAAACTATTGGACGTGTGCGCGCATGAGCTGACCGCGCTGCATTGGCAGGGAATGGGTGGCCCTGCCAATTGTATGCGCGCGCCCACTGCAACATGGCATGGGCCTTCTCGGCTTCTCCAGCAGACAAGCCTAACGGTGGCCGGCCTGCCACTAGCTTCAGTGTGCCTGGTCCACTGCCTCACTTCAGGGACCGGTTGATTTCGCTTCGTTGCAATGGGAAAAAAGGGTAACCGTCGTCGAATCCTGTTACTGGACATGAACATTGCGTCTGGCGAACGACATTGATCACTGAGCACGAAAATCTCAGTGCAGTTCTAATTTCTAAAAGCACGATCAGTTCTCATGCGATGCTGTAGCAAAACCGCAGCACGTACAAAAACGATCTGTGCTTTTTGTTCCACGGCCAGAGAAGTGGGTGCTGAGACGTGAGAATCATGCATGGGCTACATTAGAAGTTCAGTCATTTCAGAGGATGTTACGAGCTCAGACGTTTGCCAGATAGGAGCCACAATTATTTCTGAACCTTCACCGAGCAGCCTGCCATTTCTGCCTCTTGGCTTGGGACCAAAAACGAGCCCACATTTGGTCACCTCTGCTCCCACATTAGAGTCTACTAGTAGACCACAGATCGCAATGGCGACAACCAAAATAAGGCGCCATTATTAACAAAGGGAAGCTAAGGAGATGGAGGTGGCAATAAAACTATCAGGTTCAGACAGAGGTGTGGCGGGGACACTCCAAGTTAGGATGACAGCTCCCTGCAGGCTCAGGCAATGATCAAGCCATGGCTCCTGAAAGCTGAGCCCCCATATATAATAGCACCGGATCGAGATCATCTCATCATCACACACTGAATAACGAGCTCCTCGGGCCCCCTCGTCGTCCATCCATGGCGTGTGTCCCGGCGCACCTGACGTGAACGCCGGCCGCGGAATCAGCTCCGCCATAACGGCAGCCGCTCCGCCTCCTTGGATGGCACACATGCATCTCCCTACTAGCTCGATCCCGACCCGGCGGCGGCCGGCCCCCATGGACAACGAGAGCTAGCTTGCACGGGGGTCGGGGTGGGTGACGACTGGCGGGTAGGTCGGTCCATGGCGCCCCTTGCACCGCACCTGGTCCGCCCGCCCCAGGCCCCACCACCACCCCGGGGCCATGAGCCCGCTGGCTGCCTGCCTGCATGCAGGGAATACCTTTCCGATGGAAAACCGCCGGTTTTTCGGAAAATTTCCCGTTTCCGGACGACTACGGAAAGTGGAAAACCGGATTTTTCCGGCGGATTCCGTTTCCAAATTCAAAAATTTAAAAAAATTTATAAAAAATTACTAAAAAAATCTGAAAAAAATATGATAAAAAACTAGATGTTTTTTCTGAGCCATTAGCACTTGAAATCGTTCAAATCCAAGTTAATTTGGTTGGTTAAATTGATGAATTGGGTTCGGATCCGTTAAGACCCTAAAACCCGTTATGTCGAGGGAGCCTTATCCACTCCACCGACGGAGCCGAATCGCACCAGAGCCTTTCACCCGACGCTTTCCTCTCTCCTGCGCTCTTCCCCTGCGCTCCCTCGACGATCCGCCGCCGCCGCCGCCACATTCCGCCGCGGGGAGGCGGGATTCTGCATTCTCTTGTAGGCTTCATGCGTACTTTGGACTTATTTGGATCGACAAGCCCATTCATTATGTTGTAATAATTTTAATGGACTTTGGACTACGTATGAGTGCACTTTGAACATAAATTATGTGTTAAATGTTGTGTTTCTAATTGTTTGGTGGAGTTTCATATATTTTATCTACTATGAACTGTCAATGTACACATAATCAGTGAAAACTCTGCCAAATTTTCTAATTTTTACATATGCACATAAATTTTCTAGCTTTTTTCCATCGTTTTCTTCATTTTCCGGTCAAAATCCACGGTTTTCCGACGGAATTTTCCGGTTTTCCGGCCGGGAAACTTCGGAATTCCTTTTTGAATTTGAATTGTGCTACCGGTCGATTTTTGCGGTAAGTGGCGGAAAACCGGCCGGTTTTCCGTTTCCGGAGCTGTCTGGAATTTGGGAAAAAATCGGAAAGGTAATCCCTGCCTGCATGCACCTGTGCCCTTGGGCCATGGCGGTGCAATGAACTGGTTGGCGCCGTCCCCACGGACACCCCGGGTGGTAATGCTCATATGCTTCCAGTAGATAGCAAGCTTTGCTTGCCCACACCTTAAAAATAAAAAAGAACCCTTTACGTGGGCATCAATGCTTTTGTGGACCATATATCCCACAAGTGCTGCGGGCCTGCTGCTCGACTCTGTCTTTCGCAACGCCCACTCCACTCTACAATCGCCGCGAACGGTCACTGACAGTCTGGCTCGGCCGAGAAGACACCGGTCGGCCGGGCCCGTGTGTCAGTGGCTGTTCGCGGCGATTCGGCAAGGCTCACTAAGCCCGGCGCAGGGGCGCCCACAAATGGGGGATTAGCTGTGGGATCTCAGAGCGTCTGCACCGGCCTGCTTGTCTTACTTTGCAGAGGAGATCATCAGGAGGGTGAAGGACGTTTGGCTAGATTGGATACACGGCACGCTGCCCCCCGAATCGGTCCGACGGCGACGCCGCACCTAACAGCTGAATTGCATCGATTGGTGATCATTGCGGGTGTTCATCATTGCCTTGCCCCTCCGGGCCTCCGATCGATCGATCTCTCTATCCACTCCTCTCTGCTCTTTTTCTCGCTGCTTTTCCGTGGGTCGCTCGACGCATCAGCTGGGATCGATGGATGCCGCAAGGCACGAGCGCGATGGGGATGCCCTGCCCTGCCCTGATTGCTTGCGATGCGTTGCGTTGCGGCCACTGTTCACTCTGTCGGGACCAGCCGGCCGCCCGGATTATCCACTCATTTCTCCAATTCTCTTCGCCAAACTATGCGTTTCAACTACTTGAGCTCAGCCTTTTTGTGTGTCTTCAATTCAGGGACTGCAGACTGAACGAACACAAAGCTTATCAAGTGTTGGACACTTGGGCTGTGAACGGTAGTAGTGGCCTGTTCCAATGAGTGTGTATCTAATGATTTGGTCAGCCTCGCGTATGATGAATTGATGATCCGTCCGTCGTCATGGAATGATGGATGGCCGGATGGCCCAATATATGATAGGATATAATTCTCGCGAGTGAAGCCAATCCATGCCATGCCATGCCATCATGAGAATGAAGTTGAGACGCAGCGGTCGGTTCTGTTCCATTCAGTGTTCTTCGTCATGGCCGATTCTTATCACCCCGGCCCGCCGGCCGCCGTCACCTCGCCTCGCCTCGCCGATCAGATCTAGCAGGGGCGCCGATCGAGCAACAAGGGCCATACCCTCAGATCTAGCAACAATTCCAGTTCTCAATCGCTCGCGCCAACGACGAGCACGTCGATCGTCGGTGCTCGCTATCGCTGCAGGCCTACAGTACGTGCACGCCGCGCGCGGTCTCGTACAGCCGTAGCTGCATCTGCATGCAGCATGCATTGCATGTATGGAGTATGGACACGGACCCATCCATATGCGTCGCGTCTTGGGATCGCGACCCGTGTACGGCACCGTCTACTATGTATAGTAGTATACCCCAGCAGTGGCCCAGTCCGGCCGTGGCCGCCGGTCGCCGGTGTCGCTGTCAGTCCAACCCCCGGCCCATCCACCGCCGCGCCGCGCTGCCGGCCGTACGCCCGGCGGTGGCGGGATCCGATGGCGCGGTCCCTCCACGATTCCGTCCGTGTCGCGGGACGCGCGCGCTGCGGCGGAGACAAGCGTACGCGCGCCGCGGCGGGCGCGCCGTGCGCTGGTCTCGCGCCGCGCCGGGCCGCCGATGCGACGGAACACAACGGGGCTCCGTGGCCGCGCGCTGACTCTGGCCGCCCGGGCGCGCCGCGCGGAGCTGCATGCATGCACGGTGCCTCTCCCGTCGTCCCGTGGCCGTGGGTCCGAGCCCCGGACACACCCCAGAGAGGCGTTCCGGCCCCGGCAAGGCATGCTCTGATGCGTCGCTGCCGAAGAGGGCGCTGGCTGCTTGACCGACCGGGAGCAGCGCAGAGGGGAGGAGCGAGGAGGAGAACTGGAAAAGGAGCACGTGATGATTGTGCCGCCTGGTGCCCCGGTGCGATCGTGTGGCCGCGCGCGCGCCGCATCGCCGATGCGCGTGCCCGCTCGCCATCGCGCGGCGCGGTCGCCGGGAATGGAGGGGCCCCAAAGCCGTGGGCTGCGGCCGGACCGGTGGGACGCGCCCGAAGACGACGTGGAACTGATGGGAAGAGCGCTCGGCGGGGGGGCCTTGTTCCGAGAACGTGGTAGCCTGAGCTTTTTATATATATAAAAAAAAAAGATAAAATTCTGGAGTTGTAAACTTTAAGACTGAACTCAAAACCATAGAGAAAATAATCAAGAGAAAAGTATATTGTTGCTTCTCTATCCATTTTTCACGAAAATATCCACCTGAGCATGCATTGTGGCTCATTTTTCAATAGAAATTATAAACGAATTGCTAGATCTATTAACATGTGCTCTCACACAGTTCAAATCTTGGAAGATGTATATATTCAAAATTGGCAGATGTATTTAACAATGGTGGAAGTTAAGGTTTATAAATATGTATATGTCTGTTTTTGGTTACTTAATTCTTTTCTTGATGCCATAAGTTACAAGTTTGATTGTCTTAGTTTATATTAAATAAAGTAACAACAGAAGTGGAAATTTTATATATGAAACTATGAGTCATTTTAATTCATTTATCACAATAAAAAATGCTGGAAGTTTATATAAAATCTGTTGGGTTGTTTCGTAGTAATTACCATAATAGCACAAGTGAGCAACTTAGGTTTATTTCATACTTGGCAAAGGTGGGTTAGGTAGATGTAGATTTATGGGTTGCTTTCTCAATGGTGGAGGTGAACCATTATTTTTCTAAAAACAAAACAGATATAATGCCTATTAAGACTTTAATCTACCGAGAATTGATGGACGAATGTCTCGATTTGTGAAAATCTATAAGATTTGTTATTTTTTTCTCGTGCATCCTATAGGAATTAGCGTGGAAGTTCTATACAAATTTTCAATTAGTAATAGCAACATTGATAAAACTTCTTTTGGAGTTTTCCCCTCTTGTATTTTATTAGAATAAAATAAAAATAACAATGGCACCCAAACCGGAGAAAATGAAAATAAAATTAACGCATGCCCATCAGGTCGTTTTTGAGGTCCCCCCCCCCCCCCCTCCCGTATTTGGCCTAAGACTACCGATGGAAAATTGGCTTATTTTTAGTTCCTAGACGACAGCCCAGCTTGACAAAAAAACAATTTGATCACATACTTTAAATCACACCTCCATCCATCAATATAAAAATCAATTTCATATTTAAAACGTTGTCGACTAAAAAACTAGGAAATCATTTGACGACATGTTGAGTGTACAAAAGGCGTATCAGTTTGAACTAAGAATTAGCGAGTCCCGACCGATATCGATGGGCTCATGCCTTGTTCATTCTGGTAAGACCGTATGCGACACCATCATTTTGAGAAGAAAAAAAAAAAGCAAATGAAAAAAGAAACAATAAACGGCCTGTTCGCTGCAGCTGAAAAAAAACTGAAAACACTGTTCCGGCTGAATGATTGTGAGAGAAAAATACTGTTCTACAGCTGAAAAGAAGCTGAAAGTAGCTCAAGCGAACGGGCCGAAAAACAGTTTAGACCTTTCCCGATGGTTTGCGACCATTGCATCCGAAATGGAATGTTGTACGGTCGTCCGTCCTTGGTGTAGGGACAGCAAGTGAACAGCGTTCGTTGCTCTGCCACTGCTGGCCGAAAGGTGCGCTGCTCTGTGGGTAAGCGTCATAGAAGAAGTTGAACCGCCACACGGATCACATATCCATACATGTTCCAAACATTTTTGTTGCGAGCGCTGCATGTTTGAAACATGACACGAGGGGTACGATTTTGAGCTGAGCTGTGCTGGGTGCAGTGCAGGCAGACAGTACGGTCGAGGTCGATGGTCCGAAGGACACAGCAATCTCTTGCTTTCATTCGCCCTTGGAGAAACAGGGCACAGCACGGCATTTCGCGGTGGTTCCAGGAGGACTAGAAGAAAATGTAATGGAGACCGCCTCTCTCGGCCTCTCGCTGCGTGAGTGGCAAAAGGTTCGGCGCCCCACAGCGACGTCTAACCTTCAGAGTGTCGAGCCGGGACAGCGACACCACCAGACCGCACCGCGGCGTGCGTGGTGCCCCCAGGTCTTCCGGGGCGAAGCCGAGAGCTTGCCGAAGCGCGCGCGTGCGCGCACACGGTTCGGCCACGGACGCCTCTATATCTCCTCCGGCCTTTCGTCAACCCTGCGATCGACGTGACGACGCCGCGGAGTCGGCGTAGGCTCGTGGCGCGAGCTGCTGCGAGGTGGCCTACTGTCGCCGGTGCGAGAGGGCGAGGTCCACGGGTGACCCCCGGAGCGTCCGCTGCCAGTGAAGGCGAGCGCCGCGCCGCGAGGAAGGCCGAGCGGCTGCGTGCAGTGCTGCGGATAAATGGCGTTTTCTCGGGCTGGGGTGAGTGAGGAGCGGCCGGCGAGAGCGACGGCGAACCTAACCGCGGGATTTGGCTCTTTGGCAGGGGAGCACGCGGGCTTGCTTTGGTTTTAGTGGGGGGAGTAGCTGTTTGTTGCTAGAGGCGCCGCGCGCGCGCGGCACGGCACGGCCACGTACATGAACGGCCGGAGGAAGGCAACAAAGACCCGCGCTGACAGTGTACTGGCGTGGATCGCCATTTTGGGGCTGTGCTGTTTTAACACGGCTGTTCGCGGATGACCACGACCTCCTCCCGTATAAAAGTTAACCGGCGTTTTGTTTAAATCCATTTTGCGATCTTAAAACTCTCTATCAGCCAAAGAGAAAATTTTCCAATAGTATCGGCCATTTTACGATCTTAAACTCCCTATCAGCCAAAGGGGATAAGAGAATTTTTACTAATTTTTTTCTTTCTCTCAATTAAAGAACTAATTGGAAAATAAAACAACAAGTATAAAAAGGAGTAATAAACCCTAGTTTAGATTGGTACGATTCAATTCCACATTTTGTTCATTTCGGTTTGATTGTGTCATAGTTCTATAGTTGGAATTTGGTTTATCGTTGGATGATCAGTCAGCTATTTTCCAACCTTAAATTACGAAACCGGGTGCCCAGCCTCCTGAGCTAAATACCCATGCCATATCGAAATCGGTTTCGGAGGCTGGTTTTCTATTTTTTAAAACGATAACATCTTGCTTAATCCCTAAAAATCATAATTAATCTATTATAATCAGAAAAAATGAAGCTTGTACCAAATGTTTTATATACAAAAATAATATATCTATCTGTGCTATACTTGGAGATTTTTAAATTTTATTTATCCTTTTTCTAATGTTCTATTTAGAGAAAAAGAACAATATGTTTGAATAAATAAGCTCTAAATATCTTCAAATAGAGCATAGATAGATATATTATAATTTTATACAAAAATGGGTACACGTTCCATGTTTTCTGATCTAAAATAAATTAATTATAAAATTTTAGATATTAAACATGGTTTTATTTTTTTTAAATAGGAAAACCATCCTTTAATATTGCTTTCACCATGCCAAGGTAGTATTTCGTCCAATTTAGTTACTTCAGGGGCCTAAGTACCCGATTTCGTAACTCTGAGTTGAAAATCGGATGATTGTGATAATTCAAGGTTGTAAAATGGATTTCTATCTCTTTCTTTTTTTTGTTAGAGCAAGCATTTGACGAGAAATCTTTCCGCCTTTATGGAGATTTTTCACGGTGCTTAGAAGGAATTGAAGGGTCATGCTGTATAAGTGACTTGAAACAATTGTATTAGATTCTATGCTCACAAGTTTTAGGTTCCGGATTCACCAATTTTAGTTCTGGTCCACTACTTTCGTTCTTTTTAGTAGATTCTTTTATATTTATAGGCATCACCCGTTGGATCATTGGCAATCGATGGCAATCATTAGTTCCAAACGTTGTAAACTCTTTCTTTTGTATCATGTTTTATCCAAAAAATGAATAGCCGCAACAAATATTTGAAAACGAAGATACATAATCTCACAATCTATATTTCAAACTCTTCTCTATTTCAGTGGCAAAACAATGTTGTGCACATCCTGCTGAAAATGGCCTAGCCTCCTATCTACTACTCAAATTTAAGCATAACTAGCAATATTTAAAGTTAATTCCGTATTAAAAAAAATACTATACTACTAGGAGTGTTAGATTAGAGTGGGTGGCCAGGCCAAGACCTTGTCATCATCAAACAAGACGTGTTTTATACTTACGGAGTATTTCTGAGCAGAGGCAGCAGAGTACTGAAGAACAAGCTCTTGTTGCAAACTTTTGGATTTCTTCCCAAAATCAAACAAGTGTAATGCACTTGAACTCAGCCGCCGCTTGTTTAGCATGGAGCCCAATTGAGCGGCGACTGTTCACTGATGCTATTAGCAAATGGATAGCGCGCGTTCTGTTCATACGCAGCAGAGCATTGTCTGTGGGCGCGGTTAGGCTGGAGATCCAGCGAGGAGCGAGGCACCGCGGGACTGAGAGCGAGGCCTCGTCGTAGAAAAGCGACGCGTAACCTACCCTCCCTCCCTGGCTAGCCGCACCGGTGGTAGAGCGCGACGACGAGGACGAGCGAGCGGACGGCAACAGCGGCACACGCACCGACAGCGCCCGGACATCGCTCGCTCGCTCACTCACGTACGCACGCCCCACTGGCCGGCCACACCGTCGACGACGAGCCACTCTCCTCTCCTCTGCTCTGCTCTGCTCGCCGGGACCATGGCCATCCGTGGCTGCGAGGCCCAGTCGGTTACCACATCGTAGTTCTACGCTTTAATAGGGGCAACAGCTAGCCAACATACGCCTGCCCGGATTGGATCCCGGCCGGCCCCGTAACGACGACGATCGACGAGGCTGGCTGGCGTCGGAAGCGAGCGAGATATTCCGGGGGGATTTATTAGTGGGAGCTCGCGGTGGTACAGCTAAACTGATGGGAAAACGATGGGACATCGGCAAGCATTTGTGACGCCGTGACGACCGTGGGCGAGGAGGAGGAGGAAGAAGAGTCGCCGTCGCCGTCGCCGTCGCACAGACAGGACACGGTGGCTGTCCCATGGCGCCATTCCATCCAGCTACCTGGCCAGCTCACGCCACACACACTGGCACGAGCATTAGGGATCGGATGGGGAAAAAGGAGTAAATTAGAGAGGGGTGCCTGTAATATCTGCACCATTATCTTTGTACACAAATTTCACTGTTCGGTCGATCGATTGCAGTAATACAGTCACCCTATCTTGGCGGTATTAATTAATTAATTGGCCGGGGGGAAATTGTTCAAAGAATCACATCGCCTCACGGGGCGGCGTTTGCATACGACATTGACAAACGAATTCGTCTCCAGGATGGGGCCCTACACAACACAGACTTGTTAGCTTCAGAGTTCAGAGCTTCGCTCGCCGCCGCCGCCGCTCATGTTGTAGTGCTTAGTTCTTGCTATGTACAGATCGTTCCCTGGGAGTCGCTGGTCTACACTGGTGATTAGAACTCCATCTTCATGTGGCCTGCTTGTAGCTGACCTGTTCCGGACGACGATTCGAGCGCATCAGCGGGGGGAAGTTCCGAGCCAAAATGGTCAAGGTTCAGTAAAATGAAGGTTGTGAATTTTATTTTTTTTACCCACCTTGAAAGCTCTGTGCCGAAACGCCGTTATTCTCCTGGATTTGCCCGTTGTCAATGTGGAGAACGCTCTGGAGATCCTCCTCCCAGAAGTTCCTTTGCTGAAAGAAAAAAAATGTCAACCAACTGTGTTAGGCTAGGATCCTCCTGATGATTCTTCATTCAGCTATGTACGTAAGTATGTTCAGGATCAATCACCTGCAAGTCTGTGCTGCCGGTTCCATCCTGAAAGGCGTATTGCGCGTTGGTGGCCTGAGACAGAGCCAGGTCCAACGGATTCAGGCCGCACTGGTTCTCCAACCCGCTCGGGACGAACGACTGGAAGACGTCCCCTTGATCGCTGAACGGGAAGCCTGAGCTGGAGCTTTCCAGAGAGAAAACCGAGCTCGCTGAAGGGCCACAGGCTTGGAACATCTGAATTTTCAGCAGCAGCATATGTGATGTAAGCATCTAGTACTCATTTGGTGGACTGGACTGGACCGTCATGGGCATGTCCGGAAGGAGAAAGTTTGAGCTTACATCTTTCTGTAGGAGGGTGGGCAGGTTACTGAAGTCGAGTGGGTTCACAGTTGCAAGCTTCATGGACAGGAACTGAAACCACAGGAACACAGTGGAAAATCGGTGAGGATTTCGAAAGTTGGATCACATGGGATGGCAGTTGAAGAGGCCTGTGGCGCTTACCTCAACTTGCCGTTGCAGCGACTGCACGTAGTTTATGATTTCATCAAGCATGAGGGCCTTGCCGATCACCTGAACAAGCAACATTTGGGCAAAAGAATTCAGTAACCTTCTCGATAAAGGCTCCTATCAGTTACTGCTTCAGAAAACCTGAAATTAATAGTACCTTGTTGCAGCCGGGCACCAGGTCCTGGAGAACCTTCATCCTCTGGCTGATCCTCTCTCTTCTCACCTATCAACACACAACAAGGCGGTTCAGGTTCAGGTTCGGCACACCGAGATCGAATTCAATCGACAAGCTGAAAGGCAAGCATATCTAGAAGTAAGGTGATCGTGATTGCTGCCCGTACCCTCTCTGCGAGGCTGTGGCTGTCAGTCGCCTGGCCTCTCCTGGCCCGGACATGGACGTAGTCCTTGGGGGGTTCCACCGGCTTGGCATTCTTCCCCTTCCCCGGCTTCTGGCCGCCGTCCTCGACGGAGCTGTCGCTTCCGGCCTGCTCCGACTTGGGCTTGACCGAGCCCCCCTCCTTCCTCTCGGCGGCTCCCTCCGTCTTGCACCTCTTGGCGTCCGGATCCTTCTGCTCCCCCGCCTGGACACGAGGAATTCGACGTGGATTTCAACGCAACGTAACGCGGAGATGGCGGGAGCGCGCCGCCGGCCGGGGCAGCGATTGGAGCTGGAGCAGGAGCAGGAGCAGAGCGAGGCTCACTCACCTGGGCAGAAGGCTCCTTGCCCTTGCCTTTGGCGGCCGCGGGTGCCTTCCTCTTCTTGGCATTGGCGTCCCTCATGGCGGACGCCGGGTCGGACACCGACGACGCCTCGCGGGAGCCGGCGAAGTCGGCGGCGGGCAGCCCGAAGAGGCCCGCGGCGGCCGCGAAGCGCTGCCCGCTGAAGCTGGACAGCCGCGCCGCGCGCTCCGCGAACCCCGGGTCGCCGCAGAACTTCTCGAGGCAGTCCTCCTGTTCCCCGGCGCCGGGGCCGGCGCCGGCGCCCGCCACGGAGCCGAGCACGCCGAAGTCGAGCCTCGGCGAGGAGCTCAGCAGGCTGGCAATGTAGTCTCCGGCACCGGCCCTGCCCTCCATCGCGGCCGCGAAGGGGAGTAGACTGGCTGGCCGGCTTCCGGGCTCGCCTCTGTTTCTTGGCGGCGGTGGTGGTGGATTTGGGGAAAGGCGCCTCCTTCCTTCCTATAGGTGGCGAATCGAGAGCAGAGGAGGAGATTTATAGAGGATGGATGCTTGGGGGATTGGGCTAGGGAGCTGGGAGGTCAAAGCGTGGGGGTGAACTGGCTGGCTGGTGCCTGGTGATGCGATGCTCCTCTTCCTCTGCAGCTGGAAGTGGAAGCTTTTCGGTTTGGGTTGGGAGGAGGGCTGCCTTTTCAGGCTGCGCCACTGCCCTGCTCCCTTTTAAGCCTCTCTCCCGCCGGCTCTGTAGGACCGACCCGACCCTAGCAGTTTGCAGTTGCACCACAGCCCAAAGTTTTGTTTTGAATTTTCCAAAAAAAAAATTTCTGAATTTTGATGGAATAGGGGAAGAGTAATGCAATTTGTCACTTTGGCACTGAACATTACGAACATTCAAGTACCAGCTCGCAACATTACGACAGATCGCCGAAGAAAATTCCGACACAAAGAAAAATCCACACAACTCTCACCAAGTTAAGCAATTGACTAGGGCCTTGTTTAGACCATCTACCACTATAGAAAATTGCTAAAAGTAACTCTAATTGATCAAAACATACCAGTTTATTCTCAAAGACTTTAGGAAACCCACCTCTATACGACCACCTAGCTTATAAAGAAGCTATGAACCTCATCCATTCATCTATATTGATTTTTTATTGGAAGCTAGATTGAACTAAATAGGGGTCTATTTGGCAGTAGGAGCACTGGTTCCAATCTCTCTCCCTCCCCATAAAAACACCGTAGACACATTATTCATCAATTAAGCATGAAGTTGTTCATCATACTGCCGATGTTAGACTACGTGCAACAGGATGTGTAAATGCATTGTGTATCTACTATTCCAACTATCTCCTTTTCTGTGAACAGTATCGCTACAGTGTATATGCAATCCATTTACCTAAGACCATCCCAATGGGGTTGGGTAAAAGGGATGGATATACACTGTTTGACACTGTAGCACTACCGTAGACAGAAAGAAAGGTAGTTGGAATAGTGAAGTAATAGTGGATAGGAAAGGGGATATCCATCCCCATTGGGGATGGTCTAATCCACTGCACATAGTCTTAGTAAAGTTAAATCAGTGATAGTATTTATATCATTCGTGGGCACTACTAATTCCTCATGGGGTAACTCTATAATTTTCTGAGGTAAAGGAGCACTTAGAAATATCATGTGCTTTATTGTAAAATATATTACTCTAGCTAGACTTTTTTTTTCAAATGTTTGAGTTCATCTTCTACTATGTAGCCATAAATGATGCCATACTTTGTTTAGATATTTCAAAATTTTGTAATCACACTGAATATTCTAAAAACTTTTTATGAAAAAAGATTCTAAAAATTTTGTAGAAGTTTCACCAGATAATTATTATGAGATCGAAATTGAAAACCCTAATTATAGCAAAGATGGAGAATAGTACCTATTAAGGTTAGACTGAGTTCAACAACTAGGGTATACTCCTCTTCTATCCTTATTCCAACTACCTTTCACTCTGTAAACAACATTGCTACAGTGTCGTTTTATACTATACATGACCATTTACCTGATTTGCTTGACTCAGACTTATGGATAATGTGTGGTGAGCTAATAACTGTGAGGGATAGAGAGTGGAAAATGAGGTTTTGTGTGAAGTTGACAAGGCAGTTCATCCCGTCAAGGTGATTGATGCATCAATCCCAAATGTCGAGTTCCCGATCGTTTCAGTGGTCTTTTGCTAGACCTTGGGAGACTTGACACCTTATCCTACCTAGGCCAAGCCCCTCCATAAGTGGCTTTGTGTTGTAGGTGAAAAGGATGTCCCTATTTCGAGTATTTGTGCTGCTAAACAAATGCATTGTGCATACCCAAACTGTAGGGTGCGCATTGAAACCCCTCATGCCTAAAAATCTATAGCACAAACCGAACTTCTGCTTTTGTTCCTCCATGACGATGCACTGTTCCAAGTTCTCAAATGAAAGTTGCAATAATATGGACGCAAGATTACACTGTAGTATGGATGCATATATATACCGGTAGGCAATAGGCAACAGCCATTTATGCAGGCTAATCGGCGGCATTAGCTAGGCATGCAATAGTCCCCTTCCTGCTCAAGGCAAGGGCTACGGCTTTCTTTCTGAAGGAGAGAAAATGGATGAGCTTTGGACGCCTGCCGCCTAACTGCTTACCCTGAAACAGCAATGGCGATCACTTCTTCAGAGCTACGTCCATTGGCCCACCTACACCCTCCAGAGAGATTATCCTCGTGGGATAACTCGACCTGCCTAACATTTTCGGCTCCGATCCTCATCGGCGAAGAGATCGACGCTCTCGTGCATGCTTGCATGGTGTTCAGATTCAGAGAGCTGCCGAGATCACTTCTGAAACGGGGAGGAGGCAGAGCCAGCCGGGGACCCATGCTTGCTTGATCGACGCCACTGCTGCCATGCCATTGCCACCCACTTCCATCGAGAGCTCACAAAGCTGAGCTCGCCCATGGAGCTTCAATGCACTCTAGCTGAATTTGCAACGACAGGATGCTGCGATGCCAACTTTGCCACGAATATACTTCATCGCACAGAACAGGAAAATGGTGGTACTCCTAATAGTTCTTTTTCCTGTCTTCCTTCGGGTTCAAAAGTACAGTACTGTTCCTAAGGATTCCAATGCCAGGCTTGCAATGTTTTGCTTTAGATCTGAAGTGATACTTTGGGAGATTTTTTAAATCGTCAGAACTTTCTTTCAAATAAAAATAGTCAGAACCGAGTTTAGCTGTAAATGTTTTCATACGCCGGAGCAGCTAGGCGGCGAGGAATTTTTGACAGTTCACAAGTGTCGTGCATTTGAATATTTGTCCCTCGAGGCATCGCATAGAGAGTCTAGAGACCGAGTACATTCTCTTGAATTTGTCAACGGGCGCTCGAGGAAGAGTTTGCCAGAATAAACATATGGACTGACAGTAGAATAATCTGGCTGCCAGGCCAATCAGCGGCCTCCTCTAATCAGAGAGCTCTCGCATTATTCTAGCTAATCCCTGGCCGTATCTCTAAATAATCCCCTGGCTACCCATTTTATTCTAATCTCGCCTCGGGATCGCTGCGCGGGTCACATGCATCACGACGTTAAACAACTCTCTCAACCGTAGTAACAGTACTATGTTCTCATTTGCAGCATTCCGGCCGTCAGAAATTCGCAATGCCCACGAAGTCGTGACGACCTTGTGAGGGAAAATGTTCTTAAATTTTCAGGTCCCATTTGAACACATGAATTTCGCAGAAATTTTATAAAAAACAGTTAAATTTTACAGAGAAAATATAGGAACGGAACATTTTTCCTCCATTCGAAACAGGTTCGCACAGAAATAAATCGTCTCTCAGTCCTGCATAATACAAGCCCAGCTTGAAGAACCTGAAAACTGAAGAAATATGGTGTCATGTCACGGGCAGATAGATTATTCAAATTCATGGAAGGAATTATAGCCGATCCGTGTTAATTGTACACAAGCGCGTGGCAAAATTTCTACCCACCAGCTCAGCTTGCAGCCTTGCACCGCCAGCCAGCTACTACACTGCAAGTCTGCAAATTGCCAACACCGCTCGACGAAGACTGTCTCGCACTGTCTGCATACTTGCTGCATCGTGCTGTGCCTTGCCTGCCGCCTGCCTTCTCAGCAACTACCCGTCCGTCGAGAAGCTGGACGAGTAGGTGAGCTGAATGATCGATGCATGCATTGCACACACGGTTCTTGACCATAACTCTCTCTCTCTCTCTCTCTCTCTCTCTCTCTCTCTCTCTCTTCAATGGATCGATGGGACTTGATCACTCATAATAATCATCTCCCCGGGACAGAATTAACCACCCAAGCGTACGATGGAGTGGACAGATCTTCGAGGAATATAGGGCAATAAAGAGTAGATTAGGTGGGTGCAGCAGTACTGCTACACCATCAATTAAGGACAAGCAAGCGTACTTGTTTATTCAAGAAGCTAGTATGGAGGAAAAGGTTGGCCCTAGTCGGGCTATTTAACTCGTCTTCCTCATCAAGCTCAATCATTTGGGAAGCGAAAGGGGAATCCATGGGCGTCCGTCCGGGCCGTCCAAGAACTTAACTGTCCCTCCGTCAGAATTGATTAACATTTTCTTTTTGCAACGCGGCACAGCAATGGCGACGCAGGCCTACACCGTTCCTACGTGGAAGGCGACGTGGCGGGCGCTGTGCTATTGTCGCCAAAATGTGTAAAAGAATGTGCAAAATACTGTAAATACACTGTACACAGAGTGATGGTTGAAATAAAAAGTGACAAGACGGCCAATAAAAAGAAAGTGACAAGACGGTCTGGTGATGCTAAACTCAGTGACCAGAGGAGCGCCACGTCGGATGGTCGCCTTCTAGCGGCTGTGTTCAGTGTTCGTTTAGGAATGGTGATTTTTTTTGTGTGTGTATTAGACTATTAGTAGTCGTTGGATCTGAACCTACAGCATAAGTTTGGTGGATCTGAACGTATAGAATATTGAGGAGGAAGGCTTCTTGTTGTTGCCTCGTAGATATTCCCTTCCTGGGGTGAGTGAGTCAATCATTGCTGCTATTTTTAACCTTCCCAGCGCTTACTTTCCGGTTCTTCTGTCGGCCCGGCCGGCCTCCCTCACGACATGACCATTACTGGAGTATTATCTTTGCTAAGCACCGTAATAAGATTAGAAAAGTATACCAACACATACATATTCCTCTCTATCTTTTACTACTGCTGCCTGCTGCTCCTAAGAACACTGGCCACTGGTGCCTTGCCCCAACCGGTCCAGCAGCAGCAGCAGCACTGCAGCAGGTAGGCTGCCCTTGTTCGTGCTGCATGCTCTATTGCTGTACCGTTAATCCCCGGCACGCCGGCGTGAATGCCCGCCGCGTGCTACGACGGCCGGCGAGCGCAGTGACGGCGGCTGCTAGGAACATGCCGTGCATGCCATAGATTCTGATCGATGGCCGCTCTTGACTTTCGCCGTCGCGTCCGACCGTCCGTGCGGCTGTGAATCATCACCGCCGAGAGGCCAGCTGCAGGGCCCCAGCCGGCGGGGAGAATTCGCCGCCGCTGCGCCTGCCGCCGCAGACGTCAAATCCATTCCTAGGACAGGGAAAGCTGAGAGGACGGCGTGGGTAAAAGTGGAGTAAAAGTTCCCCTACGTGCGCTGCATCTCTATAAAGTTACTGCTACGAATAAATCGTGCCTGCATGCGTCCTTGTTGATTTCTTTTGCATGAGATGGAAAATCCTTTTCTTTTTTTTTTTCTTTGAAACTGAGGCACGGCTTCCATTCTCAATTGGAGATTTCTATTTTAACTCTTACTATTCGTAATTTTTTTTTACTATATAAAGAACATCGAGACATCAATTTGGTAATAATCATTAGATTATTTCATTTTGGAATGATTATCCCATTCTCGCTTTATGAAAATAACTTAAAGTAATCAACTAAATATATGGCCACGTTGCCCATCTCTATCATTATAAAAAGATAATACAAACCTTTAGGCCTTATTCGATTGCAAGGGATTGAAGTATTAAATACCCTTAGGCTATGCCCAACGGACCGTGTAAAGTGAGCGTCTATAGTATAAATCGACGCACTAGCGCTACTGTAGATAGAGATGAAAGTAGTTAGAATAGTGATAGATAGTCTCTTTTATTCAATCCGCTGGGGATGGTCTTATAGTCAAATTTGAATGGGGAAACATTTACCCCCCTCAATCCTTTTGAATACCCCTCAAACTGAATAAGGCCTTAAATTTGCAGGTAAATTACACATCTCTGCCCTACAAAGGAGAGTATGAAACAACCCTTCAAATCTATATCTAAATCATGGACATTTGCTACTATGGCATATAATATACAACAAACCCAAAATGCTTATCTAAATTAAACATATTACTATTTTATTTTTTGCATAACTACCCACATATGCCACTAAAGAAACATAAAACAACCACCAAAATCTTGTCCAAATTACCCATCCCTATCATTATAAAAGATAATATAAGTAACCCTCTTATTTGTGTCTAAAATTATTACACACCTGCAACTATCATTGATAACCTAAAATACGTCTTAAATTTATATCAAGCCATCCACCTTCGACAATATGATAAATGGTAAAAACTCCTTATATTTATATTTAAACTACCGGCCATTATCGTTACTGAAGAGAAACCAAAACAGCCAAAAAAGCATAGAAGTTACCTATATGTGCTATTACAAAAGAAATAAATACTCCTATATAACCAAAGATATCTTTTTTTTAATTACTAACATATGCTGCCGTTAAGTTTTATATCTATCAACATCCTTTGGGAAAAATGAAATTTCCAAATTGGTCCTAAAAGACTCGCATGTGTTAATGGATTAGTAGTCTCAATCTAACCATAAAGAAATACCTATGGAAGCTCACTTGTGATTCGGCCCGCCCCCAAACGAGACATTGAGTTCATATATCATAGTACGGGAAAAGGGAAAGGAAGGAAGAAGCTACCAGCCTAGCTGCTGCCAGTAAAGTCCGGTGCGCATCAATAGTGTTTTTTTTATAGGCTGGACACGTACGTACGCGGCTGTTGCACCGTGCATGCTGCGTCGGCACGTTGCTATTCGCGCATCATCTATCGTCGTCCCTTTTACGCCTCGCAGAACCATGAGTAAAAAATGCACTCGTGTATAAATTCCACCCCAACAAGACGACGCCTTTTGGCACGTAGCTCAAATAATCCTAGACATGGCCGTCTTGATTGTACGGGCCGGAAAAGAAAGGAACGAAGAAGCAGCTAGCTCTATACCACCAGCCTAGTACATACAGTAGTACTATACTACCGTTTAAAGTCTGGTGCGGGCATTATATTACCGTCTCTCTAGTCGACACGCATGCAACTATAGGTTTTGCCATCATGCTTTGATGCGTCGATCAGCCCTCGATCGGCACTCGAACGGCATGCCCCGTTGCTGTTCCTGCATCGCCGTCTCCTTTGTGCAGTGCACGCCTCTCGCAGAATCGCCATCACAAGGCAGTTGAGGTGGTCATCTCCATGCATGCATGCCCTGTTGCTTGCTTGCTTGCCCGGGCAAAGCTAACTGGAAAACCGCAGCACACAGAGCTAGCCACAGTGCGGAGGCTTTGGCCTTTGGGTGGAAGGAATCGTCAGAAAAGCTAAAGCGCGCGCGGCCGGCGGCGCGGCGAGCAAAGGCGCACCGGCCCGGGAAGTGGCGCTGGCTCGCTCGCCGTCGCCGGCCGGTCGCCCTCGCTCGGCGCTGCGCGGCACGGCACGGCACGGCACTGTGCGCGATCCAAGGATACGGGTCACTTTGTACGAGCGGAGCTTGCGCGGCGCTGTGGCTTTACAAGTGAGCGCTGTAGCGGCCATGGAAAAAGCTAAGCTATAGGCGCATGCACGACCTAACGCGATAGCAACCGAGGACGACGAGGATTTCTGGCGACGGGGGTGACAGCCAGACAGGACGACCGGCGACCACCATCGTTACAGAGATCGGAAGGGTCCGTCCGGCCAGCGGCGGCGGGCGACGGTACATCAGGTGGAGATCGAGCAGTGGCAAAGGCCGCCTCCAATGTGTTGAATTCCAAGGCCTAGTAAGGCGGCCCATACAACGGAGTTGATGATGTGTCTACTGCTGGGCCGTGGAAAGAGCTGGAACAGACCAACAGCTTCAGCTTCTGGCAGGATGTCCGGCTTCCTCAGCTTGACGCTCTCCACACGCAACGCGCCTGACTGGTCACAGGGTTTTTAGTCCCCGCCATGGATGTTTTCGGCTAAACCTCCTTGCAACCATAACAACAACAACAACAACAACAATAAGAGCCCGTTTAGAATAAAAAATCCACAGAAATCAAGTACTCCCACGTTCCAGGATAAGGAATTTTGTTTTTTCAAGACAAAAACACATCAAAATGTGCATGCAATGAAATATATGGATGCATAGATGATGCTAAAGTCGATGATGGTCTTGCAAAAATTAAGGCCCAATGAATGTTTGGGCAAGCAGAAACAAATGTGCAAGTGTCAAAATCAGTCCGGTTTGGCACTGGTCGCGTATCTAGGTAAACAGTCAACGGTGCGCATTTTTTTTTCGTACAAACATTTGTTCACACCATTTTTTTGCATGAACATAATCTCTGCGGCAGCAGCAGCAGAATACAGTGCTCAACAATAACCTCAGGGATCTATAGCTGGGAGCAGCAGCAGAGCTATAGCCCACAGCCAGATTCATGGTCAAAATTTGGGCCAAGTTTCAGCCTCAACCAAACAAGCGATAAAGGCCCAAACAGGAGAAAGGTTTAATTAATTTAAAAACACTACCGCAAAGATTAACGTCATGAAATCATCAGTCCGCAATAACATCATGACAGCTACAACACCAATGAAACGAAACGACGCAGATAGACAAGACAGATAATGTACGTTAACAGTTGAATTTGCCACATTTGAGTCGCTGCTGATAGCAAAAAGGTCTGCAAACATGTATTCTGGGTACTGAGTACACAAAACAGAGTAGTTTCCTACAGCTGGGAATGACAAGATCCAATACGTCGTTCTGAAAAAAACCAGCCTACTCGTCCTCCTGACTGCGGAGCCTGGCGAGCTTGTTGGTGACCACGATGTCGAGCTGTGCGGCACGCTCCACAATCTCCTTGCGCTTCTTGGTGGAGACGTTGTGGGCAATCTCAGCGCAGTAGGTCCTGTACGAGCAAGAAAAGGGAGCATTGCATTAATAAAAGTAATTGCAAGTAGAACTGGATTGCATACAGAAAACATATCAGAATCAGAACACAATGTTAATAATAACAGACGGATTGGTAAATTCATACCTGTTGTGCATCATGAGCAACTCCAACTCAGAGACATTGTGCACCACAAACTTCTTGAACTTGTTGGGGAGGTAGTGCCTGGTCGACTTGTCAGAGCCATAACCAATGTTGGGCATCAAGGTGCATCCCTTGAACTTCCTCCTGACACGGGAGTCAATACCCTTTGGCCTGCGCCAGCTTGGCTGTACAAAGAACAATCAAGTGGAAATTAGTCCCTCTTGTCTGTAGAACATTCCAAGATACGGTAAGATATACAAGTATAATCCTTTCTTGTTTATTTATTTTGTATTGGACAACTAAAAATCAAATTCAAGATATAAGAGAATACAACTTTCTATTATTCGACCACCAATGTGAGAAGCATGTACCAGGAAGACATTAGAACGCAAAGAACCATTAGTTGGAGTGAAAAGTGCGAATGTAAGCAAAATCTAATTTCAAAACTGAAAACACTTGAAAACGGTCAAAGCAAATATCAAGCTAAATGAACACAACAGTTTGTTATCCAGTACCAATGAAGATTTGCCATATTTCCAAACAATAAAGCAGCAATGCCATACAAAGCAATAGCACTAACGTATTCAACCAAAGAACAATTCATCAATATCAACAGCGCACTATGAATAACATAAACATTAGTAAGCTACATAATAAATTTTCAAATCCTTTGGAAGTGGAACTGCCATGGTTCATTGTGCGAGTTAAGAGAAAAACAGCAATGGAAGGAACTAAGATTATCCAAAACTGCATGTGCCCAACAGTAAATACCGTATTGTGCATCACTAAGTATATTTTAACGTTTGATAAAATATTTCCATTGCACATGGGAAAAACAATGTCCTTGCAACACAAGTATCCATGCTGCTAGATGAATAACCCGGAGAGCCCAAAAACACTTCAAACAACAATCAGAAGCATGGTAGAACATACGAACTTTTCAGAGGTTCAATACTTCGGTTTAGAGCACGGCAGATTTTCAGAAGACCATTACCCACTAGAAATCTAGTCTAGAGCACTAACACATAATTGTTGAGACCAACCATCGTCAGGGCGTTTTACATCTGGCTACTTACAGATATTACAAGGGTGGATTAGGTACGATTAATCAAGCGCATGTATTCATAAACGAAAACAGCAGGATAAAAAAAACGCATTCAACCATCAGGTGACAGACTAATCGGACGGTGATTCGAGAAGACGAACAGCTCTAAAATCCATCGAACTCTACCAAGGACACAGATCCCGCCGCCAAGGATGCAGCAAGAGGTCCGAGATTCCATTTCAGAGATCAAAGGTGGGTGAAGTTTCGCACCTTGAGGCACTTGTAGCGGTCGAGGTGGGGCCTCTTGAACTGCTTGACCCGCTTCTTCACGATCTTCTTCGTCAGCAGCGGCACCGCCATCTCTGCTCCGTCGGCAAGCAACAACAAACAACCAAACGTCAGGGGAGATCAACGAGCAAAGAAACAGGCAAACGAGCCGCCGACGAGGTGGCACCTTCGGATCGGAGCGCGCCGAGAGAAGAGGAAGAGAGCCGGTGAAGCGCGAGGCGGCGGAGACGGGGGTTCGGGGGTCGTGAGGGGGCTCTTATACGAGCTAAAACCCTAGGGCGGAGACACTGATCGCATGGACGGCTGGGATGTGGCCGGACGGTTGGATGATTTAATGGGCTTGGGCTCCGGCCAGGTGGCTGAATTTTTTATAGTTGGGCTGTTTTTGGAAGTCGTTGGGCCCTAATTGATGAGGCCGTCCAGGTTTTGGACCAGTTCACTTATAACTTATTAGGCGCACTTATTAGTAGTACTTTTATATAAAGTTGCTGGGCCTTGTGCATATCTAACCCAGTTGTTTATTTTCTTAATTTATGTTATTATGTATTTAATTTTTATTATATTTTGCATTGACCTCCTTTTATTTTGTACATATTTTTAGGCCCCTTTAGAGCATATAAATTTCACATAAAGTATAGAGTAAATTTACATAAAATGGTTAAAAAAATACAGGAAAATGTATTGTTCGGATTTTTTTTGTCGTTCAAAATGGGGCAAAAACTGTGTTTTCCCAAGGAGCAGCCAAACACCTCCTGTTCTAAGAACTTATATTGCACATAGGCTTGTCCGAAGCTGAACTTCCTCAACTTTGACCAAACTTGAGTTTAAGAGTGGGAGGGTGCAAGGTCAATAGAGAAAGTAAGACTGGTAAATTTATAAGGTCACTCATGTATTGTCCATCTATGTGCTCACAGATAAGTATTCTGGTATGATTTGCATCATTCGATTACCCATTTGCATTTGAATGCTTGCTTGGGAGTGGAATTTTTTGAAAAATTAACATAACCTAGCTCAAGATATCTTGGAAGCTAAGGTTAACAGAGATTCGTACTCATGGCTTGTTTGGGTAATGAGATATGAGGTGTGGGATATGGATAGCACTATTTAGTCGCAACACAAATCTTCATCTCTTATTACTATCCCTATCTTCACCCCTTATTCCATTACCCAAACCAAACACCACCTCGGACGAAGACAAATGATGAATCATGAATCTAATCTAGCGTCTCAAAAATGTCTAGACAATAAAATTGGCCAAGAGACCAGTCGAAAGTTCGTGCTCGAGACTAGCTGAAGGATAGTGGCGCTCGAGCTCCAACAAACGAGATTTTCGAGCTCTAAGTCCAACCAACAGAGGCAAGTAACGTCTTGGACAACATGGTTAGGACCTTAGCGTTGCAAGCGCGCGCCGGATGGTAATTTGGAAGTTGACCACGCATCAAGCTTAATGCGAGCAGCTGGTTAATGGCTCGTGAGTCACGACAGAGGCTCGAGCTCTTTTTATATACCTACCACACTACTAATATATCTATTAGGAACGTTTACCTACACTATAAAAAAACGAGTTTTTTAAAAATCTTTTTTACCTACAAAGGCATAGGTATACCCCCACGTTGACCCCACTGCGCAGTTTAGAAAAGGTTGAAAAGGGGTGGAAAGGCCCAAAACCCATAGATGCAAAATGTTTTATCCACTTTCTCTCTTTATTTCTCACCTCATTTTATACCCACTAGCATAGATATACGTGCAACATACACGTGTTGTGAGATAACCAGAATATGAAGGAAAAAAGGAATTAAAAGAAATGAGTCCTAATTGATTAGTGTAATTCCATTCTCATTGAAATCAAGAGAAGGAAAGTAACAAGTGGGTATGGATATAAAATGAGATGAGAAATAAAGAGAGAAATTGGATGAAACATTTTGCATCTATGGGTTTTGGGCCTTTCCAACCCTTTCTAACCTTTTCCAAACTGCGCAGTGGGGTCAGCGTGAGGGGTATACCTATGCCTTTGCAGGTAAAAACGATTTTTAGAAAACTCGTTCTTTTATAGCGTAGATACCCACATATTACTTTCTTTTTCTTGATTTTAATAAAAAAGGAATGACGCTAATCAATCAGGACTCCTTTCTTTTAATTCTATTTTTCATTTTTTTCTTTCTATTGTCTCCTTGATTATTTCATAACACGTGCATGTTGCACGTACATCTACGGTAGTACGTGCTAAAATCGTTGGTTTAAACGGTAAACGTTAAAACATGTCTCCCTTCATTTATCTAACTATTAGTATGATTATAAAATAATTTAAACACATGGTTCAACGGATTGCATGGCATATATAAAGTACTGAGTGCTCCTTCCATCGTGTTCAACATGTCTAGATTTTTATTAAGGCCGTGTTTGGATGCAGGGCAAAAGGGCAAATGGGCAAATGGCAAAATTTTTGCCCTTGTCACATCAGATGTTTGGACGCTAGTTAGAAATATTAAATATAGTCTAATTAAAAAACTAATTACATAGATGAGGACTAAACGCCGAGACGAATCTATTAAGCCTAATTAATCTATAATTAGCAAAGTTACGGTAGCATTTGCCCTTTTGCACTTTGGGGTGTTTGGATCCAAATAGCAAAAAAAGTGCAAAACTTTTGCCCTTTTGCACTTTCTCTTTCTCTTTCCCATTGCATCCAAACATGCCCTAATATCCATATGAATATGAAAAAAAAAATAACTGATGGCGTGTAGACGAAACAGTGGTTAAAACTGTCGCACCGGGCCACCGACCAAGGTTCGTGCGTGAATGGCTGGCGCGCACCGCGCAAGCACACAGACAGAGTTCAGATTGACTGTGAGACGACGACAATGCGCTGCATCGGTGCGGCGCCGCATGTGCACCCATACGCACGCAGAGGCGCGCGGTAATTTCCGCGGCGGCGGGGACCCTCGTCCACCCGCGGCCGCGCTCGTTCGTCGCACGCGGACATCTCCCCCGGCAACTGTGCCCGCCATGTGCTCTGTACTGGGGGTTCGGTTCGCAAGCTAGGAACGCACCATGGCCTGCCGCTCTCTGCCCGTGACCGTGACCCACGCCGGCGAGGCGACCTATCAGGCTATCAGAGATTCAGAACGCAGCAGGAAGAACCCAATCCGGTCGACCGCCACCTACCGCGCCGGACGGAGCCCCTGGCCCCTGCCGGCGTCCTCTCCTCGGCGGCGCCATTTCAGCTAGCTGGCTCGGCGCCTTTTTCTGGGACCCTGGCCTGTAGCCGTGTGGTGTTGCATGCAATGAACACACCACGCCATTGTTTTTTTTTTCCTGGTGCTTTGCTTGCATGGTCTGGTTCCTGGATAAGATAAAGAGGAGAGGGATGGCCGCCGCTAATGGCGTCGTGCGCTGTTCTTCCCATCATACTCTTCTTTCTTTGACGGAACTGAATGATGAGCCAAGTGTTCGATTGCCATGACCTCACTTCTCATTCACGAGGTCCTCGAGTGTCATCGAGAGCATCCAATCATCCTACAGATTACAGAAGAAGAAAAAGGTTTGGTGTACCTACAGTCATCAGGGGACATGCGCTGAGCTGAAGCCTAAAGCTAACTGACGTTTCCTCTCACAGATCCACGCTCGGTCTACACAATCGTTTTGCTGTAAAAGTAAGCAGATTTTGAGTCTTCAGGCTAAATCCAGTGAATTGTTTACGCGGTCGTTTATAGTAGAAAATGACATGGAATGTTTACAGTAGAAAATAACACGGAATAAAGGATCTCTTGGACTCAACCTAAAAGTAAGAAGATCACCGTTTGATCTAGGGTAGACCGGCCATGGTCAGTGGTCAGGTCACACCATAGGAGTGAATCAGATGAGACGGTGCACCAAATACAAGTACTGCGACTGCGAATCTACTACTGTACAGTGTATAGTACCCACGCACTGCAATGCAACGGCAAGCAAACCCAGAGAGCAGAGCGAGATTCATCAGAAACAGAGCGCTCATCATGTGATCCGAATGAATGGCATGACCACCACTACAGTAAAATCACTATGCTACCTAACACCAACTCCACAACAAGTACAGTACAGCAATCCATTTTTTTTTATTTCACATCCAGAATAAAATAAAACCGGAAAAAACGAACAAAAATAGCGCAGTATTTGCTCTCCTCCTGCCCGCCGCCACCTTCGCTGCCGATGATGAACGATGGAGAAACGTCCATCTACCATTCCACCGCCGTCGGTCCATCACCATACCGTCGCCAAGAAACCAGCCAGCGCGAGCGCGAGGAGCGCCGGCGCAGACACGCCGGCCGCGGGCACCGCGGCGTTCTTCCCCGCGGAGGGCGCCACGGACGACGACGCGCCGCTGTCGCTGCCGCCGGCGGACAAGGACGGGGCCCCTGCTTCGGGCGCGGGGACCGGTGAGACGGCGGGGCCGCCCGCGGTGGCCTTGCTTCCCGCGAGGACGAGCTTGCTCTTGGACGCGAGGTTGTCGGCGCCGAAGGCGTGCTTGTCGGGGTTGCCGCCGGTGACGGAGGACCCCACCTGCCACACCTGGTTGACGGTCTTCGTGCCCTTGGGCAGCTGCAGCTTGCCGTACACCCGGATCTTGCCGCCGGTGCCGGCGGCGTCGGCGGCGAGGTCGGTGGCGGGGAAGGCGAGCTTGGTGGTGGCGGCGCCCAGCGCGTAGCCCGAGATGTTGTACGTCTTCACTGTGGGCGCCGCGGCGCCGGAGCCCGCGAGCGCCACCAGCGCCTGCGCGCCCGACATGCCCTCGCCCGAGGGGTTCAGCCCCCACGCCACCCACCCGCCCGCCGCCGCCGGCGCCGCCACGAACGCCACCGACAGCGCGCCCGTCGACGCGTTGTGCGTCCAGTGCAGCGACGCGCCCAGCTTCGGCAGGTCCTCGCACGACGCGTACGCGCGCCCCGACGGGAACTTCTCGCTCCCGCACGCCGCCGACGCCAGCCGTGTCGCCGCCGGCGACGCCAGCAGGAGCAGCAGCACCGCGAGCCGCTGCTGCATTGCGGAGGCGGCCATTTGGGTGGTTGGCGAGCTCTGGCTCAGCTCACCTGCTCAGTGTCACAGGAAGCGTGTCTGTGTGTGGCTTGCTCGTTCTCTTGAGATGTGCGGGAGCATGGATTTATACGGGGAGAATTGGACTGATTCGCAATTATGTACTTCACCAGGGGGCTCTCCGAAATTATGCTGCTAGTAGTACGTTTTTTGGTGCGTGTGGTAGCCACGAGTGAATACTGAAGACCGTGGGCTGACAGAATTAGGCAAGGTTGGCCGGCCACTCTTTGCCATGTTCAAAGTAGAATCACTTGTTGGTGTGGTGCGTAGGAAACCTTTTGACCCTTTTCCCAAGAACTTGGGGTTCATCGGTTTGTAAAGTTCGTGCCCTCCAACCTTTTTTTTTTCCAATTCCACCCTTCAAAAAAATCCGTCTCATAAAGAATTTATGGGCTAAGTTTTGCACTAACAAGATTTTATCGGTTTAATTGTCTAGTGCTGCTTTCCTTACCAAGGTGCGTGCACATTTAATCATCATAATCTCCACCTTTATATATTTTTTTTTCTTAAGATACACACACATTTAATATCCTAACCTTTTTCCGATGTTTGGTTCATTAATATGGAGTATCTGGTTTTATAATCTAATTTAATCCAAGTTATTTTCTGATGACGTACTACTGCTGTCTGAAAAAAAAACATTAGAGATGCTCATGGCGAAGGAATTAGGAGTATCAAATCTAAACCCATTAATTCTCTTAATTCTCATTCTCATGTGCTAGCAATAACCGATGGGCAATAGAGCCGTTGCATTCCTCACATGAATTCCCGTGTCCAATGACTCTTGTGGCCAGGTCGTAGCCTCCTGGAGTAGTATCGGAGAGAGTTCTGACAGATGGGGCCGGTAGTCTAGCATTACCTAAACTCGCAACGTGCCGAGGAGGCGAGGCCACGGGCCACCGCGACAGACGGCGCAGCGACGCGGGGGGACGGGCCACCGCCACCTCCAGGACAGAAACGGAGCGAAGGGAATCGGACGCATGCGACCGGCGACGGGCGGGCTGGAAAGGTGCGCCGCGCACATGCTTCCCGGACAGCGCGTCTCACAGCCGGCACGGCAGCCCTACCGTACCACCGCCACTCCACTCCCTGCTCGGCACCTCGGTGCGATTTGGCAGGCTGGTGACTGGTGAGCGCAGAACACTGCTGCTGATTGCTTTTGCTTCGATCAGTTGCTTGGAAGCTCCAGGCCGGCCGGCACCGGCAGGCTCGGTTCCACGGTTCATCCTTCGTCGAGCTGGGGCCTGACCAAACTTTGCAACGCAATGCTAGCTAGCTCTCGCGGTCCATTCTTCGTTCTCTGTTGTCCACGTGGAACGTCGAAGACGCGCGTTGGCGTGATCCCGACGGCAGCGGCGAGAGGAGGCCAAGAACAGCTTCAGCCTCTTCAGGTTCAGAGACAGGCCATCGGTTGATCCAAAACACTGACCTCAAACAACAGGCTCAAAGTGTTGGTTTCTTCCTGCACAGTGCACACACGTCGTCGGAGCTGCACCGTCGAACCGGACAGATGGTCCAAGCAATATAAGGCTAGCCAGGCCAGGCCTATCCTGGCTTTTGTAGGCCTGGAGCTCTTGTTTGGTAGGCGTGCAGAAATAGCTCGGCCAGCGCTAGACTGTGTTTGTTATGCTGTTTCTACCAACAGACCTCAGTTGGCTTGTGTTTGGTTGGCCCAGGCCCCAGTTTTTCAGTTGAGAATCGACTAAGTCCTAATAAATGGATACACATGAGCAGACTTCCATTCTCAAGAACATGCTGTATAAAATGACATGTAGCCGCTAAACATATTTTGTTCCCGATAGAAATTAGCACTTATTATTGATCTCATTGCAATAACCAACAAACAAAGTCCAGGCGAGGTAATTTCAGAGGACAAAAGTTTCACTTGTTCATACACCACATCCCAGCATACAGGTATTGATTCGAATCATCTAAGTAACAGTCATTAGTTTAACATACAGGTACTGCTTAGCAGCATGTAAGCAACCTTTTCACTTGTTCATACATACATACCCAGCATCTAAGCAACAGTTTCACATGAAGATGTAAACAACTAAGGCCACAATTACAACAAACTGGAAAGAAATAACAACTTCTTTCCAGATCCCTACTTTGTTATTGAAATTCGGCTTCAGCTGCAATTCATCTGTTGGCTTCATTTTAGGTTCACAGCACACACCGAAGAAGGTTTTTCAGGCATACAGAGCTTCACTTTCAGACTCATACCGCTTGAATGAGCAGTTCTTGAAACCAGCTACCTGCTTATTGCACAAGGCCCAATCTTCATACACACCAGGATTACGGCCTTGGAAAACCACATACCAGGCCATATCTGAAACTAAACAAAATTGGTAATTGGTTTATTTGTATGTAACATTGGCCTCAGATATTGTACATGTTCATCACTTGATGGCAAGGAGCACTTCTGAGTTCCCAAAAGCAAATACCAAAATGGTTACATGTAACACAGTATACAGAAAACTAAGAGAATGAACAGAATCAGAAAAAGTTTATGCAAACACAGTATTAGGTAACACAGTAGTACCCCAGGCCATCATCAGAGTTGTAAATCATCATAGGCTCAGTACCAGCATTCCACCAACCAGTTTTCAGCATTCAGTACCATAAGGTAATAGCCAACCAACAGAATCAAGGCAGTGAAAACCAGCAGAAGACAACCAACAGTTAAGTAATCAACATGATTAAACATAAGAGTGCTCCATGACATATCAGACTAGTCATGCATCATAGGCACAAGAACAGCATCCAAGCACTGAATTACATCGAGTTTTAGCTCAAATTACAGCAGCTTGCCACCATCCAAGCTTCCAACCAGCACAGGGATCAGCCCTGACATCAAGTTAACCACAACAGCAATCAAAGTCTGCTGTTCTAAATGCTACAAATACTTACAAAAAACTGACTCCATAAAGAACCAGAAAATCTGTCCACTGCAATCAAGTATGGTCAGAAGGTCAGAAGCACACAAAAATGGGCTGGTGGTCAGAGAGACACATCCTACATGTCGTAGTGTTTGGCTAGGTATGTCCTTAGCCAAAGGTCCCTATCATCTGGGGTCATTTCCACGAACATAAGCCCACTAGCCTTCTTCTCAGTGAGATATCCAAGGGCTGCCATGAGAGCCTCTCTTGTAAAGCCTGGACAGGACATAACAGCTTGGTACAGCCCAGGGATTGCATCACTAACAGCAGCAAAGAAGCCTTTGATAGCATCAGTAAGGCCAGTCATTAGTGTTGCCTCCTCATCTGGGATCCTCTTTCTTTTCCCCTTCCTGTAGGTCTCAAGCTTGGGCTTGGTTACAGGAGGAGAGGGTCCTCATCAACAGCAATTGGTGTATCAGTATCCAAGTCTATGGCTTCAGACTCAGGAATGTCTAGTGGTTCACTAGACCCCATCTCATACCTCCGAGTAGCTACCCCTCCACCAAATATGGCTTCCATTTGCTGGTAGTTGACTAATGGGGTGTTGAGAAAATCAGCATCTTTAGGGTGGGACTACAGGTGAGAAATAAGACAGAAGTTAGAATAGTCAAGTGGAATAGAAGAGGCATGGATCTAAGCATGGTACTTTGAGGTCTCACCTTGACATGACCATTGTAGTGTTCCTGGTCTAGTGAGATAACAAAATTGGTGTCATCCCATAGAGCAGCACTCAGTTTTTTGAGCTTGCAGATCTTAGCCCACTTTGTCCTCCACTTCCTAAGGTGGTTGTGCACCTGGTTTCCACTCACAACCACCTCAGCAAACTCTGATAGGTCTTTGGCCACAGCATTGCAATGAACTTCCTTAAAGCCTTTGTCAGTCTTAAGGCCTTCACTGACTAGGTCAGCAAAGCGCCTCAAGATGATCCCTGACCTAACAGCATCCCAGTGGAACCTAGGAGCATGCCCACCATTGTTCCCCTCCTCACCCTCCTCAAGATTGACAAGGTTTTCTTCCTCCATACCCTAAGGACCAGGTGTGAAGAAAAAGGAAAGATCAGTTAAGATTGAATGGTCTCAGTCTACACCCTAGTGGAAAATAATCATTGGAGTTGCACTAGGTCTCAGCTATGGATCCCAGGCCAAAAATCATTGCATTGCAACCAGGTCTCAGCTAATGAAACCAAACAAAAGATCATTGCATTGCAACCAGGTCTCAGCTAAAAAAACCAAAGAAAAGATCATTGCATTGCAACCAGGTCTCAGCTCAAAAAAAACAAAGAAAAAATCATTGCATTGCAACCAGGTCTCAGCTAAAAAAACAAAGAAAAGATCATTGCATTGCAACCAGGTCTCAGCTAATGAAACCAAAGAACAGATCAGATCATTGCATTGCTACCAGGTCTCAGACAGAGCTGACAAATTTAACAGTACAACATTGTCATCAAGGGTAGGGATGAAACAAAACAGTACATAGTCTCATACATGTGATTTTGATCAAATGTTACTAGTAGCTGGCCCTTCCCTACATTTAACTCAACCATTGAGTGCAGCCCTAGCAGCCCACATCTGATTTGCAATAGTGTCCCTCATAGCAACCCATTGGACATTGTCAGGATGGTTTTCATCATTTGCATGATCATTTGCACTGCTGCTTTGAATTGAATCCTCAGATGGCACATGGGCATCTAAACCATGTCTAAGTATCCAATTGTGGAGAATGCAGCATGCAAGGACTAGCTTGACTTGAGTTGGGTAGGGATGGAATGGCTTGTTGTACAACATCCTGAACCTGTTTTTCAAAGCACCAAATGCTCTCTCCACTGTCACCCTGAGGGCTGAATGCCTTAGGTTGAACAACTCCTTAGGGTTTTGTGGCCTCCTAGTACCAAACTCTCTCAAGTGGTACCTGGTTGCTCTGTAGGGTGGAAGGAAACCAGGCTTGGCTGCATAACCAGCATCTACCAGGTAGTACTTCCCTAGGATGAGGAGGATTCATCAGTAATAGGTATGGTGTGTAATCTTCAATATAGCAGACATATGCATCTAGTTACCTTGAGGGACAGTAAGGCCATCATCCCTCTCCAATGCATCAGCAAGTATTAAGGCATCATGGGCAGATCCCTCTCACCCAGCAAGAACATAGGTGAACATTAGGTCAAAATCAACTGCAGCCATAACATTTTGTGTGGTGGTCTGTTTTCTTCCCAGGAAAGCAGCCTTCTCACTAGCTGGCACCCTAGCTAGGATATGAGTACCATCAATGGCACCTACACAGTCCTACAAGATAAAGCAGATTAATTGGTTCAGACAAGGCAGGGCAGTGCAACTCGAGGTAAGAAGGTGGCAGAACCAAGCCTCACCTTGAAGAAAGGGTTCCACCTTGGACTATGCAGAATTTTTGTTGGGGTAGCAGAGGTGGCAGGCAGTATCATCTCATTCCTTAGTTCTCCAACAGCGAATAGAACTTCGCGGAAGTAACAACTAATGGTTTCTGTTGACCTCCTAAAGGATAGGCCAATCACTCTAAAATGTTGGTTGTGACCAACAACATGCAAGAACATGGCCACTTATTCTTCAATGGAACTGTGTATACTATCTTTGAGCAACTGCCTAGTGCGAAAAAGATCACACAGCTGGAAAAAGGGTTCTCTCTTCATTCTAAGTAGGTCAATACATTTTGTGTCGTCTGAGTTATAGATGAACATGAGGTTTCGCTGTCTTATCGTATCTCTCTGTGCCATTGGCTCATAGGGAAGGCATTAGCGAGAAAGGCAGCGGAGTCTAAATCTGACAAATAACCAAGCTGCAACAACCACTGTGATGCCCCTGGCATCTCAGAAGCCGTACACACAATTATACGTAAACTAATGATGAATTAAGACTAAATCATGCTTAAGAGAGTAATGAGGAATTGGTAGATAAACCACTAAGTCAAAATTTCTCAAATCTGAAATTTTAGCTCATCCCCAAATTGATTCTGAAATTTCTTTTGATTGGACTATACAACTCAAGAATTTTCTTTTGTATGAAATGGAATTGAACTCATCACCTTTCAAATGCATCTATTGTGGATGTATTTGGACTTCATTTGATATTTCAAAAGATGAAAACAAGAAAAGCTTTACTTAGAGTAAATCTGCTGTTTTACCAAAATCCTAAACAAGATTAGGGTTGTATTTCAAAATATGTTGTGATTTAGAGGAGGATCATATTAACAAAGTTGTAGGTAATGATCCAGGAAACAACTTTGTCAAATTGAGTTTGGGCAAAAAATAAATTCAAATTAATGTTTTGAACCTTTTTCTGTCAGCCCAAATAACCAACCCAAACCAGCCTGGTTTTGAAAACCCAAGTTTGTACAAACCTACAGCCACTTTCATGAAATACTCCCATTGAACCAAATGTAGACCATAAAATTCTACACAACTTTCCCAAAAGGCACATGAGGTGTAAATGGCTAGAAATGGGATTTTTAGAATTTCTAAGATGAGGCATCCTGCTGGTCAAACCTGAGGCAGCAACTCAAATTCAAATTTAGACCAAACTCGACCATAGAACTGGGGGTCAAAGTTTATAACAAAGTTGTAGCTTACAAAATTTTGAACACTTCTTGTATTTTGAGTTTCATCTAAATCGGCCTCTAAGATGCTCAAAAACGCAAATAGAAAAGATGTGTCTCAGCAGTCAAAGGGGATTTTTCCATTTTTTTGGATTTTCTTTTTTCCCTCTCTCTATGACAGGTGGGTCCCACCTGTCGGGTTCCCGCCCGCGGCGTCCGAATTGGGCCGACCTGCGCCAATTCGGCCCTCGCCCCGTAGACCCAGTCCACCGCGCCCATCTCTCCGTCTCGCGTCTTGGCCCCACCCGTCAGCGGCTCGCGGCTCATGGACGCGGTCCGCGCCGCGCGGCGCGTCGTCCTCCCGCGTACGACGGCGGCCACGCGGCCGACGGGCACCGCCGCGGCCGTCCGGCCACCGCCCACGCCCCTCCGCCCTGCCCGCGCTGCCCGACGCCCGGCCCCTAAAAGGGGAGGAGCCCCGCGCCCCCAAAACCCTAACGCCCCCGCTCCTCTGCCTCTCTCCGCCCCGCCCCGAGCCTTTTTCGCCGTGACCGCCATAGCCGGCGGCGAGCTCGAACCCGAGCTCGCGCCGCCGCCATCCGCCCTTCCCAGCCCCCGACACCACCCCGCCACAACCGCCTCGTCGCGCCGCCTCGCCTCCGCCAACCCTCGTCGCCGCCCGAGCCCCCGGCGAGGAGATCAAGCCGCGGCTCGACGTCGCGTCGCGCCGGGAGCTTCAAGTCGCCGCCGCCGTTCGTCGCCGTTCCCCGCCGACCCGAGCCGCCTCCGCCGTCCACTTCACGCCCACGGTGAGCGCCGCCCCGCCCCGCGTCCCCTCGACCCCGCGTCGCGGCTCCGGCGAGCCCGAGCTCGCCGGCGCGCGCGTCGCGCGACCGCGCCTGGCGCGGGGAGGGAGACGACCGGGGGCGCTTTTGCGAGCTAGGCCCCGGATTTTCCCCTATTTCCAAGCCGGTCCTCCCGCCTGTTTACCGAGTCTTGTAGATCTTACGTCTAGGCCCTCGGATCTATAGGATAATTATGCAATAGCCCCTGGATCTGAGTAATTTTCATTTAAAATGGATTTATTTCGGCTGAAACTTTGATAAATCATATAAAATCGAATAAAAATCCTAAAAAGGGAAATCTTGTTGTTCTGGAACCACAGTAAAATGATCTATGCAATGGATATGATATGGATCTGTGCATGTCAACTTTTGTTCACAATTTTTGCACATGCATGTTCTATGTTGTAAATAGGAAAAAGTATGTCTAATGAACTCTAATGAACTTGAGGCCTTGACAGTGGCTATAACAGGGTAGTTAGGTCCTGAGTACTATGTTTAGCACCCTAGCATTAATCAAGTTATATGTGTTTTGCTTTTTACCATTTAAATGTGACTTGGAAAATGTTGCTACATAAAAAGTGCATAAAATGAGTCATATATATTTTTTCTAAGTTCTATATAGCATAGTTAGCTCCCTGGTGAAATTTCTTGGTCGGGTCATGTACAGATAATTTATAATAAATCTGAGAAGAGTTAGGGCTAATAACTTTCTGAAATTTTTATAAATTCATTATTGGTCCATTTAAGCTGAAATTGTTATGGCAAGCTCCTGTACCTGAGAACAGTACACTGTAAAATTTTGAAGTCAATTGGTGTAGGGTAGCTATTTAAACTCAGTCACCCTTTTTAAATAAATAAAAGGGGTTATCTGGTAGTAATAAAATGGTTAGCAAGTATTTCGTTATGTCCTATTAATACATGGTCATGTTATGAACTGCTTTTCTTTCTGTTATGCCTAGGGTCTAAGTGTATGCTTAGAAGTAAAGGGGTTTCCTTTTATAGTAGGGGTGAATGCATGATATGTTGGGTGAAAAGAAGTTAGCCCATTGTCACGCTTTTGTGACATTTGCATTGTCTCCGTGCATTCTGTACGCTCATTGCATACACTTGGCATGCATATAGACCCCGCGCCCGAGGAGCAGGAGATTCCGGTGATCGAGGAGCCAGAAGACCCGGAACCCGAGCTGCAGCAAGAAGAGTACCCGCAGGCCGCACCTGACTTCACCGCCGAGGAAGCTAACCCTAGCGAGGAAGGTAGGCAGGCCCTACATTCTCCTAGCAAATTATGATTTATGATTACGCATATGCATTAGGTATTGTTTGGAGCCTTATTGCATTAGAACCACTGGCCGTCCTGGCCCTAGCACCTATATTAGGTACGTAGGACGAGTTGCCTAGAAATGCTAGGCTCGAGTAGACACGAGTGAATGGTCACTCGTCGCGTAGGGTGACTTTGAAAAAGAAATGGAACACTGGCAGTTCTGCCATGATAGTCTATGATGTTGATGATTAAGTGGAGACCGGGCGGAGATTAAGCTTTACTTTTCGAGGTGTGTGTTGTTGCGGTGTAATGGCTCCGCCCGAGTCGTTTAAGGCCCGTCCGCTGTTCGCCTACTGGTTGGCATACCATTGCTAAAGTGCTTACCCGGTTAATGGGGCCGGTGAAACCTTACTTGTGCCATCCGGAGAACAGAAACACGTTCCTACCCACTGGTTGAGAGGAAGGTGGCGCGGGGGAGCTTGGTACTCATGGCGGGGAGTCCGAGATGTCGGCAGGCTCGTCATGGGGGCACAACCCGGGAGTCAGGTGGGAGTGAATCGAACTTGGGATGGGACAGGTGGAGGAGGGGGACTATATGTGGGAAAGCCGTCGTGTGAGTAAGCATATGGGCCCCTGGCATTTTTAGTTATTCCCGGGAATTAAAATCGATTCGAATCGCTGATGCTCACCAGGTGTGAGAATGCCAAATATCACTGACGGGCAACGTAGTAATAACCTTAATATTCTGCAATATGATTCATGGTTTTGGATATCAAGTGGTTGATTATTATTTGAGACTCAGATATTTCATAATGATGATAGCTATGTACTTGCAAATGATTATCTCTTTCTTTCACAAGGGTAGTGGCTGTTAAATCCCACTATCCGTAAATAAACTTTTGAGCTAAGAATCAAAGGCTAAGGATTCAATGATAGTAAGCAAGCTTTGCGTCAGCCGTAAGCCTTGCCATTAAGTCCTCTGAGTAATTAGTACTCAGGGTTTGCCCCCAACATTTGGATTTCAGGTATGGAGTTCCTCCTCTGCGCCTGTGTTGGCGGGGGAGCCTGTTATCATCAGGAGTGACAGGAGTCATGTCATGGCATGGGGGTGACATCAGTGGGCGTGATGTCACTCATCTACTGCATTTCTTTTGGTTTAAGCATGACCTATGGTCTTAGACTTCCGCTGTGAGACATTATTTCGAAATTCGGCCGATGTTGGCCCTATGTTGAATTTATTTACTTCAGAACCTGGTTTGTAACTTAAAGACTTATTTCTATCTATTAGACTGCCTGTGATGATGTAACTGTTGTGACTCCTTCGAGGGTCGGTGGTGTATGATGTCGGTTCTCTCGGAAATGGTGCTATCGGGAGTCAGAAATGGCTCTCGACGGATAGCCGAGTTTAGCACGGCCTAAGTACATTGCGAGCCAGAGGTGGCAGGTGTGCTTAGTCCGTACTAAATTGGGCGGTTCCGCCACAACCACAACTAGGGCTGCACTCCTACGGACAAGACGACGGCGTTGGCCTTCTTCATCCATTCTAGGTTGAGAAAGGGTACATTAGATTAGATAAAACTTTAGGGGATAGACCAGCTACTGCAACATATTATCATTGCCTTTTTTTTAACAAGAGCACGGCTGCGATAACCTAGGTTGCGCCTCCCAGCACTCATGTGTAATCATTGACCAACCAAAAAAATTATGAACAGCAATGAAGCATCACAGACCATAGTATCAATAATCATAAATGTATAAACTTCACAGACCATAGTAGCAATGCTCAGAAATGTAGAAACATCATAGACCAAGTTGCAATGCTCACTAATTTGTAAACATCATAGACCAAGTTGCAATGCTTACTAATTCATAAACATCATAGACCAAGTTGCAATACGCACTAATTCATAAACATCATAGATCAAGTTGCAATGCTCAAAACAGTAATCATCACAGGCCGTAGTGCCAATGCTCAAAACAGTAAACATCACTGACCAACCAACCCTAGATATAGTCCAAAACCGCAGTAAGTTGCATCACAGTTGCAAATTAGCAATACATGTACACAGGAAACATATACATATAGCAGATCTGGTGATAATGCGGAACACAACCCATCAAAAATAGCATATATGATCAGCTACTCTCAAATCATGGGGAAAATCGCTGGGAAAGTAACCCTTTCTTAACAGACCACATGGATCTAGAAGTTAACCACTGAAAAAAGGAAAGTAAACCATCAAACAATGCATTTATAACATAGATTTAGGCTCGAATCATGGGGGAAACACTGCAAAATTAACTCTTGCATAGCAGACCACATGGATCTAGATGTTAACAAGACAAAAAGAACATTAAACCATCACACAATGCATTTATATCATAGATGTAGTCTCTAATCATGGGGGAAAACACTGCGAAATTAACCCTTTCTTAGCAGAGCACATAGATCTACGAGCTAACCAGCGCAAAAGGGAATGAAACCATCACACAATACATTTATAACATAGATCTAGTGTCGAATCATGGGGGAAATCACAGGAAAATGGCCCCTATCTTCACAGAGCACATGGATCTACAAGATAAACCATGGCAAGCGGGGACGAATCATCACACAAAGAAAACTCGAGGTACAGATGAGAGAGGAGAGGCAGGTAAGACGAATGCATGCTCAAACCTGAACCAGCTGCGAGCGATGAGCGCGCAAGGGTCGCCGGCGGCGACTGCAAGCGCAGCGGAGAGGGAGGAGCAGAGGAGCGAAGAGAGGGGAGAACGACGCAAATGGGGAGTGGGAAAACCCTAGACCCCAGCAAGCGCACGGGAGCCCAAGATAGCCGCCGCGGGGAGCACGCGGGGGTCGGGAGAGGCCGGGCCAGCTGGGAATCACCGATTTGGTGATCCCAGCCTAGCCTGCCTTCGGGCCTCAAGGGGGTCCCGCGGGGACGGGCTAACAGGCCGGCCGGGTCGTTCCAAACATGGACCACGTCCTACAGTGGCCGGGCTTGGGCCCTGGTCCGGCTACCAAACACCCCCATAGCTCCTCCACCCAGACCCAGCCAGGGTCGTCGTCGCATGCGTTGCCACAAAACTACTGACAGGTCTACCCATTGGGTCCAAGAACAGAAGAAGATGTGCTAAAAATGAATGGAGCTGCAACTCTTGACTGTGAACGAGGCCGGCCCGGTCGGTCATTCTGAATATCTGATACGGGAACGGGTATCGCGCGCCGGAAATCCATGCATGTTGGCCGTTGGGCACCGAGCTAGCGCATTGGATGCACGGCTGCAGGGGCAACTGGGCGTTGAAGATTGACCCGTGATTCACGGCGGCCTTGCTTGCATTGGCCGACGATGACGAAGGGGGTGACGGCGTGATGATGCAAAGATATCTGAAGCATCTCACTACTAATGACTCTGAACTGCATGGATTAGGCGGAACGTGCAGTGTACTGTATGGACGAAGTAACGTTGGATTCAGGAGATTGATCGTGTTGATTGGGGAACATGTGTGACCCATGTGAATACAGAGGGCTGAAGTAATATGATCGAATAATGGACCAGGAGATCTAGAAACCAGTAAGAAAACACGCCCTCCAGCTATCTTTTAGTACCATGCATGGTATAGGCACGAACGCATCCAAATATCTTGGAGCCTTTTGGACTGTCTGAAACACAGAAATGACCCATCCGCACACCCCCTTGCTGTCGCTTCACCTGCAGTGAACCTGCAACCTCCGCATCCATTTCACCAAACAAATCATACCCAGGGCAGTATCATCTGCTAGCTCTCTGCAAACTGCACCGGCGAGTGTACACATTAATAACGGGCTAAAGAACAAGCTCTCGTCTCGGCAGCAAGTGTGCACTTGGAGTTTAAATTATAATTAAGGGATACTTAATCCGAGGCGATTCCGCCCGTGATCGATCACATCCATGCCACGCAGACTGCGGCACCAACGGCCAAACGGCCGTGACACTGAACTTGTTTCAGGCAACACTTACATTTGGCACTAGCAGCCCAATTTATTTGCAGAACTGGGAAAATGCGGCAGCAGCCTGCATTTGGCTGTTGCTTGCAAGTATGGTCAAGGCAGTCTAGCTATATCGAAATGAAGAGAGCCAAAAAAAAAAAAAAAAAAAAAACGGGCACGGACGATTGGTTGGCCGCATTGGGCCTGTTTATGACAAAGTTCAGAGATCCCTGTCATCGTATCATTGCGGTTTGTGTTTTAGTATAGTAAGAGAGCGTTGTGTGTAAGCAACTCAATGGTCGAGAGATATATATGTAACAATCGGGCATGCATGTGATGATGGTTGATCGCTTTTGGTCATGGGCTCATGGCCGTGCCGGCAAGGCAACGCTTTTATTCCATGCCTGCTGCTCGTCCTTGGCAGGGTGTAGAAAAATGAGGGAGGCCACATCTGAACTGGAAGCTCAATTAGAAAAAATTTCTAAACTAAGTGTGGAGATTAGAGCAGGGGTAGTAGGGACTAGTGTATGTTCGGATTTGGTAATTGCTATGCATGCTCAGTAGTATTATCTCCTCATCAGTGGGGTTTTGTCTTGCATACCACTCTACTACATGCTGATGTGCTGGAGCGACACGACCTCTGAACTTTCTTGTACAATCCTTTTTTATTCTAACTATACAGTCTGCGGCCTTTCTTGATTCTCGAGAGAAGGTAGATGAAAAGTTTGATCGGCGTACGAAGGGCGCCTTTTTCTGGTGCAAAGCTCGTTGTTTTCCAGATCGAAGGATTCCCACCTTGTTGGGTGGTTAGGTTCCACGATGGTTGATGCTCATGCACACTCCCCTTTCGCCATAGCTGCTAATTGGCCCGGTGTGCGCCGGCGTGATTCCCAGCTTTCAGGTTCGATCAGCTAACAGGCGTGCTACGATGTGTTTGGTAGGACCGCTCTGAAAATCAACCTGAAAAAGAGCTCCCCTTCAGAAACCTGAAAAGAGCTAGGCTTTGTTTCTGTCTGACTAGATGTAGCTAACAGTTTTATACTCGTATATATAGGTAGCTATAGCTCTGAGCATAACTTGAGCACAACTTAGGATTTCCCTTTTATGTCTAGACTCCTCCTGGGCTAAGAGCCAAACCATAGTCCATTTATTATTTATATATGTATATAGCTTGAGTACATTTAGTACTGAGTGCCGTTGCTTAACTGAGTCTGATTTTGTGTCCTGGTCCTACATTGCGAAGACGAGAACTCAGCTGGTAATAATGGACCTAGTCCACTCTACCGGCCGCTAACACGTACGCATTATTGGGTTTCAGACTAGCAGAAGCAGCTCAGTGGGTCAGTGAGCGTGGTTGAAGGGCAGTCCAAGGTGCCGAGCTGTGTAGTCCTCCTTCCAAACGACAGTCAGAAAGCTCAGAAAAGCTACTACCTAGTCCGTATATTGTTTTCCCACCTAACCTCTAAACACCACCATGTCAATTTCCCTCAGGCAGTGATGTTCAGTCAACAAACTTCGTCCCGCTGTGACAAAGTTGGCCGCTTCACACTCGTACTCTTTGTCTATCTGAACTTTAATATCTGCTTGCAATTTTGTCCTGCATCGCAGAGTTGCAGTTGCGCCGGCCGCCGGCTGTGGAATGTGAAACTGTGACTAGAAAAGCCCGCCTACTGCTTGTACGAGTGTGTAGCCGGCGTCAAGCTTGGCTGGTTTGACCACTGAAGTGTGCGTGCGTGAGTGTGTCAACAGTATCACTGTCCGGGAGCCTTTTGCATTTGAAATTAGGTAGTGTTTGGTTCGAGGGGTGGGATGGGATGGGATCATCCCGTCCCTTTTTTTCGGCTGTTTGGTCGTGGGACGAAAGGGGACGGGATCATCCCCGAAAGGGAATATTCTCTCCAGATGCCGTCCACCTCCGTCCCTTTTCAAAGTAGGGACGGGGTCATCCCACGCCACACCGTTGGCTCTCTGTCTTCTTCGTGCTCGCCCGAGCCCCGCCGGCCGCCGGTCTCTGCCCCCGCCGCCCAGCCCTAGCCACCCTCGGATAGCCCGCCTCCTCCGCGCTCGGTTGGCTCCGGCGCGCCTGTCTCTCCGCCTCGACCAGCCGCGGTGGCGACGGCAGCGGTGCGCAGGCGGACCGACGCGGCGGCGCGGAGCCCTCTTCTCCGTTCGCCTACGTCGCCGGCAAGCCCGCCTCGAGGCCATGAGGCAGAGGTAGAGCGGCCCGGCAGTTCGGCAGCGGCGCGTGCGACGGAGCAAGGAGGAGGCAGAGCAGCGGCGGCGGGGAGCGGGAGCGGCGGCGGGGAGAAGGCGGAGCGCCGAGGCAACGGCGCGGCGGAGGCGGCGCGCGGCGGGGAGCCGGAGAGGGGCCGGGCCACGGAGAGGAGCTGTCGCTGCCGCCGCCGCCTTGCGTACGAGGAAGAAGAAGAGGAATGTATCGGTGATAGGTGGGGTCTACTGACAGTGCTGTAAACGGTGTTAAGGCTGAGTCCAATGGTGTTCTGTAAAGTGGTTCCCTAAAACACTGTTTTGTACTGTTTGACATAAATGCTGCACCGTAGACAGAGAGGAGGGTAGTTGAAATAGTGATAAGGTATGGGGTTTGGAGAACACCATTAGACTCAGCCTAAACACACGTCCATCCCCATTCTCTGCAATTACTCAAACCAAACAAAAAACTAGAATGACTCTATCCCCTAACCAAACGTATAGATGGGACCGTCCCATCTTAAAAACCGAAGACAGGACCATCCCATCCTATTTCGTCCCTCAACCAAACGCAACCTAATTGTTCGAAAGAAAATTTCAGCACGTCCGACGCACGCTAGGACTCGCACGATCAGCGTGGTCTTGAAATTCAGTGTTGAGTGTGGCCGATCGAGTTGGTCGTGTTCTCCTGCCTCAATATACGGTCGGCCTGGGTGTCTGAACTCTGAACTCTGAAGCATCACAGTACATGCCAGGGCTTTGCGGATGCGAGAAGTGTGCTTTGCCCAGATGACGTGCCGGCCGGATCGTATCTGCATCGACCGCGACGTGGCGTGGGGAAGTTCTAGGACGTAGCCATCGCTTGTCACTCGCCGGCGCGCTGCAGACCGCGAGCGCACCGTCGCCCGTCTCGTAGAATTCGTGGCTGTGGAGACGAGGAAAACGAAACAATTTTCCGCACGAAAGTTCAGCGACAGGGACGCTTCCTTGCCCGAAATGGAGGACCCGGCGGCCGAGTGTCTCGCCGGGGTGCTTGATGATGCCAGTGGAGACGACACGGCAGCGGTGGTGGAAACTGGAAACCGCGCACGCACGGCTGACGGCTGCACGGCCGGCGGTAGCAGAGTTGGGGTACGACGGGCGGCGGCGGGTGCTCATGCTTGCTTGCAAATCGCCGTAACCTGAATACGTACCCGAGCGATGTATACGGCGTTGATCGCTGGGATCTCGCGCGTGATTTTCCACATCCCACCGTTTACGTTCGCAGCACGTGGTTCCACAGGCGTTGATCTTCCTGAGCTTTTGTTGCAGGCAAGGCATGCAATCGAGGCAGGGATTCGGCGATTCTGAATCTTGGAGAAGCCAGGAAAAGGGTTGCGCTGCCCACCACGTACGCAAGACACCACGAAGAGTATTTTCTGCACGCAGCTAGCTGTGGCGACGAGGCAACAGGTCGAAAGTCATCCATCTCATCTCCGTATGGTATGCCACGGGCAGGGCAAGTGGTAGGAGTACGTATACGTAATGCGGCCGTCACGGCGGCGTCAGCGGGGGCAGCGTCGCCGTCGCGCGCGTGACCATCAAAAGCGCCGCACCGGCCGTCCTTTTCGCCGGACCCCGGGCCCCGTCCCCGCCGCTACGCAGACGCAGCGTCGCCACGCGCCAACCAAACCCCCCATGGCCCGTCGCCTGCTGCCTGTCTCCCGTCGTTTTCCTCATCTCCTGCTTGGTGGTAGTGCTGGGCACACGGCCCGCGGCGCACGAAGCCACGAGCACAACAGCCACCCATGCACTGCACCCCCATGGCCACGGGTGAGGTTGTCAGCTTGCGACGACACGGACGTAGTACGTGGCCCGCGCGCGGGCGAGCGTCTGGTCCAGAGCGACGCGAAGCCCACGTTGCGGGAGCAAAATTCTCTGCGGTTTAATTGCCGGCCGGCACGGGCGTCGCCGCGTCGGACCGGGGCGTGAAGTGTTTAATTACTGGTCGTCGTCTGAACTGAACTGAACCTGAACCGATTTTGTCGCTGGCCTACTAGGTCTCGATTAGCTAAGCGTGAGGCCGACGTGTTGTGCTTTCTTCGCCGTGCGCCCGTGCCGGATCATCAACCTTCCCCAAGTATGAATGCCTTCAGGCAAGCGGCAAATCTTATGTTACGTTAATACGTTCTGTCCTTTTGTCAAGAAGCAGGACAGCGGTTGCGACTTGTGAGACAGTGACGACATAGGGGCTGGATCAGGGGTTCTGGTTACACAACTTAAGAAAAAGCTTCCAAACATGCCAGCAGATGAGAGGAGGAGGAGGAGGAGGTCACAACCCGTTTTGCTAGTGGATATCCAAGCCGACGGGTGCTTGTGGTTCACCAGGCCGCCCAGCTGATGATGTTCAAAAAAGATGGAGGGCGGAGCGTGGACGAAACTAGTAGCTCAGGGGAGACGAGACGGGACGGATACTGGGGTGACGTGCGCATGCCGGCGCGCGGGGCGGCCGGTAGCCTACACTCCCGGCCGGCCCTGCATGACGACATGCATGCGCTCGGGGTCGCTTTGATCGTTTTGGTGCGCGATCGACCCACCACAAGTTTCCACAGGCACGCAGAACTACGACCGGACTACTGGCGGCCGGCCGGCCGGGACCTGGAGGCTACTTGTGACGGCGGCACGCGTCACGGCCGGCGTGCGCCGTACGTCGCCGTGCGAGATTTTCCAACGTACCCATGTTTGCCTAGAATCGTCACGTCAGGCGCGCTCCCACCCCGACAAGGCAAAAATGGCCAGATGGGCCGGGACTCCCACGTCGTCGATCGCACCGTACCGGCCGGACCAAAGCAAGTCACCAAACCACCACCACCACCACCACCTCCGATCTACCTGCAACGCGTGCTAGCTGCGGCGTCACTGCGTGGCAACGTGTTAATTAGCATGTACAGTACGTGGCAGGAGGCGAGAGAGGGAGTGCGAACTTGCGTCGTTGCCGATGCCACCCTACTACTACAGGGCGCGCCGCGCGCGGTGGATCGGTGGCCGGCCGGGTCGTTGCGGGCCCAAGCCACCGCCAACGCGTACCGCACCGCACCTCGCGTCAGCTCCAGCAGCCAGCAGGGGCCACGGCGCACAGGAGTCAGCTAGCGATCGAAAACACCAGCAGATCGAGCATGCAGCAGGACGAGAGGAGGACGTACGATGGAGCTACCTACCGTGCCGTGGCGTGCCATCGATCTCATTTCCAAGTGGACTACCAGCTCGTCTACCACGTCGATCGCTGTCGCTCTCTCAATTAAGCTTAAGCTCAGGCTCAGGTCTCTCAAGTCCGGCCGTCCTGGACGTCAGATCGCTGATGGAGCCGTGTGGCTGAGAGCACCGCACGGAGTGCTGGCCGTGATGACCGGCCCGCCGTCTGGTCTGACTGACCGCACCGCACCGCACCGCGCGCTAATAAACCGTCAGTCAACAGCTGCACAGGCAGCCGCAGCCAGCGTACACACGTTGCCATGCATGCATCTGGATCGATATATTCATGGCACCTTCGTCGTCCTTGGGCTTGGCCGAGTTCGTAATAAGCAAGAGGCATGTGCTTAGATTCGGATGGAGCAGTGATTACCCTGTTAGGCGACGACCAATACATGCACGACCTGCCTTAGTAATCACACCTGGCCGCCAGTATTTTAGCCGCCGCCACAATATAATGCACGGCGTGTACGCACGGGGTAACGTAAGCTGGCTCTGACCTGGTCTTAGCTCGATGCCCATGCCGTCCTCTGTTCACTGTTCTGGAGGGATTTTATTCGGGGGCCTAGCTATCTGCATACTGAATACTAATACGATATCCCGATCCGGCGTCGTGGGACACACACATCTTCGCGGATCATATCGGCCGGCCGGGGGGGCCTTGAGCCGCGGGCGGCCATGCCGCCATGTTATAACGACGTGGCGGCTCATGTCACGCGTGATGTGCATGGCCGTCAGCTTAGCAGTCGTTGCCTCCGTCGACACTATACAGATCATGAGGATGTGAGAGCGATTTTTATGACGGCACGATGACGACGGCAGTGACGCCCTGCATCAGGGTGTGGTGCAATAAGCTAGACAGCAAGGCCATGTGTAGCTCCTGCGATCCATCCCGTGCAAGCTACTACTGTAAAAGAAACGTAGTAGTTTACTCCGTGGTACTGGGTACGTATAGAATGCAAGTGGATTGCTGACAGCAAAGAAATAAATTTAGTCTATATTTAATAGATCGTTGTATGCTCTAATGAAAAATCAACAACATTAGGTGGGATTTTGCCCCCTCAGGCTGAAGCCAACGGATCCTCTAAGCACTGTTACGACACTGTTCGACACTGTAGACAGAGAGATAGTTGGAATAGCAATAAAGGATGGGGGATGGAGGATCCCCTGGCTTCAGGCTCAGCCCCCTAGAATCTCAACTACATATTGCAGACCGTTTTTTAAGGCTATTTTCATATGTGTGGATCATTTCTAAGGAGGTGTTTTTTCAGGTAATTCAGTTGTTTGGTTCCATAGATTCTATAAAATCTCTTATATAGTGATGTAGCTCTTTCAAAAGCCAAACACCCCATAAGGCGGTTCTTTAATGTGAGAGAGGTATGCCATGATACTAGGCTTACAAATTTTCAATGCCTTAGAATTATCATTGTGTAAATGTTAGCACATTGATAGTCTTATTGATAGTCCCTTGTAGTATTATGTAATCTTGATATGGTTTAATGGATAATACATATCTTCATCCTCGAAGAGTGTTATTTTAGGAAGAATCATATTGATCAGTCTAGGGCCTCTCTAGCGGTCCTAACTAGTACTAGTTAGAGAAGAAACATACCTCATCCTATGAGCCTTACTCATATATCTTCTATTTTCTCTAGTGGAGCGTGGGATCCAAGCACTAGCTACTTTTTTCTGCTCCCTCTTCTCCACATGAGATACCACGGCTAGTTATCTCAAACAACAGGATCAAATATAGTTTGCTAGGGACACCCTTAGTGATGTAATCTCCTTGGATGCTTATCTATATAACCTATATAAGTGAAACACACTAACAATTATTAATTTTATTTCTCCCAACATGCAAGCTATTCACATCATCTATGAGTCCACTGAGTTATAAACCACAATCATCCACTAAGACCCTTTATTAAAGTCTTTTATCGACTTTCTATTACTAATACCATCCGTATATGCACCTATTAGTTCATACACCATGCTATTATAGGTTATAACCAAGATGCAAACATATAAATAATCGATCATTTAAAAGCCGATCTCTATCAACAAATATATATGAACATGCTATAAAATATGATGTCTATATAAAAGTTTTCATTGCAATCAAGTAGTATTTCTACCTTTAGATTTTAGTTCAAAAATTAGTTTAAAATTTTAATTTTAAAATTAGTTTAAAGACTTCCGCAGCACCGCGTGGATATCACCGTGTTTGTTAATTGTGGTTACCATATGTAAGGTCGTTCCTACTATGAGTTTCAAAGCACAATTACCAAAGAATGCCACATCAATCTCTATCTCCTTTCACGTTACTACCTTACAATGTCATCAATCATACTTATTATCAGTTATAGGCTTATAGCATTTAATTATAATGTAGCTAAAATAAAATATTTATTGGGCAGCCTAGGGCCACCGGCAAGCGGCAATAAACACATGAGTTGGTGTGATTTTAATGAGGTGAACCCCCACTTTGATGGTCCACGTGTTAGAATGGCATTTTTTTGTGGAGCATAGGTAGGAACATCTAAAATACTAGAAGGGATATCTTGCGTTAAATGGATTACTATCGAGACTTCAGATATTGAGACCATGCTCACTAGAAGGTCTAAAAAAGACGCCAAAAACAATGTTTTGCACTGTACGTGCATTCTAGACAAGAGTGAAATATGAACTGTTGGATGAGGTCTCCGGTGAGAATAGCCTGAGGGCTTACATGTTGAGATAGAATGTGTAGTGATTCATCTTATTAAGAGCTATAGATGTCGCTGGCTCACTGTCTTTACAATATAAAACAATGGATTTCTTAACTTGTCCACATAAAGAAATAATATTTGTGAGGTGGTAGTTTCGAATAAACAACTACCAATCTTACCAACAAGGAGATTTAGAGGTGATTTATTAATAAGGTCTGATTTGATTGGCAATTTGGCATAGAACACTATTATTATTTGTATGCAAAAATTGAAACACAAAAAGATTTACATTTTTTAATCGACGCAATCTTTCGTGGCATGAAACCGATCGGAACAACTGCACACAAATGGAATGAACCATCACGCTTTATATGTACTACACACCAATAAACCGAATCATCAGTTCACGCTCCATTCACTTAAATCCAGACCTATTGAAGTTCCGGATTAAAGAAGAAACCCCAACCAAAGCAATGAATCAACACGTCGAGCGTACCGGAGTAGGACAACTGTACCTCGGCCAGGCAATCACGGTAAAAATAGGGAACGTCTGGTAAAAACCTTCCCCAAAAGATGGGGTCCACTGACCGCGTCAGTCGGGACCAATCGCAGTCCCCCACGTGTCCACCGTCCCTTCCGCCTCGCCCTTAATAACTGCGCGGCGCCCGCTCCCCTGCCGCCCCACCACCCCAGTTCACCACCCGCTGCCGCTGGTGCTGCATCCATTTCCAAGCTCCAAGCTCCTGAACCCCAAATCCGCAGCCTTTCTGCGTCCCCCCGCTCCACCGGACACCCCCTCCCCTCTCCTCGGAGCCTAGCTCCCAAGGGCGCCGCCGCCGCGGCCATGTCCTTCCCGCGGCTCCTCCTCGCCGTCGTCCTCGTCGCCACGGTGGCGGTTTCTGCGCCGGCGCGCGCCGGCGCGGCCTGCTCGGCGGACACGTTCTCAAGCAACCGCGTGTACGCGACCTGCACCGACCTGACCAGCCTGGGCGCTTCCATCCACTGGACGTACGACACCGCGGCGTCGTCCCTGTCCGTGGCGTTCCTCGCGGCCCCGCCGTCGTCCGGCGGATGGGTGGCCTGGGGCCTCAACCCCACCGGCAACGGCATGGACGGCACGCAGGCGCTCGTGGCCGTGCCCAAAGGAGGAGGGTACGACGTGCAGACTTACAGGATCTCCGGGATTACGCTCAACCAGGGGACCCTCTCCTACCCGACGTCCCAGCTCTCCGCCGAGGTCGGCTCCGACGGCCGCGTCCGGATGTTCGGGACACTCAAGCTCCAGAACGGCACGGGGGAGGTGAACCAGATATGGCAGGTGGGCCCGTACTCCGGCGGGAGCATCGGGCAGCACGACATGGGCAGCGGCAACATGAACGCCAAGGGGAAGCTGAACCTCGTCACCGGGGCCAGCACCGCAGCCAGCGGAGGGAACAGCGTCCTCAGGCAGAAAAATGTGAGTCACTCCATTTCAACCCTGATTTGATTTTGCCTTTTATTATCTGTTCGTCTTTAGCCCTTTATCGTTACTTGAAAGTCTTATGTGCTCGTGAATTTGAGAGCCAATTCGCCGCCTTGAAATTCGCATAACCATACAACTCCACAATTCGAATCCTCTCGAGAGTTCTTGCGTGCGTTAAAAAGCTCAGAATCTCTTCTATTTCACCTTTGTTATGCAAATGAGTTACTGTACATATATGAAGCGTTACCGCAAAGAGCAAGGTAGTTCCGCTGTAAAAACAAGGCAAGAGGATTAACCACATAAACTAATTTTTACTGCTTGATGATGTACTAACTCTTTCTCCTTTTTCTTCATCTGGGGAATAGCAGTATGATGTAGACACACACACAAAATCAACTATTCCCTGACTCCCTGTGTCTACAATGGTCTTAAACCAATTTCTCCTGGTCCTTTGAATTGCTAATCGACCGGGTTAGTCCGTGCGGCATGCCGTGTTTATTGACTGTATGTTCGTGTGTGACATAGTAGTGTATCGGATCAAGCTCCTACCTTTCTCATCCGTACACTTTGGATTTTGATGCATCGGGCTTGCATTTTTCTCCCCTGGACAGTTTTCATCCTTCCTTAGTGGACTTCCGCAGTTCAGCTTGGATTTGTCCAACTGTTAGTGCCTTGGGCATGCCACATGGTCTTTGCATTTCAAACCATTCCGAATTCTGAAGAACAACGGCATGTGCTGCTAACGTGGTATAGTATTCGATGCAGCCGAGATAATCGGTTGGCGCATTGACTTCATCACAATATAAATTCTCACTGTAACGGTAGTGCCTAGGTAGGTGCCTTGTGACAACTGAAGTCCGCATAAAGAAGGTATCGATTCCGTTTCCATGTAAAGTATTCCCGTATTATTGTCAAATTTATCACGGAACAGCTGTTACCATTCCTAAGTTTTCTTGTGCATACTAGTAGCCAGTAACCTGTTTTTTATGTTATTGAAACAAATCTTATTTGTCCCGTTGTTTCGTGCAGACTCATGGTGTCCTGAATGCTGTGAGCTGGGGTCTTCTGCTGCCCATGGGAGCCATTTTTGCAAGATACCTCAAGACGTTCAAGTCGGCTGATCCGGCATGGTTCTACCTCCATGTAGCTTGCCAGCTGATCGGTTACGGCGTCGGAGTGTCTGGCTGGGCAACTGGCATTCATCTTGGCAACTTGTCCAAGGGGATCACCTATTCAGTTCACAGGAACATTGGGATCACAGTTTTCGCTCTTGGTACTCTGCAGGTACAAGGAGCCATACATATCCTTCTCGTGATGATGTTTTACCTGCTGAAAAATCTAATGTGTGTGTGCTGAATCGCTGATACCTTTTCCTCTGTGACCATTTCCCCCATTTAGATCTTTGCGCTTTTCTTGAGGCCAAAGCCGGACCACAAATTCCGGTTCTACTGGAACGTGTACCACCACTCGGTCGGCTACACCATCATCATCCTGGGCATCATCAACATCTTCAAGGGCATGTCCATCTTGGATGTGGAGCAGAAGTGGAAGACCGGCTACATCATCGCCATCTGCATCCTGGGCGCCGTCGCCCTGGTCCTGGAGGCCGTCACCTGGGGCATCGTCTTGAAGCGGAGGAAGGAGGACAGCAAGACCTACAACGGCGCCGCCTCGAACGGCCACTTGCCGCTGTCGATGTAAACTCGATCGTAGCCTACAGGTCCCTTTGACCTTGCTATTTATCCTCATCAGTGCTGTGTTGGTGTGCAGATGTAGGGGGGGGGGGGGGTAGGTCTTCTGATCGTATTAGCATCTCTCTCCTTTTTTTTGTATGATAGATGTGTGTGTATACTGCAAAATTATACTGGAGTGGAGATGAGATGAGTGATGCTGCTGCTGGCATTGGTATTTCTTTCTTTGATCTCTCCCTGCCTTTTGTTTCTGTTGGAATGCTGAGCTGATCATGCACTTGTGCTCTGGGGCCATGCCATTTGCTCTCTTGTGCGGGAAGACTGAAGTGGTTGGTGAAGCAGGGAAAGAGGGTACGCACGTTTGGACCCAACCAGTGGAAGCATGACTCTTCTGGAAAAGCGGAGTAGATAGAAACGTCCAGTGCACTGCTTGCTTATGTTATTTGTGCTGTGTTTTCTACTCCTCCGAGGGAGGTAAAAAAAAAGCAGAGAGATCACTTTCGTTCGGTGTGATGGTGGTTGTCTTTCTCTGCTTCTTGGACAGAGCAGCGTCATGCTTCTAGAATGCCTCAATACAACGCAAAGTGTCACCCTCCCCGTGCAGTATGCCGATCCTGCGTTCCGCGTGGCGGCGACCGTGCGTGCGATGCGTTTTTGAGCTGCCCCAATTTCTCCCTATCAGCTTATGCTCCGTGCTTGTGCGAATCGAGCGATGCACGGGACGAGAGCGACTCGTCGAGACGACGACGAGTGGCGTGTGGACGGCTCGCTGGAGTTCGCTTCATCAGAGTGGGAAACGGAGAAAAGTGTGTGGCGAGGAACCCAGTGCGAGTCGGCTCGCAGCCTTTTTCCGTGGTGGTGGTGGTCTGGAGGAAGAAGGCGTGCTCCGGCGACTGGCGAGAACCAGAGGAAAAACGCTCGGAAAGCAGCCTGCCGACGAGAGAAATCCACACGAGACGTGTGACCAGAGCAAAGGTACAGGCTCGCAGCCCGGCCGGGGGGCTCGCGCATGCCCAGGCCCGTGGCGCCGCCGCGGGCAGGGGACGCGGCGCGCAGAAACGCGCTCGGCAGCGGACGGCGCGCGTCCAGCCGCCCGGGGAGCCGGGGGATGGCGGCCTGCCGGCACACGGCTATCCGCGCCGGCACATGCACGCTGCACCACAGCACCAGAAAAGGCTTGGGTTTGGGGCGGCCGTGTAAGCAAAGATGCCGCGCCGAAATCTGCATGTACCGGTAGAGGCATACAGATACAGCTTGTAGCTTTTGCAGCCACCAAACTGTGGGAATGATCACAAGCCTTTCTCACGTCGGCTGCCGTGATGATATTGATACGGCTCGGTGGTTCACGCACGGAGGCAGCGCCTTGGCCGTCCAATCCCGGAGAGGCGGAGACAGGAACAAACATGCTCCTGCCGACCTGCTCCTACTGTGTCTTGAACACTGCGAGCAGTTGTAAAAATAACGAGAGCAATCAACACTGCCTGTACTTGTGTCTCGACGACAGGATCATCGTTCTGCTTACATCATTGGGCAGTTTTTTTTCCCGCTTTCCAATAGCACCTTTTCATAAAACGGGCTTCCCACGTTACAATGTACTAGTATTTTGCACGAGTGTCGAATTTTTCTCGGGGTGTCATTTATCTGTCTGCCCATCGTTCAGGTGTTGAAAGAATTTTGGACCATTAGATATTAGATTTTAAATGGATGTCTAGGATTACACTTAGTCTCCTCCCTTCTCTTCTCCACCCTACCCTGAGCGCCGCCATCCGGCTCCCCCGTCACACCGTGCCTCCGCCGCCAATCTATCTCCACCGCTGCGCCTCCCTCACCTCCGCCTCCGTCGGCCGGCCCCGGATCCGGCGGCGCACCCGCGGCCTCCCTCCACCGCTGTGCCTCCTCGTCTCCATGCCGCTCCTCGCCTCCCTCACCTCCGCCTCCGTCGGCCGGCCCCAGATCCGGCGGCGCGCTGCGGCCTCCGCCTCCCCCGGCGGCCTCGGCCGGAGTTGGGGAAGAGAAGTGAGATGGCGTCCTCGGATTGGTGAAAAAACCAGGTGATGAAAATCACCCGGTTGATTTTTAGCGTTTCTCCGTGCAAACTAGCTGCATAGGCCCGACTTTACAGTCACAGATAGTATATGAGCCTCCCTTGACCCCTTTTATCTCCTGCCAACCGAAACTTTTTTTCCAAATTCCAAACGTTTTCAGCAGTAGTGGATCCACAAGACCACAACCTAAACGCAGCGCTCGGTGGGTTTGGCCAAACCCAACCAGTACTCCATACGAGATGCAGTTGTACTTGTACTGACTGGTAGACGCCGAATTATGACCAAATCATCACTGAGCTTGGACTGTCAGTGTAGCAGATTTGACCTAACCTCCAACCTCTCATATTCTATTCAAATTAAATTTCCACCACTTGTCAACTTGTCAGTTCAAGCTCACACCAAAGTTGCTTGATTGTCAAAACTGCTGAATGACTTGGTTGAGCGAGTATGACCCATCGTTCAATGGGGTGTTGCGAAAACAAGTTAGATTTGCTTGCACTTGACTCAACTTCTATCTACCTCAAACATACAAGCATTCATTCATGTGGTCTCCTTCAGTTGACGTGTTGGTGGGTGAGAAAATTTGAGAGCTGAGTTTTCAGACCAACTCCGAAGCAATTTGCTGGTCAAAGGGGCAGCCGACCTGTAGCTCCTGACAAAGTTCAGTTGAAGTGAGTACCAAGCGTCGAACAACCCATGATGAGTGCGCCATCTCAGGAAATCTGTCGCATTGTGACAGGAGCAGCGGCAGTTATCGTTGAGCTGTGTGGCAACTGCGTGTGTGTGCAGTAGGAGCAAAGCATCATCTAACTCGATATGCAACTGGACAGCAACGGCAGACAGCTTGGATGGTGCTTTCAGGTTCCCAGAAGTTCTGAAGTCTGAACCGAAAGTCGATATTTGTTGAACTTGAGCTGTAATTGGGCTTTATGGGATTGGGTAAGAAAAAGAATGAACACTGTCGGTATAGGTTCCGCCCAAAAGATTACAATCTCATTACTCAAAGAGGATGTCATGTAAAATTAAATGTGTCGCCTTTGTGTAGAAACCACTCTACTGAGCTTCACTGAAGCATAAAGATATTGATCGGTTAGAATTCAGAACTCACAAGTCAACTACCTTTATACAGTTATATACTCCACCCTCTCAATACTTATTTTAACTACACATCTACAGCTCCAAATGGGAAAAGGAAACTCAAGATTTAACTAGGTTTAATTGCTAGTAACTATGCACTAATAATGGTGAGACGTGAGGGATCTGGGACACATATATATCATATATGTATAGAACAGGATGGAGGTGGAGCCACGTCTTCCCCAGCTTAGGCAAGAAATATAAAGACTCCACAGGCTAAACAGTCGGGCAGAAGAACTACAACAGTACAATTTCTGCTTTCGCATAACACAAAAGTCATGCACCTCTGAGCTGAAAATGTATGCAAAGTCAGAACGTTGCAAGTGCTATTGGAAACTGCATAGAGACAAGTACCCTTTTTCCTCATGAAACAGGCCAGAATGTACTTGAAGCCCAGCAGCAGCCCGTGCCTAGTAAGGGCTTAGCCCATGCGCGAACCTAGCCAGCGGCTGGCCTGCGAGCGGCACCTGAACTCCATGAGCCCATTTCATCGTGAGACAGATGGACATCTTCCATTAGCTCGGTTCAATGGGGAGATCTGGTATACGGAAATCACCAGCCCACCCATCCTCTTTCACTTTTTTTTATTAGGGCTTTGGCAACCTCATTTTTCCAAAGAAAAACCATTTTCCTAAATGGAAAATAAACTAATTTTCCCTTCATTTCTCAAAATTCCTTGGAGAAATGGGGTTGCCAAACTAGCCAAATATACTTTTGGTCCAATTTGTTCCGATGATAAATTTTATTTTCCAAGGTAAAAATATATTTAAACACATAAAATAATATTTAATATTTTTTAAATATTCTAAATTAAAAATATAAAATATTTTAACGATGTTCTTCGTATGTCAGAAAAACAGTCTGACTATAAAATTGTTCTAACTTCATAAGAAAGATATTCTACATCCACAACAAAATATTGCTGATTTAGGATACAATGATTCAATCTGAGATCTGGACCTGTAGGTACACTCGAGAGCATTTTGATAAATTAATTTGCCTATGTTTTATATTAAATACAATTATTATGCTATTTTAATTTAAGCTACAAAAATTCAGATCCAACCGAAGCTCTACCAAACAGAGTCAATACTCTAATTTCACAACAAACATATTGCTTAGAGAAAGAAACGTTTTTATATCCGTAGCATTTGAAATATGAAAATAATGAAAAAACAAAAGAAAAAAAAAAGAACTCACGCAGCAACACTACACACAGTGGCACCGAAATAAAATGCACAAAATGAGCAACGGGAGAAAAGAACCGGAGAAAAAGATAAAAGAGACGTGCAGGAAAACGGGCTAATGGCCTAAAATAGTGTAAACCAAAGCCGTGAGCCCATAACTGCGTAAGGTGGTGGGAAACTGAGAGACAAATGGCAGGGGTTCGATGCATGGTGGCTTATGGTGTATCTAGATGGAACGGAAGATTTCACCTACATCTTATCGATGGTTCAAAAGAACCTCACCTCATTCTGACATCATATTTCAATACATCCTATAGCCATACTAATGTTCAATTTTGAATCTCTTGATACGGATACACGTCAAATATTAAACATTCGTTTCGGATATCGGACGTCCCGTTTAGCCTCTAGACCTCTTTGTTCACATGAACAATTAGAAAATATCCGTCCCGGTTTCATCCCTTAATGACATGCATTAGGACCGCTACTGGCAGTGGACCCAAACCGCTTGAGTCGGGGGCTTGAAAAGCTCCAGCACCCCGTCTTTTTCCTGCCTCCTTTTTCCTCCTCGCGCCCCGCACCTCCCGCCGCCGCCTCGAACGCCGCCCACCACCGCCGGCTACTGCCACCTGCCGCTAACCTAGGTGGCTCGTCGCCCAGCCGCCGGCCCTTCCCAACCGCCGTCCCCTGCCGCCTGGTCTCTCCGCCGCCCATCGCCAGCCACCACCGCCGGGCCGGCTGGCTGCCCCTGGCCCTCCCTTTAAGGCCGACAGTGGAGGAGACGGGGTCGCCGACGGCCCCAACCCCGGCAACCCTGAACCCTAACCGCTGCCGCCGCCTCCCCCGCCCCGCCTGGCGCCGCTCGGGAGTCCGCCGGCACCTCGGCACCCTCGCCGCGGCATCCCCCGCCCGCCGGCCGCCACCGCGCTGGCCCCCTCCTGCGCTGCCGGCGAGAGTGTGCGTCATGGAGAGGCCCTGGCGCGCGCGCTTAATAAGAATTTCGGCTTGAGCCCAACCAGATCAAAATGCGCAATAAAAAATTCACATGTTATGCGTCTCGGCATCGGCCAATACAACCCACAGTCCATGAGGGCCATGACCCGATCAACCTGACGAGGGACATACCACGCACACCCATCATGTTTTCCAAATTTCCATAAATTCGACCAAACCCTAAACTGAACTTAGGAGATGCACAATAAACTTCGTCTAGCTTAGAAAGAACATGAGCATGTTTGCATCCTGTTTTCCCCTGTGAAACATTAATACGTATGCTATTACGCAGGAGAGAGCGACCCTTGGAGAAGACGAGAGCAACGTGTGGGTGAGTGGTTGTTTCCATGCACGAATTGGCTTCGGCCTTCGATCAGCAGTGAGAGTAACCGGCCCGAGCGTCGGAGAGAAGTTTGTGGCGCTCAATCTCGAGTCAGCTTTGGAAACGTTTTCCATACGCCGATACGCGGTGCACTGCTGGTGGAACAGAGACGTGGCGATCGAAGCCCGGGGGAAACGCTCCCGGAAAGCAGCCTGGCGACGAGAACAATCCACACGAGGCGTACGTGTGGCCGTGTGGGTGTGTGACTGAGAGCAAAGGCGCGTGTCCGCCGTGTCGTGTCGCGGCGGCCGGCGGGGCTCTACACCTCCTGACCTGATACGGGTTCGCCGGCCGGCCTCACGCAAGCAGGCTCGCACGCGCGGGCGACGCCCCAGCAGGTAGCAAAGCAACGCACACGTCCGGGACGGGACGGGAGCCGCGGCTGGCCATATAACCCACCCGTACATGCATGTCGCGTGTTGCCCGAATTTGCATGGATCGGCAGGCCATACACAGCACAGGTCGCTGTCGCAGCACGGCAGGTCGGCAGCAGAGCAGAGACCCATGCAGTGTGCGTTGTACTACAAGCTTTGATTGATGAGAGACCCCTTTTCTTTTCGCGTTTTCATTGGAGTATTTTTTTTTTCTTCAGATCAAACAGTACCTCTCATCTCACGTGTTCAGTTTTTTCAGTTACTCCTACTACTTCAGTTCACTCTACTATATACTCCTTCGGCGCTTCCTTCCCCAAGCCGCCGCCGGCCACCCCCGCCCCGCCCCGCCGCCTGCGCACCCCCATTTCCATTCCCAACCCTCCACCACTCCCGCAGCCACCCGCCGCCGCCCCTCTCCTCTCCTCTCCTCCGTGGCGGCCGCGTCCTCCTCTCCCTCAGCCCCGATCTAGTCGGGCTCTCCAAGTCCGATGGAGTCGTCCCTTCTCGCATCCTCGCAATCCGTCCGGTCTTCCTTCTCTGCCGCCGCCGCCGCCGGCACCAGGGGCCGCTCTCCCCACGGGCCCTCGCGCGTCGCCACCCTCGCCGGCAACGGAAACCGCGCCCGCACGCTCCGTGCAGGCCCCAAGGTACGCCCGTTTCGTTTCCTTGGTACGACACGATGGTAATGGCATGCTGCGGCCAGCGATCACACACGGCGTCAGCGCTGTTTCCAGATCAACATCAACAGTTTCAGGCCGGGCCACGCACCCTGACGCCTTCCTTTCCGTGTCTATTCCTGATGAACAAAGCAACAAGTCTTACACGCAACAATGCAATGTCTAGGCCTATAAACCAATCACACCCTAAAAGCTGTCCACACACCCTCAACGCCGCGCAGGGCGTACACGTTATACACACACATACTCAATGTGCTTACATAAGAACTGCTTAATTCGATGTGCATGACGGTGCGCTCCACTTGTTTCTGACGGACTTTTTCTTGGCCGATTTAGGACTCGATTCTTGAGGTCCTGGCACAGGACGATATGCTGAACGCGACGGAGCTTGTGCAATGGGAGAGCGGCAAGTCCGTCAACGACATTGCGGCTAGCCAGGGGATCCGCATCCGCAGGCATTGCCACCCCACCGCCTCCTTGGAAGAGATAGAGAAGGAGCTGGGGCCTCCCCGCAACATCCTAGAGAAGATCATTTGGGACAAGGAGATCGAAGTGGCTCAGGTATAAGGCCTTACCTTGCAGATAATAAATACTCCAAAGGGCCTAAACTCAAATCGAGTGCACGGTCATCATGGCCACTCAAATAGTTGAATGGCACACTTCCATTCTGCAACCTAAATCTTCATATCTTCTTTATACAAATGTATCACCAACAAATTAAAACTATGCATCATCAAAGTATATTCATGAATAATCTAATGATTCCATTTTCATACGGTCGGCCTAAATGCTCTTACTATGCAGTGGTTACTAGTATTTCATAAGTTCGCCACTTGGTTCTATATGATGGTTAACAGATGGTATTGGTCTTGTGAAGGGCCATGCTAAGAGGCCTCTGGAGGAGCTGATTCAGGCTGCAGAGAAGGCCCCTCCTTCAAGAGACTTCTATGGCGCCCTAGAAGCTGCCTATAAGCGTAATGGGGTGCCTGCATTGATTGCTGAGGTCAAGAAAGCATCCCCAAGTAGGGGCGTGCTCAGGGAGAACTTCAATCCTGTACGTTCGGGGTTTGTTACCTGTCAAATATATAGTCAATTTCAATGGTTGCTTATGTAATTGTAATGTAACTAATTTTTAATTCCATTTTTCAGGTTGAAATTGCTCAGGCTTATGAGAAGAATGGAGCTGCATGTTTGAGCATCTTGACAGATGAGAAGTACTTTCAGGTATATATTTACATTGATTTTGTGGCTGTGGGGATCATAGATGCTCCTGCTGCCGGGCTTCACTCAGTTTTCTTCCATTGTACAGGGAAGCTTTGAGAATCTTGAGAAGGTGCGCACCTCAGGTGTGAAGGTACCAATGAATTTAAGTTTTCTTTAAATCTGAGGATGGTTACGAGTTACCAATGGTTCCCAAGATGCACTTATTTCTCTCGTGAATACAGTGCCCTCTTCTCTGCAAAGAGTTTGTCATTGATAAGTGGCAAATCTATAATGCTCGCTCTAAGGGTGCCGATGCAATTCTGCTAATTGCTGCCGTGCTACCTGACCTTGACATAAAGTACTTCCTTCGGATTTGCAAAGATTTGGGAATGACGGCTCTTATTGAGGTTCAACATACTATTCAGTTCATTTTGTCATATCTACTCGTTAATTTGACGCTTGGCTCTGATTTGAACATAGGCATTTCCATTGTGGGGCCTTGGGGGCAGAATTGAATATTCATCATGCTGGATGACAAAGTTTAACATTATCCTTTTAGTAAAATGCCATAGTTTACTTTGCACGATAGAACCATAGTAGTTAGTTTAGTAAACTGTCAAAATTAAAGGCTTCTCTAACTATATTGGGACTAATTCCATGTTTGTTTCATTCAAATACTGAAAAAGTAATTTGTCAAAAATGCTAATGGATTTTTTGTGAATCTTCGTAAGGGAATAGTGTTGAGTTCCTTTCAAGTTCCTGCTAAATTATATGCTGGGTCTTATAATATGTTTCAAGTATTCCTTGTTATGTTTAAAGTGTATTTCTGAGTTGAAAACATGAATGCCATCAACTCAAATGATCTGCTATAAGCTAATTTATTTTGATATTGTACTGGGGTTTATATTTTAGGTTCATGACGAAAGAGAGATGGAGCGTGTGCTGAAGATAAATGGAGTTAAGCTTATTGGTATTAATAACCGCAGCCTTGGTACGAGGTTCTTCTGCTGCTTGATTTTTTTTTTGTAGACATCTTGCTATATTAATTTAACCTTTTTTGTTCCACAGAGTACTAATTCTTTCCATTTATATTTTCTCTAAACCATTTTTCTTACTGATGTTTATAATGTTTTCTTTTCTTGAAAATTATTTACACTGCAGAGACATTTGTTGTTGACACTTCAAACACCAAGATGTTGCTCGAGAAGCATGGGGATAGCATCAGGGAGAAGGGAATTTTGGTAACATTTATGATCTTGGTTGCATATTTGATTATTTAAAATCCCTTCTCAGCTCCTAGTTCCTTATTGTGTACTATAGTCCCTTCGCTCAGGCATGCAGAGCACAAATAGGGAGTTTCATATTTCAATGCAACATAAGTGTGGTGTTCCTTATATACCTTATGTGCATATGCATTGAATGGATCCTGAGAGAATGGCTTTGAATTAATTGAGACATATGTAATGTCTTCTTGTTGTATACTTGTATGTGCACGATAATATACACATGATCTTATTTAAAGGAGTTTTATGGATGGAGTGCATGCATTGAATGGATCCTGAGAGAATGGTTTTTAGTTAATTTAGACATATGGAAGGTCATGTTGTATGTGCACAATAATATACGCATGATCTTATTTAAAGGGGTTTTATGGATGGAAATAAACTGTTTACTTACAGCAACGATGCTTATTCAGAAATAATAAGGCACTGGAATAGCCTGTTTTGCAATTTTCATCATATTTCCTGCCACTACTGTCTGTTCCATATGGAATAAGTTTCTTCACAGCAAAATGGAAACAGGAAGCAGATTATGAAAGTGAAACTAACACAAGTTTTCTTAAGTAGATGTGTTAACTTTGTTCAGTATTACTGTAGTAGTAATATTGCATATTGCTAGCGCATAGCTTGCTACCAATTCCTTTATTTATAGAGTTAGACTATTCGGTGTCATAATCTGAATCTTGCTAATTATTTCCTTTTCCCTTTACATTTCCAGGTTGTTGGTGAATCAGGGCTGTTTACCCCAGATGATGTTGCTTATGTGCAAAATGCTGGCGTTTCTGCTGTAAGTTTTACTGATTCTTGTGAACTTAGGTTCTAGCTTGCATGACTTAGTCCATGGTTGGGAGAGCTGGACGTGTTTGGATGGAAGAAGTTGAAGTGGAATTGGTTTTTGTGGAGTGGAGCTCTCCCAAACATGGCTTAACAATCCTTTTGGGCAACATCTTTTTTTAACCACTTAATGCTTATTATTGTTTCGTCTTATCTTTCTGTTTTCTGTACTGTTATAGATTTGTCGCTTTACCTTCCATTAACTTCAGTGCTGTCTCCCAAAGTGTATACCATTGAAATACAACTGCCAGCTGAACTCACTCAGTCCACGGATTCTTATAACAATATAAGTATTACATTTACGCGAGGATGGCATGCGTTTGTGGTGATATTTTTCTCATTTGCAAGCCCTCATGGGTACCTTCAAATGAAGCTAATTGAAACGTGCCTGTTGCTGTAGGTTTTGGTGGGAGAATCCCTAGTGAAACAAGAGGACCCTGGACGAGCCATAGCTGGGCTGTTTGGCAAAGAACTTATACACTGAAAGGACAGTGATTGCAGTAGTACTTGCTTTGGTGGTGCTAGAGGTAGCAGTAGCTGTTGGCCATAGCTTGGTGCTTGGTTTACAATAATAAAACGTGAGCATTCGTTTTGTTAATAATATACCGTATTTCACCAGACACAGAATAAAAAATAATGCTCACTACCTAGTTCTATTCAGTGTTTGCTTGTCCATTGAGAAACTGAAAACGGAGTATGTTACCTGCGTAAAACAAGGGGATCTCCCATTGAATTCGCCTCTGACGAGCAGCAGCGTGGATCCAAAACCTAAATGGCTGATCATCAGAGGCGAATTCAATGGGCTTAGCCAAACTCAACCAGTACTCCATATGAGATGCAGTACAGACTGGTAACTGGTAGACGACAGATGATGACCAAATCATCACTGAGCTCCGGATTTGATCTAACCTAACTGCTCATGAGGATCTCTCCTATTCTATTTTAGTTTCCAGCATCTGTCAACTCGTCAAGTCCAAGCTTCATACCGAAGTTGCTTGATTGTCAAAACTGCTGAAAAACTTGGTTGTGCGAGTATGCAAAGTTAGTTTTGCGTGCACTGGGCTCAACTTCTATGTACCTAAAAGGCTAAAACATAAACATTCATGTCGTGTACTTCAGTTGGTGTGTTGGTCGGTAAGAAAATTTGAGAATTGAGTTTTCAGGCCAATTATGAAGCAATTTGCTGGTCAAAGGGGGAGCTGAGCTGTAGTGCCTGACAAAGTTCAGTTGAAGTGACTACCAAGCATCACGATGAGTGCCATACTGCCATCACAGAAAATTTGTCGTGTTGTTCAAGGAGCAGCTACAGTTATCGTTGAGCCGTATCGCAATTGTGCGTTTGTGTGCGGTATAAGCAAAGCATCATCTAACTCGATGCAGTTCGACAGCAACAGCAGCCAGCTTAGCTGGTGCTTTCAATTTCCCAACGATTCTGAAGTCTGAACCGAAAGCCAGTATTCGTTGAGCTTGAGCTGTAACCTGTAATAGGGCGCTGTGGGATTGGGTAAGTACTTTTTTTATAGCTTCTACACAAAAGGAAACAATTCATTGTAAAACAAATTACAATCTCATTAATCAAAGAGAATGTTATGTAAAAATTACATGGATTGGTTTAGAAACCACTGTACTGATTCAATGAAGTAAATAAACTATACAGATATGGATCAAACAAAACTCAGAACTCACAGCTACCTTTACACAATTATGCTCCACCCTCTAACGACATATTTTTAACTCCATATCTACATCTTCAAAAGCAAAAAGGGATCTCAAAATTTAACTACATGTAATTGTTAATAACTATGCAGTCTTTTTTCCTTCCCCTTTTTTTGTTATACAAAGAATGGTGAGAGGTGAGAGATCGCATATGTACAGGATGAAGAGCAGAGCCACTTCTCCACCAGCTTAGGCAGGAAAGCTAAGACTCCACCAGCTTAACAGTCAGATAGAAGAGCTGCAACACCACAGCCAAAAGAAACTAGACTTTTTTTTTTTACAAGTTTCACTTTGGCATAACACACAAATCATGCACCTCTGAGCTGCCAAAGTTTGCAAAGTCTGAACGTTGTAAGTGATTCGACTGATTATTCTTGGAACTTGACACCGCATCGCTGGGTGCGTCAGTAATGGAGCGTGGGTTAACAGGCGGGGGAGCTGTGGGCACTGGGCAGCAATGCCGGACATTAATCCTGTGTGTGATGGTCTTAGTCGAGGTGCTACCTGTGACATTCACGGAAAGAACGACCTCCATATCTCTTGTGGCTTCACACCACCAGTTTTGCTGTACCCCGTCAACAAATTCTTCTTCTGTGAAGAAATCTTCATGATGCACAGCAACTTCCATTGTTTCTCCTGGTTCGATGAGACCAACTGATGGTTGGACCTATTTAGCATTACAGGGTTGAAGAATAACTTGTCATTATTAAAGGCAAGATAAATTACAATAAGATGGTGGAATAGTAGAAATACAAATAGGGGGATCAATGAAATCTGAAATACTGTATCTGAATGATTACAGACTTGTCAAGTGACTTGCATAATAGTATAGCTTGGCCCAAAAATATCTTTGCAAAACGGCTATTCAAATAAAATGCTACAGATAAAACTGAACTTCAGCATCTTGATAACTGTGTAGGTACAAGTCCATAAAATGTGATTAATCAGATTTTGCTTCACTTAGAATTAGAAAAATTATATATAGTCCCCAAAGAGATATCTAATGGTAAAACATGTGTCACAACGGAAAACAAGTTCCATGGTTTTTAAAATTCTGTGTCGCTAGAATTACATAAACATCTCTATTAACTATGTTTAGCATTTGAAATTCAATGGCAAACGGACAGAGCAATTTCCTACAAGCAAAGGAATGATAAATAATTAGGTGGAAATAGAACACACTCAATGGAGAAGGTACAGTACAGTATCCTGCTGGAAGATCTATGACCTATGTTGTGTGAACCTATAGGCTTCAACTACCAGGGTTCCTGCCAAAATGCCATTCAGCTGAAGCTATGTCATACAATATCTAAGCAGTATGTATGGTATGACAAAAGGAGGTCTGTAGGGCTACAAAGTACACAAAAAGGAACAGCAGCAGTATGCATACAGAAAAATAGAGTAATTCTACCTCAAGCCAAAGTGGAAAGCCAAAGGATGGCCTTAGGAGCAGCTCAGATTTAGTACCATCCTGCTTTCTGATCGATTGGCCTTCACAAAGTATTTCAAAAGCAGCCTTACTTGTTTCACAATTGTTAGTTATTCGAAGGATAACATCGTCTTGATTTTCCAATATAATGTTGTTTGTGCTGATGATAGTGTCTGGAACAATATGCAACTCTTGAAGCAAACTGCACACTTTTTCGTTAGATTGGATTATTTTTCCAAACTCTTGCCTTCTTATTAGCTCATCTACTCTTGCAATATCAGCGCTAAATGTACACCTCACTGGCTTATGATCACTATCTGTGACATCCATGCAAGCTTCGTACCTATCAAAAACAGGAACAACAAATTAATTCTGCAAGGAAGAGCTATACTACTAAAGAAGGATCCAATAAGCCCTGTAGTTCTCTTCCTAAAAAAAAATTTAAATACAGAAGGCTAGGTTCTGCGAAATCTTACGCTGTGATTGCAGCAACAACAGGACACTCTAATGAGCATTCGGCTATTGATACAGGACGGCTATCTCGATACAGTATTCTATCGCACCAAGCAGGTATTCTCTTTTTCTCACCTGAATCATACCCTGCATGGAGATGATGGAATAATTTCATCTCTAAAACAGGTGGCACCAAAATATGGACATTTTTAACAGCCAAGTACTTTAAGCATTCAATACAGTACCTGAGAGACCCAACAGGTGTCTTTGAAATTTGTAGGTGGGAGGAAATCTGATTGGACCTTCACGCATTCCTTGAAACACATTTCCTGCCTTCATTTCTGCCCGAAGCTGATCCCTTTCTCTAAGCCAGTCAAAGCTCCTCTGGGAGACCATATCCCTTGCTTCATCATAGGTGATGCCATCAAGCCGGTAGTTGAAATCACCAAGAAAGACAACCATATCAGCTTCTGCCAGCTCAGGTCTATCGTCGTCGGCTTGATTTTCATTGGCCTGCCAATATGAGAGTATGCATTCATGAATATAATTCATTCACATGAGGAAAACTAGTCAGTTGTTGTTGTGAAAACAGTTTGATGATCACATACACTCACTGTTTTATGCAATTGAACAGATGTAGTAGAAGCTGTAGTTCAACATAAAGAAAATGTGTTATGGATATCATGTGTAGCAATGCAGTAAACGATGGTACTTTGAAGAAGAAATTTGACAATAAAATACCTGTAGATCCATGAGGTTTGTTAAAAGTCATTGTCCGATAAATGTGGTCGAAGTCAGCATTACGACGGCTAACATTTTCTTGATGTGCAGCAAAATGATTGTTTACAAAACATATCCTGCGATCAAATACTCTTATTCTTAAGCCAACACCACCCTGCAAGAAGTATCAGCTGTTATTATACAGTGTGGAATGGCGAAGAGAATTGGAGCACAACTTTGCCAGGCATGAAAAGGTAATAAGCAAAGATTGACTTCAATAGATCATTAACTTGTTTAGTGAGTTTCTATCATTGACCTGTTTAGAGAGTTTCTATGTGCACTTCTTTTGTTCTAACGCACGTGAACATATTGCTTCTCCATGTTAATCTCTCGAAAAGAAGAATGCATTCTTATAAGTTTAATGATTATATATTACAGAACTCCAATATATGCAGTGCCAATTGCCTGTTTCTGTTTCCCTTTTTCTGGCAGAAACTTTTTAAATTTTATATTACGGAGAGCATAGGGGATGGCTAGTTGTAATGCAGACATCAAAGATATGGTAACTAGTACCTTTAGAAAGAAAAAAGAAAAGGGAAGATGCCTTGACAATCACTCACCTTGTTGCCAATAGCACGTCCAAAGCCACATGGCACTGCAGCAGCGTCAACATCCCCCACATGTGGCTTAAGGTCATTCCTTGCCCTTCCAATCATCAGACGTAGAATGTGTGAATATATGATGGAAAAGGTACGAAATTGAAAAATGTAATAATAACCATGTGAACAGAAATTTACAATGTGTTAATAATAAATAGTTTCATGACTAGTCAGTACCATGCAGCAATAAGTAATCCTGCCAGCTGCCTTGAACCAACTCGATGGAAGGATATCCCCTCATCAAGTGTTTTGCCGATATTATCTATCCACCACTGTCCATTGGCACTGCCCTCAAGCCCTACCTAAGGCCATAAGAGGGATAATTTGAATCAAATATCCACCTTAAGAGAACTTATAACCAAAAGAGTGCAAAATAGAAGAGAATAGCTGGTGCTGTTGACATTTATCAAGTGAACTGATAGCTGCAGGAGTATGATTCAATATAAAGTAATGTGTAAAAAATATGAATTTATTTATGTTCCCTCCCCTTCAGTTCCCAGGGGTAAAATGGATACTTTCTAAAAATTCTGGAGCTGTAATTAACATGGAAACAAAATACAAAAACTTCCCAAGTGTATAGTAAAAAGAAAGTCTGTGAAGTGTGAACGAGAGTCAGAGAATGAATCTTCATGCTTAGCAGAACGCAATACTCCTTCCTATAAGCTACACTGAAATTTTAGCTCATATAGAGAGCAAACAATATTAAGGTAGATGTAAAAACAACATAGTACAAGAAGTAGGGTGTATTTATATTACATTATGGTACAAATAACAACTACTTACTACATGATTGGATGCTACAAGAACACGAACATGAACATGAAGATTATTGTTCCCACCATTTCATAATATGGTTCAAGCAAAAGAAACAATCTACTCAACTAATGGTATTAGGTGGGTAATATTCACCAAACATGACCCTCAATTTCTCAAGAGGACATATATTTTGAACAAGACTAGAGGAATCCTGCCTTAAAATAATGAAATGGGTGGAGTAGAGAATAGGTAGATCATTAAAAACTATGTAAATTGTCTTCGTTAAATTATCTCCGATTGAAAATTCTTAATTTACTTCCCCCCTGTTCTTACAACTATTTGCCAAATTGATACTATCTTTCCTCTTGATTGATAGAAATGAACACTAAGGTGAGGTAAAGCATCTTACACTTTCTTTTGCTGCCGCCATGGCGAGAACTCCAGCGCCCATCTCAACCTCTTGCAAGCCCACAACCACCAACCCAATATCATAAAATGCACCACCCAACCATGACCTTAGTGCTTCAGGAGAAGCTTTCCCCTGGGCAACATTCCAAGTCCCAACCAGTATTTTAAGGTTCTCTAGCCTTGTATATGACAGTTCCCTGCTAGCCAATTCATATCGTAGAATATCATCGAGGGGGCTAGGGGAGCTTAGAGGCCATCCTCGAATACCACCATGATGTGCCAGAGAAAAAATGTAAGAATCACCAATTGCCATGTTTATGACTGGGCAGCTGTGTGCAGTCCATCCTGCCAGAAGGTTACCTTCAACATCCATAACTTGAATAATACCACTTGCATAACCCACCCACACCCTTTCTCCTAGTGCCTTTATGCACTGAACTGAAGAACTATGATGCTGCAGTTCTTGCAGTCTATTTCCATTTCCATCCCACACAATAATTGAACCATCTGTGCAACCAGACCAAATTGTCCCATTCATTGCATGAGCCACTGCTTCGGTTCGCCGGTTATCTTCCACAAACGTCCCTTTTGTTGCAACTCTGCGTACAGCATCAGCTGCGCCCATCAAGGCATTCCTAGATTTCTGGAAAAATGTGAAAGAACCTTGTGGTTTCTCCTTTTTTGTGGGTTTTACTTTGATCTCTTCCTCTATGAATTTTTCTGGCATCACTGGGGCCTCGAGACGAGCTAAGTCGACTTGGCCATCGATGCCAAATACTTTTAAAAGATCCCTAGTCCTAGCATCCCTGTATGAAACATATAAACAATTAAGGGCTGGTGACTCGAGGAAACTGTTTAGACATATCTATATTTACCAAAGCATACCAAAGAGCAAATGCTGTGCTAGTTACACTCCAAACTTTCGCTCGGCAATGGTCTGCAAGCATGTGTTTCACATCAGCAGCAGGCAAAGAGCACACGTTGCCAACTGTAGCGTTGTTCCTAAGGTCAATATAGGCTTTTTCAACCAGCAAGGAAGCCATATGTTTTTCTCCTGATGTAAAAGTGAGGGACTTAGCAATGGCGCCCCACGGCCATGCCTTTATGATACCCCCTTCAGATCCTGACCATATTTCACCTGTTTCCAAGAGATTAAATGAAACAATAAATTTAGGTAACTTTTAGTCCCTTTCAATCCAAATCCATATTAACTCGTATATAAAACAGCAGAGTTGAATGAATTCAAACAATAAAATCTAGTGACCCAGCCATTGACAGGCAAAGCATTCCGATGAAAACGGGAGTCGGGAGAATAAGTTTTGATCCAGATTCCAGAGTACAGAGTTGTTGATCAAGAATAGTATAGATTATGGATCACATCACTGATCACCTCAGCGATAACAGGGAACCATTTGGATTTTACAAATTAGTTCTCTAGGATATGATAGTTAAATATCCACATGCTATTTCATTTCTGTGTGAAAGGACAGCGCAAAGGCACCAAAACGTCTCCAGCCAGTCAAATGAACCAAATCCATGCGTATTCACCAACAAAAGACAAGGAAATGCCATTATTCGAGAATAACTTCTAGAGCTAGTATTCTATATATAGATGTCCCCACCTCATACAAAACAACAAAGCTTGGACCTAAAGTAACGAACAACTAATCAACTATAGCTAATATTTAACGCTGTCAATCCAGCATGTATTATATTCTAATTTGGGATTCAAATTTATTGTCAGCGATTGAGTCAATAACTACATTGACTAGCAGTCCCAAAACGATCCTGCTAAGCTATCACGATTGCCAGAAAAAGCGGCACACCTTACAGCACCGAAAAAGTGGCATCGCCTAATTGCTAGAAGCAGTCAACATACAGAAGACAAAATGAAACGAGATGATGGAGCAAGCAAATCTCCTCACCGTACGACGTGACGACGATGGCGAGCACCGGCGTGCGCGCGTGCGCCTGCCACGAGAGGGCCTCCATGAACATGGGCGCACTCCCCGCGCGATCCCCAGCGGGCGCGGCGAGGTCCATGCGCCAGGCCCTGATCCTGCCGTCCCTGTGGCCCGTCCACACGATCCGGTTCGCGCCGTCCACCGCGGCGCAGAGCGCGGGCGGCGCCGGCACGGACTCCCGGAACGGCGCGCTCTCCTCGTCGCCGCGCCGCCGCGGCCCGGCGCCCGGCCACGCGCCGAACACCTCGCCCAGCGCCCACACCCGGACCCCGGACTCGGCGCCCGCCCAGAGCTGCCGCCCCCGCGCGTCGCACGCGAGCGTGCGCAGGAACGCGCCCACCTGCGTCTCCCGCAGCGGGTGGGGCCGCACCTCGAGCGGCGGCGGCCGGGCCGGGTGCGTCGCTGCGCGGAGCGGCACGCGGAAGATGCCCTCGCCGCCGCCCACCCCGATGAACTCCGGCAGCGCCCCGCCGCCCGCGCCGCCCCCGTACTCCGACAGGGCCCACGCGGCGAAGGAGGCCGCGGGGGCGTGCGCCGCCGGCTCGCCGTGGCGCTGCGGGAACGTGGCGCAGCGCGCAGGCTCGTGGCGCAGCGCGGGGGACGAGGCGGTAGGGTCGTCGCCGAAGCTGTGCCCGCGCGGCGCGGCATGGCGGGTGTGCGCGGGCGGGAACGCAGGCTCCGCCGCGACGTGCGGTAGGTGCTGGCCAAACAGGTCCCGACGCGCCGCCTCGTCGTCCGGGTCCATGCCCAGCGCCGCGCGCGCGATTCGGGCTGAATCACGCCTGCGATCTAGTGTTGGAAATGAGGCGAAGGCGGCAGGGGGCGAGCGCCGGAGCGGGAGGAGATGAGGCGGTCGGGACTCGGGAGGGGCCCCGAAACGGAGGCCACCCGTTGCGGGAGGGAGCGGAAGGGGAAGCGGGGGCGGGGCAGGGGAGGGGAGAGGCGGGGCCGTGCAGCGTGCAGGGGAGGGAACTGTGAGAGCGTGGACCGATGGAGGCGTGGGGTTTATATGGGTGGATGCCTCGTGGACCGGGACCACGGCCAGCGGGCATGGGTCCCCGTCTGGCTCCGCTTTGCCGTGCCAGTGTGAAGACTGAGAGCACGCAATGCAAGAGTTTCTTCGCAGTGCCAATTGCCGAGTATAGGATACTAGTTTGTAACAAAATTGTGCATGTCCGGCCGACCGAGGTTGCCACATTGTCAACCTAACAGCTAAAGGTGTGTTTAGATCCGAAAGCTAAACTTTAGTCCATGTAATATCGAATGTTTGGAGGCCAGTTAAAGTATTAAATATGATTTAATTAAAAAACTAATTATACATACGAGGACTAAACGACGAAATGAATTTATTAAGCTTAATTAATTCACGATTAACGAATGGTACTATGGCATCACATTTGCTAATAATAGATTAATTAGATTTAATAAATTCGTCTCGCAGTTTAGTCCTCGTCTGTGTAATTAGTTTTCTAATTAGACTATATTTTAATAGTTTTAACTGACGTTTAAATATCAGATGTGACAAGGGCTAAATTTTAACCTCGAATCCAAACGGAGCCTAAGCATGTTTTCTTTATTTTCGTATATCAACTACATACCGTTCGTCGCAACCTATGTTCCGGTGAAAAAAATATAGACCCACTTCCAAATTGCTCTATTATGCTTAGACTCCGCTCGTTTCAGCGCCATTCCACACCTCGGCACGGGTTGGGAAGCTTCTCGACAACGGGCATCCCACGCCACGCTGCAAATCCACCCCGAGCATGCTCTCGTTGCTCTATTATACTTCATCCTAATATACTTTGATCGTCAAAGAGAAGCATCAATTTTGTGTCATGGCCAATACTCCATATGTGACAACCCATGCAACGTACACACTTTGATGAGACAAGCCTCGTTGGTCCTCTTGTCACCGAGTGCATAATAAGAGTTCTAATTTGGTCTGTTGATTAACGATAGCCGGACGGATCTAGATAACTTGGTGAGATAAACAAGAATCTTTATCCGAAATCAGTCATGTGACAAGTCAAGATCACCGTCGTTAATCGTTATCTACTCCCCCAAAAGGACAGCCTCTCCACATCTCTCCCAACCTAACCACGCCCGATCTCATTTACCCCCACCCTTCTTGAGCACCTGAAAACCGCCTCATGCTGGCAGCGGCAGGTCCATATCACGGTGCTAGACCATGTTCCCGGAAGGGGTGAGCGAGACGGCGCGCCCCACTCGTGGTGGCCGCTCGCTCGCTCGCTTTCGGTTGCCCACGAATCCGGCTAATATCGCCTTGCTTTTTTGTTTCCTGGCTCAGTATGCTGTCCGTGTCAGGGTCAGCCTCGTCGGGAAACTCTGCAGGTGCCGACCATCATTAAGAAGGCAAGAGGAAGAGGAGCCACGACGACTGACTTGCCGTACGTCCCGGCCGTTTCAAGCGACCCTCGGCGCCGGACTCGTGCCTCCTCCACGACCGAGCGGGCGGGGCGGCGGTTTCCTACGTCGGAAAGAGACACAGGACGCCGTGGTCGCGTCGTGCGCGGACGACGGGCTGGGAGCAGCTAGCGCGCCGCCGCGGCAACGGCAATGGCGAGCTGGCCGTGGCCGGTGGCAGCACATCCGGACATCCCTGTCACGATGGGCACCGAGCAGCCCGCGGCCGGGCTCGGTCGCGGCAACAAAATCAAGGCTGTGGTGGAGTGGAGTGGAGTGGAGCGCCACGACCACGACTGCCACGAGGTTGAAGAATCAAGGCTGCTCAAGCGATCGAAGTCGCCCGCCGCAGCGCAGCGGCCGCCGGCCACGTCACGCCAGGGCCAAAAGTCGCCGCCGGGATCGTGGAGCTGTGGACCTGCGCCTGCGCGACGCGCTAGCTTTTGCTCGCCTTCTTTTCGATGTGGCCGTGACGTTGCCCTGGCATAAGGATGATGCAGCACAGCGCAGAGGTGCCCCCCTGGCCCCGCTCATTATTATTGGAAGATGGATGATCCTCCACACGCACAGCACATACAGGTTCAGAATTTCAGATCAAATCATCGAGCGCATAAAATGTTTATCTGGCGCTTCAGTTGTTTGTTTGTTAGACCATCTGCAATGGATGGAGTAAAGTGGATGCCTATACTATACACTTGGCGATACTGCAGATAGAGAGAGGTAGTTGAAATAGTGGATAGACATTCACTTTACTCCACCCGTTGGAGACAGCCTTAGTTGTTGAAGCTCCGTTGCTGGATCGGGGACAAAATCAATAAATCTCTTTATATGTGCAAAAAAATGCTCACAAAGACAAAGCCCGCACCCCACCCGTACACACGAGAGAGCGAGGACATGATGGCGGTACGGCCCCAAACAAAACGCGACGTGAATATGAGAGGCCGCGTAGTGCGATCCTTTTCGGCTGCCTGCCTGGAAGCAAAGCAAAGCAACCTTTGTACAGGAGCACGACCTGCTGAACCAAAGAAGGCAAAAAGGACGAGGGAAAAGCTCCACGTGTCGAGCTTTGCCAGTCGGGCTACCGCTACCGGCCGGCCTGCATAATAACGGTGAACATCCTTCACTCGCACTCGACCTGCGCCAGTGCACTGCACGCATTGATTGTGGGTTTTGTTTTTTTTTTTCCCTTCCCAGGCGCCCTCCGCGGCCTGCTGCGGTAGGCCGAAAGCCCGGCGCCAGCGTCGCCACCCTACCCATATCCTAATCGCCGGCACGGCCGTGTAGGCCGCGACTAGACCCCCGCACGTCGCACCGTGAAACTTGCACCGCGCGTCCGCCCCCGAACCCCAAGCGGACGCAACGGCGCGGCACAGCGCATGGGCTGTGGCTGGCCTGTGCGGCCGCTGCCTGGGTAGCGCGCGTCGCTGTCCGAGGGAACGGCCAGCCGCCGGGGCCCCGGGTAGGTGGAGCGGCCCCAACTACCAGCGCCACCTGGCGCGGCGCCGGCCAATCGGCTGCCCTCGTCGTCGCGTCGTGCCGTGCGTGGGCAACCGCCTCGGCGCCTGGCCCTTGGGCCCTGTCGCGTCGCGCGCGGTTTGTCTCCAGCGGCGGGCGCGGGCCGCCAGGACAGGACACCGGCCGGCGGCCGGTGAGCTCAGCGCGGGCCGGGGACGCCGCCGGATCGGAGCCGACGACGTGGCGCGCGCCGGCTTTGTGTGTTAAACTTTGTAGGTCGATGAATGACGGTCTGCGGATGGGAGTACGGGACGCAGGAACGCACCGTGCGCACTACGTGCAAACAAATGCGACGGCGTTGACAATTGGCCAGCCGTGTACATATATAGATAAACTTGGCGCGTTCGCCAGTGAGGGCCACGTGCGACGTCTCCGCGCGCTACACATGGAATGGAACGTGTACTCCGTGGCACTGTACGTGAGCATTCCAAATTGACACGTCCAATAAGCAGCCAGATGCGAAGGGACGAGAGGCAGCACGAGTTGACCGGATCGGCAGTGTATCTGGCTGACGCACGCGGAAGAACAGAAGACGGTTAATTACGTGCACTGTGCGTGATCCTGGTTACTTCCTGCAAATAGCATCTGCGGAGTCAAAGTACACGCTGCACAGATTTGGTCAGGGGCTCTGGGCAACCCACAAGGAGAAAGATAGATTAGCTCCCGAGAGATGCCGCGCGCAATAATGCATGCTGCGTACTGTATAATTTATGCGTGTGCATGCACGGCGTGTATTGTACTATTTGTATATACTAGCTTGTTGTAGATACGATGCCGATCGACCATGACGCTCAACGTCAAACGAGATTACAGTATTCCTGTCTGGGGAGTTCGCCTGCTGCACGTATCGTATTGCCGAGCTGGGCCTGCCCGAAAAAGAACCCGCAATAATGATTGGTCCATGAATTAGTCCGGCGACGTCACCACTGGTGCACACTGCGCAGCAAGCAACCAAGTGGTGGAAATAAACATTTTTGTTTTGAAACTAAGCTCTCTTTTTTTTAAAAAAAAACATGGGAAGTGCTAGGTAGCCATCACGATTCCATTTTCAGGGTGCTCATCCAATGAAAAGAACGAGCGATGCTACTCAACCAAAACAAGCTCCTGTGATGCTCCATGCAGCATGCTTCCAAGCATATTTCGAGCGGATTCGATTGGCCGGCAATGGTGCCTCTTGCTTTGCTTCTCCATGGTGGTGGTTGGAAATATGTGGAGACAATCGTGATGCCATTCTTATAGAAGGGGTAAATCAAACTTAAAACCCACCTTTTTTTTTAAATGAGAGCCCTCATTCCTATTACCAAAGCAACAGGAATACAAATGTTTCTAGAAGAACAGACAGACCCCAGAAAACCTAAGCATATACCCTTTCACAGACATCACGGCATTGATCTGAATCATATTTGCCATGACATATAATGAACAGGGCGCTATAGAAAGAAGATAACAAAGAGAACTGCTAAACCTGACCATCTAGCCCATATCCTGAGCCGAGCGCAACCATCCAACAAATTGAAATAACCACCAAGATCCCAGACTACAGATTATAATGACTCCAACATTACAGAACATTATTTCAAAAGATATCGTCCACCACCACCGCTTCAGTTGACATCTCCATTGCCTCCCTTCTTAGTCATCCTCTTCTTGATACGTCAGTCTCATGGATGTTCTTGCCAATGCATTATGACTTGAGACCCCCGCCGCAGCTTGAATAAGCAGCCGTACCCCTTCTTGATTCCATTCACGCATTTCTTCTTTGCTTAAATCTGCCTAGAAATTCATCGACGCACAAGCATGACATAATATATCACTAGGAGATTTAATGAGTTTGTTTTCAAAGCAAGCGGCGTTCCGCGCTTTCCAAATGGCCCAACACACCGCTGCAACACCAATACACTGGATCTATTTCAGGTTAGGTAAACATAAATCTAACCATTCCCAACATTGTTGGATATTATTAGGAAATAAATTCCTACCAAAACAGGTTGCTATTATCCCCCAAACCACCTTGGCAATTGGGCATCCAAAGAACAAATGATCAATATTTTCATTTGCATCACAAAAAGAGCGAGAAGGATTCCCCTTCCAGTTTTTTCTGATCACGTTATCTCTAGTTAAAGTCACATCACAACTTAAAGCCCACCTGGTCGTGAGGATCTGATTTCCACTGCAAAAATCTAGCACATCACACATATCCTTCATCGCGAATAAACACACAAATTACTTTTTGGAACACGTAGAAACACAAGTTAAATATACAACTTTTAAAATAAGTCGAATGGCTATAGTTATGAAAAACACAATAAAACCATTTGAGAATGGAGAGAGTACGATTCTAGGTTGACGCACACTCCATTTGCTCAAGGAAATGCTACACTAGATCCACACGGATCCTCTATTTATTTCCAGATTACCCTACCTTGCGCTGCATTGGGATGGTGGTGTTGTGACCGTTGTGTGATACGAATATACCAATGGCCACAATTTGTGGCAGGTGTTGAGCTCTGGGGTTTGTTTGATTGGAATCTGGCCGTAAAGTTTGACCCTTCATTGGTATATTATTAGCTAAAATTTAGTTATAATTTTTCTTGCGAATAATTTAGTTATAAATTTTGGCATTCAACTAAAAAGAACATAGTACCTTTGGCAACTAAACAGATCATAGTACCTCTGTTCTTTTAGGCCTTTGCGTCAGGAGAGCAAACGCAGAGAAGGCTACAGAGTCCATTGGTTTCCACTATCTACGTTGGGAATCCGCAACGCTTAACCTCCAAAGCATCCTATTAAAAAAAACTCCCAATAAAACCGGCCCCTCGTCAGCCAATTCCCCGTCGAACCGGTCTGTGGGCCGCTTCTTGTTTTCTTCAGGTTTGTTGCTTCGTGGGCCTAAATCATTTACTAGGGTTTGGAAACGTAAATATTTTATAGTTTCAAAAAGATAATACTATGCTATTTAAGAATATCATTTTATTTTAGCCTAAAAGATATTTGGTACCTCCTTCATACTCCATATTAAAAACTGTTTTTTACCAATAATACAAAGTTTCCATTGTGTGCGGCAGGTGACGCCAAAATAAATATGCCTTCGAACATAAGTTGGATTGGACTTATGTAAAAAAAATATTATGGTTCTACCATGGCGATGATAAAGCATGGTATCGTAAAATCACTCTCCCAAACAGAGTTTAATTTTATATATTTCGTCAACGTTTTCTTTTTGAAAAACGTAGTGTTTCTTGAAAGAAGCTTAATTTCAAATGATTATGAGTTTCAAAAGTTAATCAGCTTAGAGCTATATATATACTCAGGCCATTTCTAGTAGAAATTTCATCAGCTGATTTCAAAGTGTCACACCATTTTTTGTTTAGGTAACAGTATATCCTAGGTTTCATCTGAATGAAACTTTTTCCCATTCAGGAGTCCTCAATGGAACGATTTCAACCAGGTATTTGACTGATGATTAGGATAGAAGTATTATGTGGAGGAGAGAGGAAAGAAAAAACAGTCTCACTAGGTACTCGCTCGTCGATTATCTGGCACATGCCCAAAGAATGTTGTCTTTGCTTTTAGCCGTAAAACACATACTGCAGCATAGGACTTATGTTTCTCATTTTTTATTCTTAATCCAGTCCATGTAGGTTGGCGATTTGGCCACACCATTGCGGCCGCCCTTCCATCAAACTCTCATCTATCTTCGCAACTACCGTACCACATCATCTAACATTCCGATGTGACACAACATTTAATTAGAATAAAACTTAGATGAAGTCCGCTGGGAGGCACATTATATATGCTTAGCACATGTGAAAGGGTAAATTTTAGGTAGATTTTACCATTAATTTGTACGGGCGAGTTTTTTGTTTGAAAAGCAAGGGAATCAACTGCTTAGAGAAAACAAGAACGGAACGACAAATGCTGCACATCTCACAGGTCACAAGGTGAACTTGAACATATACTACTATCGTCATTTCCGTATCCTTGAGTTGTACTACTAGTGGGGAGCTATATCGCCGGGCTTCGGAAACGTACATATGCGCAAATCCCAAAACGTTGGCTTCGTTCCATGTGCAAAAAAAACAATGGATAAACGCACAGGTGCACGTACGCGCATGCACCCAAACCCAGTCCGACGGCTTCTTCAGGTCATGAGCCATTGATGACCTGTAGACACTGTAGCTAGTTCAGTTTGATGCATGCATGGATGGCCGTCCGTTGGATTCTCGTATCCGGAGTTCAGGAGTTGTATGCGTCTCTGTACTACTGTACGTGGACGGAGGCCACGGATGGAAGCTTGAGTAGGCGTAGAGACCCCGACTATAGTAACACCTACGCCTTGTGACGTGTGAAAAGAATACAGAGACGACCTCTTCGATCTCCCCTCTGAACTGTTACCACTCCCAAGTCCCAACAACATCGTTCCCTATTCCTGAGACGATTTCGATCTTAGCTTGGGCCCTCTTGACTGCCCCGCGCGATCGGCTTGGTCGCTCGGAGCTCCAAGCGTTGGCCAGGCTCAGCTTGTGGAACACCAACGGATCGATGTCAGTAGCAGTAGTAGCACTATATATACACTAGCCCTATATACTCCCGTCCAGGCCACTCAATTCAATCTGCAACCCCCTCCAACTAGCTATTGCAAACGAGTGTGATCGACCATGGTCGATTCTTGTTTCACGCAGTTCAAACTCGACTATTCGAAGACGAAGGACGTCCCCATCGGGAACTTCGTCAGCTCCGAGGACCTCTCCGCTGGCGGGCATCTATGGAGGATCCACTGCTATCCGCGTGGGAACAAGGTGGAGAACAATGGTGACTGCTTATCTATCTTCCTCAAGCTCATCAGCAAATCCAAGAAAGTCAAAGCCGTATTTGATGCCTTCGTGATGGACAGAGACGGTGCGCCATCTTCATCCCATTCAAGGTGCGTGCAGGTTTACCCTCCAACTGGCTACTCCAACGATTGGGGTTGGCCACAGTTCGTGGAGCGAAGCATTCTCCAGTCAGACTACTTGGTCGATGGCTGGGTTACCATAACGTGCGGGGTCATCGTTGTGTGTGATCCCTTCGACCTGCTGCCCTCCGACATCGGCAGCCATCTCGGGCTCCTGCTGGATGGCACAGACGCCTCTGACGTTTCATTCCTCGTCGACGGCGAGAAGTTTCCTGTTCACAGGGCTGTGCTCGCCGCCCGCTCTCCTGTCTTCAAGGCGCAGCTCCTCGGCTCCATGGCGGACGCCAAGATGTCCTCCATCACCATGCAGGACATCGCGCCGGCGACCTTCAGAGCCATGCTTCGGTTCATTTACACCGATGCTTGTCCCATGGATGCGGAGCTCATCAGTGACTCTCTGACTCTTAGCGAGATGTTTCAGAACTTGCTCGCTGCAGCTGACAGGTTCGCATTGGATCGCTTGAAGCTTTTGTGTGCTAGAAACTGTGGGACAATGTTTCGGTGGAGACGGTTGCTGATATTTTGGGCTGTGCCGAAACTTACAACTGCCCGGAGCTGAAGAAGAAGTGTGTTGAATTCTTTGGGAGGAGAACAACTTCAAGAAGGCCGTGCTAACCGATGGTTTTGTTCAGCTGGCGCAAAAGTTTCCGTCGATTCTCGCCGAAACGAGGAAGAAGGTCGGGGCATAGACTACACTACAATGGCAATCTACATATATATAGTACTAGCTTTATTACCATATTTTGAGGCTCGTTCAATGCTACCTAGCTAAATCTGCTAAGAAGTGTTTGTATTTTCGTTTGCAACAGTGTCACAACTATTCATATCATGCAAACTTTTTTATTATCCAATTAATTGTTTAGAGCAACTCGACAGTCGTGTATTCTATTTGCATTGTGGCTTGTGTAATATGATCATGTCATGTGTACCATGCCACTGAATGGTCACTTGGGCATACAAGCATACAAGTGAATTCAGTGCCGCAGGACCGGAGAAGATCGAACAGAACCTTCAGAACTCATCTTCTTTCTCGGTTTCTCCGTGTCCAGGGACCTGATGCTCTAGACTCTAGTTAATCGTTCCCCTCCTTTGCTTCTCTATCTTCAGAGCATAGAAAAAACACCATGTGTGTCTACCCGCCAAAGAGTAGCGACGGTTTCAATTTCAACGGCTGGGGTTGGGCTCATTTCGTCGAGCGAAGCGTCGTCGAATCGCTCTACGTGACGAACGGCTCGTTCATCATCGTGTGCGGGGCCAATGCAAACTTGTGCGCGATAAACCCATTGCACCCATTGACGTGCCGCACTCCAACACAACGCGAATCTACTGTGCGGGGGGACGTACCCACCCTGGGCGGACGGCGGCGATGACGTTGAGATGAGGGCTGGCTAACGTGGGCCATGGAACACAATGACTAGGTCACTACATCTACCAACTGGTGTGAAAATATGCTTAATTTTAGATTGATTTTTAATGAAGATAGGTGTAATATCTATTAATATGAATGTAAAAATAAACCAACTCAAGAATCAAGGATCGCAATGCTAGCGCTGAGTTAATTCATGCAATGTTACGGAAATAAGATGTCTAGTACTTAATAACATTATTTTGTTGATGAGGAACATACTGTAGTTTCTACATCAGTTTGAGTATGTGGTACTGCTTAAGGGAGTGACATCAATGTTTACATTTGTGTTGACAGCTGCTGAAAGAAAAAAGATCTCTTGCCTGACATGTCACGTCAGATAGACGACATTGTCTTCCCTTTGGACGAAGAGCTTGGACCAGCATCCAGTATTGCTTCCTCTCTGAGGAAGAAAGGCCGATCTGTTGACCTTGTACAAGACAAGCGTCTCAAATGGTATGCTTACCATATTTTCCCATTCTGTATTGCCGTGTCTGATATATGTTTCACTACTACCAGGGTATTTAAGCATGCTGAGAGGATCAATGCTAGCAGACTGATATTGGTTGGAAATTCTGAATGGGAGCGAGGCATGGTTCGTGTAAAGGTTCTATCAACCAGGGAAGAATTCGAGGTAAAAGCAGGCGAACTGGAGTGAATTAGCTGATTGGAAGGCCTCACTTCTAAACATCTCGTTCTCGCCCCCGCCGTGTCTTTGAAGTCGTGTAGGTGTATAGTATATGCATGCAAATGATTCAGCTCATGGAACGCACATTTGCTCTCTGATTGTATCTTCATTTACTGAAACTAGACACCGAACGGAATGGTCTCTCAATTGCTCTATCAAACCCTTTTGTCACTGACCTAAACCCACTCAGATCTACCCTATACTGACCATAACGTATCTTCCATTCACCAAAATATATCTAAAAGTATGTTTTCTCCGACATGCGTGACCAAATGCGACAAATATATAAATATTTAACCTTTGTACTACCCCATTGTAATGTAACTCCTACAGTATTTCTTAAACTATCTAATACTATCTAAACTACTAATATTAATACTATCTACTATTTATTTAAATTTTCTAAACTCCTACTAATACTACTACTATTAAAATTTTCTAAACTACTACTGTTAATCTAAACAACTACTAATATTAATCAAACTAATACTACCTAAACTACTAATTTATCTAAACTAGTACTAATACATCCTAAACAACTAGTAATATTATCTAAACTACTAATGTTACATAAATTATTAAGAAAGATGGTTCAAGAAATAGAAAAATTACCTTAATTGGCGCTCTCTCTTCTTCTCTCCCTCTCCTCCTTCTCACCCGCTCCTGCGCCGCCCGCCTGCAGCCTCTCTCCCGCGCCGCGCCCACTCTTTCCCTCTCCTCCTCCGCCCCCTTGCCTCAGCGCCGTGCCCACTCTCTCCGTCTCCTCCTCCGCCCCCTTGTCGTGCCTCTCTCCAATGGCGGCGCCGCGTCGCCCGGACAGAGGAAGAAGAAGAAAGGAGAAGAGAAGGGGAGAAGAGAAGAAAGGAAGGGCCGGAGGTATAGTGCCTAAAAACCGCCGCTTCCGCCGGCGATTTTTAAAAACCGCCAGGCCAGACGACGTTTTATAAAGAACGCCGCAGCCAGCGGCGATCTTTAAAAACCGCCGACCCAACCGGCATTTTTTGATCTAGGGGCCCACCACAGCCACGGACCTAGCCTACTACCACCATATCGCCTGCCAGAGCGGCGTTTTTTTAAAAATGCCCGGACGTGCGGTGGTTTTTAAAAAACTCTGATTGGGTAGGAGGTATAGGATTACTTTTGCAAAATTTTTGAATCAACTATTTTTTTTTTGCAAAAACGAGTTAAATAAATATAAAAATAAGAAAATTTCTGTTCTAGTGTGTGTGCTTACAAAAGTTTCGTTTCGGGGAGATGGAAACCGAGGGGCCGCACCCCTCAATTTGTGGGGCCCACCGTTGCAACGTCCGTCACGTTACCGTCCAAAGCGTCATTTGCCCGAGCATCCGAGCTGCCCGGTTCTTCCAGCGTCCCAATCCCCATCCGCTTCGTCTCCCAAAAAAAAAAAGACACTGAAGCAGACCACCGGCGTCCAGCGTCCATGACCATGCCCTTCCCTCCGGCGCCTAGGGGCCGACGGCTTAGGGTTCATGGAGAAAGAGTGGGGAGGGCTTGGATGTGGCGCCCGGAGGGGAGGCCATGGCCATGGACGCCGGTGGCTCTGTGTTGGTGTCTTTTTTTTTTTTTTTTTTGAGACGAAGCGGATGGGGACGGGCGCTGGAAGAACCGGGCAGCTCGGGCAAACGACCCTTCGGACACCAACGTGACGCACGTTGCAATGGTGGGCCCCACAATTTGTGGGGTGCGGCACTGCGGCCCCCGTGGTTTCCATCCCCGAAACGAACGCAGCCATATACTTTTTTTTTTCAATCCTATCCTATCATATCCTTGTAATAGTTTCCATTCCACACACCGCCCTCCCAAGGCACCCAGCCTGGGATTTCAAAAAAAAAAAAAAAAAAAAAAAAAGCAGCCAGCCTGGTCGAACAAGAAGCGATGCCGCTCGTCGTCCCCGGCCGCCTGAGCGCCTCGACCGCCGTCCTGCCGTTCGGCTGCCCTGCGCCCGCTCCCTGGCTTCCCTTGCATTTCCGGCCGCCTGCCTCCCTGCGTCCGCTCCCCGGTTCCGGCCGGCCGCCTCCCTGCGTCCGCTCCCTGGCTCCCCTTGCATCTCCGCGGCCAGCGCATCGGTGAGCACTTCCTCCTCGCATCTCTGTTCTCTTTTCCTGACCTTTGCTTCTAAGGAAGTCGATTGCAAAATTTGGTGTATCTGTTGTGTTCTTGACTCAAATTGTAGGGTATTCCTGGGAATACACAGGAATCAGTATAGATCCGCCCCTGGTTGTTGGATTATAGTCCATCTTTGCCTTTTCTTTGTTTGCAGGAACTACACCCTCCTCAAGGTTCACCGTCAACGCCTGTCCAATGCAGCAGGAGAATGGAAGAGTGATGCATTTACTCCTTTTGGTTTTCATGGAAGGGATCCCATGGTGGAGACTTCTGTTAGATGTTATTGCTTGCAGCCTCTGATGGATTCTGAGAGCATGATCTCACCAAGTTTAATGCTGATTTCGGATGAAGCTCTTCTCACCATCAGTATGGTTTTTGCGTATTTGGCCGGAGTTGTACCCTCTGGGCAGACATCTACTCGGATCAGAAATCGTCTGGGTGTTAGTCAGCAGGCTAAAGAGCCCAGCTCCTCTGGTTCTGGTAGGTAAGACTAGCTGCATAAGTATTGACTTCTACACATCTGACTGGTAGCCTAGCAGGTAATGACTGCTGATGTGATACCCTTTTGCAACTATAGGGATTCAAAATTCTTGCCTGGAAGGAATACTGGGTTTGACCCTAGCAGTATGTGGAGTGAAGTGAGAGCTAAACTTTCCGAAGCCTTGCAAGCACATGTTCAAGATGCTGGTTTGGATAGCAGAGAGGATGAACTCACGAGCGATAGGAAAAACTATCCGTTGAGTATGCTTGCCATTCATGCTGGTCCCAGGTTGCGGCTTCTTCTGATCACATTTCAGCTCCTGGAAATGGAGGCAAGAGGCACACTATGACTCGTTTGACTAGGATTGCCTGCGTATACATTTGCACTCTCCTCTTGCTGATTTTTATTGGCTCAATTCATATAATATTCTATCTATTTGTCTGAGTATGTTATGATTTTGCACCAAAATTCTGTACTCACATGTAACCAGTATCAAGAAATTTATTCTTCGCAGTAACATTTGACTAAATTCTTATATACTTTTGAACATATTAGAAATGAATTTGTTCAATTTTTTAATTTGATCTGATATCATGCAGGTAAGAAATATATCTGGAAGTTCTGAACTTGATGGAATCAGGCGGTTGCAAGTTTCAACTGCCTTGATAGATGGTTTGATTCAACCAGCCTTTTTGAAATGGATCGAAGAAGAACAGACCTTGGAAAATGGCCAAATCAATGAGGTATGTTATTAGCTTACTGTTTCGATCTGCTGTCCTTTCCTCTGTATCAGAAATGCCCCATATGACTAATATCCTTTTATGTTCCAGAAACTTATGGAGAAGATAAGCAGCAAAATAAGGGAGGACAATAGGAACTTGAAGAGGTTTAATAGATTTGGGAAATCTGAACTCTATTTGGATATGCTCTTTTTCCTAAGATTTGGTTCTGTGAGGTATTAAATGACCTTCTTGAACCTTATAGCAAAAGTTCTGTTCAATTTCTTCTGATTTGGAAATTTCATTCTTTTCAAGAACTTTACATATTATTTAAAAGGGTTGTGCTTTGCTATTTACTGAACAATTGTCTAGACTTATTTTGTTCTTTTGCTGTTTCTTGAACAATAGTCTTATCTGAGGTGCATAAAGAGTTAAAGGCGTCCTTATGCTGATACTTTTTATGGCAGGTCTGACGGCTATTTTGATGCCAAATTTCTTGCTGAACATGGAGGAAAAATTTTGGAGGACCTGATCATTTCCTTAACTGATGTTATTGCTAGTATTTATCTGGAGCTTATGTCAGTTGATGGTGATATGTGTACTGAAGTTGTTAGTTCCAGTTTAGCCCTTTGTTCTCTGTCAACCAAAGAACTTCAAAAGCTGCGCAATGAGGTAGTAATGGATTTTACATGGTTTTGTTTCTTCCTTTATTATTGTATTCTCCAGTTCTTTGGCATAGTTTTTTTCTTGTTCAAATGTTCTTTAACTTAGATCATGTATTCTTATTTGCTGCCTATTTGTTATTCATAAGCAGGGAAGCAAATCCTGTTAAAACGATGTGAAAATCATATGTTTTTACTTGTAATTTCGAATTCTAATTTAGAATAAACCTCCTGTTCCCAATGATGAAAAGCCATTTGGTTTTGCTCCAGTTCCTGTTTAGAATTGACTGCGAACCGGTGCCATTTTATTGGATTTTCCAAGAACTGGAATATGGACCTTGGAAGTTTTCTATTGACTACACCTGGATGAACAGTTTGTGCTTATTGCTAGGATTGTCTGTAGCAACTGCCCAATTACAAACTGACAAAGATAAATTCGTTTTTTATTATGTGTTTTACTTAATATTATGGATGATTTATGCCTCACCTGACCATGTTTCACACCTTTAATTTACAGTAACACTTTAATTCATAATTTTATTAGGGGAGAAGTGGAAATTTTAACTTATAAATTGCCATGTGTACCTGTGGTTCACTCAAAGCTGGACAAAACCTTTTGGTTGCTGCTGTATTCAGGCTTACAAATATTTAACCCTAACAAGCTCGAAACCAGCATGAACAAACTTCTGGATCTGTTCTCTTCTTTTTTCAGGGGAAAAAAAATATTATGCATATATGTAGATTGTTACATAATCAACACTGTGAGGTTCACTATTATCAGCCTTCTTAGAACTCATGAGCATTGGTTTACATGGAAATAGCAGAGTTCAACTGTAGTATAGGTTGATGAGATACTGATTTCTAAACTGTGGCATGTATACTTTTTACTCATTATTCTCTAACCTGATAAGTGATAAGTTTTTTTAGCTAACCACCATGCAAATATATTTAAGTGGGCATGAAAGGATAGAGTACAAATAACAACTCCTGGATAAACATTTGCTGTTTGAATTCCCCTCATGTTGTGTAATGTATCTAAGTGCACAATGCATATATCTATTAAATTTTGGGTTGATCGAGGATATGCTTATATTCAAATGTTCATTTATTATTAGCTTCTTTCTGGTTCCAGCTAATCTCTCTTATCTCTTGAAAGGTGGCAATTAATTGGTGGTTGCACCAATACTTTGAGTCAGTTGTTTCAATGTATGAAGACAGGTTCGAGTTATATGTTCTATGCAGAAAAAAATGTGAAAAAACAGCAGATAATCAAGCTGAGAGGACAAATTGGTGGAGGTTTGCATTTGGAAAGCCTAGTGTGCCTACTCTTCTTGACTATGTTTACATCAGCCCATTTTCCCTTCCAGCAAGAAGGACGAAGGAATTAAGAGCTTTGACTGGATGGTATGCTTGAGCTTGAGCCCCTTCCAACCATGCTATTTATTTCATGAAAAATATGTTGAAATTTTGCACACGCCACCTGGATTAATAGATGGTGATTTTTTTTAATGACTTGTTAGCTTCTTCTGGATTCCCCCAAATCAGTGTTTCAAAAAGCGTTAGGCACTAGGCAGGCGGACGGGCTCCGCCTAGCGCCTAGGTGTGCCTAGGCAATGCTAGGTGTTTCTACTTTTTATGGATGGATGATTAGAGTAATCCCATGCTAAATAAAATAAATCCAAAATATTGGAACAAAAAATGATGTTACCGTATATCCATGAGTAATATGATTGCAGTTCATCTTTCTTTCATCTACAATTTGTCCTATTTTCTTGCATATATCAAGCTCAAAACATCTCTATGCTGGGAAAAAGCCTATACAAAACACCGAGGTGCTAGGCGACGCGGTGCACCTCTGCCTATTTAAAATAGAGCCCCAAATAAGGAACTAGGAAGCATTAAGCTTGACATTGTTATAGAATTACAAAAACACATTTCCGTTTTCTTCTATTTTTAAAGAAAAAAGGGAAAGAGATTAGCTGTGTAGTGTAATGTACATATCCATGTTCTGTTACTTCTAAAGGTGTTGTATTTGACTAAATTTGCAGATAGCTTAACAATGAGATAATTGGATTAATCTAGCCGTTTGTATCATGCCAGAATTGAGAAAAAAAAATAATAGTGTACTTTTCAACTGCAGGAGGTATTACTTCAGCCTACTTTTAGAGCTGTCAGATATCGCCATGCCCTTCGTAAGGGCTGCTGTCAGTAAAGTAAGCACTGCTGTGTCCTACTTCTGGGTGTCCATGATTGGAACGTCTCTGGGACTGATTTTCTCCGGGATTAGACAACCACTTGGCTGGAGATGAGCACCTGTTAAGTTGAGTCTTGACATTTTGATGTCCCCCTCCCCGCTGGTGCTGAATGAATGATTGTTAACTCCTGTAGTTCCGATTCATTTTCTTTTCTCGACTGTTAGGTTATGCATCGGAAAATTTTATGTCCATGCTAAGTCTGTTATTTTTCTTTTGTTTGTGTTTTGCATGCGTGTTGTAAGAAAGTCCGTTGATTTTGTGGAAAGAATGATATGGAAACCTAGCAATTGGTGGAATCCATCCAAATCATATGGTTATTTTTCACAACTGTGGTAAAGGCAACGTTTTTCCACACCACATCTCTTGATGGCGTTTTCACATGGCCTGTTTCACCGAGACAGAGTGGTAAGGCTGAATCCAGCCGTTCCTCTAAAACCCATCCTCTATACACTATTCTAACCATCTTTCTCTCTGCAGTGCAGAACAGTGCTGTTACAGTGTATGTGGGATCCATTTTAGAGGAATCCCTAGATTCAGCCTAAGGCCGTAAGGGCAACATACATTACCAGCATGCATAAGATCTTGTACAGAATTTTCATTTGAATTCACCTAATACATTTAGGGTCTCTTTGGAACGTAGGATTTTTATAGGAATTGTGCAGGATTTTTACAGGAAACAGTTCAATTTCACAGGAAAAACACAGGAATAGGAATTTTTTCCCGTGTTCCAAAGGGGCCCTTATCCAGACTGAATTCCAGTAATACATCCAGTATTAGGTGAAGGATAAAAAAGACAAAAAATGCCCTTGTTTGCTAGCACCTGAAATTCCATCACGTGGCGGCGTGGTACTCCCTCTCCTATCTCTTCCGTGCGAACCCCACGTGTCATCCCTTCTCTCCTTCATCAATGTTGTGCGCCACTCAACCTAGCCACACGCTGCCACGGGGGGCCAACCCGGCTCCGGCCACTCGCACCTATCCCGCCTGCGCCACCCCACCCTAGCCACGCAGCACCGTGGCCGCGCCTCCCTGCCTTTAGCCACGACCCACCCCTCCCAGCTCCTGCTATGCGCCGCGACAGGAGCCCACCACCCGTGCACGCTCCTCACATCCGGCCCTGCGCCGGCACCCAAGAGTCCTCCCCGCCTCTGGCCACGCTCCAACCTTTCCCAACCCCAGTTGCGCTCGCTTCTCCCCACCTCTAGCTACGCGCCGCCACGGATGCCCCGCGCTCCCCACTATTATGGCCTCTCTAAAAACTGAGGAATAGAAACAAAGGAATATGTACAGATGAAAAAAAAAGAAAGAAAAGAAACATAGTAGCATGACCAAAAGTCATATGGTTCTAGACGGCACTACGGATTCAAAACACAAGGCGCTGACCTGAGGCTGTTTCTAGTGATTCGTGTGTACGGACGTACATAGTACAGTATAGAATAGATATGTAGTTATATTATACTCCCTCCGTGCTTTTTTATTTGATGCAATTGACTTTTTTTTTAATTTCAATCGCTCGTCTTATTCAAAAAATTCGTAAGTTATCATCTGTGTTTTTGTTATTTGTTTTATTGTTAAGATTTGTTTAAACATTTATTGTACTTTTACATGTTTGCACAAATTTTTGAGTAAGACGAATGATTGTAGTTTTAGAAAAAACAAGTCAAACACGTCAAATAAAAAATAACGAAGGTAGTACTTAGATAGAGTGGACCAGTGGAGTTTGAAAAGAAACAGTTGAATAGTAGGTCATGCGTAGGGACTGTATATGTAGAGGTAAAACACACTCAAACCACCAAAAGGAATTGAATGATGTGGCAAAGTTTAGCCCATGGGATTATAGCTGTGATGCCCCTGGCATCTCAAGAGCCTTAACACGCAGCTAGAGAAAAGTTAATGATGGATTAAGATTTAATCATGCTTAGAGAGTAACGAGAAATAGGTGAAGGAATCACTGAGTCAAAAAAAAAAGATTTTCTACACAAGATACAAGACCACATATTTCGTGGTTGGATATGTCAACACTCATATGCTTTTGAACTCAACACCAAATGCAAAACCTCGGATAAGAAAGTAACCCTAGACCTTTCTGTTTGACCATGTTCAAAAATCTAAAGACAAGAGGTTTAAAAGATCAAACCAAATCCAACTAACGTTTCTTCCGAGGGTAGCAAGTATGATCGAGACCAAACTTGAGCCTTAATAAAACTTTCAAATTCATTAAGTACCTGAGCTCGACTCCATGGTCAAAGTTGTTGTACATGTTATGGGCTATACTTTTGTTACACTGAACATGGCTTAAAAATGTCCATAACCTAATTTAAACTTCACCACAATTCTCTTGGAAATAACCAAAATCAGCCCACAGAAATTTCCTAATTCTGGATTTTCAGCTTTTCCCAAACTTGAATCTGAAATTACTTTTGATTTCATTATAGCACTTGAAAATCTTCCTTTCTATGAAATGGAATTGAAGTTATCACCTTTCAAATTCACCTATTGTGGATGTGATTGGACTTCATTTGATACTTCAAAAGTGGAAAACAAGAAAACCTCTACACAAAGTGAAATTTCTGTTTTACCAAACGTTGGAAAATAATTGTGTCTATAATTCAAAATCTGTTGGGATTCAGCCAGCTTTATATTATGAAACTTGGAGATAAAGTGATGGAGAACAACTTTGTTAATTGGGGTTTGATCATATATTGAGTTTTAAAAGGAGTTTATGGTCATTCTCTACCAACACAGAAAACCAATCCAAATCTGACCTATTTAGTAATCTCAATGTTTCTATGACCTACAGCCATTTTCATACAAAGATTAAACTGAATGAGTTATAGGTTATGAAATTCTAAACAATGTTGTCAAGAGGCACCTTGAGAGATAAAGCCCAGAAAAATGAGTTTTGAATTTCCCAAGTAATAAAGGATCCCTGTCCTAATTAAAGGCTGCTATATAAATTCATGTATAAATCATATTTCTACTTAGAATTTGGTGTTGAACCTTTTGACAAACTTGTAGACCTTGAAGAGTAGAGTATTTCTTCTAATTGGAGTTTTTCCAAAGTCGGGCTCTAAGTGGGTCAAAACGGCGAATTACAGAGGTGCAGAAAACACAGTTTGGATTTGATTCTCCCTGGGCCACTGACGGGTGGGTCCCACCCGTCAGCGCTGCCGCGGCTCCCCAGCCAACGGCCGCCACGGGGACGCCGGTGTACGGGCGCTGCCCTCGCGCCGCGGATCGACGCCCTGACCCCGTCCTCAAGAGCGGTGCGCTCTCCTCTCTCAGTTTCTCTCCTCCACTCGCTTTTCCCTGCACCCGAACCCCTCTCTTTGCCTCGCTCCGACGAGCCGCCATCGACGGGCGAGCTCGGAGCTCAAGCTCGCACGGCCTTCTCCGCCCCCTCCATGCCACTAGACCTCCACAACCGCCTCCGCCTCGACCCCGCGCACCCGAAGCGTGAGACGGCGACGCCGTTCCACCTCCCCACCACCGAGCTCCCGCTTGTCCCGACCACCGCGACACCAAGTTCGCGGCAAGCTTCGCGCCGCCGTCGCCTCAGGCTGTCTCTGCCCCGTCCGACACACGTCCCAAGCCCGCCTAGCTCTACTCCACCGAACCCCAGTGCTCTAGTCCCCCGCCGTCGCCTCCTCCACCTTCCCCCACGAGCGACGCTAAGCGCCGCCGCGGCTTACCCACGCCTCGCCGTGGAGCACCACCCTAGGGCCATTCCCGCACCTCCACTCTGCCGCCGTCGGATTCCCCTCGTCCTCGCGCTGCTCAAGGGCCCTACCGTGGCCTTCCCCTTCACCTAGACCGCCGGATTGCGCCGCCGCCGCCGCGCCCGCGCGCGCTAGGGCCACCCCGGTTCACCATAGCCGCGCCGCCTCTCCTCTCCATCGCCGGCGACGATATCTACCCCGAGAGGTAGCCCATTGCCGGGAACGCCCCCTCGGCCCCGCTGGCTCCAAAGCTAGCCCCACCGCCGCCGACGCAGCCGCACCTTTCCCCTGCGCGCGCCGGTCAAGCCACGGCGGGAGGTAGATGAAGAAGAAGGGTAGATTTGCATAAATCCCCCTGCGCTTTTGTCTATTTCGTTTCAAGATTTAAGGCGCTGTTCACTGAGTCTGTGCTTATTTCCTCGCAGGCTCCTGAAAACTACGGTTATTTGTTCTGGTCCTTAGCTCTGATGATTTTTTAATTGAATGCATTTGAATTGACTATGAACTTTGGAAATTCATAACAAATCACAAAAAAATCTAAAATAGACAAACTCAGTTGTGTTAGACTCTTCTTGAGTATATTTACATGTTTGGTATGATGTGGAAGTGTGAAATGTCTGTTTTGCCTTTGGTTGGTTGTATGCATGATTAATTAGGATAAAAGTCAAAAGTGGACTAAATAAACTCCAAATGCTATGAAACTTAGACAGTAGCTTTCTTGTGGCATTATAACACTATGTGAATTTTTGTAGCCCTAGTTCTTACTGTTTATTTACCATTTTACCATTATACATGTGTTATGTGCATTTATTTAACTTAGAATTGGAGGCTACATGGAATATGCTCAAATTGATTCTCTAGCATTTTTCATATACTTTGGGTAGTATAAGTATCTCGCTGGTAAAATATAAGCCCCTGCATGTTAAGTTTTAATGGTGATTTGAAAATGATAGAATGGTACATGTTGGAAATGATAAATAGAAAAAGTGATCATAAATGGCTAGGGAAATTCTCTGGAAAAATTTGGTAGCTTAATGTTGGTGCATAGAGTCCAGAAAGTATATGCTAGAAGGCTATTCACACTGTTTATATGTACATCTCAAATTCACATAGGATTAATATATGGAAAATAGATGTTCTGTCAAACTTGGGAGTTTTAACTTGTAAATTTTTATACATGTAGTCCATGCTAAGTATAGCTCACTGGTAAAATTTCACTTTTGGAAACCATTCTATAATTTATGAAAAATCTGAGAAGCTATAGGGCTGATAACTTGCTAGAATTTTGATAATTAATTTATAACTCTTCTGTGGCTGAAATTTTCACAGTAGGCTAATGCATTATAAACCTACATGTCATAAAAATATGAGTTCATTTGGAGTTGTCTAACTACATGAACACAAGTAATGCTTTTTATTCATAAAGTAGGCATATGATGTTTAATTATAACAGTCGGTGTTGATTTGTAATTGCTATCATTATACATGAGAGTTGATTTCTAGCTGCACGCTATCTACTGATGTCTATGCCACACTTGATTGAGAGATGAATTCATTTGCTGCGTAAAACACTTAAGGTTAATATAGGGCCTTAATCCATTAGATAAACAAAATGTGTGATATCATTAATGAATGTTCCCTTTTGTGTGCATGAAGTAGTCTTTTCATGATAAGTAACTCCTTCCAAGCAGGACACTTAATAAGGTTTCAACCTTGCATCATCCTAATGTGGTTTTCATCCACATAGTACCCAACATGTCTTCTTTATGATAAATAACTTATCAGTTCACGAAGGTATTTCTGTTACTAATGTTAGGAGAATGGTGTAGTAATCCACTACATATGTGCTTATATACTTGCTGATGTTTTGTTTACACATAAAATGATAAAGAACCAGTTAAATTGATAACTTGCTCATGTACTTATTCATGTGTTGCACTGTTTCTATTTGATTGTATGAGCGTATGCTAGGTTTATACCCACAATAGTAATCTTGATTAAGTAGTCTATTGTTCACCTTTCTGCCTAACCACGAAACGATTTTCTAAGTGCGTGCTTGTCATTCATGCATCACATTCACTGCATCGTGCATGACATTCATATAGTGACGCTTAATTGCAGATACGTGATCAAAAAGTAAGTGCGTGGAACTACTTCAACCAACGGTGATCCAAAAGACCAACTAAGACCCACTCACGACCTGGAGGGTCCATCAGTCGTGTTTGGACGGAGGAGTTGTCCAAGGGAGCAAGGGGTTGCCTGGGGCAAAGCCTCACAACACGGCAAACTAACAATAGCGTAGTTTGTTGGTATTATTAAAGTGAATCAAAGGTAGGCAGGACCATGATTTCTCCCAGGTAATACAAATTTTGTTTGATGATTACGCATATGCATTAGGAGTTGTTTGAAACCAACTGCATTAGACTTCCTGGCCGCCCTGGCCCTAGCACCCATACATAGAGTTCGTAGGACGAGTGCCTAGTAATGCTAGGTGCGAGTAGACACGAGTGAATGGAGTCACTCGTCGCGTAGGTGATTTCAATCACAAAAATCTTATTATTATGGTAATCATTATGCTTATGTTTTAAATGGAGACCGGACGGAGATTTTATGAGTTATTTATTGTTTATGATATTGTGCACTGGACTCCGCCCGAGTCGCATAAGGCCCGTTCGCTGTTCGCCTCCGATCGGCATTACATTGCTAGAAGTGCTTATCCGGGACATGGGACCGGTGAAAGTCTTACCGGCCCCGTCCCACTATTCATGGTGCTGCCCATCCACTGATAAGGGGCCGATAGACTTGGGAGGTGCTTAGAAGTCGAGAGAGGGCTGACCCGACGTACCGTGGTATGGCTCCTGAGACGGCTACTCCCAAGGGTTAGGTGGGGGCGCTGTGAATCTTAGGACGGGACAGGTGGAGATGGGGGGTATATGTGAGGAACGCGATGGCTAGTAAGTATATATCCCTTGGCATTTTTAGTAATTTCCGGGAATTACCAAATCGATTCGAATCGCTGATGCTCACCAGGTGTGAGAATGCCAGATATCGCACACGGGCAACGTAGTAATAACTGTAACATGTTGTTTATCAAATCACGCTTTTCAATACAACATGCTTGGATGTGTATGATCTGTCCCATTATTCATGGTATCGCCCATCCACGGAATGGAGGTCGATGGACCTGGGAGGTGCTTTGAAGTCAAGGGAGGGCTGACCCGACGTACCGTGGTATCGCTTCTGAGACGGCTACCCCCAGGGATTGGATGGAGGTGCTATGAATCTTGGAACGGGACATGTGTTTGATATACTATTATGCAAGTTACTGATGGGTTCTCATGTTTTACTTTCATGCAAGTACTTACTTTATGGTATAAATGATCTTCATGATTAATGGATAGCAGCTGTTAAATCCTGCTGTCTTATGTCAACATGACTTTGTTTAAGAATCAACAGCTAAGAATCCACATGATTAGTAAGCATGCTTTGCGTCAGCCGTAAGCCCCATCCATTAAGTCCTACTGAGTAATTAGTACTCAGGGTTTGCCCCCACTTTTGGATTACAGGTACCAGCGACATCTGGATGACTGTGATGGAGGTGGTAGTACCGGTGGGCTCGGTGCTACTCGCCTTGTTCATCTCTTCATGAAGACTACTTAAGTGTATTGTTTCCGCTGCGAGATTTTGAAAACGCTTCCGCTATATATATATATACTTTGTAATCGCTTCCGCTGTATTTTGACCATGTATTTGATTACATGTATTGATTTGTAAGAACTTTATCTTATTTTTACTATTAAACTGCCTGTGATGTTGTAACTGCTGTGGCTCTTTCGAGGGCAGAATGTGTGTGATGTCGGTATCCTCGGGCGATGGTTACATCGAATGCCCTTTTGGGTAGCTCGATGGACTACCGGGTTTAGTCCGGCCTAAGTGCACTGCGAGCCACAGGTGGCAGGTGTGCTTAGTCTGGGTTAAGCATGGTGGTTCCGCCACAATAGCCCTGCTAAAATTTAGCCCATTGGTGTAAAAAAAGACATCCGTACCCCTAATAATGGTGCCCCTCTCTACCTCAACCCTCACCCTCTCCTTCCGCTGTCGGCCGCTACTCCCTCTGTCCCTCGCCCACAGCTGGCCCTCCGCCCGCGTCCTCGGTGGATCTTCATCCCATGGCCCCTGTCATCGGCTCAGCGCACGGCGGCGGCTCATGGCGCGGCGCGCGGCACCCACCAGGGAGCAGACCCGCCGCTTGCACCTCGCCCGCGGCCGGATCCGCCTTGCCCGTGGCCGCCTGCGCCACCGCCTCGCCCGCGCCTCGCAGCCACCGAAGCGCCGGGTGCGTCTTCACGGAGGACCTGGAGCGCGGGCCGGCACGAGCGGCGGGCGGGGCTCGCGGTGCGAGCGCAGGCAGAGGTGGCGCGGAGAGACGACGGGCGGTGAGGTGGGGTGGAGCTCCTGCGGCGGCGGCGGGAAGCTTCAGCGACGGGGATGGCGGGGAGCTCTGGCGGCGGGGACGGCAGGGAGGCCGCCGGCGACGAGCGGGGAGGGGCTGGCGAGACGCAGGGAGGGACGGGAAGGGAGGGAGATAGAGGTGAGAGAGAAGGGGTGGGGAGAGAGAGTGCGGGGTGGGGACGGTAGGGGTGGAAAGTGGTCACCTTGAACCACTTTTAGCTGGTTTTAGCTACCCTTAGCCAGCTAAAGATTTCATGGGGGCTAAAATTTAGCTTTGGTCTTTTAGCTAGTCTGTTTGGATCCACAAGTAGCTAAAAGTGGAGAGCTAAAGTTTACCTGGGTGAATCCAAACAGTCCAAAGTATTATCAGCTGAACAAAACCTTCTGTCAGTGCTCTCTTGTAACATATGAAAACAAAGAATACGAGGCGAACTATCTCTTCGATCCCCTATATGTTTGTTTATTGGAGCAACACGTTGATGAACATGCCATAATCCCGGCCGGCCCTCCCAAGCTTCCAAGGGGCTGATTGGATTGAGGCCTTGAGTGGCCAGGCCAAACTTTGACTACATTTTGACCGTATTTGACTTTAAATTTAAATTACACTATACAACATAATTTTCATCTATATGGTTTATTTAGCTATGCCCTAGCCATATAAATGAGTAGTTTGTTGTTTGGCTAAATTTTGACCATGGCCAAAGTTTGGCCTGGCCACTCAAAGCCGCAAAACTGCCTAGGAGCTCCAAGCGTCAGCCGCCGCCGGGCTCTTCTGTACACACCCATTGATGACCGTACTAGCGTCGTTATATATACAGAGAGCAGTCGATCATCCAATGTACACAACACAGGCCACTGGCCACTCAATCCTAAACCCCATCCAAACATCCAACTACTGGAGTAAACATGAGTGCCAGCATGTTCGAATCTTGCTTCACGCATCAGTTCAAGCTCAGCTATTTGGAGACGGTGACCGTCGCCATCGGGCACTTGGTCAGCTCCGAGGAGATCTCCGCTGGGGGGCACCTTTGGAGGTTCGACTGCTACCCGCGAGGGATTAGCAAGCACGACAATGGCGAGTACGTATCCATCTTCCTTTGCCGTGTTAGTGAATCCAAAGACGACGTTAAAGCTATCATGGAGGCCTTCGTGATGAACAAAGACGGCGCTCTATCTTCAGCCTATAGAAACAGTATCGTGCATGTTTACCCACCAAAGAGAAAGGGCGGCGGCTTCAACGCCTGGGGTTTCTATCGGTTTGTGAAGCGAAGCGTCCTGAAGTCGCTCTACCTGAATGATGGCTCCTCGTTCATCATCATGTGCGGGGCCAAAGTTGCGCGTGATGAACCCATTGACGTGCCGCCCTCCGACATCGGCAGCCATCTCGGCCTCCTGCTGGACAGTGCATACGGTGCTGATGTTTCGTTCGTCATCGACGGCCGGAGGTTTCGTGCTCACCGGGCTGTGCTAGCCGCCCGCTCGCCGGTCTTCAAGGCGCAGCTCTCGGGCTCCATGGCGTCTGCCAAGATGTCCTCCATCGCCTTGCATGACATCGCGCCGGCGACCTTCAAACTCATGCTTCGGTTCATTTACACGGATGCTTGTACTGCGGACTCTGAGGTCGGGGACTCTCCTAGGGAGATGTTTCAGCATTTGCTCGCTGCAGCCGACAGCTTTGCATTGGATCGTTTGAAGCTTTTGTGTGCGAGGAAGCTGTGTGACTATGTTTCGGTGGAGACGGTTGCTGAAACTTTTGAATGTGCCGAAACATACAGCTGCCCTCAGCTGAAGAAGAAGTGTATTGACTTTTTCGTGGAGGAGAACAACTTCAAGAAAGCCGTGCTAACGGATGGTTTTGTTCAGTTGGCGCAAAAGTTCCCATCGATTCTCGCTGAACTGAGGGAGAAGGTTGTGGCGTAAAGTACTAACTTTGGTTTATTATACGAAATATTTTGGGGCTTGGTTAAAGCTAGCTAAATTTGCCAAGAAGTACTTATTGTATTTTCGTTTGCATCAGTGTCATAACTATTCCTACCATGCAAAGGTTTTTATTATCCAATTAATAGTTTAGTAACTGATGAGCAATCGATATTGCACTCTATTTGCATTGTATGATCACTATTCTGGTTCATGTATATGTTTTTTCTTAAATTCATTTATGTTTTTATTTTGTTTAATAGACCTTTGGCATGAGCCCAAAATATATTTCCTGAGCCACAAGTGAAGTATAAAATGGCATGGTGTTTTAAAATCATCGTACAGTACAATCTAAGTAGCAATATGTAACATAGCAATATGTTGTATTTATACACATTTGAGATATATATAATAAACTATATGCTTCGTAACAATGTCAGATGGAATTAAACCTGCCAATGATTTGTACAGAACCTGGTTTGAACAGTTCGGTTTTATTGTTGGGCCAACATGGGTTTAGTTGCAAATGGGCTGAGAAAGCTAATGGGATGGTTCAGTTTGGAATCACCGGCACAATAGTTTGGTGCGATTTAATTTGGGTTTGAGTGGTTCGGCCCTTGATTCCCTTTCTTCCCGCGAGTCCTCACCGCTCCCGAACCTGCCCTCTCTGCTCGGGGCAAGGTTGATGGCGCTGTTCGTGCATGAGCCCAAGGCGCCGCACCAGCAGGGGCCCTGCCCCCGCCACGGACCACCGATGACGGGGTCGTGTGCGGCGTCATGGTGGCGCAGGGCGACACGGTGTTCTTTTGCTAGGGAGTCAGCAGCGGCGGTAGGTGGAAGGCTAGAAGCTGGTGCACTGGTTGAGGGGCTGCTCGACCACCATGACCGTGAACTACCATGGCGGCTTCTTCATCCTTGAGCAGCGCTCTCTATTCACCACGGTGATTGACGTGTGCGCCCACAGCAAGGTCGCGGAGATCCGTCGAGTGTGTGCCTGTGCGGCGTCGGCAACGTCGACCAGCCACCTGGTTGCCTCCACAGACGGCGTCCTCTTGCTTCTCCGCCACGCTAGGGACATGGATTGCGAGCTCTTCTCCGAGGTGTACCATGCCAAACACTAGAAACAAAAATAGTGAATTGCACGCTATGTCTCTAAATTTATTTCTGTGATACCATCTAAGTTCACGAAGTCTCAAATGACCATCTGGGTTCTTTAACTTTTTAAAGTGATCATCTATGTTCATCAACTTTTCATTCTTAATTCACTAAGGTCCAATTTTATACCTAGATTCACACTTAAAAGAACAATTTGGAAAGTTTAAAACCCAAATGATCACTTTAAAATTTCATGGATCTATATGGTATCATGGGATAATTATTAACCAGTGCAATTAACTCAAACAAAAACCGGTGTGGTCCAAGGTGATCGACATAGGCGACCTTCCACTATTTGTCGACAGGCTCCATGGCTTCTCGGTGGGCATCAATGGTGAGAACAACGCTAGGATAAGAAGGAATTACGTTTACACGTTCAGTGCTACGCCGACGGAGGACCACAAGGGAGGTGTACCGCATTGAGGAATTTAACATACAAAGGCCGTGGGGGGTGGGGGGGATGCTGGAGTGCCATAGCAACAGGCTTAGAACCACACATATGAACTGTTGAAACATTGGTTTCGTTTTTATTTAATAAAATACTTATGCATTGGTGTGGTTTAGTTTCAACGGACGCCGCGGGATTTGGAGCGAGGGAGACGTAGTCTGGTCCAGTTACGCTATCTTTAGCAGTATCCTTATCCCCATTCTTCATTTCAAACTTCACCATATCTACAGTGATAGAACAGCGTCAAAAAATACCAAAACCCTCAATACGAGTATACCGTTGGATTTAGCTTTAAACTATCTCCAGCAACATACTCATCACGTTCCTCAAATTCAAACTCCACCTCGTCTAACGTGTCAGAACATTGCCAAACAGCTGGAATGAGCCTTATGGCTTGAATTGCAAACCATTAGCAGGTTTAAATGGAAGCATGAATATATTCCAAGAAATACTCAACAATTAATTCCACCAAAAATTAGTTAAATAGTACCCCTTCCGTTCATAATGAATGATGTGGTTGATTTTTTTTTTCTAAAACTTTAATCCTTTGTCTTATTCAAAACTTTTATAAACTATCATTTATTTTGTTTTAATTTGATTTGTCATACATAGTTTGAGTATGATTTATATTAGAGTTTTGAAAAAAAATCAACCGCATCGTATATTTGTGAATTTGTGAATAGATGCGGCAGCTATATACAAAGACATAGTTGGCCGCCAATCGAGGCACTTATTCCGCGCGTGGGCGCCGGGACGCCCGCGCGACGCTCGAAAGCTAGGCCCCACGAGCCGTACGGACGCGCTCTGCTTTTTCGGTTTATCCTTTCCCGTATCAGGCTCCGCGCTCAAACGGATCAGCTCGCTAATCACACGCCCCGCGCGGCCCGCTCGCTAATCGCATCATACATTCACACGATGGCTTTTCTTTTGTCAGGTTTCCGTATTTGGACTTTTCCGTGCATTTGCAGCATTGCAGATTCCCATATCAGTTTCATTTGCATCTAAACGTGTTTGAAAAAGTTAAAAACCGCAGTTGTTTCCTTATTTCTTCTTGGGGAACATGGGTGAAGAGGGTAGAATTTAGGGCGGAGAGATTGTACACATACGTATAGATGCAAAAGTAGCATGTGTACTATATTAAAAAGTAGTAATTAAATCATATACTAGAAACTATTAAAATCATACACAAGAAACTTTTAAATTATATACTAACAACTTTAAATCCTACACTAGATTATTTACTTGAAACTTTTAAATCATATACTAGAAACTTTTAAAATCATATGCTAGAAACTTTTAAATTATATAGTAGAAATTTTAAATCATACACTAGATTATTTACTAGAAACTTTAAATCATATACTAGAAACTTTTAAATCATACACTAGAAACTTTTATACCATACACTAGAAACTTTTAAATTATATAGTAGAAATTTTATATCATACACTAGATTATTTACTAGAAACTTTAAATCATATACTAGAAACTTTTAAATCATACGCTAGAAACTTTTATACCATACACTAGAAACTTTTAAATTATATAGTAGAAATTTTAAATCATACACTAGATTATTTACTACAAACTTTAAATCATATACTAGAAACTTTTAAATCATACACTAGAAACTTTTATACCATACACTAGAAACTTTGAAATTATATAGTAGAAATTTTAAATCATACACTAGATTATTTACGACAAACTTTTGATGTGAAAGTATTTAAAAAGTGACAAAAAGTACCCGAAATCATCATCGCATGTTTTGATATGAGTTTAACGAAACAAAATAATTAAATGGATGTGATAGTTCTAAGAGCTCACGGACAAAGTGGAATAATACAGAGAAAAAACAAGAGAAGAAAAAAAGAACCTGCACACATTTACACAGAAGTACAGAACACGGCCGGGAGGCAACAGGCAAGCAGGCAGGATCACGTCATGCAGGCAGGCAGCCAGGCAGGCAAACAGCCATGCACTTCGGTCGGGCAGGCAAGAGCATCACGTCACGTGGACGGTGGGCACTGCCGCGCGAGCCAATGTCCGGCTGCCCACGCGTGTACGCCGCACCCCCGCTCGACGCGCGTCCGTTCGCCGCCAGGTACGTGGGCGCGCGCACAGAATAAGAAATTGGCTCCACATATGGTCCGCGAGCTGCCATAAAAATTTTTGGTCCATCATCTGACATGTATGTCCTCTTTGCATGGAAGAAAGGTCAAATCTAGAACCCTATCCGAGGCAGGCTTACCGATCGGATCCATCGGCCTGTTCGCTTGAGCTATTTTCAGTTTTTTTTAGCCATAGAACAGTATTTTTTTCTCACAATCATTCAGCCGGAACAGTGTTTTCAGTTTTTTTTCAGCTGCAGCGAACAGGCCCCATGAATCTAGAAGAGCAGGAAGCCAAAACCAAATCAAATAAGAACATGAATCTAAATCGGCAAGGATAGAAATCTCCTAATAATAAAACTCTACCTTAGGCTGGATGTTTTTTCTTTATCTAGAAAAATAAATAAATAAAACTTTACCTATTAGGCTATTATACGTTTCTTCGTCCGGCCAAAAGAGAATCGCAAAGGTTGCCACGCGATCGCGGCGATGTGAAAGTCCATCCCATGTCCAAATTCGCTGGTTTGCAAGACGCAGCACCTAGGCCAGCAATCCGCCTAGGGGCCGATTGAGGAGGTGGAACCAGTGGGAGTGGACGGAGACGACAGACGTGCCGCTATTGCCATGGCACAGCGGAAGGACGCCGCAATGGAGGCAGACATCGCTCGTGTGGCCACCGCGGAGGCGTCGTGGCGCGTCAACTTGCTCCCCACGCTAGGTGACCTCAGTGAACCAGGGTCCGCGCGTGCGGGGCACTCACCTGCGCCCCGTTGAGCGGCTCTCGGCTCCTCTACTCTCACGAGATTTCTTGAGAGGAGACTCGAGAGAAGAGACCGTCCTGGAGTGGAGAAGACGAGTTTGAACCTCAGCAATCAATGGGCAGGAGAAGATAGTTTCGGTTTTAGGTAGAGAAAAAAAATTGAGCGAGCAGAGTTTTTCCTCCCGTTGAGTCTGTGACCCGTCCGCCGTCCTTGAGAGCAGTAACGAACAGGAGCACAGGCACAGGCCCGCTAGCCAGCAGAGTTGGGAACTGGGTGAGTGGGTGACCTTCTGGCTACTCGCTGAGTGCTGAATAATTGCTACTTGCTGTATGTTTGCCTAGGAAAACTACGAAGTACATGCAGTGTACGAGGCGAACTGAGAGTCTGTACGTATATTCGTCTAACATATGTAGATACTGTCCATAGAAATTTAAGCAGGTACACTTATGTATTACTTCCTCCAAGTCTAAATTAGGTGTTGTTTTAGAAAATCTATATAAATCAAAATTTTAAAACTTTAACTATATACTCCGTCCAATCCACGAAAGAATGAATTCTGGCTTTGTCCTAAGTCAAACTTTCGTAAATTTGACCAAATTTATATAGAAATGTAACAACATTTATGATATAACTACGTATGATATGAAAAATATATTTCAACACGAATCTAATGATACTAATTTGGCAAGCATAATTTTTAATATAATTTGATATAAACTTAGTCAAAATTGCGATGGTTTGATTTAGAACAAAGCTAAGATTTCATTTTTTTTTTAGACTGAGCGAGTATAATTTTTATATTATTTAGTCTTAAATTTTGAAAGTCATGTTTAGATTTATCATAACAAGTACTTTCATAAAAATATAAATTTATTAAAATATTTATATATTTTTATAATAAAAACATTGATTAGATTTATGTTTTGGAGACCGTATCGGTGCCCAAAAATGATAACTAATCCGGATTTAGAGAAAGTACTTAATATGACCAGACACTCAAGCAGCCAACATAATCATCATCCTCGACTAGAAAGAGACGAGATGAGTACTTCCCCTAACCCCCACTTGGTGGCGAGCGTGCAGTGGTGAGAGGTCGTGTGTTTCTCCTACGGTAATAAAGACATATTTTTTGCTTGATAATAAAGGCATGGGGATTTTTTCAGCTAAGGGATTCCATCCACCCACTTCTAAATTGATGTCACAAATCTATAATCTAAATCCGAATTGAATTTAAATTTATTCGAGAGTCCAGTACAGACTGCAGAAGCAGACCACACAAAAACGGACACTCAGATTGTATATGGATTCTGTATTCAATGTTTTATATGTCGATAAAAACTAAAGAGATATGCTATCCAATCTAACTGACACAATTCCAAAATATCTATGCTACGACAGAGGCTAGGCCACGCGAAAACAGATGTCTAGGTAACATATAGTGTGCGGTTTTAACGATTTATATATATAAAAGTTAAAAGAGATTTGCTTTCCCACTACACTAACAACCACACCACTATAAAAAGAACTATAAATATTTTTTGAAAAATGTCTACAAACCTTAATAGATCAATTTATTAAAACATGTTCTAAAAATAAAACTCCAAAAAACAAAAAATAAGAAAACAAAATTTAATATTTAGGACCAATCAAGTAAAAAAGGATAATCTAACAATATCAATTTAAAAAAAATAAAAACTATACACTAACAACATGCCATGTGACGGAGACCACAAGAAACAAAGCTCGCAAGTAGCGTATTATCTCCATTTTGGCGGCTTTACATATTCCTCAATCAACGTAAATTGTTGAAATAAGAAGGCATAGCAAAGAAAGGAATGTTTTTTAGCAATGGTTTGGTGTGTCACCCCACAAAATGTATGTCCTGCCTCTATGCTTATCCGTTTTGTCAATCCTTATTGTACATCAGAATCAGGAAAACAAATTAAACAAACACATGGAGAAACATATATACATCACTTAATGCGAGATATGAACATTACCCTAGATTCTATCCGTAGTAAAGCACGAGAATTTCCCTAGTCTATACCTAATATTAAAGCAAATAAGGTTTCATGGTCCCTCCGATTTCACGGTCCGTCCTATAGGTGGGTCCGCCCGGTCAGACGTCCAGCCTCCTGTCTGTTAGGATGAAATCGTCTATGAAATTCCCCCTCTCGTCTGTTTCGCTAAGGCTGGAACAAAAATTCTAATCCGAATCAAAGGCAAACAAGAATTGAAGAAACATCAACCTGGACCCGTGGGCTTTCTGGTCCAACGTCCTAAATAAAAATAAACAAATACACAATGACAAGCCCAACCATCACCAAATCCATAGAAAATACATCGTAATAAATCAACGCAAACTCGATAGTGCCACATCGCTTGCAAGGCACCTAATTTGCTTGCTCAAAAGCGATTAAACAAGCCTCAAGAAACAAACATGGACGCAACAAGTAGAAAAATCAAGAATACGAAGAGAGATGCACACGGATAACGGATTTGTGCAAAACGACCCTTGAGGAGACCTCGACAAGGTACGGAGTTTGAGCTCTTCCACCAAAGCAAATTGGAAGTTTAAGAGAGAAAAAAGAAGATGCCGTCCGGACCGCCGGATCTTGAGACCGGAGGGGAGAAGGAAGGAGCTGTCGGGCCACAACCCAGATCTTGGGGGAGGAGACGGAGCACCGCCAGCCCGGACGGGGCAACGTCGGGTGCGGCGGCGGATGGGGCCGGCGGCGGGCGCCGAGGCAGCGGAAGTTGGCCGCCGCCGACGGGAGCGGCGCGGCCTGCACGAGCTTGAGGAAAGAACGACGCCGAGGGATGGATTTTTGTGTGGCTGTAGGATTTTGTGCAAGGTTTTGTTACTAGCCTCCCAACCGTTGGAATTTGTCTTCTGGGCTGAGCTCTTTTGTCTAACAGCAGCTGGAACACTTCAGTTCGTCCTTTCTAAACTTTCTCATATTTCACAAATGTTATATGTATCTTACAATGTTTTTCTATGTTTAGGAAATCATTCTTATTAATGGTGAGGTAAACATCAATGTGGTACAATCAAATTATCGAATGAGTCCTGACAACATTTTTATATAGGAGCAGTGTGCAAGCGAAAAATTTTATTGTTCCGTTGCAAATCCCGTTGCAGCGCACGGGCACATTTGCTAGTCTAATCTAAAACGTAAAACAAGATTTCTAATTAAATATCTCCCGTGCGTGTTAGGCCAGATATCCCATTGCTCAGGTGGCCCAACAGGCCCACCGTGACCACCGACCTTACTTAATCAGTTCCCGTAATCCCGTTCCACCCCCCACGTCCGAGAGTTTTGCCGCAGCCGCCGGCATCGAGCCCCCATCCGGCGATCCCGACGTGGCGATTGGCGGCGGAGCGCCGGAGCGGACCTCTACGCGCGTGGCGGTTGCCCCCAGGTACCACGTGATCACGCGACCGGTACTCCGGCCGGCAGTCGTCCTAGCCCCCTAACCTCGATCTCCTCATATAGCTATATACGCAGGCCGGCAGTCAAGTATCCAGCTCCTGTAAACATGAAGTTCGATTCTTGCTTCACGTATCAGTTCAAATTCCCCTACTCTCAGCCAGTGGCGGTACAGCGCTACCTCATCGTCCCGAACTTCGTCGGTCCCAAGTTCTTCAGCTCCAATCAGATCTCCGCTGGGGGGCACCTCTGGAGGTTCAAATTCTACCCACATGGGAGTGGCAAATCAGACGGCGAGTACGTGTCTATCTTCCTCGCCCGTGTCAGAGAATCCAAGCAGGACGTCAAAGCGATCTTCGAGGCCTTCGTGGTGGACAGAGAAGGCGCTCCATCCCCAACCCATAGAAACAGGATCGTGCATGTTTACGAGGGGGGATAATCCAGTGCCAATGCCAATGGCACGGGGTGGAGAAAGTTTGTGAAGGGAAGTGTCCTCAAGTCGCTCTATCTGGACATGGCTCGTTCACCATCATGTGCGGGGCTAAAATCGTGCGCGACGAGCCCCTCGAAGTTCCGCCCTCCGACATCGGCAGCCATCTTGGCCTCATGCTAGACAGCGGGGGCGGCGCCGATGTTTCGTTCGACGTCGGCGGCGAGACGTTCCTGGCTCACAGGCTTGTTCTCGCCGCCCGCTCGCCGGTCTTCAAGGCGCAGCTCTTGGGCTCCATGGCGGACGCCAATATGTCGTCCATCACCCTGCATGACATCGCGCCGACCACCTTCAATGTAATGCTTCGGTTCATGTACACCGACGCTTGTCCTGCCGACGCCGAGCTCGGGGACTCTCCGCTCAACGTGTTCCGGGACTTGCTGATTGCAGCCGATCGGTTTGCCTTGGATCGTCTCAAGATATTGTGTGGCAAGAAGCTGTGGGACAATGTGACGGCAGATACAATTGCTGATACTTTGGCCTATGCAGAAACATACAACTGCACGGAGCTGAAAAACAAGTGCTTTGACTTCCTTGGGGAAGAGAAGAATTTCAAGAAAGCTGCGCTAACCAATGCTTTCAGTCATCTGGTGCAAAATTTTCCATCAGTTACTGCTGAGCTGAGAGAGAAGTTCGGGGGATAGAGGCATATATATCTATCTAGAGCAATCTATATATATACAGTAGCTTTACTATGCATGCCATTTAACTCTGAAGCTAATTTAGTTTGCAATTGTGTCACACAATAAGTACTATTGGGCCAACGTTTTACTATTATCCAATTAATAGTTTGGATGAATCAGCTTTTTATCCAATTCACATTGTGTGTCTTCTTTCTTAAATTCATTTTTTTAAAAAGATGTTTGATTCGGTATTGCAGCAAGCAACTTTTTGCAGTGACTATTTTCTTAACGTTCTAGTAGTACGAAGTTATGATATTTGATTCTTTGGTGTTGAAAATACAAATGTTGGATGTTTCAACTCGTAATTTTTTGATGTTGCAGTAGTGTGTGTGCTTGGCATTTCAAGTTCATTTCGAGTGTTTTATGAACTTTTTTGTGTTTCACATGCATGCTCATCGATGATGTTGCAATCCGCGCTATACCGAGTTCTCATTCTCGTCTTGTGTGTGTACTCTTAAATATAGTGGGCGCAAATTTATTTTTGAAGAAGTCTATGTGTGGGTAGAGATCTATGAGGTGCATGAGGGGGTGACAAAGCGGAACCTCAAACGCAAGGAAAACGAACCGTGCTGTTTTTTTTAAAAAAAAAATTGATCTGATGGCGCAGCTCATAAGCCATAACCTCCAAGCTTTGGGGAAGAGAATTAAGAATTTCAAGAAAGCTGTGCTAACGGAAGGTTTTAGTCACCTGGTGCAAAATTTCCCATCGGTTATTGCTGAGTTGAGAGACAAGGTCGATCGGGGCATGCATAGAGCCGTCCTAAATATATGGTAGCTTTACTATGCTATTTCATTTGAAGCTCGGTAAATGTTACTAGTAATTTAGGGGAGTTTGCAATAGTGTCATGCCACAATTTTACTATCGTGCTAACATTTATTATCCAATTAATAGTTTTTGATGAATCAACTTGAGTCGGTAATTATCTTTTTCTTAAATCTGTTTTTTTTTTGTTTATTAGATATATGTGCATGTGTCCACAGCCTTATCTCGGGAGCCAAAAGATTTTCAACACAACAAGAGTATATCCTTTTTTAAGTAATCGTTTGTTTATTAGATATATGCCTCTATATCCATAGCCTTATCACAGGAGGCAAAAGATTTTCAGTATAACAAGAAGAGTACATTTTTTTTCTTAAATTAGAATTTCTATTAGATATGTGCTTATATGTCCACAACCTTATCACAGGAGCCAAAGATTTTCAACACAACTCCTAGTGTAAAAAAAACTTAGTTTTGAGATCGCCGGGACAGACTACCTAATCTTAACAAGTAGTAGTATTGACTATTGAGACACATTTGAGATTTTTGTACCTAATAGATGGGAAAATTTAATCCTATGAATAACAAACAATTCCGTCAAAATCCTTAAATTTAATTAATAGGAGTGAAATGCACCAACAGTCCTCAAATTGGCTCAAGATGTCAAGTAGATCTCCGAATTCAGAAAACCTCAACTCTGGATCTCTAAAGTTGGTTTTTGTGTTATCAAGGTCATAACGGGTACAATCTGAACCACTTATGCCTACATGGCAGGCCACACTATTCCCGGTGGGCCATCTGAGGCCCACATGTCAGCCTCTCCCCATCCCTCTCGCTGCAATTCCCCATCTCGCCATGTGTCAGTATCACCTCCCCTCCCCTTCTACACCCCTCCCCCCATCCACTGCGCCTTCAAGTGGGAGCCTCGGCTCCTCGCTCCGCACTCGCATTTTCCTCTAGCGTTCTTCTTCCTTCCTTCCTCGTCCAGCTTCACGTGCAGAGCGCCGCCGCACGCTGCCCCGTCATTAGAGCCCCCGATTCGAGCTCACCCTGACTCATCTCCGCACCTCCTCCCTCCAATCCAGCGCAAGCAGTATTGCCACTGCCTCCTCACTGTGCACCTCCCCGACCAAACCTTTGGCCCTGTCCACCGTTGGAGCTACCTTCTCCATGAGCATTGGCCAACCGCCACCCTCCCTCTTGTCGCTAGCCCTGTCAACCCCCTGCCCGACTCTAAGGAGCCTTCCTGGCCCTCCATGACCGAGGACACCGTCTCGACCCCACCTCGGCCTCCCTCGACCTCTCCTCCACCAGAACGAGTTGCCCCATCGTGTTGCTACCGAGTTTCTTCGTTGTCTCATCGCAAGCCTCGTCTCCAACTCCTTGCAGGCCAGGAACCCATCGTATGTCCCTCCGTTGGCCACCTCATCACCCTACACGCACGCACAAAGGGCTGTGCCACCGTCCCCGTGCGTCGTCCCTGACACGGGACTCCATGGGAGCCGGTTGACATCGCTCGCCGTGCTCAACGCTATCGACACGTTCCCCTCATGGGTGTCGCCGAGAGACCGCGCACTGCTTGAGGGTGTTGACGCTGCCACAGCTCGCGCTTCTTTTTCTCCACCTTGACGTCAGCATCGGGCGGGATCGGCCTTGGCTACAACTCGCCACAGTGCGTTGCGGCTGCTCCGGCATGACTGAGGAAGGAGAGGGGCGGCGACGGGGCGGGAACGGCGCATCAAGAGCCGCGACGGAGGCACAAGGTAGGCGGCGGGGTAGGGGCAGGACGGCATGGCAGGTACCGAGGCAGCTGATGATGAAGCCGCTAAGTCCCTCGCGACCACGTCACTTGCCGTGCTCAACGCCATCGACGGTGGCTCAGGCTCCTGCTCTATGGCGGCAAGGTACAAGGGGATGGGATGTGACGGGCGGCGAGAGGGTGGGGGATAGGCTGACATGTGGGCCCTAGATATCATTTGAGCCCATACGGGACAACGTTGCCTGTCACATAGGCCTAACGGGTTAAGATTGTATCAAAAAAAACCAATTTTAGGGATCGGAAGTTAAACCTCGAACCAACTTTGAGGATCGTTGATGCATTTCACTCAATTAATATGTAGCAGTATATAGACAATGGGAGGTGCGGAGTTTGCCGATTGACGCCCAGCTCAGTGGGGACGACCTGATCGAGCCGAGTAGCAACTGAGGTACAGTTCACTGGCGCATTGCGGCCGCCTGGCCGGTCCTGGGACATGGTCACTCACATGGACGTCCCGTGAAGCGAGGGAGGAGAGTGAGGTCAGGGGTGACAACGGCGAGCGGTGGAACGGCGGCGGCAGTCTCTGCGTTGGGGTGACTGGAGCTGGAGGTGCAGTGAGGCGGGTGGAGCTTGTAAAAGATGAAAACGTGGACAACTTGATTTGTTAATTCTGTTGATCAATGATACTGGTTATGTTTTTTAATAAACACAAACGATGGAGTTTTGCGGGGAGTGGTAGGCCGCCGGTAGGTGGGCGTCGATTGGCCGGCCGCGCGCTGGCCGGGGGCGAGCTGCCGGTCGGTGTGAGCGTGACTAGCTGATTGTGATTGAAATCGTCCCAATTTGACTTTGGCTGTGTTTAGATCCACTGCACTGTAGCGCTGAAAAGCACTATAGCGCTGAAAAATACACTGTAGCACTTTTCGTTTGTTTGTGGTAAATATTGTCCTACTATGGTCTAACTAGGCTCAAAAGATTCGTCTCGTAAAGTACATCTAAACTGTGCAATTAATTTTTTATTTCATCTACATTTAGTACTTCATGCATGTGCCGGCATTTTGATGTGATGGGGAATCTTCTTTTTGCATAGTGAAATTTGGGAGGAAATTTTGGATCTAAACATGGCCTTTACCAATTTTAATCAACAATGATTTGAGATACATAGAAATTTCCACTGATAAACCCACCAATGAAGAAGACAGCTGTTTCAAGTAAATCAAACTAGAGACGAATTAAGAGAGAATTACAAGATCTCACAGTACATGCTAAACTTCTTATATACTGGGTGTGAACCCCTTGATTGTACGCATTTCTAGTTGCACGTCACGGTTACAGAGTAGTAATATACTGCAGGTGCGGTGCGGTCGTTCTACACCGCCGTCGCCGCAGTGGGAGCCCACGGCCGCCGCGTGCCTCAGCTCGCCGCCGGCCACACGATAAAACTGAGCCGGGTGGCATGCATGCCTCGCGCGCGGCGGCGGCGTGGAACATCACTTGCGACGAGAATATATAGCTAGATGGATGATGCGTTGACTACGAACGAAGTAAGCAAAGAAGAACTAGCTATCCAGGCGGAGGATGCGCCTGAGGCCGCGCGTGGCGACGTCGTCGACGAGGGCCGCCTGCTTCTTGGCGGGGAAGTGCGGCAGCGGCAGCGAGCTCGGCTCGGGCGACGTCGAGAACGCCGGCCCGGCGTACACCTCCGCCGCAGGCCCTGTCTTCCTTCCGTGGTGTCTCCGGCTGCGGCCCGCGGGAGCCGATGTCCCGGCCGGCGGCGACGACCTCCTGGCGGTGGCACCGACGGCGCTGTTGCTACCAGCCGCAGGCCTCCGACTCCGGTGCGCCGCCGCGCTGACCGTCCTCGTTTGCCTCTGCGACGCCGCCGGCAGGAGGAGGATGTTGTGCGCGCGCAGCACCTCGGTGGTGGCCATGCCGACCAAGAAGACGAAAGCGAGACCGACCGAGTATGGGGAGCGAAAGGGGGGAAGCAGGTGACTTCTCAGGATGGATGATCGATCATCGATGTGGAGCTAGCTCTCGGCGGGCTTGACCGGGACGACAAGAAGAGGCACTTTTTATAGGAGTGGAAACGCGGAGGACTAGAGAGCAAGTGGACTCGGTAGACGCGTTGGCTGATTTTGCCTTGCAGCTTCCGGCGGCCGGCGTGTTTCTTTCTGGTGGACTTTGACGGCTTCCTCGCCGCTTCGGACCCTGTCCCCGTCACGACACCACCACGCCGAGTCCCCGAGTTGATCCGCTCGGCCGTCGCCCGTCGCTCTCGCTCTCGCTCCCGCTCTCGCAGCGTGCTGAGCTTCGTTCGGGTACACCCAGCTTCGTTACATGTTTGTTTTTTTTTTTTTTGGTTTTAGCTGGGTTCTTTGCTTTTCAGTGAATTACTACCAGCAAGTTTGCATAATTTGGGTTGAGTAGGTCCAAATAAAAAAAACTGCTCATTAGTATCTCAAAGAGGGCAATTAATTTCCAGATCAAATGCGAAGGTATGCGCTATTCATGTGGAACACAGACACAACAAGACAAATAGTTACATACCAAGATGAATAAACTAAATGTTTTCTGTGCATAAATGAAATAGCATGCAGCTTCCTTACATAGTGTTTAGTTCAGATGTTTAAAAAAAAATCATATTGCTTTCGTGGCAGCCAATCATCAGACTGTAGAACACAACAAGAGCCAACTGGCAGACACTGTGAACAAAGGTACCGAAAAAAAAATCAGTGACATAACATAATGCACGTTCAGTTCAAACATGATGAAAATCCTTCACTCTGAGCCCACAAAAGACAAAACAAATGCTAAACTAGCATTGGGTGCCTGATTTCTCTTCTGAAGGATGCCAATGTCATTGCCAATGATAAAAATATAGATTGCCTTCTAAAATACATCTTTATTGTCTAATCAAAACTATATTATTGCAGATTCAGCAGAAATATTATTGCCTAGTGAAAGAAATTTTTTTTGCCTACATACTCTAGATTTCAAAAGCTCGGTAAGAGATGAACACGTGGGGGGAAGGAGTGACATGGGTTAGAGAGCTCGAGACCGGTGGAGAGCGCAATGTGGTGTGGCCTAGAGGAGGGCGCAGCGGGAGGTGTGAAGGGAACAACCGACCCAAGCCTCCCCACAAGCTTCTCTGCTTCTGTCGTTTTACATGTAATGAGAAGAAGCGTCTGATGAATAAGCCTGTGAGAAACAATCCATTTTGTTTAAGCTTGGGAATTTTCCCTTGATGAGAAGCTGGTCCATAAGGAGGATAAATACGACTATATAAGGCTCGTGCGCCTAACATTCACCTGTGTTTTCTTAATTGAGTAAAATTCAACAGCGGTCCTTAAACTTGCATACCTATATCATCTCGGTCCACAAACTCACAAAGTGTGTCATTTCAGTCCACAAAGTTGTTTCGGGTCTCACCTTCGTCCAAACGGATCGTGCTTCCACCCAACAGCCGCAACCACATGTCAGCGTCTATTGTTTTTTCTCGTCTCTCCCACCCCTCCCCTGCATCTTGCCCGTCTCGCTGCCACCATGCCCTCCGCCCACCAGCCTCCATGCAACCGCAGCGCGCTGCCCTGTCGGTCGCCGCGCGCCCGCACCCTCCGGCCGTCGTACGGCCGCACGCTCTCCCCACATGCAGTTCTGGGCGTTTGCACGGCCCTCTCCAGGCCACCTCCAACCGCCGCAATGCGTCTTCCCGGCCGCCATGGCCGTACCCGCCCCCTCCCACGGTCCCACCACAGCGCGGCGGCCACGGCGATGCATAGCGCGACCCGCGCGGCCAAACCGCGGAGGCAGGGGCCGCATGCACGGAGCACGCGCCCGGCCACCGCAGCGCGCCGGCGCCCCGCACCCGGCGCCAAGCCCATCCGCGTAGCCGAGATTGAGGAGCTCTGCCGCGCCACTTCCACGATTTCATCCGTGCCGCCGATGACCTGTGTTCCCTGCTCGCGGAAGCCGACGCGCTCAAGGGGTTGCTCGTGGCCCCGCTGCTCGCCTCGCTCTCGAGTCCTTCCCCGCCGCGCGCTCGCTCGCGGGGAACCTTTCGTCCGCGCTCGCCTCCTCCCGCCACCGCCACCGCCACCACCAGCAGCAGCCGTCACCGCGTCGAAGGTGGAGCATGTTAGGAATAAACGTGACATAGTCGCGGGTGTGAGTGCGCCATGGGCGCGTGTGTGCAAGCGCATTGTGCGCTGGGTATGTGTGTGTGCGCGTCGGGAGTGCAGGGCCAGCGCCATGGGCGCGGAACGGCATGCGGAGCACGAGCTGGTCGCGTAGGTGGATCGCACGCGAAGAAGCGGTCGTGATCGCGTCAGGAGGATCCAAGGACGCGAGGCGAAGTGGGTGGCGCGGATTGAGCGCGAGAGGATGAGCCGGTGCACAGGAATGCGGCGACTCCGTCGGAGGCTTCCGGCCATGGCGGAGAGGCGCACGCAGAGGACCGTTGTACGAGGTTCGTTGGAGTCGTTGGGACTGCGCACGTGGAAGGGGGAGCAACGAGGATGCTCGAGCGCCAGAGATTCGCGGAGGATTGGGTCCGTGCCGTTGGAACATGATCGCGACGCGCTCGGTCAAAAAGGCCGGCAATGGTGGATCGTGGCGAGAGCGGTGTGCGTGCGTGTGTGGGGCTATAAGAGTCCATGTAAACCCTCCATTGCAGAGGCTCTGAAGCGAATTGAGTGCCAAGATACAAGGCCAAGGTTTTGGCCGCGGCGTTCATCCGAATTGCTCGAGTTACTTTTCATCTTCTTCCTCGCGACGGCGTCCGATCCGGCGAGCCCGAGCGTTCGCGAGAGGGTGCATGAGCTAGAGAGGGAGCTGCGTGAGCGAGAGGGCCAACAATTGGTATCAGAGCCGGAGAGGGGCAAGCGCACCACCATGTCGGAGTTGCCGGAGAGCTCTGGCGCCGCGGGGCGCACCACCGTGACCAGCGGCGCCGTCGAGCTGCCGATGCTCACCAGGACCAACTATCACAAGTGGTTGTTGGTGATGAAGGTTAGCTTGGAGGCACTCGGGCTGTGGAAGGCGGTGGAGAGCGAGAAGGTCGAGCGGCAAGATGACAGGATGGCGCTCGCCGCAGTTCTGCGTGGCGTCCCCTCGGAGCTAAAGGCGACGCTCGCCGTGAAGAACACAGCGAAGGAGGCATGGGAGGCAGTGAAGAAGATGCGCGTCGGGGAGGACCACGTCAAGAACGCCAATCGCCATCGCTTGCTCAAGGAATTCGAGAACCTCAAGTGGAAGGACGGCGAGTCGACCGACGACTTCGCCGTGCGCGTCAACACCATCGTCTGCGGGCTGCGCGAGCTGGGCGAGGACGTGAAGGATGGGCACGTGGTACGGAAGGTTCTGCGGGTGGTGCCAACAAAATGGAAGCAAGTGGCGGTGTCAATCGAGATGCTTCTCGATCTCGACACGATGTCCATGGAGGAGCTCGTCGGGCAGCTGCGCGTCGCGGAGGACGCCAAGGCAGAGGACGCCAAGGCGAAGGACGTCATCTCGAAGGGCGTCGGGCGCCTCTATCTCACCGAGGAACAATGAAAGGCGCGGCACCGGCAGCGGATCAGGGAGCAGAAGCATGCCGGTGATGCGCGGCGCGGAAGCGACGGCGACGGACGACGCGCCGGCGGCAAGAACCGTGGCAATGGCGGCCGCGGGGACGACGACGATGGGAGCGACGGCGATGATGAGGCGAGCAGCATGTGCTCGGGGCGAAGCCGACGCGGCGGGCGGCCGCGGTGCTTCGAGTGCGGCAAGCGTGGGCACTTTGCCCGGGAATGCCGCGCTCGCAAGGAGAAGAAGGAGACAGCGCTGCTGGCGGGCGCGGAGAAGGAGCCGACGCTCTTGTGACGGCGCGGCGGCACCGACGATCGCGACTGTGCGTGGCCCGCGCCATGTCGCGTTTAGGAGGGGCATTGTTAGGAATAAACGCGACATAGTCGCGGGTGTGAGTGTGCCATGGGCGCGTGTGTGCTAGCGCATTGTGCGCTGGGTATGTGTGTGTGCGCGTCGGGCGTGCAGGGCCAGCGCCATGGGCGCGGAGCGGCATGCGGAGCACGAGCTGGTCGCGTAGGTGGATCGCACGCGAAGAAGCGGTCGTGATCGCGTCAGGAGGATCCAAGGACGCGAGGCGAAGCAGGTGGTGCGGATTGAGCGCGAGAGGATGAGCCGGTGCACGGGAACGCGGCGACTCCGTCGGAGGCTTCCGGCCATGGCGGAGAGGCGCACGCGGAGGACCGTTGTACGAGGTTCGTTGGAGTCGTTGGGGCTGCACACGTGGAAGGGGGAGCAACGAGGATGCTCGAGCGCCAGAGATTCGCGGAGGATTGGGTCCGTGCCGTTGGAACGTGATCGCGACGCGCGCGGTCAAGAAGGCTGGCAATGGCGGATCGTGGCGAGAGCGGTGTGCGTGCTTGTGTGGGGCTATAAGAGTCCATGTAAACCCTCCATTGCAGAGGCTCTGAAGCGAATTGAGTGCCAAGATACAAGGCCAAGGTTTTGGCCACGGCGTTCATCCGAATTGCTCGAGTTACTGTTCATCTTCTTCCTCGCGACGGCGTCCGATCCGGTGAGCCCGAGCGTTCGCGAGAGGGTGCGCGAGCTAGAGAGGGAGCTGCGTGAGCGAGAGGGCCAACAGAGCAGGGCTGCCCCATCGAGTCCTTGAACTCGCCCTTGATGTGCGCGATGCTCTCCGGCGAGATCTCCAGCTCCTAGATCACGAAGCTGAACGCGGTGAACGACGGCAGGGGGCCGCGCGGCGGCTTGGGCAGGTCCGGGATCGCGTCGCGGTCCCAGACCGGCGCCACCGACGGCACCGGGAGCCCCCTCGCCATCTCGCCCGCCGCCTTGAGGAACTGCACTGCGCCCTGCCCGTTGAACACCAGGTGCCTGAAGCAGATCCTGACCGCGACCCCGCCTCAGGTGAACTTGGTGACATCAGCCGGCACACAGCTCGCGGCGTCCTTCACGAACAAGACGCCCTAGCTGGTGCAGTCCACGACGTGCTCCCCGGGCCTCACGTCCGTGATGCGGCCGGTCACCAGGTAGTATGGCACCAGCGCCTTGGCCAAGCTCTACAAGCGAGCAACCTGCATCGAGCTCGCCAAGCGCTCCTTCGACCTTGCTAGGATGGGCGGCAAGGGAGGCGCAGAGACGGGTTGAAGCGCCCCAGCCCTTAAGCGGGACTAAAATGTGTATTATTACCATTCCCAGGAGTTATGGTAACCACATTTGTTCATCGGATGTATACAGATCCGCCCTAACGAGACAGACCAAACGGGGCACAGTCCGAAAACACTGCAGCGGAAACTATAAAAGCGCGACCCATACTTTCCCACAACACACAGTTGGGAAGCAGGCCGTAACCCTCACACGTCCATGATCTTCTTTGCTCTGTAAACCAACAACAAAGCAAGGGTGAGTACATACGTACTCCGCAAGTCCACCTTCTTTCATAGGAAGGGGGATATAAGCTATCATTACATGCAAGATATATCTGGAGCTGAAGGTAAATTTGCAGTAAAACATTTGATATGCAGGGTCCCTTAGTTCTCAGTTTTAATTGAGAAAACATCTTTATCCCAAAAGAGGTTGCCACTGGACTTGCCGGTCCATCGCAGCTCGTGGCACGCATGCCATCACATTTTCCACACACACACCTCCTCGGCAACCGCAGCTGCCTCAAAACCATCATTTTGATCCCAACCCGAAACCATATTTTTATAAGAAGCTAGTTCAGAAACCAAGCCGTAACTCGTTTGTCCATACCAGTGGACAGCGGACTATCATGATAGATTTAGTTATACTCTGGCCAGAGGTGCACACTTTACCCACAAGTTTGGTCCAGGCACTCATGATCAGTGAGCCCCTTTCCGCTCGCCGGTTTTTCCCCCGCAAGGCGCTCCCCAGACTTCAGCCATGAGAGAGTACGGGCCCACCTGTCGCTCAGACCCGCAGCCACGCGACTGTTGACCCCTGACCGCAGCCATGCAACCGCGCCCATCCACCCAATCTCTCATGCGTCCCAGCACACCGGCTTACGCCTGGTTCGTCCAAAGCGGGTTCTAACCGAGGGTTGCCGCATACAACCTCGAGTGGTTGCGCTAGGTGAGTTAGGCAAGATGAAACGTCAACTCGGTCCTTCAGGGTGGAACTCCCACAATGCTCACGCATGAGCAACACCAGCCCAGTCCTCACAACAAGGACCAGGTTTCCACCCCGTAAATGGCTTCAACAACCGAAGTCGTCTGCCAGGGTCTTACCCTATGTTTTACTGAAAAACAACCGCCCATACCCACCATCATATTCCCATCATTTTCATCAAGATTAATGTATATAATTGAGTGAGCGATCCACCTAAGCGCACTACATCTAAAGTGGCTCGGGAGGCTATATCCTACTATGTTTTACCTTAGCCAGCAAAACATGCAAGTTTTCTTGTTTTATAAGGCAATAGGTTGTGTATATAAAAACATGGGTAATTTATGCATCAAGTGAGGATTCCAGTGGACTTGCCTTCATTCGCCGAGGTAGCCGGTACGACGGTCGTTACACCATTGGACTCCTGTTCCGGTCTCTGAGTCAACCATTTCAGAGACGGAACCGAACGGCTCTCCGAGAAAGCCTACACGTACAGACACGCAAAACACACCAAATCAAGGTACGCTCTGAGCTCATCAAGATATGGGCTTTGTGGAGCTAAAGATATCCTTATGGTTTTCCATGTGATCAGAACGAGAGTCAAACGGATAACTGGCGCGTTTGGCATCCCTTTTAGATATCAAGAGTTTGATCTTTAGTGCCATCCATGCCGAGCTCACGAGACGGATTTTCCGGCAGCATGAGGGCAGCATGTCGGCAATAAAGATTAATTTGGAAGAAGAGAGAGACGACACGGGCCAAACCCCGACGCGTGCGGTCCAACTCTTCCTTCCGATTGGGCTCGGTCTACTCCCGCAGCGCGATGGGCTTACATCGCGGTGAGGGAGAGAACGACGAACTCGGGCGGTGCCAACCATCCCCACCTGTCGTCCGCATTACGGGGACAGGGGCAGAGTTTGACAACCGTCCGGTTCGGTTCAACCAAACCGGGTCTTCAGTGAACCGATCGGCGAGGGCGGAACTAGTGCACAAGTGGCTTGCCACAGGTGCCCTAGTCCCGTCGTCGCGGATCGACCCAAAAACGACGTAGACCGTGGATCTTCAAGTGTCGTGGCGGAGTATGTGAGGATATTATGAAAAGTACGTGAATAGATAGAGCTTGATTTTCAGAGAATTTAGGTGCAAGAATCACATAAATCGGAGCTAGAACGGAGAAGATACGGGGTATTTTGTGGCAGGGGGTAGATATGAACTTCCGGGATAGTTGAGGGGGTAGAATCAGACTTTTCTGGATAGTTCAAGGGTTAGGGATAAACTTCCTTGGATGAATTTCTGATCTGGCCCGAAGGGGAAAGAGCACTTGGGCCTGTGGAGAGATTCGGCCCACGGGGCCTCTTCTTCTTTTTCTTCTTTTCTTTCCTCTTTTCCACATCGGCCTGGCCCGTTCTTCGGCCCACGGGCGTGCGGGAGCTGCTGGGCCGGCCCACTCGGCCAGGCGAGAGAGGCAGGCCGGCACTAGCGAACCCGCGGGGTCCGGGACGGACCACCGGCAGCGGTCCGGCGGCGGCTCACCGCCGTCCGGCCGGCTCCGGCGAGGAGGCCGAGCCTGCGACGACGAGACCGGCGCGGCGAAGTTCGCGGCGCGGGTCCCGTGGCCGGAGGAGAAACGGAGCGGGAAGATCCACGGCACCGGCGGCCATGGCCGCGGGTGAGCATGAGGAGAGCTCCGCTCGGGCGCGGGGAGCGGAAATTGGCGGAGGCCGAGGGGGAAGGGGAGGGATGTGGTGCTCTGTGTCGGAGGGATCGAGCCGGGGTGGCTCCAGCGCGGAGAATTTCTGCGGTGGTCACGCGCGTGCGATTGCTGAGCAGGGAGGGGAGGGTGGCGTCCGTGGCGGGCGGCGTCCGGGTGGAGCCGGAGGCGGTCCGCGGCGAACGGCGAGTGGTGCGCATGGTGTGTGTGGTGGTGGCTGTTTTGGCGAGGCAGTGGGGGGAACGGCGACGTCGGCGCGGCTCGTCGCGGGGGCGAGCGGCGCGGGCGGCGCGAATGGGGCAGGGAAGAGAGAAGAGGATTCGCGGCGTCGGCAGCGGTCGCCGAAGCGAGCTATGCGGACGGGCGAGGAGCGGTGCAGGGAAGGAGAGCTCGCAGCGCCGGCGCGGAACGGAGAGCAAGCGGCGGCATCGGCGCGGTTCGTCGCACGGGCGAGCGGCGCGGACGGCGCGAATGGAGCAGGAGGAAAGGGGAACGAGGGGGAGCGGCTTGCCGGGCTCACCCTTATAGGCGCGGCAAGAGGTGGAGGACGGCTCGGCGGGCGACGGCGTCGCGCGCGCGCACGCGTCGCCCCGAGCGGCTGGAGGTAGGGGACGGGGGGGTGTGCGCGCGGGCGGGCCTTGCAGGCCGAGAGAGGGAGAGGGGAGTGGGCCTGTTGGGCCGCTCGGCCTGGGCCGGGAAAGGGAGAAAGAGAGAGGGGGGCAGTCAGGCCGGCCCGAGAGGGAGGGAGGAAGGAGAGGCAGGCAGGCCGAGGCCCATGCGGGAGAAGGAGAGGGAGTGGGAGTTGGGCCGCGGGGAGGCACGCCGAGAGAGGGAGAGAAGTGGGTTTCGGCCCGAGTGAGAAAGAGAGAGGATTCTCCATTTTTCTGAATTGAATTTGGGATTGGAATTTGGATGGATTTTGTGGAAGGAAAATTGAGGAATATTTTGGGAAGGGTTTGAGAGGATCTTTCCCGGAATATTCGAGGGACTTGAGATGATTTTTATGAGCTCATAGTGTACACTTCACAACAAGCAGGTTTTCAAAATCATATTTTGAATTTAGACGAGAGATTAGAGGATAATTTCTTAGGGTCAAATTTCGGGGTGTTACAAACCTACCCCACTTAAAAGAAATCTCGTCCCCGAGATTAGGTTAGAAGGGTTTACAGGGATAGCTTTACTTCAGCTAAACAGCTTCTGCTTACAACTGGAACTTAAGCCTGCACGAGCGGAAGATGGAACTTCAAGAACAAAGAGCTCTTGCTTCTTCGGCTAGGATGGATGGAGTTTCTGCTTGAAGCAACTTCAACTTCTGGTTTTTCCACGGCTTTCCCTTGTTTGGCTACTTGTTTCTTCTTTTGGGAATTTGCCGTGCAAACCTTCCACATACAAAGAGATATTTCCATCTCCTTCATCTCATGCACTTTGAAGGTTGCTCTGGCCGGTAACGGCAGGCGGTGGCATGCACTGGCAACTCATGCATCATCCAGAAATTTGCATGCCTCAGCTTTCTGGATCTTCCTTCATCAGGACTAGCAGAGGGGAGGCTACCCCACTTAAAAGGATTAGGGTACCCTCTAAGTGGATTAATATCCCTTCTGGAAGCGGGGAGTTGCCGGGGAAGAAGCGGTCATTTGGGATAAACTTCTTCATGTTACTTTTCTTTTTATCCCAAGCGCTTCTGGTTACTTTTCTCTTTATCCCAAGCATAACTTATTGCCTGCTTGTTGTCTTGATCCCTTGCTTGCTTCTTGGAGCTTCTTCATCTAGGGGCCGCTTTATTAGCAGGGAGCTTCTTCTTGCTTCTTCTCTGCCCGTGGGAGAGTGACTAACCGGAGGAGGATTAGGAGGCATAGAACGAAGATCTCAGCAAAGACTATGTAGCGAAGTGGAAGGCAAGCTCTGGTTTCTGGGTTCATAACCCGAGTGGATTCGGTGGAGGGTGTGGGTAGCAAGGCTTAGTCTAAGTAGACAATCTCACAGACGATTGTCTCCTTGGGGGTTGGAGAACAAAAGGATGGCTATCCGGAAGGAGACTTTGATTATGTTGATGAGGACGATCAATCGGACGAGAAGGGCAAAGAGGGTTCCCAAACTCATCGATTCTGGGTGGTGTGGGCTTATCTCTCTTGTTTTGCTCTCAAGGGAGGGTTTGATGAATCTTCCCACAAAAAAAGAAGGTACATGATGAGAATGAGAAAAGCAAGAGCGTAGAAACCAAAGGGGACTTGTTCGATCAGAGAATCAACGAACATCTGGGGAAGGATTATTTTGATTTAGCTGGTGGAGGGAGAGTGTTATGAGCTTGCTCGGCGGGGTGGATGAAGAGCGACGTCCGGGGGGGTGCTTTTATGGACGCCCGGGAGAGTGGTGGTTACGGTGCGGTGGCTTGTGCATCGAAGGGACATGAGCGGTGGAGGTGGTGTTGGTACACGCGGCGATCATGCAGGGAACAAGGGCAGTGGGGACCGGGTTGCGGTTGACAGCGGCGCGGAGGTGTGCTGCAAAGGCGGCAGGCAGGGTACGAGCGGATGCATGCGACGGCCTGCATGCGATGGTGTAGGGGCCGGTTTCGGTCGGCAGCAGCGCGGGGGTGCACTGCTAAAGCGGTGAGCGGGGCACATGCATGCCTGCACGGCGGCAAAGGCAAGTGGGTGGCGGGGGCAGGCGCAGTGGGTGCGGCGAAAAGACAGGAGCGGCAGCTGATAAGGCGGGGAGGTGAGGGCGGTGGGAAGACGAGAGCGGCAGGGAACTGTGGCGTACACAATTCGCTTAGGGATTGTAGTATGCAGTGTCTCATCCGGTCTTTTCCTTTTTCCCAGGGCACTATTTCCTTTCACTGCGTACACTTTATTTCCTCGTTTTCGGCTGCTGGTACTGTGCTTTCTTGGACACACTGTTGTTGCATGCTGACTGACTGGTTTGAACAAGGCTTCTTGTAGGCGTTTTGCTTCCTTTTAACAGACGTTTTTTTTTAAGGTAAGAAGGGGAAGCAGGGATGAGAGTTAGGTCTACAAATGATGTGTTCTTTATTAGCAAAACTCCACAAACAAAACTGCAAACACAAAAACGAACACACTAACGCGACTACTCACGCAGGACTCCTTTCAGCTTCTGCTGCTTGGAAGCTCGGTCTTGCACTGGTGGCTGACCACTGGATCCTTCTCCTGGGAGCGAGAGCGACAAAAAGGCGCCCATGCTTGCTTTATCTTCTCGTATCTTCTCGTCTGTTGAGGTCTTCTGGGTTCTTATCACTGGTCTGCATGTGATTGAGCAGGAGGGCCTGAAAATTTCCAGGATGACTCAGTATTGGTTGGTTAGGAGGGTTTGAACTTCCTGCCATCATGGGGTTCTGTATTTCTCCTTGAGGTGGGTGGCGAGGACCGGACATGGCCCTTACCCTTACTCCATGACTGAGAGGGGAGTCTGTTACTGATCCTGGATGCATCCACGCCCTCTTATACTTGACCAACTCTCTTTCTGTGTCTTGGTGTCGGTCTACCAACCTGTCATGCAGGCGGCTCAGTTTTTCATACTCGTTGTCCAAGGCGAGCAGATACTGGACCAGGTAGGCTAGGGTAGGATCTCTAGACTTCTTGATCTCTGTCAAGATGGCTGTCCTCTTAATCCAAGTACTAGCACGTTGGTTCACTGGTGGAAAGAACCTCATAGGGCTGCTTTGTACTGCCCCATGGTAGGTCGAGCATAACCTTTTTATTGCCCCACGAGCGGCAATGTGGCAGGCTTCTAAGAATCCATTGCCGATGGCTCTGCAGTACCAACCGTTGAGATTGAGGTTCTCTCTGATATAAAGTGTGACGGTCCATCCTCGTTCTTCCCTTTCGGGGAATGCTAACCCGCAGTACTCCGGGTATCCTGGAATACTGAGGTATCGCATGGTATCTCTTAGCAGCTCGGGAAAGCCACTTTCTTCCTGGCAGCAGCTGACATACTCGGCAGATTCCATCTGAGCAAAACAGGCCGGACTCGGCTTACCACTAGCGCAACAGAGGACAAAAGCTACAACACAGACGACTACAACAACACTGCAAGAAACACACGCGAACTAAACGATTCACTCTTACAGAGGGTGCTAACCTAAGTGGAACAAAAATTCCACTACCCACATGTAAGAGGGGAACTGGGTACAACTAACTGCGGACCACACGGCTTCACTCCCGGAGGGCACTGGTGACTTCATCCGGGGATGACTCCCTGGATCTGCTGTTGACCTCTTGCCACGACGGGGGCCAGACTACTGAGTCTTCTTCCTGGCGGGACGAGGCAGAGCTGGATGGTTCTGGGGTGGACTCCACAAGAGGAGACGCAGCTCGCGTCCTCAACAGCTCTTCCCAAGGCAGCTCACTGAGCAAAACAGGACTTGGTGGCGGAGCTCTCGGGCTTTCTACTGACAACGGGGAGGTTGGTGCAGCTTCTAGGGTTTCTGCTAGCTCTGGTGAAGGAACTGGGGAGGGTTCTGGGTGATCTGGCTCACTCTCCTCAACTGGTATGCCTTCTAGGATCGGAACTCCATTGATGAGGTCTCCGACCTTTCTCTTCTTTATAGGCGTGGGGATGCCTATGAGCGTTGGAGGTTGCTTGGCCATGGCTGCTTGTATTGGGGCAGTTCTTGAGTTCTTCTGGCCTTCTGGTGGGCTTTTAAACACCTTGCCGGCGTGTCTGGGGCTGAATCCTGGTGTCCTTTCCAGACAGCAGACACGGCGTTAGGCACCGCTCACTGTGTTGCACTGATTCAGAGGGGTTCTGCATGCACGGTCCCTTGTCCACTGTGCTGCATGCAAGGCCTTTCAAGGCAAGGGAGGCGGGAAACACAAGGAGGGTCACTTCCTTGTTTTCCGGTGCACGTCACGGTCATCCATAGGGTAGGGTGCCACTTTTGACTTCCATAGGGTGTGCACACCTTTTGTTGCAGACAGGTTGAACACGGTCTTCGAAGCGGAACACTTGACTGAGGAAGGGGAAAAGAGCAGATAAACTCATTTTGAAACGGAGTAAGATAAGGATTAGAGGTGTTTTTCAACTGATTTTGGACTCAAAAACCTTTTTCCAACCTAGGGTTACGTCCTACGGCCAACTTACGGCTCTGATACCACCTGAAGCGCCCCAGCCCTTAAGCGGGACTAAAATGTGTATTATTACCATTCCCAGGAGTTATGGTAACCACATTTGTTCATCGGATGTATACAGATCCGCCCTAACGGGACAGACCAAACGGGGCACAGTCCGAAAACACTGCAGCGGAAACTATAAAAGCGCGACCCATACTTTCCCACAACACACAGTTGGGAAGCAGGCCGTAACCCTCACACGTCCATGATCTTCTTTGCTCTGTAAACCAACAACAAAGCAAGGGTGAGTACATACGTACTCCGCAAGTCCACCTTCTTCCATAGGAAGGGGGATATAAGCTATCATTACATGCAAGATATATCTGGAGCTGAAGGTAAATTTGCAGTAAAACATTTGATATGCAGGGTCCCTTAGTTCTCAGTTTTAATTGAGAAAACATCTTTATCCCAAAAGAGGTTGCCACTGGACTTGCCGGTCCATCGCGGCTCGTGGCACGCATGCCATCACATTTTCCACACACACACCTCCTCGGCAACCGCAGCTGCCTCAAAACCATCATTTTGATCCCAACCCGAAACCATATTTTTATAAGAAGCTAGTTCAGAAACCAAGCCGTAACTCGTTTGTCCATACCAGTGGACAGCGGACTATCATGATAGATTTAGTTATACTCTGGCCAGAGGTGCACACTTTACCCACAAGTTTGGTCCAGGCACTCATGATCAGTGAGCCCCTTTCCGCTCGCCGGTTTTTCCCCCGCAAGGCGCTCCCCAGACTTCAGCCATGAGAGAGTACGGGCCCACCTGTCGCTCAGACCCGCAGCCACGCGACTGTTGACCCCTGACCGCAGCCATGCAACCGCGCCCATCCACCCAATCTCTCATGCATCCCAGCACACCGGCTTACGCCTGGTTCGTCCAAAGCGGGTTCTAACCGAGGGTTGCCGCATACAACCTCGAGTGGTTGCGCTAGGTGAGTTAGGCAAGATGAAACGTCAACTCGGTCCTTCAGGGTGGAACTCCCACAATGCTCACGCATGAGCAACACCAGCCCAGTCCTCACAACAAGGACCAGGTTTCCACCCCGTAAATGGCTTCAACAACCGAAGTCGTCTGCCAAGGTCTTACCCTATGTTTTACTGAAAAACAACCGCCCATACCCACCATCATATTCCCATCATTTCATCAAGATTAATGTATATAATTGAGTGAGCGATCCACCTAAGCGCACTACATCTAAAGTGGCTCGGGAGGCTATATCCTACTATGTTTTACCTTAGCCAGCAAAACATGCAAGTTTTCTTGTTTTATAAGGCAATAGGTTGTGTATATAAAAACATGGGTAATTTATGCATCAAGTGAGGATTCCAGTGGACTTGCCTTCATTCGCCGAGGTAGCCGGTACGACGGTCGTTACACCATTGGACTCCTGTTCCGGTCTCTGAGTCAACCATTTCAGAGACGGAACCGAACGGCTCTCCGAGAAAGCCTACACGTACAGACACGCAAAACACACCAAATCAAGGTACGCTCTGAGCTCATTAAGATATGGGCTTTGTGGAGCTAAAGATATCCTTATGGTTTTCCATGTGATCAGAATGAGAGTCAAACGGATAACTGGCGCGTTTGGCATCCCTTTTAGATATCAAGAGTTTGATCTTTAGTGCCATCCATGCCGAGCTCACGAGACGGATTTTCCGGCAGCATGAGGGCAGCATGTCGGCAATAAAGATTAATTTGGAAGAAGAGAGAGACGACACGGGCCAAACCCCGACGCGTGCGGTCCAACTCTTCCTTCCGGTTGGGCTCGGTCTACTCCCGCAGCGCGATGGGCTTACATCGCGGTGAGGGAGAGAACGACGAACTCGGGCGGTGCCAACCATCCCCACCTGTCGTCCGCATTACGGGGACAGGGGCAGAGTTTGACAACCGTCCGGTTCGGTTCAACCAAACCGGGTCTTCAGTGAACCGATCGGCGAGGGCGGAACTAGTGCACAAGTGGCTTGCCACAGGTGCCCTAGTCCCGTCGTCGCGGATCGACCCAAAAACGACGTAGACCGTGGATCTTCAAGTGTCGTGGCGGAGTATGTGAGGATATTATGAAAAGTACGTGAATAGATAGAGCTTGATTTTCAGAGAATTTAGGTGCAAGAATCACATAAATCGGAGCTAGAACGGAGAAGATACGGGGTATTTTGTGGCAGGGGGTAGATATGAACTTCCGGGATAGTTGAGGGGGTAGAATCAGACTTTTCTGGATAGTTCAAGGGTTAGGGATAAACTTCCTTGGATGAATTTCTGATCTGGCCCGAAGGGGAAAGAGCACTTGGGCCTGTGGAGAGATTCGGCCCACGGGGCCTCTTCTTCTTTTTCTTCTTTTCTTTCCTCTTTTCCACATCGGCCTGGCCCGTTCTTCGGCCCACGGGCGTGCGGGAGCTGCTGGGCCGGCCCACTCGGCCAGGCGAGAGAGGCAGGCCGGCACTAGCGAACCCGCGGGGTCCGGGACGGACCACCGGCAGCGGTCCGGCGGCGGCTCGCCGCCGTCCGGCCGGCTCCGGCGAGGAGGCCGAGCCTGCGACGACGAGACCGGCGCGGCGAAGTTCGCGGCGCGGGTCCCGTGGCCGGAGGAGAAACGGAGCGGGAAGATCCACGGCACCAGCGGCCATGGCCGCGGGTGAGCATGAGGAGAGCTCCGCTCGGGCGCGGGGAGCGGAAATTGGCGGAGGCCGAGGGGGAAGGGGAGGGATGTGGTGCTCTGTGTCGGAGGGATCGAGCCGGGGTGGCTCCAGCGCGGAGAATTTCTGCGGTGGTCACGCGCGTGCGATTGCTGAGCAGGGAGGGGAGGGTGGCGTCCGTGGCGAGCGGCGTCCGGGTGGAGCCGGAGGCGGTCCGCGGCGAACGGCGAGTGGTGCGCATGGTGTGTGTGGTGGTGGCTGTTTTGGCGAGGCAGTGGGGGGAACGGCGACGTCGGCGCGGCTCGTCGCGGGGGCGAGCGGCGCGGGCGGCGCGAATGGGGCAGGGAAGAGAGAAGAGGATTCGCGGCGTCGGCAGCGGTCGCCGAAGCGAGCTATGCGGACGGGCGAGGAGCGGTGCAGGGAAGGAGAGCTCGCAGCGCCGGCGCGGAACGGAGAGCAAGCGGCGGCATCGGCGCGGTTCGTCGCACGGGCGAGCGGCGCGGACGGCGCGAATGGAGCAGGAGGAAAGGGGAACGAGGGGGAGCGGCTTGCCGGGCTCACCCTTATAGGCGCGGCAAGAGGTGGAGGACGGCTCGGCGGGCGACGGCGTCGCGCGCGCGCGCACGCGTCGCCCCGAGCGGCTGGAGGTAGGGGACGGGGGGGTGTGCGCGCGGGCGGGCCTTGCAGGCCGAGAGAGGGAGAGGGGAGTGGGCCTGTTGGGCCGCTCGGCCTGGGCCGGGAAAGGGAGAAAGAGAGAGGGGGGCAGTCAGGCCGGCCCGAGAGGGAGGGAGGAAGGAGAGGCAGGCGGGCCGAGGCCCATGCGGGAGAAGGAGAGGGAGTGGGAGTTGGGCCGCGGGGAGGCAGGCCGAGAGAGGGAGAGAAGTGGGTTTCGGCCCGAGTGAGAAAGAGAGAGGATTCTCCATTTTTCTGAATTGAATTTGGGATTGGAATTTGGATGGATTTTGTGGAAGGAAAATTGAGGAATATTTTGGGAAGGGTTTGAGAGGATCTTTCCCGGAATATTCGAGGGACTTGAGATGATTTTTATGAGCTCATAGTGTACACTTCACAACAAGCAGGTTTTCAAAATCATATTTTGAATTTAGACGAGAGATTAGAGGATAATTTCTTAGGGTCAAATTTCGGGGTGTTACACGGGTGGGGTCAGCGACGGCGTGCCGCGGGCAGGAGGTGAGCGCGGTGCTGGGTGGCAAGGCAGGCACAACGGCAAGAGAGGCAGGCATGGAGGCGGTGGCCGACGGGCATGGCGGCAGCGGAGACAAGCAAGATGCGGGCGAGGGAGAGGAGAAAAAATAGACACTGACATGTGGGGTCTATGTATCATCTCTCGGCTGTAGGGTGAAACCGCAGTGCGTTTGGACTAAAGTGAGGCCCGAAACAAGTTCGTGGACCAAGATGACACACTTTATGAGTTTGTGGACCGAAATAACACAGTTTCGCAAGTTTAAGGACCGCTATTGAATTTTACTCTTCTTAATTTGTCGTTGCAGAACCAGTGGTGTGTTGCACTTGGGAAGGCTTAGTGATTTTCTCACCAAAAGCATGGTGCCGTTTTTGCCCGCTAATAACTTTTAGGCCAGCTTGAAACATGGCGTGGTAAAGGTAAATTAACTATATTAAACAAACAAATAGGGTCAAAATAACGTGAAAGTTGGCCTATAAAATAGAACAACCACATGAATATACTCTATCTCTCTAGAAACACAGTACAAACGCAGACGGTCACACACGCACGCACACTTATCCTACGCAGACACGCCTTACCTTTATGAGTACTTCCAAAGATTGGGCCATGCAGTCATAAATTCAAGCTAATGTGATGCCAAAATAACCAAACACATCATGCCCCTTCTAGGTAAAAAAATTTATAAAAGTCAACTCCTTCAAGAATATGACGATCAAAACCTCCTCTTATATGATGTAGTCAACCGCCACGAGCTTTCTGCCAGTGGCGGAGTGAGATTGAAATACAAGAGTGGGCCAACATATTGTTCATATAGATATAAAATACTCTAGATACAAATAATATAGGTGTAATTGATAGAAGAAAACATTTAGGCCCTGTTTGGAACGTGGGAAAATTTTTCCGTTTCTGCGTTTTTCCTGTGAAATTGAACTGATTTCTGTGAAATTCCTATACAATTTCTGTGAAATTTCTGCATTCCAAACAAGCCCTTAGCTTTCAAGATCATAAGAAGGCTTAAAAATATTGTACATGTGCACTTCCCGCTGTCCTATCTAATTCCTTGAATGGGAGGAGAGAGCATAACCCTGTTTGGCCTCCACGAGGCACCGCCAGTGTTTTCTGTTGACACAAGGTGAGCTCAGTCTAAATGAAGCTGAGTGCTATCACTATCAGCATGACATAAATATTGTGACCAGTTTAATAGGCAGTTCTCTTAAAATGGCAGTCTCTGAAAAATACCATTTTTAGACATAGTCCACCTCTTTAAAATGATCAGTTTTTCCTTAGGGGTGTTCATCGGCTCTTTGTTGTACTACAAAAGGCGTATGACAAGCTGTGTTTCTTATATTAGCAGAGGCGACAGGTCGAAACATGCAAGGTCAATAGAATTCCAACTTCATATGTTACGAGACTACCGCTTGGCCTTTTATTTTACAAAAAACTTGGTCTCCTTAATTTTCTATACATCTACACTATACAAAACGAGTTGTTTTGTAATATCATTTTTTTGCTTAACGAAAATATACGTACCTCTCACGTTGGCTGTACATGTTGAAAATGTTTGGAAAGAGTTGAAAGAGTCTACAACTCATAGAAAAAAAATTCTATCTGTACTCTTTTTTTTTTTTCACAACGTTTTGTTCCCATATCTGCCGGTAATGAGAAAGTAAAGGACCTCAACCAATCCAAGCGAGTTTCCTTCTTCCAGCTAAACGGGCAAGCAACGATCTCTTCCTCACTTCCTTATTCGAGCCCAAGAAAGGACGGGTTCTCGTCCAACTCCCAGAGTTGAGCCCAGCCAGGCGTGACGCGCCAATCCTCTCTATATATAATAACAAGAGTACGTGTACAATTTTGAAGACGCATATATATAAATACTAGTATTTGATTGACCCTGCAAACTGTACTGTACGTGTCAACAAGATATGGTGCAATCTGGTTTTCTCGAGTTCAAACTTGACTATTCGGGACCCGGAGCCAAGAACCTCGTCGCCGGCGATGCTGTCTCCTCCAAGAACGTCGTTGCCGGTGGGTACGTGTGGAGGATCCTCTGCTACCCACGTGGATACAACGAAGAGCACCAGGAGTATCTATCTATTTTCCTTCAGCTCTTGAGCGAATCTAAAAATGTCAAAGCAATCTTCGACGTCTTCATGATGGGAAGGGACGGCGAACCATCTTCATTCCATGCAGCCAGGTGTGTGCAGGTTTACCCACCCGAGGGCTACACGCCATTGGCATGCGGATTCCCTGAGTTCGTGGAGCAAAGCCATCTTGAGTCGCTCTACGTTAAAGACGGCGGCTCGGTGGTGATTATGTGCGGGATCATCGTCCTTAGAGACGACAACGACCTGGACGTCCCGCCCACCGACATCGGAAGCCATCTCGGCCTCCTTCTGGACAGCGCAGACGGCTCCGACGTCTCGTTCGTCGTCGGCTGCGACAACTTCCCTGCTCACCGGGCAGTCCTCGCCGCCCGCTCGCCGGTCTTCAAAGCGCAGCTCCTCGGTTCCATGGCGGACGCAAAGATGTCCTCCATCACCTTGCACGACGTCGCGCCGGCGACCTTCAAAGCCATGCTTCGGTTCATGTACACCGATGATTCTCCTACGGACGCTGAGCTCGGGGACTCGCCGTGTGAGATGCTTCAGCACTTGCTTGCTGCAGCCGACCGCTTCGCGTTGGATCGCCTGAAGCTTTTGTGTGCCAGGAAGCTGTGGGACTCTGTATCAGTGGAGTCTGTTGGGGATATTTTGGTCTGTGCCGAGACGTACAACTGCCCGGAGCTGAAGAACAAGTGTATTGGCTTTATTGCAGATGAGAAGAATTTCAAGAAAGCCGTGCTAGCCGACAGTTTTGTTCGTCTGGTGCAAAAGTTCCCATCCATTGTTGCAGAGCTGAGGGAGGTGGTGCTGTGGTGGTGATGTAGAGGCATGTGAATATGTACACGCTAATCAACATACATAGTACTAGCTTTAATATGGTGTTTATATAGTTTGATGGCTGCTGCCTTACATAATTTCAAGCATATTAGAGCTTAAAACTTGCCATCTCACAGTCGCAGTATTTGATTTAAGTTACTGGAATGTGCTAATGAAACATGAGGTGCAAAGTAGAGGTTATTTTCACAGCTCAAGTGATGAAGCGTAGCTTAGCATCATTTTCATATACGTTGGTAAGTAATTGTTTAATAAATTTTCAATAGTATAGAACTTTGATGAATTTGCCTTCTTGTAACTAAAGTTGCAGCCTCGTGATCTGATTAATTCAGGTGTTCTAAGAACTCAGGTGCAAACCCATGGATATTGTTGCAGATTCAGATAACTTGGTCCTTTTCTTTCCCTGTTCCCCTGGCCATGTCCTGTTCTGAAATTTCGTTATGCTTGAACCTTACGAAATGTGCAGTATTGTTTATCTCACTCATAGAAAATCAGAAAAAATAAGAGCAACAAGCATGTGGCCAGCGGCCAGCCTGACAACAGCCGTGCCATTGACAGTCAATTCGAAGTTTTGTACCAACAATGTATATGCCATGACATTACGAATGGGATTTTATAAGAATGACATTAAAATTTGCGAGTAGTAATAGTAAAAATCTTCGTCTGAACTCTCAATAGGTTGCGGGCGCATGCGTGGTCCGATCTCGTCAACCAACGATGGGTAACGACGCATCAGCTGCACGTACGCTGTGCTGCACTCTACCCGACTGAGGTTGTCCCCCTCCGCCAAGAAGTCCATGCACCTGTTCTTGAGCTCCCTGCACCCGTGCACTTCAGCGAGACCCAGTGTCGCCACAACGTTCTGCACCGACACGCGCCCACACAGCTCCTGGGCGCACATGAGCTTCAGCCTGTCCACGCCGTACGTCGCCGCCGCCGAGACCAGGTTCTGGAGCATCTCCGTCGACGAGGCGCCATCGATCTCGTCGTCTCTCGGCAGCGCGTCGGTGTACATGAACTGCATGAGGGCCCGGAAGGTCTCGGGCGCGACGTCGTGCACCAGCACCACGATGCCGTCTGTGGAGGCGCAGGCGGCGGCCATGGCGCCGAAGAGCTGGTCCTTGAACACTGGGGAGCGGGCGGCGAGCACGGCACGGTGCGCGTAGAACTCGTGCACGCGCTCACCGTCGCCGACCTGGAAGCAGACGTCCGGGCCGTCGGCGCCCAGACAGCACTGGCGGTCGAGGCGGTTCCCCAGGTCTGAGATGGCGTCGTCGGCAGTGAAATCGAACTTGGCGTCCATGTTGGTGTCTTGCATTGTGTGTGTAATTTGGCCGCGATTGGCATACACGGCTTGGATTTATAGGGATAGATAGACCACCGTGATGATGAAAGATTTGATGAGCTGGGATCGGAATCGGCACCGTATTCGAGATTTCGAGTAGAACTCGGGCATCTCCTTCGTTTTCGGACCATCGCCACACGCGCAAGGTGCTCCTCGATCGCTTCTGTCCAGGATGACGCCTGGTGCGTGACGTCGGCGTCGCTCCTCGGGGCGCTGGTCAACTCCATTGGTTTCAAGTCTGAACTCCATGGCTGCTATCTGACATTGGCTGGAACTGTTTGTACTGCCGTACTTCCTCTGTTTCAAACTCGAGTTGCGGAAGGACCACGGAGACATGTGCGTGCGCGGACGCTCGTCACGGCGAGGCCTGCCGTCTCTCGCCGCCGCGCCGGCCACCTGCAGCCGTACGCCTCGCCGCCTCCCGTCGCCTCTGTCCGGCCTGCCGTCTCTCGCCGCTCTCGGCCAGGCCGCCGCCAGCCTGGAGCCGCACGGAGCCGCGCGACGGCCTCCTCACCCCCGAGCCGCGCCCGCCTTCGCGTCCCTCACGCACGGGCACGGTCCGAGGCGGACGCGAGGTAGTAGGCCGTGATGAGCGCCGCCTTGGTGCCGGCGCACAGACGGGTTCCGGACGAGCGCGTCGCACATGCCAGGCGCCCACGCGACGGCCTCGAGCCAAGCCCCGAGCGTGGAGGCGTCCGCCGAGGACGCGAGCACGCCCCTGCCGGGGTTGTCACGGGGTTGCCGGGTTGAATGGGAGGACCTCACGCTGCTAGAGCTCGCCATCTCTCTCTGCACACCACGCCTATGGTTCCAGCCGCACGAGATTGGGGAGGAAGACGGCGACTGAACGGGGGCATCTCCTCCTTTTTCTGAGAACAAATCCATATCTTGATTTCTTGATTATAAAACAAGTTCCACTCCTCTCAGTCGACCGACGTCTTGTTTTTCGTCGACGACCGAAGCACGCTGGGGAAAAAGGGAGCTCGCCGAGAAAAAAAAAGAAGGGGACTCACCGCGGCTCATTGTCGCGCCGTCGTCGCCATGCAAGCGCCGCCTCCGCAATCAACTTCTTACTCACCGGGGTTAAGGTTCGGGGTTGGGGGTGGGACCGGCGGTGAGGTATCCTCCACCTCCGACCTTAGATGGAGGGCAGTGGGCTGCTGCCGGCCCGGCGGAGGTGGCAGGTGGTGGGCGGTTGAGACCGGTGACAAGAGTGCCGCCGGTTGGGCGAGGGAGCAAGGCGGTTGTAGAGGATTGGCGGAGGAGACGTCATGGTGCTGGCTTCCCCACTCTGATGATTAGCTGGTGGCGGAGCCGGATCTGGCTGCGGCAGGCAGACGACGGAGACAGGGTAGCAGGGCGGTAGGCGGGGAAGCTCCACGCTGAATTAGCGTGGGCCGTGGAGGAGCGCGGCGGCGATGCGCCGTCGGAGCCAGGCGAGGAGGGGCGGAGGCAAGGGAGCATGGCCGGTGATGGGGGTGAGGGCGAGAGGAAGAGGGCGAGGCCGCGAGACGTTAGGTGGAGGAGGAAGAGAGGGGGTTATAAAATATCTCAACCGTTGGATGTAAATCTAATGGCTAATATTGGTGTCAGATGGAAACAAAAAATTAGTGACATGATAAAATGACACACTCATGCTAAAAACCATCTTGTCAACAATATTTTGAAAGATAGTTGTGAAAGCCATTACTGAGCTATGAGTGTATCTCTCCACTGCACTTATATGCGTGATCTAGAGAAGTTTCTGATTTTTTTATTAAAAAATTAGACTATATTTTTAGCACACTTTGTAAGCCATGCTTTTTAAGCTCTAATTGGAGTAGTAGTAATACTACAGCAGAAGGTCCAGTAGCCAAGACACAATAAAACAAAGAGACACAAAAAATACTACCCAAGAACTAAATAAAGGACAAGCCAACACAGACTGTAGGACTATTTCCGATCACTGATGAGCGCCGCCACCGAAGAATATTCTAGGAATTGCAGGAAATCATGGAGTGATGCGATGGTTAATTTGACACAATAAACATATGTCAAAGCCGGCTCCTGTGGTCTTGTGGAGCAACGAGGCCAAGGTGCTCCGCCGTGAGAGGTTGGAAGAGGTGATTCTCATCGGAATCGAGCGCCGCCGCGAGGCGCGGCCACACGGAGGCGGCCACGATCCAAGACCCATCGCCTCCAGGCCTGGCCAAGATCCTTACGAACCCTGAGGACAGCCTCGCCGCGGCACCCATGGGCAGCACCAGCGCAGCATGGCCGAAGCCGAAGTCCGTGTCGAGCTGCAGCGCGGAGGAGGCAAGCGCCGAGACGATCACCGCCGGGCAGCCCACCCCCTGCGACGCCGCCGCAGCGTACCGCCTCTCCTTGTGCTCCTCCACCCAGTCGACCAGCTCCTGGAAGTACTCGTCGTACGCCGGCGCCGAAACCGTCTCGCGGGCCATGGCGGCCACCTCCGGCAGCGGCATCCGCAGGATTTCCTGCGCGCTCGCCTCCCGGACCACCAGGGTGCTGAGGTTGCCGAAGTAGATGCGCACCGCCGCGTCCCGGAACCCTGCCGGCGCCGTGAGCCGCCGGCGCCCGTCCACGACCCATCCCATGCTGCAGCGGCCGTGGCCTTCTCCGCCCGCGAGTCCGGCGAGGGCCTTCCAGATGTAGGCCGACAGCGCCTCCACGCGCGACGCGCGGTGGCCCTCCCGGCTGGCGGCGTCCCGCAGGCGTTCCACCTCGCGTGCCTCTGTGTAGTAGAGGAGCTTGACGATGCCGCCGGCGGCGCCGGCCACCGTGCTTCCCCCCGGCTGCCGCTGCGCAACCTCGTCCAGTGGCACATACGACTCGTGCAGCGCCGCGCTGTAGGACGGTGGCGAGCGTGGCCGGAACAGCGAGCGGTCGTGGCTCGGCCGGCCTCCCGGGGCGAGCGTCCCCGACCGCGCGAGCTCGGACCACGCGCGCACGAGCATGCCCAGCGCGCTCCCGTCGACGAGGACATGGTTCGTGCACCAGGCCACGGTGAAGCCGCCGCACGCGAACGACGCCAGATGCACCGACAGGGCGACGTCGTCGGCGTGCGGCAGCAGGATCCTGTCCAGCGACGAGGTCGCCGTGCCGTAGTCGAGGCTCGCGAGGGCCACGCCGGTGGCCTCGGCGACCACGAGCTCCGCGCCTTGGTTGCCGCACCGGACCTCCGGGAGACCCGAGCGCGGGTCGCTCCCGATGCGGCCGGCCAGAGGGAAGAAGTGGTTGAGCAGGCCTGGCAGGCCGACCTCGAAGGCCTCGATGACGGCGCTGAAGCCGCCGCAGCCGGTGGAGGGGGGTGGGTAGAGGCACAGCATGGAGACGGGCGCGGTCTGCGGGACGAGGTCGAGGTTGGAGACGGCGAGGACATGCGGCGCGATGGAGGCGTCCGAGGCCTTCACATGGCGCCGGCTCACCAGCCGGACAAGCAAGTGCTCACTGCTGCTATCGGCGCCAGCCATGGCTAGATCTTGTCACAACTCACAAGGCAATACTAGCTTCTTCACCGCCAAGGTAGAAGGGGGAAATGGCCACACCAATGCGTCGCGGCTATCGATTACCATGTCGGCACGATGACAACGACAATGTTCCCCGATTATAAAAACAGCGTAATCTAAGACCGAGTGACTAAAGAATTAGGAGGATGAGTGCTTGTTTGGTATTGATGTGACGACTGTTGTGTCATGGACCGTGATCCACATAGACATAGGCAATCAGTGGTTTTTGTTTGTTCCTAGCAGGAGCTACCTCGGGCAGGCATTGCTGAAGTGATCTCGAGTTTGAAATAGAGGAAGTTCGACATTACAAACAGTTGCAACCTGCATAAAAATATCAGTTTTAGGAAAGACATTCCGACCGCCTTTCTGTTCATAATTTCATTGTTTTCAGCTTATTTGATCATTATTAGTTTGTTGGATTTTTATCTAAAATGCCAACACCAAACCTTCTTCTCTACCCCTTCTAAATTTCATATGGTTCCAATGCCCCCATGTTAACGTTACGAACCCACTCCGTCGCCCCGCCCCCGCCCCCGCCCACGCACCGCCTTCACTGCACGCTCCCCCGCCCCCACCGAGCACCGACTCCTGCTCCTTTGGCCTCCTGCCCGCCAGGCCCAAACCAGTCTGCATCCTCCCATCCCTTGGCCCCCGCCGCCATCGCCGTGACGCCGCCGCCAGGGCTCCTCCGCCGCCTACGTGAGTCTGCTCCAGGGCCGGGAGGAGTGGGAGCGAGCGAGCGCGGCGACACGCAGGGGAGGACGCACCGTCTCTCCCCCGTGCCGCCCGCCTTCTCTGCGCCCTCTCACTTGCGCCACCCCTCGCCGCCCTGCCGACGGCCTCCTCTGCCGCCCTCTCTCACCCACGCTGCTCATCCCCGCCCCCCGGCTGCTCTGCCCGCCCCAACGGTGAGCCCTGCATTGCCGGGGCAGGACGAGATGAGGCATCGCGCGCGGGGAGGGGGACGAAGCACATCTCACGATGCCGGAGAAGGACGAGGCGCGGTTGGGAGGTGCCGGCACGAGAGGGAGGAGGAGGCTGGGCGGCGGAAGAAGAAGGGGTCGGCTTTGGCGCCGGCGGGATCTACGGCGGCGTGGGGGCAGGGAGGGTGCAGCGTGGGAGGAGGACGCCGCCAGCGCCTGAAGAGGAGGAAGAGCCGCGGTGCCGTCGCTACTGTTGGGGGCTGCCGCCATGCGAAGGAGGCAGGCGCCGCAACCGCCGCCGCCGCTCCTCCACTGCATCACTGCGGCGAGAGTGGTCCCAGCGGCGCCGCTCCTCCTCCACCGCGTCGCTGGAGCCTGGCTGCGGGTGCGCCTCGCGCACCGCGCTGGTGCGTCGCCTGGCCGCCGCCGTTTGAGGGAGTGAGGAGAGAGAGAAGGAGAGATAGGGTTTCGAGGGAGGTGGGGCTGAGGGCGGTTTGATATGCCTAGGCTCACAGGAGCCGTCCATTTTGATCGGACGGTGTGGGGGAGGCCGCCAGCCGGATGGGCCAAACGGGCCCAAATGGGGGAAGGCAGTGGGTGTTCTTTATGGGCCATTTTAGGCTGAAAAAATGATTTTGACTTAATTATTTAGAGTGTTTATGCACTATTTAATTATGAATTAAGCTCAAACTATGTATGTTTCCACTGCGAGGGGTTTATGATTGAAAAATTATAATTACATACGCTACTTAATTATGTTAAATTCTCATAAAGAGTGGTAATAGTGTGTCTTTGTCCTATTGATATCAGTATGATATGTCAAAAAATAATCTAATATAGAAGCTCCCGTAACAACGCACGTGCCATTTGCTAGTAAAAAATTAAGATAGCACCCATGGAGTTCAGACTTCAGACCAATGGAGTTCACATGCTTCTTGTAGGGCTGACGATTTGTCGCTACAAAACCCAGTGTTCTTAACCATTGTGCTTAATTATGGTATAGGGCACTGACCAGTTCGTTGAACACTACCTGACGAGGAGCGACGCCGACGTCGTCGTCGTAGTCGCACCAAGGAGAGAAGAGATCGAGGAGCACCTTGCGCGCGTGGCGATGGTTCTGGCCGCGTCATCGTGGAGGTGGCGATTATTGCTGAGCTGCGAGAGAGGGTTCGCACATGGCAATTCTGCTATAGATCATGATCATCATGCATATAGCTCAGGTGTTCAAGCGTAACTCAATGTGGGTTTCATTCTTTTTTGGGTGACTGGTATCTAGTAGTATTTGTCAAACATTTGAGTCTTGATTCTTCTAGTACTGTACATTTGGACTATTTTTCTTCCAAATGCTTCTGATAAGCAAGGCAGGGTGGAAGATATTGTCAGACAGAGCTGGTGCAAATCTATCAAGACTCTGCATAACCGCATACACTACTTTTGTTTTGAAAAATCTGCTGTCATGGTCCTCTCGTTTACCTAAGCTGTGTTATGCTTATGCTTGAACCTTCAAAGTTTTTCTTAACTTTTGCTATGCTACTATGAACTGTCCAACTATGTATTCTCGTCATTACTCTATTACTGGTGTCTGATTTTTTAGGGACCAAGCCTGATGGTGATCGAAGTACTCGCACTGTCGCACCATAATTCTGTCCTGTTTGCGGACTTCCATAAGTGTCTGTTTAACTCGTCTGGTTGTTGAAATTAGTGGTGCCGTGGTCCATGATGTGCTTAAAGCAACACTGCACGTTTCCTCTTGTTTCTATATAACTGGAATCATGCACTTGCTTTAGGAAATAAGCTAAGAACTTAACCGCCAGTTGGTAGAAGATGAAAGCTTATTATTCTGAATTTGGGCTGAGTGAAGGCACCCATGGTTACATCAGATGCCAGGGCATTGCAAGGTCAATTTATTGATCTACCTTTATAGTTTTATTACAATTCCTAGCAAAGTACTTCCTCCGGGTTTTAACGCCTTTTGTTTTAAAAATAAGCTAGCCTAACCTAACTTTGACAAACATTAAGAACAGATGTAGTATTAATATACGGGAACAAAGGCCCTCCAGTTTGATACTTTTACAAAAGAAGCTGAATTTTATATGCAGTGATCGAGTATTTGATATGCTTGACCTCCAATTCCTATCAAAGGGTTGGTGCCATGATGATTTTCAGACGCAGCTGTGGAAAACAAAGAACGGTCTACAATACCTTTTTATGATTTGTTTCTTTGTGTTGGATATTTCCTTTCGTGAACTATGTACTTTGTGTTGCTTCCCTCGGCCAACGAAGTACCCCCATAATATCATAACATCACAAGAACACCTTCTGTATCAAGTTTGATGCACTCTCCAGGACGGAGCTACAGTAAGGATTTGTTACAACAAAGAACTTAAGTCTTCAGATTAATCATACTGGACGCAGCAAAAGAGGCCTCAGCCTTCAGGAAAACAAACGATCTTCCAAATGGACCTTTGTATGCGTAGGAGTAAGGATCAGCTAGTTACACATAGGAAACCCACAAGAATTCGCTGCAAGGTAAAGTTATACAAGATCAACAAAATAAGGACTAAAGATCAGGAGACACTGAAGCTAGCTGTCTGTTCAAATACAAACACGCGAATGTACCTTATTTATACTTTCTGAAATTCGCAACTCTGTTCCTTGTGATTGCCAGCTTTGCCAGAATCCTTCTCCTGCCATGCAATTAGAGGATCTAATGTAAAAACACCTTTAGATCTCACTATAAAGTATTGATTTGGCTAAATTGCTGGAAACGTATCTGTCATTCCCAATCTTAAGCATTTTCTGGATACGAAATAATGGTATTAATAACCTTACTGAAACTATAGTATGGCGTCAGCAAATGCATTTACATGCTTGGGAAATCATTGGCCTGGCAGTGAAAAGGTGCCCTCTCTTCTTTTAGATAATTAAAAAAAAAAAACAAGTTCTGGCTTCAGCATATGAAAAAGGACCAATCCACCCTTATTACAATGGTGCAGCCTTAGAAAACTGTGTACCACCCAGTTTCTGCATTCACAGAGCACCACTAAGTGAAACGGCTAATTATACTAGTCAGGTAGCTATCCTGTCCTATAAAAGCAAAATGCGTCTTCCGGATATACCTTCCTATCAAAATGTCTAATATTTCAATCTAACAAAAAATTGAGATTTTTTCTGTTAGGAAATTTCTACCACAGGCCACCATTATGACTCCAACCTCCCAGAGTCCCAGTGACTAGATCCTTTTGAGATTTTCTTGCTTTAATTGTTTTTAAAATTTCTGAACAGCTGCTATTAAACGTTGTATGAATTTGCAAGTTGTTTAAGTATGCCAAGATACATGAAATATTCTGAAATTGATTCTCAAAATATTCTGAAATTGATTCTCAAAATATTCATTACCACCATAAATTCCAGTTAGGTAGTCTAGGAACTGGAAATAAAGGGCAATAAAGTTAGGGTATCTGGAAGGGAACTTGTAAACAGCCTAACCCTTCGTCCTTTCCATGTTTCGCAATGAGGCTGGCTCAACCTAGGACCTCTCCTTTCAAAAAAAAAAAAAAACTAGGACCTCTAGGGCATAGGTGGAGAAACTCTACCACTGAGGCAGGCCTGTGCCATACAAAACAATCATTATGAATCATCTTAGCATTGCAAACCCTTGTACAACAACAGTGGTATCAACTGCCAATTTAAATCATCTTTGGAGATACCAAAATTGTTCCGCTATAGATGATTGACATATAGCCATGTACCAACAACCATAGCGTACCCACGTCTAGTACGAGCTTTGATCGACTGGTACTCCAATGTCCAAGTACCAATAATTTATCTTGTAGAGAATTAGTTGATGTAATAAGGAAAGATTTCGGTAAACCCTTTGGACATTCTCCAGCACAAGGAATGACAGCATATCTCATTAACCAATGCAGTCAGACAAGTCAACTGATTCAAAAATGGAGTAATAAACTAATAACTCATAATCATCAGATGAATATAAAAGGCAAGTTAACCATGCAGTGCCAATGACACACAGTTACTTTGCAGTTCGGACCATGCATTCAGGCACCGTCCAATTTAAAGCCATACACAATGGGCCTCAAAGAAAGAATCAGGAGACGTTCAAAGGGATATAGTTGCACTTGCACACAAATTGCAACAAAGCATGAGTGGCAAACATTGTAGTGGAAAGTGAATCACAAGCTGTTGGTGGTTGTAGTAAGTGGTCTGATTCCAAACTAAAAGAGGGATAGACCTGCAGGCCCTAAATAATACAAAAGCTTTGCTAATATTGCTCCCGAAAGATTTGTGGCTGAATAGCACATCAAACAGACACAGCATTGCTATCACCATCCAATTATCTTAAATTGCACGAGACCATACTACTTATCAAAATCACTGACACCAATAACAACAATCACCACCAACTACATATAAAAAGACTAGGAGATACCATATCTATCACTAAAATTCCCTACAGCACGGAAACCAAACCTTTTGCTCAATTCGCGCCCAAATTATGCAAACAGATAGGAATCAGACACCTATCCAACCAAAATGAAAAAGAATAGCCCACCAGGCCACTACAACAAACAAAGGAACATGAAACTAAAGTGTGGGATAACCTGTCCAGTTCTCTCATAATAGTCGTTGAGTGCCCACTGGTACTTGGACTGGTCCAGCCCGAACCATCTCGAAATATGCTCGTCCAAGCTCGCATGTGCTACACCAAGAAATGTTCAGCTCACAGATCAAAATTCGAGGTCGCAAAACATAAAACTGAAGACAAAAATCAGAGCAATTAAACAAGCAGGATTATCTCCCAATTCACCTTTTTGAACGCGCGCAACCGCGTCCCAGAAGAACGCGAGCGCCGATCCGTCCAGCCCCGGCGACGCCTTCTCGAACTGTGGCGGCGGCACCTGGACCGGTGGCGGCGAGGGGCGGGAGGCGAGCTCCGGCGCCTGCAGGGGCGCTGAGACCGATATTACCAGCGGCGGCGATTCCTGGAAGGACTGGGTCCGGGAGAGCTTCTCCGCGGAAAGTGGCGGCGAGACTGTCCTGACCAGCTGCGGCGGCACCTGGACCGCTGGCGGCGGGCGGGATGGGAGCTCCGGAGCATGCCGCGGCGCTGAGACCGATTTGACCAGGGGCGGCGATTCCTGAACCGGCTGGGTCCGGGAGAGCTTCTCCGCGGGGAGTGGCGGCGAGACCGTCCTGACTAGCTGCGGCGGCACCTGGAGCGCCGGCGGCGGGCGGGATGGTTGCTCCGGAGCCTGCAGCGGCGCGGAGACCGATTTGACCAGGGGCGGCGATTCCTGGACGGGCTGGGTCCGGGAGAGCTTCTCCGCGGAAAGTGGCGACGAGACCGTCCTGACCGGCGGCGGCGGCACCTGGACCGGTGGCAGCGGACGGGATGGGAGCTCCGGCGCCGCCTGCAGCGAGGCTGAGGCCGATTTGACCGGCGGCGACGATTCCTGGACCGGGTGGGTCCGGGAGAGCCTCTCCGCGGGGAGTAGCGGCGAGACCGTCCTGACCAGCGGCGGCGTGGAGAACGAAATCAACAAACCAACAGGCGGGGACGGAGGGTCCGCCGGCTCCGGTGCCTTCGGGGTGTCCGGCGGCGAGTCAGGCGAGTCCTCGGAGCGGGGGCTAGTAGGGGGCGTGGAGAACTCGGACCCCGGGCTCTCGGGCTCCACGGGCGGCGGGATGAAGACCGTGAGGTTGCCCGACTTGCCTATCACCGGCGGCGGGTGCGAGGCGGAGCTCATAGTCGGAGCTGAGGGAGGGAGGTGGAGGAGCGCGGACGGGGGGGAGCTATGGTTTGGGGAGGAGAAGGGAGCGCGCGTGCGAGGGGAAGGGGAGTGGGGGACGAGACGCCATTGCCGACAGGTCAGGACAGGGACTGGACTAGGGGGAGTGAGGATTTTGTTGAGTTTTTTTTTTTTTTTTCTTCGCTGTCTGTTTTCTCGGCGGTTTTAATTTTGTTTGCTCGAAATAAATTAGGTGGCATGGTTCATGTTTGTTTAGCGAGATCAGCTCAATGACGCGCTTCTTGGACCAGAGCTGCACCCTGCTCCCACGTCCACGTAGAGCATGATGGCAAAGAAAAGGTGCTCAAAACAACAAAAGTAAATATATATATATACTGGCATCATGTGCATGCAGTACCATATAATGCTAAAAAAGATAAAACAAAAAAAGTTAGTATTGGAGAAGGAAAAAAAACTGTAATCACGCGATAAATAGTTACGGACTGTAAACTATTCATACCACATTTACAGCGTGCAACGATTTCACCTTTTTCCGCCTGGATGAACCCATTTCCACAGAACCGTCTCTAGTGTAAAATGACCTTAGTGGAGCATAAATATATAAAAATTTGATTTTATAGGTGAAATGGAAATCGGACTCGGATAAAGTTAAATATACTTTTTTTACGAAACAAAAGACGTACAAGGACATTCAGCCCAAGGCTTCAAAGCTGTGCGGCCCGGTCGGCCCATCCAATGTACGCCTGGGCCTCGCCAGGCCCAGGCCCAGCGACCAGCGTGTGGTTTTGCCACTCTTCCGCTCTTCGGCGGCCACCGCAGAAGCTAGACGAGACGAGACGAACCCTAGAGGGCGGTGGTGTCCGGCGGATGATCGTTGCAGGAGCCGGGGGCGCAAGGCAGGGGAGACTCGGGAAGGTGCGGAGGGTGAGGAACGGTAAGGCCCCGTTTGGATGTCTAGCCGTCTTTTACACCTGTAAATGGTTTCCATATGTATTATCTAGTGCACAAGAATACCCTTGGAAGGTAAATACCACCTGGAATGTGCTGCCGAGGAAGAAGCCGAGGAGCCGGAATTAGAACCGCCGCTGCAGCAAGCGCTCCGTATCTGGAGCCTGCCGGCCTTCTCCTCTTGCATCCCGCGCCTCCTTCATGGCCGCCGCGACCACCTCATCCTCTCCGCCTGGCGCTCTTGGATGTCGTCCCCGGCGATGGGGCCTGGATCCGCGGCGCTGCCTCGTCGTGGAGCAGCACCTGTGGCCGCCTCGTCGTGGAGCAGGGCCTCCTTCATAGCCTCCCCGAGCGTCGGCCGCGGCACCGCACCGCCCCGCCTCCTCATCCTCCTCCTCTACCGGCGAGATTTGCCCAGGACGCAGCGGGATCCAGTGGCCACTGCACCCCTTCCTCCGCCCACCTCCACCACGGAAGCAGCAGTATCCGGCGGCGCGTCCTCTTCTTCCGGCTCAAGCCGCGGCCTCGCGTCCTCTTTGTCGGTCGTCGCATCCTCTTCCCTTCCGCTCGTCGCCCCTTCGAGATCTGGCTGTCGCCGCCCAGATGCGTCGGTTCCCGCCGTCGTCGCCCATCGGTGCCGCGGCGGCCTGCGGATGCCGCCTTCCCGCGCCAGCCTTCCCGCGCACCGCTCCCGATTGGTGCCCTCCTGCAGTCCGACGGTCGACGGGGAGAGGCGAGCGGAGCCGGAGGACTCGCCGATGGGGAGAGGAGCGGAGCCGGAGGACTCGCCGATGCGGACGCCCGACATTTGTCGTTTCTTTTTCCGGGCCAGGAGAGACAATTATTTTTTTCCAACCGGTTTGACTTAATCCGATGGTAAAAATATTTGGCTCACCGTGCATCCAAACAAACAATTCTAACTTGGTTTGGAAATATTATCAAACCTGTAATTTACAGTGGTATTGGACCAAATATAGGTCTTCCAAACAGGGCCTAAGCGTTTCGCGATCGGAGGAACTAAAGCTGGGGATGGTTCGGTTCGGCCCTAAGGTTAGTCGACCCGGCCCATAAAAACGATCCATTAGGAGCCCTATTTTGGCCCATGAGGCGATTTAGGGTCAACGGATCTGATCTACTCGAACCTTAGGGTCGACCGGTTCGATCCAACCTCAGCTCCCTTCCGTGACGGCGCCGCCGAAGAAGCTCTGTGTCCGGCCAGCAAGCTGTGGGGGTGCGGGAGCGGGACGGAGTGCTGGGGTGGAGTTGTGCCGTCGCCATCGTACTCAGGTAGGGGTGTCCCTCGCCGTTGTGCTCAGTTGTCATCGCCGTTGTGCTCAGTTGTCATCGCCGGAGTGGATCCCTTCTGACCTCGCCGTTGCCGCCTTTGTGCTCCGGGGAGGCGCTGTTGCCGTTGACCTGCGCCATGCCGTCGTCTCCCTCCCACGCTCCCACTGTCTTCGGCCGCATGCTCGTGTTGACCTCCAGGCATCTATGACCGGAACAGGAGGGGGATCACAGACGCCGAACTGGTGAGTTCTTGAGCTGTTTCGTCTCTGTAGTTTTTACTCGTTGTGTGGATGTTCCTGAGTTGCTCGCGTAGTTGTAACTTACGGATTCAATTGCAAAAGATTTAACAAGTAACAAAGTAATGGAATATAATTGTGTGCGATTAAGCCTGCTTGAGGCAGATGCTATGGACTTACACATATATCTTGCCTAGTTCAGACTGGCAATGAGGAAAGCTTTCGGCTGTTTAGTCTCAAACGCATTGCTTTCTTGCATGTTTATTTGGTCTGCAGCAAGGCACTGATCTCGCACGCTATCTTGTTTTTATTCACCAATTATATTTAGTTTGGCCGCCTCTCCTATTTATTTACAAGTTAGAATTCCGTCTTGCTTAGCTCATTGCTGCTTGCAATGGAGCAAATTCATTTTCTCTAATTAATTAATTTACCTTCCAAATTGTAAGCAGTTTTTAATATCATTTTCTCTGTCCACAGGAAGAAATGGAACTGCACGAAGGAGAAGAAGCGGCATTGAAGCTGACCAAAAGCACCCACCCACTGCCCGATAACAAGAGTGGCAGCACACAGGGAAAAGCTACCTCTGTGGGTGAGCACCTACCCCTGGTGGCTTTGCACCCACAATGCCCTATCGTTGATTCAGTATCCGTGCTATCTCAGTCCCGTACCACCATCACACCATCTCCTCTTTCCAGGTGAGGAGTTCTCTTGCTCTTTTCTTGCTTGTGAATCTTATTACTGATGTAGGGCACAAGAACATTGTGAAAGAGGGCCAACGCTGCCCTGTATCCTTGTTGTACACCACCATTTATGTGTATTCATTTCAATGACATGGTGCATTTTTAACATGTTGCAGCCATGGTAGAAAGAGGAAGAGAACTCCAACCAGTACCCCTGAAGTTGCAAAAGTGAAGCCTAGCAGTGGACAAAAGCATGAGAAAATTGTTCCTCGCCCACAAGGAGCTGGAGTGCAGCCAAGCAATAGTACAGAAAGAAAGAGAACTTCCCTTCAATCCAGCACCCCTGAAGTTACAAAAGTGCAGCCTAGCAGTGGAGAAAATCATGAGAGAAATGTTCCTCGCCCCCAAGGAGCTGGAGTGCAGCCAAGCAATAGTACAGAAAGGAATGAAACTTCCCTTCCAACCAGTACCCCCAATGGGAGAAAAATGCATCCTAGTAGTGAAGAAAATCCACTACTAGAAGTTGAAGGGTCAGATCATAGTGGCTTAATGAAAGTTAGAGTAGAAGGGACTATGCAGTCCAACCTAGAGTATGGTGATGCTTGGGTGGACGAGGAGGTCGGTGCTTGGGAGGATTGGGAGGATGAGGACATGGATGAGAATCCTAATGCTGGCTATGTTGAGGGCCGAATTGACCCTGAAATGGTTGATAGCTTCTTATATGGTGAGGAAAACAGGCAATTTCGATCAAAAGTTTGGGATGAGTTCTCCAAAATCCGAGTGGGTGGTATAGTTACCAAAGGTCGATGCAACCATTGCAATGCTGTAATCAGTGCCAAACGTGGACATGGAACAAGTGCTATGGGTACCCACTTGAAGCGATGCAAAGTAAGGAAGAATGTGACAAAAGTAACAAGCCAACTTAAGTCTGCTGTTATGTCTCCTGAAGGAATTGCTTTGAAGGATTGGAGGTTCAGCCAAGAAGTGTCAAGGAGAGAGTTGCATAGAATGATATCTCTTCATGGATTTCCTCTTTCAGTTGTGGATTATGATGGCTTCCGAAGATTTGTCTCCAGTCTAAACCCTGTGTTTAAGATGGTTTCAAGGAGGACAATTTCGGATGATTGTATCAAGGCATTTCAAGAGCAAAAAAAAGTGCTTCAAGATGTTTTCAAAAATGCTACCAGCCGAGTTTCATTAACCATGGACATGTGGAAATCCAACCAGACATTGGGATATATATGCATAACAGGTCATTTCACTGACAGTGATTGGAAGATGCACAAAAAAATTCTCAAGTTCTCTTTCGTAGAGACCCCCCACACGGGTCTTGCAATGTTCAATGTTTTACTCAAGTTCATACAAGAATGGAATATTGAGGACAAATTGTTTGCAATCACTTTGGATAATGCAAGTAATAATAATGCGATGATGAAGCTCTTGAAGAAGAACTTATTGGATAAGCATATGTTACTTGGAGATGGAACTTTGTTTCATCAACGATGTGGTGGGCATGTGTTGAACTTGGTATGCAAAGCTGGATTTCAAGTTATCAATCCAATCATCCATAAAATACGGGAAAGTGTGAAGTACATGGAAGGGTCGACATCAAGGAAGCAAAAGTTTGAGGAGATTATCCATCAACTAGGGATCTCATGTCGTAAACGCCCAAACATTGATATATCTACACGCTGGAACTCCACGTATCTTATGTTGGAGACTTGTTTAGAGTTGAAGAGAGCTTTTGAATCACTTGACGAACAAGATCCAGAGTACACTTATGCACCTGCACCTGAGGAGTGGGAAAAGGCACGGTCATTGTGTGGGCTGTTGAAAACTTTCTTTGATGCAACTGTGGTTGTGTCAGGATCATGTTACCCTACAGCAAATTTGCATTTCCATGAGATATGGGAGGTTAAGTTGGCTTTGGAGAATGCAATCCTAGAGGCAGATGATCAAATCATTGAGGCTGTCAAGTTTATGCACAGGAAATTCAAAAGGTACTGGAAACTGACTTGGCTCCAAATATCATTTCCAGTCCTTTTTGATCCACGGTTCAAGCTTCCTTTCCTTGAATTCCGTTTGAAACAAGCGTTTGGAGATAAGGCTGAATCTGAAATTGCAACACTAAAGAAGGTATTGTTGGAGCTGTTCAAGGATTACAAAAAGATGGTTGCTGACTGTCCAGAAGTAAGACAAGGTATTGATGTTGAGGTGGTAACAGATGGAAAGGCAAGGTATGCAGATTGGGATACCCATGTGAGGCTCACTGCAGGCTCTACAAGTGAGGTGCCTTCAGAGCTTTGAATCATATCTCACAAAACCACCAATTCCTCGATGCGATAATTTCGATATTCTTGCATGGTGGAAGAGCAATGCACTTGAGTATCCTACGCTTTCCTGTATGGCTCGAGATATTTTAGTTATTCCAGCTTCTTCTGTTCCCTCAGAGTCGGCTTTTAGCATGGGGAGGAGAATTATATCAGATTTTCGAAGTCGATTAGCTCCTAAAACAGTTGAAGCCCTTATATGCCTTCAAGATTGGATTAGAGGCACTGGTATAGTCTTGTTACCTCAATGCAATTTATTTGTGGTTTCAGTTATGTTGATTTAAATATATAATTTAAGATATTTTTTCGTAGGTACATCTCAGTTTTCTATGGAAGCAATAGATCATTTTATTGGTCAGCATGCTGAAAGGCATTGCTTTGAACAAGAGTGATGAATGAATGGTCAGTAGGTTTACAATATTTTTCAACCTTGATCAACAGTCTCTGAGTTCCTTTGTGTGTTTTTCTGCAATATGAAATGTTCATAGTATATATGATTGAAGACTGAGTAGTAAGTACTGGGTGTTCCGTGTTCCTGTCAGTCCTATTTCAGGACAAAAATCAGTCTTGAGCCTTGAATACAGGAATGCCTTCTGAATAGTAGCAGTTTGTGCGCTTGCTTTCATATTGATCTTCTCATGTTTTTGTTGGACCATTCTTGCATATATGTTGCGCCCTAATTTACTGTTTTCCCAATTTATGCCTTCTGAATTGTCAATGTGAAATGCAGTGCATCAAGCTGAACCTAATTAATTTAACCGCATGGTTTGTTGATTGAATCTTCTGTAACCCTTTGTTTGGGAATGATATGAGATTAAGCACCCTTGCCTTGCTAACTAAAGTTTATTGCCTGATAGATCAAGCTCAGGACACAAAGGAGATGGAGAAGCTTAACTAATCATTTTTAGAGTGGACGGCTTTGTTCTTAACTGAAACAAATTCTTTTTTGGACTGAAGATGAAGCTTAACCTTGAAGGAATTTTGAGCGATTTTGGAGTTTTTCCAGTACTAAACTTAGAATATACTTAATGCATCAGCCCTTGACCTGCAACGTTTGTAGCTTTTCTCCAATGGAGGAATATGTCTAGATGCTATGGATAATTTATGCATGTTCTAATGTCTTACATTTCATCTTCTACGACTTCGTACTCACCTTTTCATGAGTTTACATTTTTTGTGAGAATGTGAATAAAGATGTCATACACATGATATAGATTGGATATTTGAACCACTCAAGCTAGCAGTTGATATATTTGTTTGCACAAGCAAGCGGCCGCAAGCAGCACCAGCACGCAGGCAGCCCTGCAAACGGCCGCAAGCAGCACCAGCACGTGGGTAGCCCTGCAAACGTAAGAAATGGAGCGAACCGTGGTATCCATCGGTTCTCAGGGTCAGCACCTAAAGAGGAATTGGAGCAACCGGTGCTCCTCCGTTAGCGAAATGAATCTATGGATCGATTGCGGTTCGCTCCTTGGATGGCCCACCCCCATCTTTAGGAGGAACCTAGGTCCGGAGCGGGGAAGGCGAAGGAGCGGCCGCCAGCGACTTATCTCCGGAGTCCGGACGCCTCCACCCGCAGGCAGGCAGTTCCGCCACCGCCGCAACCTCCGGTGGTAGACAGTGAGTGATCCTCTTGTACGCTTTCGATTCCCGCAGATTCGTGTTTCGTTTGCCTGAATTGGTGCTACATTTGCCTAATGCGTCACTGCAAGTGGAAGGATTAGAAACGAGTACTGTCTTTGTGATGTTCGATTGCTAAATTTGATCTCCATTGTTTTTTTTTTTTTTGGTTGACACTCAGTTCAGTTGCTACTTGTGCAGTGAGCAAGCGACGCCGGTTGGATGGACGGACCATTGATTCCGCTGTCCATGAATTCAGAATAGACTATGAGCAAATCAAGCACATGGCCATTGGTCAGGCAGTCCACTCCGATGCCTTCTCTGCTGGTGGCTACATGTGGCGGGTAAACTGCTATCCTTGGGGAAGTGGAACCTGAGACTGACAAGAAGTATCTTAGTATCTTCTTCGAGCTGCTAAGTGAAACTGGAGGTGTCAAGGCCATCTACGAGGCATTCTTAGTGGACGAGTACGGCCTCCCATTTTCTCAGACTGCAAAAAGGTATCTTGGTATGTTCAATTGCAATGGTGAATGGGGATGGAATCAGTTTGTAGTAAGGTCCGATCTGGAGGAACATTATCTGGAAGAGGGACACTTCACCCTTATATGTGCCATCATGGTTGTTCCTGACAGCCCTATTCCCGTGCCATCTTCAGACATTGGAAAACACTTTGTCAGGCTGCTGGATAGCAAGGACGGGACAGATGTCTCGTTCACCATTGAAAGCGAGACATTCGATGCACATCGGGTGGTGCTTGCTGCCCGCTCACCGGTTTTCAAAGCTGAGCTCCTTGGCTCTATGGCTGAGTCTACAATGTCCTCCATCACCATACATGACATCGCACCTGCGACATTTAGAGTCATGCTTCGGTTCATGTACACAGATACCTTCCCAGGAGTTGACGAGCTTGGTGACTCACCGGATATGTTGAAGCATCTGCTAGCTGCGGCTGACCGGTACGCATTGGACCGACTGAAGCTTATGTGTGCGCAGAAATTGTGGGAAGATGTGTCTGTCAATACAGTATCTGATACCTTGGTCTGTGCTGAAACGTACAACTGCCTAGAGTTGAAGAACAAATGCATTGACTTCTTTGCAGCAGAGGGAAATTTCAAGCATGCTGTGTTAACCAAGGGCTTCATCGAGTTGGGTCAGAAGTTCCCTTCAATTATTGATGAGCTGCGAGAGAGGGTTGGGTTATGACATAGTGTGACAAGGCTTGATCAGTTCAGGCATCCAAGCATAATTGAATAGTATTTATTTATTTTGGTGACAGTTATATCATAAAATTCCAAGCATAGTGGGACATCAAAATCATCTTCTTGTAGTCGTAGTATGAACTAAGTTGCTGCCATGTGATAGCAATAAGCGAAGCAAGGTGGAGGATATTGTCACACATATTAGGTTCAAAGCTACTGAAGTGAGGTGGATGATGTTGTCACACAGATCAAGTTCAAAGTTATGGAGGTGACATGGAGATACTGGCACACAGATCAAGCGTGAAGCTATGGAGATTATATACATTTGGTAGCCTTCTCCCCATCCCCTCCCTTTTTTTCTTCTCTTTTGGTTTCTCTGCTGTCTTGGTCCTGTGCTGTCCTTAATCTGGTTATGCTTGATTGCTTGGAGACTTTGAGATGTTTACTTTTGCTATGCTACTAGTATATGAACTACAACTACCTAACTATATAGTCTGTAAGTCTATTGTGATGTCTGATCTTTTCTAGCTAATTGGAGTTGGAAGTATTTGATTGCCACATCACAACTCTGCACCATTTGCAGAATTCTGTTTGGTAACCGCAACAAATGGCGATTTAGTATATAAGATAAGTGTGTGCTGGTGCATCTGATTCAGTCTGTTTGTGCACGTAGTTTTTTACCATTGAAGTTAGGAAAACGAGGGAATCGTTTTTTCCATGTTCCATGTCTGGTGCTCCTCGCAAAAAAAAAAAAAAAAAAAAAAAAAAAAAAACATACTGGTGCTATGCTGGCCTCAACTTAAAACACATCGCTGTCGTGCAGATTGAACGGTGGAGGAGATTCACCATGTAACATGACTTGCGGATCAGCGTCAAATTACCAGAGAGAATAATTCACGGGTCCTCTCTAGTTATAAATTGCATAGTTTTCATAAATAAAATTATCTGAGAGCACACACCTTCCACGAGTCCATCCTTTTACACACCCACTTGCATCTTAATGGAGGAGAGGCCCGATGCCCGAATCATCCTTCGTCCATCCTATCAAGAAACATGTAAATTTGTCATATTTACTAACAATTGGCCCGTGCGTTGCTACGAGTATATTATTTTTCCATCATGCGTTGTATATAGTATATTATTTTTTGGTTTGATTTAACTGGTAAGTGAACCTATTTCAATTTTGGTATGTGTGGCTTTTTACTTCCTTAAGTTAGAATTGTTCTTCAAACTTTTCTGTCATGGTATATATGTCACATGTGTGGCTTTTTTACTTAATCATTCCGTATTTTTGAGTCAACCATCAATATATCAAATATGTTAGTGTAAGATTGACACTTGAAAAAAATCGGCAACGGATAAGATGGATGGTTTTATTCTCGTCCAAAGTTTATATACACAACAACAATAACTACAAATTTGCATGCCACATACACAAAAAAATATTCAGTTCTTGAAGGAGCTCAACACCTACTAATCACACAATTGCTTTTCGGTCAGCACGGTTTGCCTCTGATCAAAATAAGAGGCCAACAGAGATATGTCTGCAGCAATAAAGCACTAAATTCCAATTTTCTTAGAATGAAACGGTCATACTTGTAAGGATTACTGGAAAAAAAAATTGTTGAAGAAAGATATAAGTGTATTTGAGGAAACACACCTGAAAAAATAACAATTTAATAGCAAGCATGATTCCAAGAACCATAGAGCTATAGTAAAAAGGTCTCCTTGTGCTGACTATTGGTGACAGGAATAACAATACAAATACAGTACCAAGGCAAGCCAAATGCCATGTCTGAAACTCTGTATGGAGATATGGAACAAGAACACATGATTTAGAGAAAGAATAACAATAAATGATATTAGTCTGATTGGATATTACTGAAAGAAATAATTGCTTTCATAAGCAATTCCGACCTTTCTTAATGAAAAGAATGAACATATCTATTTCCATAGAAGAGTGTATATAATGGCAAGGTGTTTGTTAGTGCTTCAGATAACCAAACAATAAGACTGCAAACATTTAGGGTTTTTGGGCCCTATTTTTCACTTTAAAATTTGACGAAAAAACAATCTAGATCATGGCAAGGACCTGAACCATTCGCAACCTGGCAGACATAGTAAATTAGTATTAGTATGTACATGCAACGCATTAAGACAGGAAACATGGCAGATCAAGCTATCAATAAGTTCAGAAAAGAACATAACAATGTCTCTTCAAGTTCAGAATAAGCTCGTGCCAAGTGGGTGGCAATTCATCATCCCCTGTAGTATCAAGGCCAACACCGAGATGGGCACCAAGATACATCGCCCTTGACATGTTGTCAGGTCCTAACTGTACTCTGAAACTCTGCATCCCCTGTAGTACCTCAAATGGCCACAACCATAGAGTTCGATCAAGAGGTGCTCATTATCATTCCTATTGACTATCTGATCATGAAAGGGTATTCAGTTTTGTAAAGTTCTGCTGGTCATTTGGACCAAGGCAACAAGCCAAATTCTTACCAGAGAAGATAAAAACATGATGAGTTTATCCTCACCCTCCCAAGCCCTGGTGCAATCAACATGTTAGCTGCAGACTTCAACTACTGCTACATGGGATCTAACAAAGCGCTAAATCAGCCTGGTTTTATAGACACCTTTTTTCTATAAGCAAACCCAACTGACAAAAAGGAGCTATGTAACAGGATGTACCCGAGTGTCCATGAACGAAACAGCTGTTCTCTCTGCATTTTTTTAAGAAAATGTTGGTAATGCTTTGGACGGTAGCCTCATTGCAACTTATGAAGTAGAAGTACCATGTTATGACTCAGGCAAGCAGAAAAAGATGTTTACTATAAAATTTTCGAAATCAAATAATGATGCTTAAGATTGCATAGTCTGAAGATTCAGAGATATGCAGGTTCCTTTGTATAGGTATCCTCCTTTTCAAAACTGTTTTTGCTGCAGCCCCAAACTCATTCCCCTCATTGCCAATTTTATCACGTGCATCAACTAAACCATGGAAATTGAGTCGCTACCTGCCTTTTTTTTTCCTTTTGCTGTTCTCACTGTTTTGCTTAGTGTTCTCTCCAAACTGCTACAACCTGTAGTGAGAATATTTTAGTAGAGCCAGCTTGGTGTTTAGACAATAAAAAAAAAGATGGATCTAGATGAAATTACTGGTGGTATATTTCTATGGTTGATGTTGTACTTGACATTGGCAACTATGACAGCCTTAATCTCAAAGCCTTTAAATCTTTGCATGGGTAATCGGCAAACATAGAAGACCAATCTACTCTAAATTCAGGTAGTGTATCTTACCTGGTTGGTGGAGACGTATCATTCTCATCAAAATACCAGGGCCTCACATTTCCCACTAACCCATTTCAGAATTAGCACAAATATGAATGACAATATTTTCTAAATGGTGTGCAACCCTGGATATTTTTGGTGCTTTGAATATCATGAGGGAATCCGTCACAACGAACCCTGTAGCCTATCATGGACCACAACAACAACCATAGCAAGAACACGAGAAGGTGGGGGTGTGTGGAATGGGAAGGGATGACCTGCGCCGCTGGGCGTCGAGGAGGACGAGGACGACTTGGACTGGCGGCAGTTCACCGGCGACGGAGAAGGTCGTGCGGCGGCTGCACACAGCACATCCACCCCCATCATGAGGAGGCACCGCAGGAGCAGGTGTCAAGGAGGACGGGGCGTCTTCGAGCGGTGGCGGGGGAAGGAGGCCATGCGGGAGCAACGGATCTACCGCCGGAGTAGGATGCCCTCATGCGGGTGCGGCGAATGTACCGCTGGTCGCTGGAATTGGGGACGGTCGTCCGGGAGTGGCAAAGAAGACCGTGAGGAAGGAGAGCGCGGCGGCGCAGCAGCCTGCTGCGGGGGCGGCGGAGGGCCGGAGGAAGGCAGCCGCCGCACCCCCGCCACCCGGCCCCCTTCCGACCGCGGACGGCTTGCCGCAGGGGTGGCACGCCTGCACCTCCCTGCCGCTGGCCGCCGATTCCGCTTGGACGAGGCCGCGGTTGCAGCGTAGTGTGGCGAGGCGGTGTCGGACTCCTCGCGCTGGAGCTGCTCCTCCCGCGTGGCAGCGGCCTCGTCGTTGCGGGCCTTCTCGCGATTGTCGAAGTTGTAGATGTTCCACCGCTTCTGTGGCAGGATGTTGAGGGCTTGAGGCCACCGTGCTCACCCATGGATGCTCGTAGCCTGCGCGAAATAGTGGTTGGGTGATTTCGGCTACTCATACTCTCCGTCTCGGCGGCGCGCCGGGTGCGGGTGCGGCGGCAGCAGGGGCGGGGGCGGTTGTAGCAGGGATGCCGATTGTGTTGTGGGGGCGAGTTTAAGAGAGGCGGTGCGGGACGGGGAGGGGCGTTGGGATGGACCGTCGGCCGTGAGCTGCAAGGAGGAAGGGGTCCGGTACTGGCAGGGCCGGAGGGAGGCGGTGCCGGGGCGGGACGGACGATGGGGGAGCGGAGGCGGTTCGACGGACGATGGATTCAATAGAGACTTTTTAGGAGTATAAAGATGTAGGTTTCCATTGTATATTCACTGTATGCATGTATGACTAAATTATCTTATGACATTCTTACAAGACATAAAAGCTCGGCCCGTTTTAGAGTTGGGTCAATGACCACCACGGAAAGAGGACGCCACCACGGAAATAAATGTTTTTACCCTTTTTCGTAACAACATTTCGGTCTTTATAAAAAAAAGTGTAGCATTGGTGTAGTTCGCAGCTTCTCATGGGACTTCCTATCTATTTATCGGAAGATCTATTTACCGAAAGATAGTTAAACCAGTGAAATAAAAAGCACACGAAGGCACAATAACAATTTTTACTCGGTTTTTACCTCGGTCACGTATTCAACAATTGCAAATAATTAATTCAACATCTCATTTGACTGATTCTAACATTTCACAAATACTAATTCAACAATGTTGAATCAATGTTGGTGGAATGTTGAATCGGTGTAAATGGAATGTTGAACCGGCAGCAGCACCTGTGGCGCCCAGATGCACACCGCGGGATGGCGCAAGGTGGCGGCCAGACGGCGCCCCGGAGGCAGCGCGAGGCAGGATGGCGCGGCGGCGGGACAGCGTGACGGCAGCGTGCGGCGGCAGGACTGCGCAACGGCGGTGGGACGGGAGCTCGGATGAAGGAGGGAGATGGAAGAGAGAAGCTAGGGTTTAGATATGGATCCAGCGATTGTAGTTGTGTACGAATCTCAAATATTAGAAGATTTTTTTTATACCGAAAGATAGATAGAAAATTTGGCTTCTCATGGCCTAGTTTTTGGCTCTTGAACCTGCCCTACGGCCCACACGCATGGGCTACGATGGGCCACACGGTTACCGCGCCATACCATCTGCCCTTGTTCGTTTCGGCCCCAGCCCACGGCCTACGGTGCCCATGATGCAGATGCAGCTTATTTCTCCCATTTCTCTCCGCCTTCGATAACCTAGCTAGTCTGGATTCTGGCTGCCGCCGTCCGCCGTCCGCCGCTGCTGGAGACAACCTACCGATCGAGTTGGAAGATCCATTTGGCGCCACGAGATGACGGATCAAGTCGGCGATGGTAAAGTTCAGTGCCAAATCCCTGCATATTACAGTACGATTTACGAATTCGGTTCTCAAATTTACACACACACACACTCTCTCTCTCTCGGATCCTTAATAATGCAAGCAGCAGCAATAAAGAGACAACGCACATCAGGGCCAGAGGAGCCGACGCAGACCACGGTGATGGATTCCGCCTCCACCGTCGTGGAGTTCAAAGTAGACTACGCGCAGGCCATGGACCACACCTTGCCGCGGTTCTGCGAGAAGCTTAGCTCCGGAGCCATCTCCGCCGGCGGGCACACGTGGACGATATCCTTCGTCCATTTGCCCCACTTTCAGAAGTTCGCCGTCCGTCTCCTTCCGACGACGCCCATGTCTGGCAGCGGCAGCGCCGCCAAGGTCCTCTTCCATGCGCTGCTGGACGCGCCAAATGGTTTGGTCGATGCGGCGATGACCATGCAATTATGGCCATTATTATGTCCAATGAGCTGTGCCGCCGTCTGGAAGCTCGACGACCCTGCCGGCGAAACCGACGATCTGGTTAAGCGATGGGCCAAGGATGGGCACCTCAGGTTCCTGTGCACCATCACGGTGTTGAATGACGCCTCTGCTGCTGCTATTCCTGCACCGCCTTCGGACATTTGCAAGCATCTCGGCGAGCTGCTGGATGCCACGGATGGGTCTGACGTCTCCTTCACCATCGACGGCGAGACGTTCCGAGCGCACCGAGCTGTGCTCGCTGCCCGCTCGCCGGTCTTCCGGGTGGAGCTCCTTGGTTCCATGGCCGAGGCCAAGATGTCGTCCATCGCTGTACAAGGCATTGCTCCTGCAACATTCAAGGCCATGCTTCAGTACATGTACACTGACGCCTTGCCTGGAATCGACGGCGACGAGCTTCCCTCTCGGGAGATGTTTGAGCGTTTGCTCGCTGCAGCTGACAGGTATGCGTTGGACCGGCTGAAGGTCTTGTGTGCGCAGAAGCTGTGGGACAATGTGTCGGTGGATACAGTTGCCTATGTGTTAGGGTGCGCTGAGATGTACAGCTGCCCAGAGTTGAAGAGCAAGTGTATCGGCTTCTTTGCTCAGGAGGAGAACTTCGCAAAGGCCGTGTTGACCGAGGGTTTTGTGCGGCTGGTGCAGCAGTTCCCATCCATTATCTTTGAGCTGAGAGAGAAGTGTCACACTGTTATACCTATATATAATTAGACCGTTCAAACATATGTATCTTTAATATGGTGCTTCGGATGTTTTTAGTGACTGCATTCTTATGCATTTCAAGCATGTTATTGGAACAAAAAAAATGCCTTGTTTATGTTTCAAGTTCAAATAGCCAAATATCTTGAGATCAAAGCATGTTATATTTTTTTCTCTTGCATTGCCCTGTCATGTCTCCTAAGATGCTTTATATACAAGCTTGCCGCTTTTGATTGTTTACACTTTTGCTTTCCTGGTGTGCTTAACTACTCCCATATCTTCACTTTTGTATTTATTTTTTTCTTGGGGGAGTTAATCATTTGTTTTGGCGCAAGATTTTAAGGTTTCAACTTTTCTTCTGAATCTCAACAGATTAGCATGTTTCTCATGTTCTCCCTACTTCCTATCGTAATATATGTGTTGTTTTGCCAGCCTAGCTGTTTTTCTTTATTACAATCCTAGGTGGAAATTCCTAATGTCAATCAGATTGAGAGCTGCATGCTACGTGTATTCTCATTTTGTAAGAGAGATGATCCTACTTTTCTTATTATTATTTTTAATTTTGAAGATCTTAAATGAAGAACATGCATGAGAAAACACCATGATATGCTGATAGTTTCATAAGGTGACTGGTGACATGAAAACACTCTAGCTGATAGGGAACGGTAGCAACAATGTTGTAGAGAGCTTTGATGCATGCGCCTTGCATGTATTAAACTTCGCGCCCCTTATGTATACTGGTGTTTAGTTCATCTGTCCCATGAGTTGATGATACAACACAAAGGGGTGATTTACCAATAGCTACTTTCTATGTGCCTTTGATCCCTGATACGCAAACTTGCAAATCACCCTTACATAAAAATATGTATATAAATGCAAGTTATTTTCATTTAAGTTGTCTTCAAAAGATCGACCATCTATATTCATTTTTCACGTCCGCATTTGCAGATCCATAACCCCATTCGCATCTGCATACAGGTAGGCCACACAAAATGTATGTGTGCACGTTCAGACGCATGTTGTTAGTGGGGTATGGTGGATGTCTTACATCTTGAGATAGAAATACTAATTGCACTAGGAGCTTGTTTAGTAGTGTTGTTTTTCAAAATCATAGTTTAGAACGCATAGTTTGTAATTGTCTTAGTAAAATACCGTTGTATTATGTAACTTCATTTGAGACTATGGTACTAATATTGGAAGAGACAATTGTTTGAACACAACATTAAAGAACTATGGTATTCCCTTTTTTTTTGAAATATACGATGCCTGTATTATGCAGTAAGGAAAACGATCCGAGTACAAACCGAATACAAGCACCTCCTAGAAGGATACAGAGACACCAGCTGTCCACAGCAATTTACACAAAAGACCCTACTAAAGACAAAAATTGCAAAGAGGTCCTGAAGATCTTTTGTGTGTCCAATCATCACACTGTGCCGTCGTCGTCTTCCAGAAGCATCGGCCCAGAAGAACTTCAGTCGTCGCCGTCTTCCTCCTCCGCTATCGCCGAAGCAACCAACGGAGCAGGAAGAAGACGATGAGGTCACCACAACCAAAACCAGGAGAAGCCCCATCGCTCGAAAGCTTTGACAAGATCCGCAATAGAGGAACACCAATGTGTAACATCGGACGAGGACACACCCCGAGCTTCTCTGGTCAAGGGTCCGCACTCCATGCCAGCAAGCAGCAAGAACAGAGCAACGGCCCTTCCACCGCGCAACCACCAACCCGACAGCCAACTCTCTGCATCTCTCCTCGAACCCCCAGTCCATACCTGGATGACGATTCGAGGCGCATCCTACACCGGAGCCAGCAAGAACCAAAGCAAACCTCGACAAGGCGAGGCTGGTGTTTATACCCTCACTTTGAAGCCTATTGTTGATTTTACCCTTATGTTTTAAACTTTGTGGATTTAGCTCTACGTTTTCAAATCGAAGGTAGAGTTTACCCCTACTCAATTAATGGCTCTTAACAGTGTCAATTCCTGTGGCAAAAGATAACCCATGAGACTTTGCCCTTGCTCGTGCTGCTGCACTGCTCGCTGCTAGATCCGGCTGGGTCAGTGGAAGCCGCCGGTTGGAGGGGAGCCGCTGCCGCCGGGGAAGGGGAGCCACTACCGCCGAGGGGAGCCGTTGCTGGGGGAGGGGCCGGAGCCACGCCGCCCGCTAGGGATGGAAGTTGCTCGGGGTGGGAGAACTCGCGCCCACGCCCCGGCCGCCAGGGGTGGGGGAAGCCGCACCCACCGATCCGTACGCCCAATCCGGGGGAGCCGCTGTGGGCCGCGACGGGGAAGCCACCGGGGGTGGGGGTGCCGGGCCGTGCCGGCCGCCGCCTCTGCTGAGAGCGTGAGAGAGAGTTGTTGTTCTGATGGATAAGGGGCATGGGCGTCCTTTCCCGTACCTTTATTTGGTTTTTGTTTTTCTTTAACTTATTTAATAGGGTAACATGGAACAGACGCCTATAATAGGGGTAAACGGCAGCTTTATTTTGAAACCATGAGGACAAAATCACAAAGTTTGAAAAGTAGAGGTAAAATCACAATCAAACATTAGAGTAAGGATATAAACACCAAACTCTCTTTTTTTATAACATTGTTTTCCACAAAGTTAACGAAACACCCAATGCTATAGGATACTATGATCTTCCAATAAACTAATGGCATTAGCTAGAACTATAAAAATAATATACATCCAAACAATAATCTAAGTGGCTTAGTTTTCATTTAGTTATGTCTCCAACTCCACGGGGGCTCTTCCCCTCTGTTTGGATGGACCAAACATCCGTCCGACCACCCCTTCCCCATTTTTTATTTTTCAATTATTGGATCTAATTTCTGATTTGGCTCACATCTCTATCTAAAATAAACCTAATTAATTTTTTTAATAAATTAATATTTTATATTTATTATAAGTTCACAATACCCGTGTTCTACGTCAACTAGAAATTTTTTCCAATTTCTCTATTGATGTAATCTAACTTTATATAGAAAAATAAAAAATATTCTATCTTTATGAATGAAATATTCTACCTCATAAAAAATATTCATCATTTCGAATGATAATATTCTTAGTATTGAAATTTTATAAAAAATATAGGTAAAATATAAAACATGTATTTTTAAAGAAAAAAGGACTAAAATTAACAATATAAATCAACATAAAAAAAATTGCAGTGGTGAAACAATATATGAACTAAATTAAATCCAACTACATAGTTTAAAATTGAAGAAAGGTGAGGATGGACGGGTGGACTAAAAGATTCCCGCAACTCCACCGCAACATGGCCTGTATTGGTCATGACATAACCAAAGTATTTTTTCTTTTTACTAAAATCATAGTATTTTAGAATTTGTTTAGTTCCATAGTCATACTCCAAAAAATGCCATGGCAGAGTTTTCTCAAGATCATTCAAAGGTACTGTATTGAAACCATAAAATTATACATATGGCTTCCAGACATGCGCTAGTTTTGGGCGTTGAATAGTAGAAGAAGCTGCCCCACGGCCCACACGCATGGTCTACGATGGGCCACACAGTTACCGTGCCGTACCCTCTGCCCCTTGTTCGTCTTGTCCACGCCCATGATACGCTCCGCCGCCTATCCATCAACCAGGTGTTGAAATGCATTTTAACATTTAAATTTTTAGTCATTGGATCTCAGATGGATGGCTAGGATTACACTGTAATTACAGTATATATTACAGTGTAACTCCTCTATCTACCCCTACCCCACCCGCTCACCCCAGATCCACCGCCGCGTCCTCCTGCTCCCGTCGTCGCCGCCGCCGGCCTCCGCCCCCTGCCCTCGTCGTCCGCCGCCGGCCTCCTCGGCCGGCTGCGGAGCGCGCCGCCGGGGAAGAGGAGGTGAGCGCGCGGCGTCGCGCCGCCGGGGAAGGAGGCAGCGGCCGCGCGGGACGCACCGCCGGGGGAGGAAGAGGTCGGAGCGCGGGGCGCGGGAGAAGGGCAGGCGGCGGGGCTGCGCCGTCAGGGGAGCAGGAGGGAGGAGCGGCGCGGCGGCTGCTATGCCGGAGAGGAGGAGGAGGCAGCCGGGTGATGGAATTGATCCAATCACCCGGTTGCTCTCTAGCTTTTCTCTATTTATATCCTAGCTAGTAATCTGGATTCTAGGCCTGCCGCTGCCGCCGCGAGATGACGGAAGTCGGAGACAACGCTGGCGATGGTAAGTTAGTTCAGCGCCAGATCCCTGCATATATTATTACGATTATGAATTTGGTCCTTCTCAAATTTACTCCCTCTCGGGGCCTTAGTAATGCATGCAGCAAGAAAGAGACAACGTTCATCAGAACCAGAGGAGCCGACGATGCAGACCAACGTGATGGATTCCGCCTCGGTCGTCGTGGAGTTCAAAGTAAATTACGAGCAACTCAAGCAGCTCGCCGCCGTTAGCGATCAGACGACGACGGTGGTTCATCGCTCTGAAGCCATCTCCGCCGGCGGGCACACGTGGAGGATATCCTTCCTCTGTACAAGAGACAGTAGTAACCTTGTGCCTGAGACAGTAGTACAACAAGGTGTTAACGAGAGATAATTTAGAGAAAAGAAGATCCTTAAAAGATAACTCTTGTTTGTTCTGTTTGGAAAAGGAATCCTGCCAACATCTCTTCTTTGAGTGTGTTGTGGCTAAGCAGATGTGGGTTGTGATCTCTGAGGTTTTATATATGCATGTTGGTAGGGATTTTGTGTCGATCGGTAATCTTTGGCTTAGCAACAAAAAATTCACTGTTCCTAATATCCTGTGTGCGGCTGCCCTGTGGGGCTTGTGGAAACTAAGAAATGATCTGTGTTTTCAGCGTGCTTCATGGCAGAGCATGGAAGTGCTGATGCTGTTGATTTGGAGAATAGCCTAGAATTGGGTGCCTTTGTGCCCAGAGGAGAAGAGACAAGTTTTGGTGGAGAAGCTGGAGCTGTTGAAAACAAAAACGATGACTGCAGTGATCTTGTTGGGATTGAGGCAAAATGGAAGACGCTGATGGCCTTGGTTTAGTGCTTTGTCTTCTGTTGGCGTTGAAGTAGAATGGAGCTCTCTAAGGTTGTTTGTTATCAGTGTGCTTTGGTGCTTATATGGTTACTGTAAAAAACTGAAATGCTGTAAACGGTGGTTGATTTTCTTGGCTTAATCAAGTCAGGGGCATCGATGCCCTGTTACTCTAAAAAATATTTTCCGCCCTTCTCCGTCCGACGAACGGGCCTACCACTAGCAGCATCAAGGTCATCTTCCATGCGCTGCTGGACGGGCAAACAGGTATGATCAATGCGACATGTATCAGGCAACTACAATCGGGGACGTCCTGTGCCTACTGGCATCTCGCCTCCACGGGCGAAACAACCCAGCAATGGGACAAGGATGGACAGCTCACGTTTCTATGCACCATCACGGTGTTGAATCACAGCTACGCTACTATTCCTGCACCACCTTCGGACATCTGCAAACACCTCGGCGCGTTGCTGGATCCCACGGATGGCACTGGCGACGTCTCCTTCACCATCCACGGCGAGACGTTCCGAGGGCACCGAGCTCTGCTCGCTGCCCGCTCGCCCGTCTTCCGGGCGGAGCTCTTTGGTTCCATGGCCGAGTCCAAGATGCCATCCATCGCTATAAAAGAAATTGCCCCTGCAACATTTAAGGCCATGCTTCAGTACATGTACACTGACGCCTTGCCTAGCGACGACGACGACGAGCTTGTTGGAGGCTACTCTCAGGAGAAGTTTGAGCGTTTGCTTGCTGCAGCTGACCGGTACGCGTTGGACCGGCTGAAGCTCTTGTGTGCGCAGAAGCTGTGGGACAATGTGTCGGTGGATACAGTTGCCTCTGTGTTACGGTGCGCTGAGATGTACAGCTGCCCAGAGCTGAAGAGCAAGTGCATTGGCTTCTTTGCTCTGGAGAAAAACTTCAAGAAGGCCGTGTTAACTGAGTGTTTTGTGACGCTGGTGCAGCAGTTCCCATCCATTATCCTTGAGCTGCGCGGCGACAATGCTGGCACATGATGTAGCGGGACACATATTATATTATACTCCTAGTTCAGATATTTTTATAATGACTGCAATGGTATTGAACTGAGAGACGATGTCGTGCCGGGATATATATACACAGGGTGTGGTGTTTAATTAGATAATTTTTAGTAGCTAGCTGGGGTTGTGGTGTAGTGGTTGTCACCTCATATATACATTTTCAAATTAACATGCTATTGGGGGAAATTACCTTGTTTATTTCATATCGTTGTTTATGTTCCTTTTGTTCTCTTGCTTGGCCCTGTGGACTTAAACTTAAAGCTCTTGAGATGTTTATTTTTTTCTTGATACTATATTTTTATATTACATATACTAGAAAAAATACCCATGTGTTGCATTGGGTGTGAAGTTATGAATACATTTTGTTTATCACTTTTTGGGAATATCTATGTGATCTGGGCATCCGTTTCGCGTGGGCTGCTCCTGCACTCCAGACTCGCGAATAAATTTCACGTTATATTGTTTCAAAGATTTCCGTTGACTGAGACCGAATTTTAAAGTGGTTTCAGTTGGATTGGAAATGTTATTATTTTAGCTTTCCATCAAAATATAGAAAGTTAAAAATGGAATCCGTATGCGACTTGGGTGTATGTTTACGCGTGGACTTCTTCTGCAGTCTAAATCTGGTTCATATTATAGCTGTGGTTCAGATTATCGGATACGCTGACCAGCCAGGTCTACCTGCCATGGCGGACCGTGAAACCTATGGCCGATTTAAGATTAGGTATATAGATATAGATACTTAAGTACTTTTGTTGTCTTACCACGATTGCAGCCATTTTAATTTCTGACGTTCTTTGAGCTTGTACTCCAATCCTTTGGTAACTGAAACTCTGAATTTCTCGACGGTCAACGTAGAAGCTGAAAGTTTATGCGAAATTCTGAATCTTTGCACGTTTTGTTTGTTTATCAGGGTTTCCCTCTTCTTGCCCAGCTCATTTGCAAAAGACATACATTCTTTGGGTAGACCCTGATTTTTTTTTCATTTTATTACTATTGTTATTTTGGAGAAGAAGCGAACTAGACGACAGGCATATATCGACAGCCCCTATGTTATCTGAGCCCATTACTTTGAGTGTGCACCATCATTTCGCCATCCGTCATACATCGCCCTTCTATCATCACCCATTATGCAAAGCTAAAAAAATTGACCGTCGTCAACGAACGTGGTTTAGGTGACTGTTCACACCCTAATAGGAAAGATGTATCCTAAACCCACTCAATAATATATATTGTTGCATACGACCTATAACGTGAGATATGGTCGGAACAAAATTTCGGCAGCATAACCCCGCTATTCTCTAAACGCACGTCTGGTCATGGTGCATTGGAGAACAACTGGGGTTATGCAACCGAAATCTCCACTCCAACCATATCTCATGTCATAGGTCGTATGCAACAATATACATTATTAGACTGTCCTAAAATATACGTGGGGACAATTCCGGAACCACGCATGTCACAACCAAATGTGCATGCGTTGTTCCGAAACAGGCGACGCCTAGATTCACTACTGTTTGACGTACGAATTAGACATAAAACAGGTCACGGATATGATGATAAAACCGAAAAGACATCAAACATACCTAAGCAAGCAACATCTATTCAATTAGTAAACATAAAATAAGTCACCAACATATATTCAACGCTACTAACGGTACATCATGCATGTTGGCAATTGGATGAAGGCTACACAAAAAAACTTTATTCATACTCATTGTATAAGCAATTAGCAGTAGATAAATGCTTATAACCTTATTCATACTCATTATATAAACAATTGCTTAATAAAAACTAACAAACCAAATTAAAACTTGAATTACAACTATAAACATAATTAAAGCCTAAGCATGCAATAATTTCATCGGTTCTTGAAGTGACGCACGAAATTAGTCCCTAAGTAATCCACGAACTTATTGAGGAACATGCAACAAACTGACGAATTTAAGCCAATATACCTTGTTCGCTGCCAAGCGGTGGTTCGGTGGTCGAGGGCGGTGGAGAAGCAGTGAGGAGGCGTGGCGGTGGAGGAGCAGTGACGCGGCACGTACGGCGGTGGAGGACCGGCGCGGTGAAGGAGCGAGGCGACACAGGCGGCGAGGTGGTGGAGCAGTGGGGGACCGGCGTAGGCCGGCGCGCGGGGTGGCGAGAGGCAAAGGCGCGCGGGGCTGCGCGAGGCGGAGGCGCGGGCCGGCGCCTAGGGCGGCGCGTGGTGGCGGCGCGGTGGGTGGCGGCGCGGGGAAGACGAAGAAAGCCAAAGCGAAGAGGGAGGAGATCGGCCAGACCAGGCCAGATGTAGATTCAAGGCACATAAGTTCGTCGGCCACCCGTAAGGCCGACGAACTTATGTAAATTCGTCGGCTACCCATAGAGAGGCCGACGAACTTACTTAACTTCGTCGGCCAGGGTTTATACAGAACCGACGAACTTATGTGCTATAAGTTCATCAGCCAACCGGAGGCAGACGAACTTAAAAACACCCACGAATTTCTCTCTGTTTCTTGTAGTGCTTCTTGTTATGTTTCAATTGCAAATATCTAGAGAATACTTATAATTAATAGTATCCTATCTTTATTTATGGCTGTTTAATTTGTTATCTTGCATTGCCCTGTTATCTCTCCTGAAGATGGGTTATATACGACCTTGAAGCTTTTGAGATGTTTAAACTTTTGCTTCCCTGGTGTGCTTAACTACGTACTCGCATATCTGGACTTTTGTATTGATTTTTTTTTCTTGGCGGAGTTGATCATTTGTTGTGGGGCAAGATTTAAAGGTTTCAGCTCTTCTGAATCTCAGCAGATTAGCTTGTTTCTCAGGTTCTTACTTCCTATCGTTATATGTTGTTTTGTCAGCCAGGTTTTTCTTGATTACTATATTTAGGTGGAAATAACTGATGCCAAGCAGCAGATTGAGAGCTGCTACGTGTGGTTTTACTCGTACTATAGCCTACGGTCAAGTCCTCTTGTGTATATCCCTTTTTTAGAGAGATGACCCTCCTTATTGTTTATTTTGGAAATTCGGGAGGTCTTAAATGAAGAACATGAAAACACCATAATATGCGGATTGTTTTTTCTTACTTTTTTTTTTTTTTGAAAATTCTGAAGATAACAAATGAAGAACATGAGAAGACCATAATATGCTGATAGTTTCATAAGGTGACTGACGACAGGCATATCGACAGCCCCCATGTCTGCTTACACAAACCAGCAGTCAAATTTTCAGTATCCCTCACGGTGGTGCATATTGGGCTCGAAAGCGTATTCAGGTCGTAAAGTAGTGGGCCTCCTTTTGGGCCGAGTCCCCGCACACATGGGCTGCACGCCCATTCTCCGCTAATTGATGGGCTGTACGCACACGACGCTGCAGGGGCAGCTCCGGCGGCCGCGAGACGAAACCTACTAGGCTGCTACGCTACGCAAGCCGGCCGCCGCGGGTGCTGGCGACTGGAGGCGGCGGGCGGAGGCTCGTCGTCGCCGGGGCCATCGGCTATTGCGACATCGGCGTATGGAACTAAGGGGTGCCTCCAGCAAGAGGTGAAGGGAGGTTGCAAGGATCGCGCGCGCGACCGGAGAACCTAGGGCGATAGCACAGAGGCCCGAGAATCAGCCGGCGGCGTCTCATCTCCGATTGACCGGTTGCCACCACCATTCCCACTCCCACTCCTACCGCCAACACCTCCGTCTGCGGGCAGTGACCAGTGAGTGGCCCTCCTTCGCGTTCTTGTTCAGTTCCTGCGGCTAAAAGAATTTTTTCCCCCCGAATGGGGGTGCCTTGTTTATCAATTCGGTGCTAGCAAGTTCACGAAAATGTAATTTTTGCCATGTCTTTTTGCCCCCAACTGTCCAGTGACCAAGCGAAGCCACTCGGAGGAGCCAGATACGCGGACCACCATGTTTGATTCCACCGCTGTCGAATTCATAGTGGACTACGAAGAAACAAAGCACCTCGCTGCAGGCGAGGTCGTCCACTCCGACGCCATCTCCGCCGGCGGGCTCATGTGGAGGATAAACTGGTACCCTCGCGGGATCGATCCACGTGGCAGTATGAGGGGTATCAGTATGATGATTGAGCTCATGAGCAAATCTCAAAGTGCTGAGGTCATCGTTGGTGCTTCCTTGAAGGAGATGAACAAGTTCGGGGAAGAAACTGCGATTAATCCAAAAAGGTCATTCGTTCGTCACTTTAGTGTTGAATTTGCCTGCATTGGGTGGCTTCATTTTGTGGAAGAAGCGAATGTGTTACGTTACGTAATCGATGGACAGATCACAGTTTTTTGTGCCATCATGGTGTTGCATAGCAGCTCTATCCCCATGCCACCTTCAGACATTGGACAGCATCTCAACAAGTTGCTTGATAGCATAGATGGGGCAGATGTGTCATTCACCGTTGATGGCGAGATATTCCATGCACATAGAGCGGTGCTTGCTGCCCGCTCACCAGTCTTCAGAGCGGAGCTACTTGGTTCCATGGCTGAGGCTAGGGCTGGAAATGAGCCGGGCTCGGCTCGCCTCGGTAAGTTAACGAGCCGAGCCGCTATTTTTGCGAGCCCGAAAATGAGGCTCGGCTCGGCTCGGTGGAGGCTCGCGAGCTGGCTCGAGCCGGCTCGCGAGCCGCACTAAAAAATGCGAATTAAATTTAAAATAAATTAATTTATATATTTTTTGAATGATAACAATAATTATGAGGCACATATTTCTCATATATATACAAATTGCTATGTTATGTATATAAATATTAATTTATGTCACTAATAATGAAGTATTAATTCATCAATCATCGTGAAATTATTCTTATACTGTCTTGGGCTGAGCTCGCGAGCCGGCTCGCGAGCTTGAACGAGCCGGCTCAGCTCGGCTCGCTATTTTTGCGAGCTAGAAAATTAGGCTCGGCTCGGCTTGTTGGAGGCTCGCGAGCCGAGCCGAGCCGAGCCGTTCCGAGCCCGAGCCGAGCTACGAGCTTCGAGCTATTTTTCCAGCCCTAGCTGAGGCTACTATGTCACCCATCACACTGCATGACATCACCTCGGAAACATTCAGAGTTATGCTTCAGTTTATATACATAGATGAGCTTGGGGACTTGCCTACCGAGATGTTTAAGCATCTGCTTGCTGCGGCCGACAGGTATGCATTGGACCGTTTGAAGATTATATGTGCCCAAAAGCTATGGGATAATGTCTCAGTGGATACAGTTGGCGACGCTTTAGCTTGTGCTGAGATCTACAATTGTCCTGAACTTAAGAGCAAGTGCATTGAGTTTGTTGTGGCGGAAAAAAATTTCAAGAAGGCTGTTTTAACGGAAAGCTTCATGCAGTTGGGGCAGAAGTTCCCACCTATTATTGCTGAGGTGTGAAAGCGGGTTGGGACATGACATGGTGTGAGGCAAATTATTGTTCAGGCGTTCAAGCATAGCTTCATTTATTATGGTGACATGGTGTACTGGTTTTTGATGAACTAGGAACTTGACCTTAAACTCGTGCTCTTTTTTTTTTGTGCGTGTAGATTTTTACTCACTTGCTGCCAAGTGATAAGAAGTCGTGTGAGGTAGAGGATATTGTCACACCACTCGTGCAATATATGGAGTTATGGTAGATTAATTGTAGATTAGTAGTGCCTTCCCCCCTTTATTATCTTGTCCCAATCCTATCCTCAGTAGTGTAATCATTTTTTTGTTAGTCCTTTTCTTATGGCTCTTGCTGGGTAATATTGAAGCTTATGAGTAATTGTTTACTCTTTCTATGATACCGTTTGTGCCTCCCTGAGTGCCATATGATATCTTCAGCCATTTTATCTTTGCTCTGTTTTGATTTGAAGCATATTGGAAGTACTCGTACCCTGGCCATAGCACTCGTATTGTCATACCATGTGTCCTCTGTAGACTTCTCTGTAGTTCCGTGTGCGTTACTGCATGATTCTTTTGATGGCCCTGTTTAGATCCAAACTTTTCTCTCAAATTTCACTATGCAAAAAGAAGATTCCCCATCACATCAAAATGCCGGCACATGCATAGAGTACTAAATGTAGATGAAATAAAAAATTAATTGCACAGTTTAGATGTACTTTGCGAGACGAATCTTTTGAGCCTAGTTAGGCCATAGTAGGACAATATTTACCACAAACAAACGAAAAGTGCTACAGTGTATTTTTCAGCGCTACAGTGCATTTCAGTCCCAATTTCAGCAGATCTAAACACAGCCGATATCTGAAACTTATGTGTGTTCTCTATGCTCCAAATGACTTTGGGCAAGATCCAAACTTCCAAAGACAAAAGAACTAGACAAGCTGTTAGCTCGCTCCACATACTTGGCTTGGTGTTGGTGACATGAAAATCGCATGGGCTGTGATTCGTCTACAGCAGCACTGACCGAAATTGACCCATTTCCTACTCTCATTGTGGGAAGTAGTTTTTTGATTGGAAATTTCCTCCTGTAACCAGGGCTCAATGAAGCTTTCACGTTCAGTGCCGGTATGAGCTTCGATACAAATCTGGAAGTGCAACTCCAACTTTAAACTTCTACATGTTGCCTTGAGGCATCATGAAAATGAAAAACGGATGAACTTTCGAGTTCAGACCTTGAGAAAACAGCAGAGATAGGAATGAGGCCCAAAATACCATTCTTTCAGCCCACACAGAGTGCAACGGTGGGCCGGGGCACCTGCAACACTAGCCGCGGTGGCGGTCACCACTCACCACCCTGTCCCCGAGTCGCCCCCAAACCGCGGACGCCGGAGCGGCGACTTCAAGCCCTAGGCGAGGAGCGGCGACCCACGTGCGGACTCGCGGAGGACCAGCCGACCCGCTGCGCCGAGACGAAGCAGGCTAGGGACCGGCCACCTCAACCACCGTCTGTTTGGAATGTGAGTACGACCACCCTCTTTCAGTTTCTTTCCCCTACAATTAAGGGTTTCTTAGATGACTTCAACTCTTCAAAGGTTTGATCTTGTTGATCGGTGTTGATTTGTGGGAATATTACTATGATTCACTAGACTGCCAAGATGGTGGATTCTCGCTTTCTCGAGTTCAGACTGGATTATTCAGAGAACAAGAACCTCGGCGTTGGGAAGTTCCTCAGCTCAGAGGTCATCGCCGCCGGGGGTCACCTATGGAGGGTTGTCTGCTATCCGAGTGGGGACACGAACGAGCTCTTGGGCGAGTACATCTCCATCTTTCTCTGGCTTGTGAGCAAGACTGAAAATGTCAGAGCCATTTTCGAGGCCTTCGTGCTGAACAGAGACGGTGCACCATCTTCCACCCACTCAAGAAGGTGTGAGCACGTTTTCCAGCCTGAAAGCCCATGGGGCTGGGCACGGTTCGTGAAGCGAAGCGATGTCGAGACGCTCTTCGTGACAAATGGATTGGCCAGATTTATGTGCGGTGTCATTGTTGTACTGGACAATGACCCCACACCCACACCCATGCCAGTGCCACCATCTGACATAAGTATCCATCTTGGCCGCTTGCTGGATCGCACCATTGGGGCAGATGTGACATTCATCGTGAAGGGCGAGGCGTTCCCTGCTCACCGTGCTGTTCTTGCTGCCCGCTCGCCGGTCTTTGAAGCGCAGCTCCTTGGGTCCATGGCAGATGCCACAATGCCTTCGATCACGGTACAAGACATGGAGCCATCAGCTTTCAAAGTTATGCTTCAGTTCGTGTACACTGATCTCCTGTCTGAGGATGACAAGCTTGGGGACTCTCTCGTTGAGATGATGCAGCATCTAATTGCTGCGGCTGATCATTACGCACTGGACCGGCTGAAGCTCTTGTGTTCTCTAAAATTAATTGAGAATGTTTCCGCTGATAAAGTTGGTTCCATCTTAATTTGTGCTGAGACATACAACTGTGCAGAGCTGAAGAAGAAATGCCTTGACTTCTTTGCTGTGGAGAACAATTTCAAAAAAGCAGCGTTCACAGATGGGTTCGTGACCTTGGTGCAGAAATATCCATTGCTTTCTGCTGAGCTCAGGATGAGGGTTGGGATATTGTAGTAGCATGCAAAATTGATCTCGATGGTTTAAAGTTTAGGTCTGGTGCAATAGATTTAGTGTGGTGCTCATTGATTTGCATGTCCTGCACTCCTGCTGTATGCAGTGACAGTAGTAGTTGGAGCATGGCAACAGTAAGTAGTGACAGTGTCGTACTCATAAACCTTTTGTGTACATGAAATGACTCCAAGCTGAAAGGTGATTCAGCAGCACCAAGTTATCGTGTGTGCTATGTTAGTGATTAGTGAGGGGCGTGCTTGAGGCTGGGCCAACATTCTCACCAGAATCTCTGATGCCTGAAAACATCTATGGCTTTCTATTTCTGATAAATGTCAATCCATCATCAAGCTTTTTCATTTGCCTTTTGCCAATTAAGGTTTGAGTATCATACAGCTGCTGAAGTGAGTAAGGAGGCTTTTGCAATTTTTTAGGCGCATCTTTGCATATATTTTGGTTGGTTTCTGTGGGTGGCAATGTTTTGTGCATATATAAAAGACAATTAGGAAACATGTATGTGTAATTGCGTCCATTTGCACCTAAAAGGTGATTAAGGTATTGTGTTTCAAACTGATGGCACTAGTATAAAGAAAAGTTTAGTAACTATGTTCTGTGCATTATTTTTACTAGAATACTCCAACAAGCCATATTGTCCTTGCTGTTATTTTGCATTCACACAAGTTTGTATGGCTCAGGTTGTTATATGGTTGCATAATAGAGAAATGTTGTTTACTTGACCTTTGATTTATACACAAGCAGGTTTGGATTGACCCACAACTTGTGTTTTCTATTTCTAGCACTCGCAATGCAGTGAGCTTGGTAGAAGCAATGGTCATTGGTCAATCTAAGAGATATGGACAAAGAAAGATCTGAGCTTGTATACTTGATAGTTAAAGTCGTCACTTGTGCTCTAGTAAGTAAAATTATGGATTTGTACCTAATTTTACATTTGTATTCCAAGAGCTCCTTTTGTTTTTATATGGGTGTACATTGCCAAAAGCTCCAATATGAATTGTTGGTACAGATTCGAGCTGCATCTTTCATAAATCAGCCGTGACTTGTAATATTTGTGTACAATAGAACGATTTACTATGTCTTAATTTCTTTGATTTTTATTTTTGAGTTTGGTGGGCTCGGTTTGTTGAAATTGATAGCAAGGACAGATCACAAGCCAACGCCAACCCTGTGCTGGGCCTGCCCCTCGTCTTTACCTTCCAAACAACTGACGGGGAGTGGGAGACTATCAGACTAGCCCATCTGCCACTTTAACCCGGAAGGTGGATAGTGTTAAGAACCATTTGCTACCGAGTGTAGTGCAAAGGCTCCTTAACTAAAGAGTAAGAACAATCACACAGTGGACACAAGATGTAAGGAAGAACTACTATTTTTATTCATGTATTCTGCTCATCGGTCACAACATATGGTGGTGTCCTCTTTTATATATAGTGCAAGATTAGGGTTTCGGCTAGATGGGCCACATGGGCTTTCAAGGCCCAAGACTGTTTCTCAAAACTCCCCCTTGGCCCTCTTGCCGCGAGATGCATATGTCCCAAAACTCCAAAAAAACTCGGTGGAAAAAATTTGGAGAAAGAGTACATAGCATACGCTTATTGCATTGCACGAATTGCCTCGTTAAAAACCTCGCGTGAGAAACTTCCATTGAAAACTCACTTAAGGGAAAAAGAGTACAATTCACCCATATCTTCATTTAATCTTCAAGATTATGATTGGGTACTTGAACTTCATGTTCAATATTCAATTTAGGAGTATGCGGAATTCTCCCCCTGAGAACCACACTTCTGAGTCTTCTCCACTGCTTCAAATTCATCCTTTCAATGATGGATGCAATGGTTAAGTAGAGATCTACAAGATTCTCATGTGACTCATTATGCAAGATTCTAAATTGGTTCATCACATGACTTTCCGAGCATACGGGAATGGGGTTTACAATAAATAAGATGCATGACATATCTCATCTTTACTTGTGCAACACAATCTTCATTATTTCAAAATGATAATGGGGAATTCATTAATCCACGATCCTTTACAATAACGTGGAATGTCTTCATTCAAAATCATGCATATTCACGTAAGTCTTTATGCCAGACTTTGATTCCCGAGTGGTTTTCCATTCTTGACACAATTCTATATCACCACAAAGGGATTCCATATTCATGCATATATTGATTCTTCAGTTCAAGGTTTCTCGGACCTTTGGACGTATGGGAGAATATTCATGATGCTTTTAAGTGGCATTTGATATGCTTAATGCCATTACCAATCCAACACAATGACACATAAAGCATTTTTCTTTCGTGTTGTTTTTATGGTATATGGGCACATTACTTTCTCCCCCTCATCCTTAGGTACGTATAGGTCTAGGTCTATATGAATGACGACCGAATATTTTCACGAATACACTATTTCCAGATTGAAACCATTTAACACAATCAAGTGTAGGGTTTCAAGTGTATCAAGCATTCCTTTAGGCTATATGCCTAAGTCGCGGTTTGCTTATACTTCAAGTATGTGTTTGCTTCCTTTTCATTTCATTCAATACTTAAGTTATGCTTAATTCTATTTGCCTTTTCTAGGCTATGGATAATGACACTTCCATGTGTCTTCATATAAAATCCAAGTCCTTTCTTTTATTTCAAAATCTTTGTATTCAACTTCAAGTTGATTTCTGCCAATGAGATAAACATTCATGCAATGGAGATAATGCCCATGATTAGGAAAATAGGTCTTCAAGACCTTGAGCTACTAGTTGCCATTGTATCTTTACTGCAGCAATAGCCTTCTTTTCAAGATAGTGTGCATTTCATGATAGATACATACCGGCTATTGCTCATGTTCAAGTGTTACCCTTTCTTTTCATAAATCACGGCCGTTTATCATGGGGGTGCTTTATGCACTTCAACTTGCTTTACACCGATATTTCTCAGTACGGTAGCAAGCTCCTTTATTGATAGCCGATGAGCTCATATTTGTTTCGGCTTGCTTTTCTTCTTCTTCTTTTATTTACCGGTATATTCATAACCTAGAGGCTCCTCGCTAGCAGGCTGCTCTTCCAGTTGTCAGCTCTCAACTGACTCCCCTCTATTACGTTGGGGTGTTTCGTGATTGGGCTGTGACAAGCTCTCTTATCCGTTTTTCTCCAGGCGTCCCCGGGTACTTAGGATTAGAGTAACTAGATTTCCTGTCCTTTTCATTGAGGCCTCAGAACAGGATGAGGAATACCATTCATGGTATTTAAGTCCTCTCTAGTGCACTAAAACAATAATGCGACTTGTTCACGCTCTGCAAATCACAAAACAAAATGGCAGTTCAATGTTTCATTTCTTTCATTGTCTTCTTGACATTCCAATTTGCTTTTTGGTGTTGCACGGGAATTAGCTTTCCATGTGATTTTCCGGCATTCTTATTTCAAGTGTTCTATTTCTCCTCCTAATGTCGGGGAATGGATCCCTTGGCATTGTTTAAGTCACCATGATAGGTGGATATACTATGAATTCAAAGTTGGGGGGTATTCTTATGACCACTTGCACTAGTCATATGCAATAGGACTATATGTCCTTTTTCTTTTGGAATTATGGACTTCATGCCCTTTTCCCTTTTATGGACCTCATGTCCTTTTTCTTGATAAGAAATAGCTCTTCAAATATGACCATATTTTCCAAGTGCGTACTTATTTCATTTTGTATGAACACATCGTTCTTTATATAATGGTTACCATCATTGTCCTTCATATCATTGAAGTTCATAGTGATGATTACCCAAGATATCCATAATTCTTGTGGCCAATGCTGTCAACTTCATTGATATGTGGTTTCCTAAGAAGCGCACTCACTTTTACCACTTTGATGAAGTATATTTTGGCACATAAAAATTCTTAAAATCCCTAATAAGGGTTTTATATGTCCATGAATATCTCCTAAATGCAATCTAGGTAAGGAGTATTCTTTAACTTGCATTTTTCATAAGGGAGTATCACATCATTAGTTATCCTTGGTAGCACAAAGAGTGCTCACTGGAATCTTCATGATTCATTGGGATACGAATGTGATGGTCCTACAAGTTAATCCATCCTTGAAGCATATATTCTATAGTGCAGAAGGATATGATATCAGAGCTTCTTAACTCTTCATTCAAATAACATTTGACACTTCAAGTGTGCATATTCTAACAGAATAGAATCAAGATTCAAAGGGAAAAATTCCATAAATAATTTTCACATCCAATCTTTCTTAACATTCATGCGGAGAATCATCCATATTCCCTAACAATTCATAGGAAAAAATACTATGCTCATTGTTTCTTCGTGAAACAAACTCTTAGAGATTTTTCTAAAAATAAGAGAATAATACAAGCATGATACTTCGTGTAATCATGCTTCTAAATTGCTGATATGATATCCACAAAAGCAATTACATTCTCTTTCTATGCTTGCAACGTAAGAGAAAAATTACTAACAAATGCTATTATAGCGAGCGACCTTCTTGGTCTGCTTGGATGTACTCTTTTAAAATTACTTAATGAGATACTTTCATAGGATTCAAGAGATGGTCCATATGCTTCTATGCTTCTTGCATAGCAATCGATTAAATGCAAGGTTTTATACAAAGGAGAAACAAATATTGATTGCACTTCAAAATATATACTGGATAAAACTCATATATACGGACCTTCTCTTCAAGAGTTGGTAATTATTTGCCAAAAAGGTGTCTACTCTTCGTGAGTTTCTAATTCATGCAATGTCTATTTACAACCACAAATCTACTAGGATGCAGGAGATATTAATCATAAAAAGATTCTTCAAAGCAAACAATATCTCAATTTCAATATTAGCTATTGGGGCATTTTCTTTGGCAATCCACTTCATGTGGTTCTCATACGGCTAGGGGCAAGGGGGGCATCTCTTCATGAGTTTTTATTCATAATGTCAATGACTTACTTCTTGTATTTTTGACAATAATCTTACATTGGTACAAATCAAATCGGTGTGCCTTCATTTGGCAATTCATACCACCGAGATGGAATGTGATACATGCAACCGATATAAGCGGTTGTGTACAATAGAAGCAACAAGATGACCTTCTAGGGTTCGTACAAGTGGTCACTGTTGCAAATGTTAGACTTCTTGTCAAATATGATCAACTAGGTCGAGAAATATCGACCACACTTCACATATGAAATTTGTGCATATTAATTGATCGACATAGAAGTCGGCGATTTCAAATCAGCAACAATTATTTGCCACACCTCGATTGACTTCATGTCGGCGACTGCAAGTCAGCAACGATGGTGCATACCTATTTCTTGTGGAGATGATACTTAAAACAAAATTGCCCTCCTTTCCGTATTTCAAATATATACAACTTGCAATCCTATAAGTGGTGTATGACACGCTTCTCATGAATTTCATTCAATAAGCATGAGAAAATATAATTACACTAGCAATTTCATAAATTTATTGCACAAAGGTAATAAACATTGCCATACAATTACCTTCAGTTTCCAAATGGGGTCAAGAAAGGAAATCCCATGATCCCTTTATGCCATATCATCAATAATGCTTCTCGTGGTTTCCATTCAATATCGACTGCTTCTTTGCATTCTTCATAATTTCCGAAAACACTTCTTGTAATTTCGGATCCCTCAAATGTTTGTGCAAATATTCATACATTCGAGAAGTGCTTATTGCAATTTCGAAAAATTGAGTCCATTACTTCATGTAGGACTTCCACAACATGCAATGTGCTTCCAACAATATGCACAACGTGCAATGTGCTTCATATCATATGCACAATATGCAACGTGTAATGCTTCATGTGATATTCTTTATTGTAGGCCTTTTCACAGTGTGCTTCATGATTTACTTCATGTAAATTCAAAATATTCTAGACCTTCTTAAAAAAAATATTTCAAGTGCATCACAAATAAATATAGATAGGAAATTACTTCATGTAATTTATGTTGCACTATAGCGAAAATCCTAGCAAATGTGCAAAATAAATGCAAATTCATAATTTAAATGCAAAATGACAAAAGATTGCAATGAAGCATGCTATATGCAAATGCACAATTAGGGAATAATTCTGATTCCCAGCTCCTTGCGTTGCTAGAAAATATTTTCTAAAATTTTCAGCATTTTTCAGAGGGGTATTTTAGAACTTTCACAGCAGTTCAGGGGGTAAACTGGAACTTTTTACGATAGTTCATATTGCCTGCAATGTTCGGCCCATTTTAGGCCCATTAGAGAGGGTGTCTTAGGTAGCGTTTGGTTGGTAGGCGAAGTAGGATGGGATTGCTCTATCCTTAGTTTCTAGGATGGGATGGCTCCATCTTTGTGTTTGGTAAAAGGGACGGGGTCAACCCAGTTTTGTATTTGGTAGAAAGGATTGGTGTTGAAATGGGATGGAGGACATGTTACACCGTTAGGGAACTCGTCAGTGGGCCCCGCGTGTCATACTCACACACCCTTTCTTCTACCTCTCGCTCGCGGTCGGAGCAAAGAGAGGTGGCCGCCGGCCGCCGCTGCGCGGGCCGAAGGCATCAGCCCCGCTGCTCCTTCTCCCCTCCAGCGGCGCGCCTTGGCCCTGCCGCTTCTCCTCCCTCTCCCGGTCCCCGTCGGCGCGGCCGCGCGACTCCTCCCGCACGGAGACGGCCGGCCGGCCATGGAGGAGGCGTGCCCGGGATGAAGCGGAGGAGCAGGGCTGGGCGGCGACCTTGCCGGTGGCGGACGGGGCTGGGCTGGGGCGGAGGAGTAGGGCTGGGCGGCGGGCGGCCTTGCCGGCGTGGGTGGGGCCAGGCGGAGGATGGGCGGGATGCGGACGGGAGAGACGGAGAGAAACGCCCGGCCCCACCGCATCTCCTCCCCTCCCGGCAAGGCGACGCCCGGCGGCGCAAGGATGGCCTGGGCAGCGGCGGAGGTCCGGCCCCGGTGGAGGAATCGACGCGAGGAAGAGGATAGAGGAGACGGATGGTGACGCCGTATAAGTGGGACGACCGCGTCCCAACTTTTTTCGGAGACGGGCGGACCCCAGATTCCGCAGAATATTCCCTAGAAGGATGGCTCTGTCCACCCTGCCCCCAAACCAAACACCTTCAAAAGTGGTTCGCCTGGCCGGCGGAGGCCAGAGCCTGCGCACGCCTGCTTGCTCGCGGAGCGGCGGCGGCGGCGTCCAAGGCCTGCGCGCGCCTGCTCGGCGGCGGCGGCCGGGCCCACGCGCCCGCTCGCTCGTGGAGCGGCGGCGACTGGGCGCGCTCCCGATGGGCGGCGGCGGTGGCCGGCGCTGCGTCCTGCGCGCTCGCGGGGAGGCGGCGGCGTGGTCCAGTGCCTGCTTGGCACGGCGGCGGCGCGGTCGGGGCCCGCACGCCTGTGCTGTCAAGGGGCGGCGGCGACGTTCGTACGTTCGCCGGACCCTGCCTGTGCGCGACCTGCGGAGGGGTGGCGGTGGCCGGCGGCGCGGGCTTCGGGGCCCGAGGCGAGCCGATGGAGCGGCTTTGGTGCTGCCTGTGTACGCCCGCGGCGTGGCGGCGGCGGCGCCCAGCACGGCGGCACGCGCTCGCTAGTCCGTGCCTGTTCGGCTGCCTCTGCCGGCGTGGCCGCTCGCCTGCTTCCTGGTGGACAAGGGCAGCTCGCGCGGTGCGGTTTCGTGGCGGCGGCGTTGCCTGGTACGACGCGGCCGCTCGACTTCGGCGGCGCCCTGCTGCGTGCGGGACGGTAGCAGCTGTCTCTGCGCATACGCTCCAGCGGCGGCGGTGCTCGTATGCGCCTGTGATCCGCTGCAAGCAGGACGGCGGCGGCACTACGAGCAGTGCTGCAGTGGAGCACTCGCCTGCCTCTTCCTTTCTGTTCTATATTTTACATATGCTAGAAGGGAAAAAATGTTTGACATTGGCGACTTCGATTTGTCGGCAATGACATTCAACGCCCGATCAGCTTCTTGCTGGCGATATAAATCAGCTAGGGGTGTTTGTTCTTTTTTTTTTTTGCTAGGAAAACTTTTTTTTTTTGCTAGGAAATCAGCGGATTCTAGAAATACAGAACCTTCTGACGTACACTTGTCCGTATGGGTTCTCTAAACAATGTTACTGTTTGACATAAATGCTGAGAGGGATAGTTGGAATAGTGTTTAAGGAGTGGGGATAGGAAGCCTTATTGGACTCAGTCTTGGGATTTTTTATATGGGTTTTCTAAACACTGTTTTGCACTGTTTGACATAAATGCTGAGAGAGAGGTAGTTGGAATAGTATTTAAGGAGTAGGGATAGGAAGTCCCATTGGACTCAGCTTTACTTTGCAAACTCCTGAGTTGATAGAGCAATGGTGCTAATAACGTGTTAAGAACCCTTTGCTACCGAGTGTAGTCCAAAGGCTCTTTAACTAAAGAGCAAGAACAATCACACAGGAGACGCAAGATGTAAGGAGGAACTACTGTTCTTATTTATGTATTCTGCTCATCGGTCACAACATATGGTGGTGTCTATATAGTGCAAGATTAAGGTTTTGACAGATTAAAGTTTCGCCTAGATGGGCCACGTGGGCCTTCAACGCTGATACACTGGTTTCTCAACAGATAGGAACCCCGCCACTCCGTCGCGGTCAATATCAATCCCATACCGCTCAGCTGCAGTGGCATTCACTGGTTCATATAGCCGAGGCGGCGATACGGTGATCAATTCGGAAGGTGAAGTGATGACCTATGGGAGGGCCACCCACGTACCAAACACACGTACTTGTGTGTTCATAACCCTAAACCTTAACGGTCCTCCCTTCCATGTTGAGGGTTGAGATGGCTGGTGGATTCTGTTATCAAACCTTGTGAGAAAGGCGTGTTCTGCCGGTGCTTTGGCCTTGATAATATAAGCACCGATGCCTTGCGTGGGTGGCCCTTTCAGGAAAGGGTTTGGGTGGGGCCTTGAGCAATCACGGTTCCTATATTAATCTCCCCCAAGTAGCCTTCCTTTTTTATACTAGTTTTTTTTTTCCAAAATCTAAAAAGAGACGGGTCTCCTTTTGAGCTTTAAGTGGAGACTCCTCATCTCCACATATTTTTTATCCAACTATCCTTTTTTTTTTGTACCCAGCGCAAGTGTGTTTTTTACCACCTGCATGGTGATGTAAGCAAATCGAGAAACACTTTCATCTTTGAAAAAAAAACCATAACTTTACAACTGAACATCCAAATTTTTTATCCAACCGTTCTTTTTCTATACGCAGCGCAAGTGTGTTTTCTACCTCTTGCATGGTGACGTAAGCAAGGGGAGAAACACTTTCATTTAAAAAAAAACCATAACTTTACAACTGAACATCCAAATTAAAATCCGATCGCACCATCATGTTTGTTTTTCCAAAATCTAAATGGAGACCGGTCTCCTTTTGAGCTTAAGTGGAGAGCCCTCCTCATCTCCACACATTTTTTATCCAACCGTCCTTATTTTGTACCCAACGCAAGTGTGTTTTCTACCACCTGCGTGGTGACGTAAGCAAGTGGAGAAACACTTTCATATTTTAAAAAAAACCATAACTTCTAGTTCCTAGGATCACGGATTTAGCAATTCTCCCCCATATTTGAACTAGGTACCTCCTCCTATCACCCTGCCTTCCTTGTTTGTCACCTCATCCCCCCTTTATTAATGGTCTTCATATTTCTCCCCTTTTATGCTTGAGCTTTTCCCCCCCTTAGGATATGCAATCCTTGCATGGGCTATCTATTTAAACTGTGTATTTGGATATGCAATCCTGGTCACAAATCTGTGTATGTGGTTTTCTATTTAAACTATATTTAATATTTCTAACTAGCGTCCAAATATCCGATGTGACAGGGGTTAAAATTTTAGCCCAGGATCCAAACACCCCCTTAATCTACTAGTACTTTTTTATCTTTTATGCTTCGGTATCTTTTTTTCTCAGCTAGCATATACACATACTCTACTAGCACTTTTTATATATTATTTTTTCTCAAACATATTCTAAAAATAGTCTTTCGGTGGAATATTATTTTTATATACAACTTTGCAGTGCCACATATGGTGCCACAAGGTTTTCCATGTATCAATGCATATGAGTGGTTTTTCACCGTATTTTCCACAAGGAAAGCTTATGGTGACGTGTCGTGTGGCACCACAACACCGTTTTGCGGGGAGCGGCGTGCAGTGCACCAGTCAGTGGAGTAGTTATCACTTTCCCCCAAGCTACAGTAGGCTCGGGCGATTTCACAGGCGATCTCATCATCCTCCGCTGATCCGCCGGCCCCCTCTCCTCCGGCGTCCCTCTGGGCGACGGCGAGGGAGGGGAGCCCGGCTCCGCGGCGGGTGGACCTGTATAGTTGTAGATTTAGCTCTACTAGCTCTTATCTACCGGCAATGGTTTCTAAATCGTTGTCTTGGCTTTGCTTTCTTCTGCGTCTCGCCGGCGATGGCGGCGGTGTCGGTGCCATCTCCGGCGTTGTGCATAGGAGCCTTTTGTCCCTCCTCGAGTTCGTTGGTGAAGACACAGGCGACAACGTCTTCTTTGACAAGCTACGAGTGAGGTTCCTATTTCCTAGCTGTAATGGTGAGGCAGTGGCACTGTTGTGGCTATTTGGAATAAATTTCTCTCGGATTTCTCCCTGTCTCGGTGCTCGGCGCTCCATCGACATCGGTAAATCCGTGGAGAGGTCCCCCGGCTGTGATTTCGGCGATCTGGTCGGGGTCTACATGGGAGCTCGCTATTGTCCGTGGCCTCTACCAGTGGTTTTGGCGACGGCAATGGCGCGGAGGGAGCTCTGTATCTGGTACTGGGTTTACGGCAGCTGGCGGTTGAATCTGGTTGTCTTCTCCGGTGACCACCGACGGAGGCATCAGGTTCGAGGACCGAGGGCCACGGGGAAGATCCCCGGCCGACGTGCCACAGCGGAGAAAGTCTCGTCGTCGACGAGCAGCTTATTCGGCTTGCAAAGCAGCTGGACTGCGATGGTGTTTCCTCGGATCCAGGTAATCTGTGCAGCGTTGCGGCTGCAGCGGATCGAGATGGCCGGAGATGGCGACGGAAAGCGCAGTGACTTCGTTGGGCTTAGTTGTTTTTTTTTGTTTGGCGAGGGCTTCTGTGCAAAAGTACTGGAACAGTGGTTCCTTCTGTGTCCTTCTGGGATGTACCTGTACTTGTTTTGTTTCCTTATTAATACAGGTATGGTCTCTTAAAAAAAAAACACCGTTTTGCGGGTTTAATATAACCCAATAGTGTTCATTTGGTCACTACTTAAACAAAAAGATCTCCGGATGGAAGCACATAATAAATAATTGAGTAGGGCAGGAGTTTAAGTAGAGAGGAGTCAGGAGACTATGCTTGGTAAACATTCTGCGTGTTTCTTGATTATCAAACTATTGGCTCAACTTGTATTCTTTTTTACAATGAGAGGTAGGAGATGTCCGTTCTTAGTTCGATTTCGAGGAGCACAATATCGCAAGGGATAGAACAAAACTAGCATAATACTATTATTCTCACACATTTGGGTTAAATTTTGCATTGATAACAGGATATTGACGAGAAAAGACTAGATGCATCTGAAATAAGCTTATTACTTGGTTGCATGTACTGTCTAAAATATATGTTCATGGTTGAACTGAAAAGAACATCAAAATGGCAGTATCAACTGTCCCCGTTGACTGAGGGTACTTGATAAAATAAGAGAACTGAGATGGTATAAGAGCATGAACGTTTTTTTCACACTACCACAAGATTAGATAATTGGAGGGTATTGTGATTTTTTTTTTTTTTTTTTGTAGCGACGGATGGTTGCGTGCGTGTCACACTGCAGAGACAGGGATAACGCTACCTAAAAGAGTGCTCACATACTGTTTTTTTTTTTTTTTTGCAGGTGCTCATTCAGTCATGCTTATGAATTCCAATCATAAATTAACATTGTTAGGTAAGACATCCTGAGTTCCTGACTGTGTTGCGTCTCATTCTTTGTGGGATGAGCCATGGAGGAACCGAGGAAGCAATACACATTTAATTCAGATACGCTAGGTAGTATATCAGTTCCAAGAGAAGAAAAATGCCGTTGCTCTTCGCAGCCCAACTGACTCGAACAAGCCAGCCGCGGGCTTTGGTGATGGACCACATGTTGTGGCCGCGCTTTTCTGGGCCGCTAGCCCGCGTACGGACGAATGATGGGCCGATGCGCAGCGGAGCACTCGCAAGTAGAGTTGCAACGCCGCAGCTATCGGCGGCCGCGAAACGAGCCCTAGCTAGCCGGGGACGAAGGTCGAAGGGATACTGGAGGCTGGAGCAGCTACCTCCGCGCCGCCGCCACCTACTTGGATTGTGAGCAGCTTCTCGATCTTCAGGCTTTATCTTAGAAGATGTTGGGCGCTGGTTTTCTCGAGTTCACGCTCGACTATGCGGAGAAGAAGGACCTCGCAATTAGAGCCTTTCTCAGTTGGTTCCTGACAGTCCCACGCCCATGCCCATGGCCATGCCACCGCCCGACATAGGGGTCCATCTCGGGCACCTTCCCTGCACACCGCGCCGTGCTCGCAGCCCGCTCACCTGTGTTCAAAGCAGAGCTCTTTGGCTCCATGGCAGAGGCCAAAATGCCATCCATCACGGTTCAAGAGATCGAGCCTGTCGCGTTCAGAGCTATGCTCCGGTTCATGTACACGGATTCTTTTCAGAGCTGTTTGGATGGTTGCATGAGCTAGCCTGCCTCGTATATGGAGAGCCAGGCGCTCATTGGCCAGGCTGTGAACGTGCAATGGCCCTTTGTTTGGTTGGTAGCATTTGCTCAATCTGGCTTGAAGAAAAAGCTGTTTGGTTGTCTGCATTAGAATAGAAATGGAGCAAAAATAAAAAAATAGAAAAAATAATGAGATAATATTTATATAGCAAGTGTGTGTTAGTTTTGTCCGTAAAAATGTCAGGAATCTAAAAGTGAAATCGGTTTAGTATCTTAATCGAGAGGTATATAGCAAATAAAAGTGATAAAAAGCATTTCATTTTGCGTGCCCAGCTTTTTTTCTCTCATGCAACCAGCCTGCATGCGGAGAAACGGCCGATTCGGCCGTAGCTGCCGAGCCTGGCCGGGAGAGGAATCTCGCACGCATGGAGCCAGGCCCAACAGCCAATGCAGGTGTCCAAACAAGCGAATGTTGCATCTGCAGGGACAGGCTGTGACCTCGCGCAGGCATCCAAACACGCCCGAACTCATGACCGGTATGCTCTGGACCGGCTCAAGCTCATTTGTTCTCTGAAATTAATTGAAAATGTCTCGGCAGACACAGTTGGTTCTATTTTAGTCTGCGGGGAAACATACAACTGTTCAGAGTTGAAGGCCAAGTGTTTGGGTTTCTTCGCTGTGGAGAAAAACTTCAAGGAGGCCGTGTTCACCGATGGCTTTGCGATCTTGCTACAGAGATTTCCATCCCTTGCTGCTGAGCTCAAGAAGAGGGTTGTGATGTAACATGCAAAATTTCAAGTGTCCACTTAGAGCATATTAGATCGCTAGTCATTAGATTATGATGTACTTGGTGAGTCTTAGATTATATTACACGGTTCCTGCAGTACATGCTGAAGTTGCTGCCAATGCATCTGTCACATAACTCGGGATGTAAACTAACGGAGTTTATGCTAAAGTAGCACTCTTGACGTTACAGTTCAAAATCCTTGTGCTCATAGATATACCCAGTCCAGATTGTCCATGAAGTACCTTTCAAGTTTAGCTTTTATCAGTGCAAAAATGCTGTCACATAGTACTTATATATTTATCCATGTTCGCACATCAAGTACTTATATCGGCATACCATGGTTCTGTAATTTTTACCATTTGGCTTGTTCACACTTGTCTGTTAAGCTTCACCGCTTTATTCATTTTTACACTGAATTTTCACTTTAGTGGCACCAAGCTCTTTGTGTTTTGCTTCTCCATGTGCCTCTTCAATCCACACATTGTGGTGTAATTGTGGCTTAAATTTAGGACTTTTGGTGATGATTTATGCCCCTTGATGGTGGAAATGAACTTTCAAGGGCAGTATAATCTGAGGATGTTCTTGCAACTGGTGCACCGTTTCTTCCAATTGGTGCTGATATGTTTTCAATTATTTGCCAATTGTCATTAAATGTTGGATCCACGAACAATATCTGATGGAGCTCACGCATGGGAGAGAGAGGAAAGCAGATAAATGCGAGCTCGTTGAGGGAGATAGAAGGAAGAGAGAGCAAGGAAGAGGTATAAAAAGGAGGGGCCCCACCATGCGTTGACCTGAGAGCAGTGGACGACCCGAAAGCAAGCACACCCGAAACCAAACGATTAGGTTGAGAGGTTGAGAAGAGAAGAAAATCGAAGAGGCTTCCGTCATATATTAACCTGAAGAGGAAGTGAGGAACTACTCCTATAAGATTTTAAAAAATACAAAAAAACAACCTATTGTATTGAGATGGTATCATTACTCTCACTTGAAGATATAATTAAAAATGTTTTTCCTGGGAGACTTCCTCGAAGAGCTCTATCATTAAATCTGATCTATTTGATCTAGTCGTTCATGCCCCTAGTAACCACCCCTAATTAAGATGGGACGGGTATCCCATTTACGAGTGCGAGAGCGATGCTGGTGTGCTCCTTGGCGCTCACAACACATATCGCCACTTGCCTCACCGTCAGCGACGCCGACGCAGTGGCGCCCGACAATGCGAGCCCGTCGGAGCACGTTGCCTCGTTTGTCATGGAAGCGCTGAGCCACGTTTGAGTGTTGGAAATTGCCCACCTGATCTTACTTCTGTCTGCAGCGGCTCCTGCAGCGTCGAGCTTGGCCAGCTCGGCCGCCGACTGCTTGGCCAGGCCGGCGGCCGATGACAGTGTGCTAGCACAGTCCCGGAGCGCCGCCATCTCGCCTCCGGTAATACTACCACCGCCGGCGCCGCCGCCGCCACCATGGGCGGCAATAATCTCCTTGACGCGCTTGGAAATACGGCGGAGCGAGGCCGCGTTGACGTCGGTGGCGGCACGGGCGAGCTTGACGTGGCTGGCCTGGAACACGCACGCGTAGGGGAGGAGGGACTCGTAGCAGGCCACGCCGTACAGCGTGGTGGCGCAACGCGCACGGAGGAACGCCATGGCTAGCGGCGGTGCTGCGCACGGCGGCGGTGGTGAGACGGGTGACGACGACGTCGGGAAGGAAGTGGAAGCCGCATCGGTTAACGACGATGACCAAGCAGCTGCGATGATGAAAACGATGGTGGATGCTGCTGACGCCATTGTTCTGCCTGGTGGGGATGTATATGAGTGGTAGAGATGTCAACCCGTGCGCCCAGTACTCTGAATTATTTATCGGTGTGATATGGACGAATATAGCAGCCCGGTAACTTGCCTAGAAAATGGGAACGAATGTGCTCATCGGTGGAATGGAAATGTCCCAAAATAGAAATTAGCGGGGCTTTTAGCTGGTTAACCGGGGTTTTCGCTGAGGATAGGAGCATTCAATTATTTTAACTGAAAAGGGACATTCCAACCCATCAATTATCTCATGCAATGCTCAGCAGGCCACATTGCAATTTAGGTCATGAAAACATGTCCTGAATAAGAGTTGCACAATTTATAATCTCAGGAATAGTTAGCGACGAACAGTGGCGCAGGGAAGGGGGGGGGGGGCGCAGGGGCCAGGCCCCCCCTAACCATCACGGAAGTCTACTAAGTAGGATCAAAGAAATTACTAATCCTATTGATTAGCCTCCCCTCAATCCTATTAAACACATATAATATATACCATCATCGGCCATCAAGCGACAAGGTCCCATGACTACTTAAACTGAATCGAGAATCCTCGTCCTCCTCAAGGAGTACTCCCTCCATCCCAAAATACTTCAATGGCTTAATAAAAGGATTCAAAAAGGTCGCCTATTTCGATTTCCGTGCATGATAAATCGTTTGTCTTATTCAAAAAATATTTATAAATATTCTTTATTTTTTTATAACTACGTTTGTAATATGATTACAAACATAATTTTTAAAAAATAAATAAAATTTTCAAATATTTTTTTGAATAAGACGAACGGTTTTCCGTGCACTGAAATCTAGACATGTGACAAGCTTTTTGAGACAGAGGGAGTAAGGCACAACGCGGCCAGGACACGTAGGTGTCTCGTTGAGCTGCTAATTGAGAAGGAATTAACAACAAACATTAAGCTCCCTACTTTTCAAAAAATCACGTATGCTACATTATTTTTATATTAGTTAAATTTAATTAGTAGATGATTTTATAGTGCAATTTATATTGATTTTCTTATTATCTATGCCATATAAAAGTTAGCATATGCATATGTCTATATCATGCCGTATTGTTGCTGTTTTACATAGTTAGAAAATTGACCCCCCCCCCTCCGTGTACCCAAATCCTGGCTCCGCCACTGGCGGCGAATTGTGCAGATACACTGCATGCATGTGCCCTTTCAATTCTGTAGACAAAAGCAAAAACTTGTACCGGAGCCCCTACATCACTTTTATATGTTGCAATGCTGATGCCATTTTGTTGAGGTGAAATCATATGCAATGCACGTATATATACTGATGAAATAAAAAGAAAGAATAAAAGCAGCGGTCTTTCCACAGACAGGCGAACGTAAAAGTGAAAGCAACAATCAGAATTGATTGAACAAATGCTAAAATAAATAACCCCTTTCATTTTCCTATGTGCTTATTCCCATCCAAGCTAACTACAAAAGGACTCACTCAGCAGAGACATTATATTCCCATTAAAGCTTGCTGCAGTAGTAATAGTGGAAAGGGAATATAATTAAGAAAAAAAAAATCTGCCTATGGGCTATGGTATGTACCATGATAGAGCTAGTGGGCGCACACAATTGAGCCTACACGCAGGGGACCCGAAGTAGTAGAGTGGCTAATGCAACACTGACCTGAAAATTATATAAGCAGGTAACATAATATGAACAGAGTTGATCTGACAGTAGTTGAGAACCTCCTTCAAGGAGTGAACATAATAATTTTCCATGCATATCGAAGCAATATACCCAGCTGAAGACATATTGAATAACAAAAAAATATGCTCAACGTTAATGCTCTGTCAACTTGAACTGAAAAAACAAATAACATCACATGACATGACATATATAGTGTCGTCATGCCAGTGTCCTAAAATAAAACAAATCTTGTACTATTCATTATCTAATGGGACAATCTGAGCTTATGGTTCTCTGAATCAACAAAACTAATGATTTTCTATAATCATGCTATTCTTTTTCTTCATTGTCTGACAAAGAAGATAGTAGCGCACTTATATTTTGCTAATCAAAACGGATGCTCATTTTCTGTTATTGGTGTCCGAGAGAACATTAACAATTGGAGACAACATTTATTGAATTTAAAAGCCTAGGAAAAAAATATCCTGCATGTATTGGACCCATCATGTTTGTGAACGAATGGTCATGGTGTCACGATGAAGCAATTCGCTTGTAAATGTAAGATTGCCATAGATCAGATTTAGTATGGCATATAAGAGATCAATTGCCTACTTTTTTTTGAGTAAACAGGTAGCATTCTATTAATTAAGCCGTTCGTTACAAAGGGAAGGCCAGAGAAAATCTTGCACTACATTGAACCAGACCGACTCAGATAACTGAACAGCTGTCCTAGCGAGAGAACATGAGCAACCTCATTACTAAACTGGCTTAGGGCTTGTGCAGTGCATGGGCGCTTAAACAGATGCTTAGAGTGAGAGAACGTTAAGCATCTAGTGAATTTTTTCTTTCCTACAGTGCATATTACAGTACTGGTGCTTAAGCACGCCTCTCCCATGGCAGTTGGCAAGACACAAATGCTGCAAGCATCGGTGCAAAAATAAGCACATCTTCCTTTGCATAAGCACCGAGCTGCAAATAAAACCCGGTTTTTCCTTTGCATAAGCACCGAGCTGCAAATAAAACCCGGTTTTTCCTTTGCATAAGCACCGAGCTGCAAATAAAACCCAGTTTTTCCTATAAGCACATCCTATAAGCATACCATTGTACATGCCCTTATATCTGGAGGCTCGGGCGCCACCAAGGTCCCCCTTGGTGCACGTGGATAATGAAATAGCCCTATAAAGTCTAGTTTGGCAACCACATTTTCCTAAAGAATTGCCATTTCCCCAAAGAGAAATGAACTATTTTTTTCTTAATTCTACAAAATCTCTTGGGAAATGGTGTTGCCAAACTAGCCCTAAAAGGAGTAAAAACTCACTAGGTGTGGGTTCAATCCTCGTAAGGATTTGAAGAAAAAAATGACATGCGCTTTCGCGGCCCAACTGATTCGAAAATGCCAGCTGCGGACCCGTGCCTAGTGATGGGCCACATGTTGTGCCCGCGCTTCTCTGGGCCGCAACGAAATGATACACGAGGGCGACGGAGAGCTCCGAGAGACGACGTCACTAGCCTCGGCTCTGCTGTAGCGGCGGGCTGCCGCCACTCTCCGGATCCCAACGAGCACGCCCGTGGAGACCATCGGCGGCAGGGGCTAGGGCTTGCGGCAAATTCCCGAATCCCGAGGAGCCATCAGCTCACTCCGACGAAGGGAGACTGGAGCTGCTACTGAGCCCTACCCACCTCCGCGCCGCCACCACCTATATTTGGATTGTGAGTAGTAGTTTTAATTTCTTCTAGCTTTTTTTCTTAGGGTTAAGGGTTTCTTAGCTTGCGAGCCCTTTTAGATGAATACTAGCTTGTCAATCGGCGTTGATTCGTGGAAATTTTGCTAGGAACAGTTAAGGGTGCCAATATGCTGTGCTCTGGTTTTCTCGAGTTCAAACTTGACTATGCGGAGAAGAAGGGCCTCGCGATTGGTGCCGGCATCAATTCCGACGAGTTCTCCGCCGGCGGGCATCTCTGGAGGGTCAGATTCTGGCCGCGTGGAATCAGGGACGAGCACAACGGCGAGTATGTCTCGATCCATCTCTGGCTCGTCTCCAGATCGGGAAATAATGTCAAGGCCTTCTTCGACGTCTCCCTGCTGAACAGGGACGGCACGCCGTCCTTCAGCAAGTCACGAAGGCTTTTTCAGATTTATCAGCCCGGCATGTCACGGGGGTTTACTCGGTTCACGAAGGGAAGCATTCTTGAGTCGAGCTACTTGACCAATGGCGTGGCCACATTCATATGCGGGGTCATAGTTGTTCCCGGCAGCCCCACGCCCGTGCCGCCGCCTGACATTGCGGTCCATCTCGGGGAGTTGCTGGATTGCGCAGTGGGGTCGGATGTGTCATTCGTCGTGGGCGATGAGACGTTCCCGGCTCACCGCGCTGTGCTCGCAGCCCGATCGCCGGTCTTCAGAGCAGAGCTCTTTGGCTCGATGGCGGATGCCGCAATGCCTTCTATCACGCTGCGAGAAATCGAGCCCGCGGTGTTTAAAGTTATGCTTCGTTTCATCTACACTGATTGCCTGCCTGAAGTCAGAGAGCTCGGGGACTCTCCCACTGATATGCTGCAGCATCTGATTGCCGCGGCTGACCGGTATGCACTGGAGCGGCTGAAGCTCGTTTGTTCTTTGAAGTTGATCGAATATGTATCGGTGGATACGGTTGGTTCTGTTTTGGTCTGTGCTGAGGCATACAACTGCCCAGAGTTGAAGGTCAAGTGCTTGGATTTCTTTGCTGTGGGGGAGAATTTTAAGGAGGCGGCGTTCACGGATGGCTTTGTGATCTTGGTGCAGAAATTTCCATCCCTTGCTGCTGAGCTCAGGAGTAGGGTTGTCAAGTCGTAGTAGATGCAAAAGCAAATATCAACTTTTGGAGTTCCAGTGCCCAACCGTAGATTTAGTATGGTGTCCTGTTGGAGAATGTTAAGACTACTTTTTTTTGAACTGTGAAGCAGGAGCACTGCTATTTCATTTAAGAGGAGGAGAGAATGTTAAGACTACTAGTCATTGGATTCTGAAGTACTTGCTGATGAAGTCTTTTAAGTTTACCTTTTAGCAGTGCTGAACTGCCAATATGTTTGAAACTAGGTAGTAGCAGTAAGTACTGGCTCCATGAACAGTACCTGATATGTCTACTAATGTTGGCAAATCGACTCATCGAGTACTTGTATCACCAATCCTCGGTGTTAGGCCATTTGGCATATTCACACTTCCATGTTAAACTTTACTGCTTAGTTCATTTGACAATTAATTTTCAAATTAATAGCACCAAGACGTAGATGTAACTTTTTGCCCTTGGAAATTTGCCTATTTTTTATGTTATGTTGCTCTCGATGTGCCTCTTCAATCCACACATGGTGTAGTGGCTTAAATTCAAGACTTGGTGATAATCTATTTATCTATGCTTCTTCATGGCGGAAAAGAGCTTTAAAAAGCAGTGTAATCTGAGGGGGTTCTTGCAGGTGGTGCACAGTTTTTTCCCAATTAGTTCTTTACGCAATGTAGGAGAGCGGACTGAGAATGACACCGTACTACCACGAGATAGGTATGATTAGAATTTAGAAGTATTTGTATCTGTCAACTGTGTTGGAAGTTGTAGGTGTTGGAAGTTGTAGGATGCAACGTTGCCTGAATTAGCTACTTACTGACAGTAAAAAAATAGCTACTCATTGTTTGATTTTGGGGCTTAGGCATCAGGCAACTCTCTGCATTTTGTAGCTTTGACATACAGCTTCTCATTGTCACATAAACAGAACACAAGGTCCAAGGACCCTGTTTCTTTCAGCGACTTTGAACAGGTGACATTGCTGGTCGATACTTCTCCCATGCACCATGAGAGATACAACTAGTGTTTTGGTCATAAAACAATTTTGCATAATTACATTCCGTGTGTTCTTTACTGTTTGATTATTTGGAAACTGAAATTTAAATTTGTGAAATCTAGATGTTGATGGAGCCTTCGTGTTGATGGGTCTGTTGTTTTGTTCCTTTGTTGTTCTGACATGTTCCTCTTTGATCAAGACATATTATGATACATCGGGAAAAAACTTACGATTTAATTCCATGTATTTTGTATATATCTTATTGGTTGAAAAAGGAACGTCAAAATGGCAATATCAACTGCCCCTGTTAATTGAGAGGTAGCCTGATAAGATATATAAGAAGAGACGGAGCAGTGAACTGAGACTGTGTAGTACAGTAAGATATAATTATTTTAGCATGCTGGAATATCAAGTACGTACAACCACAAAATCCTGTACCACGTGCATCTTCAGACTCTATCTTTATAGATATGACCTTGTGCGTAGAGTATGTGTTATTTGATTCTTTTGAAAACTGAAACTCTGAAAGTAAGGACACCTATTCTTGATTAGCTTGAAGGCGCAGACAAAATTCTGCCTTGAGTAGCTTTGAGCTTTGACATAGAATACTCATGGTTATATAACATAGCGAGAGGAGGGCCTTGTCTTATCTTTCAGCAGCTCAGAAACGTACCTCTGAAGTTCGGTTCTGATATGCCTGTTGTGCTCCCTGCAATACACAGCTAAATAATGCTTCTTGTCATACTATGGTTACGTGCCATTTCGCTTATTTATAAATCGGCTTTTAAGATTTAATCTTTTAGTGCTTGATTTGGTTTGAAGGTTCAAATTTCAAGCTGGTGATAACTAGATGCTTGAGTTTTCTCAAACGGCAGAGCAGATTGTTTTTGCCTTTGCTTATCTTTCATGTGCCACTGTGTGTCACATCTTGTTTCTTGAGCGTGCATTAAGTACGTTACTTGGCGATATTTGTAAAGTAAAAATCACGCTATTTTGCTCTCTTTTTTTTTTTCAAGAATGTGCTATTTTACGTTTTGTACTCGAAACGGTATGTTCTTGTGCTATTTTTGATGGACCACAGTATACTCTGGGCTTCTCGGTTGCGATCCTCGCAAAGATGGGCCCATCCGCAGGCCCACCACAAGAGTGGGGTAGTCTCCTGCACCCCGTTGCTGTGGCGGCCGCCGCTCTCCCCCAAACCGCCCCCAAAACCGCGGGATGAGCCCTAGACCTAGCGATGAGTCGGCGGCGAGCTGCGTCGCGCAGAAGAGGCGGTGCCGGAGCCCTCATTCCACTCCGCCGCCAACTGAGGCGAAACGTGGCAAGTGGTCGCCCTCGGAGGCTGGAGCAGACACCATGGATCAACTCGACTCTGCTCCTCCCACCATCTTTTGGGAAACGTGGGTAACCTCGTCTGCTCCCCTTCGATTTTCTTGAGATTTAGAATTTTTCACATCACAGATTGGTGTTAGCTGTTAAGTTGACATTACTCTTATTCATCAGCAAGCAACCGGCGACCAAGGTGACGGGCTCTGGTTTCCATGAGTTCAGAGTTCACTACTCGGAAATCGGGAACTGTGCCGTCGGCGACCTTGTCATTTCCGAGGATGTCTCCGCCGCCGGCCACCTCTGGTCGATTAGCTTCGCCCCGCGTGGGAGACTAGCGGAGGACGACGGCCAGTACGTCTCCATCCACATCGAGCTCACGACCTATTCCCCAGCCCTCAAGGCCATCTTCCAAGTTTTTCCCCTGGGGAAGGATGGTGAACCATCTTTCTCCCACGGCAAGAAGACAGTGGATGTTTACTCGCTTGAAGACGCCTGTGCCTGGGGTTGGGATCGGTTCATGAAGCGAAGCCTTCTCGAGTCAACCTACCAATCAGATGGCTGGGTCACATTTCTTTGCAGCATCATAGTTCTGGACTCTGATAACATTGTTGTGCCACCTTCCAGCATGGGGAAGGAGCTCGGCCTCCTGCTTGATGGCAAAGTCGGGACAGATGTTGCTTTCATCGTGAAAGGCAGGACGTTCCGAGCTCACCGTGCAATTCTTGCTGCGCGCTCGCCTGTTTTTCAGGCCGAGCTCTTTGACTCCACGGCAGATGCCACATCATCCATCACGCTGCAAGACATGGAGCCCGCAACGTTTAAAGCTATGCTTACGTTCATGTACACAGATGAGCTGCCTGGATACGATGAGCTTGGGGACAATTTCTTGAAGATACTGCAGAATCTGCTTGCTGCGGCTGACCGGTATGCGATGGATCGACTAAAGCTTATGTGTGCTGGTAAGCTGTGGGATAACATCTCGGAGCACACATTTGCTTCTATCTTAGTCTGTGCTGAGACCAACAACTGTCCAGAGTTGAAGAGCAAGTGCTTTGACTTCTTTGCGGTGGACAGCAATTTGAAGAAGATTGTTTTCACTGCTAGTTTCCTGTCGTTCATGGGGAAATTTCAAGCGCTTGCTGCTGAGCTCAAGGAGAGGGTAGGGGTGTAACATTCTTAAATCTTCATGTAGCAGCGTTCGACCACAGTTTCAGTGTAGAACTTTGGAATGCCGGTGAGCGTTATCCCATTGCTTGGCTTGATTGTGATTTAAGCTCTCATGATGTTGACTTCCACCATCCTGAAATGAGACTACTGTAGCCTTAGGTTCCTGAATGCTATATAATCTATTTAAGCATGTTGGGATATCAAGTGTTTGTGGTATTGAACTTCTGGATTTACATCCTTATTCTTCTGATGAAAACTGAGGCCCGTCAAAACTTCATCCGAAAACAAAGCTTCCTCGATTTAAAAAAGTTTTTTTAATGCTAGAACTCTGAAAGTGAGGACTAGTAGTTCTTGATGTAGCTTGGAGGTTCATTAAGCTTCTTGATTAAGGTTTGTGCTTTCTGGTTTTCTTCATCATTATCAAACAATGTAGCTGCTACTAACCATGTCCACACCATTTTGCTGTAATGTGGATTCTAGATGGCCTGGGAGAGTTATCTTAGTAATTTCAATTACTTCCCTGCATTTTTTATAAAAAAAACTGTTTTTGTGCGTATGGGGTATTTACACAGGTGATTAGACTAACAAGCTTTTGAATGGAGTAATCTTCCACATTAAACTACAAGTGCTTTAGAGCAACCCGTTTCTGATTTTTTTATTGCTTAATTATTTTGCAAAACATGCTTTCTTATTAGCTGTTCTAGAGCTCCATCGATACTATTGGTTTCCTCCAGATGTCTCTTGGTGGTGAAAACATAGTACAAAAGATTGCTGAATTTTGCAAATCGTATTATGTTTTTCACTAAAGCCTTTCTGCAGTGAACACGCTCATGCAATTGCGTACTAATCATTTAACAGCTGTGGTTTATCGGTCATGCAATTGCGTACTAATGATTTTTCAAGTTTGAACCTTGGAGATTATTTTTTCCAGTTGTTATGTCGGTCTGGAATCATATTCATTTCTCAATCATAGTATTTTACTTTAGTGTCTGATACTCTAATTTCAGATTGGATGGTGCTTGTCTCTAATGACTCCTGATTTCACTGATCACCTTTACAGTGAGCTATGAACACATCACATACCCGAGAAGAGTCATGGTGGCTGATGGGTGCCGTGCTTGGGCAAGGTTGATAATATTTGGTTGCTATGAGACGTAGCCGAGAATAGGGAATTTGATAGAGGAGCTCGTAGAGGATCAGGGTGTGACTTGGCAGCTGCAGCAGAAGCAGCCGATCAGGCCTCTGTCTGTTTATGTGGCTCAAAACATGTGCTAAGATCTAGTAGTAAAATTTATGCCTATATTAATTAGATTGAGAATCTTTCGGCTCCCGGGACAACGCAGTACACTGCACATGCTTAATACAACATAACAAGAGAAATTCTGCACGTGGCAACTCAGAAATGTACGGCTGAAGTTCTGCACAGGGTTATAGAACACAATAACGCTTTTTTTTGGATACCATGGTTGTGCACCATTTCACTTATTTATACATCCACGTTTAACGTTTACTGATTGATTTGTTTGGAGATTAAAATTTCAAGCATTTGATAACCAAATATGTTGATGAAGTTTTTGTCATCCAGAACAGCGAGCTTATACTCTGCTTCTCTAGTTCTCATTCATATATGCTCATTGGTTCACACGTGAAGCGTTCATTGAGTATGTTACTTGTTGATATATGTATATGGATTAAGAATCGAGGCAGTGAAATAGTGTTACGAGCTTTCTAGATTGACCTTCGTACGCATTGTATTTTTTTTTTTAAAAAAAAAAGAGTGCTAATTTGCTTTTCTGGGGTAGAACACGCAATTTTACTTCTTATGTCAGTTAGACCCATGGAAGTGTTAGCGATAATTTGTCATGCTCTTTTTTATTGCTTCTGTTCTAAAACATACTGTATCTACTTTTAACCTTCTAATTTGTTCAAAGTTTTACTATCTTTAGGTTGATCAAATTTAAGTATGGCGTCTGCACCCCGTGCAAAGGTGGACCGCACCATCTGCGGCCTACTACCCTGATGGGCGGGCCACACCCCCAGGCCATCACTGAGTGTGCCCGTGGGCCGTGGCGACCGCCACTCTCCCATTCCCAATTTCCCCCAAACCTAGGCGCCGGCCGACGAGCGGCGGCAAGGCTCGATCGAGTCGGCGGCGGCGGACCCTTCATCCCACTTCCAGCGCCAGCTGAGGAGAATCGAGGCAACTGGTCGCTGGCGCAGGTTGGAGCAGCCACCGCACCAAGCATCAGCTCCCCCTCTGCTCCCGCCACCACTTCGGAACGGAAATGTGGGTAACCTCTCCTCGCCTGCTCCTCTTCCGGTTTCCTTGAGATTTAGTTGGATTTTTCACATCGCGAATTAGTGTGAAGTGGACCCTAATCTTATCAGGAAGCAGTTGGCGACCGAGATGCCGGGCTCTGCTTTTCATGAGTTCAAAATGTTAGTTAAGCCTTGTACACGTAGACAGTTAGTTGCATGTTTTCAGTTCCTAGTTTGTAGTTTGTTAGCAGCATGCGCATGAGCTCCTGCATTTGTGGACGCCGTGCGCACGTAGTGTGGTAGCGAGAATCGCTCGCACCCAGAGCTCGCGGATGGTTCAGCGACGTGCGGCGTGGGGATGGACGCGCTGTTGTGCACGATGCGAGAACGTCGGACAGGCTCTTGTATCTTTGCATTTGTTTCTTTAAATAGCAATACAAGCATCAAAAAACGCTGCAGCTTCGCAGCACCAAATTCCACCGTGTCCAGTTCGTGTGTGTGTGAGCTCTTGAGAAGGGAGCTTCCTCTCCGGCGCCGGCGTTCGCCTGGAGGATCCAACACGTGGTATCAGAGCCCGTTACCGGCGTTGGACGCGTGATCGTGTACTCGAGGGCATCTTCATGCCTCGTGCGCGATCAGCTTCGCCGCCACCCTCCGGTTCCGGCAGGCGCTCCAATGGCGGCGCCGGGAACGATCGCGGGCTGGTGATACACCGCGTGGTCAAGGAAGGGGGAGGCGGGTCCACGAGCTACCCCGTGCTCACCAAAACCAACTACAACGACTGGGCGCTGTTGATGAAGATCAAGCTGGAGGCCAAGTGTCTCTGGGGCGCCATCGATCCCGGCGGCACCGCCGTCGAGCAACATGAGGACCGGATGGCACTCGACGCCATCTGTAGCGCCGTGCCTCCGGAGATGATCTCCACCCTCGCGGTCAAGGAGTCCGCGAAGGACGCGTGGGAGAGCATCCGCGTCATGCGGATCGGCGACGACCGCGTCAGGAAGACGAGCGCACAGCGAGTGCGCCGCCAGTACGAGGAACTGGCGTTCCGGGACGGCGAGGGCATCGAGGATTTCGCTCTCCGTCTCACGGGCATCGTCAGCCAGCTTGCCACCCTCGGTGACCCGGAGGCTCCGGCCAAGGTCGTCGAGAAGTACCTGCGCATCGCTCGCGGCAGGTATAAGCAGCTAGTAGTTTCCATTGAAACACTACTAGATGTCTCCACCCTCACAGTCGAGGAGGTCACCGGCCGTCTGCTGGCGTCCGAGGACGACCCTGAGCCGACACCGCCCCCGGCCCCAGCGGGAGGCAAGCTCTACCTCACGGAGGAGCAGTGGCTGGAGCGGTACAAGCAGAAGGAAGGGGAGAACGCCCGCACCGGCGGCGGCTCTGGCGGGCGCGGCAAACGCCGCACCTCAAAGGGGAAAGGACGCGGCGGCGGGAACACAGAGACGCGTGAGGGGTTCGGCACAGCGCCGGGCCGCAACGGCGACGCCTGCCGCTACTGCGGCAAACCCGGCCACTGGGCCAAGGAGTGCCGGAGCCGAAAGAGGGACCAGCAGGCCCAGCAAGGTCAGCAGGCCCATGTGGCCCAAGACGATGAGCCCGCCCTTCTTCTCGTACACGACGCCGTCATCGCCGCAGATCCACCGTCGCCACCTCCGCCGGCCTCAGCTCGAGCACTCGACGCTCACCCGGTGCTCCCCAACCCCGCGCCTGCAACCTCGCCACGCCTGACTCGCGAGGACGTCCACTTGGTGGAGGGGAAGGTCTACGCCGCGCTCGACGACGAGGAACGGCGAGATCCGCAGCGATGGATCTTCGACACCGGGGCCTCCAACCACATGACGGGCTGCCGCGACGCCTTCTCCGACCTGGACACAGGCATCACCGGCACGGTGCGGTTCGGCGACGGCTCGGTGGTGCGCATCGAGGGCTGCGGCACAATCCTCTTCGACTGCAAGAACAGGGAACACCGCACGCTCCCCAACACCTACTACATCCCGCGCCTCACCGCCAACATCGTCAGCTGCGGGCAACTCGACGAGGAGGACTTTGAGATCCTGATCAGGCGCGGGGTCATGCGGGTGCGTGATGAACAAAACCGACTCCTCGCCAAGATTCGTCGTGGGTCGGGGCGGCTGTACGTGCTCGACCTCACCATTGCACGGCCAGTCTGCCTGGCTGCACGCGCCGGCGAGGACGCATGGCGCTGGCACGCGCGGTTCGGCCACACCAACTTCGCCGCGCTGCGCAAGATGGGCAGAGAAGGACTGGTTCGCGGTCTGCCCGTGCTGTCCCAGGTGGAGCAACTCTGCGACGCCTGCATCGCCGGCAAGCATCGACGTGCTCCGTTCCCGAACCAGGCGCTACGACGCTCCGAACACCCGCTCGAGCTCATCCACGACGACCTCTGCGGGCCAATCACACCGGCTACCCCGAGCAGCAACCGCTACTTCTTGCTCCTCGTCGACGACTACAGCCGGTTCATGTGGGTGGCGCTGCTGGGCTCCAAGGACGCCGCGCCAGTCGCCATCCAGAGGATCCAGGCGGCGGCAGAGCGCAAGACGGGGAGGAAACTGCTCGCCCTGCGTACCGATCGCGGGGGAGAGTTCACGTCCGCGCAGTTCAACGAATACTGCGCTGAGCTTGGAGTGGGGCGTCAGCTCACGGCGCCATACACGCCGCAACAGAACGGCGTCGTCGAGAGAAGGAACCAGACGGTGGTGGCAATGGCGCGAAGCATGATCAAGGCGAAGGGCCTCCCTGGCACGTTCTGGGGGGAGGCAGTTAACACCGCCGTCTATATCCTGAACCGGACGACGACGAAGGGGACCGGCGGCAAGACACCGTACGAGCTGTGGAACGGGACCACGCCGGCGGTGCACCATCTGCGGACGTTCGGGTGCGTGGCGCACGTCAAGAACATCGGGCCGAACGTGAAGAAGCTCGACGATCGCAGCAAGCCGATGATCTTCGTCGGCTATGAGCCGAGCTCCAAGGCGTACAGGGTCTATGATCCATCGGCGCGCCGCCTTCACATCAGCCGCGACGTCATCTTCGACGAGGAGGCGCGGTGGGAATGGGACGCGAACACGGTGGCCAACAGCGACGACGAGTTCGTGATCGAGTACACCACCGTCGCACACCCTGAGGTGACGACCACACTCCAGCCGTGGCGCTGGGAGGACACGTCTGGTCCATCTACGCCGGCACCGACCTCACACGCGACGCCGGCTCCAACCGTGCACGCCACGCCGGCCCCGACGATCGTGTTCGCGTCGCCACCAAGCGGAGCTCAGGATGACCTCGACGTAGAGCACGACGATGATGCCCCTCTCCGATTCCGCACCATCGACAACATCCTCGGTCCGGTGACGCCTCCAGGAATGGCACACCGGTACCGGGGCGAGAGCCTGTTGGTGGCGAATGCGGACGAGCCGGCAACCTTCGAGCAAGCGCAGACGCACGAGTGCTGGAGGAAGGCTATGCTCGACGAGATGACCTCCATCAAGGCCAATGGCACATGGGAGCTCGTCGACCCTCCACTGCGCCAGCGCCCAATTGGGCTCAAGTGGGTCTTCAAGGCCAAGAAGGACGCCACCGGGATCGTCACCAAGCACAAGGCCCGACTCGTCGCGAAGGGCTATGTACAACGTCAAGGGATCGACTACGACGAGGTCTTCGCACCAGTGGCAAGGCTCGAGTCGGTCCGGCTCCTCTTGGCGCTCGCGGCGAGCGAGGGCTGGCCCGTCCATCATATGGATGTGAAGTCCGCCTTCCTCAACGGCGAGCTGCGAGAGGAGGTCTACGTCGCCCAGCCACCGGGGTTCGTGGTCGCTGGCAAGGAGCACAAGGTGCTACGCCTGATCAAGGCGCTCTACGGACTACGACAAGCCCCGCGCGCGTGGTACGCCAAGCTGGACGCCTCCCTGGCGGCACTCGGATTCCAGCGCAGCGCCTCCGAGCACGCCGTGTACACTCGCGGCAAGGGAGCGCACCGGCTGATCGTGGGCGTCTACGTCGACGATCTCATCATCACGGGCAGCAACGTCACCGAGCTCAAGCAGTTCAAGGAGGAGATGAAGAGTATGTTCCAGATGAGCGATCTGGGGCTGCTCCACTACTACCTCGGTCTGGAGGTGAACCAGACCATGGCCGGCATCACCATCAGCCAAGGCGCCTACGCCACGAAGATCCTGGAGGCGGCAGGGCTGGCAGGCTGCAACGCCAGCAGCACACCGATGGAGACGCGCCCAAGACTCAGCAAGTTCAGCCCCGAGCCGGCTGTTGACGCTACTGAGTACCGGCGCATTGTGGGCGCACTGTGCTATTTGGTGAACACAAGACCGGACCTGGCCTTTTCGGTGGGCTACGTGTCGCGGTTCATGGAGAAGCCCACCACCGAGCACCTGGTCACCGTCAAGCGGATACTACGGTACGTCGCAGGCACGGTGAACTACGGCTGCCACTACCGGAGGAAGGAAGGAGAAGCAAATCTCCTCGGCTACAGCGACAGCGATCATGGCGCAGACGTCGACGGCCGCAAGAGCACAAGTGGAGTGTTGTTCTTCCTCGGCCGGAGCATCATCACCTGGCAGTCGCAGAAGCAGAAAGTCGTGGCTCTATCCAGCTGTGAAGCTGAGTACATCGCCGCCGCGACGGCTTCCTGTCAGGCAGTCTGGCTGGCGCGCCTCCTTGCAGAGCTCAAGGGAGAGGAGGCCGGCGCCGTCACCCTCAACATTGACAACCAGTCCGCGATTCAGCTGAGTAAGAACCCTGTCTTTCACGATCGCAGCAAGCACATTGATGTCAAGTACCACTACATTCGGGAGTGCATCGAAGAGGGCAGGGTGGATGTTGAGCCGATCGACACCAAGCTTCAGCTGGCGGACATTCTGACAAAGGCCCTTGGGCGAGACTAGTTCATACAGCTGCGGTCCAAGCTCGGCCTCGTCGACATCAAGCAGGTGTGCAAGGCTTAGGGGGAGATTTGTTAGTTAAGCCTTGTACACGTAGACAGTTAGTTGCATGTTTTCAGTTCCTAGTTTGTAGTTTGTTAGCAGCATGCGCATGAGCTCCTGCATTTGTGGACGCCGTGCGCACGTAGTGTGGTAGCGAGAATCGCTCGCACCCAGAGCTCGCGGATGGTTCAGCGACGTGCGGCGTGGGGATGGACGCGCTGTTGTGCACGACGCGAGAAAGTCTGACAGGCTCTTGTATCTTTGCATTTGTTTCTTTAAATAGCAATACAAGCATCAAAAAACGCTGCAGCTTCGCAGCACCAAATTCCACCGTGTCCGGTTCGTGTGTGTGAGCTCTTGAGCAGGGAGCTTCCTCTCCGGCGCCGGCGTTCGCCTGGAGGATCCAACACAAAATCCACTTCTCGGAAACCGAGGACTTTGCCGTCGGCGACTCTGTCAGCTCCGAGTATATCTCCGCCGGAGGCCACCTCTGGATCATACATTGCTACCCGCGTGGGATACTGGATGAAGACATCGAGTACGTCTCCATCAACCTCGAGGTCGTCAGCTCTTGCAGTACCGTCAACACCATCTTCCAAGTTTTTCTCCTGGGGAAGGATGGTGTTCCGTCTTTCTCCCATGAACAGAAGTCCGTGGATGTTTTCTCGAAAGGAGAAATCTGCATCGGCGGGTGGGATCAGTTCCTGGAGCGAAGCGTTATCGAGTCACTATACCTCTCAAACGGCTGGGTCACGTTTCTGTGTAACATCATAGTTCTGGGTGCTGATACCATTGCTGTGCCACCCTCCAACATAGGGAGGGATTTCAGCCTCCTGCTTGACGGCAAAGTCGGCACGGATGTTTCGTTCATCGTGAAAGGCGAGACGATCCAAGCTCACCGTGCTATTGTTGCAGCACGCTCGCCGGTGTTTAAGGCCGGGCTCTTTGGCTCCACAGCAGATGCCACATCATCCATCACGCTGCAAGACATGGAGCCTGCAACGTTTAAAGCTATGCTTGGGTTCATGTACACAGATGAGTTGCCTGAATGTGACGAGCATGGGGACTCTATTGACATGATGCAGCATCTGCTTGCTGCGGCTGACCGATATGCACTGGATCGACTAAAGCTTATGTGTGCTAGTAAGCTGTGGGATCACATGTCGGAGGACACATTTGCTTCTATCTTAGTTTGCGCCGAGACCTACAACTGTCCGGAGTTGAAGAGCAAGTGTTTTGAGTTCTTTGCAGTGGACGAGAATTTGAAGAAGATAATTTTCACGGATGGTTATCTGTTTTTGGTGGGGAAATTTCAATCACTTGTTGCTGAGCTGAAGGAGAGGGTAGGGATGCAACGTTCTTAAATCTACATGTAGTAGTGTAATAGTGTTTGACTGCAGTTTCAGTGGAACGCTGGTGAGCGTTATCTCAATGCCTCTATCGATGCGTGATTGTAGTTTAAGCTCTCGAGGTGTTGACTTACACCATCCTGAATGAGACTAATGTAGCATTAGGTTCCTGAATATAATTATGTTGGGATATCAAGTGTTTATGGATTTGATTTTCTGCATTTACATCTTTATAGTCCGTAATATAACCTTCTGTAGTTCTGTTAATTCTTCTGATGAAAGTTGAATCCGAACAATGCTTCATCTGAAAACAAATCTTCCTCGATTTAAAATGGTTCTTCTGAATACTAGAACTCTGAAAGTGATTACACCTTGTTCTTGGTATGGCTTGGAGGTCCGTGAAGCTTCTTGGTAAGGTTTGTGCTTCCTGTTTTTCTTGAAATTCTTCCCCATGGCCAGAGTTTCAAGAAGAGCAAGTGAGGAGTTTCCTGATGTATTCAGATGAAAGAGAGGGTTGAACCATATATTCAGCTGAAAGAGTGGTTCATCACAAAGTCAAAAGTTACAAATGGACCTTGAGTTTCAGCAGCTCGGAAAGGTTACTCAGGGCCTGTTTGGTACTCCCACGGCGCCGTCCATCACGGTGCAGGACGTCGAGCCCGCGGTGTTCGGGCTCATGCTTGCTTCGGTCCATCTACAAGGACGCGCTGCCCGGCGGCGACAACGCGGCGCTCGGGGACTCCCCCGCCGAGACGATGCGGCGTCTGCCCGTCGCCGCGGGCCGGTACGCGCTGGACCGGCTGAAGCTCCTGTGCGCTCGGTGGCTGTGGGACAACATTTCGGTGGATACGTTTGCCTCCACGTTGGCTTGCGCTGAGACGTTCAGCTGCCCGGAGCTGAAGAGTAGGTGCATCGACTTCTTTGCCCACGACGACGACATTTCAGGAGGATCGTGTTCACAGAAGGTTTCATGTCGTTGGTGCACAAGTTTCCGGAGCTGGCTGCTTAGCTCAAAGAAAGGGTTGGGATACGCAGCTCTCTCCCGCTCGGAAATACACGACGCTCGCTGTTGAAACGCTATAGTACATACCTACTAGTAGTAGGTAAAAAATGTTAGACCATCTCCAATGGGATGAATAAAGGGGGATGATATGACACTGTTTCGCTACCGTAGACAGAAAGAAAGTAGTTGGAATAGTGATAGAAAAGATAGATATGGGCTCTGCTAATTCACGAGCGCTCGCTCGAATCGTGGCGAGCGAGTGACTCTCCCACGGCCCCCATGTGGATCCAGGTAAGATTTTTATTTTTTATTTTTTTATTTTTATTTTTTTATTATGATAAATTATGGTTGCATAAAAATATTCGTGATAAAATTATACTTATATAAAGTTATCATCATTAATTATGGTTGCACAAAATATTTGTGATAAAATTATGCTTACATAGAATTATTGTGATAAGTTATGGTTGTATAAAATATTTATGATAAAATTATGCTTACATAAAGTTATCGCGGTAAGTTATGGTTGCATAAAAATATTCGTAATAAAATTATGCTTACATAAAATTATCTGAACTAAAAAATTAACAAAAAAATAAAAGAAAAAAAAACTCACCTGGATCCTACCGAAGACCGGCGCGCGGGTGGGGATCGCACCTCGGAGCGAGCTGAGCGAGCGATAGCCCATCGGATCACGAACGCTCACCAAACAAGAATCTGGCGAGCGGTGGTCCCCGCGCACCTCCCGCGCTCAGCTTCTCTTTTCTCGCACGCCTGGTCCCACGTCCGTCCTGTCCGTTTCTTTTCCCACGCGTGACAGGTCCCGTGGCAGAGCGGGAGTGTGGGCCACGATGGGGTCACGTGGACTGGATATACATGTGACCGTATCTTCCTACCGCTCAGCTTAATTATCTCTTTTCATGTGCGCGGTGTTTCGACCGATCTAAACCAAATAATTATTTTTTACATGTGGATTAAATTATTTTCTAATTTCAATAAAAAATAATTATCATAATGTTATCGTAATAAGTGTGTTTTCATAAAATTATCTGATAAGTTATGTTTTCATAACGTTATCGTGAGAAATTATGTTTTCATAAAACATAATTTTATGCTACCAACGAGCTAGCATAATTTTCTGTGAATAAAATTATGTCAGCATAATTTTCCGTGAATAAAATTATGTCATCATGTGAATAAAATTATGTCTGCATAATTTTCCGTGAATAAAATTATATCAGCATGTGAATAAAATTATGTCAGCATAATTTTTCATGAATAAAAATATGTCAACATAAATTTTCCATGAATAAAATTATGTCAGCATAATTTTTAGTGAATAAAATTATGTCAGCATGTGAATAAAATTATGTCAGCATAATTTTTCGTGAATAAAATTATGTTAGCACATGAATAAAATTATATCAGCACATGAATAAAATTATGCCAGCATAGTTTTTCATGAATAAAATGATGTCATAAAGTATATGGTTTGAATAGAATAGAGAAAAAAAGAAAAATAATAACTATATGACATAAAATTATGCTAACATAATTTATGGGAGCATAATTTACGGTAGTATAATTTATCATAACCTATGACATAGCATAGTTCATTGGTATAATTTATTAGCATAAAATTATTCTAACATAATTTATTCTTAAAAAAAATACGAAAAGAATAGAGAAAAAGACAAAAGGAAAAAAAAGAAAAACACTCCACGCCTCACCTGCTTTTCCATCTGTGCGCGGGAAAGCGGAAAAAGGGAGTCACACCCCCCACCTGGGCCCACCGGCGTGGGAATGACCGGGAGGGAATCGCTCGCTAGTTTCTCGCGGAGCGAGCGATAACCATTCGGGCTTCCCGGATAGATATACATAGCCTTATTGACCAGAACGTCAAGAAGAATAATTGACACGAGGTAGCACGAATTTTTTATGGCATCGAAGAAATTTACCTTTTCTTTTATTCTTTTCCAATGCTACGGGATATTACTATTTTGTTTGTTGAATATTTTGATCGTGAATTGAGAATATTTTTCTTGCGAAGGTATAACGTTTTATTGTATGAAGTTAGGATATTTTTCTTGTAAAGGTAAATTATTATATTCTCAATCTCGAGTATTTTTCTATGAAGATAAAAAAATATTATATAGCAGTAAAACTAGACCATTTTTTTCTGGTATGCAGAGAATTTGGCTATTATGAGCATAGATTATTTTGCATACATCAAATTTCAATTAAAGTTTATTTGGGCCTTAGTAAACTTATTGGACCATGTAAGTAAATTGGGCCAGTTCTAAACGGAAAGGTGGAAGAGAGTCCGCGTTCCGGCCCTCGATTACCAGCGGGGTTTTACGTGTTTGCCGTTCCCAAACTCAACGTCCTAGCTACTTATACGTGCCCTGGCCGGACGACGTATCTCTCCCTAGCTCTCCAGATCGAACACGGAGTCCAGATTCATCAAGTTCAAGTTCGACTTCTCAGAAACGAAGCACCTCCCCGGCGACGCCGCCGTGCCCTGCCGCAATTTCATCTCCGCCGCCGGACACTCCTGGGAGATAGTTTGCTTGCGGGGCGGCGGCGGCGGCGGCGGGCACCACTGGGAGATAGTTTGCCTGCCGGGTGACTGCCCTGTGACAAAGGGAAACCCCAAACCCGCCGTCAAGGCGATCTTCTTCAAGGCCCTGGTGATAGGAGCAGACGGCGCACCAGCATCCTTGTCCCGTGGAAATCACTGGTCAGAGCATCGTGTCACCTACCTATCTACTGCTACTGGTGATGGCGATGATGGGCCCCCCACCATCAGGTGTCTCGGGGGCAGGTTAGAGTCCTTTAACCGACGCGAGCTGGAGTCGGACGGTTACCTGATCGATGGCTGCTTCACGTTCATGTGTGGGATCACAGTGTTGCACGATGACGACGACGACGGCGACCCTGGAGGTGGAGCCGCCACCGTGCACAGCGAGGCCGGCGACGACGGCTCGGACGTCTCCTTCTCGGTCGACGGCGAGACGTTCCGCGCGCACCGCGCTGTCCTGGCCGCCAGCTCGCCGGTGTTCCGCGCGCTGCTCTTCGGCTCCATGGCGGAGGCCACGATGGACCTCGTCACGCTCCACGACATCCAGCCCGCGGCGTTCCGGATCCTGCTGCGGTTCGTGTACACCGACACGCTCGGGAGCAGCTCCTCGCCGCCGTCGGCGTCGGCCGCGGAGGTGCTCCAGCACCTGGTGGCGGTGGCGGACATGTACGACGTGGACGGGCTGAAGCTCGCGTGCGCGCAGAAGCTATGCGACCACGTGTCGCATGAGACCGTGGCGGCGACGCTCGCCTGCGCCGAGACGCACGGCTGCCCGGAGCTGAAGAAGAGGTGCATCGCCTTCTACGTGGACAACTTCAGGGATCTGGTGTTGAACGAGGAGTACCTGCGGCTGCTACAGCGCTTCCCGTCGATTGCGCACGAGATCAAAGCAAAGTGTCACAAGAAAAGAAAGCCCAATGCACGATGTTATGGGCCGGAGTGGGACAATAATTGAGCCCAACAAGTCCAGTATGTTACTTTGGCTTGTATAATTTACCAGAAATTCTGAATGCCTTTCTGTCAAAAAAAAAAAAAAAAAAACTGAATGCCGAGCAATGGCTCAAGACAGCGGGGCGGTGGGATGCGCTAGTGAACTTGATTACTACCTGTCATCCATCCGTGAGATTTTCCGAATACATTTACACGCACACGGCATACATGAGTATGACCGACGGGGCTCGACCTCCCACATTATGCTGTATTTTTTCAGTGATCCGCATTATGTGATTTTGTGAAAGTGCTCTATTATTCAGTTAGTTATACGATATTCTGATTTGCGGTACATATGCCGCTTTTGTTTGATGGAATGCATAACTCGGTGCTGAGGACAGCACTTCAACATTTTGAATATAGCTGTTCAACACTTTGGATGTAGTGTTTCAACATTTGCACTTCAAATGTTGAGTTGGTTTGTCTGAAATTTTGAGTTAAGTTTTGCAGATTGTTGAACCACGATAAAGAAAAAGTTAAACATGTATACTAGCTCCGTTCATATTTGGTTGCGGTTGTACAGTTCAATTTTGAGTTGATGATGGACATGAAACAAAAAAAAAAAAAAAAATCAGAGGTAGTATAAATGTACATGTACAATCATCGTTCGAACTATAGCCATAGTACTCCTACAGTATGTGTAAGATCAAAGACTATAAAGAGACGTGGAGAACCGAACGCGAGAGCTTATTGTTCGATCCAAGGTCAGCGGGTTGTACACTGGTCACTGCCACTGGGTGTGCCAGGAGCAAGCCACGTGCATGCATGGAGATTGGAGAGATCTGCCGAAACGGACCACGACCGGCCAGGCGAAAACGCAGCTGCGTACCATGCATGCATGTTCTTAATTAACGTTGACATTGGCAAGATGCAATTGCAATGTACGAGTTGGCACGTACTCCAGTCCATCGTATATATATATACGCAATCCCTGCACTATATATAACTGTGCACATAAGCTAAACTCAGCTCGTTGCCGAGCCTTCAAATTAGTACCCATCATCACCCTACGTATATACTCCTAGTCCTAGCTAGCTAGCTCGATCATCTATGCCAAGTGCCAGCATGTTGGGGTCCGGTTTCACCAAATTCAAGCTCGACCTGGCAGCGGCCGAGAACATCGCCGTCGGCGACTTCGTCCTCTCCGACGAGATCTCGGCCGGCGGGCACGTGTGGAGGGTCCGCTGCTACCCGCGCGGGGACAACAAGGCCAACAACGGCGCCTACCTCTCCGTCTTCCTCGGCCTCGTCAGCGACGCAAAGAACGTCAGGGCCATCTTCGAGGCCTTCCTGCTCTGCCGCGACGGCGCGCCGTTGTCGCTGCGCACGCGGCGCTGCGTGCAGGTGTACCCGCCCGAGGGCTCCGACTCCTGGGGGTTCCCGCAGCAGGCGAAATGGAGCGACCTGGCGTCGCCGGACTACGGCGCCGGGGACGACGGCCGCGTCACCATCGTGTTCCGACAGCGCCGCACAGCGCCGCCAGCCCTATCACCGTGCCGTGCTCCGACATCGGCCGCCACCTCGGGCGCCTCCTGGACAACGACGCCGCCGACGGCTCGGACGTGACATTCTCGGTCGGCGGCGAGGAGTTCGCCGCGCACAGGGCCGTGCTCGCCGCCCGCTCGCCGGTTTTCAGAGCGCAGCTCTTCGGCGCCATGGCGGACGCTAGCATGCCCCGCATCGATGCAGGACATCCGCCCTGAAATTTTCCGAGCCCTGCTGCGGTTCGTCTACACGGACGCGTTGCCGGGAGACGAGGAGCTGGTGGTGGAGAGCTCGTCTGCTGCTGCTTCCGCCGCCGCCGCCATCGTCGACCTGTTCCAGGATCTGCTTGCGGCGGCGGACATGTACCAGTTGGACAGGCTGAAGCCAGTGGCGGGCCTAGGATCTAGAACATGGGTTGCCAAGATGCCCCTGATCGCGTTGCAGGACATCCAGCCGGGGACTTTCCGAGCCCTGCTACGCTTCGTCCACTGACGCGTTGCCGGGAGACGAGGAGCTGCTGGAGAGCTCTGCTGCTTCTTCCATCGTCGACCTGTTCCAGGATCTGCTTGCGGCGGCGGACATGTACCAGTTGGACAGGCTGAAGCCAGTTTTATATTTCAAAGAACTAGTTTTTTGTTCCAAATTTTGATTTAAACTTTTAGTTCTCATATTAGTTTGCAAATATTTAATACGCTTTAACAATTATCATAAGAATCATACATTGGTTTCTTTTGTTTGTGACAATTAGAGTAAAAAGTCATCCCATGTTTGGAAAAATTGTATTTTAGTTGATCAATTCTAGCATTTGCATCTTTCAATTTTAACTTAAGCACATTGCAATTATCACAAGAAGTACGTTCATCAACTCCACAAATATAATTTTCCTCTTTCTCCTTTTCAACTCCAAGTTGCTCTAGAACGGAAGCATGGACATCTCTTAAAGAAGTAAATTTAGCATAGACCAAAATCACATGAATTTCAAGTATCGTCAGCAGGAATCAAAGATTTTAAGTCTATCAATTTCAGCATAAAGTGATTCAACTAAAACATCACGTTTCTTAGTCTTTTTATTGCATTTTTCTAGTTGAGCACCAAGATGAAAAAATTTATATTCTAATTCATCATAAGTAAGTTTTACCTATTCTTCGTCCCATTGTAAGGTGAATGCTTGTTGTCATCACTTAAAAATTTATTATGCTTAGGAAAGCTTGATCGAAAATAATTTGGATCACCACATTTAAAACAACGTCCACCTCTTCTCCTGTTTCTAATGTTAGCCAAAGGACAATTGTTCATATTGTTCATCGGATAAAAAGATTCTCCTCCGAAAGCACAATTGTTCATATTGTTCATCGGATAAAAAATTCAAAGCCGACAAAAAAATATTTAAAGAAGAAGAACCAGAAGAAGAATCATTTAAAGGTGAAGAAATCAAAACTATTAATTTAGAAAGGTGTTTGCAAAAAAACATATTCAATTTATGAGTCTTTAATTTAACAAATAAATTGTCTAATGTGATAGTAGACAAATCAACAAAATTTTAAATTGAAGTAACTTTAATCTTCCAAATCAATAACTTGGCATGATTTTACGACTCACTCGACGAATAAGAGGTATGTTATGCACATGCACCTCACAATTGGTTACGCATAAGAAATGCATGAGCAATAATGCAGCCTGACATGCGTACGTATGTAGATTGATACATATATATTTGAAATGATAGCACTCCCTAAAGTCTTAGTTCTGAACCCGGTCTCTTATCTCATCAATAATAGACGGAAAACTATGCATCAGCCGGAGGTACCCCTCGGTCAGCACGGCAATCTTGAAATTCTCCTCCTCGACGAAGAAATCAAGGCACGAGCCCTTGAGCTCTGTGCAGTTGTGCATTTCAGCGCACCCTAAAACCGTCGCGACGGTCTCCGGCGACACGCGCTCCCACAGCTGCTTGGCGCAAATGAGCTTCAGCCTGTCCAGCTGGTACATGTCGGCTGCCGCAAGCAGATCCTGGAACAAGCCGTCGATGGAGGAAGCAGCAGAGCTCTCCAGCAGCTCCTCGTCTCCCGGCAACGCGTCAGTGTAGACGAAGCGTAGCAGGGCTCGTAAAGTCCCCGGCTGGATGTCCTGCAACGCGATCAGTGGCATCTTGGCGTCCGCCATGGAGCCCAAGAGCTGCGCTTTGAAGACTGGCGAGCGGGCGGCGAGCACGGCCCGGTGCGCGGCGAACTCCTCGCCGCCGACCGAGAAGGTTACGTCTGAGCCGTTGGCATTCTCCAGGAGGTGTCCGAGATGGCGGCCAATGTCAGAGGATGGCACGGGTATTGGGTTGCTGCCATCCGACAGGACTACTCCACATATGAATCTGACGAAGCCATCGGTCGTCAGGTAATCCGACTCTAAATCGCTACGTTGTACGAACCGTGGAAATCCAAATCCAAGTAAGTTATCGTGTGGATACACATTCAGACCAGTCCGCCTTGAGTATCGTGACGATGGTTTTCCGTCTTTGTGCTGTACGAAGGCTTCGAAGCTTGCCTTGACTTTTTTGGACTTGCTGACGAGCCGTAGGAACAGAGAGAGATAGACTATGCCATCGTCAGCATCGGTGTTTCCAAGCTGCTGGTAGCAAATTACCTTCCACATGTGCCCTCCAGCAGAGATTTCATCGGAGCAGCAGACAAACTTGTCGATGCCAAGGTTCTGAGCTTCTGCAAAGTCGACCTTCAATTCTGTGAAACTACCAGACAGCATGTTGGCACAGCCTAGTACAGGGGATGTGTTGGTTCTGTGTAGTGAGTACTCCCTAGGCTACGTTGAGGGGTTTTGAAGGGTTCATCGAGTGTAGCTGTGTGCAGTGTGCATATATAGCGGAGGGATCGAATATGAAAGGTTGGTCATGTTGCATTGAACACGAATGTGAACGAGGCGAACATCGGAACATGTTTAGTTTTGGAATCAAAACGACGGTGGTCAATTGAAATGTAATCACTGTCTAATTAATTAGCACTACTGGCACTGGACGGAGCTCTCTGTAATTCCCCATCATCTCCACTATTGCTACGTCGCCGTCGGTAGCCGCTTCGTTTCAGCTGCCAATCCAAGAAGGCACGCCGCATGCACCAGCCAGCTAGCTGCATCTGCATGCTGCTCAGTCCGCGTCGCGTCGCGTGGGAGTAGAGTAGTGCTGCTGCCAACGCTGGCGATTAGTTCCTGATATCAGAATCAGGAATCTTATATATCTAAATAACTAGCCTCCACTACCAGAGTCTTCTCTACGATTTCGTGAAGCTGCATCATCGTGCAATCCATTAAGTCTATGTCATATCAGTATATCATCACCAGCTAAGACCAAACATTGATGATTTCCACCGATCTTCTGTGACTAATAGCATTCATATATGCAAGTCAGACTATAATACTAACGCAAGCCATACAACATAATAGAATATCTGTAGCAACGCGCAAAGTATCATCTAGTTGATCAAGATGAGGTGCCAAAAAAAGGCAAAAAAAAATGGTCCAACTATCTTTTACGGGTGAACAAGCGAATTGTTCATGATGAGGTGCCAAAAACAAAGGACAAAAAAATGGCCCAACTATCTTTTACGGGTGAACAAGCTCAGCCCAATCCAAACCTTAAATCAGCCCAGCTCAATGCAAGCCCATGTTCCTTCCTCAGGCCCGATATTTTTCGGAAATTTTTTATTTTTAGATTTTTTTATTTCGTTTTTACAAAAATACACGGCGTCTATGGCAATTTGCAGGAATGGGGTCCGGGCGCCAGGTGGCGCCTGGCCTGGCCCACAAACGGGTGCGCGACGGCCTCCGTGGGCTGGAACGGGCGCGCGACGGCCTCCGTGGGACGGAACGGATGGGCGGGGGCCTGGCGCCCGGAGCCCCGGCGCCAGGGTCCCCAGGCCACTTCGCCGCCCCCGCCCTCTCTCTTCCAGAGCCGCCCCCGCCTATCTCTCTCTGCCCCCGCCCTCTCTCTCCCAGAGCCGCCCCCGCCCTCGCCTCTCTCTCTCTCCCAGAGCCGAGCCGCCGCCGCCGCCGCCCTCTCTCTCCCAGAGCCGCCCCCGCCCTCTCCCAGAGCCAGCTCCCTTTCCAGAGCCATTCGCCCCCAAACTCCAGCGCCATTCGCCCCGACCTCGCTCTCTCCGAGCGCCGTTCGCCCCCGACGGCCAGCGCCGTTCGCTCCCGACGGCCATTCGCTCTCTCCCAGCGCCATTCGTTTTCTCCCAGCTTCGCTCTCGCTCCTGCGCCGCTCGCCTGCGCGGCCCGCGCCTCGCTCCTCACTCTGCGCAGCTCGCACCTCGCCCCGCGCCCTGCGCCGCCTGCGCCTCTGCTCGTCCGCCGCTGCGCCGCTCACTGTGGTATTTGTTCCTGTGGGTATTTGTTCCTGCGCCGCTGAGAAGACCTCCTACACCTGCAGCGAAGGTAGTTAATTTTTTTCATAGTTTTTTATTTATATAAATTATTTATTTACGAATTTAGTATAGTTAAATGTGGTAAATCTGTTAGTATAGATTTTTAGAAAAATTTTAAAAAGTAGAATACCGCAGAAGTAACCCTAGATCTGTTGTAATAACTGGATTTAGTATTTAGTATTAGTATTTAATTGAATATATTCTGTTATATTTAGTATTTATTTATAGTATTTGTTATTAAGTTTTAATAATAGTATATTGTAGTAATATTTACATCTAGTATCACTATATATAGTTTTCTTTAGTATTAGTATTTATTTCAAAATATATTCTGCATATTAGTTTTTCTATTTAGTTTATATAATAAAGTTATAGTGTTGTAACATATTAGTTTTAGAAATATTTAGTATTTAGTTTACGTATTGTCATTATATATAGAATATGAATGGTTCAATATATTGCAGAGATGTCAACCAAGTTGCAGTTTGAAATATATTATGGTGAAGGCAGTGTTGTCGAAGGTCCATATGGAGTACGGTTGAATGGGTTTAGTCGTACGAGGAAGGGAATAGATAAACCTTGGGACAAATCATTTGGTTCCGTGCATAGGTGGCTAGAGCGTGGGTTCCAGATTGACACAGAAACACATGTGCTCACAGTCCAAACTCTTGTGACATGGGCAAATGAAGGTGTTTTCTGGGAGTTGATGTTGATCCGCAACACCTCTGACTGGAAGATGTACATTAGTACGGCTGTGCAACGTGGTTGGCCCCTTGGAATGCTTGTTCAGAGTATTCCAAAGGGCATAGTTTCTTCTGAAGGTGTTGAGAACTACGGGAACACAAGTGTTGCAATGGCAGAAGATGTAGGTTTCGAACATGGACAACAAAATGAGGATGGGCACACTGATTTGGGAGTTGCAGTTGTTGGACATGGGGCCAGTGGTACTGAAGATGATGAAGAAGGGAATGGTAGGCAACATGAGGTGGAAGAACAAGCATATGAGGGGCCAGGTAGTCAGGCAGAGCCGCAAGGACATAAAGATGAGGGCCATGGTAGTCAGGCAGAGCCGCAAGGACTGGCGGATGAGGGGGAGAGGATACCAAGCATTGTGCAACAAATGCAGAATGAAGATGATGAATTTGCTCAGGCGCAGGAAATCGGAGAAGGATCCGATGAAGATGAGGACTACCCAATACCCGGCGAGTAGAGAGAACATGGATTTGGCAACCCTGTTGTACATGATGCTAAGCAGCAGGAGTGGGAGTACAGAGAGAATGAGGTAGTTCAAGGTGCAAAATATGCTTCTAGTGCACTTCTTAAGGAAGCAGTTAAGCTATGGTCATTATCTCTAAAGAAGGAATTTAAAGTAGTGAAATCTACCCAGAGTGTGTATGATGTCTGTTGTGTCAGCGAAGGGTGCCCATGGCGACTTCACGCCTACAAAGGAATTATGAAAACCCATTGGAAAGTTTCAATTATTACAGAGCATACTTGTTACAACAGAGAGGTGCCAAAATACAATCGCAACTTGACCGCTGCATTGGTGGCAAATGAAATGTATGGCCGCATCCTTGACGCGCCTCACTTCGAGCCAAAACAGATAATCAGAGAGATGGAGCTGCAACACCAGTACACCATAAGTTATGCAAAGTCCTATAGGGTGAAGCAGAAGGTGTTTGAGATGAGGTTTGGCACGTACGAATATTCATACGATAATCTTCCTCGTATGCTCGCCACAATTGCTCAAAGAAATCCTGGAACCTATTATGATGTGATGCATTTTCCAAACCCTGAAGGAGGTCCAAGCATCCTGCAACGCGTTTTCTTTTGCCTTGGTCCATGTGTGAGGGCATTTCAGTATTGTTTGCCACTACTCTGTATTGATGGCACATTCTTGACAGGGAAGTACAAGGGCACTATACTGACAGCCATCGGGGTTGACGGAAACAACCAAGTGTTACCAGTTGCATTTGCATTTGTTGAGAATGAGAATGCCGACAGTTGGTATTGGTTCCTTGAACGTGTGAAGACTAATGCTGTATCTTCACGGTCTAATGTTTGCCTTATCAGTGATAGGCATTCCGGAATATTAGACGCAATAGAAAATCTGAAACATGGAAATGGTGCATCTCCTCCCTTATGGCCTGATGTGCACAGCCGATGGTTTATCCTACAAACTTTGTTTCAACCTTTTATACGAAGGAGGCAATTGCAGCAATCTGGAACCAAGAGCTTTTTGGATATGGTATGGTACGAGCATATACTGCACCTAACGAGCAGAAATGGTACATTCCAAACCCAGCACTAAAGAGACTTAAAGGCTGCCGGCAGACACGTCGTATTCGCAATGGAATGGACGAGGCGGAGGCGGGGAAGCGTCCTAAACAGTGCACTCAATGTGGTGCTGTGGGCCATAACTACAAGAAATGTCCCGAAAATGCATTTCCTGCAGCTGCCGAAGCGGGACCATCAGGAAATGCAACGGATGGTGCGCCTCCAAATTTTGAGTTGGCCTCAGGAAGCCGAGCTTGTTCCCGGCGATCGGTTTCCACCCGATCGGACGTAATATAGGTATCGTAGTATGGTATTATGTGGGTATTATGCTGTGTAATAATATTATGGTTTCAAATGAAATTTTATTACATGCTATGCTATTAACGTTTTCTATTATCGTTTAATATGCAATCGGTTTCTAATATTTTAATATGCAATCTTACTCCTATTATCGTTTCCTGTAGGTATGGCTGAGGAGCTGCTGACGCCTGAGCTGCTTGACCCAGTTGTTGACTCGGGTCACCGTTCGTACATGAGTGCCGTGGAGCACAAGCACCTTGCAACCTTTCAATGTCGGCCCCCTAAAGAGCACCTTGAGCTTGACAACCGTTGGTTGCAGAGGTAAGCAATAATATGTGATAGTTTTGTCGTCCTTTGTATTCCTTGAAACTGATGCTATTGTAATGCCCTTTCAGGTTGCGGAGTGCAGGATTTCTTACTTTCTGTCGTCTTGTTGATGGTGGTCCTATCGGTCGGCATGGTCGCGGCAGGCCCAGGCTGATGATCGATAACTCCCTTATCACGGCCCTAGTTGACAGGTGGAGGCCGGAGATCCACACGTTCCACATGCCATGTGGGGAGATGGCACCGACACTACAGGACGTCTCCTACTTGCTTGGACTTCCAATTGCAGGGACTGCTGTCGGGCCCCGTGTGGTCCCAGCGTCGTGGAATGATGACCTAGAAATCCGCTTTGCTGGGGTTGACCGTCTAGATGACCTTGGTGCACTCGAGCCGCACCCCAATGCTCGGGGCCCGGCAAAGGCTTGGTTGTTGCAGTTTAAGGTACATTGTTTCATCGTAGTTAGTCCATGTTATTTATCATTACTGCATCATACTTATGTTGATGAGAGAATCACATTTACACTTGCAAATGTAGGCAACCAGTCTACATCCGGACACAGACGATGAGAGCGTACGCCGTTCCTTGGAGGCCTACCTGTTGTGGCTGTTTGGATTTATTATGTTCAAGAATGGCACTAGCAACTCCGTCGACAAGGTACTCATACCCTATGCGCGAGAGATTGCAGATGCACCCGAGGATGCTGTTCCCCTTTGGAGTTGGGGTTCAGCTGTGCTGGCGGCAACGTACCGTAGCCTTTGTGACGCCTGCAATAAGGATGAGAGCAACGCAAGGTTTCAGGGTTGCACGCTACTACTACAGTTGTGGTCGTACGAGCGGTTGGCCGTGGGTCGACCTATTGTGGACCATAGAGGCTATGAGGCACAGTACTACGGCCAGCATGACGACGATGGGCCGACATGGGCACGCTTTGGGTGTGCCCCCGTGAGGTACGTTGTTCATAGCGACGTTTATAAACAAAAACAAAATTGCATCCTCCATTGTAACTCGGTCATTCATGCTTATTGTAGAGGACTTGGGCCAATGAGCAGGCAAGACGTACGTATCCGATCTTCGTCGTCGCGCTTGATCGGCTTGTGGCCGAAGACGTCATATGGGAGCCATATAGTGCAGCCGCTGTGGGAAGTCGTGCTCCTTATTGGTTGTCGTCTTTGTGCACGTCCAACGAGACTTTGTGGTATACGACAGCCTCATTGGTCTATGATATCTACATCGAGCCACACTGTCCGCACAGAGCTATGCGACAGTTCGGGTACGCGCAGCAGTTCCCGGTACCACGTGTGATTGATCGGGTTACACCACAGGACCACAGGTACGTTCCTCTTTATAAAATGCACCATTTCAAATGTATATCAGGTAAGAATGCAAGGAAACGGACAATTTATATTCTATTTCAGGTTGAGTCGGCTTGGGCAACCATGCTCAGGCACGTGAGTGACCAAGGTCGAGCCCTACGTCGAGGCTTGGGACAACGCTCACCAGGACGTGGTGCACCCCGTTGCGCCACACACAGATTGGTGGTATGAAACTTTCCTGACGTGGCACCGATCCCGCACTCGTTGTCACGTCACGTATGCCGACACTCAACCTGTGCCACATGAGTCAAGCTCCACGGATGCATATGCCCGCCATAGGGACGAGGCACTAGCGGGAGCAGTAAGTCAATGTTTGAATTCTTGCTAATGTTTCTGTCAATGTTCAACACTAGAAAACATTCGCTAATGTCGGTCAATGTGCAGATGCAGATATGCTGCCAACTACAATCAAACACCAACGATGCACTAGAGCGGGTACGAGGCGGCAACCCTTTTACCCCAGACGAGCAGTTGCAGCGGTTGACAGCGGCGAACGAAAGCCTCGTTTCCATGATGCACGCATGGGGTTATTCCATTCCCCTGCAGGGTCCTCCCTGCACCGGCCACCGATTCCTCCACAGTACACTGGTACATAAATATACTGCGTTACTTATATCAATATGTACCCACCTCATTAGTTATTCCATGCCACATTGTTTGGTTTTATTGCAGCACCCTCTTGCTCATACATGCCACCGATGGATCCTGCATCGACGTCCTACACGCCGATGCATCCGTCTCCACAGCATGTCACACCGATGGATCCTCCGTCCATGTCGTACACTCCAATGGGTACGTCACATCAGCCTCAGTCGTCCATGCCGTACCAGCCGATGGGTCTGGCCACGTCGATGTCGTTCACGCCGATCCGTCCACAGACGACAGGTGCTCTCATACAATCCTTTGTATGCTTGTTTATTTGTGCGGGTACATAATTTACTTGTATTGACAAACACATAATATTTTCTTTCAAGATTTAACCTATTTGAAGGCGTACAAGACCACCAGCTCAACTTCTCAGACTTAGAACACGACCAGCACGATATCATTGGCGCTTCACAGTTAGGAGGTGCTCCACTTTTTCCCACACAGGAGGCCACACAGACCCCTGTAGAGCAGATTAGGCCGCACCGAGTGCATCGGTCTCCTGATCCTTTAACGTACTCGGTGGGGCATATGCACGCGCAGCAGAGGGCAAAGCGAGGTCGGAGTCGTAGGGATGGGTAGCTATGTCGACGTGTATGTTTTTATGATGCATGTATGTTTTTATGACGGACGATGCAGATCGACTTCTCCAATTATTTCATATGAATAAATATTATTTAGTATGAATGAATAATTCGGATTATTATTGAACATGAATAAATATTATTTCGGATGAATGAATATTTAATTATTTTTTGGTGGAAATGAATATTTAATTATTTTTTGGGGGGAGGGTCCTAGCGCCCAGACCCCGGGCGCCAGGTGCCCCGTCGCCCCGACCGGCCCCCGGCCGTTTAACCTGCCGGCGACGGCCGGCTCCGCACGGCCGTTAAAACCGCCGGAGCCGGCAGTGGGCCAGGCCTGGCGCCCGGAAGCTGGGCGCCAGGTATCTGGCGCCCGAGGTCCGGACGCCGGGTTTCTATTCTCGTCAAATACCCCAGACGATGTATATTTTCGTAAAAACGAAATAAAAAAAATCTAAAAATAAAAAAAGGCATATTTTTCCTATCTCAGGCCCGATACATTTTTTCCTTCCTGTTTCTAGTGAATCGGCCCAGTACGATGCAAGCCCATCTTTCTTTGACTATGCGAGTCCACATGAACAACTGTTTTTCTGTTAAGACTAGCTAGTGTTTAGGCTGAAACCAAAGGCACCTCTGTCTCCCATCCTCCATCACTATTCCAACTACTCATCTCTTTATCTATAGTGCAGAACAGTGCCGTAACAGTGTGGCATTTAATTTTAGAGTACCCATATGCACTCACCGCTGGTTTGAGCCTTAGTGACGCCACAGGTGTTGGCAACGCAGCTGACGACACAAAGTCCATTCTGAAGGTACAGTAGGTATTGTCACGGTTGGTGTCGGCAGTTCCAGATGGAGCATGTCACCTGTCACCACTGCCAAATGGATCGGTGGGCCGAGAGATGCAAAAGGCGTGCATTGGTGAGAGCCAGCGCCCTGGCCAATCCCCATCTAGTGTGTCCTTATCGTTCTTTCTTTCCATCCCCAAATCTTGCTAATCCCATTATAAACCTTTTCAAATTCTTCGTAGACTATTGTGCACACCCTTGCCGTTGTGATTGGTGGTTGTTAGATCGTGACAGCCAGTGCCCTGGCCATTTACACACATGCAACCATCTTCAAATCTTGATCCCGTTTTATCAAGCCTCAACTTTTAAGACTTTGCGTTGTACAGTACATCATGGGCTGTCGGCATTGTTATCTACCATAGTACCATTGCACCCGACGCTGTCCGCTTGTTTCTTCTGAGCCTTAGGCTATCTCTAGCGGTGACTGCATATGGTGACTGCAAAATTAAATGCGGTACTGTTATGCACTGTAGCTGTGAGTGTGGATAGTTGGAATAGTGAAGAGAGAGAAGATGGAGGATGAGGATGGAGGCCACCGTTGGAGTCAGCCTTAGGATATTTCGGACAGTTTGCATTGATTATCTTAACTATTGTTGGTGGTTGGAGATCTAACACGCTAGAAAAAAATTAAGGACGTTAACACGCAGGTGACATGGGTTTGGACCGCACATTCTACGTTGAACAAACTAGGGTCTTGCCTCTGTTGCCCCCCCACCTCCTGCTGGCTTCTGGCGGCATCCGCCACAGCCCTCTATCACCACAAGAATAAATACAAGCTAACGCATCTCCTTCTCCGGCCAATGAACCCATCACAAATATTAGCAATTTTGATTAACATGTCCAAAATTTCTTTAGAAACCTCTAAACACTTACAGTATATCTTCTAGTATAATGCTGACTCCAACAGCCACCTCCATCCCATTCTCTATCTTCTCTCTCTTCACTATTCCAACTATCCACACTCACAGCTACAGTGCGTAACAGTGCTGCATTTAATTTTGTAGTCCTCATATGCAGTCACCGCTGGAGATAGCCTAAGATTTCATCATGTAGTAGCACGAATTCAGTATTTCACATGTCAAATATTGGCTGGTGTTCAACGTCGATCGAGAGAGTCCCGCTCCTCGATCGCACATAGGCACATAGCGAGTCGCCATTGTCCGCGTCACGTCCAAATTTGGAACGGTGAGACGTCTCAAGTCTTGTGATGACTGGAGCCAGGAGAACAGACAGCTCATAATGTTTGATGTCATTTCAGACGAATTTGCTTGGGCTTTGTTTGTGGCTGTGTGTTCCTGGCTCTGAAAAGTCTGCAAGTTTGGTCGGGCTGTCTTGGCCTGGCATAGATTACAGGTGGACCTTGATTGATTCGTTCCCCCACCCTGCCGGCTACGCAGCCATCCTCTGCTCCTTGATTTTGTGAATTTGGATTATGTTATTGTAGAGCAGGGCTTTCAATTCAGGGACTCAGGATTGTCAAAAGTGTAAAGCAGGCTGTGCAGCAAACACCATGATATCTGCCAAAAGGTCAACTCCTACAATCGGCGAGGCTCAGAGTTGGACAGGCAGATTAAGCTGTACTAGCAGAGTCTATTTTATCGTCGGAAAACAAGAAGCAGTCTACGCACACTCGATTTCCCATGCCCATCATACGGCGACATTTTGGTCATCGCTGCCTGAACTCTGAAGAAGAAAAAACAGTTACCGACTTACCGTACCGCCAACTGCCAGTCTTTATCACCGAGAACACGGGGGGAGAAACAGAGGATATACTGTAGGACCCCTGCCAAAAGGATGATCAGACGGTGCCCATGACGGCACGCACTCCCTGTTCGGTGTCTGCTCCATTCCGTTCCGGTGCACGCAGATAGTCAGCCAGAGCCTGAGCACGCAGACGCGGCCGGATGCAGCAGCAGTGGCAGTATCAGCGCGCGCACGGTGGCATGGAAAGGACCACCGGCCGTGCTTGTACTAGCAGCCAGGCCTAGGCCCCCTTGCTGGTACTGGCAGCACCCACGGCTCGCCACGCCACCTCGCGCCGCCGCCGCTGGATCCGATCGGTGGCGTCTGGCGGGCAGGCACGGCAACATGGGCCGCGCGCACGCGTCGCGGCGGCGGGCGCGGACACGGGAATAATCACCGGCGGGCAGCTAGCGACATCTCGGCGGGAGCGGGTGCGGCTGCGGGGGTCGGGACAAGGGTCCGTGACGCCGAGAGGAAGCCGGTGGACGGGATGGGCTTCGTCGGGTACGGCGGTGATTGATTGGCCGCTAGATCTGGGATCGCATGCACGCAGCACATGCACTGCAAACGGAACCTACTACTGCGCTGCACTGCACATGTCGTTGGCGGGCTGGCGGCTATAGCCAGTTTGCCACATGCACGCACATCAGGTTCATTTCATCCGTCCATCCAGTGAAACGTATAAAAAAAACTGTCTATACACTGTAACGCTACTAAAAATGATTGAAATCGTGGATAAACCAACTATACAAACAATCTGCTGCGCATAGTCTCAGTCTATCAGCTGGGGTGCTGACCGGATGCGCGCGCGGCCCTCTTGAATAGAACAGAGGCATGGAGCATGGTGATGACCGATGTTCTACTCGATGGAGCGCAGGGCGGGTCTCTGTCAATTTATGCAGCTAGCTATCCATTCCTTTCTTTTCGAGCAAATTTTATTTCCGAAACTGCACTTGTACCGAACCAGGAAGTAAATCCGTTTCGCACAAGAACGTATAATCTCTTCTGCGCACGCCGGCGGATGACGGATGCTGCCATGTGCCATGCATCGACGACGTATCCAATCCACCAACTGATTAATTAATTTCTTGCCCATCGACGGCGACAGGGGGACGACGGACGAGCAGGCACTGTTCACGTACCGCCGGTGTATCTATTTGCCGGGCAGCGTACTAACGACTGTACGTGCAGTCGTAAGTACAGTATTATGCATGTATGTATACCTCTCAGGAGTCAGGAACGAATTGCATTGGATCGCCGTGAGATACGCAATAACACCCGTAATCCTTTTCACCGCCGTAATACTATTTATGGAGACGGGTAGGATATACGGAGGATCCCCGTAACACACTTACTCGCCTGCGGCTCTTCCTCCTGCACGGCACACAGTATACGCGTACCCATTCTCTCCTACAGTATGCCCTTCGATCCACCAGCCACACCATAACTAATGGGCGTAAATATGTGCACGTACACCAGCTTAATTGGTTTCCTCCAATCTAACCGATGATGCTCTGCGCTCTCTGTTCCGTCGTTGCTGCAAATCTAACTTAATTGGGCGTGATTTTATTTGTACGCAGACGCAGCACCAAGCAAGGACGCCGGTGCCGTACGCACGCACGCACACGTATATATTGCTTTTTCTGTGCACGCACGTACGTATTCTCTGTTCTTGAGACCGTATATATATGTACGTGTTGGTGATTCTGCGTCGCGGACAGTCGGGGACGACATACACGGGTGCGTGGCTGACGTCACTTGGGCATGCAGGCTGCACTACGACGACGACGTACAGGCGCAGCACACGCTCGCTAGCTGTGGGCCTGTGCTTTCTTAAATTCTGATGTTCGACGCCATTGGCCGTCGGATCGGACGTTCGACGGCCAGATACCCACCGACTTGGCTCGAATTCCAGCCTTCCAGGGCATCACCTTTTTTTACCCTCGTGCCTCGTAGGAGGCATCTTCTGCCTGCTTCGGCTCCGATCCCAGCAGACATGGAAGGATGGGGATTCGCGGTACTAAAATGTGGTCCACATCACCATGGCGACGACGCCCCGGGCTGGCGGTGCATCTATTCCCTTCCTCTAATCCTCTTTATCTGGTGTGGGGCGTTGGCCTTGAGCCGCTGTCTTTTTCCAGCTGCATGCGATTGCAGGCTTTCCATCAGTTCCACCGGGCGGCAGGGACGGGAAGAGATCAACCTGGGAGGGAGTGACGGGGTGTCAGGGCATTGGATCCCATGCAGCAGCACCGGTATGTGTGCGGTGTGCCCCCACCCCACCAGGCCCCGAAAGGCTTCACCCTTGGGTGGTCAAAAGGCTACATGGGTGGGTGTGTGTTGGGGGGGGGGGGGGTGCGCAAAAAAAGATATGGGGAGATGGCAAAGAAAGGGCAAGAGGGAACATGTGGCTGGCCTTTGCTTCAGAATCAAGATATGGACTTGTGCCACTCACTGGCACCGGCAGACAGTGAGACAGACGCTGCTGTTCAGGAGTGTGGTCACGCAGCTCGCTCTCACGCACTCTTCTCCTCTCAGACCTCACAGTACATGTTGCTTCAGTTGCAAGACGCGAGGCGAGGGGGAGGCAGAAAAGCGGCAATGGATTGGTGAAAGCACGCACACACACTCCAGGAGACATTGCTGTTGGTCACTACTACTAGCAGGGGTACTGATGGTCACTCTTTCTTTTTTCACGACCTCCCTCTCTTCTACTGTATTCCCCCCTCACCTCATAACGGGAAAGAGAGTACGCGCGCATTTTGCTCCCGCTGTTATTACAGTGCAGTGTATAGCACAGTGAAGGCTAGTGTGTAGTACTCTGGTAGAGAGGTGATGCGATGGCCTCGCTCACTTTCCAACCAGACCACCGTCCTGTCCAGCGGCACTGGGAGGGAGAAGGCCGGGGACTCCAAAGCATGCACGATCACAGACAGTCTCTTCAAGGAGAAGGCCGGGTACTCACCCACGCGGTGTCCTATAGAGCAGCGAGTGATGCTGGGTTGTCCGGTTTGTTTTGTACTAGCTGTAGCCTAAAGAAACATACGGAGTACTAGCATATGATGCATGGTGGGGGTGGCTTTGGATCCCAAAACAAAAATATATATAGGCAAAAGAAATGGGCGACAGGTTGCTGCAAACAGTACAGATCGTCATCAGAGAGACCCCGGCCGGGCCGGCTGCCTCTGCCTGCTTCCTTTGCTTCTAGATCTGCCACGCCACGGCGCTTTTGGGGTCTCGCCACTCATGGCGCCATGCATGCACGATCCGTCCATATGAACGCATATGCAAAGGGCAAACTCGATGGATGGCGCTCCTGCCGCTGCTGTGGATCTCGATCAGGACGACGATCCCATCCATCTCGATGGCTCCTCATGTCAGGAGCTCTCGCCGGCCGCCGCTACGAGCTGCGAGAATAAAGGCAGATGCAATGCAATGCAGCAGGGCATGCATCTGGATCTCTGTTGGGGGTTGCCACGTACGCATTTTGCACCGCAATAAAGAATAAACTTCGCCCTGCAGGGACTGGGAGGGAGTGGGAAGTGTGTGTATCGCTAGCTAGATGCCTAATTGCCTATAGATGATGGGTCTGAAACGTAACAAATTTCCACGATTTTTGTAACCACGGAGTACGTAGGAGTATATACCAAAGCTAGCTAGGAAAAGGGAATTAGTGCTCGCTCGCCGATAGATGATGTTTGCATGCCGAGCATTCGTAAAATTGCTGCCTGTACGTACGTGCTCGATCGGTGCAGATAGTAAGCAACAAGCGCCCGTTGCTGTCCTGCCGGGTATATATACATCCATATATAGGATTCTTCCCGGCGCATATAGCATGTATGTATGTATATATATATATCGCATCGTGTACGCGTGTCGCAGGGATGGCGCCGTGTTACCTTTTCTTCATCGCCTTTGCCGGGGACGGAGGGGGCTGGGATCGGCGGAGGAGGATCGGATCCGAGAACAACGTGCAAAGATACCTTGGCCAACCACCAGCCCATATGCCGTCCGTCCGTTCGTCCGTCCGTCTTGCAAGGGACGGGAAGACGCTGGCTGAAAGGCCGGGGGGTGGTTCAATCCAGTGGTTGGGTAAAGCGGCCGCAACCGGATCCACAGCGTCAGCTACCTTATGTACCAACCAGCATTCCTTTGCTAATTAACAATGTGTGCTGCTACTACTTACTGGTAGCACTGTATAGTAATGCTGCATTGGATGCAACGGAAGAGAGAAAAAAAAAAGGCAAAGGATAAAAAAGTGAAAGGCGCGAGCGGCAGCTGCGTGCATGGTCTCGGATCCCAGGCTGATTAAATTACTACTAGTAGTACAGGAAGAAAGAATTAGCAGCGGTTGTTGGCCATCAGGTGCGCGCGGCGAAAGTCGTCAGATCGTCAGATCCAACCGGGCGAATGTGGCTCCAATTCCGCGAGCGCATAAATTAAGGATTTAAGGTTCAGCTACCAGCCTCTTCCACCCGCAGCAAATTATAATGGTGGTTGTGTGTCGCTAATCCGGATCCAGAAGCAACAGCATGGAGAAAAAAACCCGGATCCAGAAGCAACGCAACGTGCTCGCTCCATATAACTAGCAGAGAATGCCAAAGGTGTACACGTCGGTGGTGGTATAGTAAACTGGCGATGGAGCAACGCAAAAAAGCAAACGCGATGCAGTGCGCCGTACGTAGCCATATCATCTGCACATGCACGCGGCTGCCCGGGTTCTTTATTCCCGCCACATGTATGCCGCTGATGACCTTACAATGGGAATCTCTAACTGGGTTTTCTAAACACTGTTTTGTACTGTTTGATATAAATGCTTGTTTGATATAGATGTTGCACTGTATATATAGAAAGAAATAGTTGGAATAGTGTTTAGAGAGTGGAGATAGGAAGTTTCATTGGACTCAGCCTTAGACCAGTATCACTAGAAGGGACATCCAAAAGGGTATATCTAATGTTCTAACTATTTCTTTTGGTGTCTACAGTGCGCAAACAGTGTTTTGCACCCATATACCCTGTGCGGTGACCTTGGTCTTATAGCAGCGAGAAGTAGTAGTTACTGAGGCAGTTATTGGCTGCAGCTGCAACAGTTACCAGGACCACGATGTCTGCCTGCATTCACGTTACGCCATCCATCGATCCCCAGCCAAGGAATACCTTTCCGACGGAAAACCGCCGGTTTTCTGGAAAATTTCCCGTTTTCGGACGACTACGGAAAGTGGAAAACCGGAATTTTCCGGCGGATTCCGTTTCCAAATTCAAAAATTTGAAAAAATTTATAAAAAATTACTAAAAAATCTGAAAAAAATATGATAAAAAAATAGATGTTTTTCTGAGCCATTAGCACTTGAAATCGTTCAAATTCAAGTTGATTTGGTTGGTTAAATTGATGAATTGGGTTCGGACCCGTTAAGACTCTAAAACCCGTTATGTTGAGGGAGCCTTATCCACTCCACCGACGGAGCCGAATCGCACCAGAGCCTTTCACCCGACGCTTTCCTCTCTCCTGCGCTCTTCCCCTGCGCTCCCTCGACGATCCGCCGTCGCCGCCGCCACATTCCGCCGCGGGGAGGCGGGATTCTGCATTCTCTTGTAGGCTTCATACGTACTTTGGACTTATTTGGATCGACAAGCCCATTCATTATGTTGTAATAATTTTAATGGACTTTGGACTATGTATGAGTGCACTTTGGACATAAATTATGTGTTAAATGTTGTGTTTCCAATTGTTTAGTGGAGTTTCATATATTCTATCTACTATGAACTGTCAATGTATACATAATCAGGGGAAACTCTGCCAAATTTTCCAATTTTTATATATGCACATAAATTTTATAGCTTTTTTCCATCGTTTTCTTCATTTTCCGGTCAAAATCCACGGTTTTCCGATGGAATTTTCCGGTTTTCCGACGGAATTTTTCGGTTTTCCGGCCGGAAAACTTCGGAATTCCTTTTTGAATTTGAATTGTGCTTCCGGTCGGTTTTTGCGGTAAGTGGCGGAAAACCGACCGGTTTTCCGTTTCCGAAGCTGTCCGGGATTTGAAAAAAAATCGGAAAGGTAATCCCTGTCCCCAGCTATCCCCCCCAGGCCGACAAACACACACGCATAGAAGAGAACGTGCGTGCGTGTATGTATGGGACCCGACGAGGAGACGACAGGCAGGCACTGGAGAGAAGAGAAGAGCAGAGCAGCCGACGTACCGTGGCAGGCCGGTTTTTTTACTGCCCGTACCGTACGCACGGCAGTCGCTTGCCCGTGCCCGTCGTGGTTGGCCAACGGAGGGAGCAGTGATTTCCCTTCTTTTTTTACTGCCGGCTGCCGCTGTGGTAAACGTCCCGTATTTTTTATTTACGAGGGGCCGGATATGCGCAAAAAGGTCAACGCCGGCTGCATCACTGCGGCATGGAAAAAAAAAAAAGGACCCTAGGTGGAGCACTCGAGCGAGCCCCAGACCAGACATTGATCTCATCCGTGGCCTCTGTTCTGTTAGTTTTGCGCACGTACGGTGGTGAAACCCAAACCAAACAGATAATCCCCAGTTCGGATCCCAGGCGAGCGGCCAAGCTCTCTGGCTGCCTGCAGTGCCAGGCGGGCACATGTTGCCGCCGCTCTGCTCAGCTTCGTTAGGCTGAGTCCAACAGCGCTCTCTATCCCCGTTCTCTAAAACACTATTTCAACAACCCCCACTCACAGCTACAGTGCGTAACAATGCAAAACAGTGCAAAACAGTGTTTTGAAAAACCCATTTAGAGAACCCCATTGAACTCAGCCTTATTGCGTACGTACTCGCGCAGGAGGTTAGTTACCATGCAGCAGGACGCTTCGTTAAGCAAGGTAGGTGGAAAAAAGGGTACGGTCGTTATATTTTTTTAGGTATGTTGCTGGGTGATTTTTCTTTCTTGCTCATACCTACTTGCTGGGTGGACCCGGTCCCATCGCGTTCCTTCTGGTATGTTTTTTCTTTTTCCCACCTGCTCTTGCACGTTACAAGATCTTAAAAATGCTGACTTGGCACCGCCTCTTGTTGGCGCAACGGAAAAGGACCGGCGGCCAAATACAGGGAGGAGGCCCGATCAGGGCGATGCTTCCTTTTAACACTCCGACAACCCTCTAGTCTCAGGCCTTCTTCTGCTGCTGCACACATGCCCCGCACCACACCACGCGCGCGTACCTACCCGGCCGCACCCACCGTCTCCTCCGACGGCTAAGGATGTCAATGAAAATGTCCGCGGGCTTTGCGACATAGCTAAATACGACGGGCGGCAACTGAGGCGACGCGGCCCGCCCATGCCCGTGCACCTCTGTCTACCATATGAGACAGAGAGGGAGAGAGCGCGCGCGCATCGGTGTCCCGCCTACTCTCCTCCTCCCGCTCTCTCCGCACAGCACGCAACAAGATGCTCTCTCATCTCATGATGGCTTTCCTAAAACGGCTCACATGAGACCGAGACCGATTCCAGAGGCAAAGAAGGCGGCCAAGGAGAAAGAAGCAAGCAAAGCCTGTGCACCAACTGTAGATGCAACAGCCCATGTGAGGCGAGGGAGGAAGCCAAGAAAGGCTCCGCAGCTTCTTCCCTTTCCTCCCCCACTTCACCTGGGAGATCGAAGAAGGAACAGGTTTAATTTGTTTGTTGTCTCACCCCAGCAATCCCAATCCACCATGCATGCATGCGCCTTCCACTCCCAGTCCCAGCCTCCCGTGCCACCGCGCCATGGATCCACACAACAAGCTCCACATGGGCACATGGCAGCATGTGCCTGCGAGAGGCTCGCTGGCTGCTTTGCTCTCGCGACAACACAGCAGGCCCTCCTCTCTCTATCTATCCTCTTCGGCCCCGGCCAGTGCCACTGTCAAGTCATATTAACTGATGAACAAAACTAGCAACTCCATTCTTTTTTTTTACCTGGGCAGCAGCATGAGGAATGTACCATGATCAGCAGGCACGCACGCAGCACAGCGAGTAAATAACGACTGGGCCGGGGCTGGCCTGGAGACAGAGGGCAGGGAGGTGAAAAAAATTAAACAAACCATGACACCATCGCTTCACCATGCCAATGCTGCTCTGCTGGTGGCCATTGCCATGCACGCTGCTCTGCTGCTCCCATGAATACCAGAAGATCCTCCTCTGCAGTCTGGAGCGGCCAGCAGCAGCCCCTATCTGCTCTCACCAGTGACCCCCCGGGACAAACAAAAGAGAGCCCAAAGTACATCCTCTCCCCAGCCTGTCCACGTTTCGTTTCTTCGACATCTTCCACCTTCCTTCGTCCTTTACTCCACCGGCAGCACTTTCGTGTCCATGGGATCCATCCATAACAATCTCAACTAACTCTGTCACCCAGGTGGAAGATGGAGATCTCACCACCATCAAGCGTCACCAATGCACGTCTGGGGGAACTGTCAGGCTGGGTTCAGACGGTGTGCTCAAGCCATGAACTTTTCGCCGCCCTGCAATGCAATTGACACCCACCCACGCAGAGAGACAGAGGAACTAGAAGAACCAAAGGCCATATCATCCTAAAGAAGCGCAGGTACGCACCGACAGAAGACGTGACCGCCTTTTTCTTCAAGGCAAAAGATCGTGATCTTGAGAAAGACTTGCTTGTGAACTACAGTATATAATTTAATAAATATAATTACCAATAAACAGATCTCAGCGCTGCTGGGAATTCCTCTCTTACAAACATTTCATCTTCCCATCCACCACCACCACCGTCGTCCCCTATAAATAACATCCCTTTTCTTTTTCTCCCCAATTCTACAGTTTCGTTCTACTCCACCCACACAAACCCTCCCTAGAAAACAGAGGAGGAAGAAAAACAAAACGGCAATATAACCAAGACATTATTTGTACGAGAGCTCTGTACCATGCCATGGCCGTGCAAACCGAGAAAGAGAAGGACGAGAGGGGAGCCCACGGCGCGCGCGCGAGGAACTCCAAGAACTCACGGCGGGGCGAGGGCGAGTCGGCGTCCGGCCGCGGTACCACGGAGAAACGAACGCAATTGAGGCGCCGTCAGCCCGCCCGGATCCGCTTCTTGGGCGGCGGCAGGGCCCGGAAGACGGTGGAGAGGTCGCGCGCGACGGGGAAGAAGTCCCGGCCGGCGGCGGGCTTGCGCTTGGCGGCGAGCGGAGGAGGAGGAGGAGGAAGAAGCGCCGCCGACCACGCGGGCTTCCGCGGCGCCGGAGGGCACTCGGCCGGCGGCCGCAGCCTGCTGCCCTCGGCCGTCGGCGTCGTGGGCTCCGCCGCCGCGTCCGACGACGAGTCCACGCCCTCCTCCGCCGCCGCCTTCTCAGCCGCCTGCGGGGGAGAAGCCGCCGACTCCGCGTCCTGCGCGGGCGCCGTCGACGACGAGGCCGCCGACGAGCACGCGGGCTCTGGCGCCGCCGGCGCGGCCGTCCTGATCGGCGGCAGCGCCGGCAGTACGTCCCCCGCCGCAGCGGCCGCGGCCGCCGTGGAGCTCATCTGGCCGGCGCGCGTAATTCTGGCCGCGCCGCCGCGTGGGATCAAGGGGCGAGGCGTGGGAGGAGAGGAGATTGGGTGGGGAGCCAGGGAGGTGAAACGAGGGACGGGACGGGTAGAGAAGTATGCAAGGGCGGTAGCGCCAAGCCGCGGAGGCTGTTAAATAGTGTACCCGCCTAGAGAGAGAAAGCGAAGGGAAGGAGAGATAAACCGCTTTGATGGGGGTTGCGTGGGCCCGGCTTTATCGCTCCCATCCACTTTGGCCATGGAGTAGTAAAAAAGGCGAGAGGAAGGAGAATGTAGTAAACCCGGGTTAATACTTAATACTAATCCTGGAGTTAATGCGTGCTGAAAAGGGCAACAATTGAGGCTTTCTTTTTTTTTGAAAAAAATGGTGACATCCTGAAAAAACAGAGAGAGAGAGAAAAAAAAAACCATACCAAACGCAGAGCTTTTATAGCAGGGGTTAGAGTTAGCAGTCATTACATGTTGTTGAAGGAATTTTACTACTGCTGGTATAGCGGCAGCTGGTGACAATTGAGATGGTGCGATTGAATAGGACCTAAATTATAAGCTGATGGTGGTGGGACCCAGGGAGGGGGTGTGTATCCACCGTTCCACACCTCGACGAACAGGCAGTCAGGCACAGGATCGAAGCTACCGGTTTGTGCCTAGCTATCGATCTGTCCACGCAACACAAGCAAGCAAGCTGAATCACGCGTGTGGTGTGGGGCGCATGAGCATCAGCGCCTGTTCGCATGCCCTGTACTGTACTAGTACGTGCCTGCCTGCGACTGCGAGCCGAAGATCAAGAGAAGACATGAGGGGGATGCTGCTGTGCCGGCGGCCGGCGCGCGCTCCATGGCGTGAGGAATAAACAGACAGGCGAGCAAGGCGCATGCAAAAGTGGAGGAGTGTGTGGGAGGTAGAGCGGAGAGGGGGCGGCGCCGGAAAGGCGCAGCGCGCCGGCAGAGTAGCAGCTTGGAAGTAGCCGCCGGAGGACGAGGCGAATGGCATGGGCGGGTTGTTGTTCCGCACGGCCGGCGGCGCTCGATCGGTTGCCGCAGCCGCCCGCCACCGAACGGGAACGGAGCGAACGGACGGAAAGCGGCAACGAAACGTACGCGAGGGAGGTGGAGTGCAAGCAAAGCAGCAGAGGGGTGGACGCCCGCATGGTCCGGTAGTGCTAGTGCAGACAGGCAACCCATGAGTCGGTCACCTACAAAACGGGGTGTCCATTCACTCAGTGAAGAAAGGCTTATTTTTTTCAAAAAAAAAAGAAGGGAAAATGGAGATTAATTGGGTGGCTTGAAATCAATCAATTTGCGCAGTCAGCTCCGAACTAGTCAATTATGGCCTAGTAGATAGATATACGTAGCTATCTAAGCAGCTACCTGCAGGTGGGGCGATGGGAGTCCTCTACCAATCCGCTCCATCTTTTCCTTTGAAATTTCGTATATGCTACTAGTACTATATGCTACACAGGCAGCGGGTGACGCCATGATGGGTGGAGTGGACTACGGCTACGACTACGATCGAGTAGGATTTGCGTAGACGGAAACGCCTCCGCGCGGGTCGCGACACGCCGCCCGGGGCCGGGAGGGAGCCACCAGCCCACCAGGGATGCATGCGAGACGCGGCCGCCGCGCGCCAACCGATCCACTCCGGCGAGTGCATTATTGGCCTCCCCGACCCCGAGAGAGGCCGAGAGGAGCCAGCGCGGGAAGCCACCGGTTTTGAACCCAGCTCGCTGTTCTATTTTATTTGGTTATTTTTTTTTCCGATTCCAAAATTCTGCTGGGGATATGTTTGAAACACGACTTCTTCTTCAAGTATCGAGTTCCCGATCGCCGGCGGGTACGACGGCCTGATCGATGTTGCTTGCGATGGACGGAAGGCATGATGATGGCCTTTCTCTGAGCTACCACCCCGCTGCTGGTCCTGATTCCTGAAGAAAGAAAGAAAGAAACCGACGAGCAGGGAAAGGCCCTCCAATTGCGGGGGAATCGCGAGGGATGCCATTGCCACTGGCTTGGACGAGAAGACGGGGCGGAGGGGCCGATCCATCTCTCTGGTCAGGAGGACGCAGGAAAGGGACTAGAAGGGGCAGGTGGGCCAGGCCGGGGTCGGCGGCCCACTGCGCGGGCCGGGTTTAGTTGGCGGCAGCGAAGCCTGGACCCGGTGGGGCCCAGCTGGGCTTTGTCTTGTTAATTGGAATTCCCTTGTTAATTCGGGTCAAGCATTTTTTTTTTTTGTTTTCTGTTGTCCAAGTCCAGTGAAGAGGGGGAATCGATCTGCCGCTTTATCATCACCGATTCGCCCTCGCTTCGGACGCCTACTGTTCGTCGGTTCGCATTGATTCAAAAATCGTCTGCTGTAAACCTGGATTGAACGATTGAATTAATCCCTTCAACAGAAGATTGTACAAGCCAGTTCACCAGGGCTTTTATTTCGCACCCAGGTGGAGGTGGCGTCCTCCCGATCCTTTACTTTGAGTACATAGAGAGAGCATCAGCCACTATACGCCCCACCGTCATCAGCCAGCTGTACGTCGTCTTTCTTTACACTCACTCAATTATTGCTTTAGTTTTTTTCCCTGTCTAGTCTGGCTATAATAAGCGATCTGAGTCACGATTACGTTGATTAATTCTATTGGAATCCGATGGCTGCCTACATACTCAACTCGTACGAGAGAGCAGGACCGGTGCTTTCAGTTCACATGCTGATTATTAAAAAGGCTAGCTGTGTGATCCTCTACGTCGCGTGCGAATGCATAATGACAATGGGCTTTTTTAGTGTTCTGCCTGTTTTGTCCGAAAGCTCTCACATCACTAGATGTGTAACATGCACGGCCGGGTAATGTTTCTCACAGTGAGAACCTGTGGGTCGGTATATGATCCTATGATCCAGATTATCTCCACAAAGTGCGCTGCAGTAGTTGCAGTTGGAGTACTTGCAATTCACTCTATATTTATTTATTTTGGTGGATTAATATGGGAAGCAAGCAAGGAAGGAAGGTGTATATCATGGACGTTGATAAGGATAAGGCAGGCGCGGCGCGCGGCGGGACACATATATTGGCCATGTACACAGTCATGGGGTCCCACCACACATGCATGTATCATCATCATGGCTGATGGCCGCGGGTGGATGTGGATCGGATAGATATATGCTCATCAATTTTGTCTTTCCAAGCACGGCCAGGGCCACGGGGATCCAATGCCAAGCTTCCATCGTGGCGCTTAAGCTACCTAGCTATCTGTGTATCTGCTTTAACAAAAAAGGATTTTAAGCCTGCCTGATGGATTAGGTGGACCAAAAAGCTAGCTGGCTTAGTCAAAACATCGCCGGCCATGCAGTACGTACGTTACGTAATCTTAGGTAGCGGCCACGTCGGATCAGTAAAAAGTCATCGGCGAGAGCGACCTATAGCTGTGGACGACGTGGCCGGCCGGCCTGCTGATGAGTGCTGACGCCTGACGGCGCGCGACCTATACTGCAGTGTGGTCGTCGGAGCAAGAACGACACTGAAGCTGCACACGTGCTACTGTACACGGTACGCACGTGCTCCCAAATCTCAACTAAATTTCTTTTTTGAGCTCACCAAAACCTCAACCAAATAAATTGAATTCCGCTCCAAGAGTAGGTGCCCGTATGTGCTCCAGCCCATGCCCATGCAGCAGCACAACCTCAGGTTGTGTCGAGTGGGCTAATTGGGCCTTGTAATGGGAGCACGGCCCACGAACGGGTAGCTGGCGAGTTGTTCGGAGACGGGATACGTTATTATTATTTAACGACGAAGAAGAACAAGATTCCTCGCCCAACTACCTCGTCGTCTTCTTCCTCAGATTCTCTGCTTTTCTACCAATACTCTGATTCCATCCTGTAGCTGTAGATCGAGCGATCGTGTCATCTTGACATATAATAATATGCATGGGGCACGCACAAATCCATGCTTGTTGCGTGGGCGGTGGTGGCGTGGTGCTAGCTGCAAACCTGGAAAGGGCAAAAAAAAAAAAAAAAAAAAAAAAAAAAAAAAAGCGGGCGACGACGAGGGTATGGACGCGCCGCGAGAAGGGATCACTGCCGGCCGCGAGAAGGGACGGGACGATCTGCCAGAGGTGACGGCCGGCCGGATCGGTCGACGGTCGACGATGTGCAAGAATTATTTATTATTCTAACGAATGAATAGCCCTGTACATGGTCCGGGTTTAACCAGACCAATCCGTAACCAGATTAGAACGCCATGCGCGGTTTGGTTTCTCACGGTTCGAAACGGCCCAATCCGAAATCTGCATCTTTTGCTTCTCGATTGGTTCTTCTTAACTAACACACTCGATTGGTTCTTTTTAACTAACACCGCGCAACAAGAGAACCATCTCAAATTCTCAATCGGACTCCTACTAGCGCTTGGCTCATGGCTGTATCCACCGCGTCCTTCCTTTGCGCAGCCAGCCATCGGGCTCCATCAGATGCATGCTGGAGACGGCCATGCGGGGCAGCTCTGGCATCTCCTACGCGGCGGTAGGTAGAAGACGACTGAGGCCTGTGAACACATTGGACTGCCGCAGCACGGACGAACACTGCGAAGCGCGCGTCCGTTTCCGCGTCAACGGTGAGCTGCTCTGTGAACCACCGTTGGCCTCGTAGCATGATGGATCTGCGCCATTGCCGCCGCCGCGGCGGCAAAGTCGGAGACAGGGCAAACCATGATACCCGTTCGACCCGGTAGACTCAAACCGCCTTAGTTTTGCCATTTATGGTTTGAGCTGGGTTTATAACCGGTAAACTCTATAAACCGGACCATGTACGGGGCTACCGACGATCCGGGTGACGGAGACCTAGCTGGACGTGAGGTCGATCGATGGCATCGTCTGCTTCTTCTGCTGCCTATCGCATGCCAATTCATCACGCGGTTCACGCCTCATTGCCTCCAAGAATTTTCAAAAAAAAAAAAAAAAAAAGAACGATTTGGGTTCCCGGCTTCCACGTCTCCCGCGGCCCATGACGAGGGATGTGGACATGGGCCAGGTCAGCCTCGTGGTCGAACGGGCCACATTCGTTTCTGATACGACTGCCGTTCGGCCCGGTAGTTCGTATACTAGTACTAGTATATTTTTGCCGTTGGGCCGCCGAAGTTGGCTCCCTGCTTGAAGCTGCGCGTTTCATCTCCATGCTGAAAGACCACTGTAAACATTTCTCAAAAAAAAAAAAAAAAAAAAGACCACTGTAACAGTGCCACTTTTCAACTCCAATTCTGTTGACTCTACTTTCTGTCCATGATCTTTCCCATGGAGACCGTCGTCGCCGCCGAGACATGTAGCATGATACTAGCATAATTTTTTTTCTGCACCATGCATAAGCATCCCCACATATGTTTCACCTTGATTCGACCATTTTTGCACTTCAACTCTCTCTGCTGCAAATTTTCTTGAATGGACCCCTTGTGCTGCCCAGTTTTTGTGCTCTCAAACACTCTGAATCACTAGCGGTATTCTTTTTCTTCTACTTTGGGGGTTCCACTATCGTCTTGTCTAGGGTGCTGTTCGAATCCAAAGTGCAAAAGTGCAAAAGAGCAAAATTTTTGCCATTTGCCCAATATGGCAAAATTTTTGCTATTTGAGGTGTTCGTATCCAAAGTGCAAAAGTTTTGGCAAAAGCCCATTTAAAGCCCATTTCTCCCTCTCTTATCCCTTTTCCCGCCATCTCTTTCCCTCCATTTCATACATAGTGCATATAATTCATAATCCAATGTTTATACAGTCCAAACCAAAGTGTATACAATTATTCATCCAAAGTTCATGCAGTTCCATACAAAGTACACAAAATTGAACATCTACAGTTTAGCTTTTGTACAAAGCATTGGCTAGTTGATCTCGAAATTTATTCATGTCGCGATCTTCATCCAATACTCATGTGTCCCGTCTACATGGTTGTGACATTGATGCCTCAATTGGAACATAGTGCTCATCACGGTCGCAACGATCAAAGTGTTTATCCATGAGCTTACTCTCTCTAATAAAATTATGCAATGCCATGCATGCTACAATTATCCGGGCTTGCTTTGCCGGTGGGTAGCTTGGCACTTTCAACAACATCCTCCACTTCATTTTTAAAACTCCAAATGCTCTTTCCACGACATTTCTAAGTGAAGAATGAGCAAAATTGAAGGTCTCTTTCATACCTCTCGGGATTGTGGAATTACGAAACTCTGGAAGATGGTATTTTGTCCCATTGTAAGGTGCAAGATAGCCTGCACGATTTGGATATCCCGAATCCACTAGGTAGTACTTACCTACAAAATCAATTTTCTGTTAATAAGAAAACCAACAATAAGACAACACATGTCATGTACTTGTTGCATAGATTGGTACTGTACCTAGAGGTGGGTGTGGAAACCTTTCTTTGTACTTGTTGGTGGCATCATTGAAGACTCTCATGTCGTGTACTGATCCCGGCCATCCAGCAAGCACAAATGTGAATCTCATGTCAAAGTCTACAACAGCAAGCACATTTTGTGTTGTATGCCCCTTTCGACAAAGATATTGAACCTTTTTATCATTTGGCACTACAACTTCCACATGAGTTCCATCAATTGCCCCTATACAATCATTGAAGTGTGGCCTGAATCTAGGACATTGCAACCGTCGGTGTATTGTCTTGAAATCTGGGTCCACTGGCCTAATTATATCAGCAGCAAGTTTGACAAGGCATTTTAAAACTTTTGCAAAGTTGCGGTGCACTGTATCTACTGACCTTTGTAGTCGATTATCTACTTGTCTGACTGACTGAGATGCACCAACCATCCAAAGGAACATTCCTAATGCCTCTGTACTATTAGACTTTGATGTTGACTTGAGGCCATAAGATTGTACTAACAGGTCATGTAATCTATAAAACATTGGTGGTGTCAGCCTAAACAGTTTGTAACATTCAGTTTTATCAGCTAAATTCCTCATCACCAAATCTTCACCACTTTCAGGGGCTTTCCTCCTCTTATTTTTGTGTATGTAGGTGTCATGATACATACCAAAAAAGAAGATCGTCTCCATCATTTGCTTCTCATGCTCAGCATCCTCGTGTAACAGGTTCAGCACCTCTTCATCACTTGAATCCAACTGACCATCCAATGCCTGTGAGACAACAAACAGTAATGGAAAGAGTTAATGAATGAGCCAATGATTTATCAGACAACTTACAGTAATCGATCAGGAAGTAAACTAGATAATGACATATGAAACAACAAACAGTAATGGGTCAGAAACATATGACACAATGACATGGTTCAACACAAATAGAACAGACACACAAATATCCAATGCAACACAAATAGAACAGACACACAAATATCCAATGCAACACAAATAGAACAGACACACAAATATCCAATACAACACAAATAGAACAGACACACAAATATCTAATGACACACATAGTTTAGACACAAAATTATTACATCAATATGCTACACTAATCCAGATTTTTTTCCTTGTAATATCTTCTCAGAAATGCCACCCTGCCTTCTGATGTCTCCATGTTAATGAAAAACTTCAGAAGAGCCTCATCTTTGCAGATATGGGAGACTGCATAAAACTCTGAACTACTTTCATCTAACCCAGCTTGTTTTGCCAACTGTTGTGCTTGTTTAATTGAATCTTCCAACTTTGCCTCAGCAACTTCTTGTTTGCTCCCAAGTTTCTTCAAGAACTGGTTCCTTTGAGCAGATTGCGTAGCAGACATCTGAAGGTATTGCTTCATCACCTTCAACATAGGGCTCTTGCTCTTCTTGACAGGACTATCAGCAGTAGACCTTGTACTTGTACTACTGCCCCTTTTTTGGCCGCTGAAACTCATAGGGCTGTTTTCGGTTTCTTGAAGCTCCTCTACCTCATTTTCCTGTTCCTCATCTTCATTAAGCTCCTCTTCATCTTCTTGGCCGGGAACAAATGCACTCGATCCATCAACAGCTACATCATGAAAACAGTGCTCTAACAAATCAAAATATTCAGGAGGTCCCCACTTCAGTTTCTTCAATTCTGGACATCCCTGAGAAAAAATAACCACCAAACAATTAGAATGGCTAAGTAGAATTCAATTATGCATAATTGAAATGCAAGAACAAATACCTTTGTTTTTGTATCCCACCATTCTATGCTTGCAGTAGGCCATTCTTGGTCATCACGGCCTAAACCACTATCTGTGTGCATATCTTTTATGAACCCATACATCTGCTTGAGAGTCCTAATTCGCCCACCGAGCTGCTTCGAATCATGCCTTAAGCCTGTTGCGCAATAGTACTTTGCACAAAGCTGCCTGTACCCCTCTCTAGACATGATTCCTTTGTTGTAATTACCCAAATCTATTTGCTCAGAGAGGAGTTGAAGCAACAAAGTATTATTCTTAATCGACCAATTCGCCTTGTCAATTTTCTTTGCAACTTTTTTTTTGCTTTTGTCAATCTACAGCAATATGCATCACAAGAACATGTCAATCTACAGCAATAGGCAACACAAGAACTTTTTTTGTTTGCTTTTGTCAACGTACAACAATATTCTTAATAAGAAGAACTTTTTTTTTGCATTTGTCGTCTGTGAGGTGTTTTCCTGTTACCAGTGCTACTAATCATTCATCTACACAAGCAATTGATGTGCTCATCTGCAAGCAAACCTAACCAATGAATACACTGTGGTTCTGCCTATAATTGGAAGGCAAAATCAATGGAGACAGAACCTGTGATCAGCTATCGTCTATTATTTGCACAAACAATAGAAAGAAGTTCCTAAACAAATCTACCATGGCCACGGACTAAAGAATAAAAAGTTGTAGCTTAATGGCTATATACGCCATGACAATAACCACCATTGCTCACTCGATGATTAAGACCAAACGCAAGAAAAGCTGCTAGGGAGAAAGCATATCGTGATATACCTTTTGACACTACCCCAAAACTGAGCCGAAAGAGGGGGAAAAAGCAAAGCACCAGATTAGTACACAAAGCAAAGCAGGGGTCTGTCATCATAGCAACAATTTCTAAGTTCAAATTTAATTTACGGAAGATCGATGCTTGATTACATGAAGGCCACAATTACATTATACTTTATATTATTAAGAGAAGTTAATTATCAAGATCATACAGACAAGGTGAGTTCTAGAACAGGAACTGGACGGACATTCATCCACCAAATTCTCTATAACTCTTTATCTCTTCATGGGCCAACAAGTAGCTACATCTAAATGTGTTAAGCAATTCCTATCATTCATGATTCATCAATCGGCTTGCATCCGAAAAAACATAGAGCAGAAGAAACGTTCCCCATAACAGGAATGCTCATATTCACTACACTGATGCTATAGACGAGTAATAGCACTAACGCAGTACCAGAAACAATTAGCCCATTAACATTACACAAAAACAGCAGTCTAGCACTACACTGGGCTATGAAGAAAACAGATAACCATGTCGTAAACACTTTGGTGAAGCACCACGCGTCCAAATACCTGAATGATGTCGTGCACGTCGTCGTCATCCTCAACCTCGGTCTCATCGTTGGTGCTGTGTCGAGCGGATCAGAGCTCAGTCACACGTCCTGGAGCAGAAGGACCACCAGGACCACCCGAAGCAGGTGGCAACCCACCGCCACGACCTCGGCCGCGGCTAGATGACGGCCCTCCACTGCGTGGTTTGCGAAGGCCAGCTGTGCGGATGGGGCCTCCTGTGACACGACGGGGTGGAGGGGAACGAACGGCCATCCTGCGGCCGTTGCTTCCGGTCCCGTCGTCAGACTGCAGCAGGCTTTGGTAGCTCGCCAGGTTCGGCCACCCTTCCGGCTGCGAGTTGAGGGCGAGACCTTCCATGCCCAGACGAGGAACCGAGGTGGAGACTGGCGTCCGGGCCGCGTCGTCGGAGTAGAAGTCAAATCCGTCGTCGTGGGAGTACGGATCGGGCTGGGAGAAGAAATCCCGGGTACCGTCAGCTCCAAATCCGGCCATCTTCGGCGCCGATTTGGTCTGCGCGACAACGGCGGTCGAGGGGGCGGAGGCGGACGAGCTACAACAGTGCCGGAGGCGGAGCTTCGGCAGAGGAGGGTGGCGGTGGCGGAGGCGGAGGAGCTGCGGCGGTGCGGAGGCAGAGGAGCCGCGGCCGTGGCGGAGGCGGAGCTTCGGCAGAGGAGGGTGACGGCGGCGGAGCCGGAGGAGCTGCGGCGGTGCGGAGGCAGAGGAGCCGCAGCTGTGGCGGGGGCGGAGCTTCGGCAGAGGAGGGTGGCGGCGGCGGGGCCGGAGGAGCTGCGGCGGTGCGGAGGCAGAGGAGCCGCGGCCGTGGCGGAGGCGGAGCTTCGGCAGAGGAGAGTGGCGGTGGCGGAGCCGGAGGAGCTGAGGCGGTGCGGAGGCGGAGGAGCTGCGGCCGTGGCGGAGGCGGAGCTTCGGCAGAGGGTGGTGGAGGCGGAGGAGCTGCGGCGGTGTGGCGGCGGGTTGAGACGAAACGATAGGGTTGGAGACCTTCGGGGAGATCTGCGCTGGCTGCGGAGGCGGAGGAGCAGCGGCCGTGGCGGAGGCGGAGGAGCGGCGGACGAGGGTGGCGGTGGCGGATGCGGAGGCGGAGGACCTGCGGCGGCGGCCGCGCGGTGGGCGGTGGCGGCGCTGGGGCTGCAGGCGGGGAACGTGGGAGAGACGGGAGAGAGGAGAGGATAGGGTTGGAAATCTTTCCCTTCTATTTTTCTTTTGCCATTTTGCAAGAGGTGTTTGGGTGCAACTAGGCAAAAAAGTGTAAAAACTTTCCCATTTGCTATTTGCAATTTGCATCCGAACGGGGCCTAGCTCAGCCCCTTGAGTATATTACAATTTGCTGGAGGAGGAAGTGCTTGTAGCGCTTCCATTGGTTAGATAGCCTAGCCTGTATCTGTATATATATGGGCATATGGGGCTCGTGCGAGGTTGCATCAAACGCTTTATTCAGAAACAGACTGCCCGAAGAACCTGAGAGCACAAACACAGACAGCCGCGGGGTCCGAATCGCGCTGGATGGATCCACACTGATCCAGTACTGCGACCATTCACCAGCAGGCAAGGCAAGCTGCCATCCAAGTCGAACCAAGCTGAAAGGGATATATGGAGACGATGAATGAATAGTGGCGCTCGTGCTGCCCTGCAGCTGCTGGTGGTACGTGGCCATGCATGGTCCAGGATCGGAGCGACGGCCATGATCTGCTCGTCGACGACGTCTCGGCTCTGGACCGACCCGTGCGGCGCCCGTGCCGGCGTGGCTGGCTACCATGTGAGTTGACAGCAAGGAGACGAGAGCAAAATCCGCAGCCTTATCCCTACTCCTGTCGCGACCGCGATCCGCGCGGTGGCAAACAAGGACACCAAAGGAGTCGGACGGCAACAGGGCCGCCGATCATCGACGCGCATCAGGCGTTCCTCCGATCCGATCCCCCCGTGTCGTCCCGTTTCGCGCCACGATATATATTCCCTTGAGAGGCCGCATCCGCATTCGAGTGGTTTGCCTACGCCTGATGCTGATGGATCGGCATCAATCAGACATCTTTGACTGTCCAATGGTCTGGATATTTTGGAACAAAGGCCAAAGCGTGGGTGGGGAGCGGGAAGGGTGAGACACTACTGGTGAATGGTGATCTCGGCACGTCCGCTCACTGACGGCCGCACATTCTGATGAGATATTTCAATGGCCATATGTCAATGTGCGTGTGTGTGTCCAGATTCTGCATTCTTATTCCAGTGTGTTCTGATATGTCTATATGCAGTACTCATCCAGTATTAATTAAGCATCAAACGATATGCCATTTTGTCACCCCGTATATTAATTTCGTTCTCGCTCGACTTTGTACAGTACGTAAGATCGAGCAGCTAGCTAGGCGTTGTCGCTGCAATTAAGGACAGAATGCACCAGCTGCAGGGATATATATCCGAATCTTCAGACAGCTAGAATGATGGGTTCGGTGATGATGTCGTCCATTCTTGCATAAATACTCCTACTCTTTATTGGCATAAGACGAGACAAGACAACAAACCGAGAAAGAGCCTGTATTATTTGTTGGTTGCATCGCATGCGTGCAATGAGGAGGTGCGGACTGTGTACAGGATATAAAAGTGGGGCGGGCAATAACACAAAACCACGGGATCCATGTTTGGACCATTACCGCCTGCGGCCTGCGAGAACAGCAGATTGGACCAAACCAAACCTAACCTCATCCAAATATCCAATCCTTGAGAGAAGATTATGGTACTAGTAGTATATTGTTGCTACTACAACTGGCTACCTAGTAGAGCAAAAAAGATGCACACCGCACCGCACCAGCTAGGTCTTCTATTCGTGCTCATCATACAGGCTTTCATTTCTACCTTTTTTGCATTAGTAGGTGAATAAGAAACTAATCATCATATGGTTGAGCTAGTTAATTATATACGCAGCCAAAAGGAAGCACCTTGTTAGCTGGTATGATGTTTTATTTGTCAGGTTAGAATAATAAACGTATGGAATTCTATGGACTGACAGATCGACAAGCTGAGATTGGCGACGATGATTAGCAATACCAGCTCAGTGGCTACTTTTCTGTCTTCTCCTTTACTTTTCTGGCAGCACTAATCCCGTTCCCAAATGAAGCAACATGCAGGGGGCGGCGCACCGTACCCCACAGAGAGCTCGATCTCACCTCTCAGTTCAGTTGGACGGGGCCCTGAAAGTTCGGTGCTGTTGTGCCGTTCTAGAATTCTAGTAGTAGTAATTAACAGACACCCTAAACAACCATTATCAACCAACCATCCCTTTGTTAAATGTAAATTGTGGTTGCTCACGAATCATGACACTGATCCATCCTTGACCAAAAATCTAGCCCAGCTGCCCCCACAAAAGGGTTATCATCATTAATTATATATCACAGATGGATGGATCGAATTGCCCTGCCACTGGCCCACTGCTGCTTTTATTTGTCCTCCTCGACAGCTCCACTAGGCTGCTCGACAATATTAAATTAAAACGCGAGATGCTCAGAATATCTCTTTGTGCCAGTACGTGTGTACACGATGGGTTTATATTACTATTACAGCAACAGTTAACTTTACTTTTGGCCGTTTGTAGTGTTTGATTTTTAAATAATGCGCCACGCTTTATTTTGCGTACAGACCTCGCGTACATGGTCCAAGGCTCCAAGCTACCGAGAATACACCTGTATTTGTATTATCTGATGATGTAGCTCTGTTTGGCATCCATATAGCTAGCTTCGAGACCCGTACGTGAAGAAATTTGAGGGATGTGTATAAAATAAGAGACGTGTTACAGTGCTTGGCCGGAACCCAGGTTCCTTCTCTCTAAAATGATGTTGGCCGTTGATCTAATAAACATCAGTTTTATTATAAACAACGGTAGTTTAGTACTCTTCAAACGGATCCATTCTCTGTTTCTATCCCCGCAGGCTGCAGCGACGTCCGCCTACCAGGTCAAAAGGTCACGGCGGACGGCGGCGGTGGCCAACGTTCGAGAGCCTGCATCTCCAACGTACTGTAATTCTGTAAATGGAGGTAAATCGATGTCACGTAGGGGGAGGACACCTCTTAGAACTGCTGCAGTAGTTGGGATAACGAGGGTACCACCAGGAACCGTCATGATGCGAGGATGATCCAGTCAGTGCGGCTGCGCCGGCGCCGGCGGACGGTGGCCGTAGTGCCAGAAGATGCCCAGATCGAAGAACATGCGACCCTTATTAGATTGGAAATTACTAACAAGCCCATTCAATTTAGTTCCTGGCCCACGGAACTGCCTACACAATTTGGGTTCCTTCTACTGAGTTCCTCCCATTGTTGACCACCCTATCTGGTCTGACGAAAGGCTATCATTAACCTCAAGCACTGGAAAATTTCTCATAAAATAAACCTGTTTAATTTTCTTTCTGAAAATCCATTAGTTAACAAAATTGCTCAACCAAATATCTTCAATATATTTCGCGTACAAACTATCATGAAGTCCTAATTTCACGTTAATTGGCTGCCCCTGTATATATGTGTGCCTTGTCGGTCCTCATCATTCAGTGATGGTTGATGGAGTAGCTAGTCGGCGAGCGAAACCCCAAGCTCGATCTGTCGCGCCGATGAAGATGTCTCCATCTGTACAGCCAAGAACTGAAAAGGACAATTAGGACCCAGCGATAATATAGTTATATGAAATCTCCAACGATGCAGCGCTAAAGACACACGCGGATATAATATAAGTCAATATGGGATTCTCCTCTAGATCTCCGTCCAAATGCAACATTAGGCGCCCCAGCTAACACATGGACGCACGCATATTGAATTTTAACATTCCCTCCCTCCATGAAAAGTTAACTTCAAAAGTTGTCCTGAATCATTCTATTTTAAATTCAATATTAAAATTAATGCTTATATCTAGATCTATTACGAAATAAATCTTCAATGTGTCATATAGCCAATCATTGTACGGCATTGATTAGTTTTAACCCTTATATGACTATCATTGTTGAATTTTTTTTGTTTATATGACTATCAAAGATGGATGGAGGGAATAATTTGTTTTGAGACAGAGGGAGTAGATAGATACAGTGTATATATATGCATGTAACAAAAGGGCTACGTTGATTGGGAGCTTGGACCGAGACCTAATATGTGCTCACGGTCAGCATAATGCTAACGCCAGCTCGATCGCGGTCAACATACATAGTACTCACATGACGCTGGTGGTGCATGCATGGAGATGTCCATGAGGATTAGCGCTTGGTCATTATCTCTAATCCATTCATGTCGATCTACTCGTACCCTATAGTCATATTATAAAATTCCAATTTTCTGGAACCATGTACCGTGCCAGGTAATTGATTGGCTAGAGACGATGTTTCTTAAACTTGTTGCACTACTAATCACTAGGTCTGCAGTCTGCCAAAGTTTACTTTGAACTTGATCTCTTATCGAGGGCAGGTTTAGTTTAAGTCTTCCAGGGGAAAGCAAAAATAAAAGCGGCCAAACGGTTCTGTGGGTCATCATCCCCTCGGTTGGAGAGTATTCAAATTGATCTACTCCATCCCTTCCATTCACCATAAGAGTTGTACCGTATTAATCATAAATCCGTACAAAGTCACGTGGTTGTTCAAATGCCATCGTCCATCATCGGCCGTCGAGCATGAGGCGCTAGAAGTATAATTCTTTTATAGTTACATATACCATTAGCCATCGACCGGTGTTGCGTATGAGGTGCCTCGACAAATGGTAATTTCTAGGGACCTTATAAAGACCATAGAGAAGAGGTGGCTCAGAAAACCATATTTAGAAAAAACATTCTCTTAATTGTCCTTAGAAATAACTTGTGTAATAGTACACGACACACGCCATACTATCTATACATAAAAAGTATATTGGTTTGACTTTCTCTATTGACTACGCATCCTACTTTTTTTTTGTCGAAAGAAGGATTAGCTTGATTACAGATCATGTAGTCAAAACATCACAAACATAGAGATGATGTTCTACACTTCAAAAAAAAAAAAAGAAAGAAAGGAAGGAAGATAGAAAAGAGAAGAAATTCAAAGTCTCAACAACAGCTCAAGTAGTCATTCTTTTGTGGCACCATTCATAATATTGACTCCAAATGAACTTCGTTCTCCACCATATCTAGGTTTCGAGATGACAGTAGAACTAAAGTTAAGCTAAATGCAATGTAGATGAAGAGTCACTCCATCTGGTTAAAAACTTGCAAACAAACAGATACTTACAATTAGAACCAGAGGAGAACACAATTATGAACATCCTTAAACCCATGTGAGCGAGTGCCATCCTAGAAGATTCAGGTGGCTGATGGGGACACCAACGTGGGACATTAGGGAAGATCCAAAAAGTGATGCCATAGGCGGTACATCTAGGAGTTGCCACGATGACACCCTTAGAAGGGCACGGCACATCGACACCGAGAATGGCGCGTCATCTCTAGCCCTAAGAGTTGGAATGGAATTAAACCTAGAGAATCCAACATGAGGGAGGAGGAACATTAAAGCCACCTTCAAGGAGGCAACGATGCATGAGTGCATCACCGTCAGCGTCCAGGCTTTCACACAAAACATTCATTGGAGTACTTGGTGAGGACAAACTGAACATGGAGAACAAAATAAGCAAAAAAGCACAACCCATCCTCTAGGACTTGGCAGATAGCGTGTGCACCTTGTGTATGAATGGAAAATCCAACGCTAAGGCGAATCAACACGCTTAGGGCATCGGGCCGCCGAACACTAATAGAACCCAATGAAGTCTAGGATCACGACAGTTGCCGATTGTGGCAACAGTGAAGCTGAAAATCACCACACGTCACATATCAAAACCTGATCGACCTTGTCATGTGTATCTCTATTTGGAGATGTAAGACCTCGCAATAAAGATCACTAAAGACTCCTTTGGAACATAGAATTTCTAAAACACAAGAATAGAGTTGCCTATCACTTGCAATTGTATATGAACGGAAAACTCAAGAAAGTTTGTAATGAAGCTTTTGGATGCAGTGTAGAAAAAACATAGGAAATAGACGAGAGAGATATACACAAAGGAAAGTTTTCAAAAGGTTGGATCTCACGTTAAAATTTCTCTAAAATCTCAATGCAACGAGACATTCTATAGGATTTCATAGGATTGTTAAAAATTCAATCTTTGTTCCAAAGATCCACATATATAGGAAAAAATTTCTATAGGATTTGAATCTTACAGAATTCGTCATTTACCCTCGTTCCAAAGAGGTCTAAGGAAAAACTGCCCGCCCCAGCACTGCCACCGCCACCCTTTGGTGACAACGCGCGGGCTGCAGTGAGTTGATGAGTTACGACGGTTTCAAAGATTATATACGCTACTGTTGTTTAATATAGACACATAAATACACATATAAAATAGATGACTATGGATAACCAGCATGGTGAGTGATTGCACTTCCACGTGGCATGAACAACCAAAACCGGATGCTAGCTGGCCGTGGGTGATATACCGGGGAATCGAAGCCGCGGCCGGGGAGAAAAGCGCAAAACCCTGTGCGCCGTCGCTGTCGTTTGAATTTACCATCCGGATGCCAATAGCGGAGCGGCTAATCACCCGCCTGACACTGACAGCGATCACTAGTCCGGCGCGTGCCGCTAATCACCCCGTACGCTCCCATGCGTCTGTCGTGACACGCCACGCCAGCGCACACGTATCCGGGCACACCACAGCCACAACAACAAAGGCAGGGCATGCAGGACCAGCACTGCCACGTCACGCGTGCCACCGTGCCGTACAGTGCGTGCAGGGTACAGCATACGTGCTGCACGAGGCGCGTGCAGATACACGGCCTGACCTGTACGTGTACTCCACTACACTGTACGCCGTATGCCTTTTTTTTTTCTCTGAGCTCATGTACACCGTATGCCCAGGTGTCGTATTCCTGCTGGTGGGCCGCCGGTCTACCCTCGCCTTCCCTGGGCCGAGCCCACCGAGCGGAGCGGGACCCGGCTCGCCTCGCCTCGCCTCACCACCTCCACCTCCTCGGGGGGCCCCACGCTGCAGCGACCGCCCGGCCGACAGGGACCGGGCGCCTCATCCACCGCCGCCCGCGGCCGCGTGGACCAGGTGCATCGCACCTCGCCCGCCACCGCTCGCTGCTGCTGGTATAGAATTCACCTCGCTGGTGGGCAGGTCCAGCCGGCTCCTTATCCTGTCCCCTTTCCCTTCGCTCTCTCCACCATCTCTCTCTCTCTCTCGGCTCTCGCTCAACTCGCTCGCCCGCGGAGATTTCTTGTTGTCCGGTGACCCAGGCTGTGGGCGTCGCTAGCTGGTGCGCTGCTTCTCTCGCCCTTCCTGGCGCCGATCGATCCGGGCGTCGGAAGTCCGAGATTTGGCGGGTTGATTGATTGGTTGGTTGGTTGGCTGGTAGTCGTCGCGGCGATGTCCACGGCGGTGGCGGCGGGGATGCGGCCGGCGCACGGCGGAGGCTTCCGCGGGGCGGAGAGGGGGAGGCCGGATCCGGAGGAGGCGGACAGGAGGAGGAACTCCAACGGGTTCTACGTCGACGACGAGGAGGAGGAGGAGCTGCATGGGGGTGCTGGGGCGGTGGTGAGGAGGGGCGAGGAGGAAGAGGAGGAGGAGGAGGAGGCGCTGTCGGAGAGCTCGTCCATCGGGGCGCCGTCGTCGGACAGCTCGTCTATCGGGGAGAACTCGGCGTCGGACAAGGAGGAGGAGGTGGAGAGCAAGGTGGAGGGGCTCGGGATGATGGGGCTGGGCACGCTCGAGTCCCTGGAGGATGCGCTGCCAATCAAGTAAGCTGCTCCCTCACTGTTCTTCCTTGATTCCGTTTCTTCTCTCTTGACGAGTGGAAATCGCTTCTTCTGCAAAATTGCTGCTTGACTTGAGATGAGATGTTTTAGTTATGGATAATAAAAAAAAAAAATCCATTTCTAACTGTTAGCGTTCTTTGCCGGAATTACCAAGTTTTAGATCTCAGTAACGATAGAGCTGTGAAGAAAAAGAAAGTGTTTTTTCTTTCCACATCCTAGGCAGGCAGTACATCATCCATGGTCATCAAAGCTTGCATCTTCTTGCTGTTCATCCATCCTGAGAAAGAAAAGGAGCCGACTGACGAAGCTGTCTGACGAACCCTGACTGAACTTGCAGGCGCGGGCTGTCCAACTTCTACGCGGGCAAGTCCAAGTCGTTCACGAGCCTGGCGGAGGCGGCGGCGACGGCGGCCGCCAAGGAGATCGCCAAGCCGGAGAACCCGTTCAACAAGCGGCGGCGCGTGCTGGCGGCGTGGTCGCGGCGCCGCGCGTCCTGCAGCGCGCTGGCCACGACCTACCTCCCGCCGCTGCTGGCCCCGGACCACGCCGTGCTGGAGGAGGACGACGAGGAGGGCGCGGACGACGAGGACGAGGACGAGGAGCCGCACGGCGGCGGCGGCGGGCGCAGGAGCAGCAGGAGGCCGCCCACGTTCCCGTCCCCGCGGCTGAGCGTGCACGCCTCCGGCTCCGGCGGCGGCCACATGGCGAGGAACAGCTCCTTCAGGTCCCCGAGGTCCTTCTCCATGACGGATCTTCAGAACGCGGGCTACGACTAGGAAGCAGCTCAGATTAGAGAGAAGCTTCTCCGTCGTCGTCTCCAAAAACTCTCTTGATCTTTAGTACTAGGTGTGAGACGTGCTGTCACTGCTGCCGCCGTTGTGCTACTACCATATAATCGATCAAGATATATATAAGAAGAAGGAACTCCATTTTCTTGTGCTGTCCTGTGCTTGCCATTATGTCGGTCTGCCTGCTGAATGCTGATGGATGGTCTTCCCTTCCGTTCCCTGGTGAATGTCGCATGAACGAACATTGCTCATTTGCTCTGGAACAGTCAGTGTCAGGATACTGCAGAATGGGTAACTAATGGCAGCGTGATGCAGGCTCGATCACCATGTCTTTAAGGTGTGAGTAAACAATTTAATCATGCATGGCGAGGAAGAAAGAAAGGACGAACATTCACATTCAGGGGATGATGACTTGATGAGTGGTGGTTCGTTGCTCTCTCTGATCTCTGCAGCTGTTGGTGTGCTGTGTGGATTGTGCGATCAGACAAGAACGGTGGGCGATGAGTCCAAGGGCGCCTGCCATAATCTCTTCCCTGGCAGCAAGCATCATCCAGTTGTTGAGTGCCAGTAGCTGTTTTTACAGATTATCCAGATCAATGAACCAGCGTCCAATCTAAGCATGCAGCACAAGAAAAGGGGGTCCTTTTCGGAAGGTAGCTTTCTCTCCAAAAGGGTGAGGAGGAGGAGGAGGCACCAAGTAGTAGTATGATAACAACACAAGCAAACCCATTGCTAATAATAAGTTCAGGTAGCACAGTCCACGAATGGATTCTTTTTTTGTATTTAGAAGGTTGCTTCATTTCCACAAAAAACAGAAGGTGAAGAGAAGATCGAGCACGCAACAACGCGTCGCCGCGTAAATAAAAACGGCTCACGAATCAAGCAGAGTTCCGTTTCTGAAATTGAAATCCTTTTGGCGTGACTTGGGAGATGCGTGAGCGACGGAAAGCCGAACGCCCAGATCGCGGCCGCCGACCTCACCTTCGCGCTCTCACCAGTAACCTCCCCCTCCCCGGGCGTCTCGTCTTAATTGCTTCCGACGTCTTCCGCGGCGTCGGTTTCGTCGTCTTCGTCGGCGGCGGCGAGGCGTCGCGTGGGCGTGCGTTTCATCTGTAACGAAGGGTTAATTAGCAGCTGGTATTAACTAATACTGTATTAAGATAACAGTGGGAGTGGTGTTTAAGGTTTCCAAGGGGCGGAGGTCTCGGACTCCCGGGCGGGCGATGGGTGCGATGGAGGGACAGCGAGACATGGGCGTGGCGCAGCGCAGCGCAGGAGGAGCATCCTATGCCTGGGCTCGACGCCACATTGTGTGTGTGTTTTATTAATTAATGTTGATGATGATGCTGAAAAATGCTAATCTGGTGCGAGGTGTATCTGGGGCAGAGGCAGGCGTGATTAGATAAGGTATATATACCGCTTGGGCAGCCCTCATAAATGTACAGTACTGTACGTACGAAGGGGTAAATTTTTATTAGAGAGAAAAGTAGAGAGAGGGGGATAAGGTGTGGGCCAGGTGAGGGAGGGAGAGAGGGGCCGGAGCCTTTGCACGTTGGGCGTGTCTGGCGGCCTGGATGCGATGATGCGTTTCGGTCTCTGGGGACTAATCTTATCTTATCCTGTTTGCCTAAAATATTGGGGCATCCATACGGACGGCGATCTGGCTGGCGACGGCGGAGAGAACCTAGACTCCGTTCACCCACTCTACTGCCTCCTCCGTCTCCTTCTCAGCCTCAGGCTGAATCTAATACTATCCGCATTCATGGACTCCAAACCTCTCCCTAAAAGTTTAGAGTCGACTGGAGGCCCGCAGCGGTGCACCCTATCACCGACCCTACCATCGAGTCGCCAGCCTCCGACTCCAAATGTGGGGTGGATCCCGTACCCACCCTATCGTCTCTCTCTCCTCCACGTCGCAAACGACCTCGTTCTCCCCACAGGAAGGAGAGAAGGCGCCGGTGGATCCGCAGGCGAGTAGAGGAGGGGGAAGGAGGAGGCCGTCGTGCCTGCTCGATGGCGGCGCGGCCGGAGCTCCATGGCCGGCGACGAGGCGAGGTGGCCCTGGATCTGCGTGACGCCGCCCCTAGCCGCCGGAGGTCGACGTCGCTCCGCGGCGCGGCACGGCATAGGAGGAGGAAGGGGGAGGCCCGACCCGAGGGGATCTCCATGGCGGCGTGGCCGGAGGAAGAGGAAGAGAGACACGGCGCCGGCGGGAAGGGAGACGAGGCGGGAAGGATGCGAGCCGCGGCCGGCGACGAGGGGGGATGAGGCCGGCGGCGAGGCGGAGAGGAGGCGCCGGCGCTCGGCGGCGAGGCGGAGAGGAGGCGCCGGCGAGAGAGAGGGGGAGGCGAGGAGGGAGAGCCGGAGAGAGGTGCGCGGGTTGGGGTGGGTGTGGAGGTTGGGGAAAGGCAGAAAGAGGGGGCGGGGGAGGTATATAAAAAAATAATAAAAATTGGTGTAGTTTGTATAGGTTGAGATATAAAGTAAATATGGCTGCGGAGGATTGTGATATAGGGTAGGGAATCTGGCTGATTAGGACAGAATATTCCTTTTAAGGTAGTCCGATTTCCATCTCCATCCCTATCATTGTTCCAACGATCGCTTAGGGCCTATGTGACAACAAAGTTTTTAAAAACCATAGTTTTATAATACCATGGTCAAGTTTTCCAATACCATAGTTTATCTAGCACATGTTTGAAGACATAGTATTTTGGTCTCACTTTTTCTCCACAATGGAAACTTTGGTCTAGACCAAAGTATTTTATACCTCAAAAATACTCTGGTATTGGCAATACCATGGTTTTAGATACATAGGCTCCCAAACACATTTTGTTCCAAATACCATGGTATTCTCAAATACCGTTGTATTGTCTGAAAACCACGAAAATACTTTGTTCCTAAACGGACCCTCACTCTGTCTACAGTGCAGATTAGTACCGTAACAGTACGATATTTAATTTTTGGGGGTTCAATATGGAACATCCCTTGGATTCAGCCTTAGCCTCTTCCTACCTTGGTCAAGACGCTCTGGAGCACAATGATTTACAAAAAATAGTTTAAAAACACATTAAAAAATTATGTGTTGTAAAGTCAGCCTTAGACCAATCTCATCAGACTTTGTCTATTCTACCGTCTATATTTCAGACGAAGAGAGGAAAGGAAAAAAAAAAAGAAAATTTTTAATCTAATAGACATTGTATATATTTTATGAGTAATTATGGCATTACGTGTATATATGACATAGCCACAACAACAATGTGAAAACCATTAGGTAACCTTGATTCTAGTACAAGTGCGGATCTGTCCGTGCATGATCGATGTGCTACCTCCATCTTTTGTTTGACGCTGTCAGGTTCCAAAATGAAGTAGGCAGTGACAAACGCTTGTAAGTGGAGGCAGTATGTGCTGAGCTCGTAGCGTCACTGGCCCAGTGGCGAACCGAGCACGCGTGAGCCCGCGTCCCCGGCGTGAAGAGAAGCAGCCAGGCCCAAAGCCCATCCGAGATTGTGGCCCACCTCTGTGTTGGCTGTCCAAAATTTCTTTTCTGTTTTCCAAAGCAGCCGCCGTACGTCGTCTCCTCGATCGGTCACCCCGATCACTCTCTCTCTCTCTGCATCATGCCGCATCGGCGGTCGTGTCCACGCGCACGGCCGATGCACGCAACGCACCCCCAATCTGACACGAGGGCCCAGCAGAGCCGGAGCGAGACGGCCGTTGAGCTTGCCATTCCCGGCGCCCGCCTCCGCCGCTCCAGAAATGGCAGCAGCAGCACGTAGCCGTTGAAGCTTGCCATTCCCGGCGGGCCGCCGGGAGCGAGCGCGTATATATGCCCGGCTCCGAAGATCTGCTCCAAATCTTTCGCAGATCCACGGGGATCGTCCCAGCAACTAGCACCTCACGGCGAGATCCTCTGCGATCTTGGCTAGATCCGACCTCCCATGTCGTCGTCCACCGGCGCCGGGCCCGGGAGTATGGAAGTGGATCTTTCCAGCAGCAGCTCCTCCGGTGGTGGTGGTCCCAGGCGGTGCGCGGCCTGCAGGTACCTGCGGCGGAGGTGCGCCCCCGACTGCGTCCTCGCGCCCTACTTCCCGGCGTCCCAGCCCCGGCGGTACGCCGACGTGCACGCCGTCTTCGGCACCAGCAACGTCACCAGAGTGCTCCAGGTATGGATATTGCTAGGAGCTCTAGCTAGCTCATCCAGTCCCAGTGCATGCATTGCGTTCGTACTTACTCCAATGCAATGCAAGCTGATCATCATCGTGTCCGGAGCTAATTCGACCGATCAAATTAATTAGGCAATTGAAGTGACAGCGTACGCGTGTGCGCCATTTCTGAATTCTGATGCTGTGCGCTTGCGATTTATTGCAATGCAGAGCCTGCCGGTGCAGGAGCGAGGGCGGGCGGCGGACACCATGGCGACGGAGGCGCAGTGGCGGGTGCAGGACCCGGTGTACGGCTGCACGGGCATCATCCACCGCCTGCAGCAGGAAATCCTGGCCGTACAGCACGAGCTCGCCACCACGCGGGCGCAGCTCGCCATGCTCGCGCACGGAGCGCCGGCAGCTCATCAGCCGCCGCCTCTACTTCTTCTTCCTCCTCAACAGCCGCTAGTCCCTGCTACGGTGGCGGTGGCGGCGCACAACAACACCGGCGCCCGCCGTCGTGTCAGCGTGCACGAGGTGGAGGAGGAGGAGGAGGCGCCGTTGATGGACCCCGACGAGTTCCTCGACCTCGACGGCCGCCTCTGAGCTGAGCTGATGAGCTGATCATTAATTGTTGGTTGGGCTTCAGTTATATATACACTTACTAGCAGCTTAACTTTTGAAATCAAAATCACAGAAGAAGCAGTTTTTTTTAAATAAAAAAATAAATCTTATTTATTCATGGGCCGATCGAGGTTGAATAACCTCTTTCACGTCGTGTCTTACGTTATTGCCTTAATTATTGGGTTAGAGACAACTACATGCATGTGGGACTTGTAACTTCATATGTGTTCATTCATATGCACGAGTAGTAGCCGATCGAGCACAAAGAGTAGGTACAATATTTAACTTTCTTCACACATATAGTACTGTGAATTCTTGAATTTGACAGAGCCGTACACTACAAGAATTTCGCTGATACATGATGGTTCGTTTTCGTCACAGAACGTTAAAAAACCGTCATAAACAAGCATCTATGACATACCTGCCGTCGTCGTAGGGTGTATCATGGATGACCTTGAAAATGCAAAACCTGCCGTCGCCAAGGTCGATGAGGCCGGCCTTCTTTAGCAGCCACCCCTCGGGCTCCTCCATGGCATCTTCCCATTGATGATTCAGCATCGGTGGCCTTTTGTCATGGAGCGCAGCAGCGAGGTCATCTGTCGCGCACAGGTGGCAGCTACCTCTGTCGAGGCCCAGCCGGAGGTTGAGGCCAGGGACGTAATGGGCTCCGCCGGAGAAGGGCAAGTCCGATGGCTCCATTCGCGCTTGACCGTGTCGAAGAGATAGGTGACACCAACGGTGCTCCTGCGCATGACGGCCCCGAAGGCCGTGACGCAGATAGTGCGGCCATCGTGGAGCACGGCGTGGGAGCAGATGGCGGGGCTATCGCGATCGGACAGGGGCGGCGGCGGAAGGGGGTGCCACTGCCAGGTCGAGCTACCACCCTTCATGTTGGACTTGTTGAATCTGAGGACTTGGGAGTCAGAGGAGCGAGGGAAGGAGCTCATGACGTAAAGGTCCTCGTCCAGGGGGGCATCCTCCTCATCATCAGCCTGCTGATGCCGGCGGGGGATGGAGATGGAGAACACTCTCATCTGCGACCTCGACTCGCACTCCGTCCACGACATGCCAAGCCTTCGTTTCAAGGGAAAAGGTGCTGATCGCGACTGAGGCCGGGCCTCGATTCGAAGCTGACGGTCGGTGCAGGGAGGGACGCCAATGTCGATATCTCTGGCTTGGTCGCTTCTGCTTCGGCCGTCGTCGGGTAGAAGAGATGCTCGGAGACGTTGAGGCGGTGCACCGAGCACACACCGGGAGAAGGATGGGCCGCGTAGTTTTATTGGGCTTCCAATGGGCCACGCTGGATCGGCTGCGTAACCCGTCGGAGACGATCCATCGCTTCCCCTGCGCTTCGTGGTCGTCCGGCCGGCACCGTACCTCCATCGTCCTCCTGTACGTCCTGCCTCGCGGCGGCCATCATGTTGTCCGGTGGCGACTTCCATGACCAAGCCCCTGCTCGGCTGCCTAACTTGAACTTCGTAATTTTTTTATATGATTAATAATATTCAAACTTTGGTTGCCGCTAATGATCGATACCGGAAGCAAGAGAGATCAATGGCCAAAGTATGGTCTAAAAGAGTAAAAGGCAGTGTAGTATAAGCGAAACTAGAAGGATGCTGTGCGTTGCTACGGAGATCTCTAAAGATTTTGCTGAAGCTATACATGATTAATGATTGTACTAGAACTTTCATAACATGATGAATTATCATTAGTGTATCGTCTCAGTGTGTCATAGTAGATTGCTTATGCATTTTAGGCTGTCGGTAGCAGCTTGTGTAAAGGACGTTGTGTATTTCAAACCCCTCTTATTAGATACAACACATCTACAATGCTCAAACACTGTTATGCACGACCATATGCACGATTTGTAGCACCCGGTCTTTGGCTAAGGTCGGTAGACCTTCTATCCCACTTTCCTTTTCAAACTCCATGTACCCTATGCATCTATAATGTTTTTGCACATTCTTTTACACAAGCTCACAGTAACCTTATTAACTGATGTTGCTATTCTATGTGGATATCTTGCATGCATGTTTTAGTGGATGACATATTTTAGTGAATTCCACTTTTGTTACAAACCTAAAAAGACAGTGATATGATGTCTAGTCCAACACAAGCTCATTAACAATGCTATCAATTTAAAAAATAGTACTCTCTGGTACCAAAATAATAGACGTTTTAGATAGCTACACGGTCACCATGACACCATTTTAACCATGCATTAATAGTAGTACACATATTTAAAATATATTCTCTCCATAAAAATAAGGCATATAGGTTTTTGGAAAATCAATGTTTTTAATCTTTGACTAACATTTGAGTCAAATCTATACATTTTTATGTATTTTTATACATTTTAGTATATGCATGTTATATATTTGGATTAATATTCAAAAGTGCTTTAAGCCTTGTTTGGATCAACTAAAAATTAGCTGCTAAAAATTAACTAGCATTAGCTGCAATCAACCGGCTAATTGGTGCTAATAAATTGTACACGTATATTAGCTAATTTATAATTAGCTAGTCATATTTAAACCTAAACTAGCTAATTTTATATTACTTTGGGTAGCTAATAATTAGTTGGGTGCAACCAAATGGGCCTTATTATGATGATAATTATGTATTTGCTGATGACATATGTTTAAAGAGATAGATGCTCAAAGTTTCGCTTTAAACCGTGTCAAAAATCCATTTCTTATTTTTTTTAAAGATGGAGGTTATACCAAGGTTTTATAATATTTTAAAACTAATATTGAAGACGAATTTAGTCATACCATTTTTTAATATTTGCAGAGATATTAATGATTAAAATAAAATATATTGATTGTTTGCAAACCAAAACATCTATTGTTTTAAGACTTGAGGGAGTAGTAAGCAATAGCTCTAGATACAAATACCATACAATATCATGAAGAGAAAAAAAGAACAAAGATGCCCAGAACATGCTACCATGAGACAATTTTTTTTTTATTTCAAACTATTTTTCCAGAGCTTAGCATCTTTTAGAGCTTTATTTTTTTTTACTCTGGTAATATAGTAACAACAAATAGATGGATGGAAAACGTGAACATCTCAAAACCAATAAACATTTACAAATTTGCAGTCAGATTGGCGGAAAATTGGTTAGACCGCAAACCCTTAGGTTATACCGACGTGAGTCCAAGCGTGGCACAACACTAGCAGCCCTTTTTTTTTTGTTTTTTTTTTTTTGACGCCACAACACTAGCAGCTTTGATTGCGCTTTGCCCTTGCTGCCGTACAGCATGACACACCTGCTAGCGTTGGCTTCTGTATTGCGCTTTGCCCTTGCTCCTGTACAGCATGACACTAGTAGGCTAGTAGTACAGGAGGTTGGCTTCTATACAGTTTTTTAATTGCATCTCCTGTAGAAGAAACTACGAGGCCGACCAGTTGGCATCTTTATAATCCCCAAGCTGCTTTTCTCAACTTCCCATGGAAAAAGAAGTTCTATCTTCATTTCTTATCACATTGCTATTTACACTGGCCACTCGTTGCACCTCAGGTCTGCCCGCCTTCCTCCTCGTCTGCATTACGAATTAATTACTGAGTCTTTGGATCAAAACAAACGCAGAGAAAGATCAACTTATTCATGGAGACTCACCTCGGCGCGATGGTCTCCGACAACAACGGGGCTTGAAGTAGTCCTGGAGAGGTCTTACGGGCACAGGAATGAATTTCCCCAGATATGCCAGGGGCCAACTGGAAACATCAAGTGAAGGAAGGTGGTCAGAGTTCAAACCCAAATTGACGTCAAAGCAGGGGCTTACCATGTTAGCAATTTACTAAGGCAATTGGAAAGCTATTGCATATATATTCCTAACATACAAGCTTAGCTTACAAAAGAAGAGGTACCTGTCCTTTTATAGGACATATAAGTCGGTGCTACAGTACAAACCGTGCTACAGTAACCGTGGATAAACATCCAGCTGTTGCAGCCTGTAACCAGCTCAAGTAAAATCCAAATTGGTCACCTACACTAGCTGTAACCAGCTGACAGCTACTACTTTCTAGTAATTACTATATTATACTAGCTAATAGCCTAGTGACAATACAAGGTTTATTACCAACATTCTCTCCCTAAACCTTGTATGGCTAATCCACTTGACAAATCCCAATCTTGTCTCTCAACTCTTGAAATTTCAGCCTTCCAAGAGGCTTGGTCAGAATGTCACCTAACTGATCAGTTGTGCTAATAAATTTCACTTCAATCTGCCCAGTTTCTGAATATTCCCTAATCACATGAAACTTCACATCAATGTGTTTGCTTCTATCATTTAGGATTGGATTCTTGATTATAGATATAGTGGACTTGTTGTCCACCATCAATATGGGCTTCTTCACCTCTGATCCCCTCATATCAGCTAGAACCCGAGCCAACCATATAGCTTGACATGCAGCAGTAGCAGCAGCAATATACTCTGCCTCACAACTTGAATTTGCAACAATCCTTTGCTTCACTGATTGCCATGAAACCGCTCCATCTCCCAGGAAGAAAATGATGCCCGATGTGCTTTTCCTACTATCCACATCACCAGCATGATCACTATCACTAAACCCAGTAAGCACTGGTTCAGTCCCCTTCTTCCTGCCATAGAACAATCCTTTGTCCTTTGTCCCTGCAACATACCTAAGTATTTGCTTTACTGCTGCCATGTGATCTTCACGAGGCTCCTCCATAAACCTGCTGACATATCCCACAGAAAATGCCAAGTCTGGCCTAGTGTGAACCAAGTACCTTAAGCTTCCCACAATGCTTCTATACAGGGTTGCATCCACCAGTGGACTGCCACTTTCCTTGGTTAGCTTCAATCTTGGCACCATGGGAGTTTGACAAGCATTGCAACCTGCCATTCCAGCCTTCTCTAGAATCTTTCTTGTATAAGCCTTTTGGCACAAAGATATGCCTTCAGTGCTTTGCTTCACTTCAATGCCTAGATAATAATGCAGCAGGCCCAAATCACTCATTTTGAACAAATGAGTCATTTCCTTCTTAAGCTTCTGTATAGCCTGGCTGTTAGTTCCTGTGATGATTAAATCATCTACATACACTCCTACTACTAGCCGCCCCGCACCTTCTTCTTTACAGTAGATTGCATGCTTAGAAGGACTCCTTTTGAAACCCAGAGATATCAAACTTTCATCTAGTTTATGATTCCATGCCCTTGGTGCTTGATGTAAACCATATAAGGCTTTATGGAGCTTAAATACCTTGTGATCATTGTTTGGGTCAAGAAAACCAGGTGGCTGCTCCACAAACACCTCTTCCTTTAGCTCTCCATTTAGGAATGCTGATTTAACATTCATGTGATGCACCTCCCAACCTTCATGAGCTGCAAGTGACATAAGGAGCCTGATAGCTTCCATACGTGCCACCGGTGCAAAAACTTCATCATAATCAATACCTTGTCGCTGGGAATATCCTTTCACCACCAGCCTTGCCTTATGCCTCACCACTGCTCCCTTCTCATCCCTCTTCACCTTGAAGACCCATTTCAGGCCAATAGCTCGACGGTCTGCAGGAAGATCAGTAAGAGTCCATGTCTTGTTCTCCTCAATGGCTGCTAATTCCTTTGCCATTGCACGCCTCCAACACTCATGTTTCATTGCCTCTGCCAAGGAAGCTGGCTCATCCGCACTAACAGCTAAGAGCTCCACTCTATCCAGATCTCTAGCTGCCTGCCCAGGTGGTGTTACCTGACCAATAATATTATCCAATGTACGGAAACGTACAGGTGACTCACCATAGTCAGGATGGGCATGATCAGCATCGAAGTTTTCATCAATGTTGCTTGGTGGTGACACGAACTGGATAGGCGATGGATCAGCTGCAGGGGCAAATTGAGCTACCACGGGTGTGACCGGTTCCTCCTCTTCTATGTTCCCGCCCACCAATGGTTCAAGTTGACTTTGAACGCTTGGCGTGCGCTCCTGCCCCTCCTCCCCTTCAATCGCTCTCCTGTTTTCCTCTACAGGGTACTCAACAGTGAATGAATCACCGCTGCCAGCATCGCTGCCAGTCTCCAGATTCTCCATTCCTGACCAATCCCATTGAGTGCCTTCATCAAAGACAACATCGCGCGTGATCACCACCTTCCCGGTGGTTGGATCATACGCACGATAGGCCTTTGATCCCTTTTCATACCCAATGAACACCATGCGTTGTCCTCGGTCTTCCAATTTCTTCAGATTTGGCTTCGTGTTCTTCACATACACGATGCAACCAAATGTGCGTAGATGGTGTACAGCTGGTTTCTTGCCAAACCAAGCTTCATATGGAGTCATCCCCTTGACGCCCTTGGTTGGTGATCTGTTTAGCAAATACACTGCTGTTGCCACAGCTTCTCCCCATAACCAACCTGGCAGTCCCTTTGCCTTCAACAGACTGCGTGCTGTTGCCACAACGGTCCCATTTCGCCGCTCTACAACACCATTTTGTTGCGGCGAGTAGGGGGCCGTCAACTGCCTTCGAATACCATTTTCCGTGCAATACTCCATGAAGTCCACGGATGTGAATTCACCTCCCCGGTCTGTGCGTAATGCACCTAGCTTCTTCCCTGTCTCAGCTTCAGCTTCTGCTTGGAATTGCTTGATAGCTGCAGCTGCCTGATCCTTGGAGCATAGGATCTTCACCCACATATAGCGACTACTGTCATCAACCAGGAGCAGAAAATATTTGCTTCCGCTTGGCGTTGGTGGCGAGATAGGTCCGCACAAATCACCATGGACTAGCTCCAGCACTCTTTCTGCACTATGCTCCACCTTCGCCGGGAATGGCGTCCGCCGCTGTTTGCTGGCCATGCATCCTTCACACAGTTGGTTTACCTGTGTCAATTCCGGTAACCCACGGACCATCTCCTTGCGTGCCAAAGTACGCATCGCCTGGAAATTCAAGTGACCTAGACGAGCATGCCACTTCCAAGCCTCCTCCTCTGCCCGCACGCTTAGGCACACCGGCTGTGCAATGGTGATGTTGAGCACGAATAGCAGATTCGCCTTGCGGGGCACATAAGCCAACAAGCGCCCACACGGATCCTTCACCTTCATGACGCCCTCCTTGTTGATCAGAATCTCATGCCCAGCCTCGTTCAATTGACCCACGCTCACAATATTCGCTGTGAGACGAGGGATGTAGTAGACATTTGACAACACCTGATGCTCGCCATTCTTGCAAACGAAGAGGACAGTTCCGCAACCTTCAATCCGGGCCACTGAATTGTCACCGAAGCGCACGGTGCCACACACATCTGTATCCAGTTCCGCAAACGCTGCCCTAGACCCGGACATGTGGTTTGTGGCTCCAGTGTCGAGGACCCATTGCTTGGTCTCACGGACTCCCTCATCGTCAAGCTGAATGAAGACCTTCTCTTCTTCGAGCTGAATGTGCCTCACATCCTTCTTCCTCGAGGTTGGTTCCGGTGCGCTCTCCACCATTTGAGTGGCTCTCACCATCAAGAGCGCGCCTTCTTCTTCCTGGACGAAGTTAGCCTCCGCCTTCTTCTGCCGGCATTCCCGTGCCCAATGCCCCTTCTTGCCACAGCGATTGCAGACGTCCCAAGGTTTGGGACCGAATCTGTTGCCAGAATCGTTCCTTCCCTCGCCTGCTCTTGTATCGCCACAGCCACGGCCTCTGCCTCTCCCGCGGCCTCTCCCCCTACCGTTTGCCCCTCGGCCGCCATGGTTTGGACCACCGCGTGTGCCCTCTTGAATCTTTAGACGTGCTAGCCACTCTTCCTCTGTGAGGAGAAGGCGGCCAGCATCGTCCTTCATTTGGGACTGTGCGGTTTTCTTCCTTTGCTCCACAGCGCGCAGACGGCCTACAACTTCTTCAAAAGAAACTTCACTCAAATTGAGCAAAGTCTCAATTGAGATGGCCACCTGCTCCAAACTCTCAGGCACGGAATGCAGCAACCGCTTCACCACTTCCTTCTCTGAGATATCCTCTCCCAGAACACGCAGCTGGTTAGCGAGCGTGTTGAGGCGAAGCGAGAAATCTTCTACTCCCTCTCCTGCCTTGAACCTGAGTTCATTGAACTCCTTCCGCAGCTTCTCTGCGTTGGCTTCCTTCACGCGCTCGACTCCAACGCGCACTGCCTTGATTGCCTCCCATGCCTCCTTGGCTGTCTCCTTCACCGCGAGACCAGCCTGCATCTCCTGCGGCACTGCGCGGAGAAGCGCTGCAAGCGCGTTGCGGTCGTCCCGGTATTCCCCCTCACCGGTGTTGACAACCTCCCACAACCCTGCTGCCTGCAGATTCACACGCATCACCAACGACCACTCGGTGTAGTTGGTGCGTGTGAGCATGGGATATGTCACCGCTGCTGTTGCCTTCTCCACCACCCGCTCAAGGACCACCTCACGCCCACCCATGGTGCGGCCTCGATGGCGACGTGGCGGTGGAGACGGTGATGCCCTTCGATCACGCCGTGGAGACGGCGATCGCTCAACGCCCCCTTGCCTTTCTGGAGCTAAAGCAGCAGACATGGATCACTCAACCTGTGCCCTGATACCAATTGTTAGCAATTTACTAAGGCAATTGGGAAGCTATTGCATATATATTCCTAACATACAAGCTTAGCTTACAAAAGAGGAGGTACATGTCCTTTTATAGGACATATAAGTCGGTGCTACAGTACAAACCGTGCTACAGTAACCGTGGATAAACATCCAGCTGTTGCAGCCTGTAACCAGCTCAAGTAAAATCCAAATTGGTCACCTACACTAGCTGTAACCAGCTGACAGCTACTACTTTCTAGTAATTACTATATTATACTAGCTAATAGCCTAGTGACAATACAAGGTTTATTACCAACATACCATTCAATTTTACATCAAAAATATAGGTTCTATGGAAAAAAGAGAGTTTGACATCATATCATACCTCAGGGTTCAAATATGCACTGAACAATCAGGATGATATAAGCTCATGCATTTAAGTATGTAACACATTCGAAGGATTGAAAAGACTCACAAAACCATAAGAGGTTCCCAAATTTTGGAAGTGCATACCTTACAAGACCAATTGCAACTGAAACCAACCATAGTCTCCAATCAAGCCTCACTGTTTTGAAGAACTTTCCCAGGAACTGAATTATCAGTATCTGCGAATGAGGAGAGCAAGTATGGTTGTCACCATGAACAAGAACTAGGGCATTGGAAACTTAGAATATCAATATTGTTTTTTCTGTTACCTGAAATACTGTCGTTATACCAATTATTCCCATGAATAGGTGATTCTTTGTTACTCCTTTGAAGACATTCTTCTCCTCGGGCTTGCGTGCATTGAACTCATTGAAGATCTGGCATCAAAAGCACATCCAAGTTAACACAAACATTTGTTTCTAACATACATAGAGTAAGTAAATTATCAAAACGATGAAAAAAAAAAAAACTATGGTAACTTCACTAGGTATAGTTCAACTTCATACAATCAAGACTACAGGCTCCACGGAATATCAAGGCTACCGCACACACTAGTTTTTTTAAAAAACTACTACCAATATACTTAGGTCAATGCAATATTGATTGTTGAGAATAGTACACTGTTAGTATACATCTGTCTAAAAAGTGAGACAAGATTCAGTAATGTTCTGTTTTAGTTCTTGAGTTAGCAACTTAGCAAAGACCAAATAACCCACCTGGCAGAAGACAAATGTGTTAAATATGAAGGTGTTCTTTATCCTCTCAGAATTATAACGGCTTTCATTCTGCAGCCGCAGAACCCTTACTCCAGCAAAATCGAAGATGAGAAGAATTGCTACTTGGTAAAGGGCCTGTGCAAAATTTTAAACATATCAGAACAAAAAATAAGTATAAAAAGAATCCAAATTTTGTAATGAAGGAATACTAACCTGAACAAACAAGTTTCTCCACATGATATTTGTTACAAGAGGTTCCCTGCAATAGAAAATCATGAGCAAAATATTTCAAATTCAGAAAACATGGCATATACTCCCTCTGCTCCAAATTGTAAGGGGCTCTAGGTTTGAATAGATTCATACAATATTCGATGTTTGTGTTTTGTATATGTCTAGATTCATGAACATCCATATAAACATAGACGGATAAAATGAGGGCCAAAACCCCTTACATTTTGAGACAGAGGGAGTACATATGAACATATTAGATGCAATGTTATCTACAACTAATTCAGATCATTTTACGTGCCTTCGACCAACAGGATTTCTCTTCATAAGGTTATCTGTTGGAGGTTCGGTTGCTAATGCAAGAGCTCCCAGTGTGTCCATGATAAGGTTCACCCAGAGAAGCTGAAAAATTAAAAGGACAAAGTACATGAGACACAGCCTGGATATACATGTGTTTTAGGGAAAATGCAGCATCGTTATATTCAGAAAGAGTTAAATTTCCATATATATTCAGACACAATATTCAAACTTTCAGCACATCTTTCATGCAAAATGAAAATTAACTGCTTCAATGAAGTAATGGCTGCAGTCGAGTAAATGCACAAAAAAAAGAGGAAAACTGTCCCAACCTCAACAGCATTTAGGGGCACATCACCAGAGGACACAGCAGCAACGACATTAATCACAAGCGCAGCAACATTAACAGTAAGCTGGAACTGAATGAATTTCTGAATATTGGCATAGACAGAACGTCCCCACCGAACAACCTGACAGAGATGAGGGTTAAAGCCATGAGTTCAGATCTAAATCTCACAAAAAAAACAACACTTGTGCAACAAGAATCACTGCAAATGCACACTAGACCCAAGGATTTATGCATGTGTGTTATTATGTTCAAGACTTGATGTCAACTGCAGACAAGCGGAATTGCTTATTACAAGGAAAGAAACTCAGTGTTGAATGCAGTTAGGTCCTCTTGTATAATTCTGTCTACTAATTACCAAACAAACCTTGACAACGGAAGTGAAGTCATCATCCAAGATTATAATGTCGGAGCTTTCTTTAGCAACTTCTGTCCCTGAAATACCCATTGAAAGACCTATATCGGCCTAGATAAAAAACCAAGCGGCAAGCCAGCAATTAGAAACAATAGGCTCATAAATGTCAAAAGGAGTGACAATATGTAATGGCTGATCGATCTTGAGCCAAACATGTCACCTCGTGCAATGCAGGGGCATCATTAGTGCCATCACCAGTAACAGCTACAACGTGGCCTTTTCTTTTTAAAGCTTGGACAAGCAAAAGTTTGTCATTTGGAGATGATCGCCCCATCACCTGAAATAAAGTTAATTAGCTCTATGACACCGAAAAGAATGTAAACTATTTAAAAAAAAGACTCTTGAGGATAAAGGTCAGAATGACAGCATTAGCAAAGTGAAAGAAAGAACCAAACAACTTGGAGAGAGAGAGAAAGAGAGAGAGGGAGTTACAATTATCTTGTCAGCAGCATCTCCTCTTGCACTTTCAGACATCTCACGGAATACTTTCCCCTCAATTACAACTGGCTCTGAAATAACACCATTTGCATCTAGTATTCCACATTCCAGAGCTATAGCTTTAGCTGTTTCAATATTATCTCCTGTAACCATGCGCACCTGAATTGCAGACACAGAAGATATCAATCTCAGAATAAGAGAAATACCATTTCCAAAGAAAGAACATACGCTAAAAAAAGAAAAAAAAAATAGAAATACTATCCACCTAATAACATAAAAATGCATCAATGACTGGGAATATGAAAATATAATATAGGTTAAGGAGCAATTACGTGGTGTTTGTTGCTGTGTAAGTCACCATATAAGAATGGACAAAAGGTTTTAGGAAGGGATTTGATATGGACATCCATAAGACAAAAGCTAGCAATTTTTTCATGCTCAAACATGGCCTGACAACATTTCTTAGTCCTTTTTTTTTGCCAACTTCTATGTTTTTTTCTCAAACACGCAGGAGAGTTGGTGTATCTTTGTAATAAGAAAATAAAAGGGCCCCCAAAGTACAAAAACCCACACAATCACACAGTCAGCTGAAACGACGACCTATACCATGACCAAGATAAAGGATTAAGCAAAAAATTTCTATATATTTTTATTTTTCTTCTTAATATAAATGATACGCAGCTCTCCTGCGTATTCGAGAAAAAAAAAACTAGGATATTTTCCCTCCTGTTAATATTAGTTCCTGTTACAGCCACTTTATTTGTCCTCTGAATATTGAGAAACAAACAAAAAACATAGGTGATCCTTAAAATGGAAGATAATGTGGTACAGAAGAATAAAGACAAACCTTTACACCGGCAGTGGTGCACAGTCGTACAGCATCCCTTACTCCTGGGCGACAAGGGTCCTATAGGAGAATAAACTCTTTATAAACAAGTCAATGCTGAATGCTATTATCAATTATTCTTAAAAACAGTTGGACGGGGTGACTAAACAGGTGGTGTTATTATTCAGGCTCACGTATGTAGGAAACAAATCATTTGAAGATGCAAGGTCAATAAAGTATAAATAGATGGCAGTATGGAATTGTGCTGAGTTACCGAGTTACGCATATTGTTTTCCCCCTCAATTAGAACAAGGGTAAGCCACGTTCATGACACAGGCAAGCAGAAAACAAGTATCTGAACAAAGGGCTTGACTTCCTCATACATGTCAAACACAGACAGTCAAACCTGAAACGAGTCAACGCAAAAAACAGTAACCAACCTTTATTCCTACGATGCCAAGCAGAGTCAGGTCATCCTCAGGCAACTTCCAGTTTGCAATGTCTTCCTTTGGGATCATTTCAATGTCACAGGTACAATACGCAAAAGCAACACAGCGTAATGAATTCATTGCCATGTTCTCAATTGATTTCTTGTATTCATCATGCTGCAAATATTTAGAAGTCCAAGTGAGCTGAGATAAACTGATACTTTAAAAGTTCGAGCGAGTCTCTGATTAAAATAGGAGAGGATATTTACCTTCTCAGCACTCATTGGCTGAACGGAACCATCAACAGAAAGCCAGCTTTTGCAAGATGACAAAACTATTTCAGCTGCACCTTTCCAGTGAATGTGAACATCATCATCTGACTGCAATTCCAGGAACCAGACACCAAGATTAATACTTACGTATCAGGGATAATAGACAATGCTGTTTTCATCCAAGTCGTTGGACAAATAGGTTACTTTTCTTTGACACCAAAAGACAATATCCTGATGCAAGGATGACAAGAAAATGGGCAATGGAACCAAACGATTAAAACCCTGGAGGCAATTAACTAGTAAGCAGTCACCCCTGCAAGGAGAAGGGTGTCCCCAAAACTGGCTAATTTAGAAGTATATCACAATTCAAATTATGCCCAAAAACACATCCAGAAGCTGTTTACAACTAGAAACAAGGTGGTAAGTGGTAACCATTTGGCAAGTTTTTGCTAATTCCTACCCAGAAAACATTATCAGCCCACTGACAGATATGGCATGTAATCTACAACTGTTAACACATGATGAAATCAACTCTCACCAGCAATAAGTAATGGCTCAAGGAATTAATAATAAAAAATGTAGAACATATGAGTAAAATTTTAATTCTAGTTTTTTTTCTTGGACACATTCGCCACATTAAGGTTAGACATAAATTTACACAGTACCTGTACAGCAACAGCACCACGTTTCTTCTCTGAGTTAAATGGAAAAACATGAATAACTAAAGATTTCGTCCTCACGTCGTGGAAATCCATCCCTATCTGTGCAATATGGAAGGTCAGGTTAACCAAATAAAGGCTTTAGAGACATAATGAAGAGTAAAGCAAACTTTATTGTATCAATACCTTAAGGCCCCAAGAAAGAATGGCCTTTTCAGTTGGCGAACCTGTAAGTTCTGCTGCTCCCCCATCCTGTACAAAAAAAAAAAAAAGGATGAAATTATATCGAACATGGCACGCTGGCAACTGATATAGATGAGTGTGATGGATGATTCTTTATAGTCCCCCTAGACTTCCTAGTTCAGATCTCCAGCTTGTCTAGGGCAGGAAAGATAGTTCCAGATCTGAAACTAGCGATAGCATTGTTAAAACCTGTGATTAAGACTCAATACAATTTTCACTTTTCATTTAATTGATGTAGTCAACAAAATGTTAACAGCTGACAGTTCTGGACACTGAACCTGTGATTTTCTAAACTATGAGCGATGCAGACAGCCAATCATAAAATTTAACTCTGTGTTTCCATAAATGAAATATAGAACAAAAAGGAAACTTTTTCTATACCTCTGGCAAAAATACAGTTCCTGTTGTGTTCTGTGCAATTCCTTCAATAATAAGTGATGCTGCACTGTCTGACATCTGGCTAACATCAGTGCAGGGATCCAACTTTGTTCCAGCAAAATATGCTTCCACGACTGTCATCTGTGCGACAATTCCATTCGAGTTACAAATACATTGTGATGCTAGCAATTGAAATGTCACAACTAAACAAGTATCAGAGCATATGTCGCTGTAACAGGTAGAAATGAAAGCATGCTTGGTCAAGCATTAATTTGATGTAAAGTACTGAACAAGCATTGTCTTCAAGCATTATGTTCAGTACTGCACTATCATGACCGAAATTTTAAATGGTAAATGGACTGATAAATGACTTGACAAACCTTATTCAAGGTAAGAGTTCCTGTCTTATCGCTGCATATTGTAGTTGCTGATCCCATTGTTTCACATGACGAAAGCCGCCTCACCTATTTAGACAAAAATAAAAAATCATATTCGTTCCATCACAGTGTTTTATAAATGCGTCAAAATGTTTTTGTTTACCAGTGCTTTGTCTCGCATCATCTTTTTCATTGAATAAGCAAGCCTGAAATTTGCAAATAGTCATTCGCCTGAAAAATCAATGGAATTTACATAAGGGATTCATACGTCAGTGTTACTGCCAATGGGAGTCCCTCGGGCACAGCAACAACTACAATGGTCACCTGTGGGTAAACGAGAAAAGAACCAATGAGAGTCTTTAAAATTGTTCATCTAGTTTAACATTAAAATGGGATTAAGATTACATACAGCAATAGTCAAAATTCTAATCGCCCCCATAAATCCTGTCTTCACACCAGTAGTTCCAGCAACAAACTGAGTAGTCCCATCAGGATTCTCGGTATGTCCAGTAAAATATCTGTAGTTCAGTTTAAAATCAGTCAGAGGGAAGGTATGTTTGTGTTAGTTGCAATATCTAGTAAAAAAAATACCTTATCCAAAGCACAATAAGTACTGCACCAGCTACCGACAAGCCTACCAAACCAATAAAAGTTGCAACACCATTCAAGCGAACCTACAAAAGAAAGAAAACATAAACCAAAGAAAACTGTCAATATTCAGCCATTCAAGAATTGCCACAATCCTCAAAGAGAATAACCTGTAACGGTGTTTCTTCACCATTATCTTCTGAAAGATTAGCCATCAACTGACCCCATTCAGTATTGGTACCTACGCCTGTTACCTTTTGTTGAGAAGAAATATATATAAGATTAACTCATAGTTATTTTAGGCATGAAAAGGATAATATTAAAATGGATAATAATAAAAAGAATATTCTGGAGCACAGTGGCATGGAAAATAGGAGTGTTCAACTCCAGTTGTTTAAATGCTTGAAATTGCCGGACTCACCAACATAGAACCATAGCCATCTGCAACCTTGCAACCAGACATCAAGAATGGTGCCTTTTGATCCTTGTGGACCTAAAATAGTACTGTATCATGAAAATCCTGTAAAGGGCAAATTTGGGACAAAAAGCTATCTCTATTTCAACAGACTTACGATTTTTGACTCTCCAGTCATACTTGATTCATCTATTGCAAGAGAATGGCCAGATATCAGGACACCATCAGCAGGAACCTGAAGGTGGAAAAATGGATAAGCAAATGATTCTACACAAAAAATAAAAAAGTAGTCGAAAATAATATACCATCTTACTTGGTCACCAATTTTGAGAGGAACTACATCACCAACAACAAGGTCAAATATTGAAGCTCCAAATCTTTTACCACCTCTAACAACCTAACCAACAGAGATAGAAAATCAGAAATAAAGACAATAAATGGCAGTTCACACATGGCGTGGCCATACTCACCTCCACTTGTATGTTTTGTTTCTCCTCATTCAGATGTCGAAACTGTAGAGATTGTCTATAATCACTTATTGCTGGAGAAATGGCGATGTTAAATATTAGAAAATATCACATTGCTACTGAAAACAAGTTAATTTATAATTCAATCCATTACCCGTAACAAGTATCACAAGGAAAACGGCTAAAAAGATACTTCCACCATCATACCATCCTTCATCAACACCCTGAATGAATAACGTTAGAGAAAAGAAAATGTAAGGAAATACCGAAATAGGCACATAAAGGACAACCACATTTTTAGTTCAAAACTACAGAGGAGAGTGATAAAAATGAAAAAGTGAAACATACCTCTGTGGTCATACCCAATGTCAACGATATGGCAGCAGCTACCATTAGAATGACAAGAGTTAAATCTTGGCATGCTTCAAATATAAAAAGCTGTGAATCAAACATAACAGAGTTAAATTCTGAAATTGTAAAACATTGAAGGAATAAGTTTCATGTACAGTAACAAAGGTAGAAATTTTGATGGGACCAATGTCTAGTTTGATGTTACCATTTTCACAATATGTCTACAGTTATTTAAGGATTATTTTCATTTTTTATCGCTGCTTTAAAAAATATCTCCTTTCCAATTTTTTCTGTCATTTTTGCCGTTGACTATCACAATGAAACGTGGTCCAAAATTCCCTCCAGTGACAAAAGGAGACAAGACTTCAACCGAAGTAGCACATTTTGGGAAGAGAAAGTATAAAAACATATGTCAGGAAAAAAGCTTAAAAAACAAGAAAAATCAAAGAGAAACATGTGTAATAGTAGGAAAATTGCACCCACAGTGTTAATAGTAGGAGGTTACAACTTTAAGTGATCATTTGCGATGCTTAAAAATATATATGAATATTATGTGTACTTATAAGTACCAGTATGCTTTTCCTTTTCTTGCGTGGATATGTATTTTCTCCATAGACATCCCTCCTTTGTAACAACTCATCCTCATTTGGACTAACTCCCTTCTCTAAATTACTCTTCAATAAAGCTGACAGGCCTTTAACCTGAACAGATGGACATAATTAAGTGACAAACGAAGTTCGACATGAGAAAAGTTGAGCAAAAAGAAGTGATAATAAAGGTCAGTCTTAACTTACTCCTCCAACTTCTTGAAGAAGAACACTGTCATGGTCCCTGTTTAGTGTGGTAAGCTTTTCCAGTTCAATTGGAAAACTGCGAGAGGCCGTTGCAACATTTATACCACTATAAGCTTCTGCTTCGTGCAAGGACATTAAAAATAACACAAGAATATAAATAAATTGTATGTAAAACAAGCATAAAGGAACATATAAGAACTAATCATCACAACTATAAATTGACAGAGCAGCAGCAAAATTCAGATAGTGTGAGAACCTGAATTTTACGAACGAAACAGATGAATTATAACATAATAGTACAACTTAAAAAACAAAAAAATGAAGAAGAAAAATAGCGAAAGAGTAATTAGCGAGACAAATTATTATGACTGCTAATGTAATTCGAGTGCATTATCACATTGTTATTGTTCATATAAATTTGCACTCTTTGGTGCATTGCAACCAAAGAACTGCTAAAGTATTTACAAAGGAAACATGAAAACATAACACCCCGCCTTTTTTGTCACTAGCCTGTACATGGAACGACAACAGATGACATAATGATAACATGAAATATCTGTCATGAATTCCACCAACAAAGCCCACGTATTGAAAGACTAAAGGGAAGTTACCCGGCCTTAAAGTGATGTAACAATCCATTTGGGCAAAATGAGCACTAAAACAGAGGGTAAAATAACAATATGAAGTAGCATTCATACCTCTGATATCTTTTTGGCCAGCTTCCTTGAAAAGAAATGCTGCCTGGAGAATACGAATTCAGAATGCGAAAATGAAATGGTGAAAAGAGAGAATATATCAGCAGGAAAATGACACAGTACCCGTATAACTTGCGCATGGGACCGGATCTTCCTTCTTATAATCTCTTTCTCTTCCTCCTTTTTAAGGTCTAGAGTATATCTAAAACGCCGTGAAGCATTGAGCACAAGGGCAGCTTGCTGAAATGAAGAGAATGACAACATTTTTCAGAACTCCATAGTCGATAAGCTTGGGTCCATCCACTACACACAGCAAATTTCTGTACCCAAAAGTCCTCTTCGGACATCTTCAGCTTTACCATGACAAGGTCTCACATAAGCAACTTAGACGTATCATGTTAAAGCAAGTAGCATCTTGTTGTCGTAATATTCTTGTGTGCGTAAACATTTAGTCGCTGATGAATATTTGGATGGATGCAAGGCAAACCTCTACTGTCAGTATTTCACTTTCACTGACCAAAATAGTAACAACCCATTTGGATACAGGCATTGGAGTCTGGAATTGAGAATTGGAATCAGGTTTCATGAATTCTGCTGTTTGACTGTGCATGGAATTCAAAGCTGGAATTGCAGCCCCAATTCCTTGGCATTGGGATATAAGTCGTATAACTAGATATGGCCTCTCCCAATATCGAGGTTGACCCCTCCGTATTGGGTGAGTTGAATGCCAACTAGCATCCAAACAACAAATTTGGTATTGGAAACCACCATTTCCAATACTAGTTAGATTTGATATTCATACCCAATTCAATTCCAACAAACTCATCCAAACAGACCACACTGGCTTTGTAGTAACCTAGTAAAAAAATACAATGTATGCAAAAACCCAATGAGAATCAGCAACGCATCGAGGCATTTCAATGAAGCACAGTATAATTCTTCAATTAAATGCTTGTTGGCAGCAGATGCTATTCCCCTTTTTTACATGTGGAGCAGAGATCCGCGTAACATTCCCACGCTTCGAGCCTCCGAATGACAGCTCCACACTCCACACTCCAGTCACGATCAAGCCGCATTGATCGATTATTTTATTCACCGCGGATACGCAAACAACCGGAACACGTCACACACACTAACAACCATTCCCAAATCCGCGGAAAACATAGGCATTACGCAATCAAGGTCCCCCGACCAAACCGGACACCGAAGATCCAAATTCTGAGATAACGCGATCAGGGGAAGGAGGCGACTGGCGAGGGCGAGATGATCACGTACCCTCCACCGGCGCAACCGCTCCGGCGGCGCGTTCTTATGCGGTATGTCGAACGCGTCGTCGAAGACCTCCTCCTCCTCCTCGGCCTCCGCAGCGTCCTCCGCGGCGCCCCGCTCGTCCGGCGAGCGGATCTCCGGCGGCGGCGACCTCTCATGCGCCATGCCCCCCGATCAGAGCACCGCCGCGGCAGTAGAAGCAGAAGCAGCAGCCAGGCACCTTCCTTCCGTCCCTCCGCAGGAGAGACGACACCGACGCCGACGCGCGCGCGCGCGCAACCCCTCCCTGCGCACCCCACAGGCGAGAGCACCCTAGTCACCGCGAGATCGCGACAGCCTCCCGACACGCGACTGCGGGTGCCAGCGGAAGGGAAAACCAATCGGCTCACCTCGCCGTCCGAAGCTTCTAGAAGGTCCGGTCCGGCGGGCCTGCTCTCTCTCTCTCACCCAGCTGCCTCTCTCTCTCTCTCTCTCTCTCTCTCTCTCTCTCTCTCTCTCTGCGCGTGCCTGAGCCTGAGGAATCAAAGGCGTCGGGTTTCGTTTTGTTCTCTTCTTCCTCGGCCCAGCTTTTGCGGTCGGGAATGGGGACTTGTTCTCGAGGACGGAGGCGGTGGCTGCCATGAAGCTTCCACGAAGCTTCTTGCGCGGCGTCACGCTGCCACATGGGCCCTCCGTGGCCGGGATCGTCCCCCCGCGTGACCAACTGACGTGGGGTCCCCACCCATCAGTGGTCCGTGGCTGGCGGGAAGCAACGATCCGATCGGAGGGTGCGGTTAACTGAGCTTGGCGCGGCGGGTTTTGCTCCCAGGTTTGAACCGGACGTGGGAAAAAAAAGTCAGCATCAGCCGTTCGGGTAGGAGTGATTTTTCTGACTTCCAGGTAGAACTCGGTGTGCCTAACTGCTTACCAAAGATGAATAAAAAAATGATAATACTACTCTCTGCCCTAAATAGTAAAGGTTCCATTTTTTATTTATTTATCTACATAGACATATCAAGACAGAAGAAGTACCGCTACATCTGTTATTGAATATATTTGTCACTGCCTAGTTTATTTTCGAATTAAGAAGCACCAAATAAAAAGAATGAAATAGAGTACAACTCAACGTGAAGCTAACATGCCAAGTATTCTTCTCGCGCCAAAAAAGAAAATATAAATGATTTGAACCATTTGTTTTAAGTTCTAAGCCCACAAATTTAGGTTCCAGACCCACCAATTTTAGGTTACAGTCCACCACTTTGATTTCTTTGATTAAGTTCATCTATATTTATAGCCATAAAATTATGCGCGATGGATGGCTACCATTAGAAAACTTTTGATTTTTCAACTTTTGTTATGTATCTTATTTTTTCTTACACTAATGGCACTTGATCATATATTAGTGATCGAACGGGTACTACATGCACTCCGTTTTTTAGTTTACTTTGAACTAAAAACATCGTACTACTTCCTCCGTTCTAGATTACACGTATGTTGACAAACGTTTATCCATACACATGTCTTTCTAGATAAGAATTCTGAGACAAAGATGGCCAGAGTTCGTACCTACCGGGCAGTTTTTTTTTTTTTTCCGAGCTCAGGGAAGTTGAAAATCGTTTGCACCGTCAACAGCCGCCGCACATGTAATCTACCCGGCGACTGGCCTGACCGGGGCGTGGGGACAGAAGGAATGCTGACGGCGCAGCATCATCGTGCCCTTGTATCATCGGCATATACATTATTATTATTATTGGATCCAATTTGATCCGTCCAGGCCGTCCACGTCGCGTGGCCCTCACTTTGCCTCAGATCTGGCGAGTGGCGACCCTCCCCTACCCACGCGGCATATAGCAAGTCTCCCGTCATCCTTTCGGGCGGTCCACCTCACCGCTTGCTTGCACGCCGAGCAGGAGAGGAGAGCGAGGGCTCCTGGCGCGGTGGCAGGTGGCCGACAGCGACCACCGGCAGGGGTGGAGTGGAGATCTCCTTCCTGCCCGCCCCCAGGACAGGAGCCGAGCCCACGCCACGGTTCACTGCAGTGCTGACTCAGCCGTTCGCTTCCACATGGTTTCCAGATCGGGTCAGCAGATACAGACAGACGGGACCGATCGGGGGTCCAGCACGAGGTTGAGGCGTTCCGAACAGTTTCCATCGGCGAGCTGGAGGACCAGCGCCAGTCTCCGGCCAACATGCTTGATTGCCAGCTCCCGCGGATCACGGCACGGGGGAGAATTCCCGAGCCAACTTCAAGACACACCAGCTATCTACCTGCATGTGCTGCCAACTCTACGACACATGTACAGTCAACAACACATCATAGCGTAAGTTTTTTATAAGGATCATCATAACGTATAAGTATATTGCCCTATAAGAAATCCGGATCGAATTTGGGACCTGGAACGTCAGGGCTGTGGCCTGTGGGCAGGTAATACTTTTGCACGTTGACCATGCTCATCTAAGAGATGTCTCCAACAGAAAGTGGGGGCATAAATGAAAATTCTCACGTTGTACAAACTGAGACAACACACTAACACCTTGTTCCGTGGCTAGGGGTGCACTCTCCTCTGTTTCATTTTACAAAAGCTGAGAAGCGATAGCTCAAGACACAAAATGCGTGCGTTCCTCTGCTGTAGTTCTAGACGGCAAGGTGTTTCCGCCCGCTGTAATGTTGCCTACAAGTACCCGGAGGCACATGAAGTAGACAGGTCTACAAGCTTCGGTAGTCCATGACAGTCACTTCGTCTTCGGGAGCATCAAGATCTTGGTAGCTGCGATCAGGGTAGATGAAAACTAGTCAAAACGAGTGCCAAAAAGACGGGAGAGATAATGCGCAAGGAAAATGTTGCTGAAGATATATATTGGCTGTTCACATCAATAAGATATCCAAATCCATTGCGGAAGTCTGTTTATTCATAGGTACAAAATCTGCATAGTTGGCATGCACAAGAGAAGAATAACATCCAGAATAGCATACACTAGTCAAGCATAGATTGTAACATAGTCATATTCCACATGGTCATAATCTGGTTGTAGAAGTACTACAACAAGGTCGAGTATGACTTGGACTGCAGATGGTGGTATGTAATCCAACCATTCTTGAGCTAGGAAATATTCTTCAAGGTTGCACAAACTATGAATAACCCGGTAGCAGTAAAGAAAGGAGTTTCAATTTGCTGGTCAGCTTAAATTTTCCAATAAACTTTTTAAACTTGTTACTCAGCCTGAGGAGAAAGATGTCCAAATGTGAAAATAATGATAAGTCTAAAATAAAAGGATTAAGTTATGTCTTTTCCCCTATTGTTCAGGACCATGTTTCAGAATGTTGCAGATGACTTATTTACATTGAATAGTGACAACTTTACGAGAACACCAGTGCAAACTGCAAAGATATTTGAGATGTAAACACTAACCTTCGTATTCTACGAGGGTCATGGATATGAGGAGGAGGAGGAGCACTGAAGATTGGGGGTGGACCACGCAATGGGGGGCCACCACCCCTCCCTGCTTTCCTAGGATGTGGACCTCCAGTTGGCTCAAAAGGAGGTGGCCCACCTTGATCCCTCAACATATGCATGGCAACTTCAGGGGGTGCGGGAATAAACGGTCCTAGCGGACTGCAATGGAGATGAACTGTCAATGAGTACATAGTTCGATTTCAAAATGAGCAAGCAGAAGTTTCAAACTTACCCAGCACCAGGCACAGGCATTAGAATTGGGGGAGCAGGAACATCTGGGGGGAAGGCACCATGCATGATTGGACCATCAAATGAATCATAAATAGGCTCATCGGGATTTTCACCAGATCCATCATGCGTTGGCGAATCAGCATTTCTGTCGAACCTACTATTCCCACGCTCATCTCTTAGCCGACTCTCTATTGGTGGCCTTTGTCTGCCTTTTCCCATCTGGACATTGACCAATACAAATAATTACACAATAACGCCACCAATTTGCAAGTGAGTACAAACTTAACGATGAGGCTTACTGGAGCAGGTTGCTGCATGATAGGTGTTCCACCAGGCGCCTTCGGATCACTGCATTCAAGATAAAATGCCCCATAATCATCTTGCAAAAACTAGCTTATAATAATCACAAGAACAAGAGTGCAGAAACATACTTCATATAGTTCTCAAAGTAAATATCTTCTCTCACTTTTGAAGTTAGCTCAACCACCACATCCGGATGCTTGAGTTTAAGATGCTTCTGGACAAACTCAGCAGCATGGAAAAGTTTCGTGCAACCCTTGGCTCCACACCCATACTTCCAACCATACTTCTCATCCCTTATTTTCCTCACATATGGATCCAATACTTCAGTAGCAGCTGCATCAATCTTCTCCTTTGCTTTCAATATTTCTAACGGATCCTGACCTTGAATCCTGTCTTGCCAGAATGAATCAAGTTTATTCTCCCATTCGGTTGCATTTGAGCTAGCCCCATTATATGTCCTCGCATCAGCTTTCACGTGCCTTAGGCCTTTAGGTTCATTTGTCTCAGACATACCATAATAATCCACACCATGGATACGCCATAAATAAGTAACAAGAGTGTCCAGCAACTCAACACCCTCAAGACCCTTCACAGTAGATGACCCACGTATTATAACAATGGGTCCCATTGAACCATTTGGCTTATCCCTGTCATCGTCAATGCTTGAGAGAACATTGTTCTCAATACCCTTCTCAGAATCAAGTTTACAAATGAGAGCTTGAGCTTGCTCAATGTCAATTCGAATTCGCCGAACCTCAGAACTAACTGGGTGAGCCTTGGGAGCAGCATAGTACAAATCATCAGGGCCCTTTCCAAGTTTCCCTTTTTTACCATCTGCACCCACAGAATCTAGATTTTTGCTACTATTATTCCCCGATTTGCTCGCTGCAGAACCTGTCAACCCTGGACCACTGCACAGTACAAAAGAAAAGTATAATAATTAATACAAACTATTAGAGCATGCGCGCTATTGTGCTGTCTCTGCTGTGTGTCTGTCTGTCTCTGCATGCACACAGCGCTTTGCTTGCATGCTCGCATGTGCTGTGTGAGCGCTACCATGCTGTGAGAAAGAGCATCTTACGTGTCCAGATGCCCACTCTGCAAATCTTGGAAGAATTCATTTGCAGTAGTTCTTGCGAGTTCATTTCTTCTGTTTGAATAAAAGATCACAGCTCAATTGGGTAGGAACATTAAAAAAAGTATTGCAAAAATGCCAGAACATCAGCACAAGGAGACTAGAAGATGGCAGAAATAGACTAAGAAGCAAACCTTTCAATGACAGTTTCAAGGTTTGTAGGATGATACTTATTTTTTAACCTACAAGCAAGAGATGCAAATTAAAAAGTTAATAGAGAACAAGATTGTCACGACATCATAATATAAATAACCATTACCAATCCTCATCCTTATGAAGGTCAAAGTATGCTTTCTTCTGAGTTGTGATGTACTCTGACTTGTATTCCTCATATCTAAAAATAAAAGGGATGAACAGAATGTCAAACTCTACTTCACATCAGCCAGACAGAAAGTGTGCCACACACAACACAATTGCGCAAATGATTCTTTTGATGAGAAGGGATAAAAATCTGGTTGTGGTTAAAATATATGCCTGCCAGAAATTTACACTACAAAAGAACAGGATGAACTAAAATGTCAAATTGCCCTCCTTGTATCTTCAAATAAATAGGATGAACTAAAATGACATGTTATATTTCACATCGATCACTTGGAAAGCATACAAAGTGTGCCACGCACAAAACTATTCTTTTGACGAAAAAGGACAAAATCTGGATATTTGAAATATATGCCTGCCAGAAATTTGCGCTACAAAAGAAGAGGTCTAGCACACCTGCTTTGAGCTTCAACTGGTGAAACATCATCTTCAAGCTCCTGGATGAACTGCTTGTATGACATCAGGCCTTCCCTGTAGAGCATCAGTGTTGATCACTCTATTGTTGCCCATATTGTGCAAGGAAAGGAGACAAAAATAATAGCTAATAAAACCAAGGTAAAAATGTTAATTAGGTCCCTCTGTTTTATCGATAGGTTAATGGTGTTCCTCTACTTTAAAATCAGACACCAGCGGGCTTGTAGCCCAATGGTACTCCACCTCTTTGGGGGTGTTGAGGTCCTGGGTTCGACTCCTCGTGGGAGCGAATTTAAACAGGAGGCTGTTGGTTGTTCAAATAAATCTCCCTCGTCGGCGAAAGCCGGGGTTCGGGGGGTTTTCTCGACTGGTTAAGGTTGGGCTCGTCTACCTTAATTACAATGCCGTGGGGGCGGTTCTTCCCCCACCGGTCGAGTTTTTTTTTTTTTTTTTTTACTTTAAAATCAGACAATCTGACTGAGATTTAAGGAAACTAATACACAAATTCTAGATGGTCAATTCAAAGGCTGAGATGAGGTTGGGAAAAAAAATTATTTTGTAGTGTTTACATGAGATTGTCTGCGGCGACAATTGCTTCCTCCTTGGTATATCGGATGTGGAGAGGTATGATAATTTCTTTTTTTTCAATTGTTTATTGCAGGTCGCATAGAGACTGACAATAGTTCCCATTGCAACAAATGGGAGGTTTGGGTATTCATTATTCTGGGAGCTTGGAGTGTCTGGAAGCACTGAAATGAATGTGTTTTCAAGGGTGCGACACCAGAAGTTGAAGCAGCAGCGTTCGCAAATGGAGAGGTGATCTTTTGTGCAGTGACGCTAAGGGGCTATCACAGCTTTTTTTTCCTTCTTCTGCTCTGCTCCTGCTTTTGATTGTGTGTTCTTTGGCATGTTTTTTTCTCTTAGTGTGTGTGTTTCTTTTTTCTACTTTCTTTTTTTGGTGGGTGTTCTCACCCTTGCACTAGAACTATTGTTCCTTCTATTGATGCAATGATATACACCTCTCCTGCATGTTTGAGGAAAAAATATAGCGCAAACCATATACAATCCTGACAAGGGTTGCTCCTCAGAAGGTAAACAATATGTACCTACGACCATTCCCAGGGCCTTCATTCCATCCACCGCGTCTAGAATCTGACCAATCTGTAAAGCATGTAGAAAAAATTACAATTAAAGGAACATACTACCAAGAAATTTCATCCATAAGTAGCATGAACAACAAGACATCTACTACAGCATATGCTACTTATGATGAAATATCAAGAATTTTCTACTACATCTGCTGTAGCATATGCTGTAGTAGACATCTACTACATCTAGTACCCCACATCTCAAGATTTTTCTTTTAAAAAGGAAACATTTTCTACAATATATGATCCAGTCCGATGTGTATATTTTATGTTATGTGCAGTGTGCTTGACAGACTTGGAGAAGATCAAGAGAATCATAGCAGTTACAGGTAAATGAACTAGATCATGTTATCAACAAATCACCACTACCTTTCCAATCTCTATTGAACTTACGATTACCACTATTTGTATTCTGTACTAATGGTAATCCCAGATCACTAATTCATACCTGGTGCACGATTCGTGAATCGAGCATCACCACCTCTTCCGCCATGGCCATTTCCATACCTAGGAAATATTGCAAAAACATTAAAAAAATGCCACAATGCTCAAATCAGTGTGCAGTAAGAGAATTGGGAGACTAAGTTTACAAGAACTCATCACACAATCTTCCTTTCTGCTCAAAACTTAGCACAGCCTGTTCACAATTTGGAACAACAAATACATGCAGAAAAACTGTAGAGCTACCAAAATCTATAACAGAAGCATCAAGAAACATACAGAAAAATAAACACCATAAGCGTTTGAGTAAACAAATTATTAGTAGCACATTCAGTTGAATGTCAAGCATGGTCATTGCAGGAAATCTTCAGCCATATATGGCGCTGCACACTGCAGGGATTCAGTATAGAAGCCCCATAACAGTTTCCTAAATCTAATGTATTGAAGCAATGCCGTTAGAACCAAATAACCTAGAAATCATAAAACTAAAAAACTCCTTTGTTACTTCACTCCATGTTAACACCACTTTTGTTACAACACGCAATGGAACATCGTGCCACAGTACAACACTGCAAGCAACCTAATTGACATAGCTAAACCAAATTGAGAATAGCAACAAGCGAAGCACCTAGCAAACTCAGCTCTGCTAGTTTCAACTACCAAGCTAACCTCCCCATGCCGCTGACTCAAAAATCAATTCCATACCTACGAGACAAATCTCAACAGCTTTGAAAACTGCGGCAGCACTCAAATAAAAAACAACAACGCTTTTTAATCCCAAGCAAATTGGGGTAGGCTAGAGTTGAAACCCAAACCAAACCGCTAGAAAGAGGAAAATCAACGTGCAAGAAAAAAAAAAAAACAAGTGCAAAACGAAGCTAAATAGTGATTACCAATAATGACTGACCAATTTCAACCGGCGGACTGACAGCAACAAGCAAAACACCTAGCAGGCTACGATATGCCCGTGTCATGTACCAAGCTAAACTTCAATTCCACTCACTCACCTCCTATCCTCATGCTCGTGCCCCCATAGAGTTTCTCAAATTGGCTCAACAAAGCCATGCAGTGAAAACTGCTAAAACCTAATACAGCTGCGATACATCAACGAACATCCTAGCTACAGAGGAACAGCATAAGATGTTGAATATACAAATTATTAATGGTGCATTCAGTTGAATGGTAAACACAGTCACCGCAGGAAGCTCAGGCCATTGGTTGTGTTAAATGGATTGACAGAAATTTTCTGGCAACCACTGAATATAATGTGCCGTGCTATGTCTTTTCTGCATGAGTGACTATTGGTGCTCGGGGCAAAGGACCAGGAGAAGGTGGGAAACGTCATGGAGATTGGGTGGAGCTGGCTAAGTGATTTCAAGGATTCGGACGTGGTGCTTTCTGATGTGATGGGAGATTTGATCAAACTATGCCGTAGGATAGCTAGCTTTTTGCCCAGCGCTTGTTCCTGAAAAAATTACGGAACGATGTTTTTGCTATCTAGAAACAGAGGAGACACTTCTCCCAAAACAACAATGGTGTCAAAGGGATTCAGGAGCTAAACAAAGGAACGGAACACTCAGATAAACCGAGCGTCATGTCCAAGTATTGCAAACTTCAAGTCATAATCTCTAATCAACACAGCTAGACCAAGCTCAAACCGCGATTACCGATAAGCACCACACAGTTTCCACTGGCAGCAACAGGCAAAACAACTAGCAAGCTCTGATCTGCTCCTTCCAACTATCAACCAGTACCAAGCTAAAGTGCTAAACTCCCATAACGACCACTCACCTCCTGTCGTCCTGGTCGTGCCCTCCTCCGCCGACAGGCCCGAGCCGGCGCCGGTCGAACCCGCCGCCTCCGCCGCCCTCCTCCCTCCGGTGCCTCTTGTGCGGGCCCGGCGGCGGGGGCCCGGGCGGCGGCGGCGGGAGCACGGGCGAGGCGCGGCCGCGCTTGCGGTCTCCGCTGCCGGTGGGTGGAGGAGGGGGAGGGGACGCGTCGGCGACCTCGGCCATGGCCCGCGCCTCCTTCGATCTGGAGGATCTCTCGGGTCGGGCCTTGTCTTGAAGGGGAAGGAAATCGATCGGAAGTGGAAACGAAGAGCGCGGACCCCGAGGGAGGAAGAGAAGAGGGTGGTGGGGTGCGGCGACGCCGCGACGGGGTGGCTCGGGAGAGAGGTGGTGGGGTGGGGGATCTGGGCTCTGGGGACGCGTAGCGAAATTTCCCGTTACGTGTCCGTACGTGGGGTCCGAAGTGAGACTTGTGGGTGGGGCCCGTCTGCAGAGGCATGCGATTTGCTCCCCCGCGACACTTCTTTCGTCCTACGTGTACTTGCATGAGCTTAGGTCCTGCTTGGTTTTTTGGTTGAAAAAAGAAAGCAAGGACTGCATAAAGAACTTTTACATAAAGTATGAAATCCTGGCGTCTTTATTATCTCAGTATGTGTGGACTCATAGTAAAGTGTCTTAAAAGACAGACCATGTACTCAATTTAAATTCATAGTTCGTTTGATTTTTTTATATTAAATTTCTCGTCTTATAAAAAAATTATAATCATTTATTTTCGTTATGATATAATATATCTTAACTATGATTTTGATTTTTTATTTGGAGCATGTGAATTTCATGATGCTATGTTCTTCCAAAATTGTTGTCTGCCCCAAAACTTCGTGCTCTTTATCCGAGCCCTGTCTGAATCTAAGGTAGCGTTTGGTTAAAGAGCGAAGTAGTATGGGATGGATCTATCCCCAATTTTAAGGATAGGACTGTCCCATCTATATGTTTGGTTAAAGGGACAGAATCATCCTACTCTTTTGTTTGGTTCGAGGGATAGTAAAGAATAGGACTGGATACCATCTTAACACCGTTAGTAGTGGACCCCACTTGTCATTCACACCGTCACGCTCCCGCCGGCGCCGCCTCTCTCTCCCTCTCCCGCTCCCCGTCGGCGTTGTCCTGCTCCCCGCTGGCGCGGCCCCGCAGCTCCTCCCGCACCCGCCGACGCCGCTCCTACTCCCCGCCGACGCCGCTCCTGCTCCTAGGCCGCCGCCGCTCCTGCTCCCAGGCCGTCGCCGCGCGTGTCGCCTCCGTTTCCGCCTCGCGTGCACTGCTGCCATGGCCGCCGCCGCGCACTGCCGCCTCCGCCTCCACGGGATTGGGACGAGGCCGCCGCCGCGGCGCTCCGCCTCTGCGCTTGGGCTCCATGGCCGCAGGGACCTGGAGGGCGGCGCGCGGGCTGGCCATGGCCGGGAGAGGAAGAGGGCGGCGATGGGGGTGGGGCCGGGAGGCGATGGAGCGGAGCGGCGAGCTTGCCGGCGGCGGGGCCTCCTTCTCCTCCAGCGCGCGTCACCGGCGGAGCTCCAAGCGGGCGGCGACGGAAGAGAAGCGTGTGAGAGAGGGACGGCTGCGTCCCACCTTTTTTGGGCACAAGCTCGCCCCGCATCTTGGGGTATATTCTTCTGGTGGGGATGTCCCGTTCCTCGTGTCTCTGAACCAAACACCTCTAAAAATGGGATGGTCCCGTCCCATCCCATCCCGTCCTCCAAATCAAACACTACCTAAAACAGGAATCCATGCATTCCAATTTCCCAACAAGCAAACACATGAACATTAGCCGACTTTTCGGTGGACTGGACTCACGAGCCATTTAGCACTAGCAAAAATTCGTGCTTTTTATCCAAGTGCTGTCTGAATGTATAAAAAATACAGTACATGCATTCGAATTTTCCAACAAGCAAACGCATGAACACGACTTTTCGGTGAACGTGCAGCACGGCGCGCTGCGACACTCTGTTGCTCATGCAGTTGCGTTGCATGCGCCTTTGTCGATTCTCATGGACAAGAGACACAGCCGTTCGGTGGGGAACGAATTTGTTGCACAAAGAGTTCGTGGATAGCCTGTGGCTCAGTGGTTGCGTGCATTTATGCTAAGGTCCTGCTCGAGGATGCGCCCAGTTTGCATTATTGCACGTGGGGTCCATTTCACATGCAGCAGTACTGCAGACATGCAGAAATTTTGAGGATAGAGAGATTGCAGACTAGTGCCAATTTGAGGATAGAGACATGATGATACAATCAAACTTCCAGCCGAATCAAGGCATGCAAATTCTTCACGTTCAAACATCTATGGTGATATCCAGGTACCCAGAAGCCAGAAACCGACTGCATCCTTCCTCTACTCCAACAACATGAATGTCCAATTTCCTCAGCAGAAACCGGATAAGCATCATTATTGATTGATACAGCAACACAGGCATATATACAATCTTCGCCACATATGGATAGATATTCTCATTATTAGAAAGATAGCCACAGGCTTCACTTATGCATGCTCCTTGCCACATTACATATCCGATTGCCATGAAACCTTGCATATTAGAAAATTGAGTAAAGCCAGCTTCTGAAACCTTTTTTTTTTCCGCCTATTTTCTGTTTGTCTTGATTAACTTGTTGAGCGCTCTCTTGGCTTCCTCTAGAGTCTCAACCTTGTGAGGGACGTCAAATGCTAGCCTCTGGATATTGAACTGCACAGAAGATGAGATTTAAGAATTTGGAGAAAAAAGAAAGGTTCTTCGTCGAGAAAACAATAGCTCTGTGGTTGATCATAGAAATCCAGCATATATTTTACCTGTGCACCCTGGCGAACACGAATATCTATTCCTTTGCTATCTACTGATATAAGAGCAGCATCGTCAACCTCCCCTTCTGATGATAGGAATTCTCGAAGTGGTTTAGAGAAAATTGCATTCAACTCCTGTATGGAAGGAATGCATCAGAATCACTTAATATTTTATATTACTTTCCTAACCTAGGAGTGGCATTCTAGCATGTAGCTAGCCAAATGACCCAGCTAACCTGCTGAGATCATTATACCATAAACAAGGTATTAGGGATCTGGTACGGTTACCTTTAGACTTTGCTCACCACCATCAACTGCTATCTTGTCAGGTTGAATAGTTTCGTACTCCTTAACATCTACCCATGCAACAGTTCCAAAGCCTCCAATGAAGTAGATATCACTGTAATTAGTGAGTATAGTTTGTCACAACTCCTAAGCTACACAAGGCCTCTGACAAGCAAAAGATTGCTTTTTGATGAACACGAAAGCACATATTTGAAGCTGCGCGTTTGAAACTACACAGCTGAACTCAAATGATAAATGGATAGGAAAACGCAAAATGATAGAAGAACATAGCCAACCAGAAGTCCAGACCTTATGTTGTGCATCCTGTAATAGTAAAAATTTCCCCACTGTTGTGATGCCCACTGCTGATGTTTTGCTACATATTGCTTATGGGCCCATTCCTAATGAACGTGAATAGTCTGTTAGTTTACCAAGGTTCTAAAGCCAAGAATAGAAGAACAAAATATGACCCAGCACTTCTTGTTAATTGTTTTTAAGATATAACATACATTCTGAATTCAAATCATTTGTATGAAAAGCATGAAAAAGAAACCCGTTCCTTTTTACCAACGATAACTCAATAGGAGTTACCAATTAGAGGGATTTGATGTTGAAAAAAAAAATCACGGTCCAGAAAAGAGTACCAAACAACAGTTGCTTCACAATATGATCAGAAGGCAGAAACCACTATCATATGAATAGAAATGCCAGTAATCAACAGAAAAGTAACTACGTAACTGATCAGAATATCAAACAACATGCAGTCAATTACAAACCTGTTGTTCAGCTGGCAACGGGTAAACATCACCGAATATAGTGACTCGTGCATTCGACAGCCCACTCCATCCAGGCACCTATGAAGGTACACGTTGTATTACCAAGAAGGAAACTTACGATTCGCAGCTCCAGAAGGAACATTAATAAACTTCATACCTGGACAACAAGTGTGCATCTTGGATCAGCAAGCAAGTTCCTCGTATGGATTGCTAAGGGTGACAGTGAAAATATCGGGTCTGCACAAGGCATCAAACAGCAACAGTTGGACAAAGTAATCAAACAGAGTGTACCATTGTTTTCCAAAAGTTAACCAAGGAGCTAGCTAACTCACGGCCCATCGAATCATTAGCAAAGTCAACAAGTGAACCGAACGGATATCCAGTACGGCGGTGATGCATGCCAGACATGACAGAGCATAGGTGGGCGAACCGCGCCTGGTACACACAGTCAGGCAGAAAAGAGAAATATAAGATCTGGTTTCACGAACACGAAAACCTCGAGAGGTTAGCTAGCAGAAGGCTACCTGCTCCATCAAATTGCGAACAGCCAAAGCCGGAGGAGGTAAACCATGGGCAAAAGTTGCACTCTGCACACCACCTGATATAGGTGTTCTGAACAGGCCAGCTCTGGACCCACTCGAGTCGGCGCTAGTATTGGTTGATGAAGCCTTCTGCGATTTGTCAGCCGCGGTTGGTAAAACTCCATTTTGACTCGAATCACTCTTGATCTGTGAAAACAGCTAGTATAATCAACTATGCAAGGGAGAGCAAGAGGTAAAAGCAGAATAAACTGTTGCAGACACCGTCGTTTCAACAGCAGGAAGCTAAATAAGTAATTTTTGGAATTTTGGTAAACCGAAACCTGGAGACACGACTCTAAAATCCGTAGATACTGAACATGCTACACCAATAGATAAACTCATGCCGCTGCTTTTCACGTGACTGGCACATCAAAATTTTGGTCAGCTCATAAACCCTCCTGAACCAGTTGAAACCACACCAAGCTATGCCTATCCAGCCATCCGAGCATGCCCCAATATCTTGCCTCCAATCAACCTAAACATAAGCCAAATGCTCTTGAGATTCATCCCTAGAGGCCGGAACTCCCTCTGCAGTTCTACACGCAGGCTGACATCAAGCGCGTACGCCCGGAAAGCCACTGACTTGTGACAGGGCCTTAAGGGAGGGAGGCTCTACAACGACAGAAGCTGTTACCTTGAGGACGGGAGACCCGTTGGCGGCGGGGACGGCCTGGGCATCGTCCTTGCCACTGCCGCCGGCCCCCGCGCGGAGGGGGCCGCAGCGGCTAGGTCGGAGCGCGAGGGGCTGCGCGGCCAGGCGGGAAGGCCGGTGGCGCACGGGGAGAATGGTGGAGGAAGCGGTGCCCGCGAGAGCCTCCATTGGATTGGGAGGAGAGGGAGACAGGAAAGCGGAAAAGCGGCGGGCGACGAGGGAGAGAGGAAGAGAGAGTTCAGCACTTCGGCGAGGCGGCTAGCGAGCGGACGGGGGGAAAGCTGCGGCCTTTGGGATTTTTGGAGACGGAGGGAGCAGGGGAGAAAGGCGTGACGTGTCTGATTTTGAGGCGTTGGATTGCGTGGGACCCTGCTTCCTTTCGGCATTCCTCACGTTCTTCGTCTAGGATGGCAAGTTGCAGTTGCTGCGGAAACCTCGAAATAACGCGCATTCACCGTCCATTTCCCGTCAGGCACCCGGTTCTCTCTGTATTCTGGTCTCTTTTCAAACTACTATTCTTTTGAAAATCATATGAACTCAGAATAACGAGAGAAGCATATGCAATATAGATGGCCTCGCATTTCCGAGGTTTATTGAGAATGTGTAAAAATTGCACCCACAGCTGAGCTGATAGCTAGGAAATCACCACATCTTTTCCCAGAGAGAATTCAACGGGTGCAAAACAGGCCTCTTGGGCTGAAACCGTGAAAGGACCATGAAAAACACCTAAAAGTACTGAATGACTGATCTACAACGAAACATCTAGTACAACTTCACCGAACGTCAAACGAATTTCATGAAGCAACAACAATTAGAGGTACAACACATGTTCTACATTATTCTCTACAACTGGCTATGCACGTCGGGGTTCAGGGGGTTATTGGCGAAATCAGTTGCCAGCTTCTCCAGTTTTAGAATCCGTACTTGCGCAGCCGTTGCCCTGTGATGGTCCGTTCGTTAGCAAATTATGGATGCGTTAAATGGTAGTATTATGAAGAGTAATAGGAAACAAGCTTTGAACATTCTGAGAAGATACTTTTGAGCTAGCAGGCTAACCTTTACACAGACGTAGATGTAGTGAACATCAGGTTTTGGGCCGAGAAGTGAAACTAAGGATGTGTTATCGTCATCTAGAGGCAATGGTTTTGTCAGTTCCCATTTACTCTCACTTGGACTCTTCTCCCATCTTTCTGCAATGATCCGAGTATAGTTACAGTTGTAAACACAAGAATTCTAAACAAAAACAGAGAAACAAGGTTACAGTTTTCAAAAAGACAAGAGATGCATTCATGAGTCTAAAGCTACCTTGCATATGGAAAAGGTCAATGTGAATGGAGCTCTGCAGATACTGTAGGGTGCATACTGTTAAGTTGAGCTGGTGATGGGTGACTAACCTATGACATGAAGTTTTACCGTCCAATTATCCATATCCTTCATGAGACGCAATCGGTAACTTGGATCCCCATAAGTGATCTATGTCATGATGGGACTAAATGTTACGGACACCAGAAGGCTATGCATGTTTTAAAATCAAATAGTTCATGTTACCAGCATGTAGACACCATTTTCCTTGAGGATTCTGCATACAGGAGGGATAAACAGAAGCTATAGTCAATGAAGCAATATATACCACAGATAAATATCAGCATCCTCGTTACCTGTTGACCTCCTCTAGCATTTTTGTTGCATTCTCCTGTGAATTTTGGCCACACTGAAATACAAGAAATGCTGTTGAGTATCACTCTGGGAGAATGTCAAAGTATCATAGCAAAAGTTGGACTCACCATAATAGAATCTAGCGTTCCTGCAAATAACAAAAGGGGTTAGAATCCATTGCCACGTTGCCTAGCATGTACAGATGTTAGTGGTTGATTCCATAATGCTATCAGGTGCTGCAATGGTAATGGTACCTTTGTCGATGACAGCATCAAATGAACCAGACTCAAAATCTGACATATTCTTTACATCCATCTTCATGTCTGTGCCAATCAAGGGAAATAAATTATATCAGATTAGGTGGGGTATAATGCACTCTGCAGAGGTATTAAGGAAGACAAGAACAAAAGGTTGGGAATGGAGACTATACATTTAAGTTGAGGCTTGTCATGGTACTTCTTCTTCATTTGTTCAATTACCACTGAAGATATATCAATGTTGACAACATCTTGATAACCATCATCAACCATGTTTTCACCAAATACTGCAACAATCAAAAGAAGATAAATCACATCACATAAGTAATGTCAGCTAGACCGTAAAGAAATGTAATAGACAATGATTAAAATTAATAAATGAAAGCTTATGCATGTTCTCAACTACCAACCGTAAGTAAATCCCTAGGCAAAGCAACAATTGATGCGTATATGGTCGTTTTCAACTACCAACCGTATGTAATAAATAGGCAAAGCAACGATTGATGCACATATGGTCATAACTTGAAACTTCAAAGGAGTAATGGTGATTCAAATAACCTATGGTCCACTTGAAAAAAAAAAAAAACTACATAACTCAGTCATCATTCATTGCCATAACAAAGAAGGTCAAGCTTGAGGGGAGGGACTAGGGAGGTCTGTTTCGACTTCCCCTTGAACCATTATCAGGTGATTTTAAGTCAACAAACCGATCAAGGATCTCTAGCTGCAGTGGAAGATTAATGCTGTGATTTAAATGCCACTCCCTCCATCCCAAATTGTAAGGAGTTCTAGGTTCCTACTAGATTCATTGGTTACTCCATGTATGTGTGCTCAACATGTCTCTAATTCATCAACATCCATAGCAATTTGGACGGATTAAAAAAAAAAAGGCTAGAACCTCTTACAAATTGGGATGAAGGGAGTATTACAGGTTCTTCCTCCATTGGTCGAGCTTTTTTTTTTAAGTTTTGCTTGAAGTTATTTAGTACCTGTTTTCATGAAAGTGCAAGTGTAATAATTGGTACCTTTATAACTCGGTCACCTTTTATTAATGGGTGATTCAAACAAACATATGGTCCACTCGAAAAATAACTAGAGCACTTAGCCATCTCATTGCATATTTGATCGACTTGGTAAAGAGTAAAGACACGGTGGTGGTCGGAGAACGTTTAATCGGACTGTGTCAACAAAATTGATTACAGTGATATACGTTGCAACCAGGAATGGACGAAGGAATCTACAATACGGCTACAATGAGGCGCGCCCGCGGTCATGTAAGCAGCCTCCGTCCTCTCCTCGAATTGAGACATCGGGAGCGGCCGGTGAGCAAGCCCCGCTGACCAGCAGGGCCATGCAGGGAGGTCCTGCCTCCGTCGCTCCCTCCCTCCATCCCTAGGTAAGGTACCCCCAACTCACCGGAGTTGCCGCAGCCGGCGAGGAGGAGTCGGTGGTGCGGCGCGAGGTAGAGGCGGAGCAGCGGCGCGAGGGCCGGGTACTTCTGGTACCAGTCGAAGGGGCCGGCCTCCTTGCGGTACCGCTCGTCCCAGTACCACGCCTCGCCGTACGCCTGCGACGCCGCCGCCGCCGCCGCCGCTCCCCCCGTCATCCCTCGCCTCGCCGCTGTCCTCGGATCTGGCCTGCTGCAGGCCTGGAATGGCGCTCGCTGTCGCTGCCTCCGGCCTCTGTGGCTCGGCTCGCTGCGGTGTGCGGAGCCTAGAGGCTTCCTTTGCCTTGCCTGCCTCCGTCCGGATCGGTGGGCGGTGGGGTGGCGCTGGCAGACGCGACGGTGCGGGGCCCAGCACCAGCAGAAGGGCCGGGACCTGCCCCATTTTAAAACTGGATAAAAGGATCGCTCGCGGCCGCGGTGGTGCGGTCTGGGCCCCGGGCGGCCCATGGTAGACGGCGGTACGGGTGGTTCCTCGGCTGCCCGGGCTGGGCCGAAACGGCAGGCGATGGGCTTTTCGGTCAGCCGCGTAGCCGGCGGTCTTCTTCGCCTCCCTCAAGGCCTGAACGATTAACGACGCCGGCTGACTGGCATTTTCAGTGGAGCAGGTGGCGGCGATAGTGTGTGTCAATGTGTGTGTGTGGAGGGACTGGCAATGCAAAGCCGAGAGGGGTTTGGCAAGATTCTACGTAGAGGTCACGTACGGCCTGACGGGGCTTTGCCCTGCATCCCGGGCCGTTGCATTCTGATCTCCTTCCAAGCAGTTCCAAGTCGTCTGAGATGAGATTCACCTGCAAAATTTCGAACTGATGCGATGCCTTTTGACGATCAGGTCCACCTGCTGGCTAGGGTAGGGCGCACGCGAGCTGAGCAGGACGATCCATGTTATTCTCACTCTCACTTGCCGCTTTGAAGCTGACACGAAATAAGACCATGTGCAGTGAATTAGGTAAAAGAATTGTCTATACACTGTAGCAGTACTGTTTATAGAAAAAAAGGTAGTTGGAATAGTAAATACACAATGCATTTACGCATCCCGCTGCACATAGTCTAAGGTCGACGAAAAGCCGGCAGATCGATAGCTGCCTCTGAAATTCTGATTATGTTTACTTGCATCCCTGTCTTTGGCTTTGCGCGTGGTGATTGCATTGCTTAATCCGATGCCGGACGCGATCCATCATCCGATGCCGTGGCTTGGGATCCATCAATTCCGGCCGGTTAACGTCGGCGCAATGTACGCGCTCCCGTGATGTCCTCCCCTCCCTTGCCGTTCCGCTGGCGGCTGGGCGTGGCGTCGCCGGCCGCCGGCCGCTCGCTTCCTTCCGACGATCGACCAGCGCGCGGCCGGCCAACAGGGCAGTGGGCAGGCAAGGAGAAGCGAGCAAGCCAAGCAACACAACAGTTGCTGGACCCCAGGCAGGCTACGTACTAACTCCTCTCCAGCAGCTGTCAGTGTCGCGACGGATCGGCAGCCGGGGCGGCGTCGTCGTCGTCGTCTAGACGTCTACTGCAGCGCCGCCCCTACACTGCAGTGCGATCGACTCGAAGGATCGAGTACTGCAACGTCCAGGTCGGACTGACTGCTCCGTTCCACGGAAGTCCTGCAATGCTGCTGACTTGATGGATACAGCGTGATGATGCCATATGATGACAGCTCTCTCTGGCCGGCGATTGCAATGCAAGGGCACGCTGCCCACATGGGAGTATGGGACTGGGAGGAGATCGACGGCGCCAAGTCCCGCCGGGAAGGCTAGCCACGATCATATCGCCGGCGCCGCAGAACACACCAACCGAAAGGATCATGGGCTCCTAGCTGCTCAACCAACCTTATTATTACTTGCCGGCAAAATTAATCAACTTCTATTGTTAGGATGTCTATAAGCACTGTTTATGCATTTTTGTGTTAATATACACTAAGAGAAATAGTGGAGAAACAGTAGATAAACAAGTCTTTTAGACAATAGGTCAGAGATGGTCTTATATCCCTTCACTCCCCTAATCGCAACCACATCTTCCGCAGAATTAAATAAGTTAAAAAATTGTACAGTGACACCATTGATTGTGTATGTATGTGTTTGAGGACATCATGTTATCTTCAATGGGCTACATAAAAAAAACTATCTATATACTTAGCACTGCCGTAAAAAGATAGCTGAAATAGTGAAAAAATCGTGAAAAAATAGTGAAAAGACAGCCTTTAAAACAATGGCTTGGAGATGGTGTCGGGACATGTTCTCCTTCCATATCGTCGTGTCCGAATTCCGAATACCGTAGCACTGGATCTTGCCCGTACGTTCAGTGACGATAAGGTGAGTGCAACAGTCCTTGCCACACTCGGTCTGATCGTTTGAGCTATTTTCAGCTTCTTTTCAGCCGTAGAACGGTATTTTTTTCTCGCAATTATTCGGCCGGAACAGTGTTTTCAGCTTCTTTGCAGCTGCAGCGAACATGCCCACAGTCCTTGACTACTCCTTTCCACAAGATGGGACCTTTGACGGGATAAGTGCTGTCAGCAACGTTGGTACTATGCACTAATCCTACAGTCTGTGTTATCATAAAAATGAATCATCTTATCAAGACCCCGGCCACCACGCCATCCTGTCAGCGGTGACGGGTGTTTACGCAACTAGATGATGCCAGCACGTTGCCGCGGTAATTCTGTAGTGTCGTGTGTTATGCTTACAAAAAATTGTATGCATAGTTGTTATTAACCATATAAAATCTTTAAAAAAAATAAGATGGAGTGATAGTGGATGATGACATGGTTTTTTTTTAAATTAGTGGAAAGTGGACCCTTGCGATGACGTGGCTTCATGAGAAGGTAAAAGAATGTGGTAGATGGTACCCGCGCGATGCTGCGGTAATTCTGTAGTGTCGTGTGTTATGCTTACAAATGATTGCATGCATGATTGTTATTAGCCATATAAAGTCTCTAAAAGAAATCAACATGGAATGACAGTGGATTTGATGATGACATGGTTTCTTTTAAATTAGTTGAAAGAGACCTTGCTGTGATGCCCCTGGCATCTCAGAAGCCGTACACACAAATATACGTAAACTAATGATGAATTAAGACTAAATCATGCTTAAGAGAGTAATGAGGAATGGGTAGATAAACCACTAAGTCAAAATTTCTCGAAATTGAATTTTTAGCTCATCCCAAATTTATTCTGAAATTACTTTTGAATTCACTACACAACTTTACATTCTCCCTTTCTATGAAATGAAATTGAACTTTTTACCTTTCAAATGCACCTATTGTGGAAGTGATTGGTCTTCATTTGATATTTCAAAAGTTGAAAACAAGAAAAGCTTTACTTAGAGTAAATCTGCTGTTTTACCAAAATCCTAAACAAGATTTGGGTTGTATTTCAAAATATGTTGTGATTTAGAGGAGGATCATAGTAACAAAGTTGTAGATAATGATCTAGGAAACAACTTTGTCAAAATGAGTCTGGTCATAAAATAAATTATAATAGGTGTTTTGAACCAATTTTTGTCAGCCTAGAAACACACTTTAAATCTGTCCAGTTTGGAAAATGGAGTTTTACTCTAACCTACATTCATTTTCATGCAAGGCCCTAATTGAAGAAATGGTAGGTTTTGAAATTTCAAACAATATTGTCAATAGGCTCCTTGGGTGATAAGGCCCAGAAATAAGAGCTTTGAATTTTCCAAGCAACCCTGGTCTGTAGGCCAAATGAAATTTGAGAGCAAAATTCAAATGAAATTCATAGTTCCAAACACTTTTAGGCCTTGAGCCTTTTTACAAAGTTGCAGATATCAAAGAGTGGAACATTTTATCCAATTAGAGTCTCTCCAAATTCGGCCTCTAAATGGGTCAAAATAGCGATTTACTGGAGTGGAGGAAACACAAAATAAATGGAAAATTCTACTCTCTCACTGACAGGTGGGGCCCACCCGTCAGGGTCACCCTCAACCTCAGTACGACGCCCGCCGCGTGGGCGGCCGGCGTACAGGGAGCGCGCCGCGCCGCGGATCGACGGCCCCACCCCGCGCCCTCAGCCCCGGCTTCACCTAGACGACGTTCCGGCCTCGTTCCGCTCTCTCTCATTGCCCTCCCTCGCTCTTCCCTCGCGCACAGCAGCAGCAGAACGGTGGCCGCCATGGCCGCCCCGCGAGCTTGAGCTCCACGCGCCGGCCATCTTCGGCCCTCTTTCGCCTAGCCATCACCCCCACCGCAGTCGCCTCGAGCTCCTCCACCGTCCCCGCCGATCCTCGGCCTCGCCCCGCCACCTCTAGCTCACCCCGAGTGCGCGCACGCCGCGGCCGCACCGTGGCCTAGCCCGCGGCGAGCGAGCTACGCCGGACGCCTCTGGCCGCCTCCCCTCCGTCCAACGCGCGCCCCGTCGTCGCCGCACCTCCCTCCACCGAAGCCCCAAGCCCTAGGCCGCCGCCGTCGGCCCTAGCCCATTTCCCCACGCGCGACGCCGCGCGCCGCCCCGGCTCACCCGCGCCTCAACGCGGAGGGCCTTCCTCCGGCCATCCCCGCCCCTCCACTCCACCACCGCCGACTTCCTTACCTCGCCGCGCGCCTCACGTGCCCACCCTCGCCGCCTCTCGGTGCCCGAGCCGCCGGAGCCGAAGCCGCGCCGCCGTCTCCGCGCGCCGTCGCCACCTTCGGTTCACCGGCGCCGCGCCTCCTCTCCTCTCCACCACCGGCAACGAGGTCAAGGGGGAACGGACGCCCGTGGACGGGAACGCGTCCCCGGGCCCGGTCGGCTTCAAGGCCGGCCACCACGCCGCCGACGCAGCCCCGCCGTTTCCCCTCCCCCCCGCGCGCCGTCTCCCACTGCCTGCCCAAGGAGGAAGAAGAAAAGGTAAGTTTGCGATTTAGCCCCTGCGGTTTTGTGTAATTGTGTTTAAGTCCATGCGCTGTGCAGAGAGTCTTACGAATCTTACGGTCTAGCCCCTAAAGTCTACGGATAATTGCGTATAAGTCCTTGGTCTATATGTTTTTCTATTTATTTCATTAATAAAGCGGCTGAAACTTTGAAAAATCATAACAAATCAAATAAAAATCCAAAATAGACAAACTCAGTTGCGTTGAACTCCTCTTGAGTAGATCTACAGGTTAGGTATGATGAATATGAGTGAAATGACCATTTTACCCTTGGTTTTGTGCATGTAGGTAAAAGGAAAAGAAATAGAAAAAAATGATCTAGATGAACTTCTAAAATGGTAAAACTTGGTCAGTATGCTTTGTAGCACATGAGAACAATATGACAAACTTTATGGCCATAGAGCTTGCTGTTATGTGGGGCTTTGCCATTATATTTGCGTAATGTACCTTTCTATTAATCAAAAAGTGAACACCATGCAAAACCTGCTAGAATGAGTCATCCGGTATTTTTCCTATGCACTAGATAACTGATAAGAGTCACTGGTAAAATATGAGATTGTGCATGTCAAGTTTGAGTGGTGTTTTGAAATGGACAAAGTACCACTAGCTAGGAAATAAAATAAGAAAGAAAAAAAAAGTGGGGTTAAAGGACTAGGAAAATTTCAGGAGAACTTTGGTAGCTTGTACATGATACGTAGGACTCAGAAAGTATATATGTGCATGTTTAAACCACTGTTTTGTATTAGGTAAACTCTTTTGCTAATTACACTCTAAGAGTAAGCTAGTTTAGTTAATATGATTAGTTGAGCTAGCTTTAGGTGATGGTTTATACGATTTCTTAAAAGATGGCACGCAGGATTTTCCTAGGAGAGTATGAATGCCTTCCTCGGGAGGTAGACCTGAAATAAGAAGGCTTGTTTACTTTGACATGTAGTATCCACCGTGGGTTACTTTTCTACTGCACTCTGTCCTGCATTGCATCCTTACACTCATTTGCATATCTGGCATGCATATAGACCACGGGATCAAGGAGCCGACGCAGGATCTACCATTGATCGAGAAGCCAGACGACAAGTGGAACCCGAAGCAAGAAGACGACGTGTCGCTGAGTTGGCCGTCCCTGTAACAAGGGGTTGCCTGGGGCACAGCCTCACAACCCGGCAAACTAACAGTAGTTTAGTTTGTTCAAGTTATCAACAACAAAGGTAGGCCCCTTAGGCATTTTCACCTATCTAGGGAGTCTCACCACCCTATGCTTGTTTGTGCATTACGTTTAGGGATTTTATGAAACCCCACATGCATAAATCCTTGATGCCCAAAGTAGAAAGGATAAAACGAAGCCTATGCTTAGCCATGCTTAGACGGTAGAAGACGAGTGAAGGTATTCACTCGCGAGATGATAGGGCCTACAAATTGTTTTTACAAATCCTTGGATCGAAAGGCAATCTGGTATGACTTGATGATAAGTTGAGACCGGGCGGAGATATGGTTTGATATGATGAGATTGTGATAATGTGTTGGTGGACTCCGCCCGAGTCAATTAAGGCCCGTCCGCTGTTCGCCTGCTGATTGGCATAACATTGCTAGAGTGCTTATCCGGTATATGGGGCCGGTGAAACCTTACTTGTGCCATCCAAAGAACAGAGACACGTTCCTACCCACTGGTTGCGAGGAAGGTGGTCCGGAGGAGCTTGGTACTCATGACGGGGAGACCGGGATGCCGGCAGGCTCGTCATGGGGGCACAACCCGGAGGTCAGGCGGGAGTGAATCGAACTTAGGATGGGACAAGTGGAGGCGGGGGACCATATGTGGGAAAGCCGTCGGGTCAGTAAGCATATGGGCCCCTGGCATTTTTAGTTATTCCCGGGAATTAAAAATCGATTCGAATCGCTGATGCTCACCAGGTGTGAGAATGCCAGATATCGCACACGGGCAACGTAGTAACAACTTAAATACTTTATGCTTATATTCATGTTTTATATACAACATGCTTGGATAAGTATGGTCCGTCCGACTATTCATAGTGCTGCCCATCCACTGAGAAGAGGTTGATGGATTTGGGAGATGCTTCGAGGTCGAGGGAGAGATGACCCGACGTATAGGGGCATCGCTCCTGAGACGGCTACTCCCAAGAGTTCGATGGGGGCTCTATGAATCTTGGGACGGGGCATGCGTTCATGTTTTATTTTCTCTGCAAGTTTTCCCCCTATGATATTGTTGATAATCATAACTAAGGGGTAGCAGCTGTCAAATCCTGCTATCTTATGATAACATGTTTTAAATAAACCATCAATGGCTAAGGACCCACTTCTAGTAAGCTTATGCGGGTTAGAAGTCAGTCCACCAAAAAGCCTTGCATAATCTCAAATGTGTCGGGCTGAAACCGCCCACGGGTAAGTCCTACGAGTTCCCCACGAACTCACCGTTTGTTGTTGATATTTTTCTTTTAGGTGCATATCAGATTATGATCAAGGATGACTATGGTGGGCTCGAGGTCATACTTGATGTTTACTTTCCGCTGCACGTTACATCTTTGTAACGATATGTATTCCGCTGCGAGGTTTATTTTGACGTTCTTTTCCACTACCTTGTACTCCTTTTGAGCAAAAGTATTTGTAATCAATCAAATTATGTTTGTATGAAATGGTGGGTTGTTGTAATTGTTGTGGCTCTTCCGAGAGCTTAACGTGTGTGATGTCGGTATCCCTGGGAGATGGTTTCATCGAGTGCCCTTCTGGGTAGCTCGACGGACTACCGAGTTTAGTTCGGTCTAAGTGCACTGTGAGCCAGTGGTGGCAGGTGTACTTAGCCCGTATTAAATCGGCGGTTCCGCCACACTTGCGATGACGTGGTTTTATAAAAAGGTAAAAGAATATGGTAGTAGGGGCTAGCTAGCTATATAGATATAGAAGATACCACCAGTCCTATGTGATGTTTAGTTGCTTACAATGCTTATCTATTATATTAATAAGGGAGTGTTAAAAAAAGCCACCACGTTCGCCGAGAGGGCCAAGAAATTTTCACGTTAATCAGAGAAAAGAAAAGCCCTCAACCGTTGGATTTTATGAACATCTAACGGTTTAAATTGATCTAAAGAGTCCATCACAAAGAATAATCTAAGCCGTTGATTTGGTGGGCCTTGATTATAACGGTGGATATATTTGGATCTATATTGGTATATTTAAAACATGTACTATTCCCTTTTATATACGGTGAGTAATCATATCTATTCGGAACATGTACTATGCCAACTCCTATACGGCACATGAAACTCATCTATTTTATCAAACCGTTGGCCAAGATAGATATTTGAGCAGACAAAGTACACATGGTTCTTCTTTGCCTCAAGTAGTTTATAAGATAAGAGGGAAAAATTAATCTTTTGCTGAGAAGCTAGGAATTAGTGTAGAAAAGGGGGAAATTAAATCCATCTAATAGCAAGACGAGAAGGTGGCCAATGTCCAACACGGTGTCGAGAGCGGCGAGCAATGATAGTTTGGTTAGTTTGGGATAAAGGGAAGTGAATGCATCGAATGGAATGGAATCAGACGAACACAGTGAACGAAAGTGCCACAAGCATTTCTCATATGTCATCATAGCTTCGTTAATCTTAAAAACTAAAAGCTCAATCTCTCAAAATTGTTCAGTGCATCCATAATAATTATTATGTACGTATATAAACATATGACTCTTTAATATGTTTCATAAAAAATAAAATTATATAATATAATGCTTGATTAAGCAACCATATATGTTGAGTCTCTAAAACCTACCACATCACTAAAATATTTTGAACTATTGAATTTTAGGAACATTTATCGGTCTATATTATAATATAAATTTGCACGTTATAAAAAATAACAAAGAAAGATCTAAACCATTGGTTTCTATGAATATCTAAGGAACTATATTAAATCAAACGGTTTATATAAAATTAAAGATTTATATAAAACTATAATTAACAAGAGAAAGATATACACCATTATTATTATGATTACGCAACATTATAATAGTATAAAATAGAGTGAATAAAAAATCCAAATTCTACCCAAAAATACAAAAAAAAACTCCAAATTTTTTTATATAAATATAATGAGTTATTAACAAACATGCCATATTCATCGAGAGGGACTATAAATTACCAAATTAATAAGTAATCTAGCTACACAGGTTACATCAGATATTTTATATCGAATACAACAAACAAAAATATCAACACCATTCGTTATTCATCATCACCCATATAGATTTGTCCAAATCTTTCGTGTCAAATACAAATAGTAAAGATAGAAACAAAGATCCCTATCATTGATTGAAAAATTCCACCATGTTATTTAGCAAGGATTAAAAATCAGCAAGTCAAAAATGATTAAATAAAAAAGATTTTATATTGTTGGTACAGTGAGGGTAAGTTATAACTATGAAGATTTATTTTGTCATAAATTGCTAGCAAACTAAATGAACATATATTTACCAAGGTATACCACTTTTATTTATTTATTTTCATCTCTTACTATCCAAGAAAAATCAAAATACATTAAGTTAATATGAAGTACCTAAACCTTACAATAAAATTAAGAAAAAATACAGAAGCAAATATGGCTTGCATGAAAAAGAATGATGAGGACAAGAAAAAGAAACAAATGTAGTTGTTATACCACGTTGCATCGCTAAATGGCTAACCCGCTTGGCGTGACTACTCTCATCCTTGGGACAAGAGTCACCCCTCTGTCTGCATAAGACGCTAGATAATTTTCTAACGAAGAACAACTCTAGCGTATGGCTGTGTGTTGTCTCCACAGCATCACGCCAATCACATCTTCAGTGTTCCTATCATTGATGCCCCACCAATAGATGCCTCCTATTTTTGCTCATGCTGATGATGGTCTATTAACGATAACTAGATCTAGAACAAGGCTATGCATTTTAAATACAAGAAGTATATAAAATTATGAATGGAAAATATTTGAATGCTACTAGAGGCAATCATACAACAGAACTAGAGCACTAGGACACCCCCACACATTAATCAATTGACGTATGGTAAGTAAATTGGAGGTATCAAGAAGTAAAACAATATTTGTCACTTTAATACAAAGAAAGATTATGGAGTCCTAAAGTTGCACAGGAGGAAGATAATGTTGCTAACTTAGCGTATAAAACTAGACTTATAATTTGTCGTGGAAACAATGCTATAGAAAAAGGAGCTCTTTTGGTTGTAAGACCTTTAGTATCATGCAATGGTACTAATTGTGTCATTGCAATGACGCAAAAAGAGGGGGAGTTCAAAATAAAAAGAGATAAATAAAGTCTATAAGATAAATGGCTTGGAATTGCTACACTAAGTTAACTTTGCTGCTATTGTGGTGAGGCGAGGAGGGTGACAAAACAAAGAAGATAAATGATTTCTACGAGTTGAGCGACTTGAAAGTACAACACGAAGGAAGCTTGCATGATGACCGTACACAAAAGAACATGCACTCTTACCATGGAAGAGTCCAAAGTGGCGATAGTAAAGGAAGACCAGTGCTACTATCATGATGAATGATTATATTTTCTACATATTTCTATCATAAGCCACCTATGAACTAGGGAATGTTCAATGTAATTTATATCCTTTTTTGAAAAAATTGTGCTTAGATCCAAATATACAACCAAATGCAAACAAATAAATTTATACGAAGAAAAAAAATGTATTAACAAAAATAAAACTAGAAATTTGTAAAGCATATAAAAACCATGGTCAAATGTAGAAACTTTTGCTACAAGTATTGCCTAACTACACTTACATTATACTAAAATAAACAAAGCTCATGAATAAATAGGCCAAATTCTAAACTATGAGTGCAAAAACCTTAACTTTTATACATGCATAAAAAATAAATATCTAATAGAAGACTGCATCCATATAAATGTTACACTAGAATGTTACGATAATGAAATGTACAGAACAACATGTATATATTTTGCAAATTAGCTTTCCTTTTTGAAGAATTGTACTTAGGCACAAATAAACAACCGAATGTAACTAAATTAATTTATACTGAAAACAAAATATGTGTAACATGAAGGGAAAAATATGTTAAGATATGTAAATGACATATTTTGCATAATGAGTTAAAACATTACTTAAATGCTAATAAAATAAAATTAGAAATTTGTAAAGCATATAAAAACCATGCTCAAATCTCAAGATTTTTGCTACAATTATTGCCTAACTATATATATACTTACATTGGACTATATATATACTTACATTAGACTAAAATAAACAATGGTCATGAATAAATAGGCCAAGTTCTAAACTAAAATCCTAAGTTTCATACATACATGATAATAAATATTTAATAGAACAAAAGTTTGTTTTAAAGATATATCAATCTAGCCGCGCAAATTTGCGCGGGTTAGTTGCTAGTTTTAGAATAAATAAAGGTATGTTAACTTTCAATATGAAAAACGCCTGCCACGCTTAACGCAACACCAGACGAGCATCGTTAGTTTAGGCAAATTTTGCTGGAAAACAAACAAAAAAAAACGAGGGATCGGCAATTTCACGTAGCAAATGGCTAAATTGACTATGGACCATTACAATTCCTAATCCAGTTTTATTTGCCCTACCTTCTCACCATTAAACCCAACAAAAAAAAAAGGTACTATATTTAGAACGATATGCTTTGTTGTTTGACAAAGAAGTAAAGTTGATACGGTGCGGGGCTCAGCATCAGCAGAGGGGGCCCTACCCCGTTTTAAAACTGGATTAGGAATTGAGGATCGGTCAGCCGGTGTGCTGCCATGGCCTTCGCCTCACGGACGAACGGCGATAGTGTGTGGACTGTGGAGTGTGGATGGAGTGCAGGGGCTAGCAATGCAAAGCCAAATCAAAGAAGACCGGGGCTGCCAAGATTCTACGTCGAAGTGACGGCCTGACGGGAACATTCCTTCGTCCAAGTCGTCTGATTTGATTTGGGGTCAGCACCTGCAGAGTTTCAAACCGATGCGATGCCTTTTGGCGAGAGGTCGACGAAAGGCCGGGCGGGGCAGTGAGCCGAGCCCTACACGACGGAAACCGGGAACGTCTGTTGCGGGGTAGCCTCCCTCCCGTCCCGGCGACATGCCGTCCGTTGCTGCTTGCGTCCTTCTCTTTGCTTTTGCGCGTGGTGGTTGCTCAGCCCGATCTGCCGGCCAGACGGCGGACGCGTTGTGATCCGTGTGCCTGCCTGGGGATCATCGATTTCTAAGACCAAGGTCATCAGAAGCAAACTAATTCTCCCTCTAGGTCTCAAAAAAGTGTCGTTTTGAACATCGACACGGTCTTCTGAACATAAGTTTGACCAATATTTTTGTTAAAATAAAAATAAATATCAAAAAAAATTTATATTTTTATAAAAGTACTCGTTAAAACAAATCTATACATATGACTTTCAACATTCAAAACTAAATCCTATAAAAGTTATATATAGTTAAAGTTTTAAAAGTTTGACTTTTAGGTTTTCTAAAACGACACTTTTTAGAGACCTGGAGGGAGTATGAGGCAATCAAAAAAAAATGTACTGGCTACAGTACACAATTATTATTTTTTTACTCTGCGTACAGTGCGCGAACAGTGTTTTTTACACCCATTTACACGTTGGTGACGCTAGCCTAACGTCGTCGGTGCGTGCACGTACGCACGCGCTCCCTCGGTCCCTCCCGTGACGTCCTCCGAACCCCTTGTTCTGCCGCCGGCGCCGCGTGACAGCAGAAAGAGGAAACCAATGCGCGCCTCGATGTGAGCCTCTCGGCAGCCGGCTAGCAGCTGCAGCCGGGCCCTCGTCGAGTAGTACTGCTCTATACACGTCGCCCTGATTGCTCCGTTCAACACGGAGCTACTCCGTACGGTACTTATCATTGGTTTATTACTGACTTGGATAGTTTGACGGGAAGCCTGATGGCAGCTCTCTCCGGCCGCGGCCGCGCCGGGCGGCGATTGCAAGGCACGCAGCCCACATATGGCAGGAGATCGACGGCCGGCGGCGCCAGGTTCGTTCCACTGGGATGGGAGGCTAGCTAGCCACGATGATCATGTCGCCGGCGGCGCCGCAGAACACGCCAACTGAAGGGCTGTGGGCTCCTCGGCTCCTCCTAGCTGCTCATCGAAACCTACTTGCGTCGGCAAAATTAACCACCTTTCCCTTATTGTTATATCCCATCACCATCACCCCCATGCCCCAACCACATAATCCGCATAATTAAATAAGTCAAAGAAACTATACAATGACACTGTTAATTGTATACAAATAAATGTCGGAGGACTCTCCTCTCTCGTCGTGGCGTCCCAACACCCATTCCCGAAGACCACTGGGGATCTTGCCCCGAGTTGAGAACATATCCGGTGCAACCGAGAGAACGGTACAACCATCGTGCAATCCTATTGAAAAAAGTTTAAAAAATTCCAAAACAAATTATGAACGTACATCTCAACCTACTCTATCTATATATAAAATTCCATGATCAAATCTATGCTATTCTAGCAATTAAAAAAAACAAATTTAGGATGCATTTGAACTTTACTTGTTGTCAGAATTTTTTTTTTAATTGTAAATACTAGAGTAGGACGAATTTGATTATAAAATTTTATATATATATATGGGGTAGGCTGAAATGTACATTCATGATTTTTTTTCAGAATTTTTTTGAAACTTTTTCTAGTAGGGTTGTACTTGCACGGTGGTTGCACTGTTCCCCTCGGTTGCACTGTACATGTTTTCTAAGACTAAAGTCATCACAGGACATATGGGAATGCAAAACACTGTTTGCGCACTGCAGATAAAAAGAGAGTTAGTTGGAATAGCGAATGCACCTCTTGAATGCCCCTTCTGGTGACGCCGGCCTAATAAAAAGTTTCAGCGACGATAATCCAGACCTGTCCAGACAAAATGCCGTTGCCACAAGATGGGACACTGACGCGACGCGTGCTGTCAGCAACATCACATCCGACACTGTAGCGCACTGTAGCACTTTTCGTTTGTTTGTGGTAAATATTGTCCTACCATGGCCTAACTAGGTTCAAAAGATTCGTCTCGCAAAGTACATCTAAACTGTATAATTATTTTTTGATTTCATCTATATTTAGTACTCAATGCATGTACCGGTATTTTTGATGTGATGTGGAATCTTCTTTTTGTATAATAGAATTTGGAGAAAAGTTTGGATCTAAACACAGCCAAAATTTCTATAATGGTGCCCCACCAGTTTTGTGCGTTTCGTGGTGTGAAATGAAATCAAAGGAACCGTTCTGGAGTGGTGAAGATGGCAGAGAACCACCTCCCTGGCACCCTCCCTACTGTGGTTACACAGGATGGACTAATAATATTGTCAATCTTTCATCCTATGGGGGAAGTGCCGAGTGTGATAACCCGCTAATCCCTGAGATCTTGTTCGGTTGTATAAATATTGGAGATTATTGAGAGGGATTAAATTTTTTCTATACAAATTTGACTAATAAGGGATCGAATCCCCTCAAAATACTTGTGCAACCGAACAAGCCCTGACAGGTACTTCCACCCTCGAAATATAAAGATCTAAGTTTGTTCCAAGTTAAACTAATCTAAGGTCAACAAACTTGAGTCGCACCTCACGTTCGCAGAGAGTTTTGTTTGGTACCACCCATTGTTCGTCTAAACAGTCGTTTAGTCCATTTAAACACCGTTTAAACGCTAAACAGTGGCTCACTGTTTCCGTTTAATTGGCCATTTACACCATTTAAACCTGTTTCAACGGCCGTTTAGCACCGAATAATGACTAAACAGTGGGTGGCTGACTGTTTACCGTTTAGGCTGACATTGGTGCCACCAGTGAGTCGTGCCTGGTGCCTTATTTGCATATATCCGTAGTCGCACTACTTACGAGGAATAACAGTAAGCTAGAAGTTGAAAAGGCAAATGCTACACTGTATATACAAATTTGGGTGGGTGACTGACTAGTTTAATGGAGCCACAAGCCCACAAAAAAAGGAGGGAGGTCCGTTTTATTATACACGTAGAAATCAGAAAATGGCAACAAGAACGCGGCCCAACAACCAGCAGCAGCTCGATGCCGGCTTCCATACGGATGGACGATGAGACGAGGCGCTTTCGGCTTGGCCTCCAGGCTCCAGCTCCAGCGAGGTACCTGTGCCGGCCGGCCGTTTCACACGGCACGGCTACCACACGTGGCGGGAGTGCGGGACACGGAGCAGGTGACGTCACGCCGGAACCCTCTCCTCAACCTCAAGCGAAGCGAGGTGGTGGCCTGGCTGGTGGGGGAGAGAGAAAGGAGAGGGACGGGGCACGCGAGCGAGCGGACACGATCCGTGGATATAAATAGACGCGCCAAGCGGGGAAATGGAGGAGCTGCCAAAGAAAGAAAGAAAGAAAGGAGGCCGGGATCGGCGGCGGAGGAGCCGATTCTCTTCAGATCGTTCTTGCCTTGCCTTCCCTGTTGGCGCCGATCGACGAACAGCCGCCCCCTGCGCCCATCAATCGTCGAAAGGAGAGAGAGAGAGAGAACGCCAGAAACGGAGAGGGAGAGGGAGGGCAAAAGGGGATTGATTGATTGGTTGATTGGTCGTCGCCGGCGAGGGTCGCGTGGATCGTGTCCTTCCTCCTCCGCTCCGCATCATCATCATCTTCTTCTTCCCCCTCGGCCAGCACCAGCAGCACCAGATAAATAAATGGTACGCCTTCCTGCTCTGCTCTGCTCTTCGATCGAGCTGCTAAAGCTCTGTCTTTCAGCATATACGGTTTTGATCGGCGAAACGATCCGCCACACCCGCACGTGCGCCGCCGGACTCCGGCGACGGCGCCCATCGGCCGCGGACACGCCCGGCGGCCTTCCCTTCCATCGATCTCGCTCGCTTTCCTTCCGGTTCCGGGCTTCCGGCCGACCGGCGTTGAAGAAAGAAACAACGGGAAAAAAAAAAGATTCCGTTCCGTCTACTCACACCGCCTTGGATCGCTTTCCGTCCACGCGCGCTCTTGACGGACGGAGCCGGCCGGCGGGCGTGGTACGGAGCCGACCAATGCGAGCGTAGCGAAGGACGGCGGCTCGCCTCGCATAGCAGCATGTGAGGTTGTGAACGGAGCCGCGCGCGCGGTGGAGCCAGAACCGAAGCTGAGTGGCCTGAACCGGCTCGCTCGCCTTTTTCCCGCCGTCGCCGTCGACGCTCTAGCTCTTTCGTTCGCCGCCACAACAGGCACATGCCGCCGTGCGGTTCTTCCTTCCCGGCGAGTCATCTTTCCTTGTGCGCCGCATTAAAACGGAGCAAAAAAAAAAAAAAAAAAACTGTCTGTGGTCTCCCGCCGCCGCTGCCGTCCTCAGCCGCGCCCTCTCTCTAAAAAGAACCCTGTAAAAAGGGTTGGCTTTGGCTTAGTTTTTAAAAAGAAGAAAGGATAATGAAAATAAAACCAAGGTCTCCTTTTGTCAGCAAGTTCGCAGCTCGAGAGAGGAGAGTCGCCACCGGCCGGCCACAGACGGGAGACGACGGCGTTATCTGTGACTCCTCCTATTCCCCGTCCTCTCCCACGTTGCCCTTTTGTTTCCTCAGGAGACGGCCGCGTTCTCGGCTTCGAAGAATACTAGTTGTACGCACTACGCAAAACCTATTACTCCCTCCGTCCACAAAAGAGTGAAATCCTGGCTTTGTCCTAAGTCAAACTTTTATAATTTTGACCAAGTTTATATCAAAATATATTAAAAGTTATGCTACCAAATTAGTATCATTAGATTCGTGTTGAAATGTATTTTCATATCATACATAATTGAAATCGTAAATGTTAGTACATCTTTATATAAATTTGGTCAAACTTACGATAGTTTGACTTAGGACAAACTTAGGATTTCATTCTTTTGTGGACGGAGGGAGTATAACATATACATGTATTGATGTACAGCTTTTACCTACTACAGTACAGTACTATTCTCTGTACTACTCCAACATATACTAGTAGTATTTTCGACTGCTCCGCTAGTGTGCACTACTACACATGAAGAAAGATTAGATTTGTGGGTTGGTCAACACGCGCCCACCTGACGTCGTTCCTTGAGACGGTCGCCCCCTCCTCGAGAGCAACGCACGCAACCGACAACGCAACGCGGCATTTCTTTAATCCTGACGCGCCATTTGGAACCTTGGCACGCCCCCTGCCCGTTCCCTTGCAAACCCCCCGTGTGGCCGTTCCGCAGCAGAGCAGAGCAGAGCAGAGCAGCGTGCCTGCCTCGCGGCCGCCGCCCGGAGAAGGAGAATCTTGTAAACGCCTCTGCAAGTGGTTGTAGACTAGCAGCAGCACGCACGACAAGCGAGGATTAATAGGCATCAACCTGCTGCTGCTCTGCCGCCGCCTGCCAGTGGTGGTCGCTCTCGCTCGTGACGCCACCGTCCATTTGCGCTGCACGACGTGAACGAGGGAGGGGGCCTGCGTCTTCCATTCATTCACCCATGATGGAGTATGTGATGAGTCGACTCGACTGACGTGTGCTGCTTGAACGAATGGTGCAGGTGGAGTCGGAGGGCGAGGCGGCGTGCGCGGCGGCCGTGCTCACGCCGCCGCTCTCGCTCGAGGGCGGCCTCGCGGCGGAGCTGCGCCCGGCCAACCTCGTGCAGCGGGTGCTCAGCCTCTTCCGCAACGTCAGTCCGGGATCCGACCTCTCCCACTTCCAGGTAATAATAATATTACACTAAACTGCTCCTCTTGTTTCAATCATATTCACCATCGTCATCATCATACGTCCGAAATAAATGAACTCTCCTCCTCCTCTTGTGGAATAATAATGCGATCAAAACTCGCAGCTGCCGGCGACGTTCAACCTGCCCAAGTCGCAGCTGCAGATGTACGGCGAGGGCGTCTACTGCGCGGGCGAGGAGGACCTGCTGGGGCGGTGCGCGCGTGGCCGGGACGCGCTGGAGCGTCTCGCGGCGGTGGTGGCCTGGACCATCTCCACCACACGGCCCCCCATCTTCGGCTTCGCGCCCTACAACCCCGTGCTGGGCGAGACGCACCACGTCTCCTCCTCCTCCTCGGGCCTCAACGTCCTCCTCGAGCAGGTCTCGCACCGCCCGCCGGTCTCGGCGCTGCACGCCACCGACGCCGCCGGGGACGTGCGCCTGGTGTGGTGCCAGAGCCCCGTGCCGCGGTTCCACGGCGCCAGCATCGAGGCCACGGTGCGGGGCGCGCGGGAGCTGCGCCTGCTCCGGCACGGCGAGCGGTACCAGGTCGGGTGCCCCAACCTGGTCATCCGGTTCCTCCCGTCGCCGTCGGTGGAGTGGGCGGGCGACGTCAGCGTCGTCTGCGCGGAGACCGGGCTCGAGGCCGAGATCCGCTACTGCCGGAGCCGCGGCTTCCTCGGCTTCGGCGGCGACGCCAGGTGCGTCAAGGGCAGGATCTTCAGGTCCGGGTCTAGAGACGCCGCCGCCATCTATGAGATCGATGGGTTCTGGGACAGGACCGTCTCGATTAAGGACGTCGGCACCGGCGAGGTCTCCGTGCTCTACGACGCCCACCGCGCCATTGGCGACCTCAAAACGCCAGCGGTTCAAGACCAGAAGGTAAAGGGTCATACAGAAAAAAATGGCTCTTTTAATTATTTGTTGTATAAGTAAGTAACAAGAACACGTACAGAAGTCGACCATTCACTGATCCATGATCTATTAATGATCGATCAACTATATATATTATTACAGGGCTTGTCGGCTTCGGAGTCGACCGTGGTCTGGGGCGAGGTGAGCGACGCCATCCTGAAGAAGGACTGGGAGAGAGCGCGGCAGGCGAAGCGGCGAGTGGAGGACACGGCGAGGAAGCTCGCCAAGGAGAGGAACGACAAGGGGGAGGTCTGGGTGCCCAAGCACTTCTCGCTATCCCAGAACAAGCACGGCGACTGGGAGTGCTGGCCGCTGGAGGACTCGGTGCCGCCGGCTCCCATTGTCGTCCCTTCATGACGCTGGATTATTACCTGACCCGTCACCTGTAACAGACGTTATGCCATCGATGAACCTGAATTTTATCTTAGGTTTATTGCTTGATTCTTTGCCTTCCTCCTTGTTGAGAGCTGTGATGGTGGTTGCTACTATTTCTTCAGTGCTAACTGATTTCTGAACATGTGGGGAATAATTGGGCAACGATCGAACACTGCATGACCTGTGCTGTCTGAACATTCACTCGTTCAGTGAAGGTCAATCAGTAAATCCACGCGAAATAAACCAAACCAAAACATTTCATGGAGCAAGCGAACTAACTGTGTCTTTCTATTCTTATTCTCCATAGCCAACGAATCCTGTATGTACATGTTTCCATCTAGTTGGAATGATAGTTGTATCTAACAACCAGACGGATTTACCCGCTGCGCCTGCTAAACTGCACGCACATGCATGTGGAAATCAGGGAACTGCTGTCAGTGAATGTGAATCCTACAAGAATCCTGACTGCTTTCATGGTGAGAGCGACCAGAGCAGGAACAAGAGCAGTGCAGGCAGCAGGAACCACAGCTGATCTTGCAGCGTGCTTGCTGATGAGGGCGTCATCCACGGCTGCGGATAGGGATAGGTACTTCCAGCGCTGTCAGCCGGAGGTGGCTGGCTGCTGCTCCCGACGACGCCGGTGTTGTCAGTGGGAGGGGGCGCCTGGTTGATACCTCCGACGCCATTGTTAATGGTAGGAGGCGGTGGCCGGCTGGTGCTTCCGGCCACGCCACTGTTGTCAGTGGGAGGTGGTGCCTGGTTGATGCCTCCGACGACGCCATTGTTAACAGGAGGCGGCGTCGTGCCCTCAGAATTCTGTAACCTGCGCAGACAGATAGGAATATGAACTCTGAACTTTTGGCAGGCATCAAGCGTATGATATACATTTCAGTGCCTGTGGATTCAGATCAGTACAGGACAGTGTGTTCGTAGCTAGTACGTGGAGTGAGGTGAAACTGCGCGGTGGCGAGATCGATTACCCGGATGGAGGGAGGCAGAAGGCGATGGTGTAGTCGGCGGCGTTGTTGCAGGTGAAGGTGCTGGAGCGGTCGTCGTAGGCGTAGCTGTACGCGCGCGGGCACGCCGACTTGAACACGGACGAGTAGGCCGTCGGCCGGCACGTCGTCGGCGTCGCGTAGGCGCCGCTGCAGCAGAACTGGTCCTGCCCGAACGCCTCGCACGCGCTCCGGCACGCCACCGTGGCGCCGCCGAGCTCCACCTGCAGCTCCTTGGGGCACGCTGCCACACAGCCACACACGCACAAATTCCACGTGTCAGAGCAGACCAGAAAATAAAAACTCGGTAGTTTGTTCACGACATGGACGCGGGCGCGAGGGCGTACAGCGGTTGAGGTCGGCCATGCAGCCGGTGGCGTTGCAGCCGCCGCCAGTTCGCGGCCGCGGGACGGCGACGACGGGCAGGTTGTACCCGTCGACGAGGCTGACGTCGTAGTAGTCCAGGTCGGCGGCGCCCTTGCCCAGCGTGACCTCGAACAGCGTCGCGGGCGGCGTCGCGCCGGTGCCGGCGCACTCCATGCGCCCGCCGCAGTCGCCGGTCTGGCAAGTGCCCTTGCCGTCAGCGTCGAACACGCAGCCCGTGCGCGCCCATAGCCGGCCGGACCACCCCGTCGGCGCCGGCACCTGCGCGGTCTGCCCCGGGTCGAGCCTGAACCCCGTCGTGGGCAGCTGCGGCGTGCCCGCGCCGGCGAGCGTCGCCGGCCATATGGGCTGGGAGCAGTAGTTTGATACGGTGAAGGTGCAGCTCGCCGTTGCGATGCTGCACCAATGGGCCAGAGCTAGCATAAAGATGAGCAAGCATGGTGAACTGCAGTCTCTTGATTTTTCCATGTTGTGCATGTCATGGAGTACTGTATGTCTCGGCACAAATTCACTTGATTGTGTTCTTGATTGCGTTATTGGATCGAGGCAATTTTATGATAGGTTTGTGACATGCTTGCACGCTATAAAACGTTTTGGTTTGCAGATGTCAAATGTACAAGGTTTCTTGGTGAGCTTGCTTTAGCATTTTGCAAGCATGGGGTGGCCTCAGATAGAAGAAATACCTTATGTAACAATGCAAGGGATAAAAGTGAAATCGGTACTAGGGCTACTAGCCTACTAACTAGTCTACTAGTAACACTTGCTAGAATGTATATACCTTAATTCCTGACTAGATATACGTTGTTCAAAACTTCATATTAATCTTAGTTCTTAGACAATCCTTATTGTTCACAAATCACAAGAAGTCAATAACCATAACCAGAATAGCCACGGCTCATGTCTTGTGTTCCTGTGTGATCTATGCGATACCGCTTGCATAAGACCATTCGAAACCACACAGACCAGTCCAAAACTCAAGCACTGAAGAATAAACTAAAAACTGAAACCGGGAAATTTTTCATTTATATATGGATAAGTGAAAGAATCACCCATTTAGGGCAAACCAAATGGCTTCCTGATGAAGCGCTGAACGTCACTTTCAGGCGGCTAAACTTGTCATGCAGCAGTATGACCAACACAAGAAAGGCATCAATCTCTCACACATAACGGTACTGATTCTACTTCAGATAATTGAACTATTTTATATATAGTGTATATAGCTAGGTGTCTAAACAGATGCCAGCTGCTACCTCTGTAAACCCCGGAAAACAAATAAACAAAAGTATCATATATTACCTACAAGATTGGGTAAAAACATTGCTTCTGACTGGGTATGAGTGTATGACAAAAAAGAATACCCATCCATGAACAACCAACTTTATGCTTGCTTCAAAGAAATTAATCATGATGCAGACACCTAGCAACCAGTATCTATAAAAAGTAGCAGTCTCAAAAACTATCACATACTCATACTCGACAAACCCTTGCTTAGTCCTCACTCCCCCTCGAAGAGGCAAATAACAATCTTATGACCATCAATTAACAGGAGAGGGGCAGGGCAGATTAGTCGTTCTAAAAGCTAAGGCTCTAAAACAATTTATGAAAAACCACACGAGATTCTAATTAGCTGAGCACTAGTTTTTTTTTCCTAATCACTATTACTGTCTCTACCGTGCAAAGAGTTTTACATCCTATGTTCCAATCCAATCAACTAGTCTGTCAACCTTATCTACAAATATAAAGCACACAACACAGGTAAAGTGAGAGTAAGTTGGAGCATACAACACTCTAAGAGAGATTTATGAATTAGTTGTTCTAAACGAGTTTTGCACCCCATGTCCAATCATATAAGGCCATTCTCAGTGGATAGTTTCATATTTGTGTTTCCAAGGTGCCACGTAAGGTAGAGAAAATTGAAACCATGGATGAAACAATTACTAAGAATGTATGGTTTCATTCAACACAGTTTCATAGGCAACATGTAAGACACAATATGTCTGGTAACAGTGTAAACAGAGTTTCATCTAAATAAAACTCATTTCATCTCTTCATTAACTCACTGCCATATCACTAGAATTGCTGACACTGCGTCTTATTCAATGAGAATGAAACTTTTACTGAGAATGGCGTAACGTAACCCTCAGGAAATTAAGCACTCAACAATTAAATAATACGGAATGTAGAGTGTGATAGACATGCAAACACCTAGTGAGACCGGTCGACTATTTCTCTACCGAGATATTGAGAAGTTGTGGAAATCTTTCCCAGATTCTTGTTGGAGCCCCTCACAAAGATGTCCAGGGCAAGCTTTAGGACAATTAACTCCATAGATAGACATAGGCCTTTCACAGGTGCAAATTTAAATAGGTCTTCGTCAAGCCTCTCCCAGATGCTCACTATGGAGAGCTTTAGCCAAAAGGTCGACATAGTGAGTTAGTGACTATACTTGTCTACTTCCAAAACTCACATTTTTATTTACCTGTGACTACTTATCTACTTCTAAAACTCTGGAGAGCTTTAGATAAAAAGTCGAGATAGTTACTACTGTCTACTTCCAAAACTCGCATTTTTATTTACCTGTGACTACATGTATACTTCCAAAACTCACATTTTGGATTCAATGAGATAGTGATTCTAATGTGGTAGCATTCTACATTCCGTAAAACATGTGATCATCTCAAACCAGGAAAGAAATGCATTATAATTCATGTCAAACTACTGTAGGTTTAACCAAATTTATATATAAATATTGATACATTTCTCTATAAATGTAATCAAATTTAAGATAGTTTAACAAAGCTCATTCTACGACAAAGAAGAGCACAACACTTCTCTATGTTGGCTCGTTGACAGTGCCTATACGCTAATTCTCACCTCTAGATATATGCTGCACTATGCGTCCGATAGATTTTCATTATTTACATCCAGAAGCGCCATTAGTAACAGTACAAGTATTTTTGGTTCACAGGATGGATACAAGTCAATGGCTGGACGTGTGCCAATTTATTATTGCTTTATCGGAGGTAATAAGTTAGAAAGACATGAATCACTGCTATGCTTGCTACATAATCCATAAATTTCTCTAGCCATGTATCCATTTTTATTCACTCAACCAAGTAACCACACTCAGCAAACTTCTGTTTATTTCGGCTGTGGCCTGCTCTGCACTATAAAGATGTCACTGCCAACCAGGCAGCCTTCCACATCTTGGGCACTCCCGAACTTCTGTTCCAGATACTGTCCAATGGCGGCAAGTCGCTGACCAAACTGCCCCCTAAAGGTTGCATCAACAGATAATGGCTTATTGCTGTAATCTACAGTTTGACGAATCACTTCACCATCAGCAGGACCAGAGTTGAGTACCACCATCTCCTCACTGAAATTTGCGAAAGCTACTGTGGTGACCCTGCCATCAAGCTTGTCGCATGAGAGTCTCCATGGGGTGCCACGGGTTCCAGAAGCAAGGGTTTCTCCCAGACCAGGGGCAACCTCGGCTTCAACTATCTGGGGATCATGGTTGGCTGGACTAATAGTGTGAAGCACAAAGGAGAGATCTGGCTGCAGCATTTCTTGCACAAGAACTGCCATCTTTGCATCCCTCTGAGGTACACCAGCCACTCGGCGGCTAAGGATTGCTCTCCTTGTGTATAATGATGCCCAAACCTGTCCAACAGCACCCCCAAAGGAACTAGGATCAGAGAGTCTGACATTAGGGATTGATTCGTAGAGCCCAGCAGCAGACATTCCAGCTAAATCCTCCACATTAGCAGTGGATCTGACAATTAGTCGAACATTCTGATCAAATATATTTTTCAAAGATTCAATAATTTCTTTGGATGGAGAAAGAAGCGACACAATTTCTTGAAGCTCTGAGGATAGGCTATCAAGTTCACCATTTTCAGTTTGAGCTGTTTCGATCCTGTCTAGAAGGTTTGTGTAGGATATGAGCGATCCACTTCTCTTGAGGGCATCCTCCATGGATCCAAATGGAATCACAGCACCTGCAGGAACTCTGAATGCTGCTGGAATTCCTTGATCGTTGTAAACTGCACAATAATCAAAGAAACAAGTAAGATAAAAGAAAAAGGAACACAAGACTTTGGAGAAAGCACTTCAGCTCTACTCTTATAAGCTTTTTCTTTAAGAACCACATTCTATGTTATTGTTACCAATAAAACCTATGGCTACTCTGTCACCTTAATCACTACACTCTAACCATTTGTTCAAATGAGGAAGTAGGAACTGTACAGCTTTGTTAGCTATTTACTTGCTTTGAATGATGCCATCGATGTAACTATATCCCACCAAACAATACAAGCGAACGGGATTTCCTGGACTAGCAATGGCATTTACAACTGTTAGAGATCGTATAGCCTCTATTAGGATATCTATAGGCATATCAATCATGCTTGTAATTGCCTTGTACAGCAAGTGATATTGGCTATATATGTGAAAGTCAACCCGCCCAAGGATGTGTGGTGTTCATGAGTTCATCCAATTCTCTCCATGGTATCATAAAAGTAGGTTTTCCCTTTCGCTACCTGGACCTGGAGCCCACCCCTGCACGGCGACTCTCTCCTTCCAGATTCCCAGCCATGTTCCCCAAACCCCACCTCCTCAGCAACTAGCCCTCCCACCCAGTGGCACCCTGGAGTTGAAGAACCCCAACTACACCAAGCGGTCCTCGTTATTCACCTCTATGTGTGGCAAGTTCGGCGGTTCGGCCCCATGGCACTGCTCCTCGCCCGGCGACACGATGTGGGTTCAGGATACTGTTGCGTTCTCATCTGGCTGTTCGGATCTGACAACATCCTAGACTTTGCCATGGAACAAGGCCAGACAATGTATGGCCTCTAGTGCGCCATTGCAGGCATATTCACCACCAACACAAGGAGTCCAAGGCGTTTACTTGATCACTAATTCCATTCACTGATTCTAGGTGATCTTCCCATCATGAAGTACTGCAAGCAGATAAGACCCTCACCAACGTGCTGCGTGAAGTCAGCCACGTTGTTGATAGTCTGCACCTCGTTCTGAACCTCCTCCATGGCCTCAACTCCCGCTAAAATGATAACAGACAATACAGAATTGTGGAATTCAAGTTACTTTACCATTTCCTATTCAATACTTTTCGGTTAATGAATGGATGGCACTGGCACTCCCAGTACCTCCTTCACTCCGGCGCCTCCCCACGCTGACGTCAATCCAGGGAATGGAGGTCACCGTCTCCTCGTCCCTCCCTAAGTCACCATCCACCTTGTCCTCTTTTCCCATGGCCAGATCATTCTTCTACGCTGGCAGGTCAAATCGGCAATGGTGGAATGACACAAGCCCATCTCCCTGTTCTGGTGAGCTAAGCACAGGGAACACCACCGTTCTCTACTGTACGTCGGCTACGAGACTTTGTCATGGTCGTCTTCTCTACCACACCCTTCTCCTTTGATGGCAGAGAGGTGGCTTGAGCCTCACAACCACATCAAGATGTTGCCGGCTCCCAGTAGTGCCATTCGCTCTGAGGTATACTTGGCCCTCGTGGTGTGGTCTGGTCCAGATGCGAATGATCGGCAAGTCATGGAGGCTATCACGCTCACAGAAGAAGATTCACATTGCAGTGTCAGACTTGGAAACTTGGCATCACATTGCATCGTGTGTTGTCGTTAAACTGTTGCTTTCGCTCCTTGAAGGTATCTTGAGGCGCCATGGCCTACTTGTCAAACAATGCGATGATTTCCCTCTCTTGGGTTGACGGCCCCATGGGCAAAGCATGGCCAGACTTGGCAGATCAATTGTCAGTGGGAGGTACCCAAGGGGATTTTGGCGGAGATAGTTATTGGTTAGAGGTAGGGCTGAACCAAAAGTTCAAAGCTCGCGAACTGTCTCCGTGAAATTTTAAACGAGCCAAGCAGGTTTTTTAGCTTGTTTAGATAACAAGCTAGCTCGTGAACCTATAATTATATATGTTAATAAGTTTTTTCTAACATTGACCCAGTACAAAACTAGACCTATAATTTGGAACGAATAGAGTAAGTAAACAAAAACTGGCATGTATTTGATGATTTTTTCGGATATTAGTACCTTTAGTTGACAATGAGGACAGAACCGAAAGAGTTCTGCATGCAGCAGCTTTTGCACCAGATGATTCAAGTGATGCCTCTGAAAGCTCAAGTACACCAGACACACCATTCACTCCTGAAGTGTAGCTCTTTGGCTGAAGTGATGCCCACATAGGGAAAATAAAAAAAGCAATCAGTATGAGGAAGTGTAAAAGCATGCAGTATAACATGTAGTCAGAATGATACAATGGATCAGGATGCTTTGATTTGACGATTTTAAGAAAAAAAGAACTTAACCTTAGATATGTCTAATGACTTGTCTGTAGATGGCACTCCACTGGATAGCTCTGAAGATACGGCAGCAGTGTCATATTTGTCTGACACTACTGACAGATCAACATTATTGGATGATGCTCCCAACCTGTAATAAATGCAGGTGAGTTTCTGCCCACATCAATGAGAAAAAGGGAGATCAAAACTCCTTAATTTCCTGCGTTTCCATCAGCCAATCCATTCTGAGCTGCCCTTGTTCTCTTTTGCTCATCCACTTGTTTTTTTATGTCCTTGTTCACATTCCTACTTAGAATTGGTTCTCTCTCTTATAATACCCACACCTCAGTAGGATTTATACGAGCTGACAGCAATTTACTAAGTTATCTTATATTGTCCAGAAGCTATTTAGAATACACAACATCCAGAACCCACAGTATTCAAAAGTCTCACTCCCAAGTAGAAACTTAAGTTTCTAACAGAGTTTTGACTTTTGGGTTTTGACAAAAACTGTTGGAGTATGTGTGTATTCAGCCCATGGAGGCCCATGTACTCTAGACTATTTTACCCCACCCTCTAGGGTTTGGGAGGAATCAATCCAATTAGCATGGTATCAGACTAGGGTTTCCTTCCTCCTCCCTCCTCTCTCCTCCCCAGTCGCCACAGCCACTGCCCGCCGCCGCCACGCCATGGCCAGTGGCCGCCGCCTCCCTCCTCCTCCTTCCCTCTTCTCTCCTACTCCGCGGCTATCCGCACGCCGCCGCCAGCCCCCTCTGTGCCGCGGCCCCCTGCGCCGCCGGGCTTCTCCATGGCCGCCGCCGCCGCCGCCCAGGCCGACGCCGCCGCCGCCCAGGCCGCCGCGCGGGAGCGCGTGGCGCCTCTCCAGGCCGCCGACGCCGCCGCCACCTAGGCAGCCGCGCGGGAGCGCGCGGCGGCTCACCAGGCCGCCGCGGCTGCAGCCGCCGCGGCCGCGGCTGCCCCGGCTGGCGCCCGGCCTCCTCTGCTCCCGCCCCCCCGCCGGCGCAGGGTGGAGCTCTGCTCCTCTGCGCCTGCCCAGTGTCTGGGCCGGGCCGGGTTGGGGGCCCTTGGGCCTGGGCGCGGACTGGGGTCCTTTCGGCTCCGTGTACACCGCCGCGCCGTCCTCGTCTCCGTCCTTCGTCGCCATCGGGGACCCTCCGGCAACCGATCTGCCACTGAACGATGACCACATCTCCGTTTCGGCATCGACCGCCCCTACACCTGCTACTGCTGCCTCTGCTGGGGGTGGGGGTCCGGTCTTCCACGAGCCCTCCGCCGGTGCTGCCCTCACTGCCGCCCTCCGTGCCGCCAAGACTGAGGCTGCGGCGGCTCAGGAGCGGGCACGTGTGGCCGCTCTTACTTGGGAGCGTGAGCGTGCCGAGGCGGATGCCCTCGCCCGTCGTGTCGCTGAGGCGGAGCGCTTCCTCTACGGCGCCCCCGACTTACTGCTTCACCAGGACCGTACTGAGGGCGGGGCCAGCTCTTCCCACCAAGCTCGGCCACCTCTGCGGTGCACCCGGCCCAACCCTGCCGACCCGGTGGTTGCCCAGCTTCACCTCCAGGCAGCAGGGGTCCAGAACATCCGGGCCCTGGTTCCTGTCGTCCTCGACCCGGGATCTACCTCCTTCAGCCGCTGGCGAGACTTGGTCCTCCTCACCCTCCGCCGATACGCACTCGACGATCACGTGCTCCTCGACACTTCTGCTGCGGATCGGGACCCGGCGTGGCAGCGCCTCGACAGTATCGTCTTGTCGTGGATCTTTGGGACCCTCTCCCTAGATCTCCAGGACATTGTTCGCGCTCCCGGGGGCACCGCACGCCAGACCTGGCAGGCTCTCGAGGGCCAGTTCCTTGGCAATGCCGAGGCTCGTGCTCTTCAGGTCGATGCGGCCTTTCGCACCTTCGAGCAGGGGGACCTCTCCGTTGGCGAGTACTGCCGGCGGATGAAGGGACCTTGGCTGGCCGGTCGACGACCGTTTTTTGGTCCTCAACATCGTGCGTGGCCTCAACGACACCTACAGCCACCTGAAGACCTGGATCTCCAAGCAGAAGCCGTTCCCCTCCTTCTTGCAGCTACGGGACGACCTGGTCCTTGACGAGCTTACCAGGGGCTTCTTCAAGAGGTCCTCCTCCACCGTCCTCGTCGCCACTCCTCCAGCTGCCCCTGCGAGCTCTCCGGTGCCACCTGCTGCTCCTCCGGCTCCTGCCGCTCCTCCAGCACACTCCCTCCTCGGCGCTCCTCCCCCCGGGCCGAGCGGTGGTGGAGGGGGCCGTGGTGGCCGTCGTCGACGGAGTGGGCGCGGTGGTGCCGCTCGCGGGAGTACACCGACGCCTGCTCCCCCTGCTGCTGCTGCGGGTGCACCCTGGCCATCCTTCTCCAACCCATGGTCAGGGCGCATCTCAATGTGGCCGTTCCAGGCCCCAAGGGGGGGGGGGGGGTCCTCGCGCTCAGCACCAGCCGTCGGCTATGTTCGCTGGCGTTGCTCCTCCTCCGCCGGCAGCCTGGCTCCCACCTGCCCAATCTACTCCTCCGGCATGGCCTGCTGGATGGGACCAGGCTGCGTTGGCTCGCTCTTTCAGCTCCGTGGGGCTGACACCGCCAGTGGGCACCGAGTGGATTGCTGACTCGGGTGCCTCCTACCACACCACTCCGACCGCTGGTATACTCTCGTCTGTCCGGCCTCCCCATTCTTCTTGCCCTTCTTCCATCATGGTCGGCGATGGGTCTTGTCTTCCTGTTACCTCCGTGGGGGATGCGGGCTCTCTTGGCTCTTTTCGTCTTCCCAATGTTCTTGTTGCTCCTCATATGGTCCATAACCTTCTTTCCATTCGTCAATTTACAGCTGACAATTCTTGTACTGTCGAATTTGACTCTTCTGGTCTTACTGTGAAGGATTCGGCTTCCCGGCGTCCACTTCTCCAATGTGACAGCCAGGGGCCCCTTTACACCCTCCGGCTTCCTCCTTCCGCTGCTTCGCCTTCGGCTTCTCCTTTGTCAGCTGCTTTCGTCGCTACCACCTCTTCCACTACCTGGCACCGCCGCCTTAGTCACCCAGGCCGCGACGTTTTGGCTCAGCTCAGTCGTAGTGCAGATCTGCCTTGTACTCGAGCTCCTGATGAGCATCTTTGTCATGCGTGCCAGTTAGGGCGTCATGTTGGACTTTCTTTTTCTGCCTCTTCTTTCTATGCAGATCGCTTGTTTGATCTTGTACACTGTGATCTGTGGACATCTCCTGTACTCAGTGTTTCTGGTTATAAGTACTATTTGGTGGTGGTTGATGACTTCTCCCATTATTCTTGGACTTTTCCATTGCGCTTCAAATCTGAGACATTCTCCACGTTGTCCCACTTCTTTGCCTGGGTTTCCACTCAGTTCGGCCTCACCATTAAGGCCGTCCAGTGCGACAACGGCCGTGAGTTTGACAACAACGCCTCCCGCTCTTTCTTCCTCACTCACGGTGTCCAGTTGCGCATGTCTTGCCCCTACACCTCCGCTCAGAACGGCAAGGCTGAGTGCATGATTCGTACCACTAACGATGTCATGCGCACCCTTCTGTTCCAGGCTTCTCTTCCCGCTCGCTTCTGGGCGGAGAGTCTTCACACAGCCACCTACTTGATCAACCGTCTCCCCTCCACTGCCTCCCCAGCTCCCACCCCGCACCACGCTCTCTTCGGTACCCCTCCCCGCTACGATCACCTCCGTGTCTTCGGGTGTGCCTGTTACCCTAACACCTCTGCCACTGCTCCTCACAAGCTGGCGCCCCGTTCGACTCGGTGTGTGTTTCTCGGTTACTCCCCTGACCACAAGGGGTACCGCTGCTTTGACCTCACGTCTCGACGGGTCTTGATCTCCCGGCACGTCGTGTTCGATGTTTTTCCTTTCTCCTCCACCACCACCCCAGCCTCCGACCTTGAGTTGGAGTCCCTCTTTCCCACTGACCCGGTGGTCCGGCCACCCTTGTCTGAGCGTTCTGCAGATCCTCCGCCGGTGTACCTTCCTGATGCGCCGGTCCCGTTTCCGGTTGTCCCAGCTGCACCACGCGCGGCCCCGGAGTCCCCTGCCGCGCCACGCGTGGCCCCGGAGTCCCCTGCCACGCCACAAGCGGCCCCGGAGGCCCCGTGCCCGGAGGCCCCGTTGTCCCCCGCCGGGCCGCGTGCGGCTCCCAGGCCTCCCCTGCGCTATGCGCAGCCCGTGCGGGTCTACCAGCGGCGCACGGTGGTCTCCCCTGCTCCGACACCGCCGCTGTCGGCGTCCCCTGTGCCGGCCCCGTCTACGTCACCGCCTGCGGGGCCGCCGGAGCCGCCTCGTCACCCTCGCCTTGCCGCCCGTGTCGACTCAACGGTGTACCACCCGCCTGTCCTCGAGCGGGATCCTCGTCACCTACATCCCATGGTGACACGGCGGGCGGCTGGTGTTCTTCAGCCCGCGGCCCTCTCGACTGCTGCTGCGGAGCCGGGGATCTCTCCTGTACCCTCCTCCGTCCGTGACGCCCTGGCCGACCCTCACTGGCGCCGTGCGATGGAAGAGGAGTACACAGCTCTCCTTGCCAACCAGACGTGGGATCTGGTGCCACCCCCGCCTGGTGGCAATGTGGTTACTGGCAAGTGGATCTGGACGCACAAGAGGCGCGCTGATGGCACTCTGGATCGCTACAAGGCTCGTTGGGTTCTCCGAGGTTTCACCCAGCGCCCTGGTGTGGACTACGATGAGACCTTCAGCCCAGTGGTGAAGCCTGCTACAGTGCGCACGGTCCTCTCGCTGGCTCTCTCTCGCTCGTGGCCTGTGCATCAGCTGGACGTCAAGAATGCCTTCCTTCATGGCACCTTGATTGAGACCGTCTACTGCAGTCAGCCGACGGGTTTTGTGGATCCCACTCGCCCAGATATGGTCTGCCGGCTCAACAAGTCTCTCTATGGCTTGAAGCAGGCTCCTCGGGTTTGGTACTCTCGGTTTGCCACATTCTTGGTCACCTTGGGGTTCACTGAGGCCAAGTCAGACACCTCCTTGTTTATCTATCGGCATGGAGATGAGATGGCCTATCTGCTGCTCTATGTTGATGACATCGTCCTCACAGCCTCCAGTCCGTCCTTGCTTCAGCGGATCATCACCTCCCTGCAGCAGGAGTTTGCTATGAAGGACCTTGGCGTGCTCCACCACTTCTTGGGTGTTACAGTCGAGCCCCATCCCTCTGGCCTTCTCCTCCACCAGCGGCAGTACACTCTTGACATTCTGGAGCGTGCAGGGATGGCTGATTGTAATCCCTGTTCCACCCCGGTTGACACGCAGGCTAAGCTCTCAGAGGATGCGGGCCCTCCAGTTGCTGATCCTACTGCCTACCGTAGCCTTGCTGGTGCTTTGCAGTATCTCACCTTCACCAGGCCGGACATCACATATGCAGTTCAGCAGGTCTGTCTTCATATGCATGATCACCGGGAGCCGCACCTCACTGCCCTGAAGCGTCTCCTCCGCTACCTTCGGGGCACTGTGGACTACGGCCTCTTTCTGCACCGGTCTTCCTCCGCCACGCTCGTTGTCTACACCGACGCTGACTGGGCCGGGTGTCCGGACACTCGTCGGTCCACGTCCGGCTACGCTGTCTTCCTGGGCAGCAACCTTGTCTCTTGGTCGTCCAAGCGGCAACCGGTCGTCTCTCGCTCCAGTGCTGAGGCCGAGTACCGGGCTGTCGCCAATGGCGTAGCAGAGGCTTCCTGGCTCCGGCAGCTCTTGGCTGAGCTTCACAGCCCGCTTGCCAAGAGCACGCTCATCTACTGCGACAATGTCAGCGCGGTGTACCTCTCCACCAACCCGGTCCAGCACTAGCGGACCAAGCATGTGGAGATCGACTTGCACTTCGTCCGCGACAGGGTCGCCATCGGCGATGTTCGAGTTCTACACGTCCCGACCACCTCCCAGTTTGCCGATATCTTCACCAAGGGTCTACCCTCTGCGGTCTTCTCCGAGTTCCGTTCCAGCCTCAACATCGCTCGTGGCTAGAGTTGAGTCTGCGGGGGGGGGGGGGGGGAGGGGGGGTGTTACCCTGTGTGTGTGTTCTTTCTTTCTTGGCCAATCTGAAACTCCGCTGCGCCGGAAGTTCAGACTGCGGGGGGGTGTTGGAGTATGTGTGTATTCAGCCCATGGAGGCCCATGTACTCTAGACTATTTTACCCCACCCTCTAGGGTTTGGGAGGAATCAATCCAATTAGCAAAAACTAGAATGTGTTGAGCTAATATTTGGTTCCATATTTCATTCTGAAGGTGGCGATTGTACTCATTAGTCATTAATCCTTATAAAGAGGTTTAAAATTCCAATTTGAATTCTACCAACAACACATCAAGAAATGTTCTAGCTTTATTATGGTAGTTAATATTATTAGATAAGAGTCGCAAGACACCAATAATTATTAAACGTGTTTCTTTAACTGTTGTGAACTGGGCTTAGGCTGCCAATCCATGTTTATAAAAGAGGTCCAGCCTAACATAGAGCCAAAGACCTATTTGTAATATTCAGCCCTACTACAGGAAACTATATAAACTTTTGGCCATTTGTCCACTTGCTTCTCTATTTTTCTCTAACTGCTCTCTTGTTTGGGACAAGTCCCAACAATGGAAACATTTTTCATGAAAAATGAGCAGATCATTCCAGATTAGAATGGAAGGAAATGTCAGTAAAAAGAACATAACCTGATATGTTTTCCCTCAAGTAGCCTCATATTTGCAATTGTGTCATCATCTTCACAGGTTACAAAAACAACTTTCTCCTGGAAACATATTAGGAGTTGCACTTGTTAAAAACTGAAACTAGAAGTAAATAAAATGAGTCTTGTGGTACTAACTTGACGAGCTCTAACACCAAGATGTGATAGGTGAGGTAATTCTTGTAGAAGAATAACGCCCACTATGTTATCCCCAGCTGCTTTGACCTGTCAAATGAGCCAGATTTTCGCTATATCAGTATTTTGTCCAGACAAGAACAACAAACCAAAGATTTAATTGTTTGAAGGTACCTCTTCATCTCCATCAGCCTTATTTACAACTAGCACAACAGGTTCTTTGATGGATGACGGTAATGATCCAGGACATATTCTTTCAACCTGAGTAAACAAACTTTTGTCATAAAACTCAAGGGTAGGCAGGACCGAGGTCAAAGCCCAACTCATGAATCTGAACTGACATCATGCTAAAATCACATATCCCTTTTTTCTCAGACAATGCAGGAGAGCTGTGTCATTTCATTAAGCGAGAAAAAGACGAGAATAAGTCTGTCAAAAAATTGTCTAGTATGATTTATGCTTGAGTTTTCCGTGACAATTCACATGAATGATTTATTATGAATTATCATCAAAATCTGTCTTCTAGCACTCTTCAAGGAAGCAGTTAAGAAATATATAGGAGAAACCATGTGTGCTTGACATCTATTCAGTATATAAGCTTGATTGTTTGAACAATAATATGTATGATCTCGTCAGACTGAAAAATGGTTCCGATTATGAACATGATGTTGCACCACTTCATCTCCATAATCTCAATAAAAGGGAAGAGCAGATGGTCAATTATTCTGGGGTGAAGAAATATACCTACATGTAGGCCTGTAAAAAACAGGTTTCACTGGTTTTTGGTTAAAATCCAACCCAGCCCGCAAAAGAGTCGAGTAGGTGGTTTGAAACCGGGCGAGTTGAGCGGTTAACGGTTCAGCTTGCTAATAGCTCTCGCTAGGCCTTCGTCATGACTCACGCTGCCCTATGCCCCTATGCCTAGAAGGCCAAGCAGCTCCTCCCTCAAATTCAGCAGCGAACAAGCGCTAATGGAGGCCTCCGCGCCGCGCTCGTCAAAGTATGCAGAGCAGACCATCTGTAAGCATCTAGGCCCTAAGGTGAGTTTCGGTGATTGATTGACAAGGTTAAGTGTTATCTAATGAGCTTGTGAGTGCAGGTTTAATAATGAATACAAAAATGGTTGCTCATTGGATTATGTGAATGGCCCCTAATTCAAATGTTTCACTTCATGGAAGCGGACTTGGTCTTCATCCGTATCTCGAAGGCTAAGGACTTTTCTAGAGTCAAGGATCATGGTGTTGAAGGATCCTTGCTTAGATAGGGTTTACAGCTTTCTAGTGTCCGCACTATTAAGAGGGGTCAACGGTTAGTAGCTTGATCAAGTGAATTGCCAAGTTATGGATGCACACACATGCCAAATCTTTCAGGAACAGCAAAGGTATAAGCTACATAGGCTCAAGGTCCAAGAAAATCAAGCTTCACATCATAATTCTTGAAGAAAACTCAAAATCAGAGAAAGACATAGGGACAGTATTGTCCTCTCTATGCCAAAACAAGGGACCGGACAAATCAAGGTTTTAGGTGAACTTATACTGTCCAAAGCCCATGCAAATCCTCTACACCGGAATGTCAGGTTTAGTGTAACCGGACAAAGCTAAGGACAAATAAACCTGAGGCTACAAACCTGCGAGAAATCAGCCAAAACAATGGACAGTATTGTCCGAAGTTGAGGACAGTACAAATCTAAGGACAAAGAAACCTGAGGCTATGATTGCCTGCGTATGCCAGTGAATACATGGAAAGTATTGTCCGAAGTTGAGGTCAGTACAAATCTAAGGACAAAGAAACCTGAGGCTATGATTTCCTGTGTATGCAAGTGAATACATGGACAGTATTGTCCGAAGTTGAGGACAGTACAAATCTAAGGACAAAGAAACCTGAGGCTACGATTTTCTGAGTATGCAAGTGAATACATGGACAGTATTGTCCGAAGTTCGATATGGTATAAACCTAAGGACAAAAATACAATGACGTACTGAGTCAGTGACCGTTGGTAAAGTATATGGATAGTATTGTCCGATTTTGGAAAAAGCAAGGGACCGGACAATACTATGTACTCTGCGTCAGCAGCTCTCTTTGTGCAACGGCTCTATCATCTTGAGGGCTGTATATATGGGTTCCTTCACTCCATCTCGTGCTCTTTGACACTCCAGCAACTTCATACACACAGAGAGCCCTTGTGCTTCAACTCTTTGCAATAACTACTTACATATTCATCATTTGAGAGCAAGATCAAGGTCAAGGCTTGTGTGCATCCATCTTGGTGAGGATCAAGATCAAGTGAAGACCGGTGGCTTGTTACTCTTGGTGATTGGCAGCACCTAGGCGGACTTGGTGACCGGGGTGCGTTCTCGGAGCTTGCCAAGGGGATTGTGGAAGCCCGAAGAACAACGGTGTACAAGGCTTGAGCTCCACCTTGCCGGGATGGCGAACGGAGACTCTTAGTGAGCGCCCACAAGCATGGGAGGCGGCAAAACACTCTAGGGTGTGCCGCAACGTGGACTAGGGGAGGGTGCCAAACCTCCGATACCACGGGAAAAATTCCGGTTGTCTCTCCCTTGTCCCTCTACTTGATGCTCTTTCGGTTCTTGCTACTTTCATGGATTGCTTCTAGTAGTCATCATAGTTAGTCTCATCTTGGCTAGTATGTCCCTTGCTATGGTCATTAGTGTTGCTTCCGTTGCGGTTTCCCTTCCACTAGCATGAGTAGGGTTCCTTGTCTTGTCGTGTAGAGTAGGTTCGTGTAGAGGGTGAAGTGGGCTAATTTGTAGCTTCGTTAGGCTAAGGATTTTCGTTTAGAGTTTGAAATTAGCCCAATTCACCCCCCTCTTGGGCATCCGATCCTTACACCATCGCCGGTCACCCACCTGCTCATGACCACCTTGCTCCCGCCTCTCGCGACCAACGTCCACAGCGTGCGGACCACCGCTGCCCCCACGCCGCCGGCTAGTACTCGCCGTTGTGCGCACCCGCGAAAGCGAAACTCAGCGTCGCCGTCTCCGATATTTTATGTCCAGTCATGGCCGCCGTTGGACCTGCACGGCGCGAACGCGACCGCGAGGGCGGTCGACATGGACTTTGGCCTTAGGAGCTTGTGAGCTGCGACATGGATATACATGGGCTGGGGCTGATGCGGCACTGGAGTACTGGGGCGTGGGAGCTTCTTCAAGGTCGTTGGGCCATCATCATCAGAGGCGTCGATGATGTGGTGTTGGTACTAGTAGCTGCTGTCTAGATGGGGCTTCGTTTCGTGAGGTGCTGAAGATGACGAAAGGGCAGATGGTTTCATAGCAAATCATCAATTGCATTAGAAAACCAGGTTTAGCGGTTTGGAACCGTACGAAGCCAGCCCAGACATGTTTCTAGTGCGATTTTGATATGGGCCGGGGGTTACTCGGTTTATAACCAGACCATGTACAGGGCTACCTACATGGATTACAGTGAGAACATCTCACCAACAGGGCAACGGAGGAAAATGGAAGTTGAGCATACCTGTACCAGGGCTCCATGAGCCACTCCGGGAACAAGAACATCCCACACAGATGATCCAAGTACTGCTCGAGTAGCTTTCAGAAGTACAGTGGATAGTTTTGAGACCTGAAAAATAACACTGAAACAAATATAAATAGTTAGGGTCACATCAACCAGATTGATTATTAATCCTGATATTGGTATCATTCAAATTATATGGGAGCACTCTACTGTTCTTCCAAAAAAGAAATATTACCCAGCACGAATTTCAGCCTCAGTGTATGTTCTTACACTGTTCTCTGGTATTCCAAGGGCTTTCCCAAGAACCTACATAAGCAGACAGTCACAAGGATCCCAGTCTCAGCATTTAGCGACAATTCACAAGAAAATTTTATGCGGGATAATAAATTGAAAATTATGATTTGTCATGTTCTGTTGAACATAGAATTCACACCAGGAAGACAAGCACAATTCCTTTTGGCCAAGGAGTCTAGTTTCATTGTGAAATCCATTTATGTTAGCAAGTACTCGCTTCATTCCAAAACATAGGTTGTTTTAGTTTTTCCTATGTCAAACTTCTCTAACTTTTACCAAATTCATAAAAAGCGCACCAGCATCTAGCACATCTAATTATTTTTCATTACATCCACCATAAAATGTGTCTTGATAATGCAATTATTTGGTATTTTTATATGTTTTCTATAAACTTGATCGAAGTAGATAAGTTTTAGGATAAAACTAGAAACAACCTACATTTTGGAAACAAGGAATAGAAATGTATTAAGTCAGGAAATATAAATTCCATGTACTGAAAATTACAATTGATCATGTAAAGGTTTTGTTAAGCTAAGGATATTGAGTTGAGTCTCTAAATTTTCTTAGGAATTCCTCTCTTGTAAGGAAACAAATTCATTATTAGATTAAGCAAGAATTGATCAAATACACTCTATCCTTATTTTCGCTTCCTTTTTGAACATATAGCTCAGCCTCATGGATCTTTGTCGTGCAAATATGATTTGCTCACTAATCATTATCAAGTTATTCTTTTTTCAACCTGTGACCTACCTTCTAACTTGCCATCCAACCAAATAATAGATCTCTCTTACCTTCCTAACTAAAGCACACAGCAACTCAACACAAAGAAACTAAGAAAATGATGCAAATAAACAAGAAAATAGCACACAGAACATCTCTTGTTGCTACAACATTTTTTATCTCCGATAATTAGAACCTATTGTTTCAACTATGTATATTTTGTACACTTTAGCAGAATACTTTTCTGTAAAGTTGCAGTTGTGGTACATTAAGTCGACCAGTGGGGGCGAAATAAGATATGATTAGATTATGATCACAGGAATCGTTTACTCTAGATTCAGTCTACTCACCTCAACTTTTCCGGGGAATATAGAAAGAAGTGCCTCAGAATATTCTTCTGTTAGTCTTCTTGTTCTATCAAGAGTGGCTTTGAGTCTTAGTGCCCAAATATACTTTCCATCCTCGCCGCCTATATACATGACAAGAATAGTTGCAGGGTACTCTCACCACAATGAGAACATAAGTAGGGATGCACATTCATGAATCATGAGTGCATGACATATGTTGGAAGAGAAAATGCACCTTCGGTTTCAGATAGTCCTTTCTGCTTCCAAGAAAGAAGCTCATTCCCTATAGCAATACACTCTTCTGGTTTCCAACCTGAAAAGCTAACTTGATTGATGCCAATGACAAGGGAATCAAGAGCATCATCCCACATGCTTGTATTTCTAGGCAGACCCTCTGCAAGGGAAGCTGATCCACCTAAAGCTTCAAGAGCATTGATGTATCTGTTATGTACCATAGCAACGAAAATAAATTCACATTTACTTCCAAGAGACCAAGACAAGACAACAGTAACCAGGTTATGTAAAAATGCAGCATATTAAAAGAAATAAATTTAATTTCAACTATATACCTGCTTAACAATACGAACGAATAATCTTCAAGCCCAATCTCACAAAGACGCCACTGCAAAACTTCACAGTGAATTTAATTGAAATACATGCATCCAATTTCAACTCATATTTTCTCAGTTGTGTTTGACAAATAAATAACCTTTTGTCGCATTGCAATAGCAGTATCTGGAGCATCATTTCTAAGGCCACTTTCCAGACCCTTCATTAGAACTGATCTTAGAGAAGATAATGACTGCAAGGTCTTCAGCAAAACTTGAGCGCCACCATTTTTATCCAAATCTTTTGCACCTTCCATTTGGTCTAAATTCTGAGATACTCGATAGAATCAAAGATAAAATATGAATTTGAATTACAATGGTGAGCAGTGGTCCATCTACTAAATAAGCTAGTTAAAGATAAACTAAGATAAGAAGTAACAGCTGTTAAATTATTTTTAAAAACACTCGGCCAGCCTTGGAGGAACTAGGTGCCAATATTAAGAAATGGGCGCCCCGATTTGAGTTTAAAGGTAGTTGAAAGCTGAAAGTGAGTGATCAGCCTTGGAGGGCTGTTAAATATTTTCTAACCAGACATAGCATCATACCCAACAAGGCATCAAGACTAACAGAACTGAAGTATATTACTCCCTCAGTCCCTCTGTCCCAAAATATATCTATTTTAGGTTTATTGTAATTCATAAGTCAAATTATCTTAGTTCTGACTAAATTCATAGTTTCATACTCCATCCGTCCCATAATATAAGGCACAACTACTTTCCTCCCTAGTCCCATAATAAATATAAGGCGGTGGCAAATACCCATGCATGTATTAAGTGCCCAATTCTACATGCAGCCAATACCCATGCAAGAAATAATTGTTTTTTTGGTCTGGGTGCAGAAGGGAGTTGCGCCTGATATTATGGGGCTGAGGGAGTATGAAAATATACCAAGGTCTATGACACCAAACTAGTATCATCAGATCAGTCATGAAATAGCTTTTCATGGTGCACTTATTTGATGTCCTAGAAGTGAATATTTTTTCTACAAACCTGAGATAGTTTGATTTATGACAAACCTAGACATAGCTATATTTCGGGACAGATGGAGTAGTGAAGAACTGAAGATGAGGCTATCCTTTTGATTTATGAACGAAACATAGAAATAGCAAATATATGTTGCAGAGTTTGGTAGCACAAACTCACACTTCATAAATTTATGTGCTTTTCTTTATTAGGGAGAGGAGCTGTTTTAAAGCTCACCTTTTTGGTTTTCACAAAGGACGAGAGAGCTTCTAGGCCAGACTCGTCCAAAGATTCCTTGATCGATTCCACTTGTTCCAGTAGGCTGCAAAGCCCATGTTACAATACCATAAGTACTGAAAAATGTATTTGACCACTAGGATAAACAACAGCAACAACAACAAAGACTTTTAATCCCAAGCAAGTTGGGGTAGGCTAGAGTAGAAACCCAATAAGAGACACCGACAAAAGGGAAACGAGAGAGCAGAGGAAGAGCAGGGCTAGGGCTTAAAAGATACTAATAGGTGGCACAAATTGTAATCAAGGTTCAGGCACATGAATACTTTCCAAGAATACAAAATGGTGCAGCTCAGTAGTTACTTTTATGTTTTTTTCCTCAAACACGCAAGAGAGCTGCATATCATTATATTAAGAAGAAAAGGAGGGCTAAGACCCTTTACAGTGCCCCCCCCCCCCCCCCCCCAACACCCCATTGTCCAAATACTAAATAAGCAAGATGCCTTTTCGTTTTACAGACAAAGATATGACCACAACCTAAAAACTTAACTCCAGCTGGCACAAGGGAAAGGAGGCAATTTACAGATTTATCACTACTTTAGTATGAAAGATTCCGGTGCCAATTCAGCAATTAATATTGTCATTAACTATTTGCCATTTGATAATTCTTGGTTTCATGATTTGCCATTGAATACGTCAGAGTTCACTCCATAACATTAGTATTCCAAACTTCTTCACTGCATGTATTTGCCAGATATTATGGAGTGAAAAATAATTGACATCAGACCACGCTGGAATGGAGTGAAGATGGGCTTATTTGACAGTAATCATGAATTAGGGACAACTCCAGTGGCATGCAGTAGATTTATTCTCTTAATTACCCCTGTATTCTATTATCATAGATTCAGCTTTTGTTAGTTTTGTGCATAAACCATTCTCAGTACCAGAATTTTAGGTTGTTTCATAAAGTTATTCTAGGAAAACACAAATCCAGTCCATGACATTGGTTCTTTTGGTGTAGTGTTTTGCCTTCACCATGACCACCATTACATTTCTGTATCAGTACTTCTGGTGATAAGTAGTTATGAGTAGAAACAAAAATGTGATAACAATGTAACTATTAGGATTAGCACGTTTGAAAGAGTGGTAGCTTCAATAGTTTATTATAGCAAACAGGGAACTTAAAATTCTGAAAGAAAATGTGGGCAAATTAGGAATTATAAAACCTGCCAGCATTAAAGAAATCTTTTAATTCACTGTAAAATATCTTGAATTGATCCACAAAAGCTTCACTGTATTCTCCAGGGGTCATTGTAATCCTAGAAAGCATAGCTTCTGTAGCAATAAGATCCTCAGGGCCTGCATTTCGGTGAAGCTTGTTTTGTATAGTATGCTTGATTTCTTGCTGTTGACAATAGAAGAGAACTGAGCAGCAAATATTCTAACAGAGAAGTTAGTCCAAACTGTGGAATGTGATCGTCACCTTGAGATCATGTGGGATATCATTACGATGAGCAATATCGCGAATTCGTGTTAGAGGGACAGAGGCAGTAAATTCTGACTTAAATGAAGGTAAACAAGGGTGAATCTTGCGTATCACAAGCAAATCCTGCATTAATATGCATCAAAATATGACAACAGTCAGTATTGCTAAATACTCCCCCCATCTCATAAAATAAGGAATATAGATTTTTGACAGTCTTTAAAGCAGAACTTTGACTATTTCTTTCTTTCAAAATATGTAATCAACAAATACAAAATTATCATCATTATAAAGTACTTTTCAATATGAATCCAAGTATATAACATGCATACACTAAGAATATATGGATTTGAGTGAATATTAGTCAAGGATTTAAAAGATTGACTTCATAAAAAATCTATAGGTCTTATTTTATGGGATGGGGTAGAATAATATGTGTCTTTATTAGGGCAAGGCATATATACTGCAGACTCAATTAACCATAAGCATCAAGTGCTAGTATTATTTCGCAGTTACAAGAATGAAACTGGACTACTCCATCGACTAATAACATTTTGATAGAAATAAGTAGTAATACAAATCCTTGGAAAATGTTCATATCACAGTCACTATGGGGACAGAAGCAGTTAACCTGAGCTGATGTGTTTTTCCCGTAGTATATCCTTTCAATTTCACGAAAAATTTGCCTAGATATTTCAGCGTGTTTATTGGGTCGATGGTGACCACCATCTTCAAAGCATGGTATCTGACCTGTATAAATCCACTGTGTTCGAGAGAAAAAAAATATATAATATTAGAAAAAGAATTCACAAATATCCTTGTCTTCAGACTACAAAGCTCAGAGGGAAATTAAATTTCTGTTGGCACATATTGACTAGCAGCACAGTAAGGTGCAAGATGGGGGACCTTTAGATAAATAGCAGCGTATGTAAGAGCATCCAAACGAGTCTGATCATCAGCATATTCAGACAGGAGCCCACGAACAAGCTCCAACTGCAAAAACATTGCAAAGTAAATTAATAGTTAATGTTGATAGTCTGGTAGATAAAATTAGCTTTCTTCCCCAGAACTGTGAAAAATTTGAGCAGTATGCCGGGCTTTATATTACATAGCAAATAAAGTGAACTCAGCGTTTAATTAACCTTGGGTGGAAGCTTTAGAAATTCTACATAAAGCATGAAAGAATCAAATTCTAACTGTTCTTCTGTAGCTAGAGATAAGATCTAGACATAAGATCTTATTCCCATAACCTTGGATGGTATATTGGATAGAGCAAAAAATGAATAATCAGAGAACACTAGCTTTAGGTCAGTTTGACATAAGATCTAGACAATAAGCACTGCATCTGCAGATAATAGTTTCACAAGAGATGCTTTCAGTTATCACAGTTCACAGCTACTACTGGAAACAGTCAGCTGTTAAGATCAAAAGAATAAAACTACATGGAATACTAGGGGAGGATTAACCCAACTAACCTTTCGCCACCAGTTTCTTGACGCTTTATCACCCTCCACCAATTTCAGTGATACTGCATCAAGGCCAGTCGTGTCCCATTTCCTATCACTATCCTTATTCCCATGCTCATTTGACCGCATGAAGACTGCATCACTACCTTGCCATAGGCCACCAAGTTTGCTTGACTCAAGGTCCCGAGCATCTGAAAGATTCCCCATCTCTTCTAGAGCAGTATTTCCAGAAATTGTAGCACCTTTGCCTATCTCCTGCTGAGCTTCTCCAACCAACTTAACCTCTGATGTTCCTAAAAGATCTAAAGGCTCTTTTGTCCTATTCCAGCGGCATGCAATATCAAATGTACCATTTTTGGGCAGATCAACCACACGGTTGTCACCATCCTCCCATATTTTGTCCTTCCCTTCCTTCGAAAATATCACAAACTTGAACTCCAGAATTGTGTCCCCAGGGAGATCAAGCTGACAGACCCAACCATTTGGGGTCCACTGCATCTCAACCTGATTCTTCCATGAGCCAAGCTCTTTTGCCGAACCAATAATGCCAACATGCTGACCAAACTTAACTTGGTGATCTAGACAAACCCGAAGTTGCACTATATCCTGCTTTGAAGGATCTACTCGTTTTTTCTCCTTTGTTCTGTAAAGCAAAAAGTCAGCGTACCCATAAACTCTAATGGAAATAGAATGCACAAATCAGAGAGTTGCATGTGTGTAGGATAACAGTTTGCAATAAACTGCTTCAATTTGGCTGCTGTGAAATGATCACAGGCAAGAAAAAGGAAACAAAAGGTGATGTTAAAAGAAACAATCGTGACAAAAATAAGTTCATAAAAATGACCTGCTTGATATGACAGACATATGGGTACAGCACATCACATTAATTAACTGGAAAGTCAGTTACATATTTTCTCTGTTTACATATCACTTATACTAATATCCCTGCCATACCCATAATTTTAAAGGGTCATCCGTTCTTCTATTTCAAATTTTATAATAGTTAGCCGAAAGTGAAAATTGGTTCATTTATCAAGTAGCACCGCGCACTTCTTTGCAAGTTTCCAGAGCCTGCCACCTTAGATGCATTGATCCTGATCACAACAAGCTAGCTAAAGCGATTTAACTTCCAAAAGGCAATTACTGAGTAGTTTGCAACTCTGCATGCTCCAAATCCATGCATACAGATGTAGCACATCTCATAATGTGTTAACGTATTCTGCATTTCAAGTGACAGTCCTATATTTCCACAGCTAATTGATCGGTTACTTATGTCTTATGAAAAATTAGGCTATCTATAACACTCTAGATAGACCTTCTGTGGCATTTATAGTGCCATAACTGCCTTTGGTTAAGGTCCTTGTGGATGCTCGCACTTTCCTAATTTATTCTAGAAACAAACGATGCTGTTCTTTCATGGTAAGCGATGGCATGTGCGGTGACTTTTGAAGGCTTAACTCATTAACTGTCATTGTCCAAAAAAAACTCATTAACTGTGACGAGAGGGTGATGAAATGCATCCTAGGAACAAAACAAATTTCGACACAGACCTCACATTGGGAGGTCCAGCACGAAGCCTCACGAAGCAGCGAAAACAATATGAACAGAAGGAAAGCTACCTCTCGGCAGCCGAAGCGGCGGATCCCGCACGGCACGAGAACGCGCGCCTCCCCGTCCCCGGGGCAGCCCCCGCCCCGCCGCGGCGCCGTGCAACGGACGCTGACGCAGCAGCGGCTCCCCCACCGTACACCGGCGCGGTGAGCCTGCGCCGCGGCCTCGCGGAGGCGGAGACCGCCACGGCGAGCGAGGGGTCGAGCGGCCGCAGCGACGCCATCGGCCTTTCCTCCTGCCACCACTCCTCGGCCGCAAACCGTCGAAAAGGTGGTGGTCGGTCGCCCTGCTACGACGAAGCTGATTTTTTTTCGCTTATACGGGGAAGCTGATTTTCAGAGAGAGAGAGAGAGAGAGAGAGAGGCGGTGGTCTCGGAGGGAGCGCGGAGCGACGATGGCGGAGTGGAGCAGCAAGGAGGGGGCAGCGAGGCGAGGCGATCGGGGCGGTGATGGTAGCGTAATAACGAGTGGACGTGGTTTCCGGGACAGGTTTTACGGATCTCGGTGGAGTGACAGGGGCTCGGGGAACAGGAAGAAGGTTTTCTGGGCTCGTCGTTTAAAATGGGCCTGGCGAGGTGGCCCAAAACACTTTATCCGGCCCAATGTCCGGTTTATGGGCTGCAACTCGAGTTCAGCCTTTTTTTTAAAAAAAAACAAACGTATTCTAAATGCACCAAACGTGCACTGTTTGGCTTTATTGGGCCAACAAAAATACCTGGATATTATGACTGGACCAAAAATCTGACCAGTTGCCCGATGAAAAACAGAATTTCTCTCTTGCATTTTTATTGGAGATGTAGAAGATAGCCACATGGGTGGAACTTTGCAAGAAAAGATGAAAGTGGATGCGGGGGATAAATATCTCTTGGCTCCTCACGGCGTGGATTCAAAAAGTGGGTCAATGCAGAGCCAATGAAGGGCAGCTGGTTTCATGGGACGGGCCAGTTGGCTTGAGAGTCAGGGCAAGGATGGCAGGATTCAGCAAGGTGTGGAGATCTTCGTAACTCGGCAACAAACTCCAAGAATCAAAGGATCGGAGATAGAAGGGAATAGATCGCAGATTCTAATCGATCAGTAGTAATCTAAACCGATTAGGCAACATAGAAGTAACCTGACTTGTAACCCAAGAACCCGTCGGCTTATATAAGGCGGGTGAGGGACCCCTACTTCTCTATCTACGCTCCCTCTCGCATTACCACGCACGAAAAGCCCTAGTGCTCATTGTACTCAAGAGAATTCAGATCAATCTAATCTCGCCACTCTTGCCACAAACATGACGTAGGGCGTTATGCTTTCAGGCGGCCCGAACCTTTATAAATCTCGTGTTCTGTCGTGTTCCATACTAACCATCGGGCTACACTCGAACTTGTCGACCACGACAGCACCTCGCGAGGCATCCCGTGGTGCACAGCCGGTACAAAACACCGACAGTGGATGATGCTGGAAAAAGAAAATACTCCATCCATATTTTAATATAAGTCGCGATTGATATTTTCCCAAAATTTCAATTGTTCGCCTTATTCAAAAAATTTGAGTAAACATATAAAATACAATTAATGCTCAATCTCTATACAATAATAAAAACAAATCACAAAAAAATAAATTATAAATGATTAAATTTTTTGAATAAAACGAGCGATTAAAGTTTTTTTTTAAAAATCAACCGTGACTCATATTTAAATATATAGGGAGTACTTAAGAAGATAAGTAAATCCTATGGAAAAACAAGGCGGATGAAAATATTAGCAAAACACGTCGTTAAAAATTAACTGCCTGTTCGCCTCTGTGCGGTGGATATTTTTGACGGCCCACCAACTGCCGACAAAAAAGAACAAAAAAAACCCTGCAGCCTGCGTGTCTTTTTCGTCGGTTGAATAGTTGAAGCCTTGAAGGTTGTTTCTTGGTTTGACGAAAGAACCCATTCCTTTTACAGCCTGCCTTGCGGCCGAAGGAAATATCAAACTATATTTTCTTAGCTCTACTATCAAAGCCGACCAGAAAAAGGTTTTCTTGTGGTAAAAGTAAAATGCTCGTAGCATGCACTTGCAACCAAAGGGAATGTTTCTTGTTGCAGTAGCAGACTGCATTCAGGACCTCGAATCGTCATGCTGGTTCGGGTACAAAAAACTTCGCTGATCACGCGTAAAGTGAGCTGCTTTCAGAGAAAAACCACTCGCTTTCAGACCTACAACACATAGGACGGCCAGGATTTCTACTCCTGACAGGAAAGACACGGTAAATTGCAGTGCAGGTGGGCCACATTGTACAGTTCTCTTGTAGAAATAGCTAAAAAAATCATACTGGTACGTAGTATTGTACAATCAAATAAACTAGATACAGAATTACAGATCACAAAAATATATAGAGCACTAGTAATTATTCAGCAGGAACGCACGCAGCTGAACCCGAAGCAACCCATCCACAGGCTCCTGGACGCTTTCTTCTGCCGCGGCTGCCGCTGCATGCATGCACCACCACCACATTTTAGAATGGGATCTCCAGTTCACAATCAACGAACTAACCATGTGTCACTGTAGAATTAATCATGAACTAACAACGAGTGCTCCACGCGCATACGTACCCATTCTCGCCTCGGCTCGTAGCCTCCGTAGTCGGGGGCGAAGTCCGGCGGGGGCACCGCCTGGTACAGGTCCGCGTCGACGGGCCGCCGCACCACGCCGCCGGCCTTCGCCGGCGCGCGAGCCCGCGCCCGCGCTGGCGACGACGACGGGGCCACGGCGTCGGAGTCGGACGACCTCGCGGGCGTCGCGCGCTTGCCGCCGCCAGCCTTCCTCTCCGCCGGCGGCCCCTGCCGAGCCTTCCTGCTGCGCGGCGCCGGCGGCTTCCGCGGCGGCGGCGAGTACTTGAACCAGACGTCGCTGCTCGCTTCCATCTCCGGCGCCGCCGCGCACCACTCGGGGGCGGCCGCCGTGGCGGCGGGCGTGGCCCGCTCGCCGCTGTAGTAGTAGTAGTTCCACTCGCCGAACGCCGGCACGCGCCGCCTCCTCGCCGCCTTCTGCGAATACGCACGGGAACAAGAGATTCGAATCAGGCAAACCTCGCCGGCCGGATCCCGCTCGTAGCACCAGTAAGAAAGATCGTGATGAAAGAAGGAAGCATGCATATGAATGCAGTTTGTTGCATCCTGCTAGCTAGCTAGCCTCAACGATCGTATAGCATTATTGGCTAGCTAACTAGGCCAGAGACCAAGCGACCAATTTTTTTTCTTGGACGATTCCATTCGCGGTTAATTTCTTGAGTTCGCTCTCGATCCACTCACCTCCATTTGGGTGGTCCGCGCGCGCGCGCACGCACAGGGACGGCAGTGAGGGGCAGACGACAGAATGAGATGGTAGGAGGAGGAGAGATGCTAGCTGGATCGTTGCAAGCGAGCTCTGTGATCAGACGACAGCAGTGTGAAAGGCTAGCAGGCTAGGTAGCCGACGTACGCGTGGTGTGGTGGGTAGCGCGAGGACGGGAGAAGATGGCCGTTTGCTGGGCTGGAGAGAATGACGATGATGAGCCTTGCCTGTGCTTATATAGCCGTAGATCGAACGGCGAGTGCCGTGCAGAGCAAGGGAGAGCTAGGGAACGGAGGAGCAACAAGGCGAATCCGTCCTAAGGCTGTCTCCAACAGCACTCCTCAAATCCCATTTTCTATCACTATTCCAACTACCTTTCTTTCTGTCTACAGTGCAGCATTTATGTCAAACAGTGCAAAACAGTGTTTTAGGGAATTGTGGACAGCCTAAGTGTGGTGTGGGAGTGAGACCTTGACTCGTAGCTAGAGAGGACGATGGTCATGACAGTTGTGGTTTTCATGGCACGGGGCACGGGGAAAGAGAAGACGGGGACGGCGGACGGACGGATGGATCCAAGGCACGCAGCAATGCTGCAGGCGGCAGCAGGGAGAGGAATGGGGCCTTCCGATCAAGATATCAAGACCGCAGCAGTGGAAGCTACTACTACTGCTAGTACTCACACCCACTGCGCACAGCAGGCGGTGAGCGAGGTGGCGGCCACAGGTGGAGCGAGAAGCCGAAGGTGGGGGACGGGACGGGACGCCACCACCCCACCAGATCGAGGAGAGCCAGCCAGCTAGCATCGTCGGAGCGTGGCCGCCTGCGTGGAGCGCGCGTAAATGCGAGTTTGACGGTGGTGCCCTGCCGCCGGCCTCCGTGGACGCCGATGGGCCGGCGCGGCGGTTTTCAGCTTCCATTCCTTCCCGGCGCGGCGGCCCGGCGTGGGCGCCGCCCGTGGCTGTGGACCGTGGTGGTCGACGTCGACCTCGCCGACCCTCTACTGTACTGACGCACGCATGCATTGAGACTTGAGAGAGAGAGAGAGAGAGAGGAGTTGTTGCGGGCGGCATCGGCATGGGCGAGGGCTGGGGCCCGGGTGTCGCTGCCTTCTGCCCTGCGTGGGTGCAGTGCGGTGCAGGGTTCAGACATCAATGGCTCGTCGTACGTAGCCTTCCTCCATTATTTTACGTTCCTACTACGACTACGACCTTTGCATAGGCAAACTCTCACTCTACGCAGCAGTGCGTGTACGTACACGGGGGTAAAGTTAAGTGAGAACGTGGGTGATGGCCTTTTAATTTGACTTTTTATAACTGTTCTCACCACAGGAGGGACTTCGGCAACGGCAGGGCAGGGCAGGGCCAGCCGCTTATTTGGAAGTGCATGTGAACCATTGATAAACAGAGCAACGTAAACAGTTGCCCTTGCCCAGCTACTAGCTCCAAGAGTCCACGGTGCGTGTCAGCTCTGCAGGACGCGACCCGAAACGAGTCCACGAGCCGGATGGACCTGTGTGTTTGTGTGTCCAAATGGGCGGCTAGCCCACCCAAGTCATCAATCAGCAAATGGAGCGTGCTCAAAGCCTGCACGGTGTACAGCTTCACCAAAGAGCCCACTCAAACACCCATATTTCAACTCCCCTCTCTCTCTCTCTCTCTGTGCAGTGGTGTGTACAGTATAAAACAAACAATGTTTTAGACGACTTTTTTTTTTTTGGGACTTTCCAGTAAGAATGGTCTAAGGCATCGGCCTAGACACGGTGTATGGGACGCCATCATCTTCGTGCCGTGCCAGGTCGGCCCATATCGCGGCAGCTCTGATGGGCCAATACAGCCCATTGCAGCTCGGGGGCTCACAAGTCAAATCCTTCTGCTATACTGCTATCTACCAATCCAGGTCGCCCCAGCTTGAGCTTGGGATACTACAGCAAATAAATGGCTAAAGGTTGAGGAATTAGAAATACTGATCACAAGTAACCATGAGCAGCATTTGTCATTTGATGAAGCAGATGTGCAAATGATCCATTCCAATTTCCAATAATAGGCATACGTGGAGAAAAAAACTTCTTCGGGTTGGGGAGAACAAAATGCCTGTGGACGAACAAAATACAGAAAACATGATATTAGTACAGGGCAGGAGTATGCGCATGCATCGACAAGCCAGTTTTTCGTTGTGCGTGCTTCAGTTTGACGAGGCTGAGTCCAACAGCACTCCCTATCCCCATTCTCTAAAACACTATTCCAACAACCCCCACTCACAGCTACAGTGCGTAACAGTGCAAAACAGTGTTTTAGGGAACCCATTTAAAGAACCCCATTGGACTCAGCCTAACGATTCTATGCACTGTTTACCATTCATTTTTCTATCTTCTAGCCATTGACAATCAATACTTGTTTAGTTTGTTTTCCTTTTCATTTCCATTCGTTTCCTTTTTCTTCTTCTTTCCATATTTCAGCCTACAGTATACATTTTGCAAAAAAATTATGCAGCTATGACGAGCCTGGACCAGCTTTTGAGGCGGTGAGAAAGAGAATCCGTGCTCCACACATCTGCAACAGATTTGACACTTGACAGAGTTTTGGGGACTACAATCAGGTAGTGCGTGGATGTTGCTATTGTTCTTTTGCTACTACGAAAGTGACGACGAATATACATTTTTATTTTAAGTTGCACAATGATGGAAACTTTCGCAGTTTGGAAAGTTCCTCTCAAGTCTGGCATATATGATGGATCCACGGAACTCCACAAGAATCGCCACGGGTGCACGTACGCACAACAATTACATAAAACCCACTGAAAATCATTCATGCATGTCTGCTGAAGTTCGAAAAAAACTATAGTAAACCTGAAGATCGAGAAACAAACAAACAAACGCCCTGCACACGTACGCGTGCCTGCGCACATGCATCATGCCCCCATTGGCCCATCTGTCCATTTTCGATTCGTTCTGAAACGGCGTCCCAACGCGAGAGCTGACTGATAACTAAAATAAAGGTCGTGCAGGTGCAGCGCGAGATTAACTAATGCAGGCATGATTACTATACACGCTAAGATCGCCTCGGAACCCAGAATCTTTTCTCGACAGCTTTTTTTGCCCCCATCAGTTTCGATTTGTACCGGCTGTCTGCCGCTCCCGACAAGCGAAGCGAGGAGCTCTGCCGAAGGCGCCTAGATTAACGGAGCCGGTCATCGGCTCAGCTGGCCGCCCAGGCCAAGCAGGGAAGAAGAAAGAAGAAGAAAAATGCAGTTGTGTGCAGTGGAGCCGGCCAAGTTGACCTAGATCTTGTTACCCTCTGTACTATACGAGTATAGAACTGGAGTACTGGGCTCCCTGCAGACCCATTTCTGGGTGTGTTTAGATGGTTGAAAAAAACACTGTTTCGAACTGAAAAGCACTGTAGAATCACTGTAGCACTTTTCGTTTGTTTGTGGTAAATATTGTCTTACTATGGCCTAACTAAGCTCAAAAGATTCGTCTCGCAAAATACATCTAAACTGTGCAATTATTTTTTTATTTTATCTACATTTAGTATTCCATGCATGTGCCGGCATTTTGATGTGACGGGAAATCTTCTTTTTCATAGTGAATTTTGGGAAAAAGTTGGGGTACTAAACAGCGCCTCTGCCATTTTTGCCGTCCGTACGTGTTTTATACACGGGCAACTTTCTGGACGTCGATGGCTCTCACGTATAAAGTAAATAAAAAGCGTTCCATCCCATGGCACGTAGCCCTACGTCATGAGCGGTGAACATCGGTGAAAAGAGGGTTCTCTCTCACGTCACTTGGCATTCAAAGTGATAGATGTGAGGCAGACAGGCAGGGCTCGGAGGGGTGATGAATTCGACGTGGACGTATGGGCAGTGCGGGACTTGGGGGCCGGCCGTGGACGGCGAGTCGGCGACACAAAAACAGCAGCATTTCGGAGAGAATGGAAGAAACAGGTTTTAACCAAAAAAAAAACTTAGCATTGGATCTAGTTTTAGATAGTTACAGTAGCACAACTCCACTACCAACGACGACTAACCAAGCGACTTGTACTAAGCAAGCTAGTTAGTACTAGCTGATATCTCTAAAACTCCATGCCATGGAAACATATGATGCTGCAATGATCAACAACACATAGTAGCCCGTTGAAAAATATAATCGCCGCTGCTATTTCTTGGCTGGCACTGGTACTGGTAGTAGCTATCACTGAGCGATCTGACATGGCATGGTAGCAGTAGCACTAGTAGCAACCAACGTGGCCGGAGAAGAAGCAAACAAGGGGGAAAACAAAGATCAAAACTAATACACTATTACTGATCCTAATCTAGCTTGGCGCCGCATCATCACCACCATCAGGCATCAGCCAGCCTCCGGCCGCTCTCTCCATTATTGGCGTCTCTTCAGGCGACGCAGTTGAGCCCCAAGCACCCCATCCACAGGCCCCTCGGCGCCCTCTTCTGCAGCAATCAAACAAACCCAAGAAACAACGAAGGATTAATTTTTTTTTCCTTTCACTATTTTGCCATTGCAAGGAGCACTGTCGAGAAGAATACGTGCAGTCGCTCCGCTTCCCCGTGTCAGAAGCGTCACGTGAAACTTACCCGTCTCGGCAGGCGGGAGGAGGAGATGGAGACATGACGGCCGTCGTCGGCGGGCGGCGGCACCCGGTACAGGTCGGCGTCGACGGGCCGGACCACCCTGCGCGCGCCCTTCCCCACCGGCGCGTTGCGCGCAGCGCCGACGTCGGCCGCGGCGGGCCTGGCTCGCCCGCATGGCTTGTGCAGGTCGTCCGGCGCTGCCGCAGCAGCAGCAACCACAGCCGCCGCCGGCCTGACCCGCGGCTTCTTGGGCGCAGGCGGCCTGCGCGGGGGCGGCGAGTAGCGGAACCAGGCGTCGCTGCAGGCCTCGGGCTCCGGCGCGAACCACCAGCACTCGGGCGCGGCGGCGGCGGCGGCGGCGCCGACGGAGTGCGGGAGGAGCCGCGGCGGCGCGGGGTCGTCCGGGGAGGCGGAGGACGAGGAGTAGTAGTTCCACTCGCCGAAGGCCGGCACGTGCCGCCGCCTCGCCTTCTCCATCTCGCTCGCACACGCACGGAGGCGCAAGAGACTACTAGAGAGGTACTAGACGCTCGCCGATGGCGGCAGTACTACCACCTGCTAGATGGAAGCAGCAGGATGCAGATAGCTGTGGGAGAAGGCGGGTGGCTGGACGCGCGTACTTATAGCGGGACAGGAGTGGAAGCGAGAGACTTTCCCCGCGAACCGGAGGGGTGGGAGTGGAAGAAAGGAATGTGATGAGGGTGGAGGAGTCTTGAGGGGAGGCAGCAAGCTACCGGGGTCCGGGGCGAGGAGGGAGGGGGCTTGCACCAGAAGCCACGGCGGCACAGGGAGGGACGCATCGGGGTCGGGGCTCCTGGGCTGCTGCCGGGCTGTGGTGGTGGAGTGGGCAGTGGGCCGGGCGGGTGCAGTGGCAGGCTGGCTGGCAGCGTTGCCTCTGCCTGCACAGGGAGGGAAGCACTGTTGCCGAGCCAGCAGGCTTTTCGGCGGCGGGGCGGGGAGGCCGCCCTCTCAACACTGCCGCTGCCGAGGCCTTTTTGTGGCGGTGCGTGGTGAGTATGATTTGGGCATGAGTAGAGGTTGATTACCTAAGAAAGAGAAGAGCGATTGGATTGGATTGGATGGATGCTGCCCAGCCGCCTCGTCCTCCTCGTCGTCGTCTCCTTCCTTGGGGGCCTATGGGGCTACGCACGGGGAGACTTTTTTCTCCTCCTATGGGTCACATGGCGCTGCATAGTGTATATGCTTTGAATTCCTCCAGCGTTTGCGAGTGTCCCAAGGGCCAACAAGGGGGCACAGCGGCTCATGCTACGTCCAATAGATTATTTTGGCTACACAACAAGGGACGGGAGATGGCCAAAACAAAAACCCTCGATCTGCTGACTGCTGGAACAAAGAGAAAAAAAACCCTAGAGTACTTCTCTCTCGAGTGTAGGAGTACCGTTTTGTTTTGGCGAAACCCTACGATTTTTGTGGCGTGCTATGGCGCTGACCCCCACACGGCCACGTTCGCACCTAGCCCCAAGACAATCCAAAATTTTTTTTTAAAAAAGGATCATTTGAAACACCAGGGTCTACAAAATCTGCCCGTTTCGATGCGAACGAGCGAATTCGTGAAGCAGAATGGAGAATGGCGCTAGATCTGGGTTGGCGCTGGCAAGTGGCAGCGTGGAAGGATATTTGAAAAATGAAAAAACTAGAGTCTCTGCCGCGACGAAGTCAAAACACGCAGCGGGTTCTGTTGACCTTTTCCCAGGAGTAGGATGTACAGGAAGGAAGTAGGACTGTGCGCCCTAGGCTAGGGATCAGGAAGGGCCCCGCCCTAGGAGGTCGGGTGAGTTGGGACGCTACCCTACATTCGGACCCGTGAAAGAGCCGAGGTGCAAAACGGTTGGCCGATGGAGCGGGAACGAAGAAGCCCGTCGTCCTGTGTCAGGAACACGAAAAGGTACGGTGGTCCACCCGCCGTGCCACTGCTCCACCAGCCTAGTATCCATCAACTCCTGCTGTCATGCCATCCACCACCACCACGCGCTGGAGTGTTTTCATTCTCAATTCTCATTAACTCGCTGCTCTGCTGTTTAACAACAAAACTACAAAAGGCTGCCATTATTATAGACGGGGGCCCCCCCGTGTAGTACGCGGCGGAGCACGTGCCGGTGCAATGACGCGGCCTTTCCATTCCCTTTCCTCTCCTCGGCGCTGCACGCGAGCGAGGGGCGCCATGTCGCCATGAGTGCTCGATGTAATGCGACAGCGCCAACAGCGCCGAGGAGGACGACGTGATGGTGGCCCAGCAGGCCATGCCAGCTCCATCAGCAGCAACGCCGGACGGCCAGAGCGCAACGAATGCGAGCGCAGGGCGTGGCCATGCCGCGGGTACTACTACAGCGCAGCGCATGCAGCGCACGGCGCGCCCCGTCGCGTCGCGTCGCGGGGGCGTCCGGTCGGTCATCGTCGACGACAGCGACAACGGCCGGCGATCGGCAGGCCCGGGCAGGTTGGCAGCTGAGGCGCGTGCGCCGCGACCGTGACGCGAGTCAAAGCAAGCGCCCGTCCCAGCCTCTCTCTCTCACACACACTCTCTGTTGTTTCTCTGTTATGTCGCATGTGATGGGCGACGCCGAAGGCCGAACCCGGACGGCGGGGGCGGGCATTGGGGCTGGAGAGGGTTGGAAGGAGGAAGCAGTGGCAATGTGGCATTGGCATCTCCTAGTGCTAGAAGCTGTAGCATCTACTACCACTACTTTCTCCTCCGACGCATGCAACGGGCAGTGCTAGAAGGAAGAAGAAGCCGTGGCAGGGGCAGGGCTGCAGCAGGAGACGCATTCACTTCCCACCATAAAATGAGGTGCTGACAGCTGAGCACTCCAACAGGCCCGCTTTTTACTCTGTGTACCGTCTACGGTGGTGCGCAACGATCGTTTATTCACCCTGTGTACAGTGTGCAAACGGTGTTTTTTACGTCTATTTTCATTTTCTGGTCACCTTAGGCTACCGCATATCTACATGCCCCTCTTGTCTTCTTCTCCTTCTTCTGTATAGTACTGCATGCGTCCCCATGGCCGTCCGTCCCTGATCTCTATTATTTCTCGATCTGTGGTAGCGTCGTCGTTGCCCTGGTCGCACTGACGGGCAGAAAGGCGACGCAAGCAAGCGCAGCGGCTACCCCGGCCGGCCCTCCTCAGCAAGCACTAGTCGTGGTCGAGCTGAAAGCTGGCGAGCGCGGCCGGCGGTGAGCACGGGACAGACGAGCAGAGAGTCGTGGTCCGAGACCGGCCGACGTCGCTACTCGCTACGCGCTACGGCGACGTGGTGGTGCAGCCCTGGTTTGTTCGTGGACCACGCAGCGGGCTCTGCCTCTGCCTCTGCCTGCCTGCCTGCGTTGAAGGCGCAACGGAACCGGCGTGTGGCGGTTTATTTGGGACCGACAAGTTGGTGCTTGCGTTGCGTAGTAGCTTTACCGGTCCCAAGCCCCCAACACAACACCCACCGTTGTTGTCGGTTTCGTTCACTTTTGCCACTCGGTTATTTTTTTAGCTCGTGCACAATTCTGTCCAATTTGGCAGTAGTTCAGAAAAATATATACAACTCACTTTGGGTACATACATGTCTAATTTTTTTATAACAATATATTAGTACTAGCTCATGTCAGTTGTCATTGCATCTTGGCGCGCGGCGTGGCCGGCGACGTACGACGGCCGAAATCCAGCACGTCGCGATCAAGCAGCCGCGGCTCGCAGTACAGCAATAGCACTGCAACAGCGAGCAAGAAATGGGCCTGATTTACGTGTCAACCATAAATGGCGGGACTGTGCCGACGTACGTGACCGCACAGCTAGCAGGCAGGAGCTACCATTCCGTGGCGCAACGAATGCAGCACAGGTGCACGCACGACTCCGATCCGCCCTCGCCGCCACGCCCGCACAGTGGCTGCGTGCATGCTCGATCGATCGGCGCGGCTGGTGCACGTACTTCCGCTTCCGCCAACCGCCATGGCATGCCACGTCCCATTGTCCCATACTACGGCACGTCCACACACACCCACAGTCGATCGATCGACGACGGCGACGAGTCGACGAGCACCCAAACGTGGCGCGCCGCGCGTCAAAAGCAGCGGCTCTGTTTCGAATCTGCGCGTCTGCCCCCGGCCCCCGCGTGCAGCTCTCCATGGAACATGCATGCCATGAGCAGCTAGGGCAGGGCAGGCCGCAGGCCAGAGCGCCCCGCGCGCGCATGCCCGGCCGGCCACATTTACTCCCGCACTGCACTGTTCCGAGGCGCGGCAGCGGCGTCGCCGCAACTGTGCCGTGCGTCAGGGCTCGCCGGCCGGCACCGGCTCACCTCGCCTTGCCTTGGACTTGGAGAGGCTAAGCAGTAGATGTCCCAGTCCCTAGAGCCCGTGGCAGGGCATGCACCCACACACACAGCACACGCACACCGTCCAGTGCTAGCTTTTAGGTTATTGGCTTAGCTTGTCCTGTAGCTGTAATTGCGCTTGGCTGCCTGCATCGCCATGCATGGGCGAGCCTACATCTCTACATGCCATGCGTGGTGGTCACACGGGCCGGCCGGGCGAGCAAAAGGAAGATGCAGCTAGGCAGCGGGACCATCATCAGATCAGACCATGCATATGCATATGCTGAGATTTGAAGCGGGCACTGCATCCACACCACTCTTCTTCGTTGCTGTAGTAGAAGAGGGTGAGGCCTGCATCGCTACGAGCTTCCGGGAACTAGTCCAAGGAAAGTTAGGTACCAGTGCAGCTCTGTTTCGTCCGTGGACCCCCTTCAGCTGCATGCCGTGCCTCCGATCCTGTACGTGCGTTCGAGAGGGTGGAACACTGGAACCACATATATCAGGGGGCCAGCAGAGTAGATACGATGGTTTATCCCTTCCAATGGTCGATCGTATCCACATGAGTAGATGACCTACCGGCTTGCATTGGTTGACGCTAATAATTTCTCTTTTGAGACTGTCTCCGTTGCTATTATATATATACTTTTATATATTATTAGGCTAGCCCCAATGGGCCTCCTCATTTTGCTTCCGCAACATTAAATGTGCAAGGCCTTCCTCATCCGGCGTTTGGCTCCGCAAATTTCGGCCCGTCCCAACGGAATGCCTCATCCGCCTACGCATTCGGCCCGTTGAGTCTCCCGCGCCTAGTGGAAATTTCATCCTTTGCTGCTTTACCCGCCGTCCTCGTCCAAACGCAAAATCACCGAGGTCTCCTCTTTGCGCGCCCGTCTCCCGGCCGCTTCCTCCACTGCCGCGCGCCGCCCTCCCACGCCTTCGTTGGTGCTCCACGTCCCGCCGCCAACATCTCCGCGTCCTTGGACCGCCGGTACAGCGCCGGCAAGCTTCCTCGTCGCCAATGGCTACCTGCGCCGTGGGTGGGACGACGCACTGGCGCGGCGTCCGCGGCACCGCGGGCCGGCCTTGAAGCACGGCTCGCCGGTCCCCGTCCTTCTCCGCCAGCCGCGTCCTCCAATCCCCCCAAAATGTGAGTAATCCACTCGATATTTGAAATTTACTGTTCACAAGGGGATCTAGGTCACCGGATATGGCGCCGGTGAGATAACCCGTCGCCTTGCTCTTCTCATCGCCAACAGCTTGTCCCCGGTCGCAGATCTGCACGGCGTATGTCGCAGAGGGCGTTCCTTCGTCGCCGTCGCCCAAGTTGACGCACCTCGGCCTCTGCTCGCCGGTGTCCACCTCCACTGGTGAGCTTCTCGACCGCCTGTAGTGGTGTCCCTCATTTTCCTTCCTTGTTCGCAAACTCCAATGTTTGGTTTGCTCACCGTGGCCAAGGCTTGTATGTAGTCAATGGCAATGTTGCGTCGTCTCCGCGCTGCCGTATTGGGCGAGGAGGAGGAGGTTGCAGAAGCATATTGTGTGCTACAAATGATGAACAAACGTCGTCTTGCTGGACGCCGCGGTGGCTCTGTCATGGGTCGCGAGTACAATGACCGCGATATTCAAGAAGGTCACGAGCGTCTCTATGCCGACTACTTTGCTCCCAAACCCGTTTATGGTCCAAAATTCTTTCGGCGCAGGTTTGTAGCACCATCTTTGCAGCTTGTGCACTACTGTTACGTGTCCTGTGTGGCTCCTTAGTGTTCATTTTGCGCTTGTGTAGGTACCGTATGCGGAAATCTCTCTATCAGAAAATTGAGGATGGATGTGTGGAACACAATCCCGACTACTTCCTATGAGGGAAAGATTGCACCGGCAAATATGGCGCGTCGACCATCCAGAAGCTGTCTGCCGCACTCCGCATGCTGACGACAGGCAAGTCAGCCGATTCTTTGGATGCGGAGTTGAGGATGGGAGCGTCTACTATACTGAAAGCACTCCATGAATTCACACGTGCCGTTGTGAAAGTTTTCGGCCCTCGGTACGCACGTAAGCCAAATGCACATGACACAGCCAAGCTTTTGGAGGTTGCTGAAGCGCATGGGTTCCTGGGAATGCTAGGTAGCATAGATTGCATGCACTGGGTTTGGGAGACCTGTCCCACTGGATGGCACGGTCAATATCGTGGACATGCTAATCATCCCACTATGATTCTAGAGGCTGTTGCAGGACCAGATAGATGGATATGGCACAGCAACTTTGGTGCATCGGGCTCACTTAACGATATAAATGTCCTGCACAGGTCATCACTTTTTGATGACCTTCTCACTGGAAATGCACCACCAGTTGAGTTCACGGTCAATGGGAACACCTACAATATGGGTTACTACCTAGCTGATGGGATCTATCCCAATTGGGCTACTTTAATTAAGGGCATACCACTTCCCATGGATAAAAAGCAGCAGATGTTCACCTCCAAGCAAGCTGCTTGTAGAAAAGATGTAGAGTGTGCCTTTGGCATATTGCAAAAGAAGTTTGCAATTATAAAAAGCCCGTGCAGAGCTTGGTATCCCGATGATATGCACTACATTATGGAGTGTTGTATCATCCTACATAACATGACTATCGAGGATGAAAGGGGCATGGAGCATGAACTAGGACATGAGTATGAAGACAGTGGGTTGGTTCAACCAAGACCATCAAATCATGCTAGCATTGAAGCCATCTATGAGCGGCAAACCAAGGTTCGGGACAGAGTTGTGCATCACCAGCTCCAAAATGATTTGATGGAGCATATCTGGCAAAAATTTGGGCGGCGACGTGCAAGCACTGCCCACGGTACAAATGATACCTGCTTGGCTCCAACTTGCTTATTTTTGGTTTTGCACATATGTTGATGCATATTGTCTTACCAACAACTGCCTCTTCATCATGCAGGCAGTGCTCCCATGTCCCTCAGCTAGTGACATGTGATCCAGGTCTTGGTCAGTAGTGCACACTGGAAGACCTGAGTGGTTTTTTGCTAACCCTCTTCCATCAGCAGCGCCTGGATGCGGACAGTTTCCCTGCCCTCTGCTGTGCTGTCATGATAGGAGGACTCCAACCATGTGAATGCAGCAAGGATGCTGACCTTATATATTTATACTAATTGAACTTTGTTCTTGACTGAGTGGTATGCAATGTTTGTGTCCTGTGTGTGTTTGATCCTAGTTTGGTATGCAATGTTTGTGTACTTGAATGAGTGTGTTTGGTTCTGTGTGGGTTTAATCCTAGTTCGATGGTTGAAATGGATCTTCATGCCTGCTCTTTTCTGTCCATGCCATGCAAGCAATCATACTGTATCATTTTTTTTCCTGGCATTTTAGTTTGGTCTAACAAAATTCACCAAAAACCAATAGGAAATGATGAGCTTGCCACTAGTTTTAGCATGAACTTGTACTACAGTGGGTATTCATATACCCCGTTCTGAAATATGCAGCACCGTACCAATTGAGTAACCAAAAATTCCATCATGAAGCAGAGTAATCAAAAGTTGCACAGAACAAATGAATGTATGTGACAACATTTCAACTTCTCAAACATTGTTCACCAACGACACAGAAACACAACAGCAGTTATTTAATTTGAATACAAAGTTCGACACAAAACTTAAACAACGCAAGTGACTTGAAAACTGAACCAATGTCCACGACTCTGATTATTTGGACGCATACATCGAAAACACATGACTAATGCAACAACGCATAAGTTCATCTGATCACACTCTACATAGGAGGAGGTGGGGGGGGGCTTGATTCCGCCTCGCAGTCTCCATGTCATCAATGATCTGTTCTTGCAGTATGGTATAGAAGCGACGCATAGGTCCTTGAACTTTGTCAATGTCAATGGCCATGATTTGGCGGTGCTCCACCAGTCTTTTCAATGTGATTTCTTCACGATGCGCTGCCGTTTGTTCACGTTGCAGGGCGGTCTGTTCACGAAGCAGTGCAAGTTTCTCACGGTTGGCTTCCCTGCGTTCCTCACGTTCCGCCGCCTCTTCCTCACGCCACTGCTGCCTGCTAGTTGCAATACTATGAAGATATTCACTGAATTCGGAGTCCGCCGTAGAAGGAGTGGCACTTCGACGGTTCTTTGCTGCATCACGACCCATCGGCCTTTCTTCAGCGCCCACACCGCCGGCGCTGCCTGGTACATTACTAGGTGGTGGCATTGCTTCAGCTGCTGCTGCTACTTCGTCCTTAGCAATTTTGCCATGCACAAAATCCTTCCACTTCTGTGCATATCGGAGGGCTTCCCAACAGTGCCTGAACTGGAATTCCTTGCTTTTGGTTTCGGTACAGTACTGCTCAATGGCATCTTGAATCTGGAACAGCAAGGAAAACAAGTCAGTAGTTACAAATAGGTGTAAAATGATGTAAAAGGGAAGAGACAATGCATACCCTATCTTCTTCAGTTTTCCCACTCTTGTTCAAGCGATCTTGAAAAGCCTTGCACCCACAAAACTTCTGGACTGCCTCTTTTATAGGTTTCTAGCGGTGCAATAGGGAGGAAGCGTTGCGGTTAGATGGAAAGGTTCTATGCTCATGATAGTACCGGTGGATACGCTCCCAGTAACCTTCACTGGATTGGTTGGTCCCAACAATAGGATCCTTACTGACATTCAGGAAAGCAGCGCATAGCATTATGTCCTCTTCGACTGTGTAGTTACCAGTCCTATGAGGTCCACCGGTACTGTTGCTGGCCGGTGCCTTTGCCTTCCCTTTTTTGTTGGCCTTTCGCTTGGGCCTGGGGGAAGGGGGGCTGTGGGGATTCATGCCTTCTGGGGTCGGAGATTCGGTGTCCAAATTGATAGGTTGAGGTGTCCCATATATCTGTTAACTTGAGGCCGCTGGGGAGAAGGTACCGGCTAGGTTAATGTAGGGAATAGAGTTCATTGTATTGTTCAGCTGGGCTTGGGATGCAGAGGGCTGGCCATGGTACGTAGAGGGCTGAGATTGGTACGCAGAGGGCTTAAACTGGTATGCAGATGGCTGAGCTTCGTATGCAGAGGGCTGACCTTGGTATGCAGACTGCTGCCCTTGGTATGCAGAGTGCTGGCCTTGGTATGCAGAGGGCTGGCCTTGGTGGGCGGTGGCCTGCATGTGCAGCCAGTTGTTGTCCATGACAGCCGGTGGGGAACTGCAAAATCGCAAATAATTTACAACAAATGAAGCATAGGAATTCACGAAGCATAGTACCGGTGGACAATACAATTAAGTTGGCAAATATTGCAGTGTTCAAGACACATTACACATGGTTAACAATAACATAGATGGTTGGCATACAAACACAAGACACATTACACATGGTTAACAATAACATAGATGGGTAGGACGACGCAGTTTTAACAAACTGACATGCAGTACATAGGACTACCACACAGAGGGACCCGACCTATGCTGCTACCGATTTAGACAACAAAATAGAACACAGGATCAAATCACTGTGCCCAGGATTCGTCGCTGTCGTAGTCTATGCCACATTGTTCGCAGATGAACCACATGGGCATATACTCAGGGCTTGGGTGGTCCTCAAACCATTGAGCTGCCCAGGCTTCCTCCTCTGGATCCACATCCGGATGAGGAGGTTCAGTGGGCACAGGATCAACGACTTGGCTGCATTCGTCACAGATCTGGTCGATCTCGTCGGCAAGTGACTTGAGGTTAAGGACTCGGCCACTCAAATCGTCGTCCTCGATGTCCTTGAGGAGGTCGTCGGCGATTTGTCGTAGGCGTTTAGCATGGCCCTGCATCTCCCCGACGGCGTACCGCAGTGTAGTGGAGAGCGAGGAAGCCATCTGGCCAAAATGTAAATGGAACCAAACGAATGGTGAAATGGGTTGAGAGGGTCCTAAAATGGAGCTCGACCAGCGACATAGGTTGTGGATCCATGCCGGCAATAGGAGGCGGGGAAAGGAGGCCGCATGACACTCAACCTGTACTATGGATCTACGTCGGACTTGTAGGCTCGACCACCTACCTCGCTGGACTATGGGCAAGAGCGGCGGAGGAGCGTACCTAGCAGGGTGATAGGACGAGGACGATGAGGCAGAGGCGGACGGTGGCGGCGGCGGATCTAGGTCGTTGCAGAGTCGCGGCTGTACGCGTCGCCGCCGGGGTGTCTTGTCGCCCTCGCTTCGACGCCGACGAGATGGGCCACCTTCTTGCGCCGAGGGCCGTCGCTGTCGCTTCCTCGCGGCGGGCGCTAGGTCGACGTCGTGAAGTCGAGATCCAGACGGGGAGGCCGCCTGTCGTTGGAGGGGGCGGCGGTTGAGAAGAGCAGAGGCTAGGGTTAGGAAGTGGGGAGGGGTACTCATTTTGCGCTGAGGATGCGTCGTGCCGTTGGGAGATGCTACAGTGCCGGCCCACTCCTCAAATTGCGCTACGGAGCCCATTTGCGTCGTACCATTGGGGTCAGCCTTAGAGTGTACAATTCAAATAACATTGCTATTTATAAATTTTTGTTTGGGCCAAGTATGATTTATATTGAAATTGTTATTGTCACCTTGACTTGTCTAAAATTGGATATGTGGCATTCAAACATATGGTTGATTACCTTCTTTTGAGAGAATATTGTATATTGTTTCTCTTTTAGACAACGTATGGAAAGAAATATCTATCGAATCTAAATTGAATTTAGACGATTAGATGTTTATAAAACCCAACAATCTAACTTTCCTTTTTTAGTTAACATGGTAGTTTCTTGACTTTCTCAGTGAAAATGATCACTTATTAAGATATTAGATCATAGCTTCTCTTTGCATGGACTGTCTTTTGTTCGCATACATCTCATTATAAGATATATGTACACCCACCGTCCCATATAACAACTACTGATTTAGGAGATTTATGATAGATTAGAGAGGATAGGAGATTCATGTTATCCTTACCAGTGTATGCATGCATGCGCTTACATTTTTTAGATTATTAATATCTTTTAACAATTGTTATTGTGGGATAAAATTTAAATCATAAAACAACACTTATTATTTTCACTTAATTCTACATTATATTATTTTTGTTTACTAGAAATTAGTAATAAATAAATCTCCATAGGTATAAGGCCCACTATATCAACAATTTGGTCTTTCCCTTTTTTCCCTGATTAATATGAAAATTTAGAAGCCTAGGTAATGTGGAGGCTTTTGTATGGAGAATATATGTTCCTTTTTCTAGTTTGCGGTTAAATGATATTTTGGTAAACACTTTGGGCCTTAGTATTTCCTCATGTGGTCATGCCATAGCGGTGCAATGCAATGTTTACATTTGTATATTGGCTTCTCAAAGTTCTATATCGTGCATACTGTACCTTTTTTTTTTTGTAAATTGTTTCTTTTCTCTTCAATCTAACTAGTTTTGATTTTGTCTCACTTGTTTCATCTATAGTGATGATAGTTATTTTTTCCTTGAGGTGTAGTTATTCTTTCCTCTTCTTTCTATAAATAATAAGGATATTTGGGAGCATGGACTTTAATAATTGTATGCTAACATAGTATTAGTGTGAGAAATCTTCTGGTATATGAAAATTATGGCCATGGTGGGCCAGAGCCCCCTTGCTCATTGTAATTTCTTACTAAATAAAAAGTAATTTTACCATTGTTCATGGATGTATAAAGTTCTAGTACAGATTTTGGCCCTCCTATATATATATATATATATATATATATATATATATATATATATATATATATATATATATATATATATATATATATCGACAAATAGTATCAACTGATCGATGATATCTGAAACACTTGTTTCCTCATCCATAATTGCTGGGATGAATTGTAATTTACGAGGGGGACCGCTGTCATGTATATCTGCCTTCATGGATATAATTATGTGCATGTATTGTTATGTAAATTTTCAGTAATAGATATACATTTGTGGAGTTACTTTGAAGTTGTGGATATACGTGCTAAAGCATTTGCAAAAGTGCCAAGTCGGTGGCCCCTCCCAACTGACGCCGTCTGCTGCTTCCTAACCCTGCAGAAGTGCAGATATAGCCCGCTGTCTCGGTGGGAAATTGGCCGTTTCAAGCGCACATCGGCAAAAGTGGGTTTAAGGAACTAGCAGAAGCTCATGTGAGGATACGAGTGGCTTTTTCACCCCACGTGGAAATCAGCGATTTCCACGTATCCTGACCCCCAAATGGCTGGATAAACACCTATATATAGAGATGTGTGTAAAAACGATTTCCGTAGCAGTCCTTGGCTTATTACTCAGGTAAATAATCCGGTCGTGAGGGACAGTTACCAACCGGTCATGTATAAAAGCTGTCTGTGGCAGCGCGTCCTTGTTTGCTGCTGCCTACAGAGGTCCAACGCTGCATTTTTTTTGTTCTTATAAAAAAAACACTGCATTTTTTGCGTTGCACATTGCCACACTGATGAGGCGCTGCGCCTGCGCCGCATTAAATTTCGTTCGAGCGTGGCCGGCCAATTGGTCCGTGAACGATCGTCTGCGGCGTGGCTGCGGTCAAGCGGTGCTCGATCATGCATTGGTGCTAGTGCGGCTATACTCCATCGGCACTGTTTAGCTAGCACCATTGTCTTTATTGGCTGGTGTACGCGGCTACATGTGGTTTATTGGCTCAACTCAAACTCAAAAAATCGGGAAACAGAGGCGATCGACAAAGGATCTCGAAGCGTTTGAAGTACAGGCGAGCTTTTTTTTTTTTTTGACAAGAAACAACATGACAGCGTGCATGCTTAATTGATTCCATAGTACATATCATCCTCAGAACTTGTTTCAAAGTTACACTATTATCTAGCCCTTCTAGTGTTTCTCAACTCAATTAGCTGGTAGCTCTGCCCCCGTGTGCCTTCAAGCACCATATGCTACCGACAGAGTGGCAAAACAAGAACACATGCAGGTTTTACACAAATACTAGTACTACTCCAGAGATATTTTCAGGGGCGGCTACAGCTAGCTAGATTTTGCTGCTACTTCAGCTTCAGTTTCAGGCGACGCAGCTGAGCCCACCCAAGCACCCCATCCACATGGCTCGTCTCGCGGCTCTCTTCTGCAAAGCATCAACGAAATACACCAGATGATTAACCATCCGTAGCACTGCAAAGAAGAGCAAGATAGCGCACGACCAAGAACTAACGTACGTACCCGTCTCGGCCGGCTGGAGGCGCCGAGGTCCGGCGGGGGCACCTGGTACAGGTCCTCGTCCACGGGCCTGACCACCACCCGGCGGGCGCCCTTGGGCCTGGCCTGCGCTGCGTCCGCCGGGCCACCACGCACCCGCTCCACGGGCACGACGATGCTCACGCTCTCTGCCTTGCCGCCGCCGCCGCCGCCGTAGCGCAGCTTCTCCGGCGCCGCCACCTCCGCCTCCGGGCGCCTGTGCGCCTTCTTGGGCGCCGGCCTGCGCGGGCGGTGCGGCGACGACGGCGAGTACCTGAACCAGACGACGTCGCCGCCGCAGGCCGCCGGCTCCGGCGCGTACCAGCACCAGTCGCCGCCGGAACGAGGCCGCGGCTCCGGCTCGTCGGGGGACGAGGACGGCGAGTAGTAGTTCCACTCGCCGAACGCCGGCACGTGCCGCCGCCTCGCCTTCTCCATGGTCTTGGACTAGGTTGGCGTGGTCTGTCACGGGCCCGGCAAACTGGTGAGAGCTGTGGGGGTACTACGATTTAACGACGAAGTGATGCTCCTGCCTGGCTGTTCTGTTCTGCTTGCGCTGTGGCAGAGACAGGCAGCAATGGTGGCTTGCCCTTGGTGAGGAGGTGTAGCAGATGGCCGGTGCCTGGACTGGACGCACCACACGGGTATATTTTATAGCAAGAATCAAAGCATCGGTGCAGTAGCAACGCAACGGGCTGGGTGAAAGCACCGGAGTATCAGTTGCCCTGTGCATTTTGGTAGCTTCGGCAATCTTGGTTTGAGTCATAATGATGGGTTTTATGGCAACCCCTGCAGCAACAGTGGAATCCTTCGTCGGCCACAAACCAGTGAAAAACAGCGGAATTATAAAACATACATGGGTAAAATGGTGAATTTTATCTGACACGAGTAATAACATTGATAAAATACCCAAAGAATTTCGTCGGCCACGACGAAACACTCCAAAATTCTCGGAGACTCTTTTGTGAAATTACTCAGCCAAGGAAATTTCAAACGATTTCGTTGGTTTAATGGTGGCCGATGAATTTGTGTCTACTACACTTGACGGCTAGCTTTCTTTAGCCAGTAAATTTGTTTTGTGTCTACTACACCTGGCCCCTATATTGGTTTTCATGCATGGTTATTGTGCAGTTGATATGTTTGAAAGTTAAGTATAATATAATGAGCAAGCTATAGGTGTAGTTTTTGCGTCGACAGATACTTAGTGTACTTTAGTTCTTTGGTTTTGACCTTTTTGATGAGTACTAATATAAAGGACTAGGGTCAAGGATGAGAATATCGATAGTGGTTAGGTGCAGTAAAACACGGCTGTTAAAATCTTTGACGAGATAGCTAAAGAAAGTCCAGCAGATCAACATGCAATGAATTAGTAAAGTCGAAACGGACGAGTTTCGACCTTCTGCAGAGAAGGCCGTGGGAAAAAAAAAGGAATGAGCTGATCAGGGCATCCGTAGGTATACAGTATACTATAGCTGAAAGCTGATATGTGGGTGTGTTTAGATGGTTGAAAAAAACACTGTTTCGAACTGAAAAACACTGTAAAACCACTGTAGTACTTTTCGTTTGTTTGTGGTAAATATTGTCCTACTATGGCCTAACTAGGCTCAAAAGATTCGTCTCGCAAAGTACATCTAAACTGTGCAATTATTTTTTTATTTCATCTACATTTAGTATTCCATACATGTGCCGGCATTTTGATGTGACGGAGAATCTTCTTTTTCATAGTGAATTTTGGAAGGAAGTTGGGGTACTAAACAGGGCCACAGATACACAGCAGAGTGCAGCGTAGCTTTTCTCCATCACTGGCAATGGCGGGGGACAGTGGCGCAGCAGCAGAGACAAGCTGATCTGAGCTCGCATGGCATCGCATTGACGACGCCCGAGCTAGCGCGTTGATGAGGCATGGGGCTCGTGCTTCCTGCCGCGGCGCCGGCCACTTCTTATGGACATGGACGAGACGACCGTCCGTCCGGCGGTCCGACAGCCTCTGTCCAGAGGCCACATCGCCACAGCAGCCAAGCCAGCACGGGCGTCAGCGGTCACCCGGCTTTTCGGCGTGTGGGGAGGGGCCCTGCTTCTGTGGCCGTACTGTACATATTATTTGGGCATGATTAGAGGTTGATTTGCTTAAACTAGTTAAATATTTCGTCTTGTCGTCAGGAACTGTCCAATAACCAGCTACCAGCTAGCTAGGAGTACTAGGCAGCAGGGCCTAGGTAGGTACGGCTTTGTGCAACTAGAATTCTTCGGTAGGCAATATCAGAAAGACAGCTCTTTGTTTACTGTCCATTGTATTGACACGAGTAGAATATATGGAACTCGAAGATTTGAGGTTCAACGTGCAATCTAAATATGCCACTAATGAATTAATCTATTACCAAACAAGCTCTAATAACATTAGAGAAGCTCGAGAACCGAGCGGGTGGTGGGCGCTGCCGGTGGGCAGGCCACCCGCCCTGGTTCGATCCCCATCGGGGATGAGCCCGCGCGTCTCACCGGGGATTATTCTTCAGAGGAGGTTGAGCGTGTGTATATATATAGGTGTGTTGTGGTGTAAGTTGCTCAGTAGACGTGTTTGGGGGCTGAGCGTGTGTGTATATATATAGGTGTGCGTTGTGGTGTGAGTTGCTCAGTAGGTGCGTTTTGAGATTTCTCAGACAGCCTCACCTGTGTTTGAGCGCGCGGTCGGCGTAGGTACCCATTTGAGTTCTTAACGGGTTTTGAGATTTCTCAGGCAGCTTCACCTATGTTTGAGCGCGCGGTCGGCATGGGTGCCCATTTAAATTCTTAAATGATGTACCAGTGCTCCTGGTGTAAATTCAAAAAAAAAAACATTAGAGAAGCTCTACTCCTAATTCTACAATGCAACATTTATATCAAACAATACAAAACAATATTTTTACGAAACAATATTTTGAAGAATCTTCAAAACACGACCGTAGTGGATAGCCTGAGATACTCACGCTTCTTCTTCGGTAAAGGTCATCCGACCTCTCATGTTCCTTCGTCTTTGCGTCGACGCTCTTTCACTGACATTTGAGACTGTATATTTTGACTGAAGGCAACAAACAAATCATCACTTATTTGTAGCCCGATGGAGTTCTATATACTTTTGTCTAACAGCAAGAGCAGATGGATGCTCTCCAATCTTGAACTAAAATTCAGGTAATTTAGAATAGGAGGGAGTAGTAGCTAACGCTCCGTTTGGATTAGCTACGGAAAATTACAGAAAATTGGCTAGTTTGCGTCCAAACATGTAATCTATTAGCTAATATAATAGGTACGTAATTTATTAGCACCAACAATTAACTGGTTGATTGTAGCTAATGCTAGCTATTCTTTAGTTGATCCTGGCCGGCTACTGCATATATTTTTCAATAAAGTACAGAAATGTTCACGCCTGCCTACGACTGATCGACTGTTGGCTTGCTAAGATAATGCTGTCAGTGAGAATTATAGCTACACAAACTGTGCGTCCAAATCTGCAACGTTATTAGCTAGGACATTCATCGTACAGCACGTACGCGCCTCAAGTCAGAACATTAACTGAGAACTTTATTTTTTTTTCGAAAAGTTAGAACATAAAAAACTAGCTCAACATTTACGAGCGCCATTCATTTTCCCTCTCTGCCGATCGAGTAACTGCACTGAGCCGTTCATGGTCCAACACCACCACCAGTGTCCCAGCGCGATCGACGGCCGCAGCCAGCAACAGTGTGCTGCTGCTGTTGCTGTGCTGCATGCACACAAGGGACGATGGCGCCATGGCCTCGATCGACATTATCGATGATCGGCCTGATCACCATGCCGCGCAGGCACGTACGGGCATGGCACCGCCGCACGTCGCCGGCGACCGGAGATCGTGCGCGTCAACGGAGCTGTCTGTCTCCGTTGGGCAGAGAGGGATTTATGGCCCTGCAGCCGGCAGCCATGGACCAACCGATCTGCAGAACGGGCAGGCAGGCATGCATGATGGATGCACGGCCGAATTACTTCTCCTGGTCCGCAGCGCCGCGGCAGCCGCTGTGCACGCCGGCCGGTCTGCCGCCGATCGAGCGTTCGAGCTCTTGGCCTTGGACGACCTTGGAGAGAGAGGGGCTCTACGCATAGATCTCTGCCGGCCGGCAGTTATATATATGTATATGCAATGGCAGTGTGCAGCCACAGAGCTGGGGCTATCAGCATAGCTTATCTCCGTTCTCCTCCAGCAGCTGTAATGGCGTTTCGTTTGAGCCTGGCCGAGCGCGTGACTCTGCACGCATGCATGGTGACGCAGGCGAGCAAAAAGAAGGTGCAGGGAACGGGACCAATGGAGCATGGTCCATGGCCAAGCAGCAGAGAGTGGGGGGAAATAGCAGGTGTAGCACGAGGCCAATCTGGTAGGCACGGTACATGCGTTTGGCTCCAGCCTAGGACGACTACGACCTCATCCTTTTTCCCTCTCCGCGAAATTTGCCGGTGATATTTATGAATACAACAGCGGAATTGAAGTCAGATTGCTTTGGTGCTGGATTTGGGAACGTGATACATCTACGTACTATGCTCTGTCGACAATGCGAGTTGCATTGAGAGACAAATAAAACCTAACTTCCTCTCGTGTGGTTAGATACCACTAACCACTACGAATCTGCGATTAGTGACGTGAGAGGGGATCATGAACCGTAGCTATGATTTAATTAATGTTGATATTTCAGTGATAATATGTATAGCCAATAACACTAGCATAGCTTTGCCCGTATAAAAAACCCAGTCTCGTAGATGCAAGTATACGTGCTGATTAGGATTTACACTAGCACTGGATAGGCTCGGTCTCCTGCCTGCGCCTCCCAGCTTAGGCAGTGGATAGACTCGGCCTTGTGACTGCACTTGCAAAATTGCTCTCGAGAACACCTAACAGTAACCTCAACTAGGTACCTGAGTCCCGATCATCGACAGATAAACTAGATGTGTCTGCATTCCGCAGAGATACAATGAAGAATACGGTATTAAAGACAGAGAAGTTAGGAGCATACTGAGAAGTAAACTTGGGATACGCAGAGTAATGATCAGAAGCCACTTGGATACAAACTCTCACATGCGCAGTAATAACAAGCTCGCAGCCAAATCTGATGGGCATGGACAGTAAAAGCCCTTAACTTGCATAATTATACTGCATAAAGTGATCATGCCGCCACCTCGATACATGCTCCATTTTCCCCATCCGGAGTATTAGGGTCATCAACAATTGTAAGGCCTTCAATGTCCAAAGGGCGTCCAGTCATCGGATCAATAGGACGTCTGTCACGAGACCCGCCCTTGCGTGCCATAGCTAGCATGGGAGGTGGAGGTAGAATTCCTGCTCGAAAGAGTATGCTCTCCACAGGATCTGATGGCTGTGCCCCAACCGACAGCCAATACCTCCAACAAGATGATGCTAGCAGTTAAAAACCTAACAGCATTTCCAGTACAATTTCGTAGCTTCATTCCATTTTTTGAGACAACACTTGCTCTAAACCATGGCCATGCTCTGAATTCTGGACATATTCATGTTGTACAGATTGGGAAAAAAAACAACCTACACTGAAAACAACTTTTTATGCTCTAACTGGTCACAGGCACCATAACAGAAACCGACCATGAAGCTGGCTACCTATAGAGGGACACCGTGGACAGGGTTATTTGTGGCTATTGAATCATCATTTGTGTTGAATAATTGGAAGGTTTACAGAAAGTTTGACCAGATGTGCTGTGGATCTGCCTATCAGCCTATGTGCAGCAGAATAACTTCAATGGGCAATTCAGAGCCTCTGCTATCATGCTCCAGCGTCCAGATATCATTGAGCATTAAGATATAAAGGCTAAAGACTAAAATCTACAAAATTTCCAAGCTGGCTTATACCACCCGATCAAGTTCATGGAGTTTGAAAGGGGTACAGGGTTGCATGGTTCAAAATAACTAATTGATGCAAATATCCATCTCAAAGTCCCAAGCACTATGGACCATTTCCAGTACACCACAAAGAATGGAGGCCATGATTAGCAGTTAGAAGCCCTGGAATTGGGGCCTTTCAACAAAAACTGTGGAACGGTGCATGACACACTCAAGGCAAACTTGGATGCCAGTGCCACATACGATGGGGGGAGATACAGGAGGTTGGGAAATAATAATCAGGGGCAGTTTGTCACTGCAACTGCAAAGGCAGGTAGCGTCAAGCATGTTGGCAATGTTATTGCAATGTCAACTGCAAAGGCGCCCACCTGCTGGTGCAAATGTTACAAAGAACGGAAGCTGATGCCTCACCAATCACCGTTAGCTACCATTATCAAGGATACAAATTTCTGATGGGTACTTGGTTAAATGCCTGCAAATTCAGTCTGGCAGCTAAGTTTGTAATGCCACGGCGCATGAACTAGCTAAAGTTGGCATGAGTTTAGATGAACTGCTATCGACGTACTGGCTAAATGATGCACCAACGTGTGTAGCTGAGATTGTAGTGGGCAAGGCGTCCGCACAAGTTGAGTGATGGTCACAGTATTTTTCCCTTTTTAGACATTTAGCTAGCTTCTGACTAATCAAAACGTCCCTTGGCTCTGAAACTAATTCCCACAATTAGATTCCACCAATTGGTTTCAAGATGAATTGAATGGTCTGGAATTTGATTCAAACCCAATTTTCTTGTTCGGGTGTACATGGAAACCTTTTCAAATAATTAAATCTGAGATGTAGTTTGGATATTCAAATATGGGAGAATCAAACCAGATTATTTCAATATAAATGACAACAAAGTACAAGGAAGTAGCTCTTTGGGTGTCAAAAATGTCTAATCGAATTATAAAGAGAAGAAAAAAAGCAATTCATGCATACACGAACTAATCAAATTATCTAGAAAATACAACTACTAATTGATCAAAGAACCATCACCCTGTGTTCCACAGACTCATTGCGCTCCCGCCTCCCATGTCCCATCACCGCATATGCATCTTTTGCACCATTGCTGCATCTCCGAGGCTGCAATGGGCATGCAATCTACGACCATTGTATGCACCTGGGAGGCTGGGACTACATCAGCATGCAGAGCCCTCGGATATTGTCCTGCTCCGCATCACCAAGGTCTGGGGATCGTAGGAGCTAGTGCTGGGGATGAAGAAACAACTGCAAGAGGCAGGAATCTGCTGATTTAGGAGAGATTAGCAGCAGCCCGCAGTAATGCAGTATCGCTCTGCAGGATGGGGAGGGAGAGCGAGAAGGAGGTACTTGGACTTGGCGGCAGCAAGGAGTGAGAGCTGGCGATGGCAGCAGAGGTGGGGACTGCTTGGCAATAGCCGCAGTGGGGAGTGCCCAGCAATGGAGCAGAGGCATGGGTGTTACTTCTAAACTCGTAAGCAGTGGAGCAGTGGGGAGTTGGCAATGCACAAGAGCGTTCCAGTTCCATCAAGAGCGACATGGATTACTTCTTTCCATTATCTACCCCACAAATAGTAAGCAGATGTCCCTTTGCAGCTACGGAATCATGATTTCCAATTACAGAGTACAGCCAAAGAGGCTGCTCCTAAAATCTAAACCCACTTCCATCCAATTGAAGGAATACAAACAGGCTCAGGTTCTCCAACAAAGCAATGAATTTGGTTTGCAAATAGCTAGTTGCCTAGTCCAAACAAGCTCAATAACAGAAAAACAAAGAAACAGTATGCTAGGAATGCTCTGGCATTTTGCACATCCCAAGTTCTCGAGCAGTTAACCAGATCATGACGAGCAAGACCAATAGTAGATAATCATTTTCTAGAAAAAAAAGGGGAAAGTGTAGGTGTGTGTACTCACTTCACTCGGTCAAATTTTAACCCCATTCTCTTGCCACCATCCTTCCCTGCAAAGAGCGAGACAGAACAGGAGACTTGTCACTACTCATGGTTGCATGGCTAAGTTATTTGACTTGATAAGCAACTAAAGTAAGGAAACACCACATTTCCAAAAAAGAAAATAATCTCTATTCTCCACGCGATGCCATGACACATACTCAAGTCATCCCATCCCAACCTCTAAAAACCACCACGAAATCGTCCAATCCGACCAATGGAGCACCCGCCACGTAGTACAAGGAATGAATCGATGAGGGAGCAATGAGTTAGTGTTGATGTATGTATATAAGAGTGAGTGTGTGTAATTGTGTAATCTTGGAAGGACTAAATTGTAAAAGGTACACAAATATATGTTAAGGAACAGAGAGGGATCGGAGTGAGGGTGCTCCAGAAATTTCCCCAAACCACTCGACTCTACATGGTGTCAGAGCCGGTTGAGACGCTGCGGCGGCGATTCTAGCCAGTGGGTGGAGCCACGCGGAGCCGGCGACCCGGCCTGGGTGCGGCTGGAAGAGTGGAAGGCACGGCGTCGGCGCGGGAGCGGCAGCAGGCATCGGCGCGGGAGTGGCATCAGGCAGCGGCGCGGCAGCAAGCAGAGGCGCGACGCGGGAGCGGCAGCAGGCAGCGGCGCTGCAGCTGGTAGAGGCAGCGGTTCAGGTTGGTGGTGCAGCTCGTTCCCTGGAAAAGGTCTTGGTGCTGCTGCTCAAGAGTGCTGTGTAGAGGCAGGAGCAACTCGTGTCTATCTGGTTCTTAAATCTGCTGGTGGAAGAGCTAGCTCTAGGTCCCTGCGTGGGAAGTAAGTAGAAGGGGCCTGTGTCGTTTCTGCATTTCTAGTTGCTTTGGTGCTAGCAGGTTGCAGCTGAGCAATGGGGGACAATCAGGGCATTGAGCAGGTTCTTGGGAAGCTGGTGGAACTACTTACAGCAAAGAAAGCTGAAGCTCCGTCTACGAGCAAAGAAGCCCTACCACAAATGGATGCATTCCAGAAGTTAGAGCTTATGCCAATTGATATCAAGTTGGAAGGTATAAAGAATTATTTAGCTTGGTCCAGGAGAGCATTGTTGTTGTTGAAAGCAAAAAAGCTTGAAGACTATGTTAATGGGAAAGTAGCTGAGCCAGAGGATAAATCAAGTAATGAATGGAAATCTTGGGATGCTATAAACTCTTTAGTGTCTGCATGGCTGTTAACCTCTATGTCCCCAACAATTGCGGGATCAGTAGATACACTTCCTACTGCTGCTGGAATATGGGAAGCTGTATCAAAAATGTACTCAGGCAGTGGGAATGTAATGTTACTGGCAGAAACAGATGATAGAATCTATCATCTGAAACAGGGAGAGTTGCCTCTAATGGCTTATGTTGCTGAGTTGAAGCGATTATGGGCTGATCTAGATCACTACGAGCCTATTGAGTTACCACACGCAGAATGTGTGGCATGGGTGAAGAAGTATGTGGAAAAAAGGAGAGTTCTTCAGTTTTTGAGAGGATTAAACTCAGAATTTGAGGGAAGGCGTGCTGCTATGTTTCATCAATCTAGTCTTCCTAGCCTAGAGGAAGCCATAGCTGCTATGGCACAAGAAGAGAGTAGGCTGAAAGTAATGAAAGGGAATGCTCCATCTCCGCCTCAGCCAGCGTTTGTAGTGGCAGAATCACACGAAACCAGAATATGCTATAATTGTGGTGAGAAAGGTCATCTGAGTCGGGCTTGCCCTCAGCCACAAAGGTCTCATCGTGGAAGGGGGAGAGGTAGTGATAGAGGTACATCGAGGGGAGGTGGATACCATGGGGGAAGGAGAGGCTATAGAGCTAACTTTGCTATGCCTAAGGAAATTGCATCAGATCTGGTCACAATTCCAGTTGCAGAGTTAGAAGAGTTGAAAAAGCTAAGGGAGAACAAGAGTAACTCAAAATATGATGATCAAGGAGCAGTGTCAACCTCAATTGATAATGTTGCCAATCTTGTTCATTCTGATTCAGGTACGAGGAACAATGCTTTGGTATCCACAAAAAAACTTAATTCGAGTTGGATATTAGATTCGGGTGCATCCAAACATGTCACAGGCACGCCAAATGAATTTACATCATATATATCATATCCACATTCTTATAAAGAGACAATTCAAACTGCTGATGGAACATCCCAACCCATCAGAGGGGTTGGCACGGTGAAATGCACTCCATCCATAACATTATCATCAGTGTTATATGTTCCTTCCTTTCCAGTTAATTTGGTTTCAATAAGTTCATTAGTTGATCAGATGGACTGTCGGGTTTCTCTTGATCGTGAAAATTGTCTAATTCAGGAAAGGAAGACTGGAAAGAGACTTGGGACTGGAGTTCGACATAATGGACTCTGGTTTCTTGATAGAAGGAAGACTGATGAAGCAATATGTCTAGCCCTCACAACAGTAGCTAGTGAAGAGGAGGCGAAGGTAATGCTTTTACATTGTCGGTTGGGTCATATATCTTTTGATGTTATGAGTAGAATGTTTCATGATGAAATGTGCAAGGTAGACAAACGAAAATTAGTATGTGATGCTTGTGAATTTGGGAAACACACGAGAGCCTCCTACGTGAGTAGAGGACTACGAAGTGTGAATCCTTTCATGTTGATCCACTCAGATGTGTGGACTTCTCCTGTTGTTTCAGTGAGTGGAATGAAATATTTTGTTACCTTCATTGATTGTTATTCCCGTTTCACATGGTTATATCTTATGAAGCACAAAACTGAAGTGTTAAATTGTTTTAAGGACTTCTATGCATGTGTAAAGAATCAGTTCAATGCTCATGTTCAAATTATTAGAACTGATAATGGGACAGAATATTTGAATAATGAATTTAGAACCTTTCTTTCTAAAGAAGGGATATTACACCAGACATCTTGTCCTGATACACCCCCACAAAATGGAGTAGCAGAAAGAAAGAATCGCCATCTACTAGAGGTGGCCAGGTCACTCATGTATACAATGAATGTACCTAAGTTCTTATGGAGTGAAGCGGTTATGACCGCGACTCATCTTATTAACCGCATGCCATCAAGAGTGCTTGGTATGAAAACTCCATGTGAAATGCTATTTGGAAAGAATGAATTTATTGTCGCACCAAAAGTTTTTGGATGCACTTGCTTTGTGAGGGATCATAGACCTTCTGTAGGGAAATTGGATCCCCAAGCTATCAAATGTATATTTGTTGGCTACTCATGTGGGCAAAAAGGATATAAATGTTGGAGCCCATCTGAACATCGTATGTTTGTGAGTATGGATGTCACTTTTAGAGAATCAATTCCTTTTTATGGAGAAAGATCAGATCTGAGTGATCTATTTGCTATACTTGAATCTCCTATTGTGGATGAAGTTACTCGTGAGGGGGAGAGTAAGAATGTTCAGAGTGACTCAGTTGAGAAACAGTCGAAAATAGGAGGAGTGATAAGTACTTCAGCTTCTCAGGAAAGGAGAATGCAAGGGGTGAATAATGAATCAATCTCTTCTCAAGATGGGAACCTTGAAGATGAAAGGCCACATGATAGATATTTTTCAAAGGTATATACAAGAAGGAAGTATAGATCTTCGGCAGAGGCAACAGAGGTGGCACCACCACCTCCAATACATGACAGTATCCAGGAGATAATTAATGTGTCCTCATCACTGGAAGTTGTGCTTGATCATCCTTTATCAGATGACTTGCCCATTGCATTGCGAAAATCTACACGGACTAATGCAGGAGTGCCTCGACCAAGGTATGGATTTGAGGATATTAGTAACTATGTTTCATATGCTTCTTTATCTTCTTCATATAAATCATTTCTAGCCTCATTGCAATTGGTGCAAATTCCTAAAGATTGGAAGGAAGCAAAACATAATCCAAAATGGAAAGAGGCCATGCTTGAAGAATTAGCTGCTCTAGAAAAGAACAAAACCTGGGATCTTGTACCTTTCCCTAAAGGTAAGAAGGTTGTCGGTTGCAAATGGGTATTTACAGTAAAACAAAATCCTGATGGAAAAGTAGAGAGGTACAAAGCTAGACTGGTTGCAAAAGGGTACTGTCAGACTTATGGAATTGATTACGATGAGACATTCGCACCAGTTGCAAAAATGAGTACAGTGAGGACATTAATTTCTTGTGCAGTTGTTTATGATTGGCCATTATATCAATTAGATATTAAAAATGCTTTCTTGCATGGAGATCTCCGAGAGGAAGTCTATATGGAAATTCCACCAGGATTTGCTACTGATCAGACCAAGGGCAAAGTGTTGAAGTTGAAGAAGTCATTGTATGGTTTAAAGCAATCACCAAGGGCTTGGTTTGATCGATTAAGGCGAGCAATGTGTAGCATGGGATACAAACAATGCAATAGTGATCACACTGTGTTTTATCATCATTCTAGAGGTCATGTCACTATTCTTGCAGTGTATGTGGATGATATGATTATCACTGGTGATGACACTTTGGAGATAGCTCGACTAAAGAGTAATCTAAGTAAGGAATTTGAAGTGAAGGATTTGGGACAACTTCGATACTTTCTGGGCATTGAAATAGCAAGATCTCCCAGGGGGATTGTTCTTTCACAGCGCAGATATGTACTTGATCTACTAGATGAAACAGGTATGCTTGGATGTCGCCCAGCTTCTACCCCTATTGAAGAAAATCACAAGATATGTGCAGAATATGGAGACCCTATAGATAAAGAAAGATATCAGAGACTTGTGGGACGGTTGATCTATTTATGTCATACAAGACCTGATATAACGTATGCTGTAAGTATTGTGAGTCGCTATATGCATGACCCAAGAAGTGGCCATTTGGATGCGGTCTACAGGATCTTGCGATACTTGAAAAACAATCCAGGCAAGGGGTTATGGTTCAAGAGAAATGGTCACTTAGAAGTGGAAGGTTATTGTGATGCAGACTGGGCTAGTTGTCTTGATGATAGAAGGTCGACATCTGGTTACTGCACCTTTGTTGGGGGAAATCTAGTGGCATGGAGAAGCAAAAAACAACCAGTAGTATCTCGATCAACCGCAGAAGCAGAGTTCAGAGCTATGTCAGTATGCCTTAGTGAGATGCTATGGGTGAAAAACCTGTTATCAGAACTAAAACTAATGAAAGGCACTATGAAACTTTGGTGTGACAATAAGTCGGCGCTTAGCATTGCAACCAATCCTGTTCAGCATGATAGAACCAAGCATGTAGACATCGATCGCTTCTTTATCAAGGAACGATTGGATGATGGGACTCTTAAGTTGGATTTTGTGAATTCAAGCGAACAGGTAGCAGATTGCTTGACAAAGGGATTAGGTGTTAAAGATTGTGTTTTAGCCTGTAGCAAGATGGGGATGATAGATATTTATCACCCATCTTGAGGGGGAGTGTTGATGTATGTATATAAGAGTGAGTGTGTGTAATTGTGTAATCTTGGAAGGACTAAATTGTAAAAGGTACACAAATATATGTTAAGGAACAGAGAGGGATCGGAGTGAGGGTGCTCCAGAAATTTCCCCAAACCACTCGACTCTACAGTTAGGCTTGGACGATACCAGGGAGCGGGTGGTAGTATCCGAGGACCTCGAGGTGCTTGCCGTCTCGCGGGGAGCGGCTGTCTGCGGCCATCAGCCGGTAGAAGGGCCTGTTCCGGCAGCCGAACCGCGCCAGCCGGATCCGCACCACCATCTCCGCTCCCCCCTCGCCTTCGCCTTCGCGGAGCAGTTGGTGCGATCGGCGGGGAATACGAGGGTTTTAGCACTGGAGAGAGATGGGAGAGGATGGCTCGATGAAGAAATGGGGGAGTGGTGGCAGTGGCAGAGAGGTAGACGAAGGGGCCACGGTCATGGGCCGGCAAGCTGCATGGGCTTTTATGGGCCGGGACCAATTTTTAGAATTAACACAACTCAAAAGACGATTTACTTACAGCGGCGTCAGATAAAGGGTGATAACTGATAAACCACCAGCATTCCCGAGGGCCCAGAACCATTACATAACGAAGCAAGCACTGCAGTATCACTACTCCCACTCCCTCTAACCAGCACCTCCTACAACTACAAACAACGGCAACAGAAGCTAAATACTCGCCCAAAGAACATTTCTTCAGAGAGGCAAGACCATTTTGAAGCTTCAACAAACAGCGTTCTCCTGCAGCCAGGCAGTAGTCACAGCAAGATTCAGTATTCAAAATGATTGTTAATCCAGATTCTGACGGGTATGTCATGTAGGGGCAGGCAAATAAGATACATATGCACAGGATCTGTACTATCTGCTATGAACAAGCGGAACTACAGTTACATGGCTGATGTTTCTTTCAGCAGTACCCTCTGCAAGAACACCTGCCTCCTTCAAAATGGTGGAACCTGTTTGAATCTCTCAGAATGATCTCTCTATTGCACGTCTTGGATATGAACTTGGCAGCCTCGTGGCAGTGGCTGCAAACACTTGAGTTCTTTGTCACGCGGATCGGCCGCCCTTCCACCAGATTCAGCAAGCCGAATGCAATGGCGAGCTTCGAGCTGTGCCCGCAAAGCGCCTCTTTATGCACCGCATCATTGGCGCCCATCAGAGCGTAATTTTTCTTAGGATCATGGCCTTCTTCCCGCATCCTTCTGGCAATATCATCCAAAAACTCTGCAATCCTGTTCCCCTGTGGATGATTCTGGTTATTTGGGACAAAGATATGAACCTTTCCCCTGACCTCAATCCAACTGCAGCCAGTGTTCTCGCGGAGCCCTCGACCACCGATCTTGTTCTTAAGCTTCTTGACAGCCTCCCATCTCTCAGCCTCAGCATAGATATTGGCAAGAAGAATATAGTACCCTGTGTTCTCAGGTTTCAGCTCGAAGACCCTGTCCGCTACCTTCTCTGCAAGCTTGACATCCCTGTGAATTCTACATCCATGCAGCAATGAGACCCAGATGCTTGAATCAGGTTCAATAGGCATCGACTCAATGAACTCAAATGCCTCCTTCAGATTTCCAGTATGGCTAAGAAGGTCAACAATGCAGGCGTAGTGCTTCAGTTTGGGCTCTATTTTGTGTTCATTTCGCATAGTGTTGAAGAATTTCCATCCCTCAGCCTTAAGACCAGAATGGCAGCAAGCATACAGTATGGCACTGAAAGAGGCAGCATCTGGCTCAACACCACTACCTCTCATCTGCTCAAAGAGAGCAATAGCATCTCTTCCACGGCCATGCATGCCATATCCAGCTATCATGATGGTCCATGATATGAGGTTCTTCTTAGTCAACCGGTCAAACAAAACTTGAGCTGCCAGTAATGCACCACATTTAACATACATGTCCACAAACGCATTGGATGTATAACTATCTTCCAGATAGCCTCTTCGAAGTGCATAAGTATGTATCTCCCTGCCTCGCTCCAAAGATGAAATGCTTGCAGCAGCAGGAAGGATGCAGGTCATGGTCACTGCATTAGGTCTGAATTGGAGCAACATATCCCTGAACAGACTGAAGGATTCATTGGCAAGGTTATATCTGGAGTAACCTCCTATCAGTGTATTCCATGAGATTATATCCTTATCTGTCACACGGTAAAAAATTAACCGCGCTTCTTCCATATTCCCGCATCTCACATACATTTCCATTAGTGCATTGGCAATAGGAAGATGTTTGTCCATACCATTTCTGACGGCATACCCATGGACAGATTTTCCTTGTTTCAAAGATTCACCACCAGCAAAAGCATGAAGGGCACTCGTGACCGCAAAGACGTCAGGTCTGATACTATCTAACACCATCTCTTGAAGTAACCCAGCTACTTTGTCAAACAGCCCAGCCCTGGTATAACTTGTGATCATCGTTGTCCAAGACACCACGTTTTTCTGACCCATGCTCCTGAATATCTGATTGGTGCTATGCCAATCAGAGCAATTTGAGTACATATCAAGAAGAGCATTAGCTTGAGATGTCTCCCCAATCAATCCAGTTTTCACTGAGTAACCATGAATCACCCTTCCTACAAACTGATAGCATGACAGTGAACAAGCCGGCAAAACACTTAGCAACGTAGCTGAGTCCAGTTCTTGTCCTTCTATCCTCATTCTTGCAAACAGCTCAATAGCTTCATTGTTTAATCCATTGGAAGCGCATCCACTGATTATAGAATTCCAAGAAATGATATCTTGATGAGGCATTCCATTGAACACCATGAACGCATCATCAATCATGTTGGATTTTGCATAGAATGATATGAGTGCGTTGCAAACTGCACACTGTGCCCCGAAACCCAACTTCACTAGATATCCATGAGCCACCAAGCCATCTCTAACACGAGACAAACTAGTAATGCACTTCAGAAAACAAGAAATTGCATGTTCATCTGGGGTAATTCCAAGATCATGCATTTGCTCAAAAAGTGAGAGGCTCTCTTCAAATTCTCCAGCCTTTGCATATCCACCCATTATCAGATTCCATACATGCACATTACCTCTCGATGACATTGCATCAAACACCCTTCTTGCAGAGCCCATGTCACCACACTTCACATACATGAACACCAATTTGGATCCAAGAGCATCGTCTATTCCACTTTCTACAGATTCAAGCTCCCAAAGAATCCCAGCTTTCATAGAGTATCCATGCACCACTTTTCCAAAAAGCACAATACATAATTCTGCACACGCAGGCAACACGCTGAGCAGTGTCACCAAACTGATTTCCAGTCCGTCAGACCACATTCTACTGAAAAGGTCAACAGCCCTTCCATGCCATCCGTTTGAAAGGCATCCACTAATGATAGAATTCCAAGAAATGGCGTCCCGGGGATGCATACTGTCAAATACCTGCATCGCGTCCTCCATCTGGCCACACCTTGAGTACAGCGCGATCAGAGCATTAGCAACCGCACATTCTGCTCCAAGACCCAACTTCTCAAGTAACCCATGAACCACCTCGCCATCCACGATGCTGCCCAAACTCGCAATGCACTTCAAGACGCAGGAGACGGCATGCGCATCCGGAGCAACCCCGCAGCAGAGCATCTGCTCAAACAGCAAAACTCCTTCCTGAAAATCACCAGCCTTCGCGTAGGCGCTCATCAGCGAAGTCCAGACGCGGACATCAGCGACTCGAGGAGGCATTTCATCGAACACGCTTCTCGCACTGCCCAGGTCGCCGCATTTCAGGTACATTAGCACTAGCCTCTTCCCAAGAACGCTCCCAATCCCGCCCGTTCCAACATCGGATGCGCGAACCACGGCATGGGCTCTCCTCCCGGCCTCCAACGACCTCTCCTCCCCGCAGAGCTGAATGACGGCGCAGTAGCCCCGCACATCGACGCCGTCAGAGCCCAGCAGCCTCACAGCCTCCGTGAGGTCACCCGCTTGACAGAGGCGCTGAATTCGCAGGTTCACGTCGGAGCTCGGGACACGATTGGGCGCGTTCTTGGAGTCCAGCGGACTTGGAGCGGCGGCGGCCGCCTCCAGGACTTGCCCGGCCGGTGGCGCGAGGACGCCACACCGAATGTTTATTCGTCGGTTGGTGACGTTCTTGGGAGGTGGCCATGGCGGTGGGGAGCGGTGGTGGGTGGAAATGGTGCAGAGCGGAGGCGTCGCCATGGGAGCCGAAGCGGGAGGAGCAGAGTTCCGTCACCGAAGCTCAGAGACGGCCGGATAGAGCGGGTTCGGGTAGGGCGCGCGCCGGCGGCCACAGGGGTCAGGGTGAGCGGGACTGCAGGAGAGCGGCGAGGATAAGATATGACTAATGACATTTTTTCCCGATTTCCACGTTTTAACTTTCAACCGACGATTATTTGTAGATATGTAAGAAAACAAATTTGTAATAAGTTTAATTTAATTGTTCATGGATCAAATTTAATGAGACCAATTTGTAGCTACTGCATGGATCAAATTTAATTCAATTGTTCATTTTATTCAAAACAAATTTGTAGATATGTAAGAAAACAAATCATAATCAAACTCTTTAATAAAACGAATTATAACAAAATAAATGATAAATTATTTTTTTAATGAGACCAATTGTTGAAGTTTCAAAAGAAAATCGGCCACGACTTATATTTAAATACGGAAGGAGTATACTAAGAGCACAATACTAAAGTTGCAAGCGAGCCTAATACTAGTACCATTTTATTGAAAAATTACTAGCTGGCACGGGAAATTTATATAGGAGTATTAGGAGATTGTTTTAATAGAAACAAATAAATGTCTCATTTTTTATGAGGGGTGCGCATTCAAATATACAAAACTTAGAAGCAACATTATCCGTACAAGCAAATGTATTATTTTGGATACGTATCTTCTTATGGATTTTTTCCAAAATATTGAAAACCATTGTAAATGTGTGTGTTAGCTATGCTACACATGTTTGAGATTGAAATCTTAATAGAACTTAACGGAAGTGAGGTATGGCGTGGGGGCACCTTGCATGTTAGAGATTGAAACCTTAATCAATCTTAGTGGGAGTTATCTATATAAAAAAATAATAGAAGGATATCCACACGTTATTGTGAGGATATATAACGATTGTAGAAGGTAGACATTGGACGGAGAGATAGCTTGGAGAATAGAAATTGAACGGCTACGGCTATTTGATGATGTGGGTTATATATATGGATAGCTTGTTAAGCAATGTATCAATATTAATTTATGTTAATGGGTGACAAATGGGTCTTCCATGTTGGCTTCAACGGACCGACCCTTCCAAAGTTTGGGCTACTTTGCCTACCTCTGCGGAGAAAATCGTCCTTGATCTCTTTAGAGCCAGCACTGAAGTGATCATTGGGGATGGCCGGTCGGCTCTTTTTTGGGTCGACAGTTGGCTTGATGGTATGGCGATTGAAACCATTGCCCCGAACCTGATCAAGGCTGTTCCACCGCGTTTTAAATCACGCATGGTGAGAGATGGGCTCACTGATAGGGCTTGGATCAGAGATTTAAGAGGAACGCTGACTGAAATTGATGGTAGTCGAGTATTTGGATGTTTGGGAGAAGACTCGACAGGTCTCTCTGTCAAAAGGGATCCAAGATAAATTCAGATGGCGTTAGGAGTCTAATGGCAGCTACTCCTCCTCTTCGGCTTACAGAGCCTGTTTCCTGGGTTCCACTATGTTCTTGGGGGCAAAGCTGATTTGGAAAGCGAAGGCACCTCCGAAAGTAAATTTTTTTGCTTGGTTGGCGGCGCAAGACCGTTGCTGGACCAACGAACGCCGGCACAGGCGGGGGCTTCAGGATAACAACTCCTGCACCCTGTGCGACCAGGAGGTTGAGTCTATTAATCACCTGCTTCTTCAATGTTCCTTCTCCAGGGAGGTGTGGTTTCTGGTGCTCCAGTGTCTGGGTTGGCATTCGCTCGTGCCGTGCGTCAACGACCGACTTTTAGACTGGTGGGCGGCAGCCAGGAAGAGGTTAGAGCGACAGTTCAAAGCAGGTTTTGATGCACTGGTTCTGCTAGTCTTTTGGTTCAAGAACGGAACGCGAGAGTTTTTTTATCAGCGTTCGGCCACGCTGTTGCAGCTGAAATCCAAAATGCTTGCAGAAGCTTTGGTTTGGGATCGGGCCGGGTTCTCTGCGTTCACTAGTCTTACTCCGCTGTTTAGTGCGTCGAATGAGTTTCTTCTCCCTAGGTCGCCAGCTCTGGATGTAATATAGTCCTCGTGTGCTCCTGTTCGGCGTGAATGTGTGTCTGCAGCAAGCCTAGGCTTGCTGAATCTGGTGTTTGTTGTTCTCTGTACTGCTCTGTTTTTTCCTCTTAATGAAATACGCGCACGCTGACGTGTGTTCGCAAAAAAAAAAAGACTATCGTAAATAACTAGTGGAGTTTGCTCTCGTAAGACTAAGATATGATATACGATAGACATACGATATCGAATGCATTTGCATACATTTGAACAACTGTATATACACATCACACAATGCAAGGCAAGCGCTTCACATGAAGCTTTATGTAGCGATTGTAGTCGGGATCCTCCACCATGAAGGACATACCCAAAAGATCGTGCAGTTTTTTAATAGATATATGTCATATATATAGTTACATCTTCAGGTCGTGAAGCTAACCCATAAATAGCATATTTAGTGACTTGTTATCTAGTTATGTTCTGCCTCACCGCAGTTCTGCGTGGCTGCCACCATCTCAATCAGATCCATCTCCTCTTTCACATGCACGGTTTCAATTTGAGCCGATCCAGTAGGCTCAACACATATGAGGGTTTCATCGTCCCACATCATCTCCATATCTATCTCCGCATCGACCTTGATTGCATGATCGATATGGTTGAAGATGTAGTTCATGTCGATGTCGTCATCCATGGTGTAAACTTGGAAGTTGTCCTCTGTGTCAAACAGACCGTCACACATGTCAACTGAAAATTCATCACAGATAGGGACAAGAAGTTCTTCACAAGAATGAGCTTCGACACAATTGTAGTCATGCATGCCGAGCATGTTGGACGTACTGTGCTCCAGCATTTTCTCAATCATCTTTGCTGAGTTTGCTTCGAGAGTTGAAGATGAAGGTGACGACAATGTAGGTTGAGGAAGAGGTACAGTGATTTTGCTTGGGCCAATTCCAAGGCCTTTGATGTAGTTTTGCAGAAGGGTGCCTGATTTGGGAACCTTAGAGCTAGGACGGCTCCGCCTCCGTGCAAACTGCCTTCTCTTTGTTGCATTCCAATGGTTTTTTATGGAGTTTTCTGTCCTACCAGGTAACCGCTTAGCTATCTCTGCCCATTTGTTGCCCACTTCCTTGTGTGCTTGTATCAGAACCTTGTCTTCCTCATCACTCCAAATGTCTTTCTGCATTTGATGCAAAAAACGAGGTTAATTGATGAATGAAGTGTATTATTGAGATGCTATCGCCTATCGCAATGTCATAAACTTAGATATACCATGAAATACCTCCAAAAAAATAATAAAAATCTTGATGGCCATTAATGAGCTTTCAGTTTCTTGTGTTTTCCTTTTTTTTTTTTTTTGCATTCTACAAATTTTTATAGTGATGAACTAACTCCCATAAGTTTTATTTGTTTTTTATTGCCTTTCAGGTATTCCTCTTGTTGTGACTTTCTTTTGTTCAATTTTCAAACTTCTTACATGTTGACTGCCCAATGTCAAGCTAAAAAAGAATTTTCCTTGTGTATTTACTACTGAAACAGTAAAAAAAAACTATAACTGATGCTCCCAGATTAAATTGTATGTTTTTTATTTTAAGGTGAATTACATTCTAAGAGGCAGTTAAACTGCCAATTTGAGTGCGCACAATAAAAAAAATGCAGTGAAGGGTGACTGCGATACTCTATGTTTGCCACACAAAAAAGATAAAATACTTCTCACTTGTGTCCCTATCTCTCTAGTCTTTAACTTTGTCTCAAGGCACTCAATTCATCAATACAAAACGAAAAAAATTACTACGGTTGACTAGTAACTCCTAGCATTTAGTGCACCCATAATGCATTGCATGTTTCGCCAATGACCCTTGTCAAATATGGAGTATGACTGAACGTATTAAGATCAAAATTTCAAAGAAGGCAAACAGTAGTGTAACTGATAAGAACATTCTGCTTTTACTTCGCTACAGATTGAGAAGCAACAGAATAGTATTGGTTATGTCATATGTGCCATCAACACTGAATCAAAGGATGTGCACGAAATGAAAAACATTCAACTGAAGGAAGAGTTGTACCCCCTGTACCTTGATGTTTGGCCTCAAATGGTTGTGCCATCTTTCTCTGCATTGCTTTCCCACTCTTCCTTGAAGCATTTGTGCTATGTAAGACCATTTCCTCAGTCCAAAATTTTCCACTAATTTAACCAGCTTCCTGTTAAAATTTCCAAGAATGAATTCATTGATAGATGAGAAAGAACATTCATGACTTACAGTATACTTTTTACTTCTATAGGAAGAACTTTTTACTTCTATAGGAGGATAAAAAAGTAAGTAACAATAGATTTTACCTATCTTCCTCTAGTGTCCATTGCCCTTTGACAACATTAACTTTCTTCAGTGAAGTATCAGAGGTCTTCTTTCTTGGCACAAACCTGCAATTATTCATCTGGTATGCCTTATACGAGCCAAGCCCACTTCCTATGAGACGAGAAACCTCAGTTTTGGGAATCAGCAGAGGCAGTTTTGATCCAACTCTATGACTGATCGATGAAACATGGTCAAAGATGGGCTTCTTGATTTCTCTTTCGGCAAAGAACTGGTGTCCAAGGTCGTTGAAGGTTGCAGAGGGTGCCATAGAACCAGCAGATGTATACCCCTCGATAGCTTCAAATGGATGGTCAACATGGAGGAGCTCATAGTGTCCATTCTGCATGTATGAATCAAATAGCAAATAATTACAGATCCCTGCGTGGGGCTGAATGCAACTGAAATCCATGGGAATTTCAGAAGCTATGTAAGGTGGAGAGAGAGAAAGATTGGGTAACAATTTTGTTATCTGCATGCATTTCTGGGAAGGGGAAATTGCACAGGGTTCCGTAATATATACTCCAATAGTCCATGACAACACTTGTTCCCTTCAACACAACAACTTAATGAAGCTTAATGTTCTATCACTTATTGCTAGTTTATTTACTATCATCACTAATACTAAACGGCTTTTTGTATTCCATGGAAAAGGTAATAAAGTGCCCTTCAATATCAAACTTGGCGCGCGCACACACACCCCCCTTACTGCTGATATGACTAGTGGCATAGTGCTACAATATTTGGATTGTGTGCCATCTATATAATGGTACAATGTAATTCAAAGAATAATTGACTTGAGTGATTGGAAAGTTCTCATCACCTGAATCTCCTCACTCCATCTTCTCCTTCACCTCGGACAAGGTTAGGATTTGGGGGTTGGGGCTCTGGTGAGCTGCCCGGCAATGTAGGCAGACGGGGGGGGGGGGGGGGGGGGGGTTGGCGAAGCGAAGCGGTGAGGATGGCCGGTGGGGGATGTCGTGGTGGTGGGGGCACAACAATAGCAGCCCAGTAGAGTAATCTTGACATATGGTGAAGATATTTTGGACGTGATGCGGCATCAAATAATAAGTGGGGTTTTTAGTCCACACTCCACACATAAGATTCAGTGTAGCATATATTGTTTAAGAAGCATTTTAAACAGTCATAAAATAGAAAAGTGATGAAAAAGAGCAGTGAACCAAGACATCAGATAATAAGAGATTATTATTAGTTCACACATGGTAGTATTTCCATTGAGTGCGTAGGATAAAGATTTGCACATCACTTGCCGACATGATTAAGTGCTTGATTCAGATTCTAAAAACAGATGACCAGAGTAGTATTTCCATTGAGTGTGTAGGATAGGATTAAGTGCATGATCGAATACTAAAAACAGATGAACAGAATTGAATAAGAGAGATTTAGCAAGAAGAAATTTCGATTAAACCATTTGACTCCAGAGCAACGCGAGGCTGCAAAAGGTTGGTAAGTAAACCACCTCACTCTCTGCACCAGCTTTGTTTTCTCAGATTTTGGATTTCAGTCGACAACCGAACCCGGTCCAAGTAGAATTCAAGCACGGCGCAACAAAAAACTGACACAAAAGGGGGGAAGACTAACTGAACAGGGCTCAGATTGATGCGTAAACAAATCACGTATATTGATCTCATATGTCCAGACATAGAAATAGTTAAGCATCTTCATCACAGCACCGGTTCTTCGTCGACAAACTCAAATAAAAAGAAAGAGTAATAACAAGCAGATAGAACGCGACATTTGCTGCAGATAGAACGCGACTTTTGCTGCTTTCTCTTGGATGCCAACCCGAAGGAAGACATGTAAACCGCAGAAGAATCAACACGGCATCAAATTCAGACCGCCCGTCTGCTTGGACTCTCTTCACAGAGAAAGATTCAACAGCAAAACCTCGCAGAACCAGAGGAAAGACCAAAAGGGCAAGAACAGCCCTCCATCACCAGGAGATGCTGCACTGCCGCCGCTCCGGCTCAGATTGCGAGTGTGAGCCCTGAACAGCAGCAGCTATTGAGAGACACCGCACACCGCTGACCAAGCGCATAAAATCGCGAGCACGCGCGGGTTTAGAGAGGCGCAAGCACGAGCTATGGACGAAGAGAGGCGAGGGAGGGAATGGGGAGAGACGGGGTGCTCCGTATGGCAGAGCAGGACACCTCTGCTTGCACAACACAAGCAAACGTCGCGCTGCACATCCAAATACAAAAGGAAGGCTCACCGGATGTGATTTGACTCGAGAAAACGAAACCTGGAACGGTGAAGATGTCGTGGGTGCTGTCTATTTCTCCGCCGCCGAGGTCTTCGATCCCGCCGCCGCATCCCTGGCCGCCACCGCCAGCATGTCGCACTCCAAGCGCAACTGCTTTGCTGGCCCCGTCCGTGGCGCCACGCTGCCTCTTGCACGGCACCGTTGATCCCCTCGACGGAGGTCCGCGCGACCACGCCGTCGCACGCGGCCGCCGACGAGAGGGCCCGCGGCGGCATCGGCCGCAGCACCGGCGAGGGTTCAGGAGAAGCGGGCCGTCACCGGATTGAACGGCTGAGGATCAGGCGGGACTATTGTTGGGCCTGTGGGGTTATTTGGGCTGAATTCATGAGATGGGATAAATAGAGGTACCCCTACTACAGTATATTCACTATGGGCGTGATTGGTTGTGGGAGCCCTGCAGGGCCTGGCTAGCGGCCGCAGCCTGGCTCAAAGGTAGCCACGTTGTTGGCATGCAGCTAGACATGTTTGGATGGCTGGAATGGTTGTAGCCTGGTTTGGTTTAAATGTTGTTTGGTTATCCGTATTAGTGTAGATGTGGAATGAGATTAAAAAATTAAAATAATATTTTATTATAAATTTTATAGCAAGAGTGGTCTAGTTTTGTAGATAAAATTGTCACGAATACAGATATGAAATTTATTCGATGATTAGATGTGTTAATCAAAAGATATAGGTAGAACAAGAATAAAAAAGCGACCTCATTTTGCGTGCGCAGCTTCGTTCCAGCATGCGCACAGCCGGAGCGAAGCTCACCCCCGGCGTGCGTGCTCAGCCTGGCTGCGGGCGCCCACCTGCACGCGTTGGGCCTGGCTCCGGGGCGCCTCCAGGCAACCAAACAGCCCGTGGCTACATCCGCTGGGCCTGGCTGAGGGTGGAGCTAGGCAACCAATTAGCCCCTATGCTTTCCTTTTGGTTTTCATAGTAAATTTCTTGAACAACACTATAATTTATTCCAGGATGTCTTGCACTGAAGTTTTGATTTCTTCTGAATCCACTCGAAAATTCCATTAGTATGGGTTCCTAAAATTATTTTATGCGTAAAATACATCGGGTTTCTGAACTCAGAAAATAAGAAATCTAGATCTCTAGCTGATTGTGTGCAAGTATCATCTGGGTTTAAGCCCCACTTTTTTTTTCTCTCTTCCTCGCCTCTAATGCGTGGGGCCAAAAACTTAGGTCTCTAAAGTTCTTTCCTTTTGTCTTTACGTTTCTTTGGAACGCATGAATTGTTACATGAAATGTGTATAGAAATTTCACAAGGAATAATTCTAAAACACAAGGCAAATAAACATATATAGAATTTTAAAAAATTTTATGCATTTCAAAGGAGACATATAGAAGTTGTTGGCCTATGTGGTTTCTGAAATGGTGTGAGTGGACCTAAACTTGAGTGTTCGTGGTTAGGTGATAGGTGTCAGTGTATTGGTTGGCCAAATTCACTCAAACCTGAGTGCTAGATTATTCCTTTATCTAAAATACTGGATACTCGAGATTATTGTCCCTGGGGCCACGCTTCCAGTACCTTCGTCACAGTGTTAATTCAGAACTTGTCTTCAGAAAAGGAGACGACCACACATTCCGCTATATATATGCAGCTGGCCTTGACATCACCATGTGCCGCCCACAACCACAAATGGGCTCTCTGATGAGCACATCACGACCTGCGGCCAGTGTACGCTTGCAGGCGCCGCCACACGCCGACCACCACGATGCACGTACTACACTACTACTCGACGAATAATAAATAATGCAGCAATATAATTAAGCTGGAGAAGCATGCTAATCTGTCCTATCCTATGTGCATATATAGCATATGTAGTCTACTATCACTGAAGAGAGTATCCATCTCTCCTTTGAAAAAAAATTAAAAGAAAGAAAGAAAAAGGGAAGAAAAAAAGAAGAAATTGTCCTGCAGGCTGCCCGTGAAACACGATATGCATGGACTGTCAGTATATACGTAGGTCTAGATCCCTGCCACATTCGTCTTCGCGTCCACTTCAGAGGTCGACACACGACATGCAAATGACCAATAGACGATCCGGGGTGAACCTGAAACGCCACCAACTGGATTATATTGATGATCAACTGCAGTGCAGGCCGCAGCACGTAGGGGTGGCATGCCATATGCAGCACGAGGGCGATGCAAGATCGAATTAAGGAATTCATGAGGTGTTTGGTTTGAGGAATATAGTTATTAAGAATGAGTTGGTGATAGATCAACTCATTTTATAAAATTTGGTGGAATGAAGCTACTCCTTGTTCAATGACTAATCATTAGCTTGTGATGAATGAGGTGATAATAGATCAACTCATTCCATTTCACAAACCAAATAAAAAATAATCTCATTTCACAACGAATCACATTCTTAATTATTAGTCCAAGCAGGAGGGAGGACTAGGCCTCAAGAACCTCGAGACCCAGAATCACTGCCTCTTTATGAAATTTGTGGACAAGATCATGGATGCCACGCCAGCTCCTTGGAAAACATGCATTGGCCGGGACAGTGTGCTTTCTGTACAGCAATCGTCTGCGACTGCAAGCTACCTTGGACGAATTATTAGTGAAGAGCTTGATCGGTTCAGGGCCTGCACTTCAGTCACTCTAGGTGATGGTGTGACCACCTCGTTTTGGTTCGACCTTTGGCTGCATGAAACTTCTCTCTCCAGCCTCTTCCCTGCTCTTTTCTCACATGTTCTGGGGCCTGACACTACGGTTCAGTATGTTGTCCAGCGTGATTTTGATTTGCACATTCGCCCTCGGCTAACCACGGCCGCGGCGGGTGAACTTAACCTCTCTGATGCAGATGCTTAGTCAAGTACAGGTAAATGGGGGCGCCGGATGAACGGAAGATGCTTTCAACTAACGCTGCTTTCACCTCGAGGGGAGCTTACAGGCTGCTCTCGGGCTCCACTTCCCCTGACGACAATGGCGCTCAGATCTGGAAGACAAGGGTCCCGAACAAAGTGAAGGTTTTTGCGTGGCCCTTCTTCAAAAACAGGCTGAGCACGAGGGAAAACCTGCACCGTAAAAACGTGCAGCCTGTTGCTACCTGCAGCCGCCAGCCGGTGCGGCGCCCACACTGAATCTTGGCGCCACGTCTTCATACAATGCCACTACATCGCCGACCTCTGGCACAGACTCGGCATCGACATGGAACGGGTTCAGCTCACAGGTGAAGTGTGGCTAGTCGACACCCCCACCTCCCTCTGTGGCGATCAATGGGGAGGTGTGGTCTTGACGCTGTCGTGGCGTCTCTGGGAGGCAAGAAACGGCCATGTATTCAGGAGAGAGAGGTCTTGTGTGCGTGTACTCCTCTCTAAGGCCGCTGATGATCTCAAATTTTGGCGCAGCCGATTTCCAGTTCGTTCTAGAATGGGGATCGACAGCTGGCATACCTTCCTTGTAACGTGTAACAACTCTTTCGCTGTGGCATCCAGGCATCCAGCTTGGATGCGGTTTGAATGAAATTTGACGAGTGGGGTGTTCGCCCCCGTGAGTTTTCGGAAAAAAAAAACACATCCTTAATTGAGCCACTGCGAAGAGATCAGAGTGACAACTAATGAAGTAATGATGTTACTAGTATCGGTAGTAACTTAGCTTCTTGGAAAGTACTACTGCAGTACTGCTCTACTAGACTTATGAAAAGCTTTTCAACGTACGGTACGGTGCACGTTGGCAATGGAAGTGCATACGGAATTCAGAAACATTCTCGGCCATGGAAACTAAAAGACAGAGCCACGTGGCACCAGTGGCGCAAAAGTATTCCACCTAGCTAAATAGATGCATGCATGATCGAGATATGTATGTTCAGAATATTTGTTAGTTGGGCCAATTCGATCAGTGTCTTCTGAACCACACCCATTTTTGGCATTCTCTCTCTCTGGTCAAGTACAATTATGCAGCATGTGCAGGTAATTAACAACAGTGCTCATGTGACACCGTACCTCAAGAATCTCTAGGTAGTATTATTAGTTGTGCACAAAAACTGATTGCTTGCGTACACTCAAAAACTAATCCCGGGGCGATAATATAGCTGATTTGCTGTCCAAGATGACATTTATATACGCTGATGCATGGATTATTGTTGTCGCCAATATTTCAAGTAGTGTAATAATACCATACCACTGATAGCTTGCAACCGATTTTTTTTTTAATTTCGTCCTTGTTGAGGGCGACGTACGCCGTCTCCTTGGCAGTGCAAGCTGTAAGAATGCGACCGATGGCGGATGTACCGGCGGTCGTTTGCGAGCTGACAGGGAGGTGAGAACCGATAAGTCTGACCGACCGACCTTTTCAATCCACGAAATTAAACGAATACATGGCTATATATAGATGGAGGTCGTCTAACTTGTTGTCTAATGTGCCTGGGTAGAACTTCAGGATTTCGATGTGTGACTCCCCCTGCACTTTTTGTCACACTCTTAACATTTTTTTTGAAACGAACCGACAGGAGAGCTGCCTATTACATTAAAAAAAAGGGTCCAAGAAAAGGCAATTACAAAACTGGGAACAAAGACCCATGCGCGAGCTAAAAAAACACACACAGGAGAGCCAAACTCAGTAATTACAAAAACCTGAATGTGATTTTTTTTCCCTTCAGACTCATGTGATTATCGTTTGATAATACTGAAATTTCATTTCTGCTCCTGTTCAACCTTCAGTAATTTGTCAGTTTGGTTTTGTTCAACTACTGGAACATCGAATACTTTTTTTTTCTTAAATAAAATGCGGAGATCTGTGGCTGTGAGACATGCATGTCTGGCTCTCCACCAGTGGTCCACTCCAAATCGCTGATAATGCATGTATCGGTGGAGAATCGATCTGGTCCACATTGCCTACTTTTGTTTGAACTCGAACTTGGTTGAGGCAACCTATTCCACTGGTTGGCCGCTTAGCCTGCAACTGATAATCTAAGACCTACGACCACTAATTATTCTAATTCAGTTGAAGCAAACAACCTAAAACCACTCATCATATCCCTGCATCATATAATAAGTACAGATAACTGAAGCAAGTGATATGATGGTGATAGCCAAACCACCCATATATTCCTTGTATATACCACAAATAAATTACTGACGGTTAACAGTCTGCTGTAATAATCTCTACTTCTATACAAAACAGCCTTCTTTTATTTTATAAGATAACAATTAACAAGTGGCATGCAACTCTCCGGCATGTTGCAGAAAAAAAAAAGATTAACATTCCACTGTAATAATCAAGAGAGCATGCCAGCGATGCTTCTAGGCCAGGCATGATTCTAATTGGCAACAGTACAAGCATACAGCAGTCAGCAGCGTCTGATGTTCAGTTGGTGACAGAAACAGAAAGCGACCGAGATGACAAAATTTGCGGACACAGGAAGCTGTGCTTAATTTGGAGCTAAGCTAATTATTGGCGCCACAATTTGGCGCTGATTTAAAAGTCTCCTGCCGGTGAGGTGTGTGAGGCCGCCACTGGCTTGCCACACAGGCAAAAGCGGACGCTCACCGAACCTGTCCGGCGGTGGCGGTGGCGACGCATACATTTTCTGGCAGCCGGCCGGTGCAAGGCCGCTTGGCCCGGCGCGGCCCCAGCCTGTCGTCACCGCCTGCTCGAGCCGCCCCTACCCACCGACCGCTATGTTGTCAGCAAGCAGAGCAGAAACTAAAATTTTTGTTACTAGAATTTGGCAATTATTGTTTTTTTTCAAAACTTTATTTAGCGAGCGTGCACTGAGAGAGAGAGAGTTGAAAGAAAAATTTTGATTTTATAAAAAGTATAGTACTATTATTAGGTTATTGATTGATGAATAATTTGTTTGAGAAAACATTCTGCAATGATAATTTTTTTGTTCCTAAAAATAGATAAAGTCAAGTTGCCTTTAGGTGTGTATTTGGTTAGGACATGATAGATGCATTCACATGATAATGCCAACTAAATATGGGTTTGTGTACCATGGGCATGAATTCTTAAATTTTTATGATTGAAATGATCCCCGGGAATGTTTCAACCAGAGTACGTGGTGTATAGAGCCATAGACTACTGCACTATTGGATCTAACCAGACAAGGTAGGGACACAAATGATTGTACTAGAAAATACTAATAGTAGTGATGGGCACATGTACCCCTGCTGCTAGTACAATTGCCAGTGAGCTGCTCCTTGAAGTCACTTAGGCTGAGTCCAATGGGACTCCATATATGGATTTTCTAAAACACTGTTTTGCACTGTTTGACATAAATACTGCAATGTAAACAGAGAGGTGTAGTTAAAACAGTGACAGAGAAGTGGGATAGAGAATGCCATTGGACTCAATTTTATCTCTTATAAAAAAAAGTCACAAAAAAAAATAGCAAACTGCTCCTTAGTCTACATACCTGCAGAAGATATGGTCGAGGTCAGTATCCTTTTTTTTTTTGGATCAGCAGTTGTTTACCCTGGGCCATAAACTAACAGCACCATTTGCTCTTTGGTTACATACTGGAAGGTTGTAAACCTGCACCTGAGTCCTTCATCATTTTTTTTTTTTTGATCACGAGTCCTTCATCATTGAAGAAGTGAGAAAGTCTTCAGTACATTCCATACTTTTGCGGGCAAGTCAATCATTTGGATTCACAGAACGAACTACATCTGCATGCAGTACACTGAAATTGAGTACCGCTGACATTGTCCACCAGGGCTGAAAATCGCGTCAAATTGTCAGACCATCAGAAGGAACGCGTCTGCAAGCAACCGATGCAGTCAGCGCCAGCTGTAGCTGGCCGGCCTGCTGAATCGGATAGATGGGCAGATAAGCATGTAAAAACGTGACGTGTTCTGTTCATGGCTGACACGCTGTATATTGGTAGTATTCAAGAGTACTCCTGTGGAAGAAGAAACGTCCAAGTTAATTCAGACACGGACAGCTCTGTTATCCTAATTATTGGCCTCCCTTTCTTGACAGCCGATCGTGGAGTTAATTCAGCGACAGCGATGAAATAAATTAACAGGACATAAATATTATACGCGTGCTCCCAGTATTATTTGGCGGCTACAGCACGTTAGGGTTTACCAGGTCACACCCACTATATATAACAAGGACGTATACATCCAGTTCGAGAAGAAAGCGAAAGAAAATTTGACGTTGAAACGTGCTGGACAAGCACATATATATACCAGTGTTGCATGCATCTTCCATGCGGGTACCATGTTCAATCGTACACCATGAAGCTACCAAGAACCAGCCATTCAAGCTAGGCAGAGTCATCGCATCACGTGCGTGATTGAAACTTATCTTAGTTGCGTTTTTGAAAAAAATCTTGTGCAAATACACACCTTTTGTATACTTTCCCTCTATTCCTTTTTGTTTCACGCTTAAAAAAATGAATTTACCGGCGACAAATATTCGATAAGCCAAGAGGTTTATAGTCCAACGGAAGACACGTCTCTACTCTCTAGGGGTTCAGGTTTTCCGAGTTGCGGTGAGGTTCCTCGTAAGTCGTAACGGTCCATCAGCTCGTGCAATTAGAATTTAAACAGCTTCTTTTAGATAGAAGCATATATATAGAGCTATATATGAGGCGCTGACACGGTTGACCTCCTCAAGTCTGGTCGGTGGTCGCCTATACATGCTTGGTCATCTCTTATTCTCTCTGTCTCAGAAAACAACTCGTTTTGGATTTGTTTTAAGTCAAATTTTCTAAAATTTGATCAAATTTATACGAAAAAACGTAAATGTTTACAGTACCAAATGAGTATTGTTAGATTTCTTGTCACATATATTTTCTTTAGGTATTAATTTGGTTCTGTAAATGACGATATATTTCTTTATAAATTTGGTCAAACTTTACGAAGTTTGACTTAGAACAAATCCAGAACAACTTGTTTTTTTAGATGGAGAGAAAGTAGCTTCAAAACTTGTGGAGGGTGTTAAAATGCCTCGAATCAACATCACTTGCACGAGAGAACAAAATCGTGAGCAAGCCGTATATAGAGAACATGATTCGAGCGTCGCCATCGGTGAGCTGGAGCGGAAACGTGCCGGAACTTGCTGCAGCGTGCCTTTTCGTACGTCCTGCATATTTTCCTCGAAGCGAACATGGTTTCGTCCTCTAACCATCGTCTTATTACGTGCTACTAGCCTGGTTTAATTTGCCAGACAGTTCAAACGATCATGTGGCTGAGATTTGACGGCCGGGAGAGGCGATTAACATTAATTATCCAGACCGCCGTCTGATCGATCAAAACCCCAAGAGCTCGATCAGATCAGAATTATTAACACTACAGCTGAGCGTTTGTACGTATTCATCACTGCACCAAAAGACTTAGACCGTGACCGTTGGACGTGCAGTAGTGTATTATACCGTCGCTGCATGCTTTAACTTTAAGCAACCTAAATGCTAATCAATGGCTGCTTAGCGTATTGTTGTAATTCATCTCCAGCTGAGTATGTTTGATTTGTTCCAACAAATAGCTTTTTTTTAATTTTTTTATAGCGAATATGTAGGAGAGCTGCGTATCTTTGAGAAAAAAAAACCTGAAAGGTATAAGAGCAGGTCCCAGACGAACCATGCTAAAGGAAAAAATAAAGAGCAACCTCTCGACCGCCAAAGCACGCAACAACTAAGAAACCAACTACAGACCAAAACATAACGCCAAAGAAAATTTGAAGCCCAAACTCAACTACGGAAAGAATAATGGTGAAACCTTCAAGAAGGGGAACGACATTTGGACGCCATCAACACTGGGCCAACGGCCGAAACTTTCGCAGAACGGGAGGTTACGATGGTAACGATAACGCCCTCAACAGGATCACTACGTCAAAGACGAAGCCATTATCAGCAGAGTTTTTGCTCGCCAACCCTAGAGCCTCCTACCCCGTAGCCGAGCAGAACACCGAGCAGCCTTGATGAAACCTTGAAGCACCTAGAATGGAGTGGGACTCTGCCTCCACAGCACGGCCACAACGACAACAACTCATAGGGAAGCAGCAACAACCCAAACAACGACAGCAACCATAACGGGGAACCCATCTACGACCCAAGACGGGGAGAGGGCTGCAACCCATGGCCGAGCAAGGCCAGCTCACGAGGTTCCACGGCCTCACCAGTGCCAGATCCGGCAGAGACGGGGCACCGACGACGACCCAGAGAGGAAGGCAGATCCGGCCCGGCGACGGCAGAGGAGGACCACGGCTGACCGAGCCCGGCGACGACGATGAAGGCGGCGGGCACAGCGAGGCCCACCCTCGACGGCGGCGGCCACAGCGGCGGGCCCGAGAGGGCGGACCCGGCGCGCCGCGCCCCGGCAGTAGTGAGCACGACGTGCGCACGCGGTGACGGAGAACAACATCAGCAACAACGATTAGCGTGGTCACGACGCGGCGGCGGTGCTGCGGTGAGCTCAGCAACGTCGCGGCGCACGGCTGCACTGGCCGGTACCAGTGGCCCGCGGGCACCACGGCCTCGCCGGCGCCGAATCCGACGGAGTAGGGGCGCCAGTGGCGCCCCCCTAGAGCGGAGAAGGCGGATCCAGCCCGGCGATGGCGACGGAGACCACCACCGAGCTAAGCGCGGTGACGACAACGGCGGGCGCGGCAGCGACCTGACGACGCGCAGAGGGCCCTGGCAGGCGGGCCCGGCGCGGCATCCAGCCGACCGACGGGCGGACACGGCTAGCAGGCGACGCGGCGAGGCGTAGCGCAGCACGTCCGGCCCGAACGGCAGGCGCGACGGCCCCCAACGGATGGGAGTAGCCGCGGCGGCAGGTCCCGATGGCGGGCGGCGCGACGCGCGACCGGTGGATACGGCCGGCACCTAGCCGATCCGATCGGCAGGAGGCGGAGAAGACGGCGGCATCGGCATCGAGAGAGAGGGGGGGCGAGGGAGGGAGAAAGAGGAGGGAAAGAGGGGATGAGAAGGGATGCGGCAGCGCGGTTGTGCGCCACCGTCCAGCAGCGGCGGCGGCCGAGCAAGCCCACGCGGGACTAGGGTTATGGGGCGGTGCGGTCGCCCCCGTGTCGCCCAGGGAGACGACGCGGGGGTCACCTTGCGTCGTGGGCTTCTAGGGTTGTTCCAACAAATAGCTGCTGGTGATACGTTAGCGTTGCGATGGTTTTGTAAAAGCCAATTTTATATACGGCAGCTAGTGTGTATTGTTTAAAGGACACTACTACTCTCAAACCAAATACGTAGAGAGCTTGACAGATGATTATTTTTTGTTTCTCTTTATCAGCTTTAATTAATCAGGAGACTGAAGAATCCTTCTCGCTCTCTCTGTCACTGTACCACACCACCGAAGTAGTAAATAATTGATAAGTGTTCTGCCAAATATCGTTTGTGGACATACCACATTTTTTTCACCAACCTGGTTGTGAGCAAAACTCCAGCTTTCCTTTTTTTCCAAAAAATGTTTTTTTAGCTATATGGCATTATTCCAAAAAAAAATAACAATTTGTCTCTGTCACATTGAAGCATAATATTCTGTGGCTTTGGTGAGTTGCTATACTATGCAAGATTCGCCATAATATTGGGTTGTTTGATCATCAACTGCAGCGACAATAATGCATGAACTACCATCTACCAGTGACGTATACAAAACTCATCGTTCATTTCCCAAACTATGTTACATTCGAGTCTTTTAAGTCCAAATATATATTACCAAACAACCACGTCGTCAAATGACAATTTTACTTTATAGTCCCTAAAAGTTACATCTCTCCGTCCTCATTGTACAAGAAAGTCGATTCATCAACATCCTTTTGTTAATTTCAACTATATGTGTCCCACGTGAAATTCAAATTCTCAATGCGATGATCTTTTTTTGGCCTACTATACTTTATCTACACGCAATATAGCATGCCCCCGGGTCGCAAACCTGAAGGTAAATATATTATATCGATATATGAAATTATTGATGTATGGATGCCTTCAATTTGATCCATATTTTACATACCTTCCTATCAATCATAGAAGTCGCATGAAAAAATAAATCCTTTTACACACTTCGAGCCAAAAATGTCGATAAAACATTGTGGACTGAAGTAATTTAATGTCTCGTCCTCCACCAAAATAGACCACACAGCAACAAGGGTATATCAATATCATCATCCCAACCTTTCTCTCCTCCATCCATTCATGTTCCCTTCACAACCAAACCCACAAGAAAAAAAGCAATATATGAAAAAACAACGTCATGAAAACTACGTAAACATAAACTATATTCCTGAGCAGATAGACAAGAGTACAAGAGATGAAGCCAATAAGCCAAGCCACCTAGCCAATCACTCCCTAGTCATCCTAGTCATCATCGTCTCCCCTCTCTAACCAACTCCTCACTTCCAATAGAGAACAAAATCCCTTGCAACTTCTTCTAGATTCTCTCTCCTAATAAACGAAAAATAGAAAACCCAAGCAAGATAATAAGAGAGGAGAGAGAGAGAGAGAGAGAGAGAGAGCGCGAGCTATCCTCCCCCTGCCTCCGCCTTCCTGTTCCTCAAGCTTGCTCACCCACCCTCTCCTCTCCTCCCTACCAGGAGCCAAATCATCCACCTCCAAAACAGGAGCACAGCAGGACGCCATTCTCGCGGGCGCACAAGAGGGGGAGGAAAAATCAACTCCTTTCACCTCGCCCTTCCCCCTCCTCCACCAAAATCCTCCAGAATCCCGATCTTTATTCCACCGAAGATCCTTTTTTTCTGGGTCGATACAGATACACGCTCCCGCCGCTATTTATAGCGTCTGGCCTCGTGGAAAGCCCGTTCTTGGCTTCCCTACGGGGCTGTTGATTTGAGGGAGTCAAATTCGTCCGCGGCTGAAGGGGGTGCGCCGAGCGCATGGCGGAGGAGGAGAGGCGGCGATTTGCGAATCTGCGCAGCGTCCGGTGGCGGGTCGATCTCGGCATCTTGCCGGCGTCGCCCGAGGCGTCTGTCGACGAGCTCCGCCGCGCCGCCGCCGATTCGCGAAGAAGGTGAGGCTGATTGGCTCTCTTGTTCATGGTGCTCATCGCCCACGTGCTTGTTTGGTGTGTATTTGTCGGCAGGAGTCTGTTTTGTTTTCTAGGCTCTTATTCTTGGTATCCCGTGTTTTTTGCTGGTTTTGTTCTCGTGTGGTCGGGTGTTGTTTTCGTCCTCTAATGATGATGATTGAGATGAGAGAAAAAAATCTGTCCTTTCTTAGGAAGTAATGCGGTAATTAAGAGCTAATGCTCGGACAATTAGTACATCCCGCTTTATTATTGTTTTATTGTGCGCATGGCTATGAATTTTGATGAGAGCGCTGAACTGGTCATTTACGTATGAATATTATTTCTGGGGACTTGCTCCTTCTCGCAGAGGTTTTCATTTTTGTATGATTGGAGCAATTGTCTTTTTACTGATATAAGATTTTTCTTGTTTCTTGCAGATATGTTAGTTTGAGGCGCCGCCTTATGGTAGATCCACATATTCCAAAGGAGGAGGACAGATCATCCAACCTTCTTGTTGACAACCCGCTCTCCCAGAACCCAGGTATTTTGTCCTAAACAAGATTTTATGATAAGAAATGGTAAACATGAAATTACATGATGATATGCTCTGAATGTGGATGTATTTTGTTCGCTACCTATTTTCAGGCATGACTCTTGAAATAATTAATATTAGTGGGAACTGCTATATTTATTCTGCACCTGTCATCATAGATTTTCGTTTTCCCATGAGGTTCCTGAACTATACTTTAAACAAGAAATTTCAGTGGTATCCAAGCACAACTAGTCAGAAATATTAAAGGTGTAAATGTGTTTATCTGGCCCATTTAGTATTTATTACAGTTCATCACACTGGGTTTATGCTTCATAGAAGCATAATTACACCAGTGGAAAGGAGTCCCTAAGGCTGAACCCAACGGTTTCTCCATATTGGTTCTGCAAAATTAAATGCTGCACCGTAGACAGAGAGAAAAATAGTTGGAATAGGGATGGAGGATGGGAGATGGAGGAGCTGCTGGAGAGAGCCTAACTCCAAACAACCAACGATAATAGACACAGTAAAAGTTTATTCTCTTAATATGCTGAATCTCGTGTGGTGGATACCAATTGATAATGAAGTTTATAATTTTATTGCAGCATGCTTCTTGAATCAGAATTTGGATTTCTATTAGATCTAGATAACCAATTCTTGTGTGGTTCTATTTGTAAATGGCACAGACTGTATTTCTCATGACGACAGATTTAGAATGGTGAAATGCAAGAATGCTGCATGCTTTGCTGTTTGCTGCAATGCTTTCTTCTAAACTCTGAAGATCTTATCTTTTTATTTAATTCCTTGTGCAGAGAGCAACTGGGGCCGTTTTTTCAGAGGGGCCGAATTGGAGAAGACTGTAGACCAAGACTTGTCTCGATTATATCCAGAAGATGGTAGTTACTTTCAAACACCTAATTGCCAGGCCATGCTGAGGAGAATACTGTTGATGTGGTGCCTTCAACACCCGGAGTGTGGATATCGCCAAGGTAAGCAACTCCTTTACATATGTTATTGACAGTATCTAGCATTTGCCACATATCTGGGTAACTCTGTAGTCTCTGAAAAATGTCCACGGGACAAACATTTTGTTTGCTTTTAATAAATCGGTAGCAGTTACGTATCCTTTAACAAACTCAAATTATATTTTTGAAGTGAAATTTCTTGGGGACATTAATAAGCTCTAAGATTCTCTTATAAGAAAAATAAACAGTTGCCTTTTCTAAATGATCGTAAATCTGCGTATCTGTGATATATGGCCTTGTAGATTTGTTTACATTAAAGTTTGATGAATAAATTTGGCCGCATAATTGTCAGTAGCTTTCCTCCCATTTTGCTTTTTAGTTTGCTTGCCAAATCTGTACTGACTTATGGACTATTTTCACAGGAATGCATGAACTACTAGCCCCTCTTGTGTATGTTCTTCAAGTTGACATTGATAGACTGTCTCAAGTACGGAAACTTCATGAGGACTGCTTTAATGATGATTTTGACGGAGTGCCTTTCCCAGATACAGATATGGTTTTCAGTTATAAGCCTAGAAAGGACTCAAAATGGCATTCAGGAGCTGACAATGGCAATGATTCTGAAAGAGCTTCCAAAGCTAACACACTTGATGAGCTTGACCTGGATACAAAAGAAATAATTTTACTTAGTGATGCGTATGGAGCTGAGGGTGAACTGGGCATTGTATTGTCTGAAAGGTTCATGGAACATGATGCCTATTCGATATTTGATGGTCTGATGGATGGTGGTAGTGGAGTGGTCCGCATGGCGGAGTTCTTTTTTGCTTCCAAGGTTGGATCTAGCTCAAGTCTACCACCAGTTATTGAAGCATCATCATCTTTATTTCATTTGCTTTCTATTGTCGAGCCATCTCTTCATAGCCATTTCATTGAGCTGGATGTGGAACCACAATATTTCGCTCTTCGTTGGCTGCGGGTCTTGTTTGGACGAGAGTTCTGCCTCAACGATCTTTTAGTCGTATGGGATGAAGTTTTTGCTTGTTCCAATGATATGCTGCTCAGAGAAAATGAAGAATACAATTTTAAGATCTTATGCTCGTCCAGAGGGGCATTCATTGCAGCCATGGCAGTCTCTATGATTCTTCACCTTAGATCATCTCTGTTGGCTACTGAAATTAATACATCTTGTCTTCAGAGGTTATTGAACTTTCCAAACAATGTTGATGTGCATAAGCTAATTGAGAAAGCCAAATCTCTGCAGTCTATTGCTATTGATGCGAACACATCAACCCCATCTTTCCTATCAAAGAAGGATAGCTATGATTATGATAGGGTTTACAGTAATCTTGCTACTTCAACTCCTCCAAGGACTCCTTTGCATCCATTAGCCGAAAGTTACTGGGAAGAGCAGTGGAGAAACTTGCACAAGGATGGAACGGCTCCAAAGGAGATTGAAAAGGCTCATTCTTATAAGAAATCACTGAAGAAAGCATTGAGCCAGAGACTTGGTTTGTCTAGGACAGAGTCAGATCCTTCTCCAGTTAAGGTAACAAGTGTGAAGGGTGACATCAAGAATTCAGTGAGACGGTGTCTTCTGAATTCTTATCCAGATGAAGGAGCACGGTCTAGTGAAGTTGCTGGGAAGTTTCAGCAAGACGAATTCCCTATTGTCTCGATTCACAAGGAGCCTCTTGTGAGTTCTGAAAGGCCCTCACAGCTAAAGCTTAAGGCAGCTAGTGAGAATTTGACAGTAGGTTCATCAAGTGTTGCAATTGTCAACCCACTAATAGATTCACCAGTAAAGCCTGCCGACGAGGGTTCACCAAAAAGGGCAGAAGCTTGTTCCAGTGGTGAGAATTCTCCAGTGTTCTATGCAGCTAGTGCTGGCAATGAGCCTGATAATTGTCAAGACAATGATTCTGAGAGGAGTAGCATCACGACAAATTCGTGCGCTGGTGACGGTGATAGGGATGAAGATTCGCAAGACGAGTCGCCTAGCTGTAATGCTGATGACAAAACCATCTCAGAAGCAACAGCATCTGAGAAAAATGCAGATCCAATTGGACCCTCTGAGGGAAGCACAGTATCTAATGAGCGAAAGCCATTTATTAATAAGCTACAATGGTTCTTGAGGCTTGGCAGACCTTCAGGCGAAGGCAATGTGGAGAAGGGTGGTGCTGAGGCATCGGACGGTAAACATGATGCAGTTCCTGCTACTGGCTCTTCACCTCCTGATGTGAGTTCAGATAACTCCCGTGGTGGCATGAATTTGGCTTCTGGTGATAAGAAGGTGTTGGGCACACTCAAGAATATTGGACAGAATATGCTTGAAAATATTCAGGTATTGTATTTGCCACCTGTTATTGCCCCTTGGTGTTCTCGTTTAATGGTTTTGTTTGCTAGGCAGTCCTTACTTGTAATTCATAATTATATATTGCTGGTGGCACATTCTATCCAACGGCTGTCATCATTTTAGAGTTATACTAGACAACATATGTGCTTACTTCACCTTAGGTTTTTTCACCCAGAACGCTTTCTAAAACATGAGGATAACATTATCTGGATGCGATTCACAGGTGATCGAATCAGCGTTCCAGCAGGACCGTGCTGGTCAGCCAAGCGCCATGGAGAACTTCTCAAACAACATCCTCGGAGGCAAAGGGCAGGTGACCGCAATGTCCGCCCTGACCGAGCTCCGCAAGATCAGCAACCTGCTCCGTGAGATGTAAGTGTCAAGAACAGCACACACACACCCCATTCTTTCCAGATTCATTAGCTCCTCGGAAGCACCCCTGTAGTTAAAATTCAGGCGCCTAGCTAGCTAGCCAGGCCCCCTCTTCTGTACATAAAGATTCCATTCGATTCCATTGAGCCTTGTACGTAAGGGAGGCTCTCCTGTACTACCCAAGGATCGGTCGGCTGTCAATTGAGTTGCGCGAGATGAGGGAGTAGAAACTCTCTTCGGCATTAGGTGGCAACTTTTTTTGATGGGACAATTTTGTAAGCATAAAGGTCTCTCCTAAGGTAGAATAAATGAATGAAATAAGCTATGTATGTCCAAAGTGCATACCCTTTTTTCTTCTTTCTGTTGCTGAGCTTAACTGGACACCAATCATCATAATGGCTGTGGACCTGTGGTGCTGCCTGGTTGTTGTCTATTAATCATGCGTTCGTATGCCGATGTGCGCCAGGTGCAGATCTATCTCGTTGAGAATAATGTTCTGTCGTCTTTGGCAGTGAGCGAAAAAAACATCATCCGCTCATTGGATCCCCAGTGCACCCAGCCCAGGTTGGTTTTGTTGCCATTGTATACATATATGATTCTGATGAAGAGAGATGGGGGTCAGCATCAGCAGGGTTCGGCGGATCTCCTGCTGAATCAATATCTGGCACCTACAGATTTCGTCGATGTTTGGTCAGGGTTAGCGCTGGGGTCCTGCCTGCCGGCCATGGACGCATGGTTTCCGTATGCTGCACTGTTTAATTTGTTAGGCGCACGAAACAGAAAGTCAATGGCGGGGTTGTGTTGCGTTGATGTCGTGCTAATAATCAAGGCGAAAATGAGTTTGGCATGAAGAGATGGAGTGCGCCTGTAGGCTACAACTTATTTCTGGGTTCTGGTTGTGTTGTGCCCGCTTGTTCGTGTACACGCCTCTTGTGTGTGGACAACTGGAGCTGCCTGCCTGCCCCTGTAATCACTGCTTTTTCTCCAGCACGGCGCTGCATGAAATGCAATGCAATGCGATGCAGCAGCTGGATGAGATTGTTATTCTATGCAGAGGTGTATCTTTTTCGGTTGACAAAGCAATCAGTCGCTACGCACGGGCCGTTGAGGCTGGCTTTAATTTATGTTGAGTTCGGTAGTCTTTTGGAACGCGAAATTTTTTTTTCATAAAATTGAACTATTTTTTATAAGATTTCTGCACAATTTGTATGAAACTATGACTTCCAAATAAGCGTCACGATTGCAGGGCATCTTTCTTCCGTGGGGCATGTCAAGGCCGTGTGGTGCCGTGGGGCTGAATGGCTGCTATAGTTGTGTGGCTGAGAGAAAAAGGAAAGGAATGCCCCGGCCCGCCGCGGGACGGGACATGCGGCCATCATGGAGATGGGCGCTGGCTGGACCGGCCGGCCGGCTTCTGAACCGGCACGTGCTTATGTTAAATCCCACCGTGTCGCTGACTCGCTGTCGGCCTCGGCCGTGGTCTGGTGATCTGGTCTAGGGTGAGACGAACAAGCTAGCCTACGTGTAAAGCCGATCGACACGGCTTTGATGAGTCATCAGCTGTTCCTAGTCACCACTCTTAACCGTTACTACATTCACACTGCCAGGATCACCTGACCCCAGCAGCGAATGAAGAAGAAACAAATAATTTTGTCAGGCCGCTGGAGCGAGCTTGCTGCTGGGTGCTGACTACTGATATGATGAGGAGGCGCCGGGTGCGGTAGAGGCAGCTGCAGAGCCGGCATCGTCCTCCTCTCCTGCCTCTGCCTGCACTGCATACATGCGAACCCAAGCTTGCTGCGCCTGCCTGTGCATGGCATCGAGGTGCGAGGCTGCTGGCTACCGCACCTCACAAACAAACAAGAGCCTTGACCTTGAGAGCGTCAAGCCCCCTTTAATTTGGAGTTGCTGTAGCGACGGCTGGTTGTATATCTAACGCTTGTGAGACTAAGTGCATGTACAGTGGGTTGAGTAAATGGATTGTCTATACACTGTAGCGATACTGTTCACAGAAAAAGAAATAGTTAAAATAATAAATACACAATGCATTTACACATCCTGCTGCACATAGTCCGACTCTCAGAAACACGGAAGCGGTTGTATATCTAACGCTTGTGAGACTACGTGCATGTACAGTGGGTTGGGTAAATGGATTGTCTATACACTGTAGCGATACTGTTCACAGAAAAAGAGATAGTTAAAATAGTAAATACACAATGCATTTACACATCCTGCTGCACATAGTCCGACTCTCAGAAACACGGAAGCAGTTCCAGCTGACAAGTTCAGGAACCATACTCATTGTTTTTTTTTTTTCTGTTCTAAGCATATGAACCGACGCTAAATTCTACTGATCTGTCCTTTTTTGCTACATGGATGGAAAAGGAATGAAAATGAACAGAACAGGAGAAGAAGATAAAAGGTTCACCTTTTCTGTTGCTACCTCTGTACAATGAGGCCAAAACCCAATCGAGGAGGCACTGAATCAAAATTATGGCATGATTCATCTCTGGACATCCCAACTACGCTCTCTCGAGCGTCTGGGCCAATGTTTGTTAACTTCAAATAAAATTAAATGGTATCAATCGTTCCTCCAAGTAAAATCAAATGTTAACGGATAAGTATGAACAAAATATTGACAATATCTTTGCTAATTAAATAGTACTAATCAAAAAATAATAATTCCAATCTGGAGTACTTTCAGAATTATTAATCAGTAAGCCGGCAAAAGTGTCTTAACAGACAATCTGAGGGTAGGTACATATTTTGGTACATACGCCTTGCATGAAAAATATATTTCAAATGTTTGTCTCTTTTATAACTAGACTAGATAGATACATTGACCCCTCAAAGATGCAATGAATTCACACACAGGCTAAGACTTAACCCAACAGCTCCCCCATCTTCCATCTCCGTTCACAATGTCTACAGTACAGTGTAGAACAGTTTCTACAGTGCAACAAAACAGTATTGTAACAATACTCCATTTAATTTTGGGGATGCATACGGGGAACCACTGGTTCAGTCTAAGGCTGTCCCCAATAGAAATGCCCAAATGCATTGTCTATCTCTATTTATTCACTGTTCTAACTACCTCTCTCTACGGTAATGCTACATAGTAACAATACTATGAACATTCCATTTACTCCATCCGTTGAAGATGGTCTAACCCCATAGCACTCTGTTGCCCCAAAAACCTTCCACATATGGGGTCGTTCCTGTCTGAAGACAGCCTTCCAAATAATCTTCCTGCAGCACATAACTGCTTATCTTGCAAGTGTGTTCTTCAACATCATGCTCTAGAACAAGTTTAAGGTGTTTAGATTCATTGTTCCACCCACGAGCAAAAATATATAACACCAGGTCTTCATTCCGTGGGACTGACACTATATGATGGCTTAATGAAACTGGTCCACCGCTTCCTAGGGCCTGTTTGGATTGGAGGAAGAATGTAGGAAAAGTGGAGGTTTCACTTTCAGAGGAAAGGATGTCAAAGTTTGCGTTTGGAACGAAGGAATGGGAGAGAAACTTTCCAGAGGAAAGGCAAAGAAGACCGAGCTTTTGGAGAAATCAAAAAATGTGCTCAGACCTCATGGAAAAATTTCCTACGACGCTCGCTCTCGCTAACGAAGCTTACCTCTTGTTCGTCCTCCTCGTCAAGCAGCTTCCGCGGCCTTCATCTTTTGGAAGGAGTCGTTTGAGTAAGAGGAAATAAAGAAATGGAGTCAAGCTTCCACTTCAGCAAACCATTGACAAATCCACGGAGTAACTCTAAAAATCGAACTCCAAAACTCTACCAATGCCTTAGAAATTAGGGATTCGAACTCCAAATGTTCCAAAATTAGAGAGAAAAAACACCATATACAAAGACGAGCGCCATTTCTCTTGGTATGCAAAGCAGATCTTTGATTGGAATTGGAGATACGGACATGGGCTTCAGATGCTCAAAGAGGTTGAGATGCTCAAAATGGAGTCCGTGGCTGCTTGAGCTCGTTGGTTCCAGAGAGGAGCAAAGAAAAGAGGAGTGTACATATAAGGACGAGATGTGTGGCGTTTACCTGCTGGAGTGCCTGTAGATGGTCAGACCACATGGCTTACATGTAAGAGACCAGTGGAGATAAAATATCATTTTTTTAATTTTTTTTCAACGGTAAAAAAAGCCACCTTTATTCTTGTGTGTAATTCCATTCAGAAAATATGATTAGCGTTTCCGTTAGCCAAATAGCGTGTAATTTCTATGTCATGGATTCCTGCGATCCAAATGTGATAAATTTTTCATTCTTGTGTTTTCAAATTCTATGGTTTTCTATTTTTCACTCCATCCTCTTTCTACGGTTTTTTCTATTCCTCTGTTTTGGATTCCTGTGTTCTCTTAGTGTTTGAGAGTTCACTATCGTACAGGTTGATTTTGTTATCATTTCCAGAAGTCCAAGCAGATATCTTGCCATGGAATTTAGATATCCCGTTCAAAATATTGACTCCAACAGAAGCATCAAAAGCATATCCAACATGAGTATACATCACGTCCACACGGCTCAAAAAACTTTCTAGCGGTAAAGTGCGGAATTGACCATGAGCATCACCACTGGTGACATTGCATATACGCACACCTTTGCTAAAATCACGGTCGACCACTCCCTTACCCTTAGGCTGATCCCAATGGGACTCCTCATCCACTTCCTTAAAACACTATTCCAACTACCCCTCTCTCTGTCTACAGTGTTAAACAGTGCAAAACAGTGTTTTGAGGAACCCATATAGAGCTCCCCATTGGGGTCAGTCTTAATCTTCAGGTGGAACTCAAAATACATGAAAGATGTCCCATTAAGTGCTCGATGTGGGCTAGTTAAATCTAGCATGCGATTCTGCATGGGGATTTAGGAGAAATGTGTCAAAACATTAAGGGTCTGTTTAGGAACAAAGTAATTTGTGGTTTTAAAAACAATACTACAGTATTTAAAAATACCATGGTATTTGGACCAAAAGGTGTTTGGGAGCTCTATGTATCTAAAACCATGGTATTGTCAATACCATGGTATTTTTAGGGTATAACCATTGTGGAAAGAAAGTGAGGCCAAATACTATACCTCCAAACATGTGATAGATAAACCATAGTATTGTAAAACTATGGTTTTAAAAACTTTGTTTCCAAACAGACCCTAAAACAATGACAAAAGGTATCAAGTTCGTCAGTCAAATGTAAGTCAGACAATATCAGGGAGCATGTAAAGAGAAATTTGGGTAGATATGACGAAAGTTATGAGATCTATGAATTTGCCATGCAAACAGAAAGGTTCACTAAATTGCAACAGAAGATCCAAGAGACTTTATAGATTAATCACTTTACAAAACCAATAATTCGTTAATCAGATGCAAGCAGATCAGCTCACATTATCATGTGTCTCATATAAGGGATAGCTCTCTTTAATTAGGCAATGCCGGAGAATTTTGTGAATGTGTGGAAACAGATTTTCACTTGTATTTAGCACCAAATCTGTAATTTTCACAAACCAACTGAACAGAAGTTGTATTGAGTCCCCGATGTTTTTTTATTGGTTAATAACATAGCTAAGCCAATGTCATCTTTGGGTGCTATATGTGCCCTCCTATTTCAAAGGGCAAATCTAGCAGCAGGCATGCATAGCTCGTATGCTCAAATGAAGAAACCAATAATAAATTATTTAATTTATAGTACAAAACATGTGTAAATATTACAATGTCGAATGATTCCCCTTTATACTAGTCAAAAAACAATAGCATGAATCACTAGGACAATGAGATAAAAAAGAGCGATTCAACATCATAAGAATCATAAAAGCTCAATGTAATTGAGCCTATCAATCTTTCAATGTTGATGAAGTGCCTCAGTAGCCAGCTATTACATGCATGCATCGAAGGACATTTGGGGACGCAATTGACAAGTATGGTCATCACTGCATAGTTAAACGAATGGCCGTTTGGTCAGAAGCCACATTTTAGACCCTGGTGTTACAGAGCAACTGTGCAGCTAGGAACATAGGAATGTGAGGATAGATGATAAGCGCACTTTTGCAGACCACATGGAGCTAAAGAATTGCTTTAATTTTACTTTATACCATAGTCAAATTTAATAATTTGAATAATAGGCAAACTTCTTGCAAAATCACATTACTCTGTAATTTTGAATAATGCATGGAAACCAAGGCATTGCACTTTTGCAAGATAAAATGACCCAAATACCCTTCTAAAGCTATATTTCCATTTTTTTAGAACATTCTCTAGTATGTTTGCACGAGAAGTGCCAAGTATTTAGGGGAAAAATGAAGTGATCAAAAGTGAATAGTCCATGTCAATATAATAACATGATTAATTGCCAACGCCATTTGCATTTGATTAGCAAACAGTCTTATAATAACAATACAATCTAGTAATATATAGGAGAGGAATTAACAGACACAGACCTTTCTTGTAATAAGTTGGGGATTGTCCCTTCCGCGCTTAAATAAATAGACACATCTGTAGTCATTCGGGTCCCTTGCTAGCACGGTACCATATACTTTGATGGGGTAACGCACATCAGACTCGGTAATCTTGATTGAGATGATATTAACCGAGTCATCCAACGAATAATATTGAGAGGGAGGAATCTCACAAAACATTGGTGCATGCACAACTTCGGCTGTAAATCAAGGGGAGAGACAAATCATAAATTTTATTTCATACACATACCCATCAAAACATATGATGGAAAAATAGGTTAGAAGAACATGCATAAATTATTGCTTAGATAAGGTTAGAAAAAAACTCGAGGCTTATGAGTCAGCTTGGCTTGTTCACAGGCTTCACACTTGGGGCCCTTAATGAGCAATCTTACGTTCTCACTAAAACGAACCAATTGATTATTGTTAACTTAACTCTATGTTAGAGCTTGTGATCTTGACTAATAAATCTTATAAATACGATAATATGAAAACTCTGGTTTCATCGATATCATTATGATTTTGAAGCCAGCAACATATTCAATTGGCTCATTATTCTAAAAAAGCTATGATAATACCAAAACTCTAGGTCTATTAGTATTATAATATCATTGCAATATAGCTAAAATAAACTTGTGTCAAATTCACAAGTCAAGCCAATATCATTAAAATCGCTCTAGAGCATCAAATCATTACATGTTCTAGTTTAGACTTTGGTGATTTTCATAATATTACTATGACCTATCGTTTTGGGTATAATCAGTGTGCTTAAATTATTGTATGTTTCATGATGTCATATTTACTCTTAAAAATGAGATTAAGTTACACTTGCTTCATTGGCTTAACCTTAGACCAATCAAGGCCAACTTGTTATTGAACCAATCATTAATGAACCAAATTGGCTTATTAGCTAGCCCTACTTAAGATATAATAAACATGTAATACAGTAAAACTAAACATAAGAAAATATAAACATATACTCACACTCTTTATCGAGGTCGAAAAAAGCTATGTTCTGATCAGAAAAACGGGTACAAACACAACGTTCCATCTTAGGGATATATATATTCTGTTGACTCTCGACACCGGATCATGTGAAGAACATTCAACACCATAGATTCCCACGAATCAAATGGCTCAACAAGATACTTATACGGAACATGCGTCAGATCCAGATGGAACCACTTGAGCTTCATGTGGCTGCTGCAACGCTTGTGTTGTTTTTTTTTTATAAGGACGTCAGCTTTATCAAAAAAAAAAAAAAAACTGGAGTTTTGTGTTGGGTTCACGTACGTAAAACAGGAACATATTTAAGTGGAGCTTCAATCGACTCCGGCAGCGTCGCTGAAAAGTATGTGACCTACGCCGTATATATTGTGGCCGTCTACTGGATGGGCCGGGCAGATTGATTTCCTTCACCGACTCAGACTGTATCCGGAATCCTTTCTTGATTCTGTTTCGGATGAGGGCTTTGCGTATGTGGGCTGAGAGAAAAAGGAAAGGAACGCCCCCGCCCCGCCGCGGGACGGGACATGCGGCGGCCATCATGGAGACGGGCACCGGCTGGACCGGCCGGCCGGTTTATGAACCGGCACGTGCTTATGCTGAATCCCACCCACTGTGTCGCTGTCGGCTCGGGCGTGGTCTGGTCCAGATGACACGAAAAAGCTAGCCTACGTGTTACCCGATCGACACGGCTTGATGAGTCATCAGCTGTTCTTAAGACCACAATCAAAGGGACGTGGAAAACACTGCGTACTATGCACAGAGTGAACATACAATGATTGTGTACTGTATACGGTACAAATACACGGTCAGATGACCATAGCCTTATCCGTTACATTCACCCTGCCAGTAGGATCACCTCACCCCAGCAGCGAATTAAGAAGAAACCAATAATTTTGTCAGGCCACTGGAGCGAGGTTGCTGCCTACTGATATGAGGAGGTGCCGGGTGCGGTAGAAGCAGCTGCAGAGCCCGGCATCGTCCTCTCCTGCCTGCACCGCTTGCGAACCCAACGAGCTTGCTGCGCCTGCATGTGGGCCTGTGCCAGCGCGGTGCGAGGCTACCGGCTACCGCACCTCACAAATGAACAAGAGTCTTGACCTTGAGAGCGTCACGCCTGGTTGTCCGGCCCCGGGGAGCCGCCATTCCTGTGGTGCTGACTGTCCACTATTTTTTTACTGTTTTAATTATTTTTTTCTCTATTTACAGTAGCGCTACAGTGTATAGACAATCGTTTTATGCAGTCCATTGGGCATAGCCTTATGGCCCAAGCCCCACATGAACCGGTCCATCAATGGAAACCTGACCATTCTCAACAGAAAAAAAATTCTATCTGAGGTACTATATTTAAAAAAAAAAATAGATTTAATATAAGGGTATGTTCTTTTGGGCAGCAAGGGAGCAGATGGGAAATGCAAAACAGCACTGAAGGTTCCAGATGCACGCTATTTGAAAACGTGTGGCAGTGATGGCTCCGTTTCCAGCGTATGTACTGTACAACAGAGATTTTCTGCTCTGCCTCTGCTCAAAAGAACGGAGCGCAGGTATGTTAGATGCCTGAATGTGATCATCCACCCAATGCATGTCCCAGCTTATCTAATACAACACACTTCCGCATCCATGATGAATATAAGCTGACAACATATTAACAAACATCAATTTCCTAATAAAAACTAAAATCACATAATGATGACCTTTTGATTATTACATATATCTCCAGAGGTAAACACATCATGCTACAAATGGTGCCTAAAACCATCATGGGTAACATGCTGGCATGCTACTTCTGGTCTAATAGATGTATAAATGTAGTGATTTTTTACGATGTTTGAGAGGAACCCAGTTTCAGGTCTATATGTTTTTTGTTTCGGTCCATAAATTTAGTTAGACAACCGGATGAACCGTTGGTTCTGAGTCCATGAAATCTTGGTTCCGGTCCACATGATTTAGGTTCCGGTCCACAACTTTGATTCCTTTCAATTGTTTCCTCCTAAGTTTTAGCCATTAGATTGGAGCCAATGGATGACTAGTTTAGAAATAACTATAATGGAGGAACGTCCAATGAAGGTTGAGAGGCACATCTAACGTGGCAAGCCAGCACTTGACAGAAACTCTTCTTCAAAGCTGTACAACCTGTTGCTATGTTGAGATGATGCAAATATAGGTTTTTTGCCAAAATCAATTCCAGACAGTTGATAGCTATCTATATCCGTTTTTGTTAGCAATGTTTGCCTCTCTTCAGCTGTTCCAATAGTAGAAGCTCTATTTGTCTCCGCTTGTTTCGACCTCAAAAATTGCAGTGCCATCTCCACTTGTTTCATAGTAGGTCTTTTTTCACTTTGGAGTCTCAAACACATCTCCACAAGTGAGGCAACACAATTGATTTCTTCCTCACATGCTTCCTCGAGAACATGACGTGACACTATCTCTGAAATAGGCTTACCCTTCATCTCCCATAGAAAGTAGTTTGACAAGTTTTGTTTCATACCTGACTCAGTTGTAATAATAGGCTCCATCCTTACGAGCAATTCCAAGAGTACTACACCAAAGCTATAAACATCACTTTTCTCATTTAACTGCCCAGTATGGTAATATTCTGGATCCAAGTACCCAAATGTACCTTGGACATTTGTAACAACATGTGTTTGATCAATTGGAACCAATCTTGAAGCACCAAAATCTGACACTTTAGCTGTGTAATTTGAATCTAGGAGAATGTTGGATGACTTCACATCACGATGGAAAACTGATACTGACGCTGCAGAGTGAAGATAACAAAGAGCGCCAGCAGCTTCTGCAGCAATTCTAAGACAGTTGTCCCATGACAAAACAAATTCACTGCTTGATGAATCAGCATGAAGGATCTTGTAAAGTGAACCATTGGGAATAAAATCATAGACCAATAGTGGGACTTCTGTCTCAAGGCAACATCCAAATAATTTTACAATATTTCGATGATTTATTTGGGAAAGAATTGCAACTTCATTGATAAACTGATTGATCTCACCTTCCTCAATGACTTTCGACCTTTTTATTGCAACCACACGTTGGTCAGATAAGATGCCTTTATAAACCATACCATGTCCTCCCCGACCCAGGATACGAGTGGAATCGAAGTTATTTGTTGCCTTTTCAAGCTCTTCCAAGGAGAAAATCTTGTTCTTCTCGCTAGCATTTTCGTCAGCTAATATTAATTGTTCGAGAAGTAGACCTTTGTTTCTTCGGAAATAATTCCTTCGCATTCGCTTTTGAACATTTCTTTTCCATTTGCGAGTGAGGTATATCGCACTTATACTAAGAAGTAGAACAACAAGACCACTGCTCACTCCAATGGTAATACCTGAAATTTTAATGTCACTGTTATATATATGTCATAAATTTGGATGTGGCATTGCCTCTATTTTGACTAGATAACTACATCAAAGCACTGCTTACCTTCGAGAGCATTATGTTGTTTCACTGAGACGCACTGAGATTTTGTTCGATCATATATTGTATTCTGGGGGCATTCAGTACAGAAGTAGCTTCCTATAGTATTGTTGCATATTGCATCACATTTGTTTGGATCATCACACTCATCAATATCTGCAAATTAACAAGATGCTTTTGCTTTAAGTAAAGCTCTATACACACGAATCCAATGATTCACTTAATGAAATGTGGAAAAATTAACACATTTATCATTAGTATCCCCTTCATTTCCTGATGCAATATTGAGATCAGTTCACTACATTGTTAAACATGCCAAGCACCTCTCTCTCTCTCTCTCTCTTTTTCTCTCTCTAGACGTCAAGCTATTTATTCACAATGGCAAGAACCATATGTTCAGATGATGAGTTTTGGAATCAAATTGGAGTCCCCATCCATTTTAGGTCCAGAAACACAAGGCGCTGCTTCGATGTACATCTTGAAACTATTGTGGGGAAGCTACAGTATCTGCTCTGTCGGTTCGTGAGAATTCCGGCAGATCTATGACGATTTTTCTCAACTACAGTGCGTTATCCAGAGGATGCAGTGCCGTTGGTTCTGAGTGCAGTTTTCTAACAAAGTGGAGTAGTAACGAACAAAAGGAGTTGTGCATTGTGCTTGCCGTTATCGGGAGTCAAACAACAATGCCGTTTTTCGCCTCTCATGGATGTCCCTCTTTATATTTTAAATTTTGTAATATTGTTGAGCTGTTCTTTACGTGGTGTCTTTACATACACGAAGAGTTTGAAGCTAGAACTTCTTCTATTAATAGTGGCGAGTGGCGAACTAGCCATGCAAGTGCTAAAAAAAACTTTCATGACGAAGTTAACCATATCATTATGTTTTTTTAACTTTGTTATTGTGCCTTTATTTTTCAAATAAATATAGAGTTTGCCCCTACAGACTTATATTAATATTTGATAGTCTGAATTCACATATGAAAACAATTTGTCCATAGATAAATTTCTGATGAAAATAAGCGAGTTAATTCTTAAACTCAAAATTCAAGCTTAAACTTATGCTAGAAATAAAAATCATTATTGGATGTGCATAAAATGCTACCCAAAAAAAAAATTAAAGGGTCATAAAACTATTATCTAAAACATAAAATTTAAACTTATGAACCATTTAAAAATTTATATATCAACAAAGCTTAGGACTTTCTATAAACAATGCAGAATCAACAATTGTACTTAAAGTATTAAAGCTAATGGCTCAAATCTTATTTTTAATCTCATCATAATTGTTCCTAAAACATGTTTTAAAATTCACTGTATAATTCATAAAAGTAAAATCAATTTCCATGCAAATAAACCATAACTAATTCTTAGTTTAGTTGTGCAAACATCACCTGATATACTTAACCTAAATTTTTTTGCTAAAAACAGTGAATAATGCACTAAATAAATAAATAATTCTTAAAATAAATCTAAATTTGGCCTCTTAAAACAAGACTGGCCCAATGCAGCCCAGCAGCAATGCGGTTGCATTGGTGTCCCAGTTGCCGTTCCAGTCCACTCGTTCATGCCGGCCCCTCACGCAGGACGATCTTGGCCATTGGTTTGATATGGACAAATTGGAATTCGGGATATATAACTCAGCAAATGTGCACAGGTGCCCAAGCGAAACCCTAGCTCCTCAACACACACTCCCCTCTCCGCTCTTCTGTTGCTTGCGATGGCGTGCTCGAGCCCACTACTCCCTCTCGTGCTCCCCCTTCTCTGGCGCTCGCTCAACTCATGAGTAGTTGGCCTAGCTAGCATAGTGGCTTGCATGAGGTGAGAGCAAACGTTGGCTATGTTGTAATCTTAAAGGTAAAACCCCATGCATGGACACGTGCCTATTAATTTCGGCCTGCATTCATCCAAGTGAGCACCTAAGATGGCTAGGGGAGCGGAAGCACGGGCCTCATTATACCCGTTGAATCGGCGGGATCCCTGCATAGATACTTAGATAGGGTCATCCGGTCATCCAAAGGGGGGACTGTTTGGACAAGAAATTAACATCTCTATGACTTCATGCATATACATTTTTTATCGGTTCACAACATTGTTAAACATGGCAACCATATCTCTGGCTGTCAAGCTATTTATTCACAATGGCAAGAACCATATGTTTAGATGATGAGATTGATGAGTTTTGGAATCAAATTGGATTCCCCATCCAATTCAGGTCTAGAAACGCAAGGCGCTGCTTTGATGAATGATGTACATCTTGAACCTATTGTCGGACAAGCTACGGTATCTGTTGTGTCAGTTCGTGAGAATTTAGGCAGATCTGCACATCACCACCCCTCCCAAGTCCCAAGGGCGATCGATGATGATTTTTCTCAACTACGTTGCATTATCCAAGGGATGCAGTGCCGTTAGTTGGTTCTAAGTGCAGTTCTAGCAAAGTAACGAACAAAAGGAGCTGTGGATTTTGCTTGCCGTTATCCAGAGTCAACAACAATGCTGCTTTCCGCCTTTCATTGTCTCTTTATCTTTTAAATTACTAATAATGTTGAGTTGTTCTTTACGTGGTGTATGTATGTACAAGTGTATGTATGTACAAGAAGTTTGAAGCTAGAACTACTATTAGGACCAATTGGCCATGCACTTATGTTCGCACTTGTCTAAAAAAAACTTTTATTACGAAGTTAACCATATCATTACGAATTTTAACTTTGTTATTGTGCCTTTGATCCTCAAACAAATACAGAGTTTGCCCCTATAGACTTAATAGTCTGAATTCAAATATAAACATAATTTGTCTGTAAATAAATTCCCGATGAAAATAAAAAAGTTAATTCGTAAACTCAAAATTCAATCTTAAACTTGTTCAAGAAATTAAAAATATTCTTAGAGGCCCATAAAAATGCTTCTGAAAAATTAAAGGCTCATAAAACTATTAGCCAAAACATAAAAATATAGATAAAACTTGTAAAGTCCAAAAATCAAATCTAAAAAACAAATTTATAATAAATTTGGCCTCATAAAACAAGACCGGCCCAACACAGCCCAGCAGCAATGCGGCTGCACTGGTGGCCCAACTGTTGGTCCAATCTGCTCAAACATCATCTTTAGTTCTTGAATTCTTTTTCTTTTATCTCAAGGTATCCACTTCCTCCCTCTCGTAGGTTCGTTGACTCTGAAGTTCTGAACCGTATTTTGTTACTTTCCTTATAAATTTCTTCTTTTTTACTCTTTGCATCTGAACCAGATATTTTTATTTGCAAGTTTTGCAATGGTTGAAAAAAAATGAGACTCGTCCATCAAAATTTAATAGTTAAAAATTAGTGGTACTAGATGGTACTAAACTCCTTTCTCATATTAATGACCATGAATAATTGGTGAGGACTGGTACCAAGCAGTACCAGAAGTTCTTTAGACCATAGTCACCAGATCGTGCATTTGTACCATATACAGTGTGCAATCATTGTTTTTGCACTCTTTGTACAGTGCAAACAGTGTTTTTCACATCCATTTTCACTCACTGGTGACCATGGTCTTACGACCACCATAAAATTACTCTTATTTATTTCCTACACAAATTTCTTGTCTCCCTTCCTGATCCTCTTGGTGCTTCCTCCCATGCGGGAAACTTTATTTTTTTCCTTGTGATTTAGATTTCTTTAAATTTTCCCATGATTTATGTGTGGAGAGCTGGCCGGCGGGCACCTTCTTCTCGTTCCCTTCTCCTTTAGACCAAGGTCACCAGAGGGTGGATATAGGTGCAAAAAACATTGTTTACGCACTGTACATAGAGTGGAAAAACACTGTTTGCGCACTGTAGACCGTACGGATGCACAATCTGGTGGCCTTGGTCTTATGATCGACGCACTATGAGGCATCAAGCCAACAACAGCCGGGTAGGTGATACTTTGGTGAGAAAAAAAAGAAGGCAATAGAAACCTTGCTTGCACTCCTTCCTACAGCAAGAACACCCGTTTGTCCGTTTGTTTTCGTTTTTAGAGGGTCTTGTTGCTTTATTGTGGAGACACTGGAAATCAATCTGCTGTTAGATTTCTAATCTAAATTAGATCTAAAGGGCATGAATATCTGATAGGTAAGTACAAAGCCATAGGTTAAAAATTGTTTAACTTAAACTCGTTCTTTATTAGTTTTGATTGGTTTAATTGATGTAATGAACCTATTTTGCTGTTACCTAAAATATGATTTAGTTATAAATGTACAATAATACCCTCCAATAAATAATTTTAATAACGGGTTGTCCAGATTTAGAAATTAAACGTGCTCTCCGTCACTTTCGGTAAAGACAATGATTTGTAATGTCCAGTGCTTTATAAGTCTTCAAGAAACGTACATAGGGGTGATAACAGCATATGACGAGCACTATACAAAAGTGAGTTTTTTTAAATACCATTTTTCATCCAGCGAAAACCTCTGTACCCCATACATTAGCCTCATCGCGCAAATCGGAGAGAATTAGAAATGGTTGAAAAAGATCTAAAACTAATAGAAAAAAATATTTTCATCTTTTAGTCTTTTTTACTCATACCTAACGGGTACTTTTGTTTTATTGGAATTGATAAAAAAATGAAGAACATCAATCAAGCGAGTCACCTTTGTTTTAATTCTTTCTTCTTATTTTTCTTCTTTGGCCATCTCCTTCCTTTTCCTCGATGCATTCTATTTTTCACGCAATCTATGTAAGCCCACCAAATATGCAGGCTTTGGTGTGGTTCATGGCGTGCATATTGCACATCCATCTATATGTGTATAAAAATAGGCCAATCTATATGGTGAAAATTTGTAGAGTTCCATTGTGCACCAATATTTGAGTGAGGGCCAATGCCCTCGCTAGCATCAACGTGGGTCAGCCCCTGAATTCTACAGTTCTACACTAGTTTAACAAAAACACACAGCCGCCTATATAACTATAGTTTTGGTATTTGTCCGTTGTTGGTTGGTGCCTCCAGTTGAGAGGACAATTTATTGTACCTCCATGAAAAACTGATTTTACTTCCTGATCGTTTACCGGGTTGCAGGGCGTTGTGGTGTGGGAGGGCTGCAACGTGCTGAAACTCCCAATCAAACGCAGCCCATAGTGGAGTACAATTAAAATATTGCTCTATTTAAAATATGAACACTTGAAGTGGAAGAAAACTCTCTATATATATATCTAAGATTCCTTGTATAAGTAGACATATTTAAGCTTAGGTGTTAGGGGAGTACAATTTTGGTACGAGCCACAGTAAATTTTGTGAACAAATAATGAAGCTATAGTTTGATGATTACCTTGACAACCATTTGTGACGTACGGATTCCCCGTAAATCCGTTGGAGCAATTGCACTTGTAGCCAAAATAACCAAACGTAGAATTGACTGGGATGCAACTGCTATTGGTACTAACACATGCGTATCCATATTTATTTGCCGGTGCATCTTGACAAGTTAGGTTAGCAGCAACCCATGTCAAAGAGGCCGACACACCGGAAGTAACAAAAACACGAGCAGAATCGTCGAGAGATACAGTTAGACCTAACCCTTCTTCTGTGTGGGGTAATGTGTATTCTATGAGCCCTTTCACAATATCAATTTCTGTCACCTGATAAGAGAATTGTCCCAGTAGGAGGGTTGAAGACGTCTTGTTTGTGCAGTTCAGATAAAATTCTTTCCTTGCAAAACAACCTTCTTCAATTCCAAAAGGAAAAGGAACGGTAATGTTTCCACATGACTGGCTGCAGTTAGGATTTTGTTGAGCTGGGTTGTAACCTGTACCTGAAAAGTGCCGCAAATGTTCAATGTGGATTGCTTCATTGCACCAAAAAAAACACATCTGTCGTCGATCCCTGGAAATGGATAACACATCGCACCATGCTGTGCATAGGATTTTCCGTTATTTTGTTGGCTATGCACAGTGCAAACCCATCAGATACTCTAGTCAATATAGACATATGTATAGTGAATCAAAAGGGAAGAAAGATATGGTATTCTAGTCAATATAGTGTATGCCAGATTTAACAATATGTAGCAAATTAATAAATCTGTAGTCAAATCTAAACTCTAAAGCTTAAATATATATATGGAATATGTTCGTACTAGTATTATTGTAATGGAAAAAATATATATATATATAGAAGATACCTATGTCCTGCATCAAGCAGCCATTGTAAATGTAAGGATTGCCAAGGTAACCAGGATTGCACTGGCAAGAATACCCGAAATCAAATAAGTCTTCGTCACTGTTGTCGGTGCATTGGCTATTATTGGCAACACAAGCATAATTCGTATTATTTTCTTTGGCGCTTGCGCAGCTTCGTTGATCGATGATGTTCCATGTGAGGCCGGCAAATGCAGTCACGTTTATGTGATCCCATAAAGAGCTCCGGTTAGGCTGCACCGGAAGAACATTGCTTTGGTTGTGTCGTATAAAGTTGAGAGCAAAGGCTCGCATTGTTGTCACAAGATTTTCTTTCATGCAACATCCTGCAGTGCTATTGCAGTTCTGCATCGCCTCTGTGTCAGTGATTCCCGCAGGACATGAAAGAGTGCAGGGTTGCACGGTTGTATTGGTATCCACATCAGTAAAGTATACATCGAAGCCGCAGCCAGTGAAAGTGAACCCTGCGTAGGAAAGAGAGAAGGATTTCCCTGGAGAATTCCAAGAAATATTGTAGACATCATCAACACCATCTCTCATGGGGATGGTATAATTTAAGGCGATAGAAATATAGTTGTCGCCGTCCTCAGGAGACCCCATATCGATACTTGAAATATTATTATCCACCTGAGTGATGCCATCACGTAAATAAAGCTTCGGGGGAAGAACGGAGTCGTTGCAGAAGAGCTCGAAGTCTGGCTTCCGGAAACAGCCGGCACCGATGCCGAAGGGGTAGCTGAAGTTTAGGTTGCCGCATGTCATCGGGCAGCCGTCGAGGGTAGCGGCGGCGGAGGCCACTGCTGCTGTGCGTGTGCCACTTGCCGGCAACGATTGTGTACCCAGCACTGCCAATAATAGGACAAGTCGAATCATGGCTCCTACAATTTTCTTCTATGAATGAAATCTGCCTGCTCTGGCTATGGTGGAATGGCTGCTTGGAGTTAGTAGAGCAACTGTTCTGTCGTCTATATATGCAGCAATATGACCCATGCATCACAGTGTACAAAGGTCAATTATTGCTGTGGAAATTCAGTGGGCATGACCAGACAAAAGTTCTCAAAATTCATGTTTTCCATAATTCCATCTAAATACTTTTCATATAGTCAAGTTTAATTTGTCCATTTCAAGAAAGCAGCCCACATATACACATACATACATACATACACCTATGACACATGTGATCGCAATTTTTTGCATGCTCCCAAAAATCTGAATCCTACGGGCCTTCGCCTACATGCTACTATGTTATTAAATGTTTTCATTCTCTCTATATAACCACACTTGAATTTTTGTAGATTTGCATTAAAAATTAGTTATGCTAATAGTGTCTTTATTTTGCAACTAAACTACGAAATATAAATTTCTATTTAACGTACTGTTTTTGGGACAATGACATTGGCCTTGTAAAGTCGTCGGTCTTCGTCAAGCTTCTTCGTCAATAGATGGATATATCGAAGGACTTTTCTAAGATCCTCCAACCACATCTTCCTATTGCCAATCGAAAATTTTTGAATTAATACTAAAAATGATAGACCATAAAATATACATTTAAATCACAACACCAATCCAGCCTTCTCCCGTCGGCCGTAATAAGTCCCGTCGGTTTTTAGGGTTGCCGACGGGAGTTAAGTAACTCCTGTCGGCCAAACCGTAGCCGACGGGAATTAACTTAACTCCCGTCGGTTCATGGGCTAACCGACGGGATATATTTAACTCCCGTCGGTGGACCTGGCGGCCGACGGGAGTTACGGAATAAATCCCGTCGGCTGCACCCCCAGTCGACGGGAGTTAATCCAAAGCCCAGCGTACCCTTTCTTCCCCACGCGCCCACGCCCACTCGCTCCCACCGCGCCCACGCCGACGCCGACGCAGAGCCCACCGCCGCCTCGCGCCCCGCCGCGCCGCCGCCCGACGCGCCCAGCCACCCCGCCGCCCACGCCGCGGCCTCCCCGCCCCGCCGCGCCCAGGCGCCCCGCCGCCCCGACGCCCGCCTCGGCCCGCCGCCCCGACGCCCGCCTCGGCCCGCCGCCCCGCCGCGCCCCGGCGCCGCCTCCCCGCCCCGCCGCGCCGCCGCCCGCAGCCCGACGCGCCCCGCCGCCCCGCGGCCCGCCTCGGCCTGCCGGCCCGCCGCGCCCCGACGCCGCCTTCCCGGCCCGCCGCGCCGCCGCCCGCCGCTCCGCGTGCCCAACAGCCCCGGCCCAGGCGCCCCGCCGCGGCCAGCCGCCCCGCCGCGCCGCCTCCCCGCTGCAGGCCCCGCCCCCGCCGCCTGCACGCCCCCGGTCCGCTGCTCCTGCTCCCTCTGTTCCTCGGGCCCGTGCCGCCGGGGCCGCTGTGCAGTGGCAGTGGCAGGCCGCCGCAGGAAGGAGCCCCAGCGCCGTCACCCCCGGTGCCGCCTCGCCGAGGGCCGCTGTGCAGTGGCAGGCCGCCACAGGAAGGAGCCCCGGCGCCGTCACCCCGGTGCTGCCTCCCCGAGGGCCGCTGTGCAGTGCCAGGCCGCCGCAGGAAGGAGCCCCGGCACCGCCGCTGCGTTTCCCCGCCGCGGCGCCGTCACCCGGCGCCGCCTTCCCGTCACCTTCGGCCCGACAAGGCGACCAGGTGAGTTGGAGTGCTTTAGGCGCATATTGAATTAAAAATATTGTTTAGTCCCGTCGGTTCATGGATCGAGCCGACGGGAGTTAACTAATCATGATTAGATTAGGTGTAGTCTTTAATATCATGATTAGAGTTAAGCTTATTGTTATGGTCCTTAATATCATGATTAGAGTTAAGCTTGTTGATGTAGTCACTATTATTATTGTTGATATGGCTCTGTTTATCATGAAAAATGTCTTTGGTCATTATTGTTGTTGTTTAATTATATATACCGTTATTGTTGCATTTTTTATCATACAATGTACTCGGTTAGGGTTTCGAAACCTATGCGTCACCCGTTTCGGACCGGCACATCTCACATGCACCGCGCGTGCATGTGAGATGTGCCAGTCTGTAATTGTCCCTTTTTGGACAGCCTCGGGATGGCCGATAGAGTGTGCCGTTTATGATGGCCCTGGAGTGCTCAGGCAAAATTTCGGTGGCATAACCTTGTTGTTCTCCACTGCACCAACTCGGGTGTGCAGATGGAGAGCAGCGGGGTTATGCTGCCAAAATTTTGCTTGAGCGCTCTAGGGTCGTCATAAACACGCACTCTGTCGGGCATCCTTGGGTGGATTTAGGACACATCAATTACCTATAGATGTAGGGCCGTGATATGTAGAAACGGATGGTTCTCATGAAACATTTGCATCGCATATGTAGCCACAAACATGGAAGACGACCGTGAGTGGATGTATACTGGTTGGAAGAAGGGCGGGTGTCACACAAAGGAATGGTTTGAGAAGACAGAGAAGTTTGTGGAGAATGCTCGTGGAGAGTCAACGACCCACGCTGTGATTAGGTGCCCATGCAACAAATGTGGGAACATGTATTCACATGACAAGAGAACTGTGACACTACACCTTTGCAAGGATGGATTTGTTCAAGGTTATAAGGTTTGGGATAAGCATGGCGAGTCACGGAGTATAGTATCAGCACAGATGGAGGTGGATGACGGTGAAGACGTTGATCGGTTGGATCATATGCTTGAAGATCTGCAGGCCGAGTTTGTCAACAATCCTGAAGATCCGCCTACAAAAGAGGTTGAAGAGTTGTTCAAACTCCTCCAAGACTTAGAAATGCCTCTGCACGGACACACAATGGTTACCATCCTCCAGTTCGTGACCCGTCTAATGGGCATAAATTCAAAGTTTGGTTTCTCAGCCAAATGTTATAAGGCAATCTTGGACTTGATTAGTGATGTCCTTCCTGTCGATCATAAGGTGCCTAAAGACATTTACCGGTCAAAGAAGCTGTTAAAGGCTCTGGGAATGCCATATGAGAAGATCGATATATGCCCGTCGAAGTGCATGATATTTTGGCGAGATCGTGAGAAACTAGACAAATGCTTGAAATGTGGCCAGTCGAGGTACATAGAGGTGGTAAACGAAGACGGGGAGAAGGTGAAAACAAAGAGGGCACGTAAGCAGCTTCGCTGGATGCGTCTCACTCCAAGACTGAAACGTCTGTTCTTGGCTAGGAGAATTGCGAGGCGCATGAGGTGGCGCAAGAATCGTACGTCCCGGAAGGATGGGGTAATGCAGCATCCGTCGGATGGCGACGCATGGAAGGCCTTGGACAGCTTTGATCCAGAATTTGCTAGTGAAGAGAGGAATGTTCGTATTGGGCTGGCGACAGATGGTTTCACGCCTTTCAGTATGACCGCAGCGTCTTACTCATGCTGGCCTGTCTTTGCCATACCGTACAACCTTCCACCTGAAGATTGCATGACAGATGAGTTTATGTTCTTAAGTCTCATCATACCTGGGAAGGAGCATCCTGGCACAAACCTCAATGTTATGCTTGAGCCATTGATTGAGGAGTTGAAAGAGCTTTGGGAAGGAGTGGAGGTGTATGACGGCTACATGAAGCAAAAATTCAAACTTCGGGCAGCATATTTGTGGTCCATACATGATTATCTAGCGTATGGGATCTTTGCTGGGTGGAGAGTCAGTGGAAGGCTAGGCTGTCCTATTTGTGGAAAAGAAACAGATTGTTTCTGGCTCGATAAGGGTGGGAAGTTCTGTTACTTCGATTGTCATAGGTGTTTTCTTCTTTTGGACCACCCCTTCAGGCTCCAGGCACAGGAGTTCAAGAAGGACACCATTGTCACGAAGAAACCCCCTAAACGTCACACCGGGTGGGAAATCGCTGAAGAACTGAGTAATCTAGAAAGAAATGGGGATGGGTTTGAAGGTTTCGGTGAGACCCATAACTGGACTCACAAATGTGGCCTTTGGGAGCTCCCTTACATGAGAGCATTGCAGCTCCCGCACAACATCGACGTAATGCACCAAGAGCGCAACATGTGTGAAGCACTCTTTAACACCGTCATGGATTTCCCAGATAAAACAAAAGACAATTTCAAGGCCCGAGTGGACTTAGGTAACATATGTAACCGCCCAACTCTCATGCTCAGAGAAAATGGAGGCAAGCCTCGTGCTGAATTTGCCTTGAGACCCAATGAACGAAAAGAAGTGATGAAGTGGATGAAAGATTTGAAATTTCCCGATGGCTATAGTGCAGGGTTCAGAAGATCTGTGAATTTGAAAACAATGAAGATCAATGGGTCGAAGAGTCATGATTACCACATAATGATGGAAATGCTGATCCCAGTAATGTTTCGTGGTTACATTAACGATGAAGTGTGGAAAGCGATAGCTGAACTTAGCTATTTCTACAGGCAGCTTTGTGCTAAAGAAATTTCAAAGGAGATGATGCAGAAACTAGAGGAATCAGCACCTGTGCTTCTTTGCAAGCTGGAGAAAATATTCCCACCTGCGTTCTTCAATCCTATGCAGCATCTTCTTATCCATCTCCCATATGAAGCAAAGGTAGGTGGGACGGTGTATTATAGGTGGATGTATCCCATAGAAAGAATGTTGAAGAAACTAAAATCAATGGTGGGCAACAAGGCAAAGGTTGATGGTTGTATAGCAGAAGAGTTCAAGTTTAAGGAGATAGCATTCCTCACAAGTAGTTACATGACTGAAGACCACAATGTTTTTGCCTATACGAAGAGGTACCATGAAGATGAAACGGAGCATCCGTGCAGTCATATTAGCATATTTCAATGGAACGGCAAGGCTGTTGGTCCACCAGTGCCATATGAATTCAGCGAGGAAGAACGGAAGTCTGCTTTGCTCTACATGTGGTCAAATATAGACGAGGCTGAGAAATTCTTCAGGTAATAGTTTACTAGGCTTAAAAGATTTGTTTATGCAATGTTTTGTGTAAAAAATTGTTTTCTTACTCTCGTTCCTTTTTAGCGAGTTCGATAAAGAAAACTGGAGGTCTGCTCGTAACCGGCCACCAACGGTGAAACAGCTAGCCAACTTGCGTCTAAATGGATTGCAAGGGGGACCTAATTTTATCTCCTGGATCCGAGACCATGTAAGCCTTGTATACTTCGTCCTCGTACATCGTATATTTGGATAACAATTGTAACACTTTTCGTTTCTTGATTGTCAGTTCAGGAATGTAGCGGATGACTCACAAAATTGTCCTGTGGGATCTCCATCCCATGAGGGCATTGATTCTATTGGGAGTGTCCATTCTGACCTGCGTCAGCTTTTTATTGGGAGTGTGATAGTCAAGAGTTATAGCCGTTACGACGTAAACGGGTTTCGCTTCCGTACAACCAAATTTGAAGCTTCCCGTCCTTTAGCAGTTACAAAAAATAACGGAGTCGTAATCCGGGCTGCAAATATGGAAAGGCAAGAATCCGAGTATTACGGAATCATAAACAATATACTCGAGTGCCAATTTGTAGGGAACAAGGATCTGAGGGTGGTGTTTTTTGACTGTACATGGTTTGACCCGAAGCATTATAGAACCGAATTTGGAATGGCGCAGGTTAAGCACAAGCAACTACTTCAAGGGGCCGATAGATATGTCCTTGCTCATCAGGTGGAGCAGGTGTATTACTCGTCATATCCATGCCCTAAGTTGAGTGCCTGGTGGGTCGTGTACAAAACCTACCCCCGTGATCGGTTGTCCACTCCTATTCCCGATGATTACCATCGTGAGGGTCACCAGGTAGACGAGGTGTTCCAAGAAAAAGAGTTGCCATCCTCATTTGATATAGACCCTGCTCCTACATTGGATTCTCTAGGTGGAGACCTCAATGATATATCATTGCCACAGAAAAGGAAACGTGCTATTACATTGGATTCTCTAGGTGAAGACCTCAATGATACATTATTGCCACAGAAAAGGAAACGATAAGTAACAAGTTAAGTATAACAATCCTGGTTTAATTCCATATGCATGTTTATTTGTTTATGCATGTTTATTTGTTTACGCATGTTTACGTTAATGTTGGATAATTTTGTACCGTTTGTTTATTTATTTACATTACTCAGTTCTAATAAAAACTTCCAATTGCTGCAAGATGCCTAAGAAGATTAAGCAGGTGGTGAAGGGGTTCAGGGACAGCCTTTTCCAAGGGAGTTCCTTGAGCGCTAGCAGGAAGGAGCAGATCTACAGGTCCCTGCACCCAGAGTTAGACGGCCAGTCCTTGGGGTTTCAGAGAGGCGATGTAAGTAGCATTGTATTGTTGTCTTTAATTCGTGTAATACTTTAACGCTTGTATGTGACACTTGCCTTACTTGTTTGCAGGATGAACCGGAGTCAGATGCGGCTGAGGCTGAGAGTGGACACGAGGAGACTTCAGTTGAGGGTGGAGGTGAGGAGGCTGAGGCTGAGGCAGGAGGTGGGCAGTCTGAGGGTGGACACGAGGCTGACGCTGAGGCAGGAGATGAGCAGGACGAGGGTGGACAGGAGACTGAGGCTGAGGCTGGAGGTGAGCAGGAGGCGGGTGGACATGCAGCTCCCAGGCGTCCACGTAAGTTTAGAAGGCCCCACGCCGTACCACCTCCACCTGTTCCGACCACCGAGGCGGGGAAGACGGTGATCTCCCCCGTCGGAGATAGGTAGGTGCTATACCTTTTGATTTGAATCAGATGTATTCATCAAATGTAAGCATGTTTGAGGCTTGACCGTCTTTTGTAGGGAGTGGTTGGACTACTCATTCACCGGCCAGGGTCGTCAAAAGCAGGTGAACTCTGTGTTGAGTTAGCTCCTGAAGCTTCACTACCCTAGTCTGGTGAAGTCGTCCGACGATCCCGACGTCGAGCCGGTCCTCGTCACATGTTGGGAAGATTACAAGCTGAAGGTGGATGTCACTTATGGCGATGCCCAGGGACTCGTTCGCGCTGACTTCTGGGTACGTAATCTTATGCATGTTATATGCAAGCAATCATATAATAGTTAGATAACATTGCATTCTTCTTGTAGGCACGTTTTCGGTTGGCCGACGGGGCTGACGTGAACCACGCCGAAAGGGTGTTTCACGTAAATGCCTATCGGTTGGTGAAGGAGGCCCTGTACGAGGCAAGGATTCAGGCCACGTGCATGTATCATCAACAAATTTTAGGGCAAAAAATGAATAAGAAGACAGGGGCCTCGAGTATATACCTTAGCGAGGAACAGTACCGCCAGGTTATATTTGAATTCTATCTTTTGTGTTTGTTTCATTTGAATAGGTACTGATATATGTTTTTTTATGAAGGTGGTGGTTCCGTGGATGTCTAACCGCCCAGAGGCCTACGCAGCTTGGTGTACGAGGTGGGCTTCAGAAGGCTTCCAACAGAAGTCGAGAAGTCACAGGGGCAATCGAGGCACCATGCCGAACCACACCTTCGGTGGCGACAACTTCACGCGAAAGGCAAAACGCCTGGTAAGAAAACTAACAAATATGTTCAGATGTCATATATGCATTTATTGTACTAACTCTGTGCTGTAGGAAGTTCAATTAGGTCGTGAGCCGACGCCCATCGAGGTGTGGGAGGCTGGCCATAGGGGGAGTGACCCTTCCAACCCTTTGTGCAGCCAGACATAAAGCGAGCGTCTGGTGAGCAGTTGTCCTTAATATTCGCTTAATGTGCGCAACTTATGAACTAACTATGGTCATATAATCGATCACAGGCGGCATATGCGGAAGAGATGAAGGAGCGTCACGGAGAGGATTGCGATTGGAGGACCATGCCGATCGATGCCCAAGCCGTGCATGCTAGCGGTGGAGGGAAGGCACACGGACAGTGAGATGTTACATTACATGCCATTTATACAGTGAAAACGAGCATATGCCTTAATTACTCTTTCTATGATAACAATTGTAGGTTCTCTCTCTTTGATGGAATGATCAACACGAGGGATGTTAGATCGTCTCGGCGGTCGGCATCCGGGTCTAGGAGCTCTGCTGGTCCTAGCTCTCGTCGGCTCACTAAGCAAGAGCTTGAGATCGCTAGGCTTCGCGAGGAGAACCGTCAGCGCGATGAGCAGTTGAGGGCTCAAAGTGAATACTATGCCTCAGTCCAAGCGCAGCAGCAGCAAATGATTCAAGTAAGTATATTGCATATTACTGTGCATTCATTGCTTTTAACATTCCATGCGCACTACTAACATGTTTGGTCAATAGTTACTAGCTCAGCAGCAGGGCATACCCTATGTGCCCCCTCCGCCTCCGCCGCAATGGACGTTCGTCCCTATGGGCCCTCCTCCACCTCCGCCGCAGCAGACTCAGTTTACCAGACCGCCGGCACAGCTACCTGTCCCTGGATCACAGGTTTGTATTCTAACTCTCTAACTATCGACGACAGTTCATTAGTTAATATGTATGACTGGTAACAAATTTCATTCTTGCTTCGTAGGACAACAACCAGGAAGGAAGTGGGACGATGCATGGCTTCATCAACTCGCTATTCGCGTACCCTACTCCGGACGGAGGCAGCGGCCAGAGCTCCAACAATCCTCCCGACGACGGCGGTTCGTGAATGTGATTGGACACTTTACTTTGTGATGATGTATGTGTTTGATTTAAGGACTTTATATATATCTGGTTGGATGAATGTGTTTGGATATTTCATATGTATGTGGTTGGATGCATGTGCTTGGATACTTTATATATATGTGGTGGTTGGATGAATGTCATTGGATGAATGTGTATGATCGATCCCACATATTGTGTGGGATGCTATGAATATGCGCTGGTTTTTGGGGGGGAGGACACAATAACTCCCGTCGGTATTACCAAGCCGACGGGAGTTAAGGATTAACTCCCGTCGGCCCGGCCGGCCGACGAGAGTTATCGGGCACCGGCCAGACCCCGTGGGCTGACGTGGCCGGCCATTAACTCCCGTCGGCCCTAATCACCGACGGGAGTTAAGCGCCGGCTACGTCAGCCCACGTGGGTCTGGCCGGCGCTAGCCGACGGGAGTTATTTATCTCCCGTCGGGGCCGACGGGAGATAATGTAACCCCCGTCGGATAACTCCCGTCGGCCAGATACCGACGGGAGTTAGCTAGAAACCGACGGGAATAGCTAATTCCCGTCGGTAATGGGCTAACTCCCGTCGGTTTCTGGCCGACGAGAGTAGCCTGGATTGGCGTTGTGAATTACTAATTTCTACTATTACAAAAAAAAAAAATTAGAGACAAACACGATTGTGTCTGTAACCTACTTCTTTATATCGTCACTAATAATATATATGAAGTGAACTCAAAGTAATAATTGTAAACTAAATCCATTGTAAAAAATATAGATAAACAACCAGCATTTATATCTCTATATTGTCTTGGAGTTGAACAGATGGGAGGGAGTGAAGATTAGCGATTTTGATTAGCAGTTGTTCTATAATTGTCTAACGTTTATGTTTATATTAAGATTGGTAGCCCATGTGGAGACGTGTGGGTTGATGGGCTATAATTCTGACATTCGTATTGCCCCAAGAATAATGCTCATATGTTATTATAGGATTTAAGTTAATTTAGAATTAGCTAAACTAGTCCATCAATCCTTGCAAAAATTTAATGAGGTACAATATATGTATTAAAAGTTGATAAATAAATTTAATAGTACCAGCATTCATAATTTTTATATATATGCCTATTTTTGTTATTTATTTTTTATAACAATATATGTTTGTAGTTTAGATGTCATTTTATTTTATCTTTAATAATATTAGAGGTGATTCCTTTAACTCATAATCTATAATGGTATGGCGGAAAATTTATATAAAGATTTAGTGGTTACTGAGACGTTTTACGGTGGTTGGAACGGAATCAGGGGAACTAGGCGGTACCAGCAGAACCAGGCATTTTAATTACAACTTTTATGGTGGTTGGAAAAAATAAAAGCCGTTCATCAAGCGAGATCCAACGGCTTATAAATAGACGGAACCACGGATCCGGAACCAGACGGTACCAAATAGATAGGCCCGGAACAAAAAACGGTGGGCCCAGTACCAATAATTATTTTAATTTTATATTTTTCAATACATAATTTAGCCATAAAAATTAAAAATTGCCTGGTTCCGCTGGTACCGTCTGGTTCCCCCTGGTTCCGTTCCAACCACTGTAACTTTAATTCATTTTTATAATGGCATACTGGATGATTTATATATGAAAGTTTAGGATATTGTTTTAATTCATTTTTATGATGTCAAAATGGTAAATTTATATAAAATTTAGAATATTGTATTAATTCATTTTTTATAATGGCATGGTGGGTAATTTATATGAAAATTTAGAGGATTATTTTAATTAATGGCATGTTGGGTAATTTTTTAGAAAATATAGTAGATCTAATAGTTATTATTATTAGAGCTATCTGATGGACGACCAGATGTTTCTCATTTTTGTGAAAATTTTTAGAATTTATCTTTTTTTATTTTCCTTGCGCGTGTGCTGAGAATTAATGTAAAACATTTTAAAAGAGTCTCCAATTAGTAATAGTACCAATTAATAATAGTATGACAAGGTAAAGTGAATAATATTGCCTCACAACTCTCAAGGAACAAAAAAAGACTAAAGTAGCTTATTATAGGGTTGTCGAAGGAACGAATGCAAATTCAATACATGTATAGAAACTGAAATTCTACGAGTAAAACATCTGTGCAGTTCTCACCCACTGATAAAAGTTAAAGAGCGTATTATTGATAATTGTGAGACAACTCTGGCCGTGAGAAATCTGCAGCGAAACACAATGTCTGTAAAAGACATTTATGGATATATCGCACGATAATGAGCAATGACTGCGAGCCGTAGACGACGGAGGTGACACGGAAGCTATTGCTGCTTGTCGTTGCCCCGAGAGTGGGTCAACGATGTGTCCTGATTGGCTTCATGTGAGGGCTAAAATATTCTAACCCATTGAACGGGGCAGCATCATTCACCGATTGGGATACCAGCATTGGATTTTATGGGTGGTCCAGCGGTTCAAGAAGAGCCGTTTGATTTTTTATTTTTTTTACGGCAACTATGATATAATCGTTTTTAAATATTCAACTATTATTTATTTTTGCTACCATATAATATAGTTTAAGAATGACTTGTTTTTTTTTCCAAAATTTTTTGAATAAGATGAGAGGATCAAACCTAATGCTAAGAAAATCAAACGACCTATAATTTAAAATTGAAGGAGTACTTATCACTGGTATCGCTGTTTTATGCCAACAACCAGTTGTGTTACAGTAAGTACACGACTGAGTCAGGACACGGCAGCGGTGAGGTGCGCCACATATTACTACTGATTTCTGTCTCTAGCGAACATTACTATCAGCTTAAGCTATAACGGAGGTGATACTCAACTCCACAGTATCATGTTACGGAGACTATATATAGGATCTGTTCTTCTAGTTGACCAAAGGGATGTAGTGTTTACATTTTTTTTCTATTGTTGTGGCAATTTTCACCTAATTGTCCATGGAAGCCCTTGATTGTTGAAGAGTGTGCTTTAGGTTGGTTACTAGTAACCATTTTACCTTTAGCAAGTTTGTCTACTTGGTTATAGTTTTGGACTTACAAGTAAATTTGATGGTGTTTATCCATTTCTTCATTTTTTTTAGAGGCCACTTTCATAAAGCTGCACATGGAAAACTCTCCATTTTTGAAGAATTCACATGACCCCTTTAATTGATTTGACGCTAGGCCGCTAGCAACTAGCAACCCCCATCAAGCTATCAAGCACGACGCCTCTGCCTGACGGGTGCGCCGCGGACGCCCATGCGGTGTTAGTGAGAGGGAAGGATACCGTGTCGCGTGCGCGTCAGGTAAGGATTGGGCTTCAAGCATCAATGCCCTTTGCAGTATATTGTCCCACCTTGACTTGACTAGCTTATTAATGTGTTTCTAAGCGGCGAGAGATTTGGCGCGCGCGGAGACTTGGACAGATTCAATCCAGCCAGTCGACTCAGGTTTCCAAAAAAAAAAAAAACCAGTCCCGTCTATATTTTGAACTCCTTTTAAACTCCTTCCGTTTACAGCGTTTTGCAAGCCGTCATCTTTTCCCCCGATCGTTCCGGGATCACTAGGCTAGGTTTCGTGCGATACAATGTTGTAGGAAGATGTTGCCACGTTGAGCGGTTTCACGTCGGGATCATAGAGCTCAAGTCGGATATATAGATGACGTTTTTCCATTGCTTGCATTATTATTGCTCGAGCTTTTTGTCTGCATTCAAATCAGCAACCCTAGATAGAAGAAGACCGATATCGATCATTAGGTCATCTCATATTATCATTAGGCCATCACCTATTCACTTATAGTACACAATACACGAAAAAAAAACGAGGCCCGCGAGGAACAGGCGTCCTTCGGATTTTCATTAAGAGAAATAAATCTCAACAGAAAAAAGTCTACATCACTCTTGACCTATCAATGTCAGTCTACTTAACACCCTCACCTACAAAACAGGGTATTCTACCCCTCCTTAACTATGTAAAACCGTTTAAATAACACCCTAGGGTGGTTTTGTATGTGGTTTTGCCTATGTGGCGGTACATATGGACAATGACGAGGCAAAATCATGTTTCAAAGTTTATTTCACCCCCTAAACTATTGATGCTTGGCTACATAACCCCTTCACCTATAGAGTACGCAATACCTATATAATAGCACTAACTCAATCACTAACATATACAAATTGACATTTCTATGTTATTGAATTGTAATATGACCATAATGAATAAAAAAGTGTATTAGGCTAAAAATTAGCTTAAATTTTGGTTAAAAAATTAACTTCTTAGTGCATAAAGGGATAAAAAATCAGGATGTGAGCTCCATACCCGTGAGACAATATAAAAAACTATCATACAACCATAATCATTTAGTTAGTATTGTATATTCAAGGAGGCAAAATATTCATTTATATAAGTGAGGGGTTATATAAAAGAGCATTGATAGTTTAGGGGGTGAACTGGACTTGAAAGCATATCTTTGCCACATCATTGTCCACGTGTAATGCCACATAAGCAAAACCACCTCTAAAACTACCCTAGGGATTATTTAAACGGTTTTACATAGTTTAGGGGGTAGAATACCCGGTTTTGTAGGTGAGGGGGTTAAGTAAACTGACATTGATAGGTCAGGGAGTGATATAGACTTTTTCCAATCTCAACAGTTCGATTTCTCTGAACAGGGTTCGGACAAACCCCCTAGACCCTAACTTTGTTAGCAAGGAAGAATTTTATTAATTCGCCCAACAAAGGATTGAACTCGTGACCTCAAGGTGCCAAAGAGACTTATCTTCCATTGAACTATAAGTTAAGAACCCCTTGCTACCGAGTGTAGTCCAAAGGCTCCTAATAGAAAGAACAATCACACATGAGACACAAGGATACGAGGAGAAACATTCATGTATATAGTGCAAAGTTAGGGTTTCGGTTAGATGGGCCACATGGGCCTTCAGGGCCCAAGTTTGGTTTCTCAACACTATAAGCTACACGAAAGAGTCCAGCGAGGGAGAAGATGGAAAACCACGACAAGCCTCGTCGTGCACCTCGCCAACACTACGCCATTGCTGCGGAGCCTCCATGTGGCGTGGGGCTGGTGCCCTACTGGAGGCCTACATTGCTACATCGCAGTGTGATCGCCAAGCTCCCAATGCTAGAGCAATAATGATAAGGGATGGGCAATGGAAACACCGCTAGAGCCAGCCTTATCTCTGCCCTATATTGGGCCTCCAAGGCGACGGCCAACCCAGATGTATTGCCTCCTTGCCGAGGCGACCCATGCCTTCTAACCTATGCTCCGCCAATCCACCTAATGTGATGAGTCCCTAGGCTTATTTTGGACATGAGATAAGCATTTCGAATATTGATATTTGCTTGTAACCGCAGTCTATCGGATCCCCTGCTTGTTGAGTAATTCAAAATAACCATTTATCATCGAGGCCTTTATTTTTAATCTAGATATCGTAATCACATGACACGCTAGAGCCGTAGGACCAGGCGGACTTGGAAGTTCGCCAGTAAAAAACTCCCAAAGGCGCAAGCCACGCATGTGCCATCGCATACGAGGAACCCAGACACGGTAGTTAGTCCCATCAAAGAGCAATGGACAGCGAAGGATGGGAACACCACAGTTGGAAAAAGCCGAAGGCGGCATCTCAGGCAACAGGAAAAGCGGCGCAAGCAGCAATTTTTTTTTTTTTTTGAGCTATCTAAAGGCTACAGCCGACGAAACGAATCGGCAGACACAGCCAACACGAGTTGGCCGGCCGAGGCGAGCCAGCGATGGGCCGATAGGCAGGCGGCCGAAGCGAGCCGTCGCCGGGCCGGTGGGCGGCGACTGGCCGTCAGGCGGCCGAGGCTAGCCGACGACGGGCCGGCGGATCAAGAGACGGCGCGACGACGGGTGAAGGGGCCGGCGGAGTAGAGCGACGGGGGGCAGATGAGCAGGCCTTTTGGCGGCGCGAATCAACGGCCGGCGGCGCGAATCGACGACCGACGGGGCAACGAGACGGCAGATGTCAAGAGCCGGCGCCGGAGGGCAAGAGCCGGCGGCGAGCTCCCTGGCAGCGACGGAGGATGATCTACAGTGTGCAGAGACAAAGTACAGATCGATCCGGAGAGAGAAGAAAAAAAATATTAAGGGAGGTGCAAGTGCAACACCAGGATTGTGGATTAGGGAATGAGAGAAAACCTAACCCTAATTTTGGCTCTATATACTATGTTACTATATTATGAATATCACTTATATTCATTATGAGGCCCATAGGCCGATATATACATCAGTACATGAAGGGATATATACACATAACCCCCTACAATACATAGGAAATACAGAGATATACAGATATATCTCACTTGTGACTCTCAGAAACACGGAAGCAGTTCCAGCCGACAAGCTCAGGAACCATACTCATTGTTTTTTTTTTTTTCTGTTCTAAGCATATGAACCGACGCTAAATTCTACTGATCTGTCCTCTTTTGCTACATGGATGGAAAGGGAATGAAAATGAACAGAACAGGAGAAGAAGATAAAAGGTTCACCTTTTCTGTTGCTACCTCTGTACAATGAGGCCAAAACCCAATCGAGGAGCACTGAATCAAAATCATGGCATGATTCATCTCTGGGCATCCCAACTACGCTCTCTCGAGCGTCTGGGCCAATGTTTGTTAACTTCAAATAAAATTAAATGGTATCAATCGTTCCTCCAAGTAAAATCAAATGTTAACGGATAAGTATGAACATAGTATTGACAATATCTTTGCTAATTAAGTAGTACTAATCAAAAAATAATAATTCCAAGCTGGAGTACTTCCAGAATTATTAATCAGTAAGCCGGCAAAAGTGTCTTAACAGACAATCTGAGGGTAGGTACATATTTTGGTACATACGCCTTGGATGAAAAATATATTTCAAATGTTTGTCTCTTTTGTAACTAGACTAGATAGATACATTGACCCCTCAAAGATGCAATGAATTCACACACAGGCTAAGACTTAACCCATCAGCTCCCCCATCTTCCATCTCCTATCACTATGTCTACAGTGCAAAACAGTCTCTCTGTCTACAGTGCAACAAAACAGTGCTGTAACAGTGCCTCATTTAATTTTGAGGGATGCATATGGGGAACCGCTGGGTTCAGCCTAACCCCATAGCACTTTGTTGCCCCCAAAAACCTTCCACATATGGGGTCGTTCCTGTCTTCAGACAGCCTTCCAAATAATCTTGACCTGCAGCACATAAGTGCTTATCTTGCAAGTGTGTTCTTCAACATCATGCCCTAGAACAAGTTTAAGGTGTTTAGATTCATTGTTCCACCCACGAGCAAAAATATATAACACCAGGTCTTCATTCCGTGGGACTGACACTATATGACGGCTTAATGAAACTGATCCACCACTTCCTAGTGTCCTCTTAGTGCTTGAGAGTTCACTGTCATACAGGTTGATTTTGTTATCATTTCCAGAAGTCCAAGCAGATATCTTGCCATGGAATTTAGATATCCCGTTCAAAATATTGACTCCAACAGAAGCTTCCAAAGCATATCCAACATGAGTATACATCACGTCCACACGGCTCAGAAAACTTTCTAGCGGTAAAGCGCGGAGTTGACCATGAGCATCACCAGTGACATTGCATATACGCACACCTTTGCTAAAATCATGGTCGACCGCTCCCTTACCCTTAATCTTCAGATGGAACTCAAAATACATGAAAGATGTCCCATTAAGTGCTCGATATGGGCCAGTTAAATCTAGCATGCGATTCTGCATGGGGATTTAGGAGAACTGTGTCAAAACATTAAAACAATGACAAAAGGAATCAAGTTCGTGAGTCAAATGTAAGTCAGACAATATCAGGGAGCATGTAAAGAGAAATTTGGGTAGATATGACGAAAGTTATGAGATCTATGAATTTACCATGCAAACAGAAAGGTTCTCTAAATTACAACAGAAGATCCATCCAAGAGACTTTATAGATTAATCACTTTACAAAACCAATAATTTGTTAATCAGATGCAAGCAGATCAGATCACATTATCATGTGTCTCATGTAAGGGATAGATCTCTTTAATTAGGCAATGCCGGAGAATTTTGTGAATGTGTGGAAACAGATTTTCACTTGTATTTAGCACCAAATCTGTAATTTTCACAAACCAACTGAACACAGTTGTATTGAGTCCCCGATGTTTTTTTATTGGTTAATAACATAGCTAAGCCAATGTCATCTTTGGGTGCTATATGTGCCCTACTCCTATTTCAAAGGGCAAATCTAGCAGCAGGCATGCATAGCTCGTATGCTCAAATGAAGAAACCAATAATAAATTATTTAATTTATAGTACAAAATATGTGTAAATATTACAATGTCGAATGATTCCTCTTTATACTAGTCAAGAAACAATAGCATGAATCACTAGGACAATGAGGTAAAAAAGAGCGATTCAACATCATAAGAATCATGCAACTAAATATTATTCGGATTTATTTGGTCCAACTGTGGAATATGATTTGTGTCTAGAAGAGAATATTTGGCCCACAGAAGAGAAATTAAATAAGAAGGACAATGAGATTCTTTGCAAACCATTTAGTGAGCAAGAAATTAAATCTGCTCTATTTCAAATGGAAAGGAATAAAGCTGCTGGTCCTGATAGTATACCTATAGAATTTTACCAGATATGTTGGGATGTGGTGAAGCATGATATAATTGCTATTTTTGAAGATTTTCATAAGGGGACCATGAATGTGAGCAGGCTGAATTATGGTGTAATCTCTCCACTTCCTAAAGTTCATGGGGCTGTTAGGATACAGCAGTACAGACCTATTTGCTTGTTGAACAAAAAGACATCTTTATCAAAGAAACTTTAGAATGCAATATGCAAATTCAGTTCAGGAGGTGGTTGCACCCTGAACTCCAAAAGCAATGGGACTGGATTTGTGAAAAAGTTGGAGTCTTTAAAAATTCTGAGGAAGGGGATATTGTATGTTGGAAATGGGGGCAAAAGAAAAAAAATTACTGTTAAAATTTTGTATAAAGCCCTTTCTGTAGGGACTCCTGGACCTAGTTCAAGTCATATTTGGAAAAGTAAAATTCCTCTAAAAATCAGGATGTTTCTGTGGTTTGTGGAAAATGGTGTGTTATTAACTAAAGATAATATGATCAAAAAGAAATGGAGAGGGGATCCAGTTTATGGAGAACATCAACCAGTTATTTTTTGAATGTGCCATTACAAAAGTAGTTTGGGGTATTGTAGCATCTTGTTTTGGAGTGGATCATATACCATGTAACATCAGACATTGTTGGACTTGGATCGGGGATATAACCAAAACTCCAGTGGAGCTGCATGGTGTAGGAATTGGGGCGATTTGTTGGGCAATTTGGAAAGCTCGTAACAAAATGTGTTTTGAACAAAAAATTGTTAACTCCCCCATTGAAATACTTTGTCATGCCTGCGCTCTGATGAATCTCTGGGCAGGTCTCAACAAGAATGAGTTTCAAGAGATGATCAGGGCAGGGGTGCAGGCACTGGTCCAGGTGGCTGCTACATTGCATCCTCGACAGCAGAATGAGGTGCCTCGAAGACTCTTCCGTCAAGACGATGCTGAAGACGCCGGTGGGAGCAAGTGACTTCCTGATGTTTGAAATCTTTTGTGCTATTCTTCGTTATCTGCGGGTCTGTAATAAGGTCTTTGTGGGAGGTTTTTAGGAGAGCTGTAATCTGGTTGTTTGCTTAGTTTTTCTGGTTTTTAGGAGTAAGAGTTGCTCTCTACTATCTTTCACACTCCCACCCTGATTACTCAGTCGAATACCTGAGTCAGGTCAATGGGCTGGGGTTGGTCTTGGCGGGAGGTGCTGAATGAAGTTTAGTTGGTCTTTCGGCGTCTTAAACCAGTCCTTTTTCTGCTCTAAAAACTGCTGTATTTCTGTTGCTTTGAGTAATAGAAATGGGTGTTCCCTGGTCAAAAAAAAAAAAAAAAATATCATAAGAATCATAAAAGCTCAATGTAATTGAGCCTACCAATCTTTCAATATTGATGAAGTGCCTCAGTAGCCAGCTATTACATGCATGCATCGAAGGACATTTGGGGACGCAATTGACAAGTATGGTCATCACTGCATAGTTAAACGAATGGCTGTTTGGTCAGAAGCCACATTTAATTTAGACCCTGGTGTTACAGAGCAACTGTGCAGCTAGGAACATAGGAATGTGAGGATAGATGATAAGCGCACTTTTGCAGACCACATGGAGCTAAAGAATTGTTTTAATTTTACTTTGTACCATAGTCAAATTTAATAATTTGAATAATAGGCAAACTTCTTGCAAAATCACATTACTCTGTAATTTTGAATAATGCATGGAAACCAAGGCATTGCACTTTTGCAAGATAAAATGACCCAAATACCCTTCTAAAGCTATATTTCCATTTTCTTTAGAACATTCTCTAGTATGTTTGCACGAGAAGTGCCAAGTATTAATGGGAAAAATGAAGTGGTCAAAAGTGAATAGTCCATTTCAATATAATAACATGATTAATTGCCAACGCCATTTGCATTTGATTAGCAAACAATCTTATAATAACAATACAATCTAGTAATAGGAGGAATTGACAGACACAGACCTTTCTAGTAACTAGTAAAAATGCACGTGCGTCCCGCACGTGGCAAGAATTCGTTCTTAAAATTTTATCAATTGAAAAATATTTTAATGGATAAATAATGGAACAATGTAAAAAAAATTGTGACGTTCAAGATCCCTCAATCCCACTTAAGAAAGGCCTGCTTGCCATCCACACCAAAATAGATAGAGTTTGTATCACTCTTGATCGATCGTCTAATATTGTGATTCAACGGCTAAGTCTCTCTCAAACTTTAGATTTTCCTTTTCCTTTCCACCTTCGTCTTTTACGGCGTCACATCCTTTGTTTTGCATAAACATGTGTGTTACCATGGTAAACACATGCCAAAAAACTTAAAAATGTTTTTTAACTATAATACCTTTCATTACACTATTTACAATACATATTTGCTACTCTTTCTAGCTGTGTCCTCCTTGCATACGCGTCCTACACATGGCTAATAACGCATTGCTCAATTTTATTAATGGAAATATGCGACAAATAAATAATGTGAAAAAGGACATATTTCCCTTGGGTTGAAATTAAGTTTTCATTTTTATTTTCACACCTAAATCTTTTTATGTTGTTGTATGTATTATTTTGAGGTTCAGTATTGCTAAGGTGATCTAATTAAGCTTCAGATTAATTATTTCCTATGAGTCTTATTTCCCACTGCAATTAAGATTAATTTAGTAACTTTTAATGTTATTTTTAAAAATATGTCTTAGGAATATTTGTGCTACGATTATTTATGAATTATGAGTATTTTTATGACATATATTATTTTCAATGAATTCTACTTGTACATCGTCACAAAAAACTATATTTTAAATAAAGATTATATTTTCAATGAGTTCATCGATTCACACTTCATATTTCTTCTTTTATGCTATAATAGAGAAATTAGAGTGGCAAGACAATTATAAAACTATTGTATTAATATTATAAATATTTCATGCATCCATAATAATTATCATGCATTTTATATTTAAAAGTCAATATTGTTTTATTTTAATATGAATGAACTTTTTGTTAGAATGTTTAAAAAAATGATGTGGCTTGAAAAGCTTTATTACGAGGACATGTCAAAAGAAGCTCAAAAGCTCTTCAATGATGTTGCACGACTAATTTGTGTAGAGTAATCTATTTTAAATGTCTGGGTTCATAGCCGTTTTCAAATTATTCTTTTGTTTGACGATGAACACATATTTAACCCACTAATTTTAGTGCTTAACGTTATTATCCAGCAAGTATAAAAATATTAAAACAATACAAAAGAAATACCATGAAATATTGAAAAAACAGGTAAAGGAACATCGTGGGCTCGTGGCTGTTCGACCATGAATGATGTCCAGCGGCCCAAACATGGCTAGTGATCGACGGCAAAAATGTTCCGCATTCGATGGCCGGCAACGAACGAATTTTCTATATAACTTCTGAAAATTTATAAGTCATGCTATTTTTCACTTTGAGAATCATCCATAACGTAATGTTAAACTAGTTCATCTAAGATGTTTAACCAAATTTGAATAAATGTTAAAATTATTGTTTCAGAATGTTGACTATATTTTATTGACGTACGATGTTTTGAGCATCTGCTTTAAGATTCGTGTACGAATATGATTGTTGAACTAGATTATTTAAGATGTTGAATAACATTTTACAAAATATTGAATTTATTGTTTTAAAATGTTGACTACATTATATGTATAGGTCTCTTGTGACGTGGCAGGTCAACATTGAATTGTTGAAGTAGTTTATTTAAGTTGTTAAACAAAGTTTGAAGAAATATTGAATCTGAAGATTTAAAATGTTGATTAGATCCATCTGGAAAAAAAATAAATACTGACTATATTTATGTTAGATATTGGTGAACTATTTTTCAGTAATAGTATGACACAATAATAAACCGTTGTAGACTTTTATTCGTTTAAATAGATTAACTTTATTCTATAAGAAGCCCCGGCAACGAAACCTAGGTCAATTTTTTCCTGTCCAGCGGCCACCGCTTTCATTCCCTATCTGTACGGAGGGAGACACCCACGGAGGACAACTCCACTTTCGTTCTCGGCACCACCGCGCGCGGCTCCTCCACTCTTCCTCCACCGTCTACGCTGCGCGGTGGCACCTCCACCACCGCGGTCCCGACGCCGGGCTTCCTCCCCGCCTTCGTCGATGAGCCGGCAGGGATCGGCAAGAGCGGACAGGCCGCCGCCGCCCTCAGCATGCGGCTCTCTCCACCCCGTTCAAACTGCTGGCCGCCGGTTCATTGTTGCTCTGCTCTCCCGTCCTCCTCCATGTTTTTCCTTCTCTGATCTAGGGATTTTGACACTGTACGGGCTATTCGATTTCTGATGCAGTGGGTCCTGGTCCGTGGATCTCGAAGTCCTTACAATTTGTTGGGGGATTTCTGACTCTGATCCGTGGATCTCTCTGATCTTGGTCTGGGTGAATCAATGCTTCGTTTTGTTCTCGAGCTCTAGTCCTCGTCTGTTCCTCTCCGTTTGGGTGAATCAAATATGCAGGATTGTACATAGTTAAAAGGGCGATATGGTATTCCACATCGTTGTATATTTCTTCTTTTAAGGACCTGTTGTATTCTAAATGTATTTGCAGTGACGTTGGGCTGAATTGGATCCAGAAGAAAAAAGGCAGCCCAGAAAAAAGGCTGCGATGCATACGAGCGCTAATTATACGGGTGATGATCGACCTATTGTGGGCGCCCGGGTCAAAAAATTGGTGAGAAATAACAAGGGAGAAGATTACCGCGTCTATCAAATTCTACTGCAGGAACGGTGGTTCTGGCGCGTTCTGCCATGTTTTGGTGGACCAAACTGTGCTTGTGGGGCCTACGCAAAGAAACCGCCAAATCAACCATTGGATTGTCAATCGTAAGTATATCTTACGGTGGAGAATACGGGGGTTAGAAAGAGGTTCGGTAAAAAAAGATTTTAATTAACTCGTTCTTTATAGTATAGTATAGATAGATAGAATAAGTTGGGGATTGTGCCTTCCGCGCTTAAATAAGTAGACACATCTGTAGTCATTCTGGTCCCTTGCTAGCACGGTACCATATACTTTGATGGGGTAACGCACATCAGACTCGGTAATCTTGATTGAGATGATATTAACCGAGTCATCTAACGAATAATATTGAGAGGGAGGAATCTCACAAAACATTGGTGCATGCACAACTTCGGCTGTAAATCAAGGGGAGAGACAAATCATAAAATTTTATTTCATACACATACCCATCAAAACATATGATGAAAAAATAGCTTAGAAGAACATGCATAAATTATTGCTTAGATAAGGTTAGAAAAAAAACTCGAGGCTCATGAGTCAGCTCGGCTTGTTCATAGGCTTCACACTTGGGGCCCTTAATGAGCAATCTTACATTCTCACTAAAGCGAACCAATTGATTAGTGTTAACTCTATGTTAGAGCTTGTGATCTTGACTAATAAATCTTATAAATACGATAATATGAAAACTCTAGTTTCATCGATATTATGATATCATTATGATTTTAAAGCCTGCAATATATTCAATTGGCTCATTATTCTAAAAAAGCTATGATAATACCAAAACTCTAGGTCTATTAGTATTATAAAATCATTGCAATATAGCTAAAATAAACTTGTCTCAAACTCACAAGTCAAGCCAGTATCATTAAAATCGCTCTAGAGCATCAAATCATTACATGGTCTAGTTTAGACTTTGGTGATTTTCATAATATTACTGTGACCTATCGTTTTGGGTATAATCAATGTGCTTAAATTATTATATGTTTCATGATGTCATATTTACTCTTAAAAATGAGATTAAGTTACACTTGCTTCATTGGCTTAAGCTTAGACCAATCAAGGCCAACTTGTTATTGAACCAATCATTAATGAACCAAATTGGCTTATTAGCTAGCCCTACTAATAAGAGATAATAAACATGTAATACAGTAAAACTAAATATAAGAAAATATAAACATATACTCACACTCTTTATCGAGGTCGAAAAAAGCTATGTTCTGATCAGAAAAACGGGTACAAACACAACGTTCCATCTAGGGATATATTCTGTTGACTCTCGACACCGGATCATGTGAAGAACATTCACCACTATAGATTCCCACGAATCAAATGGCTCAACAAGATACTTATACGGAACATGCGTCAGATCCAGATGGAACCACTTGAGCTTCATGTGGCTGCTGCAACGCTTGTGTTGTTCGACAGGGCTACCAATACTGGAGTTTTGTGTTGGGTTCACGTACGTAAAACAGGAAAAGATTTAGGGGTAGGTTGCTGCAGCTCCAAAGGGCTCCGGCTTCAGAGAACTGTTGACGTCATGCCCTGCACAAATAAAGTCTTTTTTCTCTCTCCTACCCAAAATAATAGGGAGCCAGTGAAGCCGCTCAACACTGGCTTCACTGCCTCCGGCTTCTGCACATCGCTGGCAAGCTACGGTGCGAGAGCCTGAGCCGATGTGAGCCGCACCAAACGGCCCCTTAAGTCGAGCTTCAGTTGACTCACAGCAGCGTCGCACCCGTAAATGGTTCCGACGGAAATCACGAAATTACGAGTGCTACACAACCATAAACGAACAAAATTTAATTAAACAGCATCTGAAGCGGATCGAGAAAAGACTACACAACCATAAACGAACAAAAATTAATTAAATAGCATCTGAAGCGGATCGAGAAAAGAAGAAGAGCAAGCGTTACTGTATCGGCGCTGGTCGATCTATCAAATCCCTCCGCCTCTGCCTACGCCGTATATATTGTGGCCGTCTACTCGATGGGCCGGGCAGATTGATTTTCTTTACCGACTCAGACTGTATCCGGAATCTTTTCTTGATTCTGTTTCGGATGAGGACTTTGTGTACGTGGGCTGGACCTCTATTTCCTGCTGGCCCCAGCCTCACCGATTCGTTCTGTGTTTGAAGGCCCGTTGCCCCCGTAAGCTATCGCATGCTTTTTTTTTTTTTACAGATTTTCTAAACATCTTCCGGCATATTTTGTTGTTCGGTGTGTCTCCGTATCAATCGATCGATGTTTTGCTTTTTATCAGTCGACGAATGGGAAGTGTCTGCTCCGTCTTGTCTGTTGTGCTGGGGGCTGATGGGCCCAGCACATCTTGCACGTCGCGCTTGCATCGCCTTTTGACTCAAGCACCCGCTGTATTTAATGCAGCAGGCGGAAGGGTAGGAGGCTCACCCCGAGCCAATGCGTGTAAGGCTGAATCTGCGGTGACTGCATACTGCGACTATAAAATTAAATACGATACTGTTACACGTCATAGATGTGAGTGTGGGTGGTTGGTTCTTCCATCTTCTCTCATCACTATTCTAACTATCCATATTTATTAATATAATGTGTAATAGTACCATATTTAATTTTGCAGTCGTCATATACAGCCACCGCTAAAATCAGAGTAACCCAGCAGTCTCGAGGCTTGGCGACCCAGCGTTGCCCCTGGGGGCCGACGCCGCTGTCTTAGTTGTGGACCCCTCTTGGGCCTTCCAAGCTGGACCCCTGTCAAAGCGTTTGACGGGCCCATTCAGACCGACTCCAATATATGGGGTAAAACCTCCGTCTATCTACTATTCCACCTACCTCTTTTTCTGTAAACAGTGCTGTTACAATGTCGTTTTGTACTGTACCCGATCTTTTATCCTAACTGCTGGAATTAGCCTTAGGGACGGGTCTGCTGGGCGATGAGGTATCTAGTACGTGCCTCGGGGGTATTGGGTCCCCGTGGCGGCAGCGTTGTTGCTGTTGGCGTAGCCGGCGACAGAGGTTTTCGTTTGTGTTTGCGAAGCTCTTCGGCGGCGGTGTTGCGTGTGTGTTGTTGTTTTTGTTTTATCTATCATTTCAAATTCTCTCGTCGATGTGGTAGAGAACAGGGCGTCCGTGTCTATTCTGTCCCCTTGTATTTCTATTTTTTTTTCTACGATGTCGTTGTTTACGGAGAGTAGCTTGGAGCACCAAACATGTTCGATTTTGAACGGATTACGTGTGTGTGATAGGAATTGGAGCACCAAACATGTTCGATTTTGAACGGATTACGTGTGTGTGATAGGAATTGCCTAGAGGTATTTTGATGGGTTCCATTCGACATTCTGTTTCAGAACTATGTTTTGCTGCCGCTGCTGTTACTTCTTCATCTATCGATTTAGTCAATTTGTTGTATTTGTTTTCCATGTCTGTGGTGTTGTTAGGGTTGTTAGATTTTGGGCGTTAGTGTTGTTAGATTGTTTTCATGCATGTGCCGACAACAAACTGGGCACCGGAGGGACCATAGACTAGACAAAAATCAATCGCATCACTTGTTAACTGATCATCCTTGACAATTCTTGCAGTACTAGTAGTTTCTATTCCTTTTAATATAACTAGAAAAAATGTCTGTGCGTTGCACCGGGTGTGACGTTATGGATACATTTTATTTATTTGTTTGCTTTTAAGTAGTACTTTTTTAGAATATCTAAGCGATTTATTTGTAGTTTATACGTTCTAAACAGGTCTGTAGTTGCATTTATTGTTGCTTTCCTTTTCTCAAATGTGATGGTATGGTATTAGGATCTTTCAAAATTTTATGTCTAAACATTTTCATTGAAGGTGCCCGTGCGCTGCTATGGGTCAAAGATATACTTACTATTTTGTAATTGTTTAACCTGAATCATTTAAGTAGCATATATTGCCATAACCATACGCTTACTAAAATGCAATCATGATATATGTACTTTATTAAAAATAATCTAATCCCTTCGTGAAGTGATTTTTGGTAGGAATAAATCTATTTGTTAAATAAATCAGTCATTGAAGCCCTCACAGAAGTAGAGTACTCAGAGAAATTCTTACCAGTCAGGTTAGATAAAAGATGAAGCACATTGTGGAAACCTCTAAGCTTAACTCTATGATCCAGTATGAATGCAAATGAATAAAACAAAGGTATTTCAGATCAGTATTTTAAGAATTTGTCTTTCATTTTCACAACAGCAGGTCTAAGCAAGTTATCATTCTCATACATACTCATGTATCTATGCATATGAATAATATGATGCAGCATTAAAGATGATGTTGGATAGTACACACCAGACATGACAACAGTAAAATCATAGAATCTTTCAAAAAATTCTAAGATCCTTTCAGCTACGTACCAATGAGCCCTAGTTAAGAGATCCCTATTTGGATGGTGAGTTTGTATAAACATCTCAAATGTTTTCTTGTGAGGCAAGAGGTGTTTTAGCATGAGATAGGTGGAGTTCCATCTCACCTCCATATCCAAACCAAATTTCCGACGGCGTACATTCATTGCAACACAGTAACTTTTGTATGCATCAATCCTTTGGGTAGATGAGTTCAAAAAAGATACGGCAGTTCTAAAATCATCAAGATAGAGGTTCAGTACATCTAATGCAGCCTTAACCATCAGATTAATAATATGGCATGCACAACGCTGATACATTAATAAAGGACCAACATAACTAGACAACGAAGGTGAAAGTGTGTCCATTGCTTTGGTGTTAGCTGATGCATTATCCAAAATAATAGAGAATACTTTATCAGTTAATGCATACTCCTGAACTACAGCATTAATACGTTCAGAAATGTTCACACCAGAGTGGGAGACATCAATGAGCCTCATAGCAAGGATCATCTTTTCTAATTGCCAATCAGAATTAACAAAATGTGCAACAACACTAAGGTAGTTTTCCTTAGCATTTTCATTCCAAATATTAGAAGTCAAGGCAACACAGGAAGCAGATTTCAGTTTCTCTAGAATTTTAGCATGTTTTTCTTTAAAGTACTTATCCATATCTCTAGTTGTTGTTTGCCTAGAAACATTAGCATGTCTAGGGTTATGAGCAGTTTTAATATAATCCTCGAATGCATCAGATTCACCAAAGCATAAAGGGAGGTCTAACCTAGCAATCAAACGGCACAACTCAATCCAAGCAACCTCAGCACTAAACTCCCACATTTGAACAGTACCATCAGGATTATGCCTCAGCACGGATTGCCTCTGCTGCCCAGGAGCATGCAGCCGTTTGCATTTGTCTCGGTGGCCCATTCCAATATTGGTACGGGCAGCAAAGTTCCTCTTGCAGTAATGGCAGGTGGCACCAACTCTTACCTCACGGCCACCTTCAATGGCAAAGATCTTGTCCATGTCATCCCAGACATCGGATGTACACCTCCTCTTCCTCACCGCACGCCCGGTCGGAGCCGGGGACGGCGAAGGAGTATCAGCCGCCGCGGGTTGCTCGGCGCCGGCCCCATCATCGAGGTCGATTCGAGCCTCCTGAGTGTTGCTGCCGCCGAACAGCTCCTCGTAGTCAGCACCCAAGTCGTCCGCATCGTCTAGCGTCTGCCCTAACAGCACGAGCTCGTGGTTCGTGGAGGTCGGGTCGTACCGATTCTTCATCGCCGGCGCGCCGGTTCCTCACTGCCTGCAAGATCAACAAAGCAAATCAACAAAGAGAAGATCACACCAGGCAACATCAACAAAGAGAGGGAACAAACATACGGCAAATGAACTAAGCACCTAGATCTAGGGTTTCGAGAGGACGTACCTAAGCAGGAGCGCCGGTTCCGCCGGCAGCATACACGAACGTGCTGAAGAGGAGTTCCAGATCAACGGAGGGGAAGAAGAAGTCAAGAAGAGGAGGGATGGAGGAGAAGCATAGATGGCCAGACGAGAAGCACGGCGCGGCACGGCACGGGCAACGGAGGCTCTCCGGCCAGCAGGGTAGAGAGACCGAGGATGAGGAAGGCGTTGCCGGCGGGCGGCGGCGAGGAGTCGAGGACCGAGGACGAGGGACGGGAGATCGAGATCTAGGGTTTCATCGTTTCGGTGGGGACTGGGGAATGGGGAATGCGGCGCAGCGGCGGACGGGAGGGCGAGAGGAGCGGGGGAGGGGCCGAGTGGCCGCTCCGCTTATATATGCGGGGGCTAGGGCAACGACCGGGGGAGGGGGGTCGCGGGGCGTAGCGGGGCGTAGCGGGCAACGACCGGGGGAGGGGGGTCGCGGGGCGTAGCGGGGCGTAGCGGGCCGGCCGGGCCGGCCGTTGTATGCGGGCCGGGCCGGGCCGGCACGGCGTGCCGAGGAGGCGGCCCAGGCACGGCACGCCCCTCGTGCCGGGCTAGCACGACCCGCTGCTGCTCCGTGCCGGGCCGGGCCGCGGCCCTATTACGCATGCCGTGTCGAGGGCCGGCCCGGCTAGCACGGTCCATCTGGCCATCTCTACCCAGGGCGCCCGCCCTGCCTCTTCTTCAGCCTGCAGCGCTTGTCGGCGGATTTCCGTCCGCCCTTCGCCATACCGAGCAACGCGCCTCCTTTAATTCCACTTGAACATTAATTCCACTTCCGTCTCCCAGTACTGCTTGCCTGCCGCCCCTGATTCGCAGTCGTAGAGCAGCCACTCTGTCCGGGACGAGCGTCTGTGCCTCTATTAGAGCGGGAAGACGCCATCGCCGGCATCGATGAGCCGAGCTCCGCTCATGGTGACGCCGCCCCCTCCCGCATCTAGCTCGTCCGTGAGCCACAGCACGAGCGAGCCTGCCGATGCGAAGTGCGGCCCGACAAGGCATCATCGCGGAACGCATGGATCGGCCTGTGCAGGCTGCAGCATCAACGCCGCCATCAGCCGCTCCTCCGCATATTTATTTGTCCTCTAGATTGTCATGGTATTTGTTTGGAGACGTGTTCTTCGAACTGTAAATTGGCATGTTCATCAATCATTGTGTATCTGGACTGGAGGTTAACGGGTGCCGTGTCTGATCCAAAATCTTCTGACAGCATAGAAGGCAGGGAGCGCTGGGCCATTGGACTTCGGGTGGACGGAAACCATATGACAGAAAAAAAAGTTTCCTTAGGGAAGACCGACTGGTGGGTCCGTTTGCCAGAACATCGATACATGGAACATAAAAAACGGAGTCAGTATGTAATTTGGGTGTCTGTTTTCACGTGAGTTTTTTCTGCAGTCCGAATCTTATTCGTATTATAGTTGTGATTCGAATTATTGGATATAGTATGAGGAGGGGCTGACCACTAGCCGGATCCACGTGTCACGACAGACTGAAAAATCAGAAATCAGAAAACTTTATTTGTTTTAATATTAGGTATAGATAGATATAGATTTGCTTCATCATTATATATAGTACGGAGTATCTGTTAACACACACGTTCACGACTCGCGCCCAAATTTTTGCGAGCATGACTGCATGAGACAAACATTCATAAGCATTAGGGCATCATGATTATACATTTGACTGTAACCCATGGTTGAAATTGAGCAATGTTGGACTCAATTCAATTTTAGCTCAAACTAGAAATCGGCCTAAGTCATCCTTGGTATGTCCGTATGTACATGACTTTTTTTTATATCGAAACCTTGACTTTAACCATCACTAGCATAGATGTACGTGCAACACGCACACGTGTTGTGAAATGATCAAGCAGGCAATAGGAATGAAAAAATGGAAAATATAATTAAAAGGAAGGAGACCTGATTGATTGGTGTCATTCCTTTCTCATTAAAACCAAGAGAAGGAAAATAATGGGTGAATATGGGTATAAAATGAGGTGAGAAATAAAAAGAGAAAGTGGATGAAATATTTTGCATTTATGGATTTTGGGTCTTTCCACCCTTTTTCAATATTTTTCAAACTGCGCAGTGAGGCCAGTGTAAGAGGTATACCTATACCTTTCGAGGTAAAAATGATTTTTAGAAAACTCGTTCTTTTACAGCGTAGACTTTAACAGCATAGCTGCCTCTATTTTTGGTGGACCTAGTTCAAACTCGAGTCAACACTTTCCATACAGGTGGGCCTCATTGGCTTGTTCTACTACTCTACGTTATCTCTACCCTATATTGGGCCTCCAAGGCGACGGCCAACACGCCATATGTATTGCCTTGCCTCCTTGCCCGAGGCGACCCATGCCTTCTAACCTATGCTCCGCCGGTCCACCCAATGTGATGAGTCCCTAGGTTTATTTTGGACATGAGATAAACATTTCGAATATTGATATTTGCTTGTAAGCGTAGTCTATCGGATCCCTTGGTTGCTGAGTAATTCAAAATAACCATTTATCATCGAGGCCTTTATTTTTAATCTAGATATCCGTTATACCCCTATCTAGCTCATTGATCTTTGGGTAATTGGGTCGACGATCCGAAGACTCTCGTTTGATATATAGAGTTCTATATAGAGTCCACTGCGTCTCTGTGTACCTAATAAATCATTTGATGAGAAACTTAAATCTCAGGGTTAGTTGATGAGCAGCTTGCATTGGAGAAAGATAGGCCATCACGCATATTCTTTTTACTCTCACTTCGTTCAAGAACAGAGCAATCATCATTGGTCAGAAAATCAACAAGAATAAATGTTGACAGTACTAGATATATATGCAATTAAGCAAGTCTCGCCATTCACACTCACTGATTAGGCTGATATTCTTCAACATAATTAAACTCTTCACCATAGCCAAACAAGATTGAACTTGGAATGCATATAGATGCTTGATTGAAGCGAATTTACTTCTTAGGACATTGCTAAGTTAGGGCCTGTTTGAATACATTAGACCTAAAGTTTAGCTATATCTAAAGTTTTGCTTGACTAAAGTTTAGTTCACAGACAATTAGCCATTGAGTGTTTGAATAGTATAGCTAATAGTTAGCTAATTTATTAATTACACTATGAATTAACATTAGCCTACTTTAACTTACTTTTTTGGACTGATGGTTAGTCCAAGGGCTAGCGAAAGTTTAGTCTATCCATTAGCTATCATGTTTGGATGAAAATGAACTAAACTTTGGTGGCTAAACTTAAGCCTCTTGTATTCAAACACGCCCTTAGTATCTTGTTAAATGCACAGTTATTGAGTTAGCTTGAGCATCATAGTATTTGGAAATCCAAGGCATTTTAGGACTCTTGTTCTAAATATTTGATGCCTACCGAAAGAGTTTCCTATTTTTCTTTCACTTCTGATTTCACTTTTGTGGGAGTCATATGCCCCCGGGTGCCCTATGACGACTGTTTGAGGATGACAAGTGGACCGAGTGGTTTGGCCTGTCGCCTAAGGAAGCAGAAGACTTGGCGGTCAAGGAAGACTAGTCGAAGGCGGCTAGGATTCGTATGTGTTAGGATCTATTCCTGTATTCCAAGCATGTAATCTCATGAAGTTCTCGGCAAGTAATCCTTTAGGAATACACTTTTGTAACCCTAGCTCCTCGGGCTATATAAAGGGAGCTACGGGCTTTGGGAGAACTCTCTCAATCTCTCGCGTACTACGCAATACAAACTAGAAACCACCATACAAGACGTAGGGTATTATGCAACCTAGCGGCCCAAACGTGTCTAATCGTCATGTTCCTGCGTGCTATACACCATTCATGATCTCCTTGTCACCCCTTCCGATCTCAAAACCATCATAGGACCATTCCTGTGGTGGGCTGTCGGGACTAAACTCCGACAACTTTTGTTAAAAATATCAAGTCAACCATTTTTTATCATTCTATATACCATGAATGTTGATACTGCCTCCATTCACAAACATATGGCGTGGTTAGTTTTTTTTCACAACTTTAATCCTTCGTCTTATTGAAAAAATTTATTCAAGCATTTGAAAATATGAATCATACTCAAACTATGTTTAGTCATAGGTCAAATAACAACAAAATAAATGATAATTTATTATTTTTAATAAGATGAACAGTCAAAGTTTTAGAAAAAAATATCAACCACGGCGTACATTTATGAACGGAGGGAGTAGTTTACATTTTTATATAAGTATAAACTTGTTCAAGGTCAGGTATTGATGTAATCCAAGTTTTTGAGACCTCCTATTAAGAATGCTTGCATTGCTATGGTGCCATGTAACTCAGTTAAGAATATATACATTGTTTGCCTAGTGTTGGGGGAATACGTCTAGCCCTTAAGGGTTCGACCCAAAGTGCGAGGATAAAATTGTAATTTTGAACCCTTCAGAGCAAGAAATGTAAATCACCATTCTTCCCTATATAGATCAACGGTTTACTCCTGAGTATCGTTAGTCTTCTCAACTCTCTCACTTGCAAGAACACATCTCTCACTCGTAGGAACACAGAGACACGAGTGGTTTTTGGTGACGCCTAAGTACATGCATTAGTGGCCTTAGTGCCTCCCTAAGTTCCTACCACCACCGAGCAACTGACTCCACTACTCCTACTATCTAGGACACGACATGTACACACTCACTAATCTGGTCAACAGCTAGACAAAGTGTTAGACTCTGAACTACCGCTCTCAGCACCGAAATCGATCAATAAATCTATATCATTTCAGTGAACAGATAATAGTCCATCCAACCCCCATATGGGACATCCCCATATGTTCGTACGACAAGTGCCACAACAGAATGGGCGTCTCTAGCCAATCCCCACTACCTTCAATCATCCAGGCACAAAGCATGTCTATCCTCTCGGCTAAGCATGCCTATCCTGTCGCCTTTGAAGACTCGGTCAGGATCATTATACATGTCAATAGCTGTGAAACGGAGGCGGCCACCTACCGACCCCAAGCACCATCTGGTGCGCCTGATTTCAAGGCTAGTACCTCAACCATGACGAGTCGAGGGTCGGCTCCATCGTCCATGTCTAGACGTCCCCATGTGTTCGTATTACGAGTGCCACAACAGAATGGGCGTCTCAAGCCAACCCCCACTACCTTCAATCATGCCTACTGTCGCCTTTGAAGACTTGGTCAGGATCATTATACATGTCAATAGCTGTGAAACGGAGGTGACCACCTACCGACCCCAAGCACATCTGGTGCGCCTGATTTCAAGGCTGGTACCTCAACCATGACGAGTCAGGGTCGGCTCCATCGTCCATGTCTAGAAACATGATACATCTAGGGTAGAATCCATTTCTGGCGTTGATACCAAGTGTCTCTTCCTATGCCAAAATCATTGATCTCTCAGGTCAAACATCTTTAATAGAAAAGCAGTACAAACACCCTCCGTCGACGAATATGGACCGGTAGAACTACCTAAATTCGGACAGTCCAAAACAGATGTCACAGAAGATGCTAAAGGCAATATTGCTCATGTTAAGCGCCATGCTGCGAAAGCCTCATGCAGCGCCCATTGCTCGATTCCTGTGAGACAATAAACTCCACATCGAGCAGCGCCACCGTCTCCTCAAAGAACTCCAAGGCAAGCAGCGCCCATTGCTCGGTGCACAGACAAACAAATTAGTAGGGCTACGGCCGAGCAGGATACTGTTGTGAGACAATAAACTCCACATCGAGCAGCGCCAGCGTCTCCTCAAAGAACTCCAAGGCAAGTCGATTGAGTCTAATTCTTCCCCATAGATGATGGCCATCACCGCATCACCCTGCTCAATCTCCTTATCGTTCTCCTCGATCTCATCACTCAATCTCCTTATCGTCCTCCTCGATCTCCTCACCACTATCGCGTACCCGCCAACTCCACCCAAGGCGAAGATCTCCGCGGTCTCCAACCATTCTTCCTTTTTCTCTTTTTCTTTCCATATTCCTTAAATAAAAGTTTCGATTTAGTTAGACTCAAACCCTGTTTATCTCTTCAGCTATTCTTCCTTTTTGTCTCTTTCTTTCCATATTCCTTAAATAAAAGTTTCGATTTAGTTAGACTCAAACCCTGTTTGTCTCCCAGCTAATTTTCAGTACCGTGTCCGTATGAAAATACAATCATGGTTACAAAGAGAAATGGAATTTATGATAAAAAAAGGGAAATGAAACTTAAGTAGTGGTAGCACAGCCAGCAACCAAGCTTGCTTCTCGAGGTGCCATGGCATTGAGATGCACTCATGCTCTGCAGCTAATTTTCAGTACCGTGTCAGTATGAAAATACAATCTTGGTTCCAAAGAGAAATGGAATTTATGATAAAAAAAAGGGAAATGAAACTTAAGTAGTGGTAGCACAGCCACTAACCGAGCTTGCTTCTCGAGGTGCCATGGCATTGAGATGCACTCATGCTCTGGATTGATTTTTTTCTTTGGTAAAGAACAAAGCTTCCATGGATCAGTGGATGTCTTAGTCAAACCACAGAAACAACGCAGCAAAGCGCATCTAGCATCCGAATTTAACACAAGTAATCCACCTTGTGAAATAAACTTTGAAACAAAATTGGAAAATGAAATTTTGGTGCAGGAAAAAAAATGTGGAAACAGCACGTAAGCTGGAACAGTTGAAGCAACTCGGCCCAAAAGAAAGTAGAGCAACGTGCTGGAACAGTTGAAGCAACTCGGCCCAAAAGAAAGTAGAGCAACATGGCTCAAACGAACAAAACCGGAAAGAGCTCTCACGTGACTTAAAACCCTGCATGTGGCCAAGGTCATCCAGAAACATGAGGTTTCGTTTCGTGATTTTGCAGATCTGGATCCTAGCCATTTTATCCAATGGAAGCTTTAGCACTAACAAGGACTTGTTGACCTTGATGAAGACGTATCATTCTGAGAGGCATTTCTAAGTTTATTTTGTCAGTATCAATGTTTCCCCTAAAACATGAGACAATGGAATTAGGACAGTTTCAAACTACAGGAAAACACTGATGCCCTTGCACAGCATTTCTTTGGGGAATAAATGATAGCAGATATAAAAGATATCTCTGCACAAGTAGCCTCCTGTTGATGTGCACCAAGGCAACAAAGCATAGCTGTAAGTACAGCAAAAATAAAGCAAAAAAACATCCAATATTCAGGGAACTAAGTTACTAAAATTTCAATTAGCAAAAAAACATTGTGCTAATCATCTGAAGTACAATGCATGTTTTCTGCTGCAGCCACCTCCCTCTTAAACTTCTCAAATAGTTTTGGAACCTCTGGGTGTTTCCGGACAAAATATTCAATAAATTTTTTCTCTGAACAAGCTAATAAAGTGGATAGAGCAAGGTTGGGAGCAGCCAGCCCCCTTTCTTGCAGCCAGTTGTACATTAAAAACCTGGCTTTGGCTCTCTCAGTAGTGAATGACAAGTATGAGGGGAATGCAACCAGAGCACTTAGAGGATATGGTGTCTCATTTACAAGGAACGATATCTTGGCATCTACGGCAGGTATCTTCTGATTCAAAATCTGTGGCGCTACCTTGATCATTTTCGATACATCCTTGGGGTCAAATCCCGCCTTCACCAAAAAGTCAAACCGCTCTTGTAGTTCACTACCCTTACCACGGAAAACTTTGAGTGCCTTCTTCATACCCTCAGAGCCTTCCACAAATCCTATGCTTTTCAAAAAACTCGACTTCTCCTTCAATGAAATTTCAAAGTCGCTGCAACGAAGCGGCGGTAGGCGGCTAACCTTTGACCCAAGTGTGTACTTCATCAATTGGCATGGTTCCTCCATTATAATTTTCCACAGACGCTTCTTCCCTATACAGAGATATGTAAGAATGCTGTTTGCCTTCTTCACTTGGGCAGAACCAAGCATTGACGCATTTGCAACCACAAACTTCTCAATATCCCCCTCACTTGCATCAATATCAGCTAAAAATTGTATAATGCTGTGTATGTTCCTTGCGAAATCCCTGGCCTGCACATCTGGGAAGTCCAGGAAAAGATCAAACAGATCTTTTTTTCGAGACCCTGCTTTCAGCATGATGGCAACTGCTCTAAAAAATTCTTTTCCAGAACCATCCAACAAGAAATCTGGGTTTTTCTTGATCAATTTACCAATCCCCTGCTTATCAAATCCCAATTCAGTGAGAAATCGAGGAACTTGAACCATGTTTTCCCAATTATACGAGTTCCCTTCAGATATGAATTGACCGATCCAGTCTCGCTGAATGCCAATGTCATCTAGTAGCTGCAGGATCTTGAACTCAGCACTTAGGTCACGTGTCAATATGACAGGGTAACAGGTCACAAGTTTTATGACAGTGGCTTTACTGAACCCTAAATCCTCAAGAGCACTAAGCTTAGACACAAGAACATTGTCACCAAAACTGAAAACCTCCGCAGCATCCCTGAATATCCTCCCAATCTTAGTGCGCATAACCCCATAATTGCAGAGAACATGGTAGTTCCTCATCAACGTCTCGTCGTCGTCAAGGAACAAGAGATCCGGAGGCAGAAAGGATTCATACTCACTCGCCCTGAGGCCCATGCTTTCAAAGAACGGCTCGAACTCGTTGATAGGATGGTACCGGAACAGCTGCAGCAATGCCTTGGTGGCCCTCTCATCCCTCATTTCACGTGTCTTCACCTTCGACCTGAACACGACCTCATCGCCGCCCTCCACAGGGTCCTTGATGGCGTCCCCTGTCAGGTCCAGCAGCTTCATCACGAAGGCGGGCGAGTTCTTGCTTATGTGCTCGGCGTCGGCAAAGCTCAACCCCCGCGTGGTGTGGAGGTACTCCAAGAAAATCTTCCGCGCGACCCAGAACACTCGCATCTTCTTCATTTGCCTGAGCCTCTTATCCTCTTCCTCCTCCACCACCTCCTCGTCCCCGCCCTCGTCCATGGGTTTCTCCTTCCTTCGGCGCGCAGGAGCAGCCGAGTATGACCGCAACCCATACCCACGACCAATTGGAACGATCCCCCAGCGCGACGCGGGCGATGGTTCTTGGACGTCCCAAGAACGGGTGGCAGCAGCGCACCGGTGGTGTGGTGCTCGGCACGGCTCATCGTGCTCCGCGATGAGCTGAACCCGGGGGACCCGCCTGAGGCTCCGACCGGCCCTCAATGCGCTGCGGAGGATCATGAGGGAACCGACGGGGAATCGCAGGCAAGGGCGCAAGGGACGGCCGGAAAGGCGCCAGCTTTGGGGTGCTTACTCCACCACGGTCGCCGTCGGTGGTGGCGACTCCAGCTTCTGCACCTCAGCGGCCAGTCTGCACGGTAGAACGGCGGGGCGGGAGGAGGGGTGGAGCCTGCCTGCGCGACGGACGGCGACGGTGCGCCTGGCGGCGGCCGGTGGGGACTGGGGACCTGGGGTTTGGAGGGTGCGCTGCGAAGTGGAAGGTTGGATTATTGGAAGCAGGGCTGAGCGGGGCAAAAGCCCAGAGACATTGGAAGGATTAGCGGGCACCGATTTATGGGCCGGGCGGGCCGGGCCGGCATGGGCATAGATTGAAATGGTTAAAAAATGCCATCCTCTTCCTCTGAAATTTCCTGAAAACGAGCAGGGCCATAAATAGACACGGCGATGCCTCGCCACGTAGGATAAAACTACATTGGATCCCAGCAGCCGGGTGTTTCATAATCAGTTTTGCAAGTTCGTTCTGCCTATGGATCATCCGGAGAGCAAATGGGGTGCAAACACTTTGTACGCATTGTACAGAGAATACATACAGAATAGGTGGTAGCCTCACAGGCAGGCAGGCCGCCGGAGAAGGTGACGGAGCTGGACTGATCCTTTGCTGCAGTGATCTGAACCTCCAAAATCATAAGTGTCTCAGAGCCTGCAAGCTTCAGCTAAATCTCATCCACGAAAAAATTATCGCCAGCGTTAACAATCTCAGCTTCAATTCTTGGGCCGGTAAATTGATCTGCTATTTCTGAATTTCGATATATAATAATACCAATCATACCAAATGGCGAAGTATTTATACATATACTCTTTTCCTGTTCATAACACTACAGCAACTGAAAGTCAACCGCCATTCTGCCAGAGCAAGATCATGGTGTAGACCAAGCTTGCATCAATGAGGTGAGCAGTAGACATCCAGTTAGCTAAACAACCACTGTATACATAAGTTTGAAATGTAGGTCACCAACAAAAACAAGTCACGCAAACAAAGGCCGAGGCTTGACCCCTGAACCTCAGCAAAGTGCAGATAAAAGGTCTGCTGCAACTGAAGTCCATATTACACCTGGGGCGGAAATGTAATGAAAAAAAAAAGAGAAATGTTGATGGTGTACAATGTTTTCACTGTAAGGGTTACCCCCATGAGGCCATGATCCAAGTCTCTCCTTCCTCCATGGCTCAGGAGAACAGCCCCAGGGAGGGAGAGCAAATCCTGCACTAAGATCTGCAACCATACATAGCAGATGAACCCTAAAGCGCCGGTAATTGCTCTACTTATCAGCATGTCGGCGCTTGTGTCTCCTGTGGCCATGGTTACCATTACCGCCACGAGGTCTTTTATGCTTTTTTGTGCTACATAAAGACAACAGCAGATAATGTCAGTTTACTTAAGGTCGTGCTAACAATTATTAGAATTGACAACAGGTCTTAATATATGAGAAACTAACCAGAAGGTTTCTACTAGAAACCTGTATATAACAAAGACAGGCAGAGCCAGTAAAGCAGAAGCCTGTACAAAAAGGAGTATGCTTGTTAGATGACCACTAACCAGCAGTTTATTTCCTAATTATTGAGGAATGCTTACCAGGAACCAAACCAACTCCTTTGTCGCAAGTGATTTTGTTATCTCATGCTGGTGAAGATAGTCCATAATGCTTGCTTGAGCCTACAATGGATCAGAGAATGTTGAAAAATTGTCACATTGGTTTTCCCAAAAATCCAAATTTTATTGAAAAAACTAAACATATATACCAACCAACTAAAAGTAGGGCAGAACACAAAAAATAAATTCGTGAACTCAATGAACCAGCTAAAAATAGAAGAGAAAAGAAATTATCAAGACTAGGGCCACCATTTCTAGGCCATTATGCAGAAACATTTATGCAGCAGCCATTATGCAGAAAAAATTATACAGCATGCTACACTAGAGGGTAGAGGTAAGACTGGGGAACATCTATGCACACAAGTTGGATATCAGATTAAAGTGCGGCTTTAAGCTACAGCTACGAGCTATGGCCTATGGCAGAAAAGGTCGTCCTGAAATGGATGCAATCGGAATTGAATTGGTAAAGAGCCACAAACCTGTCTATGGTATGTGGTTGCTGACTCAAGAAATGACCCATATGCATGAACTGCTCTCTTAGTGTATGGCTTCAAAGCAGTTCTAACTTTGTCAACATGCGGCTTCGTGATCTCAGCAACCTGGTCAATGTAAGGCTTGGAGAACTTCTTGGCTTCCTGGACCAACAGGATCAAGTAAATGCTGATCAGCAACTGCATATTGCTTAATAGCCAATTGCTGCCCTCAACGTGGCCAATGAAACTGTATTTATTCTTGAAGCAGTAAGTGCAGCAAGTACCTGGTAGTAGGGATGAGCAAAGTCTTTAACTTTGACAATGTGAGGTGTGATTGCATCTCTCGACGATTCATAGAACTCCACTGATCTTGTCGAGACCTTTTGTACATAAGGTTCTGCATTTTTCTTCAGGACAATCAAATTTTCCTTAATAGGAACCCATTTCTTCAACCATAGAAAGTAATATTGTCAGCACACTGTCAACGGTGCAAGATAAATCAAAAGAAACTGAAGAACAAGCACATATGGTCCTAACTCCTAATGAGTAATAAGACACTACCGTCTTGGCAGTCTTGATATGAGGTTCAGCCCATTTCTTTGCCTGTTCTGATTTTTCTGATGCCTGAAATATTAGACATATAAATGATGGATTTATTTGCGGGGTGCATTTTGAAATTAAAATTAAAGCAAGTAGTACGAAGAGGCACCTTCTGCAAAAAAGTCTGCATGGCAGGTTTCCCATGTTGATTCCAGTGGCCTGAGACCACCTCCTACACATGAAGAAGACAGCAGTGAGAGAGCATCAACATGGAAATTGCAATGGTAAATATCTGTGGTTCCACTCTTACCACGTAGTGAGAATATTGTGCCGCTAACCAAGGCGGCAGCCATGAGCCATGAACCTGCAAAAGAAAACAAGAATGGACAATTGGACACAGAATCACAAATAGGGAACAATCAAGAAAAGATGACATAAAGTACAAGTATATGCTGTTCAAGGCATTACTGGGCTGTTTGGTTTAGTGCCAAAACTAGCCATGCCATTGGCTTGTCAAAATCTTGGCATGGCAACTTTTGGCAAAAAAACAAGCACAACCTAGAACTACAATAGGTACGCTCTGCTTAGCCTATTTCAGGTAACCATTTTAAGTTTAAACGCACAAGAGAAGACCCCATGACAAATAGTGCAATTGTGTAACAAATGATCTGTTGAAACTTATATCCAAAACTGGTAGCAAAAAATGGAATCACCCAGCTGAAGGAAATCAACATCTTAGCATATGACAACAAACAACATTTTTAGGGAAGCACAAGTATTCAAATGCACAGGAGAACTATGTATCATTATATTATTAGAGGAAACAATGAAATGCCAGTCCATTTTCAAAGCCCCTGAGGGCAAGATAAGCAAGAAACAAAAAAAAGCATCAAACTAAATGAGGATTGACACACAACGTGGGTTAAACTCATTTGTTCTCACACTACTTCCTGGTTGCTTCTAAACAGTGGTAGAGTAGAAAAATGAAACAGATCAGTTGTACTACAGAATTTCAACGCGCTTTGTCTAGTGAACAAATTGTTGAGCACAAACGGATATTTTGCACTGCCCACCATCCATATCCGAGAGAATAGAGCAAATGTTCATTGCAATAAAATCAGTAACTTTTCATCTTGTATATTTGCTACTATGCTCAGATGATCTTATTATTTTCTGAAGTTTCTAAATTTGCATCAAGTACAATTGACAATAGCGACAGGATATGTAGTTACCTCATTCAGCTGTTTTGCTTTAGCTGCTGCTTCTAACTGCAACCTCATCAATTCCTCCTATGACGTGAAACCCGGATATGTAACATGTACCACATGACTAGCAGGACAGAAAAACTGCATTACAACAGTAAACAAAAGTATCGCAAACCTCAGCAACTTTAAGAGCACGTTCTGTCTTCTTGATTTTGCGTTTTCGGTCATCACTTTCCTTTTGGATCTGGCAAGAACAAAAATGATACATAAGAGCAGTGTAATCCAACATCTAAAATGTCTATTTGGTTGTTGGTTTTTCATCAGAGATGCCTTCAATAGGATTTTAAGCTATAAGTGGACTTTATAGACTCAGGTACTATGAATCACTGGATAAATTTGCTCTGCAACTGTCATAATTATGTGTTGCAGGCTTGTAGCAAAAAAAAAAAAATGGATCATGTAGCTACTGTTAAATAAAAGAGGAAAAATAGATGGCACAGCCGCTTAAGATGCACTTAGTTACTGTAGTACATAAACTAAAAAAATTAATCTAAGGTACAAAACAAAACAAAACCATCACTCAACTGTACTGTAGACAAGGATTGTGCACTTACTGCGTTAAGCTTTGCATTCAGCTCTTCCACCTTCTTCTCTGCTTCAATGGCCCTAGACTCAAGTTCTGCTCTTTGGCTGCTTTGCGTTTCAATGTCCTTTTTGAGCTTGTCAATCTACAATAGGAGAGAATAAAATGAGAAACCAGAAGTTGGCACATTGTAAGTGTTCATGAATTTCTATATTTCATACCTCCTTCTCAAGCTCAACAGCCCGGGCATTGGCCTTGCCAACCTGCTCCTCAGCAGCTACAGACCCCTTTGCCTGAACATGGTAAGCAAAAGAGCACGATTATTCCAAAGAATGCTACAGATCGTTTAGGAGTTACTGCTGCATATTAAATTCCGAACCTGGAGGGAAGCAATCTCATCCTGCAGAGAAGCAATCTTCTTTGACTTCTCCTCAAGTGCTTTCTCCAGCTTTGCGATGCCATCATCCTTATTCTTCAGTTCATGGGATCGCTCTGCGATGCCTGACTCTGTACCATGAAAACAAGCATACTCACATCTACTTCTATGATGGTTCTGGAACGATAATTGCATGTGAGTTCATTCATAGGACTAGAAATTGGAACAAATCCGGTCAGATAAGCTTACGTAGCATGGCAAAGTGGCCACATCAAGTAAACTGATTTTCTTGTGACAGAAACAGTACCACAATCAAAGATATGACTTCCAAACATTACCAGTCTTTGAGTTTATACCCTTCACTCCTTCACTAGTACAAAAAAGTACTCATACAAGGTTCTTCAGAGCACTATCAATTTACAGTTCTACTGCAATTAGTGGCTAGATTTTTTTCCCTGTGTATTGAATTCAAGTTAGAATAAGGGCAAGTATGGTCAGGGTGAGGTGTATTTGGTTGGAATATTTCAGTGCACCTCATCCAAGCATGCCCCACGAATTATGGCAAGGGCGCACTATCACTGGCAAAATCATAACTGCTGCAATTACACACCGGCCCACTGCTATAGTAAACGCAGCAGAAGTACATATGCAAGAGTAAAAAAGGCAACTCTTGTTAACCATAGCATACGAGGTACGGCGTAAATAACATAGAGAGCTGATTTTTTTTCCCCCAGAAGTGAACACTTCCCTAAAAAAGGGAGAAAGTATCCAATTTGCGCTCACCCCGCGCCCGCGGCCGAAATCAGCACGAGAAAAGCAGATGAAATCTCACAGCACCGAGCTCCCTGATCAATCGAGTGCTGTCTCGCGCACCGAACCATCCAGAAGCACCCAGACGCTAAACCCCCGCAACAAACAGATCCGGCTAGCTCACCAACCCCCGCGGAATCGCACCCCACCGCAGCGAAATCGGCCGCTACCCTAAACCCCGGATGAGCGGCATCAATCAATCCAGCGAAACAGCACAGACCAGCCCACAGCTTCCCGCGAGGCACGAACGAATTGGACCGGCGATTCCGTCAACACAACCCGCCCCACGACGAAAGTAAACCAATCGAGCAGTTGCCACTCACCTAATTCCGAGATCTTCGCCGTGAGCTGCAGCAGCTCCGCCCTGAGCGCCGCGGCCTCCACCGCGCCGGCCACCGAGTCCGGCGCCACCTCCACCACCGGCTCCTCGGCGCCCGCCCCGGCGACGGCGATCAGCAGCGCCAGCGCCAGCAGCAGCAGGGGCCTCGAGATCCCCATCCCCGCCACCGCCTCGACGCCCCCTCCTCCTCGGCGAGGCGAGGCCAATCCAGTCCTTGGTTCTAACGACCTCGCGCTCGCGCTCGTGCTCGTGCTCGTGCCCTGCCGTCTCGTTTGGACTCGGACCGCGCCACGCAGGGAGATCTTTTTGATGACGCGTCGGGGGAGGGAGGGAGGGAGGGAGGGTGGGGCACGTGACGCGGGTGCGTGGCGCGCGAGGGCGCACGTGGCGGGCAGCGGTTGGGGTCCGAGACGTGGGGCTTGGTCACTGTGATGTGGGCCCCGGGAGGCCGCGTCGCTGTCGAGGACTCGAGGTGGCTCTGCCGCCGGCCGCGACAGTTGGCTTGCCCGTATCCGCTCTCTACCACCACGAGATTGAGGAATCGAGATTTCGTTTTCGAGGCCAGGGACTCCGGGAGTTGGTCTTTGGTTTTCCAAGTTCCAAGCGTTGGTATTTTTTTTGGTTGGGTTTGTTGGGTAGGAGTAACTGCGATGGACTCGCAACCGGCCACCATGCAAAGATTCGCTCTCTGTTCCTCAGGGGAATGCAAAGATTTCCTCATCCATATTGGAGCACTCCCCACCTCAAATTGCTTGAGCTTTGTCCCATTAATGCTGACTATGGAATGAGTTTCTATGTGTTCATGTGCAATCCAAAAAAATATATCTTTGTGGTAAGCTCGTCTTTTAGACGTTTCTTGATGCTATGTGGTCTAATAGCACGTCTTTCCCAAAAATGATTGCTTTGGGAATGATATAAACTTTGATCAATGTGTGAAAGCTATACCATTTGAGAAGCAATCATTTGAAAACTACTCCATGTCTCTCTCTCTCCATCCCAAACTATAAGTTTTTTGACTTCTATTACATTAAATTTGGCTCACTCGTCTTATTCAAAAAATACGTCATAATTGTCATTTATTTTTCATTATGGTTTGGTTTATATATAAAGTACATTTTCACAGTTTTTTTTAAAAAAAATACGAGTTAGTCTAATTTAGTGTCAAAAAATAGATCAACCTATAATCTATAATTTAGAATCAAAAGAGCAATCTTTGACAACCTAAGGATTTTTTTTGATATACTAAGAATTCATACACGCACATTTCTTCGTGGCGCGCGGAGAATGGATGGAACGGCTGAAAGCACATTTGGAATACTCAAATCCAAATGGCCTATCAGCTCATGAATGAGAATGGCATTGTACCCATCGATGGGAATGGGGACATCAGTGGGGCCCGCGGAAGCAATTGGACAGAGAAGGACCCCTGGTAGTTGGGGGAGCAGGCCGTGGTTGGCGGCTGGCGCGAGCGCGGTCGTGGGTACGATTGACATTTAGGAATCCACGATCCGATGGGGCCCGCGGCGCGGTCAAATCGTACTACCGTGCGCGCGTGTGAAGCAGTCCAATTCACGTGAATTTGAGCCGGAATTTCCCAGGACCAGCCGGGCAGTAGTAAATTCTCTACTCAAGAAGTAACAAAACGTTTTTAAGGACTCGTTTGGATCCAAGTTTTCTCGTAGGAAAACTGGAGGAACGTGAAACGGAGGAAAGGAAAGGAGACACAGCGTTTGGAACCAAGGAACCGGAAGAATCCTTCCGGAAGGAATTCTGTAGCTACAATACAATTTTATAGGAACCAAAACATCTGCTTCTACTTCATTTTCTCATTCCTGCGCAGAAGTCCGAGGCAGCTACAGAGTTTGGACGGAGGCAGATCGCTGTCTGCATACTGCAAAGCGTGATCTAGTGTCCGTTCATGCCATGGGGTTCCACATATTAAGCATAAACAAAAAAAAAAGAAAATACAAAAAGTAGTGTTTCATCTAAGCATTCCTACGGCAATGTTTCTTTCGTTCCAAACGCTATCTCCTATTTATTTCTTGTGTTTTTACTTTCCTCTGTTTTCCTATAACCTTCGATTCCATTCCTGTATTTTTTTCCATTCCTATATTTTACATTCCTCGTTCCAAACAGGGCCTAAGTCCGTGGGAGGAAATTTCCTACCGTGGCTATAGCTAGTAGTCGTCTAAGCTAATGTTACAACAAAGTATACTGTACATCAACCTTAGCTAAAGGCTAAAACTATCCTCCGCTGCAAAAGTTCCCGCATGAAGAAAATAGAGGAAATAATGCAGCAGCGGGGGACGCTACACGAGTTGTAAGGATCTAGATGATCGGCCTTTCACCAAACACAACGGGTGTCCGGCTTTTCGGTGTTTGCCCTGCCGCTACGGGAGCCCATAGTATCAACAATCCTTGCTCGCCATCTCGATCGAAAGAGGAGAGATAGAGGCCACCGTACATGGAGGAGTAGCCTCCAAGTGTGATGGATGGGGCTGGCATGCACTTCCACAAAGGCGGTGGAGCTTTGGGCCACCGTATTGCATATGTAAGATCAGAGAATCCATGGCGAAGGAGATGGTCAGAGAGAAGAGAATCCTAGCGGATGGGTGAGGAGATGGTTGGGCCAAGGAGAATCGGCGGTGACAGAGGAGGATGTGGTGGCGAGGAGAGAGGGTGCGGTGGTGTCTCCGATTAAGAGAGAGGAACGTCGCGAAAAGAACGAGGAGGAGGCGTGTGGCAGGCCTGTGAATGGTTGAATGGTGGAGCGAGGATTTTGTTGATTTTTTATTTTATCATGCAACCCATTTAAATTACTTTTGTACCATTATAATTGTCTTTTTCCACTGCTAGAATTGCCACTATAGATATTTCTACAAGAAAAAATATATTTTAAAATAAAGATGGTAGTTGGAGGCCGATGAACAAAAAAAATAGATAGTTGGGTATAAATAAAATATACAGAAGAATATAAATGTAGAAGAAATTAATATAGATGAAATAATTTTTCTGACTAGGCTGAGCATAATAATAAATTTAGATTAATACAAAGTGTGGATAGTCTAAAGGCAGGTATTAGACGATTATTAGGAGGACGAGAGAGATCGGCACACTTTAGCCGAGACGAGACGGACCTCAGCACGCTAGTGCTTACCAGCTTTTGTACTTTGGACTTTTGGAGTGGCCCTGACTTTCCGCTGGCTTTTCTCCTCCAAATCTTCCTACCACCTGATCGGTGATTTCTTTCACGATGCTTGGACATTGCTGCCTGTTTGCCTCGTTGTTTGACATGTAAAAAAGTAGGTGGGAGAAGGACAGAAGGTCCAAAAGCCAAAAGGCGACCTGGCGCACGAACAGACCAAACCGGGGATCAGATGATCACACGTCTGCTGAGCATACATGAATGGAGATGGTCAAGATCCGATCCAAGGAGCATCATCAGGATTAATTATTCAGGAGTCAGGACTTGGCGCACAAGGTTAAAAATAAAAAAAGAAGAAGCAAATGGAGCGGGCGAGTAACACAAACCTGGCCTGGAATGATGTTTGGATTGGAGAAGTTCCTTTAAGGACTGTATACCCGATGCTATACGAGAAATGTTCAGATCCGAAAGTTACAGTTAGCAAGGTTGGTTCACATGGGGTGTGGAAGATAGATTTTAGGAGATCTTTGACTTCAGGGGAGATGGAGAGCTGGAATTGCCTACTGGATCAGTTAGGAGGGGTCAACTTAACAGAAGGGTGTAATGAGGTGCTCTGGGCCCTAGATAAGACTAAGGCGTTTACAACTAAGTCTTTATATAATTTTGTGACTGACAGGGGGGTGCAAATAGAGAAATGAATTATATTTGGAGTTGTAGAATTCTTTTGAAAATAAAAATTTTTCTCTGGCAACTGCATCATAATAAATTACAAGTGGCTTCAGTTCTTTGCAAAAGAGGGTGGAAGGGTTCACCAGGGTGTGTCTTGTGCGAGAGGTGTGAAAACGTGAAACATGTCTTTTTTGGTTGTGTGTTTGCAAAATCAGTTTGGTGTTGCTTGCGTGATATTTTTGATTGGGGTGGATTTCCCAAAACCAGAGCTGATTTATGGGATGGTTGGATCTTTGATAAATGTAGAGTCCCTTATCACTTAAGTATCTTTGTGTTTGCAGGGGTGGCATGGGCGCTATGAAAAACTCGTAACAAAAGAGCAATAGAAAACAACTTCATGACTAATACTGTGGGAGTGATGTATGAAAGTGTTGCTAATCTGCAGAAATGGAGGCCGCTGCTCAAGCAACAGGACCCAGGAAAAGATGAGGGAGGCGATCATCAAGATGAAGATCTGGCTAGGTGACTTCAAGATAAGTGAAGTTTTGGCGACGGACGTGGGAGAGATTGGATGAGAGGAGAAGCTATTGAGTGATCTTTGTTCTCTGTTAGCTAGCGGATTGTTTGGCTATGTTATGTGATGTGCGTTAGCTATGTGAGTTGAAATTCTTTTCTATTTGCTACCTGGTAAACTGGTATCCGAAGTCTGTGAGATGTTGTTTGCTTTCTATAAAAGCAGAGGCGTCGCCTCTTTTCTAAAAAAAAAAAAAAAAAAAAAAAACCTGGCCTGGACTGAACCTGAGCCGTGAGCCCGCAACTTCGTACTCGTACCACTGTACACAAGAGTCTAATCGGGCCTCAATCGCTTACCCTGTTGCTGGGCCTAGCCCATCGGAACCATCAGGACCGGCCCAACTCGTCGGCCAGGCCTCTGGGCTCCCGATGCGCGGGCGGGCCCCACTCACACTGAGACCGGCGGCGACCGCGACAGGCGTCGTACGCTCCGCGCGGTCTCCGATGCACTCACACTCTCACACTCTCCTTGTGATCGCCTTTGACCACAGGGTAATCTAATCGCTCGCAGTCACCGCTGCTTAAACCAGTGGGTGCTCCCCGCTTAAACTCCTCGATCCCGCGGCTAAAAACGAAAAATTTGGAATCCAGCTGCAGCAGCAGGCGAGCGAGCATCCATCCACAGCAGCCCAGCAGCGGAACCGAATCCCGTCCTCCTCCTCCCTAAACCCCCCACTGCGCGCAGCCCCGCGGCGACGAAACCAGCAGCGGCAGCGCAGCGCAGCGCCGGCCACACTCCTCTGGGACTAGGAGGGACTGGGAGCGCAGCGCAGGCCCTCGCCGCCGCCTCGCGCCCGTCTCAGAGCGGATCTCAGAGCCGCGGCGTCTCGCTGGTTTCTTGCTGGATTGATTGATCCCGCATTCGGCCTGCGGCAGGCGTCGCCGCGTCTCTCGCGAGGTACTACTGTATTGAGGCGCTGGAGCATGGCGCGAGGTCGCAGTGTCGCACAGCTCGCGACTCGTTAGGGTTTCTTTTAGGACTCGCCTTTTCGTTCCACATCCGGCCCCTCTTGATCTTCTCGTGCTCTTTGCAGGGGGGGCAAAGCGAAAGGGAGCGGGCGGCTTTGGGGGATCAAGGGCGGATCGGCGCCTCGGCACAAAGGGAAAAGGAGGGATCTTTTTTGGGGGGCTGCTGTTCGAGCTTTGTGGGGGGTCTGTATAGGATCCTGCTGGCTGGCTGATGGATTTCTTCAAGATCAAGAAGTTCGGCAAGGGCAAAAAGAGCGCCGGGGGTGGGGGCGAGGCCGTGGAGTCCGACGGTGACGCGAGCACCGGGAATGTGACACCCCGGGAGGGGCAGAGCGCGGACGCCACCGAGGGGGATGCCAACGCCGCCGTGGTGGCAGAGGGTGCAGGTGCGGGCAATGGGGCGGCGGCTGAAGGAGGAGGGCAGTGGGTGCACGAGGAAGAGGAAGAGGACGATGACGACGATTTCATCACGAACGAGGTGAAGCGGCGGCTCAAGGAGCTGAAGAAGAACAGCTTCATGGTGCTCATCCCCGAGGAGGAATGTGCCGAGGTTGAGGAGGATGGAGGGGAGGAAGGGGAGGAGGAGGGGGAGGAAGGGAGCAGCTCCAGGGAGTGGTTGGAGTCGGACGTAGGCGCTGGGTTCCCGTTGTGCGGGTTCGATTCGCTGTATGATAAGTACTGCGAGAGGATGCTGGTGTTTCATAAGATGATCGCACAGCTCATGAAGGATCCAGGTAAACATATGCTTGTTGCCTGTTGTACCTCGTGCTTGGTTAGTTGTAATGTGGTGCATGTATCTAGTCTTTTCCTTTGTGTGGGTGGTTATGCATGTATCAAGTTTGATGCTATAAAATTAGCCATATTTGTCTTTGGGAACTTCTTAGTTATCAGCGTTCACTTGTTGGTATTGCTATTCTAGCAGTATAAATTATGGTCACAAGGTCCAAATTGTGCCTTGATAGCATGTGGAATTGTAGTCCCTACTCCTGTAAAGAGGATTGATGGATACAAGTGTTCTATGGTAGTTGCGTATTTCATTTGGTATGCCCATAACTGTGGCTTATGTTCCCTTTGGAACCGTCTTTTACATTAAAATGGAACCTACAATCAGACAGCTTGACGTCATTCAGAAGGCAAGACAAACACAACCGACCACTGTTGTTGCCTTCTGTCTAGCGTTACTTGGATACCTGAGTCCTGAGTTTTTTGCTGATTCGGATACTCATGCACCGGTGTTGGATTCAAGTGACATTTGGCGTGCCCAAATTTTACTTTTTGCTGAATCAGACACCCAAAACCGAGATAGACTCGCATGCACATACACACCTGTGTCTTGGTAACATTATTCTATTCCCTGGAGTAAATTAGGAATTTCACTTGTTGCTTCTGAAATACATGCAACTTTTCTTATCTTACCAAAACAGCCAATATTTTCTGTTTAATATTTCTCTTCAGCACATGCTATTGATTGCCTTCAGGATCCAGTCTCTCCTTTAGCAGTATCGCTTCTCTTTATGTTCTGCTTATTACAGTGCCAATGATTTTTTAAAAATATATATTCAAACAAGCCGTTCTGCATACTTTAACCATTCTATTGACCTCGAAAACCTTTCTAGAATCACTGAGCATGTCCAAAAAGTCTCCAAGATCAGCATCCAAATTGGCATCTACCCTCCGCAGCCTCTCATTCAAAAGAAGGGATGAGCTCCAGGAGGATTGTGAGCAACTTAAGCAACAGCAAAATGAAGAGGATCCTTATCAAACACTTGAGACTGCATATGTTGCTCATGTTTCATTAAGCTGGGAGGCCCTGCATTGTACATATGTGCACCTGAGCCTTATTGTTGCAGCACAGCCTGATAATCCTACAACTTACAGCTGTGCTGCTCAAGCATTCCAGCAATTTCAGGTTCTGTTGCAGAGGTTTGTCGAAAATGAGCCATTTGAGCATGGTACCCGCGTTGAGATATATGCACGATCTCGGAGCATGTTGTCAAAGTTGCTTCAGGTCCCCACTTTTCAAGGTGAGATTATTTGGGTTGTAGTTACTGTATTTTTAACATAAATGTAACCTATACCAAAAAAATGTGTTCCTGTGGGATGTATAGTTTTCACTGAATACCTATACCAACAAAAGGTGAGATTATTTGCTTTGCATTCTTAAATTTAAAGAATGCTGTGAACTAATGTGTATCCTTGAGAGCTAAATGACAGTCAGTCTGGTTTAGCAAAAACCTAATATTTGTCAATTCAGATTTCACTTAGAATTATTTCTCTTAGTAATGTCGTAGAAGGTATGATGGAATACTGTGTGTCTCTAGGTATGTTGATGATTCCTTTTTGCTTGGAACTTAAGTCAATGCTGTTTACATACATGAAAAAAATGGTTCCAGAAGTTCAACCTGCTTAGTAATGGTGTAATATTGATTTCAAATCCTGTAAAGTCCAAAGTGCTGTAGGAATTGTTTAGGATCATTATGCTGAGGAATAATAGTAGATCTGATATTGTATATACATGCAGTTAAGTGCAATCTGCAATGCAGACTACACCTTCTTTGGTTATATATGCATCATGTCCTGTACTAGTTTAATACTACAATAAATAGATTCAGCATCAAATTGTCTGCACATATTTCATGTGCTACAATCCAATTCAGTCTTCTGTACACTGGCAACAATAATGAGCATTGGCAGTGATGTACTATGTTAAATATGTGTTCTTTCTATTTCAAGTTCACCTAACAGTGAGTAAAATACTGACGACATTTAGTTTTGTATACCAAGTTTTAGAAATTACCGCTTGGTGATGAACTCGTCACTTGGGCTTAGTCATGTATTGATTGGTCCTCCCATTTAGTGTTGATGCCTGTTACCATTTCTTTTTCTTGGTCAGCCCAGGCTCTCAGTGGTTTATTTCGACGTGAAAAATGGAAATGCCTTGTTACCATGCCGGGTTTTGTGGTCTGGGACCAATATGTACTTGAGTCATGTTTCATACTTTCTACAAATTTCCATAATATGTAGTGAATCTGCGACTAAAGTGTTACACATTAACTTTTATATCTTTTTACCTGTAAATTTAACGTGGATAAGTATGTCATGCACAAGAACTTCCTCAATTATCATTGTAGGTGATTTCTTAGGTCGGTACCCGTACCTTCAATAAGAATCGGTACCGTGGATTCTGAAGTTCTTGTAAGTAGTGTACAGATAACTGGTTTGTTGAACCTTAGCTTTGTGCATCCATAATGCTTGGCTTCACTACTGATGATTATTTCGAGTCACTGGTCACTGCTGCAACACGTATAACGCCGAACGTAAAACTCTGTACCTAAATCTTGCATCAGGTTGTACCTTGTCGTACAGTAAGGTATTGAGTGCGGTAGCACAGTAGCACTGTTGTCGCTTTGTTTCATTGTGCCACGGTTCATTTCCTTACTCTCTTGCATGTGCAAGTTTCCTTTCTATTACTAGGTTTCTAAATTCATAGCATGCTGATGTCTGTTTTTAGGGTACAAATTTGGAGAATTGTTTGTATTGCATGCTTGAATGATTCATGCTCTGTTGTGTACTTGTGTTTGATATATTACCTTGCTCATCATTTCTGTTCTCTCGATTTCAGTTGCAGATAGGAAAGATAACACTGAAGATGAAATGGAACCATCAATTTTCGCACCTGATCTCATCAAATTGTTAGAGGAATGTATCCTAACTTTCCGCCTTTTCCTGAAGAAGGACAAGAAAAAGAACAGTGCCCACACGGGTGCTCATGGCCACGCTGGGAGCTCGATTCATCAGGTGCAATCTTCACTCGATAAGGTAAGTTTTATTTTGTGGCGCAACTGATAGTAAATCTGTCCTTGATAGTCCATCTTATACGTTCATTTCTGTTGTTACCATATGGTCACCCATGGTTGCTGAGCCTGCATGCCTCGCGCCGCACTCTTTAATGAGCCATGCTATTGTTTCCAAAACCTGCAGAAGGAGACGAAGGTGAAGGAGCTGTTCAAGAAGAAGAAAGGGTGGAAGAGCAAGACGTGGCCGGGCACGATGGAGGAGGTCCAGCTGCTGTTCGCCCTGATTGACATCAAGGTGGTGTCGCGGGTGCTGCGGATGGGGAAGCTGAGCAAGGAGCAGCTGCTGTGGTGCGAGGAGAAGATGAGTAAGCTGGACCTCTCCGACAACCGGCTTCGCCGTGACGGGTCCCCCATCCTCTTCCCCTGTTGACGCTGCCATCGGTGTCCGAGAACTCCCCCTGTCCGGCTTGCCATGGCGGCGGCATCAGGGCCCTTGTTGGCCGGCGTAGCATGCTTCGTGCCCTCGTACCGTTCGCTGGGCTACCTTATGATGATGAAATTAATATGTACATGCCTCTTAGGTCGAATTGAAATGTCCATACGAAACATGTGTTGCTGCGCGTTCAGCTTCGGAGTTTATACTCAATGCAACAACATGGGGATCATGGACAAACATGCTTCGTCGGTCTCACTAGAACAGTTTTTTTTTTTTCTGAAACTGCGTGTCCACCATGTTTGGTTTCCCCTGCCATAGCGTTAAATAAAGAGGACGCCGCGCAGCTAGATCTCGTGCACGCGAGCAGCAGCAGCTTGACGGTCACTGAACGGCAACCTCTGAACTTTTTCCGATGGTGGCTGTACGCTCCTCTGCTTTTGGCTCCGATGATTGCAGGGCGTCTCTGCATACGCATGCAGATCCAGAAGACCACTTGGGCTCCCGTCATGGATGGATGCTACGACTACGAGGCAGCTCGTGGGCGTGCGGCCGGCTCTCCGCTGCAGAGGCCATGCCATGATGCGCCTTTTGAAGAGAAGCTGCTGCTGCTGCCATGTCGTCGAGCCTTCCTTTCACGACACGCCGTCAGACAGTCAGCAGATGAGAGCTTTGCACAGCGCCTCATCCAGAAGGTTTGCAATGGCAACCAGCCAGTGTCAGTGGTATTCTTCATGGAAACGAGCGGTTTCTCAGTGAAAGGCGACGACTGCATCTGCATGAGGGGAACGCATCAGCGGCTCTCGATCACCAGGCCACCAGGCTGAAGAGGCCGATGGACAACGGATGGCGTATTGGCATGGCTGCCCCTGCTCCCGTTTATGGTTAGGGACCATGGCTTCTCTGCAACCTCGAGGCAGCTTCACAGTCTAGCTAGCGTCTCTGACAGGTGGTCCAGCAAGCTCGGTCCGATGAATCGTGGATCAGCAGAGGCCCATGAGCGCTGCAAATGGAGATGGAGGCCACACCATTGCTGCTGCTGCTGCTGTGAGTGCTGACAGGCATGAATGCGGCGGGGGGCCATGAATGCGGCTGTGTGCGTGTGTGTGGGCAAACTGATCATTCACTGTGCTCCTGCAATTTATTATGCGCCATAAAAACACTGCGCTGCGCTGTGCAGATTCCACTTCCGCCCTTGCCACGGACCACTTCCACACCAGACAACTGCGGTGACGGGTGCAAGGTCGGGGTTTTTTTGGGGGTTGTTTGAGACATTATTGCCATGGCTCTTCGACGTGTTTGTTTACAGCTGTATTGGTCTTATATATGAAAACATTTTACTATAGTTACTTCGATAGCGCTCAGCAATTCAGCGTTAGGAAAACTACTGTGTGAGAAGAAGCAGCATTGATGATGAGTCCACTGGAGCATTGGTACGCACACAACCCTTTTGAAGTACAGGTAGAGGTAAAAACTAATGCTCAAAGTAGCAGTACAGCAGTTAAAATTTACATGCTGGTCGGAGAGTGAATGGCTATGCATGGTTGCACTTTGAGTTTTTCTCGAGGCATTTCCCAGTCTGTCTACCGATGCCTTCTCCATACGGCAAGGTGAAGTCCTTGTACACACTTTCTTTAGCTGCTCTATACCACTCTTTTATTTCCCACGCTTATATCTTGTTCCTCGCCAAGCGTCTCATGTATCTCATCCTCTGTATGTCAAGATTGTTGGACCTAACTTTTTATTGTGCGTACTTGTCAGTTGTCATATACATGTTTAATCTTTGTCTAATTTATTATCCAGAATATGGAAAATAGGATCGAGAGTGAGACTATCCGCACTTATTCAACCCCATTTATCTACCATAAAAGAAATATTCCGTCCTGGTCAGCGAGATTCTCTACCCTATACTACAATCTTCCGCACTTATATCTACTCTATATTTCTACCATATACCAACTACCACATTCTGTAATATATCCTACCCCACTCCCACTCCCACCCCTCCCCCCCACCCAACCGCAGCGCCCAGCGCCCACAACCTTCCATTTTCATCCCTCCCTCGCCTGCTCCGCCAGCGCCTGCCTCGCCGACCGCTCCTCATCCGCTAGCCCACTGCCGGCCTCATCCCTCGTCGTCGCGCCGAACCTACTCCACGCGCCGCCGCCACCCCTACTCTCCCTTCCTTCCTGCTCCTCCCTGGCATGGACGACGGCGTTGGCGCGCATGGAGGCCACCACCGCCTCCACTTCGGTCGGCCGCACATGGATCGAGCCCACCGCCGGCCGGATCCAGTCCGCCGCTACCTCCTTCTCCCGGATCTGCCTCCGGCGTGGGGAAGAGAGCAACACGTGGTTCCGGCTCCCCCACCTTCGGCATGCATCGAGCCGGCACCGTGCCTCGCTCGCCGCCGTCGATCTGCTCGGGGTCAGCTCCATCGAGCATGCGATGCACAGCGAGTGGCAGTCACGGAGGCTCGGTTCCATCTTCCTCCGGCGGGGCGCAGCGACCGGCGTCCTCCTCCAAGCAGCGCCTCATCTCTCCCTCGCCGCCGCGCCTCGTCCTAGTCGCGCGTACTGCAGCCGGCCTCCTCGCGGGCACAGCCGCCATTTCCGGCTTAAGGCGCGAAGAGCGGCAGGTGGAGGAGAAGGACGAGCCGGCCGTCCCTTCCCGTCCACGCGGAGAAGAGAGAGTCTATAGGGGAGTGACTCGACGCACTGCAAATATGGGGTGAGAGAATGTCCACCTTACCGTAGGGTGATGTTTAGAGTCGTCCGTTGCAGGGCTTTTCACCCTAAATGGCTACCCTATATGTTTAGGGTAAGGTTCCCATTCGACGACTATGGATAGCCTAAGAGGCCCATGCTGAAGGGCATATAGGACATGAGCTTTTATTATACTCCCTCCCATATCAAAATAATAGACGTTTTGGACAGTGACATGGTCACTAAGATAACACTTTGACAACCTATTACATTTATAATATTTTGAAATTATTGTTGAAGACGAATCCAACCATACCGATTTTGAAATGCGAATTGAAATATTTAAAGAGATATTTATGATCAAACATATAATATGTTGACTGCACGCAAACCAAAACATGTATTATTAGACTACGCTCATTAGAGGGCCTAAAAGAGGACGTCCATATACTGTGCGGCACTATAGACAGAGAGGGTGGTAGTTGAAATAGTGGATGGACGGGGTTGGATGAGCGTCCTGTTGGCTCTGTTTGGATCAGAGGAATATAAAACATAGGAACAAAGGAATAGAATGGAGGTGAAATGTGAAAACAGAGGAATGAAAATGAAAACACAGGAAAGTTGTAAACCATAGTGTTTGGAATGTATGAATGAAAAATGTAGGAAAGTTTTAATCGATGGTGGTTGGAAGATAAGAATATAAAAAACAAATTTAGAAAGTTTAATGTATAAATAAGACATCTAGATCAAATAAAAAGTAATTAAATTGTTAAAAGAAAAACAATAGCAAAACCGAGTTTATTAATAAAAGAATTAAACACTTAATCAAACTCGTTGGCCGGTCACCACGTCCATGTGGCCTCCGCCTTTTTTGCCTTGCCGTTCTCTCATTGGTTGCCTTCGGCTGTTTGCGAAAAGAGATGCCTACTTCACGGAACAACATCACGTTCAATTCTCTCGCGTGCGCATGCGTTCCTCTGGTTTCAAAGAAAAAATTAAATCAGAGTGGAGTTTCTGATTCCCATGTTTTGCGAAGGAGCTCTACCCATTCCGGAGGAACGGCAAGCTTCTTTCCTTTGATCCAAACTGCGTATGACATCATCTAATCGGAGGAATCTTGTTCCTTTGGAATTTATCTGCGTATTCTCCGTTCCAAACGGCCCCTGAGTCTAGTGATCTAGTCTTATAAGGCTGAACCCAATGGCTCCCTCATTTCTCTATCTTCTATCACTATTCCAACTACTCTTTTCTGTGTACAGTATTGTAATAGTGTCGCATTCAATTATGGGGGAGCCATATGGATAGCCTTTAGGTTTAGCCTAGAGGGAGTACCTCTTTGTGTTTTTTTATAACGATATGTCACCTCGTTGGATCTCAGAGAGTATAGTTGTACTGTACTACTATTCAGAGTCAGGGTCAGTTTAGGCTGGGCTGCACGCCTTGTAGGCTGCGTGTGCCTGCGTCTGTGGCTCTGTGCCACTGCGTCTGCGTCTGAGACTTTTCTCATATCCTCACGTCTCGAGATCCACGAGATGCTGATGGATGACTCTATAGCACCTGCCAAGTGCCAACGGCCTCACTGGAATTCCAACGCTAGACTTGCTGCACCCGTCAACCGTCATAGCATGCAGGTGCAGGCTCCCGCGCAGAGTGATGCGGCCTAGTAGCTGCAAGCAGAAGCCATTGCCATTGGCGCTCAAACAGAAAAGGTCCTTGGCATTTGGATGCAGGGCCGAGTGAATGCCCGTGTGGCAGATGAAGCACATCATGTGAGGCGAGGTGATGAGGCTGTCCCCGATGGAACTCTGCGAAATGGTTTCTCAAAACACTGGATGTTGCATACTGTAGACAGAGAGATAATTGAAATAGTGATAGAATGGGATTTGAGAAGTGTTTTTGGAGACACTCTGAGCACAACAGCTGCATCCATCAAGTCCTTGATTACGAGCTGCAGAAAAAGAACAGTCTTGTTTCAGTAGAGACAGGAGGGGTAGGTCATTTGGTTTAAGATGGTTGTTTAGGTAGGTCATATGTATATGTACCTACAGGGGCCTGGAAAAAACTGTCAGCCAAACATGCATGGGCTGCAAATGTGTGCGTACAGGTGGCCAGATGCAGATGCAGATCATGCAACAGCAACATAGATAAATACTAGTACCAGTGCGGCAGTACCTTGCGCTGGGATCTTGATTCTTGCGGCCGTATCATGAGCCGTGGACTCTCTTGCCAGTGACAGCGAGTGGAGCTGTGCGTACATATGTTTGCGCTTGGCACTTTGCACTTGCATGGCAGTCTGCTACTATACATCAGTACAACGAGCAGCTGAGACATGGAGATCCATCCATTTACTGACTGGTTCCCTGCGTTTTGCTCTCTTGCAAGTTGCTGTCCTGCAGCAGACACAGAAAATGCAGCAGTATAATAAACCCATGCAGGTGCAACATGCAAATGCAAAGCTAGCTCTCTATCTCTTTATATATAAAAAAAACCATGTCAGCTTTCCTTGTAGAGTTTACAGTATTCCACTAGTATTTTTCATACAAACAGGAACAATGATGTTTGGAAAAGATGACTGCAATGCTTCAATAGTTCAATGGATGAGCAATTGACCTGATTGAATCCTGCTCAGCTCAGTTCTTCAGCGTAGCAGCCGCTCCCATTCTCAAATACTCTACAACAGTGCCATTTCCCCCTTGCCTTTTGTCCTGGTGGCGGCCGGGCCCACGTGGTACTGATGGAAAGAGCAAGCTGAGATTCTTGCTGCGTCCCAAGCGCTAGGCAGTTGATTAAGGTTAGGCCTGTGCTATGGATCTATACTGGCAGCAGTTTTAAACTACGACAAAATGACCACGCTTGCCAATCATTCGTGTCTTCTTCTGACTTTCCTTTTTACTCGACGCAGCGTCTTGTTCTGACAGATGGGACATTGAAAACACAGGGCCTGTTGTGATTGTGACTGTCATTTGGCATGTCTCGAGAGTGTCAACCCCTTTGCAGCTGCAAGCATCCGATGAGGAAGGAGTAGTAGCAGCCTGGACTTGGTTTTCTTTATTTGCGGCAGGAGATGGTGATGGGCACAAAGGATAAAAATTTGCTGCTAAGGCTGACTTCAGCAGGCGGGGTAAGGCTATCCGCCCTCGTTTTGCTCTATTTTTTCACACTAAAAAAATATTCTATCCTAGTCATCAATATTCTCTACCCTATACTACAGTTCTCCGCAACCATATCTACCTTATATCTCAACCCTATACCAACTACCACAATTTTTAATATTTTTTTACTTCCCCACCCTCCCTCTCTCTGCCTTTCCCCAATCCTCCGTCTCCCTCGTTGCTCTCTCTCACACACATCCAGGGCGCCTCCTCCCCACCTCACCGCCGGTCGCGGCTCGCCTCCTTCCCGCCTCGTCGGCGGCCGCAACTCGCCTTTTCCCCTCCTCCTCGCTTTGAAGCTCCGCGGCGGCCGTTGCTCGCCTGCTTCCCTCCTCCCCGCCTAGAAGCTCGGCGGCGGCGGCCCTCCATGCCCTGTCACGGCTCACCTCCTCCCCGCCTCGTCGGCGGCCGCAACTCGCCTCCTCCCCTCCTCCTCGCCTTGAAGCTCCACGGCGGCCGTGGCTCGCCTGCTCCCCTCCTCCACGCCTAGAAGCTCCGCGGCGGTGGCCCTCCATGCCCGGTCGCGGCTTGCCTCCTCCCCGTCTCGTCGGCGGCCGCGCCTTGCCTCGTCCCCTCCTCCCCGCCTCGTTGTCGGCCGGGCGTCCTCCCCGCCTCGTCGTTGGGCATGGTGGGCGGCCGCCGCCGAGCTTCGAGGCCGCGGCGATGGCGTCGGTGGCCGGTGGCCTCACCCTTCTCTGGCCGCACCCCTCCTCACCCTCCTCCGCGCGTGGTTCTTGTCCAACGGCGGGAGATGTAGAGCCGTTGGCCACTTGCATGAGAGAGAAAAAGATGGAGTAGGAGAGAGACGACGCTGTATATGGGGTGAGAGAAGATTCACCTTACGGTAGGGATGGGTTTAGAGTCGATGGCTGCGGCGGTTCAGTCGACTGGATCGAGGATAGGGGAAGCTTTCCAGTTACGACTGCGGATAGCCTAAAACCCCATCTATCCACTATTCCAACTACCCCTCCCTCTGTGAACAGTGTCGCTACAGTGTCGTTTTGTACTATACCCGACCATATACCCGGACTGCTGGACTTAGCCTAATGCTTGGCATATGGAAAGACCTTGTTTGTCTTGTTTTAACATGTGCACTACTTGCGCCTTCATTCTTTCATTTTAACCTATTACTGTTCTCAACTTCAGAACTTTAGACAAAAAGTTCTGACTTACTGTATTACATAAACGCTTACCGGCAAAATGTGTTTGGAAACTTAATCATTTGCAAATGCTAAATTGTGTTTGTTTCAGTATGATTTTTTTTTTTTGCCGCTGTCAAGTGATAGTTCATCAAAAGGGCTATCTTAAGAGCTTACTGAATGATTGGCTTATCTGATAGAAGAAGATCAGGGTTCAATCCCAATGAAATGGAGATGTGAAAGAAAACAAACTAAGTTTTCTATCAAATCATTGTCTGTCCGTATAAAGAGGGCCTAAAGACTTGGTAGTTTCCAATAGGGACTATGGTGTTTGCCTCAAATAGGCGTGCTAATAGAGAGTAATGAGCAGCTAAGCTCAAGATAAAGGCGTGAGCAAAAGGTGTCTGAGGGGAAAAAATGAGAAGCATGCACGAATCTTTCAATGTCTTTTGCTTTTATCATCTCTGATAGGAAGGCAGGTTAACAAACCGTGCTTTATCTTTTTGAAAATTCCTATGCATGCCCCTCTCCGTCCATACAAGAGGTCCTTTTCAGACTTGCTTTGGAGTAGTGCCGTCCTCTTCCTTGTAAAATGAAAAAAAATCTCAAGGATAACAATTGACTATTTATCTGCGGAAGCGTGTGTCGCGTCAAAACAGCATTATTTCCCCCTACTAGATAAAGCTGTATGGATACCCTATTTGGGTACCTCTACCGGAGGCCATAAAAATTTTAGTTCCTCGTTTTTACTCTTCAGAAGCTGTGTTTATAGAGTTGTGTTGATCAAATTATCTTGAACTTGTTCAGTCTTGTAGAAAAAGAGTACAACATCTATGACACCCAATAAATATACTGGAATCAATGCATGATAGTAACAAGACGTCATGGATATCAGCACCCTTTTCTATAAACACGATCAGACTTATGGTAACTCGAGACAACTCTAGAATATCATTCTTGTTTGAAAGTAGAGCGAGTTATTGTATCCAAGCATCCAACACATTGATGTTCATCTCTCTTTTGGCACTTTAAGCTGTCATCCACATCAGTATTAAAATATGACCAATACATAAATAACCCCTAGTATGTCATGTCATGCTACATGTGCATCAAATCAAGTCATACTCTGTTTTGTAGAGAACCTATGGACTTGTCCGGCTCACTTCTACTGTCGTTGGAGCCGGTGCAAATAATCCACAAAACGAGGCCTTACAATTTGACAAATTTCCGTGAAAAGAAGACGATAAAAATGTGCCTTACTAGCTAATGGACACGTTTGCATGAAAGAAAGGTGACAAAAATAGGCTGGCAGTTGGAAGGAAAGGCTACATGGATTCCCAGATCGATCCTAGCCACCCCTTGGTGCACCAAGGCATCTCTGACGAACCTTCATCTGAATTTGAGCAACACCTTAAAAGATCAAGGAGCATCTATTCTCCTAATCCTTTTTCTGGGACCCTTCCATTGCATTGCATCACATTGCATGCCTTCTTCTTGTTCAGTTTAGTATTTAAAAAATAAAACTATGGCACTGTGGGCCCACGCCACGCCTTGTGCATGGCACGGTGCAGCATGTATGGACACGTACGAGCGGTGACGGTTCATATGATTGCTGATCACATTCTTCTCTTGATCCAAGACCTGTCCGTTCAGCCAAAAAAAATGTTTTTTTGGGTGCACGGAAAGCTTTCGGTTTGTTTTAAAAGTGTTTACCTTTTTTTTTTCAGCTGTTTCAGAAACATTTCTTGGTGCAGCTAACCGAATTGTTGCATGCCCCCCAGATCAGGGCATGAGATTTGTGTGAAGCGTTTAGGTCTAGAGCCGGCGGCACGCGTGAAGGATGCTTAAACTGACTGACGACCAAACAGAGTTATTACAGAATTCAGAAATTTTGTGGAGTAAAAAGCGAGATATAACAAAAAAAAAAAAAAGGGCCGAGAACTTGACGAGGAGTCGAGGATGCAGTGAGCTCCGTGTCAGAGTTTTCTCCTCCTCGGGTAAAGTTTCTAAGTTGGAATGGCATGGACCAAAAGATGATATTATAAAATTTGTATAAAATATGATTTGGTAAATAAATCTCGTTTTTTTTTCAAAAACCTTTTTGACTTTCTCCGAACGGTCCAAGCGTGGCTGTTACGGCCACACCTCATCTTCTTATCACCTAGCTAGCGTAAGAAACATTGTCGCATACACGCCCACGTATTGCATTATCTGCGTACCAACAAGAAAACGAAATGGATTCAATTCTAACAAACAATGTAGCACAGTACTAGTGAAAATTTATGCTAAATAAACAAATAAATAAATTTTAACGCAAAAGAATTTCCAATCCCCAGTCAGGTATCCTCTTGCCTGAAGAAGCGCAGGAGCAGATGCTGCAGAGGCCAATTTCCGCGGGGTGGAAATGGCGAGGAGGAATTAAATGAGTGGGGTATTATTGGGAAACAACACAACAAAAATCGTAGGGCCACGCCCCCATTTCAGTTTCGCATGGCATCTGACTGCCCCTTGCCCTCCTTTTTTTCTCTCTCCTCCCACGCGCGCACACACACTCTCTCTCTCATCCCCGGCGATTTCTCCTCTCCTCATTTGAGGCCTTTTGACCGTTGTAGTTGGGGGTGGTGTAGCCTCTCTCTCTTCCCCACCCTGCGTTTCCCTGCCACTTCCTCTCTCTGCAGACTGCACAAAGCCTCCGTCGTCCTCCAATCCTTGTTCTTGTTCACACTTCACACGAGGCAGCTTCCCGAAAAAGAGAAGGTCGTCGTCGTCTCCGTCTCCCTCTCTCAGGTATTCCATCCTCTGATTCTTTATTCTAAATACGAATGCGTACACACAGCTCGCTCTGCTTTCGTTTTGTTTAATGTTGGCCGCGCGAGAAAAATCTGTGGGGGCCAAAGCGGGTGTTTAGGGAGAGAGAGAGAGAGCGTGAGGTGAGAGGAATCGAGGGCGCCTCTTCTTCTTGTAGAGCTTCTAGCTGCTCTCGATCTTTACAAATTCCCCGCGTCCTTTTGAGCGCTTCAAGAACACAAATATGTGCGGCGCCGGCGGCGGCGGCCCTGTGATTTTCTCTTCCTCGGTACGCTACGCCCCCCGGGGAACTCCGCCCTCGCTCTCTCCCTGTTTTTGTTCCGTTCCTCGCCTTTGCTTCCTCCGCACTTCACAATGATGTGCTCTTCCTGTTCCTCTTCACCCCGCCTTCGATTTCTTCCCTTTTTTCTCTCGTTTTCCTTGCCGCCGTTCGATCTCTGGCGCGGAACGAGGGGAATTCCTCGCGGTTCTGGCTGCAGCAGTGCTTCTGTTCTTCGTTTGTTTCTTTTTTTTTTGTCTGGTTTCTCCTCCGCCTCCTCCGCCTGGTTCCTCGTACCGCCAGTGCTCGTCAGGATTGTCTCTCGAATTAATTAGTCTCTTGCACCAACGCGTCCGTGTTTTAGGTGTTTGGTCCACGAATTCAGCTGTCCTTGTTCCAGCAGGGTTTATGTGATGTTTGCAGAGTGACAACATGTGTGCGCTTGCGTTTTCAGTTGGGTCCGTGGTCTCACATCTCGGTATACAATTGGCATTTCCCTTGATTAGTTCAAAGATCAAAATTTTCAGTGGTATAACAGGAGTTCCATAGAGATTCCTGTCCCACCCCATTTTTCTCCTCAGGCTAGCAAGAGAAACTGAGCATTGGATTCCATCATACGTAGCCGTTCCCGTTCTCTGAAGCAGTTCTGTTTCTCTAATTTCTGTGCGGCCAAGATCCCAACAGCCACCACCCCCCCCCCCCCCCCCGCTCTCTCTCTCTCTCTCTCTCTCTCTCTCTCTCTCTCTCAATGTGCAAAGAGACAAAGTCATTATTAGCTATAAACCATCACCAGAGCTTTCGGCTTTATCTGCAGTTTTGTATGTTTCTGCGTTTTTTTACTTTTGCCAAATGCTAAATCGATAACCTCATCCAGTTCGACTAGTTTTTACAGTGTTCAAGACCTAACCGTGCTCCCGTCCCCTTCAACGGCTGATCCCTCGTTTCACCTCTATTATATATTTTCAATGCCTTTGTTTCTGTCAAGGCACCGGTACTGGCGTTACCTGTACTAATCTCACTGGAAAAGAAAATGTGATGGTATTGCATTGTACTGCCACTGCTAGTTTTTAAGGCGATGTCCTCACTCTGTATGTATCTTACGGTATCCTGAGCTGAATTTAGTTTAGTTGTCGAGTCCGTCTACTGAAACCATCATTATGCAAGTAGCAGAAGGTAGGCCCCTCCAGCTCTGTGCTGGGCCAAGGATGCTATTCTTTACTTTCATGGATCCTCGATCTTTTAGGATTAAAAAAACGGTTGCTACCGAACAAATGCGCAGTGCAGTGTAGGGCATTTTGCAGTGGGTCATTTGATCTGCAGAGGATTATCTTTCTGATGTCTTGTAGCTTTCATTCCACTTTTGTGAAAGATAGTTTCAGGCCTTGATAAGTAGTCAACAGGGTGAACATCATATTCTCGTGTTTTTCAACCTGCATCTGGATTACCTATGCTCGAGTTCCCTGTTGATACATGTAGTAAGCTGATTGTATATAATCATTGCGCATCATCACTGTTGTTTCTGAACCCTTTGAAACTTGCCGGATTGTAGGGTTGGTTCAGGTAATTTCCCCATTCGTTGGCTTCAGCAGCAGTGTTCTTGCTGTCAACAAGCGAACTTTCTGCAATTTTAGGTAGTTTCCGCAGTGATGGATGAAACAATGCCTGATTTCCTGAAGCTGAAACTTTTATCTAACTTTCTCTCTGTTTGTTTTTCCTCTCATGTTCAACAGAAGTTATGATACGAGCATGACTGTTTACTAAACATTACAAGGCTTCAGAGAGATGGGATGCGCTGCTTCCAGGTTGGAAGATGAGGAGGCTGTCAAGATGTGCCGAGACAGAAGAGATTTCATCAAGCAGGCACTGGAGCAACGCAATCGCTTTGCGTCGTCTCACATTGCCTACATTGAATCCCTGAAGCGCGTTTCAATGGCCCTCCAGCGGTTTGTTGCAGGAGATGATCACCATGAGCTCATCTTTGATACATTCATCTCTCCTATCAAGCAACAGAAGCCAGAGATGCTTGGCCTTCCTTATGGTTCATATGAGAAGAGAACCATTCATGTTTCAAAGTACCTGAGGTCAGGACCTAACCCATCAGTGTCGGTTGAGGAGCAGCCACGGCCAGTGGAAACTGTCCGTGTAGAATCACAATACCCCATGGACAGTTACAGTGGCATGGATAGGTTCTTCCCGATGCATTCCTCACCGATGAGGCCGTCTTCATACTACCCGCCACCTTATACCAGGCCAAGCTATCCACCTCCATCGGCCCAGGAACCAGCAAGGAATTCTTCCTATTACATGCCCTATGACAGGCCAAGCTATGCAACTCCATCACCCCAGGAGCCAACGAGGACTTCTTATTATACATCTTATGACAGGCCAAGCTACCCACCGCCATCACCCCAGGAACCAATGAGGAATTCTTATCACACATCATATGACAGACAAAGCTACCCGCCTCCGTCACCCCAGGAGCAGGAATCATCACAATGGGACTTCTTCTGGAACCCATTTTCATCACTGGATAGCTTTGCATATCCCCGCCCTCGGAGTACCTATGACAATGTGGTCACTGATGATGAACTAGCAAGGTTACAGAGGGTACGAGAGGAGGAAGGGATCCCAGAACTCGAGGAGGAAGATGACGACTGTCAAGAGCATGTACAAATGCACAGAAAAGTGGAAAAAGAAGAACATGATGGTGAGGACAACGACGAAGATGATGACGATGAGGAAGATGATGACGAGGAATGTGAGCATTCAGATGAGTGTATGGCTTCGAATGAGGGCGCTGGCTCTGCGAATTTTGAGGTCAATACCAAGCAAGAAACAAAGGGTTTCGAATCCAAAGGTGTTCAGTGTACTGCAGCACCTGAACCTCGAAAGACAGTAGAACTTGAGATAAAGGCACACAAGAAGGAACTGATGAGGAACAAAGTAGCAAATGCAGAAGAAACTCCTGGTTTCACAGTATATTTGAATCGAAGGCCAGCGAGCTTGGTTGAGGCCATGAAGGATATCGATTGTCAATTTATGGAGATATGTGATTCTGCTCGGGAAGTCTCAGTGATGCTGGAGGCAAGTAGAGCTCAGTACTCAACCTCAAATGACCTTTCCGGTACTGTTTTTACAATTGAATACTGAAATTACTTTAATGATCCATATTTCACATGTACTGAATCTAAATCGTCAATTGTTGCAGCGAAGATCCTGAACCCAGTTGCACTTTTGCGCTCTGCATCATCACGTTCATCTTCTTCTCGTTTCCTTCTTGCTCCCTCTAGCTCAATAGATGATCTCTATGACAATGAGACAAGCAGCTCTTACTCTGAAGAATCTTGTAGTACAATGTCTGGAAGCCATCACTCTACCTTGGATAGATTGTATACGTGGGAGAAGAAACTATACAAAGAAGTGAAGGTACGATCTTTGTCAGGAACTTACACTAGTAGAAAAATGCAATGGAAAGCCATAACTGATTTGGTCACTTGCAGGCGGGTGAGCGATTAAGAATTGAGTATGAAAAGAGGTTGAAACATTTGAGGAACCAAGATGTGAAAGGCGAAGAACCTGCCTCTGTTGATAAAACTTGTACAGCATTGAGAAGCTTGCATACTCGGTTGAAGGTGTCAATACACACAGTTCAGTCAATATCAAGGAGGATCGAAATTCTAAGGGACGAGGAGCTGCATCCTCAGCTTCTGGAGTTGATTCAAGGGTATGGTTCTGTTACTCTAGGGATCCTACAAATGAGAACTTTCTGCATACAGTTACCATTTGCAAATCACTTGATCTTTTTTCCCTTGGAGCCATGTAGCTTAAAATTTTTTAATTAAGTGTCCATAATCAAGACAAAATACGGAGCAACTAAGAGTGCTCAAGTTCAAGTACTTGAAGTTTAACATTGATGCTGTTTTAAGTTTTTGGTAGACGCAAGAGGAAAAATCTTGTGATCTGAAGGGATGTCTTTTTCAGAAATGAATGACAAAAATGAATAAATCATATGCTTATTGACCAAGCGGGCGAAGCGCCAGAACAATCTTAAGGCTATAAACTTGTTAAAGTGGTTCGAGGGTGTGGTGTATCTAATTTGCAAGAATTGATTTTTTTCCATGGAAATTTTAAAACAGTTGACTGCAACTAGAACTGAACTTGTGTTACACAGGTTGTCGCGGATGTGGCGTGCCATGGCTGAACGCCACAAGGCTCAGAAGCGCACAATTGAGGATGCCAAACTTCTCTTCCTACAGCACCACCCTGCCGCTGCCACCGCCATCTCCCTTGGTCCACTGGAGGCTGCAACTCCCCCTCCCGCAGCCGTGGCGCTGGAACGCGAGATCCAGGCCTGGCGAGGAGCTCTCGAGACCTGGTTGTTTGCGCAGCGCGCCTACGCGCGTGCTCTGGGCGCATGGGCGCGACGCTGCCTCGGCATCGGGGCCGCGGCACGCCCTAGCCGCACGGTGCCGCCGGCGTTCTTGGCGTGCATGGAGTGGGCACACGCAGTCGACGCAGCCACTGAGGCGCGGGTGATAGACGGTCTGGATTTCTTCATGGCCGGCGTCGGGTCGGTGTGCTCGGGCGTGGCCACTGGGATGGAAGGCATGGCCGGTCGAGTGCTGTGCGCTGGCATGGCCGTGGTCACCGGCGCCATGGCAGAGTTCGCAGCGGAGTCCGCGGACAGCTATGACGCGGCTGTAGCTGCCATGCTCATCCCCGCGCGCCCGCCGGAGCGCGGGAAAGAGGACGGCATGGCACCAGCACAGCATTAGCAAATGCTCCTGCGCGTTGACACCGTATGATGAATTAATGATAGAGTATTAGAGTGTCTCAGAGGACCTCGCCTTGTGGTAAATTATGGGTAAAAGATGAAAGTTAAGCTTGCGGTTACATCTGTAGTCTTGTGATTGATAATAATGCTCTTACAAGGCTATCTATTCTTGCTAGTGATTTGTTTATATAGCTTCAGGTTTCAGCACTTGTGGGTTGCAGCTACCAATGGAGATTGGAGAATGCCATTGGTGTTGACTTCGCTTCTTTTGTCTTAGAGAGGGTACTTCTAGCATTTTTCTTTTTGGTGTATTAGTACGAGGTTTACAGGTACACTCGTACTGGTCGGGCTGCTCAGTGGTCTGGAATCTGTGTCTCTGTGATGCTGGGTTAATTTTGTTAGGAGCTGATGTTTTTATTAGGTTTTTAGAAAAGGGAAAAATTATTCTGGACATAGTCTGATCTATCCATTCATTATTCATCAGAAGGTAGGAAATGATTTTGTTTCTGCTGACAAGTGCTAGTTCATTCTGGTTTCCATTTCTTTACATGCATATGAAAATCGCTTAACGCTTATCATAAATTTTTTAACTATTTGAAGCATACTATAGTCATGTACTACCTCCGTTCTTGAATATTTGTCGTCCGCTAACTAAAACGTGACCAATAAAAAAAATGGAGGGAATACACAATACAATCAATTTGGATAGAAACAATAGGAAATGAGAATAGTAAAATAAATAAGAAAAGCAATGCTGAAAAATTTATAAACCAGCAAAGTCAAGTATATTCAACTGGAATGAATGATAAAATTTTTACCAGGTGACTTCACAAGGCCACGAGCGTGAAAAAATAAAATAAAAAGAAAAGAAACCAAGAGAAGCAGATTAACAATTTGTGTGCCATTGTCTTACTGGGCTTGGGCGCTTGAGGGATGGGCTACACGTGCTCTCTAAAAAATACGGCCTGGCCCATGGAGGCGGCCTCGTCCGGCTTCCCGGATCTCTGAGCGATGGCGGCAACGGCAGGAGCGGAAGTTGGCGGCATGGCGACGGACGGGACGGCGACCGTCGTTCAGCCGCTCGCGGATCCTCTCCAAGACTCCAACAGCAGAAAGGTCAGTTCCCTCCTCTCCGGCTCCGCCATCGCTCGCTCCCCTCGGAAGATAGTTTACTTTTTGGGTTGTGCTTCTGTAGTTGTGCAGCACACGTGCTTGCTCTCCAATGGCGACAGCGGAACCGGCGGAAGCAGGCGGCGCTGCGACGGTGAGGGTCGTGCAGCGGCGGATCCTCTCCAACAGCCTCCTCGTGCTCGGTTGGTGTAGTTGAGTGGGCAGAATGGCTTTTTTTTTTTTACTCACTCTGTGATGAATTGTGTAATAGGGGCGCGGATGGTTTATACAAGTAGATGAGTTGAACAATGGCTTTCTCTGGGATATAGATCAGCTTTATGATATTCCAGAGCGGAACATTACGATTTACGAATTGAAAGCCTTAAGCGCCTAAAGAGATGAGTTCAGTAGTACTACACAATAAGAATGAGGGCCACAATCGACAAGGACCGGAACACGGTAGGGATGTACCATTACCATACAGCTACGATATGCGCGTGCTAACATTGGATAAATACCAATGATGATTAATCCTGAATGGTCGCCTGGTTAAGCGCCTAAAGTTGGAGCTGCAGAATGTATCAACTCCTTAGCCTTGGCCACCAGTGCAGTGAGAGGTGGTCCACTGTCTGGAACAATGCCTATGTTGCCGTAGAAGACCCTGTACTTCTCCACTTCAGATGGAGTCCTTTCTACCTTGGTCAGTGCTTCCATCATCCCTCCTCCGATTATAGGGGCATAGTGAGGGCAAGATTCCAGAACAGATATCAAGAGCTCAACTACGGCCCTTCTCATCCTTGGGTATTCAGGATTTGGTTTTCTGTTGGAGTTGAGTGTATCCACCAGCTTCTGAACAAGTCTTGATCCATTGGTCTGTAACTGTAACTCAAGGACAGATGGTTCCTGGATCACATCACATATTTTTGGTATGAGTCCGATTAAGGGCTCCAGTTGTTTGCCCCCTGCAGACATTATATTTTCCATCACCTACATGCATGTTGGGATAACAATGTCAGAAGCTCACAGCTATTTTAAGGTTAACACAATGACAAGGAAACTAAATATATATAATACGTGTGAAACAACCATTTTGTTTATATGGACGCCGCTGTTTTACTCTACTGATAAGATCTCATATACCATATAAATACACTTCAAATCTCAAGCCAGTGACTATAACAATGACAATAATGAACCTGCCAATTTGTTAAAATTCTCTTAGTGCCAATAGAGGGACTCACAATTGGGAAGGCAGCTGACAGGTGGTGGCCGGCACCTTGGAGGCGTAGTTTGTCATCAGAGTGCGCACAAAAATTTTGCAGCAGACTTGCCGCGACATATCTGTACTCATCTTCAGACAGCATGTTCTTGAGATCCCTGATAAGTTCATATCCTGGTTCCTCCAAGATAGCCAGGCAAATTTCAGGGCTCTCTATTGTAAGGTTTGCTAGTGCTTCCCCCGCGGCCATTCGCAAGGTCGTCTGATTATAGCAGTACGTATTGGTTGCTTCATCCCACCCAATAAATGTGTGCATGAGTTTGCAAATAGTCTCCTTGGAGGTCCCAATCTGTTTCCTCCCATTCTCATCCAAGGCCAGCTTGTCTAAGATATCAATCACTAGATTCATCACTTCAGGGCTACTGCGGCTGTCCTCTAAGACACATTCGAGGTTGTTCAGTAAGAAGGGGTTCTTGCTGAGCTCTTGCCGAAGTGATGCCCCAATGTTCTCACCGGTGATTGCAAGCCTCCTCACAAAATTCAGTGATGGATATACCACGCTGCTGCTTTCACTCTCTTCACTGTAATTTATGAGCCTAATGATCTTGGAAATGAGGTATGTGGCTCCGACAATTTCTGCACAGTTGTGAGGATCATAGGCAAGCCTCTCAAGAATTACCATGCCCAGTATGGGGAGCGATTCCTGATGAGTCAAAGGTAACTCCTCCGCCAGAATGGACCATCTCTGTTTCATCCGCTGCCAATACCGACATACCCAATAACAGTAACCTCCATTGTTATCTTGTGTATTCTCCAACTGTTCATCTGCATGTTGGCTACCTGCATTTCCTCCATTACCAGAAGCTGTTTGCACTAAAGTTTCTTCATGTTGCCTCCCCTTCTCATTCCTTGCTGGTTGATTATAGGCATCAAGGAGCGAAGACACCGACTTCAGCACGCCTGGGACCTCAGCAATTGTAAGGCTGTCAGCGAGGTTGGCGATGACATGAGCGGCTGTCAGCCTGATATCTCTGTACCTTACATCAACCCAGCCGAGCATGCCAACCAACTTGGACAGTTTTTTGTCGGACATGATGATTCTTGACCTCATGTCTTGGTTGGGATAATCGGCTTCTCTCTGACGCAGGAGGTTTCCAAGAACAAGAACTCCAGCTAACCGTTTCTCATCCGAATTGGAGCCTAGGTTGTCCACTGCGAAGTGAGCTAGGCCCATTTTTTTCCTCGCAGCAAACAAGCCGGTTTCCATGCATGTCGTGTAGGCATGCTCGTAGTATAGATCGATGGCTTTTGCTCCCTGTTGCTGCTGGCCGTTGAACCTTGACTGAAAGACAAGCAGTCTGCGCGGGAAGAAGGAGAAGAGACCGAGGATGCTTGCCGCGATGTAGAGTGACCCCTGGCACAGCGCCAGCACATAGAAGGCTTTGATCGCTGGCACCAAGTTTCGGCTAACGCTGTCGTTCTCATTCTGCAGTGGGTAGTGATCAGCAGAAAGCAGGTTGTGGAGTCGCCAAGAAGAGAGCAAGACTTCAGCGGCGGCGGCCGGGATCTGCAAGTTCTCAATCAGCAGCACTGCTACCAATAGAACGGATGTTATGCCGGCAGTGAGAAATGTGGATAGGCGGGGATCTTCAAAGAGAACTTGGAAAACAAACACTGGGGTTATTAGCACAAAGTACCAAAGGAACAGTATGTGCAGGATCACGTCGATCCAACAGCCAACGAACAGATTTTTTGCTGCTGCCGGACTCTGTAGGCTGCCAAATGATAGTACCACTAATGTGAATGCTGAGATGAAACTGCTGGGTGTCACTACTTGATGGTTTTGATGGTTGCCAATTGAGAGTGCAGGTGGCCACACGGCCACCACCGAACCAAAAGCCAGGGCCAGGACTGAAATCACTTTGGCCAGAGATAGGAGACAACGGCCCCAAGGATTGTTTGTTAGCTTGGCAACTATTTGGGGCCTAAAAATAAGCAGCAACGCTGCCATCACCAGGGTTAGTGTCTCTGTTGACACCGAGGCAATATAAAATGTACGCGTCAAATAATAACTGTATGGTGAATGGGTGGTCTGTTCATCTACCCTTGCCCATAAATTGAAGTAGAAAGCATAGGCAATTAGGTTTCCAATTAGGACAGCCCACAAATACAACTGTCGGTGTCGTCGGGACCGGCTCGTCAGCTGAGAAGCACCCCGGAGCTGCATCTTACTCATAACAATCAGCAAAGCCACTGAGAACCAAAGTCCAACAACCGGCACATCTGGAACGAGATCTAACCACATACCCATGACCAGCACCACTTCATTCCCTTCCTGTGGCTGCCCTAACATGCGAGCAAAGGACACATTGATCCATCTGAGTGACTTAGTGGTCCCGAACAACCACTGGCTGTCCACTCTGTAGTTGCGGCTAAAAATCCTGAGGGGAAAGCAAAGATTCAGGCAATATCACAAAACACAGAGAGGAGAATATCATATTTGACCACTCCATGTTAGAGGCACTAGAAAACTAAAAGAATACTACAAAGGAACTGTAACATCTGACCACGACCTTAGAGCATAATCCATCTAGTTGGACATCATTTGATGAAATCTACCCACCTAGATTCAAAGTCCCCTAACTCAATTAATACTTATACTACTCCCTCTGTATTTAAATATAGGTCAGTTGATTTTTTTCCCAATTTCAATCCTTCGTCTTATTCAAATATTTTGTATGAACATATATGAAGACTCAAACTCTCTACAATAATAAAACAGATCACAATAAGTCTTATTATTACCAATTGGAGACTCAATTTGGAGCCTCTATATTAATACTCGCCAAATATGCTTAAAAAAAGATAAATCTTAGAAATTCTTATAAAAATAGAAAATCTGACCGTCCATCAGGTAGATCTAATAATAGTAGCCATTAGATCCATTATGTTTTCTAAAAATTACATACCATGCCATTATGATAGATGAGTTAAAATAAATCTCTAAATTTGCGCATAAATTATCCACCATGCCATTATGAACTTTGACTTAAAATAACCCCTATTTAATTTGCATATACACCCACCATGTCATTATAAAAGATGAATTAAAATAATCTCATAAATTTGCATATAAATTACCCACTATGCCATTATAAAAGATGAATTAAAATAATCCTTAAATTTGCATATTAATTACCCACTCTATCGGTATGAAAGATGAATTGAATTGAAATAATCCCTCATTCCCATATTGTAAGGGTTACTAAGCGTATACTAGATTTATTTATTACTCCATGTATGTGTGTTCAATATGTGTTTAGATTCATCAACATCTATATGAATGTTGACATGTAAAAAGAGAGTTAGAACTCCTTAAAATTTGAGACGGAGGGAGTAACACCTAAATTTACATATAAATTATCCACCGTACATTATCAAGATGAATTAAAATAATCACCTCTAATGTTACTGACCATAACATAAAATAACATCTAAACTATAAACTACAAACATATGTTGTCATAAAAAAATTTAAATAAGAAAAATAGACATATGTATATATTTCTAAATTATCAATTGCTGCCATTATTGAACTTAAATACATAAACCTCCAAAAACTCAAACCTGTGCGAGAGCACGTGTTGATGGACTAGTAAATAATATTTATATTTTTTAATAAGCCAACGATTGAAAATGTGGGAAAAAAGTCAAACGCGGCTTATAATATTTAAATACAAAAAGAGTATCATCTATGGATAATTAGTCTTTCAGTGATAGATAACATGTCATCGCCAGTCCAAGATATGGTTGTATTGAGAAAAAATAAACACGTAAATTTAATTATCTGCAATGGCCCCACAATTATTCATGATTTTCTAATATTTATCATGTTTGTAAAATTTCTAGGTGGTGGACTGTTTTTCTATTTATATTGGAAAAGATCTACAAATAACCCTATAACGTATGGGTGGTAGACCTAATCACTTTGTGGCCTTCACAACTGGATATCTAGCACCCCGAGGCGGTACTGGAGACTCAACACACCACGTGGGAGAAGATGCCACCTCATTGAATATGTGGTAACAGAACCTACATGTATAAGCATTGTTGGAATAATCACCTAAATTAATTTTATGTTCAGTTTACCCCTCAACTAGCTAGTTTAGTATGCTTATTGTTTCTCCACATACAAGTTGAGTTTAGGTCTAAAATTTGTGGGGTGATAGACTGATAGCTTGGGTCTTAACTTGTACTAGAAAGATATATTGTGATGTTTTTCATTATTACTTTTCATGCATTTATTTAGTAAGGTTAATTTGTTATTAGATGCCTAAACTATAAAAAAATACATACCATATACCTAGTTTCAAGCATAAGTTATGATGTCCTTTTATCACTTATAAGTAGTAACTGCATGTCAACGGGCGGCAAATTAATACTACGTACCTGAAGGCTTCTATAAAGACAATCACAGCGGCAAACCAGAAATCCCGTGGATGCAGATCAGAGCAGAAGCCACCAAGCAAGACCCCGGTCGCCCAGACGAAGGCCAGCGCGCCGAAAGCGTCTCCAGCCCATTCGCCGAAGGCGACAACCCGCACGAAGCGGTTCAGCGCTCGCTCCCTCTGCTGCAACTTGCTGCAACCTGCTGCAGCGTCCGCAGAGGCAGCAGGCATTTGGACAGAAACCTCGGTGGCGCCGGCGCTTGCTGCTGGTGTCGCCATTGCTGCCATGCTGGTGGTGGTGGACTGGTGGTGGTGTTCCTCCAATGCAAGAGAATGGGTAACCAAGCGACACCCTGAGTGTATACAAGTACGAAAGCCGAAGGATCACATGCCATTTTCTGGACCGCGACAGTACTTGGCCAGCCAGCGGAACACAAAGGGCGTGATTGGTTGCCTGCTTCAAACCGTGCTCGCACGGTGGGATGCAGTGAGCCGTTGTTTGGTTGCCGCGAGCCAGGTTCCGAACGTGCGAGGCGTGTGTTTGGTTGCGTGCGCGGAGGTGCAGAACCAGTCTCGCACGATCCTTAAAGCACCTCCGGCCAGGCTGCGCAGAAACGGATTCCATTTACATATCTGTGGATGCAGGCTCGTGGCAGCCTGGCTCATGCATGCAAGTTCCCTGAATACATGAACCAATCAGGCCCAAAGCCTCCGTGATCCTCACGAGAGGAATAATAAAAGAGACGCAAACCCTATCTGTAGAGACTTTTAAAAACCTTCGGACCTACGTGGGGGCGGAGAACCTTTCTGTAGAGGAATAGTAATGACATTGCTTTAGGTAAGCCAAGAATCTTGATCAATTATTGAATTAGTTAAAAAGATGTTTTATATATGGTTGAGTTAGCAATTTGACTGTTATTATTATAGAGTAGTCAGTGCATGCCTGCCAACTCTAAAACTGTACTTCTGCGTTCTCTGTATTTCGGAGCATCCTACCTCCTTTTTTTTTCTTTTAATGGTGCTGGGTGCTGGCCCATATCCGATCCCTACTTGGTATTGGATTCACTAAAAGCATATGGTGCCATCTACCCACCCTTTCTCAATCAGCTAGCGGCATCGGTAAGAGGATCTCATTCTTCTACATACATGCACCTCCGATCCCCCCTCTCGTGCCGCATACCAATGGATGATAGCAGTCAGCTGGATGGGGTGTGATAAGTCTGTGATATGTTGATGACTTCACTTCGTCTTTGCATATGATATAAGTATTTGGCTTTATTTGTCTTGATTGAACAATAATAGACTTGCCATGTCTCATTTGGTTCTGGTCTTGGAGGTAGCAAGTCTGCAAGAGGCTCGCAGCGCCCGGCCGCAGGGGTTAGCCTGCCGCTGCCGCCTGCCGTGGTCGCAACATCCAGGCCTGGCGATCGAGGAGCCCTCACGGCCTCGGCATCGAGGCCGCGTGGCACGCCCACACGCTGCCGCCGTGGCGTTCCTGATGTGCATTGTGGGCACACACGCTTCGTCGTGGTTAGCCTTGGCCGGCATCGGGTCGGCGCTCATGTCATACTTAATCGCATTTTAGACATGTGCTGCTAGTACAATGAACGCTTTGTTATTAATAACTATATCAATCTTTTTTCGTTGTATGTATGTTTAAGAGCGAGCTAGTCATAGTCATACTAGTTGCACATATCTATAAATAGAATAAAGTACGATGTGGTATTAGTTCACTGCTAGTCTTACCGTTACTAATCGAACGTTTCTTCGGGATTATTCGCGTTAATCCTTACCAGACGCATTAAAAAAGATAAATTTTAAACTTTTTTCATAAAAACTAGCAAAACGCCCGTGCGTTGCAACGGGAGAAAGAAAAAAAATTTTAAACACCATTAGATCAATACATATAAAAATATGCTTTACGAATAAATTCCATTTCTTATTATTTCGAATTTTCTTGTTGGCTACGAGCGAAATTTAGTGTGGCGTCAGTTGAGTTAGAAATATAGTTTTTTTTACATCTGGCATTATATAGAACATCGAATACGGAGTTTGTATATAACCTAGGCATCCGTTTTCGCGTATGTTGCTCCTGCAGTCTGAATCAGGCTCGTGAATAAATTCTACATCACATTGTTTCGATGATTTCTGTTCACTGAGAGTGAATTTTAAATTGGTTTCAATTGGATTGGAAAGTTTATGATTTTAGCTTTTCATCGATATACAAACGTTGAAAACGGAGTCCGTATGTGACCTAGGCGTTCGTTTTAGCGTGGACTCCTTTTGTAGTCCGAATCTGGTTCGTGAATAAATTATACGTCACATTGTTTTGTCGATTCTCGTTGACTGAGAGCAATTTTAACATGGTTTCAATTGGGTTAGAAAATTTATGATTTTATATAAAACGTTGAAAACGGAGCTCGTATGTGACCTATGCGTCCGTTTTCACGTGGACTCCTTGTTCGGTCCGAATTTATTTCGTGAATGAATTTCATGTCAAATTGTTTCGACGATTCCTGTTGACTGAGAGAATTTTAAAGCGCATTCAATTGGGTTAAAAAGGTTATGATTTTAACTTTCCATCGATATATGGAAAGTTGAAAACGGAATTCATATGTGATATGGGCATCCGTTTTCGTGTGGACTCCTCCTATAGTCCGAATCTGGTTCACGAAAATGAGGCAAAAAATCCTCCTCTCTTTATTATTGACAAGCGGGTCCCACCTATCAGGACGGACCGAGGGACAGTAAAACCTTATTTGTTTTAATATTAGGTATAGATCAGAAACATCTGGTTGTCTATCATGTAGCTCTAATAATAATAGTAGACATTAGATCTATTATATTTTTCCACCATGTCATTATGAAAGATGAGATCACTGTTCGTCTAAACGGTCGTTTAGTCCGTTTAAACACCGTTTAAACGCTAAACAGTGGCCGTTTCCGTTTAATTGGTCATTTTCACTGTTTAAACCCGTTCAAACGGCCGTTTAGCACCGAATAATGGCTAAACAGCAGGTGACCGACTGTTTACCGTTTACCGTTTAGGCTAACACTGGATGAGATAAAATCTTACTATTGCTAATTGGAGGATCCTTTTGGATCCTTCGCATTAATACTTACCAGACGCGTTAGAAAAAAAAGATAAATCCTAGAAATTTTCACAAAAATCAGAAACTTCCGGGCATCCATCATATAACTCTAATAATTGTAATACTCACCATGCCATTACGAAAGATGAAATAAAACTTTACTGTTACTAATTGGAGGTTTCTTTTGGATCCTCCATGAATAAATCCTAGAAATTCTCACAAAAATCAGAAACATCCGGTTGTCCATCATTTAGCTCTAATAAGTAATAATAGTATCCATTAGATCTATTATATTTACTAACAAATTACCCACCATGCCATTATGCAAGATGAGATAAAATAACCCCATAAATTTATATAAAAATTACCCATCATACCATTAAAGATGAAATAAAATAACCCCCTAAATTTACATAGAAATTACCCACCATACCATTATAAAATACGTATTAAAATAAACCCTTAAATTTGCATATAAATTAGTAAATTACTCACAATACCATTAAAAGATGAATTAACGTAAGCACACATAAATTACCCAATATACCATGAAATATAAATTAAAATAATTTTTAAATTTGCATATAAATTATCTACAATGACATTACAAAAGATGAATTAAAATAATCAGTTCTAATATATATTATGAAGGATTAAATATATATTTCATAAAACTCTTTCGCATGGGTTGATATACCAGTATATCTATGCTATGTTGCATTCACTTGGCCTCCCGCTTAGTGCGTGCTATCATTTATCAATGCTCTTTAGGTTGTCCCAAGGTCTATCCGACTAATAAATGATAAGAGCAACTACTAGAAAAAAATTAAATCAAGATCATATAACAAATATAAATACCATTTTAAAAAAATGAAATTGTTTTTATTTTCTCGATCTCAAACGATTTTTTAATATTAAACCAAATTTTAGAATTTTCAACTGTATAATTTTTCTAAGAAAAAAAAATATTTGGATGAGTCTTTTGGATAAAGTCTGTTGACCCTTTGAACTATCTCGTCGGCTCATGGTTGATATTACGTCACCTTAGACTAAAACCATCATCTAAATCGCAAACGGCTTTAATAGTTGAGGTGGAACCAACAACATTTGAGTTTATAGATGGGGTGTGAAATTGGAGTCCAATGCATAATTAAGAGGAGGGAGGGCAATTCGTGTGTTCGTCTTATGGGCTCGTGCGCTACACGTGCTCTATAAGGCTATCTCAATGGAATTTTCTAAATAGGTTTTTAAAACACTGTTTTACGCTGTTTGAGATAAATGCTGTACCGCAGAAAATAGAATTTGAAGAGGGTCGTCGGGGGACAGCCTAAACACGGCCCATGTGACCTGGCCGAACCGTGGAAGGTGTGCACGAACCACGCCACCACGGAATCTCGAGGGGAGCAATGGCGGCAGCCGGCCAACGGCGGAAGTCGGCGGCACTACGACGGCGAGGGTCGTGCAGCGGCGGATCCTCTCCTCTCCAACTGCAGAAAGGTCAGTTCCCTCCCTCCTCGTCGCCTCCCCTGGCCCCCTGGCCCCGTCCCATCTCCCGATGCTCGGTTGCCGGTTGCTGTAATGACGTAGTTGAGTTTGAAGATTGTTTACTTCTTGCTCGCACTGGGATAAATTGGGCAATAGGGTCGCGAGACCGGATGGATACCTTGATGGTTTGTACTACATATTTATTAACAACGCAATGCCTCTTTTACTGCTCCCGAAGTCCCGATTGGCCGATTTTTTTTTTTTTTTTGAGTGCAAAGAGAGCTTTATTCATTACTCATTTGATGAGATACAATCTTGAGCAATGAATTGCTCTACGCACGCTGGAGCTCGTCCTCGCCATACTGCACTATGGTTCAGGCGAATCGCTATGGAGGAGCTATTCTTCGAGGTTAACACACAATAGGGGTAAATAAATGAGTTGAACAATGGTTAGGAGGTGCTACCAAAAAGCTGGCTCTCTCTGATATTTATGCATCAGCTAATTTATATTCCAGAGTAGAAAGCCTTAACAAATAATGAGGTTCAGGAGTACCGCATGGTCTGAATTCTGAACCTCAAGAAAGCCATGCTCTGTCAACTGTCAAGCCACAATCCACAAGGCCCGAAACACGATACACATAGCGGCATACCATTAACATACAACTATAATATACATGTACTAACATTAGATGAATACTCGCCAACGATGATTAATCCTGAATGGTTGCCTGGTTACGCGCCTGAAGTTGGACTGCAGAATGAATTAACTCCTTTGCCGTGGCCACCAGAACCGTGAGAGATGAGCCACTCTCCAGAACAACGCCTACATTGCCGTAGAAGACCCTGTACTTCTCCACTTTGGATGGGGTTCTTTCTATCTTGGCTAGTGCTTCCATCATCCCCCCTTCTCTGAATATAGTGGTGTAGTGAGGGCAAAGTTTCACAGTTGATATCACGAGCTCAACTATGACCCTTCTCATCCTTGGATATTCAGGATTTGGCTTTCTGTTGGAGTTGAGTGTACCCACCAGCTTCTGAACAAGTCCTGATCCATTGGTTTGTAACTGTAGTTCAAGGACAGATGGTTCCTGGTCCCAGATAACATCACATATTTTTGATAAGAGGCCGATTAGAGCCTCCAATTGTTTGCCCTCTGCAGACATTATATTTTCCATCGCCTGGATGCACGGTGCGATAATAATGTCAGCTAACTCACGACTATCACAAGATTAACTCATTGGCAACAAAACCCAATGTATATACATGACAAACAACCATTTTGTTTTTATGAAGGCTCTTGTTTTTGTCCACTGATAAGCTCTAGCATACCACTATATATAGTTGAAATTTCAAGCTGGTATCATGAATGATAACAATAGCGAAAATGTCAAATTGCTAATATTTTCTCTTAGTAGCAGTAGAGAGACTCACAATTTGGAATTCAGATGATAGGTGGTTGCCTGCACCTTGATGGCGCAGTTTGTTTGCAGAATGTGCACAAACATTCTGCAGCAGACTTGCCGTGACATATATGCACTCATCTTCACACAACATGTTCTTGAGATCCTTGATAAGCTCATATCCTGGTTCCTCCAAGATAGCCAGACAATTTGCAGGGCTCTCAATTGTAAGGTTTACCAGTGCTTCCCCTGCGGCGATATGCAGGGACTGATCATAACAGTATGTATTGGTTAGTTCAACCCTCCCAATAAATGTGTGCATGAGTTTGGAAATAGTCATCTTGGAGCTCCCAATCTCTTTCCTTGCGTCCTCTTCCAAGGCCAGCTTGGTTAATATATCAATCACCAGTTTCATTAGTTCAGGGCTGCTGCGGCTGTCCTCTAAGACACATTCAAGGTTGTCCAGTAAGAAAGGGCTCTTGCATAGCTCTTGCCGAAGTGCCACCCCAATGTTCTCCCCGGTGATTGCAATCCTCATCACAAAATTCAGCGATGAACGTATCATGTCGCGCTGCTGCTCATCGTTGATGCTTTCGTTGTCTGTAGTGTAGCTTATGAGTCCGATGATATTGGAAATGAGGTATGTGGATTTGACAATTTCTGCACAATCGTCAGGATCATGAGCAAGCCTCGTCACAACATTCAGTGATAAACATATCATAGCATGCTGCTGCTCATTGTTGCCACTTTCTCTGTCTGTAGTGTAGCTTATGAGCCCTATGATCTTGGAAATAAGGTACTTGGCTTTGACAATTTCTGCACGATTGTCAGGATCATGAGCAAGCCTCTCAAGAATTACCATTCCCAATGTGGATAGTGAATCTTGATGAGTCATGGGCATCTCTTCTAGGACAGACCACTTCTGTTTCATCCGCTGCCAACACCGGCATGCCCAATAACAATAACCTCCAATGTTACCATGTGCATGCTCCATTTCTTCATCTATACTTTGGCTACCTGCATTTCCACTATCACCAGAAGCTCTTTGCGCAGAACTTTCTTGGTCTGGTAATTGATTAGCTTGAACTCTCTGTCCATTGATGCTGGCAGCCTTGGGCAAGGTATCTTCTCTCCCTGGTTCATTCCTTGCTAGTTGAGTTTTGGCATCAAGTAACGAAGACACCGACGTCAACATGCCCGGGATCTCAACAATTGTAAGGCTGTCAGCGAGGTTGGCGATGACCCTAGCAGCAGTCAGCCTGATATCTCTATGTCTTACATCTGCCCAGCCAAGCATGCCAACCAACGTGGACAGTGTTTTGTTTGAGCTGATGATTGTTGACCGCAGCTCTTCGCTGGAATAATTGGTTTCACTTTGATGCAGGAGGTTGACAAGAACAAGAAGTCCAGCTGACCTCATCTCACCTGAATTGGAGTTTAGGGAGTCGACAGCGAAGCTGGCGAGGCTCACTGTTTTCCTTGCAGCAAACAAACCAGTTGCCATGCATGTTGTGTAGGCATCCTCGTAGTACATATCGATGGCTTTTGTTCCCTGCTGACCACTGAATTTTGACTGCAAAACAAGCGATCTGCGTGGGAAGAAGGAGAAGAGCCCCAGGATGCTTGCCATGGTGTAGAGTGACCCCTGGCATAACGCTAGCACGTAGAAAACTTTGATTGCCGGCTCCATGTTTGGGCTAATATTGTCATTTTCCTTCGACGGCAGCTGATAATCAGACTGCAGGCTGTGGAATCGCAAAGATGAGAGCAAGACCTGAAGGACAGCGGCCGGGATCTGCAAATTCTCAATGAGTAGCACCGCTACCAATAGAATGGATGTTATGCCGGCAGCGAGAGCTGCTAACAGGCGGATCCCCAAAAGATAACGGAAAATCGCGGCTGGGGCAGTTATCACCAAGTACCAAAGGAACAATATGTGCAGGATCACGTCGACCCAGCTGCCAACAAACAGATTATTTGCTGCTGTTGGTGCCGGAGTCTGTAGGCTGCCAAGTGAAAGTACTGCTGCTGTGAATGCTATGATGAAACTACTGGGGTCCACTGCTTGATCGCCAATAGAAAGTGTAGGTGGCCACACTGCCACCACCGAACCAAATGCCAGTCCTAGGGCTGAAACCACTTTGGCCAATGACAGGAGACTGCGGCCCCAAGGAGTGTTTGTTAGATTGACAATTATTGGGGGCCTAAAAATAAGCAGCAACACTGCCACCGCCTGGGTTAGTATCTCTGCTGACAAGGAGCCCAGATAAAATGCAGGCGTCAGATAATAATTGTAACCTGCACCCCCTTCTGACGGTATAATATACGTGGAATATAAGGTGACACGTTCGTATGCCCATGGCTCCCTGAAGAAGAGAGCATAGATAATTAGGAAGGCAGTTAGGAGTGCCCACAGCTGCAATCGTCGGCGTCGCTGGGATCGGCTCGTCAGCTGAGAAGCACCTCGTAGCCGCATCTTGCTCATAAGAATTAGCAACACCGCCGGAAGATGGCCATGAACTTAGGTCCAACAACTGGCAGCCAGGTAGCCAGATCTATCCACATACCTATGATCAGCACCACTTCATTCCCTTCCTGCGGCCTCCCTAACATGCGAGTGAATGACACATTGGTCCATCTGAGTGCCTTCGTGGTCCCGAACAACGACTGGTTGTCCAATCTATAGTTGCGGCTAAACATCCTAGCATGTGCAGCGCAAAGATAGACCATCGTGAAAATATATTAAAATGTCTTATTTTTCTACTCATATTAATTCTAAAGAAATCCTACAAAGAAAGAAAACATTTGTCCTTTGAGATTTGTATGGCATCTGATTAGGCTTTTGGTGGAACCGACCACCCATGCATCCCGGTCTCCAGTTCTACACGTGTGCTTGAATTAATAGCTAATTATTCTTTCAATGGTAGATTCTGTGTTCATCAGCAATGAGATATTTGTGGTGACCTCATTGATCTCAAGGTATCACGGCCTAATCTTTCAAAGATGCTCATATGAGGCAGGGTTCGAATGTGTACGTTAATTAATAGGGCTGAGTGTATGTGCGTGTATGAGTGTCTATGTCTGTTAACAAAAGCACAATCATCATTGGAAAATGGAAACAAATAGCTTTTGGGTTAAATTATCTGCATGTGGAAACTCAATCATACTTTTTTTCATAAGGGGGTCAAATAGTAATAGATAGGGACCAATTCTAATTTTCTTTTGATTTTTATGATAATTTTTTTGTGTATGGGTTTGAGATCCTTCATATATTCCTTTGAGCGCGCTGAATTAGCATCTCACTTTTTTGGTAAATGTAATGGTGCTAATGATCGTCCCACTAGCATCTCACAGTGCTAGAGTTGGATATCCAAATAGATGCCCAATGGAGATAATATTCATACTTTTGGCCTAGAAGCTATTTGAAAAAAGAAACGTGGAATAGGACATGTTTTGACAAGTTTATACTCCCTCCGTTTTCTTTTGTTTGACGTTCAAATAAGGTCCCACAAGTGTTTTGCGGTAGCTTTTTTCCTGTTCGGGACGTCAAACAGAAACGAACGGAGGTAGTACAATACTAGCATGCAAGGCAAGCTTTTGGATGGATTGGAAGTGTGATGCTGCAGGCGGTGTGCAGAATTCTGGCGAGTCAACCAAGTTCGCCACCAAGAGCTCTTCCTGTGGTGGATATTTAAGACTCGGAAGGAGATGAAGGAATAATATCGTTTCAGTTTGATGTTCCAAGGACCAAGGATGTGCTTGCTGTTACCTGTTAGGCTATGTAGCTTGAATCAGGATAGGCAGTCTTTACATTGCCTTTCCTATATTGCTCAGCGCTCACTAGGCAGTCTTTATTATCGCCTTTGGCATAGTGCTCGTTTCTCTTTCCCTATTCAGTTTCTGGACACGTTTTTCTGTTGTTTAACAGAGGATTCAGTGTCTCGACTCTCAAGGGTATGTTGAAATGCTGCGATCAGAAAGAAACAAGTCTCTTGCAAACCTGGATTTATGAAGCCATGAAAGATTGACATGACTCGATCTAAGGTTTCAACAAAACATATGTGGTTTCTTAAAGAAAAACATACGTCGGGATGTGTGCGTGTGTGAGGATAGAATAACCATATGGTGTAAATGATAGCCGAAATCCTTCTTAACAAAATGAAGATTATGTTGTAACATATAATTTTGTTGAAAAATGAACAAATGAGAGAAAATACACAGAATCAATTTTGATTAGCTCTGGACCTTGTGGGCCCTAAAATTATTAATGATTTCCTGATATATTGGTAAAATTGCTAGCCAGCTGACTGATTTCCTAATGACAATCCAGCTGCATCGCCCTGCAGTGAACAGCGGCCACCAGTGACCAGCCAGTCTCGGTTCAGTCAGAGAGAGCAGAGCAAGTGAGATTGACAAGGAAGAGGCAGTCTTCCCGCAGGACAGGTGTAGCAAGAGAGCAATACATATACGTACCTGAAGGATTCTATGAAGATGATCACCGTGGCAAGCCAGAAATCCGGTGGAACCAGATCGGAGCAGAAGCCGCCAAGCAAGACTGCTGTCGCCCAGAGGAAGGCCAGTGTGCCGAAAGCATTTCCCGCCCACTCCCCGAAGGCAACAACCCGGACGAAGCGGTTCAGCGTCCGCTCCCTCTGCCGCAGCTCGCCACCTGCTGCAGCATCCGCAGCGGCAGCAGGTATCTGAACAGAAACATCGGCGCCACCACCGCATGCTGGCACCGTTGCCATTTGTACGTTCGTGTTCCTCCAAAAGAATGGGTGCCCGACGACGACAGCCTGAGCAGATATAATTATAAAAACAAAGAAGCACATGTCATTTTATTCTCGCCCGATAGTGCTTTATGCCCCGTTTGGATCCTTAAGCTAAATTTTAGCTCCCGTAACATCGAAGGTTTAGATACTAGTTAGAAGTATTAAATATAGTATAATTATAAAACTAATTACACAGATGAGGACTAAACGGCGAGACGAATTTATTAAGCCTAATTAATCAATGATTAATTTGCTAATCATGGATTAAGTAGGCTTAATAAATTCGTCTCGCCGTTTAGTTCTCAACCGTGTAATTAGTTTTTTAATTAAACCATATTTAATAGTTCTAACTTGCACCGAAACATCCAATGTGACGTGTGCTAAATTTTAGTCCCTGGCCCTTAATAAACATGGGGGGAATCTTCCTGTAGAGGAATAGTGATGGTGATGGCATTGCTTTAGGTAAGTCAAAATCTTGATCGAATATATTTTCCATCCAATTTATCAATTTGACTGTATATGATTATTCTGTACATGCATGCATGTCAATTCTTACACTTATGCCTTCTTTGTGTTTCAGATCATCTCAGCTCCTCTTTTTTTTTTTTTTTTTGATGCTGCTGGCACTTCCTTACTTGGTATCCCTTTCACCTAGTAGATAATATCGTGCCACACACATACCCTTTCTCAATCGGTGTCAGCCTGGAAATAATTGTAAGGATATTCTTCCACAGTTCTACACCTCTCCTCTGGACTCTGGAGAAGTTGAGCTCTCCGTGCCCATGGATGATAGGACGAGGTGATATGTTGATGGCTTTATTTCGTCTTTGCATAATTGCCTCTTTTACCACACCACAGCCCATATGCATGAATGCATGGTATAGGAATATATAAGTATTTGGCTTTGATGGAACAACAGGCTTGCCATCGCCCTTAGTCCTGGAGGCTGCAAGTCCCCCCACACTCCGGCTGCCGTCGTGCTTGCTGGAAAATCAACCTCATCACCGGCTTCTGCCGTACTTTGTTGACATTCACTGACGGTAGACGTAACGTACAGTATACAGTGGCCGGTTGATCGTAGCAGGACTTTTGGAGTTGTATGCATGCATGATTGGCAACTTGGCATGGATATGTGGATGGTAACGAGCAATGCGTCCACAGGTAGGCATCACCAGCTCACCACACTGCGTGACTTCTGCTGCTGCCGCTCCCGTTGGAAAGTAACACAACAGCGTGGGTGGCAGCTTGGAGACCGCATGCAGGCACGTCAATAATGCCAATTTGTCAAGCTTGAAAATTAAGCAGCATCATTATTGAATTCAACATTCAGGCCTGGCGAGGAGACCATGGAGATGACCTGGTTGTTTGCCGGCGTCGGGTCGGTGTGCTCGGACTCGGACGTGGCCACCGCGATGGAATTAAGGCATGGCCGGGCGACGACGACTGTTGTGCGCGGCCGGTCACCAGCGCCATGGCGGCACAGCTATGATGTGGCTGTGGCAGCCATGATCGTCGCGGCGAGCCCGCAAGCGCCGGAACCAACACAGAATTAACTAACAAGTGCTCCTGTGCGTTGACAGAGGCACCACAATGATATAAAGTACGTGACTCAGAGTGCCTCACCTTGTGGAAAATGATGAGTAAAAGATGAAATTAAGCCTGCAGTTACATCTGTATTCTGTAGTCTTGCAATAATGTTATTACAAGGCCATCTATTCTTGCTAGTGAATAGTGATAGACTGATAGTGATTGTTTATAGCTTGAGCACTTGTGGTGTTAGTGTTACTGTTACCTACGGAGAATGCCATTGGACACTTCTAGCATTTTTCTTTTTGGTGTATTAATACGAGGTTAACAGGTATAGCCGTACTGGTTCTGTTATTGACCAGTGGCCTGAAATATATGTGACGCTGTGAATTGCTGGGTTAATTTTGCTAGCAACTGATGTTTTCAAATAGGTTCATTAATCTACGCATCAGTCATCACAAGGTATAAAATGATTTTGTTTCAACTAACAAGTGCTAGGTCATTCTGGTTTCCATTTCTTTACATGCATAAGAAATCGCTTATATCATAAATTTGGTACTATTTGACGTACAAGTATAGTCTTAATACAATATACAATCATTTTGGACTGAAGCAATAGGAGTATAAAATAGTAAAGCAATTTCCCCCTAAAAAGTAAATACTAAAATAATAAGCAATGCTGAAAATGATAAATAACTAAAATTAAAATAAAATCAACTGGAATTAATAATCGACTTTTCCCAATGTGATACCCCACGAGGCCACGAGTGTGAGTTTTTTGAAAAAAAATAAAATAAAACAAGAGAAACGGATTAAGAAATCGTGTGTTATTTTTTACTGGGCTGGGATGTCGAGGGATGGGCTCGTGCAGTACACGTGCTCTCTAAAAATATGGCCCATTAACCTGACAATAGTTAACAACGAAGGTGAGTCCAGCGGAAGTCGGCGGCCCTGCGACGGCGAGGGTCGTGCGCCGGCGGATCCTCTCCAACAGCGCAAAGGTCAGTTCCCTCCTCGTTGCCATCACTCGGCTCCCGTCCCACCTCCTCGTGCTCAGTTGGTGTACTTGAGTCGGCTGATTGTTAACTTTTTTTTCCTCTTTCTGAGATGAGACGAATTGTTTAATAGGGTCGCGAGTGTGGATGGAACAAATTGGCTCACATGTGTTTTTTTTTTTTCTTATCCTATGAATTCGACCTTGAAATGGCAATGCCCAGGTTCGAGATGGATATGTAGGAGCTATTCTTCGAGGTACGGGAACGCTCCAACACACAACAGGGGTTAGATTTATAAGTGGATGCAGTTGAATAATGGCTTTGTGATATTCTAGATTTCCAGAGTGAATCATTACGACTAGAAAGCTTTAAGTGCCTAAACGATGAGTTCATTAGTATGCGATATAAGAAAACGGTAAATGTACCATTAAGGCATTAGCGATGATTAATCCTGAACGGTCACCTAGTTAAGCACCTAAAGTTAGAGTTGCAGAATGAATTAACTTCTTTGCTGTGGCCACCAGGGCAGTGAGAGATGAGCCACCCTCCAGAACAACGCCTATGTTGCCGTAGAAGACTCTGTAGTTCTCCACTTTGGTTGGGGTCCTTTTTACCTTGGTCAGTGCTTCCATCATCCCCTCTTCTCTGAATATAGTGACATAGCGAGGACAAAATTTCACAATGGATATCACGAGCTCAACTATGACCCTTCTCATCCTTGGGTATTCGGGATTTGGTTTTCTGTTGGAGTTGAGTATACCCACCAGCTTCTGAACAAGTCCTGATCCATTGGTTTGTAACTGTAGGCCAAGGACATACGGTTCCTGGATCACATCACATATTTGTGATAAGAGACCGATTAGGGACTCCAGTTGTTTGCCCCCTGCTGACATTACATTTTCCATCACCTGCATGCACGGCATGGTGGGATAACAATGTTAGGTAAAGGTAACTCAAGACTATTTAAAGATCAATTTAATGGCAACATAACCAAATATATATACACACACGCGACAAATTAAGAACCATTTTGAATATATGGACGCAATTATTTATGTCCACCGATAAGCTCTATGATGCCATATATATGGCATAGTACCAGATATATACAAATTAACAGCGATTTTGTATATATGGACGCTGTTGTTCCCCTCCTTTATTAATCTAAGAATGGTACTATGGTAGAACTCCTGCAAGTTCCTTTTTTCAAGAAAAAAAATCACATTATTAACATTTTCTCTTAGTAGCAATAGACAGACTCACAATTGGGAAGGCAAATGTTAGGAGGTCGCCTGTGCCTTGATGGCGCAGTTTATCTATGGAGTGCGCACAAATATTCTGTAGTAGACTTGCTGCGACATATCTGTACTCATCTTCACACAGCATGTTCTTGAGATCATTGATAAGTTCATGTCCTGATTCCTCCAAGACAGTCAAGCAATTTGCAGGGCTCTCTATTGTTAGGTTTGCCAGTGCGTCCCCTGCGGCCATTCGCAGCAAATGATCACAGTATGAATTGGTTGGTCCATCCCTCCCAATAAATGTGTGCACGAGTTTGCAAATAGTCACCTTAGAGCTCCCAATCTCTTTCCTTGCATCCTCATCCAAGGCCAGCTTGGTTAAGATATCAATCAGTAGTTTTATTAGTTCAGGGCTGCTGCGACTGTCCTCTAAGACACATTCAAGATTGTTCAGTAAGAAAGGGTTCTTGCACAGTTCTTGCCGAAGTTCCACCCCAATGCTCTCCCCGGTGATTGCAAGCCTCCTCACAAAATTCAGCGATGAACATATGGCATGCTGCTGCTCATCATTGTTGCTTTCGCTATATGGAGTGTAACTTATGAGCGCTATGATCTTGGAAATGAGGCACGGGGCTTTGATAATTTCTGCACAATTATCGGGATCATGAGCAAGCCTCTCGAGAATTACCATGCCCATTATAGGGAGTGAATCATGATAAGTCAAGGGCAGCTCCTCCAGAACTGACCACTTCGCTTTCATCCGCTGCCAACACCAGCATGCCCAATTACAGTATCCACTATTTTTTTCTTGTACATGCTCCAATTGTTCATCTGTATGTTGGCTGCCTGCATTTCCTCTCTTAGCACAAGCTGTTTGCACTGAAGTTTCCTCATCATGTCTCCCTTGTTCATTCCTAGCTGGTTGGTTATCGTCATCCAGGAGTGAAGACACCGACTTGAGCATTCCCGGGATCTCAGCAATTGTAAGGCTGTCAGCGAGGCTGGCGATGACCCTAGCAGCAGTCAGTCTGACATATCTGTGTCTTACATCTGCCCAGCCGAGCATGCCAACCAAAGTGGACAGTTTTTTGTTGGACCTGATGATTTTTGACCTCAGCTCTTGTCTGGAATAATCGGTTTCCCTTTGGTGCAGAAGGTTGCCAAGAACAACAACTGCAGCTAACCTTATTGCACCTGAATTGGAGCTTAGGGAGTCCACCGCGAAGCGGGCAAGGCTCATTGTTTTCTTTGCAGCAAACAAGCCAGTTTCCATGCATGCTGCATACGACCACTCATAGTATAGATCAATGGCTTTTGCTCCCCGCTGACCTCTGAATTGTGACTGAAAGACAAGTGATCTACGCGGGAAGAAGGAGAAGAGCCCAAGGCTGCTTGCCATGATGTATAGTGACCCCTGGCATAGTGCTAGCACATAGAAGACTTTGATTGCTGGCAACATGTTTGGGCTAATACTCCCCTCCTGTGGCTGGTGATAATCAAACTGCAGGTGTTCGAGTCGTGAAGATGAGATCAAGACCTGAACTACGGCTGCCGGGAACTGCAAATTCCCAATTAGTAGCACTGCTACCAAGAGAACAGATGCTGTGCCGGCAGCAAGAGATGTGAACAGGCGAGGCCCCAAAAGATCACGGTAAAGCCCGGCTGGGGTGGTTATCATTGAATACCAAAGGAACAATATGTGCAGGATCACGTCGATCCAGCAACCAACAAACAGATTATTTGCTGCTGCCGGAGCCTGTAGGCTGCCAAGTGAAAGTACTGCTACTGTGAATGCCATGATGAAACTACTGGGGTCCAGTACTTGATTCCCACTTGAAAGTGCAGGTGGCCACACAGCCACCGCCGAACCAAAAGCCAGGCCTAGGGATGAAATGACTTTGGCAAGAGGTAGTAGCCAGCGGCCCCAATGATTGTTTGTTAGATTGGCAACTATTTGGGGCCTAAAAATAAGCAACAACACTGCCATCACCTGGGTTAATATCTCTGCTGATGCGCAGGCAAGATCAAATGCGGGTGTCTGATAATAATTATATCCTTCTCCTCGGATAAACATGGGGATTAGGGATATGTTGAGATGTACCTCTGCCCATGCTTCCATTAAGCAGAAAGCATATATAATCAGGAAGGCAGTTAGGACAGCCCATAGCTGCAATCGTCGGCATCCTCGGGACCGGCTCGTCAACTGAGAAGCACCTCGTAACTGCATCTTGCTCATAAGAATCAGCAACACCAGTGGGAGAATGCCTGTGAATATAGGTGTAATAAATGGCAGCCAAGTAACGAGGTCTATCCAAATACCCATGAGCAGCACCACTTCGTTCCCTTCTTGCGGCCGCCCTAACATGCGAGCAAATGACACATTGATCCATCTGAGCGCCCTTGTGGTCCCAAACAACCACTGGTTGTCCAATCTGTAGTCGCGGCTAAAAATCCTGTTGTGTGCAAACCAGAGATTGAGACAAAATTATAGACTCAGATGAAAATTTATCATATTTTCCTACTCTGCATTAATCCCCACGAAAGGTTAATTTTTCGGAGGTGCTCCTATAGCTCTGATTTCAACAAAACACATGTCCAACATAGATATAGACAACAAACAGTGTAAACAATGACCAGAATATATTCTTCATAAACGTATGAAGATTACTATGTATCTATATGGATACCGATTCATGATACTTATTAATTTTCGTAAAATTGCTAGCCAGCTGACTGTTTTTCTAATTTTATTTCAGCTACATCGCCCAGGGAAAGCACTGCCGAAGTGCGCAAGCGTGCGTGTAAACAGGCGGCAAACAAGGACTGAAACAGATGAATCATGAAACAGCAATGCTTACCTGAATGCTTCTATGAAGATAATCACCGTGGCAAGCCAGAAGTCCAGTGGTTCCAGATCAGCGCAGAAGCCGCCAAGCAAGACTCCGGTGGCCCAGAGGAAGGCGAGCGCGCCAAAACCATTCCCCGCCCACTCCCCGAAGGCAACAGCCCGCACGAAGCAGTTCAGCGTCTGCTCCTTTGCTGCCAACTCACCACCTGCTGCAGCATCTGCAAGTAGTATTTGGACAGAAACATCGGCGCCAGCGCCTGCTGGTATCGCCATTGTTCCTGTTCCTCTGAAACAATTGGTGCCCGACAACCTGAATACATACGCACCCCCTAAATGGAAGCAAAGGAGCTCATGTGGTTCACTGCTCAATGACCCAGTGGTTCCTCCAAAACAATGGGTCCCCCTCCCCCGTGATTCGGCTGCTTTTGCCTATTTTGATTTGACAGACGCATGCTTTCAAGGATCAATGTATTAGTATCTCCGCATGATCACGCAATGTTGGAAAAGAAGAAGCTGAATGTCGGTGCTGGTGGCTTCTGCCACAGGGTTGCTGTTTTGGTAGTCATCTTCTTATGTCGAGGTCGAGCAATATACTCCTATATGTTTTTTTTCTCCGTCGTGGTTCGGGGGACTTGTTGCTTGGCTTGGACCTGTTGTGCCTGAATTGTAACAACTGATCCAAAAGGTATGTCGGCTTTGTTAGGAGAAGAAATCTATTTTATTAACCACCCTGAACAATTACTATTATTCATTTTTTTTCACCAAAATCAACCACAACCAGATGACATGACAACGTTCACAGCGAGTAATTTCGTCGGTCTTGTTTCCAGACAAGGGGAAAGAAGAAGAGGAAATGAAACGGGCTTTTGGAAATCGTTCCAAGCCGTACTGAGCCTCGATCGGGCCCGTGGTTCATCCCAGCCCACGCCGTCTCTCCTACCTGCAGGCTTCCTGCGTGTACCTTCCACCATATAGCCAGGATCCGGCCTGCGTGGTCGGCCGCCGGCATGGTGGGCCGTGGGAGTGCTCTGTGCCCGCAAATCCTATCTAACTTCCGGAAGGTGGGAAGTTCAGCCGTCTTGTGATGTTTGAGATTCGTGCAGTCCTTGCAAACCGTTCGATGTTTCAGCCTTCTCATTGTCTTATCCGGCGGCTGTTCGCTTCCAGCGCGCCGCCCTCCCGCTCCTACGGTGCTGCGGTGCTGCTCTCCCTTTTCTCTTTTTCTGGCCTCTCCATGACTCCTAATCTCCCCGGCTTTGTCAGCAGCGCCTCCACTGATTTGCGCATCCATGGGGGTAAGGCACAGCCGCACAGGAGCCCGGCGATGGCCGTTCACATGCCACGAGAAGTACGCTAGCTAGCTGAATTTGGATCTTTCTGTTTGCTTCTTATTTTCCTATGTTGTTTGTTCTTCAGGCAATGCCGGCAATGAGCAAGTGGGGTGATATATTGGATTGGTTCCTAATTTTCAAAGGAATTATAATACTTTTTGTTATGCACTAGTATATTGTAAAAGGTGCAAAAAAAAAAATTAGTAGTCTCATTTACCAATTTGCTAATTTGTTTGATCCGAGTGCCTGACAAAGGTCTGGTCGATTTTTCTTTTAATATGAGATTTGATTGCTTACTCATCGGGAATTTGTTCATCATGGAACAACGGCAAGATCATTTTTTTATCAATAAAACAACTGCATTGTGTCAAAGCCTACAATCAATCACTATATGTTGGCTACTCAACATATTAATAACCAACTACATTGCTTATTCTTGTTCTCTTATTAGTCGTGAAAGCCCCTTGCAGACTGCTACTTCGGAGTTCGGAGAGCTTGTTGTATGTATTTTTGTTTTTGTTTTTCTAAATCAGTTTCATAGCTGCTCCACAATGACTTATGCTGATTTCTTTGCTCCACAATGACTTATGCTGATTTCTTTGCTCCAACATTTCATTTACATTATCTCAACTTTTCAATTATATATTGTTCAACATTTCATTTACACTATTTCAACATTTCCTACACAAATTGCTGAACTAGTTATTTTAAAATGTTGACCTTGGTTAGATAAAATGTTGAAGAAGGTATTTGAAATTTCGAATAAATATTAAATACTCTGTTCCATATTTTGTCCAAACTCAAGAAAAATTGTGAAATTATTTGTTGAACAATTTCTAAAACTTCGATTCAACATTCATATGAAAGAAAAAAAAGTCAAACTAGTTTTTGTAGTATGTGAAAAAAAAATATGTCTTCCTAGGCGTAGAAAAATGTTGCTCACGCACACAGGCTGTCGGAGTTCGGACTAAATGAGGTGGGCTGTCAGCTCAAAAGTGTTTAAATGGGCCGCTGGGCTTTTAGATTGGTAGCTTAATGTACTTCCAGAAGGCACATAGGAGCCCCACCTCTGTGCCTGCATCTGATACGGGAGCGATGCCACGTGATCCGAGTTTATTCAGTAAGCCTGTCGCTGCAGTTTTGCCTCACGACATGACGACATGGAGGTATAACAAGTTCTTAATTATGACCTTATCCTTTATGCTATTTTTGTTCCCGTAAATAACCAGTGCAGCGATACTCAAAGAATCGTTAACTTGTATTCGAATGTACCGAGGAGTCGAGGAAGAAAAGCATGCAATGGAGTACTGACTAGTGAGAGTAGTGACTACAAGTATAGAAGCGACATGGACCAAGACTGGCGCTGGAGGCTGGATAAAGGTCAAGCTCAAAGCTCTTTCTATGCAATGGTGGTGTACGTTCCCTTGACGTTTCCTCCCAAGACCGTAGCGTCTAGCAGACGGCCGGGCAGTACCGGAAGAAGTCAACATGACTCTAAAATAATAACATTTGCTAAGGGGAGACACACGGTGCACCACAAAGAATACCAGCTTAGGGGGTGTTTGGATCCAGAGCTAAACTTTAGCTCGTGTCACATCGGATGTACGGACACTGGTTAGAAGTATAAAATATGGTTTAATTAAAAAACTAATTACACAAGTACTAAATGTCGAGACAAATTTATCAAGCCTAATTAATCCATGATTAAAGAATGGTTACTATAGCAAAACATTTGTTAATCATAGACTAATTAGGCTTAATAAATTTGTCTCGCCGTTTAATCCTCATCTGTGTAATTAGTTTTATAATTAGACTATATTTAATACTTCTAAATAGTGTCCGAACATTCGATGTGATGGGAGCTAAAATTTAACGGGAGGATCCAAACACCTCTTTACTTTGCACAACACTGTTCTTGCATTTGAAAATACTATTATATAAGCTCGAGGAAACTGTACCTAAAACAATGTCAACCATATAAAAAAATGTAAAAAGGACAATTTTCAATTCCAGAACAAAAAAATATTCCTTATCCTACACAAATGAAATGTCTATGGACCTAATTGTTTTCGACTATAATCTGCTTTTTGTGGAAGAACGCCAGAATCGTGGATAATTCCGCCAAATGCTTCGCTTTTCGCTCGTTTCTCCTCGTCACGGCTTTGTTGTTGAGTGAAGGTTTGAAGTGATAATCAAGATTGTCATTATCACTGCTCATCCTGGTCTCGCGTCTGTGAGGAGAAAAAACAAACACAGCCTATTACTACATCTGTCCCATGAAGAGTGCCAATTTATAGTTTGCAAATTTTCTCATAAAGAATAGCAATTTAGATAGTTTATTTTCTTCATGCTACCATGTAATGCCCCGAAAGCAGTGGAAATCGAGGGATGCATGCGTCAATTAACCTTAGAACTAATCTGTCATAAAAAGACTAGATTGACACTCTTCAATCTTCATAGAATGAATGAGTATTTTCCATGTGAAACATAATAGAGATGTAAACATACACAGCCTCATATGTCGCCTCTTCGAACGCATTCAACAGATTAGGTTGGTAGATATGGACATTGACTATGTGAACAATCCACTAGTGAAACCTTAGGATCTTTTCATGTGCTTTTGTTATTAATATATATATGGATACACAACTCTCCTACTGTCGTTAAGAAAGAATTGTTATCGGCTCGTATGTAACTGAGATAATAATTATCCCAAGATGGAAGCACCTAATACTGAGCCCAAAATACGTAGACCCAGGCAAGCAAGTTCCATCTTACGAACCTAACTAACTTAACTACATTTGGTCCATAAAGTTAAAATGAGTTCAACAGCTTTTAAAACAAACATACATAACTACTACTACCTCAGATTTTTTTTTGTTTGACGCTGTCCAAGTCAAATTTGAGCTGCATGGCGTCAAACAACTAAAATCGGAGGGGGTATCTTATAATTCCTTGAACAAACAGACAAATAATGCTATCAACAATATGAACAAATATGTCTACGTGAAAGGACAGAAAATGACAACATTTCACCTTCTACTATCATCAATACTACCAGAGCACTCCTTCCTTTTCCCCAAAGGAAAGGCGTGCGCAATCTCTGTGTACGCGGAGCGGTGAACGGTGATGCCGCAGCAGCAGAATCTGCCGTCCTAGGTCCCCTGTACGCGGGATCACCCTGTACGCAGACGCCCTCGTGACCCCGTCCGTCCCATCCCCGCCGTCCATCGCCTGCCGGCACGTACCCCAAAGCGCGCCGCGCCGCCGCCGCCGCGGTCGCACCCAGCCCAGCAGCAGGCGGTCCGAGGGTTTTAGAAGCCACCGATCGGTACGGCCGCACCCATTCAACCCCCTCCCGTCCGTCGTCCATCGTCTTCTCCACCGAGTCCGAGTCGCAAAAGAAAAAGAGTAAAGCGAGGGGGAGGTGGAGGAGGAGGAAAGGAAAGCTTCTTGCTTCTAGACGCAAGTGTTTTCGAAGGGGTGGTGGATAAGGCCGAGGCGGTTGGAAGCTCCGGAGAAAGGGGGAGCGCTTGTCGCCGGGCGAGCTTCTTGAGGAGGACTGCTGGCGCCGGCGACGGTGGACTTGCTCCGTCGCCTAGGGTTTCGAACTCTGCCTGCCGGCCGGCCGGCTCCGAGGCCGCAAGGTGGCGCCTTTCTCTCTCCATGTTTAGTCGTATCCCGTGTTGATTGTGCGGCGGCTGACTGCTAGCGCGCCAGTTTGCTGGATTTTTGGGAAATATTTTCGTCAGTGGGCTGCTTGAGTGGTGCAAAGTCGCCTTTGCGAGAGGGGAAGGGGAATGCGTGCGCTGTCGTGATTCTGGGGTTGTGGGGTGGAGGGCTTCCTTCGATGGAATCGCAGGAATGTTTGGGGGGACTTTCTGAATTTGGTCGCTCTTCGGTGTTTTTGAAGTGCCATTTGGTCGTGTGCGATTGTGCGTGTGTGAAAAGAGTGTGCTTTTCGCTTGAGGAATTAGTCCCGCGGCTTGCTCGTGTTCCCATCTCGTATGAAAATTCTCGCTTGAGGAATTGTGAGTGGGGAATGGGAGGTGTCGGATTGCTGAGGTAGGCAGGGGACGAGGTTCGTGCGCAGTTCGATGCATGATTACACCCCAAATGCCTTGTCTTTTGGTGCCTCATCTGGAATGTAACTGGGCGCTAGGTGTTAGTACTACGTAGCAAACGGGTGACCAAATGGCTGGCTCACTTTGGCAAATTGTCCATTTGTCATTTACATCAATTGAGATTCTACTGCTATGTTTGTCTTCCATTCATTTGCTCTGAGACCCTGAGCCGTCGTCATTTTTTGGTTACTATGGTACTATGTATTACTTAGCTGGCGGTAAGTAGCATTACCCTTGGTGCTGAAATTGTTCGATGTTTTAGACAAGTGATTAGCACTATTTGCAAGTCATTTTAGATGTCGGAAACGTCATACATTTTCACCCGGAGGTAGTATAAACTACTAGGAATGGAATCTATAATCCAGTTGCTCGAGAAACTGTTGCCAATCATTTAGGTGTCAACAATCGGTTGAGAAAGTAATAAAGGCCATTTTGCTTTCATATTTAGTCAATTAATGATCACTAACTAACCAATTTCTCATTATTACTTGTAGAAAGTAATAACATAATGCCTTGTTACAAACAATATTGTCCACAGTACTAAACAAACATGTCTAGATGAAGGAACAAAAATGACATCAATTCACTTCACCTCTTATTATCATACTTATGAATTAGGTTTACCTTTTTGCCATCCTAAGGGTCCATTCCTTCCTAAAAAAACACTTGGCCCCTCTTTATTTTCCAAGACAAGCTCAAAGTGCGTCCCTAATTTCCGTGTACGCATAGTGCCTTTGCTGCAGAATCCTGCCATCTTAAATAGGCAAATGACGCTTTGCGACCCAGTCCATCCCATCCCCGCCGCACATCGCCTCCTGGCACGGCTTCCAAAACATGCTGCAGTAGTTTCATCCAGCCCTAGCCGTGCAGGCACAGATGGTCTAAGGGCTTTATAGAAGCGATCGATTGGTACAGCCGCACCCATTCAACCCCTCCCATCGCCCGTCGTCTTCTCCACTGAATAGCAAAGGGGAAGAGGGAAAAGCGGAGGAGGAAAGGAAAGTTCCTTCCAGGGAGTGTTTTCAAAGGGGTGGATAAGGCGGAGGTGGTTGGTGCTTCTGCTTTCGGAGAAAGGGGTAGGCTTGTTGCAGGACGAGCTTTGGGAGGATGACTGCTGGTGGTGGCCCTGCTGCTGGTGCTTGGTCGCCTAGGGTTTTGGGCTCCCAGTCGGCTGACTTGGAGGCCGCAAGGTCGCACCTTTCCTTCTTTGTGTTTTGTTATCTCTTCTTTTGACTGGTGTGGGAGCATGATGCGTAGTGTGCCTGTGTTTGCTTGATTTTTGGGAGAATTTTTTGGGCTGTGGCTGTAGCTTGGTTGCTTGAGTGTTATCAAATCGCCTTTGCGCAAGGGGAACGCATGTGGTGTTGTGATTCTGGGGTTGGGGTCAAGGGTTTCCATCAATGGAATCACAGGAATGTGTTCCAGCTGTCGATGAGGGTTTGTGTGCATTCGTCAATCTAGTTACTCTTTAGGAATTGTTCGGTTTGAGGGGGATTAAATCGTTAGCAAGTCAAAATCCCCCTCAATACCTCCCAATCCCCTATAATCTGAGGCTAACTGAACAAGCCCCTCAGGTGTCCGCCTTATGGGCTTGCTTGTGAAATTTTTTTTTCTTTCTCTTGGGGAATTAGTCCACTGCTGCCTCATTTGATCTCATATTCAAATTTTATTTTTCCCCCCACTAGATCATGTGATGAATGGGAGGTGCCATATTGATGACAGATGAGCAGGCAGTGGCCTAGGTTTGTGTCATGTATGGCAGTAGGCCTAGAAGTTGGGTTTGATCATAAGTCTACAAGTTCCTAGTTAGGATTTGGGTTCAGTTAAGAGTCTTAGTTGCTTTGTATAGTTTGTTTAGATAATTCAGTTAGCAATCGACAATCGTAGGAGATAGGAGATGAGGGAGTCTGTTAGTTTGATGAAGGTCTTGTGTCAGACCATATAAATATGAACCATTATATCTTGTGGGAATCAAGCAATAGATGAATTATCTCTAATGTCCCTGCCGACCCATCTCTATCTTCTGTTCCCTGCTTTCCCTTCTGGCTACCTTCCCCTGGCTTCTAAACCTCGATGCAGACTTGCAGAGGCCCTGGTCAATGTCCCTCTACCTCTCACTGCTATGATCTTTGTGACCAATCTGCTACTAATCGCCCTCCACCATCACAGTTTGTGTGCAGTTCGACGGATATGTGCATGATTAGACCTTAAAGGCCTTCTCTTTTGGTGCCTTATCTAAGCCATTGGCGATGCAACTGCAGTCGAAGCGCTCGATGTTATCTAACGTTTGACCAAATGGCCAGCTCACTTTCGCAACTTGTCTGTTTGTCATTTACATCAGTTGAGATTCACTGCTATGTTTCTGTCTTCAAATTGAGGCACCAAGCTATCAAAGACTTGCAAGTATGGTATTATCTGGTCAATGCAGCATATTTAGTTACCCACTTACCCTTGTATATCTTCCTGTTAAGTTGTCTCTATATCCAATATGGACCGCTAGAAATGAAATATAAAATGCATTTGCCTGACACACGAATTCAATCATTTTTGTTACTTGTTGCACTACCAAACATTTGGGCTTCAATAATCTGGTGTACAATTGTACAAAGTAATAAAGTATGTGTCCCTTGCATATTTTATCGATTTATGAGCACTATCCAAGGATGTGCTCCCCGCAGATTTTGTCAATTAATGAGAACTTACTAACAAAATTTCTTTCTCTGCAGTCTAATGGCTACTGAGAGTGCTGTCCGGTTGATTGGTGGGACAGGGGCTAGGGACTGGAGTAAGGGTTTTGGTGCATTTGACTCTTCAGTGGCTGGCCTTTCAGGGGAAGATCTGGGATTTGTGGATGGCACAGGGGTTTATGGGGGGTGGAGGCAATCTGTGCCAAATCGCAGTGGAAGTGCACCACCTAGCATGGAAGGATCTCTTGCTGCTCTTGGCCATCTCATTGGCCAGCAGAGTGGGAGCTTCGAAGCCAATTTGGCAAGCTTGGATAATGTGACCGACAGTTCCAAGACTGAGGAGCAATTGCGTGCTGATCCAGCATATTTTGAATATTATGGCTCCAAGGTGAATCTGAATCCAAGGCTCCCTCCACCACTTATTTCAAGGGAGAGCCGTCGATTAATGAACCGAGTTGGCAAGACTAAAGAATGGAGGGTGGTCTCCCAAGATAACAGCAGCAAAAGCTCTATATATGTTCCTCGATCCACTCTATCTACTCACAAAGAAGAACCAGAGGATGATAAATCTCCAAGATTGGATTCAAGTTCAGTGGAGGATGCCCGGATTATCTCCAGTGCATCCAACTTTGAGAGCCAGGATTTGTTGCTGGTGAGTGTTTGACATGGATTTAATAACTCCTGTTTTTGTCAGGGTTTTTGGTTCTACCTTTATAGTTATATGTGCCATTTTTTGGTTTTGGCTTTTGCATGAATTCATCTGTAGTTATATGTGCCAAAGAAAATTAATCAATTATGGTTTTGGTTCTACCATTGTAGTTATATGTGCCTACAGCACTGCAATGCCAAATGCACCCGAAATACTAAGCTCATAAGCTGTTAGCACATCTAAAGTGATGCGGCATTTGTGCTTTATGGAGCGTAGGATCAAGTCTTACTATGTTCGGTTGTTTCTTCCCAATTCTTAATTTACTCGTTTCCCTTTTGCACTTACAAGTGAAGTTTGTATTAATCCTTTGATTTTCTCTTGACTGTCGCAAATGATCTTATCATCATCTGCTTATATTTTCATTAGGAGAGCTTTCAGCAGAGTGTTGCTTCTTTGCCTGATAGTTCATCTTCTAATCCTTCAATTAGCAACACTGGTGATGCTATGGCTGTACGTTCTGACATAAATTTGTCAAGGAGTTTGTCAGTTGATGCTGTGAAGCAATCAGATCTGAACTCTTGGGTACCAAATAGTCCACAGAAAAGTACTATTAGAGATGACCTTTCGCCGGCCACCCTTTCAAGTTCATCATATTCTGGAAGCAAAACTGGTATGCAAATTTCTCAGCAAGAAAAGCCGGCTGTAGACACCAAGCTTGGAAATACTGTTCTTGGCAGTAGTGTTGCTGTTACTGAACTTGATAATGTGGACTCCAATATGAAAAATTTGAAGTTAAGTTTGGATGGCCATATATCCTCACCTGTTAAACAGAAGTGGCAGGACAATGTCTTGCAGCAGTATGGTTCCTTGCTACCAGCCCAAGGCGATCCTCTTCAAATGAATCCTCAAGGACCACATCTTTCCCATGTTCCTTTTGTTGATAACTTATCTCATACTCAGCTTAAGTTACCTGCCGGTGACATGCAGCAATTTTTACCGCAGCCTGGTATGACAACACCTTTTTACACACCAAATTCTTTTGGAAGCCCTTATTATCAGAATTTGCACCCTGCCAATGCTTTTCCAACCTCAATTGGAACTGGGGGATACCCTGTAAGTGGTTCAGTTTTGCCACCTTTTATGGCTAGTTATGCTCCCCAAGGCTCTCTTGCTACACCACTTGACAGTCCTATGACGCCAAGCTTCAGTGGCAGGCCATCTGGTTTTCCTTCAGCAGGGAACCTTGCTGGGGTTACAGATTTTATGCAGCCATATAAAATGTACGGGCAACTTGGGGTTGGTATGCAGCCATCCATTCCGGACCCAAACTTTATCCATTTCTTTCAGCAGCCCTCTTTACTTCAGTATACTGGTGGGAATCAATACAATGCAATGGGCCCAAGATTTACTGTTGTTGGGAATCCAGCTGAAAGCTTTGATCCACAAAAGATGATGCCTCAAGCTGCATATCCATCTGATCAGAGGCTTCAACTTCCAAGAACTGGTTTCCCCAATTCTCCTACTGTCAGAAGAGGAGGGAATGCTCCAAATTATCAAGGCATCTCACCTTATATAGGAGTACCAGTGACTTATCCTACAAGCCCAGTGTTTCAGGGACAAACATTGCCTGGAGTATTGCCTCCTGGCAGGAGAAACGACTCTGTTGGATTCCAGTCCCCCTCAAGAAATATTACTGGTAATCCTGGGATTCAAGGGCAACGAGAAAAACAGAAGTTTGATGAACCAAAGGCCTGCTCTTTCCTAGAAGAGTTAAAATCCAACAGAGCACGTCGGGTTGAGCTGTCTGATATCACAGGTCGTATAGTGGAATACAGGTTAGTTGTTTGGTGTTGATTATTGATTTAGTCCATATCCTGTTTTAACATCCATTCTAAGAAACAAACGTTTGTATGCTAATTATGGATATTCTTTTATCTCAGCGCTGACCAACATGGTAGCCGATTCATCCAGCAGAAGTTGGAAAACTGCACTACCGAAGAGAAGTCATCTGTGTTTGCAGAAGTTCTTCCTCACGCTACATCATTAATGACTGACGTTTTTGGGAACTATGTGATCCAAAAGGTATGCTGTCGTAAGGGTGAATCTCCTAGCCCTCAGTAAATCTTTTGTATATTGCATGCCGCGTCTAGTCACTTCATCTCACATAGTAATGTATTAGAATAAATGACATGTAACCATTGCAGTTCTTTGAACATGGGACACGTGAGCAAAGGAGGGATCTTGCCACTAAGCTTGTTGGTCATGTTTTGCCTTTGAGTCTTCAGATGTATGGTTGCAGAGTAATTCAGAAGGTACTCTTTAATCTGTGTTTAATATATTTTAAACTACATGCGAGTATTTTTTTTGTAACAATCATAGAATTATCCGAACCTTGCTATATCTCAATTCTCTTGTAGCACTTCTTTAGTTCTTTCATCAACTTGCAATACTTATAAGTCGCAAACCACTTCAAAAGCTGCTTGGCTGTAACTGTAACATTAGCTTCTGAGTTAAGTGTTGGATATCCTGGGTGATGCTGAATTACATTAGTCAGCGATAGATGGCTTCAGTCTTGTTAAAATTATGTGCCCTTGTTAGCTATAATTCTGATCCTGAATGCTGCTTTGATTACTATAGTTCATATCACAAATTTAAATAAGGTTATGTGAGCACAGCAACATTAGTGGAGTGCGCATTTGAAACATGTGGTCTCTAATATTTTTGAAACATGTCTATTACAGAATCCATCATCTACTGCTCGTGATTTTTAGAGGGGTGTCTTTTTGTAATAAGTATGGTATTCTGAGTGGATAAGTAGCTATGATATTCAAAATTACTTCTACCTAGAAATTACTGTTTAATATACGAAGATAACTGCGATACTGGTGATTCAGGGGAAGTAACTTAAAGTTTACTTTATCATGTCATTCTTGCTACCTGGCTTGGTATGAGCAACTAACAGCTATGGTTATTGTTTATTGTTTCCACTAACCTCTCTGGAAATATATAGGCTCTTGAGGTTATGGAACTTGACCAGAAAATAGACCTAGTTCGTGAGCTTGATGGACATGTTATGCGATGCGTTCGTGATCAAAATGGAAATCATGTTATACAGAAGTGCATTGAATGCGTCCCCACAGAACACATTGGTTTCGTAGTGTCTGCTTTTCAGGGACAAGTTGCTAGCCTTTCAATGCACCCATATGGTTGCCGTGTAATTCAGGTGAATTTACAATAATATTATATTTGAATTTAATGATAGATTCTGGTGTGCTCTTTAATGCTTATCATACTGGACAGAGAGTTTTGGAGCATTGCGGTGGCAATTCACAAGGCCAGTGCATAATAGATGAGATATTGCAATCGGCATGCATCCTTGCTCAAGATCAGTATGGCAACTATGTTACACAGGTAAAATCTGTTTGTGTGACACCTTTTCTCCTGCAGCTCTACAAATGTTTGATGTTTCGATCTTGCTTGGCAGCTTATTGTTCTATCTGGTTCTTTTGCAGCATGTTCTAGAAAGAGGAAAAGCCCATGAGAGGAGCCAAATTATAACTAAATTGGCTGGACAGGTTGTTACCATGAGCCAAAATAAATTTGCATCGAATGTGGTAGAGAAGTGTTTTCAGCATGGTGATATTGCGGAGCGGGATCTTCTCATCAGGCAGATAGTGGAGCAGACAGAGGGCAATGACAATTTGCTGGTATGTATGATGGCTGCAATGAAGTGATTTCTCCATCTTCCCTTATGAATGTAATGCTACAAGGAACCGGTCTGATGCAGCAAAATGACATCTATGTGGTAGCATCCAAACCAGATACTGACATGAGTGTCTGCCTTTAAGTTCCATGCTTACAGCTTCTTAGAGCTGTGAATCTTATGGTCACAAATGAACTGATGATTCTTCTTAATTTTGCCTCCCTTTTGTCTGGTTGGTAGGTTATATTTGCTAACCATTTATTATGTTCAATTAGGCGATGATGAAGGACCAGTATGCTAATTATGTGGTTCAAAAGATACTGGAAACATGCAATGAGAGCCAGAGGGAACTCCTTTTGAGCCGTGTAAAGGGTCATCTGCAAGCATTGAGGAAGTACACCTATGGCAAGCATATTGTAAGCCGGGTTGAGCAGCTCTGTGGTGAAGGTATGTTTCATCTTCCATTGGTATTGACACTAAGCTTCTCTGTGATTGTTTCAGATGCATTATCACAAGTAATATGCATTCTGTTATGTCTCAGGACCTGCCGAGTTGGATTCTTGAAATGAACAACAATTTCATCATGGGAGGGGTGATTTGGATCTTTTTGCTACCCATCAGTTGGGAAGGAAAAAACAAGTCGAACCCTGGCATCTTCTGACGGGCTAACAAAACTGTCGTCAAAGATTGTATAGGTGTGACTTTTCTCCAGGTAGTCTTTTGAGGTTCTAGAACAGAAGATTAGTGGTGTGCATCAATGTATCTATGTTAGGTGTGCCTATTTACAGAATAATAGTGGTTGGTTAGCTGTGTGCAAAAAGGAGTTTACTGTTATGGTTTGTATCTACTGTGCCTGGTAATGTATTTGCTTGCTCTCATCGTGCTTGTGTGCTAAATCCCTGTTCAGATCTTGTGTTGACTGCGCTGGTGAGATGATCTCTTGTTCAGCTCCAGTGTCGATTTCTGCATATCTATCAGCAACCGCCGGTTTCTGTATGTGTTTTGATGAAAAGTTGTGCGCAGTCTATTCACCAGCAATGGAACTGATTACATTCAAATACCTTCATTTCCAGGGGTCAACAGAAATAAATACATCTTGGAAATGCTGTCAGGCTTACAATGTGTATGAAGGACTTTAACAGAGTCCAACAATGTCATCCTTAATGTTTGATTGACTGTAGGAAAGTAGCACCACAATTTACTGGAACATATTAGTTCTCAACTACATCATGAAGTTGATTTTGATTGATTACATAACATTATCTGCAGCTGCAGGCTTGAGGAATTACACATCATTGTTTGCTCAACACAGAAAAATCATTGGCGCCTTATACCCATGCTGCCTTTTTAGACGCCAAAGCCCTCCAGGTTGCTGCTGTCCATCGATTCCCGCCGGCTCCTGCTTCCCCTCGCCGGCCGGCCGACGCTGCCGGCGACTCCATCGCCCATTTCATCGAACACCCTCCCCACCATTCCCTCGATGACGTCCAACGGGAGCAGCTCCCTCCGGCCGCTGGCCAGGGCCTTGTCGTTGGCCTTCAAGAACCCAGCGTACGCGCCGCGCACCGCCTTGGCCACCGCGACCTTGATCTGCCCACGAAGGTCGCCGTCCGGTATCTTGTACTCGGCCCCGTGCCGCCTCACCCGGTCCTCTATCATGTCGGCGAACGCCACCGCCTTCTCCCGCGCGTCGTCCGGCGGCCAGGTCTTGGGCGCCCCGGAGCTGCTGCCGCTGACGAGCCTGATGAGCGGCGTCCACGCCGCGTCCTGGTACTCCCACGCCGCTTCCTCGGCCGCCACCTTGTACCGGCGCCGCATGGCGTCCTCGCCGACCAGCTTCGCCAGCTCCGACCCCCGGGCGCGCATGTAGATGTACCAGTACGCGTTCATGGCCATCACGTGCGACGCCACCATGTCCGCGCACACCCGGCGCGCCGCCTCGACGTGCCGGTGCAGCGCCTCCAGCACGTTCGACGCCGCCTCGGCGAGCGCCGCGCCGCCGCTGCCCTCGCTCCCGTCGTCGTCGTCCTCGTCGCCGCGCTCCCGGTCCGCCCGCAGCGCGGTGCCCACGAGCGCGCGGTAGTCGTCGGACGCGAGGCACTTGAGGTAGTTCACGGCGTACCGTACGATCTTGGGCACGTGCCCGGCGTCGGCGCCGGCGCCGTCGCCGGTGACGTAGTGCGTCTCGATGCGGAGGCCGAACTCGAAGAACACGCTGGCCGCGGCGCGCGCCAGGGTGCGCTCCACCTCGCGCGTGCGCTCGCGGATGGCGACCAGGGTGGCCGACTCGCTGGAGAAGAGCTCGTCGAGGCGCTCCCTCTCCCGGACCACCGCGTCGAGCATGTCGAGCAGCTTGAACAGCCTCTGCGGCTCGCGCGCCGCGGCCGCCACGCCGTCCGCGAAGCGGAAGAAGGCCGCGACGATGCGGGCGGCGATCTTGGCGAAGCACTCGGGCCACACCGCCGGCGGCAGGCCGGGCTCAAGCACGCGCGCGCACAGCCGGCGCTCCGCGGCGAGCACGGAGGCGATGGCCACGTGGAAATGCGGGCTCCATAGCGCCATGGCCGACTCCAGCGACTCCCACTCCATGGCGTCGATGGCCTCCGGCGTGTACGTCTTGAGGTACGCCGGGTTAAACCGCATCATCGCCTTGGCCGCTCTCCTGTACCTCGTCTGCGTGACACGTCACCCAGCGTTGTTGTTTCGGTTCGGTTACTCACATCGCAGCTGTCACAGTGTCACACCAAGACCAAGAAAGAATGAATCACCTTGACGTAGATGTCGAGGCAGATGTCCAAACAGTCGTTGCCGGCGAGCGTCCTGGCGATCCTTGCAGCGGCCTCCACCTCGTCGTCGGTGCCCAGCTCGTACCCGGCCGTGCCTCCGTCGTCATCCGCGGGCGGCGCCGGGTGCTTGAGCCTGAGCAGCAGCGCTTCGAAGAGGTCCTGGAGGCCGAGGAGCGCCTCGTCGAGGGGCCCCTCGAAGCGCATCTCCTCGGCCTCCGTCTCGTACACGGCGCGCAGCGCCGCAGCGGCCTCGGTGAGCCTCCGGACGCGTCCGCGGCCGGTGGCCTTGGTCCGGCCCAAGAACCCGACCGCCTCCTCCACCCTCCGGACGGCCTCGTCCCCGCGCGCCACCACCTCCTCGATGGCGTCCCGCAGCTGGTCCACGCGGTCGACGAACGCCACCGCGCTCTCGGCGTCGGCCGGGACCGCGGGCGGCGCGGCCTCCGCGGTGAGCGCGGACACGCGGCGGAACGCGGCGAGGAGGGGCTCGGCGGGGGCGACGGCCCGGTCGATGCGCGCGCTCAGCGCGCGTGCCGCCACGGCCTGGGACTGGAGGTAGGTGGACGACGGCGAGGGGTTGGACAGCAGCTCAGCCAGGTGATCGCCGACGGCGTCGATTTCCACCTCGGCCTCGGCCGCGGCCGAAAGGACCGAGATGAGCGCAGCTCGTGAAGCATGGAGCTTTGCGAGAACTGTGGCGTCCGTGTCGGAGCCGGCATCGCCCGTCGCCGGGGTTGACGCGTTGGGGCACATGACCGGCGCCGCGCCGGCCGGTGTGTGAGCCTGTGAGGTGAACACGCGTGTATGATGATCTCTCTCTCTCACGATTGGCGCCTACCTTGTGTCTGTAACCATAGCGTGGTGATTTGGAGGAGTTGCCACCGTACGCTGGAGGTTGGGGACGAAGCCTTGGTGAGCTCAAAGGCCTTGGAGCGTAGCTGCCGCTCAGGACAAATGGCCACCTTTGGAGATTGCACCCCATTTTTTTTCATTTACATATGAGAAAGAAAGCAAGCATTTTACAGCTGACCAATTGTATTTTGTCAATTGTCATAACTCATAAGTTGCTGGAATTTTGCACAAATTGCTGGCACAAAAATAGCACATCCAAAGGAAAGTTTGCTTGCAAGAATTTCATACAAAACAGATAAATTTCACAGAAAAACGAAATAATGGGGAGAAAAATCCTAACAATCATTTCGGCAAGAGGTAGTATAACATGGACTCATTATAAACCGGACCCATTACTCCACACAGAAAGCGTCAAAGCCCACAACATTCCACAAAGTTTCATCTCAGAAGAGATCATTTTTTTTCCCCTTCATCAGTGAGACAATTTCACAATAACAATGCCTGGGGCCAATGCATGCCCACAGCGCAGAGTGAGCCTGCTCACAGTTGCTAGTAAACGGGCAATTCCAGGTTAGCAAAAGGCCAATTGACTAATGCTTCTAATCCTCGGTAGAACTGGCACAAGATGGCCTTTTATCCGCTAAATGGCTGGCATGTGTGGGATTTGAAAGAGAAAAAAAGCTGAGCAATCCCAAACAGCACAACGAATTTATTCTATAATAGTGCAAGCGCCTGACTTCGTCATGCTCATGCTAGGGATGGAGCTGTGAACCCAAAAGAAGATCCTTCCATGCCTCATAAAACATCCAGGTGACACCAGACGTCGGCATGACCTTCAGGGAGCTCGCCGCCCATCCTCGGAAAAGCCCCTTGATGCCCTCCTCTTGGACCACCTCAGCTAATGCCGCGATCATGTGGGGTGGGCACCTCCCATGTAGGGATCCCACCATAAGGCGCTTTCTTGCCACTTCCAGAGGGAAGCTGATTGTGCTTGCAGTTAGACCTAGAAGATTTAAACATCTGTAAAACGAGACATCTACTCAAAGCTAACTGTCATGCAAACATGGAATATCACATTTCACAGTTTGTTTCAAGAACTTTTGGAGAATGGTATATTGCCTAACAATATTTTTGAACATGAAATTTTTTTTTTGAACATGATTGCCTAACAATATGAAACAGAAGCTTTAGGTGATGAATCTGACCTGAAAAAGCCCCAATAACCAGTAGCTCAGGACGGCTCAAAGATTTCTTTTTATGTGTGCGGCAGTAAGAAGTCTTGATGGTCTCGTACATGAAATAGTAGCATGTGCTATATGGAAGCATGCCAACCAACGTTGGGCAGAGGCCAGCATAAAGACCAGCAATGCCATCAGTCCGGTAGATCTTGCTGAAAGCAATGGCTATACTAGGATAAACCTCGCGGTTGACGGTCATGCGATCCTGTGGCAAGAAGTAATCAATAAATTAAATAAGGGGCGTCACAATGAAGTTTTTTGCCATTTATTTGGATAGACAATAGAAGTTAGAACTATAAACCAGAAAAAGAAAGGAGCATGGCATTCCATGAATAGTGTCCATTTATTTGGATAGACGATAGAAGTTAGAACTATAAACCAGAAAAAGAAAGGAGCATGGCATTCCATGAATAGTGTCCATAGAAACTCAACGTCCAGATTCAGCTCTGAAGTACCTTAAGAACCTCAAGAGGATGGCACACTAAAGTGCTAGCTATTCCAGCAGCCGCACCTCCAATTGCAATCGGCGATAGTAAGTGAAATGGCAGCTCAATTTCCAAATTGCCAAGTTGTATCTTTGGGCAGCCGTCCTCTTTCCATTTCTCTTGTGCTGATGCCATACCCCTTTTTACATATTCAAATGTACCAAGCTCAATTGCTTGAGTTGGGATGATCCGGAGCATATTTATTGTATTGCCTGCCCAAAGGCCTTGCCAGCCGTTTTGTTCAACAATCTCCATAAAACTACCTAAAATATGTTTTGATCCTACTCCAACAACCATTCTCGTCCTGAAATCAATCAAATAATATCAAGTTACTTTTAGATAAACATTTATCAATGACAACTGACAACTAAATAATTGTCTATCATTTAGCCGAAGGGAAATGCTTCAAGCACAACTCAAGTATATACATGCATCTAAGCCATCCAACGCATTTATGGACTTTCAATCAATTTGATTTTAACTGTTGGATCTTTAGTTGTACTCAAATGGCTGTACAGATGTCAATTAACTGAAAGATATATACTAGTATCAAAATAAGGTCAGGGGATCATTAAAAATTTTAAACACACCCATTACCCAGTGTGGGAGCCAAAATTTCTCATCCCACCAAACTAAAATGTTAAGAACTTGTTGCAATTAGCAAGACACTAGACTTAGAACTATGAGTAGATAAATGTGGAGAGCAAAGTATGACAACTACCTGATAGTTTCTAAAGGGGCAAGAACAGCCTTAGTCATTGCACCAGCCAGTGCTCCACTCATGAACTCAGCGACTTCTCTATTCCTCAGAAAAGTCTGCATTGCATTAGATACAAGTATCATCAGATCAACGACTCTTCAACTCCCTTAGCAATATTTGGGGGAAAAGAACTCATAAGAAACTCAGATATCTGGAAACACTCTTTCAGGAGGTTGCAACTCTGAAAGAATCCTAAAGCGCCTGCAAGTGTTCACCATTGCAGAAAATGCAATAGAGAAGCTGGGGAAAATCATTATTTGGTGCGTGGCACTGTGCCACGCTCTCGCCGTGCAGGCAGGGAAAATCCCATATGATATACAGCTATTACTAATGATTTTGAATGAAAGCAGTGATATATGCATTTTGTATATTGACTACGTCATATGTTGTTGCATTTATTAATATAGAAGACATAGGTACCTGTGCATTCTCAGGTAACTGGATGAGTGCTGTCCAAAGCTATTATTAACCTGTTACTTCATGCATTTCGTCAAAATCTAATCCAGATTGCAGTATTTGTTTTTCTTTAGGAAACATTTGCAGTCTGGAAGTTTGACCAATTGATCAAAACTCTGAATCCCTACACTGCAGCTTAACGGGTTGCATTTGCCTAGCTGCTGGCATGAAAGTTCCTAGGCAGAAGCAACTTGGAAGTTGGAAATGGACAGGGAAAGGGAAAAAAAGGGAAGTTGACTAAAAGACAGTTATAGTCTACACATTATAGAATATATATGCATAAAGACCAAGAAAAATCCTGGGTCTCAAAGGACAAAATTTAGTGTCGTTTTTGAAAGGAAGATATCACACAAACATGCCAGGAAGAATATTGTCGAAACACTCAAATTTGCTCACCAAGGCAGATAAAAAGGGTATGTCATTAGTTGCTGCAATCAAATTTAAAAAAACAAACAGTTATTTATATAAATGGCTGTGTCTGTCGGAAGCTTCCCTTCCCTATAGTTCCACAAATTTTCTTGTCCAAAGAAAATCAAGTACAGAGGAATTCAAATAGAAGTCAAATTTCTGCCCAATGACAGCAGCACATCTATAGCTTTCAACTGGCCAGCTCCAGGTCTCTTTATGAAGAAATATCTACATTAAGATAAGTACAAAAGCCAGGAAAGCATTCAGCAGAGATAGGACACGGGACACATGGCAATGGGACCCAATACACACATCAGCTATTTGGAATGTCCGCTCAGATCACGAGCAAGTACGAAACTTCCCAACATTCACCAACTGTCAAACCGTCAGCTAATCAAAGATTGAAGCGGATTAAAAAGCGCTTTTAATATCTTTTATCAGAAAACCTTTGGATAAAGATTCAAAGTAGGCTGCCAGTAACCAGCATCATGCTCACAATACTTAAACAAATCAAACAAGCAGTTTGAAACTTCTGCATCAAACGGAAGCACAGCAAAAACGAGACGGCATAGAAGCTTATCGAAGCTTGAACTTTGAAGCACGGGAAAGAAACCGTGTGGCCAGTTGAATCATCCACAGAATATACATCAGGAAATAACCATGAACAATAAATAAATAAAGGTGTCGCCTTTACCACAAAACTGATTCAAAAAATTCAAATCGCTCGCGAATCCTATTCTCGCATGAGCAAACAAGCTCCCGCGTTTGTGTTGTGCCCAAACCAATCCCAGAGCGTCCCAATCTACACGCTCAGGCTCAGCGTAAGCTACCATTTCACACCCACATATACATCCATATGGGGCACAACAATAAGGGAAGCACCAGACTGGCACGCCGAGATCTGCAGTAACTCACCCTGACGGCGGCGCCCACGTCCGGCAGCCTGACGGGCAGGTCCCCGACGACCTCCTTGGGCTCCGGCAGCCCCAGACCGAGCAGGCCCTCCTTGTAGCCGGCATCCCCGGCGGCGCCCACGCGGACGTCCGCGAAGCCGATGCTCGCCAGCGCGAGCTTCTTGCCGGCGGCGGCGCGCCCCGCGGCCTCCACGCCCATGGCTCCTCCTGGCGGATGGGATGGGAGACGCGAATGCGCGGAACGGGAGGGGTCCGGGCGGCGCAAAAGGGGTTGTCGCCTCCTCGTCCCCGCCGCTTCTCGCGGCTTTTGTAGGGGAACGGAGGGAGGAGAAAAGGGTGGTGGCGCGGAGGGAGAAGGGAATCTGAAACCCTTGAGACGTCTACGGCTGAACGCCTGAACGGAATCACGGGTGTAGTGTACCAGTGATGTACGTGTAGTATGTCGGGCGGTGTATTTCTCATCGCAAAATTTTCGATTTTCTTGTCTGTTTTTTACAGTATATATTGTAGGTGTTTTGCTTTTAGAGGACGCGTAGAAGATTTGAGCTTCAATCCATTTTGTTGTCTTCTTTGCTTCGCTTCTCACGTGCTTCTGTTGCGCTGTTCATTCTGCGAGGCGAGTCTGATGAATTATGGTAGATTTTGGGAATTTCTGAGCATGTTTCGCACGCTTGCAAAATTGTATGCCGTGTTTTCTCACTAGGATTCTCGGCCTTTTTTCTTGAGAGGGACTGCTGCTCTGGTTTATCCTCTTGGCTACACACAGACGAGAAATAGGCAAGAAATTGTAGAAAACAGAGTCCCTTTCCCAAGACCTTTTGGGCCCACCAATAATACCCTGCCGGCAGAGGCAGGATGTATGGCCCACGTGCATATTAAATTATTTAACCATGCACGGATCTAAAAGTAAAATGTAACTCCAGACCATGTTTATTTTCCACTTCCTCGTCACATTATTTTCAAATATTTAATGACTAGAGGAAATGCTACTGCACTAGGTGGTTCGTTGCAACTTAGAATTTCTAAAACATAAGAATAGTTTTATGTTATATATTAGTTGTGTTGTTTGATTTTTCACACGTCGACTATGAGCGCTCGTCTCATTCAAAAAAAATTACAATTATTATTATGTCATTGTGATTTAATTTACCATACGATAAAACTTTTGAGTATGATCTAAACTTTTTCATATCTTTTAAATATTTTAAATAAGATGAGTGGTCAATGTTATTGTCAAAAAAAGTCAAATGATTTACAGCTTGGAATGGAGTGAGTACCTCTTAGTTGGACAAACCCAACTAATAACAGCTTAGGAAATTTTCTTATTCAATCATGTGTTAGGTAATGTATCTAAATAGATTTAGCTATTTTTATCTACCTAACTATCAGCTAGAGCCAAAAAATAATTTAGCTAAAGTGAGCGAGTCTTTATGTAAAATATACTTTCTTCGTATTTAAATATAAATCGCGGTTGACTTTCTTTTCCAAAACTTCAATCGCTCGTCTTATTCAAAAAAAATTATATTTTATTATTTATTTTATTGTGATTTGTTTTTATCAAGTTTAAGGATGACTAATTTTTTTATATGTTTATGCAAATTATTTGAATAAGACGAAAGATCAAAGTTTAAAAAAAAATCACCACGACTTATATTTGAAAATGAGGAGGGAGTATCTTCTTATATCATATTATATCATACGAATCTCGGGCCTGCTTGGTTTGAGGCCAAACCTTTGGCATACCAAAATTTTAGCAATTTTGACCGTGTTTGAATTTAGACTAAAATTTGATCAAACAACAATTTTCTCATTCAGATGAATTATTTGGAGCCCAAATAACCCATCAAAATAAAAAATTTATTTTTTGACTAAAATTTTACCTAAACTCAAATATGATCAAAATTGCTAAAATTTTAGCATACGAAAAATTTGGCATGAAACCAAGGAGACCCCTCGATACAAAATGAATGGCTACGAGGGGCGGTGGAAAATCCACTTTGATGTGGGCTTTGGATCGGCCTAGGCTTTGTCGGCCCGTTGGCACTAAGATGGCTAGATTTGGGCTTTGGATCGGCCGATGATTGGTCGGCCCGCTGGCACTAGAATGGCCCCCAGAAAACAGACGGCCGAGTGGCCTGTGGGCTGTGGCCTACCCCGCCTACGGGATGCTCCGCAGCGGCTGCCGTCGTCCGGGTCCGTGGCGGTGGCCAACGGCGGCGGCGCTGCGGCGGCTGTCCCGTCTGGCTCCGCCGGCACCAGCGCCCGCCGACCCGGTGGTGGTCCGCGTGGACAGGACTAACGTTGCGCGCTTGGGGGCGCCCAAGCCCGGGCCGAGGCCGCGGCAGCTGCTCTCGCTGCCGCCGTTTCCCGCAGGGGCGGACTCTCTCCCAGGAAGGAAGGAGGCGCCGCGGCGCGTGACGGCGGTCAGCTGGGTGAAGCACTATTTCGCCGACGTGCCACAGGAAGCTGTGCAGGCTCACTTCAACAAGAGAATGGTATTTATGCCCCTTTTTGCAGCTTTGTTCAAAGGTCTCATTTTTCGGTCAGTTAGTGTTAAGAAAACTGCAAGAACAGTTCGACTTCTGGTGTTACCATAGGTGACTGTTTCAGTTATGGACTCTAGTGCTCAAGGGCTGCGTCGTAGACTGTAGTGTACTAATACTATTACTTGCAACGGAGCTTTGCTTCTTAGATAATCGGTATTCCATAAAACTAGCTGTATGCATCTTTGGTTCAGTATCTAAGATAAAACTAGCTGCCTATGCAGGTTTTCTCTGAGTGCTCTGATCGCGAGGTTTCAGATGAAATCATTCAAACTCAGAAGCATCATCTGAAGAAGGTCTGCAATGAAGGATTTACTCTGTAACTCTTTTTGCTGGACATTGTTATACTTTGTGAATAAAGTAAACATGCTCATAGTTTGTTGCAGATTAAACATAATGATGTTATGGAGCCTGGAATGAGAATTCACCTTCCTGTTTCAGTGGCTGAGGCTGAGATCAAAAAGCGTTATGAGACCATTCCCACTGCCACACTGCATCCTAATAAAGATGAGATTGAGTACCTGAGGAGGCTTGTAATCCACAAGGTAATTTTTCTTTGTAGATTGTATTGTCAATTGACATAACTGATCCATAGTCAGTAGCCTCTGTACTTCAGTATTCGCCAACTTGGACATCTAGTATTATGATATTATGAAATAACAGCATAGATCAGTTTGTCTACGAATTTTATTGATTCCCAAAGACTGTTAAAATTTCTTGAGATTGTTGATAAAGGTGTCATCTTGCCATCATTCTACTGTCTCAGATTCTACTGCTTTCGTTTTACATGATTCAGGTTCAATGGAATAAGCTAAAGCTTTTAAATCACAGGACTCTGCTATACTGGTGCTTAACAAACCCCCCAAAGTGCCCATGAAAGGGCATTTGCCAGTACATAACAGCATGGATGTGCTTGCAGCAGCAGCACTGTCATACGGAAACAAAGAGGGTCCAAAATTGGTAAGCCCATAGATTGTTTCTGTTTGAGTTTTGGTCACTGTTTATTATATTAAGCTCCCTGAGAATCTTTTTTTCAATGACTTGTGAGCACAGGTTCATCGACTGGACAGAGAAAGCAGTGGTTTAATTTTGATGGGCAGAAGAAAAGAAAGCTTTACTCGGCTGCACTGGCTTTTCACTAGTGTAAATTTAGCCAAAACAACTTCTCAGGTAATCATCAATTCATTGATTACTTAGCCTTTGATTTTGCCTGTCATGCTCCATCTAAATGATTGTGATGAATTTGCCTTTTGCTAATAACTGAATGTTATCTTTCATTATTGTCATATGCAGACATGGAATAAGGCCTGTGAAGCATACGTGCAGAAGTACTGGGCGCTAGTCATTGGGACTCCTAAAGAAAGGGAAGGAGTTATATCTGCTCCTATTTCAAAGGTATTTTTCTGAATCATTTGTTAGCTCTCACTTTCATATATAAACCATGTAGGGCCTATTTGGAATGCATGAATTTAACAGGAATGGTACATGAATTTTACAGGAAAAATACAAGAACGGAAAAACTTTGCTTCGTTGCAAACAGGCCCATAGTATGCGATAGAACATGATAAATGATCCCCTGTAGGTTAGCTTGTTAGGCTCCAGCCTTTTAACTTAAAATGAAATTGGATTTCCTGGTTCAGGTACTTCTTGATGATGGGAAAGCAGAGAGGGTCATTCTGGCACATCCTTCTGGCATAGATGGTGCACAAGAGGCAATAACAGAGTATCGGGTGATGGGACCAACCATTAATGGGTGCTCATGGATTGAGCTACGCCCATTGACTGGGCGGAAGCACCAGGTACCCTTATAGTACTTGGATTTTATTCATGTTATATTTCTGTAAATGTGCAAAGATGTTCCTCACTTTAGTACTGCATATCCTATCTCGCCTTCCTAGATTGCTGTGCTATCTTTCACAAACATGGAAAATAAATTCATATATCTTGCACATGAGATGCCATTTTCAACTGCAAGCATGAACCTGTTCTATTTGCTCTGGGTTGCAGCTACGAGTTCACTGTGCTGAAGCCCTAGGCACTCCCATTGTCGGGGATTACAAATATGGATGGTTTGTACACCAAATGTGGAAGCAGAATCCCCAGCCTGACTTTGAACCATTCAGTGGAGAGCAGTACAAGCTGAGACGGCCAGAAGGCTTGGAGGTTCAGAAGGGCAGTGTTCTCTCAAAAGTCCCTTTGCTACATCTGCATTGCCGGGAGATGGTCATCCCCAACATTGCGAAGTTTCTGAGCCGCTCTGGGGAATTGCACAAAGATGGCGCACCATGGGCCAAGGAGAAACCCAACCTCCTAAGATTCATTGCAACAATGCCACAACACATGAAAATTAGTTGGAATATCATGTCTTCATACCTGGTGTAATCATGTATTTTTGCCTTCATGCTTCTCTAGCTTCTCATGTTAACCCCAAGTTCCATGTAGTGCTGCACTGTTGCTTAGGTTGTTTCTACAGGATTCTATTGATGTGAATATAAATCATTTTGCGAAAGAGTATATAAATCAGCCTTGGTATATTCCTTGCAAGCTCCTAGGCATGAATTTGCCGGCAAACACATCATAATCACAGTAAAATTTACAATCCTGCACTGCACTATTGCTAGCACTGCTACTGTTAGCATCAGTAGTTCCAGAAAACTTGGTTTCTCCTGTGCTGCTTCCTGAGGTAGACGCCAAGCAGCTTGTAGTACGTCCAGCGCCGCTTCCCACCGGTGGCCTCCAGCAAGACCTCAGAACTGGCATGGAAGCCGCCCTTGCCGAAGGCCTCGAATATGATGCTATCCGTGGCCACGACGGGCTCGGCGTTGCCGTCAAGCCGGTCGAACGCGAAGGTGAGGTTCCGCGCGAGCCGGCGTTCGATGTACGCGTCGACGAAGCAGCCGTGCGTGACGAGGTCCGGCGCGACGCCGTCGCGGCGCATGTGCTCGGCGCTGAGGTGGAGGTCCCAGAACATGCACATCTTGGAGAACGCCGTGGCGCGGATGTTGAAGGTGGTGAGGTCCGGCCGGAACCCGGCGGCCACCATCTCCAGGAACGCGCGCTGCAGGGACTTCATCTTGAAGTTGGCCGCGAAGGAGAGGAGGTAGAGGTTCCACAGCAGATTGCCGGCGTCGCGGCGGCGGAGGCCGACGTCGGCCACGAACGCGCCGAGCCTGTAGTACTTCTGCTGGGAGATGTACGCGGACGCCACGGCGCGGATGGCGGCAGGGGTGATGAGCAGCCCGGTCCTCTTGTGCCGGCGGTAGGCCGCCTCCATCTGCGGGACGGTGCCGGCGGCCGCGTAGGCCCGGACGAAGGCGTCTCCGGTCGCGGAGTCGACGCGGAGGCCAAGGCGGCCCATTTCTAGCACGGCGTCCTCCATGCGCGCGAGCTCGCCTGCGGCGCCGAGGCAGGAGACGGCGAGCGGGTAGAGCGCGCGCGCCGCGGCGGGGTCACGCGCGGAGAGCTCGCGCACGGCGAGGAGGAGCTCGTCGAAGCGGCCGAGGCGCGCGTACGCCGGGAGGAGGCGCGCCGCCGCGGCGGGGAGGCACGGCGCGGCGGAGCTGTGCAGGAGCTGCGCCCACATGGACCGCGCCTCCGCGAAGTCCCCGGCCTCGGCGCGCGCGACCATGAGGGCCGCCGCGTCGTTGGCATCCGGAGGGACGGTTCTTGGACGGGGCGGCACGGCAGGGGCACGCCGATGCGGGGTCTGCGCGCGCGTTGAGACCTGGCGAGCTGAGGACGGAGGAAGACGCCGAGTGGAGGGGAGGGACGGGGAGGCCGCAGGAGGAAGCGACCGCCATGGTGGAAGCAGGAGCGAGCACATCTCATCTTCTCAAGTTGTCAAAACCTCGCTGTCCACCCATGTTGAGGGAGAGCTCGACCTTGATGCAATTGACGATAAAGAAGATAATAGCTGTTTTGGGAGATGCAATCAACGGCCATGATTCAAATCATTTATATCTATAGATACAGATGGAGGCCACTAAGATCATTTCTTAACATAAAACTATTCACATCATCATCCACTAAAAAATCATATCATCATCTACCAGGACACTCTATTAATGTCTTTCGCCGATCTTCTATGACTAATAACATCCATAGATGCAATTATTTATCCTTTTGATTACTTCGCCATAAAATTCCGGCAACATAAACACACAGATAATCAATTATTTAAAAATCAATCTTTATCAACTAAGATGAATAAATTATCAATTATAATTTGTTTAAAGAATAGTACGTTCAAAAATAATGTGTCACAAATGACCAATCATTTAAAAGTCAATCTCTCTCAACTAAGATGAATAAGTTATCAAGTGTAATATGTTTTAAAAAATAGTACATTCAAAAATAATGTGTCACAGATAATCAATCGTTTAAAATCGTTTAAAAGTCAATCTCTCTCAACTAAGATGAACAGGTTACCAAGTATAATGTGTTTAAAAAATAGTACATTCAAAAATAATATATTTAAAAAGTATTGTCATACCACATGATGAATCATTTAAAAGTCAATGTTTTTGACCTAAGATAAATAAATTATCAAGTATACTATGTCAAAAAAAATTGTCATACAATATACATTAGTATATTTCTAATTTCAAAATCCAAGTCATCTTTAAATCCACTAATTTAGAAATCATGTCATTTTAAAAATTTCCGCAGCCCCCACAATGTGCCGATTAAAGTGAGTCTTACTTTCCACGTATTATTTATGTTTCTAGTAACCTAAGTTTCCTACGAGTAAGGATTGTCAAATACCTGTTCAAATCACTCCGCTCATCGGTTTACTATACAACTATATATCTTTTTTCCTCTCACATACATATACATATATATATATATATATATATATATATATATATATATATATATATATATATATATATATATATATATATATATCAGGTGAACCCATCGTGCTTTAGTCATTACAATTCATTCAGTAGCAATTTGAAATTACTCATGTCACTTTAAAAATTCCCGCAGCCCCCACAACGTGCCGATTAAGGTGAGTCTTATTTTCCACATATTATTTATTTTTCTATTAGCCAAAGTTTCCTATAATAAGGATTGTTAAATACATATTCAAATCACTCTTCTCTTCTGTTTTACTATACAATTATATATCTTTTTTTCCTCACACACATATACACACACAGGTGAACCCATCGTACTTTAGTCATTGCAACATTCAGTAGCAAGCTAGAGTTACTCCCTACATCTCACATTCATTAGTGTATGTGTATTAATGTAGCTATACTTTCTAAATGCAAGACTTCAAATTATATAAAAGAACTTGCGTTCCTTATTCAAATAACTATGTAATATCCATTATATAAGACAACATGAGATAAAATGGTAGGTAAATGGAGTCATCTGTGTAACTTTTTGATTCACGTATACCCCATATGTAGGATAGCAGAAGATAAAAGGATAGGTAAATGGAATCCTCTGTGCAGCTTTTGATTCATGTATTGATAGGAAACGCATCCAAAGGTAATAGATTGTCATCACTAGAGATGTGTTGCCCATGCCATAATGAAATATCCACTTCACAAATCTTTTTAGTAATTTTAATTGCATATGTTTATTAGAATTATTGATAGAGGCTGAGTACCAACAAATCCATGACAGTTCCATTGTTCTATTTTCTCTGCCAAATGAACATTTGAATCAATATTATTTTTTTCTCAAAAAAAAATATTAAAATCACTATTTAAACCCCGCAACGCGCGGAGAAATCACCTAGTGATTCCAGTTCTTCAGCCAGCCGCCTTAGAAATTTCTGAAATTCAGTCCGGGAAATTGAATTGCAAACTTTTTCAGTGCGATGTGTTCACAGTGAGCACTTGCTTTTTTCCTCAATTCCGATGGAAAATTATCAGCCCTAGGTTCCTGAAAGGCTCTCATGGTATCCCATATTGCAAAAGACAGATCCCAGCATGTCGGACGTGCTCAAAACAATGACCGGAGAGCACAGGCGGACAGAGGGAATGCAGCCATAAACAGCAAGCTGCCCGTGACAAGTTGACAACTATTCCAATGGCCAATTGAACCAGAGGTCCAGAACAGATCATGAACCAGCCCAGCACCGAAGCCGATCCCCAGGGAAGCATTACATTAATCAATCGCAGTTTCACATAGAATACATCTCTTACTCTGTTAAAAGTGAACTAAACAGGATTAGACGAGGAAAATGGTCAATGGTACAATAAGAAGATAGTAACACAATCCCGCGGCAAGAAGAGAACAAGAACTCTCACACAAATAGTACATAAACCATAAAATAAAAACAGGGCGAGGATGGCCAGGCTTGCTCAAAACAAGCTGAACACTACAAACGCCTTCCTCTTCAACTCTAGTTGTAGTACATAAGCTGCTGGGCAGATGACTGGTTCGGGTAGCCATCGTAGAGGGCCTGGGAACCAGCAGCAAGGAGACCCGCAGACACCTGACCCGCGAGACCGTGCTGGCCAGCAATCTGCCCGGCTGCAGCCTGGCTTAAAGCAAGCTGCCTCTGATAAGCCAGAAGTTCAGCTGCGGTGAAGCCTTGTGGTACACCTGGCATTGCAACAGCAGGCTGATATGGAGCAACCGGAGGTGGTAGGGGCTTGGAAGTAGTCCCAGGTGGAGTTGGTTTGTTACCCCATGAGCACTACAATATAACAGGCCAGTTAAAACCTTTAGAACAATTAGATAAAGGATCAGATAAAGAGAAGGATGGCATTTTATGCTTTGGAACTTACCTTTATTGGTTTCCCACGGACTACCAATCCATTGGCCATCTGAATAGCTAATGCTGCTTCGCCATGAGTGCTATATCTCACAAATCCAAATCCTTTATCCTGTTGAACACGGATTTCTTCGATTGCACCAACCCCCAAGTTATAGAAGTGGCGGTGAAGCTCATCCCGGTTAACCTGGCCAGTTTAAGTGGAAGATGAATCATAGGCACGCACCACAAGACTATACTCTCTACAGATCTAGGGAAAAAAAGTAATGGCAAACAAATTCACACTAATTTTCATTACGCACTAATGCACTAGTAACAGGGGTAAAGCCTGGAAAACTAGAACAAATTTCGACAATGAAAATCGTTATACAGCAATTTGATTGTACCTCATGTCCGAGATTTCCAACATATACAGTAGTACAATCAGGGTTGTTCTCTGGGTTCTCTTTACTTCCTGCATCCTGGCTTGCATCCGCTGCTGTAGAATAGTCAACCAAGTGGCAAAATCAGCACTGAGGAATTAGTTCCTTATTGGCTCGAATCATTATTACTGATAACTGATTATGTGGCATATTCTTCATCTCATGCCATTAATTCAGCAAACATGGTATGAATGACAACTTAAAAGGAAACACTGTTGTTGTTTTTTTATCATGAAATCATTCAAAAACACTAACCTGAATTGCTGGAGCTACCATTTGTTAGTACAACTGCATTATGATTGTCAGTTTCTGGTTTCTCTTCTGAATTGTTCTTTGTCGCCCAATTACATCTAATTTGTCTGCTTCCAAGCCATTTTCCTATACATAGGTTTCCAAAACTCAGAAGTTGCGGCAACATAATCGAAGCAGATATGAAAAAAGTAATAAAAATTGGCATAGGCTCTGATGGCATGTTTACCAGTCATTTCAGTTATAGCATTTTCAGCTTCCTGCATCAACAGAGAGAATCACACAAGTAAGAAAGTGCAACGGTAATGGAAATGCATATCTTGCAAGAAAAATATATATAACAGTATTATAAAATTATTTACAAAACATTGGATGCAAGTATACCAAGCAAAATCCCTACTACCTATTAAGCACGCAACGGGGGCGTCCACCACCCGGCGTGGCCTCGCGGCCTCGCGCCCCGGCCCCCGCCCACATGCGCGCATCCCCGCACTGCACAGCCCCCGCTCGATTCCAGGCCGTGTCTCCCGCCCGGCTCCGGCGCCATCACTGGTCGCGGCCCACCGGCCCACGCCCCGCCATTCTCGCCCCGGCGTCGCCCGAGATGCCTCCGCCCGCCACGCCCGTCCCCCCACCTCGGCACTGCACGCCTTTTCCCGCCCGAGATGCTCGCCCCACGCCATCCGCGCCCAATGTGTTCGCGCGTCCACCCGCAATCCCCGCCCAACGCCCTGCCTGCGCGTTCCGGACGTCGCCCGGACATCCCATCGCCTCCCCATCCGAAAAAGGCCGCGTTTGTGCCCTCGCCCGCACCTGCGACGACTACGACCCCATCGCCCCAGCCACCGCGACCCCAGCGCCCCGGCTGCTGCACGCCCCTCCACCTCCACCGCAACCTGGTGCCCCGCCTCCGCCGTGCCCGTGCTGGCAACAGGGACCGGCTGTTATCGCCAGCCCCGATAACAAATTACCGAGCGTCATCCTCCCTCTATCCCACGCCGCCGGCGCCGCCTTCATCTTGCGTGGGGATTCATGGATCTTTCCTACGGACGATGTAGCCACATCGGTAGCTTCTCCTGCGTTGACATCCTCTTCACCGCAGCAGACCGTCTGGATTTGATTCATGCATGCTGCAGGCCTTCGTGCTATAATTCTCCAACCTAGGTTATTCCTCAATTTCTCTCTAATTCCGTAATACTTTTCTTTTGACCAAATTACACTGTGGTGGCTTGGTGTCTGCGACGGTTTGGTACAAAGTTACAAACAGTTGGTTCCTAGAATATGCGTGGTGGTAAATCTAACAAAGTGTGAAAACACATACATGAATAGGACTTTTCAACCTGAAAGAACAGTAACATAAACTCAATAGAAAATTATAGTTCCTAAAATTGATGAATGCCAGTGATAGCATCGACAGACCAGGTAAATATGCTCCCAGTTCACCTTTTTCTTAAACTAATTACACTCCTATTTTGTTGTTGTTTTTTGCACTCAAATCAGAAATAGCTACAGAGCTTGACAATAGGACAATTTACATGCTTACTGGAGCTGTATGACAAAACCAGTTTGAGACAAATAATTGTTTCCAAAATACCCTCAATGGTTGAGAACTTACACAAAGGAATAATGTTCTTCACCACAGTAATTTATTTGCTTCAAATCGGCAGTACTATCCTTCGTCACAGTATAAGTTACAGATGTCAATGGGTTAGGCCTTCCAAGATGATTTAGATGGCTATAGTAATTTAGCAGACTGTATTTTGGTCTGACCTATCATAAATACTTAGAACATGTATTTTAGAATTTCTATGGTGCTACGAGTGTTCTCTCTGCACTACCATCACCTCCTAATCTTATAATTTAATTCAATCACTGGAAGCACTGTGCTGACAGTAAGCTGAATGGTGATATTATCGGAGCTTCAAGTCAATGCTAAACTATATAGTTCTTGCATGTTCAAACTCTGATGGAGACCGTCGGATAAATTACGTTCTAATCAGATGCTCACATGAAGGGTTAAATCACGATGGCTTAGCTATCTATTTTTTCCAATCAGATATGTAAATTTTGCATTACTCTGCTTAGTCTTGATGAAGCGAATAATGTCAATGTTACAGCTAAGACCAGTCAAGGAACAATAAATTGGAGTCTTGTTTCCATTCTACGTTCTGAGATCATCGTCAGTACAGTAAGCCTTTCCCCTTCTGCATGTCAATTTCATAAACCAGAATACTCATTTTATCCAGATCATGAGAGGTTCCTCTATTTTACTTTAACTTGGGCTCACTAGCATCATTCTGCAACAAGTACAAATCAATTTCAACTCTTTTTCTTTCTGATGAAACCATAGAACCACCGCCCTATCTAAGCATATATGTGCGTCCCGCATTTTTTTGCCTCTTTATAGACTTAGATTGAAAACTGCAGGCTTTGATTGCAATTTGAAGAGACTGTCTACATATATCTCTAGCGGGATGCCTCTTTGTCTTGCTTCACTGTGGTTCCTTGCAAGTTGTATGCACTTCAAATTGTACTTAATTTATCTAAAACACTTCCAATTTATTTTTTCCATTCAACTTAAACATTAAATGAATACATATCTGCATGGATTTCTGTTGAATGATTCAGAGATTGTTACGATAAAATTCTCTTCAATGCCCTTTGCTGGTACTACACCGAGAAACTACAAAGCTGGATGAGGTCATATTAGTTTTTAAGCCATTCAAGGGTGTTGCTTTTTTTTTGAAATTATATCTCATTAGTCATTACCACTGTTTATTCTGTTTGTAGATTGTGAGATCTTTGCATTCTCTCCCTGTATAACTACGGAGACCATTATATTTTCCATTATATTATAGCATGTTACATTTTATTTTTGGATTGACTCTAAACTACTAAGGTTTACAAAGCAGCCAAGACAAGCATTAGTTTAATATGGAGGGCTCCCTACTCTTCTCTTGTTCATTTGGCCATCACAATATCTGTCAGATGAACAGCGACGAATAGAACTATGGCCATCGTGGACTCTTAGGAGCATTACAGACTATCCTTCAAATTCTTGGCGTTATTTGAATTCGGTCGCTTTCAAGCTTTCTGAAGAGGCTCCTTCCCTCTTCAAACATTCCTAACCCATGACTCCATTAAGATTGTTTTTAGTTTTCGGCCCTATTATGATGACAATCTATGTACGTCATGAGATGGATTTTTTACTGTGAGAGATTTTCTCTTAGGACCCTTGTCATGCTACTATTACTTTGTTAGATTTTTGCCATCCAACTGCAAATTAACTACTATCCTCAATTTCGATTGATTTCTTCTTTCTTTGTGACTATATCTGAACACTCTTTTTCACCTGTTAATGCCACTGGATTGCACTTCAATCTGTTTACCCTTATTTTTCTAGGATGGCGCTTGGAGGGCTTGCAACTGTTCTGCAGCAGTGCCTTGATATGAAATCCGCCACCCTTGGGAAATATCACTAAAATCTTTTACATTGTTATCATGGCAATGCAGGTGTGTTCATTAGTCAACTGCTAGCACTTATGCAACTGGACAAGATAATTGTTGGGATACTAATGGTGGAGCACTTTTTTTGGTTATACAGCTTGGTATACTTTTAACTATGGATGAGGACCTGAAGCCCCCTTAGTTATTGTCCAGGTTTGGCAAGCTATCAACTTCTGTCCAAGGTGAGCAGGCTGTCAACTTGGTTTTTCAGGCAGGACGAAGACAATTGTTGGCTTTCAGACATAACCCACTCTCGTCTTGCTTGTAGCAGGGGAGTGAGCTGAACTAGCAACTAAAAGTCTAAAAGTAATATGCATTTTGAACTCATACGGTGTTATACAATTTGTGTATCTTTTCCTCAGAAAAAGCCGATTACTGTTTGTTTGTGTTGTGCGGATATATTCTTTCACTTGTATTAGAGGGCTTTATAATTCTGAAGAACCAAGAGTATCACGAAGGGTGATTACAGTTAGCATGCCTAATAACAAACTGTTTTCTGGTGACGTGCGTGCATGCTCTCTGTAGGACTAAAAGGTTGTTGACATATGGTTGCAACTGGGTCAAGAATAAGAAGGTCGATGAGATGCTGAGGACATGTATGCTTCAATAGCTTGGAGAGTTTCAGACTATTATGTAAAGTTGGTGCATATGATTTTTAATGTGCCTTAAAATATGTTGCTAAGATCAGTAAAATCCATACTCTTGATTGTGTTGGCACCGGCTAATCTTTGATAATAACAACATGGTAGCTAAAAATCAGTGAGTATTAATGTATGTTATCCCTTACTGAGCTATTGCCGATATCAATGTGGAGAAATTTGCACCTACTCTGGGTAGGAATCAATTTTGATTCTGCTTGTGTTTTAAAAACCTTAGAAAAAAGCACTGTAGTTTTGAAATAAACATGCATATATATAGTTAATGTACCTATGGAAGTAGTAGCATTGTTATCATCGTGTCACCTACAAAAAACCATTTGTATTCATAGCTGCTTCCGTGGCGAAGCACGGGCATAGACCTATAGAGATCTGAAGCATGATAAATTAACAATACATTTTGTGTCAAACCACCACTATTCTGCAAACAATTCACTAAGTTAGACTATAACAATGCCTTTAACAGAATTCTGGCACTCTGGAATTCACCAGTACCTAACATTCAAATACCAAAATAAAAGGTACATGAATTGAACTGTGGCATCAAGGACCACACAGTGAAAATGGTAAAAGTACTGCGAAATGCAAGGAAGCAAAGTTTGAGTTGTCCTTGCCTGTTGATTACGGAAGGAGACAAAACCATAACCTCTAGATCGTCCAGTTTTGTTGTCCCACATGACTCGAGCATCACTGCACACAAATGATATGAATGAAAAACTGAAAGGCTACAGGCAAACAAAAATGGTTGAAGGTAAGAGATAAGTAATAATGTCCAAAACCTCCCATTCCAAATCCAATAGCACAAGAAAGGGATAGTTTTGAATAACAAGTTAGCATAGCAAAGCGTTGGCTGCAGGCACAAACTCGTCATAGATGCCATCATGTTACAAAGAACTAAGGACTTACGAACAAGAAGGATATGCTGAGAAACAGGCATAAAGAGTTGCATCATTCACTTCAGAACTTAAATCACCAACAAAAATATGGAAATGCCCTGGAAATAATTCAATGGGCACGGTTAACCAAAAAAGGATTATAATATGAAAAGAAAGAGACAGCAAAATTTTTTCTAAAGAATATTCACCTGATGTATCCTCCCTCTGCGTACTTGCATATGCCCAGTTCACCTTGATTGCCTGTCCATATCTGTGCAATATGTTCCACAATGATTAATACCAGAGGTTGAAAAGAAGCTTGTGCTGTTCAAAGTGGTGTAATAGTAGAACTCACATGTGACGGCCATGAAGTGTCATGATCGCTAGCGCAGCAGATCTTCGATCATAGTAGTCCACAAACCCAAAGGAAGACTGAGAAAGAGTTAATGCCCATCAGATAATCAAAATCGACTAAAACCCAGTAAGTATGCTGTGAAATTATCAACCCGAGAAAAGATCATCAGACTTGTTGACAGTAGCACAAAACATACTGGAAACAAATACCATCAAGTTACAAGTAAAATATAAATGGCTGGTAGCGCTTAGGGCAGCTATGTGCTAACCCAACAGGAAATTAAAAAACTGTTGGAATATCAAGAACAACTGATGTTCTAGCTTTCATAAAGCATTAAAACCTTAGGCTCAGCATATGCTCAGCATATATGCGTATGGGCCTTCAAGAAAATTTGAAGGGCTATTTAAATACAATCATTTCTGCTGCAGTATGACTTCTATTCTAAAACTCAAACAGCAGCTGCAGAAATTCACCTTCTCTTTCCGGATGAGCTTGCATCTTTCCACGAGGCCAGCACTCTGGAACACTTCAATCAGGAGGCTCTCAGTGACATTAGGGCTCACATTTCCCACATACCTATTCAGCAAATCATCATGACTTAAAATCATACATCGGAAAAGAACATAACTACATAGAACTTAAAGGCAGGTACCATTCGATTGTACTTAGATTATGCAATTACAAATAGCTATAAATTTTAGCACCAGCATAGATGCCAAACTGTGCATTACCTAGATTTGGTATTTGTTACCTTTTAAGACTCTACATTTTTTTCACCCAAAAAAACACAGTTGCACAGATCAAAGGGGAAAAGGAAAAGTAAGCTATCAATCACATATGAAAGTGAAAATAGAAAAGAACACCAAAAGCACTCACACACTGCGACAAGTGGATGGATCAAACCCAGGTGGAAGATTGCCATTGGAAATAGGTTCCATCTGCAAAATATAAAATATAGAAGAAAATAAAAAAGAAGGTACTTATTGCGAAAGAAGCTAACAACAAGCAAATCAAAACAAAGCATAAATGTGCACTAAAACATAGAGGGAATATAAACCCAGTTCTTCTAGCCATATTATATCCTATTGGGAATCTGTGATCGCATACATTTATTATCAAACATATTGTTCCAACTAGTACTTTATGCTTTGCATTCACACTCCAGTAATGCCATTGTTTCCGTTCCTTTGGTATAAGGAATAAAATTCAGAGCAGCAATAATGATAAAGAATAATAAAATGCAACTAACAAGCTTTACTGGAGATTATAAAAAGCATAAGCTATAAAGACTAAACAGTAGAAGTGCATTATCGCCCCTAAAAAATAAAAATTAATAAATGCACCAATACCACATACATAACCAAATTCTAGGGTGCAACCTAAAAAGAATGCTCAAACTCAGTGGAAACAACATTCTGGAAGCCTTGGACAAGTACTAGATGAGAACACAGGCTGTAGAATGCAGTGGTACGAGCAACAAGCCAAAACAAGAAAGGGGTCACAAAATAAAAATGAAATCCCCTTAGCTAAAAGCATGAAGGGGGCAAGAACTCGATCCTTCCTAGCCATTGCACACATTGGTAGTAACTGAAGTCGTTTCTTTTGAGCAATCTCATGCAAACATGGAGCACCCGTCCTTTATCGATAAACTTTGAAGCCGCAACAACAATAGAGGCAGCAGCATCCAAGCATCTTGGGCGCAGCCAGAAACGCATCCCAAACAATAGCACGCAATCCACAAAAAAATTGTAGCATAAGCGCTTGCTCCAGTTCCACTAAAAAATGAGCTTGATGAACTCAATCTATGAAGCCGTAACGTCTGCTACGGCAGCCCACCCCAGCAATAACAGTAAACCAACGAGGCAATCTAAAAAAAATGCGCAGAGCAAGAAACAATCCTCCACGCCCACAAGCAGATCGGCGCGCATTACTGCCGCCGAATGTGCACATAAAGCAACAGATCAGGAGCCGAGGATCCGGGGGGACGACCTGGGTCATGGCCGCCGCTGCCGCTGCGGCGAGGACGCCGGACTGGTACTGCTGCTGCTGCTGCAGCGCCTGCTGCATCAGGAGCGCCTGCTGCTGCTGCTGCTGCCGGAGCCTCTGCTGCTGCTGCTGCTGGTGGCTGCCCCCGGCGCCGTTCATCTCCGCCGGTTCCTCCTCTGACGAGGCGAAGACCAGACCAGACCAGATCGGAACCCCGGGGCAAACCGAGCCCGCACGCGGATCGATCCACGGATCGGCGAAGTGGATAGAGCAGATCGAGAGATTGGGAAGCGAATTCCTCGCGGGGGATCGAGCAGCAGGGGGAACGGAGGAAGAGGAGGTGATATTTTTTTTTCCTCGTTTTTTTCCTCCTCTGTTTTTTTTCTCCTCGTTGTTGCGCTCCCTCCCTATCGAGATTAGAGGGGTGAGGGGCAGGGTGGGGATTTTACAACCCGTGACTGGTGACGTGGAGCTTTCCGTGTGGCTGCGGTGTTTCGCTGGCAAGTGGGCCCGGTACATTCTGCCTGCTGCTGTCTCTCAGGATCGGGGCCGCTTCGAATTTTGGATAAGGATTTTGCCATCGGCGTGCCTTTTTTGCCCAAATACCATGCACGTTTCGAGTCCTAGGTCAAAACTTTTTTTTAGAAAAAAACTTTAGACTCCGGTGCTTCCCTTACCGCTGACATTTACAAGAAATACACCACCACAGAGAAAAAAAAGAGAACTACACCATGTTTTTTTCAGGAGCAATAACGACACCATGTTTTTTTTTTTTCAGGAGCAATAACATAGGCAGATCAAAAAATTACTTTTTATACAACCCCACTTTGTGAACTAAGATCTACGATTTTCACATTTTGAACTGAGTCCATTCCCTCATAAAGTTTGTATCACATTTTTTCCCCTCGTGCTCCCTATAATGAGGACAATTATTCTTGTAACTGCAATTTCATGTTTAACGCTGATTTTTGTTTGAAATTTGCTTGTCTAGGTTCATTTGTTAGATACTGCGTCAACAGTTATGGCTTGTGGCCCCGATGTAAAAAAATAACAATTGTGGTAGGTTAGAAATTTGGCATTTTCTATTTTTTTCCTTTCCTTTTTGCAAAAACAATACAGATGCAGACAAGGGATTTCATGCTTGCTATTGCAAGTTTTCCAAAAAAAAAAAAAAAAAAACATTCCAACTGTATCTACAATGCAATGTTTCCTCAACATTGCTTATCATGTGTTTAAACATTTCACTATTAAAAAGGGAAAATCATTTCTCAAAAAAAAAAAAAAGGAGAGAGAGGGAGAGAGAGAGTAGCAACCCCAACCACAGGTTGTGGTGCCATGCCAGAAGCCACTGCCACTGGAGGCCATCGCATCGGCAGCTGCCAACACTCACCAGCAGGCAACATTACCAGAGGCACATGCTCTGTTCACTGATCCACTCCTAATGGACAGTTTAACAGATCATGAGAGTAGCAGATCTTCTGGTTCACTTTGTCAGTTCTTGGCACCACAACCGTACAGATTGGATAGGATAGAATATGGTAGAGCTTGCAGTGTCAAAAAAAAAAAAAAAAAAAAAAAAAAAAACTCCAACATCAGCAGCATCACTTGCGACAATCATTTGCACCTAAAGGCAGGCATCCTGGTTAACATCACTTTAACACTAGGCCAAGATTGGAAGGTGACTGACTTCCTCTCCCATATCATGATGGACAGACCAGCATCCTTATAAATCAGATTCAAACTTGTTGTGATCTACTGGTGTCATTGCTTCTACCCGAAATCCATAAAAAAGGCAGTCAGCCTGTTCCCATAATGACAAGGAAATATTCAGAAACTAATGCAGCAACCTTTACCTACAAATCAAAATGGACATGTTTTATCACCTTTTGCATTATCTATTAACAAGTTATCTAGGACAGAGTTAACAGAATATTTTGTAATGTGTTTGACATATTGCCACTGCTACGTATCAGTAGATATCATAAACTTTTGCAAAGTAGAACAGTGTACTGGAAAATACAGTTTCAGACACATTTCCAAAGGTGAAACAAGAATTACAGGGTCCATATTCTGTTTTTCCAGCATCAATGTAAACTTGATTTCGGATACTTCAGGTCTACTAATGACTACCATATTGTTGTTCAAACTCAAAACCAACAAAAAGTCTTCAGATCATATATACCAGTAGCCTGATGAAGAGCAGGAGAAAACCAGATCATTTTGAGCTGGTCTTAATGGTCAGCATGTGCAACTCGCGTTGCCAGTGAGCTTGTATAAACCATGTTTGGCCAAAAAGATGTCAATATACTAATTGTCTTGTCTGTATGAGACATGGTCTGTACTAGTGCATCACAAGAAAATGCTCTTCTTGGGTGAAAGTGATTTGCACTACTATTCCAATACTCAATACTTGCCAACTGTCTAGAAAATAATACCAGTACAGAACAAGCATCACAAGTTTTTAAGCTGGGGTACATCAAACAGCAAATCCAGTGGTTGTGTTTAAATGCTAAATGGCCATCTCAGTTTTTTCTTCTCGAACGCGCAGGACAACTGCACATCTTTAATTTAAAGAGGAGAGAAAGCCAGCTGTACCAATTTCTTGTCTAGGCATGGGATCAGCAAGAAAAAACACACGGTCTACATATCGCCAAAGATCACAACACAAAACGAACACAACCTAACCCTCTTAATGGATCAGTCTCTATGGAGGCTAATAGAAACACCGCCAAATTAATGTCAAATTTTTCTTATATGTTCCAAAAAGTCACCAGCTAATTTCCTCAATTCTGTCAGAAACTGCCCTGAATTATCAGTAACTCTGGTTTCAATTGGTGACACTGTGGCAATAAGAACATAATTCTCGCCATTACCAACATCTATTTCATACAGTTCTGAGAAAACTTGGCGAAGAACATCAACCAGCCCTTGGTAGAAGGACACATCTGCAGGAGGCGGCATCACATTCAGAATCAAAACACCATGATGATGTAGGATTGTGTGTGCAGAGAGAAGGATGTTTGCATGAGTCATTTCCAATGGTGGCGCACTGACGCCACACATAGCATCAGATGAGTCAAGATCCACCATAACCGCACTGAAATTCATATCAGCCTCCCCTTGTCGAGAAAATTCCTCTATCGTTTGTATAGCATCACCGACATGGACACGGAGAAACTCATCCTCCACCAACCCAAAATGATTCCTTGCGACATCCAGGACAACACTATCGGCCTCTACTCCGAGTACATTGAACTGAAGTCCAACTCTGATGGACATGGGGAGCGATCCACCTCCAACACCGGCACAGAGACACGTAGGCCTGACACCTGACTGAATACTCTCATCAACTGAAGGCGCAATCACTGCAAGACCGGCAACCATGGCTTGGAGGTAAGGCTCGACCAACGATCCACCCACCTCTGGCTGTAACAAACCACCTGATCCATCCAGTGCTTCCAATAATGATGATGAAGCAGCAGCGGCGGCAGCAGAAGACGGACATAGGCGCACCTGGGTCTGCACAAGGCAGGGCATGCGCTTGAACCGCAGCCTGCGACGCAGTTCGACTGGACCAGGAGCACAGTCAATGGCCACATCCTCGACGACCATCTCGCCGACGACAGGGCCAGCGACAACCTTGACAGGAGCTAGCCGGAGGAGGTCATCATGGAAGGTGAGCAGCGGGACGTCAGGGACGGCATGCCGCGCATTGCCCAGAAACGCGGCCGCAGGGCAGAGAGCAAGGAGGAGGGGGAGGAGCCGAGCGTGGGCAGGGTCCGGCTCCGGGCGACTGACGCACGAAACAACCCGAGGAGAAGGCGCCGAGAGCTCAGGACCAAGGATTATGAAACGGGAGACGTGGGTGCTGGAGAGGAGGAGGTGGAGGTGGCCGGCGCGGGTGGAGAAGATCCAGTCGCGGTGCCGGCCGGCCGGGACGAGCATCGCCACCGTCGACGGGACGGACGGGGCGGGGAGGGGCGAATCGAGAACGGCGACTCGGATACACTCCCCCGCATAGCTGTCCCCGTAGGGATTGGGGGCGCCGCCAAGGAAAGGATTGGGGAAGGAGAAGGAGACGAAGCGGGAAGGCACGATGCGCCGCAAGCCCTCCAGCTCCGGGCTCACAGCCATCGCGCCCTTGTCGCCGGCAGGCTCTCAGGGCTGGTGGCGTGGCGCCGCACTGCCCACAGCAATCCCTTCCCGGGGGTTTCTTGTCCGAGCGTATGGCGACGACGCTCCGTCAACATCCATCAAGCCGCCGTCGTTGTGATCCTCCGATGCCTTCTCTGTCGATGTGTAGCGGGGCCCACCAGTCAGTGAGTGTTTTTCACAAGCACAATTCAGTGGATATTCTGCTTTCAGCTAAAACAGTTCTAACTCAAAATTTTCTGCTTCAGGCTCGAATAATAATAATAATCTTTGTTCGAAACATTCTTAAACAACAGCTATAAAAAATAAGTCTTTCTGGAAAAGCCTTTTATAATCATTCAACTTTGCATACGAGGATTTCAATTTACACCTAGGATTTGGGAGGAACAGAACGAAGGCGATCAAGGAAGGCTCAGTGCTGATCAAGTTATGAACAAGAAAGATATGTGAACTGAATTTATTTCTCCACTCAGATCTCTACGACTGTATCTGTAGCAAATTATGAATGGTGACATCCTCTGCGTAACAATTAGGTAGGTTACAACAAAAGGATATACAAGGACGCATATATTGGCTGGGTTACTGTAGTGAATGGATTGTAAAGTTGCCAAAACATAGTAGCATAATAAGACTACAGCAATGTAAGACCATGAAGTACATTTCCTGAGGAACTTCAATGCGCTGCAACTTGTTGTTCTAATGTTCAGTGTTGCACGATCATCTGACTGCAAAAATTTGTGCGCAGAAATCTGGACCCTAAATTTTCCATCAGATCATCCTTCGTGGCACTGAATCTATCAATCTTGTGGCACCAGCCGGTGAAAAGAAGCCAATGAGTTTTCTGCTTTCTAGTCACCGGTGACCCTCCATGGGTGAACCCCATCTGAAGTGCTGCATGCTTGGTTTGGAATAAAGCTGTCTCCAAAGTCACTAACCAGTCTCATTTGCCTTTCTTCCTGTGGCGAAAGAATCCTGATACACCGTACGCAGTTCACAAAGTCCCTGCAAATGCAAAGTCGCCGATCTTTAGTTATCAAACGTGGCAAAAAGCGTTAAGACTGATTCTCTGAAACTAAATTCGGATGAAATTGTGGTCTCATTCATTCGGTTTCTCAATCAGATGAGATCATGTTAATTTTTTTTGCAGTTATACAGTCAAGATAAATGATTTAAGAAAATTTCCACATCTTTTTATCATTAAGTGTTTGTCTGAGGTTAGAAACCTGAAATTATCATTTTACTCCCAGAAGCCAGAACCATATGAATATCACAACTAACAGTTGATGCATCAAACAAAATGTCAAAGTTGCTTAAGGTATTGCATTGCCCACTGTCACATTTGATTTTACCGTTCAGGAGCCATTCAATTGATGAAAGCCATGCTAGCTACTTTTCTTTTCCTTTTCATGCTAGTTATTTTTTTATTGGCAAATGGACAAGGCAAGTTTAAATGGCTTACTCCCATGGGTCATCACCAACTAATAGAACATCCTTCTCATGATCTTCATATACTAGCTTCCAGCCAACTCTATTTTGGTCACTGAGTTGCCCCTCAATACCAAACATACGGGCAATGTCATGTTTCAGTTCATCATATCCAGAATATCGGTTGATGTCGATAGATCTTCCAACAGCACCACGCTTGTGCACCTGTAGATAAGTAGTTTGGTACAGAGCTTATGCAAGAGTGAAACCCGTGCCCCCAAATTAGTGTGGAATATAACAGTATAAAATTATGCTATAACCTAAGTCTACCTTTATGAACTGATTTAATCAACAAAGAGACACCAAAGGTAGTTTGGGCATCTTTGGTGTAAGTAAGGCTTAGTTTATTGGAACTAGTAAATTGTATATATGGTTAAATAGTTTACTTTAACACACATACCCAGTGGGATATGTAAAGTACAAAGCAACTTGGTAGATATTCCATATTGTTGTGAAATGAAATGAGAAACTGGAGCCATGCCCATAATCCCCAGATAACAGACCTTGGTGTAGGTTCGTATCCGTTGATGTGCAGGAGCTGGAGGCCGAGAATTCCTATTTAAGAGTGGGATATCATTAATGGATGAATCTATAGAATTGAATGCAATATCAGCAGCACCAAATGAATGTGAAACCATTGAAGATGATAACTCCTGTTGAGAATCCTTTGATGAAATGTAGTTAGAGATGCCATCTCTTGGCATCTGACCCATGTACTTCTCAGTTTCAAAGGTATTTCCAAGCAAACCATCTTCATGAAGAGACTCCAGATGGCCATCAATGTTTGCCCCAAATAGAAAGTTATTTCCTGGATCTGTAACCTCAAACTCACTATCTGGTACCGTTTCTCTCAACAGTTGATGCTGATTGAAGGATGAAGGTGGCAAGTTCTGTTGCATTGATCCATCAGCCTGAGAAAGGCAAACTGAAGTCGCTGAAGAGGACGTGTCCAAATAATCCATATGAGGAGTGCTATTCATGTATTCTTGCCCAGTAGATGGCCTTTGTTCAGCCATCTTGGGAATCACCAGTGTGTGATGTGTACTCTCATAAGGCTTCATGCCGTGTTCATGTGTAGAGCCCAATACAAGAGATGATTGGGGAGTCTTTGCTGCATTAGGTAAACTTTGGTTCTTGGAGCTGCTTGGAATTGATTGCAAAAGAACAGGATTATTGTTTGTGGATGGTGAAGTTGAAGAAGAGGGAACATCATCTGTCTTCAATAACTGCACTCCACCAGGCACATGCAAAGAGTGATCATGCATGGAGCTAACAATTTCTGACTTTGCAACACAAACAGTATTCCCAGGGAAAACGTGAATTGGTTGGTGAGGCTGAGTCTTTTGCTGCATCGGGTACTGAATAATGCTACTGTTATGCAAACCAACCACTTGGGTAGCTACCAGTGAACACTGCTGAGCAGTTGACTGAGAATTTACTGCTTGTTGCTGCAAATCCAAGATTGTTTTCTGCTGCCCCATGATCGGAGGCTGCTGTGGCTGTAGCGCTTTCAATAGTTGTGTTTTCATTTGATGGTCAGATATCTGTGTTACTATGTTTGTACCGTTAGGCACCTGTAAAGGCTGTATCTTTGTTTGCTGCTGTTCCTGGACTGACTGTTGAACCTGCTGTGGCTGCTGCTGCAGATGCTGTTGCTGTTGCTGCAGAAGCTGGATTTGTTCAAGACCACCTTGTACAATGGTGTGATTTTGAACCAGAGGCTGCTGTTGCTGGAATTGGGCCTGGAGAATGACTTGAGGTTGCTGAGGTTGGACCTGGAGAATGACTTGAGGTTGCTGGAGTTGAGTATTGACAAGTTGGGGCTGCACGATACTTGTCGTTGGTTGGCTGCCTTGCAGTGGTTGAGTTACTGGAACTGGGTCTGGGTCTGGGTGCTGCTTCTTTTCAGAATTGCAATCCTGAACTACCTTTTGTGGTACTATAACACTTCCCAATTGGTTTGGAGTAGCTATTACTTTTGCTAATTGTTCAGTCTGCTGGTTTTGGGGAGGTAGCAGGGAAGTGTTGAACTGGATGTTATTTTGTTGCAGGAACTGGGGTTGGAAGCTGATTTGCCTTGATAGATCAGCTGCAGTCAGAGTTTGTACAGGTTTTCCAGTTAATGAGTTTAGCAATTCCGGTTGCATAACTGTGCAGGTGAGCGAAGGGTTCTGTTGCATATTCATCCACTGGACTAAACTTAATCCAGGAACTAAACTGTTTTGAGTATTCAGATCTTTCTTGTAAATCTCCTCACCAAACCATGGCATGTTTCTCTTAAAAAGATTATCCATTTCCGAGCTATCCTCATCTACAGATACAATTAGAATATTACAAGAAACAATCAAGTATACAGACAAGGAAATCATCGTTACCAATTTGAAAGGGTATGCAACTTATAACTTCAACAATACATGTACTAATAGTATACTACTTATCAGAATGGAATGCTGTCTTAACTAAAAAAAAATGGAATGCTGTTAGGCCAACAATTGTAGCTCACTGGTTCTGTATTTACCTGTTATCCCAGGTTGTCTCGGACGTTTTGCAGTGAACAATGGTGAGGGATAAATGAAGAATGGAGCAATGATGGGTTCAATCTCCCATAGGGAAACTCTGGTGCGCCTCTCACTTGGTGCTGCTTCATCCCATGCAACCTACATATACAAATACTTCTTTCAGAAAAAAACAAAGGGAAATGTAGCAGGGTTTGCATATTTAGTTTGACGGGCGGCCAAACCTGAACATTGCGCCATTGGGAGTTTTTCCACCTTACAGGATCCATATCACTTATACCGGTTATTGTTCCCATGTACCTGCAGGCAGTTGTCATAAGTTCCAACTTCTCTGAATGAACTGTATGCAGGCGGGTAAGAAAACTGCATGCAGGTCATAAAATGATACAACAGTAGTCCAGATACAGCAAAATGCTAAATTTTGGATAGCTGATTGTAAACAAGATCCACCGATCTGATGTGATCTTGATGTTAATAAGGACAGATACACACTCCACATATTAGCTAAAGCTGGAAACTTATACCTTCTTGTTCCAGATTCTTCTGTTTCAAACATCATTCTAAACCTCATGCCAAGTGATAGTTGGTTGCTACAGACAGCCTTCTGGTACTTGGCAAAAGGAATCACAAATTCTGAAAGGCTAGCTCTGAAATTGGAAAGAAGTTCAATCAAAACTTTCAGTACATCACTTCTTTATATATTAAGTCTTGCAGAAGATGCTATCTACCTTGGATTATAGAATACCGTGAATTGGCTGTTGTTAGCTGCTGCATGGGCTGCAGCAGCAAGAATTCCAATATGCATACTGTCACTGGACAGAACAGATGATGAGAGGTTAACAGGCTGCCTATTTGCTCGCCTTATGCCCAAGAGGAGTTGCTGTTTTCCATCCCTGCAATCACAAAGGCAGGAAATTCAGCGGCTCTAGTTATAGCCTCCGTTGCTATACTGACCCTCAAGGAATACCATAACAGGAATAAACTAAACATCCACAGAAGGATAAGGCCTACACTCCACGATTTACCTAATAAACAAGACTGAGTCACCAGCAATGAGTCTCTTTCCACTGACAAATAGGCTCCAGCCAGTAGTCAGCAAATGCCTTTTAGGCTGACCTGATGAAGAAGAAATAATACTATTCATAATATATGAGAAGGTGTGTTTATGAAAAAGCAAGATAGGTTTATTATGAAAATGTGTTCCTGAAATTAATAAATCAAAGAAGATAAGTGAATTTGAATATGGACTAGATTAACTTTCATTAGCTTTCTAAGTTTTTTTTCATGCCTATAAGGTTTTGTTATATTGATTTTTATGACTTGCCTCGATATATATGCCGGAATGTCCAAATTGAATCATGCAAATCCCTGGCCTGCAGTTCCTGAGCAGGAGGCTGCATTGAGAAGTCCTGTACATAGGGTGAAGAAATTAGAACGATTAAGCAACTAACAATTCAATTTTGACCATCATAAGATGTAAAGTGTTCTTACAAGATGGGGGAAAATTCGCTCTGCAGCACGCCGTGGAACCGAGAAGCCTCCATGAGTGCTTGTGTCACTTGCTGTTAGTGTTTTACAGAAGAACTCTGTTTGTGGCCTGGTTTGTTTCAGTGCAAGCTCTGATGCCAGCAATGTCTCCTTGTCACACTGTGTCACCTAACAATCCCAATTCCAAAATCAAGGCGGTACAGGTACATCCTATAATACAGATGACATAATTGATGATAGGGAAGTGTGACCTACATTGCTAACTGGTTGGAGAGTCATTCGAGCGTAAACCTCATCTGTGTCAGGATCAGCCTGTCAAATTTGGTTGAGAGATACATTAATTAAAATTGCTCACATAAGACAGCACGCTCAATAGCAGATACTTTTTTTTGTACTAAAAGAAGCATTGCTTACATGCATAGTGACACTATGGAGTATGCATATAAGCTTAGATGGAAGATTTGGATAGCTCGGAATTTTGGCATTTGCGTCCTTTCGCATAGATGCTGCTACCTGAAATTGGGCATTAAGAAATGAGAATTGTCACCATGGAACTCCAAATAATTTTCATAATTATTACCAAATAAACAAGCAGTTTTTACGGGCTTCTCTTTTACGTAACTTTATAAAACTGGTACACAGACATTTCATATGAAATTCTATCTTAGCAGTGCAAACTAGTCAAATACAGACGTGGATAACTAAGATCAGCCTCCAATTATTTTGCTCGTGGATAACTAAGATCGGTGGCAATCTGGACGTTAGGTTGAGAGCCTTCAAACACACACGAGTGTTAACTGATACGTCTAGCAACAACATTACTCGTACCATTTATTTTTCTCGTGAGACAAATGGAAGCCAAGCATCTGGCGCCGAAGCACAAGAACCAATTGCCACCGGACCGAGACCCAACCATGAAACGACACACCCACATCTCTCCGGAGAACACAAGGAAGCGACAAGAAAGAGACAAAGCGATGACCACCACAAGAACGCAAGAACAGAACAGATAAACAAAAGGAGCAATTTTGCTCATCTGGACCGGGGGAAAACGGCAGCTTTGATCAAGAATCGCCACAAGAGAGGGAGGGACCTGCTCGCTGTGTCCCTGGGGGAAGTAGACGACAAGGCTCCCCGCCGGCGGCAGCGTCACAAGCGGCCCCGCGCACGCGTACCACAGCTCCTGGTTCACCTTCGTGCCCCCGGCCCCCTCGCCACCGGCCCCGCCGGAGCTCGTCCCCGGCGCCGCCTCCATCCCCGCCTCCCCAGTCACCCGGCCTCGAAACTAACTACCTCCTCCTCCCCCGCCGCCGCCGCTGACCGGGAGGCATCGCCGGGCGGCCGGCGAGGAAGGCGAACTTTGAGGAGCAGCCCCCAAGAGGAGAAAGCAAAGACCCGGAAGCAGCGAAGAGAGGAGCAATAAAATAGTCCTATAGCACTAGCGACGCAGTGGGGCTTTGCTCGTGCTTGGCCGAGCTGCCGACTGGCTACCGTACTGTTAATCCACTTGTTAATCGCCGGTCGCTCGCTGGCCTCGCTGATTAGCTCATTGATTAATCTGCGCATCTGGTCATCCGGACACAGCACGAGCGAGTGGATTTATCTGCAGGATTCGCACGAACAAGGGTGCGCCGTGGCGTGCGCGCGTGAGCATTTTGGTGTTCCCGACTTCCCCTCTTCTAACCGAGAAGGAAACCATAGTCATACAAATTTGTTCCAAAATGTTGTTTCTCAGTAAAACGGTTCCTTAAACAAATCAGTACATAACTTTTTTTTTTCGAATACCCAATACAAAGCAGCACTCACAAACACGCACGTACACTCACTCCTATGAACGCACGCACGCACACCTTACCCCTATAAACACCTTCAAAGCACCGTGTAAAGAGCCGGCTATCTCGAGATTCATGAAGTCACCACAGGCGTCTCGCTGTTGACGCGGACGTCACCTACCACTGAAAGACTAAATCCGTTAAATCCTAAAATAATTCACTCCCACCAAGAGTCGAACCCAGGACCTCATGTGCCGCTCGAGCTGCTGCACCACTAGGCTGCAGGTCTGAGAAAAAAATAGATATCGAAAACAATGTATTTAGATTACATGTTTTAGAAAAAAATCAATAGTTTAAAAATAAAAGATACTAAGAGAAATGTATTGGAAAGCTATACCGACACTCGCTTTGTTTTTTTATCGTGTTTTAGTTAAAAATAAATAAATTAGCCGTGATAAATTTCGAGAATAGAGATAGTATATTGTTTATTTGCTTAATTCCCTTTGTTAGACTAACGGCTAGGAAAAAAAATCAATGAGAAAGATATAAAAAATGTCCTTATAGTGTAATATTCTTTGGTGATAGCCAGAAGTGACCTGTCCTGCATACCTGATTTTAGTGCCCATGGAATGATTGTTTTTGCAATTTGACATTTAATCATTGGATAATAATTCAGAAGATGGCTTGTAGCATTGATTGTACTTTATAGCAATTGTGACACCTCTAACTTGTGTCGGCTCCACGCTTTTGTCTTTCTTTTTATTTTTTGTCTCATTTTTTTTCTTTTGATTCGCCACTTTCTCTAGTTTGAAGGCTTTGGAAAAGGTTGGTAAGAGCAATCTACTAGGTTTTGGGTGATCAGTAAAGATTAATTTGGTTTTTTCAGCCGCTGCTTTGTAGCCACAAGCCCATCGGCAACTAAGCTTTACCGTTGAAAAAGCCAACCTGCTACATGATACTAGTAGCTGATTGGTATGACTCATAGGCCGCAACCGCAACGGAATCAATCTCAAGCCATCACCATACTATAAACTGAACAGACTTCATGAGGTGGTAATGGTACATGGTCCACCCATATTTAAGTTCTAGACTAATTGGACACGCAGTGTTTGCTACTAGCTAGATTCATTACGAAAATCAGCTATGTTATTTTGTGTGCATGACAAGCGTGTATTTGAGAATCTGCTCTGCATGAGGTGGTAATGGTGGTAATGGTACTCATAGGCTGCAGCCGCAACAGAATCAATCTCAAGCGATCACCATACTATAAATTGAACAGACTTCATGAGGTGGTAATGGTACATGGTCCACCCATATTTAAGTTCTAGACTAATTGGACACGCAGTGTTTGCTACTAGCTAGATTCATTATGAAAATCAGCTATGTTATTTTGTGTGCATGACAAGCGTGTATTTGAGAATCTGCTCTGCATGAGGTGGTAATGGTGGTAATGGTACTCATAGGCTGCAGCCGCAACAGAATCAATCTCAAGCGATCACCATACTATAAATTGAACAGACTTCATGAGGTGGTAATGGTACATGGTCCACCCATATTTAAGTTCTAGACCAATTGGACACGCAGTGTTTGCTACTAGCTAGATTCATTACGAAAACCAGCTATGTTATTTTGTGTGCATGACAAGCGTGTATTTGAGAATCTGCTATGCACTGTAATCTACTGCTCCCTCCGTTCTTTTTTATTTGTCGTTTCTTAGTTCAAAAATGAACTAGCCGGTGACAAGTATTCGAGAATGGAGGTAATATGTTTTTTTCCTAAAGAAGTAGCGATAGTCAATTTTAGAAACACATTCTTGCTCTATTCATGCCTTACCGTTAGTGCATGTACTACTATTTCCGCATACACAAACGGGTTGCCTACACAAACAGGGTGTTTCATTCCACAAAGCAAGCAAATATGAAATATATATACCAGCAGATGCATGTGGGTTTTATTTGGTGGTTTGGAGTTGTTGATGGAGCACGTCAACCACAGGATCAGAGAGCTTAACAACTGTTAGGCGAGAGACCAAACAGAATTAAGGCTGCAAATAAAGCAAGCTCTTAACCACTGCCGTATGCATCAATAATAATAGTGCTGTCTCTATAGCAGAGCACGTTATTTGCGCAAATAAAATAGAGACACAGGGATCGACGCGGGAAAACATATACTGTCATAGCGCACACCTGTACTTGTGTTGACGATGAAAATGATAGTACTCCGTATGTACCAAGCTCCTCGATCGTCTAGAAAAAAACCCAAAAATTTAGATGTGTCTATTTCTTTTAAATGAAAAACCGTTGGTCACATTTTCAGTTTTTGTGTGTAAACGCGTGAAAATTGCTAGGCAAAATCGTCGCTAACAATGGTCAAAAAAGCGTACCGCCGTGTAGATAGCGCCACGTATATATGGACCCAAAAGCTTGATGTTTTTGGACAGGGACAGTTTGTGGTAGCTTTGTTTGTTGTGTTGTCCGCATACACTGCACCTGCTGCATCTGCATGCATGTGCGGGGTGGAGTCGTGTCTTCGAGGACTGCAAGCCTGCAATGCAAGTTCAGAACGGAAAGGCGATCAAAAGGAGCTTAGCTTATCAGGTGTAGTTTTCCATCGGCAAACAAAAGCTTCAGGGAGGCGTCCTGCGTAAGTAGGTTGCTTGCTTGTTGATGCATCATCATCTCAAATACTGCATGTATTTGCATACAGAATATACATACTGGTTGGCATAACTTTATAGTGAGTCATGTCTTCATGCTACAGAGAAGGTTATGTACAGACTTCAAGTAAATCGTTTTTTTTGTTTTTGTTTTTTTGAAACGGACTTCAAGTAACAAATCGTTGTAGCCGGGCTGTGGTAGACGTACTCGTGCCTGAAATGAGCATCCACAGATGAAGATATACGCACGCGTACAATTGGCAGTACTGTCCGGAGACAGGAGTATATTCGTGTCGTGTGGATCGGTTGCGAGAGTAGAAACATCGCCGTTGCCATACGTACGCTATCTCTCTGCACTGCAGCTGCAGCAAGATTAGTAGACGATCGGAGCTAGGGCCGCCATGCTTGTTCTTGTTGGCCGGGCCATGCATGTGTTGTTGGACTGGCCCCACCTCACCAGTCCACCAGCTCTGCTCAATTATGATTATCCGCGTTCCTGCTAGAGAGCTGACACTGACAGACACCGCTATTATATTTAGCTCCCTCATGCAGTCCTGCTCATCAGAGTTTAGATCACCCGGCCGGCCGGCCGGCCACCAGTGGACGACGATCGAATTGCTTTCCTCACATTCAGTGGCATGATGGGCTGAAGCTATTCCTTGATTGGCATGGTGACACGGATGAGCATATATAGTTCTACGACTACTACTAATTAATAATATACTCCTATATATATGTAGCTATATGCGTGCTGCGTACGTGTATGCGAAATTGCCATACGCATGATAATTTGATTAATCGGTACACACCCCAGTTGAAGGATAATATATATGCTCCTGTGTACATCTTTTGGTTTTGCTTGGCACATGCATGCATGTATGCATCCACACCATTCGATTGTATTGTATGTATCTATAGAATAGAATTATGGATACATATGCACGATGAAGACAAAGATCGGTATCGCGAGTGTAGAGATAGGGTGATGATATGGGCTCAATATCATATCTGAAAGTGATGGATTATTGTTAGAAATCTTGTCCTAAATTATCTCGCATTTTGTTTGAAATTGTTGCAAAAGAATTCTTCAAATTTGCACCTTTTTTCTTAAAAAAATAAATATAACTTTCATAGAACTTGTAGCGTGCCGGCGGTTGCAACAATTACGCTTACTCATCGTGTGATTGGTGCTTGATGAGTAAATATATAAGTTCAGAATGTAACGTGTCTACGATATTATCGTGGTTTCAATCTGCACGAGGATGTAGTTAATTCTAGACCTCCTGCACAATTGCGCTTACTCATCGTGTGATTGGTGCTTGATGCCATTGATACATACGTAGAGAATAATAAACTTTAATTGTTGGGAAATCCTCCTCATGATGTGGGCAATGAGGAGAGTATACAGCTCTAAATGAGCAGCCCCACATGTAAGAGAAATGTCCCATGGTGTGGGCCTACCTTGGGGGCATTTTGGGCATTTGCTATCAGCCTTATAGGAGAAGGAAGAGCTCTCTAGAAGCAGCAGTTCAGCCACCACGAAAATACAGAGAGCCTTCAAGAGAGAAGAAGAAAGAAAAGAAAAGAAGAAGACTGGAGAAGAGATCTTGCAAGAGAGCAAGGGGGATTCGTTCTCAAGGTTGTGAAGAAGCAGATCCACATCCTTGGTGCCTTCAATCTGAGTTCCATCATTGTTTGGTGATGTTCTTCTATGCCCTAAGCTAGCAGCCCCAAATCTTGTTGTTGCTGTCCAAGATTTGTAAATCTTGATGTACTTGTACCTCTAGTGCCATCTAGAGAAGAACTTTGTGTAATCCCACAAGCTCATAGTGGAAGAGATTTGGCTGGCTTGGTCTCGTGGTTTTTTACCCTGATTTGGAGGTTTTCCACGTTAAAATCTGGTGTCAATTTGGTTGATGTATTGCTACTGCCATTTACCTCCATTGATGTGAGATGCATATGTTTCTCTTCCGTGAATAGGTTTAGATCTTGGGTTGATTTCAGATTGTGCTGAAATTGTTGCTTCCGCTGTCACTAGCTTGTTGTGTTAGTGTGGTTATCCCAACATAAACTGGCATCAGAGCCTAATTGATTGGTGAAGGTGTTATTTCTGACTTTGGTCATGGAGGACAGCACCATTTCAAGTGGTATGATCAAGCTTGATACTTCAAATTATTCTCTTTGAAAGCCCATGATGGAAGACTTGTTGTACTGCAAAGATTTATATGAACCAATTGTGAGAGACAAGGTACCCACTGGTGTCACGGAGGAAGATTGGAGGGTATTAAATCGGAAGGCAGTAGGTATGATTCGTTTATACATCAGCCATAATATTTTTCACCATGTTGCTAATGACACCAATGCTTTTGAGCTGTGGCAAAAATTGGAGTCTATGTATGAGCGGAAGACCGCAGTGAATAAAGCCTCGGTGATAAAGCGGCTTGCAAAGCTAGAGTACCGAGATGGCAGCAGCGTTATTGAGCACTTAAATGTCTTCCAAGGCCACATAAACCAGTTGTCAGCCATGAAGATAAAGCTTGATGATGAAGTACAAGCATTATTGTTGTTGAGCTCATTGCCGGATAGCTGGAACACGCTTGTTGTGTCACTTAGCAATTCAGCTCCAGATGGTAAGTTGACTCTTGATATGGTGAAGAATAGCTTGCTGAACGAAGAGGCCAGAAGGAAAGAAAAAGGTGTCAACTTGACTTCTCCTTCTGAGGCATATGTGGCTGAAAATAAAGAAGAGGGTCGTGGTCGAAGCCAAACAAGATTTCAGCAAGGTAGAAGCAAATCCAGGGGGAGATCACAATCACGTTCAAGGAAAGATATTGTTTGCTATCATTGTGGCAAAACTGGCCACAAGAAAAATGTGTGCAGATTTTATAAAAGAGAGCTTGCACAAGCAAAACAAGGCAAGACTGAACAGAAGGGTGAGACAACCTCAGTTCTAACTGCAGCAGGTGAGGACTATCTTATTATTGAAGATGATAGCTGTCTTAGTGCTGGCCATGATGATGATTTGAGTTGGGTAGTGGACTCTGGAGCGTCCTTCCATCTCACATCACACAAGGAGTATTTCACATCCTACACTAGTGGTAATTTTGGCTATGTGAGGATGGGAAACAGAGATACATCAACCATTGTTGGCAAGGGCACTATATGTATTGAGACAAACACGGGCTGCAAGTTGACACTTGAAGATGTGAGGCATGTCCCCGATATAAGGCTGAATTTATTGTCAGTTGGAAAGCTCAATGATATTGGCCTTGGCAGCTATTTTGGTGAAGGAAAATGGAAGCTCACCAAAGGTTCCTTGATTGTGGCTCGAGGCACCAAACAAGGTTGCCTTTATGTGACCAAGACCAGCCTATGCAAGCATGATGTGAATATTGCTGAGAAGGATTCCAGCATTGATTTGTGGCACAAGAGACTTGGACATATGAGTGAGAAGGGGCTGCACTCCCTTGCTCGCAAAGAATTCCTCCCTGAGTTGAAAGGTATGACCTTGAGACCCTGTATAGATTGTTTAGCTGGTAAACAACATAGAGTTGCTTTTCGTACATCCACTACTCCACATCGTGCAAAAGATATTCTTGATCTTGTGCATACTGATGTTTGTTCTATGACAGAGAATTCTCTTAGTGGTGCTTTATACTTTGTGACATTTATTGATGACCACTCTAGGAAGGTTTTTGCATATGTCTTGAAGAACAAATTTCAGGTACTTGATGCTTTCAAAGAATTTCATGCCAAGGTTGAAAGGGAAACGGGCAGAAAACTGAAATGCATCAGATCAGACAATGGTGGCGAGTATAGAGGACCATTTGAGAGATATTGCAGATTGCATGGTATTAGGCAACAGAGGACAGTGCCAAAGACAGCACAACAAAATGGTGTTGCAGAGAGAATGAATAGGACACTCACAGAGAGGGTCAGAGCTATGCTCTCTCATGCAAAATTACCAAAGAGGTTTTGGGCTGAGGCATTGATAACTGCAATATATGTTCTCAACTTGTCTCCATGTATTCCACTTGAGGGTGACATTCCACAGAAGGTATGGTCAGAAAAGGAGGTATCATACAAGCATCTGAAAGTCTTTGGGCGCAGGGCTTTTGTGCATATCCCAAAGGATGAGAGGTCAAAGCTTGATAGCAAGACAAAACAATGTATATTCTTAGGCCATCCTGATGAACAGTTTGGCTACAGATTATGGGATCCAGTTAACAAGAAAATTGTGAGAAGTCGAGATGTAGTGTTCTTTGAGGATGAAACAATAGAAAATATTGTGAAGCCAAAGAAACCAGCCACTGCACATCCAGTTGTTGATTTGGATCCAGTTCCTTCTCCAGTTGTGCATGACAATCAAGGGGGAGATGATAGCACTGAAGGTGCTAGTTCAGAACAGGGTGTTGATTAGCCATTTCAAAATAATGATGTTGATGAGGATGCTGATGTTGATGATACTCCAGATGATGAACCACAACAGGAGCAATTGAGAAGAACTAGCAGAGTTCATAGGCCCTCTACAAAGTATCCACCAAATGAGTATTTGTTGTTGACTGATGCAGGTGAATCCTCATGCTATGAGGAGGCCATGTATGATGAGCACAAGGATCAATGGTTAGAAGCCATGCAAGATGAAATGAATTCCTTGTATGAGAATAATACTTTTGAATTAGTGAATCTGCCAGAAGGCAAGAAAGCATTGAAAAACAAGTGGGTGTACAGACTGAAATCTGAAGAAAATAGCTCACATCCAAGGTACAAGGCAAGATTGGTTGTGAAAGGATTCGGTCAAAAACAAGGTATTGACTTTGATGAGATATTCTCTCCCGTGGTCAAGATGTCTTCAATCCGAGTTGTGCTTGGTTTGGCTGCAGCTATGGACTTGGAAATTGAACAACTTGATGTGAAGACAGCTTTCTTGCATGGTGATCTAGAGGAGGAGATTTACATGGAGCAACTAGAAGGGTTTGAGGTTGCAGACAAAGAGCACTTGGTTTGCAAACTGAACAAGAGCTTGTATGGCTTGAAGCAAGCTCCTCGGTAATGGTACAAGAAGTTTGAGTCTTTTATGACAGACCTTGGTTACCATAAAACACAAGCTGATCAATGTGTCTTTATGAAGAGGTATGCCGAGGGTGATTTCGTTATCCTCTTGCTTTATGTTGATGTGTTGATTATTGGAAATGGCACAAAGAGAATTGTTGTCTTGAAGAAAACATTGAGCAAGTCATTTGCCATGAAAGATTTGGGACCGGCAAAACAAATACTTGGCATGAAGATCTCTCGTGATAGATCAAAGAAGCTGCTCTGGCTCTCACAGGAAAAATATATTGAGAAGGTACTTGAAAGATTTAATATGAAAAATGCTAAACCTGTTAACTCTCCACTTGCAGGACATCATAAATTGAGTACAGATCAATGTCCTATAAGCAAAAAAGGTGAAAGAAGTAATGAAGAAAGTACCTTACCAATCTACTGTTGGCAGTTTGATGTATGCCATGGTATGCACTAGGCCTGACATTGCCTATGCAGTTGGAGCTGTTAGCCGGTTCATGAGCAATCCAGGAGAAGCACATTGGGCTGCAGTAAAATGGATTCTCAGATATCTTAGAGGTACTTCCAGCTTGTGTTTATGCTTTGGAAGCGGTGATCCTGTATTGCAAAGCTATACAGATGCTGATTATGCTGGAGATAAGGACTCAAGGAAGTCCACATCTGGATATCTGATGACATTTGCAGGGGGAGCAGTGTCATGGCAATCAAGACTACAGAAGTGCATTTCTTTGTCAACAACAGAGGCCGAGTACATAGCAGCAGTGTTGACGGCACTTAAGCGCGTCAAACCTTATACTGCAAGCGCACAGTATCGTGGTAGCTTTTCCCCAGGATGAGTATCTTGGGTTTGTCAATCCAAGGATAATTATGCTTAGGATATTATTAATCTAATATTAACTTAATTACTAGCTAGTTCTAATAAATCTAAACAAGCTTAAAAAGGGATTAGAACTACTCTAATAATACTTCTAATTATGCTCTAATTATACTCTAATTAAGGTCTAAACGAGATCCAAACTATAGCATAAAATGATAGAACAAGTATTAAGCTATAAACGAGATTGATATGGTTTAACATGGCAAAAGGATCCACAAGAGATATGAGACAAACAATCTATGTACTAAGAACCACCTTGAGATAAAATCTAAACATAAAGCAAAGATTAAGCATGATCATGAATGTCAAAAGCTTACTAGAACCTTTCTCCAGCCCTACTGTCACTAGAACCAGTTAATCGACGAACTAGCAAACCTTAACCATCTCTAAGCATGAGTAGATTCAATCAACTAATTAAAGTAAAAAGATCTACTAAAAGAACATGCTAAGCTTATTATCTGGCCAGATATAAACATGTCGGAATTAAGCATTGCAAAGATATGGATCATAAATCATGCATAAACAAGAAGCTAAGTCTAAAAGACAAACTTTATTGATCAAATCATCAAGGTTTCATCAAAGTAGCATAAGAAGTACGAGAAATTATTCGAGATACATCACGAAGTTGAAGCACAATCGTCGGGATGAACTCGACGAAGAACTCGACAGAAGATGAACTCGAACAACCCTCGGGAGGGCCTGGGTCGGCCGACCAGACCCCTAGGGGTCGGCCGACCAGCCCCCCTCCTGTCTCCTCTTGCTTCCTCCTTTCGCCGAGATGCGCCTTTCGCCGAGTTGAACGCCTTTGGCCCCCGACCTCTGCCCTAGACTCTCGGCTTACAATGAATTTGCGGTGGACAATGATGCCTCTCCCCTTGGGAGGCCATATATTTATACTCCGGAGAGTCCCCTATACATGGAAACTAATAGGTCGGTTCTAAGAGTCCTAAAATACCTAAAACACTTATTTCCAAGTATATATAAGTTTCCAAAAGAGTCCGGGACGTCCATATATTTCCTTGCTTGGAGATGAAGTCATTGATAGAGTCCTTCCCGAAATCACCTTTCCATATTCTGCAGCTTTTAGTAATTCGACCATAACTTCCTCATCTGAAGTCCAATAAATGCAAATTCGGACATTTTTGTGTAGAGCTCGAAAAGTTCTACAACTTTGTCAATTGGACTTTCTTCATTTGACGTCGTTAAGGTCTCCGAAATTGGCCGACAAGCTGCTGCTGTCCTGAAATCCGAGAATATCTCGCGATTTATTTGGAGTTTGGATTGGACTCTTGATAAACCTTCCTTATCTTCATATTCTTCATATCCAAACAATCCTTAGCTTCTGGAATCTTCTCCATAATGGGCTTGGGCCTTTAATTGCTCTCTTTTAATTAATCATCTCTCTTCCTTGGACTTGTAGCATAATCCTTTCTTCGAGAAATCCTCAAAATATCACATTTATACCCTATTTTCCTGCAAAAATTAATATTGCACAAAAACAAAGAGCATTCTCGAAAACGGGGTTATTTGTTAGCAAAACAAGACTAAATCATAATATTAATCCCTGAAAATATATAAAATCATATAAAAAAAAGAGCATAATTTTAGTCAATATCTTGCGTCAACAACATCCCCACACTTAGATCTTGCTAGTCCTCGAGCAAAGGATCGATAAACTTATATAAAAACTCTATTTAAGAAAATTCTAAACAAATACTTCTCAACTTAATCTTACGTTAGAAATCAATCAAATCATAACATGGATTTTAAATCGACTTTTATGCATATAGATCCCCATAAAAATTATCAAAGTCAAATGAATCATAGCAATGCCAAAATTTTCTTTCAGAATCATAAAAGAGGGTTTTAGAAAATGAAACTTTCAAAGTTCAAGAATTTACTTGCCCTTTACTAAGCTCTCAAAAGACACTCTTTATAAGTGGCTATCCTATAAAAATTTACTCTCAAATTCCTCTTCTCACGGGAGTATATGTGGAGCTTGGTAAAGGTTTAGCAAAGCTAATCATTTTATTGTCCAGCTAAGTTATCTCTCTAAAAATAATCTAATCAACTCAAATTATCTTGGTCATCGAAATAAGAAACTAAATATATAAAGAGACAAGGAAAAGAAGATATAGAAAGTGGACATGTGCAATAATATAATGAAGTGGAATAATTTCCGGAATTTGCACATGGTTGGAAAAGTAAAAGTTTTTGCTCATTATACTGATAAGATTATTTAGACTTTCACATCTCTTCTCCAAACTCTCCAAATTCTACATTTATTTTTTTTCTTTTCTCCCCCTTTCTCCTTTTCCTAATTCTACTTGCGACCACTTGGTCATTTTTTTATATATATAACCTAATTCTACAAGCGACCACTTGGTCATTTTTTTCTCCCACTCTTTTTTTTTATGCTAGGCGCCATCCCTCTTCTCTCTTTTTTTTTTCTTTTTTTTTTCTTTTAATGGTGCCCTACCTCTCTTTACCATCATTTTGGAAACAATTGCTTTTTATGACAAGATTATTTGAGCAAAAACTTTACTTATATAGGTAACGATGAAATAATGAGAAGAAATTTGACTCAAAGGATTTAAAGAAATCGCTCTTTTATTGTAAGCAATTGAATTTATAGAAGGCTAGCAAAAGATGAAATAAAGATGACCAAGATTATTTAAGAGATCAAATTTTCTAAAGAGATCAAACTTAACCAAACTCACATGAGATAACTTGCTTATAAACTGGCTTTCATAATCTAAGCTCTACTAGGAATTTTAACTCTCTCTTAACAAAGGGTTTGTAAAACTTGATCAAAGAAGAGAGGTTTTATGAAAAAAAAATAGATACACCTCTAATCTTTTTCTTAATTAAAAACTTTGGCAAAGCTATAAAACATAATCCTCTGATAAAGATATGGGTTATGCATTACTAATCAATCTAGTAATCACCACATTAATCAAATCATGAAAACTTAAGCAAGATTAAATATCAAAGTAAAAATAAAGAATAAACTTAAATAAAGAGAGGCAATTATTCAACACACATTTTATTAATATAATAAGACCTAATAAAATAATTTCATAGACTAAATATATAATACTTTAATAAGGCTTTAATAAAACCCATATAAAACAAATACTTATTTATTTATACGTCCAATTAGACGTTTTATTTAGATATGGGAGGTAATATAATAACCTCCCCACACTTACACTAAGCAAAGCTCTTAAATTTCCCTAATCCACATTGTCTGAACTGAATTCTTCCTCAAAATTATTAGGGAAACAACAGAGACTATGCCATAAAAATTTGAACTTAAACCGACGAGGAAACACCCTGGGTCGGCCGACTTCGACCCTCCTGGTCGGCCGACCTGGGGCTATCCTCTGGCCAAAAGGCCTCATATTGAGTCGGTAACCTTATTTTCTAATTTAAAATAAATATAGATAGAAAATTTTTAAAAACAAGAAACTAAACTCTACTAAATATATACAAAGATGCGAAAAATAAATAAAACTAGGGATTTAGATCATAGTACGGTACCTTTACTTCCTTGAATTCATATGTATCAATATAATTGATTTCAAATTTGTCCTCTTCAAGGAAAACTTTAAGTCTTTGACCGTTGACCATGAATCGATTCCCTTCTAAATCCATAATAGTAACTGCCCCGGTAGGTGATACATCATGTACTATATAAGGTCCATCCCATTTACTTTGTAGCTTACCTTTTCCAAAAAGTTTGAATCTTGAATTGTAAAGAAGAACCTTATCACCTTCCTTGAACTCTTTCTTTTGGATTCTTTTATCAAACCATCTCTTAACCCTTTCCTTATAAATACTAGCACTGTGATAAGCTCGTAGTCTAGCTTCATCAAGGGTACTTAGTTGAATCCTTCTTTTGATCAAAGCAGCGTCTAAATCTAAATTTAATTCCTTAATAGCCCAATAGGCCTTGTGCTCCATCTCTACTGGTAAATGACAAGTCTTTCCATAAACAAGCTGATAGGGTGTCATTCCAATAGGGGCTTTAAATGCAGTTCTATAAGCCCAAAGAGCATCATTAAGCTTCTTTGACCAATTTTTACCACCTTTAATTACTGTCTTTTTTAGAATATCTTTTAATTGTTTATTTGATGTTTCGGCTTGGCCATTTGTCTGTGGATGATAGGCTGTAGAAACTCTATGCTCGATTCCCATCTTTGCTAGATAATTAGTAAATTCTTTTCCAACAAAGTGTGATCCTCCATCTGAGATAATAACTCTAGGAACTCCATATCTTGGAAAAATATTATCTTGAATCATCTCGATGGATTCCCTTGTAGATGCCTTTTTGCATGGTACAGCTTCTACCCATTTTGAAACGTAATCCACAGTTACCAAAATGTACTCATATCCATGTGAATTTTCAAATGGTCCCATGAAATCCATTCCCCAGACATCAAATAAATCTATCTGTAAATTATATGTGAGAGGCATTGAATTTCTTGAAGTGATATTTCCAGACCTCTGACACTCAGGACAAGTGGCTACAAATTTTCTTGCATCTTCATGCATTTCTGGCCAATAAAATCCACTCCCCCATACTTTAGCTTGGGTTCTAAAATGACCATGATGTCCTCCATATTCTGCAGAGTGGCATTTCCTCAAAATCTCCTTTCTTTCCTCTGCAGGTACACATCTTCTAAGGACACCATCTGATCCATATCTATATAAGTAGGGAGCACTCCAATAGTATTTCTTAGCTTCGGCCAGAACTCTTCTCTTAGAATTATAGTTGAGGTGTGGTAGTGGTTCTCCTCTTATAGCTCTTATCACATCTCTCATCCATGAATCTTTATCTAGGACCGCATAAAGAGTGTCATCTCTTAGTGCATCTTCTATTGGTGAACCATCCTTTCCATGATCCATCCTAGATAAGTGATCCGCCACTACATTCTCAACTCCCTTCTTGTCTCTGATCTCTACATCAAACTCTTGTAGCATTAATATCCATCTAATTAAACGAGGCTTAGCATCCTTTTTAGTGAGTAGGTACTTGATAGCAGCATGATCAGTGTAGACTATAACCTTTGAATTAACTATATAGGATCTAAATTTCTCAAAGGCAAAAACTACTGCTAACAACTCCTTCTCCGTAGTAGCATAATTGACTTGAGCCTCATTGAGAGTCTTGCTAGCATAATAAATGGCATGTACTTTTCCATTTTTCCTCTGTCCTAGCACGGCTCCCACTGCATAGTCACTGGCATCGCACATGATCTCAAAAGGAAGATTCCAGTCTGGTGGTTGAATGATCGGTGCACTAATAAGTAACTCCTTAATCTTTCTAAAGGCAACCTCACACTCCTCAGTGAACTCAAATGGAATATCCTTTTGAAGAAGATAAGTAAGGGGCTTAGCTATTTTTGAAAAGTCCTTAATAAATCTCCTATAAAATCCAGCATGTCCAAGAAAGCTTCTTAGAGACTTAATATTAGTGGGTGGTGGCAATTTTTCTACCGTCTCTATTTTAGCTTTGTCTACTTCAATTCCTTTCTCGGATATGATGTGTCCCAACACAAGTCCTCTTGTAACCATAAAGTGACACTTCTCCCAGTTTAACACTAAGTCAACCTCTTCACACCTCTTAAGCACTTTTTCTAAATTCCTTAAGCAGTGGTCAAAACTAGTGCCATGGACTGAGAAATCATCCATAAAAACCTCCATAATGTCTTCAATAAAGTCTGAGAATATTGCCATCATACACCTTTGGAAAGAAGCTGGTGCATTACATAGACCAAATGGCATTCTCCTATAGGCAAAGGTTCCGTATGGACAAGTAAAGGTAGTCTTGTGTTGATCGTCTGGATGAATAGGAATTTGGAAGAAACCAGAATATCCATCTAAATAGCAAAAATGGGTATTCTTAGCTAGTCTCTCTAACATCTCATCTATAAAGGGTAGCGGGAAGTGATCTTTTTTAGTGGCTTTATTAAGTTTCCGGTAATCTATGCACATCCTCCAACCAGTCACTGTCCTTTGTGGAATTAATTCATTTTTATCATTTTTAACTACGGTTAAACCTCCCTTTTTAGGCACACAATGGACTGGGCTTACCCACTCACTGGTTGGTACTGGGTAGATAATTCCGGCGTTTAAAAGTTTGATTACTTCCTTTTTCACTACAGACCTCATTTCATTACTCATCCTCCTTTGATTGTCAACCACTGGCTTGTGGTCCTCCTCCATTGGAATCCGGTGAGTACAAAATGCTGGGCTGATTCCTTTTAGATCTGCTAGAGAGTAACCAATTGCCTTCTTGTGTCTCCTCAACACTTCCAGTAGCCTTTCTACTTCTTCTGGACTTAACTTATCACTGATGATTACTGGGTAAGTTTTATCTTTTCCTAGAAACTCATATTTAAGTCCATCAGGTAGTGGCTTTAGCTCTACATCTGGTGCTTCCTCATGATCTAAGTCGCCTAGTGGCTCTACTGGAGTGTCTTGGGTTTCTTCAATATTTTGTTCAAGTTGATTAGTGGCATTGGTTGTTTCTTCGGAGAAGAAACCTTCCTCTTCTCCTTCTAGGACTAGTTTTAAAGGCTCTCTAAAAGCATTTATATAATTAATACTCTCTATCTCCTCTATATCGGGAGTGAGATTAATGGGCACTTTAGATGCCGGTAGGAAATCAAAGTCATATTTTAAACCATTAATATTAAGCGTGACTTTTCCTTTTTCATTATTAACTACAGCATTAACCAACTTAAGAAAAGGTCTACCAAAGATTAAATTAACATTATCATCATAGACATTAATCACATAAAAATCAGTTGGTATAATTTTATTAGCAAAGTTAACTTCAACATTTTTAATTAAGCCTACAGGTTTAATCATTTCATTACTAGAAAGTTTAATCTTAAGATTAGTAGAAACTAGACATGGTTTATCACATAACTTAGAATAAACTTCATAGCTCATTGTACTTACCTGGGCTTCCATAGAGCAGTGTATGTTGTTGAAGTCTTCGTTGTTGATGGAGCATGAAATTCCAGTTGAAGATTCCTCAGGCGACAGCTGGACGATAACCTCCTCAGTAAGTGATGACTCCGGCTTGACTCCGATCACTCGCTTCACTTCAGACACAAAGTCACTATCCAACTCCTCCTCTTGGAACAATTTTTGCAGCATCTCCCCTGTGTCTTGGCTATCAGAATTCCTCCTTAGTGGTATTTCTGGTGGAAACAGCTCCTCCTCTTCCACTAAGTCTTCTGGTGGGAGTGGTCCTGCACACTTGAGTGTAGCTCCAAAATCCACTGGCATCCAGCTCATTCTCTCGAACTCAGTCAAAGGTTTCGCACTGGCAAGACTTCTGTGCTCCACACTCTTGACATCCTCTTGAGGTGCAAAGCTTCCAAAGTCTTCCTCATCAAATGCATATGAGACTGGAGTCTTTTTGGCAGGTAGTTGGTCCTCAATTATGGCAGGTGTAGGCGCCATAAGCTCCTCATCTGGCTCTTTCACTCTTCTGTCTTTTCTCTCTCTTTCACTCTTGGAAGTCAAAAAAATGTTGGACAGAACTCTGGTGGCTTCTTTGCTTGAGTGACTCATGAGTGATCCTCCTGCACACGTGTTCACATGCTTGAAGGCTTCTGACGTCAGACCAAAGAAGAATATGTGAATAGCCATCTCTGGTGTCACTCCAAGTGGTGGTCCTTGCAGCAGCAGATCGTTGAGTCTCTCCCAGGCTTCGTCGATGTCTTCATCCGTCTTTTGCTCAAAGTTCCAAACCTCCTTCCTCAACTTGTGCACTCGAAGTATAGAGAAGAACTTGGTGAGAAACTTTTGTTCGAGCATTTGCCAATCTCCTTGAGCTTCAATTGCGGCAACTTGGTACCATCTCTTGGCTTTATCGACGAGGGTAAATGGAAAGAGGTTCCACTTAACCCACTCTACTGGGACTCCATCTTGATGGAAAGTGCGGCACACTTGGTTGAGCTTCTCCAAGTGCTTGTAAGGATTCTCGTCGTCTTCACCACTGAACAGATTTTCAGCAGCAATCCGGATGATTCCTGGCTTTAGCTCGTAGGATTCTGCTTCCGGCTTCTTGTTTGATTCTTGAAACTTCAAATCTTTAGCTTTTGGAGTTGAAAACTCTCTAAGCGTTAAGTGCTGAAGATCTTCAAGAAACGTAGTCATATCTGACACAAAAAATAAAAACAAAACACAAACAAAAGATCTATGACAGCAAAGTTGCTGGGTTAGTTTTAATAAAAAGAAACAAACACAAGAACTTAACAAAGAACACAGAAACTAAATTAGAGAATCAAGATCGTAATTAGATATCTCTAAATAACTAGAACCAAATCTAAACACAGAATAAAGAACTAGCACACAATTAGAAAAACTATTAGCAAACAATTAGAACAAGATTAACACACAAATAGCAAACTAATCTCACTATTAAAACTAGTAGTAAAAAAAAGTTAATAAAAGATTTACAATAACTTAAACGATAAATATCCCCGGCAACGGCGCCAGAAAAGCTTGTTGACGGCACTTAAGCGCGTCAAACCTTATACTGCAAGCGCACAGTATCGTGGTAGCTTTTCCCCAGGATGAGTATCTTGGGTTTGTCAATCCAAGGATAATTATGCTTAGGATATTATTAATCTAATATTAACTTAATTACTAGCTAGTTCTAATAAATCTAAACAAGCTTAAAAAGGGATTAGAACTACTCTAATAATACTTCTAATTATGCTCTAATTATACTCTAATTAAGGTCTAAACGAGATCCAAACTATAGCATAAAATGATAGAACAAGTATTAAGCTATAAACGAGATTGATATGGTTTAACATGGCAAAAGGATCCACAAGAGATATGAGACAAACAATCTATGTACTAAGAACCACCTTGAGATAAAATCTAAACATAAAGCAAAGATTAAGCATGATCATGAATGTCAAAAGCTTACTAGAACCTTTCTCCAGCCCTACTGTCACTAGAACCAGTTAATCGACGAACTAGCAAACCTTAACCATCTCTAAGCATGAGTAGATTCAATCAACTAATTAAAGTAAAAAGATCTACTAAAAGAACATGCTAAGCTTATTATCTGGCCAGATATAAACATGTCGGAATTAAGCATTGCAAAGATATGGATCATAAATCATGCATAAACAAGAAGCTAAGTCTAAAAGACAAACTTTATTGATCAAATCATCAAGGTTTCATCAAAGTAGCATAAGAAGTACGAGAAATTATTCGAGATACATCACGAAGTTGAAGCACAATCGTCGGGATGAACTCGACGAAGAACTCGACAGAAGATGAACTCGAACAACCCTCGGGAGGGCCTGGGTCGGCCGACCAGACCCCTAGGGGTCGGCCGACCAGCCCCCCTCCTGTCTCCTCTTGCTTCCTCCTTTCGCCGAGATGCGCCTTTCGCCGAGTTGAACGCCTTTGGCCCCCGACCTCTGCCCTAGACTCTCGGCTTACAATGAATTTGCGGTGGACAATGATGCCTCTCCCCTTGGGAGGCCATATATTTATACTCCGGAGAGTCCCCTATACATGGAAACTAATAGGTCGGTTCTAAGAGTCCTAAAATACCTAAAACACTTATTTCCAAGTATATATAAGTTTCCAAAAGAGTCCGGGACGTCCATATATTTCCTTGCTTGGAGATGAAGTCATTGATAGAGTCCTTCCCGAAATCACCTTTCCATATTCTGCAGCTTTTAGTAATTCGACCATAACTTCCTCATCTGAAGTCCAATAAATGCAAATTCGGACATTTTTGTGTAGAGCTCGAAAAGTTCTACAACTTTGTCAATTGGACTTTCTTCATTTGACGTCGTTAAGGTCTCCGAAATTGGCCGACAAGCTGCTGCTGTCCTGAAATCCGAGAATATCTCGCGATTTATTTGGAGTTTGGATTGGACTCTTGATAAACCTTCCTTATCTTCATATTCTTCATATCCAAACAATCCTTAGCTTCTGGAATCTTCTCCATAATGGGCTTGGGCCTTTAATTGCTCTCTTTTAATTAATCATCTCTCTTCCTTGGACTTGTAGCATAATCCTTTCTTCGAGAAATCCTCAAAATATCACATTTATACCCTATTTTCCTGCAAAAATTAATATTGCACAAAAACAAAGAGCATTCTCGAAAACGGGGTTATTTGTTAGCAAAACAAGACTAAATCATAATATTAATCCCTGAAAATATATAAAATCATATAAAAAAAGAGCATAATTTTAGTCAATATCTTGCGTCAACAAGCAGCTGAAGCTTGCAAGGAAGTGTTATGGATGAAAAACTTCTTGCAAGAGTTGGGTCATAAGCAAGAGAAGTATAATCTGTTTTGTGACAACCAAAATGCCATTCATCTTGCCAGGAATTCAAGCCTTCACTCTCGAACCAAACATATTGAGGTGCGTTACCATTGGATTCGAGAAGTGTTGAGTTCCAAGTTGCTTCAACTTGAGAAAATCCATACCAACCTAAATGGTGCAGATATGATGACCAAAGTGCTACCAAAAGATAAGTTGCAAGTGTGCAACGAGGGAGCGGGCATGATGGTGCCCCCCTCATGAGTTGGAGGGGGAGATATGTTGGGAAATCCTCCTCATGATGTGGGCAATGAGGAGAGTATTCAGCTCTAAATGAGCAGCCCCACATGTAAGAGAAATGTCCCATGGTGTGGGCCTACCTTGGGGGCATTTTGGGCATTTGCTATCAGCCTTATAGGAGAAGGAAGAGCTCTCTAGAAGCAGCAGTTCAGCCACCACGAAAATACAGAGAGCCTTCAAGAGAGAAGAAGAAAGAAAAGAAAAGAAGAAGACTGGAGAAGAGATCTTGCAAGAGAGCAAGGGGGATTCGTTCTCAAGGTTGTGAAGAAGCAGATCCACATCCTTGGTGCCTTCAATCTGAGTTCCATCATTGTTTGGTGATGTTCTTCTATGCCCTAAGCTAGCAGCCCCAAATCTTGTTGTTGCTGTCCAAGATTTGTAAATCTTGATGTACTTGTACCTCTAGTGCCATCTAGAGAAGAACTTTGTGTAATCCCACAAGCTCATAGTGGAAGAGATTTGGCTGGCTTGGTCTCGTGGTTTTTTACCCTGATTTGGAGGTTTTCCACGTTAAAATCTGGTGTCAATTTGGTTGATGTATTGCTACTGCCATTTACCTCCATTGATGTGAGATGCATATGTTTCTCTTCCGTGAATAGGTTTAGATCTTGGGTTGATTTCAGATTGTGCTGAAATTGTTGCTTCCGCTGTCACTAGCTTGTTGTGTTAGTGTGGTTATCCCAACATAAACTGGCATCAGAGCCTAATTGATTGGTGAAGGTGTTATTTCTGACTTTGGTCATGGAGGACAGCACCATTTCAAGTGGTATGATCAAGCTTGATACTTCAAATTATTCTCTTTGAAAGCCCATGATGGAAGACTTGTTGTACTGCAAAGATTTATATGAACCAATTGTGAGAGACAAGGTACCCACTGGTGTCACGGAGGAAGATTGGAGGGTATTAAATCGGAAGGCAGTAGGTATGATTCGTTTATACATCAGCCATAATATTTTTCACCATGTTGCTAATGACACCAATGCTTTTGAGCTGTGGCAAAAATTGGAGTCTATGTATGAGCGGAAGACCGCAGTGAATAAAGCCTCGGTGATAAAGCGGCTTGCAAAGCTAGAGTACCGAGATGGCAGCAGCGTTATTGAGCACTTAAATGTCTTCCAAGGCCACATAAACCAGTTGTCAGCCATGAAGATAAAGCTTGATGATGAAGTACAAGCATTATTGTTGTTGAGCTCATTGCCGGATAGCTGGAACACGCTTGTTGTGTCACTTAGCAATTCAGCTCCAGATGGTAAGTTGACTCTTGATATGGTGAAGAATAGCTTGCTGAACGAAGAGGCCAGAAGGAAAGAAAAAGGTGTCAACTTGACTTCTCCTTCTGAGGCATATGTGGCTGAAAATAAAGAAGAGGGTCGTGGTCGAAGCCAAACAAGATTTCAGCAAGGTAGAAGCAAATCCAGGGGGAGATCACAATCACGTTCAAGGAAAGATATTGTTTGCTATCATTGTGGCAAAACTGGCCACAAGAAAAATGTGTGCAGATTTTATAAAAGAGAGCTTGCACAAGCAAAACAAGGCAAGACTGAACAGAAGGGTGAGACAACCTCAGTTCTAACTGCAGCAGGTGAGGACTATCTTATTATTGAAGATGATAGCTGTCTTAGTGCTGGCCATGATGATGATTTGAGTTGGGTAGTGGACTCTGGAGCGTCCTTCCATCTCACATCACACAAGGAGTATTTCACATCCTACACTAGTGGTAATTTTGGCTATGTGAGGATGGGAAACAGAGATACATCAACCATTGTTGGCAAGGGCACTATATGTATTGAGACAAACACGGGCTGCAAGTTGACACTTGAAGATGTGAGGCATGTCCCCGATATAAGGCTGAATTTATTGTCAGTTGGAAAGCTCAATGATATTGGCCTTGGCAGCTATTTTGGTGAAGGAAAATGGAAGCTCACCAAAGGTTCCTTGATTGTGGCTCGAGGCACCAAACAAGGTTGCCTTTATGTGACCAAGACCAGCCTATGCAAGCATGATGTGAATATTGCTGAGAAGGATTCCAGCATTGATTTGTGGCACAAGAGACTTGGACATATGAGTGAGAAGGGGCTGCACTCCCTTGCTCGCAAAGAATTCCTCCCTGAGTTGAAAGGTATGACCTTGAGACCCTGTATAGATTGTTTAGCTGGTAAACAACATAGAGTTGCTTTTCGTACATCCACTACTCCACATCGTGCAAAAGATATTCTTGATCTTGTGCATACTGATGTTTGTTCTATGACAGAGAATTCTCTTAGTGGTGCTTTATACTTTGTGACATTTATTGATGACCACTCTAGGAAGGTTTTTGCATATGTCTTGAAGAACAAATTTCAGGTACTTGATGCTTTCAAAGAATTTCATGCCAAGGTTGAAAGGGAAACGGGCAGAAAACTGAAATGCATCAGATCAGACAATGGTGGCGAGTATAGAGGACCATTTGAGAGATATTGCAGATTGCATGGTATTAGGCAACAGAGGACAGTGCCAAAGACAGCACAACAAAATGGTGTTGCAGAGAGAATGAATAGGACACTCACAGAGAGGGTCAGAGCTATGCTCTCTCATGCAAAATTACCAAAGAGGTTTTGGGCTGAGGCATTGATAACTGCAATATATGTTCTCAACTTGTCTCCATGTATTCCACTTGAGGGTGACATTCCACAGAAGGTATGGTCAGAAAAGGAGGTATCATACAAGCATCTGAAAGTCTTTGGGCGCAGGGCTTTTGTGCATATCCCAAAGGATGAGAGGTCAAAGCTTGATAGCAAGACAAAACAATGTATATTCTTAGGCCATCCTGATGAACAGTTTGGCTACAGATTATGGGATCTAGTTAACAAGAAAATTGTGAGAAGTCGAGATGTAGTGTTCTTTGAGGATGAAACAATAGAAAATATTGTGAAGCCAAAGAAACCAGCCACTGCACATCCAGTTGTTGATTTGGATCCAGTTCCTTCTCCAGTTGTGCATGACAATCAAGGGAGAGATGATAGCACTGAAGGTGCTAGTTCAGAACAGGGTGTTGATTAGCCATTTCAAAATAATGATGTTGATGAGGATGCTGATGTTGATGATACTCCAGATGATGAACCACAACAGGAGCAATTGAGAAGAACTAGCAGAGTTCATAGGCCCTCTACAAAGTATCCACCAAATGAGTATTTGTTGTTGACTGATGCAGGTGAACCCTCATGCTATGAGGAGGCCATGTATGATGAGCACAAGGATCAATGGTTAGAAGCCATGCAAGATGAAATGAATTCCTTGTATGAGAATAATACTTTTGAATTAGTGAATCTGCCAGAAGGCAAGAAAGCATTGAAAAACAAGTGGGTGTACAGACTGAAATCTGAAGAAAATAGCTCACATCCAAGGTACAAGGCAAGATTGGTTGTGAAAGGATTCGGTCAAAAACAAGGTATTGACTTTGATGAGATATTCTCTCCCGTGGTCAAGATGTCTTCAATCCGAGTTGTGCTTGGTTTGGCTGCAGCTATGGACTTGGAAATTGAACAACTTGATGTGAAGACAGCTTTCTTGCATGGTGATCTAGAGGAGGAGATTTACATGGAGCAACTAGAAGGGTTTGAGGTTGCAGACAAAGAGCACTTGGTTTGCAAACTGAACAAGAGCTTGTATGGCTTGAAGCAAGCTCCTCGGTAATGGTACAAGAAGTTTGAGTCTTTTATGACAGACCTTGGTTACCATAAAACACAAGCTGATCAATGTGTCTTTATGAAGAGGTATGCCGAGGGTGATTTCGTTATCCTCTTGCTTTATGTTGATGTGTTGATTATTGGAAATGGCACAAAGAGAATTGTTGTCTTGAAGAAAACATTGAGCAAGTCATTTGCCATGAAAGATTTGGGACCGGCAAAACAAATACTTGGCATGAAGATCTCTCGTGATAGATCAAAGAAGCTGCTCTGGCTCTCACAGGAAAAATACATTGAGAAGGTACTTGAAAGATTTAATATGAAAAATGCTAAACCTGTTAACTCTCCACTTGCAGGACATCATAAATTGAGTACAGATCAATGTCCTATAAGCAAAAAAGGTGAAAGAAGTAATGAAGAAAGTACCTTACCAATCTACTGTTGGCAGTTTGATGTATGCCATGGTATGCACTAGGCCTGACATTGCCTATGCAGTTGGAGCTGTTAGCCGGTTCATGAGCAATCCAGGAGAAGCACATTGGGCTGCAGTAAAATGGATTCTCAGATATCTTAGAGGTACTTCCAGCTTGTGTTTATGCTTTGGAAGCGGTGATCCTGTATTGCAAAGCTATACAGATGCTGATTATGCTGGAGATAAGGACTCAAAGAAGTCCACATCTGGATATCTGATGACATTTGCAGGGGGAGCAGTGTCATGGCAATCAAGACTACAGAAGTGCATTTCTTTGTCAACAACAGAGGCCGAGTACATAGCAGCAGCTGAAGCTTGCAAGGAAGTGTTATGGATGAAAAACTTCTTGCAAGAGTTGGGTCATAAGCAAGAGAAGTATAATCTGTTTTGTGACAACCAAAATGCCATTCATCTTGCCAAGAATTCAAGCCTTCACTCTCGAACCAAACATATTGAGGTGCGTTACCATTGGATTCGAGAAGTGTTGAGTTCCAAGTTGCTTCAACTTGAGAAAATCCATACCAACCTAAATGGTGCAGATATGATGACCAAAGTGCTACCAAAAGATAAGTTGCAAGTGTGCAACGAGGTAGCGGGCATGATGGTGCCCCCCTCATGAGTTGGAGGGGGAGATATGTTGGGAAATCCTCCTCATGATGTGGGCAATGAGGAGAGTATTCAGCTCTAAATGAGCAGCCCCACATGTAAGAGAAATGTCCCATGGTGTGGGCCTACCTTGGGGGCATTTTGGGCATTTGCTATCAGCCTTATAGGAGAAGGAAGAGCTCTCTAGAAGCAGCAGTTCAGCCACCACGAAAATACAGAGAGCCTTCAAGAGAGAAGAAGAAAGAAAAGAAAAGAAGAAGACTGGAGAAGAGATCTTGCAAGAGAGCAAGGGGGATTCGTTCTCAAGGTTGTGAAGAAGCAGATCCACATCCTTGGTGCCTTCAATCTGAGTTCCATCATTGTTTGGTGATGTTCTTCTATGCCCTAAGCTAGCAGCCCCAAATCTTGTTGTTGCTGTCCAAGATTTGTAAATCTTGATGTACTTGTACCTCTAGTGCCATCTAGAGAAGAACTTTGTGTAATCCCACAAGCTCATAGTGGAAGAGATTTGGCTGGCTTGGTCTCGTGGTTTTTTACCCTGATTTGGAGGTTTTCCACGTTAAAATCTGGTGTCAATTTGGTTGATGTATTGCTACTGCCATTTACCTCCATTGATGTGAGATGCATGTTTCTCTTCCGTGAATAGGTTCAGATCTTGGGTTGATTTCAGATTGTGCTGAAATTGTTGCTTCCGTTGTCACTAACTTGTTGTGTTAGTGTGGTTATCCCAACATTAATTTATTCCAGAGGAGAGAGAGAAGCATTTTGCCGCATACTGCTCCATATTCTATTTGCTGATATTTCGATTATTGACCTTTGATTCAGGGCCGGAGTATACTGCTCCATATTCTATTTGCTGATATTTTGAGTGCATCAACCTTATACTATTGCTGATATATATGTTGATTCCATCAATCTTATATTAGCACATACCGGAGAATCATGCATGGTCTACTAGCTTGATTCTTGGCTGGCACGTACAGTACTAGTTGTATATATGCATACGTGCACATCTCTATATGCATGCATGTGCTTCCCCGGCCATCACGTGATGCATTCGTACATGATACGATACCCATCATGGATGCCGAATGTATGACTCATCATTGTGCCGAAACAAGAAATACACAGCGAACATATATTGTATATCTGTATATGGAGAGCTAGACTAGACATCAGCAGTTCTACATTCAACAATATTCCATCGTCTATTTCTGATCAGTGGCCATGCATTCCTTTTGTGGTGGAATATCTTTTAAAAGCAGTGCACGCACGTACACCAACTAAACCAAAGAGCGTCACCCGTGTGGCTACCTAGTACCAGGGAAAAACTTTCCGTCGGTATACCGCCGGAAAACCAGAAAAAATTCCGTTTCCGCTAGTAGACAGGAAATTGAATTCTGAAAATTCCGGAATTTTTCGGTATTTTTCGTTTTGAATTTGGAAAATTCAAAAAATTTTGTAAGAAAATGGAAAAAAATATGATAAAAAACTAGGTGCTTTTCTAAGCAAATAGGACTAGAAGATACTCAAATCTAAGATCATTTGCTAGGCTAAAATTGCATTTTAGTTGAGAAACAAGGTTATTTGTAGTCTAATGAGGTAGGATTTATAGCTTTTCAGTATCCGTACTATCAATGGGTTGAAAGAATATACCTTTTGAATGGAATGAGAGGTCTCTTTTATTTATCCTTGCATTTTCATCATATCTTCATTATTTATTAAGTACTACGTGATATACATAGACATTGTTTATTAGATTGAATTTGGGCTTTTATATAGACTATGCAATTTATGCATTGTAAATTTATATTATGATATGGATTGTAACTATGTACTTATGTTATTGTGATAAATTTAGTTTTCATGCATTTTATTTGTGATTTCATGTGTCAATATGCATTTGTTATGAATAATTTGTGTGTAATATATTTAATATGCATTGTACATTGCAATATACAATAGATACAAATAATATTCTATCAAATTATTTAATTCTTCATATGTTTGGAGCATTTTCTAGTCAAAAAATGACATTTTTCACCGAAAAATCTGGAATTCCGCCGGAAAGTAGCGGAATTCCGTCCGGAATTTCCGGAATTCCGTTTTTCAAATTTGAAAACCCAATCCGTTCGGAAAATCCGGAATTCGGCGGAATTTCGGTCGGAATTCCGATACCGGATGACCCCGAGATTTGTCTAAAAATCGGATAACCCTGCCTAGCACTAATTGTTTTACTACTTACTTTCGGTGTCACAGGAAAAAGCAACTTTTTTGTTAAACTTTCTGAGAACCGTCACTACTGGAATAACTAACCTTTCGAGTCAGCATGCATGCATATATACATGGGACATATTCACACCTATATCTTAATATTACTAATTACAGGTTCTTTTTTGGAGTCTCCACCCTCACAAGACGCGCTAAGAAAAAAAAATTTAGAAATTTTTACAATAATCAGAAACATCCGACCATCAATTGGCATATTGGAATATTAATAGCCATTATATCTGTTTTCAAAGTAATTACCCACCTCTGCCTTTATGAAAGGTTTTAAATTCAATTCTCACCGAAAGCAAATTTCTTCTTTTTTTTTAAGAATTTCCCATTTTCAAATTTATCTTGATTTTCCTGTCAGATTTTTTCACATTTACGAGTTAACCCTACTAAATGTTCATGTTTTTTTTTATAAAGATGCTATAAACCTTTCTATAAAACTGATATATTGTGCCTAATCTTACTGTAACTAATCGGTGATTCTCATTAGAGACTCCTTATTAATCCTCACAAGATGCATTAAAAAAGATAAAATCATAAAAATTCTCACAATAACCAAAAACATCATCATATCATCAATTAGCAGATTAATTATAAAAATAATATTAAGTAGTAACACCAAAAACTATATATATTAATTATTCACTTTGCCATTATGAAATCCAGACACGGAGATGTCGGTCCTCATAACTGCCTCATGATCGAATGATGGCCCAGCCTGCAGCTTCTAGATCGAAAATGACGTTTTTACCATGTTTGCTAGAAACTGTCGTTGCCATGCAGGCTGAGCATAGAAAATAGCTGCTACACTACATGTAGACGCCGCCTTACTTCTCAATGCTTTCTATGCATATGAATATTTCTCTCTCGCTCATATCAAGTGGACGATAGTGCAAAATATATAGCGTGGCAACCAAACATTATGTAGATTTATTTTTGTTTTTACTGCTGTTGCTGTGGTTTTATTATGCCACGGACATATTCATACCTTTGCACGGTGCAAATTATAGCAATATATTGTCTACCTAGCTCTCCGCTGGCAGCTACTTCATCTATAGTAGAAAATTTATAATACTCCCTATATGCACCGGTACATCGAACCTTACTGATCTTACTATTACTAGTTAGAAGTTCCTTTTACAGTCTTCACATTAATCCTCACTAGACATGTTACGAAGAAAAAGATAAAGTTTAGAAATTCTCATGAAAATCAGAAACATCTGCTCGTCCAACGTGCAAAGGGCGTACCCAATGCCATAGGCTTCCCGCACTGAGCGGGGTCCAGGGCGGAAGGGCGCCAGGCCTTACCGAACCCAGGACCTTCAGGTTACAGACGGTAGGTTCTACCGCTGCACCAGGCCCGCCCTTCTGCTCGTCCATCGTGTAACTCTAATAATAGTAGTCAATTATATTTTCTAAAAAAAAATACCCACCATACCATAATGAAAGGTAAAATAAAATAACCCATCGTATAAAAATTACCCACCATGCCATTATAAAATACGAATTAAAATAACCCCCTAAATTTGTATAAAAATTACCCACCATGCCATTATAAAATATAAATTAAATAACCGATAATTCACATATAAATTACACATATGCCATTATAGAAAATGAATTAAAATAAGTCCTAAGTCTGCCTATAAATTATCCAATATACCATCATAAAAGATATATTTAAATAATTTCTAAATTTGCATATAAAATACTCACAGTACATTTACAAAAGATAAATTGAAATAAATATTTCTATGGTTACTAAAGATTAAATCTATATCACCTAACTCGGGCGAGAGCACGGGTTGATGGACTAGCGTACATAACCAGCGGACATGGTGGTCAGTACATTTGATAGACCATAATATCGTTCTCCTTTAATTGACCCTTGCGCCTTGGGATCAATCTCAACTGTAGAGTCACTTGTAGGTGTTGCCCTTGCCCTTGCCCCGTCTCTGTACAATTTACGAAGTAGAAATGAAATCATTTATTTTTTAGAAGGCTTATATTTGTATATCTTCATTTCATTTTTATGATGTCAATAGATAATGTATAGATGTACGAGCCAAAACAATCTGCATTGTTTTCTGCACATTCTGTGAATAGCTAAATCCTTAGATGGGCCCAAGCTATTCTTATTTGTGAGCCTCGTCCTGCAACCATGATCCATTTCTGTCTGTGTTTCTTTTTCAGTTTAGGCAGCATGGACGTGTCAGAACTCGATCGATCGGCGGCTCAGAATGTGATTCCAGTCCCTTGTCTACGGACTGGGCACTCATCGATATGATGGCTCAGCTCAGAAAGAATGTGATTCTGATCATGGCGATGATCCTCCAAGTCCAAGGTAGTACAGTTAACAGTATGATCTTTCAGATAGGGAGAGACGGAGAGAGAGAGAGAGGGGTACGCATTGTATTTTGCAGCATCTGAATACAATTGACCTTTAATTGATTCTCGATCGATCGAGGCGCATATATTCCGTTTTTCCATCAATCATACTACAAATCTCTTGATTCTCTTGACCACTGTATATGCATAGGTGCTCATCTACAACTGTCCATCAAGAGTGTTTTACATGATCACAGGCAGAAACGAATACACGTCTCGTGGCGAAACAAAGACAAATACATTGGGCATCTGTATCGTCTTCTCTGTTTTTTGTTTTCAATGAAAGGGGAGGATTTACAATAATGCAAATATAAATTACAATCAAGACCTGTGTCACAACACTGTTGAGTTGTGATCCAAATCCCGTTGAGATGGCTAAGTTGAGAACGTAGCGGAGGCCTGTCGCCGGAGGCTTGGGCCAGAGAATTCTTGTTGGGCTCGCTCGGGGATGCCTAGGGTGCGGGAGCTCCGCCCCCCGCGATACGGTACATGTTATAATGTCGTGATTAGGGTTTTGGTGATATTATTATTATCGTCTTGTAAGCCGCCGCCGCTGTCGGTGCGGCGTTTCTGTAAAAGTGTGGCTGGCTGGTGTCCGTGGTTTTTTTCCTTCGCCTTGAAAGGTTTTTCACGTAAAATCTGTACGTCATGCTCTGCGTTTCTCGGTTGATCATTTTCGTTTTGCCTATCGTTTTGCTAATGCTAACAAGCATCATCATCATCGCCGCCGCAAAGAAGGCAACCAGCACTGATGCTCGATGATGAGATGATAACTGCCATGCCAACGGGGGCCTCCAAACTTTGAAACTGCCGCATCGTGCACAAGTCCTTGTCTCACAAACCCCGCTCCTGGGTTTCACGAGATGTATACAAGTATGGTGTCTATAGCACACATCCAAGTACGGTGCCAACGGGAGGAGAGCAGAGCTAGCTTGTTCGGCTGAACTACTTGCCGCTGGCTGTTGCTTAGACTACGTTCACCAGCACGCCCATTCTACTCCGTCAATTCACTATTTCAACTATCTCTCCTACAGAGCGTGCACAGTGTGTGGACGTCTTTTTTGGATCTACTGGTGACCTCAGTCTTAGGCTATTCCTAAAAAGTAAAATAGACTGCCTATAACACTGTTTGACACCGTAGCGCTATCGTAGAAAGAGAGGTAGTTAAAATAGTAAATGAATAGGGATAAACAATGGATATGGACATCTCCGTTGGAACGGTCTTACAAGTTATCCCCACTCGGTACGGCAAGGTTAGTAGAGAAAATCCTGAGTACGTGCCCTCTTTAATTATTGGATCTCCCTGCCAAGCTGGCTATAATCTTACCCTCTTGCGAGGAAGCACTATAATTTGGAAATCTATATGGCGAATATAATTCTAATTAGCAGGAAAAACTATATAATTCTAATTAGCAAACTCACTCTTGAGGGGTCAAAATTGAACAATATTGAAAATTAGGGTGCTAAATTGAATGATATTGATGATTACAATTATAAAAATAGAAGAGTTGATAGGCTAAAAAAAGTTAAATACTATGGAAACTATGAGTATAGATGCATTGATACTGTCCCTATTTGTTTAGGCCACTTCTTTGTGGTTCTTGTTGGTGGTCACAACTCACAACTGTTACGCCAACTAGCGGCTTTCTTCAAAATAGACCTAATGTGGGTCACCTAACCCGATCTGCTCAAGAAAAACCTGACCCGACAAACATGTTGGTTGGCGTGGGTCGTTTTTTTGACCTACAACAATCTACGTGTCTAAGTGTGGGTAGCACGTATTGATCCAAAATCCGACTCAATCCAAAGAACGAACCTAAGTCGGCTTGAAAAAGAAATCGACCTGGCACATTCAACTGGTGAGCCATATACATAAGACGAGTAGGTGTGGGGCTGCGGGCCAAAATTTTATGACCAACTCTTAGTGCAAATCAAGGGTGGTCTGTTATAAAAATAACTCCGCGACACGTCTTTCATTCGATCTGATATTTGAACATGTCTACTTCAGACTCACCCAGGCATTGCGCTCCATTGCTTGCTGGTGATGCTCTGTCGTCCAACCACACTGCATGACTGCAACCGATGCAGCAGCCCGCCGGTCCAACCTTTCCTCAGGGCTTCCCTGTAATCCTAGGGAAGAAAGGATGGTAAACTGGGCCGTGGTGGCTGGCAACCATAAAAGCATGAAACTCCACAACAGTTTGCAAGCAATGGCCGGCGTCTGACATGATAGGATTCAACGCAATCTGCCACAATAGTGGAACCCGCGAAGCCGTTTAACCCAGCGGGTCCCAAACCGGATACGATAAACTCATTCGGGCTGGGTTGTTTTTTCACCAAAAGCAGCATAAAGCGGACCATTTACAGACCTAACTAACACGTTGACGAAAAAAACTGTTCGGCGTCAGCTTCTACCCCAGTACGTCTAGGTGTGGCAAAGACTCTCAAATTTTAACTAGGCATTTTGAAAATAGAACACAAAACGAATCGAATCGAATCATATCAAAAGGCTTATTTAGATTGTGAAACACCGTTTGGATCAAAACGTGCCCCTCCCCCGAAGCTGCGTACCCACCAGGAGCGCCAAACAGGAATTTCAGTCTGCCGGCCCCCACCACGTGGGTGCGATGGCTTGCCAAACTGACATTTCGAGTCGAATGAAGCCAAAAAAGCCCACGCAAACGCAAACGCTGACAGAAAAGGAAACCAAAGCGCGAAACGTTTTCCGCCGAGCTACACCTACACGCCTACGCCACGGGATTCCGGTCCCGTGTCGCCGACAGCACCCCCGCTCCCGGGACCGCCGTGGCCCCGTCCCCGGAAGCTGCTGGTACAGTCACAGACTCCGCTAATCAATCTTAGAATTCCTAGAAGTCGATCTGTGTAGGATAGGATAGGATAGCATACGATATGATAGGATGGATGTGGTAGTTAACGTTTCGTGTTATTTTAATGCATTGCCATCATGCAGGCACCTGGATGTTTCTTTTTGAATGGACGCACGCATTGACCAAATCCAGGCTCCAGAGCATGCACACAGAGGCTTAGCTAGTCCAGCGGGACTCTGCCACCGCGTTTTGTCACGCGTTTCACACGAAACAGGGGAGAACTGCTGCTCATCTGCTATGTATACACTGATAACTAGTCAGGTCTATGTTGATGTGCTAAGAGGACTTCTGTACGAGCTGCAAAAGCAAAACAAACACTAGAGCAGAAATTTGATGAAGGAATCCACAGGCCATCCATAATCCTGCAGCATCCATGTCCAGGCTTCAGCATCTTCCGAAACTGATGTGTTCAGTGCTCTTCTTTGGTACGAGACGATCCTCTTGAAGCACTTGCAACTTGCATGACGCCTCCTCTCTTTCCCAATCAAGCTGATCTTAACTTTTTTATCCCATTGCTTGCTTGTACAGCCGAGATGATAAGCGGGAGCCGCAGCAAGGATGACAAGCAGGTGCTCATCGAGCTCAAGAGCTTCCTGCAGGCGCACAACCAGATAAACCGGGGCGCTTATGATGGGTGGCCGGAGCTGGAGGCAGAGGCGTCGCCGTGCAACTGGCAGGGAGTTGGATGCGATGCCAGCGGCCGCGTGAGTTCCCTTGACCTCTCCAAGTCGAGCATATCCGGGCCGATCTTTGGCAATTTCTCGCGGCTCATCGGCCTCACGCATCTAGACCTCTCAGCGAACAGCATCACCGGTGAGCTCCCGGCCGATCTGAACAGGTGCCTGGGGCTGAAGCACCTCAACCTCTCGAGCAACCTCATAGGTGGAGCACTGAACATATCCAGCCTGACAAACCTGACGACGCTAGATGTCTCACAGAATCGGTTCGAGGGGGCAATTAGCACCGGCAGCTTGCCGGCAACCTGTGACAAGCTCACCACCCTCAATGTCTCCAGCAACAATCTTGGAGGCGACATCACCGGCTTGCTTGATCACTGCTCAAGGCTCCAGTACATGGATCTCAGCCTGAATGGCTTCACCGGCGAGGTGCCGCAGGGCATGGCCAGCCTCGTTCAGTTCAACGCCGCCGAGAACGACCTGACTGGAGGCATTCCTGTTCAAATGTTCCCGGAGGGCTGCAAGCTGGAGCTTCTTGACCTCTCCAGCAACCATTTGGTTGGCGAATTGCCGAATTCCATAGCGAATTGCTCGAGTCTAACATACCTGTCGCTGTGGGGGAACGGATTTGGCGGGCAGGTACCACCGGGGCTTGGAGCGATTCCTGGGCTTCAGAAGCTGATCCTGGGGAGCAACAGCTTTGACCGTGAGATGCCACCTGATCTGATGAACTGCACTGCACTGAATTACCTGGACATTAGCAACAACGGTTTTGGTGGGGAGGTGCAAGGGCTCTTTGGGAAGCTGACGAGTCTGACGCACCTCAAGCTTCACTCGAATAGTTACACTGATGGGATTGTGTCCTCTGGCATTCTTGGGCTGCCTAAGCTGATCATGCTTGATCTCAGCCGGAATCTTTTCAACGGGGAGCTGCCGGCCGAGGTCGCAAGCATGGCGAGCATCAAGTACCTCGTGCTTGCTGAGAACAATTTCTCTGGGCAGATCCCCCCGGCGTATGGACAGATTGTGCAGCTCCAAGTACTGGACCTGTCATACAACAACCTCTCCGGAGGTATTCCTGCAGAGATCGGTAACCTCTCCTCGCTCCTCGTGTTGATGCTTGCCGGAAACCAGCTATCTGGAGAGATCCCAAGGGAAATAGGGAACTGTACCAGCTTGCTGTGGTTCAACCTTGCTGGAAACAAGCTGTCCGGTCAGATTCCGGCTGAGATGTCTGGCATTGGGAGGAACCCAGGTCCAACATTTGCTGAGAATCAGAAGGATGACATGCAACTGGGGATTGGCGCCAATAATTGCCCCTCTCTGATGCGGTGGATTCCCCTTGGTTACCCGGGCTTCAAATATGCCGAATCAGATATGTCTCGGAATGACTGCCAGGTGCTACAGGACCATATCTTGAAGGGGTATGGTATTGTCACACCACCTGCTGTCCAACCATGTATTATCTTGGGTTATGTCAGGCTATCAGGGAACCTCCTATCAGGACAAATACCACCCATGATTTCTGCAATGACAAACTTCCACTTGCTGCTTCTTGATGGTAACTCCCTCTCTGGTGTCCTGCCATCAGAGATTAGTCAACTGTCGCTTGTTGTGCTCAATGTCTCTAGGAACTTAATTTCTGGAGAGGTTCCATCAGAGATTGGTCAGATGGTACTCCTTGAGATCCTTGACTTGTCGTTCAACAACTTCTCCAATGGGCTCCCATCAAGTCTGAACCAGCTCGTTAAGCTGAGCCAGTTCAATGTTTCGTATAATCCGCTTCTCTCTGGCAATGTTCCATCTGCTGGCCAACTCTCCACCTTCGATGAGCAGTCCTTTCTTGGAGACCCTTTCCTGTCTTTGAGCTTCAGTGACTACGGGCGCCTTTCAGGATCGGACAATGCTGAGCCCTCTACACAAGGCGGTACAGAAGAGCATCCTGATAACGAAGAGATAGTGGTATCGGTCATTGCATTTATTGTGTTTTTCTTTGCAACAATTGCTATCAGAGAGCATGAAAATTTGATGTATGTGTATTGTACTGTAAAATGCATACGTGACAATACGAAGATTTATGGATTGTAAACTCTTGAACTTTGTAATTATCTTATGCTAACAAACCAGGGAAATAGTTTCTTTGCCCATTTAGCTTATAAATATTGTAAAGCATTACAATGTTACAGGTACAAAACTTTAAATTTCTGTATATTTTTCTCATTTATTTCAGGGGATTCCCTGTAATTAGAAAACAGAACCAGCTGGGCTTATCCAATTATTTTTTGGGCCTAGCCCATTTAATACATAGCAATCCGGGAATTATGTTTGGCCCAATAATGTTTTATCCATTCGCATTTTTTAAATTTTTAGTGGGCCACACCCACTTAGAAGCTTGCTGTAATTGTTATAGCAATTCGAAGCCCATTTTAGATAATATAAACAAATATGTTAATCGAAGTCCATGTCAGAAAATTTTAATAATGTAACTAATTTGAAGCCCATTTATCAAAATATGGACAATCACATATTCACAACACCTGACAAGTGATGAAGCAAATGATTTTTCCACTACATAAATACATGTCATACATCATACATGACAATAGCTAATGATTCTAACGTGCAAAAGTTGGTCACCTAAACATGTAGAAATACAATAGCTTTAACCTATATATTCTGCTATTAACACAAAGATATCTAGAACCATACATAAACACTCAGTGGTGTTTGGATTAGAGAAGGATAGGGAATGTGATTGGAAAATATATCCCCATAGGTATAAGGTTTATCCTACCACTCACAATCATTTCCTAATCCTTAACTAAACAAGGTATAAGATTTATCTCACCTCTTATTTCCTTATCCCACACCTTATTTCCCTATCCCTATCCCAATCCAAACAAGCCCAGAAGTTTGCTTGTGGTTGGAAGAAGCCAATGGTGCTGGTGACTCCTACAAATAAGCAATCAAACAATAGTCAATCAAGCAATCTAGAGCAGTAAGTTGTCATTAGTTCAACACTCAAAGTTATAAAGCACATGGAGATTTAAATCAATGATTTATTCTTGTTCTGGGAAAAGGATTTTATAGGTCTTACATCATGCTTACGTTTGTATAATTGGAAGTTCAACAATTGATATAATGGCATGGTGTCTAGCAACTATAGCCTGAAATGGTTAAGCTAATGACTCATGATTCTACTCTAATGACTGAAATCGGCTAATTTGTTAAGATTTCAAAACTTTTTTATGCAACTCCCTCATAAATCATTAGTGTAGCTATTTTCAATTTTATCCAAGATAGAATAGCATCTCAAAGTTAACTATGCATGGAATTTCATTAATCATCATATCCATATACGTAACCATTTTTCTTGTTTAATTTAATCATTTCCTAATATCATGTTTTGTTTTAAATGCAAATGACAGAAGCACTAAATTGACAAAGGCTCAAAATGTCACACACAAACTGATTTCACAACATACCAAATTCAATGGCACTCTTGAAATGTGTGTGCCACGCACGTATTGCACTTTAGCTACTAAACATGTTTACTATTGTGATGACACAATGCATTTCACAGTTAAATATGAGAACAAAAGATCGATAGGGGACAATATAAACAATAGAAAAGCCATTCCCCGCCATCAAATCGACATCAATAAACAATATTAGAGCCTTTGCTACTCAATGTACTAAATGCCAGAAATGGATATGAGTTTCAAGAAAGAGGAGTATGAAGAATTTCGAGAGCAAATTCTAGAGGATCTTCTATGCAAATTATTGAAAAATATGAATACTTCTCAGTGTTGTAAACTTAGGTGATTCTCTTTTGGTGGCTCGAAACTACCTAAACAACATGTCACCATGAAACTATGTCTTGACCCCTATTGTTGGAGGCTCATGAGGAGGATGACCAACCTATTTGGATGACCTGCAACCACTATTAGGACTTAGGAGCGCTACATGTCTCCTCATTTGTATTATTCAATAACTACTAATTTTGTTAGTTGACACTATTTTTTTTAAAAAAATGCTTTTTTTGGGTAGAATTCTAGTCCAACTAAAAATTTGCTAGACTTGTTTGGTATAAAATGTTGGATAGACTTTGTGCTATGGATGTGTGTTGTGGAGTTTGTGTTGTTTCCTCTTTCCACACATAGGAACCAATGAGTAGTTCTCTTGCTAATTGGAAGGCCAAAAATTTGTGGTTGAAACATTATAGCTCACCGTGGGCATTTTGCAATATAATGGATATGTGCAAGCAAATGTGTTTAATGTCTAAAACACATGCATGCGTACAAGTTCTAGCAACTTTTTATAATGGTGTGCTGGTAATCTTGTAATTTTTAATATAGATCTCTTAAATCATTAGTGTAGCTATTTTCAATTTGATCCATGCCATGATAACAACTCACAACTAAAACACATTTGCATATATGGTCTATTTTAGTCATCCCAGTGTCCTGCTTTGTTTTAAATGTAGATGGAAGTAGCAATACAATGACAAAAGTTCAAGATGCATGACACAAATTGATTTCAAAACCTAGCAAATTCAATGCCACTCTAGTAATGTTTGCGCACTCTCACACACATGCATTGTAGCTTATGAACATGTTTAACATTGTGATGACAGAATGCATCACACAATTAATTGGTGAGAATGACAAGATTGACAATGGACAAAACGAATAGGGGAAAACCATTCCCCGATCGTCAAACCAGCATCAACAAAACAAAATATCAAAGCCTTCGTTCGCTACTCAATATGCTACATGTTTGAAATGGAGACTAATTTCAACGGAATAGTAGTATTAAGAATCCCGTGTGGCTGTAAGATAGCATGCAAAATATAATTGCCATTGCTCATGATTTTGCCCATCCATCCACACACCTCTTCTGGATCCTGTGTGGCTGTAACATAGTATGCTAATTATAATTACAAGTGGCTATACAATTTATTTGTCATATTTGGTTGCACTACCATGCATGCAAAACTTAAATGTTATGTCATGCCTTGAGAGAGGTTATTTCATTCATCTACATAATATCTATGACATGTCACCATTGGCAATCACATAATGAACTCTTCACTGAGAATGGTCTCAGGAGCACCGCAAGCCTCGCCATTTATATTATGTCCACTAGTGATTTTGCCCATTGATCCCATTTTTTGAAAAGTGCTTCCTTTGTGTAAAATTATGGCCTTACTACAATTTCGCTAGATTTGCATGGAATAAAATGTTGGATAGAGTTTGTTCTATAGATCCATGTGTATGTGGAGTATGTGTTGTTTCAAGGTTTCGCTGCCCAATTTACTAAATGATAAAAATGAATATTTGCTTCAACAAAAGAGAAGTATGAGGAGATTTGAGAGCTAGATGTAGATGATCCTTTTGTCTATGGGGGAGAAAAATCTATGGGTGTAATCGTGATGTTTCCCACCAAGCTCGTGTTGCTGCAAAGTCAAAGGGCCAGTCCGTGGCGCCAATGGCGGTTTTGTTGTAAATTTTGGATTTTCCGTTTTGTTCTATGCTTTTTATCAAATTTGTATTTTTATTCGTTATGTTTGTAGCTCTCAAATCAGCAGGGTGATAATTAGTCAGTGGTACAAAATCTTTGTGTTTTCAGTGTCTGAAACACTTGTTGAAGCCTGAAACACACGTTTGCGAATCTTCCACCCACGCATGCACACCGGCTAACCGCCGCAGTAAAACAAGACGCTTGTGTACCGCGTACGCCGACGCCTGGTTGCTTTTGCTGATTCATCAGAGTGCAGAATTCTTGGCGGGTAACACACGGTGTTGCTGCGGCGCATCATGGTCGCCGACGGGCGGGCGCAGCAGCTTGTCCATCTCCTCCTCGAACCTGTCCATGGCGCGGCCGGGTAACCACGTCGGCGCGATGATGCCATCTTCTCCCTCGGCGTTCTTGAAGGGTATGAGAAAGCAGGCGATCCCAGGTGTGGGGCTGAGGCTCGCCACCCCTGCGTACACCGGCTGCCCCCACCCGCAGTCGAGGTCGCCTTGCCCGACCTTGGTCAGGTCGGACACCATGTACAGACGCGCCGTCACCGCGACCGTCGGCCGCCCGCGCAGCACCATCAGGTCGGCCACCGACTGAATGTACTCCGCGTCCACCTGCGCCTTCGCCTTCTGCACCAGCTCCACGGCGTAGCCCACCGGGTTCGCGCAGAGCTCGCCGGCCGTGGAGATGGCGACCGGCAAAGCGATCGCGTTGCCGTAGTAGCCCCTGGGGACGACGCGGCCGCGGCCGCGGCCGCGGGCGCTGACGGCAGACACGAGCCGCATCTCCTCGGCGGCGTCCGGGGCCAGCGCCATGGTGCGGCACTTCCACAGGAACCCCGTGAGGACATCGAACGTGGTCGAGCTCGTCCGGAGGCGCGGTGGGAGCCGCGCCCTGATCGAGGCGATGTCTCGCGGCCCGAAGAAGGTGAAGCGCTGCTGCGCCGTCTCGTCGAGCGGCGCGACTGCGAACGCGGCGTCCTCGGGGTGCGGCGGCACCTCGTCGTACTCGCGGTGCACGGAGCTCGGCCGCGGCGGGTCGCGCGCCATCAGCAGCTCGCGCGCCCACACTGGCTGCACCGTCGGCGCCGCCGCGCCCCGCGCCAGCTCTGCTATGGCCTCTAGGAACTGCACCATCCCCTCTCCGTCCGCCATTACGTGGCATATGCGCACCCCCAGGATGAAACCACCGCATGCCAGCCGCGTCACCTGGACGAGAAGGAGAGGGGAGTCGAGTATGGCGGACGAGCCAGGGACGTCGAAGAGGAGCTCCTCGAGGCAGGGGAATGGCGGGTGCACGGCGTCGCCGAACTGCTCGAGGCGGACGTCAGCGTCCGCCTCGATGAACAGCACGCCCTCCGCGGTGCAGTCGACGGCGAGCTTGCGGCCGTGGAGCTCCCTGAGCCGCCCGGCGAAAGGGTAGTAGTGCGTGAGCGCCATGGCGACCGCGTCCCGGACGACGGCCACGGGGTCCCGGCCGTCGTCCATAGACGCGTTCCGACGGTACAACTGGATGATGGGTGCATGGAACCGCAGCCCGTCCTGGTCGTCGATGTCCGAGAGCAGCTTCAGCTCGCGCGGCGTCGGCGCCGCCGGCGCCACCAGCACCGCCGGACGCCGACGCACCGTGAACTTCAACGTGGCCGCCATCGAGACCGCCATGTGCGTGCACGACGAGGAGCTAGCGTTGTGTAGCGGTGATGATGCGTGTGCGCTTTTGCTGCAGTCACCGCTGCGCTGGCTTTAGTGTACCGAAGAGAAGAGCACTAGGTTGTTCCATATATACATAAAGCCTTGCTCAGCGACTGTGATGTACTAACATGAAATTAAGAAGATATATACTAACATAAACATCACGATTGCAATATGGTTCTTCCGTGTTCAAAACGTGATGGAGTAGTACAATTTAATTATATCAATGTAACGGCCTTTCCGCCACCTTCCAACTACGCCATAATTCCTATGCAATGAGATGATGTAAAGAAAAAAATGAAGGGATGGGACAAACCCATCAATGAATCAAGGAAGATAGACTAGAATAGACACCCGGGTTCGTTCTAGGCATAAATCGAACCCGGGTGGGCTGCCTGCAGTATAGCAGGACTTGCCATCTGAGCTATGCTCAGTTCTTAGGTGTAAAGAAAATGAACCCTAGCGCTCTTCTCTTGAGTAGACTAAAAGATGCAGCGCGCATCATCACCGCTACAACGCTAGCTCCTCATCCGTGTAATCATGGATTAGCAAATGGTTATTGTAACATCACATTTGCTAATCATAGATTAATTATGTTTAATAAATTCGTCTTGCCGTTTAGTCCTCATCTGTGTAATTAGTTTTATAATTAAACTATATTTAATACTTCTAACTAGCTTCCAAACATTTGATGTGACGGAAGCTAAAATTTAGCCCGCGGATCGAAAAGGGGCCTAAATAAAATGACCTCCATTTTTCAAAAGGAGGCCCTTCCCTAGCCTGCTGACGCAACCAACTTTTTTTACGCGGATGTGCGCATATAAGCACAACTCTATGTTGCATTTATTTTAAATAACTAGGAGAAATGCCCGTGCGTTCCACCGGGTGTGACATTATTGATATATTTTGGGCATCTTTTTGGTTTATTTTAGTTGCTTTTAAAAGATATTTATTTGAAATATCAACATGATTTATTTGTAATTCATATGTTTTAAACGGGTCTCCAGTTGCATTTATTGGTTTTTATTTTTCTCAAAATAAATGGCATGGTATTGTGATATTTCAAAAATTTATGTCAGTATATTTCTATTGAAGTTGTAATCTTAATTTATTGTCATCAAATGTTATAACACATTAGCGTATGTGTTAATATGGAAAATTAGTTATAAAAATATTTTTTTCCGATAAAGGAAGTTTTATTGAAATTCAAGGCAAAAGAAAGATTTATCTAGTTAAAATTTAGCATATAAAATTGTGTAGATAATGAGTTTTAAAAAAATTATGTAAATAAAAACTCGTCAACCTAAATGAGAAGCACAATTCTAGTCCGCTACATCCAAGCAGCCCAAAAAAAGTCCCCGTGAGAAGAAGGCAGCCGAAAGCTCAGATCACCCCACCAATTTTCAAAAACAAAAAAGAATTAGCCTGCTAAAGTTGTCACGACGTGCTCAAGGCTCAAGCTTGTTGAAATTATTAGTATGCTCAGTTTGAGTTCCAAAGTCGATTTGTCACTATTCAATTTGATTTGAGATGCAACATCATATACAGATTTGATTGAGTCTTTTTTATTGGGCCCAGGAGGATTCTTTATGTGCAGAGTTTTCTATTTTTATTGGATAAGAACTACTAATGATATACAGCCCAAAAGGACTCGAAAGTGGAGGCCTGGAGGGCGCCTGGAGGCCGATGGCCGTGGGAATGGAGACCGATACAGACGCGGAGGCCAATGCACGACCGGAACCATGGAACGATGGAGTCGGAGGCGGTCTTTGACGGACGAAAAAATTAGGCGGTGGAACCGTGAAATTTTATTCTTTTTAATATTAGGTATAGATATGATGGCTCAAACATACTTGAAGAACGGACACATGTTTTTTTAAGGAGATTATTACTCTGCTTATAAGAAAGCGGTTTGGGGTCGTACTCGGACACATTATATTTGAGAGAGAGAAAAAAAACATAGATTTGTCGAGGTCGATCGATGTGTATGCAAATGTTTGCACATGGAGGTATATCACATCCATATCAGCTACTTATGTGTATAACACATGTATACATACCGCCACAGCGGCGCTGAAGCAACAACCGGTCAAAAGGATCACACACGTGCATATATCTGATCTTAACAGGCAGACAAAACAACGAATCAATAAAACAACATGAACACGGCGGCTACCTATCTTACGGCCTACAGCGAGACCAAGTTTTTGTTGTCCTGAGAAGCATCATCGATAATACATCACTAGTTTTGTATCACTCCTAACACCACCCTAAGATCGAGTTGATACTACTGGGCATGTCAAATGTCGGAGTTGTGCACTTGTGCTAGACCGCCGGCATATAGGCAACGTATTTTCAGAGGGCTTTTTCATTGTAGAGGACCAACCACTTGTTCTCAAGAAATCATCATCCACTGGTACGGTGGAGCTGCCCAGGAGATGGGTTGCACTGAACCAAGAGAACAAAAACAAGGGATCAGATGAGAATAACGAGAACATAATTAGATGAGTGTCGAGAACAGAATTAGATGAATGTTGAAATACCAGTCCCTGTTACAAGCCATATATGACTGTAGATAGAGCTGCTAGGACATAATTGCCCATATAACGCATATAGTTGGAACACAAATGTCGAGAAGTTATGACACATCAACCAATCACCGAGCCACTTCGCACTATAATTCCGGTAGCTTTTAGAAAGTAGAAGCATCTAACAGCTAATACAACTACTTGGAAGACATTAATCTAATCAGTATGGAAAAAATCCACAGGAAAAACATTGTGTTTCAACAAGAGCACCATCGAACTTTAGGAGATTTATCAATTTTAGTTTTAATTTCATACCACAAGCCATTGGTCAGAGTTTATTCGACATTTGGCAATGCAAATGCTTCTCTTGAATTCAACAAGAGCACCCATGGGTTTCGTGGTAGTTGGCGTGCGTTAGCGGGTCGAGAGGTACGGTTTCTCTTTATTTTTTTCTTTAGCGTGGTTCGTGTGGTGCATGCACTTGTACTTGTCAAGTTCTTTTTAATACAAAGATACGCAGTTCCCCTACGTATGAAAAAAAAAAGAATTCAGCAGATGGTTTCAAAGATATTTCATAAACACTTCCCAACCACGCTATACTCGTAGTGCTGGAGCAGCTGCACTACGCCCAACACAGAAATGCATAGTTATTCCTCAACCAAAAATGCAAAATACAAAACGACATCACATCTAGGATGTTCTATTTATGTAATATACAATACCCTCTTCCGGTTGGAAACAGTGGCGCAGCCACAGCGGAAAGGAGGGTGGGTGTACGGGCCGAGCGTTAAGGGCTTAAAGGCAGATCAAGTGGCAATAATTTCAAGCTACTGATTGATCAATAGTTAAACATTAATATAAATAAAGTGGTTTTTATGGGGTAAGTATTACAAAGTTCATAAGTACTTTTATTGATTTGTAACGCTAAAAATGTGAACAAGGTGCATCATATAAGAAAGCAATCAAATGGATACTCAAGATGCAAAATTGCATTTGCATATTTGTGATCCACTTGTTACAAAGACGGCTCATGAGTCATGACAAAGCTGAAGCTGCATGCATGTACAGCTCATTGCGAGCACTGGTGCATGCATGGAACGGTGTGGATGAGAAAATGCATGCAGCATGCAAATTAAATGTGCAGCTCTGGGGACCTGCGTGCACCGTGCATGGAGCCGTGCAAACCTGTTTGATCCTCAGCAAGGGGAGGCCGAAGCCCAAGATGATCTTAACGTGGCTGTCACGGGCTGGAAAAGCTTAGTTGATCCTGTATTGGTTAACACCACTTTGGCTTGTTTGAGGATGGTTTCTCACAGTCCTTTTGTAGCGCCGGTGACGTCATTGAAAAATGAGATGACTCCACATCTTGTGTGGCAAATTCTCTGCTCTGCAAGGTACCTGTTCCAAGCACAGAATCCAAAGAATTACAGAACTATACACAAAAAGATAATGTAAGTTTGTTAAAAAAAAGCAATCATGCAATAACTTAAGACAAAAAAATGGGAATAATTAAAGCTTACTAGATATCCATTTTGTAGGTATTCTACAATCTGCATGCACCCCTAACGCTGGACTTAAGCACTAATACACTTAAGTGAAGAGGTTTCAACAAGAGTAGTTGACCAAAACACTTGACATACTTCTCAACTTCTATTCTTGATCTCTGTTGCGTTCCAAAAGGGGACCTATAGTACCTGAAAGCACGAATAAAACATTAATAAGCACACGTTAATAAACAGAAACCAAGACACATATATATTGCATGAACTATACACACATAAACTAAGCCACATACTCACCCATTGCCCAAGCAACTTTGCATCATAATTCCGATAGCTCATAACTACTATAAGAAACATCTACAGCGCTCTACAACCTGAGGGCGTTGTTAACGTAATAGCGCTAATCAACTTCTTTACGGCAGTATGCAGAAACTAAGCCACATCAACCTTTATATAGACTTCGTACCAGAAGAGTTCCTGTAGCTAGAAAGTGGAAGCATCTAATCGATGTTATCTACATGGAAGACATGCATTGATTGATCAAGAATGTCAACATTATAATAAAAAATTGACAGTTCCCAAACAGGCTGGTCTACTGTGATATAATAATAGGAGTCATCAGCCACCAGAACGAGCAACCATCAGTCTCTCGCTCTCAGCAGGTCTGCCGTTGAGCTTTAAGAGATTCAAATTCAATCGAAGCCCTATCCCACAGTCCATATTGATCAAAGAATTTACTTCCAAGATTGCTCAATACTGGACATTAGCTTAACAGATGTATCCAGACAATGCTTAGGCACAACCCACCATCCTGCTCAACCAAGATTACCACCAGTCTTTGTACTGAACTCGCCGCATTAAGTTGACAGCAACACATACAAATATACACCCATTCCCCAAATAAAAATTAAAAAGGCAACCTACAAAACATTGACTTCAGTGTTCAATTATTTACACATCATCACCTTCACCCTGTTGAAGCCTAGTTGATCCACTATCTGAAATATAACTCTGGCTTTCTCGTGGATGCTCTCTAACGTCGTGTTCCAGTATTTTTGGTATCTTGAATGAAAACGGATATTCCTTCACATCTTGAGTACAATCTGGATTGTCTTGAAGATAACTACACAAACAAGGCATTCGGAGAATTTGAAAGAAAGAAAGAAAGAATGAATGACTCAGCCACAGCCCACAAGGGAGCAATACAAAAATACTTGAATAAAAAAATAGCAGCATTAATTTATACCTACACATTATTTTAATATTTTCCTGTGCTAAGGTATAATAAAAGGGCAGATTAATTACTGAAAGCAGCAGCACAAAATACTGCTCGTGTGCAAGCAGTAAGTTTGTTAAAGAAACAACTACATTGTGTGTAGAAGGAAAAGAAAAAAGCAATCACATAGATAGCTATTTTGGGAATAATTAACTTAGTGTATAGTACACATAATTACAGGCATTCAAAAACAATCTACATGAATCAAAAACTGGACATGAGCACTAATATCACTTAGACATGAGCATTAAAACATGGAAAGAACATAATGCTAGAGTTTCCTACTTGAAGGAATCCATTGTCACCCAAGTGGTAAGACTGAATAGAGACTAAGGTGGCTACTGGGTTCAAAGCTGGAGCGAAGAACTTGGCTGCACCAGAATGGCCAACCAATGTTTGGAGCATTTAGTTCAAAAACAGGACTCATACAGCTCTAAGCTCTAGCTAGCTAGTCCCTAGCTGTCAATGTGTTGTGATAGTGTTCAATCCAATACAAAGGATACACAGTTGTCATGCATATTCTTAAAAAGATAGAAATTAAAATAAGAGTTCACCAAAAGGAATTTACATACCGATTAACATCGTCCGATGATCTCAACTGCCTTCCAGTAGGAGGCTTATAGTGCCTGAAAGAATATAGAAAAGTTAACAAGTGCGACAATACTATATGTATTCAAAATGTAACATATATAGGTTACAGATCATAGGAACACAAATAAAACGCAGCGGCATATACAAGTTTAATTTAGTGATGAGCGGAGAAAAAATATGTGCAAAATGACAATGCTAGAACAGCATACAAAATGCTAACAAAATGAATGGATGCTCACGGGCAACTTAAATTTTGTTTGTTTGTTGATATAGATGATATAGGGTAGATTTCAGCTAGGAGAACACAACAAACAACTAACACACATTATAAAAGAAAACCAACTAGAAGGCATATTTCTAGGTTGTGAGAGAGTAATATGACTCACACATAAGCGCCCCCTTCATTTCTTAACTTGATTATCCTTTCCCATCCTTGAGGGGTTGCAAGATGAGGTTCGTCAATTGCCCAAAGCTTACTGCCATCTTGATGTACATCGGGTGGGTCATCGCATGTCACATCAGGCTTCCACTCACGAGCACTGTCGCACACAAAGGGTTCCTTCACACTGCGTTCTCTAATTACTTCATATTGCTTTTTTGATGGAATGTATCTCCATTTCTCACATTTTTCGCATTGAGCGGCAAAATGCCGAATACCCTTTGGCGATGCACGCTTTGATCGCTTTTTCTGTTGGCTATTAGGCTGGTCGCCATCTTTACCAGACAACTTTTTCTGTCTCTTCCCAGATGGTGGGCACACAGAGTTTTCGATAGGACTCGCCATGGAAGTTTCTTGATTGGCCTCCATATTTCTTAGGGTCTTTGGATAGGCAAAGAAAACATTTAATGCTATAAGGAAAAAATGTCTTGGCAACACAATAAATAAGACCGCATAGCATCTTTAAGTAAACAGAAGAAATGGTCAATGCACACAAGAAAAGTTTGCTCGAATTTCATACAAAAACAAAACTAAAATTCTATGAAGCAAATAAAAACGTTCTCGAATTTTCACCGTAAAAAAATAAATAGTCAATGCACACAAGAAAAGTTTGCTCGAATTTTCTCCATAAAAAATAAATGGTCAATGCATACAACAAGAAAAGTTTGTATTTGTGATATCATGATGCAACTAATTTAGAATGCATTGCACACTTTTTATGGTTGCATTAGTAAATGAGCACTTGTTATATATGGGTAATCGTACCCGCTAATTGCCACAACATATATGCGAACCAATGGATGCATAGTGCCAAATATCAAAGAGTAAACAAGATGACAGATTGCATACATGTAGATGAATATTCATTATATTTTGCAAGTTGTAACCCTTGTATAAAATTTCTAAGTGGTTTAGCATACTAATGTCTTATTGTGATAGAGCCTCGAACAAATTCCTATATGATTATTTCGGCTGTGCATAACAGACCGGGGGCATACTACGGCATGTATCTAAAGCAGGTTATCTTGTCCAGCTCATATGTACACCTTCCTATCTCATGATCTTTTAGTCTCTCTAACTCCACCCCCGGCTACCCCTTCCCAATGGTGTTAGTTTAAATTTACCCCCGGGCCATCATGGACTCTCGTCCATGCATGTATGGCATTGACACCACGTCATAGCCTACAAACAAGCCATTTGATTGCACAAAAACTATCAAACTCAGCGACAAAATTACATCTATATATCTTGAGCCAAAACCTCTATATATTTCACCTGCAGGAAGATCAATATAATGGGAAACAACTAAATCAAGGTGTCAAAGCCAGAATAGTGCGATTCAAGAATTTAGAACAAGCTTATTTAAATTTATTATGGCAACGGGACGGCATGCGACCCGCGGCCTAGCTAGATCTGCATCCCTAGGATGAACGCAGGCCATGTATAGACGAGGCGTCAGTACTATACCACTGCCGTCTTGATTACGCTTAGATTGACAGGATGCTTCAAAGTTACGGGGACAGCATCTGATCCGGAAGGAAATCAAACAGCAAAATGTCATATATGGCATGAAGCAACGCAACCTGCCGATCGACGACCTCAATGAACGAAGCAGAATAGTAGGGAGCATGCGATGAACAACCTCTTGTATGCGTTTAGCTGCGCCTGCGCAAGCCAGCTAGGCATGGATTGCGCACAGGAGATCGCGCGCGGTCTCATCGATCTCCCCCCACCCCAAATGGATCCAACACAACCCCGGCCCCCAGGCAGGTAAAACCAGACAGATCCCGTAAACCTAAGAAAGAATCGAGCAAAATCGCGATCCGGAACGTACGTAACGCAGATCGATATTGCTGGCCGACGCACCTCACGCCGTCGATGCGAGAACTGGCCTCAACAAGCCCTAGTCGCCGTCGCTGCCGTCTCGATGCGAGAACTGGCCTCTCAGCAAGCCCTAGTCGTCGTTGCCGCCACCGATCCGATGCGCCTCCTCGCTCGCTCGCTGCGCGGATCTGTGATGTCGACTTGTCGCGAGAAGAGGACTTGCTAGCTAGCTGCGCCTGCGCCGCCGCTTCCGTGACCAGAGCCTGCGCCGCCGCTCGAGGAAGACTGTGGACTGTGTGTGTGGGGTGACCTAAACCTAACGGGACCGTGCCTCTTATATATGCGCAGCGCAGCGCTGGTCGTGGAGTGGAAGGCGTCAGCTGCACATCGTACGCCTCGCTCACAGCCCAAACAGTGTCGGGAGTGTTTGGCCCATCTCCCCAGACAGAACAGAATTGCTGATTGCGAGGCCGAGGCGGCCCTAAATAAAATGAAACCCATTTTTAAGAAAGGGCTCTGCCCTAGCCTGCTGACGCAACGGACTGACGCGTCACGGATGCAGAAGAGAAAGAAAAAAGAGAGAAAAAAATAAGGACGCAGGAGCTCTACAATATGGTTGTGGCCTAACCACAATTTAGCATGAGAACCTTCTTGTACGAGGTTGATCATGGACTAGTTATCCATAGTTTAATTGTATTTATTCTTAAACAATATGGTGGTTCAAACATACTTTACGAACAAACACATGACATGATTTGAATCAGCTGACCAGACCCTATATGTTTTGCAGGAGTAACCAGAGAATGAGATTGATGGACCTAGCAGTTATAGCTCTAGTTTTATTGCATTTATTCTAAACAAATATGATGGCAAACACAATTTAAGATTAAACACACTTTAAACAGTAACCACGGCAGCAATAGATAATCCATTCCCAAAATAAGCCATGAAAACATTTCCACTTCGACGATGACACGTTCTTGCTGTCTCGTCCCAAAATTTCTCCAACGGGGTTCCATCTAACCAGCACTAAACCCATCAGCTACGGTATAACACATACATACACATCACCACAGCGTCATTGAAGCAGCAGCAGCAGGTCCAAAGGAACACACGAGCGCGCGCGCCTATCTGATCCTCACAGCCAGCCAAAACAACGAACCAAACACGGCAGCTACCTAGCTGGCTAGCTACGGCCTACGGCGACCAAGTTTTTGGAGTCCTGATGGACCCTGGTAGAAGCATCAAGAATTCATCTATAGTTTTGTATCACTCCTAAGTCCTAACACCACCCCAAGAGTTGATACTGGGCATGCCAAATGTTGGAGTTGTGCTAGACCGCCGGCACAGGCAACGTGCTCTGAGGCTTCGTTGCCTCCAGCGGCTAGTTCATACTGCACCACTTCAGGGAGATTTTCATTGTAGAGGACCAACTTCTTGTCCTCCGGATCATCATCCACCGGTGGAGCTGGTGAAGCTGCCCAGGAGATGGGTTGCACTGAACCAAGAAAACAAAACAAGGGATCAGATGGAATAACGAGAACATAATTAGATAGCAAGGATACGGTTTTGTCCATATGAATGTAGTTGGAACACAAATGTCGAGAAGTAGTTATGACACATCAACAAATCACTGAGCCACTTCGCACCAGAATTCTGGTAGCCTTTAGAAAGTAGAAGCATCTAATAGCTAATACAATCTACTTAGCTTGGACATTATCTAAAAAAAATACTATATACTTGGAATACATTAATCTACGTGCCATGCAGCACCATCGTATGGGGAAAAAAATTGATTGGCAAAACACTGTGTATCAGCAAGAGCACATCGAACTTTAGGAGATTCAATTTTAATTTGAATCTCATCCCACAAAGCCATTGGTCAGAGTTTTTCGACATTTGGCAAATGTTGGTCATGAATTCAACAGTTGGTTTAAAAGATACTGTATTTCATAAGCACTTCTCAAGCACGCCATGAGTCGTAGTGCTGACTGCTGAGCAGCTGCATTAATTATGCCCAACACATAGAAATATATACACATTCCCCAACCAAAAAGGCAAAATGCAAAACATTACACATCTAGGATTTTCCATTTATGTAATATACATTACCTTCTTCCGGTGGGAGAAGCTTGGTCGATTCTGTATGTGTGACACCACTTTGGCTTGTTTGAAGACGCTTTCTAACATAGTCCTTTTGTAGCGGTGCTGGTGGCGTGAATGAAAAATGAGATAACTCCACACCTTGCGTGACATATTGTGGATGCTCTGCAAGGTACCTATTCCAAGCCCAGAATCTAAAGAATTAGAGGACTATACAGGAAAGGAGGAAACCCCTCCAGGTTCCTCAAAAAAAAAATGTTTAGTTGTTAAAAAAACAACTATGTAACTTATACAAAAAAATTGGGAATAATTGTAGCTTAATAGATATCCATCAATTGTAGGTATTCCACAATCTACATGCACCTAACACTGGACATGAGCACTAATGCACTTAAGTGAAGAGGTTAGAATGAGAGTTGACCAAAAGGACATGACATACTTCTCAACTTCTTTCAATGATCTCAGTTGTGTTCCAGTAGGGGACCTATAGTACCTGAAAGAATGAATAAGAAGTTAATAAGCACAGTACCATATGCATAAAAAATGTCACATATACAGGTCACAGATCATAGGAGCACGAATATGCAGCAGCGTACATAAGTTTACCTCTTTCCAGTATTTCCATCCCCCACACAATTCTTCCACATAAGTGACAGGGGAAGGAAAATATGTGCAAATGCTAGAACATCGTAAAAGCATGATATAACATGTTTCTAGATGAGGATTTGGCTACGGTAAACAACACTGGTTGTAACTATAAATATAATATACTGAAGGACAACTATTTTGTAGAATATTATATCACAATACAAATCATTCACATTCCTTTAAGCAAACTATAACTTAGATTATTTATTTATTTGCAACCATGGACTAGGAACTTAGATTATAGGTTAGATGTGAGACAGGGGAAATAGATAGCACACAAGTATGCATATGAGTTCACAAGATCTTAGGCCGTAAGTAACAATTACAGCCACGTTCAGAAATAAGGGATCAAACAAGGAAGAACTTAACTAGGTTTGGAGAGAGAATGTTACTCACACATCAGCAAATTTTGTGCTTCCTTCACTTCTTAGCCTAATCAGCCTTTCCCATCCTTGAGGGGTCTGCGCAATGTTAGGTTTATCAATTGCCCAGAGCTTGCTGCCATCCTGAGATATATCGGTTGGATCATTGCATGACACATTGGGCTTCCATTCACGAGCTTTTTCACAAAAAAAAGGATCTTCTTGAAGTCGTTCTCGAATTTCTTCATACTTCTCTTTTGTTGAAACAATTCGCCATTTCTGGCATTTAGCACATTGAACAACAAAGGTTCCAATCTGCTTCGCTGATCCACGTTTCGATGGCTTTGATGGTTCAACTGAGAAATGACTTTCATTTTGTTCATCGTGTCCCCTATCACGTTTGCCATTCTTATAAATGACTACTTGGTGGGATGTGTCATTATCACACTGGTCACCATCTTTATCAGACAATGTCTTTTGTCTCTTCCCAGATGGTGGAGACACTGAGTTCTCAATAGGACTGATCATGGAATTACGTGTGTTTGACTCCATATTTCTTAGGGACCTGTTGAAAGGGATAGTAAAAACAAAGATAGTAGGTAAAAAAATAACTTGATAAGAGAATATGTAGATATGCATAGTATCTTCAGTAAAAAGAGCGTGTGTGAAGTGTGAACCAAGTATTCCACTAGCAAAAGATCTAATGAATGGTAACTATTGCACAAGATAATGTCTAAGAAATTGAGCCTCATAGGTCAGAGGAAATATCAGTATGATACTATAGCAAACCTTGGAAAATACAGCAAGAATGAATTGCATGCCAGGTTCTTAAAGTTATTCCGCGGTATCATCTAGGTCCATGATCTTTCAAAGTGATCATCTAGGTCCTTTTAACTTTCCAAAGTGATCATCTAGGTCCATCAACTTTTTATTCTTCATTCACTTGAAGTCCAATTCGCGGACCTAGATTTACACTGGAATGACCCACTTGAAAAGTTGAAGAACCTAGATGATCATTTTGAAAGATCGTGGACCTAGATGGTACTATGGAAAAAGTTTAAGGACCCTCCCGAGTGAGGCTCTGAGAACTATATCAATTCCTTGCTTGAATTCCAAGTTCAACTAGGCTCCTCTTATATAGAGGCCCTGCAGATTACATCTCCTATTCTCTAGGACTCTTCTATCCTTATCCAATAACTAATGACTCAACAAACTATTCTAAATTACAGATAGTATTGATACTAGCCACTATTAGCCGCCTGGGCCTTGGGCCTCCTCCTATATTGCTTGCCAAAAAAGGAGTCCATAACATGGCTTGCAATTCACTCATACAGCAATGTGATGCATTTGGCTTTGGAGAAAGGATACAAAGAGAACAGAATTTAATAATTTGTAGAAGGGATACTTTCAAAAGGATTTTTTAGGCAAGCCTACAAGTATGAAAGATCACTAAGGAACATAGATTTGATGTGTCAGTAGACAAGTGACCACATATATCCTGCAGTAGATGGCATATCCAGTGGTACAGTTAAAAATACAGAAGGAAACAGTGCAATGTAATGGACATACAAAGTGGATTACCTAAAAAGGCCCCATTCATTGTAAACCTATATCTAGACTCTAGACTACTGGAAACCATGTTCAGAAATGTCAAAACTATATTTTGCACTGATACAGTGAACAGCAGAACAACCAGTCCAAGTTGCCAACAGAGTTCTAGGGAGCATTTTATAGAAGGCCACTGCTAATAAGCTCTTTGTGACACATTAAATAAAGCATCTGCATATATATGTGGATTAGATTAACCAGTGTTTTCACATCCTTTCCATTTGACTAGATATGGTTACTTAATGTAGTGTGTGAATCTCTTAACATTCACAACTAACTAGAGGTGATTTAACATCCTAGGATTCATAGGAAATACACCAGGACTCACTAGCCATAGAAGTCAATGCCTCCTTAATAATGACAGGGCCCAATCAATCAGGTTCACCAGGGTCCATTTCTCCAAACAAGGTATTTCTCGAGCCAAAATGGAAAGTCATACATCAGGTTCATTATAATGTGGCATATATCCTGAGCATTTAACAACCGAACTAACTAGCACAATCATTGTTATGAAGATTCCTCTGTTTGGCTTCAGGATTTCATTAGTAATAAGAATACTTATGAAGAAAGATCCTAGTTAGAACACTTAGAGAATTACTACTCTGATCCAGTTACAATAAGGTACAGTATAACTCCCTAATAGTTAACAGTTAAACAAAGTAAAGCTAGTGCAGCAAATACTAATAACCCTAGGCTACATACAATCTATCATTACCAAATAAAAGCACAACAGTTGACAAAACTAAGCCAGCACTCCAATAATATAAAGTTAATGAGAAGTGTTATGAAGCTAACATTTCTTGTTTCTTGCAAGCCTGTGAGCCACTTTCTTTGGACTTGAACGTGTCTGAATGAGTTTCAAACACAGAAAACATTTACGCATGTCCATTAACTATGTGAAAAATGGCAGGGCAAACTAAAATGTTTTGACACAAGCTTTTTGTGGATCCTTTTTTCTGTACAAGGTGGCACAATGCGAGTTTTCATCAGAAAAAAAAGGCAGCATTCCAATAGAAATAACACCATAGTCGCATACCCCTGGTATTCAACAGCAGAAGCAGAGTGCGAACTGCTAATCCAACCAACATCACAAATCACGATTCTCCCCCACCCCCCACAGACCCCAGTCCCCACCACCAGTTCTTTCAGGCTTATAAAACATGAACAGTCCGATCCGTTCTCTATCCCTAGCATCCTAAACCAAAATCTAGAATGTCACCCAAAAATCCATCCTGCATTTAGACATTTAAACATCCCAAGCACAGTTTTTGGCCTCCTTGTTAGCAAACAGCAAGAGAAGCAAGTATCTCTATCTGGTTCGTACGTCTGGGAAATGGAAACATCATCACAAATTATATCCAACATTTGATATAGCGCGAAGCTAACACGAAAAAACCACCAGCAGAAATCTAGCAGGACCAGGATTCTACTCAAAAGCAAAACCACCGACGATCCCGCAACAGAGAGACGAGGAGGAGGGAGAGAGCGTATACTTGTAGCGCTCCCAGTAGCGGCTGCGGGGCGGCCAGATGGGCTGGTCATCCTCCTCGGGAGCCTCCGGTGGCGGCGGCTGAGGAGCCGAGGAGAAATGCGGGGAAGACGGCGGCTCGCGGCGGCGCGCGTCGCAGGCGGCATCGAGCCGCCGGAAGAGCTCGGCCCGGCGGGGGTCGCGTCGCGCCGTGGTGCCGGGTTGGGGGCGGAGCCCGCGCTTGCGCGCCTCGCGTCCTCCGGCTTGCTTGCGGACGGACGCCGCTGCGTCCGCCTCGGTCTATCTCCGCCGCGCGACCGCGCCTACGCGCGCGCCGGCTGGTAAGAAGAGGGAGCCGACCGCGACCGGCCTCTCTCTCAGACAAACTCTCTGCGGCGCCGAGTGGCGACCGAGAAATTCGAGGATGGAAAATTTCTTCCTTTTGTTTTGAACGAACGGAAATTTGGAGTCATTTTGTAGGGAAGAGATGGTGGCCGTTTCACACACACAACTCATGGCACCTGCGGTGGCTGCAGTCATTTGTTCTATAGGCTAAGCTCCTGTTTAGAATGCAGGAATTTCACAGAAATTGTGTAAAAATTTCACAGGAATCAGTTTAATTTCACAGGAAAAACGCAGGAACGGGGAGAAAATCCCGCATTCCAAACGGGGCCTAAATGGATTGATTATATACTGTATCGATACTGTTTACGGAAAAAAAAGTAGTTAGAACAGTAGATACACAATGTATTTACACAATCTCCGTTGGAATTAATTCAGATTAGATTTGGATTAAAAACCGTATTTAAAGCTAGTCACATTTTATTCAAGATATTTCATATAGATTAAACCGGTTAAATATTTAGTTACAAAAGATAGCATGTAAGCATCTAATCGGAGCGTGATATGCGTCGGGTTTATACTAAACAAGTTATTAAACAAAGCACATTAAAGTTGATATTATTCACTTTAATGTTTAATAACAAAAGGCCAGAGGTTAAACCCTAAATTGATTTTATTTATACAAGAATAATGAGAATAGCATTAACCCAATTAATATTTATATTTAAAAAATAGAAACACATAAGTAAGATAAACATGAAAACTAAAGTATAGGTATCATCGTTACGGGACTAACGCAGCATGAATGGCATAAAATAGAGTTAAAACGAATTGGATACAGAAGATTAAGGATCGATGCGCGTGGACATGATTAACAGTATACCTTAGGAGCTGAAGCAGATCAAGATTCATGGGGTTCAAAGAACAGTACTCATGAATTGGCCAAAGTTTGGGATTCGATCCGCTGAAAGGTATGAATTAGATCAGACTAAAAGAATCAAAAGGATTTGCTGTGTTGAGATGCAAGGTTGTCATAACTCATAGGATATATATACGGAGGATTACCATCTGGTTTCGCGACCTCTCTTCTTCACCAGATGCATCTCCGTGTCTGGTTCTGACCTGCTGACGTTGCATGCAGCAGGGGCTTTGATCTTGTGTTGGTCCGATCCTACAGCTTGCACGTATGGGAACTCATCTGGTAGCTAGCTTCTCTGGAGTCCAAGTCGCAGGAGTCTTCCTCGCCGGCTAGCTTGAACGTTCATGTGTGCTGGAAGGAGCTCGAGTACATGGCCTGGATGGAGGATCGAGCAAGGCACTGGACAGGCCAGAACAGCAGGCAGCAGCAGGGCGTTGGGGCTTCAGGAGACCACGCGCACGACAGCAAGTGGTGGACAGGCCAGGGATGGAGTCGACGGGGCAGGGCAGGGCAACGCGATGTTGGAGACGTGAGACTTTCGGTGGATGGCCGGCCAGCGCAGCACATGTATGTCGTGCATGGAGTCCTGTGGTGCCTAGTAGGACAGGAACAGGACGATGGTGAGCTGCCCTGGTTCGAGACGGCGGCACAACACAGATGAGAAAAAATATAAAGAAAGAAGAAAGGTATAAAAAGTTTACCGGCAATGAAGACATTTGTCGGAGTTGGAGAAAAGCTATAGACTATCTTAGGGCTCCCAAACTTCCGGACCTCCATAGAGTAGTCTATATTTTTATGTGCCGTTTAGAGGAGGGATTGGGTTTATTATATAGGGAGAAGAGCCGGTAAATGCGCGTCAACTAGCAATATGGTACTAATTGATTTGCACCTTCCACCTCCACTAATGGGCTTAATGAGCTTAAAGCCCATTAGAGAACCCATAAATAGGTTTTCGGGGTTTATTAAAATTCCGGCATATTTAAATGGAGAAAGTCCAAATAAATTCGGAATTATTTATTTTCGGAATTAAAATAATTATAGATAAGTCTAGAATCAATACTTGAAGTCCGAAAAATATGCCGACGGTCTCAAAAATTTTAGGAAAAATCCCAGAAATAGTTTTGGACCTAATGAACCCAAATAAAATATTTGGAGCTCATAGAAAGGTTCTTAAGAGCTCCCAATAAATGGATTGTGCTCTACGGAAAACAGGAAAAGCTTCTAGGAAAATCTAGAAAGTTTCCAAAAAAGGTTAGTTGTAGTTTAAACTCATTTAGTAAATCTTTATCACTCAAAAACATCATGTGAACTAGCATGAATGCAACACATATATTATTATAACATAGATTATATTTGTTCTCTTTACAAAATAATTATTTCCTACACTAAATATCTAAGTAAATATATAACTGCTTCACAAAATTTTAAATATTCAAGAAATTCACTGTATTAATTCAAGCCAAAAGTGTCACATTCCAAATTGGAAAATTTGGGGTGTGACAAAACTACCCCCCTTAAAGGAATCTCGTCCTCGAGATTTGGACAGGCTAGCAAGAAAAGACGGATGGTTTAAAATTCTTCATCCATGATTGACTCTTTACCATTAGCGACTTCCTGGTGGTAATTTTCCTCACTTCATCTGAAATACTCAATTCTCATGATAGACCAAATTCTTGTTAGTCCAACCTCTTGCAATCTCTACGTCTACCCCCCTTAAAAAGATAAGGCTTTACGAGTTGTTCCTTATTGCACTTGATGAAAGGGATAAGAGTAGAGTATTGATCTTGGCCATGTTGGTGGAGGCATTATTCTTCCTTGTAGTTGCACTTCAATTAGGAATAAGTTTTGCAAAAGAAAAAGAAAAGATGAATAGGGATAGAAAAGAACCTATCTATTTATTATATAACAACTCTTATGCTATTGTGGATCAAAATCCAACAACACATCAACAATCATTACAAAGAACCAAATCACACATGTAGCACAATAACAAGCATACAAACTCGCACTATTCGTTCTCTTTAACTATACAATGGACTTCTTTATACATGCCTCTCACAAAAGGCTGTCGTAGGGTAAGGTATGGGTGAGATATATAATGGATGATACGAGCAAAGCAAAAGATAGAATAAGTGACAAGGCTCATAAGTGAGTAAGAAGATAAGGGAAAGCAGTTAAGGCTAATACAGGAGTAACGCTTTTTTTTATTTGAATACTATAAAAAAGTGATGAAGTTAAACATGTTATAAAAGATATAACGACTATTGATGAGATAATATAGAGAGCCAAGGGGAATATAGAGAATCAAGGATTCAATATAGAGAACCAAAGAACTTGCTACCGATAGAGAATGAATTACCATATATGAATACAAGAAGATCAACAAAAGAAATACGATGAGGTCAAGGGTGTAGGGACTGCTTATGGATAGAGTTTTGATAGTAGTGGAAGCAACAAACTCAAAAGATCGAAGACGTTCGAATTGCTCAAGGATGGCAATTCAACGGAAGGGAAAACAAGGATAACTGGAGATCAAAGTTGTAGAAATTGCTCGAGGATAGCAATTTGATAGCAAGGAAAGCAACAATAGTGGAAGTGAAGGATAATATAGCAAGGAAAGGTCAGAAAACGAACCGTGCTAACTAGGCTTACGTCCTACAGTCAACCTGGCTCTGATACCACTTCTGTCACACCCGGTTTTAGAAACAAAACCAGATGACACCATATGTGTGCCCAGGATCTATTTCCCACACATATAGCCGACTTCATTAGTGAATATCAATAGACAGTGCATTATATAAGCGTATAAAACTTACATTTGACACAAAGATCAATATATCAGAGTATAGCGGAACTTCTATCTCGTAGCGGAACTCCATCTTCACAGGAAGGTTGACTGAGGGCACGTATGCCTAAACACATTGTAAACTTCTGGATCCACTCCGTCTTCATATCATCATCAACTTGTATAGAGAAGAACTATAGGTTTGGGATAGCAAGGGTGAGTACATGGCGCACTCAGCAAGTATTCCGTTTAGGATAAAAGTGGACTAGCTTTATAGTGGACAGGCATAGCGGTTGCTTTTAGTTGGTCAGGTTTTATTACTAGCAATGAATTAGCATAACCCATCCCATAACTGAAATATTATAAGTAAATAAAATAATTGAGTATCAACCATTGTCGTAACTGTCACCATTATAATCATCACTACTGTCATCATCACTGTCATCACCATTATCATCATGAGTCATTTTCTTTGAAAACTCTAATCTGTGAGGGTCCAGGCCGCTCTTAACCGTGAGCACGGCTGATATATCAGTTTTAAACACTCTCGAGAGGTTGTACATCTTTACCCACAAGTCATGATTCCCATATGCCAAGAGGTGGCCAAACCCCATATATTCACTATCCTTTGATGAATCGGCAGGGTTTCATTACGAGACCTTTACAAAGAATTCCTAGAGTCGTGGCATGCCCGTTACAGGTTACTCCAGTTAACTAAAGATATGAGAGTTCCGTTCCAAAGGGTGACTGCACCACATTGGCAAAGGGCAAAGTCCCATATCCCCCAGACCCCTCATACGCCATGTTTCAGAGAAGCATGCCAAAACTCTAGTTCATCTAATTAATCAGTCAAGGATGTCCCATTCCATCTCTTGTGGTTGCACTGTTTTCCTGGGTGGTCGCTCGGCGAACCGATCCTTAGGGCGAAGTACTTGAGCAAAACCAACAAAAACATGCTTAAGTCTCCATGTTGCTAAATAACCAAACTTTCATCATCATTGCATCATTAATTAATCAAGATTAGCAACATAAAAATATGTTGAGCGGTAGCATTAATCTACACATCACAGCCTATTCCAAGTTTCATAGACATATAAAGACATATGAGGCTAGTCATCCTTAATAGGAGCAATCAAATTGGGCTCTAGATTGTGTAATTAATGTAAATAGGACATAGGTCAAAGAATACTTGCCTTTATTCCCAAGTATATATAGCTGCTCAAGGAATTCTTCAGCTGTAGATCTTGAAAAACTCGACGTTCACTCTCGCGTATGATTCGTTCTATACGTGACAACACAAACGACATACAAGACAGACAATCATACATGCATAAAAAACAATACACCAATCAAAAAAAAGCTTTACAAAACATGTTCAAAAGAAAAGCTTTATAAAACATGTTAAAAGAGAGGGCTCGTTGCTACAGTTAGGAGAGCGCAAGAAACGCTGAAAACAGAGCTACCGTTGGAAAGATACACTAACGAAAGATTTTCTTATTAAACACATAAAGACCTATATGTTGGGTTTATTTTAATTAATAAATAACATATGCAAGATATTTCGGAGAAACATCTCCGTTGGAATTAATTCAGATTAGATTTGGATTAAAAACCGTATTTAAAGCTAGTCACATTTTATTCAAGATATTTCATATAGATTAAACCGGTTAAATATTTAGTTACAAAAGATAGCATGTAAGCATCTAATCGGAGCGTGACATGCGTCGGGTTTATACTAAACAAGTTATTAAACAAAGCACATTAAAGTTGATATTATTCACTTTAATGTTTAATAACAAAAGGCCAGAGGTTAAACCCTAAATTGATTTTATTTATACAAGAATAATGAGAATAGCATTAACCCAATTAATATTTATATTTAAAAAATAGAAACACATAAGTAAGATAAACATGAAAACTAAAGTATAGGTATCATCGTTACGGGACTAACGCAGCATGAATGGCATAAAATAGAGTTAAAACGAATTGGATACAGAAGATTAAGGATCGATGCGCGTGGACATGATTAACAGTATACCTTAGGAGCTGAAGCAGATCAAGATTCATGGGGTTCAAAGAACAGTACTCATGAATTGGCCAAAGTTTGGGATTCGATCCGCTGAAAGGCATGAATTAGATCAGACTAAAAGAATCAAAAGGATTTGCTGTGTTGAGATGCAAGGTTGTCATAACTCATAGGATATATATACGGAGGATTACCATCTGGTTTCGCGACCTCTCTTCTTCACCAGATGCATCTCCGTGTCTGGTTCTGACCTGCTGACGTTGCATGCAACAGGGGCTTTGATCTTGTGTTGGTCCGATCCTACAGCTTGCACGTATGGGAACTCATCTGGTAGCTAGCTTCTCTGGAGTCCAAGTCGCAGGAGTCTTCCTCGCCGGCTAGCTTGAACGTTCATGTGTGCTGGAAGGAGCTCGAGTACATGGCCTGGATGGAGGATCGAGCAAGGCACTGGACAGGCCAGAACAGCAGGCAGCAGCAGGGCGTTGGGGCTTCAGGAGACCACGCGCACGACAGCAAGTGGTGGACAGGCCAGGGATGGAGTCGACGGGGCAGGGCAGGGCAACGCGATGTTGGAGACGTGAGACTTTCGGTGGATGGCCGGCCAGCGCAGCACATGTTATGTCGTGCATGGAGTCCTGTGGTGCCTAGTAGTACAGGAACAGGACGATGGTGAGCTGCCCTGGTTCGAGACGGCGGCACAACACAGATGAGAAAAAATATAAAGAAAGAAGAAAGGTATAAAAAGTTTACCGGCAATGAAGACATTTGTCGGAGTTGGAGAAAAGCTATAGACTATCTTAGGGCTCCCAAACTTCCGGACCTCCATAGAGTAGTCTATATTTTTATGTGCCGTTTAGAGGAGGGGTTGGGTTTATTATATAGGGAGAAGAGCCGGTAAATACGCGTCAACTAGCAATATGGTACTAATTGATTTGCACCTTCCACCTCCACTAATGGGCTTAATGAGCTTAAAGCCCATTAGAGAACCCATAAATGGGCTTTCGGGGTTTATTAAAATTCCGGCATATTTAAATGGAGAAAGTCCAAATAAATTCGGAATTATTTATTTTCGGAATTAAAATAATTATAGATAAGTCTAGAATCAATACTTGAAGTCCGAAAAATATGCCGACGGTCTCAAAAATTTTAGGAAAAATCCCAGAAATAGTTTTGGACCTAATGAACCCAAATAAAATATTTGGAGCTCATAGAAAGGTTCTTAAGAGCTCCCAATAAATGGATTGTGCTCTACGGAAAACAGGAAAAGCTTCTAGGAAAATCTAGAAAGTTTCCAAAAAAGGTTAGTTGTAGTTTAAACTCATTTAGTAAATCTTTATCACTCAAAAACATCATGTGAACTAGCATGAATGCAACACATATATTATTATAACATAGATTATATTTGTTCTCTTTACAAAATAATTATTTCCTACACTAAATATCTATGTAAATATATAACTGCTTCACAAAATTTTAAATATTCAAGAAATTCACTGTATTAATTCAAGCCAAAAGTGTCACATTCCAAATTGGAAAATTTGGGGTGTGACAGATACTTTCAAAAGGATTTTTTAGGCAAGCCTACAAGTATGAAAGATCACTAAGGAACATAGATTTGATGTGTCAGTAGACAAGTGACCACATATATCCTGCAGTAGATGGCATATCCAGTGGTACAGTTAAAAATACAGAAGGAAACAGTGCAATGTAATGGACATACAAAGTGGATTACCTAAAAAGGCCCCATTCATTGTAAACCTATATCTAGACTCTAGACTACTGGAAACCATGTTCAGAAATGTCAAAACTATATTTTGCACTGATACAGTGAACAGCAGAACAACCAGTCCAAGTTGCCAACAGAGTTCTAGGGAGCATTTTATAGAAGGCCACTGCTAATAAGCTCTTTGTGACACATTAAATAAAGCATCTGCATATATATGTGGATTAGATTAACCAGTGTTTTCACATCCTTTCCATTTGACTAGATATGGTTACTTAATGTAGTGTGTGAATCTCTTAACATTCACAACTAACTAGAGGTGATTTAACATCCTAGGATTCATAGGAAATACACCAGGACTCACTAGCCATAGAAGTCAATGCCTCCTTAATAATGACAGGGCCCAATCAATCAGGTTCACCAGGGTCCATTTCTCCAAACAAGGTATTTCTCGAGCCAAAATGGAAAGTCATACATCAGGTTCATTATAATGTGGCATATATCCTGAGCATTTAACAACCGAACTAACTAGCACAATCATTGTTATGAAGATTCCTCTGTTTGGCTTCAGGATTTCATTAGTAATAAGAATACTTATGAAGAAAGATCCTAGTTAGAACACTTAGAGAATTACTACTCTGATCCAGTTACAATAAGGTACAGTATAACTCCCTAATAGTTAACAGTTAAACAAAGTAAAGCTAGTGCAGCAAATACTAATAACCCTAGGCTACATACAATCTATCATTACCAAATAAAAGCACAACAGTTGACAAAACTAAGCCAGCACTCCAATAATATAAAGTTAATGAGAAGTGTTATGAAGCTAACATTTCTTGTTTCTTGCAAGCCTGTGAGCCACTTTCTTTGGACTTGAACGTGTCTGAATGAGTTTCAAACACAGAAAACATTTACGCATGTCCATTAACTATGTGAAAAATGGCAGGGCAAACTAAAATGTTTTGACACAAGCTTTTTGTGGATCCTTTTTTCTGTACAAGGTGGCACAATGCGAGTTTTCATCAGAAAAAAAAGGCAGCATTCCAATAGAAATAACACCATAGTCGCATACCCCTGGTATTCAACAGCAGAAGCAGAGTGCGAACTGCTAATCCAACCAACATCACAAATCACGATTCTCCCCCACCCCCCACAGACCCCAGTCCCCACCACCAGTTCTTTCAGGCTTATAAAACATGAACAGTCCGATCCGTTCTCTATCCCTAGCATCCTAAACCAAAATCTAGAATGTCACCCAAAAATCCATCCTGCATTTAGACATTTAAACATCCCAAGCACAGTTTTTGGCCTCCTTGTTAGCAAACAGCAAGAGAAGCAAGTATCTCTATCTGGTTCGTACGTCTGGGAAATGGAAACATCATCACAAATTATATCCAACATTTGATATAGCGCGAAGCTAACACGAAAAAACCACCAGCAGAAATCTAGCAGGACCAGGATTCTACTCAAAAGCAAAACCACCGACGATCCCGCAACAGAGAGACGAGGAGGAGGGAGAGAGCGTATACTTGTAGCGCTCCCAGTAGCGGCTGCGGGGCGGCCAGATGGGCTGGTCATCCTCCTCGGGAGCCTCCGGTGGCGGCGGCTGAGGAGCCGAGGAGAAATGCGGGGAAGACGGCGGCTCGCGGCGGCGCGCGTCGCAGGCGGCATCGAGCCGCCGGAAGAGCTCGGCCCGGCGGGGGTCGCGTCGCGCCGTGGTGCCGGGTTGGGGGCGGAGCCCGCGCTTGCGCGCCTCGCGTCCTCCGGCTTGCTTGCGGACGGACGCCGCTGCGTCCGCCTCGGTCTATCTCCGCCGCGCGACCGCGCCTACGCGCGCGCCGGCTGGTAAGAAGAGGGAGCCGACCGCGACCGGCCTCTCTCTCAGACAAACTCTCTGCGGCGCCGAGTGGCGACCGAGAAATTCGAGGATGGAAAATTTCTTCCTTTTGTTTTGAACGAACGGAAATTTGGAGTCATTTTGTAGGGAAGAGATGGTGGCCGTTTCACACACACAACTCATGGCACCTGCGGTGGCTGCAGTCATTTGTTCTATAGGCTAAGCTCCTGTTTAGAATGCAGGAATTTCACAGGAATTGTGTAAGAATTTTACAGGAATCAGTTCAATTTCACAGGAAAAACGCAGGAACGGGGAGAAAATCCCGCATTCCAAACGGGGCCTAAATGGATTGATTATATACTGTATCGATACTGTTTACGGAAAAAAAAGTAGTTAGAACAGTAGATACACAATGTATTTACACAATCTGCCGCACATAGTCTTAATAATCTTATTATACGGCAGCCTTTATCTAAAGAAGTACATAAAAAATAAAGATATTTAAACCTATATTAGATATAGTACTGTATGTAGGGTGGGTCTACTTAAATTGGTTTTTTCCACCAACACCTTCTTTCTCGCTCATTCCTTATCCCTTCTCTCTCCACTAGCCCATCCCACTCCACTGACCGAGGGAACACAATAGCGAAATCAGATTTTAATTTATATGTTTGATTTTAAATCTACAGAATTTTTTAGTTTGAAACCGCCAATAGTCAATGCACTCCTGTATCGTCGCATGTGCACACGTAGCAGAAGCACAATGAAATTAACTTTCCTCCCAAAAAGACGTTGTGCATATATTGCCACATATGAATCAATGTCCCGATAAAAGCTTTTTAGTTTGAAACCGCCAATAGTCAATGCACTCCTGTATCGTCGCATGTGCACACGTAGCAGAAGCACAATGAAATTAATTTTTCTCCCAAAAAGACGTTGTGCATATATTGCCAGACATGAATCAATGTCCCGATAAAAGCTTTGTGGCAGAAAAGTTAACTTCATTGTGCTTTTGCTACGTGTGCTCATGCGACGATACAAGAGTGCATTGACTATTGGCGGTTTCAAATTAAAAATTCTGTAGATTTAAAATCAAACATCTACGTTGTGGATGACACATCTGGTGTGCAAACGAAAGGCCTATCGCTTGCGTGCTCGAAACGAAGCATTTAGGCATACAATAAGGTTTATTGCTGGTTACATAGTATATAAAATAACATGTATACATTAAGCTTTACTTCTCGGTTGGTTTATGAATGATGTGCATTCAACTCATGGAATAAGTCTCGGCTCTAGCTGCAAAGTCCACCAAATGACACATATAAGATATGATCGAAACAAGTTGCTGTACATCCACGGCACAGCTCCATTGTAGTTGCAGACACGTACAAAAACCAGCAACATCCAAAATCTGAAGCAATAACTCCTATATTCAACCCTCACCCTTCAGCACTCTCTCTCTCTCTTCCCACCTTTCTCTTGCTTCGTTCGTTTATGGATGTACCAACACATATAAGTCTAACTTATCTGGGTTTATAGCACAAGAATTGCAAGGAAAACAATATAGATGTGGAATTTTACCTAAACAAACAAGTGCGTGAAATAACATAATCAAACGATCTGATATTGCAAACGTAAATGTGGCGATTACAAATGCGGATCCATTGGATCATTTGTTTAAAAAGACCAAAAGATTAAAATAATATTGAGCATCAAAATTAAAGTGGCTTTTTAGCATGATGCATTATCAATGTGTGATGCGTAAGTGACGATGACCAGTGTGTTAAGTCCAAATAAGATTGTCTTGTGATACCAAATTGTCCCTTGTGGTAGAATTCTTTCACTTAAGTTTTAGTTTAGACTTGTCAGTGCTTGGATTTTTTTATATAACTCTTTCATCTTTTTGAATACCAAAAATCTCTCCAAACGTTTCTTTACATCTCTTTCTCCTATTATCAGGTCATCTGAATGCTCAACATGATATGAGAAGGGGGCTAATGAAAAAACAAAAAACATATGTATATAACTATAAAACTTAAAAAAGGTACTTACGAAGTTGAAAAAACATAAAGATGTCAATCCTTTATGAAACCACGACTGCCTTTTCAATTAACATTTGATGTATTTTTTATCAATAACCAATGAGCAAATAATATACGATATCCATGCATCCATATATTAACTCATTATTTTATTACTTCAGTTGAATTGTCATTAATAAAAAAACCCAAAGAACCTAGGTGCTCAAAACCACCTAAGGAGGTGGCATTACTTACCATGGCAGTCACACCAACCTCCAAATCTGGTTTAATCTTGGGCAGCACCAAAAGATGCAGCAACAATTCGATGGGCACATCAGCTAACAATTCACTGGTATGTGTGCCTTTTCTATTTCCAATAAGGACGTTTGCAATCAGTTGCTTGCCCTTTTCCAATTTCATTTAGACTGTGAGAATGAATTTCATTTATACTGTGATAATGATTGTGACATAGGATTCAATTTTCACTATGTTTGATACTCTTTTCCTCATTTTCTGCTGTCCTTTTTTCTGATAATAGTTTAAGCTGCATTATTTGGCACAACCAAGCTGTATATAATATAGGGATTTCAATTCTTGAGTTACCATTTTTCATAACATAGGAATCTTTTCAAGACTCTAAATATGACCTGACCTATATGTTATCTCCTATGCAGACTTGCCGAGTAATTTTAACTTTTAAGCAGATGTTCTTTCTGATCACGTATGTACTACCCTAACAGAATCATGATCGCACTGCATATTATCCTAAGTCTGAGATTAGTTACTCTTGTCTCCCTTTTATTGAATGAAAATCATTGAGGTTTATCTTCTGTTGCTCCTGTTGAATATTGCAGCAATCTGCAAGTTCAGTGTACTCACTGCAGAACCACATAAGAACTTCATCTCTACTTCGATTTCAGGTACTTCATTGTACGGTAGGTCTGTTAGTTATCTTAGACATTGTACAGTAACTGTACTTAACTCAATAGACTTAATCATCGCATCAGTGATATAGGGATCTAAACATAACGTGCATTACTAGTCAGATGGTTATTCTTGTTCTGGGGACCTTTATCATAACATCTTTCTTTCTTCTATAAATGACCTTCTGCAATATAATATGTAGAGAAAATTACTTTCTCAGCCCTAAAAAAATGGGTGCTTACTTCTTTGACCTAAAAATTTGAGATCTTACCTGTGTGGCCAAAAAATTTGTCTTGGTTACTTACTTGGCCTTTCCGTCGATAATGTTAGCTTGTCCAATTATACTCCTAACAGAAGGACCATTTTGCCCTCACACACACGACGACTAGCAGCAGCACCAGCAGGGGTCACAGGCCACCGCGCGCGCCCTCCGTCCCCGCTCCGGCTTACCCCGTTCGCCCTCCTCATCCGGCCGCCCTGCTCACCATCATCCTCCAGCCGATTGCTCGCGCGGAGGGAGTTGCGGCCGCCGGGGCGCACGCACGGCCTCCGAGGCGCATGGGCGGAAGGAGCCCTAGCCGCCGGCTGCTCGCGCCATCGTGCGGAGGTGAATGCCGGGGGACGCGACGACGACGAGGGCGGACGCCGAGGGAGGAGAGAGATTCGACGCGGGTAGGGGCGCGGTCACAGCCGCCGGCGCCAGGGCAAGCGCCGACGGAGGAGGGCGCAGCGACACAGGGGCGGGTAGGCACGGGCGTAGCTGCTCCTCCCCGGCTTGGGCGGGAGGACAGGGAGTGCCTCCTTCGGACCCCTGCACCACCGCCTCGCCTACCGGCGTGGAGCGCGGCCGCGGACGGCGCGTCCGGCACTGGCGGGGCTGGGCGGAGTGGAGCGTGGCCACGGGAGGAGGGCCTCCGGCGTGGGCAGGGCTGCCGACGGCAGCGTGGGGAGGGAGGAAGAAGAAATAAAGAGGAAAAAGAAAAAAAAAGAAAGTGGTATAAGTATGATATGTGGGGCTGGGGTAGAAATGTCTTTTTACCCTTTACTTAATGGTGTTAAGTGCTCAATCTAATGGAAAGGCCAAGGAAGAAACGGGCTTAAAATTTTTGGCCATATAGAAAAGATGTAAAATTTTTATGCCATAGAAATAAGCATGCATTTTTTTGAGGCCAAAAAAGTAAATTTCTCTAATATGTATCCCTATTATTACACTCTCTGCGTATCATGTCTAGAATCATTGGTGTCTTATGCAAAATTGATCAGGCAGGTCCAAGAACTGCAGCGGACATTCAGTGGGTAGCTACAAATTTCCATATGCAGTAGATGTATTCATATTGTTTGTATGGTTTTTCCTAGAGCAGTCTCACTTGTTATGTATGTGAACTTCTAATATATTGTTTGGGACTGAATCATTGAGTTAAATGTGAACTTCTAATATATTGTTTGGGGCTGAATCATTGAGTTAACTTTTAATATATGTGATGTTGAGTTGGAGGACTGTATGGGATTGAACTATAATGTATTTTTTTGCTATTATTTTTTAATAAAAAATGATCTATTTTTGTGGGCCCACGAAATTACTGCCAGCGTGGCACGTAATTTTGTGGGCCACATGGGCCGACGAAATTACCTGGCTTAATTTCGTGGGCCGACGTGGCCCACGAAATTACATGCCACGCTGGCAGTAAATTCGTCGGCCCTTTATTTGTGTAGCCGACGAATTTACCTTATTTTTGTGGGTCCCCACGAATTTTCATGTGTAATTTCGTCTGTTTTTATTTCGGGTAATGTTTTCATCGGCAGACCGACGAAAAAAAAGTATTTTCGTGAGTTTTTGTTTATTTTTGTGGATTTTTTGTCTATGAAAAAATAGTTGTTTTCTGTAGTGGAAGATAGACCGTTAGATCCCAAAACTAAAAGATGGGATGATTCTATCTTCATGTTCTAGTTTTTTTTTTGTTTGGTTGAAAGAATCGAGGATGGGATGGAATACACACAGTTGACTTCACATTATTAGCAACTATAATATCGGATCCTGGATGTCATCGCAATCAAACTATACCCACACTCACACTCATGTTGTTGAGATACGAGAGCATTTATGGAACCAGCCCAATCCCACTTGTTTCACTATTCCATCAAACCAACCCAATCCATTTTATTGCTTTGCTCAGGTGTGGTGGCGTGAGTTGTTGTGAGTGGGGGCGTGGCAGAGATCTGGTGCCTGGCATGCGAGCGGCAGCAGTCAAATGTACAATCGTGCTCTCACATGGAGAGAATCTGCTAGAAACCGCGATCACCGTGGAGGAAGATGGATTTGACCATAAAATTTTCTACATAGATAAAGCAAGATGAAAAATATATTTATGATTTTTTTATAATTTTTTAAAACTTATTTAACTTATTTTTAGTAAACTTGTTCGGATTTATACTAAGTGTTTAGTTTGCACCTGATATGTTGCCAATTAAATTAGCCCATTACTATCCAACCCAAATGTGCCAATAGGAGAAGCCAAGCCATTAAAATTGTTGTAGCCCAATCCATTAGCAGGGCTACGTGTGCTGCCGCTCTGCTGTCCACCGCGCGGCTCCGCCTCCGTCTAGATTTTGGCACATCAACTCGATTGGCACATGCCAAAATTTTAACTACTACTTGATTTGTTGCCAAAACTCTTTCGTATACAAAAATTTAGCAATGCCTAGAAATTGGCCTACTAAAAGGTAGACATGAAATAGCACCATACCAAATATGCCCTTCATACACAACTAGCAGCCACCAATTGCGGACTACCAAATATATCCCGCAACGAAGAGAGCATGCCGGCCGAAAGGCTCCCATCGCGTCGGCAAGACGGCAATGGCGTCGCTTCCTACTGAATTCACTGGACACGTCGCCGTTTTGCACTTCTACCATCCTACTACCGCACATGCGTCTCACCACGACCACATCACCGGGCTCGCCGGGGCCACCGCCGGCATCTGCGTCGGCGCCATGCAGTGCTGCGGCCACCGGTACACGAACCCCTCGGCGGCGGCGGCGCCGTACGTCTGGCCGGTCCAGGCACGGCCCCGCTCCTCCTCGTCTCCGCCTTCGACGTCCATCGCCGCCGCGCCCTCGCCGTCGTCCCCGCCGTCGGTCGTCGCCTCCTCCGAGGTGGACGGCTCTGTCATCACCTCCGCCGCCGACGGTGGCACCCACGGCACGACGGCCAGGGCGAGGTCGTCGGAGCCCTGTTCTCGGGCGCCGGCGAGCAGCTCCCTCACCGTCCGGCTGTCGGCCTCCCAGAGCATGGCGCGGACCCAGTCCGCGTGGGCGCGCAGGGCGAGGCGCGGCGCGCTCCGCGAGTCGTCGGGGTCGTCGCGCCCGCGCCGGCCGGCGTCACCGTACACCACCACCGCCTTCTCGTCGTCGCCAGGCAAAGAAGGCGCTGGCGCCGCGTCCTCACCCATCGGAACGTCACCCTGTCCCGCCGTCGGCGTCGGCGTCACGGCGCTGTCCACCGCCGGCGGCTCGTCCCGGCGGTAGGGGCCGTCGGGGCACGCTAGGCGGCGCATCTTGGTGGCGCGCCAGGCGAGCGGGAACCCGGAGCGGCCGTCGCCCCCGGCGTCGCAGAGCACCGGCTCGTCGGCGCCCTTCCTCTTCAGCGACAGGCCGTGGAACTCCTCCGTGAGCACCACCATCGTCGCCGCCGTGAGACAGCCTCCGTCCGTCGTCGTCGCCTTCTCCGCCTCTCTTCTCGTTTTGTCTCTCGTAGCTCCGTGCGTGCTCGAGCTCGATCTGCCGTGGACGGGCGCGCAGTGGCGGGGGATATATGAGCTCGGGGGTCGCGAGCTGAGTGGAGACAAGTGGGGAGGAAAGCGAGGGAAGCATGGAGAAGCTTCTGTTCGAGCTCTGGAAGTGTCTCGAAGCCCCGAGAACGCTAGGATTCCTTTCGCGGAGAAAGGACAGGGACAGGGCACTCGAAGGCTCGAAGGGAGGCAGCTAATGGGCCAAAGAATTTAGCAAGCGGCCCATGATGTCCACGCGATTCTCGGCCCGAAATCTGCCGTGCGCGCGTGCAGGTGCGCCGCAGCCCAAGTTAGGAGATGTGGCTGATAAGTCCAGCGAGATCGTGGGCCGAAACACGGAGCTGCGGTTCGGGTATCTTAGCGCTGCTGGTGCGGGAGAATAGTCCCACATCGTCTGCTCAACGGAGAGCCAGGGAGGAGGCTGCCTACATAACAAGAGCGAGGCGCAGCGATTGAAGGCACGCAGCTGCGTGGTGCACACAGAGCGAACTATTCTTTCGCCTTTTACTAAAGAATACCGTGTGTGCGCCACACTTAGCAGCATACGCTAATTTTTGGAGGGTGCCTCTTTATTAGAGGCCCCAACAATGTAATAAAAAGTTTATTATGGTTTATAATATGATTTTAATGAATTTGGTTTTGTTTGGTTAATTTATAATGAATGAAACACTGAAATTAGAAATTATTATCTAAAAATGTAAGATTATAGCCCACTAAAATATTGCTGTATTAAAAGTGATAAATTTATCAAAAATAAAAGCTGTTACCAAGTGAAATATTGCTATTTGCTATGTGCTCCTATATGTTTAAAAAAAGTGCCTCTAAAGAGATACTGAAGTATTACAGATTAACAGGAAAGAGTAGCACTGAACTGAATAGTAGTTCAGAAAGGCTGAACATTAATTAAGCAAGCTCATACATGCTGTACAATGTGGGACACCGTTTCAACTTGGTGAAGAATTTGGTGAGTGAACATTAGTCTGATGCATAAAGTACGACAGAACAGTAGACTGGCTCATACACCGTGCCATGTATACAGGCAGAGGACCAGAGGAGAACGCTGCCTACCACAACAAAAACCAGGGCAAGAGAGTGTGCACATGGGGCGAAGAACTAGAGTACTGAGAATGTTAAGAAATGCTGAAGGATGTTGTACTGAACATTATTAATTAATCAGGTTCACACATAGTAGAACATAACATCAGAAATTGCTGAAGAATGTGGGAGTCAGCATTAGCCTGGTGCATATGACTGAATGAGCACTAAAACGGCTCATACATCGTGCCAGGCAGAGGAGAACGCTACTCACTGCAATAAACCAGCACCCATGTCTTTTAATATGCGCATGGGGTTCTCCATTTGTCAGCAAAGCTCCAGTCACCCTACGCTCGGCAGCGGGAGCGCGAAGAAGTCCAGCGTCTCCGGCGAGAGGTTGTCGAAGCGCACTCCAGACGTGGAGCCGGCGGCGTGCACCAAATCATCGTCCACGTCCGGGCCAAAGAACGGGCTTGGCGCCGGCGGCACAACGGCCAGCGGCTCCGGGCACGCGTCGTCGTCGTCGGGGTCGACGAACACCAGCGGGTCAACGCCGCCGGAGACCGGAGTGCTAGCGTTGCTGCAGAAGGGCAGGCGAGCCACGGTAGGAGCGGCGGCGCTGGAGGACGAGCTGAACTCTGCTGCGCCTCCGTGCACGGGGAGCGCGAGGGAAAGCGCCACCGTGCATGGCTCCTGGGCCTGGCGGTGGCGGTGGCGGCTGCTCTGCCCAGCGTGGTGGCGCATCGCCGCCGCCTGCTCCGGTGGATCGCGTCCACTGCTCCAGGGGATTATGGCCAGGCACGGATTCTGGAATGCGCAACGGCGTCAGAGTTGTCAAATATGCCATGATCGAGACTTAGAATAACAATATTATGCTGATGAAATGAAACCCCAACATCGAAATTTTCAGTTTATGGCACTAGACCAAACCACTGCCAAAAGACAAAATGCAGGCGATAGTAGGCAGTCGTCACCTCCTGATGAGTGTGCAACTGCAACTCATGGCCGCGCGGAGAAGAAGAAGAAGAAGAAGCAGCTTGGCAGCTCTGCTTGCCGGACTTGCGCCGTGGCACCGGCGCCCGCAAGAGCCTGGCGAGCCGCTTCTGACGCGTGCTCCAGAAGTTCTTGACGTCGTTGTCGGTGCGGCCGGGCAGGTAGGTGGCGATCCTGGCCCATTTGTTCCCGAACTGCGCCTGCAGGTCGAGCACCACGCGCTCTTCCTCCGCGGAGAATTTGCACCCCCTTCACAGCAAACAGCCAGCATTCTTCAGGAGCGAGACGACATCCAGCACTGACGAATGAATGCTTCTACCAAGAAAAGAAAGAGGAGGAAGAAGAAGAACCCAGAGGAGCAGGATGGACTATGGAGGAGCGTTAGTTACGTCTTGAGGTCCGGCCGGAGCTTGTTGACCCAGCGGAGGCGGCAGGACTTGCCGGTGCGCGGGAGGAGGCCGTTGGATCGAATGGAGCTCCAGTCCCGGGGCCCGTGCTCCTGGACGTGCCGCCGCAGCACCATGTCCTCCTCCGCCGTCCACGGGCCCTTCCTCAGCGCAGCACCGCCGCCGCCGCGCGGCCTCATGTCCACGCTGCTACCTCGACGCCGCCGGCCACCGCGACCAGCATGCCAGTGGCTCTCTCCCCGTTGTCTCTCCTTGTCGCGGCCGCCCGTGCCCAGTTCCTGCCGCGTTTGGAAGAGCGCCAAGGCTTCGGCCGATGGCCACGGACGCCCACTCCTCCGACAATGTAGGGGAGTGGTGGGAAGTGGTGGTTTTTGTGCTCGTGGCCGGTGGCCCCGTGGTCGTGGGCTCGGAGGCCAGTGCTGATGCCGGCCGTCGGATAGTGATCAGAGGGTCACTTCGAAGTAAGAACCTGCGAATGCCGGTTCCTCTCCACCAAGGAGTAGCCCTTGCACACCCAAAGCACCCAACGGGACACTGCAAAGACTGTAACCGCTCGTAGCCCCCCTCAGGACCCATTGCACTGCGGCTTGGGGTAACCGTGGGAGGAAACAAGGGTTCAGGGATAAGGGTGTGGGATTGGGAGTGGGAGTGTTGGATTTTTTTTTTTTTTTTGGTGCCAGCGGGAATGGAAGTTTAAGGCCAACCTCCACCAATTACTTCCAAAGAGGAGAGCTACGAATCAAATGGAATTGTGTTTACAGGGAAGATGAATATATCTCCACGGCTCATTATGACTTACAAACAAATTGCACACCTCAATACCCATGAACCAAACAAGGGATATGAGTTACCTTTTACATTCTCTCTCTTAACTCACTTCACAAACCAAACAAGGAATTTGGACTAAAAATTAATTTCCCATCTTATTCCTCCTTCAACTCTCACCACTAATTCACCTTCCTCTTCCCATAGTTGCTAAAGCGTATTTTTGACGGAAAGTTTTCAAACAAATTCAAAGATTTGGAAATAAACAAAAAAAATTGAATCATGAAAATCAACCATAAGTAACTTCGGGTACAAATAATTCCATGATAATATGTTTAATCAACATCACTCTACGGGAATATTTTGACAATGGCATCATAATTTATTTGTTAACACATTAACACACCATGCTTTTGGCAACTCTTGAATGGAGTGGATTGAGGCCTAGTTTGGGTAACTTCGGATTGAGGGGGATTGGAGTGGATTGGGAGGGATTGAGGATTTAAACACACCCCAATCCATCCAAACCACTCCAATCCGAAGTTATCCAAACAAGGCCAAGGTGGATTTAAATCCACGTTAGATAAAGATCCTCTCAATCTCTCCCAATACACTTCAATCCCTTCAATCCAAGAGAGCACATATGATCAAAGCTTACAACGATAGTTATTATAATTCCTCCTTCAAGGAATGATAAAACACACTAAAAACCATATGATGACACACACATCCCTCACTAGTCTGTACTATATCCCGGCCATGCATCTCACGATCTCTTCTGATGGATGCACGGGCATGGAGTGTTCATTCAGCAGACGCAGAACCTGTCTTGTTTCCCCAGAAGTTACTCCCAATTTCACCATACCAAGGCGATGGTTCACAGGAGGAATCTTCCAAGACACCACATCAACGGCACCGTCGTCCTAGCTTTGCCTATCAACTGATCGCACAGAGAAGAGAGAACCTATCAGACGAATGAAAATAGTTTGGCTCGTAAACACTTTTAACTAATTTCAGATTAATAATGACTTTGTTCACTGATTAATCTATGAACAGATAATTTGTGTAATTTTTCAAAAGTACAACTGACATGAAAATGGTTTGGAGCTGCCCTTTGCACAGCCAAACAAGGAGCAGTGACAATTGTTCCATTTTAGAAGCTCAGAAAACAAACTTATTGAACCAATGTTGGTGACACCTGATTTACAGGTAGGTGCCATAGTGCCTGAAACTTTCACACAGAATATGGTACTATTCGCATAGGGATCATATGCGGAGGTAACTGAATACTGTGGAGTATTAGGCAAGCAAGAAGCCCAGGTACAGCACATCAGAAACATGTTTGCTGTAGAAAAAACTATAAAAAAGGAAATGGTGAGTCCAATCAATGCCAATTAGAAGACCATACCACTTAAATCTGCCAAGATCAAAGGAATCACTCCTTAGCTCTCTGCCTCTCTCTCGTTGATTTAGGATTATCAGTTCTCCATGTAAACTTTCCAAAAGTGCAGAGGGTTTAGGCCCTATACCAGACAATGAAATTAACAGGTCATTGAAAGATTAAATGCTTCTATCCATTTTAGCAAGTCCCCTAGCTACCCGTAAATAGTATTATACTAGGATGTTGGCAGTGATCAGTGAAGGCTTACGGCTACGCGGCATGGTCACACCGGACGAGGCGGCCACCTTTGCTGCAGAGCCCCTGGTCGCCGACGGTGGCCTCCACCACCTTCCCGTAGCTGTACCGCAGCGGCATCCTCCCCAGCAGCCGGTGGAACTCGGTGATACACTCCCCTCTCTTCTCCCAGTGCCGCAGCCCTCCGGCGGCGCTGAGCCCTACGTCCTTCATCGCGCCTCCCTCCTCATCGGCGCCGGCGGCGTTGGCGTCGTTCCTCGGGTCGCCCCAGTCCCTGACGCTGCCGGCGTCCACGAGCACGGGCCCCGCGCCGGACTCCTCGGCGGCGACGAAGTTCATGAGGATGTCCTCGCAGTTGCGCTCCCGGTCGACGACGGCGCGCGCGGGCGCGAGCCCCGGCGCGCAGGAGTAGCTGTAGAGGAGGCCGGTCCCAAGGACCATGAACTTGGTGAGCACCATGGAGTACCGCCCCGGCTCCGCCGCCGTGTACGCCCACCTCCCGCGGGCGAGGTCCAGGTGGTGCGACCGCGGGAAGAACCCGACCAGGGGGGCCGAGTTTCCCCGCTGCTGCTGCCAGGTAGTGAACGCGAAGGAGAGTGCCGCGGCGTCGGGGAGCACGTCGTCGTCCGCGACGGCGACGGCGGCGGTGCGGATGTCGTCGGGGCGCGGGAGGAAGCGCGAGTTGAGGGAGCCGGAGGCGGCGCGGCGGAGCGCGACGCCGCGCGGGAACCCGCCGCCGCCGCGGAGCAGGAGGCGGGGCGGGGTGGCGGGGTTGCACCAGAGCACGAGCACGGCGTGCACCAGCGGATGCGCGGCGTAGGCCCCCGCGATGGCGCGCAGCAGCGGCAGGCGGCGCTCCGAGTAGCCGCTGAGCAGCACCGTGAGGCGGTCGGCGCGCAGCGAGGCATCCGCGCCGCCCGTTCGGTTCGCGGCGCGGCAGGCCGCGTCCTCCGCCGCGCCGCCGTGGGAATGGGATACGGCAGCGCCTGCCAGCGCCACGAGAAAGAGGAGGAGGAGGAGGAGCAGGCGGTGGCGCGGGCGCGGCTGCATTGACGGCGACGCGGAGGCGAGATCTGCTCGAAGCCTCGAACGCTCGGTTGACTCGCAGTCGCCGTCACCTGCCGCAATCGTCGCAGAACAAACGGTCGAGCCAGTGGGGCCCACAGGCCCAGGCGCCATGCGGTCCGGGGCGGATACGGGCTGGGCCCGGGTGTCAGAGAGGGAGCCGCACCGTTTTTTTTATCCAGACGAGCAGGAGAAAGGAGCGGTGGGGAGAGAAGCAGTGCTGGGCCTGTCGTCGGATGGCGCAATGGAGCAGCAGCGCGGGGAGCCTGGGCCGATGGGCTGGGCCATGGCGATGCGGCTCGCCGCTGCCACCGTGCCGCCGCGCGCCGGCGCCGGCGCCGCGGCCGGCGAAGCGGCGGGGTGGTAGCAGAGTCGGGTGCGCGACCGTGCCGAGGGAGCTCGGCGCGGCCGCGGAGGCCGCGCGGCCGGAGGTCGACGACGAGGTGAGTCCAATACTTATCGCTCATACCTAGCTGCACCTGCACCGCACTGACGCATCCGGCTTCACCTGCGTCATCTTTCGTGAACTGTCCCAAGGAAGCAGGCGTAGTGGTGTGCGAGGGGTGCGGCGGCGCGGGGTGGCGGCTCTGCGACTTCTGCCAGGGGAAGAAGAACAACGTCAAGTCGGAGGGCACCCGGGTGTACCGCCGCTGCCCCACCTGCAAAGCCGTACGTGCGTGTGTGTGTGTGACTCTTGTGTGTTGCTGCCCACCTCACCTGTAGCATAGCAGCAGCTCTCTGGATTCTGATTGTTGCAACGGTGCCTTGCAGGCGGGATTCATTCTGTGCCCCAGCTGCAGGGTGTACAAATGCGTCACCTTCCCAGAGAGCAGCGACTCGTGACAGGCTGCTGGGGGGATTCCGGCCGGATCGGATGTCTGAAACTGGAACTCTGAACATCTCGTCATCGTGTGTCTTTGCCTTTTTCTTTTCTTTTCTTTTCTTTTCTTTGCTTTGCTTTGCTGTTCCTGGTATACCAACCATATCTCCCTATGACGGCGGCATACCATGCTTTTGTTGTCAACATGTTCTGAATGTTGCTGCTGCTTCTTTTGGAATATCAGTATACAAATACATGGTATGTATGACATTTGAGAGCATAGCGGCTCGTGATTTTCTTTTCACGTACAAAACCGGAGAGAGAGGAGAGAGCAAGGGCACGCCACCACGCCGCAGGGGCCAGAGAGCCTGTTGTTGCCATGCCCGGTGGGTGGATAATGGTTGCACCGTGGCAGACCGTAACAATGGCTACGGCGGCCTCGTGGCCTCGGCTCCCCACGCACACGACAGCTGCATCATGGGAGCACTGGATCTAACCGCGTCAGAGACGATTGATTTGATCTATCTGACTAACACGTGAAATGCCAGTAATGTCTGTGCAACGTAATAGCTTTTACGCTCCACCGCCACGCGTTAGAATCTCCGTCACCATCCAGTCGACAGGCCACGCATGCTTGTAAGTTTGGGCGTTAAATAACAAGCGTATAGATACCGACGTAGCTTTCACCTGGGAGTATTTCAAGGTATCGATTTCCATGGAAAACAAGAAGTATATTAACCCCCCGTGCGAACCCCTGTGCTTTGCACGGGATAGGAAGCTCAGAACATATACCGCATCATGTTTTTAAACGAAACTAAAAGTTTAGTACAGGTCTAAGAAAAGTTGCGTGATCCCTTTCCTGGAAACAAAAGAAGATGATGATCATAATTTACAATACACAAAAGTTATAACTTGATGCAGATACTTATTGCACGTGGTTTCCCAGAGAAATCCTATTATTGTAATGTTCTTGTATTTTCTACTCTACGAAACATGGAAAACGGTCTATGGCAAACACTTCATTCAATACACAAATATGAGGGGGGGGGGGGGGTGGGGGGTGGGGGTGGGAAGAACATAGACACGTTAGGCATTGAATTTCAAGGCCAGGGTTGAAAGGTCCATGTGTGATATGCAGAGTTTATCCTCCCGCAGATTTCTATGTTCTGCATAACTGATCACCTGTCAAGCAAGGGCTATTTGTTGTTAATCTTGATATCATTTGAAAATTATAGGCCTCCGTAGCCTTTTTTTAAAAATAGGAAAAGAAAACATGCAGATTGCATCAAAACATCTAGTATAAAAAAACAATTTCGGAGAAGGAATCCAACCTACGAACGCTCTTTTTCTAAGCATGGAATTGATCAACCTCGCTGTCCCATGAAAGGAGAGAAGTTATTGTATCAGGCCTCATGACAAACTTTGGGCTGTTGGCTTGTATGACCTGACCTGCAAACCACGCGACCAACATATCATATTGAATCTAAATCAGTACTTGAAGCTTGGATCAGAAATGCTTGTAAACTAATTGACTGACTAAAATTATTAGAACGTGATTGAAGAGCAAAGCAAAGGTTCAAGTGCTGACAATCTGAACTCAGGCTACCACGCCCATGCCAATTTGGACAAACCCTAAGCTAACACAGGGAAATGTAAGCAAGGAGATAAAGGAAAATCTACCAGATCGAGGAAAAAGACATCACTCCCGGTGCGTCGAGGTCGTTGATGTCGTGACACTCGGGTAGCCAAACACGCCATGGCGGCCGCACACACCCGACTCCAGTAGCTCTGGCCGCACCTCATGCCCGCTGGTCATGGCCCATGGCCACCAAATCTAGAACCCAGAGTTTAGTTGATTCGGGGGGTTGAAGGAAGAAGAGCACATGCTCAAACCGTTCACATATTGGGTACCTCCTTGTTCTTGATGCAACGGGTCATCTACAGGCTACAGCAGGGGCTCCACCTCCTTTTCCAGGTTGCCTTTGCACCGTAGAGCTGTGATTCCTGGCCACGCCCTCCCTGCAGTGGTCGCCGGTGTAGACCTCTTCGCTGGCGGAGGTGTTGGATGGAGCAGCTGGGAGCCAGGGTGGGGAATTTTTTTCCTTCTGCGAGCCGGGGTGGAGCGGGGAGATGACAGGATGTGGGCAAGGGGGTGGGGAAAGGCGAGGGCGCGCGCGGGGCCTCTGGCCTGGAATGTGTCGAGGATCGAGCGCATTGAGGGATGATCGGACAGGCGAAACGTGGTGCACTGTGGATCCACAGCGATTCGGGTCTTGCATGCGCAACGGAACTATTGATCCACAGGGCTGATTCTCTACACGTTTAGATATTTTTATAGATACCGGCCTCATAATGGATTGGGCGCGGCGTCGCCGCGCTGTGTTTAATTTCTTGTAGATTCTCGGTTTGGCACGCGCAGCATGACGTGGTACAGCGGAGACGAGCACGTAGCACCTCTGCTACAGTAATCCGCTCTGCCCGTCTCAAATGGCCGAATCCCATTCTCGCCGGCTAGGTAGTGAGCTGCTGGCCAACACACAGCATACCGTCAATATATTCCAACAGCGGCTCCAATCGCCCCGTCCGCCCCTATGGAGAAGGAGAAGGGACCCGTGCAACAGACCGTTGTCCTGTACCCCGGCGTCGGCGTCGGGCACATCGGGCCCATGACGCGTCTCGCCGAGGCGTTCCTCCGCCACGGCTACGCCGTCACCATGGTGCTCATCGAGCCGCCGCCCATCAACTCGACGGCCTGCGGCTCCGGCTCCGGCTTCTTCATCGACCACATAACGGCCGCCAACCCGTCCATCACCTTCCACGTCCTCCCGCCGATTCCACTTCCACCCCCCGCAGACTCGGGCACCTCCTCCTCCAAGTCCAACCACCCTTTGCTCCTCAAGCTGGAGCTGATGCGCCTGTACAACGACGAGCTCGAGAGCTTCCTCGGCTCCGCCGTCCCGCGGGGGCGCCTGCACTCCCTCGTCATCGACATGTTCTGCACCCACGCCATCGACGTGGCCCGGAAGCTGCGCGTGCCCGTCTACACGTTCTTCGCCTCGGGCGCCGGGGTGCTGGCCATCTTCACCCAGCTGCCGGCGTTGCTCGTCGGCGGCAGGCGGCCGCCGGCCGGCTTGAAGGAGCTCGGGGACACGCCCCTCGAGTTCCTCGGGGTCCCGCCCATGCCGGCGTCCCACCTCGTGAGGGTTCTGCTGGAGAACCCCGAGCACGAGCCGTGCAGGACCGTCATGAGCAACTGGGCGCGCAACACGGACACCCATGGCGTGCTGGTCAACACGTTCTGCTCGCTGGAGACCCGCGCCCTGCAGGCGTTCAGGGACCCCCGGTGCGTCCCGGGCAAAGCGGCGTTGCCGCCCGTTTACCCCATCGGGCCATTGGTCGCCGGGGCCGCGGGCTACGGAGAGAGTAGGCCCGAGTGCCTCGCGTGGCTGGACGCGCAGCCGGAGCGCAGCGTCGTGTTCCTCTGCTGGGGTAGCAAAGGTTCGCTGCCAGAGGAGCAGATCAAGGAGATCGCCGCTGGCCTGGAGAAGTCGGGGCAGAGGTTCCTGTGGGTCGTGCGCGCGCCGCCGGCGGTCGGCGCCGGCGGCGATCCCAAGCCGCCGGAGGGGTTCTTGGAGCGGACCAGAGGGCGTGGCCTCGTGCTCGGCTCATGGGCGCCGCAGGTGGATGTGCTCAACCACCCGGCCGTGGGCGCCTTTGTTACCCACTGCGGATGGAACTCGGCGCTGGAGGCCATCGCAGCCGGCGTGCCGATGCTGTGTTGGCCGCTGGGCGCAGAGCAGAAGATGAACAAAGTGTTGATGGCGGAGGAGATGGGCATCGGGGTGGAGCTGCAGGGTTACAGTAGTACAGGCTTCATCAAGGCTGAGGAGATTGAGGCGAAGGTGAGGCTCGTGCTGGAGTCCGAGGAGGGGAAGGAGCTTAGAGCGCGAGCGGCGGAGCTGAAGAAGGAAGCAGAGGAGGCGCTGGAGGACGGAGGATCTTCGCGGACGGAGTTTCTCCGATTCTTGTCGGATGCTGAGAATCTTAGAGGGCAGCTCGGGGAACCACAAACCTTCGACCAGCGGTTTCCTAAATGGCAAATGGTCGGCAAGGCAGAGTGTCGCGTATAGACTGCGCGCGACGTGTATCATTTTTTGTGCTTTGTTGATGAAAATAAATGTATTATTACATATTTAAGCAAATGAAGATCCAAAAAATTGCTGCTCCTTCGAGCCGTTTAAGCTTGTTGTTTGGGCATAATGCGGCAGTTCGTTTAAGCATTAGTCGGGGTGCGGTAGCTTCTGAAATGTACTGTGACTTGTCAAGTTTCTGCAGCTGTTGAATTCAAAATTGCATAACTCCCGGTGACATGTACTGTAACTGTACATTGGCAGCATCTCCTCGGCAATGATCGTCGATCGCCAATCAACCTCACATTTCGGCCGTCTTCGCAAGACTTTTGAATGCTTAGTTTCTCAGGACAACTTACCCTGCACTTTAAAAAAACACCACTGTACCAGGCATCAGCATGCTCTCCCAGCTCTTTTACTTCTACCAACATATCATAGAACCACTAGCTTCACATATGCATAAACTACCAACAACAGCGAGACCCAACAGCGTTTTCCAAGACACGCTGAGAACTCTACCCTATATGCTCTTTTACTGTACTTTCTTCTTTCAAACATCAGGGCGCAACACAAGGATGATGGAGGAGTAGCTGAGCATAGGGTACAGGTTGGAGTTGAGGAAATGGGAGAACTGGTAGATGGTCTGAGCGCGGTCCGGTAGGTCATCGGTGAGGAAGTCGTACGGTGCTGCCTTGCCTGTGTCCACCACCGGCTCCCATTGGAAACCAGGGCGCTCCGGGAGCCCAACAACCACAGGCAGGTGGCTAGTGTTGAAGGCCACATAGATCTCGCCTTTGGTTTCATCCTTCTGTGGTGAGAGATAAATGAGAAACCATCCATTATATCTGGAAATATCTCATTGGTCTATTTAATGGTACATATGAGTTTTGGAATATGATGGTGATGCGTGGTGAGCGTTATGTCTGTACCATGGAGAAGGCGACGAATCGGCTTCCCTGCGACCAGTCAGGCTTCCCAGGCTGATGACCATGCCAATGCAACTGTTCTGAAGTTGGGAAGTCCTCAAGGCCAAGAGATTCGCATTCCCTGCAGTGCACGTAGAAAGAACACAGATGGCAATATGAGCGACGCAAACTGTGAGGAATCTCACTCATTTTGCAAACAGAGGCATCATCATTGGTTCCGCACAAGAATTATTCAGTGGAAAGAGTATTTACTTGCGGAATTTGGTCATGAGGCGGCAGAATCTGTACAAGTCGGAGGATTGTTCTTTCATTTTATCCCACCGGAAATAATTGACCTACATAAGAACAAACATAAAAAGATGCAGGATTACAGGAATGTAAGGGATTACAGGAATGTAAGGAAATTGGTTCGAAAAAAAAATCCGATCAGATTGAACTGACATAATGGTCATGGCAGTAGGTATTGTTGTTCCCTCCTTTCGTATGGCCATATTCATCACCCATGTAGAACATTGGAACTCCCTAAAGATTTCGAACATAAGAACAATTTAGAAAGTAGGAATACCGTACAAAGTGAATTTAAGAAATCTACAATGTGACTTCAGAATCACTTGAATCTGACTCCTAGATTAGCTTGTAGGAATAAATCTCAAACTTTGGCAGACAAATGATGCAAGTGATGAAAATTTTGTTTCAGATTCAAATATCAAATATTTCTGTCGAAGCAACTTAAGTTTCGCATTTACAAAGACATCTAGTTGGATACCCGATACACCATGGCATAATCTTTTTAAAAAGAAACACAAATTTGTCTTAATTAGTCACAGTTTTGGTTGAACATTGACAGTTCACAACAACTGAGTGATTGCAAATGCAATCTGTGTTTTACACTGAAGAATACCTCCTTGCAAACAGAAGTCATGAGAAAACTTGACAACAATTCTTACTTGAGAAACCATAAGACAAACAAAGAAATTGCGCATTTGCCTCTTCCTCAATCTTCTGACTGACAGGCTTGCAAATTCTCCTTCCTGCATTGTTCAAATCGTGTGTTACACTACACAGATGTTTTTTTTTTTTTTTTTTTTTGGAAATAATTCATATGGCCCTGGTCTACATTCTGCATATATTTTCCCACTAGTATAATGACCAACCTGTTCCTATCTTTGGCTTGAATATATTTATTACTTCTGTACAGTAATACAGTATACACGGTTATATGTCTGTAGGAAATGCAAGTGTATAAACAGTATCAAATTGTTGGTTAAACCATTATAGTACTAAACTACTGATGACTTATCCATGGAGAACCATCATGATTCATGAGGTCATTTGTAAGACATTTGAATAGGGACAAACAAGTTATAGGAGAATTAAAAAAACATTGGATTTCAGAATTACCTCTCCACAATTCCAGCTAAGATTATGGTTTTCCCCATCTCTGTTGTCCTCACCATTTGACAAGTTGTATTTGTTATTGTATGTCACCAAATCAGCCAGTGTAAATCCGTCATGTGCACATACAAAATTGACACTGTGCCAAGGCTTCCTCCCCCCTGCCTGATAATAAAAAACATGCACTTATCAATACAACATCATTATTTGTATACAAACATTAAGCAACCTAACAAAGCGAAGTATTCAGCAGTTTATTGTTAATTTCCTGTCAGATATACAGGAGATAGTAGTACATTATTTCATGCTGCTTCTTTCTCATCCAGAAAAAAATATGTAGAATTTCTCAATGGTTTGGCTTGCAAAGGTCCACTGGATGCCCAAAGAAAACAAATGCCATCCTGGCATCCTTTACTTGCAGATTTGATGTTAAAGGCTATATGACTACTTCTATGCTGAAATATATACTTTCACATTACGTTATTTGTGTATACTGTATGCTGTATCACCAGTTCACCACCCAGTACTTTCAAAAGATTATTCAGGTCATGCAGCAATCTAGTCACTGATGGGCACTCATGCTACATACCTGGTATAACTGTGGACTTCCACATAGACATTCAGCAAAAGCACCAGCAAACCCATCTGTGCCTTTGATGAATTGACGCACGGTATCGCGATACTGAGAAAACAACAATATAAATTAGTACTTAGGTGAGACAACTACAGAAAAGGAATGAGAAATTTGGCAGATGCTGTTTATCTGAAGATGGATGCAAAAGATCATAGGTTCATTATTAAAACTTCATCAGTATTCATGCCCTGGATCCCGGATAAAACCAAATGTGCACTTACCTAATTGTTTTCAGTGATCATTCTTGTGTTATGATTTTTTATATGTCTAGAATTCTTTACATCTGAAATTATAGTCCTACAAATGCAGAATCATTTGTGTTTTCTGGTAGCCAGGCTTCTCTGCCCAAGCCAGAAAAAAACCGATCTGATGTCCCAAGTGTTTAAGGCTCAGCGTCTATGAAGCCAGATTCTCTAGAGTACACTATGCAACAAGCATTACATTTGAAGTTTAGTGCCTTGAGCCAGCTTCTGGAATCTGGAGCTTAAAATCAGAAGCTGGAGCTTGGCAAAACAGCTCTCAAAGTCCTCTTGCTACTTGGATCTGAACATGGGTTTTGGTTCCATCCATACTGTATCGCATTACCACACTAAATTACTATTTTGTCCCGTTACATCCACCCATATACTGTATCGAATTACCACCCTAAATTACTGATTTTCCCCAATAAGAAATTAACTTTTAAGTATTTTTAGGACCCTGCAAGTTCTCAGTTCTCACGGGTTACTGGTTAGCATAGAAGCGCTTGTCTATTTAAATGTCTCAGTTCAAACTTCTAATCAGCATTTGACAAGACTCCATTTGTAGTTTAGCAAGTAGTGGACAGGCTTTTAAATCGCTGAAATGAAATTATACGGTTCTTACCTTCCCATTCCACTCCGACCAAATTTTCCAGTGAGGAAATTGACCTACTTGATAGAGGCCTCCTGCATCCCATGCTTCAGCAATGAGCTATAAAAGCAATGGAGGAAGTAGTGAGAGCAGCACCAAAAGAAAAAAATCTGCTAAGTTGTTGGCTATTAGATACTGTCTGCATATTTAACAGTTGATAAGCTTTATATTACCCATAATCATCAAGCAGAAAGCTATGAAATTAGTTACATAGCAAATGTGCCCATCTTTAAAACCGTAAAAATGAGTTGGAATCTTTAGTGAGTGCAGAACTGCAGATGATACCACATATAGAATATAACAGCTACCTTGACACCTCCAAGAATTGGATCATTGCTAATCATGTCAACAAGTGGTGGGGCACTAAGAGGTGTCCCTGTTGTAATCATGTCACCTCCAATTGGACCTCCATACACATTAACTGGATCCCATAGACTGGTGAAGGGAAGGTTGACTTAATAAATGTCTTAAAAGACAAAATACTGTGAAAATTAGAATAGCATTTCACCTGCAGCTTCTGGTCATTATAGATGCAAGGTCAAAACGAAAACCATCAACATGCATTTCTGTTACCCAGTATCTGCAACATAAAAATTAGTTGATAGTGCAAAAATAATTTATCTTTGCAAGTATATCTCTTAAACACAGATAAATATTTATTTATTCACATCCAAAAATCAGTGAGATGATACGACTTGTTTCCCTGTTTTATTGGAAAACAATCAAAATACTTATATATATTGGGGCAGTAAAGCATCAGTATTGCTAATTATCCCTCCAAAGTTTGCATTTTCCAACAGAATGACAAGCAACACAAGGAAATTAAGAACAATTTAACAAATTATAATTACATATTTGTACCTCAAGCAATCCACAATAAATTCACGGGCTACCGGATGATTACAGTTGAAGGTATTTCCACAACCAGAATAATTATAGAACTCTCCCTGTGCACGAATAAATGCCCTTCAAATTGCGAGTTACATAGACATGAACATATGAAAGAATTACAAAACAAAATTATACTGTACGAAAAAGGAAAAATAGTTAGGTGATGAGCAAAATATCTCACCTTAGGTGCAAGCATGTAGTATGTACTATTATCGATCCCCCTAAAAGATAATATTGGGCCTTTCTCATTACCCTCAGCTGTATGGTTGAAGACAACATCCATGATCACCTAGCGACACATCTTCATGTCAAAAATGATATGACAAAGAAAACTGCTACTAGGCAAGCATGAAGCGATAAGCTCAAATCAGCTTGGTTACCTCAATTCCCCGTTTGTGAGCCTCTCTTACAAAAGTTTTAAATTCATTTATCACATCAAGTCCAGAGCTTCTTTTGCCACCTGACGAATATCTTGCCATTGGCGAGAAAAAATTTATTGTTGAATATCCCCAGAAGTTCATCCTGGCACAATGATGAACAGTTGTGAAACAATTTGGTTATGTTCTTAGTGAAATATAAACCAATTGCAGCCATGCTAAAATTACACAAGCACGGTACAGAAGAAAGGCACAATTAAAGCCCACACCACCAATTGCTAAATCAGGAGTTGAGGGGAGGGAAGGGCAGGGCATAGCATGCAAAATGGAACTAAAAGGCCATATATGGCATGCTGAATCAAACTAATAAATATCAATTCTGCAAGCACAAAATTTGCATCGGGTCCCATACAACTGCATGTCCACAGTCCACGTACCTGGAAGAGGAGCTAAAGTACTCCAGCTCATTGAACTCATGGCAGGGCATTAACTCGACACAATTGACTCCAAGTTTCTGCAGAGGGAGTTTTCCAATGTCAAACCATTAGTGCATTCATAAACATGTATTATTGTATCAAAAAGTATAAAATAGCCAATAACCACTTATGTCATATAGATACTAAATCAGTTGAGTAATATAGTGTGTTAGCAAATGTACCTTTAGGTAGTCAAGTTTGGACACAGCACCAATGTAAGTTCCTGGGTGCTTTGTGTTGCTTGAATCATGCTTTGTAAATCCACGCATATGCATTTCATAGATAATAAGGTCCTTCTGATGATACCTCAGGGGTAGGTCGCCTTGCCAATTAAACTGCAAATACAAACTCTTATCTTGTGAAATGAAGTAATGAAGACAACAACAAGGTGTAGTGGATGTAATTTAACTTCATTTATACTCGCAACGAGAAACTAAATAATACAATCAATGATCCTAGCCTACATTAAATAGTTCTAATACTTGCGGTCAGTTAGTTAGTTAGACTTTTCACAACCAACACCAAATAAACACTCTATTTTTTTTTTCAAATTTTAGTCACCATTGTGTCGGACCTAGGAGTAAAACTGTAAGACAAGGAAACAACCGTGAAAGAAAACATGAAACTATCACAAGAGGATCCTTAACATTAACATACAGTTGTTCTGTTCAGACTTACCGTACTATATGGAAGAGGGATCATGCCAGCCATTTGAGGCCAGCAACTTCCATCAGGTGCAGGCACACCATATTCACTCCGGCTTATTACCGCCTACAGGATTTTAAAAATAAAAGAATGAACAAGCGCCTACCAATCAATTATAATTACAGGGTGTATCACCAGCACAGACTAACTCATCACCTTTGCATAGGGATCCACAACTATGTTGTCCACGTCATAGTACTGGCCCCGCTCAGGTGCGAACACGCCATCGAACCTGTATCCGTAGAGCATGGCGTGCACCTGCTCCCCTTCGATGAAAACGTGCCACACGTTCCCCGTCCGGTTGAGCAGGGGATCGAGGGAGACCTCCTCAGTCACCGCGTTCTGCATCATTTCCAGCATGGAACAATAAGCGAGCGCAGCGAAACAAATTTCAACACAGCGCAGCGAGGCGGCAGCCCAAGGATCGCGCGGAGTGGGGCTTAGCTCACCGCCTTGAGATCGTCGGGGGCGAAGAGACAGAGCGACGCGGCGGAGGCGCCACTGGAGTAGACGGCGAAGTTGACGCCGCCGTCGAGCGCGGTGGCCCCCAGCGGCGCGGGCATTCCCGCGAGCACCCTGCACGCGCCGCCCAGCGCGTACCTCTCCTCCACGGCCGCGGCCTCCTCCTCCTCCTCCGCCTCCACCGCCGCGGCCACGGCCCGCGCGGCAGCCCGGAGCTCCACTCCTCCCGCCGCGCCCCTCACGGCCCGCGCCGCATTGGGCCGCCCCCGCGCGCCGCCGAGCCACTGCTGCCCCGCGGGCACGGCGAGCAGCGGGCGCGCGGCCGAGACGGAGGGGAGCTGCGCCATGGGGGAAGGAAGGACACCCAATTTCGTTTGTTTGGGACCGATCAAGTCGGGAATGGGAGGAGAGCGACGGTGCGGAGTGATGATTTGTAAAGTGGGGAGAGGAGCGCTCTCAGCCCCCGCGCGTCGGTCACGCCGCCCGAGCGTGCGCCCGCAGCCACTGCCAGGGTGGGCCCTTGGGGGCCGTGCGCTTTCCAGCCGGAAGCGTCGCCGTCCACACGGCCCGCCGCTGAGCGTGTGTCCGTTAGCGGGAGGGGAGGGGAGGGTGGGCCCGTGGACATGGGCTTTTCGTGGGGGCCGCTTGCGCAACGAGAGATATTTGGCGCTTTTCACCCATTTCGCTCGTATATCTAAAAAGGAAAAAAATGGTTCCTAAACAAAATCTAAAAAGGAAAATCGCATTTACAACAAAAAGTTTTATTTTTCCTGGAAAATAATGGAGCACATGTCTATTTTAGAGCAGTGGCACGCTTCTACACATAAAATTATGTTTATTTTTATTTAATTTTAAAAAATGAGTTATCAGTGGCGGAGCTACTAAATTTTCAATATTAGGGAAGCCTGGACCCTCTCCCACCCCTCAAATAAAAGTTTTTTGCGCGTACGGACATATATGGTGATGTCGGTTTAGAAAGCTCTTTTGTCTTTTTTTTTTCCTATGGTGTGCAAGCCGCTACGATGTGGTGTGGTGTTGGTGTTAGGATTCTAAAGTATGCTACTAATGTTGGAATCTAGCTAACATCCTAACATGTAGACATGTACACTTGTATAGTGTGACACTGCACTAAAGTACACAAGGCGTGTTTGGATGACTGCACGAGGCTACCTTGGCTCGCATCCCGGCCCTCTCTAGTCAGGCTCTTTGCGAGCAAGGAGGCTTTGTTTGGTTGCTTGCATCTTTTAGGCCAAGCTCTGCGGAGATTATGTTTGGTTGGTTGCATGAGGCAGTCCGCGAGTCTATTTTCCACTCTCGCGTATGGCGGACCACACGCCAGGCCTGCGAGGAACGCCGATTTTCGCGTACGCGCGCAGCCTGACTCGGAAGAGAATCTTGCACGCACGTGGCCAGGCATCCAAACAAGGCCTCGCTGCATCCGGCGGGACAGGCCCACACCTCGTGCAAGCATCCAAACACGCCCAAAGAAAAGGTTCGATGAACGGTGGTCAGACGCCAACTTGCTGCACGGACAAACAAACCAGGACGCATCATCGTGCATGCGCGCTCTTCGCCTCTACCGGTCGGATCAAAAGCCACATAAAAAATAAAGAAGAAAAAACGATGCACACAACACCAAGACGTGCATGGGATAAAAAAAAAGAAAAACAAACGTCTCCGGGCATAAAGCACGGCCTAACTTAAAACTATCCGTAGAGGAAAACATTGCATTTGTTGTAGTGAAGATTCGAGAAGTCCTTTTACACCTCTAAACTATGATCTTTGAGTCCAAGTTTACCCTTTAAACCATAAACTATAAATTCGATATTTATTTTCCTTCAACTATCAAACAAGTGCAAATTATGCTTCTAGCCTGTCCAAAAGTGGATTTCCCCTGATGTGGCGCTTACGTGTCAGTGGTGATGCTACGTGACACATTTGGTATAGACATGACACAGGAAACCACCTCATCAAACAAAAAAAATACAAAAATAACAACCACATGTTAGTTTGACGATTTCTCCTCTTTTCTCCTCCCTTCTAGAACCATAACATTCATGGTGCTTTATCGCCGACTATTTATTGCTATCCTGGTTCCTTCCTCGCCCTCCCTGTGCAATGTGACGCTTGTTTGTCCCATGCACCACTGCCTCACGCCCTCCCATGCATCACTCCTCCCATGTACTCGTTGTTACGCTGCTATCTATTGTGTATTGTTATCTGCATTGCGCTACGGAGCTCAAAATCATTCTCCTCCAGTGCCATGCCGTGCGTGTGGCACCGTACACTATCAAGTGGGCCATGCGACACATATCCACCGATGTGGCACTGACATGTAGACCATGCCAAAACTGCTAGGGGTGGTTTGTCCACTTTCGCGAAGTTTAATATACAGTTTTCCAATTGGGGTTAGGCCTGCCGATGGTTTGGTGGAGAATAGATTGTGACGCTGAACAGGCAAGTTTAGTTTGGTTTGTGTTACCGTATAGAATGGGCTGGATATGAACAGGGACCATGGACCCAAACAATGGGTTCAAATTGGAGTCCAATCGTTATCCATCCCCGCGGGTTCATCACTGGCCACCGCCGCTTGTGCAGCCCCAAGCCCGAGGGTTCATCACTGGCCACTGTCGTTCGTACAACCACAAGCTCATCGCCGACCGCACTTTGCGCGCGCTCGTCTCTGGCCGCTATTGCGCGCTGCGCGCCCACGCTCGTCGTCGCCAGTTGCAACTATGCGTTGCGCGTTCGTCCTCGTCATCGGCCGCCGATGCGCTCATTTTGCATCAATGCTCGTCTCCGGCCGCTGTTGCGCCATCATGCTTGTCGCCCACTGCTGTGCACGCTTCGTGTTCGCACTCCGCCAGTTCTTCATCTTGTTCGTCTCCGTTCTATGCCAATCATCCAAAGTCATCTTATTGCAAACACAGGTCACCGAAATAATTGTGTTCGTTCTGTTTTGGTTTAGGTTTTGTTTTTCATGGATTGAGCTCATAGTTTGAAAAAATAAATTGGATTGATATGATGAGGTAGCATATTATGGTTTGCGGTGGTGTGAGTTTTGTTGACAGTGGAGTGGATGGGGTTGGTTAATTATCATTGCTTATTTGATATGACTTGGGTGTAGGTACAGTTAGGATTACAGCCCACTAGCAGAGGCTAGTTGGGGTTGCTATGTATTCTAGCATCTAGAGTTCAATGGGTTATATATACTTTTTTTCTATACACGGTTTCGATTGTAAGGGAAATAATATTCAACTTAATGTTCAAGGGGGAATCCAAATTCATGCGATAGTTTAGGGGTCGGGGGACTTCTTCGTTGATGCAAAACACACGGGCTATGGAGAAAGGATAGTAGGAAGGAGTGAGCGAGTCCACTGCGCCATGATGGATTTATGCATGGTTGCACACTGGTGATACAACTACAGAGAGGCAGAGTACGAGCTCATCAACACAACCATAGAGCAAGGCAATGGCGACATATGTCAAGGAGCGACGGAGGTCAAATTTTGAGCATGGCAGTGCTAAAGCAAAGAACATGCACCGGAAGACTAGCAACAAATACAATGAATTGTGGAGATTGTCATGAAAGTGAACAATCAACAATGTAGGCAACAACAGAGAGGGTGGGTACTCCGATCACGACTGAGGGGGTGTTTGGCAACAAAGTATTTTCATAGTTTTTAGACAATACTGTAGCATTGGCAAAAACCATGGTATTCTTGGCCTCAAGGTGTTTGATAACTACAGCGAAAACTCTGTATCTAAAACCGCGGTACTGCCAAATACCACGTAATTTTTATGGTTTTGGAAACTTCCGCTTGCGAGCAGGTTTCGTGTGTCCTCGTGCCCCACGCCTCCCCAAGTCCCGCGTTAATCTTACCCCCTCCCTGCGCCGCCGGTTGGCTCACCGCCTGCTGCTCACCTGCTCCCATCTGTCGGACGCTACCGTCTCGCCTCCTTCTTTCCTCTAGCCTCCTACGGATCCGGCCACATGACCCTTCTCCGGCCTACTTCGTCGCCGATGACATGCCTCCTCCGCTGCGGCCGACACCGCCTCCTCCGCCGCCGACACCTCCTCCAACCTCCTCCGCCTCGTCCGCGACCACGCGGGACCTCTCCTCGCCGCCTTGTCCGCGACCGCGGGCCTTCACCTCGCCGCCTCGTCCCCAGCCGCGCGCGCGGGACCCTCCGCCTCTCTACCTCGTCCATGGTCGCTGGACCTCCGCCTCGGTGCATCATCTACGGCCGCGTGGGACCTCCGCCTCATCCCGCTCCGGTGTCGCCCGCCTCCTCCGCCGGTATGGCGGCCTCCTCCCGCTCCTGTGCCGCTCTGCCTTAGCGGTCTCGATGGCCTAGAGAGAGAGTGGAGGGGAGGGGAGAGGAGAGGAGATAATAGTAATGAATGGTGTAGACCAAACAAGACATAATGTGATTTTATTGTGGTAAAGAAAAAATATTTTATTTATGTCATGGACAATTGAAAACCGTGATATAAAAACCACAGCTTTTAGAAACTGTGGTACCAAACAGGGCCCGATGGCTATCACCATGCATTCCTATTTTAGAGCATCTAGCTATTATTGTGGTCGGGGTGTCAACACCCATCTCTATCTTGATCCCTTGAAAAACTCTTTAGGGCTTCATTTAAGTCGCTCTACTAAAAGTGTCTAATCTCTTACTCCTATAAAGAGGAAGTGGCTGTGCGTCCTCCCTTCCCCTGTCTCGACAACGTTTCGCTTTCTCATCTTGTTCAGCCGCTCAGCTCTCGCTACGAGCCCCTTCCTCATCTTGTTCGGCCGCTTGGCCCGCAGCCAGCACAAAAAACATGAGGTAGAAACCCCTCTGGGATCCGAACCCTTGCGCTAACGCATGCAGCAAGTCACCATAGGCACCAAAAAAAGTTTCATTTGTGCCAAGTTTATTACTCCTATAAAGCCCATATTAATATCTAAAATCTCTGCTCCTATAAAGCGCTAGTGGTCATACACTCCGCCGCACGATGTATGAAAACCATCGCGCCCCGAGCACCCCTCGTCCATGCACACACCTCGACAACTATTGTTTCTGCACGTTGCCCCACCCTCTGGCCATACTGCCCTCACACCCTCCGCCTAGCTCATGTCGCCTCGCAACCACATAGGAGGCCCGCACCACCTCTCCCGTCTTGGGCGCCCCTACAGTTGCCCACAGAAAGGCTCGCACTACCGCTCCGTCCTATTCGCCTCCTCCCGTAGCGAACAGGAGTAGGAGGGGTGGGGAGGGGCGAGCGCCTGTGCGATGGGGACGCGGCGGCTAGGCAGGGCGGCGGGGAGGGGACGAGCGTGGAGGCTGCGTCCGGGTGGGCCTAGAAGAAGAGTGGACAAAGGTCCAATCCTCGTAGAATGAATGGAACGGACCTTCCGACTGCGCTCCTCGACGGGTAGGGGATAAGCGCGGGGCTGCGTCCAGAAGAAAAGTGGACCGGAAGGTCCGATCCTCGCAGAATGAATGGAACGGACCTTCCGACTGCGCTCCTCGACGGGTAGAGGATGAGCGCGGTGCTACGGTTGAGCAGGTTCGGAAGAAGAGTGGACCGAAAGGTCTGATCCTTGGCAGAATAAATGGAGCGATGGGGAAGGGACAAGCGCGGGGGCTGTGTCTGGGCAGGTCTGAACATTGTTGCCGTAAACGACCATGTAGCCCGTGTACACACCATGTACATGCTACTCAATAATCATCTGTGTTGATCGTGTAGTCCGTTTAATCCCGTTTAACCCACTCTTACTCCGTTTAATTGACTGTATAGCCCCGACTACTTGCTGTACAATATGTAGTCGATTGTTTAGTGTTTTCGTTTAGGATAACCTTGGGTCCAAAAGAAGAGTGGACCGGAAGGACCAATCCACACAGAATGAATGGAGCAGGTCTTTTCTGTCCTCGGCAGAGAGGTATACGTGTGGGGGTGGGCAGGTCCGTTTTCCTCAGGGAATGAATGGAGCGGATTTTGAAAAAAAAAATCATAGCACGTACGCGCACTCTGTCGGTGTTAGATAAATTGAAGGATGCGCATGAACTTAGACCATGGAAGATGCACATATGGAGAAATTTTAAACATACTCACGGGTGAAAATTTTAGTATTGGTTTGTCCGCGCCTGCCACAATTAACATAGCTTATTGTCTGCTAGAGAGATGATGCCATAAATACCGAATTTTATATTGGTTTGTTCGAAATACCTGCAAAACGATTTTCCAAAAAATAGAAATAAATAAAAAAGGAATAAAGCACGTACAGACGTACAGGGTAAGAAAAGCACCGCCAATATTAAAACAATGCGCCTAATTAGTGTTAGCCCGTGCGATCGTCATCATATTGGCAACACGCATGCATCTGCATCGCCAATTCGCCATGCGATAGTGGGGAACCGGCCTGAAATTTCTACCGTGGTCTGCGCACGCGTACTTTCCTTTTCAGGAGATTTGGGAGTGCTGGAGCCAAAACCGAAAATGAAGTGCGGTTTGTTGACACACTACCGACAAATGCCTAAACTTTTTATTGTCCTTTTTCAGACCCCTTCTGGTCACCAAATGGCTATCGTCCTGCCTACTGGACTCCTCATCACCCGAGTGTGTATTTTTTTACAGGGTCCTTGTGCTTTTCAGGCGGAGGGTGACTTATAAAGTGTGCATGGCTTTATTATAACTGCATGTAGACTCTAATCTAACCACCTTCATTGTGCCATACTGATAGTGTAAGGTATGTATGGCATTGGTTCTGTTTGTTTATGTTTTATAATTTTGGTGCATCTAGTCTGTCTTTACCTTTATTTTTGGCCCTAGAGTTGGCAAGATATGCTGCTTACTTATCTACTTTTCCTTTGCCCGCAAATAACGGTGAATGTGCTTATGTTATTATTCTTTTGCCATGTAGTGGCCTTATCAATAAAAAACAGTTTCTCCAGCTGGTTTGATGGAAGGTCCATGTATGAAACCATGATAGTTGAGGGCAAATAGAAATCGAGCTGGTGGTGATGATTTGTGTACCGTGCAAAAATTAAAATTCAAATCTCACTCAAAAATTTAAATTATATCCAAGTAAGCTCATTCAATCTTTGTTCACCCCAAAACCCAATTCCCTTAGGCTGAATTGTCTCTCCCTTTCGTTATTTTTTTTTCTTTTCCCATTTTTAATTTCCTCGCTCAATTTTGGTCCGGATTGATATCCTTCCTCTCTTCCTCCGTTCCCCGTGCCCCAAGCTGGCACATTAGCCGACGATTGGCCCTGCATATGTAATCTAATATTTATATATGAATAACTTGATTTAGACTCAAGTGTGAGATTTCACTTTGGTTTTATCCTTTTTCACTTTGGTCTTTGCCTCTTTGGTTGTACCACGTCATTGTTGTCATAGATTCGTTGGCCATTTTCTGGTGCCAACAATCTTGTGAGTTGTGACGCGGACTAGGAATTGGGTTTAGATTATTTGTGGCATGAGATGATTTTGAATAAAATGCTATATGTGACTTGAAATGGAGGGTTTGATGTATGATGTGGATCTATGAATGATAGGATTCTTTATGTGTGAGTTTGCATCTAAACTGTCTAGATTGAAAAAAAAATTATATGAAAAGAATACACATCCACTTATTTTCTCTTGTTAAAGAAACATACTAATTTTTTTATTTCCCCATATTCTTCATTAGGCTAAAACTACCCATGATAATTGTTGTCACTCCACTATATGTCAGTGTGTAATAAATCAACCAATTTTAATAAATAGTTATAATAATACTCCCTCCATCCTAAAAATTAAGGCATTTAGATTTTTGGCATGATCGTCCATTTATTTAAAAATATGTAATTAACAAATATGAATCCAAGCATATAACATGGACACACTTACACATATGGATTTGGTTAAACTCTTAGTTAAAGATTTCATAGGTTGATCTTTTTAAAAATCTATAGGCCTTATTTTTGGGGTGAGGTGAGTACTAAATAATCGAAGAAAATTAGGCTCACCAAGCAATTTTCATAGGCCTAGAAATAGCTCCTAAAAACTAATAAATAATATCGCCAATACTAAAAGGCAATGAAAATTTGGATGTGATCCACCAATTTCATCAATTCACTTTGGTTGATGAAAATTAATTAATTATCATTGGTGCCAATGTTATTTGATTTTGTTTCAACTTATTGTGTCAACCGGAAATCAATGAGATTAACCAAAACTGACAAACATAGTTATTAATATCAGCATTACTCTGTTTTATAGCTCGATTCCAGAATGATAAAAAGATTACACTTCTTGTTTGAATTTTTCACCTATTTTGAAAAACGTAAAAATCCAAATCCAAAACGCAAAGAACGTCTTATTCAAAACTACAATAATCACATCCCTCCCTATCACTTCACACTTCAGAACACACTGTTCTTGTAGGAGGAAAGACTATTTCTCATCTTCTTAACCAGAAATGAAACGGCCTAGGAGAAGAAGTTTCATTTTGAGGGTACCACAAAAAGTCAAAAGGAGGGACCGTAGCCCATAGGATTAGAGCATGTGACTATAACGATGGTTATGAGATGACTGGCATGGTCATGATGCCCGTAGTTGGCTCGCATTAACCTGCAGGAGTACGTACTATAAGGTGGTACAATAATAGTAGTACAATGCAATACTGATGGACAGTTCAATGGTGATTACATTAACTACTTGCCTCACCCAAATTAATTGATTTATCAGCATGCGTCCCAAGCTTGATAAGGTCGGCGCAGAGCGCACTTTGCATTTTGTTTGGCCGACACGTGTTTTTTGTGGAAAAAAAATGGCCAGCATTTTGTGCGTATTTTTAACTTGTCAGCCACACGCTCCCTCTTGAGTCGTGATGCTCTCGTTGCCTATTAATAACTAGCAAGTTGGCCCGCGCAAATAGCGCGGGTGGCTAGTTTTTTCTTAACATTTTGGTTTTGCTTGGATTATTTTAATTTTGTTTTTTTCATTTTTCTCTCTCTCTATGTATCTTGAACAATATATATTAATTGTGGATTTTTAGTGTATTATCTTAACAATATGTTTTTATGAGTTGATCTATAAGTTTCGTAGACACATTTCGCTAATAAAATTATATAAAACATTATATATTTGTGTGTGGGATTCAAAAAATATTGCAAATTTTAATTTAAATCCAGGATTTTAGCTTCTATATATCTAAACTAAATTGTGTAACCATTAAAGCATTGTGATTTTGTACTTGAAAATTTTTTATGTACTTATTTATTTTTTTTTCAAATATAATTTTAATGACTATGTTTAAACTTTTTGTGGTTATGGCACCGACATCTACAATACTATCAAATTAGTTATATTTATTCTAACATATTACTTATTATTGTGTCAAAATTATATATTTATTCTTATCGGTCAAACGAATTACAATTTATATATGTGGTAGCATCTATCGATTTGGGTATCAATCCACACCAAATTTTTTTCCTTTGTTTGTATAAGATTTAATATAGACCGTTAGATGTTCATAAAATCTAACGGTAGAGGGACCTTTTTAGATGACGCAAATAGCACGGATAGCTAGTATTTTTCTTTTACAATATTTTTAGCATTGTTTTTTTTGTTTGTTTTTTCTCTATTTGTCCTAAACAACACATATTGTTTTCGTGTTTTTTATTTTTTGTGTATTATTTTTACAACATATTTTTATTATTTAATCAATTAAGTTTGACAGATGCGTTTCTCTAACAAAAATATGTATAAAATTTCTATATATTTCTGTGTGGGATTTAAATAACATTACTATTTGCAATTTAAATTCTAGATTCTTTATTCTATCTAGATTCTTATAATTGTGTAGCCATTGAAGCATTGTGATTTGGTACTTGAATTTTGAATATATTTCTTATGTTTCAAATATAACTTTGTCGAAACTTCTCATTGGAAAGGACACCAACATCTATAATATCAAATTAATTACACTAATTCTAACATAAAATATGTGTTGATAGTGTATTTGTTCTATATTGAAGATGTTAACCTTTTTTAAAAAAATGGCTTAGGAGAAAACCAAATTGTATTATAATTTGGAATGGAGGGACCTTTGAATGACACACATATGGTAGGCCCACCTAGATTATTTGTTCTCCTAAGATTTTGGTGGGTATCGTAATTAGCTCCCAAAAATAAAATTGGATAAGGTACACAATAAGCTAAAAGTGTTTGTTGGCCACGCAAAATTATATAAGCCAGATTATTTAATTTAAGAGGTAATAAAAATGCCACTATATAAAGCCAAATTATTATAGTAAATATTCACACAAGTTGCAATGTGAGAAAAAAAACTTTGTTATCTATAATCCTCAATAAATATGGTACAAAACCCCATAGGCTTCACGCCCAATAAGTTTAGCTACGCATCTCACATATAGTGCCACTTCTCATTGGCATTGTCACTGTAGTTGTATGTCCCTTATTATAATGAGTCCAAATATGGTCAATTGAAGGTTATTAAGATTGAGATAATATGAATTATCATCCTTTAACTGACGAATATCAGATTATAGCATTGGGATGTTAAGGGTTTCCTTTTTAAGTTTACTCTGGATATTTGGAACATATGAGTAGAAATGTAGGTGTGTGAGTGCATGAAACTATGCCAAAAATAATACTTGATGAAAAATGTTCCTATGATCAAGTTAGTAACTAACAGACTCAACATAACTCATTAAAGATCTTATACACTATGCTAAACAATTCGTATTTAATCCCTTCGCTCACCAATTCTAATGGCCACTCTTGCCTTGCTTCGAGCTTCTTCATCGGCACATGTCCATGTTCCCCCATTGAGTTTTTCCATTTTGTTGGTAAATACATATGTTTATATTATTTGTATTTGACATAAAATACTTGGATTAACCTAGATTGTTGCATAATCTTAATAATCAAAAGTGTAATTTTTTGGTTGTGTTTAATAAAATATATCTAGGGTTAATGTAGACCATAAGATGTTCATAAGGTCTAATATTCTAGGTTCCTTTCTTTCTCATTTTCTTAACATGGTAATTTTTAGGTCCTCTTGGTGAATGTGGGTAGATTTATGGTAACAATCCTTGTTCAGATAATAGATGGTGAAGATCTTTGTCTTTTTGTGTAACTCAAGAAAAAATATTTATATTTGATACAATATATTTGGATTAATTTAGATAGTGTAGATATTTCCTTTGTTTGTTAGTGGTATGTCATATAACTATTTGATTCAGTATAGATCAATCTAATGGTGTAATATTTTATTTTTCTATTAATACGTCATTTCTGGACCATCAGCGAGCATGACATCTTATTTAGGTGAAGAGATTAAGCTCTTTCTATCCTCCTCTTCTTAGAAAAATGGCTTTTTAATAGTTGTTATGGTACAAAATACTTAAATTAATCTAGACTATTATATAACCATAACAACAACTTGTGTGGATCTTTTTTATATAGTTTACTGATATATGATTAAATATATAGATCATTAGATGTCTGTGTGATTTTTTTATAGTCCAACGGCTGTGAGCTTTCTAATTCTACTTGGTCCAATCTTAGCGAGATTTGCATTCTCATTAAATGGTGTGACACGTCGGCATCTTTGATGATGTCGCAAACTAATTGTGAAGAGAGATATAGAGTTTCATGAGAGGTGAGATAGTTTCATCTGGATAAATCTTGGGATTCATTGTTACGTGCGTAGACAAAATCTAATATGGCACTCATGCAAACTGAGGAATAGAACTCCCCACTAAAATGGCTTTAGTATAGTGGAGATAGTACCACAAAACAGCTGCCATGTTTCATTTACTCATTGACACTAGAGGAGACAAACCATTATTGTTTTTGTTTTTCTTCTTCTCTTATTTTTATCATTGTCTTTTTTGCCCATATATCTTATTTGTTTGGTCTATTGTAAGGTCTGTGTATATAATATTAACTTTGGTATTCTGAAACCTTGTTTTTTAAATCATATATAATAGCATTTACTCATTGACACTAAAGTACAGCCCAATTGCCTTTGTTTCTCTTATTTTTACCTCCTTTTTGCCCATATCTTATTTGTATGGTTTATTGTAAGGTATAGGTACATAATATTAACTTTGGTATTCTGAAACCTAGTTTTTAAATCATATATAATGAAAAATAAGTAAACAAATATTTTAAACCTTTTCTATATATAATCCTTTTTTGCTAGCATTTATGATAAAATTATCTCCCTAGTTGTAACTTAGATTCACTATATTTACCTGATGTAGGTCTTTCTCCTTTTCTTTACCACATTAACATGGCAAAATTTGAAGCCTTGATATAAAATATGGTTCTTTATAGTTAGTGGTGGAGATAGTGTCTTTTTTCATTACAAAATTCATCCTTTTGCTATTACCTGTATTTGATAATAATAACAACTATTTTTTTGGGTCAATGGAGTGCATTAGATACTTGGATATTCATAAGACCCAATGTTTTAGGCTCTCTTCTTCTTTTACAAATGATGTGGTGAATTCTAGATCCATTCGGTCAATATGGTGGCATCTTTTAACAACCCTTATTACAATAACAAATAAGTGGTGGAGATCTTTATCCTTTGATGGAAAACATATTTTATCATCTCTATTTTATATAAAATATTTGGATTAATTTATATCATTGTGATGCAAACAATCAATGGTGTACATCTTTCTCCTTTTTTTAATGTTTGAAAATAGATTTTTAAATGCACATAAAAAGCTGACGATGTAAGTTTTTCATTAAGTGGTAACTTCTATGATCCTATTGGCAAGCGAGGGAGTGAAATATATATTGGAGCACGAAAACTGAAATAGTCATGTCTAATATAATTAGGGCATACTTTCACTCGGGTATATAACTTAAATATGTGTTGTTTCGCATAATATTTAGAAACATGTCATGCATTTTTAATGCTAAAATAATGAAAATAGTAACCGCATACTATATTTCAAAGCCAATTACACAACTAATTAATCAATTGGTGAATTTTGTCGTGGCGTGATGAATCGAATGATAGAATATCGACTCGCCTAGTATTCTTTAGACTTTCATTAGGACTTGAGAACCCATACAGTTATGGTTAATTAAGTAAGAGGATGCAAGTCCTGCATGTGGACAATCTAGCATGTTTATTCCTGGTGTTGTGATTCTTTTCTACCGAACATTCTGAATCGATGATTGTTTGGAATTGTTAGAAGAAAAAGTACCGGACTGGCAGACTCCGCTAGACATGAACGATCTTGGAATTGGAAAACAAATCGGACTCTGGACGCTAGATACGAACGGTCTTGATTGGAAAAAAAAATGGCCAGCATTGTGTGCTTATTTTTAACTTGTCAGCCACACGCTCCCTCGTGAGTCGTCATGCTCTCGTTACCTATTAATAATTTAGTCCGATTCGGAACGTGTTTAGGTGGGAAAAAAACACGTGCTCCTACATGTTTTCAATACTACACTGTTCATAGCCTTCGAGTCAAAAGAAAACTGGGGCTGCTTGGTTGGCAGCATATATTTTCATGTCATGCAACAATCGAAATTCTCAGTCAACTTTCAAGCAGAGCGCACTTCGCATTTTGTTTGACCGACACGCGTTTTTTTGTGGAAAAAAAAATGGCCAGCATTGTGTGCTTATTTTTAGCTTGTCAGACTGACTTCAGCAGGTGCGATAAAACTCAATCTATCCACTATTCTAACTACTACTCCTTTTGTGAATAATGTCGCTACAGTGTCATTTTGTACTATATCCAGCCATATATCCGGACTGCTGGACTTAGCCTCAGCCACACGCTCCCTCGTGAGTCGTGATGCTCTCGTTACCTATTAATAGTTTAGATCGATTCGGAACGTGTTTAGGTGGAAAAAAAAAACACGTACTCCTACATGTTTTCAATACTACACTGTTCATAGCCTTCGAGTCAAAATAAAACTGGGGCTGCTTGTTGGTAGCATATATTTTCATGTCATGCAGCAATCGAAAATTCTCAGTCAACTTTGAAATATTTCAGCGCATAGTACCACCGGAATGGAGCCGCGCTCTGCAGCTTTAGCTAGCAGTCTAGCACGTATATGCCATTAGTGCCTTAGTGGGATGATTAGACTAAGAACACGAGCAGAGCACTACTAGAACCTTGCCAAAAGATACAGTATATAGCTGCAGCACCAGCAATGCATGCAACAACTAACGCCATATATACGCAGCCCCTGGCTGCTTTTTTACCACCCTCTAAAAAAATGTCCACGAAAAGCAAGCAAAAAAGGGCAGGGAATTTGAAAAGAGGGAGACCCTGGCTGCTTCGTCACGCTGCATGCAGGTTGAGACAGGGTGAGGTTTATTGGTCATGGCTAATGCCCCTTTAGTTTTTCCACTTTTAGGTCGCTGTGTTTTTCTATGAGGCATCGTGGCGTTTGAGTATGTCTCCACCATGGGATCGGAGAGCCGTCCTAGAGCGCGCGTGTGGTGTCTCGTCGTCCCTTCGCGCTCCCAGCGAGCAAGTGGCTGGTCAGGGTCAGCTCGACCGGCCGCCCCCTGTGTGTGTCTATATATACCTCCATGCTCGATCGACCGGACGGCGACGGAGGCAAAGCCTCAAGGTGCTTGTACTAGACTATATAGATCGAGTGAGGGATCGGTGTCCGTACGTCGGCGGCCATGGCGTGGAGCGACAGCTACTTGGACGTGGTGCTGATCCCTCTCGCCGTCCTCTTCCCCGCCGTGTACCACCTCTGGCTCTGGCGCGCCGTCCGCCGCAGCCCGCTCAGCTTCACCATCGGCATCAGCGCCGCCGCGCGCCGCCTCTGGGTCTTCTCCATGATGAAGGTACTATACACGCTCTTTTTCGTGCATGGCCATGGCGCGACGAGCTAGGCCGCGCGAGCATCGTCTGGATCATCGCTTAATTAAATTTAAAACAGTGCCAATGATATAAGCTCATCGTGGATAATGGATGGATGCAGAACAACGAGAAGCAGGCGATCCTGGTGGTGCAGTCGGTGCGGAACGTGCTGATGGGGTCCACGCTGGTGGCGACGACGTCGATCCTCTTCTGCACGGGCGTGGCGGCGGTGCTGAGCAGCACCTACGCCGTGAAGAAGCCGCTGAGCGACGCCGCGTTCGGCGCGCACGGCGAGTACATGACGGCGCTCAAGTACGCCGCCATCCTCGCCGTCTTCCTCCTCGCCTTCCTCTGCCACAGCCTCGCCATCTGCACGCTCAACCAGGCCTCCTTCCTCATCAACGCTCTGTCCCCGTCCCCGGAGCTCCGCCTGCCCGCCGTCACCGGGGACTACGTCGCCGACGTCATGGAGCGGGGCTTCCGACTCAGCCTCGCCGGCAACAGGCTCTTCTTCGCCGGCGCGCCGCTCCTGCTCTGGATCCTCGGCCCCATCCTGCCCTGCCTCTGCTCCCTGGTCATGATCCCCGTGCTTTACAACATGGACGTGGTCGAGTACTACGCCGAGGACGAAGGGAGCAGCAATTGTGGTGGTGGAGCCAATGGCGGCGCAGCCGTGGTCATGGACGCCGGGAGTGATCAGAGCATGGTGGAGGTATGATGGTTGACGATGTCGTCATTACTCATTAGACAGACAACAAATCCAAGCCGCAACAGGCATCAGCATGGCAGAATATGCGTTGCACACTACACTACCACCAGAGCCCATCGCTCCGTATGCATGCAGTGCAGCACATATTATTGTTTGCTGGGTGGCGATGCATGTGTGGGATTGTGTGCGCAACATAGGCTTCTTTTCACTGGCCGGCAACTGATCGACTAGTGGGGTTGCTTCTGGTGATTTCTTTTTTCTTTTATCTCTGTATACAAGCTCTAGCCTCTATGGCGTATTGACACGACAATAATTCACTAATCACCGCTGCTAGATCAAATTAAAGTACACACCATCGAGATGCATACGTACGGCCGATTATTGGTAACCTAGTGCGCCGTGCATAAGGGCCCAATTATATTGTTGGTGACCGGACTTCACCGTCCATGTTTAGTACAAATACTGTACTCCTACTATGGTTCTTCGCATTGAAAATGAGTTTGTGTACTCCTATTGTTTGCCTAAGAACTACTGTTTGGTTGGCAATTGTAACAGAAGACTTGATTACTATGGCAGCGTTAGTTCGTGTTTATTGGTTTTGAGCAGACACCACAGAACTGGATACCGCGCCAATATAAAACCGATAACAACCAAAAAATCATGGGATCGCAAACGACTAATAGAACAGCTTCTTCTTCTTCTAGCTGCAGTCTAATTGTGCATTACCCAGTTGAACCAAATGATCTCAGTATTCGTTTAATTTATTTCATTACCGCGGTGCTTTTGGATACCTTGCTTTTGCATTGTCATTACAATTGCCCAACCAAACAGCACCTTATATATAGGTTCTTTTCTCCTTAAAATGGGGAGCCCATTTGACGTACTACTCTCTTTGGCCGAATCGGAGGCTGAGATTGACGTGGATCATTTTCAGTCTCTCAGTACTAACCCCAAAAACTAACGGTGAGGTTAGGCATTTGGCCCTAATAGAATGTTTTCCCGATCTATATATGTATCAATATAATAAGTCACGTACACTTAACGTGCTAAGAAGAGCTTTTAAGTACTAGCCAACCATCTGTATGCGAGAAAGCTTATATGATAACCCAAGTTACCCAACTCGCCATATTACTTCAAACCTATATAGACAGATATGGGTCCTCCCTCCCTCCCTCTCTCTTCTTCTCTATCTAATTTTCTTATGTTAGACAATGAATTAAGCAAATGATAAACATGCACAATGGCATTCAAGGTTATGACAAGTACACACATACAAAAATTCAGTCCAAAATACATCATTAAGATAGGGTAGGGTATGGAGGACACTGTTTGACAGGAATGTGTAGTGTCAATCTTTCAGTTGGGCCTATATAATGAGAGAGAGAGGATAGTCTTAAGGTTACATATCCTTGAAAATACGACTAGTGTTGCATTTTCCCACAACATGAAAGAAAGAAATACATTATAGATTGTTGTTTAAGAGTTAGATTTTTTTTTTCTAACCACGTGTATATTACCAACCACAAGTTTAAGAAGTACAAGCACAAGTACAACATATGTAAAGTAGTTGACTACGACTATAAGTTCTGAAAATCAACGACTTTTAGTCTTTATAGGATTGAAAAGGCATGAAATAGATAAACCATCAAACTCTTATGTTTCAATCATAGGTCATGGAACTGAAAAATATAGTTATATATATATATATATATATATATATATATATATATACACATTTATTTAGTAAATCAAATGAAGTGGATGCGAGGTAATATGACATTCAGTGTTATCATAAGTACACAAGTACAAAAATTCAGTCCAAAATACATCATTAATTAGTACATGTTTTGGATGTAGAGGGTAGGGTATGGACACTGTTTCACAGGTGGAGAGTCAGTTGGGCCTATAATATAATAATAGAATGGTACAGACACAGACATAGAGGATAGTCTTGCTTAGGGTACATATCCTTGAAAATGTGTGCTAGTGCTGGCATTTTCCTGCAGCATGAAAGAAAGATAGATATTTTATATTGTTCTTTAAGAGGTAGATTTTCTAAGCACGCGCATCCTGATCAACCACAAGTTTAAGTAGTACAAAAGTACAGTACACCGTATGTAAAGTTACACGTTGACTACGACTGTAAGTTCAGAAAATTAATGACCTTCAGGGCTAGTTTGGTAATCTCATTTTTCCAAAAAATTTAGAGCCAATCTCGGAGAATGGAGGAGAAAATGAATTAATTTTTCCTCTATTCCTCCAAATTTTTTGGGGAAATGAGGTTACCATCCTAGCCCTTAGTGTCTTCATTGGAGAGTGAAAAGCAGGCTTCAAGTAGACAAACCATCAGTGAGCACTTATGTTCCTTGAAAATGTGTGCTAGTGCTGGCATTTTCCTGCAGCATGAAAGAAAGATAGATATTTTATATTGTTCTTTAAGAGATAGATTTTCTAACCACGCACATCCTAATCAACCACAAGTTTAAGTAGTACACAAGTACAGTACACCGTATGTAAAGTTACTAGTTGACTACAAGTTCAGAAAATTAACGACGACTTTGAGGACTAGTTTGGTAACTCCATTTTCCCAAAGAATTTGAAGAGAATCTCGGAGAATGGAGGAAAAAATGAACTAATTTTTTCTCCGTTCCTCTAAATCTCTCGGGGAAATGAGAGTGCCAACCTAGCCCTTAGTGTCTTCGTTGGAGTGAAAAGCAGCCTTCAAATAGACAAACCATCAGTGAGCACTTATGTTCCATTCATAGGTCATGGAACTGAAACATATATAGTTACTAGTAAAAATGCACATGCCTCCCGCACGTGACAAAATAAGTCATGTAATTATTTTTTTTAAATTATATAAATATTGTATTTAGGGTAGTATTTTGTTTACTATTTTTTAATTATAAAATATAAAATATTATATAATTCTAGATTAATTCATTCAGCGATCTTGTATGTGGGGCACACATATGTCAACCAAGAAATTTTATTTTATTTTGAATGTAGCTTATGGCTTGAGCAGCTTGAATATGTCATTCCAAATCTCATGAGATGATGAGAATATCCACTATAGTTAACATTTTTCTTTTAGCCAAAGTTAGTCAAGTGTTTGTATCATGTTTATTATTTAGTCAAAGTATTCTATGTCCATTGTTGTTTCATTTCCATATTAATCCATCCTATGAGACTGATCTACCATACAGAGACAGAAATGTTTGAGTCTCATGTATAACCATGCATAACTCTAGAGCAGTATGATTATTGGGCTGGTAAGATTTATGTAGTCTTTTCAACTACCATGACCATATTGCAAGTGAACGATACACGGATAGAGAAGCGTACCGAGAGAAACAAACCAAACGAATGTACTAAACAATCTCCATTAAGTTTAAATTAATTTGAGATAGTTAGATAAATTTTGGGTGAAAAAATTTATTCTTAAGCTCACTTTTTATAGGACAGACCATTTCAATGTAGACATTAGACAATCTCCGTGAAACTTAAATTAATTTCGGATGGTGAAAAAAAATTCAGGCTGAAAAGCCACCAGCGCTTAAATAATGTAGAACAGAAGGCCTCGACCGTGGGGTCCGAGCGTTAGCTCGGTTGGTCAGGCGCGCCGGCGTGCGCACAGGCGGCCAGCATTCGATTCCCACAATCGACGCTTGTTTTCCACCGGAAACAGCGTAGTTGCCAAATAAATTTCGCAGCCTCTCGCGTGTGGAACCACAAGGGAAACGTAACGTGCCCGTATAGGTTTGTTCGAGTACACGTAAGATGTGGCGTGAGTGCGTATGTGTGGTGGTGTGTAAGATGTGGCGTGAGTACGTATGTGTGGTGGTGTGTGTTTGTACCTAAGCAGATACTACTGTACCCAGACGGGAGGCTTAAAAAACAAAAGGCCTCGACCGTCGGTACCACGCACCGGCACTATCCAGAAGCCACCAGCCGCTGTTCCCCTTCCTCTGCCCTTCCCTTCCGTTCCGCTTCCGCCCAAGCCCAGAAGACACAGCGACCGGGCTGACCGCGGCCGCAAAACCGGCCCCCATGCCGTCACCTTGCATACATACAGGGACCGGCGACTGCCTCCCGAGGCTGAGCCTTGGCGACTGCCTCGTGCTTCTCCTCTCCAGGAGCCGGATCTCTCCCTTCCACCGCAGGAGCTGCTCTTCTCCAGATCTCTCTCGTCGCCAGAGCTGCTTCTCCTCTAATCCGGATTTTTCCACTCAGTCACAGTACCTTCTCCTTCCGATCTTCTTTTCTTTTTCCCTTTTGTGCTCTGCATTAGGGCAGTATCGCCATATCATCATTTTCTCTCTGTTCTTTTCCTGCTATACGATGTGATTCAAAAGGCATGTCGATCTATTATTAGCATGCGTTTATGAAGATGTTCAAACGAGGTGGTATTATTTGTTTATATGCTTTGTCACGTATTTGATGTAAGATTGGGCTTGTCGGTTGCGGACTAATATGGATCCAAATCAGATGATGAATCGGGCTTGATTTTTGAGTTTTGTTTCAACCAATCAATCGTGAAACAGCCCATGTCAAAACCAGTCTTGATGCGACGCAGGCGGCTAATCACGTGACGCACATGTATTTTTAGAGGGTAAAGCACTACTTTTTAAAAAATGAATTTGTGAGAGTTTTATGTTTGGGAACATATGTTTTTTGTTTTATTAAATAATTAGTAGTATTTTAGAGATAGAAAGTAAGTTATTTGTATAACTAAAGTTGGTAATCATGAAGCATTAATAATTTTTAGTTTGTTAGCAGTTTTAAATAATATTTGTCTATTGTACGAGGCTTTAACGTGAAATGTAGGCTTTCGGTAAAATTTAATGGTAGATGAAAATTGATTCCTTTTAACTCACTAAAATCAATGAAAAAGAAAAAAACTTGAGCAGCCCAAGAAGAGGCCTGGGCTCGGGCCGCCAGAATCGGCCCGGTTGACGGTTGGGAGCGCCCCCGGGCCGGATCAAAACCGGGGCCGGCCGTCGCGCCCTCTAAACCTAGCCGGCCCTCACTCTCCCTCCTTTCTTTCCTCTCTCACCGGCGACGGCTGCGGTGGCTCCCTCCCCCGCTCCAGCATCCCGCCGCCACCTCCACACACACAGCTCGCTGCCTCTTCCTTTCTCGTCGTGCTGGCACCGGCCGCCGCCTCCTTCACCCGCTGCGTTGGCCGCGGCCAGATCTACTCGCCCCCCATTGCGGTAGCCGTCGACCGCCGCCTCCTCCTCTGCTTGGCCCCGTCGCGGCAGCCGGCCGCCGCGCCACCTCCCCCTCCCGGGCCTCCTCCTCCACCTCCCTTCACGCTGGCCGCGGCCAGATCCGCGGCGGCCGGCCGCCGCGCCACCTCCCTCCCGCTCGCCTCTACACGACACGGTAAGTGTGATCTTGGTCTATTTACTTGATCCGCTCTCAACAATCTCCTTACATCTTTGGATCCATTTGTGTGCTTGAGGCGGTGCTTTATGGACGTGAGGATCTATTTTGAGCAGGCCAATTAACACTTGTGCAGGCGATTTGGTACTAAAGGATGATAATTATGATCGAGTTGATATGTAGTGGGATGATATTTGTGATCGAGTTGATACGTGTTGCACTTGTAATATTTTTTCCATGTATTTTGCTTTTATTGGGCCAAATCTCCATGTATTTTTGCTTATTATATTGGGCCGGACAGCAGATAGGATAGGAATTTGTATTGTATCGTATCATCTGGTGGTTGAATCTATATCATATCTGCTGGTGGCGGGTAAAAAACTTGGTGAGAAGAAAACAAGGGGACGGTTACGTTGAGGATCGATTTCTACTGCAGGAACTGGGCGTTCTGTCGCGTTCTGGTTTCTGCTTTAGTGGGCCCTCTTTTGTTTGGTGGGCTCTCTGTTAATCAATGTTAGATCAAATAATTTATGTTAATCAAACGGTGGGTATTAAGGGTGGGTATATTTACTTATGGTAAAAAATATTTAAAATTAACTCGCTTTTTATAGTATAGATATATACATTTATTTAGTAAATCAAATGAAGTGGATGCGATGAAATTTACAAAAATATTCCTATCCGCACAATTCTTCTGCCCGTACATCTTTGAGTGGAGTGAATATGAGGAAATTTTCAACAAGTTCATTCTTCTGCCCATACATCTATAACTATACCAGTACGTATCGAGGGTATTGCAAAGGGAATATGAAATGATTTCTGTCTGACTGTCTCCATCCCCACGGCACATCGTGGCTAAGGCTGAGTCCAATGGTAGTATGTAAAGCGGTTTTTTAAAACACTGTTTTGCACTATTTGACATAAATGCTACACCGTAAACAAAGAAAGAGAAGTTAGAATAGTGTTTAGAAAATGGGAACATGAGTTCCATTGAATTCAGCCTAAGGATGCTTTTTAGAGGGGCTGCTAGCTAGCTCTTGGTAATATGTGCAGCATTGATCCTCTACGCGCGCAACTAGTTTATTGGAAATTGGTCGATGTGTGATGAAGAAGTTTGAAATTCCAAACAAACACTGCTGTGAGAAAAGCAAACTAAGATTCGTGATTATATAAATATAAAATAACTTCTTTTCTCTCCCAAAATCTACCACCGGCAACGAAGATAAGAATACACAGGCAGTACTAGATCATGCTTATCGTCTCGGCATGCACATCACAGTACGTTTGAGCTCGATCAGCTTATTGATGCACACCACGCTGTCCCCAGAGCGCATGTCGCTCGTCAGTTGATGGCAACATCGTCGAGTTCATCGTCATCATTCACCGACGAGTAGAAGGACTGCTCCTCGGTCCCGCGGTCCTTCCCCTTGAGCACCTCGATCCCGTCGATGGCGGCCTTGAGCTCCCACCGGCTCTCCACGTTGGCCTCGCAGCACGCCATGCCGATCCTGATCAGCTTCACCATCTCCTCCTTGTTCTCGTCCTCCTCGCCCCTCATGTCCGGGTCCACCACCGTGTCCAGCCACTCCCCCTCCGGCGTCGACCCCACGACGCTCACCAGGTCGTTGCTGTTCTGTGCCGCCGGCTCGGCCGCCGCCGCCGCCTTGGGCGGGTCGTAGGCCGGCGGCCTCCCGGTGAGGATCTCGAGGATGAGCAGGCCGAGGCACCAGACGTCGCTCTTCTTGGACGAGCGGCCGAACAGCTTGCGCTCGGGGGACTTGAAGGCCACCATGAGCTGCGCCGCGTGCGACTGGTTCATCACCGGCACCAGCGCGTAGTCTGTGAGCAGCGGCTCGTAGCGGGCGTCGAGCAGGATGTTGGACGACTTGAGGTGGCCGTGCGGCACCGTGAGCATGCACAGCTCGTCGTACAGGTAGCTCAGCGCCCGCGCCACGCCCTTCACGATCTTCAGCCGCGCGTTCCAGTGCACCACCGCCTTCTTCAACCCGCGGCCCTCGCCTGCAATGCAAGCATCCGCCGGAAATTAGTTAGCTGTATGTCGATCGACGACGACGACGACGCGCGCGGCCGAGATGATCTGATCGATTGATCCGAGTCCGACAACTAGCTCAGCTCACCATGGAGGAGGTTAGCCAAGCTCCGGTTGGGGACGTAGTCGTGGATGAGCAGCTTCTCCTCCTTGCGGTAGTAGTAGGCGACGAGGGGGAGGAGGTTGGGGTGGCTGAGCCGGCCGAGCCGCCGCATGTGCTCCTCGAAGTCCTCCCTGCCCACCCGGTTCATCTCCTTGAACCGCTTGACGACGACGGAGTGGCCGCTCGTGAGCGTGGCGCGGTAGCACACGCCGAGGTTGGCGGCGCCCAGCACCTCCGCCGTCGCCTTGAGCAGGTCCTGCAGCTCGAAGAACCGGCCGCGGTCGTCGCGCACGAACGTCAGCCGCCCCTGCCCCTGCTCCGCCTTCCGCGCCTGCTTGCCGCCTCCCGCCGCGCGGCTGCCGCGTTCCTCGCCCTCGACGCCGCCGCCGGCACCGGGCGCCGCCGCGACGTGCGCCGCGCTGGCCTCGACCTTCGCCGGCGGCTGCGGCTCGAGGGGCCTCACGGACGCGGTCGGGCCGAAGTTCTTGGTGCTGTATTTCCGCCGCCTCTGCAGCGCGACGAGCGCCATGCCGACGATCGCCAGCGTGCCGAGGACCGCGGCGAGGACGCCGTAGGACATCGAGCCCGCGGCGGGCTCCTGAGCTTCTGCTGGCTTCGCGCCATCAGCTGACGTGCCTGCCGACGCTGCCGCCGCTTCTAGTGCTGGTGGCGACGGCGAGGTCCCTGCTTTGTCGGAGGTCGGCGGCGCCGCCTTTGGTGCCTGCGACGGCGACGGAGGGGCCTCGCATTTGGCACCAAGCGGCGCACCGCAAAGTTTCGTGTTGCCTGCATTGTAGAACACGATAATTCATCCATATATACGGCGTGTCCATGTGGCCGTTGCACGAAGTCACGAACAACATGGTCTCCAAAACTAGCTAGGTATGTCGCTCACCGGCAAACATGTCTGGCTGGATGGATTTGAGGCTCGCCGGAATCTCCCCCTCTAGCTCATTGTTTGCGAGATTGACTTCCTTGAGCCCCTCCTGTTTCAGATCAGGGATCTTGCCCTGAAACCTGTTGTCGTTGAGCTTGAGCTCGAGGAGCCGGGGCGCGTCGGCGAGCGACGCCGGGATGGGGCCGGAGAAGTTGTTGTTGGAGAGGACCACCTTCTTGAGCGAGCCCATCCCGGCGAACGCGTCGTCGGGGATCACCCCGGAGAACTTGTTCCCGGACAAGAAGATGGCGCGGAGGCCGCTGAGCTCCCTGACGTCGGGCATCGGGCCGGCGAACTCGTTGCGCATGAAGCTGAGCGTGCGGAGGCTGGGCAGGCTCTTGAGGGCGCCCAGGTCGAGCGTGCCGGAGAGGCCCAGCCCCTCGAGCTGCAGGCCGTGCACGACGTCCTTGTCGCACATGACGCCGCTCCAGTTGGAGCCGTCGCCATTGCAGGGGCTCGTGCCGGGGGACCAGCTGGCGAGCGCGCCGCCGCCGCCGTCCTTGATGCCGGACTTGAGCTTGAGGAGCGCGTCGGCGGCGCCGGCGTCGGGCGCGAGGGAGAGCGGGACCCGCCCGGCGTCAGCGGGCAGCAGCGCCAGCAGGAGGAGGCACAGGATGCGGATGGTGAGGCGCGTTAGCGTCGATGATGGCGCTCCGGCCATGTCCGGGGCGGCGGTGCCGGGGACGGGGAGCCAGCCCGCCGGCGCCAGCGCTTGACGACGGCGGGTGATGTGGCCGGCGGCAATGCTGCGGCCCCTGTTCCCGGGCACGCGCGCGCGAGTGGGAGGCTGGCACGCAGTTTTTCCTGGGAGGAGAAAGCGGGAGGCCGATGCGAAGAGCGAGAAAGGAGGGGCGGAGAACGGGGAGGAGGGAGATGAGGCGCCCGCATGGCGTGGTGGGGATTTGGGTGCGTCTGCTGGTTTTTGGCCAAGAATAGAGATGCCTTTATGGCGCGCGCGCGATCACGACACGAGGTTGTCATCTGAGCTACTCCACAAGTCTACAACTGTCCCGGACTCCCGGAGATGCAAAACAAAACATGTTCATGTGACCATATGGCTTATCTCATCAGCCGTTCATATATCCCTCCTATGCGGCTTTGCACCACATTCGACCATTAATTTCTTAACATGTATGGTTTATCTCCTGTTGTGCTAACAGGTTTGGGGATGGTGGCGAAAGCCTTGTCCATCCTCCGGACTGATGATGGCGACGTTTCTGGACGCCGTTTATTTCTTTGAAAGCATCGTCGTTCCACTCCTACTCTCTCTGTACATCGTGTTCCACGATGAAAATTCTGATCTAGGGTCAGGCGATGGCGGTGCCTGTGGCGTCGCTCTCCTCGTTGGAGGCGTCGCTTTGGAAGCTCGTGACTTGTCTGGGTGGGGTTCGTGGTTGTCTTGGTAGTGGGTGTTTTGTCGTGTTGAAGTCCTAATCCAACCGGCCAGTTGAGTTGAGTATTGCGTGGAGTCAGTGGTGTGTTGTTTGTTGCCCTGTCTGGATTTTTCTTCTATGTTAATATAATCGGCAGCTTTCCTGCCTAGTTCGTTTCAAAAAAACAGCCTCGCGGTGACAACCGCACCCAGTGCGGGTGGCAAATGCCGGTGGGTTGGCATCCTGTCCACCAAGATTCGAGTCCTCTATTCGACGTTGGTGTGTCATTTAGGAGAATTTTCCTCCTTTTGTTGTTACAAGTATCCTCAAGCGCAGATGTTGCACAATGGTCAAAGAAACGTGCCCGCTAACGTCCAAGGTTGCCTGCCAACGCCTAAGGTTGCCTTGGGTACCTCTCAGCTATGTTTATGTCCTTTTAAGTATAGGTTGTAGGTCTAGTTTGCGCCAGAGCGTGTGTGAGGTGTGTATTAATGCGTGAGTTCACGCAACTTGTTCATGAAGCATTGAGGATTAAAAAAAAAACAGGCTCGCGGTACCACCACACGTTCTCTCACATTTCTAGTGACATGTATACCCTCTGCCTGCACTCCCATGCTTTGCTTACAATGCGATGATTTTCTACAATTCATGTTAAACGGCGTACCATATTACCTCACCACCTTGTGTTTGGTTTTTGCTATCATTGTTGGGCTCATCTGCCACCGGGTAAAAAGGAAGCAAATAATCGATGAACTCAATGAATGAAAGATCGACGAATATAAGCCAATTGAGAGGTTGAAAAGCGAGGGACTTAAACTGGGCAGAGAACCTGAAATCTCGGCAAAAGAATCAACCAGCCAGTCACTGAAACTAGGGGATTTCAATTTTCAAGACCTGCCCCCTGCTAACTCAACAACCAAATGTCACAACTGTGCATGGACTAGAGGACAATAAATCAAACATATTTATCCAAAGCTACTGACGCTCATCAATTCAAGGCTCCACCAACCAGACGGTCTGAAAATGCCAACCCAATGGTTAGTCGATAAGAAAAAGACCATTTTTGATCACCGAACTATCACCTGAATCCGGATTTGACCATTGAACTTCAAAACCTGAGCCTATTCAAAAAAATACATCGAACTATTGCCTGGACTAGTTTACCTGAGGCCGGGAGGTTCTGAAGGATCTAAAAGGGTGCCTGGAAAGGGTGAACAGGGGCTGATCCAAAAACAACAACCATAACATCTCTTCCAGCAAACCCCAAAAGTGCAAAGAACCAGACCAAACCAGCACTTTTCTTTATGAGAGGTGCAAAATTTCCACAACATCACACGGAACTTCCGCACGTGCGATAAGTGCCTCTAATCATACGCACACTTATCATACACTATAAGTGCATCTAATAGACCATGCCACCATATGATACCTAGACTCCTTGCTATTAGGGATCACGTCACCTGCTAGCAAAGAAAATCACAATGAAAGCTAGCATCTATTCGTAAGTCTTTTTTCTTACAACATAATACAATTACAAACATTCACACATATATATATATATGTGTGTGCGCGCGCGCAATAGACGAGGTTGTCATATTTTGACATTGACTAAATCGTCATACATGTGCTTTTCACTGTTACACGAAGCACATCATATCTACAATTTTACACTATTAGGAAAACAATTAACCACAAAAAACAAGCATTCAAATTTCAGAGTTAGAGGCCATTCATCACACGGGATCAGAGTCTAACGAGTTGAGTTACGCAGGTTCGCAGCGTTGAGTCTTTGACTGAATTATCCCTGCACTGCAGCAAAGACGTACCGTCGTCCGAGCGAAAAAACTGTAGCGCTACTAGAGAACCACAACTTTGCTGAGGATCCACAGCACCAGGGTCATCTCGAAGACGAAGATGGTGTGGAGGAGCCCCCTGTCGAGCGTGAAGCCGAACAGGGTGATCCCACCGCCGTTGTGGCGCAGGTACGTCACTGCATGCAGGGCACACAGCAAAAACAACTCCAAAATTAAGCTTCAGTTACCGTGGCATCAGGTTTAAGTTTAATGGGCACGTTCACAAGTTTTTCAGTTGCGTTGCGTGAGTTTAGTTACCGAGTGCTTGTCTGCTCCTGTAGGAGCACGGCGCTCCGGGGTCCGCCTGGGATACGGCCGTCGACGACCCGGCGGAGACGCGGGACGCGTCGGCGTCGATCGCCGACGTGTTGGCCGGCGACGATTTGCCGTGGTGCATGGCGACCATGCTCATGTGCCACTGGCTCGCGATGGACACGATCCTCTGCGCCCTGTGCGTGATCCTGGCCGCGCCGACCAGGCACATGAAGAAGCCGCTCAGCTGCACCGCCGACCCAACCTGCAAAATTGATGCACGGGATGAAATAACTCACAGTTAGACATGCACACACTCTAGTCTAGAGTCTGGAGTGAGGCACTGCCGTAGTACCAGGAGGTCGCCGGTGTTGGAGAAGCTCTTGGGGGCCCTGGACGAGAGGGCGACGACGAGCGCGCCGAGCTGGCTGACGGTGATGGTGACGAGGCAGCAGATGATGAACACCCGGTAGCGGTGGCTGGTGGCGAACAGCTGCGTGCGGATGCGGCGGTGCTCGGCGAAGATCTCGGCGGCGGCGGCGCGCGCCTCGACGTCGAACATGTGGTAGATGCCCTCGAAGCGCAGGATCTGGAGCTCGCAGGTGAGGCGGAACAGCACGCACACGAGCAGGAACACCCCCGTGCGGTACACCCACGACACCACCGTGGCGACCAGCGCCACGGCGCGCCACGGCACCGGCGCCGGCAGGAGGAACAAGGGGGAGGCCACGACGGGCGGCGGCTCCACCCTGACGGTGCAGAAGAAGAAGACGGCCTTGTGCGCGGCCTCGACGCAGAGGGACGGGAGGAGGAGCGCGGCCAGGAGGCGGAACGCGCGGTCCAGCTCCCGCGCGTAGCCGCGGCGGACGAAGGCCGTGTCGTCGCGGAGCGCGCCGTCGAGGAACAGCAGCTGCCGCAGGCTGCCGAGGCGGCGGAAGAAGGCGGCCAGCGTGAGGAAGGAGATGGCGGCGAGCCCCGTGGCGGGCACCTGGGCCACGCGGTTGAAGGTGATGGCGGACGCGGAGGCCGGGGACAGCGCGGCGTCGGCGCGGAGCGAGAGCGAGACGGCGGCGGGCACGGCCAGCGCCAGCGCCAGGAACGCCGCGTACGACACGGCGCGCCCCGCGCGGGTGGAGTGGTCCAGCGCGCACCACTGCAGGAACACGCGGAAGCTGCGCAGCTCGTCGTGCATCACCGACTTGCACCGCGCGTACGCCGGGTTCAGCAGAAGCGGCCGCTGATGCGCCGGCGCCGGCGCCGGCACCGGCACCGACACCAGCAGCGGCGCGGGCTCCGGCTCCGACTCCGACCTCGACTCCGGCGAAGAGCCCTGCAGCTCGTCCTCAGAGTACATTGCGCTAGTTGCTAGTAGATGCTTCGACACGGTTGAGAACGAAGCTGTAGAGCCGCAGGTATGCAATATATAGTCGAACACATGGCGATCGGCGAGCAGTGTTGTGCAATCCATGGTGTGGAATGCGTGAGGAGACGGGGAGAGGGGAAAGGAGTGGCGCGAGAGGGGAGGCCCGTGACAGTTCACAGGGGCGGCGAGAGCGAGAGGTCCAAGGCCAGTGGCAGGCAGCAGCTCGATCCTGTGTGTGATATGCAGCAAAAGGAGGCCAATACTGGGACTGGGCACGCATCTGCGCGCGAAGCAGTGACTTTTTAAGAAACAAAGGTTGAAGCAAGAATTGGTACTAGCGAGCTATTGCTGCCGATCACTCCCACTGCCCAGCGCATTTTGCACTTCTCGTCCCGGTGCACGGGCAGCACGGCTTCTGTTGTGTCATGTACTCCCACCGTCCTAAATAACGTTGTTTTAGAATTCAAAATTTATCTCACAATAAATACTATTTTAGAACAAATATATAGTAATAGAAAAATGGTTAGTTTACATAACATTTTTTCTATGTGGAAGGGAGTTACATATGTAAAAAGAAAAAAGATGGGAGCCCTACACAGGTTTGGAAAAACGGGAAAAAAGAGAGAGAAAATGTTAATCCAATCCTAAAGCCAACATTATATGAGTACAACCAGTGTTGATGTATATAACATGGCAAGAAGAGCCCACCATAAACTCCGTTATTAGCCTTGCTCTAATAAAACTCTGTTTGGTTTCCCAGTTGTGGCCTAATTCCCTGTTGAAAATAGAGAAAGATGTCTCTACATGTTCTTTAATTTAAATCGGATGACAATGGGTCCTGTTTTGAACTAGTTCCTGAAGAAGTTGCTTGTGAATAAGCCAACTTTTGGCCAACCGACCACACTAGGTGCTTATTAGAGAAGTCTGAAGCAGGTGTTTTGGACCTAATGAGGAGGTGTGACCGGTGGGAGGGAGCACAATGCGGCGGAGGACGAGCAGAAGAGGAAGAGGGGAGCAAGTGCACGTGAAGGGAAGAGTGTCTCAAAGGGAGAGAGCGCGACAAAGGGAGGAGGAAGGTGCATGTCTATTTACTACTAGCCCACAAACAAAACTAGAGCAAGCTTATTTAATGCTAAACAGAGTACAACTGTACAAGTCTATACGTGATGGAAAGCAAGCGTACATGTGGCAACGATACCTACAAATACAACTAAGCCATAGTTTTAAATCCAAGAATTCAATTTATTTTCGATTGTATCATTTTTGTTTTTTTACCACAAAACTTTTAAAAGGACACTCTACTCGAGGATATTTTCACAGCATATATCGTAGACATCTTTTTATCCAAAACATCTTATGTGGACGATTATTCTATATCAAGAGAGGATCGTCCCAATGTCATGAGATACTTATTTATGGTTCAAGAGGAAATATCGTGTCTTTATGACAAGATTGTTGTAGCTCTAGAATGAAATCGTATACTAGGGCAGAAGAAAAATGCTATAGGTTTAGCACAAAGTGCTCCAACTTCATGATAAATTTTTTCGGGGTTGTATTATAAAAACATGTAGTTCCCACAAACATGTTTTAGTTTTCACGAGAAGAAAACATTCCAATTTTAATAAGAAAAAAGTTACTTTTAAAAAATGGAAAAAAATTTTATATGGAAATTTTGTTGCCATTAATTCCAAGCAAGACAAAGGTTTAAACGGGTATACCAAAGCAATTTTGAAATATCAAGGTCGATTATCTGTGTTCACATAATCCAATCACTGAGACACCTGTACGGAGCGCTCCTGTAGACTGTAGTCCTGTGGCCGTGGGCTGCGAATCCTATCGTGGGCCTACAAACGGGTGGGGGAAAAAGAAAAAAGGGAAATCAGGCGCAGAGAGAGCACGCTGTAGAGCTGTACTCCTATAGTCGACTTGAATCGACTGGGGTCGACCGCGAGTGAAAAAGCCAATCCACGTTCGCCGGCAAATCCGCAGTTCCCCATTCCGCACCCGAAGGTTCCCTTCTCCGAGCAAACGCAAAACCCTAGCCCGCTGCTCCGCCGGATTCCTCCTCCTCCCCGGCCCGCCGCCCGTCTCCGCAGCACCTGCGTCTCTCCCGCTCCGCGACCAGGAGCACGGGCTTTCTCGCCGCGCCGTCCGCGAACCGCCGCCACCGGGTCACCTCCAGCCATGTCTTCTCAGGTACCGCTTCCTCCTACTCCTCGCTCGACTCTCCGATTCCGCCGGTCGATTAGGGTTTGAGCCCGGTCTCGCAGCACATCCGTTGCGCTGGGAGCTTGCTAGCTTTGCTGGATTTGAACTCTGTGCGTGCTGTGCTCTTGGTCCCTCCTCTCGATCCCGTCCATCCGCGAGGTCTCACTGGTTAGTATGTGCGGGTTTGCAGGTCGACAGCCGCAGCCAGTCCGCCGGGAAGCGCGCGCGCACCGACGGTAGGGTTCTCCGCCGCCTCGTTTTTTTCCCCGTGTCCACAGCCCTGTTCGCTAAGTTGCATCTGAGTGGATTTCCCCTTCGCGTGGGATGGAAAACTGTTTCTCAGGCAGCCGGCGTGAGGACGACTGGGTTTGCCCCAGCTGCAAGAACGTCAACTTTGCCTTCCGCACCACTTGCAACATGCGCAATTGCAACCAGTCCAGGCCAGCAGATCACACGGTAATGTAACTGTTTTGCCTGTCTTTATTCTCGTTGTCGGTTGTTTCGTTGCTGGTTGCTCCGAGCGTGCCTCTGAGTCCTTGTGCTTGTCGCTAGCCCATTTGCATTTACCTCGTGTAGCTGTTGCTTGCCATCCAGAAGGCCATGCAGAAGCCTATGCAGACTCCGCCACACTACACGTCTGGAGGTTACATGGGCCCACCAGGGACGCCGCCGTCGATGTACCTCGGTGGGGGCGCTCCCCCGTATGGCTCGTCCATGTTTAATGGGCCTGCAATGCCACGCTATGGTATTCCCCAGTTCCCTGGGGGCTCCGCATACCCATATGGATATGGCGGTCGCATACCGATTGGGAGCCCCTATGGGCCGATGCAAATGGCCGGACCACCTCAATATTCTGGTGGATCTATGATTGGCGCAGGTAACATGGCTTCTGACTATGATATGCACGTCATATTTTGATATTGCTCTTGTGCTAATTCATCTAGTTATCAATTAAATAGGCAAAACCTTATGCTGTCAATCCTTCCTTTCATGCAAACCATAGTGTGCAAACAATTGGATTTACAGAATATTAGAACATGGATTTGCTTCTCTTGATATTCACTTTCCTTAAATACGGGGTATATATGATAGCCTTTCCAATACTGCCTTTGGTGTATATTTTACTGTTGCATTCTACCATGTGTTCTCAGCAATAATTTATTTGGTTGGGGTCATGATATATGTTTTCCAATCCAATGTTTTTCATGATGTTCACACACAAGACTTAGTTACTGTCCCATAAATAGGTGGAATGTATGGAATGCCCATGGATAGATATGGCTTAATACCTGCTGGTCCTGGTGCAATGGTATGCTCTTCTTACTACTCATGTACATCGTTTTGCTAATTTTAGTTTACTACCGTCACCTTGAATGAACACGTCAGTTGCTGCTATTTTGCATTCTTTCATTGTATTGCTGATACTTTGCATTCCTTTTTCCTGTGATGATATTTATAGTTTGTGTCTACTTGAGAGTGCTTCATTTCTCAACGTGTTTATAGCTTTTGTTGTGTCAACTGCCAAGCCTGACATATTATACTGCATACTTTTGGTATTCCATAATTTATTTTGTTTCTGGAACTTGAAAGGGCACACGGGCTGGCTCATATTCTGATGAAGGTTCCCAGAAGAAGCCTGCAGGTATAAAATATTGAATCTGTAATTTTGGCTTAATTTTAAATCAATATTGTTAGCACTTAATTATTTCAATGCATATTCTCCTGAACTTTTGCTGCAGGAGCTGGGCGTGACAATGATTGGGAGTGTCCAAATTGCCGCAACATCAACTTTGCTTTTCGCACGGTCTGTAATATGAGAAAGTGCAACACACCAAGGCCTGAAAACCAGGTTTGAGACTGTTCTGTCTTATCTGGCCACTATAAACAATCTGATATAACTATTTTCAGATTCATGTATTGAAAACTGAGATCATTTTGGGTTTTTTACAATTATATGTACAGTCAATGTTTCTTTACTTTAGTCAAATTGCCAAAAGCATAGTACTACAACTTTGCAAGTGTGCTTGAAGTTGGCTTTGCTGTCACAAGATTAACCATGCGTTCGGAGTGTACATCTCTTTGTTGTATACTACTTTACTTGCACTTGTATGCTTGTTCATTTATTGGACACCAGGATCTGAGTACCTGCGTTGATCACTTTTGCTGTGGCTGAGATTTACTAAATTTGTCTAGGTTCTGTTGATCTGGAAAAAACTCAATACAACTTTCTCCTGCTTTTGAGTGTTCACGAATCATGAACGTATTAAAGAAACTTCTTATTTAGCTGTCCGTTAGCTTTTTTTTGAGACGAAGCTGAACGTTAGCTGCCACATGACTCATCATGCGATTGCTACCGTTATATTTTCGTTACTGTTGTTTGGAATGTGATCAGTGTTTAAAAGGCGTCGCCTAGGCGTCCAGGCGGTGCCCGCTCGCCATGGCTCGCCTTACCGCCTTAAAAACCATGAATGCGATTTTATCAAGCTAAACCCTCCGCAAAGAACAATTCTCTAAACTTTTAGCACAGAAATTTTAGCTGCTAAAGGTTGGTTATCTTTCATCTAACTTGGATCTGCATTTCTAATACGTCTTCCATATGTAGTATAGAGTGTCTACTTTACTAACTGCTTGTGCATTTACTCTTTCTGCAGGGATCTAAGCCGGATGGTTCAAGAGGCTTGAGTAAGTTTTGACATGACAAGTACTCTGCTCCTTTTATCACCTGGTCTTTTTTTGTGTATTACAAATGCCCTTAAATTAATAAATTCTTGGAAAGTCTGTTATCACTTGACATTTCTTTGCAGGAGATTATCTTATTTTCTTTGGATTTTTGCACATAGCTTACAGTATACTTTTACGGTTTATATTTTTATTCCATCAATGCTAGTTATTTTGACGCTCAACGTCTTATTGATAGGACCAAATATGCCCGAGGGCAGTTGGAAGTGTGAGCAGTGCAATAATATAAACTATCCTTTCCGAACAAAATGCAATCGTCCTCAATGTGGAGCAGAAAAGCCATCACAGGCAAACAACACAAATGATTCAGTGACAGATCGGGACAATCAGGTCTGTGTTTCAGAACCTCCAGTATGGTCCTCAACATTTGGCACACCATTATTTAGAACATTATTAAGTTGCACTCACCTTATCATGTTTGTTTGCGCATAGCTTGATATATCGTGTCCTTACTGTTACAGTGAGTCCTAGAACAGTAATGAGGGTCAAGAAGGTCCACCGTCATCGTCAAGGTTCAGTCTGAATGTGGGGTCCATCTGTGTCAGTAGTCGCTGCTGTCGTTACAAGTTTTCTTCCACTTGACACCTTAGTTGAGTCGGTGTCCTAATGGTAAACACTTTGGAGTTGGCATGGAGTCTTGCCTACCCTAATCACTTCAGATTTTGGTCAAGAACATCCATTTGTCATGTGAATTGGTCAAGAACATCCATCTTGCGTTTCCTGGTTAAACTTGATTACTTGTCTTTGTTACTGGTGCTTGGGTGAATTGTCATATAATTTTATTCATTTCATCTAGTTGTCTGTGTCATAGACTGTCACTCATCTGCTATGAATACTTGTGATCGTTTTGTCGTGGTCGGTTTGTCAAGGCTGCATCTGTCATTGTTTTCAATTTGTGGTTGGTTTGGTATTTTACAGGTTTTCTTTCTGAATGGTTGGATATGGCAGCCTTTCTACCTTCCAATATAATGTTCTTCCTAATGTTAGCAACTTAGCAAGGTGCAATACTGAAATATGTAGAACACTTTCCCTGGTAGTTTTGCTGTAGTAACAGTTAGGTCTGTGAAACAAGTAAACGATGGATGCCAGTTGCATAACTGAAAAATGTTACTGTTATCATCTTCCATGTTCTCTGACACTTAGCTTGTTCAAGTTTCACCATTCTCATGTGTTTTGATTAGAAGAGATGCTCCTTGGTGAAAGTGATGTGCATCATCACACTGGCAGTGGTAGACTCATCACCTTGCATGCTTGTCCTGATTGCTACTACTTCACTGACTGGTGCCATTGCAATTAGTTTTTGTCATGTAACATTACGAAGCTTTTATCAAAGATGCGACTTCTGCATGAATTTGAAGACAACAGCGGTCAGACACAGATGGATCTTCCTGGTCATGAGGTTGGAGTACCTACAAGTTCGCACGCACTGCGGATGGCAGCACTCAGTGAATTGCAGAACAGTCTTATAAACTGATGTGCTTCCATTTGATATTGGATAATAAGGTGAGAAATTTGCACCACGTGGATATGCTTGTGTATTGAGTGTCAGCCAACGCGTGAAGATGGTAAGCATTTTGTGATAGTCAGACTAGCATCTCGATGTAACCATTTCATCATTTGTTTTGGAGTGGATTCTTGTCTTGTTGCACGCTATTTTTTCCATATAGTATCCTAATGAGAAATTGTACTGCGATGGTTCCCGCAATACCATAGAAAATCACAAAGATCGTAAAACCTTAAGCGATAAAAGTTATTTGACGCGCTGGTCCAAATTTCCCATTCCTTTGATGGGAACTGCATAGATGGGAAGTAAAATTTTAAAAGCACTAGATCCGAAGGGATGAATATTTTCTGGGTGGATGGAGGCTTGCAGTAATATTTGATGGAATACATGGAGCCATCTTGAAAATTTGCTGGGCTGGGCCAAATCGGGTAGAGTGACGCTAGTTCTATTTTGCGTTTCCTCGTTGGTGGTAGCCCCGGTCGGGTATTGTTGCAAGAAACAGGCTTCATTTTGGTAATGATTTAATTTGGGAACAAGATTGTGTGACTGAACTCAAGCACCGGACTGTATTTAGGGCATGTACAATGCATCGTTGTTTACAGAGGTGCTTAAAAGAGAGAAATGCTAAGCATTATCTAGAAAGCTAATTTTTACGATGGAAAGAAGATGCTTATATATGTTCAACTACCTCATTAGCACTCATTAAGCATTAATGTTTAACTAAGCATCTCATACACTTTTTAAGCATCTAGTGCTAGAAAATAAACCGGTTTTTATTACTAAGCACTTTCTATAAACACTCTATTGTACATGCTCTTATACATTTTAATAACAGTACCTATAAATATGATCAACGGGAATATCAGATGACTCGATACGCGTTTCTTCGATCCCAAACCAGCCCTCGCACCTATGTCTTCACTTATCATCGCGTCGATCCCACCCGCAGCAAACAGTGTGGGGCTCGTTTGTGTGCTCAGCCGGATGGTACGAATGACGGAATGAGTGGACCGCCGTCTCGCCGGTGGGGGCGATAGATAGATACTACAGCGTATAAGTATAAGTAAACCTATATCCGTGGGAGACAACGCGCTCTCCCAGCGCATCCCTCGCTCCCGCCGTCCGTTGATTGCCGCGTGTCCTCACCGTCGCGCTGTCGCTCATCGGGGACTCAGCGTAGCCCTCACGCAAGCGACCTCCTCTCTCCCTCGTAGGGTAAAAAGCCGTCCTCACACACGCCGCTCCTCTCTCCCCCGTGCGCCGCCTCCCCGCTGCGCCTCCTCTCTCTGCTGTCGCGCCGCCTCCCCATTTCCCTCTGGCTCCTCCCCGCCGTGGCAGTTCCTTGCCAGCCTCCTCTCTCCCCCGCCACGCTGCGTCTCTGCCGCGGCTCCTCCCCGCGGCGCCCCGCGCACTTTGTCCCCGCTCCTCGCAGCTCCGTCGGCCCCGATGCGGCTTTGCCGGCTGCCGAGCCGTCCTTCCGCCGGCTTCCACGAGCAGCTCCTTGACTGCGCGACGCCCCTCTCCGCCTCCTCTGCGGCTGCGCCACCATCTCTCCGCCTTCGCGACGCCGCAGCCAGGCCGGGGCCACCCCGCTGCCTCCTCCCACCGTGCCACCACCACCGCTCCTGCTCCTTTGTGGCGGAACCGCCGATTTAATACGGGCTAAGTACACCTGCCACCATTAGCTTACAATGTACTTAGACCGTACTAAACCCGGTCGTCCGTCAAGAGGCCTTCGGCTCTCGATAACACCATTTCCCAGAGGAACCGACATCATACACATCCGACTCTCGATGGAGCCACAACAGTTACATCATCACAGGCAGTTGAAATATAGAATAGATAGACTTAGTTTACAAACCAAGAATGTATATAGTCAAATACATGTCCAAAATATATATAATGCGGAAGCGTTTTCAAAACATCTCGCAGCGGAAACCAAATACCTAAGAAGTCTTCATACAGACGAACAAGGCGAGTAGCACCGAGCTCACCGGTTCTACCCTACTCCAAGCAGCCATTCAAATGCCGCCAGTACCTGTGAGCCAAAAGTGGGGGCAAACCCTGAGTACTAATTACTCAGTAGAACTTAATGGACGGGGTTTACGGCTGACGCAAAGCTCAGCTTACTAGCAAGTAGATCCTTAGCCATTGATTTTAAACTGTAAACTGTTGCCATAGGATAGCGGGATTTTACAGTCGCTATCCTTTACTCATGATTATTCACTGTGTTTTAGTGTCATGCTATAGCGGGATTTGACAGCCGCTGGTCCTTATCCTGATTATCATTGGTAATATAAAGTAAACAATTTGCATGAAGTAAAGCATGTGTATCCAGTGTGTAGTATCAGATCATCAATTCCATAAAACATTATGCCTCAAACAGTTCTACGTTGCCCGTGTGCGATATTGGCATTCTCACACCTGGTGAGCATCAGCGATTCGAATCGATTTTTATATTTCCGGGAATAACTAGAAGCACCAGGATGGCATATGCTTACTAACTCCCAGCGTTCCACATATGCTTCTTCCATCTCCACTTGTCCCGTCTCAAGTTCGATGACCACTCCCGCCTGACTCCCGGAGCGCGTTGTCGCAGGAGCGTTACCTCGGTTACGTCGGGTTCTGCCCTCCTTTGACACCCGCCTCCGCGGCCACCTTCCTCTCAACCAGTGGGTAGAAACGTGCCCCTTTCTTGAGACGGCACAAGTAAGACTTTCACCGGTCCATTGATCCCGGATAAGCACTCTAGCAATGTTTATGCCGATCAGCAGGCGAACAGCGAACGGGCCTTATGCGATTCGGGCGGAGTCCACCATACCATCCACATCATTTTTCAACATAGTAGTCCCATATCTCCGCCCGGTCTCAATTGAAAGCATAACACAGCAATAATAATTTCGTAGTAATGAGAATTCATCATTTGAATGTAAACCCTACGAGACGAGTGACAGTGCTCACTCGTGTCTACTCGCGCCTAACCATTCTAGGCACTCGTCCTACGAACCCTAAGTATAGGTGCTAGGGCCAGGGCGGCCGGGGAGTCTAATGCAATTGGTGTCAATCAATCCTAATGCATATGCGTAACTCAAAAATAATTTTGTTTGCTGGGATTTGCATGGTCCTGCCTACCTACCAACAAACTAAGCTACTGTTAGTTTGCCGGGTTGTGAGGCTTTGCCCCAGGCAACCCCTTGATCCCTTGGACAACTCCTCCGTCCAAACACGACTGATGGGCCCTCTAGGTCGTGAGTGGGTCTTAGTTGGTCTTTTGGATCACCGTTGGTTGAGGTAGTTCCACGTGCTCGTTTTTGGATTACGTATCTGCAATGAGCGTCGCTATATGAATAATACGCGGGATGATGAAAGAAATGAGATGCTTGAACACGAAACACACATATGAATATCCATTCCATGAACCGGCGAAAAGGTGATCGATAAACTACCTAAACACTGAGTACCTCAATGGACCTAGTTCAAACATATATTTTCTGGACTCCGTATAATGCTAGCAACACACTACAATTTTCCTAGAATATTCTTATACACCCAAAGGTCACCTTTTCCATTTATCAAGTTTAGCAAGTAACCTTTTGTTAATTTCAAAACAGTGACCAAACCCAACATGCACACCCTAAATTTTTACGAGTGAGCTTCCCATACCATGCAAGGCATAGGAAAAATAGAGGCCTGTCACTCTAAGTATACATTGTATGGGCATCATTTTCCTAGTTGCATAAATGAGCAATTTATACATGAAATGGTGGAATAAGAGGCAAACTAATTAGGCTGTAGCCCACATTTCACTTACACAGTACCACTACACCCTATAAAGACTAAAACAAGACCCCATCATTTTAGGGGTTTATTTGTGCCACATTTTCCATTTATCTTTTGTCCTTTCTAAATCCCCTTCCAAACCTAACATGCAGGGGCTCATAGTTCATAGTTGGGTTACTTATACTACCCAAAGTGTATGAAAATACCAAAGATCCATTTTATGCACATTTTGTATAGCCTCCAATTTCTAGGTTGAATAATTGCTCATAACACCTGTATAATGGCAAAAGAGTAAATAACAGCAAGTTTTAGGGCTACAAAAATTCAGACAGTGCCTAAATATCACACTAAAGCCGCTGTCCAAGTTTCACAATATTTGGAGTCCATTTGCATCACTTTTGGTAATTATTTTGCTTTAACATGCATGCAACAAAACCGAGTGTAAAAATGTCTTTTCACACAGCCACATCATACCTAACCTGTAGATCTACTCAAGAGAAGTTCATAGGTACTGAGTTTGTCCATTTTGGATTTTTCTTTGAATTGATATGATTTTTCAAAGTTCAAACCGAGAAAAAAGTAAATAGAAAAAAAAAAACCTAGATCTAAGGACCTCTACGCAATTAACTGTAGCTTTCAGGGGCTAGCTTGCAAGATCTGCAAGACTCATTCAAAACGCGCGAGGACCGGGATGCAAAATCAAAGAAACCGAGGGGCCGGATCTAAAGTTTCCAGGCCCCCTTCTTATTCCTCGCGTAGCTCGCCGGAGCCGCGACGCGGGGTGGCGGAGGTGCGCGGGAGTGCGGGATTCAACCTCGTGTAGATCTCGTCGACGGTGAGGCAAGGACGGCGGCGTAGGAGGCCGTGCACCGAGCGTGAACCGTGGCGACGTCGGCGTGGCGAGGACATCGCGGTGGGCTCGATCTCCGCGGTGGAGGGCTCAACGGCGACGAGACTAGGCGGGGAAGGAGCGCGGTGGAGTGGCGGTTGTGGTGGTGGTGGTCTTGGGGCGAGAGGCGGCCGGGAGACGGCAGCGCGAGCTCGAGCTTCGGCTCGGGCCAACAATGGCGACGCGGCGCGGCGAGAGCGGGGAAACGGGATGGAGAGGCACGGGGACGGGCGAGCGGGGTATGGTTAGGGCGCGGGGTGACTCCTCCTTCTCTTGATGCGCCCGGGGCGCCGGCCGTGGCCTCGCCGTACTTCCTGTACGCCGGCGCGCCACGCGGCCGCGCCCGGTTCGCGCCGTGGACGCGACGCAGATCGCGGGCCCCGCCTGTCAGTGACTCAGAATCTAGGAAAAGGAAAAATGTGTTTTCTAGGCCTCTGTATTTCGCGATTTTGGCTCATCTCTAGGCCGAATTTGGAAAAAGTCCAATTGGAAAAAATGTTCTACTCAGAGAGATCTACAAGTTTGTCAAAAGGTTCAACACCAAATTCCAAGTGCAAATATGAATTCCTTTTGAATTTAGCTCTCAAGCTTCATTTTGACCTACAGACCAGATTATATTAGGAGTTCCAAATGACCCCCAACCAGTCACTTTCGCACAAAGAGCTTATTGACAATATTGTGGGTAATTCTAGGATCTACAACTTCTCTAATTAAGGCTTTGCCAAATTATGGGTGTATGTTAGCGAAAACTTGGAATTACAGAGCAGATCAGTTTTGGCTGGTTTTCTTGGTTGGCAGAAAATGGTCCTATACTCCATTTAAAAATCAATGTGTTATCAAACTCTAGTTACCAAAGTTGTTCTCCAGTATTTTATCAGCAAGTTTGGTAATATGATTTTGGCCTGAAACCCAATAGATTTGAAATTATAGACACTATTATGTTCCAAGGTTTATTAAAACAGAAATTTCGCTTTGTGTAGAGACTTTCTTGTTTCCAACTTTTGAAGTATCAAATGAGGGCCAATCATTCCCACAATAGGTGCATTTGAAAGGTGATAAGTTCAATTTCATTTCATAGAAAGGAAGATTTTGAAGTTGTATTGTGAACCCAAAGAAAATTTCAAATGCAAATTTGGGTTAAGCTGAAAATTCAGACTTGAGAAAATTTCTAAGTATAAGTAAGTCTTAATCCCTACTACCTATTAAGAAGCCAAAGGGGGCGTCCACCACCCCCGCGGCCTCGCCCCCCAGCGGCCTCGCGCCCCTGTGCCTCCGCCGAACCCCGCCTCCAGACTCCTCGCGCGGACGCTCGATCCCGCCTGACCCCGACAGATCCGGCCGCCTCCGCGAACCCCGGCGCCATCACCGGGCCCCCGCGCGCGCTGCGCCCACTCCCGCGGACCTCGCCGCCTTCTCCGGCTCTCACGCGCCCCCACTCCGAGATGGCCGCGACCCGCGTCCCCGCACCCACCCTGCGGCCGCAGCCCCTCGCGCAGTCACCCCCCTCACCCCCGGCTTCCATCTGGCCACAAACCCCGATTCCCCAACTCCGGCCTCCGGCTCCACTGCTCTAGGTTGGCTCGGCGGCTCCTCTCCGACTGTCCCACGCTCCGAGGCTGCTCCAGTTCCGCCCTGCTCCGGTATCACTCCATGCCGGCAGCCGACCCCTCCTTCCTCCCCGGCGGGCGGCGGCCAGGAGGGAGGCGACCAGGCCCCGTCGCCCGGACGTGGTGCTGCTCGACGTACTCACACGCATCGGCGACGTCAAGGCGCTGGGCCGCTGCACCCTCGTCTCGTGTCGCCTACATGCGCTCATGCCGCCTGTCGACTCTGTCTTCGTCGGCATCGACTGGATTACCCCAGGAGAGCCGCCGCCGGGCTCCCGGGCCGGCCAGGCCACGTTGCGCTGGATTTGCGCGCGCGAGCCTCCGGATGCCCAGGCGGCCAGGCCGGCCTGCTCTACCTCTTCCCTTTCCCCCGGCGTCGCTGCTCGGCCGTCGTTGGTCAGACAGCAGCTCAGGCGCTTCCCTGAATCTTCCTCCTCTGTCCTCCTCCCAACCCATCTACCGCTTCTGGTTAGCCCCATCCGTTCCTCCTACTTCTCATGAGCCCCCTTCTCTGCTTGGTCTATTTGATGACAATAGGGATCGCTTCAGTCAGTCCCTTGCTTGATTTATGACAATAGGTTGTTTTGGTGGTCTGCATTTGGTTTGACAAGCATGGACCTTGCTTGATTTATGACAATAGGTTGTTTTGGTGGTCTGCATTTGGTTTGACAAGCATGGACCATGAGGGCGCCACCAGAAGCATATGAAATATCGTTGCTTCGGTTTGTTGCTTCCGCATTTGGGAGTGATTTTTAGGATTTTCAGCTAAGATTCCCAGGGTGCTCCCTGGTCAATGATCATAGATTGTGCCAGAGCTCTGCTCCCGATCCCCATTGATCTGGTTCATTTAGAACAGAGTGGATATCTGAGATTAGTTCATCAATTTTTAATGGAAAGATGCAAGATGCATTAGATATCTCCTTAATTTAGTTTTTGTGCTCACCATACTTTTGTTTCTTGTTTTTGATCTGCAGAGTCAATTGGTTAGCAGGGCAAGTCTCCTTGCACTTCTTGCGCCTAACCTGATGCTCCTGGTATTGGTAAACTTTCCATTGTGTTCATCTTCCATTAGAACCCATTGTTTATAACCGATACAGCTGCCAGCTTTCCATTGCGCAAGTGACTTCATCTTCTATTCTTCACTAACTCTTTTCATAGAAAAAAATAGATGGAAGATATGTCTGGTGTTGTTTCAGTCATTAAAATATATATTCTTAATAATTAGTTGTCATTGTGTTGTAGGTAAGTGAACCCATTAAGACTCTTATAACACTTGTTCTGTCTGATAATGCACACATGAACATCCTAGCACGGGTCTATTTAAAATTGAAACTGTGGAGGCAACTGCTTGGTTCCACAGGGCTATCTTAAGCTGGTTTCCTATTCTATATATATTTCCATGCCAGTTCCATGCTCAGGAAAAATTATCACTTTAGTTGTTGGCCAGATTAGGATTAGTTAGGAATGGCTATGGTCTCAACATCTTGTTCTAGCTATTGGAAAAAAATATGTGTGAGTTCTGACGAGTCAGTGTTTCTAAAGAAATGTTATCTTTTGCTATGATTTTAAGTAACCGAAGGAAATATGATCATGTGCATGAATTAATAAACTTTAAGTACTCTGACAAATATTAATTAATTCTATGCAAGCTTACAGTTGAGTTCTGATCCATCCATTAGTGTATTTAATGGTTCATGCCTATGGCTCAAGAATCTGGTCAGCTATATCTAGGGAAGTCACTCGCCTGAACCTATGAAAGTACTTTAAAAATTTGTAACCAGTTGGGTGGATCACAGAACATTATATCAATTTTTTGTGGCTGCATGGATTAGGATGTATCCCTCAATGGCCGAAAGGGTATCATATCAATCAACCTTTAAAGAAAACATTACCAATTTACCTCTAAGAAAGTAATGAATATATTGTGCAGCTCCTCCCTCCCAGGCCTAGGTCTCCTAAAATCTGAAACCATGAACCATGGTCTTATGAAACAAAATCTCATCTCTGTTTTTTTTTCTTCAATCTAAACTGAATGGATCACTTCATTTCAATAAAAGTTTTGTTAACTGGAGTTCAGGACTGAAGTAGTTGTATGGTCTGTTATTGCTTCATCTGTTGCTTATTAGCCGAAATCTGCATATATAATACTAACTAATAAAAGTATCCTCTCAAAGGCAGGTAGTCCATTGGAGTAGTAAAGGAACATCATCTCACAATAGTAAGATGGGTACTGCTTTGTATAGTATTTTTCTGTAAAACAAACCTCTCTCTACTCAATGAAGAGTGAATACAATAATGTTTGGATTCATTTAGCTATAAACTGTTAATTGCAGTGGCTCAGAGTTCATACATTCAGATCATCAATGGTCCATCTCTGAATATTCAGCTTGCAGCTTTTGTAATTTAGCTATCATTGTGTGCATCATCTTTTTCTGTGATTTATATATAGATTAAACGTGGATATTTCCCAGGATAGGAGAAAACAAAGTAAGATGGTCAATTCGGCAAGGACAGATCCTATGACCCATCCTCAATTTGCGAAAGCAGTTACGCCTCCTTGAAAAAGACTTGATTTGGCAGCGCAGGAGAAATGCTCAAGAATCATTATGACGTGTGGGGTAATGCGGTAGAGATCTATTTTCTATAAGGAATTTATGCTTGTAGACTCAAAAAAAAAAAGAATTTATGCTTGTAAGCTTCCTTCAAAGCTTTCTGGCTGGAGAAAGGGAATTATTATGTTACATTAAATAAATGTTGTGAAAACCATGCACGATTTATGTTTTTTGTACCCCTATCTTTTCGATCAACTGTATATAAACTAATGTAAAGTTTTTTTGGGGGGATTTGAAGATATAAATAGAATTGTGATGGTATAACCGTGGCACTCTTAAATGTTTGGATCTGTGATTGATTGATGGTGTATGAACTAATGTTTTGATATTTCTTAATTTGTTGGAACAAATTGTTTAACTATGCGATGGATTTGTAAATTCTAGGCATTACTCCACAAATCACGTGTATACTCATTGCTTTCAAATTTTGCTGGGATGGATTTTTAACTTTAGGCATTACTCCATAATTTCGATTTCCGTAGCAACGCACGGGCACAGACCTAGTTTCACTATTTGTGTCTTCAGGCTTCGGGGGCATCACATCCTCCCCGCCGCGGCGCCCTCTCCGCCAGCCGCCGCGTGCGCCTCCGCCGGCAACCACGCCTTCGTGCCTCCTCCGCGGGCAGGCCACGCGCCACCTCCTCTCTCTCTGCGCGCATCGCCGCCGGCACCGTGCCCGCGCCGCCTCGCATGTCCCGGCCGTCCATTGTCCTTCCCTGCACCCTCCTCTCACCCAACCAGTCGTATGGGCACAATGGAGGACTGCGCCGCCTCCCTTGCCAATGGCCCGCGCCGCCGCCCTTCAACATGCTTGACGCAATGCACGGTGGCCCCATCCCCATGTTGAGAAAGAGACGCTCGCACTATCACCTCCGGTCTGCTCCTCATGCCGCCGGCTTGGGCTCCTTTGCCCGGCGTCTAGAGGTCCGACGACTGCCTGCCTTCACCAGCTTCAGCTGTTGAGGTAATCATTTTTTTAGCTAGATTCATCTATCTTACATGGATCTTCGACCTGTCTGAATGTGCTGGGATGTGTCACTTGGCATGAAGATCATGCATTTGAAATGCAGATGCGAATAAGCAATACACCAGGTTGTCCTTTACTCCTTTATGAGGATAACAGGGATACAAAAGGGGCGCTAGGAGGAATAGCAAGGATGCTATGGGCTGAGGTAATAACTGTATTATGCTTCATCAAAATTCTTCATATTTTTTTCTATTTTAAGTTGCTGAATTCATTTATTGTTTCAGTGATTAGTTTCTGACATTGATTTGCACAAGCAAAAGGATAAACGTGCTGTATTTTATTTTTGAATCTGTGTCAACATAGACGGGTCGTAAAGCAAAATTTCTTAGAGTCAGTGGTACTGAAAAAAAAAATTGCGCCTAGGGGAGACGCCCCATGAGCATTTGCAATTTTGACACCTGACAAGGTGTCTATTTCTGTGATTTGGTTTCCCCTATTTTTGTTTCCAAGGGAACAATGGAATGAGTGAAGGCATCATCCTTGCAGGTTATATTGTGGTCATATTGTTTTATGACTAATCTCCTAGGAATTTCTCTTTATTGCTTTAATTACATTACTGCTACAATGCCCATTGTTTCTAAACTGTCATGTTTGGTTTCTTAGGCCTAACAAATAGTTTAAGCTTTCTTCAGGTCCCAAATGTTAATTTTCATATCCAACGACTCGAAACAATATGCCGGGACCAAACTTCGTCGAGGCCGGCAGCTGCGAAGTCAGAGCTGAGCCACCTCCGCCAGCTCCTCTGCTGGGGCCTGAAACTGCTGGACCTACAACCGTAGCCATGTCCACCATCAGATCTTCATCACATCGGCGGAGGTGCAGTCTTCTACTCCCAACGCCAGCAATGCCCCGCATCCTGATGTTCTCACGTTTCTCTCTCTACATTTTATCACCGTCTGCTGTCCTATTTAGGTAATAGGTAGGCTGAACTATTACTCTTTTTGCTAATCACATATCCATTTGTTACTGCTAGGATCAACAATTTACAATGATGGCTCACTAAAGCTGCGTATTGCAATATATAATTACCTGTCTTCGTCCCATCTTCAATCAGTATGTGGTGCATTAGGTACAATAAAGATCTACATCAACCTTGCTTAATACCGCCATTTATAATTCTGTATTAATATCACAAAATATATTGTCAAGTAATCCTGGCATGTTGCCTTCTTTCTGAGTGTCCTGTTTTAGTGTTGCCACAGAAGGTCAACATTGCCCTAATACCGTCATTTATAATTCTGTATTAATTTCACAAAAAATATTGTCAAGTAATCCTGCCTCGTGGCCTTCTTTCTAAGTGTCTTGCATTAGTGTTGCCACACATTGAACTCAAATGAGTGCTCAAGTTGATGAATCAATGTCAGGGGGGGGGGGGGGGGGGGGCATCTAAAGCTGACCTTTTTATGTGGGGCTTCCACACACGTTTACCTTTATTTCTAAACTGAATCTTGAATTTTGCTAATCTTAGTGGTTGATCTAGAGATTGTTCTGTGGCCTGTAGATCCCAAGAAATGTGCTTTATGCGGAATGCTCTTTACCTGATCCACTAAGTACAGCTGGAAGCCTATGGAAATTGAGAAGCTGATATATGCACACACACACATATTTTTCGCTGAACCAGTGCCCAGAGGGGATGCTAACGTCCCTTTGCATCCATGTGAATCCAAGGTACCTGAATGACCATCTATTTCTTGCTGCTCCATTCCATCTTGTGCATGGCAAATGGTTGATGTGTGGCCTACGACTAATTCCTATGAGCAAATGTTTAAGATCTTCCATATTAATGATTTGACATACTCTAGAATTATTAGAGAACCTGAATGAATGTATAAACAGTGACAACTCAAGGTTAAAACAATACATACGACTTTACTAATTATGCTTGGTGATTTTTATTTTTGCTCCTGATATAAAAAATTCTTTTATCCTTAGTAATCTAGCAGTGACATGAGCAGACAAGTTTAGAATACAAACATGCCATATGCCGGTTGTTTTCAGAAATGGACTATCGCCTTATTTAGCCTCTCATGATTAATGATAGCGCTGGACGAATTACAATTTGCGCATTTGTCTGTGGTGCTAAAAATGCTTTGGCGATACATATTACATTGGTACTTCGTTTATATGCCTTACATACTAGGTTTCATAGTAGACAAGGTAAAGTTAATGTGTACATTGCAGGCGTCATACAGTCCTGCTGTGTGATATACTCTGTTGTATTGCTATCCTATATAAATTCACATCTTTTTCAGTCTTCCAGCTAATTTACTTAAGGTTTGTGATAGTGCTCAGCTTTTGAACTCTGTTCATGTTCATCTTTTTGTTTCCACACCAGGATTAACATTTGCCTTATTCACATATCATCTTCAACCATCGTGGTACTGATAATGCTACAGAGGTGATAGTTTTAATTTTGTACCCTAAAACATGCAAAAGAGAAAATTGTTCACAAGGGTAGTAAAATTTAACCTGTACCATGATAGGAATGTTGGTTACTAAGACTAATTATTCTAATGAGGCCTTGCTTGCTGATTACTGAATAGTTGGTTTTGCTATACAGATTTCAGTTTGATCAGTTCAGCTTTCGATACCTCAAAAGTGTAGTGAATGTATGGCTTTCCTTTTCCCGCATTATCGTTATGACAAGACACACTACATTCCAAATTTATGTTAGGTTCATCTATGGACCACAGCCCATAGGAAACTCTCACTAAAAGGTTTCGGTGACTTTGCGTGAATATTAGTTTTCTAACTCGAGACCAGCAGTCTACTATATATGCAGCTTGGTTATGCTCTCCAGTTGCTTTCATATATAATTATATCACACATTGAAAGTCTTCTTTCTAAAAAACTCATACACTACCTTCCTGGCTTCCTAAGAATATAATGCATGTTTAACTTTGATGTTTACCTTGAGGGACTGCCCAAAGAAACCTAAGATAAGATGAATTTAGTGACTGTATATGCCATTTTTTATACGAAAATAGATTTCGTTCGTTATCTTCATGTGAGTATATTTCGGCTTGGGCTCAATTCACATATTGTCTGTGCATTTTGTAACATCCTTTCACTAAGTATGTAGTAAGTATCAATTATGGCTGTGGCATGAGTACTACCAATATATACTGATTAACCCTTTCCTTTTAACTACTTTCAACTTTGCTTTTGCAGTAAACACATCGGCTAGGCCTCAGTTTCACTCTCCTCTCAACAAACAATGGGCATTCTGAACATACAGAGTGTGATTCCAAAGTAAAAATGCCTAAAGATGTTGTTTTCCCATCGGATTGTTCGTGCTATCCGGGGAATAGCTCAGACGTGCTAATACTTGCTGCTCCTTTTTAGTGTGATTGTACTTCATGAAAGATTATACGTAGGCTTTGTTATGATATTTGAAAATTATGCATTTTTTGTTGTCGCTTAGAAACCTGTACGGCAAGTGAAAAATATTGAATATATGGTCATGTTCCAAACCTAAAGCAAAGCATGACTGAAGAAAGATAGTGTTAAAACGGGCGTGGCGTTAGCGCATCTCTCATCCCTAAAGATATATGCCTGAAGCAAAGCATGACTGAAGAAAAATATATGCCTAAAGATATTTTTTTTCAATGCTGGGCTTATTTTGCAATATGTTGGAATTTTTTCCAGCCAAGACACAACTATATAACTTCTCTATTTTGTTAGATGTTTTCTGCTAAGCTCTTAAAATTATTAGATTCACTGATTCACTTGCTGCTGCTAACAGTTGTTACGACAAATAGTCACTCTTTTTATGTGACATGTTTCCAAGGGTCAGGGAAATTGTTTCCGATTTTAATTACGTGCTTTGGTTCCTATATTTTTCATATGTTCTCTATGCTTTGGTTACACTTACATCGCAGACGTATAACATAATCGTAAAGATCCATTTGCTCTCAATCTCACCTCCATAAAAACCGGGCGCAGCGTTAGCGCGCCCACCTACCTAGTATCCTATAGATGGCATAGCAAGGCATAACTCATCAATTTGATCTACTACCTCTGTATGACGTGGTTTTTTTTTTGCCACTTTAATCTTTCATTTTATTAAAAGATTATTCAAACATGTGAAAATACGAATCATACTCAAATTATATTTAGTATAAATCGAATAACACCAATATAAATAATAATTTATTAAAATTTTTGAATAAAATAAACTATCAAAGTTTTTAAAATAATCAACCGCGTCATACATTTGTGAACGTAATGAGTACTATGCTAAATAACTGGGGTGTCCCTTAAAATTTGGTGGCCCATGCCTATTATCAATAGGGCTCAACTTATAACATACTAAAATAAAAAACACCAATATATATCGATCTTATAGTGGTTTCCTACGCACATTAAACAATAAACTATATAATCTAGTATTAACATATTACGCATATACATAGGCAATAACAATTTATAGACTAATTAATCTATTAACGCATTATGCGTATAATGCGGTGACAACATAGATTGGTAAATTGGATTCATGGTGGTCTTTGGCCTCTCTGGTTGTGCGTTTTTGCCGACGGTCTAATCATCAGTAACGTGCGATTTATTTTGCCGCCTAGACTAAATACTTGATCAATGGATAGTGGACAGTGATCAGGTACACCTAGCCTTTCTTGCTGTGGATACATGCAACGCTGAGGGCCCGAGGATGACCGATGAAGAGGAGCAGAGCGGCCTATCAGATCACTCATAGTTCTATGCGATTCTTTCAAGGTGGAAGCATGCCGTTTTTAGGCCAAATATCTCTCTTGGTTTGTGTTTTTAAGTAGAAATAATAACTCTTATGAACATATATAAGTATGGAGCGTAAATTAGTTTGGGGGCCTCTCGATTTTGGGGGCCCTGTGCCGTCACACAGCTCGCACAGCCCCTAGGACGCCCCTGCTAAATAAACAACACTCGAGGACACATTGGATATCTCCTTATTTGGATTGCTTTTGCTTGGCGCTCTTTGGCCAAGACATCCATTCTAGGCGTTTGATTGGATGAATGCTTGGCCATCAATTTGGCGCAGGGTAGCATCCAAACTTGCCCTCCATTCCCGATTTTAGTTATTTATTAACATCATCTTAATAAATAAAGTCTCTGCTGCCTTAGAGATAAAATTAAGTAAATCAATGCACATATCTTATATTTCCTATTTTTTCGAAGAGAATGTATCCCATACATAATATTTGTACACATCGAGTAGACATACAATATAAATGTAGTCGTATCTGTGTCCGTGTTCTTTCTAAGGCTGCGCTCAGTTTAGGGAATCGGCGCGGTGCGGCGCAGGATGGCATGCAGCGCTTCACTTGAGCACTAGTGCGGCAACGCCCGTAGCCGCTGCAAATAAACATAGCCTAACTAGAAGTTCTAGTCTCATCCACCTCATCTACTGTCACTAATGTATTCAAATTTGACACCTATTATCACAGTGTATTTACAGTGTTATATATATATATATATATATATATATATATATATATATATATATATATATATATATATATATATATATATATATATATGATCAGTTAACTTAGGCTAACTATATTATCACAGGGTACGTATGTTCAAAGATCCTAGAGATAGGATTACGTTTGCAAGGAGTCCACAAAGGTCAACTATAAAAACATCAGCAGTTCTTTTTCCTTTTTAAATTAATCTCCTAAATTGACCTGCCAAGTAGCATGCACTCTGCTCTCCGGACTCCCTCTCACGTACCCTCGTCAGCGAGCGCGTCCGCACATGGTGCCACGCGTCCACTCGTCGCGCCTTTAAAACCACCCTCCCCTTCGGCTCCACTCCTCACATCAACGTCGTCGCCTCGCTCGCGCTTGTTTCTTGCAGGTTGCAGCAGCTGACGTGCTATGACGACGGCGGCGGCGAACGGCATCGTGACGGCGAGGAAGCAGGGGCAGGGGCAGGGACAGGCCCAGCAGCGCCGCGGCTTCCGGCGTCCGGCGGAGCACAGGCGGCACAAGGACCTGGGGTGGACGGGCGTGCGGGAGCGGCTCTGGGGCGGGTGGGCGGCGGAGATCCGCGTCCCGCGCAGCCGCGGCAGGCTCTGGGTCGGCCGCTTCGAGCACGCCGTGCAGGCGGCGCTCGCCTACGACGCCGCCGTCTTCTGCTTCTACGGCGAGCGCCTGCCCAGGCCGCGCAAGTTCAACTTCCCGGCCACGCCGCGCCCCGACATCCCCGAGCACGTGCGCGTCGGCCTCACCGTCGCCAACATCAAGGCCATCGCGGAGAAGTACGCCCGTACCTGCTCTGCCGGCTTCGTTCCAATTCCGCCGCCGCCCGCCGTGAGCCCGGCACCGCCAGCTGCGTCTCTGAATCTGATGGCACCGGCGGCTGCTGATGGTGCCGCCACCGCCGGTGGCGCAACCACGGCAACTGAAGAAGGCCATGGCAACGGGAACCACGTCGATGAGGACTTCTTGGCCAGTGCTGACTGTCTGCTCTCCTGCAACCCAGATGATTTTGTCGGAGTGATGGACATGGACCTGGACCTCGTTGTTAGTGACAACAACTGATCGATCGACGATCATGCATGCTGGCTAGCTGCTGATCTGCTGTCACTGTGTGAAGCTAGCCATATATATGATGTGTCCGTCCGAATATCGTCGCGTTATATAACGTATTAAGATCTATCCAACATTCCAACAACAAGTTCTATTCTATTTTAAGGCTTGTTTGCATAAATCCAATCTATATAATGTTGACCGGGTTGAAAAGAGAAAATTGAACGAATTTCCCCCATCAAACGTATATCTGGATTTGAGTTTTTTGTGAACAACTGAACACCCAAACATGCTCAACTGCGTCTGCGTTAGTGGCTAAGTGCTCAACTGACATCTGTTTAAGTTCATGTTGAGTTACTGATAACTATAGTTCTTGACTCCACACTGAAACTGTGTAACATTAATTATTCCATATAATAGGACGAAGAGGCCCAGGACATCGAGATCCTTTTCACGCTCCAAAACTAATACAACCACAATCAATCCAAACCGAATCTTCCACAAGCGGAGGATGCCAATAATATCATCAAAACTGAGTTACATAATAAGATGAAAAGATATTAAGGCTATTTAAAGATATGGCAAGCCACAAGATTAAACTACCTTTCATTAGTGGTTTACAAAATACTTATTATAAAATTTGCTTTGTATTACCTTATTTGACCACTTCATGTCTTTAATGTGTGTGTTTTTATTATTTTGTAGATTCTAATTGTAAAATTTGAAATTATACAATTGATGAAGAATGAAGATATTGCTTGGCAAATCTTGTGTTACCTCTCTTGAGGTTTTGTTTGTTGTATCTTTTGCGCTATGTTATTTTCTACGGTTATATTTTGTCACACTTCTTCACATGTTGCAATTACGTCTTCGGCCCTAGGATTTGGCAAATCTTTGGATCCACCACTGCTAACGAGACCATCTTACATTGAGGTCCACATCCTCAACACTACGTTCGTCTTATACAAGGGCGCCATTGCCAAAGTGTGTGTGTGGGTGGGGGAGGGGGGGGGGGGTGCAGAGACAAATAATCTTGCTGCGTAGTAGTGTGGTGGGGTAGAAGTGCGTAGTAGGCCTAGTAGTGGGGTTTGGGGGGAGGGAGGTATAGGACATAATTAAGAAGGATGAAGCCATAGTTTTTGTTTAATTAATGTGTTGCTAGGATATCAACTTTAAGTGTGAGCACACATATTTTTTGTTTAATTAATCATAGGCGAGTTGACCCTCACATTTCACTTTAAGTGTGTGCACACATATTTTTTTATTTGATTAATCTGTTGCTAGGATATCAACTTCTAGTTCTTTATATATGCTTCTTAATTATATTCATTCTTGTTTAAAGACAGCATGATACTGTAGAACACACGAGCTAGAAGACTTTATTATTGTCTAGTACATGATATTGAATTTAGATTAGAATATACTTGTTATCTCGCTAACTATATAAATTTAGTTGCTAAAAAGGTAATTTGATATGCAGAAAGTAACTTTGATATACAAAGAAGTAACGTTGCCATTTTTTTAAAAAATGTTGTAGGGAGTAAATTTGAAACACGTAGAAGCAATTTGTTTTCGTAAGATGTAACTTTGTCATTTTGATTTATGTTACTTGAATGTGTTAGGAAGCAACAGATTTATAACCTTTTTTAAATGATATGCAAATTTACCAATTTGATTTTTACTATTTAAAATGAGGCAAAAATTAACATTTGTCCTATAATATAACCCCTTTTGAGTTTCCAAATATGATTGATAAGCGAGTGCGTAGATGAAAAATACTCTTTCCTTTTTATCAGTGTGTAGACATGCATCTATGGGGTTGGATTGTGCCATACTGCCATATATAGACCATGCATGCTTGTATGGATAGCGATAAGAGTTTTGAGGCAGAAACCGAGTGCGGTGCTTTGTGTGTAGTACAGTTAATCCGCGTAAGCTCTTTAGTTAACCCTAAATATTGATCACTCTTTTAAAGTCACTTCCATGTTGTCATATACTCCCTCCATGTCATGAAACAGTGCGTATAACTTCCAGGCAGAATTCCCACGAAAGGCGTGCGACCCACATGTTCTGTTGGCAGCGGCACACAATTACCCTTCCCTTGCATGTCATTAGTTTCCAAAAGAATTTATAAAGAATACTCTTTTGTCTCATTGGTTTTCACTTTTCAACGGCACATTCCATTTCAACTTCGCAAAAATTATTGATATGTGATGCTTGCAGGAGGAGTAGAGGGCCATGCATGGTTAGCTACTTATTGCCTCCAACTTATTTTGTATCATTTCCTGTTTTAAGTACGGTGCATACTGCACTTTATTATTAGAATGTAACAGCGATGGTAGACATCCCCATGCACACATCCATCTCTTTAGGAGTAAGGCTATCTCTATTCACAAATGTATGACGCAGTTCGACTTTTTTTTTTCAACTTTTAATGAAAACGTGCTCTGCACGTTCTCAAAAGAATTATTCAAACATGTAAAAAAGCATCTCATACATAAAGTACCTTAAGTGATAAAGTGAATCATGATAAAATAAAAGATATTATTTTTAAATAAAATGAATTATTGAAGTTATGGAAAAAAAAAGCAACATTTTTGGGCAGATAATATGCCACTGAACGGGACAGTTGAGTGACGCATTCTAGCCGCGCATGCACGTACGGAGGAGGCAACGTCAACATGGTGGTGACTGGTGACGCTGCGCTTCGGCTTGTTCTCGGTGGCAAAGTCAGAGTCAGAGTATTGGATGTACGGACGAAGGGTCGCCTCGGTTCATCGCCGCGCAAGTCGGTGGATGCGCACCAGCGCCCGCGCGAAGCGGACAATGCCCGCCGGATGCGACGCGAAGCACCCCTCCTCGTGCCCTCGTGCAGCACGGCCGGTGCGAGAGTGCAGAGGTGACGGCGGTGTGAGCGAGGTTGAAGACGATGCCGTCTGCCGTCATCCTGTGGGTCGGTGTAATCTGCCTTTTTCCTCCTACGTGCGTGATGACGTGCATATGTGCTTCTATATGGCTATATAATATACCCCCTCCGTCCCGAATTGCAAGAGGTTCCGTAAATATACTAATCTATTGTATTCATTCATTCATCCATGCGTGCGTTTTTTTTAATAATGAAATAAACATCTAGCCTCAACACTTACAAGTTAGTGAGTGTATTTGGCAAGATTCATTCTCTCATGTATACGTGTTTAATATGTGTCTAGATTTATCAATATCTATATAAATGTAGATAAATAAAAACAATGTTAGAACCCTTTACCATTTGAGACGGAAAGAGTACACTATGTGCAATACCATGTGGTGTGATCTCATATACTTTCCGTTCACAAATGTATGACATGGTTGATTTTTTTCTAAATTTTTGATTGTTTGTCTTATTCAAAATAAAATAATAAGTTGTAGTTTGATTTATTACTTATAGTTTGAGTATGATTCATATTTATATATGTTTGAACAAATATTTTTCAATAAAACAAGATTAAAGTTATAGAAAAAAATCAACTGCATCGTATATTTGCGCATGGAGCTAGTATATTATACCATTTTTAGTCGCCCAAGGAAAATTAGCCTTGAGGGTTATACATTTCATAAAAGAGCAATATATATGTGAATATTTCCTTAAATCCTTTTCCCAATTTTTCAAAACATTTTTGTAAAGTTTTTCTTTATCTAGACCTTTTTGAATAGCTAAAAGTAAATGAAGAAACATTTGAAATTATGAATTATGTTTTTGAGGTGGTTCCTTTCCTTAAAGGATTTTTTATGGTTTCCTTCAAAGGGGAAGGAGGACCAGGAATAACAAGAAAACATGAACTATCCATACTCTCTTCATTCTGAAACACAAGGCATCTTAGATTTTTTTTAACACAACCTAAACTAGATAAAAGTTGATGGATATACGTACATTCATTAAAATTTTGACAAACTTACTAACATTATATTCAAAATAATATTTGAATGGCTCAAACAACTAACGTTGACTCAAGAAATTAAAATATTCTTCTCATCTAATTAAACCAAGGCCATTCAATACACCAAGTACTGATATAGGATGCCTTATATTTGATGATAAAAATTAAATGAAGGGATCCGTTTTGAAATACAAGATGTTCTAGCATTCAATAGTGGTCCTCAAATACAATGCATTCAAGGTCTTGCACCAGCATTCTACATTGTTAGTTGATGTTTTCATTAATTATTGAATCTAGATTGGTTGATTAACCTATTCAATGACCCTCTTAAATGTTACGTAGACCATGTGATTTTATATATTGAGGTTGAGGGTACATGCGTCATTTCTCATCTAGCTTAAGTTATCTAAAAAACTCTGGTAGTAGAAGAAAGTAAAAATGATAATGTCAACCACATAGATTGCTTTTTCAAAATAGACACTTGTCATTTGAGACATGGTGGTATAGCACGCACAAGGAGAGGTTGCGGAGCCCTCTTAGTTGGTGCTCCCATGTTACATCACACACTCTTTCTTTTTCTTTTCTTCTTGTTCCATATTTCTCCAACTGCCCTACCACCATTGCCTGCGGTAGTAAGAACTTCCCTCCTTAACTACCAGGCTCACATGCCCCATTGTAGACCCTTCCCACTGGCTAACCTCTTCCACTCAGCCAACACCACTGGCTTGCCTTGTACCCCCTTGATTTGGCACTGCCATTGAGCTTTCCTCCTCCTTTGATAATCCCTCTAATAAGGTTATCAACCATTATTAGAGCCCACCATTCGCCAACCACCCGCCAGCCTCAACATGTACCCACAGTCAATGACAACCTCATTTGTCGTGCATTTTTAAGATTGTTTTGTTGCCACCACCCCACCCTCCTCTAACCCAAATATGAAACCCTAACCATTATCTTTGATTCTGAGGTAGCACAACCTCATTAGCATCCAAGCATTCTAGTCTAAGGATTTGGAGAGGTTGCCAATGCTTATTTACCACACACCCAAGTGTTCTCGATACCCAAGTGCGTGTGCGCGCGCACGCGCACGCACGCACACACGCGCACCCCTATGTTGTGGCATGTATAAGTGCATACATGTATGCGTGGTGCATATGCAGATCTTTGTGGTGGTGTGTGTAAGTGCTGTCAATCTACATGGTGACGTGTGTAAGTGTAGAACATCGTTGATGACATTAATTCAATTAGCATAATTCATAGGAAATTTGTTCTAGCCTAGCAGGATACTTGTCTTTTCCTATGACATGTTGGTATCTCAAGATGTAACTCTCAACCTGTCCATCCCCACGGTGCCGCATCTCCTCCCCCCTAGATCTAGACTCTCCCTTTGCCACCCCTATCATCTTCTCTTCTCCGCCTGTTACGGCCTCCTTCTCCCTCCCATATCCTACACTCTTCTTTGCCAACCACATCTCGTTTCTCCTCCTTCTTCCCCTTGATTTGAGGTGCATGTTTGGCTATCGCCCCCTCGATGCACCCATTTATGCTAAGACACCCATAGACGTCAAGGTTATGGCATGTAGCATACTATATTAGAATTCTAAGACACTACACACTCTACACAATTTGCTAATGTATGTGCATAGAAGTTGCTATCCTACTTCTACAAAAGCTGCAAAACAATAATGTTCTAGTAGAAAACTTAGTGTCAACTTACTAGCAGCTTATTCAACAAATTGTAGCAACCTAAAGTCGGTTGGAAAATGACAAAATAGTTATGTGTTCTTCTTTTTCTCTAGCTAGAATCATGAGAGAGCATGACGTTTATGTCATGGATAGGGTTGAGGATCGACATTGGATGAGTGAGTGAACATTTTAGTAGGCAACAACGACGATATCCAACTCGTAGACCATCAATGGAGTTGATGGATATCAACAATGAGGCTAACAACAACAACAACGTGGCGATGGTGATGGCGATGGCTCCATTGAGCCATGATTTGGGACTAGGGGAGGGGTTCCAATTTTAATTTGGACAAGTTCATGTTTTAAGATCCAAGGGTGAATAATTTTGGGCAGGTCCATATTATGATAAAGTATAGAAGAACCTTGAAATAGTGAAGGTTGTAGACAATGTGAGATTAAAAATTGCAAAATGGGAAGTAATGTGTAGTTGTGCTCTCGGTGAAGGCATCACTCGCCGCACCTTATCCTAGTCCCTTTTAGGAGCCCTATGTTAAACTTAAAGTATCCATTGTGGATGTTTGCATGTCATTTAATAACAACACCATCTTTCCCAACTAAAGACAACTAGATGGAGTCACGTGCAAACTACATTGGAAGGAACATATTAGTTTTCGAGAAACGACAAGTAACAAAATGACACGCAGAAGGAACATATTATTCTTTCTTTGGATAAACGACAAGTAACAAAATGCCACACAGAAGGAACATATTATTCTTTCTTTGGATAAACGACAAATAATAATAGTCATGTACTCAATGAAGACGACATGTACATCATATTATGGTCCTAGGAGCCATGTGTGCTTAAGTAAGCATGATTGTGTGTCATATAATAGCGGGTTCGTTAAGGCTGTAGTGGTATGTATTAACTACTAGGTTTAGCTTGTTTTATTGTGCTACAATGGATTATGACATATCATTAGGAATTACCAATCTCAAAATACAGACGCATTCAACTAAAACAACAACAAAAAGAAAACTAGCATTATGCTTCACTAAAAGAGTAAATGATATTTAATTTATTGTGCAAGCTATTTCCTTAAGTAGGATAGAGATAAAAACAACCAAAGTAGTGTACTGCACAAGTTTACTCTCAATCTCTCATGATTTCTAGACCATGGAAAATTAAACTTGGAACAAACCAAAAGATAACACATAAAGGATTTAGGGGCCTTATGAAACTGTGGAATAAGAGGAAATAAATTAAATGTTAATTTGGCACACATAATTATTGTGGAGTTACCTAATGATCCGTTGCGAAAATGGTGCACTTTTAGATTTGCATACTATCTTTCAATTGAAGAAAAAATGAAACTCGATCACATCCCACCCCCCACGCATGCACATAATTCTTTATCAAAGCATGCAACACATCTGCCGTTATATGAACACAAAATTAGCAGCATTGTCTTTTGAGAAATGCCTTGTGCTTTAGGAAGAAATATATGGTAGTACATTTTGGCGTTGTAGATATCAAAACTAAATGAAATATAGGCGCTCCGTACTAACAGCAGTATCGAAAATTAGAAGATACGCATACGCGTAACAGTTTTCGATATGGTAGAGCTTGCTCAAGTTGCCAACGGGCATGCAGGAGCCCCTGTGTAGACGCTGGCCCTTGAATTCGTACGCCCACTTCGGCCGCGCGTCGGCGTCGCCAACAACAACGGCCACCTTGCTCGCTGCGTGTGCTGCATATATATATACACACCTCGCCGCGCGCGGTCGCTGCGTCGCCGGCAGCCATGGCCAGTGATCCCTACTCAGCCGCCTCACCCACATATATATGTCTCGCCATATATGTGCCGCGTCACCGGTAGCCATTGCGTTCGCCAGCAGCCATGGCCAACCTGCTGCTCCTCGCAGCATGCATGAGCTGCGTCGTCGGCAGCCATGTTGGCCACCTGCCGCGTACACGTGTTTGCTGCGTCACCGGCAGGCTGCAGCCACGGCCACCCTCGCTGCTCCTCGCCGTGCAGTGTGTGCTGCATTGCCCATAGCTAAACTTTAGGCAACTAAAATTTCAGACATAACTAAACTAATAGTTTACCCCTATTCAGGTGGGCCCTTTTGTGATTGATCACTTATAGCTCTCCTTGAAATACAGTGGGGGGACCATACCTGATTGAGCATTTCCTCGATCATGACCAGTTGACCTTAATGCATACATCTCCATTTTAAATTTTAACCAGTAGATATATTAGTTAGGTTATCATTTGACATCGAAAAAAGAATAGACGCGCGTGTGCTAATTTTACTGTAGTCTTATAAAACGTGACTTTTAGATAGCTTTGCAGAATATTCAGACTGTGCTTTGGATTAAGAAAATGGATCTTACGCATGCATCCAACCCTCTCACCTAATCTCTCTATCAATATGGCAACGTATAAATGCAACAATATCTCTACCACCAAAAAACCACATCTCCATCTCGACCTACGCGTACGCGTATACATACATAAATGTAGTCACTACTCTTAGAGATAGAGTCGCATCAGTGGGCTACGGTTACTACTCATTTCTGTAGAGAAGGCGTCAATGAACAGATCTGATGAAACCAAAAAAAAAAAAAAATCTTTGCAAGGTTAATCTGCCAAGAATTAATCAATTATCAGGTTGCATGGAGGACACTCGGCTCTCCCTCTCACCTGCCCTCGCTCGTCATTGAGCAACCAGTTGTGCCGCGTGTCGAGGCCCCTGGTCCTGGCGCCCCTATAAGACCCCCTCTCACCCCCGCCCCTTTCTCACACACCCACACCGATCCATCGATCGAGCTCGAGCTCCTCGCTCTTGGTGTGTTTCTTGTTTCTTGCAGTTGTTGCAGGTCGGCGACGTGCTATGGCGACGATCGGCGGCGGTGGCGGTGGGTACCCGGGCGTGCGTGCCGGGAGGCAGAAGCACTCGCAGTGGACCGGCGTGAGGCTGCGCAAGTGGGGGCGGTGGGCGGCGGAGATCCGGCTGCCGCGCACCCGCGACAAGCTCTGGATCGGCACGTTCCTGAACGACAGGCAGGCGGCGCTCGCCTACGACGCCGCCGTCTTCTGCCTCTACGGCGACCACCTGCCCAAGACGCGCAAGCTCAACTTCCCGGCCGCGCCGCGGCCCGACATCCCCGAGAGCGCGCGCGCCCGCGGGCTCTCCACCACCAACGTGAAGGCGATCGCCGAGAGGCACGCGAAGGCCGTCGACGCCCTGCTTCCGCCGCAGGTGCCCACCACCGCAGCTGCTGCTGCACCTCCGGTGGCGGCGGCTGCTGGTGCTGGTCCTTCTCTCGGTGCAGGTGCACCTGTGGCTACTACTGCTCATCATCACCATGGCAACCTGAACGGCGGCGTGGGCGATGGTGGCAACCTCATGGACACTGCCGTTGATGACTACAGCATTTTCTCCTTCCCCATCGAAGAATTCGACGCTGCGATGGCCCTTGTGCCCGGCGGCTACTGACCGATAGATCGGTCCTGGCCGGCAAACTGATGTGGGAAGTGTGAACTGAGCTGGCCATATCCGATGGATCCATGCCTGCGTTTGTGTGCGTGGGTCTCAACAAGATCTAGATCGTCTGGCTAACTATCTTTTCAATTTCATGTGTGGAATAAATCACCACTACACAAGTGTTTGTGTAGTGTGTGTCAACAGTATGTAAGATGTAACAACAAGATCTGGAAATGAGAACTGTTTTAATTATTTCATGTGCCCCATCGATGCATATGGCAATGTTGTGTTCTTTGCTATTTATTTGGGTGTGATTTTGGAGAGGAGATGCGAAAGGAGGAAACAAAGAGCAAAGAAGAAAAAGGCGCGAAAGCCGTCCGTTGGCGCGCGCGAAATTTGATTTCAAATCTGAGAAGGGGGACACTCAGAATTGATAAAATTCAGGATCTAGTTTCGTCCTAGAATTCAAACGTAGTAGAGGCTATTCTACGAGGATCTACTATATTGATCATGGACAAGAATTGTGGTCTCAAATTTGATTTTTTATCATAGGTTATTAAAATTTAGTTTCCTTTAACTATACTTGGAAAAAAAACAAGAAAACTGTAGTAATTACCCTTAACAAACTGTAAACATTGAAAAAATAAACTGGAATCCCTTGTGTGTTTACTGACATACTATCTCCTTTTTTCTATCATGTTTAATTTCTTTTGCTCCAAACTCCAAAGAACATACATAGGAAATTTTGCCCTATCTGTATCTTCTCACTTGCTTAGTTGCATGCCAATTTTAGTGTGTGGTTGCATATATCATAATCTCATATGGAAAGTTTATTTTGCAGCCAGATACAACATCATCTACAGAATTTTATATAGTATCCCCTAGCTGTTAGTGCTACGTCACATCAGGTTTTTTTTTTGGCAAGTAGGTCCACGCTTGACAGTTGACACCCAAATGCTCATGAGCTCTCATCCTGCGAGCCTCCTCACCTATTCATGTCGATCAAACCCTTTATTTGCTCATGCCCTTGAGTTTATTGCGCGTCATTCCATGGTTGTTCATGACTTAGCTCTTATTAATTAGCTGTGTTCCATATACTTATTCAGAACATCTCTGATCTCTCGACAGTTAAGCATGGGGTGCTCAGCGATTTCTGTTTGAAAAAAATAACATTTTGATATATTAACCATGCATACAGACGACCACAACACTAGCTAGAAGCCTACAACCACCGGCCAGCTTATGGTTACTAATTGAGACATATATACGTCCAAGGATCGTACAAGCTTTTAATGTTAGAGACGTGATGAGGTAGGTCGCCTGGTTTGTTTTATATACTGTGTTCAATAAATTACCACAACTTTTTGTAGTTTTGTGTGTCAGTGTATAAGATGTAACACTAGAAATTAGAACCATTTTACAGTCTTCAAAAAAGGAAGCTTAATTGAAAATTGTTAGATCAAGATGATACAATCATATATACACATCCATCCTAAATTGTAAAGGATTATAGACTTCTTTTTATCCGTCCATATGGATGTTAATGAATTTAGACACATATTGAACACACGTACACACAGTAATGAATAAATCTAGTAAAGGTCTAGAACCCCTTACAATTTAGGATGGATGCAACCAATGAACTATAAATATTCCAAAGACCAAAAAATGACTTGAGGCCATCCTCACAAGTCCATTCATTCCACTACCCATATTTCAAACCCGGCCCTATCTGTCTACAGTGCGTGGATAGTGCTTTGGACGCCTTTTTGGGCGCACTGGTGAGAATGGCCTGAGGTAGTATGCCGTAAGGAGCATAGCACACAACTAGGGTCTTCAACTTTATCCTCCAAATACTTGTACCGTAGAAAAGGCCATTTGAAACGCAACACCTCCAACAAAGAGAGCGATCCACACACACGCCTCCAAACTGTTTAGGTGTCTGATCGATGAATGCACATATATGTGCAATGTGCTCACACAGTTTAGAGCATTATTAACTAATAATGAGTAATGACTAATAGTGTGTGTGTGATGACACTACTTCAAGCCACTGTTCGCCTAAACGGCTGTTTAGCCTGTTTAAACACCGTTTAAACGCTAAACAGTGGTTGGCCGTTTCCGTTTAATTGGTCATTTACACCGTTTAAACGGCCGTTTAGCACCGAATAATGCAAGAGATATCAACATACAAGAGATCAATTAGTGACTTGCGGTCACCCTAATCCACGTTGAGGTGGATTCAATCCTCCAGCTTATCTATCAAGAGTCCAATTGATCTACGAGCCAGCTTGGATTAAAAAAACTCTCCAAACCTCGATTTTGTTTTGCTCAATAGTGAAGTATAGCTCATGTTTTTGGCATTTTGAAGTTATTTCGCATGTGTTTCCTTTGAAATAATAGTCATTAAATCATGAATAATTCTTGAAAAAAAATATGAGCAAGCGTATCAAAGCCAAGAATTTGAATCCGGTCAACGGATAGGGACTGTCACAAGAAACCTAACTATCGATTGTCCAATCTATGTTCTTATATGTTAACTTTAGTTTGTGCATATAACAACTACAGATTTTACTATTAACTAACGGTTACTACTGCTTCAGATACACTCGACGCATGCTTGTGTAGTTGTGTTGCTAAGGTTTATGGCTCTTTTTTAATACATGTGTTAGAATCCTGTGTGTTCCACTGGCATCAAATCCGTTGTAGTCTAGCTGGTTAGGATACTCGGCTCTCACCCGAGAGACCCGGGTTCGAGTCCCGGCAATGGAATTTTTTGGTTAATTTTTTTTCGTTCCGTTGGATTCTACCAATTCAGTTCGAATGCTGCCAGCGGAATGTTTTTTTTTTTCTTAATTCTTTTCGAGCTGGTACAACTTCTGTTATTGTGGTCCTTTTTTTTTTCTTGCTCGTAACGGCAGAGTTTTTACCGTTTGATCTTAGCTACTGAAGCACCGAACAAAAGCACAGATGGATGGCCAAATGTTGTTTTGATTCAGAAATTCCCATATACAGATACTGTGTTTGAAAACCACCGTAATGTATATACATCTGCAGCTAGTTTTGCAATGAACCATCCCAGCATGGATTCCCAGAGCTCTGGATTTGATAAACGCCACCCCAGAGCCCAAAATGAAGTGCGAACGCATTGGAGGATCCCTTGCCGCCTCCACCCCAGTCTCACGAACAAGCTTCAGGCCTCTGCTGAACCCAAGAATCGTAGTCCCTCAAGATCTGCTCCCCCAGAATAGGAACAAGCCTGTCTAGCAGGCCTTGCATCAACCTGCAACAAAATTCAGTGCAAAAGTCAAATCGAAGTATGGACTTTTGAAAATTGAAGGGGACTTTCACAGTTAGTTTTTAACTAGATTCAGGCTAGAGCTGGTGTTTCTATTTCAGAGTTTGTTCTCTGTGAACTTTTTGCAGATCTGAATAATGCAGTGAAGGCCTACGTACAGGTTGCCTGGTTTCTCCACTGCTGATAATGGGAGCATGCTGAACGGCTTGGTGTAGACCTGCACATTGCATTGAACATTTTAGCTTTGGCTGTTCTCTGAACTTGAAAACAAAATAGAGAAAATTTTACAGTCGAGTATCGAATGCAAAGCATATACCTCCAGAGTGACCTCCAAGTTGACGTCGATGTCTATGCAGGGCTCCTCGCCATCGTCGCTCCACGTTATATGGTTACTCATAAATGCTGCCGAAGTTCAGTGGATTCAGAAACCCGAAGGATGGTACAAGAACACATCATAGATTTTGCAGAATAGCTAATCGACTGCATTGATTGATAGTAGAAGTCTAGAAGAGCATATGATTTCGCAGGATAGTTATTCGATGGCAGGCCTGAGCTTACCTGAAAAGAGTTCGTTCTGCTGCTCAACTGATTCTGAACCTTCAAACTGAAACGCAGTGAAGAAAAAAAAAAAAGGTGCCTGAATCAGCAAAGGTTTTGCATCATAAGACCAAACGATGGGTCAGAGTCTCAGAGATGACGAACGAGCAGCGTCCGTACCCTGCAGGACAGCATCTCGATGGTGCAGTCGGTGGCGGTGGGGGCGACGCGGAGTTCGAGCACCGGGCCGACCTCGAAGCCGAGGAACCCGATGCGGCGGAGCGTGCAGGTGAACGTGCCGGGCCCGGACCCCGCGGGCGCGAGGCTCTCGAGCGCGCCGGTGTTGAGGAGGGACTCCACGCCGTCGGGGTGCCGCAGGAACTCGCCGACGGCGCCGCCGGAGACGCCGTCCGGCAGCGGGACGCGCTCCCGCCGCCTCGCCGACAGCCGGGCCCGCCTCCCTGTCCCTGCTCGCGCCGCCCTCGCCGGCGCGTCGGCGTCGCCGTCGTCGTCAGCCTCGGCGTCGCTGCTTGCGGCCGCGACTCTCCATGCCCGGTCGTCGTCGCTACGCCTACGGCTCTTCTTGGCCTGCGCGCTGCGGGTGCGTGTTCCGGCGACTGACCGTGGTGGTGTGGGGATCGGCTGGCGCTTGGTGAGGAAGATGGCTGCAGGCTTGGTTGCCGCGAGCCTCATTCCATCGCCCGCTGCAGCTTCAGCTGCGGCGCATGGCAAGAAGGGGAACCCAGGGTGAGCGAGAGGGAGAATTGATCGAAGCTGGTGAGGCGAGGAAAGGGAAGCGAGCCAACCACTGGCAGGACCAGGAGCTTATCGTGTTCGCTCGCGTTGTCCTGTCCGCTCGGCGGTCGGCGCAACGACGTGTGGTTCCTGGCTTGCTTGCTGTCCACTTCTGACTTCTCCAGTCTTCTCGCACAGGATGCAGGCTTCGGCTGTGCCTGAACCTATTTTAGTTTCCTTTAACAGTTCACTGGTAATCTTCATTTTCGCTCTCGGTGGGTTCACAGGGCCTGATTGGTTGCCTGTTTCCACTCATGCTTGCACCGCGGGATGCAGCGAGCTGGTGTTTGGTTACTCAGAGCCTGGCTCTACGTGTTTGAGATGGGTGTTTGGTTGTCTGCGTGCATGTGTGGAACAAGGCTAGCGCGATGCTCAAAGCACTCTGGGCCAGGCTCTCCAGAAACGAGTTTCATTCTAGTATCTGCAGAGCCAAGCTGGCGGTAGCCAGGCTCAGCCAGCCAGGCTCTTGCGATACACAAACCAATCAGGCCCATGGTGCTGTAACCTGTAAACTCTATTTATCTTGTCACAAGTTGTGCAAGAAATCCTGGATTTAGTGCTAGGGAGTAGGGAAAAACACATGTTAGATGAATATAAAAAAGAGACATCCTTTTTTCTAATTATCCTTTTTGTAATGTTTCTTGTACAAAATTCTGTTGAACTGGTGTTCCAAACGAGGCACTGCTATAAGGGAGGGAGTTCATTAACATTGTACAGAAATAGAGAATTCTAATTAAGCTGTTCTCCATGAGGCTCCACTATCTACAAGCTTGATGTATGCATCCTTGAAGTCATCAAAAAATCTAGCTTGGTCCTCTGCATAGACCCTGATCCATCTGCAGATGCAAGTATGCGATATTAGTAAGCTGGTCAAACATTTATTAGCGTTTTCTTGGCGGATCTCATGTAGTCTATCTTGTTTTCTGTAATCTCGAATACATTAGCTTACATAATACCATAGAAAAGAGAGAGAGAGTATCAAGGAAAGACGATGCAGTTCAGATTTCAGAAACAACCTTAAGCACTCGTCATCTTCGGTGAGTGCCCAATCCGTGCGCAGCCCTACCATTGCGGCCATGCCAGCTTCACAAAGAAACACGAGGGTCCAAACATAAAGTTTGATAAGCATGAGTTTCAAATGAGTTATGAACTTATGATGGCAAGTCGTCTCAAAAGTCCAAGGAAGATGGATAAGCACAAGCACTTACATGAAGACGTTTGTGGTTTCTCAAGGAGCACTTTGAAATAGGTGTTGTCGAAAACAATTGGACTCCCAAATCCTTTTCCTCCAATTGTGTGTGCTCCAGATAAAACGACCATCTCCTGTGTCCTGTTCAGTACCAAATATAACTTCAGGCATGGGTCCAACACAAGCTGCTTTTTGAAACAATTGCTAGAAGCCTCAGGGAATAAAAATAAAATCTGCTCAAAGTGTGAGGTTATTGCTTATAAGGTCCAATAAATGGATCAAAATGAAGATCGGGCATTCATAAAATATATACAATTTAAGAAAAAGGAAAACTCACGAGAAGCCCTTTTTGCCGAACAATGTTTTTAAGGAAGTTGCATCCAATGTTTCTTCAGGAAGTTTACCAGCTGGATCAGCAGCTCTACAGAAAGAAATGTATTCTTCAGAAAACTACTAGTGCTGACATAGACAATCCTAGAATAGCTTAAGGCTTTCTTAGCATTGTAACTTGCAGGAGTTGTAAAATAAAAAAATCACTGTGACGCCTCACCTAGAATCTAATCTTCCTATCCTTACTGGAATTTCAGGCCCACCACAGAGCGCAACTGCCTCCGCACCAGCCACGGCAATCAAGTCCGCCCATGACACTATCAGCACAAACAGAAGTAAATTTTGGCTCAGGCGAATACACCAAAACAGAAGTTCATAAAGAACTTGCAAAAGTGCAAATGGCAATATTTGCATACCTTTCTGAACATTGTCGATTTCCTTTTTTGCTTTTCCTAACACCTGTTTAGTCACGAGGCCATCAAATAGACATCAATTGGGAGGCATGATGTTCTTCAATAACACTATTCAAGAAAATAAACAAAGATAAAGGAAACTCTTGTCCCAAAGACAGACTCAGAGGAAAAAAAAAAAACGAACCTTTATGGATCTATTTAGCCCAGTATTTTCAGGTCTGTCAATTTCATAGATTATAGAGCCATTCATGCCACCTGAAATGTATCAATAATAATAGTCTGAGGAAAGGTAAGTATATCTCTTTGTTGAACTAGTTTAGCAGTTAGGTAGATCTACCAATGTATGCACCGCAAAAAATTTCCGTTTGTCTTACATTATACAAATATGATTTCAGATCTCCTTAGCTATACCTTCTTTTATCATGCCACTTGCACTTATCATCATTTTCTTATACAAATGCTATTCAAAATACTTATTAGTTTCTTTCCTCCGAATAATTTGATATTGTGCTGCATCAACCTGAGATCAACAACGGTATTAAGAAAGCTAACCTGATTTTTCACTAATATCAAAAGTCCCTGCATCATGGAAAACCAAGCGAAGCACACCAGCAGCCTTGGCCTTGGTTAAAACATTCCTCACACCACTTCGAATAATTGATCCATCATATATCTCAGCGCTGCGAAGTAAACCAACTTCTCTTATAAATAACACTATTGTTTTTAAGGAGCAAGAAATAGCTTTGATGATGTTTCCTTTTCTACAGATTACTGTTCCATATTTACTAGATTCACTTATGGCTCATCACATACTTCTTCTGAAATCTGAATTCATGTACTCACGCAGTATTTACCATTTGAAACATCAAGAAGGCGCTCTTTTAAATGTCGGTTAAAAATTGTAAGAATTGAATAGCTATGTAAATTCAGTGATGATAATGGACTTACGCAGTAGAGATGTTAACACAAGGAAGCAGAAAAGGGAGCAAAATGGAGGAAGCAAAGTTTCTCCTTCTATAACGGCAGGAAGATCTAGGACCTGGAACCACCATACAAAAGAATTTAGTTGACCACACTGATTTCCGTGGTCTGTCATCATCTCAAGCAACAAAAAATGTCCCAATGTCATTCAAACATTTACAGTTTGAGCAAAAAATAGCTGAAACACAGAATAAGAACTCGCAATGTGTACCTGAAAGGGCATCTTCATTTTCCTGCTCAAAGAGCTGGGAGCATGCTGAATCAGCAGCAAGCTTATTACCAGCTGCAGAAGCTGCTATGACCAGTTTCCCATCGCTTCTACCTCTGTACATGATTCTCATGTTATTTGCTTCCATGTAGGCAAGACTGCATCATTTGGATGAGGGAATGAAAGTTCTCTAAAATCACCTGCAGGCACCGCGACAGTAGCTGGAGTATAAAAAGCCGGTGGAGGAAGACGATGCAAGATAGGGGATGTTGGTTAGCTTCATCCCCTTGCCCTGCTTGTCTTGATGCCTTCCTCGAGTTTAACAGCTGCTACCAGCCTACACAGCTCTGCAATGAGAGAGAGAGAGAAAGAGAGAGAGAGAGAGAGAACCCACTAGTCAGCCTATCTATACCTGACTATCCATGTGTGGTTCCCAACTTGCGGTCCCCGCTAAGTCACTTGGATAAGCTATGTTCCCAAGATACTTATCCCTCCATTTTTACTCCTGCAGGGGATATGCCTCCAAGACCCCTTGCTTGTCCATGTAAAATTCCCAATGAAACTTGACTGTCTGAGTGTCTGTATTCTTTTTTTTTTTTCAAAGCCTGAGTGTCTGTATTCTGTAATGTCCCTTTCACTGTGGCACAAACATGCCTTGTTTGTTTTATCGTTTTACACAAATTAAGAGTTCTCTAAATTGCGAATCCCAGCTTTGAAGATAGGAGTAATAATTTCAAATACAAAATGAACCTAAACTCGCATCGCCAATTGACAGAATTCGTGAAAGAAAGCAATCCAGCACCCTAATATTAAGCTAAACTATAAATTATGCTAGCTCAGAACAAACAAGACCGTCGACTTGACTGACAAAGGTTATTGCTGAAACGATATAAACAGCAGTAGAAACAAAGCAGCAATGAGAGGAACAACTTAATTTACAGTACATCTGATACATGATTGGATTTTAATTCTCTGCTTTAAGCATGTATAGAAAAACACTGTATGTCTGTATTGTTTCACGGATATGATGTCTATAACTTGGGGAAGCCAGCTATACAGGATAGCATCTACGGATCTTTGAAACAGCTTTCTTAAAAGTCAGAACTCTCTGATGATGGATTGAAAGCCATCTGGTCACTGCAATCCAAGTTATCTCCAGAGTACTCACGACCAACTCCCATCAGGTCAAGATAATGTTGGTAATGGGATATAATGGTGTTCATCTTATCAGTCGGCCCTTGACCACAGATGGCATCACCATACAGGATGTTCATGGTAGAACCAAAGCCAGGAAACCTCTTGGACAATGTGTCATTCTTGGTGGGTTTCCAGTTACCAACAAACACGTCGTGGGCAGATGGCTGTCTCCTCTTCAATGGAGTCACCCACCTCCAGATAGCTGCTTCAAATGCAAGTGTGGCATTCTGTTCCAATAGCTCTGGGTGGTTCAACAGATCCTGGTTGATACCCTTGCCAAGGATACCATAGTTGTAATTCCTGGGAAACATCGACATACAGAGCAAACCATGAATCACTTAACCTACTCAACTCTTAATCAACAGAAGTTAAAGAAGGGGTATATCAGCCTGACCAGTAAACAGGAAGAGCACCTCGGCCATAGTACTCAACTCCTTCAACACAAGGGTATAATTCGTTGCTATCATCGCAGTAGCTCTGGCTTGGGCTCAATTCATGGTTGTAGCAAAGCCCCCAAGCTTCTATGCCACCAGGCGCTTCACCATATCCACCTGATAGAACACACCGTTCTAGCACTTATCAGATTCTATTATGTGTTAACTACTATATCAGACAATTTAGATTGATATACAGAAAGGTTTCCAATCACTCATTCTGAATCACAATGTATAGCCCAACCTTCACTTACCTCAATCCTACAGAAATCAACCAAAGTCTATTCTACCGCAGATTTCCTGGATTGGAAAGGAATGTCAAGTTTAAAACCCAGACATCGAATTATTTATGAGGGATGAAATGAAACCTTATCGCCCTGATCCGTATCCCACTAGCTGTAGATCTAAGCGTACAAGACATGGCTAAATTGCCTAGAGCGCGATTTCGACTAGTGTGCACGCCTGCATCAAGTGTTCAGTTCAAATGCCAAATCTTCTGAATCTATTATCAGCCGACCCTGGGGCATCAGATTGCTCGATAGGTGTGGTTAGGTAAGAGAGGAGAGGGGAGCGTACAGGATGTTTTGGCGCCGACGTGGCCGAGGAAGGCGGCGACCTCCCTCATGCCCGTCTCCTTGCCTCCGGTGGTTCCGAACCCGCGGGGCTCGAAGAGGGCGGCGGCGGTGATGAAGGCCTGGTAGTCCCAGAAGCCGGCGGCGTGGGCTTGGGGGTCGTTGCGATGGGCGAAGAGGTCCTCGAACTGGTACACCTTGAAGTAGTCGGAGATGGTCTCGTTGCAGCAGAACCTGCTGCCGCTGCACTCCCACCCCTTGTTGCAGACCTTCTCGCCGGCCTCCGCCTTCCTCCCAGCCGCCGCCGCCGCCGAAGCGGCCAGCAGAAGCAGCAGCAATGCCGCCTCCCGCGTCCCCATCGTCGCAATCTGGGGTGGTCTCTCTCCTTCCCGACGAACCAACTCACTGGCTGGTGGCTGCCGCGGCGAGGCGAGGCGCCGATGGAAAAGGAGAGCGAGAAAAAAAAAAAAAAGACGGTGGTGGTGGGGGAAGGAAAGGAAGGTCGGGAACGCTGTCGGCCGTCAACGCCGAGGAAGACGGTGACGGTGGGCTCCGTTGCTGTTCGATGTCAGGGGTATTCTCGTCAATTCGCATATTTGGTTTTCGAAATTGCAATTAGCGAGCGCTTGGGCTGTCGCATAGAAACACGGCCCAGGAGGTCCATAGAATTGGGCCTCCCATTTCCCCATCCCGCCGGTCCAGTCCAACTTGTCCAACGGCTTGTCGCCTGTGGGTGTGGGTAATCCTCGAAATTCTCCCGAGAAAAATTAGAAAAAGTCTAGTCGACGGCTCGACGCGCATTGTCCCCCAAAGCCGCCGCCTCCCCCGACCCCGGCGCCCCACCGCCGCCGCCGCCTCCCACCGGCCGGCCCTCCCCTTCACCTCTCCACCAGCCAGACACGCGGGTGGATCCGTTTCCCCACCCAGCGCCTGATTCGGGGGCAGCGGACGGGGAGATCCAAGCTCGAGCAGAGGGGGGAGCCAGAAATGGTGAAAGACACGGGCTACTACGACGTGCTGGGCGTCGAGCCGACCGCCACCGAGTCCGAGATCAAGAAGGCGTACTACATCAAGGTAAGGGCCCGGCTTCTCGCTCGCCTCCTGTTCTTCCTCTGCGGGCTCTTGATCTGATTCATGTCGCTGCTGCTGCTGGTTGTCCAGGCGAGGCAGGTCCACCCGGATAAGAACCCCAATGATCCGCGGGCTGCGGAGAAGTTCCAGGTATAAGTGTTTTCGCCATTGCTCGGCTCGTGGTATCTGTACTTTTGCTCAGTCAGCTTGATGCTGCGAGCAACTCTATCTGCCTGTGGTGTAGAATCCTTGGTTCATTCAGATTAGGGACTTATTGCTTGATGCCCAAATCCAGAGAGTTCAGGCGACGTGACAACACCGCCTGCCTGCTTTAAATGGGTTCTGTTTGGCGTCTAGCCATAGTACTTTGCTGTCGGATGACTGTTCACTTCAATGATTCCTGTAATATGGTCGACCGGATGGTCAAAACATTCTATTACCGGAAGTATGGTTAATAGGAATCTGGTTCGTAGACAACTATTTGGGCAAGGGAGCAAAAATTTTTGAAATTTGTTTTAAGAATGTTCCTAGACATTTTATTTGGTTCGTATACTTTGTTCACAATCAGATAGTCATGTTCTTTCTAGCCTACCAAAATAACTGGCTGCTGCTTTAAGAATGGAGACATGTATTGTATTTTTTAAAAGTAAGGTTGCTTGGAGACTTGACTCATTTTTAGAAATAAGATCGCTCTGACACGTTAGGCTAACGAACTTCTCAATTCCAAACAAATTTGTGTATCTGTTATTTCTGAAGATGATATCCTGAGAACGTAGATTGATTGCTCTTTGCTAGTATGATCACGTTGAGGTGCAGAACAACCATATCAGAACCAGCCAACCAGGTTGGTGTCTGTGACACCGGGCAGGAACAACGATGATAACATTTTACTTGGCAATTGTGATGATATGGTATACTGGCTTACTGTAATTAAATTAAATTTTTATTTACACCAGAGCACCCCCCCCCCCCACCACCCCCATCCCCCCCCCCCCCCCCACACACACACACAAAGAGGTAGAGAAGGCATGGCATAACCGCATGCTTACAAAGAAAGCTTGTACACGACTAGTGAATATATTGTGTGGGGGTACTGAATGTCTCTGTCTTATATGGTTCATCATGTTCAGTTTGAAAAATAAGATTTGGTACTATTATGTGTAAGGAAGGATATGATGCTCTTTCCACAGTTTTATTTGTATAATATTTTGCACTCATAAACTTCTTTTCATAACAGGAACTCGGAGAAGCATACCAAGTGCTCAGTGATCCCACACAGCGTCAAGCTTATGACTTGCATGGGAAAGATGGCATCTCAACGTATGTCGAATCACAAATAAATTATGTGATGCTGCCTGTGAAAGAAACTAGGACTTGTTGGAACATGTGAAAATATTCCTATGCTTATGGGAGTCAAACTATTTCCCATTGTTCCAAACTAGCCCGAGACTCTTTTTTTTTTTGCACCTTTTGCTCTCCCTGAAGAAAAAAAATTGAAGTGCTACCAAATGGCATTATTCTGCTGCAGCTTATGAGTTGCAAGCAGAAGCTGTACCAAGTGGGAGGGGGTTAAGCTCATAAAGTTATGAATTCTTGACAGAGCAGCATGAATATTATAAGACCAAATCATTTTCTCCCACCCAAGATGGGACTTGGTTTGGATAATCAGTGATTTCACCTCATGCTGCAAAGAATCTTATAAGAGAACAAAATCCTTACTCGCATCGTTTCAATATTCGACAGGGAAGGAATAATTGATCCAGCAGCAATTTTTGCGATGCTATTTGGTAGTGAGCTTTTTGAGGATTACATTGGCCAACTGGCAATGGCATCAATGGCTTCACTTGATAATTTTGGTGAAGATGATCATATCGATGCAAGAAAGCTGCAAGAGAGAATGCAGGTATGATCCTTTAGCAGGATTGTTTTTATATAACTTCCAGGTAGTTGATTAGCCACCATCCCATCCATTTTGGTTGCATTTCATACTCTTTCTGCAACAATGTCCTGCTGAATGGAAAACTACAATTGCAGGCTGTTCAAAAGGAACGGGAAGAAAAACTTGCAGAGATGCTGAAAAACCGGCTAAACAATTATGTTCAAGGAAATAAGACAGAATTCATCCAGCTTGCTGAAGCTGAGGTGTCCAGACTTAGCAATGCAGGTTTTTGTCATTACTAGTCAACAACTCTGTTCCTTAACTATAGATATTGTTTTCATTTAATACCATGCTGCCTGTGATCTTAGTTGGTGTACACTATTGACTTTAGCTGTTCATTTCTCTTTTGTAATCATATAGTTCAATTAAAAATTAAATATCTCGATAAGTATTACTGCTTCTGTCATAGTTCTTAAAACCGTTCACTTTAGTTGAAACATAACTGGATTTATGGTTCCTTTTTCAACCATTTATTATTGATTTTATCCCCTAAATACTGCAGAAAATACAAGCACAAGAAGCAAACTCAACTTTCTTAATGCCTTCTTAACTACTAACTGAAAGTAAGGTTTGAAACCGATTTCTTGTCTGAGCTCTGAACTGAAGCAAGCAGATATGCCATTTTCCCTTGTTCCTGAAGTGTATGTTAGACTCATAGTCCTACGGGAAATATTTTTTGCCAAGCCTGTTCGTAATGTTATCAGTTATGCACTTAATGATTTTTCCATGTATGATTATTCTTTTATTTTATCTTTCCAGACAAGCAGTTGTACTCTGTTAACTGAACTTTTTCCCGCTTTTGGCTCTATTTTGCTTATATGACAGCATATGGAGTTGTTATGTTGAACACTATTGGCTATGTATATTCAAGGCAAGCTGCAAAAGAACTAGGAAAGAAAGCCATATTTTTGGGGGTTCCATTTGTAGCTGAATGGTTTAGAGACAAAGGGCATTTTATCAAATCCCAAGTAACAGCTGCCACAGGTAGAGTATAACTGATCATTATTTATTCAGAGTTTTGTCTGAAAATCTTGGAAGCATATAATGCAGGTTTTGGCATCGTCTATGGTGATGTGCTATGTTTTTCATGAATTTTGTTGTCCCATTATTGGGCAGGTGCAATAGCTCTTATGCAGCTGCAAGAGGACTTAAGGAAGTATATGAGTGCCGAGGGCCATTACACAGAAGAGGAAATTGAAATGTACATGGAGAACCACAAGAAAGTCATGGTTGATTCCTTGTGGAAGCTTAACGTTGCTGACATAGAAGCCACCCTGTCCCATGTCTGTCAAATGGTCTGTCCCAGCAACTGCACCTTTTATGCACGTTATGTGCTTTGCGTTCATAAGTACTTTCATTGACATGGGCAGTGTAGCGGTGGATTTCTAACATGATCAATACCAGGTGCTTCAAGACACTAATGCCAAGAAGGAGGAGTTGCGCCTTCGTGCTAAAGGCTTAAAAACTTTAGGAAAAATTTTCCAGGTATAGCTCACTGAAATGTTATGGTATATCTATAAAGCTGTTGACATTTCCAATATCTGAGTTGTATTCTTGCTCCACATAGCGGGTTAAGCCTAACCCTAGTGAGGGGGAAACATCAGAAGTGCAGAATATAGGTAACATGGACAACAATGATGACAGCTCCCCTGATTCTTCCCCAAGGAGGGAGACACAGTTCACTCCTAATCAGCCTCATGTCCCGGTAACTGCTCCTCCTAATAAACATATGGCTATTCGACTCTCTTTCATGCAAGCCACTAAATGGCTTCCTCTGTTTGCTAGAGCCCCTATGTGGAGGCGCCACAGGTTAACGGCACCTATTTTTCGTTCAACTTCCCAATGCCAACTGCTCCTCCTGGCGCACAGAGGGATCCAAGGCCATGAGTCCAGATCAAGTCTGCTTGTACCATCATTATTTGTAACGTTGCCTGTAATACTTGCATCATTTGCATGGTGCCGCCATTTGTTCCTGTAGTAGAGGAAACACAGGAGTCGTCCTTTTTGCACCCGCGGTATTTCGGTCGTGTATGCATAGACTGTTGATAGCAGCTGTGTGTTGTGTACAGGCGTATCGTGCTGCTGTTGATGCAGCTGTAGGTCAGCATCGGTGTACATGCTATTGTGTTAATTCTGTTGTCAGCTTCGGCTCGTTCGATTTTAGCAGACGGTGGGTTAACTCTTCATCCATGTAAAATGAAGTCATTGTTTTTGCCTAATTGCCTTATTCAGTATCCAGTGCCATGGGGTTTAGGGTTTTATTTATTCATCAGACTTTGCCACAGACCACAAGGAAATTATTCAGTGAATTGTTCACTTGCTATGTTATTACGTGCCCTGTTAGAAAGTGAGGATACCTTTGGAATTTGTCTGACTTAAGTTCCATTTGGAATGCAAGAAAGTTCTTTGATTCCTGCAAGAATTCGGAGCTCATGGAAAATTCTTGTGAAATTCATGTCATGGAAAGAGCCAAACTTTTGCAAGGGAACGAGCCCATGCAAGCACGCAATGCAAGCAGTTCATCATCCTTCTCTTATCCGATCCCGTTCCCTGGTACGCGACAAAGGTAACAAGAGTCGGAGGCTAGATCACGGCAATTACTACTCCATGATCTGATCTAGCAAAGCAGCAGCGGCGTCGCTCCCATCCATTGCTGATTGCTCAGTCCACTGCAAGCAATTTTCCAGTCGTCGTCTTCCCGATCCCGTCATCAGCCACAGATTGATTGGTCAGGGCTCAGGAGGCGGCGGCGGCGGCGATGGCGTCCCAGGACGACGCGTGGGGCGGCGGCGACGACGGCAACTCGCTCTTCGAGGGCATGGTCCTCTTCGCGCCAGAAACCGCCGCTGCCGTCGAGGACTCGGCCCCCGCCCCCTCCCCCGCCCTCGCCCCCACCCCCGTCCCCGAGCTGCCACCCGCCGCTCGCGCCGACGCCGACGCGGCCTCGTCAGCGCCGCCGCCGCTCGACGAGGATCTCTTCTCCGATCTCACCCTCCTCGCCCCGCAGGAGCCGCTTTCGCTCGCGCCGCAGCCGCAGCCCCTCCCGCAAGGCGAGGATCGGCGCCACGCCGCTCCTGCCCCCGCGCCGTCGCCGCCGGCCCCTGCTGCGGCGCTCTCCCGGCAGCCGTCCTCCTCGTCGCTCCGCAAGAAGAAGAGGGCCGTGCGCATCGGGTACGGCCGCTCGCCGCAACCCGCGCCGCCTTCCCCTCCCGCCACGGTCCGTGCCTCCACCGCTGCTTCAACGATCTCCGCTACTAGTATCGCCTTCCTGGACGTTTCGCCGCTTCCTGCCGCTCCTCCAACCCCCGATCCGTACCCTGATCGACAAGTTGGTGATGTCTACATCAACGGCGAAGAGGCACGCGCGGAGGTGGTGGATCCGGGTACCAATTCACCTCGCGTGGAGGAGGCAGCAAAGGAGGAGGAAGATGACAGCAGAGAGGGTGAAGCGGCTGGAGCTGCGGCCGTGGGGATGGAGGAGAGGCTGGTTCTCCTCAGATCCCAAATCGCCGGCAAGCTCGACTCCATCCAGCAGAGGGCTGCTGCCGTGGCTGCCAGGAGGAGGCAGCTGGCAGGCCGGCGGAGGAAGGTGGCCGAAGAGGCGACTTCCATGGCGTCCAGGCACAAGGATCTGGAGAGGGAGCTTGAGGAGGCCTGCGAGGCCGAGGACTTCGAGAGGGCAGAGAGGATCAGTGACTCCCTCGCTGCGCTTGAGAAGGAGAAGGATCAGTTGTTGACGGCGTTGCGTGATGCTGAGCTCGACTATGATTCAGTGGATTCGGAGTTGCAGGAGGTGCTTGAGTCGCGCATTGTGGCCGAGGAGGAAGCCGCTGCCCTTCTGGAGCAATTCACAAAGGTAAATTACCTTGCCATTTCATTGGTCAAAATTGAAGTAAGAAACAACTAGGCATCTGAATTTCCACTTTCAAATATGAATGCTAAATAGTTTTTTTTTACCTTGCAACATAATTTCCCACTAGCCAAATAAAACTTTGAAACCCTTGTGTTCTTGTTAAAAGATTTCTCTTCAAAAAGTTAAAAAAATTCCCCCTTCTAGCGGTTTGGTTTGGGTTTCAACTCTAGTCTATCCCAACTTGTTTGGGATTAAAAGGCTATGTTGTTGTTGTTGTTGCAACATAATATTGGAGTAATATTTATTTGACAAGAACATCTAGAGACACAATCTAAAGAAAGACTAATTTCCCACTGTAAGCAAAAGGCATAATGTGTGAATTCTGTCCTACCATATTATGTGAGCATTCAATTTTGGTTGAACTCTGAAGAGTCCAAACTTCTTTTGGGATGTGGGGTGAGGTAGGTGTTGTGGTGTGCTGACGCTTTAAGGAATAGCCATCCGTTGTGTAATTAGTGCCACAAGTTATGATTGAAAAGGATACTATTTTATTCAAGTTTCACATAGCTTTGCCCAATAAAGCTTCTCTTCCTGTTTTGAAACGTACTGCAACCATAACCACATTAAAAGTAGATGCAATATGTGAGGATCTAATTGGAACGGTTGTACTCTTTTATTTGATTGCTAATTTGTAAAACACTGCTTTTCTTAGGATGCAACTGACCATGCTAATTCAGAGAGCAAGCAAGCTCAAGAAATATCCTTGAAAGAAACAGAAGAGTGGCAAGCATCAATGGAGTTGCTAGAAACAAAGAAGTTAGAGATGGAGGTTGAAACACAGTTGGTTTTAGAAGCACGTTCTGGGTTGGAAGGCTCAATAGAGCATTTAGTTGAAGAAGACAAATTAGAGAAAGATACACTTACTAAGAAAGGAGAATTCCTCGCTGAGGAGCTAACTAAGCTTCTGGAGTTGGTGAGGTTGAAAGAAGCAGAGATAGCTGAAAACAATGCCCGGATCCATGAGGTTCAAGAGAGAATCAGTGCTGTGGTCTCCGGATTCCATGGCTCTCAATCAGATATTGACTTGAAGCTCAATTCCTTGAAGGAAGCCCAAACTAAAGTGGATCTAGAGACTGAAGCACTTGTGTTGAAAAAGAATGAAATTGATAAGTTCATATCTTTAACAGAACAGAAAGATTCAGAGCTAAGGGAAATTATTGGTGCTTGTTCCTCTGAAGCAAAAACCTGCCGGCAATCAGTTGAAATGAGAAGAAAGCTGGCATCATCGTTTTTGAAGTCAAGAGAGGATAGAATTGGGTTGCTAAAAATGGAGGAGGAAATTTTGCAAGACATTCAAACGCTTAGGCAAAAAATTACAGATGCAAGAGCTAGCCTTCAGGTATAATACTCGTCTTTTAAGTTTTTTTTCGAAATTAAGTCATTGCACTGACCAAAAAAATTGAACTTCATGTTTGGTTTTGGATGCGAGTGATTCTAATTATTTTACTGGATTTGATGTCTTGCAGGAGATTTCTTCAAGGAGAACAAGCATACAGCAGGAGATGGATTCATTTAAGCAGAAGTTAAGCTTCATTGACAAAAGGGGCCCTGAACTGGAGGCTGAAAAGAAAGTTGCGGCTGCGGCAAGAAACTTTAAGGAGGCAGGAAGGATAGCTGCAGAGGCAAAAGCTCTTAATTCTGAAAAGGATGAACTGCATGCCAAGTGGGAGAAAGCTGCTACAGATCTAGAGATAATAGATAAGGATATTGTAGTAACTACAGACAAGATACAAGAATCCGAAGGGCTTATTGTACTCAAAGAAAAAGAGTCAGCACTGGCAAGTTACAAAAGACTCCGGTTAGATTTTGCTGCTGTTAGAGCAGAATTGACTGCTGCAGCTGAAACAGAAGATAACGAAGAAGTTGAGATACTGCGTAAAGAAGCTGAAGCTGCAGAGTCTAAAGCAAAGGAACTCAAAACATGCTATGGCCTCCAAGTGGAGGACGATGAATTCATGTTTCAGCCTGTAGTCCCTATAGCATTCATAACAAACTCAACAGGGCAGCACTTGACAGAAATTGCTTCTTCATTCGGCCTATCTCTTCAGAAGTGACATTGGACGGCCGGACTTGCATAGATAGTACCAAGTCTGTCCGTTACATGGTATCCTAAGTTTCTGCCAGCACCGTCTGTGAGAGAGTGAAACTCCCCCTCCTTTTGACTCTCAGCATCTGGAATCTACTCTGAACCAGATTACGGGTCCTAGGGGAGATAAACTGTACAACATACATTTTGCGAACCCTGTAGGAAGTTAGTTTCCCTACGCATTTTTTGTGTACATTAAGACTGTAATTCTTTTGTTGTGCCAATTTTGATTGGATTGCAGTGACACGCCATCATCAATCAGTATGTAACCAGATTTTTTGTTTCAAGAAAAAAAAAAGATGTAATCAGAATAAACTGTTCAGGAATGGAACTTCTGCATTGCCATATTCTGTTAGGGCTACTTGTTGCTGGAATAAACTAACCACTAACCAGTAATTCAAACTGATAAAATTACATCTAGGTAAGGTAGTTTTGTTGAAGCATCTGGTTGGTAATTCATGCTAAGGGCGGGAGTTGTTTGATCCACTGGAATGCAGAAGCTGTGAACCTCCTAAATCGTCGTGGAATCTGCATATGACCAAGCCAACTTTCTACCTGCCCTGCTGAGTCACCGAATAGGGGTGACACGCTAGCCATATTGTGTACGTATACTTCTCGGTGAATATAAAGACCTTGGATCAAGTCCCAGGAGCACCTGCAGTCTGAGAGAATGGCGAGCACGGCCAAGGGTAAAGTCTGTGTCACCGGGGCATCCGGTTTCATCGCCTCCTGGCTCGTCAAGCGGCTTCTTGAATCCGGGTACCATGTTCTGGGAACAGTCAGAGACCCAGGTCCGTTTCATCTTACTGTCATTATATCTGAATTTTTTTATTACTATTTTTTTCTGGTCAATTGAATGATTACTGAAAGCAAGATGGCTCGTTTGGTGGCTTGACAGGGAATCAGAAGAAAGTAGGACACCTCTGGGATTTGGAAGGCGCCAAGGAAAGGCTGCAGCTTGTGAGAGCTGACCTCCTGCAGGAAGGCAGCTTTGACGACGCTGTGATGGCCTGTGAGGGCGTCTTCCACACTGCTTCGCCCATCGTCACCAAATCCGATTCCAAGGCATGCCAAACACTGGTTCTAGCCACTTCACTCCCGTTGGAAAAATTGATGACTCGCCATGTTCTCAGCTCTAGAAAACCCAAACAGATACTAGCAACTGAGACGTGGTGATGCCACTTGAATCTGCAGGAGGAAATGCTCAATGCAGCCATAAACGGCACACTGAACGTGCTGCGGTCGTGCAAGAAGAACCCCTCGCTGAAGAGGGTGGTCCTGACGTCCTCGTCGTCGACGGTGAGGATCAAGGACGAAGCCGATCTGCCCCCCAACGTGTTGCTGGACGAGACGTCGTGGAGCTCCATCGACTACTGCGAGTCTCTCCAGGTGAGAGTGAGATCGCCAGAAACAGTCCAGACTGTCGACAACCTGATCTTGTGCCAGTATTTTCTCTGAAGAGTATCGTCTATTCGTCTTGGCGTCTCTCCAATGTGCTAGATATGGTACGCCGTCGCCAAGATCCTCGCCGAGAAGGCGGCCTGGGAGTTCGCCAAAGAGCACAAGATCGACCTCGTCACCATCCTCCCGACCTTCGTCATCGGACCCAACCTGTCTCCTGAGCTCAGCCCCACCGCTTCAGATGTCCTCGGCTTGTTCCAAGGTCTGTAAAAAAAAGAATCTCTGTCAGATCAGAATGAACCCTCATCAGAGGTCAGGCTGGTCTCAGATCATCTCGTGTCTGGGCGGGCATACGCAGGGGAGACGGGCAAGTTCACGGCGTACGGGCGGATGGGGTACGTGCACATCGACGACGTGGCGAGCTGCCACATCCTGGCCTACGAGTCCGCCGGCGCCCAGGGGCGGTACATCTGCAACGCGGCGGTGCTGGACTCCGACGACCTCGCCGCGCTGCTGGCGCGGCGGTTCCCGTGTTACCCCGTCCCCACCAGCCTGCCGCGCGTCTACGGCGACCAGTCGTACGGCTTCGACACGGCCAAGGCCCGCGCGCTGGGGATGGCCGAGTTCAAGGGCGTCGAGGAGATGTTCGACGACGCCGTGGCCTCGCTCAGACGCCATGGCCATCTCCCGGTCCCCCTCTAGACCCTTTTGATTCTTGTATCTGTCCTACTAGACTCTTGTCTGACTGACGACAGCAGCAGATTATGTTTGTAATGGCCACTAGAAAAACATCATAAAATAAAATAAAATAACAAAGAGAGATGTTCCGGCTCACATGTGTTTGCCGTGATTACATGGGGACCAAAAAGATTATCCCACGGATTGATTGACCATTTTTTTAGGGGAAACCTTTTTTTTTTTTTTTTTTTGACATGGAAACGCATTCCATAGCTATTAAGCAGCTCCAGACAGTACAAATGAAGTCCGTTGCATGATCTAGCCATAGACTAGAGTCAACAACACCTGAATTTGCTCCATGAGCAGCTAGACAGTCAGCAACTAAATTACAGCTCCTGTGACATTTAGACACAATACAGCTTACAAACTCAGAAAACGTCCTACTCTTAATTTCCTTGAATACCACGCCCAAGGCAGAGAGATCATATTCTTGTGAGGTCAACGCCGTCTTCAGGATCGTAGCATCAGTTTCAATCATCACATTTTGCATTCCAAGAAAAGCAGCCAGCTCTAATCCTTTCATACAGGCGACGCTCTCAGCGTGAAGGGCAGAGGATAAGCCAGTCAAAGCGCCTGCCCCCGCAGCCAAGAAAATGCCATCGTAGCCCTGATAATACATCCCCAGCCGCCCAAACCTGAATTCACCAGATACGAGCCATCACAATTTATTGTGTAAAAGCCTGCTGGGGAGGCTGCCATTTTAGGTTCATAGATGGGGCTCTCCAGATTTCCCTTTCTGAAGTTTTTCCATATTCATCAAATGAAAAGCAACTGAATTACACATCTCTTCAGTAGAGCTACACATTTCCCTTTGGTTTGCTTTATTGCGAGCTGACCACCAGCACCATAACAACAACACGACTTTGATCTTGGTTTCTTCTCGGAGTGCTAGGATGGATTCAATGACCTCCAATGTCGAAGCTTTGCTTGCCAGGAGTATTCTTGTGTCCTCCAGGCACAAACACCTCCAGACCAGCTTCACCTTTTTGCATTTAAAAAAGAGATGGCCACAGTCTTCATCAAGTCATGGGGCACAATGTTTCAACTTGTATTCCTCTTTTTGCTATATTTACTCTGACAGGGTGGCTATTGTGGGCTAACCTCTATGAGAACATTTTAATTTTATTGGTCACATTCACATTCCATATTGACTTTCAAATGTTCTCCCCTTGCCTGCTGATTGAGGAGGATGCATCGGTATTATTTTAGTAGTCACGCTGTCTAACTACTAAGGCATACGTTGATTTAACAGAGAATTTTCCCTTAGGATCTCCTTGCCATGCTAGTGTATCCTCCATTCCTTCCTGGATTGGGATAGCCTACAATCTGCATTTACTTGTAGGAAAGTATCACGGACAAGACGACAATCGCAACTTCCTGTGGTGGGATCAATTAGATCAGCCACCTTGTATAAGAGTGAGCCATTTCTTGGAGTGATGACCCTCCTAGTTTCCCCTCTAGGGATCCATGGGTCAGCCCATATATTCACTAAACTCCCATCTCCAATCCTCCAAATTAATCTCTCTTTTAATAAGTGTAAGCCTTTCAGGACACTGCGCCAAGTGTAAGATATGCCATTTTTTGCTTTCGCTTCAAGTACATTTGATGCGGGAAAGTATTTAGCTCTTAGGACCTGTGCATAAAGAGAGTTATTTTATGAGCCGCCACCCTTGCCTAGCTAACATAGCCATGTTGAAAGCATACAAATCCCTAAACCCCAGTCCCCCTATTGACTTTGATCTCGTCAGTTTCTGCCATCCGATCCAATGAATCTTATTTACTTTATCTTGGTTGCTCCACCAGTATTTCCCTATCATAGAGCTCAGTTCATCACATAGCCCCTTCGTAAGATCAAAACAAGACATTGCGTGAGTTGGGACCGCTTGTGCCACAGTTTTAATAAAGATTTCTTTTCTAGTCTTGGATAAAAGTTTCTCCTGCCACCCTTGAATTTTTGCCCACACTCTTTGTTTGATATATCCAAAGGCCGATTTTCTAGACTTTCCAATGTGGATCAGGAATCCATTACTGGCAATTTGGGTGATGCCTAGTTCAGCCATCATTTGAGCCCCTATTAGCGGAGGTGTATTCTTGCTGAAAGTAGCTGCAGTTTTTTCCTTATTTATCACCTGGCCTGAGGCATTTTCATACAAAGATCTTTGGGTGATGCCTAGTTCAATCATCATTTGAGCCCCTATTAGTGGAGGTGTATTCTTGCTGAAAGTAGCAGCAGTTTTTCTTTATTTATCACCTGGCCTGAGGCATTTTCATACAAAGATAGGATCTGTTGTAGGTGTGCAGCCCCTGAAACTGATGCTTTGATAAAAATCAGTGAGTCATCAGCAAAAAAAAATAGATGGCTGACACGAGGACCGCCTGGACATATCCTTACTCCTTCTAGTTGCCCTCTTCTTTCCGCATTCTCCATTAATGCCGAGAAAGCTTCAGCACAAATAATAAATAGGTATGGCGATAACGGGTCACCCTGCCGGAGCCCCCTTTGTGGCCATATTGTTCCTGTAAAATCTCCGTTCACTCTGATTTTGTATGACACAATAGTAACACAGCATAATTAAGTTGATTCACTTCTCTGAAAATCCCATCCTCTTCACGATTCTATCCAGGAAGGATCATTCCACCCTGTCATATGCTTTACTCATATCTAATTTAAAAGCAGTTAGGCCACAATTCCCTTCTCTTTTATTTCGCAGGTGGTGAGTCAGCTCATATGCAATAAGGACATTGTCTGTTATAAGGCGTCCTAGCACAAAAGCACTCTGTGAGCAATAATTTCTGGTAGAATGGACTTGAGTCGGCTAGCAAGAACTTTAGCAACCAGCTTGTACAACACATTGCAGAGGCTTGTTGGGCTAGATCTTTGACATTTTTTGGGCTCTTGGCTTTTGGAATGAAGACAATGACTGTATCATTCCATCCCTTGGGCATTGGGCCACCATTGAGGACTGCTAGCACCTCTTTTTTGACTTGCTTACCCACAATCAATAGACCGAAATCTTTTATAGAATATTGTATAGAATATTGATGGAATTCCGTCCAGTCCGGGAGCAAGGTGAGCAGCATCAGACTGAGCTTAGAGCCAGCAGCCAGTGTGGCAATGGCACTGAGCAGCATGGGCCGGCCCATGAGTGCCCGAGCACTGTGGGCCTACTGAATCTCCTCAGACGGGCCATTTTTGCCTTTGGACCTTGCAAGCCTTGGTTCTTTGATAAGCAGAGCAGCGATGGTTTAGGTGACGTCGTCCTCATCATCATCTCCTCTTATCCTCCTCCCCTCGGCTGCGCGCCTGCGCCTGCGCGCGTCTGCATCCGCCATCCCTCCTCTCCTCTGCACCGGCCCGGAGCAAGATCAAGGTGATTAACGTTTCCTTCGTCCGTCCTGTGCGTACTTCCCAATCCCGCGCGCAGAATTCTTGTTGCTGATGTCGTTGGGTGCCATTCTCTCGCGCGCACGCGTCGTGTTCGACGATTTTCCTTGCAAGTGTGATACAGCATTGTGTTGTGTGGCGTACTGGCGTGTGGATCTCAGAGTTCCGATGTTGTTGGGCAGGGGAGGAGGCGGCGATGGCCAGCGACGGCGGCGCCAAGAGCCTCACGCAGTGGCTGCGGGAGAACGGGTTCGACGAGGACGCCGTGGCGCGCATGTCGAGGCGGTGCAGGACCCTGCACAGCCTCGACGCCGGCGAGGCCTCGGGCGTCTGGGACTACCTCCTCACGGGCGTCAAGATCGAGCGGCGGAAGCTGCGCCACGTGGTGGCCAAGTGCCCCAGGCTGCTCACCCTGTCCGTGGACGCCAAGCTCGTGCCCACCGTGCAGTGCCTCGCCACGCTGCAGGCCAGGCCCGGGGAGGTGGCGCAGGCCATCGCCAAGTTCCCCCAGATCCTGTTCCACAGCGTCGAGGAGAAGCTCTGCCCACTCCTCGCATTCTTCCAGACGCTCGGCGTCTCCGAGAAGCAGCTCGCCAAGCTGCTCATGGTCAACCCGCGCCTCATCAGCTACAGCATCGAGGCCAAGTTCTCGCAGATGGTGGACTTTCTCGTTGGCCTTGGCCTCGACAAGGAAGGCATGGTCGGCAAGATACTCACCAGGGAGCCGTACATCATGGGGTACAGCGTCGACAAGCGGCTGCGTCCTACTGCCGAGTTCCTCAAGTCGGCGGTCGGGTTGCAGGGATCTGATCTCAGAAGGGTGGTCATGAGCTTCCCAGATATATTGTCGCGGGATGTGGATAAGATTCTGAGGCCCAATTTACTGTTCCTGCGGAGCTGTGGGTTCGGCAAGGATCAGGTTACGGCGTTGGTGGCTGGATACCCTCCTGTTCTGATCAAGAGCGTCAAGCATTGCCTGGAGCCAAGGATGAAGTTCCTGGTCGAAGAAATGGGGAGAGACATGGGCGAGGTGGTAGATTACCCGCAGTTCTTTCGGCATGGCCTCAAGAGGAGCCTGGAGTACCGCCACAAGGTGCTCAAGCAGATGAACTCGAGTTGCAGCCTAAGTGAGATGCTAGACTGTAACCAGAAGAAATTTGCCATGAAGTTTGGTTTGATTGCAGCAGTTTAGGTACTCATCTTGTCTCTAGTTCGCATGTAGTATGTTTTGTTTTCAGGTGAATGCTTTCGTTTGTACCATTGGGTTGTATTTTTCTTGAACAGTTTGGGTGCTGAGAATCTCCTCTGTCAAGTTTCAACTGGTATCCTTGATTTTGAGTATATATAATTTTTATTCTAGAACAAGAAAATTGCAAAGCATGTTGGTTTTCACTCTCTCTAAACTCAACTGAAACCCACAAATCTGAAGTACAGTGTGGTAGAACACAAAGGAGATTTAAGATAAGCTATAAATTCCCTCTCTAAGAAAACTATTGCAGTTACCTATTTACAGTTTTACACACGCACCAATAGTAGTTCTTGGAATCTTGGCTCATTACTTACAAGCACATATATAGAGGAAAGAGTCAAGAGTGCCTACTCTGCCAAACTCCTATGCACAGTATATCTAAATGAAGATTTATAGGGCAACCACTCAACACACTTGTCAATCCTCCTCCTAAGATATTGTCTGATCTCTTTTTGCTGTAGTTCAGGCATGCTCTCACATACTATATCAATAAGGCCAGACAACTCTAGGGCAGCATCCTTTGCATAGTAGTGCAGAACTTTGGGTAGGAAGATGGTCTGCTTCCTGACCATGACATTTGCATGAATGAACTCGGTCCTAGCTTGCTCCAGTTGATGATATAGTTTCTTGGCTGTGTACAGCCTTACCTGCAGAAGTCATTCATAGTAATTATAACTGAGCGGCATAAGGTTGGAATGTTGAAAAATTAGCAAGAGCTGTGGAGCTTACAGGTGGATCTGACAATGCTCCGGTGGAAAGAGCAAAGTGAGCAATCGGCTCTGGATGACCAAGTGCATATGGATGTATGGAGCTCCCTGTTTTTTTAATTGGCATAAATAGTGTGCGAACCCACTGTAATATCATGCCGGTCAATATGTTAGCAATTATATTCGAAAATTTCTTTCGCTTTCCTTTTTTTTTTTTTTTGAAATCTCGACTGCTGGTTGCTATATCGAAGAATGCTATACCAGTGAAGGGCGGTGGGATTGGCATCCTAGAATTGAATTCTGAATAATTTGGGAGTTTACTGAATGTCCACCCACATTGTATGCAGCCTGGAACAGATTGCTCAACAGTCAGAGAAATTCATATGTGATTCCAATGTGATTGTTATTTGATTATTCGTTCAATGGTAATTATACCTTCAGAATCATGTCAGTGCTTTTCATGCGTTTTTCCTGTAGTCCATAGGCCATGAAAGCCTGCCATATTTCAGAAGGGATGTTAGTTTTGCACCATGCTGAGGCTAAAAAGTGAACATTCTTTAAGGTGGCAGCAATTAACAATATTAAAACACACATGCATAACCAAAGCATTGTGAATGTTAATCCAAAAACAGAGTTGCTCTTCATGTGCCATCTTTGTAGGATCAATCTTCTCCAGCCGTTTTATCAGAGACCTGGGACACAAAATACCACCTGTAAATCACGCCATTTTCCCTTCCTCCTAAGTTCTATTCTTTTGCATAGTTGCTTACCTGATAGTATCCAGCATTTTAGAGGCGTATTCAAATTTGTCTTCATCTACATGTATTATTGGGAAAATTATCATCCCACTGTACCGCCCATCATTCCCGTCTGACGAACCACATGTATCTGATGTTGCATCAACATCGTAATAGCATCGAGGGCTCCAACTATCAACCGGGTACTTCAGAGAAAAAGAACTCGACGCCGATGAGAAAGAAGGTGTGGATGATCTTTCAGAATTTGCCTCTTGCAATGGCTTGCTTGCAAGTTTGCAGTAGACAGCAGAAATGCACTTCAGTATGTCCTCTGAAAGTTTGCACGAGATCTTGGGCACATATTCAGTGATAGAAGCGCTCAAGAAGTTGGCAAGGCTAGACCGCCCTGAGGATGACCTTGATAGGCCCTGTGTATGCTTTAGAAAAACCTGTGTCAGATGCTTTCGGTTCTGAAGAACTAGCAACTAAAACAGAGCTAATAATGGTTTCGGTTGCGGTAATTTACGGGCATAGTCAATTGTAAATACTGAAAAGGATGGATGGGAGGATGATATTCATACACGTTTAGAATCTGAGAGTGTTGGCAGGTTGTAGGATGCAGACTCCTTGATGTTTCTCAGGCGAAGGGTGCCTTCGTCAGTGGTTTTTTTGCTGCGTTGACAGTGCGATTCTTGTTCCACCTGATCATAATTTTTGTATTAGCAAATAGCATGCAGCATAACCTCTGGACATAGGTGTATTCCAGTTGACAGTTTTTGTACCTGAGCGGACGCACGAGGAGAGACGCCGAGGCATTGATCGAATGCTGCTCTGTACAAGGACAGCAGGTGCAGTTCCTTGCGGACAACTTCCTCCTCAAGGAGCGTTATCTCCCAGGCCAAATCTGCAACGGACTGCATTCAAAACAAAATCAGGGGTCAACAAATAAAAGGCGCAAATAGTATGTGTGTATGTAGATTTGAACTATTCTCTCTCTTTTTTTTTTCTTTCACTTCGGTCTTTTCAAAATGTGGGCTTGAAACACGGTTCCTGACTATAACACATACTCCATCATTAAGAAAAAAAAGGACCATAATCATAGCTCATGACTTTAATCGCTTCTCCCTAGATATGACAAAGCACCATTATGCTGGCATCAGAGATATACTATTAAGTTATTAAGAAAAGGAACGTGATTCATAAAGTACGGTCGGAAGACCTGCATTGCAACAGCTTTTATTCAGCTTTCGGAAGCAAATAGGCCCTCGAGATCATGAACTAATTTGATAATGTCAGGAGCCAACCTTTGAAATAGTTCTTTCAGTTTTCTCTGCAGTTGTGATGGTGTAATGCTCGGGCAACTGTTCAGGGAGATTAACTGAATATCTTCTATGGAGCATCTTACTGCGATCGGTTGTCTGTGCAATCAGGGAATTGTGTGGAAAAAGCAAACTTCAGTGCGGATGTAACATGTAAAAACAGAATAAAAAGTTTCAGATATTATTTTGATTTGACGAGCAGGAAAAGTTTGAGCAAAAACCAAATTAGATTACCCACAGGTATGTGATCGGAGAATCGCGGCGATATGTCAGGTACATTCGTATGTGTGCTTATAGCACTGAAAAATTATAATTGAATAAGGTTAGAAAACACAGCAATTAAATAAGGTTAGAAAAATCACTTACAATAATTAGAGAGTTGATGTGTAATGGAAAGCTTGGCAGCCAGCAGGCTACTGCAACTGAATATTTTTGCAGTCAAAGAAGTATATGTGTTTTTTTCAGTTAATAAAGGAACCAGAAAGAAACATAATACTAGTAGGAAACATACGGTGAAGGAGAAAGAGTTTGGAAGTACAACTGTCTATGTTGCCGTTCCTATTCACATGGACAGAAAAGGAAGAACGTTCTGCGCTGCTAGAAGCCTAGAACAGAAACTTTCCACATTACTACTTGGCAGTACATGTCTCTTGAGAGTCTATTAAACTGATGTGCCAAAGACAATGACAGAGCACGGAAACATACGAACATTTAAAATGTGTCCATGCCAAGAAGAAAAATACTGTTAACGCCAATCAAAGAAAAGATCAAAAGGTAATTAAAAAAACAATCCATCGAAACCACCAGAACTTTGCATTTGCAGAATCTATGCTCACTTTTGTTGGAAAAAAGAAAATTAAAAAAAAAAAAACAGAATATATGCTCAGACCCACAGTGACCGTACTGCTACAAGAACCTGTCGGCACCATATGCATGCTGAAGGAAAGGAGCTGCTTCATGCGCGCTAACCTTCTTGAGTGTCGGTGTTGCAGGTATGAAGACGAGTGTCCCTCCTTGGGTGTCTCATCAGCCACGCAGCGGAGGCCTCGTTCCTTGAGCGCGTCTAGTCCGCCGCCGTTCTCCATGGCCGGTGCTCGGTGCTGCTTCAGTCACCAACGATCATTCAAGAGTTGAAGACCAAGCATGCACGGCAAAGCAACGCCGCCTCTGCATGACGAAGGTTCAGATATATAAGGAGAAAGCTCATGTAATTAATCCAGAACACTAGAGAAGTACAGTAATTAACTGAACTCACATACCATGAGCTCTTGCCCTGCGCCATGGGCTGCCGATAGATGGAGGAGAACGGAAGAAGAAGACGAAGAGGTGTGGCGACGAACGTTGGTCGTGAATGCCTCGCCTCCCAAGGGTGAGATTTCACTCGGCTAAAACAGAGCTGAAGCAGAAGAATGGAGGCGAGAGAGGGGGAGACGAAGTGCAAGAGGGACAAGCAGAGCGCAAGGGAGAGAAGACTGGAAACGATGAAGAGGAGCTGTGCTGCTGCTGATGCTAGTGCAGCTGCTGCAATAGCGGGTGTGGGTAGCTAGCTTGGAGGAGGATTAGGAGGTGATATAGATATTTGTGTAGGATTAGTTGCAGACTAGCAGTAGGATCAGCAGCTACCTTACCTGCTGAGTGAGCCCCACACGCAGGCAGGCAGGCAGGCAGGGCCAAAGAAATTAAAGCTGGTGGCGGAGGAGGAGGTCGGGAGGGGATGAAACCTGCAGGAAGATGCGGTCAGGATAAAAGAGTGAAAGATTAAGCCAAAAGAAGAAAAGAGAAATGAAAGCAGAGGGAGAGCTTAAAAGGGAGGCAAAACGAAAGAAAAGAAGGAACGGAGGTACCCGTCATGTGTCATGACGATGTCGCCGTCGTCGTCCTTGCTGCCTTGCCTGTGCTAATATAATTGATAATTCCCCCTCCCTCCGATCCGCCGTTATTATTATTAAAAAAGCTGATTAATAAGGTCGTCGCAGCAAAAGGACAGGGAGAGGTGAACGGCTCCGATCGGAGTCGGAACAGTGGCCGATATAATAATATAAGAGTGATAATATAATGGCGATGATGGCAGCAGAGCTCTAGGCAGGCGAGCTGTGGCAACGGCTGGCTGGGGACGATCGACGGCGACTAGTAACAAATCTCAGTAATGAGAGCAGCTAGTCTTGACGATGCCCGGCCCGATCGTTTTGCAGAAAGCGATAGATGAGTGGGGGAGGAGTAGAGGCGGGACTGATCGATCAGCTCGAGAGGGTGGCCTAGCATTGCATTAGGTGGCGAGGAGAGCTGGGTCGGTTAGACCGGGCGTGATTATTAGATGGGGATTAGGTCGCGAGTCGCCACCACCGGCAGAGCGCCGTCGTCGTCGTCGCCTCTCATGCCCTGGCTAACTAGCTGCAAAGGGCCGCAATGCTGCCGGCGACGCAACCACCGCGGGCAGGGCAGGGCAACCAGCCAACCACTGTGCCGTCGACCGCCGGTCGTCTCGTCGTCCGTCCTCGTCATCAGCTCATGCTCATCCGATCGATGCCCATCCCGTGCCTACGTGCGTGACGACTGACGAGACGACGTTGATTTGCCATCAGGGCCGGGGGGGGGGGGGGGGGGGTCGAGGAGGCGGTTTGATTTGGTGTAACAGAAAGTGCATCGTCGTCGACGGTTGTGTCGATCGTGTGGTGGTGCAGTTGATGAATCGCAATGACAACCCGGGATTGAATTATCTGTTTATTACGGAGTACGTCATTCGCAGCGGATCGGCCGGCCGGGTCTCATCGATCAGGAAGGAGACGACGGAGCCGGGCGGGCAGAAATCGGGTTGACAGGGACGGACGGACGGGCGCGGGCGGGCGGGCGGGCGAAGGCCAGCCGATACGATGGGACGGGAACGGGCGGGGAGAGCCGCGCCGCGCGCGCCGGCGAGAGCGAGCTAGTACTCTCTAGTGGTAGGGTCGGTACCTGTACGCCGCCGTAGCGGTGCAGGGCGTAGGGCCACCGGGCACCGGGTGAAAGACGAAGGCTGTCGTCGAGCGAGAAGGCCGCGTCCCGTGTCCGTCCATGAGGCATTGCGCCATCATCAGGTAATAAATAAATGGGCTAGGCAGGTGCAGAGGACGAGACTGGTACTGTGTACAGCAGGAGCAGCCGCGAGCTGGATGTTTGACAGGAGCATGCATGCAGATCCTCCAGCAGGGTCCACGCCTCCACGGACGGGAGAGACTGGGGCCGCGCGCGGCGGCCGGCAGCCAGAGCCACACCTGCCGACGCGACGCGACGTGCGCTTGGCCTTGGCGGTTGGCGCCGACGCTTTACAGCTAGCGCGGGCGGGCAGCCGCTGTCTCGCCGCGTGTATGGTCGGCGCCGCGGGTTGGAGGAGCTGGCTGGATCGACCGGCGCTGACCACCAAACACCACGCTTCCCTTCATTCTGTGCTTCTCGTGATCTACAGGAATTAGCAGCAGCACGATGTCCAAATGGCCCGGCACGGCCCGCCCGGCACGAGCCCGTTCTAAGCACGGCCTGATTAGGCACGGCCCGTGAAAGCCCGTGTATGCCACCGGGCCGTGCCGTGCCGGCCTGCGGGCCAAAGAAGCCGCCCAAACACGGCACGATAGCGAGAACGGGTCACCGGGCCGGCCCGTGGCACGACTGGCCCGCTAGGCGGAGCGACGAAATTTGCAAAAGACAAGTAGAAATACGCTCCCGCGAGGGTTCGAACCCTGCCCGCAGGGTCCCCAGGCTTAGCCTTCCCCCTCTAACCAACTAAGCATGCGATTGTTTGTGTTTACCTACTGATATTAGGTATAATATATGAGTATTTAATATAAAATGGCAAAAAAAAAAAAACGGGCCGTGCCGGGCCAAGCACGGCGGGCCGCCAATGCTGCCCAAGCACGGCACGCCCAGCGGGCCGGGCCGGCACGGGCCCGTTATCATCGTGCCGTGTCGTGCTCGTGACGGGCCAAAATCGTGCCGTGCCTCGTGCCGCCCGTTTGGCCCGCACTGTTTGGACATCTATAAGCAGTAGTAGTAACGACAACTATATCTAGCTAGAGTGTGGCTGCGAGCCACGTACACGTACGTACGCCGGGCGGCCGGCCTGGTATATACGATGGATCGCAGTGGCCGGGCGGAGCCATATGATCTGATATTAATTTATTGATCATATATATAATACACTTGCGTGAGAATGCGGCGGCGACGAGGACTGATAGAGATGTATAGACTACCGCGCGTGATGCATGGTGGAGTATATATGTGCTAGCAGCTGTGCTGTGCGGTGTATACAAACCGGCGGTACCTTATACTCAAGTGCCGTTGTTGCCATCCGTGTACCGCCGGTCGGGGGGTCACGGGATGTGGAGGAGCAAACGCCGAGACGGGCACGCCGCAGAATGCAGTGACTGACTGATGCACTGTGCGTGCGGCGTCGTCGGGATCGATCGATCGATCGATCCATCCATCATGCATGCATGCGACGTGCTGGTGGCCTGGTGGGGCCCGAACAGAGACGCTGCAACGCACGAGCGCACGCACGCGTGTGAATAATTTATTCAAGTGCCTTCGTGGACGCGTGGAGCTAGCCCTTTGGCTTCGGTTGGTCAACTCAAACCTGGTTGACCGAGGTGATAGATTTTTTTTTTTATTTTTCGAGAGCTTAAAGGTGATAGATAGTCTATGCTCCGACGATGCAGGCCAGCCGACCGCCCGGGGGAGCATCATGCAGCACCCAACTCTGCATATAAAACAAACATGCATGGTGCTATATATCCGCGTGATGGCGAGACGAGATTATTAGTATTGTTTTGATTATTAATGGAGCACCACGTACATATAAATAAACATATATAATAGGAGTATATCTCTGTGTGGATGCATCATCATATCCATAAGCCTAGTGCTAGCTGTTAATTAATTTGTATACGTTGGCCCTCGCGGGCATGATGATGGCCGTGTCATCATGAAGATGGAGACATGGAGTTCAAGTTAAAGGCCACTACTGCTGGTGCTAATAACCTCTCATCGATCGATCAGGAATTAATTAAAGGCATGATAGACGACACGTACAAGGCTGCGCGCCGGCTAGTCAGTGCGCACGTGTGGCGCATCATGAGCCACCATGCCATTGCCACGTACGGACTGGAGGGAGGGGCAGCGCCACGCAAAAGCCAAGCGCTGTGTCTGTGTGGCCTGTACTTCCTGCTGCGCCAAGTGCAGTTTGCAATGCAATTTTTTTTTTTTTTTTTGAGAGGGTTTGCAATGCAATTGTGCGTGTCCACGCGACGCGCGCGGCCGCCTGCCGGACGTCGGTGGGCCAGACCGAGGCGGGCGGCCTGGGCCTGGGCAGCGCGGCGGATGCAGCGGTACGTGGCCCGGTGGCCGTTAAGCCCCCGCGAGATTATCAGGCCGGGCCGGGTTGAGAGCCCAACAAACAGGGTTCTCTTCGTTCTATCTCTTGAAACGAATTCTGATCGCAAAGGCTAACGGGTAGGGGCTCCACGTCAATCAATAACCCGCTAACCATTGGATTTACACAGGTTGAGATCTGGACCGTCCAAAGCGGATTGAGTCGGGCCTCTAACCCATTTAGCCGCGAACCCTCGCGAACCATCCGAGGCCCTTCCGCTTCGGTCACTCGCCGCCGTAACCATCCTCTCGCCCGGCATCCTCCGCGACCGCGCGCCGCCCCTCCCCGCCTCCTCCGCAGCCGCGCGTGGCCTCCTCCCCGCCTCCGCCACAATGTTGCCGAGCTGGTGCCGCTGCGCTGCCTCCTCCCAGCCAAGCCCTCGCCGCTCCTCGTCTTCCCGGCCGCCGTGCCCTCTCCGTCGGCCGCCGCGTGCGCCTCCGCTGTTGACCGCGCCTCGCGCCTCCTCCATAGTCAGGTCACCCTCGCGCCATCTCCTCTCTCCGCGCGCACCGCTGACCCCGTGCTCGCGCTGCGCCGCCTCCGATTCGCCGCAGCCGGGCTTCCTCCGCTTCCGATTCGCCGCCACCACCCGGATTCGCGTTGCGCCGCCGCCCTTCCGCCAGCCCATCTCCGCGTCGCCCCTTTCTCCTCAGGCGGTGATGGCGCGGTGCCCGCGCCGGTGCCCCTGCTCCTTCCCCTCTTCTCCCTCTCCGGCTGCCCCTCCTTCTTGGCCTCAGCACACCATCGTGCTGGTGCTCTTGTAGCCGCGGCCGTCGAGGCGAGCGCAGAACCTCGCCTGCAGCTCGCACTCGACCTCCGCCGCGCGGGCAATCATGCCTGATGAGGAGCTGACAGCGTGCCTGGAGGTCACGTGCCCAAGTCCAAGCATCAGTCGCAGCTGCCTAAATCAGACCGAGTAGCCGGCGACCCCGCGGAGACGTCCTCCTGGTAGACGCAGTGAGCTAGACGTGAATACAAGCCGATGCCCGTTACATCAGAGGCTGTCGCGCTCTCGATGGCCGCCGTGGCTGGCTGGTGGAATCACCGGTGCCTCAAGGCCGCATATAACTCCATGGTGCGCACAAGGTGAGAATTTTGTCCAACATTTGGTTGCTTCGATTGGATTGCTTGTTTGCTTGCTTACCAGTTTTATAGACATTTTCCGTTTGTTCTCAATTGAATTTCTAGAGCAACCCAAAATTAGCTTCCTTGAGATGGACCCTTGCTTGTTCATTCATGACCGTCCTAGAATTAACAAACGTTGACAGAGCAACCAAGCACACCCTGATCGACTAATGGTTGATCGATCCGATTTTGCCTCTGCAGTTGCTAACTAAGACTACCTTCAATCGACGCCTGCAAGTAAAATAACAAGCTCGCCCAGCTTAACTTTCTTTGTGGAGAAATTTGTGCTCTTTGATCCTGCTTCCACGATTCATGTGCCTTTAGGATCTCAACACCATCCACTATCGACCTCAGTGGTAACGTTGAAGTCTAACATAGTTATTCTCACTAGCTGCAGCCATGATCTACATAAAAAATGGCTAGTAGAATGCCTAATCATGACTTCATTTATTGCCGCAAAAGACAAGGCTAGAGTTCAATAAGAGAATTACATTTATTTATGACGTGTCATTTTTCTTCAAACCTTACTTCTTTCCTTCATTACTTTCTTTCAGTACCATACCAGCTTACTGAATTTAGTTCCATGCAAAAACTTTCTTTGTTCACGTAATATTGGCCCAAGGAAAACAACTATAACAGCAAAACAACATTTTTTTCCACGAATTCATCACATTTGTAGCATCTGCGCAGGTAAGGTGAATGAAAACTTGAAAAGAAAGGGCACATACATAAATGAAGCTGCTTATTTTGGTTTCTGTAATTTAGGCGAGTACGTACTTCTATATCAGTTCTGCTTTCTGATATAGCATAAATGCAATATATCTATTATTGTCATGCACTTTCACGAAAAAGCAATTTCGATCCATGCCAAATTTTCAAAGTTGAATTTAATATTCGAGTAATACCTTATGTCATCTCTGTTTAGCCTTCTCTATTTTCCCAATGATACCTTATGCCAATTTCATGAACTACAAGCTGCAAACACACAAATGTTATTTTTTCACTAACTGAATCCCTATATATGCCCCTATGCCTAAATGTATCTCAGAATCTCAACAAAAAGTTCCAAGAGACATGTAAGATCTTGTACATTGTTTCTCCTTCAAATTCAAAAGTTCATGGCCTCACAAAAACGGCTACTGCCTATATCGACTTGGGGCTTAAAGCTGCTAAAGCCAAACTAGCTCTATGTAACTATGATTATTGGGTCATATCATTTGTCAACTGGTTCATATGGATCATCATCTTTAGTTAAACTACTAAACTGGTGTATTTTCTTGTAGGAGGAGCATGACATAGGTTGCCAAGGTAAACATTTTAGTGGATAGCCTTCGTATATGCACCTTTTGCTATAACATAATTCCACAGATACGATACTGTCAAAGTGCTAAAACCTATGGTCTAAGTGCTACTCAAGTGTTAGTATTTACTGCATGCATAGTGAAACAAGTTGCACATCTACTCTGTTATTGTTGCACAATGCCAGATGGTCTTATAACTCAGGGCTCAAGAATTGTGTATAAAGTAACCATGTTTCCCAAACATAAAGTTCTTTGTATTAGGAGTTTTGATTCAACAGGTAAATAATATATATAGCCTTTTGAGAGAAAGTCTTTAACCTAAACAGGCCCAACAAGGCAGGGTCCCTATGGTACGCGCAACCTGGAAAGCGCACCAACGGTGCGCCATGGTTTCTAGTCAGTTTCTGAAGCTGCTGGCTATGCGATCCTAAAAAAAAGCTGTTGCCTATGCTGTGCTCAAAAAAAAAAAAAAAAACTGCTGGCTATGCGATCATACCGTAATGCAGCTTCCAGAATTAACCTGAAGAATCGGCCGGTGAACTGCATGCGGTGGTGGGGTGCCTTCTTTTTTTCACGAACATTCCTATGTTAGGTTTTTCTTCGTTAAGAAGGGACATGCTGAGATATATGGCGCATTACTCACGCCATAGTCTGTCCACTGTCCTGAACTGGCTTGGGCCATGCATTTGTCCACTTTCTAACTATCCCATGAGTCATGAAACTGTGGTCTTTGAGCTTGAACCGCAAAACTATACATTTCGGATTATTAATTAAACTGTAAAAAAAAAATGGTTATGCGAGACCCCTAAACCCAGACCCACCATTGGTTTTTTTTATTCCTACTTAGCAATCAACGTGGCATGGACCCAGATGTCAAACAGAGCGCCCTCTCGGTTTCATCAAACCAGTTCATGACTCTATGGCGAGGCCTTCACCCTTAGCCACCGACCACCACATCGCATCCAACACCTATTTGTCCACATGCCAAGAGATATGTTCTCTTCGTCCACCTCATCTCTGGTTAGTCATAATCAAACTAGTAAGATAATTCACGCTCAATCACTCATATCACAACAAAGTCTACAGGGATTCTGAGTTTTTTTAAAATTAATGTATTTTAGGTTAGGTTTTCATCAAATTTATAAAAGCTATTAATTTGACCCATCAAATAGACGAAGGGTGTCCAGCCATGTTAGGTGATCGATATATGATTTTCCATCGGTCATTTTACAACCATTCGATGTGCATGGAGCGGCTCCTTAGGATGATTGACAAAATCCAATCAATTGGTCACATTTTACAACACCATATAAGGTGACCGATGAAATTCAATCCGTCACTCATATATCAAATATACAAAGAGTAAAATACAGCGGAGGTCGCTTAACTTTTCCCATAGTATCACATCAGTCTATTAACTTAGAAAGTGAAATTTTGGATCTATAACTTTTTAAAGTGTATTATACAGATCAATACCGCACCTAACATTAACAAAACACAATAAAAAATACATTACAATGATAAATGATAATTTTTTATATATATGCAGTAATTTAACAAAACAAACACAAAAACCCATGAACTAAAAATAACTAGTCACATTTTACTGCCTATATCAACACCATGTGAACTTTATCGGACAGGCAGAAAAATTGACCGACGAGCAAACAAATATCAGTCGATTGACATGGAACACATCTGATAAATAGATTATGATAATATATTTCATATTAAATTTAGTTGTTCTCATTCCATAGCGTAAATATTATTATTCTTTTATAAATTTGATTAAACTTAGAATAGTTTTACTTACGGTTTCATACCTCTTACCTTCTATACTGGCGCAGTACTCATTTATCAACAATTTCTCGCGATCCATGCGAGCTAGTTCAATAAAAAAAATTCAATAGTCGTTGGCAGTTCGCGCTCGCGATCCATGCCTGCAATTCAATGGTCTGAAAAAATGTCAGCACATCTTTTATCATCATCATTTGGCTATATGTCAACATCCAGTGATTGATGACCCAACAGTTTATTACTACGTAGCTTCCTTCAGTATTAGACCTAAGCTCTACAAAACACAAACTGCACGCACCCTTGGCTCGCCATGGCTGAAGCTCATGCCGAAACCAAACATGGCGTCCCCGTCCCCGATCAGCCGCAAGACGAAGGAGAGAGTCTTACATCCACGCTTCCGAGGAGAGAAGGGTGGTGGAAGCCCTTCTTCCTGTTCCAAGGCTGCTGACGCCCGAGGCCCTGGAGAGCGCCACGGTGGTGCAAGCCGAGTTCCGGCCGCGCGCCGACGACGTGATCCTCGCCACCTACCCCAAGTGCGGCACGACGTGGCTGAAGGCGCTCGCCTTCACCGTCGCCGACCGCTCCCGGCACGCCGTCACCGCCCACGACCACCCCGTGCTCGGCCGCCACCCCCAGGACCTCGTGCCGTTCCTGGAGCTCCCGTACCGGCAGCTCCACCCGTCGCGGAGCTCGAGGCGCTGCCGTCGCCGAGGCTCCTCTGCACGCACCTCCCCCGCACGTCGCTGCCGCCGCGTCCGGGCGGCGCCGCCGCCAAGCTGGGCTGCCGCGTCAAGTACCTGTGCCGGGACCCCAAGGATGTGCTCGTGTCCACGTGGCACTACATGAACAATGTGCCTGGCGGCTTCCACACAGTGTTTAAAATAGCCGGCTATAACAAATAGCGGATGCCCTCTCCAGCAGCTACAGAGAGCTATAGCTGCCGCTAGAGGCATTTAGCGGTTTGACAAAAATCCTAGAAAAAATAGAGATTTCATCCTTTTTAACATCGACATTAACCTAGCTGTTCTGCACTAGTAGCTATCTAATTAGACAAAACAAGGGCTATAATATGGAATTACTTCTCAATTTTGTAGACTGGAGAGGCATGGCGGTACTTGGTGGTGGCTTGCGGTGCTGAACTGCTGATGCTGCTCAGGAAAGAGGACTTGGGAGAATGGAAGCTCGGGAAGATCGAGAAAGCCGACGTGGGGAGGGGATTTGGTGTGGACCTCCGCCGCCGGCGTGGTTGCAGCTTCGCAGGGTCCACCATCGCCGCCTGTCGACCTGGAGCTGCAGTCGGCCTAGTGAGAGGACACACCGCCGCCACCGGCAGGCAAGCCACGCCGCAGTCGCTGCTTCCGGTTCGCTCTGACAACGCCGTCGTTGTCGCGTGGGGGCGGTGGAGGAGCGCAGGGGAGACAGAGTATTGGGAGCAGAGAGACATCGATTCAGGTCGGAGGTGTGGCGGCCGGCTACTTTGGCTAAGGTTACGTAGGGCGGTGGGCCACTGTTCTTTTGGGCTGAGATTTGGCCCATTTGGCCACTATTTTCATGCCTGTTTAGCGATTTTAGCGGGCTAAAATCCGCTAATAGCTGCTAGCTACACATAGCGCTAAATGGAGCATATCCTAGCTGTTCACGTGTGTAGCAGCTATAGCCGGCTATAGCGGCAGCTATAGCCAGCTATTTAGAAGCTTGCTTCCACATCGACCTGCACACGGCATTCGAGTTCTTCTGCCACGGCGTCTCTCTCTACGGCCCGTTCTGGGACCATTGCCGGGGGTACTGGAAGGAGAGCTTGGAGCAGCCGGAGAGGGTCCTCTTCCTCAAGTACGATGAGATGATGGCTCACCCTACCGAGCATGTCAGGACGCTCGCCGAGTTTCTTGGTGTTCCGTTTACGGAGGAGGAGGAGAGCGGTGGTGTGGCGGAGGAGGTGGTCAGGCTGTGTAGCTTCGACAACCTCAAGAATCTGCCGGTGAACGCCACCGGAGTGTCTGATCGGATCGGCGGCCTGCCGATGAAGAACTCATCGTATTTCAGGGCTGGGAACGTTAGGGATTGGCGGAACTACTTGACGGAGGGGATGGCGGCGAAGCTGGATTGCATCATGGAGGAGAACCTCAGAGGATCTGGGCTCTCATTTGGACAAGGTGGAATGGTGGATGCCGTACTCGTACGCCGTCGATCTCGTCGTAGTGAAAAAGCTCCGACGACGGTGAATAATGGGTTCCACGAGTCGCCAGGTTGCATCGTGTCAAAGTACATGCATGCTTGTGCACTTACTTCGGGTGTGTAATAATTTGTTTTGGAATATAATAAAAACCTAAATATTATATATTTTGGACAAGGTGGATGCAGTACTCGTAACGCGTCGTCTGGTCGTAGTTAAAGAGCTCCCACGATGAAATTGACTTTTTGCTGTCAACAAGCAATTTAAATTGTACAACTTCGTGTTAGTGATGTGCCAAAGTTCTAGAAGAGGGCAAGAGGCCTTTTTCCTAGTTCAGGGCAACGGCCCTAATGCAATCCTTGTTTGCCAGCCCACGAACAGTTCTAGAAGATGGATTATTTGAGCCCACGAACAGTCTCTAATCTGACATTATTTTTTTTACAGTTCTGATGATCTGACATTCTGACAGTGTTCTGTATTGAAGAACTGGATTGCATGGTCAATTCGCTCTGGTGCTTCGTTACCAAGAGCTGACTTTTTTAAAAAAAATCTAAGAAAGGTAATTACAAAGGGAATGAAATTTCAAGTAGAGAATTTAAACAAAACACAAAACGAATTTATGTCCACACGAACAACCTTATCAGTGGCACAGATCCTCCTTTCCTGACGTAGTCTTGCCAACGTGGAGCTCCCTCTGCTTTGAACAATTAGCCTCCACAGTGACCATGGTCAAATAATCCATCGTGTCGGACAGCACAGCTCATGACAAGGAGTCGGGTGCTTCTTGCTGGAACGCGTGCTTGAGGCTGCCCTTCATGAAGTTGCCACTCCACGTGGACGCGGACGTCAAGCTGAGCTGGCTCGTCGTGGTGCCCGCCGTGGTGGACACGGTGTCGAGCCCCCCGCCGGTGGCCGGCCACACGAAGGACGGCTTGAAGGGCGGCACCGCCGGCGGCGGCACGGATCCGAGCAGGATCTGCTGGATGGCCGGCGTCTTGGGCCGGTCGGCGGGGGTCGGGTGGCTGCAGGCGAGCCCCAGCAGCAACAGCCGCTCCGCCTGGTCGCCGTCGAAGTCGCCGCCGAGGCGCGCGTCGACGGCCTCGAGCGCGCGGCCGTCGCGGTGCAGGCGCCACACCCAGTCCACGAGGAAGTGGAACCCCTCGACGTCGCAGCGCGGGCGGCGGCCGCACACCACCTCCAGCACGACGGCGCCGAAGGCGTAGACGTCGGACTCGCGCGTGGCCTTCTCCGTGTGGAAGCACTCGGGCGCGATGTACCCCACGGTGCCGTGCACGCCGCCGCCGGCCTCCTCCATGTACGACGTCTTGTCGGTCTCGATGGCGCGCGCGAGGCCGAAGTCGCCGAGCCGCGCGCTGAAGGCGGCGTCCAGCATGATGTTGGAGGCCTTGAGGTCGCGGTGCACCACGCGCTGGTCGTACTCGTCGTGCAGGTAGTGCAGCGCCGACGCCACGCCCTTGACGATGTTGTACCGGAGCTCCCACCCCAGCAGCGCCCGCCCCGGCGACGAGCTGAACAGGTGCTGGTCCAGGCTGCCGTTCGGCATGAACTCGTACACCAGCAGCAGCTCGCCGCCATTGTCGTGGCTCCACCCTGCAGGCGCGTTGACCGACCAATTAGCCGAGAGTGTCAAAGTTTAAATCTCCATGATGCGTGGTCATCAGTAACTCTCAAATAGTCACAGTAAGCTCTGTCAAAATATGTAATGCATTAAACCCTTGAACACATTGTTAATCAGCTAGTTGCAGTTTACTGATGATTAGCTGGGTTTGAACGCAACAGAGCTGTAAAGTCTGTGGTCACCACAAAAAATAGGTATTTGCACATGGTTCGCCTGGAAAGACGAGTGAAGTGCGTTCAAATGGCCATTGTTAATGAGCAACCCATGTGCTACACTACAAGAACCTCAAGTGAAAAAAAAAATCAAGAGGCGCCGGCCGGCCGGTGAGCAGGAGCCAGGAGGGAATGGAATAGCCGGCAGCTCTTACCGACGAGGCGCACGAGGTGCTTGTGGCGGAGGCGGTTGATGATGCTGAGCTCCGCGAGGAAGTCATTCTGGCCCTGCGTGCTGGCGCGGGAGAACTTCTTGACGGCCACCTCCACCGCGCTCCCGGCGCCGCCGGGGCTGGTGTGATCGCCGACCACCACGCCCCGGTACACCACCCCGTACCCGCCCTGCCCCAGCTTCATCTTCTCGTCGAAGTTGTTGGTCGCCTTGCGGATCTCGCGGTAGTCGAACTCCCGCGGCCCGCCGGCGAGGCTCCGGATCATCGTCCCGGTGATGGCGCTGCCGTCTTCGCCGCCCTGCACCTTCCGCCGCCTCACCGCGCACACGTACGCCAGCACGGCCGCGACGGCCACCGCGGTCACGCCCACGGGCACTCCGATGGCGAGCCCGAGCACGCGCCTCCTGCCGCTGCCGTCGTCGTCGTCGCCACACGGGAGCTTCTCCAGCGTCATGTTCCACGCCAGGACGCAGTTGAGCTGGTACTTGCGCCCCGTGGACGCCGCGAAGCCGAAGTAGGACCACTCGGCCACGGTGGCCCCGAGGTCCAGCGGGGCGGCGAGCACCGCGCGCCGGGGCTTGGCCTTCCCCGCCACGGCCATGTGCACCGCAATGCGGCGCGCGGCGCCGTCGTAGTCGACCCAGACGTCGTACTTTACGGGGTCGACGGGCGAGATCTCGATGCCGAGGGGCGCCAGCGAGGCGTTGGCGACGGAGACGACGCTGTTCACGTTCAGCCCCACGTGGTTGTCGTCCGGGTCGTACGGCTGCTTCTCCGTGTCGAGCTCGACCGCCACGATCATGTTGGCGGCGCTGCCGTCGGTGGACGCGTTGGTGAGGCCGAGGTACCCGCCGGAGCTGCCCGCCGGCGGCTCGTCCGCGGACGGCGCGATGACGAACGCGAACCCCTCGGCGGGCTCCGTGCCGTTGGGCCGGAAGATGTTGACGGTGAAGACGGTGCTGAAGGACGCGACCCTCTTGCCCCCTGTGCCGGCGCTGGCGTTGTTGGCCTCGCCACCATGCCGGCCCTCCCGGTGCCAGAGCTTGAACGGGGTGGCGTAGAGCACGCGCCCGGACTTGTGCGTGAGGTAGGTGGCGGCGTCGTTGAGCGAGTCCGGCGTGATCTGGAGCGCGCCCTGGTTGATATTGGCGTCGCCGAGCACCGTCACGTTGACGCCGCGGTTCGCGCTCACGAAGCTGGAGAAGCTGAACCCGGTGACGTTGCCGTCGCCGCCGCCGCTCCCGGGGCCGGGAGCCGCCGCCGCCGGCATGCGCGAGCCCGCGGTGGCATTGGTGGCCAGCGAGGTGGAGGCTGCCGCCGAGTAGACGGCCGCAGCTAAGAGGAGCAGGTGTACGAGGAAACGGGCGGCCGCCATTCACGGCGAGCGAGCGAGCGAGCGAGAGGCCGAGAGCACCACTGTTGGCGCCCGTGTGCGGCCTGTGGGCGCCCTCCTTTATTTCCACCGGGCTTCCTCACAGATTCGCTTCGCTCGCCTGCCGGTAAAAGATTGAAATTAAAAAAAAAAAAACTGAAGCTTTTGTTCAGTAGCAAAGCTGCGTTCAAACTAGTGTCGTCTTGCGTGAAGAAGAGAGCGGAGAAGCAAGACATGAATGTGCGTGTGCCGTCGCTGCAGTCGTTCTCATCTTTTGGGTCTGTGTTCAATCTGGCATGGCCGGCGCTATGCCTTTTCTGTCAAAGACATACCGGATTTTTTACACCGATTTGTAAACAGACTGAAAATGCTGTGTCACTCAACACTTTTCTGTCAAAGGCATTCCTTTTTTTTTTTTTTTTGCAAGGACATTCCGATTTGCAAATAGATTGAAAACGCAGTAGCACTCAATACTTTTCTTTCGGAAAATTAACATGATTAGGCTATTTTTTTACAAAAGAAACATGATCATCCAACTGGTGTGTACGTATGGGCCCGCCCGTTGGCCAAATGATGAAAACAGAATGTGCAGATAACTGAATATGATGGTGCCTGCCCATGTTACTACAGTAGATAGTATCAGGCTTCAGCATCGAACAATTCCAAGAACGCAATGTGTCCGTACATGCTTGAGTTCTGGTCGTCGCAAGTACGAGCTGCAATTTGAATGTACTAAACAGTTTACAACAGTCCCATCGTCATCCATGAAACTTCAGTTTTTCCTGGTTCGCAACAAATGCAACTTGAAAGACCAGCATTATCGTAGAATGTAGACTGATCTAATACCATCAGTGTAGACTGTTGCTCTTATATTTTTCCTGTTCAACATGGAGCACGAATTCACACGGGTCAGCGTCAGCAATCAACTCTGTCGATCACCTTCGAATGTTGAACAACACATTGCTCCGAATCCGATCTGCAGCGCCATGGCCATTTCCTAGCATCCTTCGCAGCTCAGAATCCACGCAGGGCTCGATCAATCTGGCGCGTGGTGCAGCAACTCGGCAACAGTTTCCTGCAGCGACGGCGACCGACCATGGCGGCAGGCTGATCTGTGAATTACTGAATTCAACCTGCTGGAGCTACGCACTGCGACTCTTGACTAGATATTCATCCATCACCTTCGTGCAGTGCAGGTCAATCTCCGCTCTTCAACCGCTGCACCAACAACTGCTGCCGCGAGAATTTCTGCGGAGCAGCGGAGTTGCCCGCACATGCGGCAGCCTTCGTCAGCTCCGTACAGCCTCGAGCTGTCGAAGCAGTTCGTGGCGCTTTTCCAAGGAGAAATTCTTGGGCGCGCTTTGCGGTGTGAAACTGACGCGGCAGGGAGACCGATGTAGCGCTGCCTGGAGCTGGAAGAGGAGAGAAGCATCATCAGTTGGTGGCTCGATCTCGATGATGATAGCACGCGCTTTTTGGACTGTTGAACAGTAGGATTTGGGGGGAATCTAGAAGCTCATATATTCAGTTGTTTGTCTTTAGATATATACATCATACATGGGCTCTTGGGCCTCCATACACACACATACATAGCCCAACACTCCCCCTCAAGATGGGTGATATATATCTAGAGCTGGGACTTGGGCCGTGCTATTTCCGGGCCATCCGAAGCACGACGTATTGGCACGATCTGAAGCACGGCACGGCACGAATAATTGTGGGCCGTGCTGGCACGGCACGAAGGCGAGGGCCGTGCTGTGCCTAGGATCTCGGCACAACAAACGGCACGGCACGGCACGGCACGTACTTTGGGCCGTGCTTGGGCCGGCACGGCACGGAAATAGCCCACAAGCACGCCTATAGCCCGTCGTTCAAATACCACTGCTGTCGGTCATACGTGTGATGATTGTTGTTTAACGTAATAGTAAGTACCACCATTCAAGCAAATCACATAATCTACCTTCTATGCTTGGCGTCGTAGCAAAAGATGGCAATGGCCATTCATAATTGCAGAAAATCCGTTGCCTTCCATACCACCACAAGCAGATCAATGCATATTTAATCGTTTTTCCTCTCTTGTCTCCGGTAGACACCAAGCCACAAGAAAACAATGATCCACGGTAGTAGAGGCAGGCAAAAGCAATCAGCAGGGCGCCGCTGCAGCCGGCGCTCTCGTAGCCCTTCTCCGACGATCATGCGTGAGAACGAGACGATTGATCCACGCCGGCTCTCCCCTAGTATGGGAGACTATGGCATGGACGATTGTCATATGGATGGTCTTGAAGGCTACGAGGACGAGGAGCAACCTAGAGGCCATTCGATTCCAGAGGAGACGACACCAGAAAAGACACCGGCTGTTGGCAACGAGACAGCCGGTCCATCTCTCAAGGCGGAATGCTGGAAACATTTCACGCCAATCACAGAAATGTGCAACGGTAAGTTGGTTTTAGTTTCCGCAACTTGTAAATATTGCAAGAAAAATTATTCTGCAGGATCACGTGGTGGTACTGGGCATCTTAATCGGCATTACGTGGCGTGCTTGAAAAAGTATGCCATGCGGCAACAAGGTGGAAGAGTGCAAACTCAGCTGAACATCGCAGCAGATGGCTCTGTAAGTGCATGGGTCTATAATCCCGAAGTAGCTCGCAAAGAAATTGCAAGGTTTATAGTTGTGGAAAATCTACCGATTAGGATGGGTGAAAGTCCTGCTTTTGAAAGAATGATACAACATGCATTCTGTCCACAGTACTCTAACGTGTGCAGAAAAACCACCAAGAAAGATGTAACGAAGGCGCATGGTGAAAAATTGGAAGCTCTAAGACGGAGTCTTAGTGCTGTAACCTTTTCTATTGCTTTGACATCAGATATCTGGACGTCTTCACATCAGAGAACATCTTATATTAGTGTGGTCGCCCATTACATAGACAATGAATACAAGATAAACAAAAGAGTTATAGGATTCAAGGCTATCGATGAGTCCCATACTGGAGAGGCCATTGCATCACACATTCTGGATGTTGTTCGGGAATATGGGATGGAAGATAGGGTGGCTTCTATAACTCTGGACAACGCATCTGCCAATGCTGCAGCCATGGACACTCTGAAACCATATATACAGAGTTACATTGGTGGATATGTTCTTCACCAAAGATGTGTGTGTCACATAATCAACCTCGTCGTGCAGGTAGGTATGTTACAGGTAAGTCCACATTTAAGTCGTATACGTAGTGCTATTCGCTTTCTTTCTACGTCTCCACTTGCTTACAGCAAATTCAAAGAGTACTGCAAGGTTAGAGGTAAGAAACCGCGAAAATTTGGCCTGGACATGAAGGTGAGGTGGAACTCAACTTACCATATGCTAAAGCAGTTAAAAGGGTATGAGAATATTTTCACTAATTTTATTAATGCTCAAGATATAGGAATTGTGCTTACTAACACAGATTGGCAAGTTGTCACAAGTTTGCGTGATTTTCTAGAACCATTCTACAATGCCACTATGCAACTGTCAGGTATTTACTACCCTACGTCTCCTCTTGTTCTTGAATGGCTTATGAAAATTGTTGAGACTTTTCAGGAGAACAGTACAGACAAAATGCTAGCTCCGATTGTTGCTGCAATGAAGGAAAAGTACCTGAAATATTTTGATGCTATTCCTCATTTATATTGTTTTGCTGTAATTTTTGATCCACGCAAGAAGCTAGAGGGTTTACATACTGCCCTCCAATTCATTGGTGACTCACTTGATTTTGATTACTCAGATGCTTACTCACATGTTAAATCCGAGATATTTCGAGTTTTTTGTTTGTATCAGGATAAGTTTGGTCAACATCATGTGAGGCCAGAGGCAGTGCAGAGTGAAAAGCCCAAAAGTACTACAGCAGCTAACATGTGGAAGAAGCTGAAGACCAAGGATTCATCATCATCATCGCAGAAGGCTAAATCATCTTGGAACCCAAAGGCAGAGCTCAACCACTACCTCGAAATGGATCATGTCTCTCATGATCCACGGCTTCAGGAGGAGGATGATCAGATCGACCTTCTTGGATGGTGGAGAGATAACGAACGTCAATTCCCTGTTCTATCTCAGTTTGCACGTGATGTTCTTCTAGTTCCAGTGTCTAGTGTCTCTTCAGAGTCAACTTTTAGCACTGTTGGTAGAATAATAGAAGAACGGAGGTCCTCTCTTGCTCCTGAGATGGTTGAGGCACTCACATGCCTCAAGGATTGGGAGGCTGCAGATACACGACAACAACATCAACTAGAGGACCAAGAGATTGTGCAAGCGATGGCGGACTTGGAGCTTGAGGGTGAGGAGTATTCATCTTTTGTAATTGTACACTGTACTCTTTTCCTTACTGGGGAGCCCTGTGATGGGGTGTAAGGTTTTTAACGAGGCAGTGTACAAATGTAACCTCAACAAATTAATAAAGCATGTCTTCCCCAATATCTTCTTTTATATTATTATTTTACACATTGTATATTTACTAGAAAGAATACAATTAAGTAGCACTTATTATGATGACGACACCATTAATAGATGAGTAGCTGAAGAAGACAAGTGCAGGTATTTAAGGGCCGTGCTTGGGCTGGCACGGCACGAAGACGTGCCGGCGTGCCATGGGCCGTGCTTGGGTCTACGCAAAAGGTTGACGTGCCACATCGGCACGGCACGACGTGCCTACCGTGCTTAGAAGTCGCGGCACGAAGCGGCCCAAGGCACGAAAGGGCTGTGCCGTGCCGGCACGGCACGGCCCAAGTCCCAGCTCTATATATATCTATCATTCCCATCTTGTCACGTGTTACATTACAATCTATTACTCTCAAACCCTTTATTACTCTCAAACCCTTAGTTAGACTATCTGCTATTTGACTACCTGAGTTTACGTGCCTTAACTCAATAGAACCATCATCCAATTTTTCCTTGATGAAGAATCGATTTATCTCCACGTGCTTTCTTCTGTTATGTTGAACTGGATTATTTGCAATGTTGATAGCAGACATGTTATCACACCAAATCTTCATTGGACCTTTCCTTAACACCTTTAATTCTGACAAAAGACTCCTTAGCCACAACATTTCACACACTACAAGTGACATAGCCCTATACTGTGATGCCCGCGGCATCTCAAAAGCCTTAGCACACAGTTAAACGTAAGCTAATGGTGAATTAGGATTTAATCCTGCTTAGAGAGTAACGAAAAACTAGGTGGAAAAATCACTAAGGCGAAATTTTCTATTCAAGATACAAAACCGTGTGTGGTTTCGCGTGGTAAGTCAAGAGCCACGAGCTTTTAGTTAGAGATATTCTCTTAAGTTTCACTATTTTGACCATCTTTAAAAATTATATGTTAAGAGATTCAAAAGTTCGGATCGAATTCAGCCAACGTTCCTTTAAAAGGGTAGCAAGTGTGATCGAGACCAAAATTGAGCCCTAATAAAAACTTTCAAATTCATTAAGTACCTGAGCTCAACTCTATTGTCAAAGTTGTTGTACATGTTATGGACTATCCTTTTGTTACACTGAACATGGTTTTAAAATAACTTTAACCTATTTTAAACTTCACCACAATTCTCTTGGAATTAACCAAAATCAGCCCACACTTAGAAATTTCCCAAGTCTGGATTTTCAGCTTTTTCCCAAGTTGATTCTAAAATTATTTTTGATTTCACTATAGTACTTCAAAATCTTCCTTTCTATGGAATGAAATTAAGCTTAACACCCTTCAAATGCATCAGACCTTGAAGTAATTGGACTTCATTTGATACTTCAAAAGTTTGAAACGAGAAATGATCCACATAAAGTAAATTGGCTATTTTGACGGAACCTCTGAACATGTTTATATGTGTAGTTCAAAATCTGTAGTGATCTAAGTGGAACTTATTATACTGAAAGTGTAGACCAACATGAGGTGAACAACTTTGTTAACTGGGTCTTGATCATATACTGAGAATTACATGGAGTTTTAGATCCTTTTCTGTCAACATAGAAAACCAGTCCAAAACCTGACCTGCCTAGTAATCTAAATTTTTCTCTAACCTACAGCCATTTTTATGCAAAGCTCAAGTTTAATAAATTGTAGGTCTTGAAATTCTAAGCAACATTGTCAATATACTCTTTGAGTGAAAAGGGTTAGAAGGTGGATTTTTAGAATTTCTAAGCAACCCCGGTCTGTAGGCCAAATTGAAATTGAGAGCTAAAGTCAAACATAAATCATATTTCCACTTAAAATCTGGTATTGAACCTTTTGACAAAGACGTAGAGTCCAAAGAGTAGAACATTTCATTCAATTGACACTTTTCCAAATTCGGCTCCTAAGTAGGTCGAACATGCGATTTCCAGTAAAGGAGAAAATACGTTTTTCCATTTTTCTTTTCTGAGTCGCTGACAAGTGGGGCCCGCCTGTCAGCGCGACACTGTGTCGCGGCCGGCGGCCACTGCGTCGGCGACGGTGTACGGGCAGAGCGCCGCGTCGCGGATCGATGCCCCCACACGGCAACACCCGCGCCCTCAGCTTCACCCGGACGCCCTCCCGGCCTAGGTTCACTCTCTCCCCATTCTGACCGTCCTCTCTTGCTCCCTTTGCTCGCGCACAGAGCACCGGCCACCATGGCCGACGAGCTCAAAGCTCACCGCGCCGCCTCCTCCGAGCCTTCCCGCTCCAATCTAGATCCAGCATTGCACACGTCTCATCCTACTCTCCAGTTTCCCCAAGAATCGATCGACGATTAGTGTCTTCCTCCACCGATTTCCCCCGTGGCCGCCATGAACGCTCACCATGGCCAAGCTCGCGGCGAGCTCGTGTCATGGCCATCTCGAGCTGTCTCCCCTCCGGCTACAATGAGCAAAGCCTTCGCCTCGCCCCACTCCACCAAACCCCAAGTTATGGGCCGTCGCCATCGCTCCTAGCACCCCGCTCCACTTGCGCCATCCACCATGGCCGCTCCGCGCGCCACCTCTCCGCGGGAGGCCACCTCCGGGCCCTCCTCTCGCCTCCACCGACGGATGCGCCTCGTCCTCGCGCAGCTCTAGCGAACATCGGCTCCTCCATTCGATGCCTCCTCGACGAGATCGAGCCGGCACCACCTCCGAGCCCGTGCACCACTGCCGCCTAGTTCACGCTCCCCGATCTACCTATACAGTCCACCCCGCGCGACCATACCAAGGGGAAAGGGATCCCCGTGCACGGGAACACCTTCGGCACCTTACTCGGCTTCAAGTTCCTGGCCCGACACGCTGGCGCGAGTACGGGAACGACGGCCACCGCGCGCGCGCCTCTGCAGGTCGAGAGGAAGAAGAAAGAAGGTCTTTTTGCAAGGATCCCCCTGCAATATCTCATTTTTACGTGCTCAAATCAATTGCTATTCATTTAGTCTTGTATATCTTCCATGCTAGCCCCTGATGTATATAGTTAATTGCGTTTAGGTCCCTGATCTGAATGATTTTCATCTAAATGCATTTCTTTGAACTGTGAACTTTGGAAAATCATAACAAATCAAATAAAAATCATAAAAAGGTAAACTTTGTTACATTGTGTTTCCCTTTAGTAGATCTACAGAATGAGCATGATGTGGATGTGTGAAATGACCATTTTGCACTTGATTTGTTGCATGCATGTTGAAGCGAAATAAATGGTAAAAATGGAGCAAATGAACTCTAAATAATATGAAACTTGAAAAGTAGCATTCTTGTGGTATTTAGGATCTGTGGTAAATGTTGGTAGCAGTATGTGGCGGAACCGCCGATTTAATACGGGCTAAGTACACCTGCCACCACTGGCCCACAGTGCACTTAGACCGAACTAAACTCGGTAGTCCGTCGAGCTACCCAGAAGGGCACTCGATGAAACCATCTCCCAGGGATGCCGACATCACACACGTTAAGCTCTCGGAAGAGCCACAACAATTACAACAACCCACCATTTCATACAAACATATTTTTATTGATTACAAATACTTTTGCTCAAAAGGAGTACAAGGTAGTGAAAAAGAACTTCAAAATAAACCTCGCAGCGGAATACATATCGTTACAAAGATGTAACGTGCAGCGGAAAGTAAACATCAAGTATGACCTCGAGCCCACCGTAGTCATCCTTGATCATAATCTGATATGCACCTAAAAGAAAAATATCAACAACAAACGGTGAGTTCGTGGGGAACTCGTAGGACTTACCCGTGGGCGGTTTCAGCCCGACACATTTGAGATTATGCAAGGCTTTTTGGTGGACTGACTTCTAACCCGCATAAGCTTACTAGAAGTGGGTCCTTAGCCATTGATTGTTTATTTAAAACATGTTATCATAAGATAGCAGGATTTGACAGCTGCTACCCCTTAGTTGTGATTATCAACATTATCATAGGGGGAAAACTTGCAGAAAAATAAAACATGAACGCATGCCCCGTCCCAAGATTCATAGAGCCCCCATCGAACTCTTGGGAGTAGCCGTCTCAGGAGCGATGCCCCTATACGTCGGGTCATCTCTCCCTCGACCTCGAAGCATCTCCCAAATCCATCAACCTCCTCTCAGTGGATGGGCAGCACTATGAATAGTCGGACGGATCATACTTATCCAAGCATGTTGTATATAAAACATGAATATAAGCATAAAGTATTTAAGTTGTTACTACGTTGCCCGTCAGTGATATTTGGCATTCTCACACCTGGTGAGCATCAGCGATTCGAATCGATTTTGAATTCCCGGGAATAACTAAAAATGCCAGAGGCCCATATGCTTACTCACACGACGGCTTTCCCACATATGGTCCCCCGCCTCCACTTGTCCCATCCCAAGTTCGATTCACTCCCGCCTGACCTCCGGGTTGTGCCCCCATGACGAGCCTGCCGGCATCCCGGTCTCCCCGTCATGAGTACCAAGCTCCCCCGGACCACCTTCCTCTCAACCAGTGGGTAGGAACGTGTTTCTGTTCTCCGGATGGCACAAGTAAGGTTTCACCGGCCCCATATACCGGATAAGCACTCTAGCAATGTTATGCCAATCAGCAGGCGAACAGCGGACGGGCCTTAATCGACTCGGGCGGAGTCCACCAACACATTATCACAATCTCATCATATCAAACCATATCTCCGCCCGGTCTCAACTTATCATCAAGTCATAACAGATTTCCTTTCGATTCCAAGGTTTTGTAAAAACATTTGTAGGCCCTATCATCTCGCGAGTGAATACCTTCACTCGTCTTCTACCGTCTAAGCATGGCTAAGCATAGACTTCGTTTTATCCTTTCTACTTTGGGCATCAAGGATTTATGCATGTGGGGTTTCATAAAATCCCTAAACGTAATGCACAAACAAGAATAGGGTGGTGAGACTCCCTAGATAGGTGAAAATGCCTAAGGGGCCTACCTTTGTTGTTGACAACTTGAACAAACTAAACTACTGTTAGTTTGCCGGGTTGTGAGGCTGTGCCCCAGGCAACCCCTTGTTACAGGGACGGCCAACTCAGCGACACGTCGTCTTCTTGCTCCGGGTTCCACTTGTCGTCTGGCTTCTCGATCAACGGTAGATCCTGCGTCGGCTCCTCGATCCCGTGGTCTATATGCATGTCAGATATGCAAATGAGTGTAAGGATGCAATGCAGGATAGAGTGCAGTAGAAAAGTAACCCACGGTGGATACTATACGTCAAAGTAAACAAGCCTTCTTATTTAAGGTCTACCTCCCGAGGAAGGCATTCATACTCTCCTAGGAAATCCTGCATGCCATCTTTTAAGAAATCGTATAAACTATCACCTAAAGCCAGCTCAACTCATCATATTAACTAAACTAGCTTACTCTTAGAGTGTAATTAGCAAAAGAGTTTACCTAATACAAAACAGTGGTTTAAACATGCACATATATACTTTCTGAGTCCTATGTATCATGTACAAGCTACCAAAGTTCTCCTGAAATTTTCCTAGCCATTTAACCCCACCTTTTTTTTTTCTTATTTTCTTTCTTAGCTAGTGGCACTTTGTCCATTTCAAAACACCACTCAAACTTGACATGCACAATCTCATATTTTACCAGTGACTCTTATCAGTTATCTAGTGCATAGGAAAAATACCAGATGACTCATTCTAGCAGGTTTTGCATGGTGTTCACTTTTTAATTAATAGAAAGGTACATTATGCAAATATAATGGCAAAGCCCCACCTAACAGCAAGCACTATGGCCATAAAGTTTGTCATAGTGTTCTCATGTGCTACAAAGCATACTGACCAAGTTTTACCATTTTAGAAGTTCATCTAGATCACTTTTTCTATTTATTTTCCTTTTACATACATGCACAAAACCGAGGGTAAAATGGTCATTTCACTCATCTTCATCATACCTAACCTATAGATCTACTCAAGAGGAGTCTAATGCAACTTAGTTTGTCCATTTTGGATTTTTATTTGATTTATTATGATTTTTGGAAGTTTTCAGCCGAATTAACCAATTTAAAAGGAAAAACCATTAGATCTAGGACCTATATGCTATTAACCGTAGACTTCAGGGGCTAGACCGCGAGATTCGCAAGACACATTCAATAGCGCTCGGGACGGAACTGTAAATAAGCAAAAACACGGGGTTAGATCTGGAAAAATGCCACGGCCGTCTTCTACCTTCAGCCGGGGGTGAACCGCGCGCGGGGAGGGAAGAAGGCGGGGCGGCGCCGGCGGCTGTGAGGCCGGACTTGGAGCCGACGAGGCACCGGGAGGTGTTCCCGCCGACGGGGGACTCCTCCCCGTAGGTCTCGTCGTGCGGGGAGGCACACACGGGCGGCGCGGAGGCGGCGAACCGAACGGCGCACCGGCTCGGCGTGGCACGGCGGCGCGGCTCGGGCCGGTGAGGGAGGGGCTGAGCGGCGGCGTTGTCCCGCGCGTCGGATGCGCGGGGTCGGCGCGGAGCTGGCAGTGGTGTCCCCCGGCGCGGGATTGGCCCAGAGAGGGCTCTCCACGGTGAGCCGACGGCGGCTATGGCGGTGGCGGGTGGGCGCCCGTGGGGAGAGGTGGAGGAGGCGACGGCGAGGGCTGAGGATTTGCCGGGGCGACGGAGGAGGGTGAGGCGAGCGCAGGGAGCGCGTCGGACGGGGCGGAGACGGCTTGCGGCGGCCGGTGTGTGAGCTCGCCGCGAGCGCGGCTCTGGCGGGCGGCGCGCGGCGCTCTGGGCTGAGGGAGGCAGAGAGAGACCTGGGAGCGAGGGAAGAGGGCGCGGGCGAGTGGAGCGGGGATGGGATGGTGCCTGGGTTCAAGAGGAGGGCGCGGCCGGTCGGGGCGGAGGCCACGGCGGCGATCCGTGGGCGCGCGGCGCTGCCCGGCCGTCGCCGGCCGCGTGGTCGCCATCGGCCCGGACACGGTGGCGGCCGGGGGCGTGGGGCCCACCTGTCAGCGACCGGGGAAAAGGAGGAAAAAGAAAATAGAAAAATGTGTTTTCTCTTGTGTTGAAAATCGCCATTTAGACCAATTTAGAGGCCGAATTTGGAAAAACTCCAATTGAATGAAATGTTCTACTCTTTGAACTCTACAACTTTGTCAATAGGCATGATTTCAAATTCGGTATGGAAATATGAAATTCATTTGAATTTAGCTCTCAAGTTTAATTTGGCCCACAAACCCCATTTATTTGAAAATTCCAAAAGTCCTATTTATGGACATTATCTTCCAAGGTGTCTTTTGAAAAGTTTGTTTAGAATTTTAAAACTTACAACTTCTCTAATTTGAGCTTTGCATGAAAGTGGCTGTAGGTTAGAGTAAATTTAGAATTTCAAATCAGCCCTAATTTGAACCGGTTTTCTGTGCTGGTATAAAATGACCCCAAAATCCAATTAAAACTCAATATATGATCAAGCTCTAATTACCAAAGTTGTTCTCCAGTTTATGACCTAAAAGTTCGGTAATATGACTTTGGTCTGAAACCCCACATATTTTGAATTATAGACACAATCATGTTCCATGGTTTATTAAAACAGAAATTTCACTTTGTGGAGAGACTTTCTTGTTTCAAACTTTTGGGGTATCAAATGAAGCCCAATCACCTCCACAATAGGTGCATTTGAAAGGTAAAAAGTTTAATTTCATTTCATAGAAAGGGAGAATGTAAAGTTGTATAGTGAATTCAAAAGTAATTTCAGAATCAACTTTGGGGATGAGTTAAAATTTCAAATTTGAGAAATTTTGACTTAGTGGTTTATCTACCAATCCCTCATTCCTCTCTTAAGCACGATTTAGTCTTAATTCATCATTAGTTTACGTATAATTGTGTGTACGGCTTCTGAGATGCCAGGGGCATCACACAGTAGTCCTTGCTGTTAAATGACAGATCTACCCCTAGACTTGGTATTTGCAATAACAATGCATGGGAAAAAAATACTTGACATATGAAACTTACTTCAAATGATGTGCTGAAAATTCGGAGACACTCTATGGGATGTAGTTACCTTCCTGGAGCAGTTTGAGTTCCTGCATGTAATGTTTGGATTGCTGACGTGAAAATGACAAATTATCAGTTGCTTAAATGGATAATAGAAAAAAGTGGTTCTAGAGTGCTAGGAAGATTCCACGATAATTTTGGTAGCTCGCTTGTGATGTAAGGGTTCTAAAAAATATTTTTGTTAATTATGTGAACACTGTTTTAAGTGGTCTTTAAAATAGGTTAAAATAAATATATGGAAAATAGATGTCCTATAAAACTATGAATTCTTCACTTACCGATTTTTGTACATGTTGTTTATGCCCTGTCTTGTTTACCGAGTAAATTTCATGACCAGAAACTCATCCTATAAATTATGAAAAATCTGGGAAGATAATAGGCTGATAATTTGCTGGAGTTTTAATAAAATATTTATAACTCTTTTGTGGCTGAAATTTTGTGAGTAGCTTTGTATATCAAGTTTCTACATGTCATAAAATTTTGAGCTCAATTGGCATTGTCTAACTACATGAATTCAGATGCACATTTTAATTCACAAAATAAGCATGTTGCATTGTATGTAGATATAAGTGTTTACTTAAATCCGAAATCAGGTATGAATATTGGACAAATTACTTGCTGCATACTACTCCTCATGTCATGCTCATTAGGGGGATCAATTTACTTACTCCTGAGTAAACCACCTGAAGTCATTACAAGATTTGAATCCATTCAATGAACATATTACATGATATAATTAGTAAATGATCCCTATGATATAATTAGTAAATGATCCCTATGAGTGCATGAAGTACATGTTTCGACTTGTTAATCGTAAATGGAAATAAACACCACCACACCTAATTTAGTAATCTAAACAACTATCAATTGCTTTATCGAATCACATTATTGATATGTTGTTTAGTATCACCAGTAGCTTGTATATGTGTGATCTTATGAAGTTCACTAATCACCCTTCTACTCTAGCCCTGAAATGATTGTTCATATGTGTGTTTGATATCCGTGCATCTCATTCATTGCATCATGCATATCATTCATATAGCGACGCTTATTGCAGATACGGGATCAGAAAGAAAGTGCGTGAAGCTACATCAAACAACGGTGTCCAAAAGACCAACTAAGCCCCAAGCATGACCTGGAGAGCCCATCAATCGTGCTTGAAAGGAGGAGTTGCCCAAGGGATGAAGGGGTTGCCTTGGGCAAAGCCTCATAACCCGGCAAACTAAATTAGATTAGTTTGTTGGTTTTCATAAGAATACTCAAAGATAGGCAGGACCATACTATACCCAGCAAACATTTTATGTCTTAATAATTAGGCATATGCATCGGGAGTTGTTTGGAACCAACTGCATTAGACATCCTGGCCGCCCTGGCCCTAGCTCCTATGAATAGAGTTCGTAGGACGGGTATGCCTACAAATGCTAGGTATGAGTAGACACGAGTGAGCACTGTCACTCGTCGCGTAGGTGATTTTACAAATCTCAGAAATTTTACTATGCTGGAACTTTATTATATTATCGCTGATGTTAAATGGAGACCGGGCGGAGCGTAAGTTTACTTTTGGGGTGTGCATGGTTGTTATCCGGCTCCGCTCGTGTCGCATAAGGCCCGTCCGCTGTCCGCTTAGGACCGGTATAACATTGCTAGAGTGCTTATCCGGGATAATGGACCGGTGAAAGTCTTACTTGTGCCATCCGAAGAACAGAGACAGGCTCCTACTGTTACACCTTGGGAAGCTTGTAGTCGAGGGAGGGCTGGACCCGGTACGCCGAGGTAACGCTCCTAAGGCGGCACAACCTGTGAACTACAGCGGGATTGAATCGAACTTCGGATGGGACAAGTGGAGATGGGGGATATATGTGTGGAACGCGATGGCCAGTAAGCATATATCACCTGACATTTTTAGTTATTCCCGGAAATTAGAAATCGATTCGAATCGCTGATGCTCACCAGGTGTGAGAATGCCAGTATCACTGCCGGGCAACGTAATAATAACTTAAATACTTTATGCATATATTCATGTTTTTCAAAACAACATGCTTGGATGTGTATGATCCGTCCCACTATTTATGGTGCTGCCCATCCACTGATAGGGGGCCGATGGACTTGTGAGGTGCTTTGAGGTCGAGGGAGGGCTGACCCGACGTACCGTGGTATCGCTCCTGAGACGGCTACTCCCAGGGGTTAGGTGGGGGCGCTGTGAATCTTGGGACGGGACAGGTGGAGATGAGGGGTATATCTTGGATGTGTATGATATACTATTATGCAAGTTACTGGTGGGTTCTCATGTTTTACTTTCATGCAAGTATTTACTTTATGATGTTAATAATCTTCATGGTTAATGGATAGTAGCTGTCAAATCCTGCTATCTTATGTCAACATGACCTTGTTTAAAAATCAACGGCTAAGGATCCATATAATTAGTAAGCTATACTTTGCGTCAGCCGTAAGCCCTGTCCATTAAGTCCTACTGAGTAATTAGTACTCAGGGTTTTCCCCCACTTTTGGATTACAGATACTGATGATTTCTGGACAACCGCTTAAGGGAGGGTAGAATCGGTGGGCTTGGTGCTACTCGCCTTGTTTATCTCTGAATGAAAACTACTTGAGTTTGTTTCCGCAGCGAGTTGATTTGAAAATGCTTCCGCCATATATATATATATTTCTCAATCGCTTCCGCTGTATTTTGAACTTGTATTTGATTCCATACATGATGGTTTGTAAACTAAGTCTATCCATCTTATATTTCGACTGCCTGTGATGATGTATCTGTTGTGGCTCCTTCGAGAGTCGGATGTGTTTGATGTCGGTTTCTCTGGGAATGGTGTTATCGAGAGCCGAAGTACTCTCGACGGACTACCGGGTTTAGTTCAGCCTAGGTGCACTGCAAGCCAGAGGTGGCAGATGTGCTTAGTCTAGATTAAGCAGGGCGGTTCCGCCACATATACTCTGCCTCAGCCGTGGATCGTGATACGACAGATTGTTTCTTGCTTCTCCATGACGCCAAATTTCCTCCAACAAAAACACAATAGCCTGAAGTAGACCTCCTATCATCAAGGCAGCTTGCCCAATCAGCATCACAATAACCTTCCAAATTTAGGTGTCCATGGCTCTTAAACATGAGGCCCTTCCCTGGACTACTCATTAAGTATCTCAAGATCCGATAAACAGCATCCAAATGTCCACTCCTTGCGTCATGCATGTACCTGCTCACGACACTCACTACATAGGATATGTCAGGTCTCGTATGTCATAGATAGATAAGACGCCCAACAAGCCTCTGGTATCTTTCCTTATTCACTGGATGACCCAATTTCGCACACAAATTGTGATTTGGATCAATTGGTGTTGATGCAGGCCGACATCCAAGCATACCAGTCTCATTGAGCAAGTCAAGAACATACTTTCTTTGTGAGAGAACAATACCTTTCGGATTCCGTGCAATCTCAATACCAAGAAAGTACTTAAGTTGACCAAGATCCTTGACCTCGAACTCCTTGCTCAAGTTCTCCTTGAGGCGTTTGATCTCACCTTCATCATCGCCAATAATGATAATATCATCAACATATACGGCCAATATTGTGATCTTGGGCCCCGAGTGTCTATAAAATAATGTATGATCTCCGTTGCACTGTATATACTTCATAGCACACAGTGCATGTTTGAATCTATCAAGCCACGCCCGTGGAGACTGCTTAAGTCCATATAAGGACTTTTTCAATTTACATACCTTCCCAGCTACCTCGGGTATAGAAAGACCAGGCGGAATCTCCATGTACACCTCCTCTTGGAGATCACCATGTAAGAATGCATTTTTTACATCTAATTGATACAAGGGCCATCCAAAGTTTGCTGCACAAGAAACTAAGTTCTCACCGTACTCATCTTCGCCACTTGTGCAAATGTCTCATTATAGTCGATGCCATATGTTTGGCTATATCCTCTTGCAACTAATCGAGCTTTGTATCTTTCAACCTTACCTTCATGAGTTTGCTTCACAGTGAATACCCACTTGCAACTGACAACCTTTTTTCCCGTAGGCAGTTTTACAATGTCCTAAGTTTTGTTCTTTTTCAAGAGCTCTTAGCTCTTCTAACATGGCCTCACGCCATTTAGGATCATGTCTTGCTTCATTCCAGTCTCTAGGAATTTGTACACATTGTAAAGAAGCAATAAATGCTCTATATGCAGGAGATAATGATGCATATGAGATATAGTTACTTATATCATGCTCAAACCCAAGCCTTGGGCGAGGTACTCCTGCATTGATTCGCGTACCTTTCCTTAGTGCAATGGGTAGATCATCAGATGAGGGATTCTCATTGACATCAATCTCAGAGGTTGAAGACACATCAATGATTTCCGGTTCACTTTCCCACACTGAGGCCAAAGGACATTGTTCAGATGTCGATGCTGGAACTGTAGCAGTCTCCACAACATCTGATTGAGATCTAAATTTTCTCATTGTATACACTTTTGAAATATTTTTATGTTGAAACCCCATACCTACGGAGTCATTTACTTGAGTAGATGCTGAATCATCAAGTACTACCTTCATTATGCTTGACTGTTGTTGAACAGGTCCACCTTGAACATTATTAGACTCACCTATACTTGTAAAATTAGGTCCATCCATCGACCGCGGAATTGTTCCAATAGTAATTTCCATTCCCCTTGGTTGGTCACCACCATCTTTAGTGACCGAGGTTTCATTCTCCCCCTCTCGGCAATCACCATCCATGCTAGGTGAGTCAAGATCAAAAAAACAAAGTACTCAGATCTGTCTTCTCGCCATAAAATGGTTCAGACTCTCTGAATGTAACATCCATGCTCACGAACAAGCGTCGTTCGCTAGGACTCCAGCACTTGTAGCCCTTCTGTGATGATGAATACCCCACAAAGATACACTTCACGGCACGTGGATCTAATTTCCCCACTGAAGGTCTATGATCTCTAACAAAGCAAGTACACCCGAATACCTTGAGTGGAAGAATGAATTCATTCCTTCCAAATATCATTTCATAGGGAGTCTTCATCTCAAGCACTCTTGATGGAGTACAATTGATAAGATAAGTAGCAGTTAAAACTGCCTCGGTCCATAAGAACTTTGGCACATTCATTGTGAACATAAGTGACCGAGCTATTTCTAAGAGATGACGATTCTTCCTTTCAGCTACTCCATTTTGTAGAGGTGTACCTGGACATGATGTTTGATGTAATATTCCCTCAGCTGAAAGGAAAGTGGAAAACTCATCATTCACGTACTTTGTTCCATTGTCAGTTCTGATCATCCTAACTTGAGTATTGAACTGAGTCTTGATGCATGCATAGAAATCCTTGAAGCATTTAAGTACCTCATTCTTATGCCTCATTAGATACACCCATGTCATACGAGAATAACAATCAATGAATGTCACAAAATATTTCATTCCACTAATAGAGACCACAGGAGATGTCCACACATCAGAATGGACTAATAGAAAGGGCACTGTGCTTCTAAGCCCTCTACTAATATAGGATGCTCACGTATGTTTCCCATACTCACATGCATCACACACCAACTGGCCCTTGTCCACCTTGCTCATCATATCAGGAAATGCTTTGCACATAGTATCAAAGGACAAATGACAGAATCACCTTAGCCTCCTCTTCGCTTGTAGCAACCGCTAGGGCAGTACATGATGACTTTTCTATGCTTCTATCTAAGAACCATAAACCATTACATCTGATGCCACTGCCAAGCATCCTTCCTGTTGCTCTATCCTCAATTAAGCAATTCTCTCGATCAAGAGTAACACGACAATCCATATGATCCACCAAAGCACTTATGGATACTAGATTAACGGAAAAAAATGGAACATATAAAACGGATGATAATGTAATTGATGAAGTGCATTTGACTGTACCCACACCTCTAATAGGTTGGGCAGTCCCATCTGCGGTTTGAATAGTTTCCTTACGCGTAGGGGGAAAAGGAGTATATGGTGCAAATTCACTAGATGCCCCCGTGACATGTCTAGATGCACCTAAATCTAGTATCCAATTTGCATTAAATGTACCTGTGCCTGGACGAGCAAGATTGACGAGGTTACCAAGAACGGTTGATGTCTCTTCTTTCCTTGAAGAATTGTTCCCTTCATTAGGCCATGTTGAAGCTGACATTAGTTCTGCGCTTTTCGACAAAAATACTTGAGCCAACTCCTCCAATTCTTTTGCTGTGAAAAGTTCAGCCAGTTTCTTGAAGACCTGCTCAATTATGTTACCCTCCATCCCTTCCTTTCTTCAACACAATCTAACACGGCAGCAACCCTGCTTGCTTGTTGACAAGCACATGCCTCCTACTCCTTCAATTTGAAGACACAAACACAAGCAAATCCCTGCAAGGCTGCAGCTCACAATGCCTATGCAGATCAATCAACAAGTACTGCAGCTTGCTCCTTCCACCAACACTTCTGGCCAGCAAGTCAATTCAATACCAAGCTTCAGCCCGCTTCCGGTCTGCTCCTGTACAGCACCAGCACCAATCTGAAGCTTTGAACGCCACTAGAGATGCTCTGAGCACAATCTCCTCCTTGATAGCTTTCTTCTACTGCCTTGCAGCACCTCCACACAATCAATCGAACCCCACGGTTAGCACAGCAATAGCTAACCTCCTCCCTGCCTTTCTTTCTCAAATCCACACAATTCGAGCACCCCTCTGCTTAATCCACCACCAGCAAGTTCTTTCTCCCTTCTTCCTTCGCAGCAGTCTGCTGCAGCTCCTCCACGACTCCACCAGGCACCTGCTGTAAGCTCTCCTCTCCTGAATCTGCCTAGAAATCAACTTCCCTGCTGCTGCCAGCAACAACTTCCAACCTGCTTCTCCCTTGGACGGCAAGCAGCAGCAGCAGCAGCTACAACTCTGCTCTCTTCTCCCCCACGAAGTGCTCCCCGTGGACGGACACCAGCAGCAGTGCTGGCCCCTTCTCTCCTTGGCCCTTGCAGCTCACTCCTCCACCATCACCACCACGGCGTCTTCGCAGTCGCCGTCGGCCGGTCTCACGAGGCTGGCTCTGATACCATGTTGAACAGTAGGATTTGGGGAGGAATCTAGAAGCTCATCTATTCAGTTGTTTGTCTTTAGATATATACATCATACATGGGCTCTTGGGCCTCCATACACACACATACATAGCCCAACATGGACCGATGATGAGGGGATGCCGATGCAGCTAGCAGCAGATACCAAACCCTTTTTACTTTTTTTTTTCCTGATGAAAGGAGATTACTCTGCTTATAAGAAAGCCATAAGGTTAGAGTGGTCGTAATAACTTGCAACTACACGGATTAGGATTTAGGAATCAGGAGTCACCACCATCGTTGGTGAGGTGATGTCCGGAAGACCCAAAGTACGAGATGGGTACGGGGTACTCGTTGATGTTTCGAGAGTTGCCGCTTTTGTTTGCAATCCTTTTTGGAATGCCCTGACACTGACAGTACTGCAGGACGCCATGTGGTACACTCGATTGAAAGGGTGCAAAGGGTTTGCTTGGTTGAAGAGGCCGAAATGCAATCGTCCTATACTCTTTTTTTTTTCTTAACGTACCATTTCATCATTGTTAAAAAGTACAGTAGGATGAAGCCATCCTATATTTGAAGATTGGGATGCAACTATTCCATCTAGCTTTACTCTAGAAAAATCCAAGCACACCCTTACGTTTCAAAAGACAGGGTGCAAGCAATGGAATTCAAACACCACAAATGCTTGCTCACTCACATTACCCACCTTCATCTTCCATGTAGCTTTCATCTGCTAGATCTGTGAACTCTGTTGGCTACGGTGCTAACCCTATGACTGCCGCTAATTATCCTGTCCAGATACTACACAACTATTTTGTACAACTCCAATACATCAAATTTAGCTCTGCTCTATAAATTTCATGTAGAGCAATTTCACCATGAGGTTGGAGCAGGAGAATGAGATGTTTGACTTACAACACAACTTAGCTTCAGCTCCTGTAGGAATACGAGGTTTTAGTAGAATAGTGTATTATACTCTTTTGGTTTATCCATATGATGTTTGTATGTAACTCGAGTGATTCGTTGAACCAATTCTAATGCAAAATTTTGAGTTTTGTCCATAAGCATTTGTCAAATACAAATTCTGTGAAAACATTGTATCATGGATAAAAATATAATCATGATAGTCTTCTTATTGATTTTTTAAATATGATCTCAAAGTAACAGAGTTTTTTTAAAAAAAAATGGTACAAAGGGTGGCATACTCTAGTGAACTTTAGTTCCAATCTATAAAGGCTTAGGCTCAAACAAATTGAAATGGATAGTATTCAGTTATATTTTACATATAAAATCTGACATAAACCTTAATTGGATGAAGTAATTATAAAAGTGTACCTTGCCAAATATGTTGGGGAGACGTGGAATCTTGACTCGAATATTATTTTGCATTTTATGCTGATATTTTGTAGAAAGTAGATTGTCTGTTTTGGTGCAACTAGAAAGTTTGTTTTTTCCAGAGATATTGGTAACCACCGAACATTGATGCTCCAATGCATCTCCTTATCTTCAAGTTTGGCTCACATTCATTTGTTAAACCTCATTTGGCTATGGAATATATATCATTATGCTCACTTATTTTTACAAGAACTAAAGCAGATAAAATTATATACCATTTAGTTTATTAAAAATTAAGGTAAAGCTGTCTTCTTAGGTTTGATATGTTTTGTACTTTTGGTACAGCTAAACCTTCCTCGTGTGGCATGGTTGTTTTGGAAGAAAAAACTATTTTTGTTTAGCTTTAGTAACAAGCAAACCATTGCTCAGAGTTGAATCATCATTCTTGCCACTTTGGTCAATCTTATCAACTGGCAATACCTCTCCTCTAATTAATTCAAGAATTTATTCATTCATTCTAGCAATACCACGGTCATGAGATTTTGCTGAATACTCTACATAAGGGTTTCAGCAAGTTTCTTCTAAACCATGCATTCTGGTTTTTAAACAATTGCCAAATGTACGTTGGCTGAATTTTTTATTAATTTAGCTACAGTTAAAGAGTAGCATATGAACATGAATAATGATTATTAAGATTAGCATGTGGTTCTTAATTTGTATGTGTAACCTCCACTCAAGCATCACAATGTGCATCGGCATTTTTGTGATGGAATCACATGTGGTGAACTCGTTGCTGATGAATAAAATGATGAAACACCATTTTACATACTATTAAAATTTATATCATGGGATGCATCATAATAATTGGCAGATTTCACTATTTTAGTTTTGCATTGATAATCGTTCATGGGCATTTGAACTTGTATTGTTGTTGGTGTGTTAGAATAAATAGGTACATGGTGTATGTTGCTAGTGGATAAAAGCTCGATCGAAGTACTATGACATGGGTTTTAGTTTATAATTTTCGTAATTAATGTCATTATCTAATTATTAGTCACTAGCTAATGCAATATATCTACCATTAAAACTCGCAACATCAATATGACAATTTATCAAGGATAGTTAGTCTATTTATCCTATTTTTAAAAAAATTAAAATACATAAATACGTAACAGTAGGCGCATCGAGATCCACAGTACACGGCCATTTCGCCAACATTTGCATTTGTCCAACGTATAGAGTATTCGCTGTACATTTCTGTCATACTCTGATAAAGTCCTACGATGATTGTAACCGTTTTTCAATTTTTTCCGGACTGTTCGTTTCCAACAAATCAAACAAGAATTAGGCAAGGCCATTTATTCAGCTGATCAATTTTGCAGAGCTCACAAAAACAACTGGCTGTATTGTAAAACTTGTGACTAGCCAATAAGAACACGCCCTTGCTTCCTGAAACAGACAGATCTCCTAACGTGCATGCAGCAACGCACGACTACACTTGTTGACGGATTCGATATCTACATGTATTTACATTTCATATGTACACAAGTTGTTTCGTGCTGCAATCATGGCCAAATAATGCATATACGCAGAGGCCAAGATCATGTGTATAGTACCATGCTCACAAATCAAGCAGTGGATCAACGGCCGGAGGAGAGCGCAGGGAAGTAACCCTCGCTGCTGTTGGGCGCGGTGTGCGTGTGGAAGCTGTCGTAGGAGGTGTCCTGCGTCGTCGCCGGCATCGACGCGCCGCCATTACCGGTGGTCCCGCTCGTCGTGGTCACCTCTATGTCACTCAGCTCGAAGTGCGCTCCCCCCTCCGGCGGCCACACGAACTGCGGCTTGAACGGCGGCACCTCCGGCGGCGGCGAGGCCTTGGAGATGATCTGCAGCACCTGCGGCATGGCCGGCCTGTCCGCGGGGTTGGGGCTGCTGCACGCCAGCGCGAGCAGCAGCAGCCTGCCGGCCTCGTCGTGGTCGAACTCCGCGGCGCCGAGGCTCTGATCCACGGCGCCGAGCAGCGCGCCGCGGCCGTGCATCTCCCACACCCAGTCCGACAGCAGCGGGCACCTGGGGTCGTCGCTGCGCAGCGCGTACTGCCCCGTGACCACCTCCAGCACGAGCGCGCCGAACGCGAACACGTCCGTCTGCCGCGACGCCTTGTGGCCGACGGAGTACTCGGGCGCGATGAAGCCGCGCGTGCCGGCGACGGCGAGGTCGGTGAAGGAGTTGCGGTCGTGGTCGAGCACGCGCGCGAGGCCGAAGTCGCCGAGCCGCGCGCGGTAGGACGCGTCCAGCAGCACGTTGCTGGCCTTGATGTCGCGGTGGAGCACCATGTGGGTGTACTCGTGGTGCACGTAGTGGAGCCCCGCCGCGACGTCGCCGACGATGGCGTAGCGGCTCTCCCAGCTCAGAACGGGACGCTGCTCGTGCACGCCCCGCCGGAACAGGTGCTGGTCCAGGCTGCCGTTGGGCATGTACTCGTACACCAGCAGCAGCTGCCCTTTCTTGTAGCACCAGCCTGACGGTGACAGAAACATTCCGAGCAAGCAACATCTCTGTCAGAAAATAAAACACATGCTAGTATACAACTACAATGACGCCGAATGGAAAGAAAATTCAGAACGCGCACATCCCCAGGACACCTAGTTGTTTGCTCGTATACGATTTCTTCTAGACGCGTTAGAATTTGAGACTAGAAATATTGCCTGTCCATGACTACTGACTCGTCAATGCTAAAAAAATGGAGTTGGTTGGTTCAGCTGATGAACAAAAATGATTGTCCTGAACAAACGTTTATCGGTAATCTGAATCCGGCAATTATGAACCATGCATGCATCATTCTAAGAATTTTTGAGTTGACATACCGATGAGCGGGACGATGTTCTTGTGGCGCAAGCGGTTGATGATGTCGACCTCCGCGAGGAAGTCATTGACGCCCCTGCCGTCATCGCGGGTGAACCTCTTGACGGCCACCTCCATCCCCTCCGGCCGGGCCTCGTCGGCGGGGAGCAACCCCTTGTACACCGTGCCGTACCCTCCTTTCCCGAGCCGCTGCCGCTCGTCGAAGTTCCTGGTGGCCTTCTTGAGCTTGTCGTACGCGAAGCCCCTGGGCATCCCGGGGAGGTTGCTCAGCTGGTGCTCCAGCCGCTCCTGTCTCCTCTCCATCGCCCGCCTCGCCCGAACCTTCCTGGCCACGAAGAACGCGACGACGCCGACCGCAATGGCGGCCACCGGCACGACGACGGCGACGACGACGACCCACGCCTTGCTCTTCTTGCCCCGGATGATCTCGATGTCAAGCGTCCAGTCGACGATGCAGTTGAGCTCGAAGTCCGTCGCCCCCGTGGACGCCGCGAAGCCGAGGTACGCCGTCTCGGGGAGGTGCTCGCTGAGGTCGAGCGGCGCGTGCAGCAGCGGCGCGGCGGGCCTCTTCCTGCCCCTCACGTCCACGTACACCGACACGTTCCGCGCCGCGCCGTCGTACTCCACCCACACCGTGTAGTTGGCAGCGTTCGCCGCCGTGGTGGCGACGGACGTGATGTTGATGCCGGCCAGGTCCGCCGTGGCGGTGGACACGATGGAGCCGACGTTGAGCCCCACGTGGTTGTCGTTGGGGTCGTAGCTCTGCTTGACGGTGTCGAGCTCCACGGCCACGAACTGGGCCGTCCGGGGCGTGGCCGCCTCGAGCGTGGCGTTGGTGAGGCCGAGGTACCCGCCCTCGCTGCCCGGCGGCGGGCCGTCGAGCGACGGCGCGATGAGGAACGCCAGGCCCTCGCCGGGGCGCGGCGAGGTGGCCGGGTCGTAGAACACGTTGACCGAAAAGACGCTGGTGAAGGACACGACTTGGACAGGCGGCGGGGTGCCGGTGCCGGTGCCGGTGCCGTTGTCGCCGTCGAGGAGGCGGCGCCAGATGGTGAAGCGGCGCGGCAGGAGCACGGAGCCGGACTTGTTGGTGAGGTAGGCGGGGCGGTTCATGGTGTCGGGCGTGAGCTGCAGCGCGCCGCCGTTGATGGAGGCGTCCTTGCGCAGGACCAGCTGATCCGTGGCCGAGTTGCCCTGCTGGAAGGAGGGGTAGGTGAAGGTCTCCCGCTGGAGCGGCGCCTGCGCTGGTGGCTGCTGCAGCTGCGCCGCCGCCGCCGTGCCCGTACAGACGACGGCGCAGAGGGCGACGACGAGGCAGCCCAGGGGAGGTGACAGAGGAGAGCGACCACGTCGTCCGCCGCCGCACCCGCATGCAGACGCCATGGTTCGGGGGGAGCTGGATAGGAAAAAAAAGTGCAGGAGGAAAAGGGCCCAAAAGGTGAGCCGCGACAGCGAGACCGTGGTGGTGCGGGCGCTAATTGTACGCGCGCCGGCGCCGGGGGCGCAGCCGGTTTTGCCAGCCGCGAACTTCCCCGGCAGGTTCCTCCTGCTCCTGCAGACCAGTCGACGTTGTCACGTTGGTAGCCTGGACTACTGCTACTGCTGTACCACGCACGCGCAGAGCTTCCGGGGCATTTTCGGGATCCTGACCGTACGATGGATGGGTCGCCGTCGTCGGTGGAGCGTCCGTGCGCGCGCGCCGCACGCCGCAGCGTGACACGGGGGCGTCTTACGCCAGCAGCTGAGGTGCCGGAGCTACGCGCGAGGTCGCCGTCGGGCGCGGCCCGGGCCCACCCGTGGCTTTCAGTTTTGGGGCGTTGCTTCGTGACCTGAACAACCGCGCGGGAAGTCGCCTTTTTCAAATGGTGCAGGCCATGAGGCGAGGCCACGCCAGCCGCGGACAGAAACCTGCTTCAAATGGCAGGAGCTGCGCATAGGATTAGCCTATTTTTGCTTGCAATGCGTGCTACTGTTTGTACTAGTGTACTATACTTCAGTTCTAGCTGCTCATCTTCAAGTTCCAGAAACACTGAACGCGTTTTCACTGACCTCATCTATCTATTTACATGTATGCACATGCTTACACTTATCATGATCGCTGATATTTGGAAAATCTCAAAGAATTATAGAATTCTCGCTCGGTGCGTATATATATCGGAGCGTCCGTAACTCTGTGTTCAGATTTCAGACTGTACCTTGGGACGAATAGCAAGTGTAAACACAGGTACTCTGACTTGTACGGCTATATGCCTGGGGCTTTCTCGGGCCTTGATTTCTTCTGAGATTGTCAAGTTCAAAGTACTGTGATAATGAGTCCTTGATAATAATCCCTCCTCTTTGTTTACTCTTTCTTCACCCTATTCATAAAATCCGTTACGCCCAGTCATCTTTTTTTAAGAAAAAAAAATCTCTTATGCAATGTGAAACTTCCTCTGAAATACGCAGGAATACGTGTTCTTAACGTTGAACTAGACAGTTTATTCTCAGTGCTTGTTCACATGCCCGGATGAAATGAGGCATATCGGAATTCTCTATTTTTAATACAGAGTATATACATATCCATTCTGGACGGCAAGCAAGGAATTAAAGTCAACAAAGACCAAGTGGCCAACAATTTGCTGATCACCAAACACACACATGGTCAATGGTCTGCATCTCTATCTCAAGGGTGGAAAAAAAACAAAGGCCGGCATTTTTTTGCATCCTAACGGTTTTATAATAGCATGATGGCAACCAGAATTTAGAACCCCCTAAACGCGTCTTGGGAAGACTGGCAAGCATGCAGCAGGTGCACAACAAGTGGAGTGTCAATATATATGCATATAAGAAACGGGGCTGGAACTATCATACATACAGTAATATTATTTGAGGGTTGCAGCCTCTTGCAATCATCTGAACCATCTAGCTTTTTGGTTTGACACCCTTTTCCAGTGAAAGCGCGGCTGCACGAGTCTCATTTCATCTTTGGCTGTTTGGTGGTAGTCTACTGTCCAATAAGAGGGTAGCATGCTATATAGTACCTATTATTGGTCTTGCCTCTAGCCCAGTAGTGACGCAGAGATTCCCACACTTTTCCTAGTGCATCTGCTGTAGCATCTTCAATCAAGGCCAACAGAACCACAGGAGCATGGAAAATGCAACAAGTTAACCACAGAAACAACTCTCAAGGCATGTTTAGAACTTAGAAGTCTTTAAAAAACATAGTTTTTCCATAGTTGTCTTTACTCTTTACTAATATAAAATTGTCTAGAAATCACAAAAATACTATGTTTCCAAACATGCCCACACTTCAGGAAAATTCGTAAGGAATGAAACGAAGTGAAAGGAAAGAGATAACTGATACAGAGGTTGGAATATTAATGAGTACGGTCTGACCTGATCACTTGATTATGATTGTTTTAGCTGCAATCGAGACCCTTTCCATCGTTATTATATAGAAAAGAGAAGTCCCATTCTATCACCACACCCAACTGCGCCCTTTTTCCTAACCTGGTAGTGCTACTTGTCTGAATCCTCGTCAGCTAGCTCCTCGAAGGTCTGAAAGTTTCAGAGAAGTAGCTGAACTCATGCTAGTTCCGCGGTCAGACGCGTACCCCATTTGGGTGGCTGGGCTAAAGCACGGCCGCCATGGTGTAAGGCTATCCCATTGCCTCAAATGCTTCCTCGAAATACTGTTCGTCACTGTTTGATATAAATGCTGCACTGTAGATAGAAAAAAAGAGTAATTGAAATAGTGATTTGAAGAAATGGACGAAGAGGACCATTGGAGATAGCCCAAGGAGTGGGCTATGTTGGAAAGATGCTCATGTGGGTTGCTGAGGCAGCGATGCCGACCATGCAAACCAACTAGCAAAATTCAAGCCTCTGCAAGAAAGGTCGGAAACCATCTGGTTCATCTATGTACAATTTCGGAATCTCTAAAGATCACTCGGGTCCTCTTTTTATTTCCATATATTTTTATTCATCTTTTCAATAGCTGTTGATCTTTTGCAGATTCGTTTTGGGTTAGTAGATGTGACGATCAGTTTCCCCGTGTATTAGAGCAAGGTCACCAGACATGGCATATGGAAGTGCAAAACACTGTTTGCGGACTGTAGACAAAGAGAGATAGTTAGAACAGTGGATGCACCCCTTGAATGCCTCTCCTGGTGACTCCGGTCTTATGTGGCTATTGTCTTGTTTAATCCAGGCCGTTAGACTATGCGCGTTTCTGCTGCTCTAAATTTTTCCTCTGAAAAAAATATTCAGTCCAGTCAGCAAGATTCTTTTTTCCAAATCAACTTCTCCCGCACTCCTATTTTTCCGTATATTTTCTCCACATCTAACTTAGTATTTTATTCATTCAACTCTAACTACCATCTCATTTTTCTTTACACTAGGTTAACATCCATAGTACTAATAAATGGTATTAAAGCAACATAAAATATTACGGGCATTAGATAATATTGAAAAATATTAATATAAATACAAAAAATTATAAATCGTTTTTTTAAAAAACGATCCCCAGAGGACCACCGCCCCACGCCTCTCCTCTCCCCTTCTCCAATCGCGTGCGCCCCCTCTCCGGCTCTCTCTTCCACCGCCGCCCGCATCTGCCGCTGTGCCGCCGCTCACCGGCCTCCTCTCCTCTCCGCGCCGGAGCCCAGCCGCCCCTCTCTCTTCCCCACGCCTCCTCCGCGCCGCAGGGCCAGATTCGCGCCGCCTAGCGACCTCCTCCGCGCCGCTAGATCCGCGGCACCCGGCCGCCTCCTCCGCCCGGGGCGGATTTGCGCCGTCCCGCTCCCTTCCGCCCGGCTCTTCCACATGGCCCGCCAGTGGCCATGGGCCTCTGCTGCCTCCTTCGTGCGGGCGAGCTCCACGCTGGCCCGTCCGCGCCGGCCTCTCCTTCTCCAAACTCCGCCACCGTTGGGGCTGCCAGGGCCGGATCCACCGCCCCGTCCTTCTCTCCGCCGATGACCTCCAAGCAAACGCGGGAACATGAGGCGGTTGATGGAGCCGGCAAAGAGATAGAGAATGGATGGCGGAGCTCCGTACTTATTACGCTGGATGTGGCGGAAAGATGGGTTTACGCCGTTGTGGAGGGATGCGTGGAGGAACCGGCTGCACCTCTTTTTACGCTAAATCGTTCTGGCATGCACATGGCGGAGAGGATACCGTAACCGAGTGCAGATGGTCTTAGCTGTCTGTCTTTTGTATTCTGCTCACGGGCCCACTGGCCCAGCACCTAGCCGCTATCAAATCGGCGCGGAAGCGTGGCCGAGGATGCCAAAGATGAGCCCAACAAGATTCAATTCGGCTTTCTAAAAATAAGAGAGAGACCGAACCGTCCTTTGTACTTTTGGGCGGGCCCAAAACTGAAGGCCCGTTTAGATGCAACAATAATAATATCTGCTTCTGTGTTGGGCAAACAATGGTGTGTGCCTTGCCCGCGGGCATAGCCGTGCTGACGTGCTGTGCTAGTGAAGCATGATGCGCTCCTTCCTTCAGTGGCAGCCTTCTCTGATGAAGCTTCCTACCGGACGCAGCGCAGGCAGCGTGTGTTCACGGTGAATGGTGATGATATACAGAAATGTCTACAAGTACCAGTACCGCTTATTAAGATTTCCTGCCACGGGTCCTACAAGACAAAGTGCCGAACGAACGTCCAAACTCGACGCTTAAAACCCCCCTCGCCGCCCTCACACCGCATCGTCTCACATGGCAACAGCATCCTAGTACTAGTATTTTCCTCTCTCCCCTACGCAGCCCGTGGCCGTGGCCCGTGGTGCTGGCATGCATGGTGGCCTGACTTTGATTGGATTCCTAGCTACCGAGCCACGCACCGGCCGGGGGAAGCGGACGGTGACGCTGTCGGCGGCACCGGCGAGCAACATGTGAAGGCGCCCATCCCATCAGGCCAGGCCACCCGCCCGGCGCCCGCCAGGCGGCCAGGGCACCTCATCATCATCCCCCACCCCGCGCGTCCGCGCACGAGACGTCTCCGTCTCCTCTCCCTCAAGTCCCTCTCCTCCCAGCCAGGCGGGGTGTGGGACGGACGGTGCTTTGCTGCGCGCCTGTGCCGCGCGCCGGGGCCCCGCGGCGCGGCGCGTCGTGTTGGGAGCTTGGGACTGGTCGTGACGAGCCGGCGCACTGACACGACTAGGCCTCGCCGCCTCGGCTGTCCTGCCTGCCTGTCCTCGTACGTACGTTCGTTTCGAGTCTCGGCACATAGCTAGCAGTGCCGTTCTGGGCCGGGAGGACTGTACCCTGTACACGTACGTGTCTCAGGCTGTTTGGATTAGCAGCAGTCGCAGCTAAACTCACCAACCACGTCGACCTAGCACGTGTCGACAACACGCCGAGACGCCTATCAAGAACAAACGAGAGGGAACTGTCACTTCTCCGGCCCGTGGAACTGCTTCTCACCAATCTACCTATCTGTCTCCATCGGCTGTTGCCACAGTGCCGGGAGGGAGATGCGCGAGTCCAAGTCGTGTGCTCATCTCCATTCTCCATCGGCTCATCCACTCGAACGCTCATGGTCGTGGGGCCACGCCGACGCACCGCGCCCGGGCCGTGACGGGGGGCGGCCCTCGGCGTACTCGTCGCGCGATCGCTTTGGCCGCACATCACCAGTGATGAAACGGTAGATAGATAGAGTGGCTGGGAACGGAGACGCCCACTTTTGCTCCCAAAAGCAACACGTTACCTCTCCCGTCCATAACCTCCCCGTGAGGCCGTGACGTCCTCCGCCTCCTCGCCGTGTCTGTCTTTGCCCTGCCTCACGCACGCACGCAACTTCGTCGCCGTCCGCTTGATCACCATCTCCATCTCCATCGGGCGTGAGCACCAAGGACGCACGCACGCAAAGCGAAGGGCGAGCGCACGGGCCGCGCCGTGCCGACCCCCGTCCGTCACTGTAGCAGCGGGCAAGGGGGGGAAGGGTCGGCACTTGGCACTTTGGCATGCGCCGGCACCGGCACCGCCGCGGCGGCGGGCATCATGCACGAACGTGGCCAGCGGGCGTCCAATCCGACAGCCATGTGGGAACTGGAAAGGCGCCAGGCGGGGGACCGAGAGAAGAAAGCTACGGGCCGTGCAGCTCAGGCCGCGCGTGCATGCACCTCGATCGCGAGTGCGGCGCTGCCTGCCTGCCTGCCGGTGTGCCGGCCGGCTAGACGGCTAGTGGTGGCGCCCGGCCGGGGAAAAGGCACGGCTGCGCCGCGCTGCGCGTCGTATCACGGGTGCATGGGTGCGGGGGATGGAGCCCTCGCCGGCATGTCACACAGGGCACTACCGAGCCACCGGCCACTCGCCAGAATCTCGCCGCCGTGTCCCCGGGGACATCCACACACGGCGACGTCGGGAAAGGCCGGGCAACCAAGGGAAGGGAGGCATCGCATTCTCGTCGGCACGCGGACCCGGCGCCCACCGAGAGGGGGAGGGAGGCGGGACAGCGCACGATGCCTGCAAACTCTGCTCCATCACGTTTCTAGCCACCAGAAAGTTTGTTGCGACACTGTTTTCGTAAAGTCTTTGAAGGAAAAAAAAAGATTTTCGACAGAGCAATCATCTTTAACGCTAGCACGTAAAATAATACTAACATATGAGCCGCGTGAATCAAAAGGCTATAATACTTGTATATAATAAAGCTCATCACCACAATATGAATTCTCTACTTTGAACAAAGCAATGTTCCAAGAACAGTGATGGAAATCAGGAGATTTGATTTAGAATCCAGGCACCAAACGAGCTTGGAAGAACCAGACCAGGGTAGCGATCAGCCGGCATGAAAAAGACGGTGAAAATACAAACTAGAAAAGAATAAGAAAATTTGATCAAAACGGAGCCTCTATGGGGTTATGGCGCATGTCCAACAAAAGAGTAGACTAAGATACACTTGAAATCTAGCTATTTTCTATTTAGCTACAAGGCACTATGAACGATACAGATATGCCAGCCTCCTTTCATTTATCCCCGCTACTATCTAAAGACAAGATAGGGCAAATTCATGCTAGAGTAAGGTATTTAATACACAAAAAATAAAAAATGTAAAAAGGGTGAGCAAGATAATTAAACACCATCTTGAGATACATGAACCAACAGATTCACACGCTTACACCAGCAAAAACAAAATCAAGGTTACTTACTCATTCTCCCGGAACTGTAATTACATCCATCTTATCTTGTGGATTTAAGGTGTAGCACAACGGCTACGTCTCTTTTCCCACAAAAGCATATGCCAACTCTGCTCAAACTCAACCTTTTCAAGAGGGTTTTGCCAATTTTTCCTTTAACTTCAATGTAGCGCATCGCGATCCCCAGCGCCTCACCTATCAACACTTCTTTTCCTCAGGAGTTGTCCTTCATCAATAACATATTATGCCACTCATCCACGGATTGAGTTCCAAGGAAACTTAAAACAGCTGCTGAAAATATCTGACTCCATACCCTCTTGAGTGTTAACTTAATACACCACATGGCTCAGGTGTCCTCGGCATTTACATTGTACCGTAATCCAGCCTTTCCCACTTGAAGGATCTACCAGAATTAATCCGCAGCAAAGCTCGCATAAATACACAAACACAGACGCAGACTGCTGCGATGGCAAGCATTGAATGGATATACGGCCGAGCAAGCAATCCTCGTGACCGCAAAGGCTTCCTTAGCACACCAGACTCCAAAATGGCGCACTGGGAGCAAGATTGTATTTGCAACGCTTGAACACCAGGTTTATTATGATCACCAACATTTCCAAACCAATCCATACGAATTTCATCTTTATCAACCATTATGGTAACTTGGCTGTGCTTCCTGTCCGCTAGCTTTTGTGCTACAAGCTCATTATAAGAATTATGGTTCCTCAGCTTGGCATATGTTTCAGGAGATTGGCCATCATCATCTAGAACTGACTGCCAACAGTTTAAACCAATCTGCAGTAACATACGCAAAATCAGAAGAAATGCCTATGTGGAATAACTTAAAACTAAACACAAACTTAACTGTACTTAACATACCTGTTGAGGATCATCTGTCAAGGCATCGACTATGTCATTTGCATTCTCGATAGATGCGGCAAGATGTAATGGAGTTAAACCACCAGGGCCAGGAAAGTTTGGCAAGAAGGGGTACATTTTGGAGTTATCAGGGCAAATTACAACATACTTTACGAGCAAATGTACCATGTGGCTACTCTTTCTTTTCACTGCTCTGTTCAGAAGATGAACCTCTGCTAGCATCCCCAAAGTCTCCTGTGATAGTTCATCACTAACCAAGCTTCTCTTGGCAAGGATATCCAGAAGTGTTTTAGTGAGACAGCACCAGTCACGCTCACTAGAGAACAACAAAAGGTATTTGAACCGAGCAGTTGAGAACTGAACCAAATCCAACTCAGAAGCATCGGATCTGGTGGAAGATGTACATGCAGCAGCCCTCTGAAAGAGCCATCCAAGTTCGTTAAGGAAGTGTAGAACTTGATCCCTTGGCTTTGACTGCCTAGGGTCATGAGCCAGATCGTCCGAAGAGACATCATGAAACTGTGAATCCTCAAGTTCAACTTCAAGGTTTCTCAATTCCTGACAAACAGTTGAACTTGCAACAATAACAGGGAAACTGTTACCCTTGAACCTGTTCTCCACCTGTGAATATCAAACGTGACAGTTGCAATCATCTTTACCAATTGATACAACTAATCTACATATATCAAAAGCAACAACAAAGACTTTGAATCACGAACCTCGATAAAGCAGCGACCAAGAACAAGATCTGGCTCTCCTGGCAAGTCAAAGGTCTCAACACCTGAGTCATCATATATGGTACCTGGATATGCTGAGCATAGAACTTCTTTGGATATGTATTTCCCTGTACTGGTACAGTGGATCCTGCATTGATGCAAAGTTCAGAACAAGCCACCAAAACAGTACATACTAGCCCCGATACACACTGTTTACAACTGAAAACTTACTGGGTGCCTGGAACAGTTAAATTGCGCCCCTTCAAAACGAGGGAGGCCTTTTTCCCACCAACAACAGCAATTGGTGACACAAAGGTCAACTCAGGAGTATTCCAAGTTCTCCACGATTTTGATAAACGGGTCATTCCTGAAATAAATTAGCAAACTTGGCATCAACCAAATTGAAGTGGCAAACAAACTCATAAGAGAAAAAAAAAGGCTAAGTAAACCAGGTAGAGAAAAAAAATGGAACTATTGCTGTAAGCATGCATACCCTCTTTATATGATACTAGCTGGGAATCAGTTCGAACTAAAAACCTTCCTTTTCTCCAGAAATCCAAATCAGAACTTTGAACTAGCGAGTTTACTCTCTGGAGAAGATTTTCTTCAAGCTGTATTTACATCAGAGACTCCACATTAGATCTAACAATCGTAGTTGCGTAACTTGTTGTGCAATAATTGAGCAACAGTCTTACTTCATCCCATGCAATAGCTGGCATTGATAGGTACATGGATAGTACAAGGCAACCAGGACGAATGTATCCCTCCATCTCAGTAGGGCTGTGTTTGAGCCAATTTACAATCTGAGCAAGAAAAGAAAGGAGAATTATTTCAATAAGAGTCATGTGGTAAACAGGCTAAAACAGGGCTTCAAGTGATCTTGTTAGTACTTAGTAATCTAGTGACTTATACCATACCTCACCACGAAGGTTCCCAGGTATTGTGCTGGGTTCCTTGCCAAACAGCTTGAATATAATCCTACCAGTCCGGTCCTATAAAATGGCAAAACAAGAGAATAATAGGATTGAGCACATAGTTAATATGATATGGCATCATAGAAACGTATGGAACAACTGGCGTTGCAACTAACTCGATCTACCTGTCCATCTGAGTTTGAAGTAGAAGGTGAGTGATCAGAACAAGATGTTGAGGCATAACACGAATGATATCCAGGATTTGGTGGTGATCCATTCTCTAATGGCCGCTCCAAATCCTTGAAGAGGTCAAGTGGTGGTGCACCCCATGCCCGACTTGTGCTGACCTCAACCATCGTGGTATCTTCCCCATAATCATGAGGGTGTCTATCCTCTTCGTCTACCGAATGTATGGGGAAAAATTTGTGGGTTATAGGTGGAGAGGACGAAGGAGATCTCTCGTCCAGAGGATTACTGCTCTCTGATGATAAGTACTTGTTTGCAGAGTCCATCTTAGGAGGAATGTCCTCCTCAGTGCTACCAAACAGCTGCAGTGACAAGTATGGCCGAGTTTCTTGGTCTGTCTGCTTGTATGTATGAGGTTGACTTTCATGAGTGCTATTGCTTCTCATGAAACCAGCAGAAGGAAAAGGTTGGGTTGATTTATCATGTGAACTCACAACAGCCGCTGGCTCTGTTGAATGACTCTTGCTCTTGTTATTACCACTGCTGTCACTGCTCCCTTGGGACTGAGATGTATTTGTCTCGGGGGTTGAAGTCGAAAGGCCAGTTGATAAAACTCCTAGCAAGTCCATGGTTGACGGCACAGTTTCCTTGTCGATTCCATTAGTCGTCTTCTGCATGGAATCCTCTTGCTGCTCTTGTGAAGCATTCAAATCAACAACTTCTAATGGAGGCGACTTTGCCACTGAGGTTGTGTTGTTCAACGAATTTATCTTGCTTATAATTTCCACCAGATTCTGTTTATCTGGTATCGGAGGGACGCTAGGTGCTTTGCCAGCATTAGAACCTGTCAATACAGACAATAAAACCCATTAGCGGCTGAATCAAAAGGTTGCGAAAGAGCATACTGGGTGCCGCGTTAGTGCTGGTACCTTGCCAGCGTGCAATGACTGTAATTAGGTTGACAATATCTTGTGTCCTATTTGCCGCATTTTCTTGGTTTCCAGGTAGCAGCAACTGCGAAGCGACATCGGTCGGCTGAGTTTTCCTTCTTCGCCGGTTGTGTCCGGCGAGCCTCCGTCTGCAGCTCCTCTTTCCCTCATCGAACTCCGCGAGTGGGTGGAATCTAGACGATTGACCAGAAGAACCAACTTATTAGTAACTAGATGCTCTGATAAGTGATAACCTACACCAACACGGTCAGCACCATGGCATGTTTAACCATCTCTCCCCCTGGATATGCACGTGGTATGAACCGATCAAATCACACACGCAAAAAAAAAAAAAAAGATTCCTAGAGGGGTAACAACATAGCAGAAAAAGTGGCCATGAAAGTTTTTAGAGGACGCAGGAGTACTATCATTACCTACTACACTGCTGGCAGAAGCGCTGCATCTGGCCGGCGACGAGCGCCTTGGTGGTCTTGCTGTGGGTCCCGCAGACCTTGTGCCTCCTGTGGTAATCCTTGGCGCTGGTCAGATCCGCGCGGCAGTCATCCACCTGGCACATCGGGTAGGCCGCGCCTCCGTTCGCCGCCGCACCGCTGGCACCGCCGCCGGCTCCTGCTGACCCCCCAGCGCTGCCCGGCGATCCAGACCTGACCCGCTTGCTGGGCCTCACCACCGGCTCCTGCCCCGCCGCAGCCGAAGCGGGCGGAGAAGGCGACGACGCCGCGGGAGCCGGCGGGCTGGCGTCCATCGGGGCCGCCGCGTCCTCCCGCAGGCCGAGCTGGAGACTCAGCGCGCCGCCGCCGGTTCCCTGCCGCGTCGCCTCGGTAGCCTTCGCGGCCGGAACAGGCGGTTGCTGCTGCTGCTGCTTGCTCTGCCCGGCCCGGAGCGCGTCGGGCGCCGGCCTCGCGGTGAGCGCGCGGCTATCCCACTCCCACATCCTGGGGTTCCAGTTCCCGCCGCCGGCCTCCCCCGGCGCCGCGCCGGCGCCGGCGGCGGCCGGCCACGGGTGGCCGCGCTTCTTCGCCGCGGCGGCGTGGGGCGGCAGCGGCTGGATCTGGTGGATGAACAGCGGGGGGGCCACCTGCGGCCCCACCTCCCTCTGCATCGCTCCTCCTCCTAGTACTCAAGGTCTCCGGGGCTCGCAACCACCGATCCCACCACCCCCGACGGATCTGCAGCCAAGCCGATCAGCAAACACAAGCACCACAGCAGGAGGGCGGAGTCGATCAGCTGATGAGAGGAGGGAGGAAGCGCGGAAGATTCCAGCTACCTCTCCCCGCAAGTCCACGAGGGCCGAGTCGCCCGCGTCACGTCAGCTCGCCGCAGCCCAAGGCCAGAAATAGCAGCAGCGGGAAGAGAAATATCCCCGGCCCGGGTGACGCGGAAGCGACGCTCAGAGAGCGCGAATAGAGGAGGGGGATCGGCGCGGCGGTGGAAAGAGCGCGGCGCGGCGCGCGAGCGGAGGAGGTTGGGGGTGATGAGGGATGGGCTGATGGCGTGATGCGCGCGGCGCTGGAAGGAAGGCCGATGGGGATGGGAGGGAGGCGTGAAAGGAAGACCGCGCGGGGGGGAATCGAGCTGAGGCAGAGCCAGCGAGCAGCCGCCCAGGGCAGGGCAGGGCAGGGCAGGCAAGCGAGCGAGGACGATGAGGACGGGGATAGGCGTGCGTGGTAGCGTCCTGGCGCGGCAAACACCAACACGGCCACGGGCGCGTGGGTGGATGGATCGGTGGCAGGTGCGCGTAATTAGCGAGCGGGCGCGGGGGCGGGACGGGGAGCGGCGGCGTCGCGGTGGGTGGTGGTGCCGCCCCACGCCGCGGCCCCGCGGGCCGTACGGGGGGCGGGTGGGGTGGGGTGGGGTGGGGTGGGGGAGCGAGAGCGATCGCGCGTCGCGGGCAGGCACGAGTACCGGTGGTACGAGCCCACCACCACCACTCGTGCTCGTACTGCTGCTGCCGCGCGGCGTGCGTCTCCCCTGGACAGGCCCCACCCACACACACACTCCCCCTGCCTGCTGCTTTTTTACGGTACGGCCTGCGGGGGGCGCCGGCCCGTCAAAATGGACTCGGATCCTCTGTCGTCCTCGTACGACGATGCGCTGCGCTCTGGCTGCCACATGCATTATTGTACTTGCCACATTTACCCCGACAGTACTCCCTCATTTTTACCGCCCCCTCTCGGACAGTCGGACCAGTACCAAAGTTCGCTGCCACCTAGGGTGAGACCTCTGTTAAAAAACAGAGTCAGAAGTTACCCGAAATTTTCAAAACTTTGCATACACATGATACAAACAAATTTCATGTGCAGAGCCCATTGTTAATTTAGTATGATTTTTTATACAGCAAGTTTGCTGCATCCTAACTTCTATAATACGGTACACCTATGGACACACTATAGCTGTTTAGAGTTTAAGATTTTCTTTTTGGAAACTTGCAGCTTTGTTTTTAATAGGGTTTTCATGATTTGAACAAAAGAATGTTTCCATCGAAAATTCTTATAAAAACAACGTACTGGGACGCTCATAGGTAAAACGTTGCAAAAGGATTGCATCCCTTGTACAACATGCAGCTTGAGATTTGAGGAGTAATTGATCAAAATACGAGCTTGGAAAGATGCCAAACGGTGCATGCACTTTGAACTAAGAGTGGTAGAAAAGGAAATACTCACCCTGAAAGGTAGTATTGGGTTTTGCAATAGCTCCATAATTTTTGTTTTGTTTTGAGGACTTTAAATTTTCTAAATAAGACGAATGGTTAAAATTTAAAAAAAAAAAATCAATTGTGTCATACATTTATAAACGGTGGGAGTATCACGATTCAACTACCTCGTCGACATGGAGAAATCATATCTCCTACAACTTTACTTCCTAGGCCCAATCGTTACACTTTTTGCAGAGGAGATTCTCCTAGCACAAAAATGTTTCATAATTCCAACAAAAGACTGTTTCCACCAAAAAATATAAAAAAACAATATATAGGAACACTCATCGACAAGACGTTGCAAAAAAAAAACACTTTGTACAACATGTAACTTGAGATTTGAGAAGTAACCGATCAAAATGCGAATTTGGAAAGGTGCCAAATGTTCGGTGCACTTTATACTAAGAGCGGTAGAGAAAGAATAACTCAACCTAAAAAGTAGTATTGTTGGGCCTTGCAAGAACTTCATAGTTTTTGTTTTGTTTTGAGGATCTTAATTTTTCTAAATAAGACGGATGATCAAACTTAAAAAAAAAACAACCATGCCATTCATCTATGAACAGAACGAATATCACATTAAATCCAACTCGCTCGTCAACATGGAGAAACCTCATCTCCTACAATTTTACTTTTTAGGCCCAATCGTTACATATTTAGCAGAGGAGGTTCTCTTAGCACAAAAGTGTTTTTTCCTTTAATTGTGCTGATTAGATACATGTCGTCGGTCTATCCATAAAACCGACGCAGCAACGACGAGTATGATGTTGTCAATGTCATCACCCCTTATAACATGGCATGTCGCACTCGTGTCCGATACACGGATCGAATGGTTTAAGAGGGCTCTCAACCCTCGAACCAAACCGGGAGGGAAGCAATTGCAGCCGCTCGTCATCGACGAAACATACTCGAAGCCGTGCTCGAGCATCCTATCAAAACACGGCACAAAATGCGCCGAGCTGGATTTTCACTTGGATCGCGCCCCTCTCGCTGACCCAACGATAGAGGAGCGCGCGCTTATCAGACGGCGTGGGCGAACCACCGGTGCGGCGGCTCTCCCGAGTCCCGACTCCTCATCATCCGCACGATCGCGCTCGCATCCGCTGGTCACCGAGCCGAGGGGCACGACGGGGAAGTGAACGAAATTTCGTGCGGGGGCCAGTGGACGGGCCCGGTGCCTCAATTATTTGTCCTTTTGGATTCCCTTTCTCCGCGCGGGTCTCGGCGATGCCGCCGCCCGATGCCGTCCACGATGCCCGGCGGCCCCCGGTCCGGCGCCGCGCGCTCGCCGTTTCCTCCCGTCCGCGCCCACGGGGTCTCGGACGTTTCAGCCCCCGTTGGCCGTGGCCGTCCGTCCTCTGCCGCGTCGCCGCGCGCGGGGGCGGGGGCGCAAGCAGGCACGCGTGTCGCGGGCGCAGTGGGCGTGCGGCTGCCACGCTCGAGTCCGCAGCTGCCAACGAAAAGGTTGCCACTGTACTGGGCTGTACTCCCCCTGGGAGGAAAAAAGTGAGCGATGATTTGTTTATGCTGATAGGTTGGTGTTTCGGTGATGCCGGAGAGCGAGCGAGGATATGCATGGTAGAACGAGTGCGAAAGAAACTGTCCAATCGAACGGTGGTTGGGTCATGGACTCATGGCCACGGTGTATTTTTTCGTCTTGGGGTTTTCCTCCGCTCACCACGTTAGGACGATATAATATTATATAAATTTTCTAATATATCTAGTGACCGACGTATTAAGATGATCTCATCTAATTAAAATTATATTTCTAAAACGGTATCTTAGAGAAGCATGGTATAAACTTACATTAAAAACACTTGTCTAATATAAAATGGCACCATACATTTAAGACATGTTTGGTTTGGTAGAGTGGAAAAGCTATCCGGGCTTGGCATCACACCTATATATGTGTTCGATTTGGAACACCCAGGCTAGGTGCACACGCTTACTTAGGTCCAAATATATGGTGGTGGCCTTACTTTGTTCCAGAATTTAGAAAATAAAAGTTTATTTATGTATAAGCTAATATACAGGCCATTCTCTTTTTACAAAAGCAAAACCTTCTATTAGCCATTAGCCACGTACAAATGTTGTGCGCGCTTTCACCCTTTCGTGTATGACAACAACACAGGGATCTTTTTTTTTGTGTGTGTGGCATGGTTAGGCTCTCTCCAGCGGTTTCCCCATATGGGTTCTGCAAAATTTAATACGGTACTATAGACAGAGAGGAAAGTAGTTGGAATAGTGATGAGAGAGAAGATAAAGGATGGGGATGGGGGAAGGACTGGAGAGAGCCTTATTTGCCAAAATGTCATCGTTAGCCTCAAAGCTAACCCGTAGACCAAACACAGGAGATGAATGCTGCATAATAGATCCAGCATTCCAATTTCGTGTAGTTTGCCAAGGAGAGCACAAAAAAAAGGACAGTTTTGGACACATACGTCATCGGTGTCCACCTCAGCAGGATATCATTTCTGTACGCTATTTATTTGACAGAGATCATTCCTCCCTCTTAGGCTGTCCCCATAGGAGCGCCCTAAAAGAATGATTCAAAACGCTGTTTGGCACTGTTTGACATAAATGCTGTACTGTATAGACAGAGAGGGAAGTAGTTGGAATAGTGTTTTGAGGAAGTGGATGAGTGTTGTGATTGGGGACAGCCTTACTCCAAACATGTTTTATCTCCTCCTTTTGTTTCTCATCACACGCGCTGCTAAAAAATGTGTACGCACTCGCAGTAGCTCAAAAAAAACAACAACAAGGCAGCAGTAGATTTCACCGTGAAATAGTGCTAGCCAGTACTCTCTCCATATTTAAATATAAGTCGCGGTTGATTTTTTCAAAACTTCGAATCTTCGTCTTATTCAAAAAACGTTATAATTTGACATTTATTTTGTTGTGATTTGTTTTACCATTGCATGAGCATGGCTAGTTTTTTATATATTTATATAAATTTTTTAAATAGGACGAATGATCGAAATTTAAAAAAAAATCAATCACGACTTATATTTAAATACGGAGAAAGTAGTATACTTATTAGTACGCTTACAATTCACCACCTCTTTGGGATGTAAACCCGCTGGAAATCGACCCCTGCATACTACACGTAGGTGGGTGCGTTTCCGTCATTTTGCCCCGATTCCTTCGTTTTCTTTTCTCCCCTCGGACAGGAGTCACAGGACAGCCCCCGCTTTGTAAATTGTTGGTGGATCGCATCTTGCTATTGGGAGAGCGCTGTGGAATGTGCTCTGCCGCCGACGTGACAGGACGCGATCGTGACGGGATTAAGAAACTGTCGGAGAAGCACCCGGTGACACCATTTATCGCTGCCTCTCGGACGGGCTCACTATCATCTAGCGCCGTGCCCGTGCCTCGTGAAAGACGGTAAAAATTCCTCGTCCTTTTCCGGTGACATTGGACACAGCCATGGAATAATATCGGCTGTTTTTTTTTTCTTGGCGAAAATAGGTAGTACTGCGTACTGTGCTGTTTTGGGAAGACGTCAAGACGGTGACAATCGTGACCTGACACTCATTACCAAAACTAAACTCAGTTAAAGGAAACGCACAGCACGTGAATATCCTTGCTAAAAGTGGGGGGAAATGTTGATGGAGTTGGGCTGTGTTCGGTGACTTTTTTTTGCGAGGACGAGAGTACGAGATGACTCTTTTCTTATAAACCTTGTACTAGTATCTTTCACCCAAAGATATATTCAAACTCCCACAAATTTGTACGGAGTTCGCACGCTCAGATTCAAATTAAGAGGGCCTCGCCACCGTTTATTCCTCTCTCGTTTAATGACACCTGGCCCGCAGCCCCACACCCTGTGTTTGGTTTTGACGTGGGTGCAGGGCCGCTGTGCACGTACCTAATAAAATCTCGTCAAAGAAAAAAAAAGCATACGTAGTACAGTACTGCGTCGTCGACATGGTTGATCATCATTGAATATAATAAGATCAATGATAGAAGTCTATGGAGACGGAGGCGAGGGTAGAAAAGTACAGGGGGCCGGTAGTGGTCCGTACGTATGTTTCCTTTCTTCTTTCTCCCGTTCTTCCACGTCTGTTTTCTGTGGGTACACACACGCCCATGCGCGCGCTATATATATATATATATATATATATATATATATATATATATATATATATATGATGAGCTGAGGTCCTATCTGGGTGAGGCGTTTAGTGTTTACCCAGCTACTAGCTTAGCACCCATCACATCACATGTGCGATCAGCAGAACCGTATGGTCAGAACAGTTCTCTTGTACTGAGTCTAATAAGGCTTAATTGTTTGTTTAGCTCTTGAGGCTGGATGGTGTCCAGAGACGATTGGTTGGTTCCTGAGAGATAAAAAAAATGGCAGTAGGTACTCTCATCAGGCCCCCATTTTAATTTCACGTTTGTGCAGCGTTTACTGGAGTGGATCGCACCGTGTTTCTCTCTCTCTCTCTCTCTCTCTCTCTCTCTCTTCGCTCCCTCGAGCGGCAACCGTACGTACCCCTGGAAGTGTAGACACCATCGACGTTTAAAATCAAAATCTCTCGCGTAGACACCATCGACGTCCGACCTAGCCAAAACGTGATTCTCAAAAAAAAAAAAAAAAAAAAGCCAAAACGTTTGTGTTTTGCAGCTGGATCACCTGGATGTCTATTCGGCACACAAGCAGAAAAGAAAAGCGATCGCCCTACTAAGAGATGTCTAGTAAATTAACAGACAAACATGGATCCGATCAAACCGCTTGCCTCTTACTACATCTGAAACCACAACTGCTGGCTATTCCAGGCTACGGTTCGCCGTGTCTTTCCGAACGCCATCAACTGCCGGCTCCATTACCTTACTCCGCTCGCTCCTGCAGCCTCACACGGCACCGCCACCATCAAGAGGCAAACCTAGCTATTAGTGTGTTGTGTACCAAGCAAGTAAGCAAGCACCGTTCGTGTACGTCCTCTTCTCTTCTGCTGCGACAACCAGAATAGCTAGATCCACCAAACCCTAGCGGTGTGTGGTATACCCAATAGGAACTTTCTTAATCGCGAGCCCTTTAATTAACAATCAGCGGCTCCCGAAATGAATATGATATGGTATCCCCTCCCCTTCCCTCCCCTCCATTTTTAAATCTAAACCCTGCTCTCGGCCGTCGGGTATTCTACTCCCCGATCTGCTCATGCTGATCCCGTCGCGTCCAATAACCCACCACCACGAGCTATAATCCGCATCCGCCGCCGCAGCTCCTAGCGTTGACGCGTCCGCCGATTGGCGACGAGGTAATCTCGGAGCGAAACACAGCGACGGGTCGGTGCCGGCGTGCCGCTGCCGGCGGGCGGCGTCGCTGTCGCGGTCCGCGTCACCTTTTCCGCGGCCTCGCTCGCTGGCCGCACCCGCACCCGCACCCGCACACGCACACGCACGTACGAACGACGCTGCTGCGCTCCCCCACGTGAATGTCGACACCCGCCATCATGTCCCCGGGCTGTCCGTTCCGCCCCGCGCTCGTACTTCACGCAATCACGCACACACGCCCGCACGTAACCGCCCAGCGCCCGGCATCTTCCTCCGTTCCGTCGTCAGCCTCGCCCGTCGCCGCGTCGGCCGGCCTAGAGAGTGTAGGGCGTAGGGGGCTAGTAGCCGCGTGCGTACATGTACGTGCGAGAGGGACGACACGTACGCACGCGTGCGAACGGCTGGTTTTTGTTTGTGGCGAAAAGAAGAAGAAAAAACAAACGCATCTCGGATCTACTTACTTTCACGCACCAACGTCCCACACCCACCGCCTGCACCAAGCCCCATCAACATGCATGTTAGATAGAGCAACCAACAGAGACAGTCCTTCGCAAAAAAAAAAAAAAGTCACTCCAAATTTCAGCGCCACCAAGGAACAGGGAAAAGCGCGGTTCTGGTGCTGGTGGGTGGGTCCGGACCGGATTCCAGAACGCCGTCCCGTTCCCCGTCCGTGGCCTGCCCCTGTGCCCGCGCACGGCGCACCCCGATCACGCCCCGAGCGTCCACGGAGCTTTTCCTCCGACACGTCGTCGTCCGCCCCGCTGCACCTACGCCTCTGCACGCCCCGCCCGCCCGCTACTGCTCATACACTTTACACATCCGCAACAGCAGCGGCAGTGTTCTGTGCACGCAGCGGCAACCCCGGCGCGGGGGCACATGCCTGCCTGCCGTGCGCGTCGCCGTCTCCCTGTACACCGCACCGCCCCGCCCGCCCGCCCGCGCGTGACCGCGACGCGCACGCGACCCGGCCGCCGTCCTGCGCCACGGCGCCAGCGGCGGGATGCCAGAGCAAGCGATCGGCCGACCGCGCATGCACCGGTCGGCGGTCCCCGACCCCCGTCCCGTGTCCTTTTGCCCCGGGCGGGCACGGCGGAACGAAGGTGAGCTCGGCGGTCGCGACCGACGCGCGCGATCGTGACCAGACGTGAGATGCAACTGGAGAAGCGACCGCGCCCGCGCCCGCGCCCCGACCGTCACATGGCGGAGATAGATGGGTGGGACCGAGAGAGAGAGAGGGGCAGCGAGCGGGACGGGAGCGGGGCCAGCACGGACGCAGGCCACGCGCGCGCGTCCGTGCGACCCCGGGCTCCCGCGGTGTGGTGTGGGCCACGCAATCACTTGGTTTGTTTCGGCGCCCGTACGCTGCGCGCGCGGTCCCGCGCCGCTGCTCGCGACATCGCCGTCTGTCTCGTCTCGTCTCACCCTCGGCGTCGGCGGTTGCCTGGGTGATGGGATGCTGCGGCGAGGCGAGCAAGGCAGGCAGCCGGTCCGAGGTCCGTCGTCCGGCCACCGGCCGGGCGCGCGCGGCCGCCTTGGAATGAACGTTGGCGGCGCGACGGCGACGGCGACGGCGGCGAGCAGTGAGTGACAGGGCGGGGATATTTTAGTGCAACTGGGCAACTTGTTTGCGCGGATCGAGCTGCGGGAGAGGGACTCAGGGTGCGGCGCGACTCCGTCCAGGCGTCGCGTTGACGGCTAGTGCTGCTGCTCCTCCGGTGCGCGGATAAGTCGTAACGGATTCGATCGGCCGCGCTGCTGCGGCTCGGTGCGGGGAGGAGATCGCGGCATGAGCACAAGTTGACTTGGATGCTCTGGGTAACGATGCCGTTTTCCCCCTTTTTCGAGGATTGGTAAACCAGAAAAGCAATCATCCTGGGCTCTCGTTTTCACCTTCGTCGATCCGATCTCATCCGGACATTGACAGAGTGCCGAGACACGTGTAGCCCGATTACTACATGCAGCTCGGAGCATTCCCGCGTCGATATCCTGGTTCGTGGCTGTGAATTCTCGTGCTCGTGCTCGCATCGCAGGGGGGACAAGTGCCGGCCAATAATCTACTAGACTACTACGGAGACAGTACTAGTATAGTACAGCCCTTACAGGAGTATACCGTATACAGTACTACGCAGTAGCTAGCCATCCATCCATCCCGGCATGGCATTGAATTAAGGCGTACCCGCGGATACGGATACGATTTGTCGCACGCCGGGTCCGGTCGTCCGGACCCCATCGGACGACGCCGGCGCCCGGCGCGGCGCCAGCCAACTGCAGGTATAGACTCGGGGGGCAGCCGCGTCCATGTTAGGTCTTCGCTGGTTTGCTTAAATTTGTTGGGATCCAGCCGACTCCCTCCTGCAATCCTCCTCTCCCGCAGGCTGATGAGAGTGGAGAGATCGACAATGGCTGCCTTGGGCTGCGAACCGAGCAGCCGAGCACGCAGGTTTTCTCTGGGTCTCAAACAAGGGGCCGGGGAGCACCACGGAGCAGTACAGTACCAATCAGTGTGGTGGTGGTGTGCATATGCCATGCCCACCACCGCGCTAGTACGCTACGCCCCCCAACTCCTCACATGCGCTTGGAATCGGGTAGTCGTACCAGCTGACCATGGTCCAGTGCCTGGTGATTGGTGAATGATGGAGAAAAACAATACTCCATTGTACTACCACCTCAGGGCTCAGGGCAGGGTTCACTGGTTCAGGGCTTGGGCCACCTCAACAGCCAATCATAGTTTTAAAAAGCCGGCTATAGCCTCAGCTATAATCCGCTATAGCTGTTTTAGCAAGAAAAAATTATGCGCTATAGCCTTATTTAGTCCGCTATAGCCGGCTATATTTTGATATAGCTCGCTAAATGCATTTTTCTGAAGTGCACCGCTAAACCCCATAAACCGCTATTTAAAACTATGCAGCCAATGCGGTTGGTTGCAAACCAGGACAAGGACACGGCCTGTGATGAATCTGTCACCGACTCACCGTGCATCAGTGCATGGTAAGGGATCACGCACAGTTTTTTTTTTTCTCAGCGAACAACGACAGGGCGTCATACCAGTGTATCACCATGCTGCTACTGCTGCTGCTGCTTCTAAACACCGTCTCTCGACATCAGGCAACATGTCGCCAAACCGATGGAACGGGAACATGGTGTGGAGGAGTGAGTTTGACCTGCCAATCAGCCCAGCAGCGAGACAGTGACACTGACACCCCCACACGAACGCATCACCGTACCACCTCCTCGTCGTAGATGGCTGATTGAAAAGCGGGGGGGAGCTATCCGCTTATCCTTACCAAATGTAGATGGACAGCGTCCTAATTTTGTGGGGAGGATACGTGATGCCACTCTACTATGATTGCATGGAAAGGTTACTGTTACTGGTGCGCTGAGGTCGATCACCCACACCACTCGACTGTTGTTTTCAGGGTACAGAGCCGCGGCGAGCAGAAATGCGCAGCTCGTCACGCTCAGATTCAGATTTCAGAGCACAGCGGCAGCTGAGGCTGCATGGGCTGGAACTGGAACAAATGATTTCTTTGAAGCAACGCTAATGATGACTTGCCGTACCATTTATTGCTAGCGTGTCTGTGATAACTGAATGCAATGCTGAAATAGGAGGAATTACGAAACAGGATCGGTCGATCGATCGATCTGCAACTGCGGTCTGCGGACGGGGCGTGGCGGTGGCGTAGTCAGTCGTCGACGTAGACGACGGCGCAGTCGTCGGCGGCGGGGTTGCGCGCGCAGAAGGGCTCGAGCGGGTCGCCGGCGGGGGACTCGGCGATGCGGCGGCGGAGGTCGGCGCGGGCCTGGCTCACCTCCTCCACCTCGTCCCACGCCACGCGGCACCCCGCGTCGTCGTCCGGGGACCGGCCCTCCCCGCCGCACGCCTCCATCGCCTCCGCCACCTTCCGCTCCACCAGCGCCGCCAGCGCCGCCTCCTTCCGCGCCGTCCCCTTGTACCGCCGCCTCGCCGCCGCCGCCGCCGCCACAACTCGCCTCGGTTGGTGCTGATGGCGCGCGCCGAACGGGCGCACGGAGCACGGCGGCAGTCGGGGTCGGGGCGCGCCGGGTCCGGCCGGGAGAGCCGCGGGGGACGAGGTGAGGGAGACGAAAGATGGTGACGCCATTCTAGGGTGCTGATTGGCTGCAGGAGGAGCTATGAAGAGCTGGGAGGGAGGATTAAACGAGGAAAACGAAGAGCCGTGTCTGAGTTTGCAAAGCGCATTTTGGATTCGCTTTACTTCGTGCTTATCCTTCCCTACTGTTTCTTTTCTTTCTTCATTCATTCAGGAAAGACGAATGATTTTTTTGGGAAATGTTAAAACTGAAAACATGATTTTAATCAGTACTTTCTGGGCAAAAAAATGCGTCTACGTGCATCATGCCGAAGTTATGATCTACAAGGGCAGATGCAAGTTTCTTCGGACTTTCTTTTTCTATTAACACAGTTTCTTCAGACTTTCAGAGAAGCTGAGATGAATGCAAGAACCCTTCCTCTGAATGCATTAGAATAAGATCTAGTGTATATAGATTTAAATATTCTTGCAATCGCTGGTCTCCTGCATTCAGTTAGATGGCATATTTCTAAATCACTTGTAAGACTATCCGCACTTTTATCTCTATTTTATACCAATTGCTCTTCTGTTTATTTCAGAAAGAATATTTCATCCAGTGAGCGTGATTTCTTATTCTATTCCATAATCCCTTTATCTCTATTTTATACCAACCACTACATTTTCTTACAATATATTCCATCACCCAGGCGCCCACAACCTTCTTCCCCCGCCCGCGCCATCCTCCCCCGCTCCGCTAGCTGCCTCCCGGCCCGCGTGCGCGGCTCCTCCTGCCCCCCCCCCACCCCACCACCGGCCTCCTCCCCCGCGGCGACCATCTCTTCTTCTGACCCCGTGTTCTCCGCCACCTCCTCCTCCACGCGTGAGCGGTACGGCCGACCCACTCCGCACCATCCTCTCCCTCTCCGCTTCATGGCGCCTTCTCCGCGGCAAGCGGCGCGCGAATCCGACGGTCCCTTCTCCTCCGCAGCCGGTGGCGGATCCAGCAGCCCCTTCTCTACGCCGATAGCGCGCGGATCCTCCACAGCCGGGTGCGACGGCCGCCTCCTCCCTCGCTCCGACGCCGCAAGCTCCCCGACTGGGTGGGCTCTTCGCCTCGTCGGCCCTTGCTCTGCCTCAAGCTGAGACTTCCACGGCGCGAAGACGAGGCAGTTGGAGCGCGCGGAGGAGAGAGGTGATAGGGTTGAATCCGTACAACGTTGTATATGGGGTTGGAGCGGGGTTGCCGAGGCTTTTACGGTCGACCACTGCAAGCCTTCAATTACCCTAAATCCTACTGCATCCAAGATAGGGAGCGTGAGGACATACTAATTTTCGATATATATTGGAGTCCCACCGGTGAAAATCTAAACGCAACATGGCCTGATGACGGCACAAATAAGAGTATTATCACAATCCATTAAAATCCATTAAAAAAATAGAGACACCATCATGTAGGTACGATGGTCTTTCGGCGCAGGAATTGATGTCGTTAAGAAGAGTTAACTAAATAGGGATAAACTCTATCTTCGATTTGAAAACATAGAAATAAATCTATAAAGTAAAAAAATGAAGGCAAAATCACTATTGAACTCCGAAGTAAGAGTACAAACGCCAGAGTTTTCTTATTGTCACATATTGCTATTCTTTATCTTGGCAATAAGCCTTTTCTTAAAACAAAACAGAACTAGATGAGCCAAAACTGTTGGTTTCAGGCATTCAATCTTGAGCTGGTGTATTTCACATGAGTTCAGATACATCAACCTGAGCTGAGTCAACAGATAAGATTGGCATGCAGGAGTCACGACAGGAGGCTATGCTAAAACCTGAAACGTTATTACGTTAGCATCAGTTACAACAAAACCTTGATGCCACGCTTCCATGGTAACAATTGGAATAATAAATACAATGATACAAGAGAAGACATCATCACTGGCTCGACGTGCCACTGTCCATGGCGTCTAAATTTAATTCTTCATCTGAGTCGATCACTTCTTCAAAATCATAGAATGGATGTGCCTGCGTAGAAAAAAAGTGCTCTTAATCTGTTAATTTGTTTCACCTCCTCCAGAGATTATTTCCATATTAAGACCACTGGTAACCTCACTCTCACACCACACCGCATATTAAGACAATAATATTAATAACTGGTAATCAAGTATGTTACGGGATTCAGGTTACAGAATTTTGTCAGCCTAGAAGCCAATTATGTCACATACCGCAGGCCGAGGCTTTACAGCTTCAAAGCTATGGAACACAGGGGTAGCATAGTCTGGTGGATTAAGGACAATGTATGCTCCACAATTATTGTATCGCTCCTCTGAAGGCTGTACCAGTTACAGCAAAAGGTTACTACTATAGTGAGCAAAAGATACATAAACATAGGCGAAGCTTCTACATTAGTCACAAAGTTTAAATCATTCACCAGGTAAGTTAGAAGTCGAATAAATCTGTTACAGAAGTTGCCACCAAAAACTAATACATGTTATTTGTAGATGGACAGCAAAAAATTATAACCTGGAATTGTGGGTAGTCTGGTGCACTGAAGAGAGTAATTAGTTTTCCGCATTCTACATCATGATCAATCGTATATCCTTTATCCATTCCTAAGAGATCGTGTCGCTTGTCTCTTGCGTCTGGACCCTCATGCGACCTGATGATTAACTTCGTTGAAGAAAAACTGAAGTAAGCATGTGAATTTAAAACAAATAGTGTTCTACCATGATGCCAACTTCAAATATTACAGAGCTAAATGCTCAGTTGGCTACAAGACATTTTTCAAACCGACGCGCCAACTAACCAAGTTCAAAAATGCCCATAAATACTCAGCAAGCCATATAATGATGCCTGAACACTAACACAGAACAAATTAGAATCACATAAATCAATTCAATTATGTTAATAAGTATCTTCATTCATTGTATACATCTGTACCAATATAGCAATTCTGAAAAGAGAAACGCTGGGATATTACTGCATGGTTGTCCCCTGAAGCTATTAAGCAGTTCCATAATGCTCAATTAAGGAACCACAGTCAAATCAATTGTACATTCTCAAAGTAAGCGATAGTTGCAAATAGACAGATACACCCAAGGGACAATAAAATGAAAGAAACCAGGCCACACAGTACAGTCTTGATAATCATCATTAGTCAGCTATAGCATAACTATGTTCTGAACCAAAAACAAAAGCAGGCTTCTGACAGCAGATACTTAGGAGATAATCATGAAATATTTACATTGGTCGTTTCAATTTACAGAGAGTAGGCACAAGAAAAGTAGGCCAGCCACAGTATCTAAAAATTAAAATTCAAGTTTGATGCCATCAAACTTTTGTTAAACCAAAGTCCCAAGTAATAGGTATAATAAGAGGTTACAAATTATAGCTTTGGAAGGGGAAGTATGGGGGCAATGATAAGAGATGCAAGTGATGTGTGCATCGCAGCAGCTCGGAGGTATTTGCCACATGTAGTCCATGAACCAATGGTGGAGCACAGAAGTGTATGCTCTCAGAGAAGGGTTGATGCTCGCACAATATATTGAGAGCAACAATTTCATTGTACAGACCAATTCCATGCAGGCGGTTGAAATTGTGCAGAAGGGTTGATGCCGGCACCATGTGCTATTTATGAGGATTGTAACATAGAGTGGTTTGATAATGCATCCATCGAGCATTGTAATTGGTAAGCAAAACAGGTAGCTAAGGAGCTTGCTAGGGTTGCTTTATCTTCTGAAAATTCTTGTATTTGGGTCAATGAACGTCCTAGTTTCATTCTGAGCATGATGGTGAGTGATGCAATATTTTAAATAGCATCCTTTTAAAAATTTGTAGCTCTGTAACCCAAACAAGCAAAACAATTTCTTGAGATGAATTTTAGGATAATCTAAAAAATCCACGTGGCAGTATAAAATACAAGAACTTAAGTAGAAAAACAGGCACCCTAGCACTTCATTAGCATCGTACATTAGTAAACAAGAAATGATTCTAATAATCAAATAGTTTCAAATGGAGCAACGAAAGTCATAGATGAACAAGAACAAACCTTCAAATTATTTGTACGCAAAAACTGCTGAGTGATATCCGGACCCCAAAGCAAACCGATGCCTCGTTCTTTATTCGGTGAGAGGCCCATCTCCAAGGAAGGGTCAGACCAAAGCACATCTCCAGGGATCAAATTAGCGCCTTCCCAAGGAGGGTCCAGAACAGTTCTCCTTGCTTTCAACAACTCGTCCAAGGATCCAAGTCTCATAGAAGTCAGATCAACGGTAAAATCCGCCTTGTTTTTGTTGCGGCTTTTCTTTCCCTTTTTTGCTCTCTTTGATGGCAACACAATCGTACCACGGAAGACCCCTCCATGTGCAGTGTACACGCACCCTGCTATTATGGTGGCTAGAGGAAGGTCCTCAAAACATCTTAGAAACTTCCGATAAACTTGAGGACCTTGATCTTTATATTTAACCATTACCTCCTTTTCGAAACCATACACTGACGTGCAGTACTTGGATTCGTGGTTCCCCCGAAGAAGAAACACAGAGTTTGGAAGTAACACCTGAAAGAAAATGAGAGCCATTAATACCAATCCATTTTGTTTTGCACACTGCTTGATGGGTGAGCATAGCGCATAAATCACTTTTAGAATGCGACATGAAGACAAACATGCCTGTGCTAGTTAACTTTCAAATATCCTAATATATTCACAGCATTAATGTTTCAGCAGTTGAATGTGGAGAAACAAGCACCAAAACAAATGCTGTGAACCATGACTCAGAAGTCAGAACTCTATGCTGATTTCAGTCTAGTTACATATACGAGGCAAAATTGAGCAACTTGTACTATTGTTATGTCCAATCCAAACAAAGGGGTTCATTAGAGCCAGCACTGCCATTAAAACAACTCAGCCAGCCCGCTTGCATTACCCACAGAAAATGTAAATGAATGCCTTTCTGTCAACGCCCATCAATCAATTCAGCAGATCTAATCCAATCCAATCCAATCCAATCCAACAAAGTGCTGCGACCAGAAGCCTAACAAGGGCTTGAATTCACCTTCCAGGCGAGGAGCAGGAGGAAGGTCTCGAGCCCCCACGCGCCGCGATCCACGTAGTCGCCGTTGAAGACGAAGACGCGGTCCTCGGAGGGGAACCCGGCGTCGCGGAGCAGGAAGATGACGTCGTGGAGCTGGCCGTGGACGTCGCCGACGACGACGACGGCCTGGCCGGGGCGCGGGTCGACGCGCACGAGGTTGGGCTCGCGGTGCAGGATGGCGGCGGCGGCGAGGACCAGGCGCTGGACGAGCGCGGGCGGGAGCACGGTGGGGAGCTGGTCCGCGGGGAGGTGGCGCGAGCACCAGTCCAGCGTGGACGCCAGCGCCGCCACCCAGTCCCGCGTCAGCGCGCCGCCCTCGGGCCACTCCACCACCGGCGGGGCCGGGGGCGGGCAAGGGGACACGGACGGGGCCGGGGAGGGATCCGCTGCCGCCGCCGCGGCGTCGGGCGGCGACTGCGACATGGCATGGGCCAGGCTGGACGCCGTGGGCGTGAGGAGATTTCCTTCCCTCTATTTGCTTCGAAATTGATTGCGGGCTGGCCGCCGGCTGGGGTTTGTGTTGTTTTGGGGGGGAAGCGAGGCGAAGGGAGGGAGGGAAAAAATGGGAGGGAGGGTTCGTCGTCCCAGGAGCTGGCCGCGGCGGCCCGGCGGCTGGCTGCTGCTTTTTGCGCGCCTCAACCCGTGAGACGCTGCTGTTCCAGGTTGGGATGCTTTGGCTGCTGCGGAGCGGAGTCGACGGTTTCCATTTCCACGTCGTGGAGGGTAGAGGATGGAGCTGACACGGCCGCAAAAGCGAGCGGAGGAAAAAGATAAAAGACCTGTTCGGAACGTAGGAATTTCACAGAAATTATGCAGAAATTTTATAGAAATCAGTTCAATTTCATAGAAAAAACACAGGAACGAAGAAATTTTCCGCATTCCAAACAGGGCCTAAAGGGTCGCGTGGCTCGTCTTTGTGGTAGTGTGGTGCGCGCGTCGTAAGACTAAAATCATACTGTGGGTCGCGTGGCTCGTCTTTGTGGTAGTGTGGTGCGCGCGTCGTAAGACTAAAATCATACTGTTTACATTTATAGAGAGGAGGGCAGTTAGATTAATAGATAGATGGAGCTTTTATCTTGATTGCTGGAGTCAGCCTAACATATCCAGGAGAGCTGATAATTTGCTGCAGTCTTTTCTTTCAGTAGAGTTTCAGATGCCGTGCTTCCTCAAATCACCAATAACCCTCTCCTCCTGTATTTATATTTACTTCCACGACTTTGCAGGCAATTCATCGAACACCATTTGGAGTTTGGGGCCCCTTTGGAACTGAATGATAGAGTTGGGTCTCACACGGGTAGCTCTCAGCCTCTCACGCATACGGAGCCTACACGTTAGTGGTCCAATTGCAAATGAACCGCTCCACCTTTGGAACAAACAAAATACGAAGGATTTTAGAGGCAAAATCTTACACGAACCTTTCATATTGAATTTCTACAATTTTTATGAAATTTCTATAGAATAATGTATGGATGTTTTAAAGGAAATCTAACATGAAGTCTAATATTTTAGAAACTTGTCTTTATGCCCATCTCTGTTTTCCATCAGGGACCTGAATAGGAACATCTGTTGGATGCAAAACAAAGATGCGATCTGCTGATGCATTATTACACACACAAAAACTGATTGTACCTAGGTGTCTTTCCTGAATATTTCCTGAATATCAGATGACCGAAAATTCTCTAGGGCTAAGGTCTGATTGTACCTAGAGTACTAGAACTCTAGAAGTGTGGTGGAGCCCAGGTATCCTCAATAAAAACACAGTTTCCCCGGTATTCCGGCCTTCTGGGAGATGCATTGATCAATCAGCTGAAGACGCTCTAGCACTAGCAACAAAGCAAAAAAAAATACAGAAAAATTATGCAACGGGAGTTGCGGCATGCAAAACAAGACAGTGTCCGGCTGCCATTTGAAGAAAAATAATGCCTGCGGGCAAAGGAAACACGAATGGGCGCAACACAATCAGAGGAACTTGCTGACTGTTTCCAGAATTCCAGTGGTTCCTCAATCTCAAGCCATGCTAAAGCCATTAAGGTATTCTCTACAAAAATCTGATGAATGAAACGCCACATCCCCTGGTCTTGCAAGTTGCAATTATTTAAGATAAATCAGGAAAGAAACATTACAATGTATGCCACAAGCCCGGAGGCGAAACCCATAACCATAAGCCATCCGCTCAATCTTATCTCAGTCCAGCACTCCAGCCCAAAAGCTCATGGGCACAGAGTGGAATCAATTATTTCTCACTGTCGGAGAACAACATTATTATTACTTAGCAGAGAAATCGCGAACAAGAACAGCCTTATACCCCTGGCAGGGGCGTGCATTGGTACAGTGATACATAAACATGCCAGCATCCAGATCTAACTAGCAAAAATGATAGAAACGATTCTTTTGTCTCTGCTGAAATGTATCTACATCTCCCAGGATCTCAGCAGACACAGCAGACAACGGTGAGCAGTTACTTCTCGGGGCTCTCAAACTGCAAAAACTCCATTTATAGCTTGCTATTTGCTACCATAAAGAAGCAACAGTTTCATAAAAAACGTTTATCATGTATGCAGCAGATATGAAGAAACTATTCCTTGTAAAGTTGCACATAATTGAGTGGCACATCATTGGTACAATATGAACGGTGAGCAGTTACTTCTTGGGACTCTCAAACTGCAAAAACTCCATTTACAGCTTGCTATTTGCTACCATAAAGAAGCAACAGTTTCATAAAAAACGTTTATCATGTATGCAGCAGATAGGAAGAAACTATTCCTTGTAAAGTTGCACATAATTGAGTGGCACGTCATTGGTACAATATGTGCCCAGCAGAACTAATCTTCAGATTTTGTAGTCTCCTTTTTCTTCCCATAAATAAGACCAGTATCCTAATCATCACATGCATGATTAGCACACAGAAATAAGTCACAGAACCTATTTGCCAAACAACTTGTTATCTAACATCAAACATAGAACGGAGGAAACTACCTGTGGATCAGGAATTGGTTTCCGCTTCTCAATATAACGATAAGGATCCGAGGCAGCAGCCAAAGCAGCTCGCTCCTAGGGGAAAACATATAATTTGTTTAGTGAATGGACGGATAAGGTGAAAGCTGAAGCAATTTCACCATACACACAGTTAAATACTCCCAAATTGTTTACTAAGGATATGGAATCAACAGTGCAATTGAATATAATATATAAAGTACAGCTTATCACTACATGATCCGAACACTAAGATAAAGAAAAAAACACTAATTGACAAACTATAAGGTGCAACACGAGACTGCACAAATAAGGATTCATTTCGTATATATCATAGTATTTACCATATCTAAGTTTGGGTGAGCTGGGTGCCAGATGAAGTGCAAAATTACTCAATCACACTTCAGAACACAGGTCAGTATTTACCCTGAGTAAGGTGTTCCTACAATTTTCCCCAAATGAGGTATTTATAGAACCCCCCTGATAATATACGCAACAAGCATATTTTAGCCCAAACCACTATAGTAATTACACTAAGGCTTTGTTTGGGTACATGTGGATTAGAGTGGAATACACGTGGATTGAAGAGATTTGAGTGTATTTAAATCCACAATAGTTCAAAATTTTTTCCAATCCCTTCCATTCCACACCAATCCACTGCAATCCACGAGTAACCAAACAAGGCCTAACATCGTTGACAACAGCTCATTAAGATTGGTAATCTGATTCCAAAAGGAACAATAGCAAAAGCAAGAACTATGTCTTGACAGCTCCCGAATCTGCAGTCCCAACAATTCCAAGGGCTTAACTACGCACGCATGGACAGATCGATCACAGACAACAGCGGCTACCCTCGCTCGTGATCTCAACTAATGCTAGAGGCGTTAGAGAGGTAGTTGCTCACCTCCTGCTCCTTCTGGAGCTGGCGCGCGGGCTTGACCCAGAGGTAGTAGGCGAGGGTTCCGGCGACGGTCCAGGAGGCGAGGTTGCTCCACCCGCGGAGGCCGCCCAGCGCGTTGCCTACGAACGACCGCGTGTTCCCCAGAGCCCTGCCCCACCCGCTCGCCGGCGCCATCTCTCTCCCTCCCCCCTCACCGGTGGCCTTTATCCCCTCTCCCAGACTTCCACGCTCAGCAAGCGACGCCGCGACCGACCTGCCGCCGACGCCTCTCCGACCCCGACCGCCTTCGCCTCCGTGTCTCGTATTGGTCCGCAAGAAAGAAAAATGGGGAAGGGAACAGAGCATTGCGCGAGTGCGCGGCGCAGCAAGTCATCAGGTGGGCCGGCCCATACGAACGTGTGTCCATGGGCATGTATCTGGGCTCAAGTATAAGTACCAGATGAGCGAGTATTAGAGGCCCACTATAGCATCACACAAATAGTCTCGTAAATAGCCACTTTTTTATTATAAATTATTGTGGGCTGATTTTATTTTTCCTTATTTCGAAAGGTTTATTTATTTGGGTTTTCCTCTAGAGTGTCACTCCTTATCAAACGGACGCACTATTTATGACCCGATGGATGAAGGAATACCATACCTATTTTATATAAGGTTATATAAGGCAATGTCCAATTGTCATGGTCATGGAGGGCAACACCTCCTCCCGACGTGGATCCGCACGTCTGGCTGGATCTAGTCGACATGGCAATAGAGTTGGGTGCGACGCAATGGCTGGATATGGTTTTGGGTGAAGGATTGGTCATCTATTTGGTCTGGTACTATCTAGATGACATCTGGCGACGCGGACACATCTTTGGTTATATTTGTGTTTGGACAATTTATCTGCAGGCTGTCCTATGATTCCTCTGGACTCGAGATACATAGTTGCCTCATGGCAGGACTCTCTTCTCCAAACGCATTTGCAACAATCGTATTGGACTCTGCTCTGTATCTATCCCGCACAAAACGAGTCCAGCAGGTTGAAGGAAAGGTGGACATAATTTGCTCGTATCTCTCCCGCACAGCACCCGAGTCGGAATCTGCTTGGCAGGAAAAAAAAAAAAAACAGATCGAAGGAAATGCGGACGGAATTTGCTTAGCAGGAAAAAAACGTGCTTGTATACGTGAGTCTGACAGGTTGAAAGAAAGATCGACGGAATTTGCTTGGCAGAAAACAAACCCTTGCTCTCTGTTATTAGGTGAAGATTTGAAACGGCTGTGGTTCTTACTCTTCCGCGTCATGGTAGACGACAGCGGATGCGCTTGTCACGCCACGCATCGCACGCTAGGCCGGCGCGTTGTGGCCATGGCAGCATCAGCTGCGGTGTGATTTATTTGTCCGTCTCCGTCCTCTCTCGCAGTTGCGCGCTTGGCACTTGGCGGACAAGTGCGCAAAGGCCGCACAGGGCAGTGGCAAAAAAACTGTCACCCCCCAGTCCCAGTCCCAGGCAGGCCAGCTGTAGCTCCAGGCCATCATGTGCCATGCCGGATCCGCCGATCTGCCGAACATGCAGCCACATGCCCCTCCGCGCGCCGAACACACAGAATCTCGATTACTTTACACTTTACAGCGCCAGAGCATAAGCGAGGCGATAATGCCGATGATGATGATGCGCTCAACAAGCGCTGGGCCAGGTTAATCGCTGGAGCGGGGACAGGAGCACAGGTGGCAAACTCTCCAGGGTTGTTCGTCACCATCCCAACGAACCAACCACCTGGGCGACAAGGCAACCCAGCAAAGCGTCCCGATCGGAGCGCTGATGCAATGCAACGCCGTGGTGCCATGCATGGAGGGCCAGCCACAGCCCACCAGCGGCGCATCGTTTTATTATTTACAGCGTCGTCACGTGTCGTGTCAACCAACTTCGCGGTAGAGTTTGTGTGGCTCTGACGAAAAGGGGATCGAACAAAGCTGAGAAGATTAGTTACAAAGCTAGAGAGAGAGAGAAAGAGAGAGAGAGATTAGTTTCACAAATCACAAGCTGCTTCCTGAAGCAAAGGAGTGTGAGTGCGAGAGAGATCGATCTCTACCAGAACCTACAACAACAACGCTTTCTAATTCTGCACCAAGGCGGATCAAACCAAAGCTTTTATCAACAGAAAACCAAAGGTCAGCTCACTGGCCCAGCGCGCGGACAGGACGACGGGTGGTGATGCGATGACTGGGTTGGACTTGGACGGACACCTGGATCTCGGCCAGCGTCGACAACTCAAGCCCCTCAGCAAGGTCTCGAAGCCTCCACGATCTCGAGCGCCATCCGTTCACACTCCATGAGTTCTTTGCACCTGAAAGAAACTGACGGCCAGGTCCGACGAACCTGTGCCATGCCCATACCCCAGCACCACCACCACCGGCCGGAGTCCGGAAATTATTTGGCGGCACCTCCACTGTCCAGATGATCCGTGTCCGTTCCCCCCTACCGCCACCCACCTCCTGCAACGATCCAAATCGCGGATCAAGGCACGGACTTGGACATGTCCTTGATCGACCTGTTGTACTTCATGTGGCTCTTCACGAGCTGCCCCGCGGCGAGCGCCGACAGGAGGGAGAGCTCCCCGGCCAGAACCCCGCCGGCCACCACCGTGGCTAGGAGCCGCGCGTTCGATCCGGGGGAGTCCCGGTTCGCGCCTTTCACGCCCAGGAGGTCCAGGCACGCAGACTGGGAAGCCAGCTGAGTCCCACCCCCGACTGTGCCCACCTGCATTTCACAAAGGAACCAGAGCTTGTTGGTCTTGATCATTCATTTTTATAAGTGCAGAGCATCAATGATTTCAAGGATCAATTGGTCCTGAGATGCTATTTCAAAAGATGTTAAAAATAATCTAAGGCCGCTTAATAGTGGTATATGCCATCATAGTTAACAAAGATACTAAATCATTAGGAAAGCATCATTTGACTTATCATATATGTAATGGACGGCAAAGCCCACTCAGGCCAGCAAATATACGAGATCAATAGGAAACCAACAAGAAGAAAAGATTCCTTTCTGTTGGTAACTGAAGAAAATATTCCTTGGGGATCAAATCAGCTGGCCTTGCTGACAGAGATGCAGACAGACCTAATGCGTTAAATAAACCGTGTATGAAAAAAATTTGAGCAAATCACGACTGTATAGCCGCCGCAACTTAAGGATGGACAAATCACATTTCTTCCAATCGGACAATGTTTGCCCATACCAGTGTGCAATTAAAATACAAGGCTCTAGTTTGCATAATATAAGCATTCATTATGTCACCTTTTCTTAGTTATGAATAAAGGAACTTGCTAGATGGAAATGCACAAAGGAATTCAAAGGCCAATTATTCATGGAAAAGAATGTTGAAAGGTAAGTACTAGCCCATTCGGGACCATGAGAGACGTGCAGAGCATTTGCTGCGAAACAAAATCAAAGTGGGACCAAACACATCGTAGGCCGACCACATCACCAGCAGTCCAGCACGAAACCTGGATACCTTAGCACTTGAATACAAAAAGGGGCATTGTTGCATACCTCAATAGAAGGCATTGTGACTGATATGTGAAGATCTTTCCCATCATTTATGGGTTCCAGCATCGTGATACAGTGAGAGCTCTCTACATTCTGTGCAGGATCCTGGCCGGTGGCAATGAAGATGGCTGTTACGATATTGCTCGCGTGAGCATTGAAACCCCCAAGAGCTCCAGCAATAGCCGAGCCAGCAAGATTCTTGATTGTGTTCAGCTCAACTAGTGACTGCACATTGGTTTTTAAAACCTTTGTCACCACTTCCTCCTTGATTACCGCCTCGCAAACGACAGACTTTCCACGCCCTTCGATCCAATTCACAGCAGCTGGTTTCTTGTCAGAACAAAAGTTACCTGATTTCAAGAGCAAAAGATATCTTGGTTAGCCTGGGAAGACAACAGCAATATACATGTGAAATGGCTTGTCTACAACTATATACAGTAAGTTGATGCACGAAATTATGCTAATGGAATTGGTTATAATCAGATAAGACATGAATCTCACACCAAAGCTAGTAAACTTGCGCAAAAAAAAGGGAGTGGTTGCGGTTTCAAATATTATTTCTTGCGATTTTACAAGACTATGCTGATGAAATCAGGTATTTAATAGTAAAGCCAAATACAAGCTGCGCGGCACATGAGGTTCTAAGTTGCGTAAAAGAAGTAATGATGTGTGACGTGGTTGCTGAGATCCTCTTTCTTATATATGTTTTTTCCCTCCATGCTTTCTCCCGAAACATTTTAGTAGTATGGATGATGTCCATGAAAACTTTGTTCTAACTACTCAGAAGTATTAGCTGAAGTCAGTACTGCTTTACATACAGTATTTTTGAATCATAAATATGTGTTGTATCTTGTAAGAAAAAAAATCATTTCCAAAGCCCTTGTTACTATGCACAACGAAGTGGAGATGAAAGAGTACTTGAAGTTCCTATGCCGTGCAAAGTTGGTTCACTGATCATCTAAGTCTAATGACGTACAATTATTTACATATAACAATCCAGTTTTCGGCACCATTCCGTCCTCAAGCTTCTCTCGATGAGTTGATAGTACTGCGTAGACCAAGGTCACCAGACAGTACATATGGAGGTGCAAAATACTGTTTGCGCACTATAGACAGAGAGGGAGGTAGTTGGAATATTGGATGCACCCCCCTTAGATGCCCCTCCTGGTGACCCCGGTCATATTACCAATAGTTTTTCACACTTATTGTTCATTAAAGGCTCCTTAGTATGGTCAGGATTCAAAAACGGTTTCATTTGCTGGCAAGTACTACAAGAGCAAAGCGTTAAAGAACTTTAGGGGGCCTAGGTGCCCTTTACTTTAAATGTGAAAAGGAACTCCTCCTTGACAATAGAAGAATGCACAACACCAAGCAGCCACTATGCGGCTCAGGCTAGGTATTTCAACTTGTCCATAAAGCGAGAGTCAGAAAAACAAACCTGATATGCTAATGACATCCATGTCAGGGAAGTCACCCTGAAGGAAATCTAGAACATTTTGGACGCCCTTTGAGACCATGTTCATCCCCATGGCGTCCCCTGTGCTGCAGGTGAATCTCATGTACAGGTTCCTCCCTGCCATCGCACACTGCACCCCCTGCAGCCTCCCGAACCTGCTCGACCTGCTCACATTTGATAGTTCCCAAACAAAAAAATAAAAATCAATCACCACGTCATGCTCAATCATTCTCCCTACACAACGATTTCAAAACCTTGCAGGGAAACTAACAGAGATGAAAGGACAAAGGGCTTTGATTAAGACAGGTGTCCTGTTCTATGGAGACGTATCGTCGAATTTATGTGCGTGTTCACCTTAAGCACACAAGCAGAAACAGCTGTGGAATGGGGGGTAGCTATCAAAAATGTCATTCCAGGTTCCGTAATTCACCTATTGAAGACCACGGAGAGCGTGTCAAAATTGGCCGGGTCTTCCAAGAATGCCTTGAGCTCGGCTGCACGGCGCGCGGTGGGGAGGCGGGCGACGGGGGCGCGCGTCATCCCGTCCCGCAGCACGACGCTGGTGGCGCCGCCTGACTCGGCGATGGCCTTGCAGCCACGGTTGGTGCTGGCGACGAGGCAACCCTCGGTGGTGGCCATGGGCACGTAGAACCTCTGCCCGTCGAGCAGGAGCGGGCCGGCGATGCCCACGGGCAGCTGCACGTACCCGACCGGCAGCTCGCAGCACTGGCCGAGGATGGAGGCGTAGTCGAAGCCGTCGAGCGGGAGGCCCTCGATCTCCCTCCCCGTGATCCGGCGCACGGCCTCGCGCCGGATGCCGGCGGCGCGGCGGCAGTCGCCGAGCCTGGTCTCGAGCACGTAGGAGGGGATCTTCCCGGCGACGACGGAGGCGACGATGTCCTCGTCCTCCTCCGGCATTTTCTCGGGCGCGGCGGCCGGGCTCCCCAGCAGCGCGCACGGGGCCGGCGCCTGCCGGGAGGGCGCGGCGCCGCCGGTCGCCCCGGACCCGACCAGGAAGTCCTCGTCGTCGTCGCTGGAGGAGACAATCGACTGGACGAACGCGATGCCAAAGAAGCTGAGCAGGTAGATGAGCGAGGCGATGAGGCCGAATATGGCGAGCATCTCGGCGAGCCCGACGACGTGGAGCGGCGTGGAGGAGCGGATCTTCTCGCGCCACCGGCGCATCAGGTACGCCAGCGACGCGGCGAACAGGGCCGAGAAGATGAGGTTGGTGTGCCGGATCGGCAGCGGCAGCGCGTCCCCCGCCTGGACCCTCGCCGCCGGGGGCGGCGGCGGGTGCCGGACCGCAGCCGCCGCCGCGGAACCCTGACCCACTCCACGGCGCACTTCCATGGCCGGCGCGCGCGCTCTCACTCCACGGTCAACGAGTCAAAGACGGCGTGGCGGGCAGTGGCCGGGAGCGATGTGCCAGGTGGTGGGTGGACGGTGGGGGTGTGTGGCCGCGCCGCGAGCCGCGAGGAGGAGGTGAGGGGGAGCCCGGAGACCGGCGGAGGAGCGGCTGTCTCGGGGCGACCTCCTCGGGAAGCGGGCGGCCACGAGGAGGCCGGCAATGGCCGGAGCGGACCTTTAATAATAGCTGGGGAGCGGAGCGGACTGGCAGCCCACGTCCGGTGCGCTTACCGCACGCGCTGGCCCACGAGGCCACGAGCGCACCACAGGTCGGGCCCAGGGCGCGCCTAGCAGCCTCCAGCGAGCCCGGCGTGGGCCGGGGCCGTTTGGCCTTTTCGCCTGTCCATGGGGCTCTGGAATCGTGTGGAGGCGGGGACAGATCGCATCGCGTGAACGCGTTTGTTTGTTTATTTGAAAAAACGTTGCCTTGTGCCACGGCAAGATCAGAGCGCTTTATTTACTAGTACTAGTATATGTGTATGTAGGTAAAAATGCTTAGATTTGACGCCATCCATTCTAAATTTTAAGAATTTTATGTTTCGATAGATCCATCCACTATTCAATACGTATATTTTGTATTATGTCTAGATTCATGAGTGTCCTCGTCACCCGCCACTAGAAATCAATTTCATGGATGGCGGGTGGGATGGTCCACCACTAAAATCATTCTAAAAATTTTTAAATAATGCCAAAAAAAGTATCTTTTCATGTAAAGGCGGTTCATATAATCAGCCCCCTGAAATTCAAAATCTATTTTTCGGAACTGACCACCTCAGCACCCACCGCTTGGAAATTGATTTCTAAGGGCGGTTGGTGGGTTGATCAGGCTCTAAAAACTATTTTAAAATTTATAATTAACACAAAAAAGAAATAGCGCCCAAAAAAATAATTTTTATGTGCCCCAAGCTTCTACGTGCCAGCATATGCTCACTAATTATCGATGGCTTTTATATTGTACAATTAAATTTTTAAATAATCTCAATTAACTACATCAACTATAAATTGGAGTTCTAATTGTCGTCGACTACTACGGCATGTATCAATGCAAGGCTGTTTGGGAAAAAAAAATCTAAAAATAAACTGAGGGTGCTTTTAGAAATCGAACTGTGTTCCTGGGATCCGGATCCCAAACGACACATGATGAACTTGATTATATTTCTTTCATAGTTTCATGAGTAGAACTTCAAAAGGTGCAAAAACATTAACCATATCTATTTTGCCTGTTCTGTCTTTGCATTGGGATTTTGGGCCTTTGAGGCAGAGAAATCAACAGGGCGTCGCTGCGACGAGACGACCACATATGCATGCATCGACGGACGTCGTCTCCGTACTGAAAGCAGGGGCGCGCGCGCGCGTTACATTTCGCTCTCGCTCGGCCGGCCGCGTCGTCGGTATGGAGCTGCTGCCGTGCATGGTATGGTCGATCGGCCTACGACGGACACGTACGTGCGTGGAGCATACGCATATGCAACATACCACGTAAATACTTTGAATAAAAGCCAACCACGTCAAGTCAAATAAAAAGGAACGGATGGAACAGAAAGTAAGATCAGATCATTTGTAGAAGGAAGAAATCCATTTTACAATTTCAAATTGGTCAAGAAGTCCGATTTTCAATCTTGTACTATGAAACTGGACAACCAACACCCTCGAACTAGAAAGAAAGTCAGATTTTCAACCTCGAAGGAGGTTTTGAAAGCAATTTTGCTGACATGGCATGTTGGTCCCACGTGCCACGTCAGCAAAACCGCTTTCAAAACTGCTTTTAAAGTTGAAAATCGGACTTTCTTGCCAGTTCGAGGATCCGGGTTGTTCGGTTTCGTAGTACGAGATTGAAAACCGGACTTTTTAGACCAATTTGAAGTTGTAAAATGGACTTCTCTTTTTATAAAAAAGATATCAAGGTTCAGATATGGCGACGGTGAAGGTGGCCGCTGGCCATCGCTCTCCTCTGTTAATAATAACGCACCATCATCACCTTCCGGCTGTCGCCGGCCGGCCGGCCACGGCCATGCATGCATCTTCTCGGTACTCGCCGATGGGTGTCCGCGGGGTGCGACCGTGCGAGACCGGCGGAGCAGGTACGACGTACCCCCATGCCGCGCGCCACGCGAGGATCGTCTACTCCACATGTGCATGTGCTTACTGGGAGCAGGCACGACGATGGACTACAAGGAGAAAAACCTACCTAGGTCGTGAATCAAATGATTTTTAGTTATCTGAGTATTGATACAATAATTAATTTTCCATAAATTTGGTCAAAATCTAATTATCACTATAGGAATAAGAGAGGAATTCATGGGCTACGAATTTAGACCCGAACACACAAACGCAGTGTAAAATTTTTTGGCCAAATAGAGATGAATGTAAGTCACAAATATAACTCTACAAAATTAGGAGGTTAAACATCTGTTTAGCCATCATTGCCGTCCTATTGTTGGCCACGGCCATGCAAATCGCTCGCCGGTGGGTATTGGTAGGGATGCTTAATTAACCCGTGAACCCAAAATAGATCATTTTTTCGTGGGTATCTCCAAAACAGGTGAAAAATATTTTAAAATCTTTCTTTATAATATAAAAAAGGCTCAATGAAAATATTACGATCATGTAATGACTAATGATCATAGTTTTAAATAGTGGGCTACAAGGTTTAGCGGCGCCTTCCTCAAAAATGCAAATACGAGCTATAGCGAGATATAGCTGGCTATAGTAAACTAAATAAAGCTATAGTGCGTAGCTTCCTTGTCAAAACAGCTATAGCAGCGATCAAAGTGACAATTCTAAGCTTATGTTAAGCTATTCTTACTAAAGACATAATGACACAGGTGACGATTCTAAGCTTATGTTAAGCTATTCTCGATGAGGGCTTGCAGCGATCAAGCCCTCAGTCTCTACAGTGTGATTATAAGTTCTTATTCTCATAGTAGTTATCCAGCCCCTGAACAACATCTTCTCCATTTCTATCAGGATTTAGTGATGGCTATCTCTGCTGCCTTGCATCGGTTCTTAGGCTCTGCGGACCAGCAACATTACGTTGCGCGAGTAATCTATCGCCCCACCAATGTACGTGTACGCATACAAATAAATTAATCAAATGATGCTTAGCCTCACAAAAAAAATGATGCTTAAATGCAGGCAAATTGTGACAGCTGAACTTCTTCAAATATAATGTTTGTCAGTTTCCCACTTGTACTGTACTATGATAAACGTTGGGCTGAAGATGGGAGAGAGAAGCGACATGGGAAAATTCATTTCTTCATCTTGGAAATATCGCCGCAAGCTCTATGATTCATTGTTCGCGGCTACATGTCTGAAAGAAGAATGGGCACCTGTGTCCGTGTCTGAAAGAAGAGTGAGCAAATGCATGTCTGAAAGAACAATGGGCGCCTGTGTCGATTCTAGGCTCTCAAACCCACCAGGTTACTCTCTCTCTTTTTTTTTTTTTTTTTTTTTTGAGGGGGACCAGGTTACTCTCACTCTCTGAGGTAGTCAGGGTAATCAAGCATAGAGGGCGATTCCTGATTGGTGTTCCCTAAAGCTAAAAAAAGATTTGTGTTCCCTAAGCCCATTAGTCAGTGAGACAAAGGAAGTTTGAAACAAAAAATCATAACTTGTCACTATATATAAGTGTGGCATGCCCTAAATTAACTTGGGCTGTCCCAACCCCAACTCAAATACAACATCACCAAGCTTGCTGTCGACCTGTCATGAAGTGGAGCACCGGAGCTTGACTTCCCCTAGAGAAAAACGCACAATAGTAACACAGAAAAAGGGGACATGTCTTCTTTGTGTCTATCACTTTTGTGCCCTTTTCGGTTGAGCCCTGAAAAAGGCCGTCACTATAATATCTCATCTTCTGGATTAAAAGAAACGTGCTCCTCGCATTCTCAGTAAAAAAAATGTGCCATGGGTTCACCTTCTACCTACACAGGGATACTGTGTCCTGGTGCCCACTCCAACTTGGTTGAAACATTAATTCTTCTAGGAACGCATAGTTTTTGTACACGCGCATGGAATGTTAACAAGACACGATTCTTGAATCTTGATGCACTGCAGAAATGCATGTTGTATTTGGATAACTACGTACAGTACGTACAGGTTAAAAGGGCTTAGGTCGTGTCAAACTCCCAAATGCCATAAGCCAACCTGTTTTTACCTTGACAATATCCCCGAATATATCATCAAATCTAATCCATGAATGCTAGACACCGTGACCATCCCTTGTTACTTTTGAAACCTTACATGGAGAGGTACGGTTGGACTTCATTACCACTGGATTTTTTCCCTTCGTAACTTTTTCAATAAGGTAAAAGGAAATTATAGTGGAAATGATGTAAATATAATAAGTATGAATAAAAGCACTAGACCGGAAAATTTAGCCTACTTGTTCTTTCACGTGCTCTCTTTTCTGAAAAATTCAATTTGGTTGTGTTATTCCATTGTTAGTTACTGTATGCAGATAGTCGGAGAGCTATCAATGGCTCTCTGGAAATTGCAATCGTTGCAGTCTTGCAGCTCATAGGCCATCGGCGAGGAGTAAGGATTGCTACGTTTTGGTTGTATGCTTGGAGGGAAAAAGAGATGGAGAAGACCAGGAACAGGAAATGGAATGAAAATGGGACAGCGGGCGCCGAGGAGCAGTACCAAACCACTAATCGGTATTGACTGAGATCCAATCAGCTGCACATATGACAGAGTGACAGTTGCACATACATTTGTCTCTTCGCCAAGCTCCTAGCAAAATACCAAACCACTAATCGGTATTGACTGAGATCCAGTACCTATCCTGGATCATACATTTGTCGTCTTCGCCAAGCTCCTAGCAAATACCAAACCACTAATCAGTATCAACTGAGATCCAGTATCTATCCTGGATAATCTTCCCAGGAAGATCAGATAAGATTAATCCTTGGTTCTTCTGAGTAAAATAAAGGAGATGGAGAATCTGGGCTCGAGTTTGAGATGCAATAAAACAAGATCGCAGTATCTATCCTGTACTAGTATAAAACTTCATCCTTCTGTTCTTCTCAGTAGAAATGGCACGAACTAGCATAGCAAGGTCAAACGTATTTATTCATAATGGCATGACCTGTTTCAAAATTCTATTTAGGGATAATAAAGGCCTATTTATGCAACACCACCATTGCGAGAACACCAGTTTCAGAACACTACGCTGAACATTTTGAATCTCCAGCTGCTAGCAGTGGTTAAAAACATTATTACTGACACGGATGCACCAGCTCTAGATACAGCTACAGGTCGCAAGAAGGAAGAAGCATCATTTCACTGACAATACGATTATACGAGTTCACTTATGTTGAAATTTATGCATCACAAGCAAAGTGATGTCTCAGCACACGGTTACACAGAAGCTAGAAACAGAATCTAAGATACGCTACTGCTGCCCTGGAAGCAAAAGCACTGCTTCAGGGCAATCAAGTCAACACACCACACCAACCAAGCAAGCTAAGAACAAGTTCATACAATCTATGCCTTCATGTAAACTCATCAAGGCTCTGGGTGGGTTCAATACAGCTCCTTGTTCACATCGTTGAAGTATGGGTGCTCCAGGGACTTCTTTGCAGAGATTCGCTTTGCGGGCTCATATTGAAGCATTTTCTGCAGCAACCAACACAAGTAAGAATGAGATCCTTACAAGCATCACCGAATGATTCCTAAATCCTAAGAATGTATACAACACCAGTTCTTCTCAGGCAACACCACAGTTTTCTCCTATATGCTACACATTATATATATACATTGCCATTGCGTAAAATTAAGATCATTCCAGCCGCTGCATGATTCAATACTGACCTCAAGCAGATCGTAGCCACTAGCATCAAGACCAGGGACAAGAGTGGACAACTTTGTCGGCTTCCACTGGGGGTACACATGCCAATTGGGAAGCTGGCCTACGCCTGGCCACACCTGCTCATTCGGGGTGCCCAGCAACCTGGCATCCGAAAAAAAAAAAAACAAGATGGATCACCGTCAGTATCAAACACCCACCAAGAGGTTCAGCAAACGAAAAATAAGCTAGGCACCGGGGACATTACTTGAAGATGTGCAGCAGCTGCTGCAACTCAGAGTCGCCGGGGAAGAGTGGATTGTTGGTGACCAACTCAGCTGCAATTTACAGACAGATTAGAAATTAGAATAGTTATGCATCGGTGTGAATTGTGATTCTGAAACAATCAAAATGATCTTCGAGTTCATCGAAATCGTACCAAAAATGCATCCAACAGACCACATGTCGACCGGCGTGGAGTAGTGCGTTGAGCCAAGAAGAACCTCAGGTGCCCTGTACCACAGAGTAAGGATCTGCACGAACAGTCCAGACATCGCTGTTAGTCAGATCCAATAAACAGGGATCAAGCGGAAACATCCTTGTTGCGGGTGATCCCGGTAGGTGGCAGACCTCGTGGGTGTACTTCTTCATAGGGACCGTGATGGCGCGGCTGAGGCCGAGGTCGGCAATCTTGACCGTCATGGTCTTGCGGTCCATGAGCAGGTTGTGGGGCTTGAGGTCGCGATGCAGAACCCCGCGGCTGTGGACGAAGGCCAGGCCCTTGCAGAGCTGGTACATCAGGATCTGCGGACACGCGCGTTCATCAGATCAGCCATGGCATTATGTCAAACGCATTCACACAAACACCTGGCGTGCGCGCACGCCGCACGGGGCTGGGGAGGAGTGGACGGGGCAAAACCAAACAACAACAACAGAAAACCTACCTTGACGGTGGCGGCGGGGATCTTCTCGTGGTTGGCGCGGAAGCCGCGGATGAACTTCTTGAGGTCGGTGTCCATGTACTCGAAGACGAGGTAGAGGATGGTCTGGCCGTCCTTGTTGACGCCCTGCTTGAGGTCGAGGAGGCGCACCACGTGCGGGTCCTGCGACAGCATCCGCAGCAGGGAGACCTCCCGCAGCGCGGTGGGCGGAACGCCCTCGTCGTCCTCGGGGAGCCGCGTCTTCTTCAGCGCCACGATCCGGCCCGTCGCCTTCTCCCGCGCCTTGTACACCTTGCCGTACGTTCCCTCGCCCACCTTCTCCAGCTTCTCGTACAGGTCCATGGCGCGCAGCGCGCCGCCCGTCGTCGTGCTCGGCGCCGCCGCCTTCGGCTGCTGCTGCTGGAGCGTCGCCATCGCTGGAGCGGATCCGATCCGGCAGGGCCCTCGCTCTCTCGCGCTGTGGAGTAGGGATCGGGCGTGCGTGGGAGATGGCGTCGGCGGGTGGGATCTGGAGGGGGTGGATTAGGTTTGGAATTGGGGGGAGGATTTGTGCGCGGCGTGGAGAGCCGTTTGAGGGAGGGGGCGCCGCCGAGGAGGCGCTCCAACGGCTCCCTTTCGGGATTTTGAATTTCGAAATCTGCAGGCTATCGGTGGAGCCACAGGAGACACAGCTGGGCCGGCCGCTGTTTGCTTTCTATACGGGCCGAGGGGGGGGGGGGGGGGGGGGGGGGTGGGGGAAGCTTGCGGAATACGGCCTACGGGGCTGTTTGGATTCATACGATAGCATCGGCATGCCGCGAGTTCCAAGCAAATCCACCTCCAAATCTCCAACTAGCTGCATGCGTGAAAGCGACAACGATGTGCATACATATTTTTAAATACATAAAAATACAAATAAAATAAGGCAGAGCAAAATTTTGAAATATGGATTTTGTAAATATCACTGCAGTGAGGTAGGTTAATTTTACGGGTTCTCAGCTTGGAAAATGCTTGGAATTGATTTTTGAAGTTTAAAGTCGACAACTATATCAAGACAATTAAACATTTATACCTCCATAATGGCAGGAGTTGGTATTTCCTGAATAGGAGCACCAATAGTCACTTCACTTCAATTTCAACTTCTAATAATGTACTATAGGCCTCTAGTTAGAATAGGCATTTCAAAACATAAACATTAGTTTTGATCCTTATAAAATGTTTGAATAGAGAGGATCATTACAAGAAGTGTGCAGAGAAAGTGAGAGAGGCAGCCGATAGCCTCTTTAGGCAGGAGCTGGCTAGCTAGGCCCGGACGTTTGGCTGCTTGCCAGTCGATGGCTACCTGGACCTAGGCGACTAGGCCCTAGGGGCCAAAACGACCAAGGGTTGGAGCCGCGTAGTCGTTGTATAGGTGCACCCTTAGGGCGACCTGCCCACTGTAGGTTTGTGGTGCTGCACTCTAGCGCCTAAGCCACCGGATGGGGACTTGGGAGGCGGGAAACGGGAGGTTGAACCATTGTTTATGCATTGGGTTTATGCGTTGGAGTAGCACCATTGTTTACATCGAGTCCACCGCAGAAATCGGCAACAACAATGTTCAGTGCTATTGCGTGGTAGTCCAGTCAACTAAGACTGTTTAGTTCCATTAATAGCTAGTAATAATTAATAATTAGCTGGCTAATTGCTATTACCTAAAAAGCAAAGGTAGCTAATTGTTATCCGACAAACTATTACCCCGTTGATATTTGGTTCCGATACCTAATATATTAGCTAAAAGGTATAAGAGTCTTTTTATGTGATGTTAGTGGCGCCGCATATGCTCCAAGCTTTACGAGATGGCATTTTTATGTGCCCCAGGCTTCTACATACATGCCAGCATATGGTCACTCACATATTGATAACTTTTATATTGTACATTTAAATTTTTAAATAATCTTAACTATATCAACTACAAAGGTTTAATTCTCCTCAAATACTTCAATTTTGGTATATGCCATGTATCAATGCGAGGTTATTTGGAAAAACATCTATAAATAAATGGAGTGGAGGGCGCTTTTAAAATCGAATTGTGTTCCTGGAGTCCGTGAAACAAATACATGATGAACTTGATTTCTTTTATGTGAGTAGAACTTCAAAAGGTGCACTTTGCCCTCATCTGTCTTTGCATTTTCAGTCTGGTTGGCTGAGTTGAGACTGCGATTTTGGGCCTTTGAGGTAGAGAAATCAACAGGGCGGCCGGCCTGACGCTTCCATTGCAACGAACTGGCAGCCGGTTGAAGGCTGAAGCAGTGAAGCGATAATTTTCCGCGTCCGGCTGAAGGAGACGAGCATCGACCATGCATTAGAAGAATATATAAGATAGATATGTGTTCTGTTTCTTCCGTGTAATCTGTCTCAACGGCATGGCCTTATCCTAGCTGAGTCTGTTGAGATGTATAGGAAAGATAAGGCCAAGCGTAACAATCTTGTACTCCACGGTTGGGGATGTTCCAACCTCTATATAACATGCTGGCAGGCAGCACGTCAGAGTGCGCTGCTTCTACCAAATCTTCCGCTCCTCTGATTATTTTTTACATGGTCATCAGAGCCACATAGGAATAGATCCAATCCACCTCTCGCACCATTGCCGGAATATCATCATCCACCGGCTTCACCCACGCTGCACAATCCGTCTCAGAGAAGCTCGCCAAGAACAATCATGGCATGTGGAAAGCACACATCCTTGCCGCGGTAAGGCTGTTCTCACCAGAGTGCCCATTTGAGATGCCCAAAACACTGTTTTGCATTGTAGACAGGGAGGGAGATAGTAATAATAGTGGATGGACGGGTGGGATAGGCCCTCTGGTGAGAGCAGCCTAAGGGGTGCTCGCATGGAAGGGTATCTCACCGGCAAAATAAAAGCGTCGGATGCTGAGATCACCACCAAATCATGTAATTGCAAGCAAATTATGTCACTTCTTATGCCACAAAGATAATGTCATTGTAAGTCAAGATTTCTTGCTTTTGATTACATAGATGCTCATATGATTCCTACTTAACTATGATGGCTACAACACCTAAAAACACAAGAACAACTAGAATAATTCCTATCGCTACCAGACACTCAACCAATGTAAGGAGCCTATCATTCACAGTCCTCTCTAACTTGCCATCATCAACAATTTTGGCTTGCAACTTCTCCATCTCATACGGCTCATCAATCAAGCCGATTGCTCCACTGCTACTCCCGGTTTTTTCTACTTCAACCTTGCCATTGATCATCATCTCATAATGCTCAATCCACTTGTAGAAATTGCATCTACCTGGTACCTATGCAAATCAAAAGCACATATGAATTGATAGTGATTTAAAACATTCACATCTGAAAAACCACTACACATTACTCACAAATTCTTCATTCCGCACGCATTTGAAGAACGGTTTGCCCCCATCCTTCCAAGACTTGCACTCCACCACTTGACTGCCACACTTGGGGCAAGAAATCAGAGGCAGACCACTAGGACCATAGCCATAGCCGCCTAAAGAAGAGTTGCCTTGCTTCATCCTCTGCTGGTGGTCGCAGGGCTGCTTCACTGGAACAGCGGCGGCGCCGAGGATAGAGCAGCGGCGGCGCGGGGCTGCAGCAGCGGCAGCGCGCCTGGACGCCGATGACGGCGGCAGCTCGGTCTCTCTCTGTCGCCAGGCTCCCCGAGCGGATGAGAGGACGAGAGAAGAGGATAAGGCCAGGGGTAGAATGGTTAGCCCATCTATAAAAATATTTCTAATCTGTTATTTTATCCCCAAAAAGCAATTTGGCGGTTGGGCTCGGTTTCATAATGGCAAAATGGCGAAACCCAATTGCGGGAGGGCATTCCGGCGAAGCCCACTTTCGACGATAGCGAAATGGTGTTTTTCTCATGGACTACGGCCTACTTGCTGTTTGGATTCATACGATAGCATCGGCAATGCCACGATCCACCTCCGAATCTCCAACTAGCTGAATGTACATATACATATTATGACTAGATGACACTCTACGCATGGCTGCGAAACTTTTTAAATTATTTTTAAATAAATTTTGAAAGAAATAATTTTGTGCAATTGCATGGTAATATAATTTAACTTATAACATATTCATCATGGTTGAGAGAGGTCGGCTCTTAAATGGTTGAGTATACATGTGTTTCTGCTGCGAGAAGTGTTTTTGTTGCGAAAATTCTATAATTTGGTTCTGGCAATGAATAAGCTTACATACATAAGTGTTATCGACCACAAAAAAATCGAATGCATAAGTGTTATCAACCACAAAAAAACGAATGAAAACATTAATACATGGCCTTAGTGGATGGTTGGTGATGTGTCCTTAGTGGACTGTGTGTGGATAGCTTGCGTGTTAAGAGAAATAGATTAAATTAGACATAGCGGGTTGTACTCATATATGTTATATAGATAGATAGATACATTAAAAGACAAATAAAATAAGACAAAAAACATTTTTAAAATAGAGATCATATAAATATCACTATAATGAGGTAGGTTAATTTTGCGGGTTTTCATAGCTTGGAAATGTTTGGAATTGATTTATTAGCTGACTCTGTTTAGTTCTTTAGTTGATATTTTTAGAAGCTAACTAATAGTTACATGAAACGAAATAAACCCTAGACTATTGGGTTAACCATTAAAACTTCATTAAAAATATATACTTCTCAAAGTACTTTTGAAGTTCACTGTAGCAATGGATACGTGTCCGCCAATCAACTTAGGCACAAGGAAGGGTCTCCCCATCGCGGTGTGGGAGGAGAAGCTTCTAGGCAATGTGCATCCCACGCTACGCACAATCCCAAAACAAACGTGGCCTCAACATCTCCTGTAGAGTCATGTGGAAATTACATGCTGAACTTTGAGCGAATAATGCAGATAAAATCTAAAACTTAGTACACTATGATGATATGTGATCAACTCACCGGTCTACCTACCTTACAATTTATATTTCAAACGCCACTCTATCTGTATTGTTATACGTCCATTTGCACACTCTAATATCTTGCTTAAATGTATGTCTGGCTAAGGGGCTGAACACTCTTCTTTAAGGACCGTATGGAAAATAGTCTTATGAATGATGCAAATACCTCCAATGGGTATTGCATCGTTGTATCTTTAACATGAAGACAATATCTGAATATTTTAGTATCTTTACTTTATGGTACTTTAGATCTCTCAAGGATGAAAGGTCACACCATGCCATCTGATCCGGATTTTTCTAGGAAAACATTGACCGACGTAGTCGCCGCCGTGGTAGACACTGTAGTCGCCGCCGCCTCTATTGAAGTTGAGCGTGCCCTCGATTGTCGTTGGTTTAGCTTCGGCGGAGGCTTTTCTCTTGAAGTTGAGGGTGCCGGCAAACGCAGTGCGACAACCAATTGTGGAGACAGAAACATAAAATTTTCATTGTTAAGGGGGCATAAGGGGCCCAGGCCCTTCCCCGCGCCTCCCTGTCTTTGCCCCTAGCAGTGGCACATCCTTTAACGCACCAACCTAGTGCTAGTGTGACGATGACCAACAAGACACAGACGATGGACGAGGACTTGTTGTACGTCCAATCGCCAACAAGAACCATCTCCATAGCTTCTACTAGCTGCTTTAGTGCTCGCCAATGGGTATTATATACCGCATAGATGCATTTTTTTCACAGTGTTCCCTTGTTCGTCACCGTACTCTCTCCCCTCCACTTGCTGTATAGGGATGCACTCTCCTGCCTTGGCCTAGCTGGTCGTTCTCTGTATATACAATCGGCGTGCGAAAAAGGGTTAAGGTGAGACAAAGACTTTAGCTGAAGAATGACATATAGATCTTTTGTATCTCCTAAAATGCTATATGACAGACTAATTTTCAAGTTCAACTATATCAATACAATATACTCGCTATTGTATGTATTTAGGCTGACTCCAACAAAAGGGACCATTTCATTTTGATCTACCTCAAAAGTCGTGTCTATATAATACAACTCTCTACTTTTTAACTATTTTATATACTATTTTGTCTATTTTATTATTAAATTTAAAATGGTCTACCATTTGGTCTTCTTTATTGGACACATTCTTAAATACAATATTTATGTTTACACTGAAAAAATACAATAACTTATGTTTATCACTGTTTGGATATGCGTAGTTGTGCGATAGCCTAAATTCCTAGTAGATTTTTTTTTTTCTTTCCCCATTCCCAGCCCAACCGGCCCTCCCTCTAGTCCCAGCCGGCCAGCCCACCTCCTCCCGACCCCTCGCGACAGAAGCGCCGCCCCGGCGCCCCCGCCCCCGCTGCTGACCTCCCCGCCGCCCCTGGCCGCCCGTCTCCTTGCGCCCGCCTTCCCCGGCCCCGGCTGTCCGCCTCCCCCGGCCCCGGCTCCCCGGCTCCCCTTGCACGCGAATCCGTGGCCAGCGGCCGCCCGCTGGTGCGCTGTTTCCTGGTGTTGACTCGACGGGGAGTCAAGGAAATCGGTGAGCAATGCAGATCTCATCCTCGCATCTCTGTTCTTTCATCTGGCCGGCTTCCAAAGAAGGCTGAAATTACTGGGTGTCACTGTAACTCGGCCCCTGTTTCAGAAAGCAACAGACTTTTGCAAGAATAGATTTCAATGTGCTTATGTGTTGTTGGATTCATCCTTAAGGATCTATATGTTGGATGGACTTATATGGAATGTTACTCTGAAATTTTGGGGTCCCATTATATTTCTTCGATTCTTCACGAATTGTACAAATTTCTCTAATTGTCCATATATTATCTGTCCCCTTGTGTTCATTTACTCCCTTCCAAAAAAAAAGCAGTTTGCTATTCTAGCTTTGTTGTTTTAAGCTTTTTGTTGTTAATCACCTCTATATCAACTAAAGTCTAAAGCCATATACCATAGCCACTTGTCAATGTGCATATATGGATCATCATCTGTCTATCATGAACCGCAAACTTCTGTTTTAAAAAGACCCTTGTGTTTATCGCCTTTCTTATTTTCATGGGGCCAATTACTTCATCAATTATTGTGGCTACAGAACATCTGTTTGATATCGTGTGACTGAGCATCATGCTACACATTGCTACTTCCTGCCTACAATAAGCGCATTTCCAGCGGTAAAATAGATAGGCCCTTTTGATTAATTGCACTTTTATCCTTTCCAAGATGAATGCAAAATTGATTGTCTGTTTTTGTTCCTTTTCAAAGTGCATGCACATTTAATTGCCTAGTTTCTTTTTCTTTCCAAGGTTTTGCTTATTGAGGGTTGTGATTGATTAACAACTTTGGTTAGTGGGAGCCCAAGTAATCTCTCAAGACTTACTCATCTATATGAAAAGAAATACTAAAAGTGAATTTATTATTGGAAGGAGGGAGTAATCTATATGCTATATCATCCCTGTGTTGAACCTTTTATTAGAAGTATTCTGTCTGTTTCCTTTCCTGTGTAGCACACATTAGCTCATATGCTATTGTCTCTGCGACATATATTCTACTAGAGGTACTGTGTTTGTTTCCTTTCTTGTGTTTCTGTTACCAGATTTCGGATGAATGTTATGATGAAGCATCATAAAGTTGTTACCCTTGTCAACAACGAGGGTGCTTTTACCGCTGCTCGTGTTGCTCCATGGTTTTATGACAATGCTAATTTTTACCATCTGCAGGTGCCGTGTATTTGTAATCAGTGAAAAAGGTTTCGCATTACTGTGGAGTCATGGCTGCGAAGATACGTGTAGTGATGAAGTCTTTTACGAGCCAAAGCAACAAAGTCGCAGGGCTTCTGCCATTCACAAAGAAAGTTGGATTACCTGAATCACGAGCCTTGTATACTGTGTTACGATCACCTCATATTGATAAGAAGTCCAGAGAACAATTCTCGATGCATGTCAAGAAACTGTTTGTGGAACAGAAAGCCCAAACACACGAGCTTCAGAAGAAGTTTTTCTGGCTGAAACGCCTGCGTATTCCAGGGGCTCAGTATGAAGTTCAGATTTCTTTCAAGACACGTCTGAATATGGGGAACCTAAAGGCCCAAGCTGTTTGATGCTCCCCTACATCTTTCTTATCATCCCTTGAGTTTGAAGGGGAGTGCTGTTTTCTGTCTTCATATGGAGACTGTTGCTCAGAACTTGCCTCATCAACATTTCTTATGAAGAACCACCAAGTTTCTAGAAATATAGCTGCTATTTATTCAGTAGTTTTAGAAACCATGAACCATGGAAATGCACCCTGATGTAATGTTACAGATATGCTTTGACAAGCTAAGCTTTGTTTAGTACTTTTTTTTCAATGCTGTTCAAGCAGTCATATGACTCATAATGTTCCAGTCCGATGTACTTTGAAATCCAGTGATCAGAGAGAGCCGAACTTAATCCCGCGGGTGTTTGGTGCCATCTAAGGGCATGTTTAGGAGTAAAGCTTTCTCAATACTATCGTATATTCGTATTAATTGAAATATACTATAGTATATATTTGTCTTGACATAACCATGGTACTTTTCCTAAACATGTTCTTGTGCAGCTCAAAAAGAATGATTAAATAACTTTTTTGTTCATCTCTGAAACACAAAGTGAAATCACTTGTTTGTTACAGTGGGCTCGCCCTGCACCTCAGCACTCAGCGACTGAACCTTGGTGCTGAATGCGGAATGCCGTGAGCGTGATGCGTCTCATCGAAATGACATGGTCTCAATTTACAAGCATACATATATTTCCGCCACTCAAATTAGGCTTTCCCTCATCTATTACGTCCTCTTCTCTGCACATGTCCCGCCTGCTGAATGCTACACAAACCGGAGCTAGCTAGCGCCCCTTTCATGTAAGCCTGAAGGACCGAACAGCCTGCAGGATAGGAGAATTCGAAAACATCATCAGCCTCAGGCCCTCAGCAGAAAAGCACAGGAAATGTACTGTTGGGTGTGCCAGAATCTACCTTCTCTATCTGAGGTCTGAACTTCTCTGACTCCTCGTCGTCGATGTACTGCAATGCAACAAGATAGCAGGCACATTACTCAGCTTCTACAGAAGGCGAAGCGAAGGGCATGCCATATGACTGCATGAGCGCTGCTCACCTGGCCTGTCACGGTGTAGAGGCGGTTGTACCAGCCGTTGAAGGCCATCCCGATGGCCGAGAGGATGTGGCGCCGCCGCTCGCCGGGGTTCTGCAGCGTGTACTCCACGTAGTAGAGACCTGCAGTGCGCACTGCACACGGTCAGGCAGGCTAGCTCAGAAAGCAATGCCATTTTTTCTGAAGAGGAGAGGACCATTAGCCGCCTTGGAATCGATGAGCTTGGCGGCGAGCCCCGGCGGCCTCTGCCAGCTCCTGTCCAGGCCATTCACCTGCTCAAGAAAAATCATAGGCGGCCATCAGAATTCAGAGCACGATTTGGTTGGTACCTGACGACAGACCTCAGAGCTGCTAGTGCTGCTGTAGATCTTGCAGAGTATCTTATCCAATGTTCAGGGCAGGTGCTCCCCATCGTACCAGGCCCTCGGCGAAGGCGTCGACGTCGCCGAAGGACTTGAGGCTGGTGAAGTCCGGCCCGATCCCGGTGATCGCCACGCTAACTGAGACAGAGAGAGCGGCAGATGCACAAAGTTTTCTTGGTGGTTCAGTAAAGACCACAACTACTATGCTCGCGCGCCGTAGAGGTCGTTGAAGAAGCTGGGGTCCGTACGTACCGTTGGAGTCGGCGGCCGCCTGCTCTGGGTAGAACGCCGTGACGGACTTGATGCCGCTGGACTCGCCGGCGCCGACCAGCCACCCTGCACGCACGCATACAGAGCTACATACAGTCAGCTTAATTACTTGAGCTAGATGATGAGATGCTCCAATCCATCATCCTACCGATGAACGCAAACACTATTTTATGCAGTACCTTGTGGAACGGCAATGCTGAACTTGTTGGCCTCATCCTCGTACGTCGTGAACCCCTCCTGCAACTCTTATTTAGCAGCGGGACCAAACCGAAGAGATAAGCAAGCATGTCTGGAACGCCAAGAACTAACACGGTAAGCAACCAGAGCTGAACGCAGGCCAGAGCATAGGCTCTGCTTGTACCTGCAGTTGTGGCCTCGGCCGCCGGAGCGTCCGCGGGGGCGAGCGCCGGCGCGGCGGCGGCGAGGACGACGCTCAGCAGGGCCTCCCTCCGGTCCAGCATCCCCTCCAATACCCTGAGGACCATACAATACACAAGCGCGTACACCACCATTATCAATCACGCGCTGGTGGTGCTGGATGGATGTCGTCGGTGATGGTGATTGGTGAGGTTCGTGCCAAACTACTACTAGATAGCCGAGCGTACCGAGGAGGAGGAGGGGCAGGGCGGCAGTGGCAGACCGTCGCCGCCTGCAGCCTCCTGTGGCGGCTGCTGCTGGCGCTGGGCATCCGCGCCGGGCAGAGCGAGGCGGTGCTGGTCACGGCAGCCATGGCGCAGTGCCACCCGGGACGACGGTGCCGGCGGGTGGTTGGCTCGCCGTTGTTTTTGCTGCGGGATATTTTTTTTGTTCCAACCGTTTGTATGGTATGGGGCAGTGCAGCTTCCGCCGGGGGGGCTCACTTCACTTGTGGACTTGTGGTCAGGGTCGCTGATGATGCAGCTTGCGGGCGCCATCCACCAGGTGCTGCTTGAGACATCCGATCTTGATCGGACGATTGGGACGTGCCCTTGCAGCATTGCGGCACGCTAAACTCGAATTCTGGTCCGGCGAAGCACAGAAATTTTTGTGTGTGTGTGTGTGTCTTTTGAGGATCAGCCACATATTACTAATTGGTCCATTTTCTGGAAGAGGCCTTCGCTCCGACTGGGCTGGGGTTGAGCTTAGAGTTGCAGCCCACCCCTATGGGCCTAGCCCGACATGGTCTATGGCTAGGCCCAAACACCAGAAATGTGTTCACTGAATTTCAATACAGCGCCTGAAGAATTGTTCCCAAACAGAGTATAAGAACTGCCGACTGTTTAAAAAACACAAGGTGGAATTTCCACTTTTTTTAGGTGGTTCAGATTACTGACTCAAAATGGGTTCTTTTTAAAAAAAAAAAAACAAAGAGAGGGGTGAATTGATGATAGTACTATTGGGAATACGAATTAAGAAACGGTTGGGGCGTCTTTCAGAGATGAGCTATCAATTCTTGCCTGAATGGCAGTGTCATGGGTGGACATGGACTTTGTGACGTGAGAACAGGCCGGCTATGCCCTATGGGCTATGGCAACCTCCAAAGAGATTGTTGTTAGGTCACAAGGGTCCAAAGGCTATGATGTTAGAGTGACTTTGGTGGCGAAAGGTGAAGCCAAATTGATCATTTCCGATGGGGTCACATGGGATGGGGAGCTCTCATTTCTTCTTCTTTTTTTTCTCCCTCTTCTTTCTCTTTAATCAATAATCGCCCTTTTTTGTTAACTTTTCCCTATTTTATGATTGACGAGACTACTTTTCGATGCATGATGATGAGTTATGACGGTTTGAATTATATGTTTTGCCCCCATTTATTATTTTAAATTTAATCATCAGCCAGATTGCTGTTTTCCTCACCTTGTTTGCCAGCTTTTCCTTGGGGAAAAAAATACTATTTGGGATCAGGAATGCAGGATCACAAAAGGCGAAAGCTACCCTGCTTAAAAAAAAAAAACTAGACCAGTGATATCCCACGGTCAACAATCACACACATCGCTTGTAAACTTTTTGTACTAATTTGTCTCCAGATCCCATCATTTCTAACTCGGTCGTTTGGCCTGCTTGACGTACACTTGCGAATATTTTTTTATATATATATCCTCGATGTCAAGTAACCATCGATCCGCAAAGGACATGTTTTTCTCCCTGTCCACCATGCAAAATTCCAACTTTGCGCTCATGGTTCATCATTAACACCGTAACTCGCTCATGGCTAATTATGAAACGTTACATATAACAGCTGTGAACTGTGATTCAACCTGAAAGTCTAAGCAGCAGCACGATGCACGGCCAAGACTTGCACTGTACGATCTAGTAGATCAGTAGAGGACTCTGGACTAGAGGCATGCTTATTAAGGTGGCCGGCCGCATTCAAATTTGTACCTGCAAATCTTTCACAAAACACATACTGGTGTCTGAACTCGTGAAGAGAATTTATATGCTATGTAATCTGTACCTTCCCCCACTAGCAGGCAGAGCAGCCCAATCCTCTGAAGAACAATGACTCCAGGAGTCCAGACAGGAGCAGCCAGCGGCCAATTCTCTGACGACTGACGCCGTGCGTCAATGAGCCCGCTGCACAAAAACAGCGAAAGATTCCGAAACGGAGAGCGATGTGGCGCCAAGTTTCTACCCGCCCACAACAGCTCTCCCTCGCTCCCCTTTTCATTTTCTTTCCTTGGGTGTGTTTAGAATCCTAAAATTGGTACTTTTCGAACTGAAAAGTACTGTAGCACGTTTCGTTTGTTTGCAGTAAATATTGTCCTATCATGGTCTAACTAGGCTCAAAAGATTCGTCTTGCAAAGTACATCTAAACTGTGCAATTATTTTTTTATTTCATCTACATTTAGTACTCTATGCATATGCCGACATTTTGATGCGACGGGGAATTTTTTTTGCATAGTGGAATTTGGGACAACTTTTTAGGTTCTAAACACACCCCTTCCTAAAATTTTAGAATTTCTGTCATTTTAGGATAAGCTCGATCGCCCGACGGACAGGTCGTACACTGACGCAGTGAGCGACCCCCACTCGGATTAATTACGGAGAATAGCGCCACGCTGAAAAAGTCTGGGCGACAGGGTGTGCTTAGAATAAAATGGCGTGCCCCACTTTTTTGATCAGGAGGTTTTGGAGGCATGCAGTAACAAATTGTTTCTGTGATACACCTGTTCATCAGCTGCCTGCATGCTGCGTGCGTCGTGAGCTGCCAAGACAGGACGCATGTTGTATTCCCAGCCGGACGACGGGTGTTCGTGTTTGGACTTGCTTCTGTCTCTTTATGGATCATGTTGAGTGGACGCTTGCAGGAGCGAATATTATACCACTGCTGCTACGTGGCAGAAAAATCCCCCTTTTTTCCTTTCTTATTACTTCCCTGTCTCAATTTATATAGATCGTTTGACTTTTTTAACACCAAGATTGATCGGTTCGTCTTATTCAAAATATTTAAAAAATAAAAAAATTCAAATAATCGTTAAAGTATATTATATGCTAAACTAAATTTAACGAAAATAAATAATAATTGTGAAAATTTTTGAATAGGACGAGCCGATCAAATTAGGTATAAAAAAAAATCAAACGAACTGTAAATTAGAACGGATAGAGTACAAGCTTTGTTTAACGAACGATTGATTAAACTCGTTTGGCTCATCTTTGCGTGTCTCTTGTTCGGCCTGCGTTTGCCTCGAGTTCATTGGACTCAATTTTGATTGTGTCAGCGGAGAAAGAAACGTCTGATGTGTCGCCAGTTTTTAACAGGTTCAAATCGTGATATTCGATATCTCGATAAGAACCTGTTCCCACGTAATTTCCTCCATTTTGGTCGTTCCATTTTGCTATCATTATTGTAAATCATTTTTTTTTGGGAAAGGAATCTCCTGTGGAATGGCAAATCGACAACCCAAGCTGCTGTCCCGTGATATTAACCATCACTAACACATGTTCCTTTATTAGCTAGGTATACGCTAAAGTTATTCCATATGGACAGAGCTTTCAGACTTGGACGACTAAAACAAACATTTTGACCCGATCGATTTCAACGGCAGCCTCGGCCGAATAACTTTATTTTAGGCATTTGACGGTATTGAAATTTCAAAAGGATTGGACTGTTAAGTGGCAAATGACAGAGGAGAGATGGAACACCCAACGCAAGGAAACAAGCTTGTGAAATTCCTAAAAGGATTACACTTAGGTTGGGCTATGTTTGGAATCCCAGTAGATCGTGAATTCCTAAAATCCATATCACACTAGCTTGTGAGGTTTTTTTTCGAACAGTAGTTGGATTTTATATTATACATTAAACATTCAGTTGTTTTGATCTCAAACTAGATTGCATAATCCAGTTGTTTTGATCTTAGCGTCTTGTATCACTTAATATTTTACTAAGATCAATAAAGCTTTTTTTTTTCAAAAAACAAATTGCATAATCTGGGTTCCACTCTCTGGTGGTAGAGAAGCATAACTAAAATTTCAACCGTCGAGTTCCGCTGCCGTAGCCAAAATCACCCATTTCACAACTCCACGGAGGCAACAAGCTAGTACTGGCATTCAAGTTGGTTCAACTTCTTTCGAAATGATCGGTGAAACTGTTGTGGTTTAGGCCAATCGGAGCCTCACCAGTTGTCACGAAACAGAGAAAAATATCACAGACAATCAAGCAGGTAAGTCCAAAAGCCACCCGGGGATGTGAGAGTAAATAGCACAACTGCGAGGGTCAAATGAGGTAGACCGCCGCATCCGTGATCCATCTACTCTTCCCTTCTTATCTGCTACAGCAATTATATAAATTCTCCCGAGGCAATTTTGGCGTGCTTTACTTACCTGCTTCCTATTTTTCTTTTCTTGATAAAACCTTTTTGTTAATTGCGAAAACGAAAGAGCCCGTGTGAACTCGAGAGGTGAGGGAAGGAGGGGGAAAAGTGAGATAAATTGGAGGCCATTAGCAAGAAACCATGAGTGCTAGGTTAGTTGAAATCTCCCTAATCTGTTAATCCCCTTGTTTGAGTCTGTCTCTGTGATATGCCTTCCCCTAGCTCATGAGCATGTCTGGAACTACGCTAGGTTCTTGTTTTTACCTGTCCCTTTTCCAACTAAGATATTTCTTTCTGCCTTTGCAAACAGCTGGTCCGAAATTTTAGTGATTTGTTGTTGTTTTTTCGCCTCTGAAATCCGGAGAAAAATAGGGATCTGCAGCTTCTGTGTTTTTTTTGCCCAAATCCTCGCCCAAATTTGGTGCTTAACCTGCCTTTTATTGGACCTTTTACCATTTCCTTTTCCTATTTTCATCTCACATTTCCGCCAGTAATTTACTTCTCTTTTTATTGCTACTTATTTCTATTTTCCATGTCTCCAAGAAATTTGCCTGCGCAGTAAAACTGTGTGCTCGTCGCGTGAAAGATCTCGTACTTAGCAGTGAAGGGTTTTATATGATCTTTTTTTGCAGGTTGGCAATCCCTAGTCTTGACCTCACTTGAGCGCTCGTGAGCTCGCTCCGGCGGCTAAAGATTTCAGCTTTGAGTTCTAGTCCAAGAAACAGGGTGGTGATCCTCCATGGAGGTGAGGTCCGAGCAAGGGCTAATGGCGGCGAGGGATCTGTTCGGCATGCCCAAGAGCCCGCCGGCGCCGGCGCCAGGGCCGCCGGCGTCTGTGGCCATGCAGAGCGTTCGCATGGCGTACACCGCGGATGGCACCGCTGTGTTCGCTCCGGTGAACTCGTCGGCCGCGCCGCCGTCTTACCAGCCGCAGGGCGCAGCCCACGGCTCTAGCATGCCCGCGGCGGCGGTCGTTGGAGGCAATGGCACGGCAACTGCGCCGGGCATGGGGGAACCGGTGGCCAGGAAGAAGCGCGGGCGACCAAGGAAGTACGGGCCTGACAGGTCCATGTCCCTGGCATTGGTGCCTGCGTCGGTGGCTACGGGATCGCCAGCGACGGGGCAGGGTTCTTCCGGGCCATTCTCACCGGCGGGGTCGAATCTGGCGAACTCTGTGCCGGGGGTGTCGCCAGACGGAGTCAAGAAGCGGGGCCGGCCCAAGGGCTCTACCAACAAGCCCCGCCTCTATGCCACTGGTAAAATTTCTACTCCCATCGTTTGTTTGCATTTCTTCTAAGGTTTTGACATGGTTTTTAGGCTCAAAATTAGTTGGAACTGGAGAAGTCATTATTAGATATTTTCAGTATAGGAATTAGAATAAAGTTGCTTTGAGATTGAACTTGTCTTGAATCTGCTTCACAGTTAGTAGCAGCTGAAGTATGGACTAGGAAGGCTACCATTCTGGCTTTTATTAATTAAATGTGCAGATCTATAGATTCTGGATGGCCTTATTTGTTCTCAGTTATTTCAGTGTATAACTAAAACCATGTGATCGATTTGAGAATGGTGGCGTGAGGTCATTTCTCTGTTGAATTATATGCTATTTGTTCTAAATTCTTCTAAGCTGATGTATGTTTACTCTTTTTTTTTTCTTTGTGATTTCAACATAACTCGACCTAACATAAAGTTATTTTGCAGGGTCATCAGGAGTTGGGTTTACACCTCATGTTATTACAGTTCAAGCTGGGGAGGTATAACATGCTATCTTGCATTTGAACAAGTTGATCGTTTATTCTTGTTTTATTCTCGGAACATGTTCTCAAATATATTTTCCTGGATTCTTTGCACATGCTTACATTCTTTTGTACTTTCCTTTATTTCTTCCACTTTCCTATTTATAATGTTCCCACCTTGCAAGCTTTTTTTACAAAAAATAAAAAAAGAGTATGGTTTGTCATTTCGTCAACAAGCTGAATTGCTTAATTGTTTTTTAGACACGTCATTTGAAGCACTATGTAATTCCAACTAGCCTATCACATTTTTACCCAGCTGTTTAGCTGAAGACCTTGTAATAACTGTGCTGTGTGCAGTGCAGACGAACAGGCCGGAACTTTTTCCAAAAATGTTTTGCTGTTGAGAGTGTAAAGCAAACTTTGCCATTTATACATTTTGTACTGTGGTAACTGATTATTATTCTCCTCTTGATTGTTTGGAACATTTCAAGTTTTGTCCTCCCAGTTCAGGCTTGCGCTTATGATTGACACTATATAGCATTATTGTTCAACCTGCATGTGGATATCTTTCCTTTAGATGGTGTTTGATGTCAAATAATTTCGATTGTTGTAGCTTTGTTAATTAGTGGTACTTGCATAGCCTTTGTATGTTAAGGTGCTGAGTTCTGAACTTGAGACTGTTCATTAAATCAAATGTCAAGGTTACAGGATCATTCATTAGCAGCATATTTTCTGAAGCATAACAGAGAAACACGCTCTTTCTTTTCAGGATGTATCATCAAAAATTATGTCATTTTCTCAACATGGAACGCGTGCGGTTTGCGTTCTTTCAGCAAACGGTGCCATATCAAATGTGACGCTTCGTCAGACTGCTATTTCAGGTGGAACTGTAACATATGAGGTTTGTGCTACACAGTGGAAGCTATGTAGATTACTTCTTTGTGAAAAACGAATATTGCCTTAAGCTTTTTATTGTAAAGTTTCTAGATATTATGATTGGATCGTGTGAGGTGCAAACTTGTCTAGATGCAGATGCGTTATCACTTTACAATTTAGAGTATTAACTACAAATGGTAATAATAATTCATTTTTTCCCACAGGGTCGATTCGAGATACTTTCACTGTCCGGGTCATTCCTCCTGGTGGAGAATGGTGGACAGCGTAGTAGAACTGGAGGGCTCAGTGTGTCACTGGCCGGCCCTGATGGCCGTCTCTTGGGTGGAGGAGTTGCGGGCCTTCTTATAGCAGGTTCACCAGTTCAGGTAATATTTTTTTCTCCATGTAGTGACTTATTAGAGTCAGTACATCTCAAGTGCAATTTTCCTGTCCTCTCTTGTTTTTTTTTTTTAAATGAAGTTATGCTCGAAAGTGGGTTTTGTATCCTATAAGTTTGAAATACCGCATAATTTTTACTGCCTTACTTAATTTTCTATCATATACACTTCAGACAAAAAAAAAAAAAAAAAACTGATGGTCTTTGTATCTATTATCTGCAGATAGTAGTAGGAAGCTTCAATTCAGAAGTAACAAAAGAGCGAAAACAGCATGCTCCTTCTGACCCCACACTAGCACCACCTAAGGTCGCTCCGACCACTGGGATTGGGCCCAACAGTCCTCCTTCAAGAGGCACATTGAGCGAGTCATCTGGTGGCGCTGGAAGCCCACCACTGCATCAAGGAATGGCTGCCAGCAACGATGACCAACCGCCATTCCTGTCCAGCATGCCTTGGAAATGATCTCATCTCTGTATCCAAGATCAAATCCAAGCTCCAATATGCCCGTCATCAGTGAACTGCCTCAGGCAGTATGTAGCGATTAGTGCTTCAGTGGCGCTCGTTATCTGACTAGTTTTTATGTAGTAAAACTGAAGCTGGTAAGTTTGTAGCTCTATTGTAGGTTTCACCCTGAATTCCTGTGCTAGGTAGCCGTCTATTATCATCTTGAGATGTATTGAATTGTGACCATGTGATCCTCTGCAGCGCTATTGAATGTTATTTAGTTCTATGCTCCACCAAAGTGATTCGATTTGAATCGGAAGATCTTTGTGAAATTGTTTTTTTAATGTACTTGGTGAAGCTGCGGTTTGCACGAGATCCTTTGTTTTTTCTCTTGAGAACGTCTTGGAGCCTTTTTTTTTTTTGTTATTGAAATATGGTGTGCCGAAGGCTGTCCATCAGAATTTGCGTGCTGAACCAGTGAGGTGGCGTGGCTACATTCAGACAAGTCTAGCAGATCATGTATACAGTCATTTACAGTACAAAAACCTGTAGATATCGTGTATATAGGTGTCTACAGTACAAAAATCTATAGATATATTGTAGACAGAGTGGAGTTTGAATATAGACGATGAGATAAACGATCTGCTAAACTCAACCTTATGAGTACTTAAACAATGACCGAATTGTGAGATCTTTCCTTCGTTATGTGTCATCATTCTTCATTCATCAAACACAACGTCGCGACTTATACAAGAACTAGCAAAACACAATTTTCATGAAATATTCAACAGAGCATGTGGCATGTGCCACACAAACAATATCTCAGCAGTCACAAGTCACAACAAATGTTTGCCACAGTGTTAACCAGTACGATTTCAGTCATGTCGGCGTTTAAGAAAGCACAAGATGTGCAATTATGATTTCCAGCATGTTTTTGACTCCCATGTAAAAATGATTCTACACCTCAGCTATTTCTCTTGGAAAGCTAACTACTGTGATTCTGTGAAGTAAACATCCACGTTTCACAGCGTCATATGTGGCATGGCATGTTCTATTTTTTCAAGAAAATCCGATTGACAACATCCAATGGCAGTGCATAGGCCGGATCCATAGGCTTCACCCCAGGGTACTCCATCAATGAAAGCCCTGCTTGAAAGAGGTTAAGTGATTCAGCAAGAGTTCATAATCTCTAATCCATTCACAAGTGGACATGACATACACAGCTTCTTGTGATAGAAGTACCACAGTATGGAAAGAAAAGCAGCACCTGCAACTCCAAAGTATGTGTGATAGATGTCGACGGCATTATCTGGTCTATCTGAAATGCCGCCACTCTCTTTGTCCTGCCAATCATAATAAATGAGAAGAGTCGGAACTGATACACGTAAAGGGACATATGGTTTGGCAGCAATGGGAATAATAAGCAGTTACCTGACAGTTTAGTATGAACTTTTTAAGCTTTTCCTTGTCAATCCAATGCACTCTATCAATCATTATCAAGCTCGATAACACCCACCATGAATAGCAAACCTTGAGAATTTGGAGCAGGTCACTTATATGTCAAATCTAGAGTGGCAAGGTTCAGAGTGCAAAAAATACGCAATTTGAGATAAACAGAGTAAACCTCACATCAGCTAGTTTCTCAGGTCGCCCGTTAAGTCCTCCGTCTTTACACTGGCGTTCACAGAGCCACCATCCAAGCAGATCTCTATCAACGTGATGCAGAGACCCAGTGATTGCAAGAGCGCCAACACAGCAAAATACTGCATACAAATTTATGTATGGTTCAGGTTACCAGAACAGCTGTAAAGGCGATAGCCTGCAGAAAATGCATGCATTTGGAAATAATCACATAGATAATCAAAGGAAGTTGCAGTGTTAGGCTAGTAGAGACTACTATACATGTATAAAAGTTTAGCAATATTACTTTGAAGATATCTACCGCATTCCAAAACCAGTCTTATTTTTCAATAAAGCATCCTCTAGAAACAATAGATTAAATTGCAATTGCACACAGAAATACCACAGAGCAAGTTTTCGATTGAGGTAAAAGTAAGACATACTTTGTCCGGCATGGGACTCCCCTCCTGGCATAGCTCCAAATCCACCATCCATGTTCTTACAGCTAACGACGAAATCTACAGCCTTTTGCACATTGATTTTATGCAGACGGTGCAGTAACGATAAGGTGCACAGGGAAATATAGGAGAACCTTCAGGAATAGAAAGCGATAAGTTTGAAACTTTGAATCGCTAGATCACACAGATTGTTATGTTGAAACCATGGATGTTGGAACTCAAAAAAGGAACACCAGGTTTTTACCTAGTGTCAACTTCACCCCAAATATCACCAGAAAACGATCCATCTTCGTTCTGCAGTCCAGCGACATCTGGCATGATTTAGATAAGGAAAAGGATCTGGATTTCAAGTTCAGCCAGCTATTTGGACCAACGTTGCAGCATCCCCTCTGCTCGCTAGAACATCAGCAGTCTCAATTTACATACACCAGGCCAACAGCGTGAGCTCAATTCCAAAATCTGGAACAAGGATACAATCAGCAACCTTGTCGACATCAAGGGCATCGAGCCGATCGAAGAGGCAGAGAACCTGCACGGCGCTGAGCGTGTACAGAACATGAGGATCGTGCCCGACGTTCCCACCGAATCCACCTGCACAGCCACACACACACACACATATAGATCAAAAACCTATTTCTTCACAGTCCTTCGGTGAGACCGAGGATTGGCGAGTGGGGAGCACCAGATTCGGGGTGGTAGCAGGACATGATCCAGTCGACGACCTCTGCGGCGTCGACGGCGTGGAGCTTGTGGAGGAGGTCGAGCGTGGTGAGGCCCCAGTAGGCGCCGTTGAGGCGGATGTGCTCCATCACCAGCGACTCGAACGAGTCCTCCTTCTGCACCGAGAAGAGCGGAGCGGGCGTTGGAGGCGCGAGGGGAGATGAGGGGTGCGGGAGGAAGGCGGGGAGGCCGCGTTACCTTCTCCACCGTGACGATGTAGCGGACGTGCTGGTCCGCGGCGAGCTCCGCCATGGCCGCCTTGCTACGCTCTCGCTCCCCCTGCTCAGAGTCCGGACTGAACCCCTCCGCGACGGCTGCCCAGCGAGTTCGCTCGTAACCTCGGCGACCGCGGCGGCGCAGGAAGCAGCGGAGAGGAGGAGGACGCGGACGGCGGACGGATCGGCGACCGCGCGTCGCGTGTCTCCGGCAGTGGATCCCGGCGTCTATCGGTTGTCTCCCCCGCCCGGGATGCGCGGCGGTGGCGTGCGTGGAAGGCCCACGACAGCACAGCGCGAGCCCAAATGGGCCTTTGGGGAATCGAGAGAAAGGCCCGCCTGACGCTGAAGCTGATAGGCCCTTGGAGCACGAGGCGCTGGGCCAGGGGAGCTAGAGTGGCCGGGGCACGGAACCAGAACAGGCCGCGCGTAGAGGCCGAACGGCAAGGACTCACTCATTCATTTCCTTCATGTGCTGATCAGAGGTTTGGACAGCAGGCTCTGCAGTCTGCAGATCATTCATTCATTCATTCGCTAGATATAACACGCGAGGACTCGATCGGCCATGGTTTTTATCGATCTGCACGCCCATCATCATCATGCTGCCTCACCATTTCCCAACACCATTTTACACCTTGCCTGCCTGCAGAACATTTTACATCTGCAATTCTGCATGCTGCTGCCTCACCATTTTGCCCACACGCACGCAGCAGCCATACAGTACACATCTCCCAGCCCCAAAAGAAAATGCCATCTTGTATACATGTGACCCTACTAGCACGCACTGCTACGCAGAGAATGGAAAAAAAAAACAAGTGGCAACAGTGAACACAATGGTGACTGACTGATGCTCTACGAGAAGAGCAAGGATTGTGCATCTGGTTCAGAAGAAGGCGTAGGAGTTGTTGAACATGAGGCTGCTGGTGGCGTAGGCGCTGAGCAGCTCGTTGTGCGGCGACCAGGGCTCGGCGCGGAGCCCCACCCGGCGGAGCGCCTTGAGGATCTTGCTCCGGTTCACGCACCCCGTCACCACCACCTTCTGCAGGCTCGCCTCCACCTCCACCCGCTCGATGCCTGCACGCATCATTGCAGAGGCCAGCCACAATGCAATGTAAATAAAACACATTTCTACGTCAGGTAAGGTAACCCATCAAGCAAAGGAAATGAAAGGAAAGGCCTGGCTTTGGTAAAGACGATCGAGCAGATTAAAGGATCATCGATTATCATCAGATCCATGTACTGTGTACAGTAACAGTAGCAGTGAAACGAAACAGACAGATAGATCATGGATGGACCATAGTAATCTGGCTGTCTTGCTGGACCTACAGGGGGGCTTTAGTTGTCGTTGCTTAGCAATAGTACCTACCTTTCACTTTGGACAGGCATTTCCGTACCCGCTTCTCATGCAACGCCACCATCTCCACTTTCAGCTCCGTGCTCTGCCAACGCCAGCGATCAGGAAATGTGCATAGGATACATACATTGGCATGCATATATATGCAATATGCATAGCTGGATCATGCAGATAAAGGAAAAGTGTCGTCGTGATCGTACTAGCTACCAGCTTCCATTTTCCCCCTCCCTCTGAGGAGAGGAATCAGGACGCATGCACTTTTTATTTGCAAACTACTAGACACATCTGACGAAAGAACTCGCGGATTGCTGACGAAAACCTGATCATATTATTGATCTCCACGCATTCATGCAACACAGTCTACTTGGTCGATCATCTCTATTTGAACTGTCGGTGTAGCACCTAAAAACGAAGGATCACATTTACGAGTTAACCTGCGGTCCTATTGCACCGACAAGGGATTCTCCAACTTTGATCTGTTAGGATTAATTAAGCAGCAAATTCTGAACAAGAGCTATATCATGTACAGTAGCTAGCCACTGATAACTCAAGTCCATATGGCTTTCAAGCCTTCATTGTGCTTGTGCTGTTGTGCATATACAGAGAAACCCCTAATCGATGATTAAGAATATATGTGACCTCACTAATATCATATATACCATCTCATTGACATGAACGACCAATGCAATATGTAAATGTAATCAAGGAAATTAATTAACGCACGACTTTTTATCATGAATCCTATATTGTGAGTAAATTCGCCATACCTCCATATGGAATTGGCAGAAACCTGCGGCCGATCGATGATCTTGTTTCGTCGCTGGCCGGCTTTCGAGAGACGGGGAGAAGGGAATAATATGAGAGCGGGGCAGCCTTCTTATAGAGGCAAGCCAAGCCACCCACAAGGTGCGTGGTAAACTGGTAACAACAAAGGCGAAAAGCGCACCGGCAGGATGTGATGAAGGGAAAAGGTTAAAGACGGTGGTGTTCAATAGATTCCTGGTGTGTTGTAATCTAAGCCAAGAGCTGCAAGAGAGACCTAGGACCCTACACAGCTAGTATATGGCACAGTTGATCTCCTCAGCTTTGCCAAAGGCAGCCCTAGGTCTATATGGAGAAGAGCGACCGACCGGTGGTCTCACCGAGGCCTGGGTCTCACTCTTGCTGGTGCTGATCGATCCGACCGGCCGACCACTAGTTTACTTGCCGAGCTCCATTCTCAATGGTCCATGCAGAGGCCGTGTCTCATGCATGGGCACGAAAGGAGAGGTTGATTGACCCCTGATCGATTGCATTCAGATTGTGCAAGACGCCACACATGTGTCTGGACTCTGGAGCATGCATGTCGTGTACTTATATATATATATATATATAGAGAGAGAGAGATCATGGTTGAGAGCTTGTTATATAGGAGTGCTTATGACGAGCTACTGCTAGCAGCTAGAGAGTGATTGGTGGTCGCAGAGGATCCTGGCCTGCGATGACATGGACGCCATTGACGAGTCCAACCTTTGCTTTGTGAGGGGTCAGGGTGGAGGCCGGCATGGAATACAGTTTGGAATGTCTGGAGATCCGCAGGGTCGAGCGACCTAAGGGTTACAAAAAGAGCAAAAGCGCAAAAGGCAAAAGCAAGAGCCATGAGGAGGGGTAGATGGAGGTAGAAGAAAAGCTAGAGTGCAATCAGAGGACAGCAAATGGACCATGACACAAGTTTGGTATTCTTGCCCTGCCTGGCTCCACACGTATGACGGCTAGATAGAGTATATATGAACCTTCAGGAACACCGTCGTCGTACCATTTGACGCAACTGATATGCAACTGGCAAATTATTAACTCCTTGTTAGTACTAGTAGTTTGCTTTCAGTTGACTCCAGGAGATCAATATAAAAAAAAAAAAAACTAAACTATACGCTACGAAATGCGGAGCTACGTACGTACTGAACGGACGCATTGCATCAAACCGATCGATCGCATGCAGCCAGAATGACACCATGCACGATAAGCAACTTGTCACCACATGGTTCCATTTCTCCATGCATATACTAGTATACTACCACCATTATCCTCCAAATTAAACGACGCCTCTCCAACACTTTGTGCTGCATGCTGCTGCCGACAGAGTACTCTCAGTCAACATGCATGTACCACGCTAATTAACTCGCAACAGATTAATATACACTAGTATATTGGAGAGACGACGACGAAAAGGAACCAACAACCTGACGCTAACACTGTATGTCCGCTGCAGCTGAAATCATATCGCCTGGACGCCTGCGGTGATCGATATTTTTGCCTCTCACCTCGCGCTAATTCAGCTGCAAACATCTACTCGATCGATCAGGATAATCCGTATCCTGATCATGCATGCAGCATCTTTTCAAGATCGCATGCATGGATTCATCTGGGTGCTAACCATCAATATCTGGGGAAGAGGTCCTTGATGTGGACGGCGAAGAAGTCGTCATATCCGGCGGCGGTGGCCGGGCACACGCCGGTGGTGTCGGTGCGGCAGCCCTCCTCGTGGCAGTTGCCGTCCACCTTGCGGAGGTAGCCGAGGTCGCTGCACCTGATGCCCGGGATGACGTGGTGGCCGGCGGCGTCGCCGATGGCGGCGTGGTGGCTGCACGCCTCGAAGGTGAGGTCGTCCAGCGTGCCCTCCCGGTACACGATGAGCCCGTCCTCCTCCGGGCTGCAGTTCCTCATCGGCCGGAACACCTTGTCGAACGCCCGGTCGTTCGGGGTGGTCACCGGCATCAGCCTGTGCATGGGGAGCGAGGAGGAAGACGAGGATCAGTGCTGCTAGATCATCGCAGGCAAGAAACGCGAAAATTAATTAAAAAAATGTTCTCGGAAAAAAAGAAAAGAAAAATATTAAACGGTGGCCATGACGAGCTGGGCCCTCTGGTCTGGCCCAACCGGGAAGTGCCAGCCTCATTTCATCGCAGGCATTTGTTTGGATTGGGCCTCTTTTTCATTGGGCTGGGCTGATAGGCTGATATGGGCCTAAAAGAAAGCCCAACGCGAGAGTGACAATTCCACAGGGGCATTTGTTTCTTGTTGAGAGCTGGTAAACCGCAGGCAGCAGCACAAGCAAACAGACCAATTCCATCGCAGACGAAAATAACACGACAACCGGCAGGGACATAAGATCAGATTTCATGCGAAATCCATCCTCGATAATACCAAGGTTAGTCCCAAAAGCAGTGACACCGGACTCGATCCCCGTTGGCCGCTATGAGTAGAGAAGCAGCAGCAAGTTTGATGTGACAAACCAAACTTAACCACGATCTCAATCACACCAATCAATTGAGGCTTTCATTTTCAGGGGAGGCAAATAAATCCTCATGCAGTCATGCTAAATATACATATTCTATCCAATTCCGCAGACGTGGCACGGCTTTATCAAGAAGCTACAGTAAAAGCTAACCAAAAAACGTCAGAGCAAAACCTAACCTGCTGATTACCGTCTACTACCTAATACTAACAATCTTTCAAATCTCGAACCGGTGCAAAAACACGAAAGCCAGCCATTTCCGCTCGGGTCGGTTAGGTGCACAAGTAGATGTAGAACCCTTTCATCAGGCTGCACGAATTTTATCGAACGGCATTCCTAAAAAGCCACCGCCATCGTCAGTAAAATCCGCGCAAAATTAAAATTCACCCAAAAAGAAAAGGGAATTCAGATGCCAAGACAAATCGCTAGAGGCCATGGCGCCACCTGCAGGCTGCAGCGTATCCGTTCCATAGCGTCGCGACGGGCGGCGCGCGGCACGGCGGCCGGTGCCCGGTGGACGGTGGTGGCTGGCGATGTGTGCCGCGCAAGCAAGCAAGGTGCAACAAACCGGAGGGAGGCTATCCGAACAAGAAGGGTGCGTGCGTGCCAACAAACAAACAGAACACGGGAAGGGGGGCAGCTAAGCAGAGGCGGCGGGCGGCGGCGACAAGTCAAACCTGACGTGGAAGAGGTTGGAGACGTGGTGGGCGCCGAGGTAGGCCTCGACGGCGCCGAGGAAGGCCTGGTACGTCTTGAGGTGGAGGCCGTCGAGGCGCGGGTACGGCAGGCGGGGGCGCGGGCCGAGCCAGCGCCGCGGCGGCGCGGCGGCGTTGGCATTGCGCCCCAGGAAGGCGTACTCGCGCCAGGCCACCGCCACGGCGCGCTCGCGCTCCTCCTGCGGCTCCGGCTGCTGATGCTTGGGCGGCACCGGCGCCGGCGCCGGAGGCGGCAGAGGCACGAAGCCGGCCGCGGATAGGATGGGCTCCAGCTCGTCGTGGGTGAGGATGGGGCGGAACGTGGCCGTGTGCCACAGGGACAGCTTCTTGGCCACCTCCTCGATGGAGATGGACACCCGCCTCTCCCGGCCCTTGGTGCCGGCGCCGGCGCCGGCGCCGCCCGGCTGCGGCTGCGCCATGGGTTTTGCTCGGGGTTTATGGTGGTGGTGGGTGGGGTGGGGGAAGAAGGGAGGGAGGGAGGGGCCCAAGACACGGAGACGACTCCTCGCGTTGTTTATGCGCGACACAGAGATTGTCTCGAATCAAAGGAGAGAGGAGAGGAGAGGAGAGGATCGCAAAGTTTAAAAAGGAATGGGGGAAGAGAGGGGAGGTGGAGGACGATGCCTGCCTGCCTGCGCGTTCGCATTGGGATTCTCTCTGCGTCGCAGTATTTTTGGAGCGCTGAGGGCCGCGAGGAAACGCTGCCCGTACACGTACAGGTCTGCGGACCGTGTCTCTGGAAGGTGGGGCCTCGCCCCCGGAGGTGTTGAATGCCTGGGATCTGCTGGGATCGGCACACCCGTACCTTACCTGTGCGACACGGGATGAACTGTGGCCGGCTCACGGCTTTAGAGTCAAACTTGAAGCGGGGGCGGTTTTTGGTAACTGGGGAACGTATGCTCAGGGAAATACGCGCGGTTGTATGTTTGCTTGAACACATACGGTTCTTGTGTTTGCGTGTAGGTGGCGCATGTTACAGATGTCGGTGTTTGTCGCGTCAATGGCGCGCGCTAGGGTACGTTAGATTGTTCGAAGTCGGCTGTCTACGTGAAACGAATGCGCACGGGTCGGGCTTCCAGTCTTTGTCCGTGTGGGAGATAGATAAATGACGTCGCGGACGAGTAACTTAGGCTGACATTACGGCAACGATCGCTCAATGGTACGTTAGATACGCCGTTCCCGTCAGAGAAACCTTGTCAGGTCATGTCCCCTGTGCTCTCGCCAATGAAACGTAAATGCTTGGCTTCACTCAAAAGGGTGGAAGCCCAATAGGCGTCGGGAATTGCTAGCAACTTTTTGAGCGGCATCTGTCGTTACGCCAGGGACCGTTAACTTATCCACGCGCACTTTGTGAGATCCATGCCCCCTACTCCGTCATGAAACGCAAATCGTCTTCTGGCGGCAATCACTGTTACGTTAAATGTTGTTTTTACCTATCCACGTGCACCTACGTAAGATCAGCCCCCTCTGCTCTTGTCATCAAATCAAATGCAAACGGTCGCCGTTACTCAAAGGCGAAAGCCTAATAGACACCGAAAACAGTTCGTTGCTTTGTAAACGACAACCGGTGTTACGCATGAGCCTGTTAATTTGAACCACGTGCGCACAGCTTTTCAAAACAAAGCTTCCGCTTTAGGGATCGAAAATGAAGCGCTGGTGTTTACCAGGTCAGCATAACATCCAGCAATTTAATTCACTCCCAATATAGTCCTTTGTCTGCCTAAATGGCAAAAAGGAAAGAATTAAATTCACAAAATAAAGGTGGGGCCCCACAACCAGTGGGATGTGCGCGGCGACTAGACGCAAAAACCGCGTGTGCGCCTAGCCACAGGCGTGTTCCTTCCAGGGGCGGCGGGCGGCCCTTCGGTGTGGGTATGGAGGAGCGCAGCCGCGCGCAGGCAGGGGCACGCACAGCCAAGCGCAGGCGCAGGCCACACTTCACTCACTCTCATCAGTCAGTCAGCCAGCAGATCAGTTTCGCGCGGCTTGTTTACTCGCCAATGATGACTCTCTCCTCACGCTGCACGCCGCGCCGCTCTAGCGTGTGTGGGCTGCTGCGGACGCGCCCCAACCGCCTCTCGAATCACTAACTGCGGGAGGCAGTTTCCATTCGGCGGGCGGCTGCGGACGCCGCTGACGCCCGAGCGCTCTTCCCTTTGCGTGTCCCTCCCCGGCCTTCGCCGCCCGCGGTCGGGTGCCCCAATTCTTACTGGGCGTGGCCTCGGTCTGGTGCGGGGGGAGAAGCGGGGCAACTGCCCCGGAGGACCCGCGGCGCCGAAACGGCAGCAGGGCGTGGCTTGTGCTGTGCGCCGGATGGGGGGATATGCGTGGCTTGTGTGCCTGCGTGGCATGCAAGTCATGGTCTGCCTGAGACAACACACAATCGAGCTAGAACCGATCCAAGGGCAAAGGTGTCACGAAGAAAATTTAGCTACCAAGGGCATTGCTGGTGTAGGTTTTGCATGTGTGTTTCATTTCACTAGAGATTTTTGTGGCATTTTTTTAAAATTTTTTTATGGATGACTCAAGCACATTGTGCCGCTTGATGGCTAGTATAATAAACTCAATTACGCACAAAGATACCAGCCATTGCCCACGAGTTTGGCACCTTCATTATTACCATTTTCTTATTATATGGGCCTAAATTAAAAAAAAATACGAAAGAACATTTCAGCCCACAAACTAGCTGATTCAAAATTTCAAACGCACTCATGAGCCCAACCAAAGGGTGGGTCGAGGTTTAGGTTGAAGTCCAATCGAAATCCACAAGCCTGATGCCCATTAATTGGAGGGATAGCGATAAGGTTTGGAATTCCTCTTAAAAGGATTTGTACCTTTTATTGTTCTTGTCTATACCTTGGATCCCCCTTTTTTTGATCTATGAGGTAGAAATAAGGAATTCCAAAAACGAGACTCGTTTTAACTCGATCGTAAGAAGTCACATGATGTACAAATTCATTTTGTCCAAATTGAACCTTTTCATACAATTCCTTTTCAAGAACCAGAAAAAATGTGCCAAAATACCATACGTGAAGAACAAAAATGCCTTGGGAGAGCAATGGATCCTGAAGCATTGTTTCTGGTGCACCCCTCTGAGAAAACCCACTTACATTAAGATTGATTGTTAATGGTTGATCGAGTTTGCTCGATTCCTCCTTGGAGATAAGAAGTTTTAGCCATGGGGTATAATTACTATCAATCACTTGGTGCCCATCTGACATTTCATAACTATTTTTTGAAGCCGTTGTTGGGAGAGAAAAAGTTTAACTAAGAGTGTTTAGATTTTGTATTAATCTTTTACTAGCTCATTAGTAACGACCTTTAGTGCATAAATAGTGTGTGTTTTTGTTCTTATGTTTTTTCATGGTTTTTGCTTGTAGAAGCTGAACCTTTGTATTAGATGTCGGTCAAGGAGCCAGCTACTCCATCATTGGAGGAGCTGGATGTGCAAAACTCGGATCATACGCTAATAACAAATTGCTACGAATTGAAGACTGGAATAATCTAAACTACAAGTGGAATAAATTACTCACTATGCCATTATAAAGATGAATTAAAATAAACCCCAATCTGCATATAAATTACCCAATATACCATCATTGAAGATAAATTAAAAAAAATTCTAAATTTGCATATAAACTACCCACAATGCCATTACAAAAGAATAATTAAAATAATCACAACTAATATTAATAAAGATTAAACCTATACCATAGGTTGATAGACTAGTTATCCTAAAGTCGACCAAGTCACACTCACAGTGATCAATGCAAAATCAATCTTTATCTCTCGAGTAGCGTGGCCATGCACCTTGAAGCAATAGTGATAATGATCAGCAGGGGTGCACAAGTTGGCCGCGACCTTGAACTTCAAATCCATCTGAGCACCTAGCACCACAACAACCACAGACCTCTTTAGGCCACCTGACTCACCAATAGCACCATCAAAAGCTGAATTTCTTCATGTATCCCACTGGTAAAACAACCAGGCACATAATGAAATGGTCTTGCACATCTGATAAGACAACTTGTACATGGCCTCAAGTGCATTATTAAGACATGATTCTACTAGGTCAATTACGACACAATCGCCATGGATGCGATATATGAACGGTCTACAGCTCTACATCTCCATGTTACCATGTCATCTATGGTTGATACACCAACGATCAGTTGCAAATCATCTTTTTCATGCATGCCTCTTCATGTCGAATTCAATTAGAGTAGTGTCAATCATCCTGATCCCTCGTTTAGGACCAGTCATGAACCCTGTTTCATGATGACGGGATCATCCCTACTAAAATTGATGACATAGTTAAGTAATGATTCCAGCAAATCCCACGTTGCAATATACTCATACAACTCCACCAAGCCATGACCAGCAGGGATTTTAGATAACCTCAATGAGAAAAACTACAACATGTTCATACTTGTATGTTTTATGCAAAATCCCTCGCGAATGATGCAATTAGGATCTAAAAACATCATCGCCTCCAACCGAGTCTCACTGTGGTCTGCAGTGCGATAGTCTCTTTTCCAGCTGTGTGTGTTCCGGTATATAGAACCGTCACGATGGGTGCAACATGGAAGTAATTCCATAGGGCCCACGTCGTCATCCATGGCGTAAGGTGTCTCCACAGCAGTCCAGGTCTCAATCTCACACCCAAATATGTCCATAATTTCTCCTATTGTATCAGGTTTGCTGTCTATGATCTCCAGCGTCTTCCTACAAGCATCTTCATCTCCAGACATGGTGTCGCCGCTTGCTCTCCTCTAATTATTTACACCATTGGAAGGAAGGCCATGGAGATGCGCTGACGCCGAGTGATGAACTTTTTGGTCGTGTAAATATTCTCTGTGCTTTTCACGCCTTCGGTAATATTCACTCAGAAGACAATAAAATTGTTGGCACAAGTCAATGACAATGGACCAAAGTGGCAAATTAGCTGCCGTTCAGTCTATAAGTGGCAAAAAATTAGATTACGCCCTCTTGGCCCTTCGAGATTAGCTCTGCTTTGAGATCGGTGTGAGCAAGCACGTGGCTTCAATCCGAGCAGGGGTGCACCGGGGTCCACTCGCTGTTCCCGGCCGCCGCTGCTCGCCGCCAGTCCGCCACCAACTGCAAGTCCAAACCCAGCCACAGACCGCAGCCGCTCCTCTCAGCATCGGCATCGCCATGGGAACCGGGAATCCCACACGGAAACCTCGCGCTTCCATGGGGCCGGCACCCATCACGCTGCTCCTCCTCTCCCTCGCCTTCCTCACCTCCGCCGCCTCACCGTCGTCGGACTCGGACGCGGACGCGATCTCCCGATTCCAGGAGTACCTCCGCATCGACACGGCGCAGCCGGCGCCGGACTACGCCGCAGCCGTGGCCTTCCTCCGGGACCAGGCCGCCGCCGCGGGGCTCGAGGCGCGCACGCTGGAGCTCGTCGCAGGGAAGCCCCTGCTGCTGCTGCGGTGGCCCGGCCGCCGGCCGTCGCTCCCCTCCATACTCCTCAACTCCCACACCGACGTCGTGCCGTCGGAGCCGCACAAGTGGGACCACCCGCCCTTCTCTGCCGCCCTCGACGAGGCATCCGGTCGCATCTACGCCCGAGGCTCCCAGGTGAGGATGATATACTTCCTTTACTGACAATATTTCTTAAAGCCGCTATTTTTTGCTTTTCTTTTTCAGTGTGAACTGTATACATGTGGCATGCAGCATGAATCATATGCAACCAATTTGTTTTTTGAAAGTCCAATTTAGTTAGTGATGTACGAGTTTGCTTGATTCCTTAATTTGATTTGGGTATTCACTTGGGAGAGTAACCTACCTCGAGCAAAAAAATGATCTTTCGATTTGCTCAAGATGCTCTACTGTATGCCTGGTATTGCTTATAGTTGCTTTTACTTTCTCGCCCCAAAAAAAGAGGTGCTTCTAATGTAAATGCTTTTTTTGTAGTAGCTGTGAATGCTAGAAATAATCAAGTCCTGTGCTAAGTGTGTATTAATCTGCAGTACTCCATTTCAATTTAAGTGTGACGTTGCACAAATTTGTTCATTGAATTCAGTGCAGTTATTTTTTCCACTTATATTCATATTGCTCATACTTCTCTTCCTTAAGTGTCCATCTTCTCCTGCTAAAATGTTATGTTAGTGTGTTTGCTAAAATCTTTTATTCTTTTAGCTCTAAATCCATGCTCCCTCGGGATATTTTTTCACACCATGCTTTTCATGAAATGGTTGAAAGCTCTAAAATTCCACTAGTTTTATGTGTTTATTGCATCTAATCAATATGCTCTTGAACTTCCCTGTTTTTAATGCAGGACATGAAGTGTGTGGGGATGCAGTACCTCGAAGCCATCCGCCGTCTCCGTTCTGCAGGATTTGTTCCAGATCGAAACATCTACATAACATTTGTTCCTGATGAGGAGATTGGTGGGCATGGGGGTGTTGAGCCATTTGTTTCATCTAAGGAGTTCAAAGACATGAATGTGGGGTTGGTCCTTGATGAGGGGCTTGCATCTCCTGGCGAGGAGTATCGTGTGTTCTATGCAGAGCGCAGCCCTTGGTGGCTTACTATAAAAGCAAAGGGTGCACCAGGTCATGGTGCCAAGTTGTATGATGGTAGTGCAATGGAGAATTTGATGAAGAGCGTGGAGGCCATTAGGAGGTTCAGGACATCACAGTTTGATTTAGTGAAGTCTGGTGAGAAGGCTGAAGGAGATGTTGTGTCGGTGAATTTTGCATACCTAAAGGCTGGCACACCTACACCAACGGTTAGTTCATTTATTCTTCGTGATACTTATGTGCTCAGCTGCAGTTTTGGTCTTTCAAGAACTGTAGCTGATCTTTTACTTGATCTCATTGAATTATATTGGTTGCTTGATCACCTGATCGCTCATGGCTTGCTAATGTGACGGTCTTATTCCTTACTATCCTATGATATTATTGAAAAATGAGAGGAATTATCGATTTGTTATTCGGTATTTTCTAGAATCGGCCAATTAAAATCTTTGATTAGGTATTCTTATTCACAATATCTGTTCTTTGCATTGGTTTTGTTAGCTTTCTAATTTAAGAATCTTTGGTGTACTTTGAGTTCAATTTCATCCTACAAGCAGATAACCAGCAAATGGATTGAATTATACCTTTATTCAAAATATGGAGTGTAGGGCCTTATGCTTGTGGTATCCGGCCATTTTATCGTTGCATGAGTGTCGTACTTCGAGTACTTTGGCTTCTCTTCATTAAAAGATGACTTTCTGAGTTATAGAAATATACACGAGTTTAAAATGACACAATTCTTAAATATTAAAACTTCTCATACTTTCCAATATCTGATGATTATTTTGGTACCATCCATCCTTTGTTGGAGCAATAAATAATCATCCAGGTCTCAAAGTTGATGTTTTTTTAGCAATACACTCTTATTGGCGATCATGCTTTCTTAGAATCTGATGTATTTATGTACTTTGGCCCGTTAAATTATTAGCTGTCTTACTTATACCTTGCATAAACTGGGCGTAGTTCATCATCCAATTAAATCAGGTCAACTCATGTTCTGAGCTGCAATGTTTCCAACTAATCACTATATCTTTGGCTTTTCTTCCAGGGTTTCGTTATGAACCTCCAACCATCTGAAGCAGAGGTAGGACTTGACATCCGAATCCCTCCTAGTGCCCATGTGGAAGCTTTGGAGAGGCGCCTTGTTGAAGAATGGGCGCCACCTTCACGCAACTTGACCTTTGAGGTACAATGTTGATGGTGGTTTGACTGTTGGTATCCATACAATATAAACATGTTAAGTAGCCCCTTTATCATGTGGGAACAACTTTAAAATAAAAGAAATCATATTTACTTTCACATCCTTTTGTTGTCTTTTTTAACTTACGGAGAACAAATAACACAGAAATGAAGCAATAAGTCTTTTAGATAATTGAAAAATAGTTCAAAACATCATTGCAGTTCTGTTTTCTGTATTATAGTTCTTCTGATCCTCGTGTACTGGCTTTCAAGATTTCTGTGGTATATTTGCTGATAAAGTTAGTTCATCTAGATAATTTTTTTTCTACTTTCCAATCTATATACTCCTTTTGCTGCTCTAATTGATTTGTATTTCTCAATGGGGATCATTTTTCCATAAATCTTTATTTCGTTATTTGGCCAAGGTAAGTATATGTGATATTCAATTTTTGTTATTTTTTGTGCTCCTGTTAGAGGTGTTATTCTTTTGACAGTCTCAGTTTAATGATGATAGACTTCTGGATTTATGATTTAGCACACAGTTTTTTGAGTGTTACTTGGTTTGACAGTCTTAGCTAGTTGATGATATTTAATGATGATAGACTTCTGGATTTATGATTTAGCACACAATTTTTTGAGACTTACTTGGTTTGAAAGTCTTATTTTATTGATGACAAGCATAGGGATTTATGATCTAGCACACATTTTGAGTCTTGCTTGGTTTGAAACTGTACATGTTCTGTTCCTGTCAGACGTTGACAAAGATAACAATGCATTGCATTTTGATGTCCAACACAAACGTGCAGTTCAGTATTCTGTAAATAACTACAGTAGTGTATGGGTCATATGCATGACCTTGGTTATGTGAAATTCAGAAAGTTCCAATCATATATCTTCTGGGTATCTGTTCTGCAGTTTAAACAGAAGATGTCTGTCCTGGACAACTTTGGGAAGCCAGCCATCACAACTGCTGACAGCACAAACCCTTGGTGGTTGTTACTTGAAGAAGCTGTGAAGAGCGCTGGTGGCAAACTTGGTAAGCCGGAGATATTCCCAGCATCTACTGATGCCCGCTACTTCCGGCAGATTGGACTACCAGCATTCGGTTTTTCACCTATGGCGAACACACCAATATTGCTCCATGACCATAATGAGGTTTGTAATTTGCATCATTGGTTTTAATTTGATAATTTTGTGCCATGAAGGTGTATTCTTTTTTGGAAACAAGTTAAGGCATATCAAATGCTATATCTTCCAAGATTTTGAAATCGCCATTTTCGTATCATGTAGTTTCTGGGCAAAGATGAGTACCTCAAAGGAATCGGGATATATGAGTCCATCATCAGGATGCTGGCCACTGACAAAGATGGCGCTAGACACGATGAATCAAGGGCAGAGCTATGAGGAAAACCTCGATCTTACCTCGCCTGGGTCGCAGTTCTTGCCACTCAACAGGAGCACTGAATCTTGTTTTGGCAATGCAGCTGCTCATGTATTTGCTACTGCGGCGAAATGATTGGACTGCAAACACCATTCCTGTACAAATCCGACTTACACGCTGAATAATCGTCGTGGCATCTGCAGTTCCTCTGTGCAATTCAGGGTTCACCCTTTATGCTACATGATGCTTCAATCTTGAATTCTTGATTGTTGCATCAAACATATATTCGCTGTATCAATAATGCTCTGCATGTTGTTACTCGATTAACTGCTTTGTGCCATTGTTTCATTTCATGTGATAGCATAACAACCACTTATGCACGAATCTTCCAAATGTTCTGTAGCTGATGTGCAAAGTGCAACACCCGCTGCGGCTGATATGAATTTGTCCAGTGTCCGCGAAGTCTTTCCAGCCCATAAATTTCATAGAAGTTCGCCCGGTATCTTCTTGAGACCGTGATTCATAGGCTATTTGGAACAACAAAACACACATCTTGTAGGAATTCGCGTGCTTGGGAGATTGGAGAGGAGATTGCGTTCTCGCCACATAATTCGTGGCTATTTTACACAAGAAAAAAAAATTCTCCAGCTGTTTTCTTGCAAAATTCCTACGGCTCAGTCCTCCTTCAGGTGCCGCCTCGTGCGTCGCCTGCACTCTCTGCTTCTGCAGTTCTGCCTGCATCTGATGAACTCACTGTTCAAACGCCTCCCTCTCTACCGCGTCGCCGCCACTCGCCGGAGCAACCGCCGCCTCCACACACACCCGCCCCTGCACCCCCTACTCGTCACCTTCTCGCGCCTCTGCGTCGAGGGTCCCTTCCCCGCCGCGCTCGCGCTGCTCCCTGACCTCGCCGCAGCGGGGCTCCGCGCGGGCCCCGTCTCCCTCACCCACCTCGTCAAGCTCTGCGTGCGCCACGGCACGGCTAGCGACGGCCGACTCATCCACCGCTACGTCGAGACCCATGGATCGCTGTCTCACGGCAGTGGCGGCGGCGGCCTATACGTCGCGAACTCTTTCGTTTCGATGTACGTCAAGTTCGGCCTGCTGGACGACGCACTCAGGCTGTTCGACGGAATGCCGGAGAGGAATGTCGTATCCTGGACGACAGTCGTCGCGGCGCTGGCAAACGCCGACGGGAGGAAGGAGGAGGCACTGAGGTTCCTGGTAGCCATGCGGAGGGACGGGGTGCCGCCCAACGCGTACACGTTCTCATGTGTCCTCGGCGCATGCAGCACGCCGGGGGTGCTGGCAGCCATGCACGCGGGCATTGTCAAAGTAGGGCTGGATTCGGATGTGTTCGTGCGGAGCTCATTGATCGACGGGTACATGAAGCTTGGGGACTTGGATGGTGGGCGCTGTGTGTTTGACGAGATGGTGACCGGGGATTTGGTTGTTTGGAATTCAATCATTGCGGGCTTCGCACAGAGTGGAGATGGGGTTGAGGCGATAGAGCTGTTTATGAGGATGAAGGATGCTGGGTTCTCAGCTAACCAGGGTACTTTGACGAGTGTCCTACGAGCGTGCACCGGGATGGTCATGCTTGAGGTGGGGAGGCAGGTGCATGCTCATGTGCTCAAGTATGATAAGGACTTGATCCTGCACAATGCGCTTCTAGACATGTACTGCAAATGTGGGAGCTTGGAGGATGCCGATGCCTTGTTCCACAGGATGCCACAGAGGGATGTCATCTCATGGAGCACCATGATATCTGGTTTGGCACAGAATGGGAGAAGCACTGAGGCGTTGAGGGTTTTTAACTTGATGAAATCTGAAGGAGTGGCGCCGAATCGCATAACGATGGTCGGAGTTCTCTTTGCCTGCAGTCATGCCGGCCTAGTGGAAGATGGCTGGCACTACTTTAGATCCATGAAGAAGCTCTTTGGCATTCAACCTGAGAGAGAACACCATAACTGCATGGTCGATCTCCTTGGTCGAGCAGGGAAACTCGAGGAAGCAGTGAAATTCATCCGTGACATGGACCTTGACCCAGACTGTGTCATTTGGAGAACTCTCTTAGGCGGTTGCAGGATGCATAAAAATTCCAATCTCGCAGCATATGCTGCCAGAGAAATACTTAAACTAGAGCCTGACGACCAAGGTGCTCGTATATTGTTGTCAAACACATATGCAGATCTTCGTCAGTGGACAGATGCTGAGAAGTCTTGGAAAGCGATGAGAGACCGAGGTATAAAGAAAGAACCAGGGCGAAGCTGGATTGAGCTGAAAAAACAAGTCCATGTGTTCATTGCTGGTGACTTATCACACCCATGCTCAGGTGCGATAGTTGAGGAGCTGAACCGGTTGATCGGAAGGATCAGTGGTCTTGGTTATGTCCCGCAGACAGAATTTGTGCTGCAGGATCTCGCAGTTGAGCAGAAGGAAGATCTGCTGAAATATCATAGCGAGAAGCTGGCTATAGCATTTGGGACGATGCTTGCAATGGAAGGGAAACCTATCAGAATCATGAAGAATCTGAGGATCTGCGGTGACTGCCACGCATTTGCAAAGCTTGTCTCCAAGAGCGAAGGCAAGACGATCATCATCAGAGACCCTGTTCGGTTCCACCATTTCCAGGGTGGAGTTTGCTCCTGTGCTGACTACTGGTAGCAAGGCGTGTTGTTCCAGATTGGCCTCACTCGATAAAGTAGTGGTTATTGGTGACAACAACGGCTACGCAAGCATTCTTTGATCCTGTTTGTGGTAGTGGATCCAGACATGTTCTTTCTGTTCACTGGTGGCCAGAATAATCTACTAGATTGTTTTATCGAAAGGAGAGCAAGCAAGAGAAGAATGCTTGCAGTCAAAAGAGAGCAAAGGTAAAGAAGATATAGAAATAATAAAGAAAGTAAAGAGAACAAAAAGAAGTCATGGCCCATGAAAGGCCCACTGGGCCACCCCTTCACCTCATCTGCGACACGCCACATCGCCACAAACGCAAACGCCCCGAAACAAACGACGCCGAAGGTTTCCGGCGGCGTAGCGTACGCCCTACAGGGCCGTGCGTGGAGGCTGCCGCCTCCCGTGCCGGTGACACGGCGCCGATAGCTAGAGTGCAGGGGAGGAGCGGTGCCATTGCCGGTGTTCGTGAGGCTCGGCGAGATGTCGGTGCGGATAAAGGCGGTGGTCGACAAGTTCGTGACAGAGCTCAAGGAGGCGCTGGACGCGGACATCCAGGACCGCATCATGAAGGAGCGAGAGATGCAGAGCTACATCGCGGAGCGCGAGCGAGAGGTCGCCGAGCGGGAGGCCGCGTGGAAGGCCGAGCTCTCCCGCCGCGAGGTACCGAGCCCCGAATTCTTCCTCTTGCTCAGTTCTCTGTTCCATCCCTTGGTCTCGTCTCGGCTAGCATCTTTTACTGTCAGCTGTTCCGCAATCACGAACACGGAAGATAATGATGCTGAAACCGCTTCAATTCGCTTCCTGTTATCTTTGAATCATATTGATGGTCTGATCATTGATGCATTTTCAATTCTCGCTGGAAATACGATTGGGATGGCACTGAACCTGCATATTCCATGCACGGAGTTTCTTTTTTTAATGAGTTGATGTCAATTCCCGTCAGTTTCTTCAGATGCTGAGCAAGTACGTACATTGTAAGACATTGTCCCTTGCTTTTCAGTGTAGTGGTCACGAAGGCAGCTAGGGGAATAAAGCTGGTGTCTTTCAGTTCCGTAGAGAGCATATAAACCATAGAAAGGTGATAGGTCAGGTGAAGATAAGAATATAAGAGTTCCCTCCAAAGCATAAACACTGATTCTCTCAATTAGTCATTAACTCATACTACACTGACTAGAAAAAAAATGTTATACGTATTAAATATCCATTGACTTCTTAAGTAGGGATAGTCTTTGTTTTCTCTGCAACATGTAGTAGCAGCTGTACATGGAAACTTGGACTGATGTCTGCTCTGTATTGTCTCACAATGTAAGAATGTGCTATAGTGGGCTAGTCAACCATAGAAAGACAATAAGCTGTATTGGGAGTGATTCTAGGGAAAAGGAGTGAATTGAGAGCACATTAACAATATTGACTTGCGGTTTATGAGAATGCCAATTATCTGCACAGATAAGCATAAGCATAACAAAATTACGATTTTCTTTACAAAAAGATGCGCTAAATGTGGTCCTGAATCCTGATTTCAATATAGTGGCAAACTAGGGAAGCTTTGACCACCTAGAGTCCAACTCCTGTTCTCAACCCACGAACAATATGAATGTGTAACTTCTTCCATAATTGTTCCTATAATAAGCTGCAAATTTGACTGCAAAACTTCCCAGTCAAACATAAATAGAAGTAGACAATGCCATAAGAGTGATGAGGGCGGGTCTTCCTTCCGCCAGAGTCTACATCAGCGGATGGTTTGGCCCTTGATGATGGCTATTCGCCACCTGGAGCTGTAGGCTGTCCTAACGGTTGAGCTGTTCACCCATTAATGTCAACGAAACAAGAAGGAAAGTGACCCAGTATTGTGAAATAGAGGAAACAACTCCCAAGTGGATAACATCAGGAGTGGACCAGAATTTGGAAGAGGTTCTTGCATTCCTGGATAGATCGGGTTGGGGGATGGGGTGAGAAAAATATATAGAGATGAGTGTTTGGGCCCTACTAGGGATACACCAATCTTGTTCTGGGTAGAGTCTCTGCACCCATACTGATTCGATGCTGTTCCCAGCGTATAGTGATGCTGTTGCTGTGTAGTGTGTGCTGCTAGTTTGGAGGCTTCAGCATTGAAGGACTTAGCTTTCAATTCTCATCAGCTCGGACTATATAATTGAGTGTGCCTTTTAGGTAGACGTCCAGCATCTTGGTGGCCAAATCATTATCATCGGAGACACCTTTCTGATATGAACACAATGAAACTGCTCATGTAATCTGATTGCAAGCAGCATATTCTGGCCAACAAACTATATTAGGATATAAATTGGAAGAGCAGCAATCAAAATGAGCAAGATGGATGTCATAATCGTCAATAGATCAGATTTATCGTTGGAAGATAAACATAATCTATTACATTCATGATGACAATGATATACTCCTATCGTACAAAAGAATTGATAATAATACTCATGATAAAAGGATCATAATTGACAGTGCTGTTCAGTTATGCAATGAAGCTCTATATCGTAGGCTTTGATTAAATTGCTCACTTCTTCGACACAGCAACATCCTTACCTAAATTCATCTTTTAGGTAAAGCGAAGACTAAAAAATAAAGATGATTGATCCAAGTAGTGGGCTGTCAAATAGACATTGCTCTTTTGTATGCCATAATAATCTCGTTGGCTCGTAGGTGAACTGGACTACTGGAGGACCTTATGATTTCCAACATCCTGCTTTTTTTTGTGCCTATATTATTTGTAGCTTATAACTTTTAACAAGACTGAAGGCTATCTCATCTTTTGGGCAGGCTGAAATTGTGCGGCAGGAGGCAAGGCTGAAGATCGAAAGGGAGAACCTTGAGAAAGAGAAGAGTGTCCTCATGGGAACGGCTTCGAATCAGGATAACCAAGATGGAGCCCTGGAGATCACGGTCAGCGGCGAGAAGTACAGGTGCCTTCGGTTCTCTAAGGCAAAGAAGTGAGAACCGAGCTAGGACGACACTAATGAATTGGTTATTGGTCACGTGTAGTACGCTGGAATCAATTTGAATCCTCGTATCTAATAAAGACTGGAGTTGTAGGAGAGATCGTGAGCTGTCCCTGACCGAGTAACTCTTGACTGAGGTGCCTGGGTATTGGTACCGTACCAGTCGGTACTCACTGCATCACCTCCTGTTCCTAATTGATAGGGTCATTGAACTGTCGCCCTAAACATGATGTTGTACTGCCGATCACCATTCACCAGTCCTGAGGGTCACTGTAGCATGAATCTTTGAATCGATAACCTGTGTGTTTGGACACAATTTGACAGCCTACTTTGATTCATCTTGAAGATAAACCCTATAGACTTTATTTTGTGGAAGGGAGCTCTGTATTGGATGCGAAAATAGAATGAGCTTTTATCTTCAGCGCTGTTGTATATTGGATGCGAAAATAGAATGAGCTTTTATCTTCAGCACTGTTCTTTTTCCTATACTCTTGGCTGAAGCGAGTTCCTGCCTTGATAAGGATCGACAAGGACCTAAAAACTCTGATGTGTTCTCATCAAGTGTGTGAAGTCAATGTGGTATGCTCACCTTATAACCGTTCGGGCCTGCCGATTCATTCGCCTACACTGCAGAAATCGGCCATGTTTAGTTTCTCTACCGCAGAAATCGGCACCAGCAATGTTCAGTATTGCGGCCATGTTTGGTTTCTCCACCGCAGAAATCGGCAGCAGCAATGTTCAGTATAATTGCGTGGTAGTACAGTGTAGGCTGTGTTTGGTTATATTAGAGTACTGCTTGTCAGTACAGTGAAGCCGTGTTTGGTTCCTCCACCGCAGAAATCGGCAGCAGCAATGTTCAGTATTGCGTGGTACTACCGTGTTTGGTTAAATCAGTAGCTAATAATTAGCTAGCTAATTGCTATTAGCTAAAAAGCTAGTTAATTGTTAGCCGGCAAACTTTTACTCATGGCGCTTGGTTCCGACACCTAATATATTAGCTAATAATATAAGAGTATTTTATGTGCTATTAGTTGTCATTAGCTGATATTAGCTAGGTTGAGCTAGATATTGAGATAACGGTTAGCTAGATTCCAAATAGCTGATCAATGAGCAAACTGTTTGGTTCTTTAGTTGTTATTTTTGGCAACTAACTATTAGCTAGAACTAAATAAACTCTAAACCGATACGTTAACTATTAAAAATTTGCAATCTAATCATGGAAAATATATACACCACGAAATACTGTAGCAATAGATACATGTCTACCGATCAACTTAGGCACAACTCATTTGGGAGAGTCTCTGCGTCACGGTGCGGGAGCAGAAGGTTTTAGGCAGCGTGCGTCCCACACTGTGCAACTCCCAAAAGGAGCAGGGTTCATCTCAGGTGATGTAGTTGAACCATTATTGATAGTGGCGGAGCCAGGATTTTGGTAGCGGGGGGGGGGGGGGGGGGGGGGCAATTCACTACCTATATAAAGCGACAAAAATAGGCATGATATATACACATGCATTTTCATATAGCAAAGGTAATAAGTAAATCAATAAGTTGCACAAAAAAATCATCTACTAATTAAATCCAACGGATATGAAAATAGTGTGCATACATGACGTGTTTTGGAGAAGTAGAGACTTAAATGATCACATCTCTATTAATTTGAATTTACCTCTACGAGGATCAGCTAGATCATAAGATTTAATTATATCAATAGAGCTAACCTTTGCTGCTCAATGATCAAAATATAGAGAAATTACGTTATCTAAGCTATCCAGGTAGAAATAATCAATGTCTTAATTTATTGAGTCTACCGTAGGGCATCATTGAATCAAGTATTAGAAGTTTGATGGAGTTAAGAAAGGCCTAATCAATAGAATTAGTACGGTATTGGTTGTCTGCTGGGCCGATGAGCTATGCATGGGCCAATATTATATCATTTAGTGGAGTTAAGAGGGCCTAATCAATAGCATTAGTGCTGGACTTATAGGATCATTAGGGGGGGCGCGCCCCCCTTGTCTCCGCCACTGATTATTGACAATGTATTTAAGTATTGCTCAATGTATAATTTGGAGTATGTAAACATACTGTCTAAAACGCATATATACTGCAGGATGATAAATGTAATTTGGAGTATGTAAACATACTTTCTAAAATACATATATACTGCGGGATGACAAAAATGGGTGAGAACCCATTACACTGTAGTATGCTAAAAAAGGTGAGAATAAAATACAGTTTCTGGAGGATGCGAAATTCCAGCGCGAAGTAGCCTTGAGTGGTATCAGGAATAACATTGATTTGTTATTCCTTATGGTTGAGCATACGCATCTAATGACCCGAACGTGGCTGCTCGATAGCGTGAGGTACAGAGAATTTGGCCCGACTGCAGCCCTCGTTGTCTCGCTAACCAATAGTTTGAGGAGATAAACAGCCCAAGATAGGGGATGCGGCGACCGGCGAGCACCCAGGGCCGATGGGCAGTAGTCATCTTGTCCCAATTTTGGCTGAGCAAAAGTGCAAGTGAAATGTCACGCCTAGTTCCTCCTACACGAAGGAATAGTTGGCCAACCAATGTCATGCCTGGTTCCTCCTACGCGAAGGAAACAGTTGGCCAACCTCTCAATCTTACCACACACGCTATGGTAGAAGTCTTTGTGCTACAATCCCAATTTAATGTCCTTATGTGCAGTCTACCCTACGACCAAAGCAAGCGTCATCTGCTCAGGTCGACGCCAGTTGAACTCCACGATCCATCAACAATCCATCTGATTAAGCTTCATTTTGACCAATTCAGTAGCATGGCTATCCTGTACCGTGCCTTTCCTTGCAGATTCATGATATCATAAATTCCATTATTTGGGCTTATGGTCGCCTTTCTGGTCAAACAATAGGGCGTTAGGGCATGATTATGTGAGAATGAAAAACTACCTACATATAGGACAAAATTGAAACTAAATTGTCTACTATATACATGCATAGATTTGTGTAATTGTTAAATGGTTGCAACATGATAGTTTGACTAATGGGATGCACACACAGGAAGCCTTCATCGGAATGAAAAACTAGATAATAAAATGAATGTCAAACATGTAATTATTAAGTTATTACCAAGACTTCTAAGAAAGTCCTGAAACCCGAGCACTTGGGACCTATTTCTAAGAAAGGATGGTAATTTACATGTATTTCCTCAAAGGACTTTAGAATTACAAATATGTCCTTGCCATATATGGGTCGGACATTTCATAGGTTGGGCCTTTCCTAGGACCATTCCCTCAACAGTAGTTCCTCAGCTACGGTGAAGGAGCTACGAGGGGAAAAGCGTAGCCTCCACTCCGAGTGTTTGACCTTGGCTGCAAAGAATGCCCTCGCGGCCTTACCCGTACATATATCTCGCTAAAAACTTCATCCTCAGAACCTAGTGAGGAAAATGGGATGGAGAAAAGAACACATACACCTCCTAAGTCTACGCATGCGTACTGATCACATACGAAGAGGGAAACTCCCTTAACAGGAAGAGATGGAGTGGAGCCTTCGCGAAGACAATGGGCCAGACTTCAACGTATTGCCATGATCATTTGCTTCCAATCTTCCACTTCATCCTCTTTGCTCCGATCGCTCGAGTCCTCGCTCAAGTCTTCGCACCTGAACGTAGTTAAAGTGGTCGATGTAGAGGCAGTAGTCATTGCCAAAGTACCTAGTGATCCCCTCGACCAAAGCATGTCTTGGAGATGAAAAAGGTAGTCGAAGCCACCATGGGTGAAGCCATCGCGATCACGGAAGGTTCTGGCGAAGCCCCCCTAAGATGTAGTTGTGCGGCGTACATGAAGTCGTCGTTGAAGCCCTTGAGCCGTGGTTGTGCTGCACAGGAGAAAAGGTTGTCAAAGCCACTGAAGCTACCATGTATTTGTCATTGGGACTTGCTTATTTGCCTTCTTGTCCTCGTTGCTTGCGGGCGCCATTATCTGCATAGTATCCTGGTGAGTTTGCAATGCTTCGAACTGTTTGATTTACATGCAGAGAAACTGAGTTTGCTTTATTTTCAAGAAAAAAATAAGTGTAGAGAAAGTCAAGTTGCTTTAATTTTACAAGTTGAGGAAATGAAAGTGTAATCAGTAGAGATCCGAATTGCCAACTTCAGATCTTGGTGGCAACTATGTGAAATATCTGGAACATCATACTAAATTGACATTGGTGTTATGGTTGGAGAAACTATTCGATTGAGTCTTAGTATGAACCTATATTAAGTAGCATCTACATTATCTTTATTAACAGTGTGGAGACATGACTGATAGATTCAATCTTAGGAAACTACATGAAACTAATCTAGGCAAATGGAAGTATGTTGAAAAATGAGGCCTCACTGCATCATTGTTGTTTTTCTTCTTATGGAAGAATGTAGGTTCTATTTTGCATTTGTAGATGTGTTGAATGATCAAACAGTGCTTCTCACAGTTGGCCTTAGTTTTTATCATGTCTTTCATATTTCCTTCTCTCAACTTTTTTTAAGTTGTTTCCGCAATTCAAATTTATTATTGTCCCTGCTGTCCGCATCCATGTTTTGATCTGGAAGACTTTTTGTCTTCTTGTAGGTACATACACACATACACCTTTGCCTCGATCCAATTCACTGAGCATCCCGTTTACATTGTATCACCGACAGTTGAATTGGCACCATAAATCATTTGTGCTGGTTTGGAAATTCTCTAAATGTGAGAGTAAACAACCAGACACTTGTATTTACATAAGGCCTAGTATGTGCTCTACATTGAAATATGATTTAGACATGGAATATGTTCATAGAATACATACATTGCGTGTGTTATTGTTCTAGACAACAGAGCTAGACAACAATTATAGAAAATTAATAGAATTGAAAGCAATAATATGCTATTTGCATTTGTGTCGTAGGCTTATATGAACTACTTTTAAGAGTATCTAACCTGCACAGTGTACTAGCTATGTTTCTCTTCCTCTTTCCAATCGGCATGCTGAACTATGTTCCTCTTCCTCTTTCCAATCGACATGCTGAACTATGGGTGATTTGCAGCATGCTTGATTCATGAGCATCAGAAAACACTGGTCAATTCGCATACTAGTTGTTTATTCTTAAATTCCATTTACATCTCTATTTTGCATGATAAATACTTTTCTTATCATTAATTACATTTTCCCACTTCCTAGACAATAGTCAAGGCAAATTATCTGAATTTCACTTGTATTCTTGTATTCATGTATGTTGAGGTGGATGGAGCCACGAACTAGTGGTTGTATGATGTACACAGGTGCGATGGATGGAGCTTGCCTGCCACATATGGCACCATGTTCCCGTGCTTCGCTTGAGAATAGATCTGTTCAAGATGTGTATAGGGGTAGTTTTAAAATTGGTAGTGTAATTTGAGAGTTGTTACGGTGCCTCAAGGGTTAAACATGACTTTGTATCTCTCTGCGAAAATAGTTTAATTAAGCGAAAGTTTTGTTTTTGTTTTGAAGAAATAGGGGCATAATCACAAAGTAAAACTAAACGACACATTCAATCTCACACTGTCAATCAAAATATTTTTGAATAATCAGAAAGGAAAAAAGAAAAGAAATTTCAAATACAAAAGATCAGTCAAATATCAAGCAACACAAATAATTTTCATATAATTCTTTCAATTACTGATCAACATATACTATTATGGAAAAATGAATAATATATTTTTAGACACATGCGGGATGCACATGCATTTTTATTAGTAGGACAAAATTGAAACTAAATTGTATACTATATACATGCACAAATTTGTGTAGTTTATTAAATGGTTGCTACATGATAGTTTGACTAATGGGATGCACGCATGGGACGCCTCTGTCGGAATGAGAATTTAGATAATAAAAAATGAATGTGAAACACACAATTATTAAGTTATTACCAAAACATCTCAGAAAATCCTGAAACCCGAGCCCTTAGGTCCTATTTCTAAGAAAAGATGGTAATTTACATGTCTTTTCTCTAAGGAATTTAGAATTACAAATATGTTCTTCTTCGCACTTGAACGTAATTAAAGTGGTCGATGTAGAGGCAGTAGTCATTGCCAAAGTACCTGGTGATCCCCTCAAGCTGAAGCATGTCTTGAAGATGAAAAGGTAGTCGAGGCCACCATGGGTGAAGCCATCACGCTCGCGGAAGGTTTTAGCAAAGTCCCTCTGAGGTGTAGTTGTGCGGTGTAAGCTCTTGAGCTGTGGTTGCGCTGCAGAGGAGAAAAGGTCGTCGAAGCCACCGAAGTTGCTATGTAGTTGTCGCTGAGACTTGCTTATTTTGCCTTCTTGTCCTCGCTGGGCACCAAGAGGTGTTTGGCTGGTACCAATCGGTACTCACTGCATCCCCTCCGTTCCTAACTGATATGGCCATTGAGCCGTGGAGCCTGAACTTCTGAATTGACAACCCATGTGTTTGGGCACAATTAGCAGCCCACTTTAATTCATCTTGAAGATAGATCCATAATCTTTATTTTGTGTTTGTTGAGAAAGGAGCTTCAGATTGGATGTGAAAACCAACCGGCGGGCTTCCATCTCCAGCGTTGTTAGTTTTTCCTGCATGGGACGCCGTGACCGCGACCCTGTCTGAATGACTCCCAGGGTCCACGTTTGCGAGTTCCTACCTTGACAACGACCGTTACCTGTAAAGCCAGAGGCCAAGGCTGTGGACGTGTGGTGTGTTCATCGAGTGCGTGAATTCATTGCGATGTGCTCGCCTCAACCGTGTGGGCCTACCAATCCGTTACGTTAGCCTCCACCGCAGAAATCTGTACTACACACTACTCCTAGTACTGCCTAGTACAGTAGATTGAGCTACGGATAGTATCGCTACGTTGACGATTAAAAACTTGCGATCCAATCATGCAAAGGTATCAGGACACGTCCCGCAGCTAGCGCTGTGGAGTTAACCGTGGCGATGGATGGGTACGTGTCTGCAGCAGATCCACGAGGGCTCCTGCTGATCCGCTCAAGTGCTCAACAACCCCCGTGGACTGTGGAGCCTTGGACGCCTGTGGATGGAGAGAATGGAGGCTGCGTACGTTCTGCTTCAGCACCATAGCCTGTACTCTGAACCAACAGCGCAGAGATCTCCCTCTGCCTTCAGAGTTCTACGCCGCAGCCATGTGCGGGCAAGCCAGGAGACACACACACCATGATCTGGGACCACTAGCACACACCACGCGTGCCTGCCATGTGGGCCGCGCGCCCCTCCGGTCCCACGCTCCAGTGTCAGGACACCCCGCAGGAACCTTCTACAGCTCCGCCATACACACACATAACACACCAAGTGGTAGTGGTTTGCCCTGCATGATCCCGTCCAGGCCAGGACAGCGAACGCACTCCGACTCCGTGCAACTGTTTCTTATTAGCCGAGATCCGGAGGGAGAAAAAGAAAATTATAGTTATCCATAAGCGGCAGCGCCGTGGCCAGACGCCACGAGTGGCGCGCGCGGCGCGCCTGGCCTGTCCCCCTCGGCCCTCGCCGACGTGCTGGCCTGGCCTGGACAGCGGTGGGGCGGCGCGGGTTGCGGGCCCATGCGCGGCTGCCGCCGCCGGCAACGGCAAGGGCGCGCGAGGCCGAGGGCACCGCGGCGCCACGCCTGACGACGACGCACGCCACCGCGAACTGAACGAACGAAGCCCGCGGGTTGTTGCGTTGCGGGCAGCGGTTCGAGGAGGCTTCCGCGCGCACGTGGCCCGGCCGCCCCCTCCCGACGCTGCTGACTCAGCTCACCTGTACGAGTACGTGCTCATCATTCGCCTTTGCCTGCCCCTCTCCACCGGTGGATCATGACAAGGCCGTCAATCATTGCCGTTCAAGTGAAAAATCATCGCAGGGGGAAATTTACAGACAGTTTACTGCTGCTGATTTCGGGGTCAGCTGAGCTGAGCTGAGCTTCTAGGCTGGGAATGTGAGGGTTCCGAGAGATTCTCTCGGGCCGGCAAGCTTTGGAGGCGTCGCTAGGAGTATTCCACTTTGCCGTGATAGTACAGCACTAGTAGTACTCCGTAGGAGTATTAATTAATCACTGACACTGTCAGTGAAACAAGCTTTACGTCCTCAAGGTGGCATCTTGTTCCTTGGAGACTGTTAACACAACGTGGCGAGGATTATTGTAACCCTTTGTTATAGCATGTGGAGACTGAAGAGAGGGACTGGAGAGATGAAGATGCCCCCAAAATCTACAGGGCTATCCACCCCGTCACGGCATCATCCAGATCGACGGGGGATCAAAGGATGCTCTTGTCATCCGTTTCTCCCCATTGCGAGGAAAACAAGATTCACCCAGAGCCCCAAATGGAGGAGCCCAGCGGCATCCCATCCCAAGGCGGTAGCCGATGGGACAAGGACAGCAGTACCGCACCACACAGGCACACACACTCCTCTCTCTCTCACCCCCAGACTCCATTTCTACGTGACCCCGAGCCACCTCGAGCTGTACCAACTCATTTCCCGTTCCCCATCCCAAGAACCGCACCCCAGAAACCAGGGGCAGGCGCGCACCAAGAGCCACCCACGGCCGCCACCACCGCTCGCTCCTGCCTGCCTGCCCGGCTGCGCATTGTTGCGCGAACCAGCCCTGCCTCGGTGAGCGAGCGCCCGATCCGCCGATCCCACCAGGGCAGGCCACCCGCCACCACCCGCCGGAACGGCAGTTCGGTAACACCTGTTCTTCCTGCCCCGCGCGTGGCCCGGCGAGTGCGAGTGCGAGAGTGTTCTTCTTCATCCTCGGGTTCGTTCCAGATTTCCGTTGGGAGCTGTCCGCGTCGTCCCCGGGTCTTGGATCGGGTCACCGGCGCCGCGGGAAAAGCTGCGTCTTTTTCGCTCGGCCGCCGAGCTTCGCTCCGGCGTCGCACACCTGGGCTCTGGTGGTTCCTGTTCTTATCCGGAAGGCATCCGGGGAGAGGAGGTGGGGCGGGCCACGGGCGGCACGTGACGGGCGGTTGGCGATGGTGACGATGGGGGCGGGAAAGCGCAGCGGCGAGGGCCGGGGGGCGCCGTGGCTTACATAAGGAGGAGCGCGGGGATCCCGTGCCGTACTGTCGTGGCGTGGCGTGGGGAGGAGAGCAGAGCAGAGGAGATCTGGGTTCCTCCTGAGCTGCTGAGCGGGGAAGAGAGAGAGGGGGTGGGGAAATGGGGACCGCGGTGGATGCGGCGGCGTTCGGGTCGGTGGACGCGGTGGTGGGGGAGGTCATGCGGCTGCACCGGTCGCTGCCGCCGCGCCCTGCGCTGGAGGAGGTGGAGGCCGCGGAGGCGCTGGCGCACGCCGCCGACCGGGAGGAGCGCGCGCGCATCGACGCCGTCGCGCGCCTGCGCAGGCCGCCCGCCGTGCCCGACGAGCTCTTCGGCGTCGCCCAAGAGATGCACCGCGCGCTCGCCGCCTTCCAGTGCCGGGAGCAGAAGCGCGACGCCACGCGTCTCCTCGAGCTCGACGCGCTCCACGCGCTCTTCGACGACCTCATCCAGCGCGCCTCGCAGTGCGTGCCCTCCAGCTCCAACTCCACCCGCGCCGCCCCGCGCATCACGGCATCCGCCGCTGCCACCACGTCCGTCGCATCGTCGTCCTCCGCGTCGTCGTCGGCGTCGGCGGTGGCTGCGAACAGCGGCGCCGACCGCTACTCGTCGATGGGAGCTAATGGGTTCAGTGCGGCGAGGACGGGGACGGGCGCCGGGCGCGTCTCCATGGATGACAGCTACCTCAAGAAGGCCAAGGCTCCAGTATGGAACGATGGGGTTGTGGCAGCAACCTCTCATATTCCGCGAGGTGTTACAGCAAACTCTGTGGCGGCTCGAGTGGATGACGGTTATGGTAAGCCTATTCTACCTTCAAGTTTTCAACTGATTTAATGCCAAATCTGTCATTCAGTGGAGTGCTTAGGTGTACTGCCATGAAAATTGTTAGCATTTAAGTTTTAGTGAGTCAAATTATTATCATACACATTGTTCAATTGTATGCTGTTATTAGTAGGTGTTTACGACAAAATGGAAATCCTTTAGCTATCAACTACTATAGTTCATGATTTGTGGAGTGGATAATCAGCTGACAATTGGAAGTATTCGCATATTGATGGATTCTTTGCTTGATGATTGTTTTTTGCAGGAGACAACAGCGAGAAAATGAGCCTCATTAAGCTAGCTAGCATGATTGAAGTAGCTGCAAAGAAAGGAGCTCGCGATCTCAACCTCCAAGGCAAACTCATGAATGACATCGAGTGGCTGCCTGATTCAATTGGAAAGCTCACTGGACTTGTTACCCTAGATATTTCTGAGAATCGGATCTTGGCTTTGCCAGAAGCAATGGGGAGGCTTTCTTCTTTGGCCAAGCTTGACCTTCACTCTAATAGAATTTCTCAGCTTCCTGAGTCGTTCGGGGATCTTTGCAACTTGATATGTCTTGACCTGAGGGGTAATCAGCTTACATCGTTGCCCTCTAGTCTTGGTAGGCTGGTAAAGCTTGAGGAGCTTGATGTGAGTGCAAATCATCTTACCTCACTCCCTGATTCCATTGGGAGCCTTGCTCGTCTGAAGAAGTTAATTGTCGAGACAAACAACCTTGATGAGCTGCCATACACGATTGGTCATTGTGTTTCACTTGTTGAATTGCGGGTAGGCTATAATCACCTCAAAGCCCTCCCAGAGGCTGTCGGAAAGCTAGAGTCTCTGGAGATCCTCTCTGTGCGATACAACAGTATCAGGGGGCTTCCGACAACAATGGCATCTCTCACAAAGCTGAAGGAGGTTGATGCAAGTTTCAATGAGCTCGAGTCTATTCCTGAGAACTTCTGCTTTGTTACTTCTCTTGTTAAACTGAATGTCGGGAACAATTTCGCTGACCTGCAATCCCTGCCTCGTTCCATTGGCAACCTTGAGATGCTGGAAGAGTTGGATATAAGCAATAATCAGATTAGGTTGCTTCCAGATTCTTTCGGAAACCTGCAGCGTCTCCGTGTTCTCCGTGCAGAAGAGAACCCTCTACAGGTGCCACCCAGAGATGTAGCTTTAAAGGGAGCTCAGGTGATTTTCACTTGCTTTTCTTGAACTATATATTAGTGACCATTTGTGACAAAATTTGTTCACTGGTATTTTCTTTTCCTCTTGTCATGTTTGGCAGGCTGCTGTTCAATACATGGCTGAACATGTCACTAAGAAAGCCACAAGGTCACAGCCGATGAAGGCAAAGAAGACTTGGGCTCAGTTCTGCTTTTTCTCCCGGCCTAACAAAAGAAAGCATGACCGGATAGACACGGCATCATGATTATTGGAAACTGATGGCATTAAATTGCTAGTATTTTCATCCTTCACTTCTGCAGAGAACCAATGGGTGCATATTCTCTTCGATTCCTACCGTTGTATGGGTCAATCAGATGTGATGCCCAAAGCTTCCCCTTTGACGATGCAGCAGTTTCTTCTGAAGAACCAAGATGGTCAGGTTTCATTGAACCTGCTCACTCACCTTTCCAACAGGCCAATTGAAGCTCGAATAACACCCCTGGAAGATCCCTACTTCAGCTAAAGAATCCAGAAGTTCTTTAGTCTCTGCATTTTCATATGATCGAGAGCAACTGCATAAAGAGACTGCTGAAGTTCGTTGGCCTTGCAGTGCAACCTGTCAGTATGAAAAATATGCATGGATCCATTGAATCTAAAGGCCTGGTTATTTATAAAATTTGCTTTCAGAGACCATTTTGTTCTTTCTTCGACCATAACGTTCTTTCAAAGTTGTATAAGATAGGACCAAAATCTGCAAGATTACCAGATGATTGGATTGCAAAATGCGTACAACCAAGTCTTAAGGATACGCTGGTCTTGACTTTATTCGCCCCCTTTTGTAATACTTCCTGTTCGATGCATTCTGATTAGTTTGTTTGTAACTTATATTTCTGGAGAGATTCAGAAAACACAGCATTTTGCATGCCCTGTGACATTCTTTGATAGCAGATTGATTCTTTTATGTCTTGTAAGACCAAGTCCAGAATCCAGATCTGCAACATGGTCTCATTCAAAAGATTCAGGATGCTATCTACAGTTTAAACAATTCAGCTTTGGGTTTTGTGATCACTAATAGTAGTATCTGAGTACTCCTAGCTTTTATTTGCAGAAAGCCAGAATATTGGGGTGAACAAAAATGACATTTTATCAGCGCTTAGACTTTTTAAAGGTATTTTCTCTCTAACCGATGGTGGCCCCTCGCTCTCATCCGATCTGAACGGATTAGTGTTTGGGTCTAATCTGATGGAGTGAGCAGTGACTCGGTCCCACCCGCGCTTGCAACCGGCAAACCGGTCGCCTGGCCATGCCTTTCTTCCAGGACGCAGCCGCCACTGTTCATCGCTGTCCATGATGGCTACATCTCCGTGGAGACGAGGGCGTGGAGGCTTGCAAAGGCTGCCTTGGCATGGCATGCATGCCAGCTGCGCCTCGGAGATCCATGCATGATAGCTCCGTCTCCATTATCGTGCCTACACCGACTTCTCCGCCCTCACGCATCGTCACGATCTGAGCAATCTTCGGAGTTCGGACCCGGTCGTGTTCCAGGTCAGATATACTCCCTCCGTCCACAAAAGAATAAAATCCTAGCTTTGTCTTAAATCAAACCATCGCAATTTTGACCAAATTTATATCAAAATATATTAAATTTTATACTACCAAATCAGTATCATTAGATTCTTGATGGAATATATTTTCATATCATACATATTTGATATCATAAATGTTGATACATTTTTATATAAATTTGGTCAAACTTACGATCGTTTGACTGAGGACAAAGCCAGAATTTCATTCTTTTGTGGACGGAGGGAGTAGTATATAGCTAATCTCATGGAGGAACCATGGAGCTGGCTGGCAGTGGGCCCACCTTTATTTGGGCGAAATCGTGAAACTTTGAAAGGACTGGTGATTTAAGCAAAGTCCCAATCCTGGCAACCGACCAGGGTACGCGCGAATCCATGCTTGAAATCAATCAAATTTGACATTTTTTTTCAGCCAGTTCGGAAGAAAAGCTGGAGTGTCGCAACGGCAGGAAACTCTTCAACGGCTTGTGATGACGATGTGAGTGAATGTGTACAAAGCAAAGATGGGCCGTAAATCATCCGGTCCACCTATGCGCCATCCACCCACCCTTCCACCCACCGGTGTATTTTTTTTTTCTTGGTCTCCCGCCGGTGTTGCTGGGCCGATTTTGGCCGGCCCATTTGGCGCGCGCATTGCGCAAAAACAATACAACAACGCATAGCGTTGCGGGGGTTCGATCCCTGGACATACAGGTTGGAGCCAAAACCACCTACCACTACACAATTACTATGTTTTGTTAATAAGTGAAACATTTGTTTATTTGTTACGTATTACATTAGGTAAGTAGTAGCATGTTTTTTTTCTTCATTCTTTTTTCTTCTCCATATTTTTCTATGATGTTAGAATATTTTAAAACTTGCATAGAATATTATTTTTACTTTTCTTTTTCTTCTCCATATTTTATCTATTATTATAATATTTTCAAAATTTGCATAAAATATTTGTTCTGTGATGTTAGAATATTTTTCCTTTGATACTAGAATACTTTTTCTGTAACGTTAGAATATTCTAAAAGATTGCATAGAATATTTGTTCTGTGATGTTAGAATATTGTTTTTTTGATGCTAGAATATTTTTTATGTGATGTTAGAATATTCTAAAAATTTGCATAGAATATTTGTTATGTGATGTTAGAATATTTTTATTTGATGCTAGAATACTTTTTCTGTGATGTTAGAATATTCTAAAAATTTGCATAGAATATTTTTTTTGCGATGTTAGAATATTTTTTTATGTTAATCGGTCCAAGTGATAAAACCACCTGTTCAGTATGTTTTAAAAATGCGATAGTTTTCTAACTATCACAAAGTGCTTTGTGGTGCAATGGTAAGTCGCGTGCATCTTGATTATAAAGGTTTGGCCATCAAATCCCAATTTCTATATTTATTTTTGGTATTTTTGAAACACATGCACTTGTTATGGCCTAGTAGCTTGCCGGCGGTCCATGTGCGCGTACTCCCCTGGTCCAGTAGCGCGCCGGCGCTCCATCAGTGCGCGCTCCTCCTGACCCATCAGCATGTGGCGGAGGGTGGGTGGACGAAAACCTTGGCCACCTAGGTGGGAGCGATCGCTGCCCAAGATGGGCTCTGGTATTTTTGTACACTACCATAAAATGGCGGTGCATATAGGATGCCTTTTTTAGATGCAAATTGAAGAAATAGCCCAGAGAGAAAGGACAGTGGAGACACTTTGGTGTCAACGAAAGGACGGACGGACGGGCCTGCTAGGGGCCCATAGCACACCCGCAAGGCCCAAACCATCGTATAGCCCAACCATATAGCAATTCCATCGCCGAAGGCCTAGGCGGCCCACGTCGGCCTGCTAGCCTCCGGGAGGAGCAGTCCAGAGGGCGGCAAAGCCCACGTATTTATTTTATTATTTTTATATCTTTTAAAATACAATAATTTTTTACCAGAGCATGTGTTTTTCTTTCTGCTTGCACCGCTATGTTTATTAGAAAAAAAATCTACAAAGGTAGATTCATTATGTATATATTTTTAGTATAATTTTATGACTGTCAAATTATATTAAATGATGCAACAAGTTATTCGTGTTAATATATTTTGTTATGGTCGTAGTTCCGGGAAACGGGGTGACACAAGCAGTAGATTTGTTGTTCGGTGGGGGATGTCAGCACTGACTCGCTCCGAATGGTGAGCCGGTAGACTCAAAAGTTTATACTGGTTCGGGATGAATCTCTACGTCCAGTGGAGTGTGTTTCTTGTATTACGAGGCGTGTGGAGGTGTTACAGTGGGCGCAAGCGTAGCGGAGAGGGTCTCCTTGTTACTTGGCCTTTGTGCTCTTTGTGGTGCTCCTTGTGGTGCTCTTTGTGGTGCTCCTCCACCCCCCTATTCGTGAGTGCTTCCCCTCCTTTTATAGTTCAAGGGGGGAGCTTACAGTTCCAGGGGAGAAGGATAAAGAAGAGAAAAGGATATAGAGAGGAGGGAGGGACCCTGACACGTGGGTCCCTTGTTACAAGAATCCTGCTAGAAATCTGTGCGTTCCCGGCACGCCCTTGTCACGCGCGGTGAGGTCGTCTGTCCGGGGTCTTGTAGCTGAGCCGTACCAGGGGTTCGGTGTACCTGCGAATGCTTCCATTCTCACGGAGTCAGAGACTCGTATGTGGGAGGTGTTCCGTCCCGTCCGTCCTGGCCTCCTTTCTTTAGCTCCTGGCCTCCTTTCTTTAGCTCTTGACGTCAGACGGGCGTGATGTTAGGTGGCGGATTATCCGGCTACGGAGCGTTCCTGCCGAGTCGTTCCGTCTGTCCGTAACGGTGCCTTGTGCATCGTCGTGTCCCAACGAGGGGCGAAGGTCGGTCGGTTGCCTTCTGCCTCGTAAGACCGTACGAGACGGGGCTCGGTGGTCCTGTCCCTTGTGCTTGTTTGGTTTTGCCGGCCTCGCCAAGCCTTACCAGGTGTCTCCCTTTATAGGGTCAACCACTGCCCGGCGTCATCCCCCTAGCCCTGTTGTGACGGGGTGTTCCAGACGTACGGCGTCGGGTGGTTGATGGCACATCCTGTCGCAATGAGCACGCGCGCAGGCACGCGCTTGGCAGGCGGTGGCAGCGTGACGCCGTCCCGTCGTAGCAGGCGTAAGCGCAGGAGGGCAGTGTGTCGTCCCGTCGTCCGAGCCCATGAGTGGACTTTCCGCTGCCTGGTCATGGGCCGCACGCCGGTGGGTCCCAACGCCGGGCGTGGCATAGGTCGGGACTCTCCGCCTCTCCCGAGCGTTGGACTGAGGGTCGGCTGCCCCGTGAGAAGGTCGGCCGCCTCTGTCCCGTACGAGCGTACGGGATGAGAGTCGGATCGGCTCACTCGCTCCAGTTGCTGTGCGTTGGGTAAGGCTGTGGGCCTTCGATTTGGGCCCGTGCAGGTTTTTCTTAGGCTTCTTTCCTCTGGGGGGTTTTATATCCTGCCCCGTCAGTTTACAAATGCAACAAGTTATGTTAGCCAGTCATGTGTTTATTAATGTAACAAACTATACGCATAATCTAGAATTATGTTGAGTTATATATGCCATATCAGTGTATCAAGTCATGTTCTGCTAACCTAGCAAGCTATACTCAAATATAGAAGCATGTTGACTTATATACGTCGTGTTAGCGTATCAAATTTTGTCCTCTCACTGCCGGTGTATACCTTGTTACAATGCCTCTGTATAAGTTCATACATCGTTCGGTGCTACTAGGCCCACAAATCACTACACTGTAAGTTTATATATGTATCAACGAAAAAATAGACTATACACAAAGCGCAATTTGTATAAAACATCATAAATTGCCACATGACCTATGTATAAATACTTACTATAATATTAATATAAATCGATAGTTGTATCAAATATGGATCTCGTTTATAGATCTCATCACAAGGAGTATATGGTAGAAACAAATTTGAAAACGAGTAATTGATGAAAGATCTATGGCAGTTTTAAGAAAAAAAAAATTCTCCTTTGATGACATCAGCGATAACATCATGTTAAAAGAGGTGGCTATGCTGTGCTCGGAGTGTGTTGTTGTGAGGGGTCGCGCGGTAATATATGTCGTGACGAGTCGCGTACTAATAAATGTCGCGACGGGCGACGCCTTATCATGTTCCTTTTGAGAATCAAGTGACGCTATTGATACTGGGAGAACTGGGTAATGAGTAATGCTATTGATTCAGAACCTTGGAAAACACCCCCACCTTTCGTCTTCTCATGTCAATCCTACAACCAGAGTCGAGCCTAGATATAAAAACAAAAAAGTCCACCTTACAACATCAAACTATCACGATCATATTATTTTTAACCCTTGATTACGAAATCAGGTACCTAAAGTACATGAACTAACCAAACCGAACTAAACACCTCCCTAACCATGTTGAAAGTAGTTTTCAAACGATGGTTTTCTATTTTTAAATAATAAAACCTTATTTAATAAAATCAGAACTAATTAATTTTATAAAAAAATAATATAAAACTTGTGCCAAATGCTTTCTACAAATATTGGTGGATTTTTGGAACTTGTTCTTACTTCTAAGGTTCTATCTAGAGCAATAAAACAATAGGTGTAGGAATAATTAAATTTGAAATATCTTTAAATAGAGCACCCATGGATAGATTATATTTTTGAGAAAAAAATGATGCAAGTTTTATATTTTTCTGATTTAGAATAAATTAGTTCTTTAGATACTAGCGAAATGTCAGTGCGTTGCAACGAGAGAAAAAAAATCCTTAAGCACCTCTAGATCGATACTATAAAAACAGCCTCGCAGATAAAATTTATATCTAATTATTTCGAATTTTGCCTTGCATGTAACTGAAATTTAGGTGGTGTCAGTTTGGTAAAAAATATTAATTTTTGCATTCCAGCAATATATATAGAATTTCGAAAACGGATTCCATATACGACATGGGTATTCGTTTTCACTTAGGCTGCTCCTGTCATCTGAATCGGGTTTCTGAATAAATCGTGGGCTATATTGTCTTGATAATTTCTGTTAATTGCAAGCAAATTTTAAAGTGATGCCAATTGGGTTGAAAATGTTTTTATTTTAGCTTTCCATCGATATATAGAACGTCAAAAACGGAATACGTATGCGATTTGGGCATCCGTTTTCGCATGGGCTGCTCCTGGACTCTAGGCTTATGAATAAATTTCATATCATATTGTTTAAAATATTTTCATTGACTGAGACCTAATTTTAAAGCGGTTTCAATTGGGTTAAAAATGTTAAAAATAGTGTCCGTATGCGACTTGAGCGTCCGTTTTTGCGTTGGCTCCTTTTGTAATCCAAATTTGGTTCGTATTGTAACTGTGATTCGGATTATTGAACACAGGATGGGGAGGGGCTAACCAACCGGATCCACTTATCACGACGGATCAAAAAACTTATTTGCTTTAATATTAGGTATAGATTAACTATTTTTTATTATTTTCAAAATAAAAGTCATCTGATGCCGCTACAACTGGGCTGGTTTTGTAACTCAGGGTTGAAGTTGGACGACAGTGATAGTTTAATGTTGTAACTAGTAAATATGCACGTGCGTTCCGCACGTGATAATAAAAATGCAGATATGTTTTTGTTATTTATAAGTTTATGTTTTCTAAAAATATACCAACACATGTTTAACTCAATATTTTGTTTTTGTTTGTTTACATTTTTATCTAGCAAATACAAAAAATGGTATGTTATACAAAGCATATGTGTATAAAAAACAATACCATAAATATTAAGAAATATAATATTGATAACTTTGGCTTAGAATGGCCAAATCAGGGCTTGGGCCAAAAGTAGCCCTCTTCACCCATAGATCGTGGTTGTCCATCGTCTCGCCAGAAACGACGGCTGTCCGATAACCAAGTGAAACTTGGCCCGCGACGAAACCCTATGGCCAAATTTCCTCCTCCACAGCCCTATTTCCTCCGTATCTTTTGCGGCGCCGCACCTCGACCCCCTCTTTCTCCACGCCTTTTCTCCATCTTTCCTGCCTCTTCGTCCGCACCACCCATCGGTGATAGCGGCGCCACCTACTGGGCCCCTCACTGGCTCGTGCATGAAAAAAAATCTGAGTTCATGCATGTGTTTTTCTTGTATTTTTAACTTTTTATGGAATTCCTATGTTGAATGATTTTTTCCTTTTCAAGAGGACTAAGACTATGTGCAACAGAGCGTGTACTGTCTATACACTGTAGCGACATTGTACATAGAGAAAAAGTTAGTTGGAATAGTGTTTGGGCAATCTGGATGGACAAACCGCTGCACATCGTCTAAAATGCTACTTCAAACACGACATGGATATAGCTTATGGTTTTTTTTTATTCAGGGGGTGTTTAGATCCTTCTCCTAAATTTTAGCTCCTATCACATCGGATGTTTAGACTCTAGTTAGAAGTATTAAATATATTTTAATTATAAAACTAATTACACAGATGAGGACTAAACGGCAAGACGAATTTATTAAACATTCGCTAATTATGAATTAATTATGCTTAATAAATTCGACTCACAATTTAGTCTTGGCCTGTGTAATTAGTTTTCTAATTAAACTATATTTAATATTTCTAAGTAGCATCAAACATCCGATATGACCAAGGGTAAAGATGAGTGCCGCGGAATTTGGGGAAAGGCGGTGGACTCTGGTTATGAAAATTTCGCGTCCACGAGGACAGACACACTATTGAAGTCATTCCTGCTCTCTTTCTCTTCGCAAGAATTCACCGACAGCCAGCGATCTCTCTCCCAACTTCTCTATACTACTGTCGCCTCCAGGCTTCACCCGCCGGCTCCTCCTCTCCCAACCTCGTCCTCCCAACCTCGTCCGTTGCAGCGCCGACCAGGCCCGCACACGCCTGCGCGTGGACGGGGCTCTCCATCCGCCATGGCGGGCGGCCAGAGCGCGTCCCCAGCCGCACAAGCCGGTGCCGAGGTGCTACAGCGGCTCCGCGCACCCGCGCCGACGGCGGCTGGCACCTGGACAAGCGGGATTCCGCTCTCGATTTTTTTTTTCGTTTCCTCTCTCGCGGCACTGAGAGGTTTCTCTCGGTTCTCATAATTTCAATTTTCCCATATTCTTCCGTATTCTTCCTCCATTAAGATTCTTTTTCCGCATGATTTCTCTTTATTCTTCCTCCATGGAGATTCTTCCTCCCCATGATTTTGATTTAGCTACGCCGGTGATTCGATGGTCATACTGATCCGGTTATGTGTACGTGTTTTCAAAATTGTCCAAGCGATGTGGCATTATTATTCCGTGGTTGGATTAGGGCAATTATTCATGTTGGGCAGATCTCGTGGATTTTGATCTTATGAGATAGGTTAGATGGGCCGAGTGTACTTTTGAGAATTTTTGGTATTATATACCGTTGGATTTTCGATGAGGATATGGTGTATTTTTTATGATTGGGCTTTAACGAAATCTCCATATAATGGACCAAACTCTCAGGATTAGCTTCTATGCACGGGAATTTTGACAACGTTCGGTTTGAATCGGACACGCGGGTAGATGGCATCGTGGTGAAAAAAAATTCGACGAAAAAACCTGCGGGCGGCGATTTCAATAGCAGGAACTGCGTTCTGTTCCGTTCTGCTCTTTGACTTCGTTTTTCGTGGGCCCTCTCTGCTGTTTGTGGGGCCACGTAGATCTATAAGTCAATCCGGGTACAAATCTCTTAGGTAAAAATTATTTTCTTACTAACTCATGTTTTATTGTACAGATAATGAACTTCTCTTCCCTTATAAAAACCTTCAGTGATTCCATTATTATGGAGAAGGTAGAACCCTTTAGAGTCTAAAAGTAGCAGGCTAAACATATTGTGTTCTCTCCTAAAACAGCCTCAATATGGACTGTTCACTGTTGCATGATCATGGGCCAACTCCTACGTAGTGCGGAGTAGCTCAACTGGAGAGAGGTAACGCCGGCTTTTATTGTCTTCGGCTCATGCAGAAAGCATACATTTGTCTAAATAGGACCGACAAAACTGAATATGGCGATGACTTTCTGAAACCAGCTCCAGGCTTCCTTTAAGAGAAGAGGACATGGAAACTTGCGAACCTTACCTTTGCAATCCACCTACTGTAGCTGCTCACTGATGCACGTATGAGAGGAAACCGGAACCCTCTTTTTTATAGGACAATGTAACCGTCTGGATGACATAATTTTTTTTAATTATTAAAGAGGTATTCTCTAGCCACTACAGCAATCACATAAGTACAAAATCAACTGTCTTACTACACATAAGAGTACAAATAAAATCCTAATCTATACTATAAAAAGCGAGTTTAACAAAAAATTAATTTTCACCTAATAGATTTAGACCTATAGATTAATCGTGGCCCCACAACAAAACAATCGGGCCTACAAAACCTGAGTTACCGAGAAGGATCCGTGGCAGAACGTTGTTCCTGCCATTGAACTCGTAACCGGCGGACGTCTTGAAAAACTTTTTCTCACCGTCATCTCTTCCACCCACCTGTAATCGATACGACGATCCCACACATCTATACTATCCAATCCCATGAGGCCGACGGATGCGTCCAGCCCATTGCCCAATACATATACAACGCTCATCGTGTTTGGGTCAAAATATATCACTTATAATCCCAAATCAACATATGATATCTAAGCAATCGTATACATATATGTTCATTGTTCAAGCAGATCACACCACAATCGGTAATAATAGAGAGGGCAAGAACATTTAGGATCAAGCACGGACAAAAAAAAAGCTAGATCTTGGACCTACGAAGGAATGGGAGCGCGGCCCAGAGCTCGGAACTCAGTCAGAGCAAGAACCGACGAGAAAGAACAGAAGGAAACAAGGACCAAAAAATCAATCTAAGGTGCTGTTTGGTTCATTCATGCGAGCGGCAACGGGAATGCAATCAGCTCCGGCCGGCATCCCTTCCATTGCATCGATTAGCACGATTTGTTTGGTAAGCTTCCGGCAACACCGCGGGATCCGGTAACACCATCAGTACCGCCGTGATTCTATAGGCCAGTAGCCGGTTGCGCCGAGAATGGTTACTGACTAGCCGAACCAAACGCCAAGCAAGGAGTCTGATAGCGACGTGAATGATTACAAGCCAAAAAAAAGCGGAACCAAACAGCACCTAAGCTGCTGCCGGCTGCAAGAAAGGAAACAGAGACAAAAAAAAAAAACTGCTGCCGGCTGGATCCATCGGCTGCCTTCACCACATAAAAGCCCCTCCGCAAAAAAAAAAAAAAAAAAAAAAATGGTGCGGATGATCGCTGGATGGGGCCGTGTCTGCGGAGGACCCACGGGGTGGGATTGGATGCGCTGTATGCGTGCACTGCCGGCGACGAGATGCAGGGGAACGCTAGGGAGGGTGAGGCCGGGAGGGAGAGAGATGCCGCCCCAGGCGAGATAGCGAGAGAGAGGGGAGTGTGAGGAGATTTTTTTTAAGGGCTGTTTGGTTAAGGTTGGGATTGGGATAGGGATAGGGATAGGGAAATCTTATCCCACCTTTCCATCTATTTACTATTCTAATCTATTCATACTCACGTTCATTTTCCTATCCCATAATCCAAATACGGTATAAAACTTATCCCACCTTATATTTTTCTATCCCACTCTATATTTCTCAATTCCAATCCCATTCCAAACACCGCCTTAGGGTTTGTGGTAGATATACATGTCGGTCAGGTCTAATTATAGCCGTTCGTCCGATCCAACGGTTCGAACCGCTCCAAATTGGGCCGCGCAAGCTTAGGCCGCAGTTGGGCCACACATGTATGCATGAGTTCGGGTCGCAACTGGGCCTACCCGTGTGATAATTTTTGAGTCTCTTTTATATCATTGCATCATTTTCTTTAGTTATTTCAGTTAATCTTTATTCAATATTTTTAAGCTTTTTTAAGCATACTTTAAGGAATGTCAAAACAAAATACATCCTCTCTAAATTTTCTAAGAAATATTTAGTGAACTGTAGCAATCAATAATTTTATTTAATTAGGCGATATATATAATTTGAATTATTTACAAATTGTTTTATTCTTTAGTTGTAAAGAACTTTGTTATAGCAATATGATGTGAATGACTACATTTTAGATAAATTTTATTCTTGTTTAAGAATTTTTTCTAGCATGTAGCTACGGAAGCACAGATGCATTTGAATATACAAAACTTAGAGATAATAATTTGACTTATTTACAATTTTTATTCCTTAGTTGTAAAGAACTTTATTACAGCGATGTGAATGACTAAATTTTAGATAAAATTTATTCTTGTTTAAGATTTTTTTTCAACATGTAGCTGCGGAATCACGGGTGCTTTTAAATATACAAAACTTAGAAATCCTACCATACTTGATTCTAATATTATTTGCATATCGTTATTGTATATCATTTTATATTTTAAAAATAGTGCAAATGTGTGTTAATTGCAATTAATTATGGATGACATGGATATTTTTCTATTGTAATTGATATATTATTTGTTAATTATTGGATATCTCTTTATTGTCACGTACAGTATGCATGTGCATTTTTACTAGTAGAGAAAAACATGTACGTACAATATTATCTGCCATTTAAATTTACAATCACCATTGATGTAACTTCCACCCAATTAAAGAACATGCAATGCGCTAGGGTTTCCGGGCGCTGAGGGCGACTTCGGCCGCTCCGCGCCCGTGGCCGCCCGATGGGGAGATCTGCGGCGGGCGGCGCGCGGGGAGCCGCTCCGGCGGGGAGCGGGGGCGCCGTGCTCCATCCCGGGAGCAGCTCCGTGTTGGCCCCGCTGCTGGCCGCCGGCGTGCACGCTCCGGCTCGGGTGTCGCCGGCCGACGCGTGGTGAGGGGGGGCCCGCTCCGATGGGCAGCAAGGGCGGCCTGCTCGGCTGTGGAAGCCGTCCTTGTGGGTCTCCTGCCTGGTCGTCGGCGTGCACGGCGCAGGTCTCGCCGTGCCCGGCCGACGCGTGACGGTGGGGGGCCCCTTGCTGTGCCTGTGGTCTAGGTGGCAGGTGTTGATTGGCGGTCAACCCCGCTGGCTCCGGCGTCCCGCGTCGTCTCAATAGTGCCGGCGTCCTACCCACGTCGCGGCAGCCGGCGTGGAACGAACAGTGCCCCCGTCCTCCCCGCGCTGTGGCTACAGCGTAGTGGTTGGGGGTGGCCTCTGCTATATGGTCTTCCTCGGTGCCTCCGTCTGCTTTTGCTCGTTCCTCCGTCTCGCGCAGGTGCGTCGTCGTTTCCCTTCCTCTTTTGCTTCCTATTCTTTCCGATCTACAGTCCTGGCCGCTATGATTTGGTCCTGGTGGCGTGAGGGATCTCCATTCCTCTTCCTCCTTGGTTGTAGGGCAATGTCGATTTAGGCGTTTCGGTTGCGTGCCTGATCCATTTCTTGGTGCGTTGGGCCTGCATTTCCCTTCTTTGCCCTTTCGCTGTCGGCCGCTGCACCTCCGTCGTGCATCCTGCCGGGGATGTTTCCCTTTGGCGGCGTGTTTCCTGCCAATGTTGTCTGTGCGGGGTCGGTTACGGCCGCTGTGCTCCCCGTTTGGTCCACAACCTATTTGCTTGCCGGGGCGCTTGCCTTGGTGCGCGCCTGCCTCGCCGGCGATGGTGCCCGCATCGGAGACCAGGGTTGGTCTCTGTGGTGTGGTGGCATTGCTCTTCTGTTTTTTTACATCGGCGGTTGCGGTGCCGGGATGTCGGCCATGTGCGAATAATGTGCCCTCTTTCCTGTTGCTGAAAAGTACGGGCCCGTTGGTTGCATCTGTGGAGTCGGTTCCTGCGGGTCATGTGCCGATTGCTATCGTAAAGATTCATTCAGCTTTGCTTTGCACCATCTTGAGGTTGCCGGCCGAGCCCTGTGTTCACCAGCGATTTCCTCGTTTGCTGTTTTTGTTCCATGCCGCTTGGTTACCAAGCTCCTGTTCCTGATTTGATTTCGCCTTAGCCTTTCATGTACTACAACCACTCCCTCCCCTTTTCCCTTTAGATGCTACATTGTTATGTGCTTTGTTAGTTTCATTCCCTGTTTCTGGGCGGTTGTGCCTATGTGTTTTCCATGATGGTTTCATTCCTTTCCTTTGTTTCCTAGTGCAGCCGTGCCTTTCCTTCCCTGCTCGTGCTTTATTTTTATCCTGTTGCGTTGTAGGCTGGTCCTGGCATTGTGCTTGTGGCAGTTGCCCCACTGGTGTCATGACCTACTGCATTCAGTGGGCTTTGTCCCCAATCCTTGGTATGTTTTTGCCATCTCTCTATTGATTGTGTCTTATTATGTTTTGGTAGCGTCTGATCTCTGTTTTTTAGTTCATTTAGGTCTGTGGTGCCTTACTGTTTAGTTGCACCCTTCACGTTGTATTGATCTGACATGATTTTGTCTACTTTCTTTTTTTGCATCTTTTATGCTCTGCTTCTCTGTCAGAAACGCCAAGAACACATACATGCCTGTCCCAGGGAATTACATGATTGAGTTCACATTCCATACATCAATTGAGCCTGTGGCGGATGATTCACTGAACATACCACAGTTCGTCTATCACCTCACGCCTTTTGCCGATCTAGCACAGCGTGCTGGGGTTTACTCACGGTTTACAGGTACCTTGCTCTTTCAATCCAATGCTGTCTGTTTCTTTGTTACAAATTCATTTTCCCCTAAGATACAGAACATAAGATTGTCCAATGGTCATGCTACCTTCCTTTTACACTTACTGGTTCTCACTGATTTCAGATGTGATTAGAGTTTTAGTTGAAATTTCTAAACCTAAGGTGGTTCATTTATCAGGCAAAGCAGCCCCTACTCTTACCAGAGATATTATTCTACGTGATCTCAGGTTACTCTAGCTCTTATTTCATCTCTTTGTTTTATTCTTACTATCAAAAGGCATGGCCATGCTCCTAGTGTGCTCTTATCTTTTCTGTATGTTTCCCACTGTTATTTTCAAATCAGGGCTACTCGTTGGAGATTATGATGCTTCTAGCTTAATTACTCTTGTTTTTTCTGCATTTTTCCCACAGCTACTTTGAAATAAAAGTCACTCTTTGGGGTCATAGAGCATCAGCTTTCATGATTGATGCTGTCTACAATGCAGATGAACCAAAACCAATCATTGTTCTGCTTGTTAGTGCTTTAGCGAAAACATACCAAGGTATGAAACTGCAGTACGCCACGCGGTGATTCATGTTTGCTCAAAAGTAAAATATATGCACAAAGTATTCTCCCCTTGATGATTCCAGGTCAGGACTATCTAAGTGGAAACGCTGCGTGTCGATGGTATTTTAGTCCTCAAGTACCAGAGGCTAACCCATTCTACGCCAGGTTTATCTATTTGCTTGCTATTTAACTGCTGTCAAGTTCTGTTTAACCACTGCTGCCAAACTGATTTACTTCCCTGTGTCACAGTCTTGCTGATCAGCATATTGAGATCAAGCATACACTGCCAGCTGCTGCTAAAAGCAGACAGCCTATTGCAGCACAGGCACTGCCTGCAACTCTTGCTGAGTTAGAAGAAATGGATCCATATGACATTGGGGTTTGTCTTGTTTTCCTTCTGTCTCTAAAAACAATGATATCTAGCATAGTACACAGAACAAATGCTTACCAATGGTTCTATTTTTTTTTTATGCAGAGCGCTTGCCACAGTTGCAAGGTTACCATATCTAGCTTAGTGCTGAAAGAGCGTTGGTGGTTTCCTTCTTGTGTCAAGTGTAACAAATCGTGCGTCCAGGAAGGGTCTGTATCATGTTTCTCTACAAACCATAGATTCAAGTTTGTTTACACAGGAACAAATTAATCTACCACATATATCATTACCATCGTTCAACTTTGTTTACACAGGAGAATATGCCGACAATGCTGGTCGCGATCCTAATGACGACTTGTTCCCTCGATATAACACAGGTAGCAGCTTCACCTCACCACTTATACACAAATATAGATATACATTATCATAAACAATGACAGTGCATATGGTTGATAATCGATTACAGACCTACACGGCAGCTAAGGCTGGGAATAAGATCGAAGTTGGCACCTACGTTGAAACATCGCGTTCCAATCATATCTTCTACCAGACTTAGCTAAAGAAGTTGCGTTAAGCCCTCAATAGTTGTTTCAACAACGGGTTTGCCCCAGGTGTAAAACAATGTTTAATAGTCACCTGGAGATTCAGCGGTACCCTTCCTAGTGTAGTGCAGCTGCTCAATCTATCGCAATATCCTGAGTACTATCCATCAACTACCCATCATATCCATCAACTACCCATCGTATCCTGTGTATGAACAACTTCCGGCTGTAATATGCACCACTGTTTAATTAGAGTGTGTGACCAATTATATTGTAACAGCTCTTGTTTACATCACCGAACAATAACATACATCCTGCGTGAAGCCCAAACTCACAACTTCAAGCAATACTAATTTGTAGTACGCGCGCGCTTCGCGCGCATCACTACACTAGTTTACATTGAAAATGGAATAGGCAAAGCAGCAGCACCTCGACTACACAGCATCCATTCAGCATGGCGGCATCTATGGCTCTTCCAAGGGCCAACTCTCCGGTTGTTCTTCCGTTGAATCAGACATGTGACATGGCAGTTCGGATCATGCTGTCTCTCCAAACGCTGGAACAGAAAAAAAAAAAAATGAAAACTGGTTGAGACAATGACACGAGGATGCAGAGAAAACAGGCAATCTAAAAAAAAATGATCAAATGGGAAGTAAGAACACAAGCTAAAGCGTGGCGCAAGCAGTTCTGGCTCTGGCGCTCTGCCCCGTCGGCGGACGGGAGCGCCATGGCTACACGCTCACCATGACCATGTACATGTGTAGGCACAACGGCAAGGGCCAACCCGTGGAAAAAGCACCATGGCATCGCGGCCGGCGCTGGCAACCCTGTGGAAAAAACACAGGGGGTGTTGCTTCCTACCTTCTCCATGGAGAGACCGGAGACCTGGAGACCGGCTCGGGGTCTCCAACGTTGGAGCACCGTGCCGTGCTCTGCTGCTCAACATGGCCTAGCCGGCAATCGCATATACTCTGTGAATCACATTGCGATTTGCGACCGTTTTTTTTTTTTTGTCCATGTTTTCCACATGGAGGAAGGTTCCGTGGACTCCCTGCGCCATGACTTGCACAAGGTTGCAGCACTAGCTTTTTCATTGACCGATTTTAATTGAATGTGTTTTTTCTCTTTCTTTCCCCCTTATTATATGGCTGTGCTGAATGAGACATTCGTTTGGCATGTGTTGGTCTTAGTGTTGCAGTACTAGCTTGTTTTTCACGACATTCGGTTCATGTTTGCTGTCACTATTGTCCAGAGCTTGCGGTGACTGTCTCATGCTCACGTTTCACATGATACACCAGGCAGTCTTGTTTTATGCAGAAAGAATCATTATCAATTTTGCTGCCATACTTGCTGCTGCTTCCTACGTACTACTCTAGTTGCTGTCAAAGATATCTACAGTTTTTTGCAGTGACAAGATTCCATTATTTGAATCATGCGAGAATCCATAAGCAGATTTGAGTCAAGACCTCCAGGCTATTTGTGGATCTCATGAATCCGACGAGGTAGGATCATTGAACAAGTTTTGTAATTGGTACATGGAATTTCCCAGAGCATTGAGACCTCTCACTCTGAGAGCACTGAACTAGTGTACTATGTAGTAACTAACGCCCTATTTCTAAACCCATCGCAACTTTCTTCGTGATGCTGAAACTCGTTGTGGTAACCAGAGACCCAGAGTTGACCGAAGATGACTCTCCAAGCAAGCTGTCCAACTCTTCGGGATCCTTGTGTGCCCATGGATGTTGCAAGACCTTCCTCAACCTATCAAGTTGTTCTGCAACTTCCTTCATCGATGGTCTGTTCACGCCACACATATCTAAGCAATGCCTTGCTGTCTCTGCAATCTCCTCAAGGAGCTCTGCATTCTCATCATCCTTGATATCACAGTCTATGATATCCTCTAGCTTGTTCTCCTTCATTGCACATAGGAATACCATAGATAAACACTTCTCATTCTCAGGTGCTTTGACATTGATTGCCATCTTGCGTGTGAGCAACTCTAGGAGAACAACTCCAAAGCTATAAACATCACTCTTGTCTGTTAATTGCGATGTCTGCATGTATTCTGGGTCAAGGTAGCCACGAGTTCCTTGGACAAGTGTTACAAACTGTGACTCATCACTTGATGCTAGAATGGATGCACCAAAGTCCGATACTTTTGCTGTTAATAAGTCACCATTCAGGAGGATGTTGGTAGACTTGACATCTCCATGGAGGATTGGCGGCGATGCACACGAATGAAGATAAGCTAAGGCTTCTGCGGACTCACAAGCAATTCTTAGCCGAGTGTCCAAGGAAATATGTCGGGTGTGATTGCCATGGAGGAGATGAAACAATGTGCCATTTGGGATGAACTCGTACACCAGCACGGGGACTTCAACTTCCAAGCAACATCCGAGAAGCTTTACAATATTTCTATGGTTGATCTGGGAGAGAATTAGCATCTCTTTTCCAAATTCCTTCTTTTGTTGTTCACCAATTGTCATGCACCTTTTCACGGCAACTTCTGTAGAGCTCTTCAAAACTCCCTTGTAGACTTTTCCTTGGCCCCCATGGCCAATTACTTCTTTTTCCGCAAAATTGTTTGTGGCTTGCTGCAGTTCTTCTTCAGAAAATATTTTGAATGAAACTCCCTGTTGCGACCTCATCTCTTGAAATAGCAATAAACCACCATGCTGTCGAAAATACTTCTGTTTGATGTGTTTTAGCTTCCGTCTTTCATGGGTCAAGTATGCACAAGTGATGGTAACCACAAGAACCACAAGTCCAATACTTGCGCCTGCATGATTATACAAGCTGAGCACTTGGTCCTAACAACATATACTATTATAGGAAACTCTGAACCAAATTAGTACAAAATATACTTATGTCTCTAAAAACCGCTCACATCGGCCTAGCAATAGTATGAAACTAACTCAATGTAGTAATTTTAACATAAGCCCATCTTAGACCAATAAGGGTTGAAAAAGGTATGTATATGGGTATTCTATTAGAGTATGGACATATAAAAAATAGTGAAGAATACCAATTTTTATTAGTTGTGGCTCTCAAACTTAAATAAATTTTGTGGCATTTATATCTCTCAGTAGTACTAGCTTATAGGAAGCACGAGATTGATGCACTAGCACATGTGTGTTTGAGTTTCTTTGCAACCTACCAACGACTAAGGCCATCCAAGTTAGCCTCTGATTTTTCTTGCAAACGCCATCGCTGCTCATGCTTTGTCCTCGTGGGCATGAACAAGTATAACTCCCTGGGGTATTTTCGCAAATTCCAGCAGTACACGGGTAAGTAGCATTGTTGCTGCACTCATCAATATCTGAAATTGCGCAAAAGTGATAGGTTAATCTTATTATGTTTTTTAGGCCCTGATGCTTGATAGAAATGTGCCGACTATCTTTGCTTGAGAAGGAAAAAAAACCAAGGGAAAATATCAAAATAATGGACATGATGATGAACCTGTGCATCCGTTGATCAGGTAAGGGTTGCCTTGGTATCCTTTGGAGCAATTACAGGCGTAGCCCGCATAATTGGTGATACATTCGCTATTGTTGCTAACACACGCATAAGACGTGTTGTTGGTTTTGGCTTCTGCACATGATATATTCGATCTGATTGCCCATTCCATGACAACTGGTGTATTATTGCTGTACGTGTCGTAGAACACCGTCGATGTGAGATATGTGGTGCTAAAGTTGAAGACTGCGGTATCCATCACAGCGACATAATTGCACGGAGTTTTTGTTTTCCATATTTGATCAGAGTTGTTGTACAATGGATTGAAGTAGCCACGGTAATACCGGACCCCTGTCGGGACATCCGCCTGGCAACACCCGGCATTACTGTTGCATGACCCGTTAACAATGGGGGTTGAATTGTCGCAACTCGACCAGCAACCGATTACATACTGCAAATATGTTGTGCAGCGACACAGAACTTCATATCAGCTAGCTGCAAATTGATATACTGCTAGCTCTGTTGAAGGAAAAATGTTTATATAGTTTTGTTCTAAGGCAAGCTTTTCTATCTTAGATGATCAATCTTGCTATTTCTAATTCTACATTATGCGAGATTTTTTTTGAAATTCTCATAATAACAAAAAAACATCAGAATGTCAATTTGGTACCGTAAAACCTTATACCATTTGATCTATTCAATCTTTTATATAAATCAAATCTATGTCTATTGTATCCATCTGTTTGATTACAAAGACAATATAAATAACCCCCCTATATACATATACAGATAACCCACATTTACAGTTATGATAGATAATCTAAAATAATCCTTTCAAATTTATATCTAAATTACACACATTTTCTTATTATGATAAAAATATAAAATAGCATCTCAAATTTATATCTAAAATATCCACTTAGAAATTAAGATAAACAATTTATGGTAACCATTAAATATGTATCTAAACTACGGGCCTGCTTGGTTGGTTGCCAAACCTTTGGTAGGCCAAAATTTTGGCAAATTTGACCGTGTTTGAATCTAAACTAAAATTTGTTCAAAAAAACAAATTTCTCATTCGGATGAGTTATTTAGGACCTAAACAACTTATAAGAATTAAAAGTTTATTTTTTGACTATTTTTTATCTAAATTCAAACGCGGTCAAATTTGCCAAAATTTTGGCCTGCCAAAGGTTTGTCAACCAAATATGCAGACCCTGCACACCTTTATTATTGCTAAAGATAAAGTAAAAAAGTGAATCTAAATAACCACTATATATATATGTGTGCAATTATGCAAAAAATAAATAACAAAAGAGTAAATTACACCATCGGTCCCTAAACTATTGTGGTGTTCTCATCTAGGTCTCCAAATTATAAAAATGCATATGTAGGTCCATAAACTATTGTGGTGTTCTCATCTATGTGCCCAAACTATGAAAATGTATAATCTAGGTTCCATACAGGTCCCCAAACTTACTAATCGATCGTGTCTACCGAGTCCCAAGCCTTCATAATCTAGGTCCCAAACCTCGTAATCAGAGTTAAACTGTTTCCGTGGCCCTTCGCCTCGCCCTGCCATGCGCAGCCTACCCCTTCCACCTCAACTACCCACCACCTGCCGTTGGTCCTTGTGACTCTCTCCCGCCGGGCGCGGCAGTGGCGGATCTAGGATTTCAACCTAGGGTAGTCGGAGCAAAAAAAATCGACATGAAAATGGGATTAGGGTTGTTTTTTGGGCCAAATTGTTTGGGCCCTTAAATGTGTAGGGGTAGTTCAATTTTGGGCGAAATTTCAGGGTAATCATGGACCTACCTTGACTACCTGCTAGGCCCGCCCCAGAGCGCGGTGGGAGAAGCTGAGACCGCCGCGTGGCTACAGGCGGGCCGGGGTCGCGGAGAACCGTCGCGTCTCAAAGCAGCTCGGCGCAAAAGAGGAGAGCGATGTTCCGCTGTGCCGTACGTGACGCGGTCCTCGTCGGCAAGCTGGACGGCCTCCCATACTAGTGCGTTGGGCTACGGGGCCGAGGATGGCGGACAACGTCCACCACGAAGACGAAGGTTGCAAGCTCGGCAATGAGGTGCGGGTTGACGAGCGTGGCCATGTATTTGGCATCGGCAAAGGTGTCAGGGAGGAGGAGGACGAGCTCAAGCAAGAACGTGGAGAACCGTTCCCACAACGGGGTGGCGAAGGAGGAGCGGCCGAGCGAGAACGCGGCGAGCGCAAGTGGGTTTCACCTAGAGGCGGGGTGGCGGGTCAGCGCGGTGACGAGCTGGTCGGGAAGGATGATACATGGTTCGTTTAATGCGGATTACGAAGATTTAGGACCTAGGTGACACGGTTAGTTAGTTTGGAGACATGGGTCTGCACTTTAGAAGTTTGGAGACCTACATGCCATACTTGGACAAGTTTTAGTGACATATATATGCATTTTTTTTATAATTTAGGGACCTAGATAATAATAGAAAATGGATCTACGTACGTTTCCAGAATACCAACTTATATCACTATTAAATTCATCTACTAACTATTAGGACATATACTCCGTCTTAATAATACTCTGATATGCATGTGTGTGAGATCATGTGTTGAGACTAGTTATTATAAACTTTAACAACATACGAATTGTATATTATGGAAGTATTTCACTATTTGTCAAGGTGAATCTGTAAACATAAATCTTATTAAGTTATTATAAATTAACTATACATGTTTTTGTGACAAATGATGGTTAAAGATGAATATATATACTGGACTTAAAAGACAAAACTGTCCACATGCATGGACAATATTCTTTTTGAAATGGTGGGAGTATATTACCTCCGTTCCGTTGATATATGTGACACGGTTGATTTTTTTCCTAAAACTTTGATAGTTCATCTTATTTGAAAAATTTACTCAAACATGCAAAAATACAACTCATACTCAAACCAACACCTTTAGTAATAAAGAAAATCATAACAAAATAAATGATAAGTTGTAAAATTTATTTGAATAAGACGGATGATCAAAGGTTTAGAAAAAAAACCAACCGCATCATACATTTGTGAACAAAGAGAGTATATTATTATAGATATCAAGATTATTACTTACAGTTTCGCCGATCATGTAGGCAAGACTGTTGCAGCCGAGGACGACGATCATGTTATCGTCTGCCGATAGCACGAAGGGGGTGTCGGTAGTGTTCAACCACGCGTCGTCGTTAATGTTCTGGTTCGTGGATTGGTTGTAGCACTGCCGAGAGGCCCAAGTCCTGACCCAGGCCTTGTTGTCCTGCACGGAGATCTTGGCTATCTCCAAGTTGGTCTTACCGTAAAAGAGCTTGGTTGTACTGCAGTTGAGAACAAAGTCGCTGTGGATGGCGCACCCTTCATCCAAACCGTACGGGTATGGTACGTCGATGTGGCCACACCTTGTTGTGCAGCCGGGGAGTCCCACCACCGGGACGTCCGCGGCGGTGAGCACGCACACAGCCACCAGTACAAGGCAGAGGCAGGGGAGAAGAAGACGTGCGAACTCCATGGTAACTGGCTACTCCTAGGTATAGGTGCGCGGCTTGAGTGGATCTTGTTGAGTTGTTGTTTATACTACTGGCATGGGCTGTAGCTCAGGCTAGCAGGAGTATTATAAAGGCCAGACTCTGTGCCGCCACCGGGAGGACGTCGTCTACGACGGCGAGCACGCCCACATGGCCACCAGCTGAAGCCTGAAGGAAAGAAGCCGTGCGAACTCCATGGTCCATGCTACATTGCTGCAGGCTAGTGTTACAAAGGACGACGCAGACAGACTTGACCAGGGATACAAGCGGGGCTGCTTCAGGTCACGTACATAGCTATTGCGACGCATATGTCATACGCCAAATGAGGATGATTACTGACCTTTTCCTCTAGACTTTCAGGAACCGATCGAGCTTCCTGGCGGATAGCTCAGCTCGTTGGCGCGTCCAAATTAATGATGCGTCGTCGTCGTTAACTCGCATGTAGTACTACTTGCACAGTTTCACCTGCATATTGCATGCTTTGATTGCACCAGTAGCCCGCAAACACTTGATCAGACGTTCCTTTGAGTCCTCTTCGCAATTAACAAAACATCGAAACCTGCTGCACTGCACGGCATGCGCACCACTTCCATCCAACGACTGGGTCACCTCACATCTGATTCTCCTTCTCAATAAATAAACTAGTAACAATGTACGTGTGTCTCCGTATAGCGTTAGCGTACATGCATATTTAAGAGTCAAAGTTATTAGTTATTTCATTTTCAATTTTTTTTGTTTATGAAAGTTTTATGTTTGAGTACTACTGGGATGTAGCTTAGGCTAGCATGAGTATTATAAAGGCAGACACAGACCTAACGTACGCATAATGCTAAGCAGTGGCAGAGCCAACTCTAAGTTCCAGGGGGATAACCACGTGCTCCATCCATTTCAAATTGTAAGAGGTTCTAGATCTCTACGATATTCATTCATTTTTTTATGTATGTGTGTTTAATATGTATCTAAATTTATAAACATGCATATGAATGTAGACAAATAAAAAGAGGGATGAAACCCCTTACAATTTGGTATGGGGGGAGTATATTTATTAAGCTTAACTTGTACCCCTTCAAAATCTCAAAATAATAGATGTTTTGGTCAACGTACAATTAATTTATTTTAGTTTTTATCATTAATATCTTTTTAAATATTTCAATTCACATTCTCAAAATGGAATGTTTAATTAGAATCATCTTCAATAGTACTTTTCAAAACATTGCACGCCAGATTTTTTAATTTATATTAAAATAATCATGGTGACAATGTTGCTGTTTGAAGCGTATGTTATTTTGAGACTGAAGGGAGTACCCCTCAGTTCTAAGTCACATGCTGTTTTTTTAACGCTAACTTTGATTACTTGTCTTATTAAAAATTTGGTAAAAATATAAAAAAGTTCAAGCCAAGCTTAAAGTAAAACATTGGTAGGACATACAAAATCATGTTTGTCTTTTCGGCAGCCAGATTACTGCCGCCACTGACAGAAACAAACTGGGCGAGGAGGCAGGGTAGGCTGAGTCCAGCAACGGGTGAAGGTGTATTTTGCATTTGTCCTCTTTTTCCGTGACATTTGCACGCTCCCTCTTTGCAAAGCATATGCACATGTTCTGCTGGATATCAAATGGACAGTCCAAAATATAGATGCATATATCTATACGAGCCCGGTGCGCGTGCCCATGCAATGCAGGTCGACGCTACCACCAACCCCGTCCATCTCCGAGTTGTGCATGGACAATGGACCGCCGGCCCCCACCAGCAGCCAAAGTTTAAGCTCCCCGGCGCCACGACAAAACACGACGAACAGCATGCATACATTTCTGGGATTTGGAGGGGTCGAGCGTCTACGCTTCACTCGCCCGCGGTTTGTCTTGGTCCTGCTGTGCTGAGCACTGCGAGGAAACGGCCATGGCTCTCGCAGTCGCATGGAAGGGTCACCAACAGTGACCTACTACCCGATCCGCGTGGCGTGAACACGGGCCCGGACCTGGCACGGGAGGCCCAACCGCCCAGACACATGAGTATTTGTCACTTGGCAGTGGACACGACTGACTCGGTGACTCTGCGGGCGTGGCAGTCTGCGGCGCACTACGGCCATTGATAGGTCATAGGTTGATCCGTCGATGGATCGATGGATGCCACGAAAATGACAACAACCGGACGCGCACCACCACCACCACCACCAGTCCACCACCGTATCGGTCGCAGAGGACGACCCCCGACGCACGTGGCCGCGGCCCGCACGGTTTCCTTCTCCCCGGACTCGTGGTTGGGTCAAAATTCGAAAATCGCATTCGCGTTGCCATCGAAGTTGCAGCTCCAGACAGAAAACAACAACGAACAAGTGAAGTCGATCCATGGAAGACTGGACTGGAATGGAATGTGGAAGAAGTAACTTCGGAGACGCTATTAAAACTCACTGACGTCTTGAGCCGGTTCTTTTCTCATGTGTTTTTACAATGGGGGATCCTAATTAAAAAAAATTGAGCACGGAAGGAAGGAAGGAGTTGCAAAAACGCCCTCGTGGGGGTCCCGTAATTACAGCTGGCTATCTAATCTATACCCCGACGATCCAACGGTAGAGGGCCACGAACCCCGGCTCCTCCTCGTCCGGCGCGCGGTGCGTCGCGGCGACGGCGGCCTCGGGGTCCCACACCCACGAGTCGTCGACCACCCGGTGGCTCTGGCTCTGGCTGCGGCTGCGGCGCCCCTGGCTCTGGCTCCACCGCGCGCTGTGGTGCCCCTGGCTCCACCGCGCGCTCCACCGCCCGGAGAGGGAGGAGGCCGAGGAGGCGAGCCGGTCGACGTACTCGCGCAGCCACCCGCGGGACCCCGCCGCCTCCGCCAGCGCCTCGGCGGGGGTCGCCGGCGCGGCCGCCGACTTGGGCGCGGGGGCGGCGGCCCGGGTGATGCGGGACACGACCGCCACGCGGTAGTCGAAGGAGCCGAGCGAGTAGGTGCGGCGGTCGTCGCCCGCGGCGGAGGAGCGGCGGTTGCTGACGCTGCCGATCTCCACGCGGAAGCTCCTCGAGTTGTTGGCGCTGCTGCTGATCCGCGACGAGTCGAGGTGGGGCGGCGGCTCCGCTGCTGCTGCTGCGGCGGCGGTGGGGGTCGGGAATAGCGGCGGGTGCGGGAGCGAGACGGCGGCGCGGCAGAGCGGGCAGGACGGCGTGGTGCGCAGCCAGGCGTCGACGCAGGCGGCGTGGAACGCGTGGCGGCACGCGGGGAGCAGCCGCAGCTCCGCGTCGGGCGAGAAGGGCGAGAGGCAGACGGCGCAGTCGGGGGAGCTCTTGGGCAGCGCCGCCAGCGCCGACGCCATCGTGAACAGCGGCAGCGACGCGATCAGCCGCTCCTTCTCGTCGTCCACCACCTCCGCGGCCTCCTCCTCCGGCCGCACCGCCGCCGCGGAGCTCCTCCTCGCGGACCCCGCCACCGATGCCGATGCCGATGCCCCCTCGTCGGACGCGCGGCGGGCGGCCCTGGTTGGGAGCGGGCTCGGGCCCGGGTGCGACGACGAGGACGACGACGACCGGGCGAGGCAGCGGAGGAGGAAGTGGATCGACACGGACGCGAAGAAGACGAACGCGAGCAGCGCCGCGATGATGAGCAGCGACGGGGAGAGGTTGAGCGACGACGAGGAGGAGGACGGCGGCGGCGGCGGCAATGGCGGCGGAAGGGTCGCCGCGAACGGGTCTCCGGCGGCCTGAGGCGGGGGCGGCGGGAGCGCGTCCATCGTCAGTCGTCACCACTCCACCCGGGGGAGCAGTCGCAGGCAGCCCACGAGAGGAGAGGGAGAGGGAGAGGAGGGGTGGTGTGTTTATGGCGGCCTGTGCAGGCTGCGTCTGTGGCCTCGCGCCTTTTATTTATGGGTTTTGGAGTGCGTGGTGTGGTGGACGGGGCGCGGGGCGGCACCACCGCCAGCAGCCATAGGCAAAGAGGAAGACGAGATCACGAGAGGTGGAAAATGCGACAAAAATGCTCTACTCCCTGTAGTAATGGTAGTCGAAACGGGACAAAGATGAGGATGTGACACCTTTTCCCAGTTTCTCCACTACAAAATCTCGTTGATCGGCCCGGTTTAGATCCTAAAATTTCTTCCAAATTTTACTGTGCAAAAAGAAGATTCCCCATCACATTAAAATGCCGGCACATGCATAGAGTACTAAATGTAGATGAAATAAAAAATTAATTGCACAGTTTAGATGTACTTTGCGAGACGAATCTTTTGAGCCTAGTTAGACCATAGTAGGACAATATTTACCACAAACAAACGAAAAGTGCTACAGTGTATTTTCAGCACTACAGTGCATTTTGGTTCTCAAAATTTTGGATCTAAACACAGCCGATCTGGGTTTTGTAGTGCATTAATTGGTGACTTGCTCGGGTAATCTTCTCTCTCTCTCTAGCTTTTTGGGTGTGAGGTCTGTGGTGATTGTGTGTAGCAAAATTGCACAAGTAAGGTCAACCGGCTGTAGTTTACTCGATGACTCACCCTATTGCTCTTGTTAATTGAATTCCCAATTCAAGTCAAAACGAACTTTCTTGACGATGGTTGTTGCAATTTCCAGGGGATTGTGGCTTGCTCTCTTCCACGTCTTTTTTTTCGAGTTTATCTGGTTATTAAAGTGTTTTCTACAATGGGCGGCCTCGCTTTCCAAAATGGCCATCCATAAACGCTACCTAGACCGATCTTATGAATAGTATGATTGAGCTAGTTTGATTATAATACTAGGTTTCTCCTGTGATGAGATCGTCATACCCCATGTATTTTTCGAGGAAACGATTCATGAGAGCTAGTATAACTTACGTACTGTGATCAGATCGCCATACTATGTATGTCAGAACTCCGAAGTGAGCTCATCCCAATCCAATATAGGCAATGCGACAGTTGCCAAGTCTACAGCAACCATCTTTGCGAAAGTATTAACTTTCAGAAAGAAAGAAGGATGACCCCTTTGACTTTTATCCTTCTGGAATGTGGATTTTGTTTCTTTTTGTTTTCTATGTTTTTTCTCGTAAAATTGATCTCTTTCGAAATTTTTATATGAGTTCTATGAAACTCTTGTTCACACAGCAACAGAGAAACTTTTTGTGTTTCACACACGTTTTAAGACTCTATTTGGAATGTGAGAAAAATTTCTTGTTCATGTGTTTTTCCTATGAATTTTTTGCGTTTAAAATAGAGCCTTAAATGATAGTTTATTTTGCCGCTGATATATTGAGGAGTCCATAGCCCTTCAAATGAAGATGTATTCTCAAGTTAAGTCGCTGCAGTTGCACTTTGATCATTTTGGCAAAGCAGCCATCCCTACATAGCACAAACCTAAGACTGCATTGGCAGCTAGCCGGGGCTACAAAAGTAATCAATCGATCACTATCTCGAATCCAGTACCATCCATAGAAAGCAGTAGTCTCCCAGAGCACGCAGAAACATGGGTTCAACTCATGCTTCAAATTTTTTTAATAAAAAACTCAGATAACGTAGACATGCATTTTAACCACTCAACGGATGTTTTTTCAGTACTGTTTTGCTAAGCACCTCGTCGCGTGTATGTATCAACAACAATGTGATGTTGACTTTCAGAAACTAATAAGCCGTATGGATAGAGAAAAGAACCACCATCTTTGTGTTTTGGGGATCTACATGCACCAGCTTTTGGATCAAACACAATCTATGGGGCTTGCTTGGGAAGCTGCACACCTCACTCACGCTCAGAAAGGCCCAGCTCAGGGGCTTCAGGAAGAAGCCGTTCAAGCCCTTTGCAATCATGCGCACTTGCGCAGCACTGTGACGAACAGGCCACGATGGCCGGCAGAGCTAGCAAGAATAACAGCACCGACAACATATTCGTTGAGGCAGAATTAATTCGATCAAAACCGCCATGAATTCGCGTCAAATCACTAGCACTAGTTGTGCATCTATATAGGCTATAGGTACGTAGTGTGTTAGCTGTGGTTAAACCCTAGCGATAGATCGAGATCTATACGGATCAATGAAACTGCTTGCGGTTGTTCCCTCAAAAAAAAAAAAAAACTGCTTGCGGTTTAACTGGTCCACGGGATTAACTGATTATTAGTCGGTTCGAAGAAATAAAATTGGAAACTATGTAGCAGTAACTCATCTTGATGAGTTCTATCTTGGATACGTAGGAGAGATGAGCGCCAGCTCTCGAGCCATATAAACAACAAGGAAGGAAGGCGCGCTCGCCGCCGCGCCCGTATTGGGCCTTGTTTTTTTTAGCTTTTTTTTTATCATATCTGTGTAGCAGGACGCTTAATAAGCTGACATCAGAGAAAGCATAAGCTTGCTATGCTGCACCTATGCGTTGGCTGCATATGTGATTGTTTCGTTACAAACTAAAGAAGACCAAAATAAAACATGATATTGCAAATCTTACACTGTAGTTAAAGAGAAACAATACACTCAAAATTACATTGCATAAACACATAAAAATAGAAAATAATTAGAGAAACCTGGTGGGTTTTGGATCCTGATAAAAACATGCACGCTAACCAAAGGAAATGAACATCATGAAATGATCCGCGCGATACACAATCAGTTCAGTCCTAGGTACCAAATTCATGAAATTTGAACATGTCATACATATAGATGACACGTTCAATTTAACTTAAGATCATAAGGTGATACAAAATGACACCATCATGTGAGTTGGTTGTCAAATACCTATATGAAATAACAAACTATTGATGTAATCGCCTCAAGTGTTCCCGATGATGAATTTGTAGATCCTCTCTGCTTGATGATTCTTGACTTCTCAACATTCCAATAGGCAGACAATTGTTACATTCAATGAGTAGCTGTTCAAAGTAGAAATAAATTGCATCAATGATATCGTATGATATGTTTTGTGCCCACCTTACTCAACAGGAGCATCAGCTAATAGTATAGTAGCAGCTGATGCACTTTTTAATAAAATAGGAGCTGAATGCCAAAATAGCAAATCAGTTGTTGATTAGTAGCCTATATAAATGAAAAAAATGCAACTGAATTTATTGTTCTGATTGTGGACCTAACAATGGGTACCCTACAAATAACATTTGTTTTTAGTGAAGAAAAATAAAATGGCTGAGGGTCAGCCGTTGCACTTATGCACTCTCTAGAACGGGATTCCCGTCAGCCATTGTACATTTGTTCTTGCCACAGGATGATGTACTGCAGAAACTCGGTGCTAATTTTGATGAGATCAAGGACAGTTAGAAAGGAAAGAAGCATGTGATTTATGGTTAACACTTTCCGATAATTAAACCTGGTAGACGTAATCTAGCATGCTATCAACTGAGATACTGAAGCGTTGTTCTAAGGAAGTAACAGGGTGAGAATAAATATAAGTTGAAAACATAGAGCAATTTTCTTTCTAAAACAGCATACAATTGGTATTATTAATAATGCTCTTAGTTCTCAAGAGAGTAGATCTTACCAAGATGTTGTGAATGATTGCCGAATGTAAGATCGCCATAGCCAGGCTCAGATCCTCTACCACCAAACATAGCATCCTTTGACCTAGTGGCACCTGCAACTGTATAACAGAGATTAGAATCATGTTACGTGTTTTATTGCATAGCTAATTATGTAGCAAACAAAATGGCACATATAAAGTATATGTACCTGACTTCAAGTACAAATCACTTTGGCTGATGCTATGCATCAATCCCAGACTTCAAGTACAAATCACTTAGCATATATGATTTTTATGGTGATGGAAGATAAAAAGATCAGAAAAAGAAAGAACAAAACACACCTCTATTCTTTTCAGGGGAATGATCTCCCAGATAAAATTGACAGAAGGTATTTACAATATTCATGTCTTCATCTCTGTCAAATGATATAAAAATAGTAATTTGGCTGATGCCAACAATCAATTCAGATGATAACCTGTATAAGTAAAATAGAGAGTACACAAAAGGATTGCAGGCAACCTCGCATCGGAGATAAAACAACCATTCACGAACCGTCCATACTTGTATATATATATTCAAGAAAAGAGTGCCAACTTCATTTATATGACGCAAATGAGTGCCCTAAGCAAGCAACATGGCTGGGCCCAAAGCTTGACGCATCGATCAAGTACAGGCAGGGTCCATATTTAGACATAGAAGGATTGAAGACCTAATCCCAACTAAGGTAAATTAAATCACGAATTAAATATTAAAGAAAGCAAACTGACAGACCCATGTGGTAATATGCAAGGAAGGGATAATGTGTTAGTCAGTACTCAGTCAGATGTACCGTGGGGGCTACGCGAGAAGCCATACTTGAAAGTAGAGACGGGAATATCTGTTGGTCCATGGGAGACTGTTCTTGTTGAATTAATGTTGGGGAAGATGACGTTGTTGCAGGGGTGTCCCTGAAAATGAACATAAAAAGGCACACATGTTTATCACAAAACAATACTCAACTAAGCAATAAAGAGAACTATTGTTAATCAGTTTATAATACACAAATGCACAGCCACATGAAACATTTTTGCATCATTCCCAACTTTAAGTTAATTACTCATCATGTAACTACCTAGTGAGTAGTGACGAAGCATCATGCCAGGCATCAGGCAACTGCATTGGAGCATCTAGGATAGAATATTTGGTGATCATTCTGGTAGTGATTCCTATGATTCGGGAGATGTGCTGTATTTAGCAGAAGGTGTTGTTCCTCTCTACTTCAAAGTTACATGTTTGCTGATGGAGCCACTGACCAACGCATGAGGCTCGCCATAACCTAGTCTAGGAGAAATGGAGAATTACTGAAATAAAATAAGAAAACTTTTCTGCAGACTACAAAAATATACAGTTAACGAATCTATAATACTTTGAACACTGTCATGCTTAAAGTAGAGCCTACATATTTGGAACAGGATTTGAGAACTATGCTGAACAGACAAAATCATTAAAGCAGTGGAAGCATAGAGGTTTTGCCTAGGCACTGCATCAAGTATTGCTAAAGAAACTACTGAGTGAGGTCATACAAACTTGCAAATACATGTAGATATGTTCAGGATTCAGGAACACACAGAGAGCATGAGTATATAAATGGGAAGAACAAAAGTAGATAACATCAGAGTAAGAGAATTATACAAAGTTAAATGTTGTCAGTGCAGTAATAATGATAACATTCATGAAACTGAAAGCCGAGTTCTGCAACATCACCGGAAACTAACACATGTACATCGCCATGTTCACCCTGCACACCTGCCAACTAATGCACCAAATAGGCCGACAACATGCAAAGTATTTAAATATAACAAAGATGTGTTAGATGTAAACAAATTACTAACAGGAAACTTGAAAACAAAACTATATGATCAACAAATCATTTAGGAAATTGCAAATTTCCGACCTGGTGATAAGGAGGGGAGGACACGGCAATCCATCATAAAAAAAGGCATGAGGCAGGCCCCATGCACAATGGGTTCTAATTCCATGATCAAACAGATGGAGTGGGTACCTTAACCCATCACTAATAGGGGCAACAGCAGCAACCTGAACAACAGAGTTCTCTTGCACAATTGGGCACCGGTGAAACGTTAGAGCAGAACTTTCCAAGCACCAGTTGGTAGGTCGGAATTTGGAAACCAGTTTGAACGGCTTTATCTCTTATATTTTTGCAGTCCTCAGCAACATTTGAGGAAGGATTTTCTATCTAGGAGAGGGTAAAAGATTGTTTACCTTCTTGAATGTGTTGTGATCGAGGTCAAAACCGCAGCGGAGGCATCAAGGGTCCCAGACCCGGCGCACCACGGCTGCACCCCGAGGCCACCGTCGGCTGGTCCAAGGCCATGGGCGCCGCGTGGTCGTCGATGGGTGCCCGTATCTGGCGCACCGCGGCCGCGCTCACCCGGGAACCCGCCACCACCACGCTGGTTGAAGGCAGGGCTGCACTGGGCACAGGCAAGGCCGGGGGAGGAGAGGCGCGGCGGCCGCCACGGCGCGGAGGCCCGGATCCCGCCTGAGAAGGTGGCTGCAGCCGAGCAGCGCTAGGGGAGGCAGGGAGCAGTGGCCGGGTCTTAGGTATGCGGTGCGCGGCGGCCGCCGCGACAGGGAACCGGCCTCCATGGCACGGATCCGGCGCAAGAGGCATCGACGGCAGCGAGGCGACGGCGGCCCGGCGGCGCAAAGGAATAAGAAAAAGAGGAGGAGGCGTGAGGGCGCGGCGGCTGAAGCGGTATGCTGTGGGGCTGGCACGGGCGGCGCGCGGGGTAGGCGGCCACCGGTGGTGGAGCTAGCGAAGGCGGCGCCGTGGCGGCGGACATGGCGTGGCGCGGGGCGACGGCGGGTGCGCGGCGGCGGGCGTGACAGCAGGGGCCGAAGAGGTGGGAAAGTCCGCCACGGCTTCGACCCCCGCGGCGCGAGCAGGGTTGGGGCCTGCCGGCGACGCGCCCGCGCGGGAAGGGCGGAGCCAGGTGGATGCGGCCGGCGATGCGGACTTCTGGCGGTGGCGATGCGGAGGGAGAGTGGGAAAGGAACGGGGGCATGGGATGGTGCAGGGAGATGGATGCGTGGACTGTGCGCGTGAAAGGCACGCAAGGCCGCGATGTGCGCCAACAATGCACGGCAGACACGCGGCAGGGAAGGAGTTGGCAATGTCCCCGCAGCAGTAGGGCGCGGCTGGGAGTGCCTCCGGAAGCCGGCAAAACTCCCGTGTATATAGATCTACTTATACTTATACACGCTTTGCTGCCGTGACTAGCTGGGGTCGCTGCCCCACCATACCAACAATGGAGACGTTTAGAATATAGCCGGTGGAACAGGTATTGCTTCAAAACAAGGTGTCGACGTCGTTATAGTTACGTGCTTTGTAAGTTGCATTGCATGTTTTCCTTGCAGCACCTCTCAAAGCAGACTTGGATCAAACGTTCCTCGAGTCCTCGCAAGTCGCGACGAAACCTTCACTGCATTCCGGCATTACATCCACCAGTTAACTAACTGATTCACCTCGCGTCATCTCTCTATATCCCTTTTCAAATTAAATGCAGCTGTAATAATACACAAATGAATTGTCCCGTGCCCACAACATCTGAAAACTAACCATTGATATTTTCTTACAAGAAGACTGACTTTATCTTCACCCAATTGTGTCTACAACCCGGTGTATATGCGTGTTTTTTCTAGAAACACAGTACAATGCAGGCATTCACACGTGCGCACACTCACCCCTATAAACGTACACATGCACACCCTATCTATATGAGCACCTCTGCAGAACTGAGTTGGACCGGCATCTTGAGATTCACGAAGTCACTATAGACGCCTCGCTGTCGACGGGGACGTCGCCTACCACCGAAAGAACAAAGCCGTTAAATCATGCGAACACCCGTGCCAAGTCGAGGATTTAAACCCGAGTAGGCAGGTTTCACCACAAGAAACCTAACCAGCCGAGCTACGCTCAGTTCGCTTGTATATGCGTGTTTAATTTTTTGGACGACGGAAATTGATAGAAGGGACTTAAAACTAGAGGTTGACTCGTGTGGATGGGAATTTGAGTAAGATGGAGAAGGGGATCTGATAGTTGAACTAATTATTAGTTGCAGGGAATTATGAAAAATTGTTGGTTTACCCCTCCGAAAATATATATGTAACTAATAAATAAGCTAACATGTATTCAATCTATTAGCACCCATTAGTTGGTCGGATGCAGCTAATGTTATTTAAGCAGCTACTCCCTCAGTCCTAATTAATTTACTCTGTCCTATTGGCTAATCTTACTATTACTAATTGGAGGTTCTAAAAGTTGCACCAATTTCAAAGCGCGCTGGAAAAAAAAATCCAAGAAATTTTCACAATAATCAGAAACATCCGACCATCAATTGGCAGAATAGAATATTAATAGCCATTAGATCTGTTTTCTAAATAATTACCCACCTCTGTCATTATGAAAGGTCTTGAGTTCAACTCTCAATGAAAGCAAATATCCTCTTTTTTTTCATTATATATATTTTCTAAGTAATTATCCACATCTGCCATTACGAAAGATCTTAAGTTCAATTCTCAACGAAAACAAATATCTTTTTCTTTTTTTTAGATTTTTTCTATTTTTAAATTTATTTTCAGTTTTTGTCTTTTTTCCATTAAAGATGCTAGAAACCTTTCCATAAAACAGATATTTTGTAGATTTTTTAAAATTTCTATGTCAATTCTCACAAGATGCGCTAAAAAATAAAATTATAGAAATCCTCACAATAATAAAAAAAATACTCTATCATCAGTTAACATGTTGGAATCTTAATAGCTATTAGATCTGTTTTCTAATTAAGTAATCACCCACCTTTGTTATTATCAAAATAATATTAAATAACCCCTAAAACTACATATTAATTACCTACTCTGCCAATATAAAGGAAAATATAAAATAACACCCTAAATTTATATCTAATTGCTCACATTTGCTATTTTGATAGGATAATACCAAATATCCCCTTTAATTTATATTTGAATTGTTCACCTTAATTATTATGACTGATAATATGATGAAGATAACCCCTCAAAATTATATTAAAATCATCTATTTTTGCAATCGATCAAAGATTATCTAAATCAATTAAGCATACATATAAAGTAGCAAGATATATTATTATAAAAATCTAAGTATAAAAATAGATCTATATATGGTGTACGGTTACGCATAACACATTTAAGGGTTTCGCAGGGGTTGATTGATTAGTGTTATCTAATTGTTTCGTACGGATTGATTGACTAGTGTTGTCTAATTGTTTGACTTGCTCTTCATGTAGTTTGAAGAGCAACTACTTGAGCCCTTGGCGTCCCACGCGAACAGCAAAGTGCAGCGCCATATACGAAGACACATCACGCACAAGCAGTGCGGCGTTCGTCGGCTCCCGTGCCGTGTCCTGTAGGTACGGTGTAGACGCAGGGCCCAGGAGCTCCCAGCGCTAACTCCAAGTTCATTTCAATACAAGAAGGCAGCATAGCTCAAACTCTCAAAGAGCGTGCCGGTGATGTTCAGCCAGGCGTCCCTACGAGAAACACGACAAAGTTCGTGGGTTTCTTTAATTTCGTCGGGCACAAATTAGCCCACGAATTTATTCATTAAATTCGTCGGTTCCAGTTGGACCGATCAAATTAAGGTAAATTCGTCGGTTCCAGATAGACCGACGAACTTATCTGGCCGCCAGAATTTTTGTGGGTGCTTTTAACCCCACAAACTTAAGTTAACTTCGTGGGCCATATCAGCAGACCGACAAACTTAATCGCAACCTCCTTAAAGATCAGACCTCCCCCGTCCGTTTTCACACACATGCCTCCTCTCTCCCCGCCTCTCCCACTTCACCTACACGCATGCTCTCTCCCCGCCTCTCCCACCCCAGCGAGATTCAGCCGCCACGCTCGCCCTACCCCGCGCGCCTCCGACGACAAGGGAGCTGCCCTGCCCCGAGGACGGACCGCGAGTGCCTCCTCGCCACCTTCTCCGCGCCGTTGACGACGGGGAGAACCGCCGCCGCCCTGCCCCGCGCAGATCTGGCGTCCTTCTCCGCGCTGACGACCGTCACCACCCTCCCCGTGCCGTCCGCGGCGCCGCACCCCGTCGGCGCTACCCCTCTCCCTTCCCTGCTGGTGCTGCCCCTCTCCCTTCGGCGCCGGACGTGCCACCTTCCCGCAGTGAGCAGATGCTGCACCTAGATTCTTCGTGTACCTTTTCTGATAGAAGAAAATGATTCTTTGTGTTTGGAGATTCATATATGTGTTAGTTTATGGCTATAGATCTTGATGTATCATGTACGCCAGATCTTTGTGTCTGATAGAAGAAAATATTCTTCGTGTTCGATGATGGACTATATGGGATTGTATATGGATTGTACGTGGGATTGTATAATTATTTTTTGGTAGACAATACATTAATTTCGTGGGTCAACGCAAACCAGGCCTACATAGGCCGACGAACTTATGTGAGCCGCAGAGTAATTTCGTCGGTCACGTGAAAACCGGCGAATTTATCTTAAGTTCGTGGGGTCCCACGAACTTATTTGCATAATTTCGACGCGTTAAGTTTGACGGAAGCCCGACGAACTTACGCTAAGTTCGTGGATATAGGACTAAATTCGTGGATTTCTGGCAGACGAACTTTAACCGTTTTCTTATAGTGCGTCGTCGTTGTATATATACGTCTCCTTCGTGGACTGGGTTTTAGCACTGACTTCGCGCCGAGGGATCCGAATCTTGAGCCAAGCGTGTAAAACGACGCACGAGTCTTGGGTCTTGGCTGACCGTTATTCTTGGATTTTTTTTTAAGGAGGCTTCCTCGGACAGGCCGTTTGTAAAACGATGCAGGATCGTTCTCTATGATTGCGCATTTGCGTCTGCATGCTCTTCAATTGCAGTAGCTCTCAGAGACTAATTAAGGGTCACAAGTTTCTAGCAACGACTTCCATCAACCATGGAATCACCTCACGCCTCGATCACCTACAACTGTACTATATACGTATCTCAACCACAAAAATGGATAGCCATGTGTGAATACAAGGACACTGAAAATTGTTTCATTAGCTTGCAAGAAAATGTACTGTACAAAACTTACTGCTATCCACCTTCAGCCGGTGCGTGTTGTTTGGAGGGAATTATTAGAAGGCAATGGAAGCTTAGAAGTGAAATCTTACTATTACTAATTAAAAATTCTAAAAGAAACACTAATTTTAAAACCGGTGCGTGTTGTTTGGAGGGAATTATTAGAAGGCAATGGGAGCTTAGAAGTGGAATCTTACTGGTACTAATTAGAAGTTCTAAAAGAAACACTAATTTCAAAGCGCGCTAGAAAAAGATAAATCCTAGAAATTACAATAATTAGAAACATCCGATCATAAATTGACAGATTAGAATATTAATAGTCATTAGATTTAACTAAGTAATTACCCACCTCTGTCATTATGAAAGGTCTTGAGTTCAACTCTCAACGAAAGCAATATCTTGTTTTTTCATTAGATCTATTTTCTAAGTATTATCCACCTCTTTTGAGTTCAATTCTCGATGAAAGCAAATATTTTTTTTAGATTTTTTTATTTTCAAATTTACCTTCAGTTTTTGTCTTTTTTCCATTAAAGATGCTAACGAAACAGATATTTTGTAGACTCTTTTTGAAATTTCCACGTTAATCCTCACAAGATGCGCTAGAAAAATATAAGAAAATCATAGAAATTCGCACACACCAGATCATCAATTGACAGGTTGAAATCTTAATAACCATTAGATCTGTTTTCTAAGAAATCACCCACCTTTGCCATTATCAAAACAATATTAAATAACTCCTAAAACTACATATTAATTACCCACTCTTCGAATATAAAAGAAAATATGAAATAATACCCTAAATTAATATATAATTGCTCACATTTGCTATTTTGATGGATAATTCTAAATATTCCTTTTAATTTATATTTAAATTGTTCGCCTTAGTTATTATGACGGATAATATAATGAAAGTAACCCCTCAAAATTATATTAAAATCACCTACTTTTGCAATCGATCAAAGATTATCTAAATTAATTAAGCATACATATAAAGTAGAAAGATATGCTATTATAAAAAACTAAGTGTAAAATAGATCCATATATGTTGTACGGCTTAACTAGAATCTCTTGATTGGTAAACCTATGCGCATGGCTGGGATTTTGGTGGGATGGAGAAGGTATTTGAGGGCTCATCATCTTCGGCCATTTTAAAACTAGGGAGAGGTTGTAGTTGTAGTTGTAGTTGGATGTGAAGGTTGGACCGACGCCTAAGAGGGGGATGAATTAGGATTTTTAAAAACTAAGGCTCAGTAAAAACTACAATTACTAAGCAAAACCTATGCACTATGATTTGCTAAGTGTTGCTACTACTGTGGCTAAATCTTGCAATCTAGTTTCACCTAGAAACTAACCTATCAAGCTAGTCTAGAAATGTAAGCACACAATTGCAAGAATGTAAATGCGGAAGTTAAAGAAATGGGATAGAGAATGCAAACTCCCGATGACGATGATGGTAGCACACGGTGAAGATACGGAGATTTTTTTCTCGAGGTTTGGTGAGACTCACGGTCTCTACCCCCTACTCCTCGTTGGAGCTCCACTAAGGGGTTTGCTCTCGCGTAGTCCTCAAAGGAATGGTCATTTCTTCAAAAAATATTAAAACCACCCTTTAAATCTCGTAGCAACGCGCGGGAAAATCACCCAGGCAATGCTGCATCACAATCATGCTGTGGAGCGTCGGCATACGCTGCTCCCCAGCCGGTCCCATTTCCATTCGAGGGCGGTAGGTTTCCAAAACTTTCGGCATCTGAATTGTACCGAGAGAGGGTTTGGTAAATATTGGTACCATTATGAAAATTCATAAAGTCCAAAAACATTGATTTTTTGAAAAGGATAAATCTTCAAAATTCTCACAATAATTATAAAGATAGGGCCAACTATTATTATGAAAGGAAATATCAAAGAACTCCCTAAATATGTAATTACCAACGCTTAATATATAATCCCAAATAACTCCTCAAATTTATATGTATTCACATTTACTATTAGGATTTATGATATAGGTAGATGGTCCAAATAACCACTTCAGATTTTACTAAAACTAGTCTGTGCTCTTGCACGGGTTAGAGTTTTAAGAGATAGAGATTTAATACTTAGTAATATTAAAGGTGATTATTTTAATTTATCCTTCGCAATAACATTGAGGGTAATTTATATGAAAATTTAGACATTATTTTAATTTAGCTTTCATGATGGCATATTGGATGAAACTTTGTATACCAAACCTGTATACAATTTCATGATGAACAATTTTGGTAATCTGAGCTTTGACATGCAGTAAGGTTTGCATAGAGTTTTGGGGCTTTTTCTGTCAACATGTGAATTTTGTCCAAATCTGACCTCCTTAGTAAATTCAAATTTCCTTGGACCACAGGCGTAATCTTGCAAAACTTTATATGAGAAAACTGTAGCTCATGAAATTCTGAACAACATTGGTATAAAACTCCTTTGATGAAGATGATCACAAATTGGACTTTTAGAATTTTCAATCTGGTGAGCTGTGTGGGTCAATCCTAGTAGGTAATTCAAATTTAAACCATTTTTCTACATGGAACATGGTATCAAGGTTTTTGAGAAAGTTGTAGATCATAAAGAGTACATCAATTCTTCTAATTGGAGTTTTCCAAATTCGGCATCTAAATTTGTCAAATGAGCGAAGTTCAACAGGGAGGAAAATCAGTCAATTTGTGTTTCTTGTTTTTCCCCATTTCCCCCTTCCTTCATCTCAATAACGGGTGGACCCCGCGATCCGGGCAGCTCACCCATGGTGAGCCGGTGCACGCCACGTGGCCGCCAGTCACCGGCGACGCTGCCCCCCCTCCTGCTCGCGTCCTCGGCTTGATTTGGACGCGATCTCGGCCTCCTTCACTCTCTTGCCTCACTTTCCCTCTCTCATATGCGTCTCCCTGCCTCTGCTAGCGCAGAGCGCGTTTCACCTTGGCCGCCCGAGCTCGGAGCTTGCTGCGTCGCCGCCCTAAGCCACCACCCATCCTCCTAGCGCGAGGATCGACCGCGCCTCACCTTTCGTCGCCGATCCCGCCGGTTCTAGGGCCCCCCAGTACCCTAGCACATCTCCGCGTTCCCGTGCGCCACGGCCGCCCGCCATGGCCACCATGGTGAGCTCGACCACGCCATGGATGACCCCGCCGGCTTCCTTATCCGCGCCCAGACCTCCGGCGCCGGGTTCCCCACCTCTCCGCGCAGCATGGGCTCCCTTGAGGTGCTGCAGCCCCTCTTCTTCGCCGGATCTGTCACAGCTGTGACAGGATAATCTACCGAAGTGAAGACGTAGTTCGGAAAGACGCCAACAAAACAGGAAAATACTCAAAGTTGAAGTAGGTGTGCATGAGCCCAATGGGCCGGCCTATGGCCTGTAAGTGAGGAAGAAGAGAGCGTATAATACTTTGTTCCTGAGATCTCGAGCTTGAGGAATCCTTCCTTTGCTCGTTTACTGATATCTACTGTGTACTCACATCGCCGGTGATCCTCACCGACGGCAAAGGGCTTACAGTGGTATCAGATTCTACGATACTCGGCACGACGCGGGGCCACATCTCGCTTCGTGTTCGGAGACGACTATCCACGGCGTTCGACGGGTGTTCTTCACCACGACGGCGCCAGTTACCTCACGATTCTTCACCAAGTGACTAGTCCACAGATCTGGGTGAGATCCAGCTTATCTCAACTTTCGAATTCTTTCATTTGGTCCTGAATCGAGTGAGGTTAGGGTTGCGTGGCATTTGTTCACGTGTAAAATTCTAGTACCAATACCTTGATTCAGTCGACGGCGGCGTTGGTGGTCGGGAAGGTCCAACGATTCGGGTTGTATGGCACTTGTTCACACGTAAAATTCCTTGATTGCGCCTCCTTCCTCGGGCGGTGGTATATTCCTTGGTCCAACTAATTGGGGAAGGGTGTCCTAAACCGATTGGGCCAAGTGCAGTATTTCATGCTTTGGATCTGATCAAGCATCACAGCGCCTCCAAAACCATCCATGCAAACCCAAATTCTGTTGGAAAAGATGGCAGCTACGAGTGATCAGGAACAATCTCATTGGGAGCAGATGCTGGAAAATTTTGAGCTGTTATTCTCGAGGATGAATGATATGGGGATTACTCAGCAACAAATGAAGGCTCAGATGGAGTTAAATGCCAAGACAGTAGATCAATACCATCAGGAACAACAGCTCATTGCCCAGCAGGTGAAGGCTACTGGTCATGCAGTTGCTAAACTCACAACAAACCAGTTTCACAATGATACTCTATCTGTGGATAGATCGCATCCATCTATCCTTCAGAATGAGGGTGAAAATCCTTTTTACTCCAAGGAGGTTGGGGATCATTCCAAGCATCAGTATAAAAAAGGGGGCAACCACAATCACAGAGACTAATTCACACGCATGGTTCTTCCTAAGATGCAGTTCCCTCAGTTTGATGGCTCTCACCCAAAAGTCTGGAAGGATCAATGCCAAGATTATTTTCAGATCTTCGATATCCCTGAAGGAATGTGGGCAATTGTTGTTGCAATGCTATTTAAGGACAATGCGGCCAAATGGCTCCAAGCCTATAAACAGTCACATAAATTGGGCAGTTGGGACACATTTTGCAAAGCTGTGGAGTCAAGATTTGGAGCTGATGATTACAGAATTGCAACGACTGACCTATTGGCACTACAACAAACAGATTCAGTAGATGATTATACTACTGCATTTGAAAAGCTGCAGTTTGAGATCCTTATGCATAACAATACTTATTATGATCATTTGTTTTTCACCTCCAAATACATTGGTGGATTGAAGGAGGAAGTTAGAGGAATGGTGGAAGCACAACTACCTGCTACTGTGCAGGCAACAGTCATAGCCAAGATCCAGTAGAAAATTGTGGAGAGACAAAAGTCCAAATCTCAAAAATCAGCTTGGGCTCCCAAACAGCAAAATTCTCAGACAGGGATACCTCAAAAACCCCAATCACAATCTACTTCATTTTGGAAAGAGAGACAACTAAGAGATTCCTGAAGCCTCTGTTATTATTGTGGGGAAAAATACCAACCTGGACATAATGAGCATTGTGCTAACAAACCAAAAGCTCAGGACAATGCTTTAGCCCTTAAGGATTTAGACAAGGAAATTCCTGAAGACGTTTTAAATCATTTGGCAGTTGAGGATGCCATAGCTGAAGATTTCTTAAACCTGTCTCTGAATGCTCTGGCTGGGACTGAGGGTACTGAGTGCTTGAAACTACGAGCCATTGTCAACAAGAAAGTAATGCTCTTACTCATTGATAGTGGCAGTTCTCACAGTTTCATCAAATTTGAATTTGTTACAGCTGCTGGTCTATCAACCATAATAGCACCCACTTATCTTGGTGGTGTCAAGGCTACACTTTGCAGTCTGATATGAGAGTACTGGATATTGGGGCTTATTGGGATATGATTGGCTTCAACAACATAGTCCTATGATTTGTGATTGGGCAGCAAGAAAACTAAAATTTTAGTTGGCCAACACAGTTGTGACATTACAAGGTATAAAATCTCCTCCTTTAACTCTCACAGCAAGCACTGGTACTCAAGTGTCTAAATGGTTAAGTGGCAATGATGTTTGGGCCTTAGCGCTGGTAGATATGTCTTCAGCTGATCACGGGGCTACAATGCCAACACCCCCTCCTGCACCTGTCCTCAAGTTATTGGATGATTACAAGGACCTTTTTCAAGAACCCACTGCTCTACCTCCCTCTAGAGTGTATGATCATCATATACCTCTATTACCAAATACTATTCCTGGCAATTCTCGACCTTACAGGTACTCACCACTCCACAAAACTGAGATAGAGAGGCAAGTAAATGAATTGCTGGCAGCTGGTCTCATTACACACTGCACAAGCCCTTTTGCTTGTCCAGATTTGTTAGTGCAGAAGAAAGATGGCACTTGGAGGATGTGTGTAGACTACAGGAAGTTGAATGCTCTTACTATCAAGAATAGCTATGCCTGTAATTGAAGAAATTTTGGATTAGTTGGGTAGAGCCAAATACTTTACTAAGATGGACATGAAGTCAGGCTATCATCAAGTACGCATGGCATGAGCAGATGAGTATAAAACTGCTTTTAAAACACATCATGGCCATTACCAATTCAGAGTCATGCCTTTTGGCTTGACCAATGCACCTGCCACTTTTCAATGCATCATGAATGAAGTGCTAAGTCCATTCCTCAGAAAGTTTGTTATGGTATTTCTAGATGACATTTTGATTTTCAGTAACACTCTGGATGACCATCTGCATCACCTGAAAATGGTACTGGATAGACTCAAGGCCAATCAGCTTTACTTGAAACTTAGAGGCTGCTCATCTCCCACAGCGCGGGACGGGCTAAGCACTGTGCGTCTATTATTTTTTAACTCAGATTACTGTTGAATCCCGCGCCGCGTCGCGTCCTGCCGCTGCACCGAGCGCTGCCTTAGCAAATGCTCTTTTGGTCAGCCATCAGTAGCCTATTTGGGTCATATCATCTCTCAAGAAGGTGTGGCTACCAGGGGCGGGCCCAGGATTTGAGGATTGGGTATTCACAATTTTATAGAAATTTTTTTATAATCTAAAACCTAATTTTATAGGTATAATTGATTATAGTATCACAAAGTACTTATTATGTAACACGTAGAACATACATAACACATAATTATCATGTCATCGGTTTCTCCAGCATATAGTATAAAACTACTAATTGTTGTAACATCTAAAATATATTAAATTGAAATAATACTAGTTGAAGTTGAGGACTTTGGCCGCTCGCTGTGGCTTGATCACCATTTGGACAGTTGCCGCACGCCAGCCAGACTAGTCACTAGCGCTTGGCTTTTTAAATTGGGCTGCGAAATGAGATATTGGGCCGACTAAGCCATGGAACATGAGTGCTAGTTTGGGCTGAATGCTTGAATAGTAGAGTATTTTGTCTCAATTTTATTTTTTAATACATGTATATGATACATACAGTATATGCACAATTTTTTGAAGCAAAATTAATACCCATGAATTGAGCTGGGCCCGCCCATGGTGGCTACTGATCCTCAAAAAACTGAAGCCATGGTCAAGTGGCCTAGACCCACCAGTATGACTGAATTAAGAGCTTTTCTAGGCCTGACTAATTATTATAGGCACTTTGTCTATCACTATGGTCTTTTGGCTAAACCTCTGTACCAGGTTCTAAAGCTCAAACAGTTTCAATGGTCTGATATAGCTGAACAAGCTTTCTTGAATTTGAAACAAGCAATGACCAGCACTCCAATACTGGCTATTCCTGATTTTGAATTTCCATTCACTGTTGAAACTGATGCTTCTGACACAGGAATTGGGGCTGTACTCACGCAGAAGGGTAGACCTGTAGCCTATTTAAGCAAAGCTTTTGGGCCTTCTCACACTAAGTACTCTATCTATGAAAAAGAATTTCTGGCTCTTATTATGGCAGTGGACAAGTGGAAAACTTATTTGCACTATCAGGAATTAATCAAGACTGATCACAAAAGTCTTGCCTATTTGCTGGAGCAAAACTTACAATCTGACTTACAGCGTAAGGCTATGTCTAGATTGATGGGCTTCAAATTCAGGATTGTCTATAACAAAGGCAAATATAATGTGGCAGCTGATAACAAAGGCAAATATAATGTGGCAGCTAATGCATTATCTTGAATCAATCATTTGATGGTTTTGCAAGCTGTCTCAGCAGTTACACGTGCTTGGATACAAGTTCTTAATTCTTACACCACTGATTCCAGAGCTCAAATTCTGATGTCACAATTAGCTTTAACATCTCCTAATGCTAAAGGATTTCCACTAGACAATGGTCTGATTAAATACAAAGGCAAGATCTGGTTGGGCAATAACTCTACAATTCAAACTAAAGTGATTGCAGCTTTTCATGCTACTCCTATTGGAGGACATTCTGGCATAAACAACACTTACTATAGAGTCAAAAAGTTGTTTCATTGGAAGGTTATGAAATTGCAAGTGGAGGAATTTGTCAAGCAATGTGCAATTTGCCAGCAGGCCAAGCACTCACTGCACCACCCAGCAGGTCTCTTACAACTATTACCAATTCCCACAAATTTATGGCAGGACATATCCATGGACTTTGTAGAAGGTCTTCCAAAGTCTGAAGGTTATAATGCCATTTTGGTGGGGGTGGACAGATTGACTAAGTTTGCCCATTTCATTGCTATTAAGCATCCATACACTACTTCTGGTATTGCTCGGATTATCCTAGATCAGGTGGTGAGATTGCATGGTTTTCCAAATACCATAGTTTCTGACAGAGATTCAGTTTTTCTCAGCCATTTTTGGCAAGAGCTCTTTAAACTTTATGATGTGAAACTGCAGCTGTCAACGACATACCATCCGCAAACAGACGGGCAAACTGAACGAGTCAATCAAGTCTTGGAAATGTATTTGCGCTGTGCTATACATGATAATCCTAAACAATGGAAACAATGGCTGTCATTGGCTGAACTTTGGAACAATTCCACTTTCCACTCGGCTATTAAATGTTCTCCTTTCAAAGCTTTATATGGTAGCAGAAACTTCTATTGCTTCTTCCTCAGAGGAGTCAGTCAATACTCTCCTGACTGACAGAGCTGTTCAGTTACAAAATCTCAAGCATCACCTGCAAGTGGCGCAGAACCGTATGAAGCAACAGGCAGATAAATTGCGTACTGATTTGTAGTTCCAGGTGGGAGAACAGGTGTTACTCAAGTTACAACCATATGCTCAATCATCTTTGATCAACAGACTTTTTCCCAAGCTGCCATTCAAGGTTTTTGGCCCTTATACTATGTTGGAAAGCGTAGGGAATGTGGCTTATCGCTTGGATTTACCACCTAACTCTGCTCTACATCCAGTTTTTCATGTTTCGCAGTTGAAGCCATATACGGCAGATTATTCTCCAGTCTTCTCTGCACTTCCGGTGATTCCTGATTTGGATGCTCCTTCAGTTGAACCAGCGGCCATTCTCGAATGTCGGCTGGTCAAGCGAGGTAACTCAACTGTACCTCAGGTTCGTGTGCAGTAGACTTCTTTACCACCTACTGCGACCACGTGGGAGGATTATCATGTGGTGAGTGCGGTTCCCTACTGCGGCTGCCTGGGGACATGCAGCGGATTCGGCGGGGGAAGTTGTCACTGCTGTGATAGGATAATCTACCGAAGTGAAGACGTAGTTCGGAAAGATGCCAACGAAACAGGAAAATACTCAAAGTTGAAGTAGGTGTTCGTGAGCCCAATGTCCGGCCTGTGGCCTGTAAGTGAGGAAGGAGAGAGCGTATAATACTATGTTCTCTGAACCTGAAAAGGACATCCAGTTATCTTTTCCAACACGGAAGAACTCGAGCTCGAGGAATCCTTCCTCTGCTCATTTACCGATATCTACTGTGTATTCACGTCGCCGGTGATCCTCACTGACGGCCAAGGGCTTACAGGATTGAGGTCGCGCCGTCGCGTCCACGGCCTCCGGTTCGCCTTCGGTTCACGGCGCGTATCCCGCTTTCTCGAGCCACCTCGCGCGACGAATCAAGGGGAGCAGATGGCCCGTGGACGGGAACACCTTCACGGACCACCTCGGTTCCAAGTCCTCGCCCCTATGCGCCGCGCCATACCCGGGAACGCTGGCCGCCGCGCACGGTCTCCCTTGTCCAGAGGTAGAAGAAGGAGATGGCACATTCGCGTTTAGGCCCCTGCGTGTTTCCGTTATCTGTTAATTACGTCCTGTACAGTAATATGAATCTTGTAGAACTTGCATGGTAGCCCTTTTATTTTTGAAGAAATCACGGATTAGTTCTAGAACTAGGATTTTTCTATTTAACTTGCTATTTTCGGCTGAAAACTTTGAAAAATCGTAACAAATCAAATAAAAATCCAAAAAGTGTAAACTCAGTGGCTACTGAAAACTTTGAAAAATCGTAACAAATCAAATAAAAATCCAAAAAAGGTAAACTCAGTGGCTATGAACTTCTTGTTAGTAGATATACAGAGTGGGTATGATGTGGGCCCATGAAAGTACTGTTTTGTCCTTGATTTGTTGCATGCATGTTAGAAGAAAATAAATGGTAAAAGTGGTCTAAATGAACTCCTAAAATGTCGAAACTTGGACAGTAGCATTGGTGTCATATTTAGGCTCTGTCTGATTTTTGTGACCCCTAGCATATACTATCGTTTACTGTTTTGACCTCATGCATGTGTTTTTGGTGCATTTTATAATAATGAAAATACTTGATGCATAAAAAGTGCTCCAAATAATCCACTGAAATTTGTACATTCTCCTTATTGTATGTGAAGCTTGCTGTACATGTTTGGATCCCTGCATGTAAGTTATGGTTGCTGTTTTGAAATAGACAAAGTGTTGCATGTTAAAATAAATAATAAGAAAAGATGACTTTATGATGCAAAATAAATTCTGATAAAAATCATGACGCTTTGTAGTTGAGTGTTGGTTCCAGAAAATATTTTTGTGGATTTTATGAACACTGTTTTAGTCTGCATGTGAAATAGCCTAGAATAAATAAAGGAAAAATAGATGTCCTATCAAACCATGGTTATTTTGCTTGCTGATTTTTATACATTATGGCCATGACTTGTTCTGATTTCTGTAGAAATTTGATGTCCAGAAACCTTCTGTGATTTATAATAAATCTTAGAATTTAAATGTCATAAATTGCTAGAATTACTACAATTAATTTATAGCTCTTTTGTTGCTGAAATTTGGTTGATAGCTTTGTACAGTACCTATCTGTATGTCATAAATATTTAAACTCATTTAACACTATCTAACAACCTCAACTCAAATGGGAATTTTAATTCATTAAGTAAACATCTTGCAAAATGTGAATATGATGGTGCTCATTTTAAATCATAAGTCATCATGTGCATATCAGCCAATCTACTTGCTGCATAATAAGTTACTCCACACACTGAGTGTGTATATGTCATAGTCGAAACAAATAACTAATGCTAAATGCAAAATAAAACTGTGTCTTTCATATGTCTTTAAGCCACTAACCCTGAATCCCCAAAACAATATCATTTGTCAATAGTGCTAACTATAATTATTCAAAACTAGTAGTTCATTTACATATCTAGATGTTAGACATGATCTATGTTTTACTTGTGTGTGACATGATAAGAGAAACTATAAACTTGACACATTTCATGTACTCCTTCCATGTCTTGTGGGTCGTTGATTTTAGAACAGTAGACATGTTATGTTATTAAAATACTTCTCGTAGGCGTTTTATCAATCACCTTTCTATCTGTCCATGGACTGATTGGTTATGTGTGTAATTTATCTCCATGTATCTTCTGCATCGCATCAATGCATGCCATTCATATAGCGACGCTTATTGCAAGTACGTGATCAATAAGCAATTGCATGGAGCTACATCAAGCAACGGTGGTCTAGAAGACCAACTAAGCCCCAAGCACGACCTGGAGGGCCCATCAGTCGTGTTTGGATGGAGGAGTTGTCCAAGTGATCAAGGGGTTGCCTGGGGTAAAGCCCCACAACCCGGCAAACTGTTGACGTTCGTTAAGTACTAAAATTTTGCTTTATTTTCATATGTTTTTATGTCTTTTCGAGAGTTAATCTTATCATTTAGTCTTGTTTTTACTAACAAATAACCCCGTTTTCAAGAATGCTCTTTGTTTTTGTGCAATGTTCATTTTTGCAGAAAAATAGGGAATAATTGAAGATATTTGAGAATTTCTCGAAGAAAGGATTTATGCTATGAAGAGAGCCTTTAAAAGCCACTTGAAGAGAAGCCCTGGAAAATAAAGATTGCTCAACGCCCCGGTGGCAGTGAGCGATGGCGGTATCTCCGGGAGCGCGATGAGCGGGAGGGTGCGGTGCACGGTGTCAACGCCCGCCCGGCTCGGCGTGGGCGGCGCGGCGGCTCGCCGTCCTACCGACGAGGGAGGAAAGTAAGGAGAGGAAGGGGAGGCCGGCGCGCGGGCACCGGCTGGCAGAGATAGAGAGGGAGGGCTGCTGCTGGGCCGGCCGGTGATTGGGCCGAGCGAGGGAGGAGGGGAGAGGTGAGGCGGCTGCGGGTGGCTTCGGCCCAGGGGAATGGCAAGCCGACTTGGGCCGCGGGAAAGGAAGAGGGGAGAAGAAGTAGGGCCGAAGGCGGCCCAAGCCGAGTAGGAGGGGTTTCTTCTTTCTTTTTCCTGATATTGGTTCTAGGATTTGAATTTGGAATTTGTGGAAGGGAAAAGAAAATGGGAGGGCAAAACTGAAAAAGGGACATAGGGTTGAGCGGTGGATGGAAAGATGATGCAATTTTTGAAATTGTTTTGAAAACTGCGTGATTTAGCTGGTGATTTTTTATTAGAGATTTTTGGGGCGTTACAAAACATGCTTGCAAATTTGCCTTCTTTGAGTTGAAATCAACAAGGTAAAGATTATTGTGTCGTCTTCACCACCATCAATCTTGCTCACAATCACTCCATTTGGCTTGAATAGGCATTGGAAACCAAAATCACACAATTGACCAACCGACAAGAGATTGAAGTTCAAGGACTCAACTAGCAACACATTAGAGATTGAATATTCACTTGATATCTCAATCTTGCCCAATCCTTCAACCTTGCCCTTGGAGTTGTCACCAAATGTGATCTTGCCATAGTCCTCCACATTACCACTAAGTGAGGTGAACATCCGGGAATCACCGGTCATATGTTGAGTGCATCCACTATCCATCACCCAATGTGATACTCCAGTCTTATAGTTCACCTACACATAAGCAAATCAAGCTTGAGACTTGGGCACCCATCTAAGAATAGGTGCAACCTTTGACTTAGGCTTAGGTGCCCATTTCTCATTTGGATCAACAATCTTGGGAATAAGTGTCTTGGGCACCCATAGCTTTTTGGGTCTTGTCTCATCCTTTTTGCCTAGAAATTGGACCTTCACTTGTCCATTTGACAATCTCTTGACCAAGTAGTGAGCATCAAAAGCAAATGCCCTCAATTGCTTGTTGAGTTTCTTGGGCGGTGCTTGGCACTCAAACATGAAATGTCCCTCGGTCAAGCACTCGATGCACCACTTGGGCTTCTCAATCTTTATGGAAGGTGGTGGCTTGCAAGTGTCCTTGAACGGTGGATAGCCAAGACCATTCTTGAAATGACCCGGATTCCGCGATGCCGTAATCCAAGCCTTTTGCTTTTCACGATAGTCCCAGGATACATAGTGCTATCGTGAATCACATATATCAGTCGATATCACAACCAAAACTTCAAATAGTAATACATTTATTACATTATTGGCCTAAGCCGGTACAAGTCCAACAGGACTGAAACGTTCTTACATCCGAGATCAGAGTATAGATTGCGGAAAGCAAGTCTTCACGTCCTTCTCCACAGGCATACTTGAGCGTAGCACAGCAACCCTCATCGTTCCGTCCGTCATAGGTAAGGTCGTCGTCCAGCTCATTTCCATCCGTCGTAGGAGTGGTCGTCATTCAGCTCATCTTCGTCCATCGTAGGAGTGGTCGTCATCCGTCTCGTCTTCCAAAACCTGCGCGCCAGTAGCGCAGGCCACTCTGAGACACTCCCCTAAGCGGCAGCATAAAAATAAAGGGACTGGCACAAATGGATGGCTCTAGGCTTCCTATGCAAGCGAGCATATAGCAACATTATCCAAATTATTATATCATTGTTCCTTTCGAAAATTCGGTCACACGACCGGTTCCCCTGCTCATTACTCAAACCAACACATACACACCTCACCACCATACACCTCTTCCATACACCCTCTCAACATCAACTAATTCTGCGGCATGGGAAGCTCCCACCCGCCCATCCTCAACGGCCTCAGCCGGATCCTATCACTCGAGGAAGAAGAGAAGAAATCCCATGCTAGTTAGAGGAGGGTCACCAAGGGATCGTCCTTTGACCGGGGACGGCGGCTATACGTATAGATTATACACTCTGCAGAGGTTTTTGTACATCTGTACCCACACGAGATGGGACGGGGGTAAAGTACCCCGGGCCCACCACACCGATAGATGAACTTCCCTTTCTGACACTTTCCTGCCTTCCTGAGCTAGAAAACTGTGCGGATATACTATCCACCGCACTCTCAGGACTGTGAGCTCGAGTATTCCGGGGCCCCACGGGTCGAGTCTATCGGGGACGTGTGGCTGCATCGCAAGCCCACCATCGCCCCCTAACACTATCGCCTTACGCCTACAGTAATATGCCCTTGGGGGAAGTTCAAGAACCGGGCCTGAGGTCGCATGGTATGCACGAGTCATAGTTCCGGGCGACATGTCCCCCTACTCGGTCCTTAACTGGCGAGAGCAAGCCTTCCAGGGGTCGGTTGCCACTCTCAGCGGTGGGCCGCGCACCACCACACACCTCTCTCCACTCGGGGCAGAGTTCTAGTCTCTCCCATAATTTCCGGTGCCGACTCCCGCCACCCATTCTCACACATCATCTCGCTCTCAAATACCCACCCACTTCACACACGCCAAGAGTTATCACATCCCATCATCATATCACCCAATCTCTCATCATGTTCATTTTACTTAGTTATAGTAGTATAATGGTGGTGATGTAGCTTCAATCGATCCTTCCGTCGCTCGGACGAGGCTGCCCGCGGAGCTCCGACGGCGTCTCCATGGCCGCCCGTGGACGTCCCCGCTCCACGCCTCTCCTCGTGCCCGGAGCCCCACGGACGGACTCGCGTCGCTCCCCTCTTCGCGCCGGTGCCCTCGGTTCCACGAGCGGAGGCCGAGCGCGGCCTCTCCGGTGGAGCTCCAGCGAGTGCGCCCGTCGGCGACGGCGCGAGCCGAGCCGCCCGCTCGCCCGAGCGCTCTGTGTGCCTGCCTGCCTCTCGCTTGGCCAAGTGGGCTAGCCCAGTAGGCAAGAGGCGCGTGGGCCGAAGGAAAAGAAGAAGAAAAGAAGGAAAAGAAGAGGCTTCCGTGGGCCGAAATCTCCCTCCTCGGCCCAAGTTCATTCTCCTTTGGGCCAGAATCGAAGTTGGCCACCGAAAGTCTGTTTCTACCCCCTCAACTATCCCGGAAGTTCATATCTACCCCCTGCCACAAAATACCCCGTATCTTCTCCGTTCTAGCTCCGATTTATGTGATTCTTGCACCTAAATTCTCTGAAAATCAAGCTCTATCTATTCACGTACTTTTCATAATATCCTCACATACTCCGCCACGACACTTGAAGATCCACGGTCTACGTCGTTTTTGGGTCGATCCGCGACGACGGGACTAGGGCACTTGTGGCAAGCCACTTGTGCACTAGTTCCGCCCTCGCCGATCGGTTCACTGAAGACCCGGTTTGGTTGAACCGAACCGGACGGTTGTCAAACTCTACCCCTGTCCCCGTAATGCGGACGACAGGTGGGGATGGTTGGCACCGCCCGAGTTCGTCGTTCTCTCCCTCACCGCGATGTAAGCCCATCGCGCTGCGAGAGTAGACCGAGCCCAACCGGAAGGTCGAGTTGGACCGCACGCGCCAGAGCTGGCCCGTGTCGTCTTTCCCTTCTTCCAAAATTTATCTTTATTGCTGACATGCTGTCCTCATGCTGCCGGAAAATCCGTCCCATGAGCCCGGCATGGATGGCTCTAAAGATCAAACTCTTGATACCTAAAAGGGGGCCAAATGTGCCATTTATCCGTTTGACTCCCGCTCTATTTACATGCCAAACCATAAGGATATCTTTAGCTCCACAAAGCCCATATCTTGATGAGCTCAGAGCGTACCTTGATTTGGTGTGTTTTGCGTGTCTGTACGTGTAGGCTTTCTCGGAGAGCCGTTCGGTTCCGCCCCCGAGATGTTGACTCGGAGATCGGAACGGGAGTTTATTGGTGCAACGACCGTCGTACCCGGCTACCTCGGCGAATGAAGGCAAGTCCACTGGAATCCTCACTTGATGCATAAATTACCCATGTTTTTATATACACATCCTATTGCCTTGTAAAACAAGAAAACTTGCATGTTTTGCTGGCTAAGGTAAAACATAGTAGGATATAGCCTCCCGAGCCACTTTAGATGTAGTGCGCTTAGGTGGATCGCTCACTCAATTATATACATTAATCTTGATGAAAATGATGGGAATATGATGGTGGGTATGGGCGGTTGTTTTTCAGTAAAACATAGGGTAAGACCCTGGCAGACGACTTCGGTTGTTGAAGCCATTTACGGGGTGGAAACCTGGTCCTTGTTGTGAGGACTGGGCTGGTGTTGCTCATGCGTGAGCATTGTGGGAGTTCCACCCTGAAGGACCGAGTTGACGTTTCATCTTGCCTAACTCATCTAGCGCAACCACTCGAGGTTGTATGCGGCAACCCTCGGTTAGAACCCGCTTTGGACGAACCAGGCGGAAGCCGGTGTGCTGGGATGCATGAGAGATTGGGTGGATGGGCGCGGTTGCATGGCTGCGGTCAGGGGTCAACAGTCGCGTGGCTGCGGGTCTGAGCGACAGGTGGGCCCGTACTCTCTCATGGCTGAAGTCTGGGGAGCGCCTTGCGGGGGAAAAACCGGCGAGCGGAAAGGGGCTCACTGATCATGAGTGCCTGGACCAAACTTGTGGGTAAAGTGTGCACCTCTGGCCAGAGTATAACTAAATCTATCATGATAGTCCGCTGTCCACTGGTATGGACAAACGAGTTACGGCTTGGTTTCTGAACTAGCTTCTTATAAAAAAATATGGTTTCGGGTTGGGATCAAAATGATGGTTTTGAGGCAGCTGCGGTTGCCGAGGAGGTGTGTGTGTGGAAAATGTGATGGCATGCGTGCCACGAGCCGCGATGGACCGGCAAGTCCAGTGGCAACCTCTTTTGGAATAAAGATGTTTTCTCAATTAAAACTGAGAACTAAGGAACCCTGCATATCAAATGTTTTACTGCAAACTTACCTTCAGCTCCAGATATATCTTGCATGTAATGATAGCTTATATCCCTCTTCCTATGGAAGAAGGTGGACTTGCGGAGTACGTATGTACTCACCCTTGCTTTGTTGTTGGTTTACAGAGCAAAGAAGATCATGGACGTGTGAGGGTTACGGCCTGCTTCCCAACTGTGTGTTGTGGGAAAGTATGGGTCGCGCTTTAAAGTTTTCCGCTGCAGTGTTTTCGGGCTGCGCCCCGTTTGGTCTGTCCCATTAGGGCGGATCTGAATACATCTGATGTACAAATGTGATTACCATAACTCCTGGGAATGGTAATAATACACATTTTAGTCCTGCTTAAGGGCTGGGACGCTTCAGGTGGTATCAGAGCCGTAAGTTGGCCGTAGGACGTAACCCTAGGATGGAAAAATGTTTTTGGGTCCAAATTCAGTTGAAAATCACCTCTACTCCTTATCTTACTCCGTTTCAAAATGAGTTTATCTGCTCTTTTCCCCTTCCTCAGTCAAGTGTTCCGCTTCGAAGACCGTGTTCAACCTGTCTGCAACAAAAGGTGTGCACACCCTATGGAAGTCAAAAGTGGCACCCTACCCTATGGATGACCGTGACGTGCACCGGGAAACAAGGAAGTGACCCTCCTTGTGTTTCCCGCCTCCCTTGCCTTGAAAGGCCTTGCAGTGCAGCACAGTGGACAAGGGACCGTGCATGCAGAGCCCCTCTGAATCAGTGCAACACAGTGAGCGGTGCCTAACGCCGTGTCTGCTGTCTGGAAAGGACACCAGGATTCAGCCCCAGACACGCCGGCAAGGTGTTTAAAAGCCCACCAGAAGGCCAGAAGAACTCAAGAACTGCCCCAGTAAAAGCAGCCATGGCCAAGCAACCTCCAACGCTCATAGGCATCCCCACGCCTATAAAGAAGAGAAAGGTCGGAGACCTCATCAATGGAGTTCCGATCCTAGAAGGCATACCAGTTGAGGAGAGTGAGCCAGATCACCCAGAGCTCTCCCCAGTTCCTTCACCAGAGCTAGCAGAAACCCTAGAAGCTGCACCAACCTCCCCGTTGTCAGTAGAAAGCCCAAGAGCTCCGCCACCAAGTCCTGTTTTGCTCAGTGAGCTGCCTTGGGAAGAGCTGTTGAGGACGCGAGCTGCGTCTCCTCTTGTGGAGTCTACCCCAGAACCATCCAGCTCTGCCTCGTCCTGCCAGGAAGAAGACTCAGTAGTCTGGCCCCCGTCGTTGCAAGAGGTCAACAGCAGATCCAGGGAGTCATCCCCGGATGAAGTCACCAGTGCCCTCCGGGAGTGAAGCCGTGTGGTCCGCAGTTAGTTGTACCCAGTTCCCCTCTTACATGTGGGTAGTGGAATTTTTGTTCCACTTAGGTTAGCACCCTCTGTAAGAGTGAATCGTTTAGTTCGCGTGTGTTTCTTGCAGTGTTGTTGTAGTCGTCTGTGTTGTAGCTTTTGTCCTCTGTTGCGCTAGTGGTAAGCCGAGTCCGGCCTGTTTTGCTCAGATGGAATCTGCCGAGTATGTCAGCTGCTGCCAGGAAGAAAGTGGCTTTCCCGAGCTGCTAAGAGATACCATGCGATACCTCAGTATTCCAGGATACCCGGAGTACTGCGGGTTAGCATTCCCCGAAAGGGAAGAACGAGGATGGACCGTCACACTTTATATCAGAGAGAACCTCAATCTCAACGGTTGGTACTGCAGAGCCATCGGCAATGGATTCTTAGAAGCCTGCCACATTGCCGCTCGTGGGGCAATAAAAAGGTTATGCTCGACCTACCATGGGGCAGTACAAAGCAGCCCTATGAGGTTCTTTCCACCAGTGAACCAACGTGCTAGTACTTGGATTAAGAGGACAGCAATCTTGACAGAGATCAAGAAGTCCAGAGATCCTACCCTAGCCTACCTGGTCCAGTATCTGCTCGCCTTGGACGACGAGTATGAAAAACTGAGCCGCCTGCATGACAGGTTGGTAGACCGACACCAAGACACAGAAAGAGAGTTGGTCAAGTATAAGAGGGCGTGGATGCATCCAGGATCAGTAACAGACTCCCCTCTCAGTCATGGAGTAAGGGTAAGGGCCATGTCCGGTCCTCGCCACCCACCTCAAGGAGAAATACAGAACCCCATGATGGCAGGAAGTTCAAACCCTCCTAACCAACCAATACTGAGTCATCCTGGAAATTTTCAGGCCCTCCTGCTCAATCACATGCAGACCAGTGATAAGAACCCAGAAGACCTCAACAGACGAGAAGATAAAGCAAGCATGGGCGCCTTTTTGTCGCTCTCGCTCCCAGGAGAAGGATCCAGTGGTCAGCCACCAGTGCAAGACCGAGCCTCCAAGCAGCAGAAGCTGAAAGGAGTCCTGCGTGAGTAGTCGCGTTAGTGTGTTCGTTTTTGTGTTTGCAGTTTTGTTGGTGGAGTTTTTGCTAATAAAGAACACATCATTTGTAGACCTAACTCTCATCCCTGCTTCCCCTTCTTACCTTAAAAAAAAACGTCTGTTAAAAGGAAGCAAAACGCCTACAAGAAGCCTGGTTCAAACCAGTCAGTCAGCATGTAACAACAGTGTGTCCAAGAAAGCACAGTACCAGCAGCAGAAAACGAGGAGATAAAGTGTACGCAGTGAAAGGAAATAGTGCCCTGGGAAAAAGGAAAAGACCGGATGAGACACTGCATACTACAATCCTTAAGCGAATTGTGTACGCCACAGTTCCCTGCCGCTCTCGTCTTCCCACCGCCCTCACCTCCCCGCCTTATCAGCTGCCGCTCCTGTCTTTTCGCCGCACCCACTGCGCCTGCCCCCGCCACCCACTTGCCTTTGCCGCCGTGCAGGCATGCATGTGCCCCGCTCACCGCTTTAGCAGTGCACCCCCGCGCTGCTGCCGACCGAAACCGGCCCCTACACCATCGCATGCAGGCCGCCGCATGCATCCGCTCGTACCCTGCCCGCCGCTTTTGCAGCACACCTCCGCGCCGCTGTCAACCGCAACCCGGTCCCCACTGCCCTTGTTCCCTGCATGATCGCCGCGTGTACCAACACCACCTCCACCGCTCATGTCCCTTCGATGCACAAGCCACCGCACCGTAACCACCACTCTCCCGAGCGTCCATAAAAGCACCCCCCCGGACGTCGCTCTTCATCCACCCCGCCGAGCAAGCTCATAACACTCTCCCTCCACCAGCTAAATCAAAATAATCCTTCCCCAGATGTTCGTTGATTCTCTGATCGAACAAGTCCTCTTTGGTTTCTACGCTCTTGCTTTTCTCATTCTCATCATGTACCTCCTTTTTTTGTGGGAAGATTCATCAAACCCTCCCTTGAGAGCAAAACAAGAGAGATAAGCCCACACCACCCAGAATCGATGAGTTTGGGAACTCTCTTTGCCCTTCTCGTCCGATTGATCGTCCTCATCAACATAATCAAAGTCTCCTTCCGGATAGCCATCCTTTTGTTCTCCACCCCCCCAAGGAGACAATCGTCTGTGAGATTGTCTACTTAGACTAAGCCTTGCTACCCACACCCTCCACCGAATCCACTCGAGTTATGAACCCAGAAACCAGAGCTTGCCTTCCACTTCGCTACATAGTCTTTGCTGAGATCTTCGTCCTATGCCTCCTAATCCTCCTCCGGTTAGTCACTCTCCCACGGGCAGAGAAGAAGCAAGAAGAAGCTCCCTGCTAATAAAGCGGCCCCCAGATGAAGAAGCTCCAAGAAGCAAGCAAGGAATCAAGACAACAAGCAGGCAATAAGTTATGCTTGGAATAAAGAGAAAAGTAACCAGAAGCGCTTGGGATAAAAAGAAAAGTAACATGAAGAAGTTTATCCCAAATGACCGCTTCTTCCCCGGCAACTCCCCGCTTCCAGAAGGGATAGTAATCCACTTAGAGGGTACCCTAATCCTTTTAAGTGGGGTAGCCTCCCCACTGCTAGTCCTGATGAAGGAAGATCCAGGAAGTTGAGGCATGCAAACTTCTAGATGATGCATGAGTTGCCAGTGCATGCCACCGCCTGCCGCTACTGCCCAGAGCAACCTTGCAAGTGCATGAGGTGAAAGAGATAGAAAAATCTCTTTTGCATGTGGAAGATTTGCACGGCAAAAATTCCCGAATGAAGAAAAGAGAAATGAAAAAAAAGAGGATCAAGTCCAAGCAAGAGCTCTTTGTTCTTGAAGTTCCATCTTCCGCTCGTGCAGGCTTAAGTTCCAGTTGTAAGCAGAAGCTGTTTAGCTGAAGTAAAGCTATCCCTGTAAACCCTTCTAACCTAATCTCGGGGACGAGATTTCTTTTAAGTGGGGTAGGTTTGTAACACCCCGAAATTTGACCCTAAGAAATTATCCTTCTAATCTCTCGTCTAAATTCAAAATATGATTTTGAAAGTTTGTTTGAGTGCAAGTGTACAGTTTTGAGCTCACCTAAAATCATCTCTAGATCCTCAAATATTTCTGAGAAATATCCTCTCAAATATTCTCCACAGTCTAGTCTCAAATTTATTCAAAATCCATTCAAATTCCCTTCTCTCAATCGGGCCACAACCCACTCTCTTTTCTCTCCCCGCGGCCCAGCTCGCTCTCCCCTTTTCCCTTCTTCCCGCATGGGCCTCGCCCCGGCCCGCTCCGCGCCTTTCTTCCTTCTCCCAGCCCAAGACGAGCTGGCCCAGCCGGCCGCTCGCCCTCCTCCTCTCCTTCGCTGCCGCCGCCAGCGCGCGCGCCGCGCGCGACGCGCCTGCCGCTCCGCGCCGCGCCGGGCCCCTGCGCCGCACCACACAGCGCAGCGCCACGCCTTGCCCCAACGCACCCCGCCGCGCAGCGCGCACTGCGACCGCACACCTCGCGTCCGTCCGCCTGCGCCTGCCGCGCCCGGCCCCCCACAGACCACCGCGTGCACGCCACGCCCTCCGCACCAGCGCTGCGTCGCCGCGCCCCTGCTGCCGCGCCTGCACGCCCGGCCCCCTTCCCCGTGCAGTGCCGCGCGTGCGCGCTCCGCCACTCGCCCCGGGCCCCTCCCCCGCGCGTCGCGACGCCGCGCCGACGCCGCTATCTGCCGCGCGCTTGCGCCTGTCGCTCTGCGCCGTGCGCTCCCCGCCAACGCGCTGCGCTACCGCACTCTTCAGCGCCCTCGCCTTTTCCCGCTCCCCTTGCCGCTTGACGCGCTGGATAAGGGATGCCAAGCCTCTACCCCCGAGCCATATCCCTCACCGAACAACACCGCACCTCACACTTCGCCTGCCTCCCGTGCTTCTCCTTCCTCGCTCTGTTCTTGCCACGAGCCACACCACCGCCAACGCCGCGCAGAAATCCCCCAACCACAAAGCGTCTCGGCCCAATTCCTCTCGCGAGAAGCACCACACCACCACCCTCCACCCTCGCCCAGCTTCAATCGATCCTTCCGTCGCTCGGACGAGGCTGCCCGCGGAGCTCCGACGGCGTCTCCATGGCCGCCCGTGGACGTCCCCGCTCCACGCCTCTCCTCGTGCCCGGAGCCCCACGGACGGACTCGCGTCGCTCCCCTCTTCGCGCCGGTGCCCTCGGTTCCACGAGCGGAGGCCGAGCGCGGCCTCTCCGGTGGAGCTCCAGCGAGCGCGCCCGTCGGCGACGGCGCGAGCCGAGCCGCCCGCTCGCCCGAGCGCTCTGTGTGCCTGCCTGCCTCTCGCTTGGCCAAGTGGGCTAGCCCAGTAGGCAAGAGGCGCGTGGGCCGAAGGAAAAGAAGAAGAAAAGAAGGAAAAGAAGAGGCTTCCGTGGGCCGAAATCTCCCTCCTCGGCCCAAGTTCATTCTCCTTTGGGCCAGAATCGAAGTTGGCCACCGAAAGTCTGTTTCTACCCCCTCAACTATCCCGGAAGTTCATATCTACCCCCTGCCACAAAATACCCCGTATCTTCTCCGTTCTAGCTCCGATTTATGTGATTCTTGCACCTAAATTCTCTGAAAATTGTTGACGCGGCTTATGAACGAAAATTATACATCATTTTATATTGTTTTTACCTATTATTATGCGTCAACTTTGCCTTTCACTAACAAATAACATAGATTATTGTGGATTTTGCAATATTGTCTTGGAAATTGTCTACTTGTAATTTTTTGCAGGTTTTGGGCCAATTTTAAGCAAAATTCATCAAAGTCTACCTCGAGTAAAAAGACCTCTGAATATTATTCAATAATGGAAGAAGAAGCCCAATTAAAGACCCATCAAATGAAGCCCAATTCTAGAAGACTCGACAAGATCTCGGGATATAGAAGAATCTGGAAGGTTTAGAGTCCGAAAAAGACTCCAGGAAGATTTATATGAAGGTTATCCCGAAGCCCGCGAAAGATGGAAAGCAGAGGAGGTCCAGGGACTCCAGGTCGGCCGACCTGGAGCCCTTTGGTCGGCCGACCCCACCCCCTCCCGAAGGCGGTTGAGGTTTCCTTTTCGGCTACGGCATCCTCAGGGTATTTAAAGCGAAGCTGAGCCCCTGGTCGAGGCATCCAATTCATTACCAAGGCGACAAGATGTAGAGAAGAGGGACAACAACTAGATGAAAGCTGAGGGTCGAGTTTCTAGTCTAGGTTTAGAGCTTCTTCTAATCCCTAGAGGTAATTAGAGGCCTTGCATGGTGCTCTAATTACCTAGCTCCAGAGGTCTAATTGTATCATCAAGCGCTATGGCCATGGTTGTAAGTATGATACAGGTTATTAATGAAAGCATTGTTCTTGTCTATTTATCATCTTCTTGTTCTAATTATGCTTGTTCTAGCTGTAATTAACTTTATGTCTAGATGCATGTTAATTAGATCATGTCATTAAGGGTTTTATTCATCTAGCGTTCTTGGTCGTTGATCTAGCTTACTAATGATATAGTTTGTATGTCTAGTTCTTTTGATCGTGGTGATTAGAGGTTCTAGTTGTGCTAATTATGTTATTAGACCATATAAGGTAGTTGGAAGTCGATTCTCTAATTACGTGCCTGTTGAAAGCTTTTCGTCGATTACCTGGTTACCAGTGACAGTGGAGCCTGGGGAAAGGTTAAGCAGATCTAGGGGGTTAGGTTGATTGATCTTGATTTAATTATGCTATGATGAATATGCTTGATCATGCTTGTTTACCTTGAGTTGCTAGTTATCTCGTTGCTTTTATCTATTTGTTTTGTTCTTATCATGCATGTCTTGGATCCAATTAGAGCTTGATTAGAGACTAGTTAATACCCCTTAATTAGTTTTCTAGTTTTGTTCTAATTGTTTATCTTATATATATTAGTATAGTTTAGACGTAGATTAGATATAGATTAGAGCTAGTTTATTAGTAGATTAGAACTTCTCTTTTATCTTTAGTTTATCATAAACTCTTGTTATTTAGCTCTCAATTAGTTCGTTCCTTGGATTGACATAAACCTACGATACTCATCATAGGGAAAAGCTACACACGATACTGTCGCTTGCAGTATAAGGTTTGCCATGCTTAAGTGCTGTCAACAAGCTTTTCTGGCGCCGTTGCCGGGGAACTAATTAATCGAGTCCTAATTAATTTGAGTTTATATTTAATTTTGTCTTTTGTTTCTAGTTTTAATATTTAGTTTGTGTTTAGTTTTTGTGTTTTAATTTTAGTCTCTAATTATTTAGTATACTCTAATTATGTTCTTATTCTCTAATTGTGTTCTTTTGTTCATCGTTCGTTCTTATAGTTTAGACTAACCTAGTAGCTAGCTGTTATTAGATTTTGATTTTGTCTTTTCTTAATTTAGTCTTTTATCTTTAGCTTGTGTATTTTATTTTTAGTTTAGTTTAATCTATTAGAATATAGTTTCTCCTATATATATGAATATTTCTACAACTATTACATAGGAGCAACTATGGTGGTAAAGGTAAGTCTGCTGTGTCAATTAAGTTTTTAGGACTAATGTTCTTTGGAGTTTATTTGTGCTAAGCTACAGATAATGGAGGATTAGCCGAGATGGTTGTAGAAGCTAAGGATTGCTTGAGTATAAGGAAGATGAAGATATGGAAGGTTTGTCTCAAGTCCAATCCAAGCTCCAACAAAATCTCGAGCTACTCTCGGAATTCAGGACAGCAACACCTTGCGGGGCGAGTCTGGAGACCTTAACGACGTCGGATGAAGAAAGTCCGAATACCAAAGTTGTAGATCTTTTCGAGCTCTTCAAGATAGAGTTAGAGTTTGCATTATTTAGACTTCAGAAGGTGAAGTTATGGTCGAAATACTAAAGGGTACAGAATAAGGGAAGCTGAATTTCGAGAAAGACAAGAAGTTTTTTTTCTCCAAGACTTGATGGTGCATACAATCATTGTGATCCAAGGAAGAATTGAACTTAACTTCTTCAGGATTAAGGTAATTCTTGTTTTAATCATAAATATAATTAAAGTTTACCTATATTTGATTAGGAGCATTGTTTATTAATGATCATTAAGATGTTATTTGGTTGATTGCTACCCTATCCCTTCTTTTATTTTGTCTTCCGTTTGTTTGTGAAACCTTTATTCATACTTGGAGATTAGTTTAGATTAGCTTCTCAATCCATAGCTTTGCAATGCTTAATTTCCAATATGGTGCCCACCGATTTGATACAAATCGCATGTTCTTTTAGTAGATCTTTTTACTTTAATTAGTTGATTGAATCTACTCATGCTTAGAGATGGTTAGAGTTTGCTAAGTTCTTCAATTCTCAGGTTTAGTGTTTAATGTTAGATTTAACTTTTGTGTTTTATAAAACTAAATTTGAGAGTCAAAGTTTATGCAAAAGTTGAGGGGGTTAACCACTTTCTTTCGGCATTTCTAAAGTGGTTTAACCCAGGCTCATTAAATGTTCATATTGCTTTTTGAAATTTTAAACATAAACATGTGCAAGTTTTTAATGATATATTATATGTGCACAATATTATCTTTGAATAATTAAAATTTGAAAACCTTTGTCTCTCTAAAAAAGAACCCCGGTTAGAATTTTATCTAAGCCTTATTTTATTTTATTTCTTTCAAAATCATCTCTCTACTTTGGCCAAAATCATTAGAAACCCATTATCTTGTTTATTCCTTGTTTGATTTTATGAATCAAGCTTATCTATGTGCTTTAATGTTTTGCTAAGTATTTCAATTTGAATTATAGTTATCTTTGATTCATGAATCAAATGTTTGTTTAAATCCTAATCAACCATGTGACTCTATATTTATCTCTAATCAATACCATGATGCTATTATGTTATTATATTATATATATATATTGTGTGCACTATAAGCTAACCATGCAGAGAAGTTCACACTTCATGTGAAACAATGAGATCAATGGTGAAAGAGTACAAGACAAATTAATGATGATTGGGACAAGGATTTGACAATTTGAAGACATCATCAGAATTTGCAAAACTTTGGTTGAGTTTCAAATTGGAGAGTGAGTGGAATGAATGGAGAAGGAATTGAAGACAAAAGTTAAGCCCATGAAGCTTCAAGATCAACAATGGTGGGCCTAGACAATTTCCTCCAACACCCAAGTCTAAAAGATTGAAGATTGTCAACATCAGGGAGCTAAAAACAGAAAGCTGAGATGTCATCAACATGGAGCTCGACCTCAAGAGTCAAAGACAGAATATTTTCTTATATTTGGAAAGCCCATGAAGTCCTCTTTCCAACGCAACAAGAACCACTCAATTTGGAGTTTCCTACAAGGAGCAATGTGCAAATCATTAAAGACTGCGCGGGCTGAATTGAAGTCTGGACAGAACGCAATGCTTGAGTAAAACTGGCATAACTCCTTCATACGGAATCGGATTTAGACGCATAAGTACTCGTTGGAAAGATAATTTCATAGACTATCCAATAGATCTATTGTTTGAGGTATGTTATGTTCGAAATTAATGAGATATACAACGAGAAAGGAGGTGGCAGCAACAATGGTGATGACTACTTGAGGAAGATGGTGACAACGATGATGAAGAAAGCTTGGGCAGTGCTTCCATAAGATTTTCATGATCAAATTCAGTTGCAAGGAGCTTCAAGGACATTGGTACATGAAGACACAAGCAGAGGATTGTGCATACAAGTGATGCTTTGATCAGGACACGATGAAGCTACACAATTAAGTTATCAAGCTGCATGGACACTTCGGATTCTTACTCCAAGGACCATGGCTTCACTTCAACGAAGGTAAGTAAGAAGTCTAGCTTTATGACTTTAACTTAAGCGCTTTTTGGGAGGCAACCCGTTCTATCTTAGTGTTAAAACTTAGTTAGGTTTTAATTTTGAATTAAGGATTTGATAGCTTTTAGGCAGCTACTCTCACTTACGTAGCTATCTAAATTTAATATTTACGTAGACTTTGCCAGTTTTTGATATTGAATCAACTTTAAGTAAGAGAGAAATAATTTTATTAGATTTATCCTTATTGTGTGATTTTCAAAATCTTTCTCTCTAATTTTATCCAAAAACTAGGCAACTACCTAAGCTACGTAAATTAATTAATTGATTGATTTATCTTTTAATAACTAAATATTTGTTTTTATAATAAAATAAAATATAGGTTTAATTTTCAATATGCTAAATAGAGATAATCTTTAATATGAAAATTAATTCTATCTACTTGTGTGCTCTAAAGTTATTAACCCTACATTAGTAGGAATATTTGCTTATATGCAAATTAAGGACTTAGAGTTAGTGAAGATAATCAACAACTTAGTGTAGATAATTAATTTAGGCAACATTGGAATCGCTTCTTATCTTGAACCATCATCAAATAATCTAAATAATAGACTTAGGATAAGGATCTTTGGAGAGCCTCCAAAGGGATAAACCTATATTTAATTTAATCTGTCCAAAGCTGCATGCACGACGTCCAAATTGTAGAGGAAGCTATCCATAATGATCAGGTGTCCAAGGAGCAACTTGCAGGAGAAGGAAGAGAGCCAGCAAGACCCTGGCTCGGCCGACCAGACCCCCCTTGGGTCGGCCGACCCAAGGTGTTTCTTCACCAAAAGCACCTCCCCTTCAAGCCACCTCTTTGCCTATAAGTTTTACATCTTTGTTGCTGCTTTTCTTTACCAGAAAGTGTCATAGAGTCAGTGTTAAAGTCGTTGAGTCTTTTAATAGAGAAATGGGAAGCATGGCACCACTCTTTTGAATCTTTTGCCTGTGGCTAGTTAACTTAACTTTTGTTTTAAATAATCACCATTACATCACTTCTTATTTGTTTTTTCACCTTACATTTGCATTAACATTTATTATCCACACTTGCTTTATTAGTTTTGAAATTTTCATAATCTTTTCGATGAATGCTTTATTTTACTCGACGGAGTTTTCTTGGTAAATTAAGTTTAAACGTGATGTTTAGATTTGATTTGAGACCATCATCATTAAGTTTAATTGAATGTTTCTCGCTAATCGTATCTTTTGTGGATAAGGTACCTTTCATTTTATTGCATTTAAATTAAATTGCATGTTTGCATTATAATTGGCTTGGTTGTTTAATTTAACTTTATGATGCATGCTTTCATATTTATGAAAATATTTACGTGGTGTTTTCCTTAGCAATTTTATGTAAGCATGGTGCTTAGATTTAGTTGTTGATCATCATTATGAAGTTAATTAACCTTGCTAGTTATCCATAATATCATTTGATTGGTTTATAAGCTTTGCAATGTGCTTTGGTTTTCTTGTGCTGTTTTGAGTTAATAATCTTGATAAAACATGGTGTTTTAATCTTGGTTAATTATAATCTTAATGGCTATAGAGAGACTTAGCGATCATGTTGTAAACATGGTGTTTTAGAACTTGGTTTAATCGTTGTCTTTGTTTATTTGCTTATCTCCTACATAATTACACGTTTGCATTCATGTACATCCATTAGTTTTGCTTTTCTTTTTAAACTAGGCCACAAGTTAAAAGTCTTTGGGAATATTTTTAGATTATGGTAAATTGCTTCTACTCTCAACCGTTACCTCGAGAGTAGCGTGTGCACTTGAATTATTTTTGCAGGAAATTATTTAATGACAAGTAAATTGAAGGAATATCCGGTAACATATTTCTAACACCTTCTCTTTACATTTTAAATTCTGCATTTATTTACCTATGTCTATGAATTTGGTGTTCCCTTTGTGTTTCTCTTGTTTTTAGTGTGTTAGTTTAGATTTATTTTGTGATTAATACTACAACCATGATCTATGCTTAATTAGTTAACATTGTTTCAAGAAAATGATGAAAGTTGCCACTTTATCTTTATTATGCTTTGATTTTGGTTAGTCATATTAGCAAGCTCTCATAATACATATTTAATTGAACTAGCCAGCAAATTTGTGATTGATTATGATTTTTCATAAAGACCCATATGATTTAATTTTTGCAAGGTTTATTCTTTGACATGATCATCTCCTTGTTTATTTTTATTGCTTATAAATATCGTTATCAACTTTTATGAGATTATCTTGCAATAGCCATTCCTACCAGAGCCATATTTATTTTAAACCTTAGATTTATCAGATTTGTTTTTAAATGAATTGGATCAAGACCGTAATCTAGGGTATGAGACTTAGAAGCTGGTCATTCAATTTTGCGTATCTTTTCTTTGCTAGCCTTTCTATCCATGCATTGTGTCTCTCTACATTGGAGAGAATACAAACTTCGCTGGATATCCATCCTTAAACCAAGATTATCTTTTTGTGTATCCTCCTTGACCACAACCTATTATTTTCTGGAGTATTTAAGGGATTAAATATTGTTCTTTTTAGACAGCTCCATCCCCAAAGTTAATTGTTATAGTGATAATACTCTAGGGCGAGGGTGAGTATTATTCAAGTGTGGGGATGGAGAGCCGTTATCTTATTATAATGGATTTTGTATAAAGGTTTTTGAGGAGGCATAAAAAATGAAAAAAAAAAAGTAAAAAAAAATGAAAAAAAAGGAGCCGAGTGGCGCCCAGAAAAAAAGAAAAAAAAAAGAGAAAAAGAAAAAAAAAGGCCAAGTGGCCAAAGTAGAATTAGGTATAAAAAAAAAAGAAAAAAAAATGCCCCTCAATAATCTTCGAAGTATTTTATATAGTGTTTTCTTTAGTGAGTGATATCCTATTTATATAGTCCAGAAAATATTCCAACCATGTGCAATCCGATAGCAAGGACTTCATTTGTGCCTTGAGATCACCCAATGACACTTGCACATGTCCACTATTCTAAATGTGTGTGTTCCATCCTTTCTCTCTCAACCTTATTTTATTCCATGACCTTTTTGACAAGTCTCACTAAAACCAGCAGATTTCTTTCTTGGTTTGACAATATTTTGAAAATAAATTTTGATTAGGATCCATACCAAGCTCCAGATAAGCTTCCACTTTATATGTTTATATATTCATTAGTTATCTTTTAGATATTGAGAGACTGGAGAGTTGAGTGTGTTTCTTTGGCTTTGCAAGAATTTATCTCTTATTGTTTGATTATATTTTCCAAAAACTTATTGCTAAAATGAGGAGATGAGTCATTGATAAGTTTGAACTTTTGCTAATTCTTTTATTGTGGGATGAGCTTAATTGAATTTCTTTTCTTTCATAATTTGCTGGTTCAAAATAAAATTTTGAGAGAGCTTGTTAGTTTGATTAATTAAGATTAGAGTATGAAAAAGTTAATGTTTGGCAATGCTGATTCTTGACTTACTCGAGGACGAGCAAGGTTTAAGTGTGGGGATATTGTTGACGCGGCTTATGAACGAAAATTATACATCATTTTATATTGTTTTTACCTATTATTATGCGTCAACTTTGCCTTTCACTAACAAATAACATAGATTATTGTGGATTTTGCAATATTGTCTTGGAAATTGTCTACTTGTAATTTTTTGCAGGTTTTGGGCCAATTTTAAGCAAAATTCATCAAAGTCTACCTCGAGTAAAAAGACCTCTGAATATTATTCAATAATGGAAGAAGAAGCCCAATTAAAGACCCATCAAATGAAGCCCAATTCTAGAAGACTCGACAAGATCTCGGGATATAGAAGAATCTGGAAGGTTTAGAGTCCGAAAAAGACTCCAGGAAGATTTATATGAAGGTTATCCCGAAGCCCGCGAAAGATGGAAAGCAGAGGAGGTCCAGGGACTCCAGGTCGGCCGACCTGGAGCCCTTTGGTCGGCCGACCCCACCCCCTCCCGAAGGCGGTTGAGGTTTCCTTTTCGGCTACGGCATCCTCAGGGTATTTAAAGCGAAGCTGAGCCCCTGGTCGAGGCATCCAATTCATTACCAAGGCGACAAGATGTAGAGAAGAGGGACAACAACTAGATGAAAGCTGAGGGTCGAGTTTCTAGTCTAGGTTTAGAGCTTCTTCTAATCCCTAGAGGTAATTAGAGGCCTTGCATGGTGCTCTAATTACCTAGCTCCAGAGGTCTAATTGTATCATCAAGCGCTATGGCCATGGTTGTAAGTATGATACAGGTTATTAATGAAAGCATTGTTCTTGTCTATTTATCATCTTCTTGTTCTAATTATGCTTGTTCTAGCTGTAATTAACTTTATGTCTAGATGCATGTTAATTAGATCATGTCATTAAGGGTTTTATTCATCTAGCGTTCTTGGTCGTTGATCTAGCTTACTAATGATATAGTTTGTATGTCTAGTTCTTTTGATCGTGGTGATTAGAGGTTCTAGTTGTGCTAATTATGTTATTAGACCATATAAGGTAGTTGGAAGTCGATTCTCTAATTACGTGCCTGTTGAAAGCTTTTCGTCGATTACCTGGTTACCAGTGACAGTGGAGCCCGGGGAAAGGTTAAGCAGATCTAGGGGGTTAGGTTGATTGATCTTGATTTAATTATGCTATGATGAATATGCTTGATCATGCTTGTTTACCTTGAGTTGCTAGTTATCTCGTTGCTTTTATCTATTTGTTTTGTTCTTATCATGCATGTCTTGGATCCAATTAGAGCTTGATTAGAGACTAGTTAATACCCCTTAATTAGTTTTCTAGTTTTGTTCTAATTGTTTATCTTATATATATTAGTATAGTTTAGACGTAGATTAGATATAGATTAGAGCTAGTTTATTAGTAGATTAGAACTTCTCTTTTATCTTTAGTTTATCATAAACTCTTGTTATTTAGCTCTCAATTAGTTCGTTCCTTGGATTGACATAAACCTACGATACTCATCATAGGGAAAAGCTACACACGATACTGTCGCTTGCAGTATAAGGTTTGCCATGCTTAAGTGCTGTCAACAAAAATCAAGCTCTATCTATTCACGTACTTTTCATAATATCCTCACATACTCCGCCACGACACTTGAAGATCCACGGTCTACGTCGTTTTTGGGTCGATCCGCGACGACGGGACTAGGGCACCTGTGGCAAGCCACTTGTGCACTAGTTCCGCCCTCGCCGATCGGTTCACTGAAGACCCGGTTTGGTTGAACCGAACCGGACGGTTGTCAAACTCTACCCCTGTCCCCGTAATGCGGACGACAGGTGGGGATGGTTGGCACCGCCCGAGTTCGTCGTTCTCTCCCTCACCGCGATGTAAGCCCATCGCGCTGCGAGAGTAGACCGAGCCCAACCGGAAGGTCGAGTTGGACCGCACGCGCCAGAGCTGGCCCGTGTCGTCTTTCCCTTCTTCCAAAATTTATCTTTATTGCTGACATGCTGTCCTCATGCTGCCGGAAAATCCGTCCCATGAGCCCGGCATGGATGGCTCTAAAGATCAAACTCTTGATACCTAAAAGGGGGCCAAATGTGCCATTTATCCGTTTGACTCCCGCTCTATTTACATGCCAAACCATAAGGATATCTTTAGCTCCACAAAGCCCATATCTTGATGAGCTCAGAGCGTACCTTGATTTGGTGTGTTTTGCGTGTCTGTACGTGTAGGATTTCTCGGAGAGCCGTTCGGTTCCGCCCCCGAGATGTTGACTCGGAGATCGGAACGGGAGTTTATTGGTGCAACGACCGTCGTACCCGGCTACCTCGGCAAATGAAGGCAAGTCCACTGGAATCCTCACTTGATGCATAAATTACCCATGTTTTTATATACACATCCTATTGCCTTGTAAAACAAGAAAACTTGCATGTTTTGCTGGCTAAGGTAAAACATAGTAGGATATAGCCTCCCGAGCCACTTTAGATGTAGTGCGCTTAGGTGGATCGCTCACTCAATTATATACATTAATCTTGATGAAAATGATGGGAATATGATGGTGGGTATGGGCGGTTGTTTTTCAGTAAAACATAGGGTAAGACCCTGGCAGACGACTTCGGTTGTTGAAGCCATTTACGGGGTGGAAACCTGGTCCTTGTTGTGAGGACTGGGCTGGTGTTGCTCATGCGTGAGCATTGTGGGAGTTCCACCCTGAAGGACCGAGTTGACGTTTCATCTTGCCTAACTCATCTAGCGCAACCACTCGAGGTTGTATGCGGCAACCCTCGGTTAGAACCCGCTTTGGACGAACCAGGCGGAAGCCGGTGTGCTGGGATGCATGAGAGATTGGGTGGATGGGCGCGGTTGCATGGCTGCGGTCAGGGGTCAACAGTCGCGTGGCTGCGGGTCTGAGCGACAGGTGGGCCCGTACTCTCTCATGGCTGAAGTCTGGGGAGCGCCTTGCGGGGGAAAAACCGGCGAGCGGAAAGGGACTCACTGATCATGAGTGCCTGGACCAAACTTGTGGGTAAAGTGTGCACCTCTGGCCAGAGTATAACTAAATCTATCATGATAGTCCGCTGTCCACTGGTATGGACAAACGAGTTACGGCTTGGTTTCTGAACTAGCTTCTTATAAAAAAATATAGTTTCGGGTTGGGATCAAAATGATGGTTTTGAGGCAGCTGCGGTTGCCGAGGAGGTGTGTGTGTGGAAAATGTGATGGCATGCGTGCCACGAGCCGCGATGGACCGGCAAGTCCAGTGGCAACCTCTTTTGGGATAAAGATGTTTTCTCAATTAAAACTGAGAACTAAGGAACCCTGCATATTAAATGTTTTACTGCAAACTTACCTTCAGCTCCAGATATATCTTGCATGTAATGATAGCTTATATCCCTCTTCCTATGGAAGAAGGTGGACTTGCGGAGTACGTATGTACTCACCCTTGCTTTGTTGTTGGTTTACAGAGCAAAGAAGATCATGGACGTGTGAGGGTTACGGCCTGCTTCCCAACTGTGTGTTGTGGGAAAGTATGGGTCGCGCTTTAAAGTTTTCCGCTGCAGTGTTTTCGGGCTGCGCCCCGTTTGGTCTGTCCCGTTAGGGCGGATCTGAATACATCTGATGTACAAATGTGATTACCATAACTCCTGGGAATGGTAATAATACACATTTTAGTCCTGCTTAAGGGCTGGGACGCTTCAGAGGGCGCCATGGGGAAGGAAGGTGTTCTACTGCTGCTCGACGGGGAAGAAGGGAGTAGCTACTGCGTGTGGTGGAGAGAGGGCTAGGGTGAGGAGCTGTAGGATCTTAAGAGGCGTCATGGAAGGAGATGTGAGTGGCACCATGGATAGGGGCAGCAGCAGGAGCTCGCCATGGGAGGATGCTGCCTGGTTGTGGCTTGCGTGGGGGAGAAGAAGAAGAGCAGAGGAAGAAGCGGTGGCCGGCGGCGGTGGATTGGAGAAGGGAAAAGAATTTGGGAGGGGTTAGATATTTATGGAAGGAAGTTAGGGTTAGGTCCCAATTGGGCTTTAGATTTAGGCTTTGGATACTGGGCTGTAGTTGGGTTGCAAAATAAATCAGATGCAACACATTTCGAAGATCAAAGTACAGATGAATTGGATTCATTTCCGGAATCGAATCAATTTACAAAGAAACTAATTTGAAGATCCGAGAATGGGTGTCGCGAATAATTATTCTGACACACCGGAAGGTAGAGATATTTGGCTGTGAGATAAAGTTGTCGGGAATTTATCCCAAGGCTTTTCAGATGAGCGATGATCTTCGGATTCGAGAAATCACTCCACAGTACGAAAATAAATCATTGGTCAGGGAATTAGCACATCGCGAAATAAATTAGATTTAATTTATTTCGGTGCTTTGATTTACCTGAGACAAGTAAGAAATCCGAATGTGAATTAAATTGCAAGGAATTTAATTCGACGGATTGAAAATATTATATCGACTCAAATATTTATGTCTCGAAAAGGGGATGACTAGTCCAGATAATTTAGCACTGAGTGGTTTAGGGTCTTGCTCTGTCGGCGGAGTATCTTGTGGGGAAATACTCCAAGCTGACATTTTCTCAAGCCGAGTGAAAATTCTTCCAATTGAATTAAATTGTGGGGCGCCAAATTCAGTAGGAAGGAATTATCACCAACTCATCTCGAGTTAAATCCAATGAGGATTTATCACCGAGTATTCCATGATCGAAACTTGATGTCAACTCGGGTTCAAATTAAACCGCGTCCGGTCTAATTCGAGGGATCCGAATCACCGTCATATTTCTCGTATGGAGTAAACAAAACCCATAAGAAAGTGGACTTCTGACAATTGTGCGGTTGTTGAATGATGTCATCATCCATAGTCGAATAACTAACGTTAATTAACTCGGCAATGTTGGAGATCAAGCCATTTTCCAAATGAGGATTCTCGCATTATCAGATATTGATCCGAGGATTTAGGATTACAAGCAAAGCCTTGATCCAAGTCTCGGTATGGATGGAGATCGATAATGATTGTGAGTTAGGGTCTCCGAGAGAGTCACGATAAAGGTGACAGGTTCATAGAGGTCAGAATCGATAGAAGATACGGAGTAGATACAGAGGTGAGGATGATAGGAGGATCAAGTCGAAAAGATTATAGGACAACGGTTTAATTTTCGAACTACGGTTCGAAATTAAACCAGCACACAATCAAACATTCAAGCAATTTTTATTCGTAGAAAATTTATTAACTCAAAAAGTTTATTTTGGTTTGATATTAACACATTTTTAATCGTTTGCAAGCTCATTTGCCTTGTTTAACAAAAAGTTTTAAAAATTTCAAATTTTCGTGTTTTCAAAAATCCGGAATGTTACAATTCTTCTCAAAGTTCACGGCTTTGTGAGACAACATCTCATGATACTTGGCCCCTAAGCAAGTTACCAAAGCCGGACGCACACTTTTCACTTCTCGCTTAAACTTGTCATTCTCATCCTTGAATTTAATGAGAATACTTGCATCTTTCTCACTAGTAGTCTTGTTCTTGCACTTAGCACAACTTCTGGCTTCATTGAGTGCATTGGGAGATTCACTCTTCTTGCTCCTGAGCTTCTCAAATTAAATCATTCTTGTGAATTGAGTTGATCCCTTGGAGAGTTGCTTCTAGCTCTTTTCTAACCTCATCAAGCTCAATGCTATGGAGTTGCAATATGTGGTTGCTTTCACAAAGTTCCTCATGATTGGTTGCCAACTCCCTATAGCACTTGTTCACTTCATCCAGTGTCTCATTGAGCTCTTTAATTTCTTAAGCTTGCTCTTCTTGATCAAATTGTAACCCTTGCCTTATGTTTTTTTATCATCTCTAGCTCTTTGTTGCTTGATTCAAGCTTCTTCTTGGCTTCTTCAAGACAAGCAATTTTCTTCTCCATTTCATCAACTTTGCCATGGTCATGGTTTGTGATAATTTCATTGCATTTGACCTTGAGAATCTTGTTCTCAATCTTTGCCTTGTCAAGCTTAGCACTCAACTTGCTAAGAGCTTTGTTTTGTTCTTGGACTAGGCTAGCAAGTTCATCATAGAAAGGCAAGTCAACATCATCATCGGAAGAGTCGTCAAAGGTATTTACCTTGTCACCCTTGGCCATAAGGCATAGGTGAGGTGTGAGTGAAGAAGTTGGTGAAGCCGGTGTTGGTGTAGTGGTAGTAGCTATGGCAAGTCCAGCAACAACTTCACTTTCATCATCACTTGAATTCGATGAGTTGCTTGAAGTATCCTCATCGGTCATCCACTCACCAATATAAATTTTGCCCTTCTTCTTGAAGAATTTCTTCTTGAATTGCTTGGGGGCCTTCTTCTTGTTCTTCTTCTCATCGTCACCTGACTCATTACTTGAGTCATTCTTGTACTTCTTCTTTTCTTGCTTCTTCTTGGTGGTAACTCGGCATTGATATGAGAGATGGCCAAACTTGCCACACTTGTAGCACTCCGTTTCTTCAAACTTCTTCTTAGATGAAAAGAATTTTTTCTTGCTTGAGGAGTACTTGATGCCCTTCTTGTCGAGGCGACCCAAGGCACAAGTGACTTTGCGCACAAGTTGGGCCACCTCATCATCACTATCTTCCTCTTCTTGCTCATCTTTTTCCTGGGGGTCCACCACAATGATTCTCTTGTGGTGGACTTCTTCTCTTTTGATGAGCTTGCTTTGACAGCAATGTCTTTCTTCTTGCTTGGAGGCTCCGCATCCAGTGTAATGTGCATGTACATTTCATAAGCATTGATCTTGCCAAGCACACCGGATGGAGTAGCCTTGGAGAGGTCGGTTTGGTGAAGAACCGTGACAATGTGGCCATATTTGTCAACCGAAAGGAGATCCAATATCTTCCTTGCCACATCATCTTTCTTGATTTAAGTCAAACCAAGACCGTTGATCTCCTTTACAAGCACATTCAAGCGAGAATACATTTGATTAGCATTTTCATGAGAAAGCATACGAAAATCACTTAGCTTCTTGCTAAGGGTGCTATAGCGTTGCTCTCTCTCGCTTAAGGTTTCCTCATGGAGCGCACAAATCTCTTTCCATAGCTTTTGCGCATCCTTGATAGTTCTCACGCGATTGAAAACCTCTTTGCACAAGCCACGGAAGAGAACATTACGAGGCTTGGCATTCCACTTCTCGTAATTTTGCTCCGACGTTGTGGGTTTATCCTTATCGACCACGGCGGGAAAGACGGTGACGGCCGCGGTATAGAGATGTGTGTCAATGGCTTCCATGTACGACTCCATACGGACCTTCCAATATGGGAAGTCGTCGCCATTGAACACGGGCGGAGGTCCTTCCCCATTAGACATCTTGCTCAAGGCGGTGAAGCCTCAACCAATGAGCATTCGGCTCTGATACCAATTGAAAGGATCAAGATGTCTAAGAGGGGGGGGAGAATTGGACTTCGAAACTTGAAATTAAATCCTAACGATAAAGCCCCAATTCACCCTAGTGCCTAAGATTGTGCTCCTAGCAAACTACACGCTCAAAAGTTTTGCAACCAATAGCCAAGCATGCAAGTTCTAGGAAAGTAAAGTGTGGAATTTAAATGCGAAAAGTAAATGAGCAAGAGGTGACAAGACGATTTTTTTCCGAGGTTCGGGGAAACACACGGTCTCTACCCCCTACTCCTCGTTTGGCGCCCCTCGCAAGGCTTTGCACTCGCGGGCTCCTCGTGAGGATCCCGGCCTCAACCCTTGCAAGGATTGAGGTTGGTAAAATGACCTTCGCAAAGGTCAAGCCACCCCCCTTTATCCGCGGACCAAGTGCTCTCTTCTTGATGTAGCTCTTCTCCGCTTCGAACCGGCGAGCTTGAACCGGGTACAATCCCTTCGCAAAGGGCTTCCTCCCCTTCTCCCACAAGCTCCGGGAGCTCGCGGAAGGCACGACCGCAGCCGTCGAGATGATCGCAATCACCAAGAGTAACAAGTTTTGGCTTCACTTGAATCAACCTCACTCAAGAAGTTCTCTTCTCTCAAGTCTCTAGCCCAAAGCTCAAGAATTTAAGGATTTTTGCTGTAGTGGTGACTTTTGAGTGTATAGAAGTGTTCCTGGGTTGTAAAGGTGTGAAATGGAGGGAGGGGGAGTCCTTTAAATAGAGGAGAGCTCAATAACTAGCCGTTACTATACGAATTAGCTCTCTGCGCGAACCATCGGACGGTCCGATGGTCGGACCATCGGACGGTCCGATGCACGTTAAATTCAAGTTCCCGTTTTCGCGCCACTGCCTCAGAGACCATCGGACGGTCCGATGCACGTAAACGCCCAAAACAAGCAACGATGTACCTCCCTGTCCAACTGGTCCGATGGACCAACCATCGGACGGTCCGATGGTGCACTTGGCCTGAAACCAGTTTGGACAGGCCTCCCTGTCTAACCTGTCCGATGGGCCATCGGACGGTCCGATGGTACAAAAAACGCAGGTTTTTGGATAGTTTTGAAAGAGGAAGAAGTCGTAGGGAGTCTTTTTTGGTTTTAAACAAAGGGTTGAGTGATTTAGGCTATATTTTGAGTGATTTGAGCTCTGAGACTAAGATGCACTCGAGTGGAGTAAACTTTTGAATTAGAAATTATTCAAGCTACTCACCTTGGCCCCTCTTGATAGTACGGCCCATCTAAAATTAGCAAAAGAAATCCTAAGTACCCTTCTTTCGACTTTACGGTACTTAGGGCTAATGAAGCTCGTTCTTTTCGCTAGACATACAATCCGAGGGCCATCCTTCGTAAGATGTGGAATTGAATCCGATGGAGGGGTCTCGTTCCAATAACCAATGAGCACGATATTAAATAAAACACCTTTGTGTCATGAGCTTATTAGTAACACAAGTAGGTTGTCATTAATCACCGAAACCTCTACCTCTTAGGGTGATGTTTCTCACAACTTGGTCGTGAGATAAAGTCGCTGAGGATTTATCCATAGGCTTTTCAGTTGAGCGATGATCTGCATATTCGAATTTAATTGCGAAGAATTAAATTCGATTAGTCGAGAAATCCCGTTGTATTCTGAATGTGAATCCTTAGCCAAGGAATTAGCACTTAAATTTATATTTAATTTACTTCGGTGCTTGATTTATTTGAGATAGGTAATAATCCCGAACCAAAGTATATTGCAAAGAATTTAATTCAGTGGTTTGAAAATATCACATCGCCTTAAATATTTATTTCTTGAAAAGGGAATAAACATTCCACAAAATATATCGTAGATAATTTATCCCTGATTGTTTAGGGTCTTGCTACGTCGGCGGAGTATCCTTGCAAGGGGTACTCTAGTGCTGATGACTTACGAGTTGAGCGAAAATTCTTCTAACCGAATTAAATTATGACGGCCATAATTCGGTAGGAGGAAATTATTGCCAACTCGTCCCAGATTAAATCCCATGGGAATCTATCACCGAGTATTCCATGATCGAAACTTGATGTCCATTCGGGTTCAAACTAAACCACGTCCGGTCTAATTTGAGGGGTCCGAATCTCCGTCATATTTCTCGTATGGAGTAAACAAAACCCAGGTAGAATAAATTTCCGGGCGAAAGAGCGCTAATTGGATTAGGTCGTCTTCCAAATTTGAATTAACTAAGTTTAGTTAATTCGGCAAGCTTGGAAATCAAACCATATTACAAAAGAGGGTTTCCGCACCACGTCTGAGATCGAACCAGTGATTTAGGATTGTGAGCAAAGCTCTAATCCAAATCTCAGCATTGGATAAGGATCGATACAAGAGTTTGGATTTTTGAGAGAGTCACGATAAAGGTGACGGGTTCGAGAAAGTCTGGGACGATAGAAGATACAAATTTATATATAGATCGGAGAATGGTAGGGAGATTAGGTCAAAAAGATTATAGGATAACGGTTTAATTCTCGAACTAATGTTCGAAATTAAACCAGCACACAATAAACCGATCAAACAAACACTCAACAAATTTTACTTTTCAAAAGTTTATTTACTCAAATTGGTTATTTGTCGTTGAAGCTAACATATATTAAATGGTTGTAAACAAATTTACATTGTTTAATAAAAAGTTTTAAAAATTTCAGATTTTTGTGTTTTTAAAAATCCGGGATGTTAAATCTCAGATCCCCTTTATCCATCCCACTCAAAATTTCACATGGGCAAGAACCAATCAAGGGGTTCTAAGAACCTCTAAGCTCTCATTAACTTATAACAATTCCCTCCAACCAAACAAACTGTAGATTAGTCGGCCTAAGACATCAAATCAGTCAAGGAACTTTCAACGGTCAGTGCTCCATTATTTGCACATGTCATTGTACATGTAGGACTATTCATTTGTGTGGGAGACTCGTACAACTGTAACAGGACGAAGAGAGATATGTGAGGTGAACCAATTTTTGTTGGATGGAAGTGCGTGGACTGAAGAAACGTCTGATCACAAGTCTTTGACAGGTACTGCAATGGAAGCAAGTGTATGCAAATGCAAGCACGGAACTAATGACAACACCTCGTGTTGCCACATCATCGACGGTCAGTTCAACTGCCGTTATATTGCCAAAATGTTTGAAACGCTATGTAACGAAGAAAAAGACGTTTTGGAGTGTTGCACACGTTGAGAATGGTTAAAGAGCAAATCCCATTTGCGAGATGGCATAAGGACGAAGCTCCAGTTTCATAATGGCTTGGAGGCAAATTTCTCCGATAGTCCAGGAAGTTTAGTTGCTGAAAAATCCAAAATGAAGAGGTCAGCAGTCCACACTTGGCTATGCCGTATACAATAGTTAGACTATTGTCACCCAAAGGACGCCGTTATCGTGAAACAGGGCCGCGTGGCCATCAGCGCGCGACCCCTCCTCTCCACCCGCGCCATGCCGCCTGTGCCTCCCTCCTCCTCCATGCGCTCCCCTTCCGCTGACCGTTTTTCCCGGCCACGGCCCTTCCCTCCCCTAGCCGCGCGCGCTCCCGCCATGGTGCCTCCTTCCCCCATGCGCCCCCATCTCCCTGCCGCGGCACCTCCGTCCGCCATGGTGCCTTCCTCCCCCGGCCGCGGCACCTCCGTTCGCCATGGCGCCTCCCTCCCTTGGCCGCGGCCCCCCTCCACTGATGCGACGCCTCCTCCTCCGTCAACTGTGTCGCTCCCTCCGTCGACCACACCGCCTCCCTGTTGTGGCAATTTTATGGAAAAATGGCAGCAAGTTTATAAAAATCGGTAGCAAATTATGTGCAAAGATGGTCTGAAAAAAATCAGAAAGTTATCCCTTCATATAGCAAGTTGTGTAATATGTAGTAAATTCATGTGATTATATAAGTAAATTCATGTGATTTTATAGCAAAATTCCTGCTGCGGCAAATTTATGTGGCTATGTAGCAAGTCATGTAATGTCTAGCAAGTTCATATGATCATGTAGCAAGTTCATGACATCTTGCAGCAAGTTTCTGCTGTGGCAAATTCATATGTACATATAGCAAGTTATGTAATGTCTATCAAGTTCGTATGATTATGTAGCAAATTTATAGCATTTTGTAGTAAGTTTCTGCTATTGCAAGTTCATATGATTGTAACAAGTTATGTAGTGTCTATCAATTTTATTTGAATATGTAGTAATTTCATAAGGTTATGATGTTTTTGAAAAACAGCAGCAAGTTGTGTACGTGGTATCAGCAAGTTGTGTGCATTAAATAATTAAAAAAACCAACAAGTTATTGTAGAACATCCTGTAACTTGGAGGTATGTGGAGATAGTTGAAAAAAGCCATCCATCCTTTAAGCCCACGGGAGACGCAGCTTGTGGGCCAGGAGGGGCGTCAACAGGGGGCGCGAGCGCGTGGGCCATATGGGCGCGCGGGGCCAAGAAGGCTGGGGCGCGAGCGGGCCGTAGGGGCGCGGAGCAGGCCAGGCGCGCGGGGGTCGTGCGGTGGGCGCGCAGCGTAACCCACCGCGCGATAGAGTTTGCGCACCCGAATGTCTATCCAATTATCTATATTTTAAACCACACGTACAGTACAGCGTTTTTGACACGTGAATAAGCGGTACGGGTGAGAACGATCATATGTCCGTTTCATGAGCGCTCGCTCGCTCCCGCGTGCCAGGTGGGCTCTACCAACGTGACGAATGACCGAAGCGCCCCTTTCCCGCGCGCCAGGTACGCCCCAACCACGTGATGAATGACCGAGGTGAGCGCTCCTCAGGGGAAAGAGGCCGCACGTGACGAATCACCGATCCATTCTCAAATCCAAAGAATTGCTTCTGCTGTTTTTTTTTTCTCTATTCTTTTCAAACCATATACTCTATGACATAATTTTATTTACAGAAAATTATGCTGACATAATTTATTCACATGCGGACTAATTTCATTATCGAAAAATTATGCTGACATAATTTTATACACATGTTGACTAATTTTTTTTATAGAAAATTATGCTGACATAATTTATTCACATGGTGACTAATTTTTTTTCAAAAAATTATGCTGACATAATTTTATTCACATGCTGACATAATTTTATTCACGTGCTGACTAATTTTTTTCGAAAAAGTATACTGACATAATTTTATTCATAAGCTGACATAATTTTATTCATAGAAAATTATGGTGACATAATTTTATTCACATGCTGACTAATTTTTTTTACGGAAAATTATGCTGACATAATTTTATTCACATGCTGACATAATTTTATTCATGAAAAATTATGCTAACATAATTTTATTCATATGCTGATATAATTTTATTCACGGAAAATTATATTGACATAATTTTATTCATAAAAAATTATGCTCACATAATTTTATTTACAGAAAATTATGCTAACATAATTCTATGATATAGTTTTATTAAAAAAAATTATGCGACATAATTTTATGATATATTTTTATTCAAAAAAATTATGCTGTCATAATTTTATTTACAGAAATTTTTTAATTGAAAACTATAGTAAGTTAAAAAGTGTTTCTCTTTTTAACACTGTGATTGCATGCGGCGCGGAGCACAGCAAGGCGCATGGTGGGAAGCAGCTAGGAGGTCCAGGATAGTGACCTGCCAGCTTGAGAGATGCATGCGCGAGGGGAGCTAAAAAAAAATGCCCCGTTCATACATGCAGGAAAGCTCGCAGGGAGAGCTGGGGACCGCGACAGCAACGTGAGAGGAAAGCACGCTGGAGACCATGTGCACGTGGGCCCACAGGCCTGGTCATCGCTCGCTTGATTTGCTCCTAACGAGTGTTCGACAGGCCCGATCCCACTGAGAAGCACCAATACTACAAGCGTCCCGGGCTCCCCGGCCATGGAGTTCGCACGGCTTCTTCTCCTCTGCCTTCTCGTGGCCGTGTGGGTGCTCGCTGCGGCGGACGTCCCCGTGGCACAGAGCCCCGAGTGCACAAGGATGTGCGGCGAGATCGCCGTCCCGTACCCGTTCGGCTTGGAACCACCCCCGTGCGCGATCAACAACGGCAGCTTTCATCTCAACTGCACAAGTGTGGGCGGCGCCGCCAAGCTCTATTCCGGTACTTGGGAGGTAATTGGCATCTCCTTGAAGGCTAAGACGGTATTGATGGAATGGGCGATCAGGCGGAATACATCATGTGAGGAAGCCAAAATCGACAAGACTACACCTTATGCGTGTGTTAGCAACAATAGCGAGTGTACCACCAATGATGCGGGTTACACCTGTACGTGCTCCGAAGGATACGAAGGCGACCCTTACCTTGTCGACGGATGCATGGGTTCGTTCTCGTTCATCTTCATGTCCATTGTTAGAAATTACCAGAAAAAGAAGAAAAACATCCAACAACTGATTTTGTGGACTTGGACCATTGTTAACCAGAATAGCTATTAGATCTATTTTGCTTCGAACTACTCGGCCCGGTTCTAAAATCTATAAACAATAACATCTGCATATAAATTTATCACCTGTGCTCACTCAAGACAATGGACATATTTCGACCAACTAATAGAGGCTCCTCAAAAATAGAGTAAAGATTAACATATCCTTCCTTTTTGCAATTTCAGATATTGACGAGTGTGCAGACAACCCATGCCCTGAAATTTGCATAAATACAGTGGGGAATTTCACTTGTATATTATGCCCACAAGGAGAAAGCATGAGGGAAGGCTTATGCAAAAAATCGTCCTCCATTGGTAATATGCTACTATATATGTGTACTTTTTATCTTCTTCCAATACTAGTGTCGTTACAATCTGCCCCGGAGGCCGGAGCATAAAGATTAGTTGTAATCATTCAAAATTAAATATTTGTCCCTTAATATGTCTATTAGCTCCGATGCCATGAAATTGTTCTAACACCATGTTTTTTTAGGTTTAAGCGTCGGGCTAATAGTGGGTGGTGGTCCAAGCCTTTTGCTTCTAACACTTGGTGGGCCTTTCATAATGCGTAAAATCAAACTACAGAAGGAGAAGAAGATGAAACAGAAATTTTTCAACAAAAATCATGGGTTACTACTGCAGCAATTAATATCACGCAACACAGACATCGGTGAAAGAATGATAATTACCTTAAGGGATCTAAAAAAGGCCACAGACGATTTTGATAGCGCTCGTGTGGTGGGTGGTGGAGGGCATGGAGTTGTGTTTAAAGGAATTCTAGATCTACATGTTGTGGCAGTAAAAAAATCAAAGATAGTAGTACAAAGAGAAATAGATGAATTCATAAATGAAGTTGCAGTTCTTTCTCAAGTGAACCATCGAAATGTGGTGAAGCTCCTAGGATGTTGCCTTGAGACAGAAGTCCCATTGCTAGTTTATGAGTTCATTTCAAATGGAACCCTTTATAATCATCTTCATGTCGAAGGGCCTAAGTCACTAATATGGGTTGACAGAAAAAGGATTGCACTTGAAGTTGTCCGAGCTTTGTCATATCTACATTCATCAACTTCTATGCCGATATTTCACAGAGATGTTAAGTCATCCAATGTACTTCTTGATGATAGTTTAACAGCAAAAGTATCAGACTTTGGAGCTTCAAGGTACATCCCAATTGATCAAACAGGAGTAACTACTATTGTTCAAGGGACATTGGGATACTTAGATCCTATGTATCATTACACAGGTCGACTAACGGACAAAAGTGATGTCTTCAGTTTTGGTGTTCTTCTTATAGAATTGCTTACCAGAAAGAAACCATCCATTTATAGATCCAACGACGGTGACAATCTTGTTTTACATTTTGAGAAGATTCTTAAGGAAAACAACCTAGTTGGTATAATGGATCCTCAAGTTATGGAGGAGGACGATGGAGACCTCCAAGAAGTAGCCACACTTGCAGTGATTTGTACTCAATTAAGAGGAGAAGACCGGCCTACAATGAGGGAAGTGGAGATGTCACTTGAAAACTTGTTATTAAAGAAAAAACCAGTTCCATGTATTGTAGCACCAAGGAGAAATACAGAGGAAACTCAGACTCAGTGCATGCCAATTGAACTGACCACTGACAACTTAAGCAGACAATACACTATGGAAGAGGAAATACTATTATCGGCAGCTCACCCTCGATGAACTTGTGTGACCATGAACGGTGATGAACTTCCTTATTTGTCTTCAAAGTTATCCAATGAATCTTTGAGCTGATGTATTTGTTGTAATGTAGATTTTGCACTTTGCCTTGCATTAATACTATAAAGATAGCAGTGATGTGCTTACTTTTTGTTAATTGAACATCAAATTTTCTTGATTTGTTTTCCCAGTTTCCTGCAAGCTTGTACGGACCGAGGATTTAAAGCAGATGGTTGGACAACACTATGAGAGAGTACAGCTAAATTGACCTCTCTGGTCTATTTGTGCTTCAATGATGTGAGGCTGATAAAGAGCGACGTGGACATTTTGTACACCAAAATGTAGACTCCAAAGAATAGAATTTGCAATTGGTAAATGATATGCATCGCCATTCAACATGAGTAAAGAATCATCCAACATGCCTTGGAAAATTCAGCAAGGGTTCTAGGACTCATTGACTACCGTTTAGCAGTCCATTGATAATTATCATGAACTAGGTGTACCGTCCGCTCATTTCTGAGGGTCTGGATGTGCATTCAAAACATTATTATTTTTGTGAGGATTATTATTTGTAAATTTCATTGGCGTTAGCATTCTCCAACTCTATATATTGACATTTGTGTATTTAGGTTCTTGTGGATCTCAAAGAAAAATGAACTATGAATAAGCATGTTAAGCATTATCTCTTACATTGGACAGTAACAAAAAAGTGGAATACGCATATTTTTTCTAAAGATAGTAGTGCAAAGAGAAATAGACGAATTCATAAATAAAGTTGTTGTTCCTAAGTGAACCATAGAAATGTGGTGAAGCTCTTAGGACGTTGCCTTGAGACAGAAGTTCCGTTGCTAGTTTATGAGTTCATTTCAAATGGAACCCTTTATAATCATCTTCACGTCGAAGGCCCAAATTCACTAGTCACTGATATGGGTTGATAGAAAAGATAAAAATACCACATGCCCCTTAACTTGTCTCAGAGTGTCATTTAGGTCCATCACTTTTGAAAATGCAATTTTGGGTACACGAATTTTTCAAAGTGTGTCATATAGGTCCATACTGCAACTAATAACAAAAATACATACAATAACAAAAAATACATATCAAATCATATACATGTCTAAAAATTATAAAATAAGCTTTATATTGATGGGATCTATATAGTGGAACTAACTTGATATGTAAAATGACCATTTTGCTCCCATTGCTACTAAATAAATGTTTGATTACTTTTTACTCATATCTAATATTTTATGCATTAAAAACCTTGTAAAAATACCCCCTATGCATGTTGTGCTCTAGCACATATATAAATTTATCATGGTTAGTGGTTCTTTTTTTTTTTTTTTGAATAAATGATATTTTTATCGATTATGCTCTTTTAAATAGAAAGAAATGTAAGGTTTGTTTTGCTACTCAATAAATGTCACCAAAAAACATGTTGTATGTATTTTAGTCAATATATGGATGTGTAAATTTTTCATGAATAATGCTTCATGTTTTGTACCTCAAATAAATATAAATAAATTTTAGCATTTAAATTTATTTTATTATTTAAATAGGGGCAAAGTGGTCAAGGTTAGTTCCATCGTGTAGATTTCATCAATGCAAAGCTAACAAAGTCGATTTTATAAATTTTGAATATTTACATTATTTGATATGTAATTTTTTGTCAATGTTAGAGCCTTGTCCTATCTGCATTCAGCAGCTTTTAAGCCGATATTTCATAGAGAGATTAAGTCATCTAATATACTTCTTGATGATAGTTTAACAGCAAAAGTATCTGATTTGGAGCTTCAAGGTACATCCCAATTGATCAAACAGGAGTAACAACTATTATTCAAGGGACACTGGGATACGTAGACCAGCAATTTGCCTACAGGATCATGTACAAAAGTGGTAACAAAGGACGAACGGTGTAGTCATGTACTCCTACATGTGGAAATCATGTGGTATCCTGAGCACCGCCCAATGAATCCCTTCCCACAGGAACCCAAGAAGGGAGCTGGTCAAACAGATCGGTGCTCTGTGCAAACATGTAGAGGCAGAAGATACAGAGCGCTGGTCATGACAAAAAAGGTCAAGTAAGTCCTAATTATGTTAGGCAAGTTCCTCCCTCGATCCTATGAAATAAGGCGTGCATGAAGCAAAAGTTTGATCATTTTTTTTTTTAAATATAGCATCACAAATACCAAAATATCATAATCTTAAAGTACTTTTAAATACAAATCCAGATATATAACATGCATACACTAAAAATATATGTTTTTGACTAAATTGTTAGTCAAAGATTTTTAAGTTTGACTTTTCTAAATACATGTATGCCTTATTTCATAGGATGGAGGGAGTATTACCTGAAGCAAGCGTAACAAAGAGTAGGAGAGAAGTTAACTCCTTATATCTTACCAGCATAAGCAACTGCAGCGCCTGACACCACCCTTCCCAAAGCTGCTAGAAAATACAATGTAAAAACCACCTGCGAGGTTGTAGATCAGTCTAAGCCAAGAGAATATGCGAGAATGATATAAGATCACACTGACTTTATTTTCACCAAAATAGTTGTGTATCAGTCTAAGTCAAGAGAATATGCAAGAACGATATAAGATCACACTGACTTTATTTTCACCAAAATAGTTGTGTATCAGTCCAAGCCAAAGGTATTCGAGAAAAGAAGTCCAAGCTAGAGAACATAGAGTTGGCACCTAGCAGATCGATCAAAAGTTCAAAACTGCACCAAAATGGCATAAGAAAGCTCTGTCTCTTTTCTCTACTCCCTTTGCATGCCAGAGAACAGAACAGCTAGGAAAAATGTGAAATAACAACGAGGTATTAACACATGAACATCTGAAGTTATGAGGCATACCTTGAAAAACAGCTTCTTGTCATGTCCGGTTGCAGCCACCCTTAATACAGACTCAGCTGCTCCTATCGTGTTAGCCAAGGATGCAACTATGCTATTTGCCATCTCCTGAGAAATCTGCCATTCAAGAGGATCCACAGGCACCCTACATGCAAACCATTAATATCAAAATGAGGCACTGAAATAGGAACTTCCATTTGAAATGAGAAACCACAAGTAATTTGTAAGAAAGACTCAAATGCACAGTGATAGTCATTGTTAAACTGACCAATAACGTTGCCAGTTTCCATTGTTAGATTAAAAGAAATTGTTTCTAACAAAAAAAATTACGGGGAAAATAACAACATACAATCAAATTTTACAAGATTACTTAGTGACTAGCAATACTTGGAGATTAGCGTCTTACAAAGGGCAGCACAGCCCAGGTGCAAGAGCTCCCGTTTGTGCGGGGTCCGGGGAAGGGTCAGGCCCACTATAGGGTCTATTGTACAGAGCATTTCCCTGCATTTCTGCAAGAGGTTGTTTCCACAATTTGATCCCTTGACCTCCTGGTCACAAGGCAGCAGACTAGTGTCTTACAAAGAAGGAAATTAGTGCTGTGTGCTGTCAGGGGAAAAAATGAACAGGAATACATCTTAAATCCAAGCTTAGAACTCAGCGCATTCTTCTGTTGGCAGGAGCTCCACAAGAAAGTGAATCAGGTCAGGTGGTGGTGTACAGTTGCCATATTGCAAAATTTCTAGTCAATCCAGTAAGAAAAATCAAATATGTTAGAAGCGATTTATTTGCAATAGTTGGCGCAGAAGTATTACTATGCTCATGATTGCTGAAATTATTGCCAAGGTATGATAATGTAAGCAAAGGTACAGCTGCTGCATGCACTTGAGATTTTTTTTTGGTGTTATCGTTAGGAAGAAATTCTGGAATTGTTCTATTTCATAAACAAGGTACAGCTGGTGCATGCACTTGAGATTTTTTTGGTATTATCATTAGGAAGAGAAATTCTGGAATTGTTCTATTTCATAAATTCAAGGCAAATCATTCCAATGCCGTTGCTGATGAAGTTTTGAATCTTTTTTTTTCTCATAAAATATCCTTTGGATTTTCACTTCAACCCTTTATCCTTTTCATGTGCTCCAGCACGTTCATCCTCAGGTTTGATGTTGGTTTCTACACAACAATGCCAGCTACTACTTACTAGTTACTAGCAATGAGTTTAGAATACAACAAGCAAAATGATATATTTTGGTCTAATTTACACAAAAGTTGGGCAAGTACCTTACACTTGTATAGGTTATTTCATTTTATGCTAATGAAATTTTTTCCAAAATAGTAGAGTAGAATTGGGATTTGGGATCCATGGTTGTCATGATCCTTTTTATATGCTCCCCTTTGGCCTTTTCCTATTTTTAGAATAATCTATTGGCCATTACCAGCTGCTGCACGCATCATCTACCAGAGCTAGTCTACTACAATGAACCAAGAAATCAAGAAGCTTAGTCAAAGCATCAGAACTAAGCATAATATCTAGATGCCAACTAGAAGGCAGAAATGCTTAAGAGGCCAGTGGGAGTAGCTCTAAAATTGCATGTCCTGTTGTCCCACGCTAGCTATAACTATTAGGTACTAGTTGCCTCAGATGATGTTCAGCATCTCACAGATTAATGACCTCTTTTTTTTTTCTCAGGAAATACAGTATATCACAACCAGTAGTAAGAAACTGGTGCTGGAAGGGAAAAAGAAAGTATAAACCAGTAATGCTGCATTGGTTTTTAACAGGATAATCCATAGTAATTTGAAGTGTCTTCTGTTGGTCGAAACACCTCGAGAATGAATCAGATGAATGGCAACGGCCATGATTGATATTTGAAGCAATCTATTCAATTCAGTACGCAATCGGAAACAACACTATCCAGCAGAAGCCATGCAGAACTTTCCCATACCAACAAATTGGTTATTATGCTTGTTGGATACGAAAATGCAAGCAACCTATCTCTAGCTTCTGAAGCCCATGAGGCCATGATCTTTTGTCATTTTCATGTGTTTTAGTTTGTGTGTGCCCTATTATGCTTGTTGGATACGAAAATGCAAGCAACCTATCTCTAGCTTCTGAAGCCCATGAGGCCATGATCTTTTGTCATTTTCATGTGTTTTAGTTTGTGTGTGTGCCCTACTCTAGGCTCTAGCTATCTGATGTAAGGACTTTCTATACACATAACAAAATCAGTTCATACCAATAATGGAGACTCGGTGAATTTTGACTCAAGTTCACCAACAAGAAAATTAGCGCAGGTATTGTATATTAGTATGCTACTTTATGTCAATACTCCCTCCGTTCTCTTTTTATTTGTCATGTTAATTCAAAAACTGACCTAGCGGACGACGAATATTCGAGAACGGAGGGAGTAATAATTTCCTAAAATTTCATAAAATTGGGGATTCACACCTAATCATCACAACAACCAGCAAGCGGAACCAACAACACAAGGTAAAATTTCCTTTCAATTGTAGTGCGGAAGGGCGGCGCAAGGAGCTAATGAAGTTTGCGACAAAAAGGAAGGAAAGGGAGCTCACGAGATGTGGAGGTGGCGGAAGAGGAGCCCGAGGATGGAAAGCGAGCAGAGGAGGACGAGCAGCACGTCGGCGGCGAGGGACACTGCGCTGGCGCGCCGCACAGCGCAGTGGTAGTAGACCAGCCCTCCGCACACCGCACCTACCGCCCACCGTCCGGCCCCTGTGCCCCCTCCTCCTCCGCTGGCCCTCACCGCGGCGGAGTCGCCGTCGCCGCCGGTGGGGTCCATGGTCGCGTCTGGTGGCGTGCCCTCCGGTTGTGGACTTGTATTCTTGGTCTGGATGGGCCGGGCTGAAAGGGCTTCGGGGAGCAAGGCATCAGACGTGTGTTTGGTTTAGAGGGGAGGATGGGATTGCTATCGTTTGGTTGGAGGATCAAAGGGAATGGGACCATCCCTGAGAGAAATATTCCCCTCAGATCTGGGGCAACCCCATCCCCTGAAACGAGCGGACGGTGACGTCCCCGATGGACGCCGTCTTCGTCGGCGCGCGGTGTGGAGGTGCAGAGGGGCACGAACTGCGTCATGTGGAGGTGCGGAGGGCCCGACGCCAGTGAGGTAGAGGGGGCCAAGGGCGAAGGCGCGGGCAGAGCGGGGAGGAGCAGCGCGGGCGGAGGGGTAGAGGCGCCGGCAGAGCGGCGACGCCGGTCGAGGGGTGGAGGGGCGAGGCGCCGACGGAGTGGGGACGGAAGCGGCAGCGGCAGCAGGACGAATCGGAGACGCGGCGCCAGTGCCGGCGGAGCGGAGAGTGGGCGGAGGTTGGAGGAGGTGTCAGGTGGAGAGTGAAGCGGTGGTGCGGGTCGGAGGAAGAAGATAAGGATGAGAGCTGCCAGGTGGGCCCCACTCATGGTGCTAACGGACTGAGACCTCCATCCATCTCATATACATCTATCTCTTTAACCAAACAAAAAAAAAGATGATTCCGTTCCTACTAACCAAACACATGATGAGATGATCACATCCCAAAAATCATGGATGTAACCATCCCATCCCATGACGTCTCTGAAACAAACACACGCAGACCCACGGATAGATCGGCTTCCAAATTCCAATAGCTTCCAACAATAATTAATCTAGAAGAGCTCTACCACACTTCCTCTCAATCACACTTTAGTCCCAGAGGAGTGCGTTATACATCACTCTAGTACTCCCTCTGTTTTTATTTAATTTGACACGGTTGATTTTTTTTTCTAAACTCCAATAATTCATTTTATTTAAAAAATTCGTAAGTTATCATATTTTTATTCATTATTTGTTTTGTCATTAAAATTAGTATGAGCATGTGTTGTACTTTTACATGTTCGCAATTTTTTTATAAAACAAAATTTGAAAAAAAAATTAACCGCATCAAATAAAAAAGACACAGGTAGTAACACTTTAGAATGGAAAGTGTTGCAGCGGAGTACTGATGGGAAGCCTACGGCATCGTTCCGTCAACCCTTCCCACGCCAAAGTTAGTGTTTGATCTATCCATGCCATCTCCTCTCCCCTTTACGTTGGTAACACCAGTTCCTCGCAGCAGCCCCGAACAAAGGCTGCGGGAGAAGGGATATGGGAGGAGCACCATGGAGAAAGGTGAGCTGGCGGACAGTTACAGCAGTGGAAGAGGAGAGGCGGCTCCAGCTGCTGAGAAGGTGGAGGGAGAGCCACAGTGGTAAGGATGGATAGACGATGGATCTTGGGATGCGCGGTGGTGGAGAAGGCTGACGAGTTGGCGTTCCTCCTACCCGCCGGCTTGCACTTGCATCCGTTCGGAGGAGGAGGACGCGGTCGGCGGTGGACAGCATGGATCTGGCTCGAGGCAGGCCGGCGGAGAGGAGGCAGGGTCTAACGAGACAAGGCCACCGCCGGCCCCAAGAGGCGTCACACGACGTAGATCTAGCCAAGGGACGCACCGGCGGTGGTCATGGCAGAATGATGGGAGGACGCAAGCAGACGGAGATGAATCAGACCGGCATGAGGAGGTAGGGCCAGCGAGGAAGTGGGACCGAGAAGGTATCAAGGAGGAGCTTGGGTAAGGAAAAGGTTCCGATGGGGTTGTTGGGTAATTGGCTGGGGGAGTGAGGAAATATTAAAATATATATACATAGTAGTTGGTATAGCTTAGGAGATTACCATACGTATTGAGGATTGTGTTCTATTTTTTTATGAAACTGAAGGGGTTTCTCGCGTTATTCATTGGCTCCAATCTAATGGCTAAAAGTTAGGAGAAACCAATTCAAAAGAACCAAAGTTGTGAACCGAAACTTAAATCCTATGGACTGAAATTTAGATCTCATTAGTCTGGAACCAATGGTTTCTCCGGTTGTCTCACTAAACTTATAGACCGGAACTAAAAACACGTAGGCCCAAAACGGGGTTCCTTTCGAGCACCGTAAAAAATCACAAAGAACTTTATTGAAAAAAAAAAAAAAGCAAACAAGTGAAGTTATAATAGATTGTCTAGCCAGGGAAATATCTACTCTTAGCCCTATAAAGGAGGAAAAAATCTTGACAAAAGAGAAGCTTGCAATTTTGGACCGTCGCCGGAATGCATTTGAAGATCAAGTTATTTTGCTCATCCAAATGCTCCAAACTCATAATAACAATTATCCGTCTAGAGCTCGCTTGAAATGTTCAAGAACAGTAAAGGGATGCTGAGGATTCTGAACTACAGGCCCAAAACAATTGGTGGCAAAGTCACGCTGCAGAAAGAGGTGGAGCAAGATTTCTTCTGAATCATGGGGGGCAAATAACACACGGGTACGGTAAGATGGCAAGTGATAGATTTGCGTCTCAAGAGATCTCTCGTGTTAATTCGATCATGAACGGTGAGGCAAAAGAAGACTTTGTGTTTGTGGTAGTACGTAGGAGGATTTTCATAACCACTTCAAACAAGGACGTGCTTGATGTTGAGAGGACAGGAATGTGTAGAAAAGGCGGCTGAGCCCTAGGAATATGTCCATAAATAAATTTGGTCTGTCAACGAACTCTAGGTCCTGGATCCACGATTGGAGGGGCTGAAACTGCTGAAAGGCATGCGTCTACATTGGCAGAAAGAATAAAGAACGGAGATCTAACATTCTGCTAGCTGCTAATTAAAACATGTTAGCTAGCTAGGTAAACCATTTGATCTCATTTGATGGAAATGCCGCGCTCTGCAGTGCAGGTTTCTTTGCGAGGACTCGATCAGCGTCTGATCAAAGTCTTAATTTGAAAGCAGCTGCAATATATGAAAACATGCATACGCAAAGGCGTGCACGCGTAATCGACGACGATGCCTAGCCAACGTACTGTCCAGGAAGCTCATGTTCCTGAAAACCCAAAAGAAAAGGTCTTCAGTCCACTGTCCACGCATGTGTTTGGTAAACCATACCAATATACCATACATCATGAGTTGATTCTATACCCTATTATCCTTCCTCGCTAGTACTCATATTTATTAGTATTAACCAAGCAATGAAGGACGCATTCCAAAAATCAAATAAAAATCTGAGAAGAGAAAAAAAGAGGATCAGCAGTCAAGCCTGCCTTGTTTATAACCCTAGCCTGTGGCTACAGCTAGCATACGGTTCTGTAAACAAGTAGAGTGAACAACCATATCACACAAAAGCACTCAAGTACGTACTATGGAGTTGGCCCGGCTTCTTCTCCGCTGCCTTCTGGCGGCCATGTCGGTGCTCGCCGCCGCGGACGTCCTGGTGGCACAGAGTCCCAACAATTGCACGAGGAGGTGCGGCGACATCGACGTCCCGTACCCGTTCGGCTTGGAACCACCCCGTGCGCGATGAACAACGGCAGCTTTCAGCTCAACTGCACGACCGTGGGCGGCGCCACCAAGCTCTATAGCGCTACTGACCTGGAGGTGACCAAGATCTCCCTGCAGGAGAACAAAGCTCTGGTTCATGACCCAGATCTTGCGGCAGTGCTACGACCCGTCCAAGAACTTAATGATATACGACGACCACTGGTCGCTGCACCTTGCCGACACGTATGTGCTCTCGGCAGACGATAACAAAGTCATCGTTCTCGGGTGCAACAGTCTTGCCTACATGCTCAGCGACACTGTAAGTAGTTAATCTCTTGATATTTATACATGCTCCACATTTTTTAGGCATGCTCAGCTCGCAGCTAAGCTCATATGGCATCCTGTATCGATCGCGGTGTAAACATTCGCAGTACACAATCGGCTGCTTGTCGACGTGCAACGATACAATCCCCATGGTTAACGGCTCATGCTCTGCTTCCGCTGGGTGCTGCGAGGTGGACCTCACCAAGGGCGCGCAGTATTATGAAGGCAATTTCAACACGTTATACAATACTACTCAGATATGGAGGAGCACCCCTTGCAGTTATGTTACCGTGATGGAAAGCGCAGCCTTCAACTTCAGCACCACTTTTCTCACCTCAACGGCTATCTATGACAGAGATGATGCAAGGGCACCGATAGTGATGGAATGGGCAATTACACGGGACACATGCGAAGAAGCCAAAATCAACAATACCACAGGCTATGCATGTGTTAGTAATAATAGCCATTGTGACACGAATGATGCGGGATATGTTTGTAAGTGCAGTGATGGATACAAAGGCAACCCTTACATCGTCGACGGATGCACAGGTTCATCTTCATAATAATGCCCATTATAGTTCTTCCTGCTCATGCAGTGACTCCTAAAAAAAAAGACTAACCTATCATTTTACTTTGCAAGTTTAGATATTGATGAGTGCAACAATGTTCCTTACCCGTGTCCTGCACCTGGAAGTTGCAGAAATACACTAGGGAATTTTACTTGTGTACTGAAGTCAAACGGAGGTAACAATACTGCTATATGTGCAGTTATTACCTACTTCCAATAATATAAGTGCCATTACAATTGTAATAAATGTACTGGAGAGCAAAGATGAGTAGTAATAGTCCACAAACAAAATATTTCTTTTAGATAAAGACAAATAAAATATTTAATTTGTTCCTTTATATGTGTGCTGGCTCCGAGGTCATGAATTTCTTTTTTTCAGGTCTAAGCATTGGGTTAGGAGTGGGTGGTGGTACAAACCTTTTGCTTTTAGCACTTGGTGGACACTACGATGAGGGAGGTGGAGATGACACTTGAAAACTTGTTGGTAAAGAAAAAGTTTGTTCCATGTATTACAACACCAAGGAGAAACTATGAAGAGGAAACTCAGGTTCACTTGCCAATTGACCCAGCAACTAACGACTTAAGCAGACAATACACTATGGAAGAGGAAATACTATTATCGGCAAGTCACCCTCGATGAACTTTTGTAATCATCAACAACGATAGGCTTCCTTAGTTGTCTTCAAAGTTATTCAATAATCTTTGAGCAGATCCATTTGTTGTAATGCAGATTTTGCACTCTTTTCCTTGCATGAACACTATAAACTATAGTAGTGATGTGCTTAGTTTTTGTTAATTTGACTCTAAATAACATCCTTGATTTGATTTCTAGTTGTTGTAACCCTATAAGAGCCAAAGATTTAAGAGTAGAGGATTGGATAACTGTTTTCTTAAAAGAGTGCAGCTAAATTGATCTCTCTAGGTATGTTTGTGCTTGCGATGATGTGAGCAGAGATGTAGACATTTTAGATACTGAAAAAAGTAGAAATCAGAGTGTTGTTGTGGGCGCAAGCAAGAGTAGCAATTATATTGGTGCAGATAATATATCCTCAAGCTAGTATGTGTCATATATGTTGATTATAAAAGGTAAAAGGTGATAAAAAGTACTTACCTATTATGAGCTTATGGATAGAAATGTTGAAACCTGACAACTAAATACAGTATGGTGACAAAACTAAATATAATATGATGTGAAATGTTGAAACTTTAACAACTTCTGACAAAACCAAATACAATAACGAGTTGGACCATGGCCATTATTGAAAGTGCATCTAGCTAGGACCCCTAGCGACTTTTGATGATTGGACGACAAAAATACAATTAAAGGAATAATGTATCTATGAGTTTGAGAATATTTCATTGTAGTGTTGAGACACATCTTCTAGAGCCCAATCATCACTAGAGTTAAAGATACACATCCCGGCATAGCTAACTAGAGCTTTCAATGCTTAGGCCTTATTGTCTTACCCATGCCTACATGCACGTCGCCTTTATAAGTGTATGGCTTCTAGTCTTGCGAAACCATCCGGAGTGTAGAGTTGCCGCCACCTTACTTATGAGAGAGAGAGGCCCTCGGCTTTTTGCTAAAAGCTCGCCCTGGTAGAGACGGCGGATAGCGTCCGTGGAAAGGCCCACGGAAGACCCCAGCGGCCTTATACATTCTCTACCCTTCCGAGGACGAGGCCGTAGTCCTTGCGAGGAATTTCCCTCCTGTAAAGAAAATGAGCCCTAAGCCTTGTGCTTAGTTCCCATACGTGGTTTTGGTGGTTAAATTGACAACACGTGCCATGAAACTAATATTTGTTTACAAGTGTTTTTGGTTAAATTCCAGAATGCAAAAGGTGGATTTGGGGTACAAAGACTTCAAAAGAGGACTTAAAAGACACAAGAGAAGACCCGATTTTTTGACTCAAGGACAGAATAAAATGTATGCACCGGACAGTCCGGTGCCTATAAGGAGCCGAGCCAAGAGCTTAAGAACCGGTGCAAAATTCCATGCACCAGACATCACCACCGGACAGTTCGGTGGTCCACCACCGGATGATATAGGCTGAGAAAGAAAAAGCGAAGTCCGACGCAAAATCCATCACCGGACAGTCCGGTGGTGAGCCACCGGACAGTTCGGTGGTTCCACCGGACGTTATAGACCGAGCGCTATACAAGTCGAAGACCCAGCGCCAAGAGCCACCGGACAGTCCGGTGTGTGCCATCGGACAGTTCGGTGGCTCCAACGGTCACTTTGTCAGAGGCAACGGTCGACTCGAGGCAAAGCAAATAACACGCACCAGACAGTTCGGTGGTGTACCACCGGCTGTCCGGTGGGTACACAGAAAAGTGGAGAGATGCCTCTAATGGCTAGTTTTGGAGGTGAGGCCTATATAGACCCCCTTGGCCGGCCTCCACTTTGTGGTTGGAGTATCCTGAGCTAGCATAAGTGTTGATACACATTCTCCATGCCCATTTGAAGTGTAGCAACACCATTTGAGAGCCCAACCACCACAAGAGCAAAACTAGACACATCCGACATAGCTAGTGCTTATTGCATCCTTGCTTAGGCCACCTTGTCTATTCTCCGTACCTACGTGCATGACCTTAGTGCATCAAGTGCGGCTGTAAGTCTTGTGAGACCCTCCGGAGTGTGGAGTGGCCACCACCATCTTGTGAGAGGGAGGAAGGCCCTCGGCGGTTTGACCAAAAGTTTTCCTTAGTGGAGATGGCGGGGTAGCTCCGCGAGAAGGACTTGGAAGACCCCAACGACCGTATACATCCTTTATCCTTGCGTGGGTGAGACCGTAGCTCGTGGAGGACTACGCAAGAGATAGGCTCGGGTAGGTGTGTACCAAGGATATCCGGAGACCCGACCGTGGTTGGTTGACAGTTTATTTGACAGAAAAAATAGAACAATAAAACTGTCATGGGTCTATCAGTACTCAACCTCTAACAATAATTCTAATAAACTTATGCAATTAAAACTACTAAAAAGATTTGTAGAGTGGATATTTCATTATGGTATGAGCAACACATCTCTAGTGATGACAACTTATTACCTCTGGGTGCACTTTCTAACAATAAGTGAATCAAAGAGCAGCACAGAGGACTCCATTTATCTGTTCTTTTATCTCTTGTTGCCCTACATAGGAGAATATTACATAATTGTTTGGGTAAAAAAGGCAAATACCTTCATATAATTCGAAGTCTTACGTTTAAAAAGCGTAGGGACATTAATACATGAATAAATATGAAATGTAGAAAGTAACTTCAACTTGCTGTGAAATGAATTGCAATGACTAAAGCATGATGGGGTTTACCTGTGTATATATGTGTGTGAGAAAAATATATATAGTTGTATAGTAAACCGAAGACAAGGGTGACTTGAACAGGTATTTAACAATCCTTATTAATAGAAAACTTAAACTAATAGAAAATAAATAATATATAAAAAGTAGGACTCATCTTAATTGGCACGTTGTGGGGTCTATGGAAATTTTTAAAATGACATGATTTCTAAATTAGTGGATTCAAAAATGACATAGATTTTGAAAATAGAAATATACATTCATGTATATTGTATGGCAACATTTTTAACACAGATGATAATTTATTTATCTTAGTTTAAAGAGATTGACTTTTAAATGATTGATCATCTGGTATGACAATAATTTTTTAAACTCATTATTTTTTTTAATGTACTATTTTGTACTTGATAACTTATTCACTAAAAATTAACTTTTAAATGATTGATTATCTGTGACACGTTATTTTTGAATATGCTATTTTTTAAAACACATTTGATAACTTATTTATCTTAGTTGAAAGAGATTGACTTTTAAGTTGTTTATCATCTGTGACACATTATTTTTGAACGTACTATTTTTTAAACACATTATACTTGATAATTTATTCATCTTAGTTAAGAGAGATTGACTTGGCGAAGTGATCGAAAAGACAAATAGTTACATACATGGATGTTATTAACCACAGAAGATCGGCGAAAGACATTAATAGAGTGTCTTCATAGATAATGGCATGGTTTCTTAGTGGATGATGATGTAGATAATTTACATGTTGAGATGATTTTAGTGGCCTCCATATGGATTGGCGGTGACCTTTCCGGCCATCCTTAACGCATCGTCGCATTCAGAATAATTTTCAGATTCGACCGTGTTGCATGCTCCAGTGTATAACTAATCGCATGCCAGTGCCATGGAGACTAGGCTGGCAGTGGGGCCCGTTTTGTTTCCTGGCTATCTTACGGAATTCTGACAGAGCTTCTAACATAAGCAAAGTCCTGTCCTGACAGATGACAATCGTCGTGGATATATGTAACTCACAAATTCATGCTTGAACCATTCATGGTCTCCAACCCCGAACAAATGTTAGGATTTCACCTTCAGAAACTCGGAGGCTAGGGTCTCACAGACTTGGTATAGATGGACTAATTAACAGGTTAAAATGGTCTCACAGTAGGATCAACCGGAATTGGATAATTTTGCGACATGAACATATGAGCAACTTGCTGGAACAGGGTGAAATGATGATGGGTCGAGACAATTGGTGGTGGTGGCGTGGGCCCTGAGCCCCATGGCGTGCATCCGTCGAAGGACGGAACGGACCTGCAGCTGGGGGCCCATCGCCCACCCCGGCCGGCCCAAACCGTCGTGCGGCACTGCGGCGCACGGTCCACCACCCAACCCAACCACGCGGAAACCCGACACTGCCCTGCACGTGTCGCGCGCGCACAAACAAAACAGCCAGCCACACCAGAGGCGCAGGCGCAGCGCACCACGCCAAAGCAACTGCACCCCGGCGCAGGCGCGTGCGAGCTCTAGCCTCTCGTGATGGGAGTAACGTACCAGCGGCTGCCCGCGTCGGGGAGCCAGCACCAGCAGCGGCCGCGGGGCGGCGGCGGGGGCGTGCGGGCGCGGGCGTGGGTGCTGCTGCGGTGGGCGGCCGTGCGGCTGAGCTGCGCGGCGCGGCGGCGGTACTCGTGCGGCGCCCGCGCGCGGAGGCTGGCGTGGCCGGGGCTCTTCTGCGGGCGTGGCGCCGCGCCAGGCGCGCCGGCGCCGGAGAGGAGGAGCAGGAGGGTCGCGGCGGCGGCCGCCGGGGCCGGGGCGACGGTGGTGGTGGGGTACGACTTCGCGAGCTACGCGCGCAACTTCGACGACGGCGCGTGGAAGGCCGAGGAGGGCGTGTCCTGGGCCGGCCTCGGCGGCGGCGGCGCGTTCGTCCCCCGCGCCAGCATCGGCGACGACGCCATCAGCACCGGTGGTGACTCCCTTCCGAGCTCCAAGCCTCCAATTAGCTAAATTGCTAGCGTGTTACTTCATCTAATATATCGTGTGCTCGTCTGGATTCAAAATTTACCTCTCTTTCATTCAGCTATGCAAATATTCTGAACTTGCTTGTCCAAGGGAAATTTTGCAATCCTTTCCAAGTTTCAGCCGGTTGATTAATTAGCAGCATCGGTACTCGGTTGAACTTTTTTTTCCTGAAAACTGAAGAGCAATTATTAGCAATAGCAAATGCACATTGGGAACAACTGCAGACACATGGGCTGTGCCCATTTGAGTACAAACTTAAGATCGTTTTGGTAGCAGAGAGCTTGTAAATTAAATACACAGTTCATCGGATGCATGATCGTGTTCGAGAGCTGTACCCAAATGGTCGCATGTACTTAAAGCATTTTCTAAAAATCAGTATAGAACCCTTGCCAAAACAAGTCATCGAAAAGTCTGGCCGGAGATTCAGCGATCCGGAGCTGCTTGTTTCACGTCCATTGAACTAGCTAGTGTCGGTGCTGCGTTTCTAGACGTTGATGAACTGAATTCTGAACTTTGCCTTTATTTGCCAAAATAAAACGTCGTGCCGATGTATATCCCTTGTAGTGTCTGGCTGCATGACACCTGTTCGGTCTTTTGATTCTGAAAATGCTGGCGGCCAGGAATGGTGTGGGAATTTAAAACCGAGTCGTGGCGCTCCATCACTTGAATCTGGACTGTGGCTGAGCCTGCGGGCCATGTCATTAATGCTGAGTCACCCTTTCATAGCAAGAGAAAGGTGGTCGATGCAAATTCTTCAGAGACCAACGCAAATCCATGCAGACGTGGGGCGGCTTGTGATATGGGCCGCAGCCCCCGCCCAAAGTGTGATTACAGCCCGTGAGAATTTTGTGAGGCGGGCCCGTGTCCGGACGAAGCTTACGGACCACGGTCCGCTGTCCAGCCAGGCCCAAACATCAAAGCTGTCGTTTTTTGCCTTGGTGAAGGAGTGAAGGATCGCAGTGCAAACGTGGTGTTTGCCTTCGACCATCATCTTTGTCCAGGGAAAAAAGTTGTTCTTACAATAACCATAATTTGTTATGCGCACATAAAGAAAAATGGCCAAGAAGGGAAGCTAGCAGGAAATTGTGATGCGTTTGTAATATTCTAGTTTGTCCATTCAGGGCTAATTTGGCAAATTAATTTTTCATGGTGTTAAGAGGGATTGTGGGAAATTAAAGAGAAAATGAACATTTTTTTCTCAATCCCCTCCAATCTCTATGGGAAATGAGGTTGCATTTAGAGTGGGATTGGAGATCTTTTGGTCATATAATACTTCTCTATTCCATAATATCTTACATGTCCGTCCATGCTAGAAAGATAGAGAAATATTTTCCATCTATTCACCAATTCAGTAACACTTATAAAACTTAAATATAGCTATGTTCCGGGACAAAATTTCAAACTAAACTTAATTATGTCCGAGGATGGAGGGAGTAGTATTTCAGGATTTTTTTTTTTGTAATGATTTGTTATTGGAACTGCAAATAGACTGGAACTAGCCCTCCCCAATGGTCTATCGTCGCCTACACGACCACACCTCGAAAGTCATAGAGCGTGTGTCCCTCCGTCAGTCCGTCGGTGCATCTCGTACTGAAAGGCCGACGTCAGAGAATCAAGCGGCAGTTGCATTCAGAGACCCCAGGACAGGAGTCGTGAAAGTGGATGTCCCGCGTGGGCGACACGTCTGGCTGGGGCGCTCGCACGCGCGCGCGCGGCGGCCCCGACGACGGCCCGCCGTCCTCGTCCTCGTCCTCCTCCTCGGTATTCCGCGTCAGGCGCCGACACGGCCTGCCGCCCCTCTTGCAGCTATCATGCGGTGCATGTGAGCAGCCTTTGATTCTTCAGAAAATAACGACCAACGGCATCGTTTAACTATTCAGAAACTCGGCGGTTAGCGTTGTTGGTCCGCCCTCTGCTATTTTCTCCCCGTCACGCCAGAACACAAGTTCACGCCTTCGGGTTTGATTTGAATGCCACGAAATGACGCTGAATTCGCGTCTAACTTTCACTGCGATTTTGACATTCCAGCCTGATCTTCAGTGTTCTCTAGTGAGGCTTAAGTTCACTGCTTACTGAAAATATCTCATATCTACCCAACACTTAGTAAGGAGTAGTACACACGTGTGGCAGCATAGTTTGGTGTAACCACTAATTATCGGCCAGTAGGCACGAACAGGAGGAAGTCAGGAACAGAGACTGGTCCACCAGTCCACGGCTCCATGCACCCCCAAATATTCACCTTCTCGCCTCCTCCTACCAAACCCCAGACGACAAAGAAGGAAGCTTTGCGGCCTTCGGGGTCCGCCCGAGATCTCTCTCCGCCCCCGGTCCCGACCGCCGAGCGAGCAATGGCGACCGACGCGATCCTGGAGACGATCAAGCCGCGGCGGAGCGAGGAGCAGCTCCCGGTGACCGCCGCCGCGGGAGGAGGAGGGGGAGGCGCCAGGGGCGGGATCGGGCTGCGGCGGCGCGTGTCCTCCTTCTCGGCCAGCATCGCGCCGTCGTCCACCGCGGCGTTCCGGCGCGCGCAGTCGATGCCCTCCGTGAAGGCGCTGGCGGCGGCGGGCGCGCTGCGGCAGTGGTGGGAGTGGGGGCTCGGGTGGGTGCTGGCGCGGCGCCCGCCGTTCGCGCGCGGACTGGAGATGAGCGACGACGAGGCCGCCGCGCTCGGGGGGTGCCACCTCCGCGGCACCTGGCGCCACGTCTTCCACAAGGTCCGCGCCGGGGCGCGCCGCCTGCTGGGCCGCGACGGGCGGCCGCTCAAGCCCGCCGCGCCGCTCGACTTCGGCTACGACTCCGTCAGCTACGCGCAGAACTTCGACGAAGGCGAGGCCTGACGTCAGCCACCGTTACAAGTTACAAGAACAACGCGTAGCGTGCCCGATCCATGGGCGCGGCATTGTCGCTGGCTGTGAGCTGCAATAAGGCAGTTGGTTTTGTGGTATATATGGCGTTTCTATAGTATATACGGTGTGTATGATGGCATCGGTCGATCCGGAACCGGAAAAAAGATAATCGGATCGGCCGATCGTTGCTGCAGGCCGATGAATGAAGATGCAATGTTCTTTCGTTTCTTGCCGTTGCCATTTCGATTTGGGTTCTCGTGTGTGTCCTCTTCTCCCTGAACAGGAGCCTTGGATCCATCAAATCCTAGGCACGCAATGTTGAATGATCTGTAGTAGCAGAATTTAAAATTTCATTTCTGTCCAAAACATTGGCACTGCCACAGTTATGATCTGTGATCTCTGTGAAGCAGTCGACGAGAGCAGATCAGAGCAGAGAAGCTTCTTCTTCTCCGCCTTGTCGGTCAGGTTCAGGTTCAGTTCAGATTCAGATCTGCTTCGGCTTCTGGGTCCCTTTCGCTACCGCTGGAGCGTGACATGGCAGCTGCAGCCTACAGCAGCTGCTGTCCCCGTTTCGGTCCGTGCCGTTGTGCCGAGATAGCAACCGGGCGCCCGAATACGGGGAGGGAAATGGCAGTGGTAGGTTCGATCGGCTAGGCGTGAGTAAGACCAGCTCCAGCATCTGATCTATCCACACTCTGTTTACAGTAGCAATACAGCGTTGTTTTGTATTTTCTTTTACACGGTCTGTTGGAAACAGATCGCTGATCTTCTTGGTGGTTTCAGTGATGCCCGCCGCCTGTGCATTAAGCTTGCCCAGGATCAACGTGGACTGCTCCTTTGCCTCTATCAAGACTTGCAGACGAGTCCGTTCGTCGTGCTGCGCCGGGATCGAAGATGAATCGGATCACAAATGTTAGACACTACTATAATAGATCGAGTAGTGGAAGGAGTAATTTGATGATGATAAAGTTTTTTTAATAGGACAAACTGTCAAAATTGCGAAGAAAATAAATATCAGTGACATGTTTTCCTACATGATTGCAAGAAAAGATTGAAAGCAACTATATTGTACATCTATTCGGCCCATGACGGCCCAGCGTATTTGGCATTGGGCTTCCTGGTTCTTTCGGCCATCCGGTGACGGTCTTGAGTTGTCAGTCTTCAGCGATAGCAATCGCTTTCGCTTCTTCAGAGACGTTTGCTGCCTTGTGTAGTTGTGTTGCCTTCACACCGCACGTCGCCGCCAAGCCACCTCCCAAATAAGTGTGGTATGTAAATGAGGCAATGAGCGGAGCGTCGAAGCGAAACACCCCCCACCATCACTGCAAACGGCAAGGCTCACGGGCAGCCTGTGCGCGCATCAATCAATAACATTCTTGGCGTCGCGCGCCATAAGAAGCCAACGGCAGCTACCCTACTGGCTGCAACCACACGGCTAGATAGCTAGCTGCGCCTGTCCCTATACACCCGGCCTGATCCAGTCCAGCGCCGACGACATCGCCTCGCGCCGTCATGGGGCTCCTCATGTCCGTGGCTCTCGGGAAGGAGAAGCTCTACGCGTGGGGCTGCGGCGGCGGCCGGCGGTCCGTGCGGGCGTGCGTTGGTGCAGAGGCTGTAGGCGCCGGTGTGCACGGCGGTGGTGGCTCCCCGTACGGGGTCTTGGGAGGCGACGACGTGCTGGGCGTTGAGGAGGAGAAGGCAGCGGCGGCGGGTGTGGAGAGTGGCGGTGGAGCGGAGGCGGAGGCGGAGGTGGCCGCCGCTGCCGCCGCGTCGGGCGGCACTCCGGCGCGGCCGATATGGCAGCGGCGGGTGCTGATGGGCGTCAAGTGCCAGCTGCCGCGGTTCAGCGGCATGATACTCTACGACGAGCGCGGCCGGCCGGTGCGCAGCGGCTTGTCCAGGGACAGGGACAGAGCTCGCGACCAGGTGCGTGCGTGCGACACATCTCTCTCTCTCTCTCTCTCTCTCTGCTTTGCTTGGATGCACATGCACATACTTGACGCCACCAAAACTGCATTGACACTCTGCTTTGTGACCGGGCAGCTCTAATTTCTCGATCAGGAGAGTTTGAGCTCGGCTTGGTGCCTTGGTTTAACTGAAAACCGTCAAAACGTACACGTGTGTGCAGGAGAAGCATGCGGCAGCGATCTCAGTGCTCAGGGACCTGCTGTAGCGATCTGGACGGTGGCAATCATCGCATGTGTTGATCTCCGGCACTGCACAGCTCCCCTGTTTCTCTATTTTTCAAGTGTGTGTTCAGGGAGTGCATGTTTTCGGTTTATCTGACTGTATGAGAAGCTACCCAGCTCGGCAATAAAACATCCTCCATTTTCGTCGTACGAGCAAGAACATTTTTTTCTAGCTAATAATAAGGCCTCCTGATTCTGGAATATGGACTGTCCTCCAGAAAGCAATCTCGCTACCTCGCCGACCAGCCGTGGAGGGAGGAAATAGACGAGGACACGGGCCGTTCCAGCGGCGGTGTGCGCAGTGCGCGAGCCATTGCATGCGCTCTAGTGGGCCGTCCGTCTTTTCCTCCGTTTCAACGGCCCTGGTCTTTAAGCCACTTGATTGGCCCACAACTGTGATTTCAGCCAAGCCCAATTTACAGTCCAGGAAAGCACAGCCCAGCCTCAAGGTTGCAAAATGCAGCGCTAGTGGTGCAGTGCAGCGCTGATTGGGGAAAAGACACACGTCCCACGATTCAGAACAGAAAGCCGCAGCAAAGAAAGGGAGTTAACCCATTTCATTTTGGAAAAAGGAGTTTAGCCCTGCAAGCAGCATCCTAGATTCCTAGGTCTGATACTCAGAATCAGGAACCTAGAAGAAACATCAAAACATAATGACAAATTTACCACATTCCCATTCCCATTCAACTGCAAAATGCGACGAGTCTGTCTATTTGATTGATATCCGCGTGTTTTATAAACACTCGGGGTTGTTTTCCCACCTCGAAACACACGAATCTGATTCCAGAAAAGAAACAGTTGTTTTACGATAAGAATGATGAACAACTAACCCTAGTACTCTGAGTAGCACAATGTCAGTCCCAGAAGATATGTCTTGTGTGTGTGTGCATGCAAGCTTCGGCTGATTCGAAGCTTAAAATGTAAAACGATGGAGAACTACAAATGCAGAAATACTACATACCACAACCGCAAGAAACTCGTAAATAAACTCTGAAGTAAGTGCATGTTTTACCGGACGCATGCATGCATGCGAGCGGAAGCGGAAACTTCCAGTTCCTGACACGCCTGCTAGCATCATCAGCAGACACACCAGGTCGCTGCAAGAGGCCGGCCCAGCGAGCTCCATCCCCAATCCACCTGGACCGCCAGACACAGTTGCCAGGCCCAGGCTGCCTCGCCGGCCGGCGGATTTTTTATTTTTAGATTTTTTTTTATTTCGTTTTTACAAAAATACACGGCGTCGATCGGGATTTACAGGAATGGGCGCCTGGCACCCGGTCCGGGCGCTAGGTGCCTGGCGCCAGGACCCCAGGCGCCAGGCCTGGCCCACAAACGGGCCCGCGACGGGCCGCGACGGGCGCGGGACGGCCTCCGGCTGGAACGGGCTGGGAACGGATCGGGGGAAGGCCTGGCGCCCGGTGGCCCGACGCCAGGGCCTGGCGCCCGGAGCCCCGGCACCAGGGTCCCCCTCTTCCACAACCACCCTGCCCTCGCCTCTCTCTCTGCCCGCCCTCGCCTCTCTCTCTGCCCCCGCCCTCTCTCTCCCTCTCTTTCCCAGAGCCGAGCCACCGCCGCCCTCGCCTCTCTGTCTCCCAGAGCCGAGCCGCCGCCGCCGCCGCCGCCGGCCTCTCTCTCCGAGAGCCGGCCCCGCCCTCTCGCAGAGGCACCTCCCTTTCCAGAGCCATTCGCCCCCAAACTCCAGCGCCATTCGCTTCGACCTCGCTCTCTCCGAGTCCCGAAGGCGATCTCTCCGAGCCCCGAAGGCCAGCGCCGTTCGCTCCCGACGGCCATTCGCTCTCTCCCAGCGCCATTCGTTTTCTCCCAGCTTCGCTCTCGCTCCTGCGCCGCTCGCCTGCGCGGCCCGCGCCTCGCTCCTCGCTGTGCGCAGCTCGCAGCTCGCTCCGCGCCCTGCGCCGTCTGCTCTTCTGCTCGTCCGCCGCTGCGCCGCTCACTGTGGTATTTGTTCCTGTGGGTATTTGTTCCTGCGCCGCTCAGAAGACCTCCTGCACCTGCGGCGAAGGTAATTAATTTTTTTCATAGTTTTTTATTTGTATAAAGTATTTATTTACGAATTTAGTATAGTTAAATCTGGTAAATCTGTTAGTATAGATTTTTAGAAAAATTTTAAAAAGTAGAATTCCGCAGAAGTAACTCTAGATCTGTTGTAATAACTGGATTTAGTATTTAGTATTAGTATTTAATTGAATATATTCTGTTATATTTAGTATTTATTTATAGTATTTAGCATTTAGTTTACGTATTGTCATTATATATAGAATATGAATGGTTCAATATATTGCAGAGATGTCAACCAAGTTGCAGTTTGAAATATATTATGGTAAAGGCAGTGTCGTCGAAGGTCCATATGGAGTACAGTTGAATGGGTTTAGTCGTACGAGGAAGGGGATAGATAAACCTTGGGACAAATCATTTGGTTCCGTGCATAGGTGGCTAGAGCGTGGGTTCCAGATTGACACAGAAACACATGTTCTCACAGTCCAAACTCTTGTGACATGGGCAAATGAAGGTGTTTTCTGGGAGTTAATGTTGATCCGCAACACCTCTGACTGGAAGATGTACATTAGTACGGCTGTGCAACGTGGTTGGCCCCTTGGAATGCTTGTTCAAAGCATTCCAAGGGGCATAGTTTCTTCTGAAGGTGTTGAGAACTACGGGAACACAAGTGTTGCGATGGCAGAAGATGTAGGTTTCGAACATGGACAACAAAATGAGGATGGGCACACTGATTTGGGAGTTGCAGTTGTTGGACATGGGGCCAGTGGTACTGCAGATGATGAAGAAGAAAATGGTAGGCAACATGAGGTGGAAGAACAAGCATATGAGGGCCAGGTAGTCAGGCAGAGCCGCAAGGACATGAAGAAGAGGGCCATGGTAGTCAGGCAGAGCCGCAAGGACTGGCGGATGAGGGGGAGAGGATACCAAGCATTGTGCAACAAATGCAGAATGAAGATGATGAATTTGCTCAGGCGCAGGAAATCGGAGAAGGATCCGATGAAGATGAGGACTACCCAATACCCGGCGAGTGGAGAGAACATGGATTTGGCAACCTTGTTGTACATGATGCTAAGCAGCAGGAGTAGGAGTACAGAGAGAATGAGGTAGTTCAAGGTGCAAAATATGCTTCTAGTGCACTTATTAAGGAAGCAGTTAAGCTATGGTCATTATCTCTGAAGAAGGAATTTAAAGTAGTGAAATCTACCCAGAGTGTGTATGATGTCTGTTGTGTCAGCGAAAGGTGCCCATGGCGACTTCACACCTACAAAGGAATTATGAAAACCCATTGGAAAGTTTCAATTATTACAGAGCATACTTGTCACAACAGAGAGATGCCAAAATACAATCGCAACTTGACCGCTGCATTGGTGGCAAATGAAATGTATGGCCGCATTCTTGACGCGCCACACTTCGAGCCAAAACAGATAATCAGAGAGATGGAGCTGCAACACCAGTACACCATAAGTTATGCAAAGGCCTATAGGGCGAAGCAGAAAGTGTTTGAGATGAGGTTTGGCACGTACGAAGATTCATACGATAATCTTCCTCGTATGCTCGCCACAATTGCTCAAAGAAATCCTGGAACCTATTATGATGTGATGCATTTTCCAAACCCTGAAGGAGGTCCAAGCATCCTGCAACGCGTTTTCTTTTGCCTTGGTCCATGTGTTAGGGCATTTCAGTATTGTTTGCCACTACTCTGTATTGATGGCACATTCTTGACAGGGAAATACAAGGGCACTATACTGACAGCCATCGGGGTTGACGGAAACAACCAAGTGTTACCAGTTGCATTTGCATTTGTTGAGAATGAGAATGCCGACAGTTGGTATTGGTTCCTTGAACGTGTGAAGACTAATGTTGTATCTTCACGGTCTAATGTTTGCCTTATCAGTGATAGTCATTCTGGAATATTAGACGCAATAGAAAAGCTGAAACATGGAAATGGTGCATCTCCTCCGCTATGGCCTGATGTACACAGCCGATGGTGCATGAGGCATCTGGCTGCAAACTTCTATGATCATTTTAAGAACAAGGATCTACAGGACTTGTTCAAGAGTCTGTGTTCGCAGAACCAGCAACGGAAGTTCAATGCTATTTGGAAGTTACTTGATGAGTTGACCGCGAAGCATCAAGCAGCCACTTCAAGTGCAAGTTCAAGTGGAAGGACAGCCAAACCATTCTCACAGTGGATTCAAGATAAACCTAAGGAGAAATGGGCTTTGTTGTATGATAAAAATGGTAGACGTTATGGAATCATGACAACAAATCATGCCGAGTGTTACAATATGGTGATGCGTAGTTCAAGGGGCCTTCCTTTAGTGGGCGTAGTTGAATTCATTTTGTATGGCTGTGCCAAATACTTCAGGGAACGTTACATGAGTATAAGTGCAGACTTGAGTAATGCATCTGTGCTGTTTGGGAGGACAATAACAATGTACATAGAAACAAAGAAGGATAAGGCACAAATCCATAATGCAAGACTTCTGGGGACAAGGGAAAACAGGTTTGAAGTTTCATGCAGGGACCGATCCCGCCGTGGTGTGCGCAGAGAGAGGACGGTGCAGGAAACCATCATTGGAAACGATGGTACCGCTCATTGCTCCTGCATGAAGCCAACACTTCTACATTTACCATGCTTACATGTCCTTGCAGCACGTAGAGAGCTTAGTGTGGATCCTACAAACTTTGTTTCAACCTTTTATACGAAAGGGGCAATTGCAGCAACATGGAACCAAGAGCTTTTCGGATATGGTATGGTGCGAGCATATACTGCACCTAACGAGCAGAAATGGTACATTCCAAACCCAGCACTAAAGAGACTTAAAGGCCGCCGGCAGACACGTCGTATTCGCAATGGAATGGACGAGGCGGAGGCGGGGAAGCGTCCTAAACAGTGTACTCAATGTGGTGCTGTGGGCCATAACTACAAGAAATGTCCCGAAAATGCATTTCCTGCAGCTGCCGAAGCGGGACCATCAGGAAATGCAACGTATGGTGCGCCTCCAAATTTTGAGTTGGCCTCAGGAAGCCGTGCTCGTTCCCGGCGATCGGTTTCCACCCGATCGGACGTAATATAGGTATCGTTTAATATGCAATCGGTTTCGAATATTTTAATATGCAATCGGTTTCGAATATTTTAATATGCAATCGGTTTCGAATATTTTAATATGCAATCGGTTTCGAATATTTTAATATGCAATCGGTTTCGAATATTTTAATATGCAATCGGTTTCTAATATTTTAATATGCAATCTTACTCCTATTATCGTTTCCTGTAGGTATGGCTGAGGAGCTGCCGACGCCTGAGCTGCTTGACCCAGTTGTTGACTCGGGTCACCGTTCGTACATGAGTGCCGTGGAGCACAAGCACCTTGCAACCTTTCAATGTCGGCCCCCTAAAGAGTACCTTGAGCTTGACAACCGTTGGTTGCAGAGGTAAGCAATAATTTGTGATAGTTTTGTCGTCCTTTGTATTCCTTAAAACTGATGCTATTGTAATGCCCTTTCAGTTTGCGGGATGCAGGACTTCTTATTTTCTGTCGTCTTTTTGAGGGTGGTCCTATCGGTCGGCACGGTCGCGGCAGGCCCAGGCTGATGATCGATAACTCTCTTATCACGGCCCTAGTTGACAGGTGGAGGCCGGAGACCCACACGTTCCACATGCCATGTGGGGAGATGGCACCGACACTACAGGACGTCTCCTATTTGCTTGGACTTCCAATTGCAGGGACTGCTGTCGGGCCCCGTGTGATCCCAGCGTCGTGGAAGGATGACCTAGAGATCCGCTTTGCTGGGGTTGACCGTCTAGATGACCTTGGTGCACTCGAGCCGCACCCCAATGCTCAGGGCCCGGCAAAGGCTTGGTTGTTGCAGTTTAAGGTACATTGTTTCATCGTAGTTAGTCCATGTTATTTACTATTACTGCATCATACTTATGTTGATGAGAGAATCACATTTACACTTGCAAATGTAGGCAACCAGTCTGCATCCGGACACAGACGATGAGAGCGTACGCCGTTCCCTGGAGGCCTACCTGTTGTGGCTGTTTGGATTTATTATGTTCAAGAATGGCACTAGCAACTCCGTCGACAAGGTATTGATACCCTATGCGCGAGAGATTGCAGATGCACCCGAGGATGCTGTTCCCCTTTGAAGTTGGGGTTCAGCTGTGCTGGCGGCGACGTACCGTGGCCTTTGTGATGCCTGCAGTAAGGATGAGAGCAACGCAAGGTTTCAGGGCTGCGCGCTACTACTACAGTTGTGGTCGTACGAGCGGTTGTCCGTGGGTCGACCTATTGTGGACCATAGAGGCTATGAGGCACAGTACTACGGTCAGCATGACGACGATGGGCCGACTATGGGCACGCTTTGGGTGTGCCCCCGTGAGGTACGTTGTTTATAGCGACGTTTATAAACAAAAACAAAATTGCATCCTCCATTGTAACTCGGTCATTCATGCTTATTGCAGAGGACTTGGGCCAATGAGCAGGCAAGACGTACGTATCCGAGCTTCGTCGTCGCGCTTGATCGGCTTGTGGCCGAAGACGTCATATGGGAGCCATATAGTGCAGCCGCTGTGGGAAGTCGTGCTCCTTATGGGTTGTCTTCTATGTGCACGTCGAACGAGACTTTGTGGTACACGACAGCCTCGTTGGTCTATGATATCTACATCGAGCCACACTGTCCGCACAGAGCTATGCGACAGTTCGGGTACACGCAGCAGTTCCCGGTACCACGTGTGATTGATCGGGTTACACCACAGGACCATAGGTACGTTCCTCTTTATAAATGCACCATTTCAAATATATATCAGGCAAGAATGCAAGGAAACGGACAATTTATATTCTATTTTAGGTTGAGTCGGCTTGGGCAACCATGCTCAGGCACGTGGGTGACCAAGGTCGAGCCCTACGTCCAGGCTTGGGACAATGCTCACCAGGACGTGGTGCATCCCATTGCGCCACACACAGATTGGTGGTATGAAACTTTCCTGACGTGGTACCGACCCCGCACTCGTTGTCACGTCACGTATGCCGATACTCAACCTGTGCCACATGAGTCAAGCTCCACGGATGCATATGCCCGCCATAGGGACGAGGCACTAGCGGGAGCAGTAAATCAATGTTTGAATTCTTGCTAATGTTTCGATCAATGTTCAACACTAGGAAACATTCGCTAATGTCGGTCAATGTGCAGATGCAGATATGCTGCCAACTACAATCAAACACCAACGATGCACTACAGCGGGTACGAGGCGGCAACTCTTTTACCCCAGACGAGCAGTTGCAGCGGTTGACAGCGGCGAACGAAAGCCTCGTTTCCATGATGCACGCATGGGGTTATTCCATTCCCCTGCAGGGTCCCCCCCGGCACCAGCCACCGATTCTTCCACAGTACACTGGTACATAAATATACTGCGTTACTTATGTCAATATGTACCCACCTCTTTAGTTATTCCATGCCACATTGTTTGGTTTTATTGCAGCACCCTCTTGCTCATACATGCCACCGATGGATCCTGCATCGACGTCCTACACGCCGATGCATCCGTCTCCACAGCATGTCACACCGATGGATCCTCCGTCCATGTCGTACACTCCAATGGGTACGTCACTTCAGCCTCAGTCGTCCATGCCGTACCAGCCGATGGGTCTGGCCACGTCGATGTCGTTCACGCCGATCCGTCCACAGACGACAGGTGCTCTCATACAATCCTTTGTATGCTTGTTTATTTGTGCGGGTACATAATTTATTTGTATTGACAAACACATAATATTTTCTTTCAGGATTTAACCTATTTGAAGGTGTACAAGACCACCAGCTCAACTTCTCAGATTTGGAACACGACCAGCACGATATCATTGGCGCTTCACAGTTAGGGGGTGCTCCACTTTTTCCCACACAGGAGGCCACACAGACCCCTGTAGAGCAGATTAGGCCGCACCGAGTGTATCGGTCTCCTGATCCTTTAACGTACTCGGTGGGGCATGTGCACGCGCAGCAGAGGGCAAAGCGAGGTCGGAGTCGTAGGGATGGGTAGCTATGTCGGCGCGTATGTTTTTACGATGCATGTATGTTTTTATGACGGAAGATGCAGATCGCATTCTCCAATTATTTCATATGAATAAATATTATTTAGTATGAATGAATAATTTGGATTATTATTGAAAATGAATAAATATTATTTCATCGGATGAATGTATATTATTTGGACTGGGGGTCCTGGCGCCCAGGCTCCGGGCGCCAGGTGCGCCCGGGTCCGGGCGCCAGGTGCCTGGTGCCCAGACCCCGGGCGCCAGGTGCCCCGTCCCCCGGCCGACCCCGTTTAACCCGCCGGCGACGGCTGGCTCCGACGGCGTTTAACCCGCCGGCCGTCGCCGGCTCCGACGGCCGGCCGCCGACGGCCGTTAAAACCTTCCCGTGGGCCAGGCCTGGCGCCCGGAGGCTGGGCGCCAGGTACCTGGCGCCCGGACCCCAGGCGCCGGACGTCCATTCCCGTCAAATTACCCAAACGGTATATATTTTCGTAAAAACGAAATAAAAAAATCTAAAAATAAAAAAAGCGCCGCCGGCCGCGCCAGGCGCCACCCGCTCGTGCTCGTGCCGATCCATTCCTGAAACCTCCCGCCGGACTTAGAATGCCAACATGACAGGGATCACAGGGCCTGCGCCACGCCCACGCACGAAGTAGACGCCGCGTCGTGCGTCGTCCACCGCCTGCTGTTGGTTCCGGCGTTCCGCTCTCGGAGTCCCAGGAATGCCGGGACGCAACGCAAGGAGGATGATCTATCAGGCACCAGTAATTCTGGCTTTATTACACGAGAGCTCAAACAATGGCACTACATATGCTACATTTGCTATGTGAGAAGTTAAACATCGGCGTCTGATATACTAATCAGTGCTATGTGTTTTTTATATAAAAAAAGTCCAGGGAAAACGAAGGGAAAGGAAAGAATGGCACTATGGAGGTGCAGCCGGGCAGGGCGGCAGGGTTGCCGCCCACTTGTGGGCTGTGGCCCGGGATGCAGGGGTTCATCAGGCTGCGCGACGCCGCTGCGTTTGGGCGGCGGCCGGGGCCAGAGCGCAGAAGAAGCTGCACGCGTGCGGGTGCGGCCATGCTCCATTGCTACTACAGGTTAAAGGAAGACATACAGCACTGGCACTGTGAGAGTGGGTGACTAGCACTCTAGCAGTACAAGATTTTGCTTGCCGCCCAGCTCCTCGTCTGCGCCAATCGTCGCCTCTGCTAGCCGTCTAGCGGCAGGGACTTGTTGTGGGCTTGTGGGGGAGGGGATTGGTGTGTCTCGTGTGTGGTACTAGTACTGGTACGTCGCGGATGCAGAAAAACACAACAAGGCGCGCGGCAGCAAGGACGCAGACACGCAGTTGAGCAGCAGGGCAAGACGACGATCGATCACAGGCGAGGCGAGGGGATGGGCAGCGGCACGCCGGGGCAGCGCGCATGCATGGCGATCGAGAAAAAATAAAGCTGACGACGGGGGCCGGCCGGGGCGGCAGCACGCAGCAGTGTACTAGAAAGATTGGACGATCGCGTGCGCGCGCGCACGAGCGTCCCCGGCCGGGCGGCCGGCCAGCAGCCCTCGAGTCGTCACCTCCGTCCGCCGCTCTCGCACGTGGCCATGCCTGCCCATCAACTGCACCCAGCCCCAGCCTGCGACGCGACCCCTCTCTCCTTCTCTCCCTCGCTCGGCAATGCATGCTGGCAGCCATGCAGCTACTCGATCGGTAGGCCGGGCAGCTGCCATGGCAGGGGGCAGAGGCGCCCCTCCCGCCCCTGGGCGATCGAGCAGCGTGGCAGTTTGGCGCCTGCGACTGCGACGCCGCGGCGAGGCCGGATAATAAAGGCTGCCCTGCACTGCGCCCAACAAACTCCGCGGCCTCGCCCTGCCCTGCCGTGGCTTTCCTTCTCCTCTCCATCTCCATCTCCATCTCGTCCCCTCCCAGAGCTGAGACGCGCGCCCGGCCGTCCTCCGCCGGGGCAGGGCCAGGGCCAACAGTGCGCGCCTGATTTGCACTGCACACGCTCTGCATCCTCCTGCACACACACTGCGCTGCACTGCGTCGCCTGCAGGCCGCCTGCGCTTTTTCCTCACTCACCCCACCCGTTTGCCCCATGGTTTTCTTCGCGCACTGTTCGCTGCTTGCTTTGAGCTTTGCTTCTGCACGAGCGGGGGCACCGTACGTACTGTACTGTCCTCTGGTTGGCTGAATCTGCATATGGCGACTGCAAAATTAAATGCGGTACTGTTATGTAATGTAGCTGTGAATGTGGGTATTTGGAACAGTGATGAGAGAGAAGATGAAGAAAGGAGATGGAGGTGGATGTTGGTTTCAGCCTAACCTAATAAGCAGCTTGATTAACAAACAAACAAACATGTGTGTGATAACTAATGACTGCAACTCATATATAACTATTTATCGTTATGTATGACACACAATGGCACATGTGAAGTCCTATACCGGCGTATGATAGGAGCTGTTGAAAATGAGCATATAGAATGCAATACAGTCGAGAAGAAAAGAGTAGTAGCCCATTCCATTCATACACACTTTTGTACTCCAAAGTCCACACTACGATCGAGCTCGCTCTCTCTCTCTGTCTCACACACACTCTCTCTCACTCACACACACAGAGGAACGCCACGAAGAGCTGATGGCCTATAATCTCTAGAGTATCCACAGTAGGTAGCTCCAAGCCATGGAGTTTTGTGATCATGCAACGGCAATGGCCCAATGATTGGATTGGGACAGCAGTACTAGGTCATTTGTTTTTCTTTTCGCCTAGCTTAGCTAGCCCTTAAAATACTCTTAATAGCACCAGTCACGCACGCACGCATGTAGTATACTATATGCCAGGCCGGCCGGCCGTGGCAGGGGCAGGGCCCTGAAGAATGAGGCCAAAGAATTGAATCACATCGGCCTCTGGCCACCTTTCTTTTCCCCTCTGCTCCTTCCAACCTTTTACTCGGCTCAGGTCCTCTCGTCGTCTTCCTCTTCCTCCTCGGGGGCGCCAAGCTTTGGTGGACTGCCACACGGCCGGCCAGACTTGCAGTGCCTCACCCCAGTTCCCCTTGTGCTGCTGGTGGAGTGTGTACGGTGTACCTGCATGCCCTTGCAAAACCGGGCATGCACCATAGGATCCCGGGTTTTCCTAATACGTACTTCTATCCGATCATGATCGAATTATCTGAGACTCGGTAATGTAAAGCATGCATGACAATAAGCACTCGAGCTAGGGTTTGAGCCCCGAATCTAACGACGAGATAACCGTTATAATTCAAGCCGTACGTGCAAGACCACGAACACCGTTAGAAAGTAACCGTATACAAGTCGTTTATGTCATTCGTTCATGCAGTGCTTGCCATTCATTATTAGAAAGACATCAATCGCCGTGAACACTCCAATGGAAGCCTCTCTGAATCTTCTTAGGCTATCCCCAATGGGATGTGTAAATGGGATACCTATACTCTATTTTACACTGTTTAACACTGTAGCGCAGAGAGATAAATTGTAATAGTAGATGAATAGGGACAGGCAATGGGTATGCACCCCATTGGGGATGGTCTTAGATCTTCTTCTCTGAGAGTAGGCTCTATTTGGATCCATACTAAAGGCTATTTCCAGCAATTTTCTATTTTCTATTCCTCGTCCACTATTCCAGCCACCTCCCACCCTGTCTACATTTGCAGACAGTGCGGGCTTCCTCATTATGCGTCAACCGTTGGAGAGAGCCTGAATTGCAGAAGTTGCTTAGACTATGGATTGTTAAAAGGTAATGAGTGAAATACATGGGCGGTCCTCAAACTTGGCATAGTGTATCATTTAGGTCCCCGAACTTATAAAACCAGATATTCGAGTCCCTAAAGTTGGCTAGTGTGTCATCTAGGTCCTAAAACCGCTTTGACCAGGCGTTGACCATAGTTTTTACCAGTGGAGCCCACATGTCATGTCCACATATCTTATCTCCTCCATATATATGACATGCTAGGCCCATTCGTAAGTAAAATAATTTTTAGTTTTTCTGTCCTTATATATGATTGGTGAAAAATTAAAAAAAAATGGTCCTAAGTGATATATGAGCGGTGAAAAATATATAATAATTATTTACTTACAAATAGTGGTCCCACATGTCATATATGAGGACGAGAGAAGATATATTGACATGATATGTGCGCCCTCCTAGTAAAAACCATGGTCAACGCCTGGTCAAAGCGGTTTTGGGACCCAGATAACAGACTAGCCAACTTTAGGGACTCGAATATCTAATTTTCTAAGTTCGGGGACCTAAGTGATACACTGTGTCAAATTTAAGGACCGCCCATGTATTTCACTCAAAGGTAATATAAGACGCTGTCTAGATCCCTACATTGCAGTAAGCACCTTCCTTGCCCGCTGTCACACGCACACAACCTTGTAGAACAGTAGAAGCTAGGGGTGAGGTAGCTTGTGCAATTCCATGATCTTTGGCTAGTGGTGTAAAAGTTATACTGATAGACCACAAAGCTCAATTGAAAAGGCAAACCTAGGTGTATCTAAACATTCCTAACTCTTATATGTTCCATGAAAGATTATTGACCCACATTGTCATTGCAATACAGATGGAGTGATATTCGAGAGCGACGTGTCTAGAACAAATTAAGATCTAGAAAGGATTAGTTTCTTCACCCTTAAAACACTCCACGGCGGTAGAGGGGTTGGAGTCCGACGGACCCACCGCTAGATCTATCCCTAGTGACACGGTGGTGAAGTGGTGATGGATCATGTTGCCTTAGGTTAAATTCAGCAGATCGTTTATCCCGTTATCTATATTTAAATTTTATTTTGTCTTCAATATAGCTACACTCTCACTTGATACGATTATAGACGTTGGACTCGGCCTCAATATCATCTTGTCAAAAAAAAATCATCAACTGTGCACTAGCTCCCTGTAGGGAAAACAAAACATTGTGTACTGTGCAAGGAGCATCCATGGAGGTTTGAGTTTTGACAGCTGATCGAACTGGTAAAACAAGTACTGGGATTCTCGAGCTCGTGTACGGGAACAGTTGAAATTTACTGCCGCCCTCGTGCAAACTCGCTTCGGCCGCCCATCCTCGCTCCCCAAACCCCAATGCATGCAGCGGCAGCACCTGCCATTCCTTCTTCTGGTAGTCCAAAATAAATGCGCAACCAGACAAGTGCGCCAGGACACCATGTACGTACGTACGTGTGCGTGCGTGTGAGAGTGATAGAGAGAAGAAGGCTTCATGGTGCAAACAAAAAGGCAGTGCATGCAGTTTGGATTTTTGGAAGCGGTACATTTTTAGGCCTGCAAATAGTTACTATATTAGTAAGAGTTTATCCTAAGCAGCAAGCATCGTCATACGTTTATTAATCTGCCACAATAACAGTTTGCACGTACATACGCGCGCACAAAACGAGCGTGAAAGATTAGTCCCGGCAATAAGCAGGCATGCAGTACATGGTACCCTGAAAAAAGGACAAGGAAACAATCTGTAACTTTGCGTGTACATGCATGCCTCGCTCAGCGGCTCAGGTACGTGTATCTGCATGCCCCGTTTCACCCAATGACCCATCTATCTGCATCCTCAACATCTGCACATACATCTACCTATACGAATGCACATATGTGTGCAGATATGCCGGTACACGCGCTAACTCTCCGTTCCTTCAAAAAGCAAGCACGCGGAGACCGGCCGGTGTACGTGCACTGTGTACACATCAACAAACGCATCTACTGTATACAGGTACGTATTCCACGGCGGTAGATGAATAAACAATGTGCATGTATGTACGTTTCCCACGGCTTGAAAAGCAGCGTTATGCTCATGTACGCACGCATACGTACATGCTCCTGCGTGCAGGGCCTATAGCTGAGACTTCACAGCGGCAGCAGCTAGGTAGTAGCTACTAGTTGTACATGTTGCTACGACGACGTGCAACAGTTTCCCGTTAAGCTCCATCAGGTTTCCCCATTGGGCCCATGCCAGGTGCCACCATGTGCATCGCCATCCAATATCACCATTCCACCACCTCTCTCTGACAGAGGAGAGAGGTGTAGTGTACATGTGTGACTCATGGTCATGGAGGGCATGGTGCTCTACCTCCGCACTATATAGAGCCCCCTTTGCATGGCTTCTTCCTCCACACCACGCCATACCTCACAAAGTGCTTTCCCCATCTTGTAGCAGAAAGAGTGAGAGTGAGGTTGGGTAGGGTTAGTTCTTGGCCGGGCAAGTCGATCCTTTCCCCCCTGGATCCTCCTCTTCCCGGCGCTTCTCATCATCAGATCCCGGCGGCGGCGGCGGCTATGCACCACCCTCACCAGCAGCACCAGGCGGCCATGGTGGCCGGCGAGGCGCTGTGGGACCTTCTCGGGGACGAGATGGCGGCGGCGGGCGGCGAGCACGGGCTGCCCCCGGGGTTCCGGTTCCACCCCACCGACGAGGAGCTGGTCACCTTCTACCTCGCCGCCAAGGTGTTCAACGGCGCCTGCTGCGGCGTCGACATCGCCGAGGTGGACCTCAACCGGTGCGAGCCCTGGGAGCTCCCCGACGCGGCGCGGATGGGGGAGCGCGAGTGGTACTTCTTCAGCCTCCGCGACCGCAAGTACCCCACCGGCCTCCGCACCAACCGCGCCACCGGCGCCGGGTACTGGAAGGCCACGGGGAAGGACCGCGAGGTGCTCAACGCCGCCACCGGCGCGCTTCTCGGCATGAAGAAGACGCTCGTCTTCTACAAGGGCCGGGCGCCGCGCGGCGAGAAGACCAAGTGGGTGCTCCACGAGTACCGCCTCGACGGCGACTTCGCCGCCGCCCGCCGCTCCAGCAAGGTAACTTTGCAGATGCTCATCACAAATCCACAGCTAATAAAACGCATGCATACTACAGGTCCAAGATCAGTTTTTTATGGTAGATTTGTTCAGGTTAATTTACTGGTCACGACCACTGTTCTATGATGATTCTATTCCATCTATGCCTTCAAAATGCAACAGTGGTAGAGATGTGATATCATTGACAGAAAGTAGAACTCTAGCTAGGAAATATGCGGGCTGCAATGAATGTGGCATGCATGCATATATGTACGCAGATGTTTGCTTGAATCGTAAAAAGTACCACCAAGGAGAGGGGGCTTGGGTGACATATGCATGCAGATTGATAGACGTATGCTTCTATACTTTTGTGCATTCAATGGTGCTATATAGGGGCAGCTTGCTGTGAAGCATGATGGTATGCACTGGTACAACTACAGTGCCTGTGCCGAGCTTCAGCAGCAGCGTGCATGCATGGCCAGGAGTAGTTCCATCCTCTGCTCTCGGTCGAAATCTATTTGCACTGACACACAGGATCCAAGCCAGCCGGTGAAGTGATCCTGCTGTGTTTGTGTTGTGCTCTCAGGGTGCATCATGGATGTACTTTAAATTTGCAATATCCCCAAAACGCTGGCATGCAACCCTTCCAAATCTTTGTCGTACAAATAAACTACTAGTAATACTGAGCATACCCGGGTGGCTCGATCATTGGTTCCCATTTTTTAATGTGTAAAATAATAATGCCATTTCCGGCTGAGATTCAGGAGGAAATTTATATAGTACACTCTACGTCTGTCCTGCCTATAGATATCACAATCCAATGAATTTGAAGACAGCATTTTTATTCATCTATCTATGGCACTGGCTGTGATGATTGCTGAAACTTCTGTCCGGCCTATAGATCACAATCCAGAGAAAACAATATTTTTCTGTGCCTATACTACTACTACTGAGTACTGACTAATGATTTTCTGAATCTTTTCCATACAGGAGGAATGGGTGATCTGCAGGATACTGCACAAGGCAGGCGACCAGTACAGCAAGCTGATGCTGATGAAGAACCCCTACTACTTCCCCATGGGAATGGACCCGTCCAGCTTCTGCTTCCAGCAAGACCACCCCGCCGCCCCTCTAGTCCCGAACCCTAGCGGCTGCCCGAGCAGCATCGGCCTCCCTTTCCACCACGGAGGCCACCCCGGCATGCAGCCTCCATTGCTGGCCAGCAACCAGCAGGGTAAGATCGGCAGCAGCAATGGCTGCTTCCCTGCAGCGGCCTGTATGCAGGAGCCGGCAAACGGCAGCAACAGCGCCGCCGTGCCCATGCCGCCGCCGTTCCCTCCATTCACCTCCATCGTCGCTGGCAAGCCGGCCCCGCCGCCGCCCCGGGTCGGGGTCAACGCCGGTCCACAGGAGCCACCACCACCTACCTGGCTGGAGGCCTACCTGCAGCACGGCGGGATCCTTTATGAGACGGGCCCAGCTGCAGCGCCCAGGGGCGCATGATCCGGAGCGGACCCTTGGTCGTTCCCTAGGGTTTATCTAGATCTACATCGATATGATCTCTTCTCTTGCAGCTATTATATATCAGTAGTAATCATGTAGTGATCTCTTTGCTGCGTAGTTTCCGAGTGTGATATTTAGACGAGCACTTCTTGTAGTTAGTCTCTCTACTGTTTCCTAGTAGTAGCATCAATCGTGATCAAATCATCTGTACTTAACTTGCATGCATGCATTTGGATCATCAGAGCAGCACTTGTACTGTGTTGATCCATCCACATGCAGTGTGCATGGTACTAATATGTATCGAGATTTCGAGGTGAGGTGTCTCTTTGCTTAGCTTTCTATATATGATATATCCCCCTTGTTCCTCTTGTTTCGTCTGAGATGGATCGAGGCGCTGTGCATGAACTCCTGGAGGTTATGTATGTTAACAACTGTAGGATGCTCTTGTTAGTTGTTACTCTGCATGCACTCATGATTTCATCCCTATGCATTGCAAGTGCCTCAACTTGCTCCAATCAATGCAATGTGGGCCATGTTTAGATCCAAAATTTCCTCCCAAATTTCACTATGCAAAAAGAAGATTTCCCATCACATCAAAATGCCGGCACATGCATGAAGTACTAAATGTAGATGAAATAAAAAATTAATTGCACAGTTTAGATATACTTTACGAGACGAATCTTTTGAGCCTAGTTAGGCCATAGTAGGACAATATTTACCACAAACAAACGAAAAGTGCTACAATGTATTTTTCAGCGCTACAGTGCTTTTCAGCGCTACAGTGCAGTGGATCTAAACACAGCCGTGCATGTGTTACAATGTTTATGGTTTTCTTTCAAAAAGAATGTACGTTTATAGCTCAGTGTGTTAATTGGTGCATTTGTTCCTTCAGTCATTCAGCAGCACACAGTAGCAGTACTCAATGGGCTAGTATATGAACAGTGCAGGTAATATATGCACGTACCAAGGCTACTGTTTGCACAGTGAGGCGAGGATTTGGTCTCTGGCACGAGATCTCTGAAGAAGAACAAGGCGTGTGCAGACGCACGCATTGCTCCGGCAGCAGCCTGGTCGATCTGCAAATAGAGACATGCACGGGCCATTTCATATAACGTATATACAATTATACATGCATGTAGTTTTGATCCATCAGGTCCATCGTGGAAGAACAAAAGAAGAAAATTAAGGTTAAACAAGCTAGCTAGCAGAAGTGGTGTGATTAGTGATGGATGGATGGACTGAATAAGGACAGGAGATAGACGTGATTTAGGTGAGAGAGAAGATGGAGACTGGAGAGTATGCAGCGCAGGGCCGCTGCGTGCATGGCTGGCCGGGGAGGGGTCGCCGACTCGCCGGCCGGCTCGCTGGAGCCTGGACACCACAGGCCAAGAGGGGATGATTTGACGGGTTGCAATAATGCTGCTTCTACACTACTATAGCCAGCTAGGAACTGCAAGGTGATGACGGTGTGCATAGGAAAAAAGGGAACGGATCCCGTCGCGTTGCATGCGTTGCTCTGCACTGCGCGCGCGGCTGCAAGATCGACCAAGAACAGCATGCATGCATCGTGACGTGGTGCTCCTCAGACGATGGGACGGCGGCGCGGCACCGATGATCGACGTGACCCCTGCCTGGAAAGGCGACCGACGACGATACCTTCGCCTCTGATCTCCGCCGCGCCGCGCGCGCTTTGCCACCAAAGTCAAGCCTCGCTCCCCTGCCACCCGCATGCTGCGCCTTGTTGTGGGTTTGTTGCACCAAAGCCCCAAGCCCCGGCCCCAACCTTGTTAGCATTGGACAAAAGCTATATCTCAACTGATTTTGCAAGATCTATCACCGAATTTTTTTTCAACCAATCTAAGGCCCTGTTTGGATCCACGATGGTTGCAAAAGTTGGCTTTTAAAAGTCAGCTTTGGATCCAAACAGACAAAGCTTTTAATTCAGATTTTACAATCTACCTATCCAGATTCTATAATCCTGCAAGCTGATGAATCCCAGCTTCTACCAGATTGTAGAAGCACAAATTACAGAAATACCCTCGCTTTTTCCAAACTTTCTCTGTGGGGAACACTTTTGTAATTAGAACTCCAGCCCCTGTCCCAACAGTGTGGACTGCCACCGCGCATAGCAGCTACGGGGTGAAATAAAAAATTATGGGAGAAGCTTCTAGGTGTGTCAGAAGTACTACAATCTGGGTACTCCAAACAGCACTCCAACCTACGCTTTACAAGCCAGCTTGTAACAATCCGGCTTCTGCAATCTAGCTTGCACAATTTTGTGCGGATCCAAACGCGGCCTAAGAGCACCACACTACTTTTTTTTCTCCGGACAGTAAGGTTAGGGTTGTATCATCTCTGGCCGTAGAGGGGTGCTGGGGAGGCTAGCGGCCCGGCGGTGATGGCGGTAGCCTCCGGCCACAATTGTTGGAAGAAGGCGAACAAGCGGTGCCGGTAGTGAGAGCGTTGACGCCACCTCCGTTGGCCACACCGGCCAAGACGGGTTCGCGTGGGAGGAGAGGCGGCGGTAGTCGCTAAAGACGCGGTTGGAGGGCGGAGCCGGAGCGATAGCGCAAGGAGGAGGCGTGCAAAGTGCAGTGCAGTCGCGGGCGGCGGCGGGACCGCCACCGGAGACAGGCAGGAGCACGTGGTGGCGAGGTGAGGAGTCGCGCGAGGGCGCCGCGAGGACGGGCACGTCGGTTGCGTTCGCGTTGAGGAGGAGGATGCGATGCGGCAGGGATTATTTCGGATGATGTGTTTTCACCCATCCGATTGTATGATGGAGTGATCCATCGCCGTTGGAGATTTCGGTTGACGGAAGGGCTTCCATCACTCGAACGTCTGGTAGACAGACTTTTAAGCGAGGTCGATTTTGTATATTTTTCTCTCTCAAAACCTGACCCAAAAGTCCATGTAGAATGGCGGTTAGGCGGTCCCGTAGCCGGATTTCCTATATATGTACTCCCTCTGTCCTAAAATAAGTACTGTTTTAGGATTTTTAGGACAGATTAAAGAGAGTGGAAGATGACGCATGTGTCCCTGATTAACAACCTAATCTTTTTTTTATTGGTACGTGCATGTATGCATGCAGATTAGTTTTTGTTTTGAAGGCAACTAATCTTTATCTTTAGCAGATGGTTCGTTCGATGACTTATGGTACGGTGTTTGAGATGTTCACCGACAACTGTCCATTATTACATTTGTGGACAGATTTTAAATGGCAGCAATACTCACGTTGCGTATTTATACATGGATAGAGGGGGAGTACTATGCTAATGACCCTATAGTCTTCTTTTATACGGTTTTACCCCTAGCTAGTATAGCTACAAGCAGCCGCTGCGTACCAACAGTGCCGGAGTGGATAGGCAACGGGAGGAGAACATGAATTGAATGCGATCGCTCCCTTTGTCGTCAAATTGCTGTCGGCCGGCCGGCACTGACGCGAACGTTTGCATGTGGGCACCGCGTGGCCGCCGGCCGCCCCGTGCACGGCCATGGCCATCCCCCTCCCTCCGCTTGTTACCAACTGTCGGTTCATCGGCTCCGGCCGGCCACCGACTTGTCGCTCGCCGCCTGCTGCCTGCCTGCAGCCATGGTAAACGATCCGGCAGCCTGTGCTGTGCGCTGTTGAAGCCGGACTGGGACTGTAGCAAGGGTTGTTCAACTGTTGCATGCATGGTTCAATGGTTGGAGAGGGCGCTGTCGATCGAATACCGTCGACTACAGTCTACTGCATGTAAATCCAAGAACAAGGCAGCCAAGCATGACCGACAACGCGAAAACCGCTCCTTCGGAGGGAGAAATGAGTATTCCTCCATTTCTGATCAGCGATGTCAAACAAAAGACAGGTAAAAGTCATAGTATGTAGTAAAACAGAGGACAGTGTACATGTACATGTATGTATGGGAACAAGGTAGCCACATTCGATAGCTTTGTAGAGCATGCCGCACTGGAACAGGTTGCCTTGCATGCTTACACGGTCCATCTGCAACCTTCCTAGTGGTTCTCTGAATTTTGATGACCACCTGATGCTGCTGCTAGATGCCTTGGTTGATCGTGGTGAATTGGTGCAGGATTAGACGAAGCGACCAGTGGCCTGCTGGTAGCGTGACTGGTGAAGGGTGATGCACCCAGAAACCTGAACTGCTGGATTTAAGGATCTGGGAAGTAGAGGCCAGATCCGCGTTGCAGCGATGCAGCCGTTCAACAAACTTCCCCATATTTCGATCCTAGGCTGAACAGGCATCAGTTGCGTCATCCCTTCAGCCTCTGCCAAGTGACCTTCTCTGCCCATTGCCAAGAGACCAATTATACAGGGCGGCCATCGCCGCCACTGGGTGGACGGAGACGCCTCGTCCACCTACCCCGCCTCTCCACGGTCTGCCATTTTGGGCCGAATTTGGCGCGGCCCATCTTCCTTCCTCCCCTTCTTCTTCCTTCGTCGCCCTCCGCCACCACCGCCGACCGCCGCCCCCGCCCCACCCCCGCCCCAACCGCCGTCCTTCCCCGCCCGGCCGGCGGCAAGGGCGCCGCCGGCCTCAGCCGCCCGGCCGCCCGCCTCCACCGCCAGGCCGGCCTGCCTCCCGGCCATCCCTCTAAGCCCGGGGAGGAGATGGATACTCGCCGGCGATGGTGAACCCCGACCCCGAACCCCAACCCGAACCCCGAACCTGAAGCCCCTAACCCCGCGGCGAGCGGCGGCGCGGAGGAAGCCATGGCGGCGGCGGCGGCGCGTGGGAGAAGAGAGAGGCGCATCGCGGGCTATCGGGCCGGCATGGGCCAAATTGCAACCGAGCGCAATGAAGGGGAGAGGGAGTGGGTGGATGGCGGATCGGGTACACCTATGAATTTCGAATTATACGGCCATAATGCTTCATTTTGGTTTGATGCCGGCCATAAAGAACCGTCATGGAGTTTTTTTTTATATGATATACAAGCACCCACCTTCCGCTCTCCCTGTCGCCGCACGGCCGGCGGCCGCAAGCGGCCATCGTCTGCTCGACCGTACGTGACGGCGTCCGCTTCCCGCCCTCCCGCGCCGGCCACGTCCTCCCTGAAAAGCGTGACCGTTTCGCGGGTCGCGGCCGTCCCCCACCACGGCGTGCCCACGGCAGTGGCGAAGGCGTGGTCTGGCGCGGCGCCGGCGCACAGCATGCGGGTGCGGTGGCCACCGGCGGCGCGGCGGAGGAGGGCCGCCGCCATGCGCACAGCCTGGTCCTGCACTCCTTGCATGAGATCGCCAGTCGCCAGTGCACACTGTACCGGCACCGGCCAACTCTGTTTGAGCACGCCGTTTGGACAATGCAGTGCTGGATTTTGGGGAATTTCAACATTTGGGTGTCAATTCGCACAACTCAGAAAAATTGAACTCGATTCTCAAGCCTTCTAAAGTTTGACACGGTGCCTTTCGTCGCTTTTCACCATTTTGCATGTTTTCCATTTTCCTTCCATTATTCAGGCCACCAATAAAAAATGACTGAATTGCCTGTTGTGATGGACCGATGGTGTTTTGTTCTGAGGAGAATGTCTCCTGTTGGGAGCCATTGTTTAAGGAGCAAAACCAAGGTGATGTCAAATTAAATAAAGGGCTTTAGTACTGATGTTCAACTGCCCTTACACTAGCACTACTGTATATAGCAGTACATAGAGTAACTTAGCAGAACACAGGCCACTTGTTTTGTAAAACTCTGAAGCGTCGTATGCTCCAAGAAGTTACAGCATGAGAAACCACAAAAGGCTGCCAAACCATGTGTTCAAAGCTGCATCGCATCCAGTTTCTATATAGAGATGTGTTACAGTGCTTGGGAGGAACCGGTTCCTCCATACTGGGTTATTTTGAGCCGCTGATCTTAAAAACAAAAGATTAATAATGATTTATTATAAATGAGGGCATGTTAGTCATTTCTCCGAAATCAGTTAGCCCGACGAAATGAAGCAAATGCTCTTTCGTTCTTCTCTGTCCGCGGCGGCGCCGGCCGCGTGCCGCGCAGGGCCTCGCGGTCGCTGCCACCATGCGCAACAAGGGAAACTCATCGGCCCTTCTTTTTCATACGTCAGCCTGCAGGGGCAAGTCGCAACCATGATCGATTCTCCCTCCACCCAAGGACGCCGGACTGCAGCCTCGCTCAAGGGGCATGCTTCATCAAGCTCCATGCATAAGCCTATTTGCTCTTGCCGTTCGTGTTGACTCGGGCATGCCTAGAACAACGCTAACAGCCGTTCATGGTCCATGGATGTTCTTCAACAATTTCATTCTCCGAAGTTCTAATCATGCATCTATCCGGTGCCTAGAATCCTAGATACCCCAACCTTTCTTGCCGATGGCTCCAAGTCCATCACTCTGAAGGAGCCCACGCGCCATGTACGATGACCACCGTGGAGGCGTCGAGAGCGAGCGCTAAGGAGACGGCAGACCGAATGGAGCCGCTGTAGTGGTGCGGGGCTCCGGGCGGTGAACCAGTCAGAACCACGCCGCCGAGTCGCGTGCATGCACAGGCCAGATGAATTCGGTGCCGTCGAGGCCGCCTTGTATGGAATCACTATTATATCCTTCTATTTTAGTTTTTTAATAGAGAATTAAAGTTCCTGACCCACAAGTTTTTAGCTTCTGAGCCACAACTTTGGTACCTTTGACAAGGTTCCTCTTAGTTGGTAGTCATTAGATCAAAACGAATGAATGGCTAATATTAATTCCAAACGCTGTAAAATTTCTCTTCTATATAATGGTATCTGTCAACTTGCTAATGAACCTACTTCGCCTTCCGCTAATCTGCTAGTCTGCATCGAACAGCCTCCTAGCGACACATTGTCTTTTCTTCGTCTTCTGAGCGTCATATCCAGAGCAGGAATTGGCCAAGTTCGTCTCCATTGCTTCGTCGTCTGTGAACTCTAGTTGGTCTTCTTTTGCGGAATCACCTTCGTTTAGGTGCTCGAGATCTGAACCCACCTTCGAACAACCACCGTCAGGGCACGACTGTGAAGTCTTGTATTCGCCTCCACGATAGATACTTCTGTGCGGCATTAGCTCCGCCCCTGGCTCGACCACACGTTTCATTATCTATGAAGGCACAGAACATCGCAAAAGCATTAGCAGCAACCGATGGAATAGAAACACAAAAGTCACGAAACACAAAATGTACATATAGATGTTACATCCCAATCCTTCATATCAAAGCGAAACACAAACTGGCTATTGAAAGCTTCCCCTGAGGCTATCAGTCCAGCTGCAGGAGCATTACTTGGTGCTATAATGAGAAAGCAAACAAAAAGGTTGATCTTCAAAAGACATCACAGTATACACCATTGGTGTGTGGAACTGTTGGAAGGATCATAAAAAAAGGCACCTACCGACAAAATGATCTCCATTGTCAACCACATCTATCTTTGCTCTTCCATCCTTCACGAGAAAAGAAAGTGCAAATATGTTCTCGACGGTCTGCGCAAAAGACTGCCGGTTTAAAATGAGATGCTCCAGCTTTACTCTTCCGTTATTTCTTAACAGGTCGAACATAACAGCCATGTTCTCATCGGTGTCATTCCTTTCATCTTGGTCTGGTGCCAGTTCATCAGGCTGGAAAATGAGTACAATATCATATCTTGGCAGAGACAACAGAAGTAAAGAAAATGATTACCCCAGTCAATATATAAATACTTGAACATAAAAAATGTTGAATAAACCCCTTTATCAACAAATAGATAGCCAGTGTGTGGGTGAATGCCAGAGTTTAATGAGAACTCAGGAAATAATTGTGAGTTCCCACCAGATAATTTACCATTGGTGCTGGCTAAAAGCTACTGAAGGAGGGTGCAGAGAACCAACTAACCAAGTAATTATGTAGCACTTCACTAATTATTGATCAAGAAAGCATATTTCAGGTAATGGCTCAAATAGTTCAGAATCGTTGGGTCAGTGCAAAATTGCACGCATCAAAATCCATAAATTTATCTTGCACTGCAAACTTGTGCAAGACATAAGTACATCAACGATAAAGAAAACGAAAAAAAGTTAATCTTGTGGTCAACAGACAGCCCTTCAGTGATTGAATTTCAGAGTTTAATGAGAATGTTTTATGTTTAGTAATACAATAGCATGAGTCACACGTTTGAAGTTTAGTAATTGGTAAGCACTTCACTGGTTGTTGATAAAGAGAACATCTTTTATTTAAATGGGCAGGATTTTGATCTGTTAATGCGCGTAAAGAATAATATTCTCTTGCAAGAGTGCATATGATTTCTCCTTGATTTATCTATAACAAGCTGTCATGAGTTACCTAGAAATATGATTACTGTGACTTTAAGAAGCCTGAATGGAACTCACCTCTGCAGTCTTAGTACCCAAGTGTTCAGATTGTCTTCTGACAGCATGCCTTCGTTCCTTGATTTCGAGACCCATAGGACCGTTCCTATCATGAAACAGAGGTATTACACAAACAGTTCCCATATCTGAAACTACACACTGTGAACAAACCAATAAGTGTAACAAAATTTCATGTCAGGGGAGGAATACTTTACATTGTTTGGCACCCGACAGCTGCCATGAACACTGTTGATGTTGCAACACCAAGACTCGACCAGGAGAACGATTCATTGGAATCATCCAGCGATGCGGCTCTAGCACCAAATTTTCTGAGTAGAGCTGTGACAAATTCTGACGGGGTTGGTCCATCTCTGTTTTCCGTCTTGGCTGACGAGACCAGAGCATCAGAAAGGTCCAGCAGAACCTCACCATCAGCGAGTTGCTCCAGTGGCCTTTGCACTGAAGATTGATCAGGAAGCAGATTAATGCGTTGAGGTATGTTTGTTTAAAAATTTATTATGAATGAAGCATGATAAGATATGATGTTTGACATGGTAGCTGTTTGGTACGGTGCTTCATAATTTATCAGCGCAAATGTGCCAGAAATCTCGAGTTGGAAACAGACATGGGAGAAAACAGCATTGCGTGGGAGAAAAAGGGAGCATTTTAACTGCATAATTCTAGGCAAACAATTACCAGAAGGTGAGTCATTCAGATATGGGCAACATTCAGCCAAGCTTTGAATATGAGCGCTAGAATGTCGATGCACTCAACGAGGGAGACGAAAAGAAAGGGAGATGTGGCGGAAAAGCAACCACCTTTCTCATGAAGCTTCTCAATCTTGTCCATGGCGGCATCAAACTGGCCGAGGTCGGGGTCGTCCTTCAGCTCTGCAACAACACCCGCGCATAAGAAAACCCACAGCAGAGCCACCACAAGAACCACACCGCTCTTGGTTACAGCATGGCACGATCACCGTACCAATCGCGGCGAACAGAATCGTAGAGAAGCGCGACGCACACACGTACCGCTGCGGAACGTGGCCTTGACGGCGGCGTACTGAGACCGGAGCGCGCCCCTCTCCGAGTTGCTCTGGCTCCACGCCGTGGCGAGCTCCATCCGCCACTCCTCGTCCGACTCCGAGTTCGTCCAGCGCTCGCCGGCGCCGCCGCCTGCGGCCGCATTGCTCGCGGCAGGATCACCCATTGCCTCGCGAGCGCGCCGGCGCCAGACGCGAGGTTTGCCGCGGCGCGGAGCGCGCGGTCGAGTCAAAGAAGGCAGGGAGGCGGAGGAAGGTTGACGAATGGCGATGGACAGGGTTGTGCGTGTGCCTCTCAAGCCAAGTCGAAATTTTGGAGCTTTGCTTTTACCAAGCGTTCCAGCATTTATACCGGGTAAAACGAGCGAAGTTTCAAGTATTGGCATCTATCAAAAGACTTGATTCATGATACAACAACCACTCTCTGCCAAATCATACTCCAGAGTACTTTTTTCATGGAGGATGGTTGTACGATAGGGTGTCAGTTGCTGAAATTTGCAGGAAAAGTGCACAAACTATTGAGTACTCAACCTCCGTCCCCGTTTCTCTAGTACTATTGGCTTTTAAATTTGGTTAAATTTAGTCCATAATGTTGGTATTTCTCCATAAATAATCCTACCTTTATCATCAGGAATATACGAATAGCCCCATAAATAATGGTTATCAAACATTTCTCTAGTCTTTTATTAAGTGACAGTAAGGTCTTTTCCATTATCCTTAGTCTATTGTAAGTCTTTTCCCCAGACTTGGATTTGTAGACAATGAGAGTAACAGTCAACATGAAGCTGAGTGGACCGTACTCCTCACAATACACTTCCATCATAATCGAGACATGTGAAAGTATACCAAAACACTATTTACTGTTTTGCACTGTAGACAGAGAGGGAGGTAAGACTATGTGCAGCAGGATGTGTAAATGCATTGTGTATCTACTATTCCAACTACCTTCCTCTCTGTGAACAGTGTCGCTACAGTGTATAGACAATCCATTTACCCAATCCACTGCACATGGTCTAAATGGACCAACTACCTCCTTCTCTGTGAACAGTGTCGCTACAGTGTATAGGCAATCCATTTACCCAATCCACTGCATATATGGTCTAAATGGAATAGTAGATGGACGGGGTTGGATAGACCACCTGGTTAACATACCTCATAATTTTCTCCATTTGATAACTTACCTCCTCTCTGTCCTTTTCAGTTGAATATACACATGTGAAAGTATACCTACTCGGAAGGGTCGTCAATGCACAATAGTTCAAGAGTGACATAAGCAAGGCTATTTACACACGCCTTCAGAGTACAAAGTATTATGACACTCGATTGAGTAGCAATGCAAGATCTCTGACTTTATTTGCTAAATAAAAGAAACATACTGGCTTTAGGCTCTCTGTCTCCATTCTCTAAACACTATTCCAATTACCTTTCTCTCTGTCTACAGTGCAGTATTTATATCAAACAGTGCAAAATAGTATTTAGATAACCACTTTACAGAATGCCATTGCACTCAGCCTTACGTCTCGCTAAATAGCCATCGGAACGTCCTAGAAAACAACACCTTCAAGAATGAAAATCTCTATAACAGGGACAGTTTAGTTTGTGAAAAAAACTAATTAACAAACAACCAAGTATTTTGGAGAGGATAAACATCTGATTTTTCGACGGCATGATTTTACCTAGATTCCAGTGATTGAAGCTTCAGCATCTGATTTTGGTTGAGCGGTAAAGCCGTAAAAAAAATCTCACCTTGGTGTTCGATATCTCGTGATCTTTTGCTACCCACTACCCATCAATGCATGTTTACGGCTATCACGCACAAACAGAGGGCCTTGATTGCAAAGCTCCCGTTTATCTGTGAGAAATTGATCCGCTCTACAGGGTATCACTCGAGTGTGATCTCCCGTTCTGTGGGCGCGCGCATCGAGTTTCGGCCATCTCGCCGAGGCAGATGGCACACCCGTAATTACACGAGAAAGGCGACAGCAAAAGAGGGAAGGCCTCAGCCAAACCTCCGCCATCCACTCCCAATCCCCACGCCACCTCGGTCGCCCATCTCGCCGCCGGCGCCGCCCCGAAGTGGCGTGAGCTCCTCCGCTGCCAAACCAAACCACGCCTCCCGCCCACAACCACCCACCCGCCGAAAAGGACCCCCCGCACCGCTGCAGCTGAGGCCGATGAAGGCGTCGATCAAGTTCCGCGACGACGACCGGCCGCTGATGCGGGCCAAGGTCCCGATCGGCGTGCTGGGGCTGCCGTTCCAGTCAGGCCTGGCGGCGGGCGGCGACCCGCGGGAGCTCCGCTTCGACCTCTCCACCGCGTTCGCGTCGGGCCCCGCGCTCCGCCTCTCGTACCGCCCCAACGACCCCGGCCTCCCCTTCGCGCTCACCGTCCGCGCGGGGCTCGGCGCGCTGGGCTCCCCGCACCGCGCGCCCTTCGCGCTCGCCGCCGAGTTCAACCTCCTCTCCTCCGACCCCTCCACGCCCGCCTTCTTCCTCCGCCTCAAGCCCCGCCTCGGCGACTTCTCGCTCTCCCACACGCTGCGCTCCTCCGACGCCACCTCCCCGGCGCCGCGCAAGGTCGGGGACGCGGCCGCCGACGGCGACGGCCGCGAGCAGGAGTTCGGAAGCAGGCCGTTCTCGTTCACAGGGGGGAGCGGGCTGGCCGCGGACGTGGCGGCGGCGGGCACCAAGAGCGGCGTCGGCGCGCTGCTGTCCGGGATGCGGCTCACCACGCGGAGCGTGCTGCCGCTGTGGGGACGCGCGAGCCTGCGGTTCAACTGGGGCCTGCGCGTGCCGCCGGACCTGCTCGCCGACGGCGGCGGCGGCGGGCGCAAGGCCGCACGCGCGCCCGTCAGCACGATGCCGCTGCTGGTCATGAGCAAGGTCGCCATCGAGCAGTCCCCGCAGGGAGAGAAGGTCGGGGGTTCGGCGCCCCCGCGGCGCGCGGACGTGTCGGGGGATGAATCCTCGGGAGACGGCGGGGCGGCGGCGTTCTCGCTGGTGAGGCGGCAGCTGGAGTCGCTGAACGTGGACAACATGCTGCTGCGCCGCGCCGTGGAGGAGCTCCGCGCCGAGATCCGGAGCGGCGGCGGCGGGCGGGCCCCGCCTTTGGCGACCAGAGGCGAGGGCCGGGTGGCGGCGACCGCGCAGCCGCCGCCGCAGCCTTACCACGCGTTGAAGCCGGACCGCCCCCGCCCCCGGGGCGCCGCGAGGGAACCCGCGGCCGAGAAGGCGGCCGCGCCGGACGACGTGAGCGAGGAACTGAAGAAGGCACTGGAGGCGCGCCTGCGGTGAGCTAGCCCCGGCGGCAGCCATGGCTCCTGCCGTCATGCCGTTGTTGATTTCGCGCTTTTTTACTAGCTGTAGTAATCTGTTACCGTCAGCAATTTGAGGCTGCTGTTATAGTGTTGGCCAGTTGGGCAAATAAAGTAAAAGTGTTTATGCATCCGGGAAGAAGTGGATTGACATGATCACATGAATACACGATCCATCGACATTTCGACATCGCCAGACACAGAGCTCCCTTTGCTAGACAGCTCATTTTACTCTCCGGTTCGGCAATTGACATGAGCCGGCAGAGTAATCAAGCATGCAGATCTTATACTAAACTACATCCGGCACCAAGAATTTGTAAAGGCAGCGATGACAGATCTCGAAAAGAAAAAGTCGAAAAAAAAAAGTCTACACAGTCGCCTAACGTTTGGAGACTACTGATAAAAAAAAACGTTTGGAGACTACTCTATTCCACACTAATCCATAAAACTGAATGTATAACACATTAAATTTAAAGTTATTAAAACTAGGGGGCTGTTCGCTGCTGCTATTCTTTACTGTTGAAATACTTACTTTTACTGCAGCAGCTACAGTTACAATAGCATCTGCATGTAGATAAATGGTCCATGGGTGGTTTTGCTTAGTGATTTTAGTGATGCGGCCGCATGGCAAGGCTCATGCCATGTGTTCTTCTCCGTACACGTGGCTCTTTTCTTCTCCTTCGGCTGCATGCCCCGACCAGTCGCGGAGGACGCCAAAAATTTAAGGCCTCTTTTGAACGCAGAATTTTTACAGAAATCATGTAGAAATTTCACAGGAAACAGTTCAATTTCATAGGAAAAACGTAAGAACGGAAAAATTTTCCTCTATTCCAAGAAGGCCTAAGTGTGGCAATGGATTATGGACTATATTTATACATTGTATGGAAACAAGGGTTTACAACAAAAACATTGTTTGAAAGTACCTAAAAAAACACGTAGACAACATTAAATCAACAATTGGATATTTTGGCAATTCCATATTTCTATCTTTCCTGTGAGAACCAAATGTTTTTCACAGTCCTAGTGATTGGTCACAACCTAAGGTTGATCATCAACGTGGTCACGGAATTAAGGCAGCATATAAAGGCTCTCTACGAAGATTTTAAAAGTGAAGGATGGAAGTATACATGATCCCAGAAAGCCATAAAAACGACCGTCTGCCTTCTTTTCATTGACGGCTCAATCTGCCGCAAGGACAAGGAACAGGAACAGGCACCGGGACAACGTTTCAGGGAGCCTGGCCGCTCATCGCAGAGGGCTCCGGCCGCCTGCGTGGGCGCAGGCGCAGCGGGACTAGGGCGCCGCCATCGGGGCGCCGGCCGCCGGCCACGTGGATGGCTGCAGGGGGCGCAGGGCCAGCGGGCCTCTATGGCGCAGGGACGCGGGGCCGCCGGGGATTGCGCCATTGCGCCTGCAGTGTCCGGGAGGTCAGACCCCTTGTCCTTGTGCTGCTGGGCTGAAAATCAACATGGACTGAAATGTAGGGTATAAGAGGCTTTAGTGAATTTAGGTATGGTGCGGGCCATACTGAGCCATAACAGGCCCTCCGCCTCTGGCCCCAACACGTCGGCGCTCGTCCACCTATGCTCGTTGCTGCTAGGAGGGAGAAACGTTGACCGGCATACGAAACGGACTGCTCCACCTTCGTCTCCTCCGCCACTGAAGAGGGCAAGGGGCGGCGAGTCAATGACATGAAAGCATGAGGTAAGGGAACATGAGACAGACAGTAGATAGTGTTGGTCTCAGTTGTGTTTTGTTGCAGGGTTGTAGAAATCTTACTTTGAACATAACTAGGATGAACTGACCTGCACCTCTCATAGGGTTCGGAATTGAGAAGACAATTCACTTTGAAACTAACGGTTGTGGCACTTTTTTTTTTAATATGATTAGGATGAACTGACTTGCGTCTCTCATGAATCTTGGATCGTGTATGTTTTTGGACTTAATTTTGAAAGTTACGGTGAAGAATAATGTCCAAAGAATACATGTTGCTCAGGTTTCATATTAGGCTTTTATTACTTTCATTTTAAAAAAGGCTCTTAGGCTGAGGCCATTTATAGTGTATAAATAGGCGTGCAAAATATACAATATGCAGTGAAATTTAAAATATAAATAGTGAGATAAAGTATAGACAAACTGGAAGGCTCTGTTGAAGCAGCTGTTTTGATGGTGAAAAAGAGTTGATGATTAAAATCAGAAAAACTTCAAAAATTGCGGTGAGCGTGGATCGAACACGCGACCTTCAGATCTTCAGTCTGACGCTCTCCCAACTGAGCTATCCCCGCTGTGTTTTTTTATCACTTCGATTTATCTTAACATATGAATAAACGTGTTATTTTATCACTTCAATAACCATGAATAAACACTAATAAAAAAAACACACATGAATAAACATGTACGGCAACTCAATAGATGCACTGATAGAAAAAGTTGTTTATCCCAATCTTGTCTTTCCATAACCTTAGCCAAATAGATTCAGCAGCCATAAATTCAATAACATTCCTGATCCATAGAAATGCACGTATCAAATCCCCACAGCTGTACAATCCCTATGCGAGTACGCGCAATGCTCAGCAGTCACTAGTCAGCACAAACCGCATACAGACAGCACATGCATATCCACTTCAAATGCGTGTTACGTACCTCTGTGTGCTTTGGTATAAACTAAGTTTGGGATCAACTCTGCCAAGGTTCAAATAACATCCAACTTTTATAAACATCCTTAGATGTCAGTAGCAGAGCCTGGCCAAGGACAACGAGTCTACAAGACTATGAATTACTGATGCCAGCACTCAGCCACGCATTGACAGTTACATTCAGTTACAGATGAAACAGGGACGCAACACCATAGTATCTAAGATACATATTCTCATCACAAATTCACAATGCTTGTGCAGATTCGTCTGGGTGCGTAAGAATCTAATCTAATGAACTAATAAGCTGAAAATTGTGCATCCTTACCCACTGGTTCAAGTGGGACCCCTAAAATATCCAGTTCCTGCTTGTCATGCGAAGTTCTACACCTAGCTGGTACCTGCTGATCACCACCCATGTCACCCAATAAAAGCACCTATCTGGTCTTCAATGGGCACAATATCGTCTGTTACATGAATATAGTTGTTAGTGAAACTGATCAGTATAAGAAGCCATGTGCACTCACTGAGATGCAGTATTAGCTCGGCAAATCTACATGGGTTTCAAGCCTTTCTATAAATAGCAGAGCACAAAATAACATTGCTATGAATAGCTAGCTGCGTGCGTGCGTGGCTATCCTCAATCATTACAGGAGATGTTCTTTATCTATACTTTCCTTAACCTGCTTTGATACTTGAGTTTTACAAGGCACAGCGCACAGGGAACATGCTTGCCAACTCGTTAAGACATTTCAATGACACTGTGAAAGCAGTACATAATGTAGCACATGAAACTTCATATTTCATGCAACTATGTCACTGTATCACAAGGAGAGGGAAATTTGCTGTGCAGTACATAAAATGCTGGCAGACTTGCTGATCTGTTTACATTTTCCTGTGAGCAATTATTAATCTAAATAGCAGATTCATGAATGCTAACCCATGGCAACTTACCATGTTCACCATCAGATGCTTCATCAAGGTCCGCAATTGCATCAAGCAACGACTGCTCTTGGTCCTACAATGATAATGATTTGCCTTGTGAATTTTCAAGAAATAAATGGTCACTTATCCAGTTCAAAATCTCTTGGACAATACTGGGGGAAATAAATAAAACAAACTTACTGTAAGAAGTTTCCTTGCCTTTTCAATTGCATACACATCTGGCCGGGATAACACCCTCTCCACCTGTTGAAAACACACATATAAGAAAACAAATAACAATCTTCTATTTAATTTCATCCAATCGAGAAGCATGTACCTTCTTTACAAGACTGCTAGTATTAGGTAGTACAATATAATCAGAGTTGAAAGGGCCGATGCCATTAGGCGAAGCATAGTACTCTTCAGCACGAAACCTTCCGCTTCCCCTGCCGGTGCCTTGCATAATACAATCAGATGCCATCCGGCTAACCGGATTTGGAAAGGTTTGATAGGCGGAGTCCCATCTTATGTTTTCAGGTGTCATCTGTCAGGGGACACATTTTAATTGGCAGCAGGACACATATCATGTACACTGACAATAGAAAAAATGCTTTCTGAATGGTGATTAAGATTTCGAAACAAGAATATGGGTGTGGAGTCTGACTAACTTAGCGAAATATCTGAAGCTAGGGTTTAGGGCAGCGGTTGGTTGAGCATTCACTAAAAATTGTAATAGCGTAACAAAGCAGCAGGTAAAGTATTCTGGCTCTCATCACCAAAACATTGCCTGTGAAAACCAACGCAACCACAAAAGATACTTTTGTACTTATCTTCCTCACTTGCCTATTTTTAAAAGATTAATTTGCCACCTTGGTTCAATTTGTACTTATCTTTCACACTTGACAGGGGACCACCTATTTATAAGAACTATAAGAAATATTGTTTATGGTGAATGAAAAGCAAGATTAGGAATGCTCCAAACCTACTGTATCAGCCTTGTTGCCCGCCACTGCATGCAGAGGCATGATGGGTGACTGGGGACCCACAGGGAGTCCATAGATGGAATGGGATCTTTTCCGCCTCTTGAGAGGTCCAAGGTTGCGAGCAGATACACTGTCATGATGCAAGGTATATTGCATTTCACCCCCCTGCTCTGACTGCCTACAGAAGTTTATGAAATACAAAGAACTTAATGATAATGTCGTCATTATTGAATACGCCGATTTGTTCATTTCAATGAATGCAGTGCTTTAGCATTTATACAGGATACCTTATTCTATGGACACCCTCCTCTTCATTGACCTTGTTTAAGAGCACTCTGTGTTCCTCGTCGGAGACTTTTAATTCTCTTCTTAGTTCAGACATTAAACTTTCTTTCTCCTGTGCAAAACAATTGTTCTTAATACCCTCAACAGGGAATTATAAGTTTCATCCGTCAGCAAGAAGTCTCAGTTGATGAAGTTACCCAAGTAATGGCATCTGACTGCACTTTGAATGCTCTGAGGACGCCAGCATATGCTTGCTGTTCAATCTGATGTATATCGCTATCCAGCTTGCTGTGCGGCCTTTGGGAAAGTGGACCTGCCAATGACCTTCCGTTCCCACTGAAATGCCCTCTTGGTCCTCCAGTTTGATATGTTGGAGGGAAATCACCATCGGTCCCTGAAATCAGGGCAAATAAGTCTGAGCGTCCGACGCCACAGACAAGTCGGAAACACAACCCGCAAAACCGCTAACCTGATTTCATAATTTCAGCACAAAGCGCGGACATGCCACAACCACTAAACCCATTACTACAAACTTTTTTTTAGAGCGCCAAACTGGTGTTTCGTCAGAACAATGGTGTTTATATAATCATACCTTTATGTTGTTTCCACAGCAATAAACCCTCACCTCACACGGTCATACTACAAGAGGCATGCTATTCAACCCAACTCTTCATTAATCCAAGCAGAGCCATGCTACTTTTGTGAATCAAAACACATGATGCGTACACTGTATGCATCTACGTGAAACAAACAATCACCATACCCTTTCCTACTCCCATTATTAATCTATAAAAACCTGTGACGCATCACTAGTATTTCGAAACAGTCATTCAGCCAAGCCACGCTGTTCCACCCACCCACTGCCGCTCATAATCCAGCGCTTCCAGGTGCGGCCGAGTAGAGGACACGGGGTGTATGTACACCCGACGAAACAAATATTGAGGGCAAAAACTCGAAGGTGGTAGGCGTAATACGTGAATATACCCTTGGATTTGGGTCAGATCCGAATACGATTAGCCTACGCTAGGGTTCGCGTGCTGGGTCTCGAACAGCGGGAAGGAAGAGAAGATAAGAGAAGGGGGAGGGCGTACCTGGTTGGTGCCAGTCTCCGGCGAAGGGCGGCGGCGCTCGCCCAGTCATCGCCCGGCGAAAGCCCACGAGAGAGAGGTGAACGGGAGGAAGAAGACGACGGGAGGCTCGGCTCGGCTCGGCTGTTTTGTTTTTTCTTTTTGCCCCCGAAACGTTCGGGCCGTCCGTCTCGATGGCATGTGCGTAGCCGTGGGCCATCGAACGGACTGTACTACGTCTAGTAGTGGGGACTCGAAATCCGTTTTTCCATTTCTGGCCCATCAGGCCTTTCACACGGCCCTCATGCGGCCTTTACCGTCGCGGCCCGAACTGCGAGAGCGCACCAGCGATGGCGCCGGCGGACGGGAGGGGCAGTCGCAGGTGGTGGTGGTGGTGACGAGCCGGCCGGGGCGCCTCTTCCGGCTCCGGGTAGTCCGGCATCGGCTGCCGTGGCTTCTGCCTCAACCTGGCGCGCACGGGCTGCCGCGTCGTCCGCCTCCGCTCTCTCTGCGACGAGATCAACACACCTCCGCGGCCGTCGATGGGGCCCGCGCGGTGGCCGTGGAGCTTGACGTCGCTGCCGGTGCCGGGGCCTCGACGGCTCGGTCCTGCAGGCACAACAGCGGTGCAGAGAGCCTGCAGGGACGCCTTCGGCCGCATCGATGCCTTTAATCAATGATGCTGGCACCGGTAGTTGTTTGGTCTGCAGCCACACCTGGATGCCTGGCAAGAGATGTTGAACCTTGATGAACAATTGGCACATATGCTCTTGTACCACCTATACCCTCCATTCCATATGCCCTTGCACAAGGAAGAAGGAACTCGTTGGATCAGTAATAGAAGGACATGCATATTCATGCACATGAAGAGTCATGGCAAACGAACACAGCATTCAAATTATTGGAATATTTTTTTGAACTTTGTTATCTAATCACTGATTGTGTACACTAAGAAGGAATAGTTCAAAAAGAGGATTTGGTACATAGATCTAGCTCTGGTCCAATGCACATTCAATAGAAGTCCAGCAACATGAAAGCATTTTTATCGGAAATAATGCTTCCGTAAAACAATAGACTCAGAGAGCATGTTCTCTCGGTGTTCAAATTTTACTGAAAGCACCTGCCAACTTATGCGCAAACATTGCTTCCACCATTTTTGGTACAGTACCAATTTTAAGGGGATACATGCATTATCATCTAACAAATAGTAACATAACAGATAATTTCTTAGTTTTTACACATCATAACGGAGTCCTGTTACCATCTTCAATTGAGCATTCTTATCTGACAAGTACATGGTATGCTGAATTTGTTTTCCCAGTTCTGCTCCTCTTGTCCATAGTACATGGGTAAGCAAACTGAGCTGCTTTAGCTATAAACGAGTCATGTCTTTAAAAAACATTTGTCTATCTGGACAAAAGGTTATTAAAATGGCAGTGCTCCATCGAGGTGATAGCAACTTTCATCTATGTAATGGACAGACAGGGATTGTAAGCTGCAATAATTAAACAACGTCGGTGATTCACATGTTCTTAAATGAGGAGGTGCAGAGAAAACAAACAAAAAAAAGCAGACAAGTATACTAGCATGTGATCTTCAGATTGGGTCTCTCACCACTTGGTCAGATAACTCTATTGCTTGGAGACCTAATTCGATTCCTTCATGCCTCTATATTAAGCAAAGGCACACAGTGAGGGTTTTCAGCCATTCAACAAAGAAGAAAGCTATGGTGAAATCTAGCATCTCCCATCCATTTTTGTTCCTTATCCTCTGGTTTATCTTCTTCTCCAATGCTTTCAACTTGCCATCGGCGATGGACTGCAATAGCAATGACCGTGCTGCTCTACTAAAGATCAAGGAACAGCTCGGAAACCCTCTCGAGCTATCTTCATGGCTCCCAGCCACGAACTGTTGTGCCTGGGACGACAGCGTTATATGCTCTGATACTGGTCGCATCTACCTTGTGGCCCTATTTCAGCTCAATGTCACAACTTCCATCCCTTCGGCCTATGGTGATCTGCCAATGCTGCAAACTATTCAGCTTGACTCCATGCCGGGCCTCCATGGTCCTATCCCCTCCTCCTTTGCCAAGCTCTCACACCTTGAGCTCCTTGATATCACTGGCACACAAGTCTATGGGCCAATTCCAGACTTCCTGATGAAGACCAACCTCAGTGCTCTAACTATCACAAACAGCAAGCTTACAGGGCCTATTCCGCAGTCCCTGAGTCGCCTCTCCAACCTCAGATACTTAGACCTCAGTGGCAACATGCTTAGTGGGTCTATACCTCCTGGATTGCTCCATGGAAGCTTTCAATTCCTCATCCTGTCCAATAACAGGCTCACGGGGGAGATCCCGGAGGATTATGCTAATGGAGACATAGACACCATTGATCTTTCACACAACCAGCTCACTGGTGACCCGTCATTGTTGTTTGATACTGTGAAGCCGATGAAAAAGATTGATCTATCCTGGAACAAGCTTGAGTTTGACATGACCAAAGTGAGGTTTCCCTACCACCTGAATTATTTGGACCTTAGCCATAACCGTATCAAGGGAGGGGTGTCCAAGTCCCTGAAGGATATAAATCTTGAGCACTTCAGTGTCAGCTATAACGAGCTGTGCGGTGAGATACCAACTGGAAGGTACATGGCAAAGTATCAAGCATATTCTTATGTCAACAACAAGTGCCTCTGTGGCACACCTCTGCCACCCTGCGAAAAATGACTGTAGAGAATTGTTAGGCAGGTGAATAAAGCAATAAGTAGAACATGTATTGTTTGGCTCTTTGTTGTGTGTCAGTGTGTGGTTTTTGCTGGATATGAAGTGCGTTGTTGTATTTTTTTTCTGATCAAAAGATCATCCATCTAAAATAAAACTTGTTAAATCCAGCAAGCGAAATATTGCATGCAGTTTCATAGCATTAGCGACAGCACCTCCCCTTCCTGAAAGCTCAGTGTTTCAGGATGAGTCGACAACGCGCATTGAAAAAAAAAAAAAAAAAAGACAAGTGGGACTCGGGAGTTAAATCACCCGAGTCAAAACTGACGTACGTCTAGATAAGCAGCATCTAGCATGATGATTCCTAGGCTGCAGTAGCAATTGGACCGTCATTTCCTTTGCCGGTTGTTTTACGCCCCGTGAATCATCCGGCGTTTTTTTGTAATGCAAATTTCAGTGCCTGTCTGCCTGATAAAGTGGCGCTGAAGCCTGAAACATTATCCCCGTCTGGAGTCCAGGCTGTCGTTTTCTCTGCACACTTGTGTCAATGGCCACGTGAATCATCAGGTGCGTTGTTTAGTGCTGCAGATTTCACGGGCATATCTTGATAAAGTGGCGCCGAAGCATGTCTTGAAGCCGGCCAGAACCAGGCGCTCCGCGTTGTGGTTGTGGGAGTGAGCATTTGGAACATTTGCTGTATCCCTCCAAAGGAATCCTAGTTTGTCATGGCAGTGTCAGAACACTTGAGGCGGGAAGTTGCCTGGGGTTAAAGACCGAGAACTTGCCAAATCCGTACAGAACTTTGGCCTGATTGGATCAAAGCCGCTTTTTTTTTAGAAACACAGTACAAACGCAGACGCTCACACACGCACGCACACTCACCCTTAAGTTGGCCAAACCAAACTTTGGTCAATTTTGATCATCTTTGAATTTTGAGAAAAAATTGGTCAAATAAAAATTTCTTGTTTGTATACTTTATTTGGCACCTAAATAAGGTCTACAAATAAAAAAATTATCATTTAACTGCATATTTTTTAAAAGTCAAATATGATCAAATTTAGCCAAACTTTGACCTAGCTAATTCCAATCAGACCCTTGAGGCAGATCTGCTTGGTCCTAGAGCAAACCGAAAAGGCCCATTTGTGTGCAGGATTGTATTACCGGTGCACCCTGCAGCAGCTGTTCACCTATAGACAGTGGCTCACTCACGGCTGTCGGCCTCGGGACGGCTCCCGAAATCTCCTGCCGGGCCCAACGGCCGGGTCGACCATCCGGCCCACCTGCTCCGGGAGCCCGGGAAATTTTTTTTTTATATTTATTTAAATCGTTTTTTGCAAAAATAATTCGGTATTTCATAAATTTGCAAAAGTAGCCGTATACCGCCGGCCCAATTGGCGGTTTTTAAAAACCGCCGGGCCGCCCGGCGATATAATGACGTGGCGGCTCACGGCCCGCCTCCTGGCAACATTCCGCCGGATGGCCCGGCGGTTTTTAAAAACCGCCGAATGGGTCGGCGGTATTTAAAAACCGCCGTTTGGTCCGGCGGTTTTTCATTTCCCGCCATTAGGGCTGCGCAGTGTCGGCGGGATTAAAAACCGCCGGGCCATTCGGCTATATTTAAATAAAGCCGGATGGCCCGGCTTTATTTTTTTCCCAGCATTTTTTTAAATGTTTTATATTTTTTAATTTGTTTATAGGCCGGCTGGCTTTTTCCAGTCATTTGGTTGATGCTGAAAGATAAAAATAAAATTTATTTTATATTTTTTTATAGAAGAATAATTCTAGTTTTTTTCATGACATAAATTTCATAGTTTACTCTTTTTTCAGTGCCATCTCAGGATATGGTTTGAGCTTTTGGTTGATACGAGAAGATGCATTATTTATGTAAAAAAGTCACAATAAAGTGAGGGGAAAGTAACACATGAAATTAAACCCAGCTTAAAGTTTTGCAGATAATAACCACAACATAGTACATGGTTTTTGGCATAATTGATTCTACTACTACGGTACATCTTCAACATGCAATAACCAATGACTATGACCTAGACAACCTACCACAATTTTGCGGTTGGCATGTTGTGATAGTGCCTAAGCAGCTCTATGCATACACGCCTTAGGGAATTTAGAAGCTGGGTAAGGGATAGACCACATTCTGCTCAATGTCTAAGCATAATGTGCGGATGGGAAATGTGAGGATCCTCCTTCCTCGTAGAACCCATGCCCCCCAGATGGTGGTGACTTAGGGGGCCAGTCACTTCTCGGGTGGTATGGGCACTTGCAGAATGGATCTGGACACAACGGGTCATCCTCTAGGCTTACAACCAAAGGTGTCTTCTTGTCCTCATCTTCTTCCAGTGACTTAACCTTGCCCTCGAGCTCATGGATCCGGTCCTTGAGGTAACTGATGTACTCGTCAATGTGTTGATGGTTTGGAGGATCAACCCACTTAGCAAAGCGACAGTTTCCCATGTCATAGTAGTCCTGCAAAAGGCAAGTAATGTTAGGAACTCTGAAAATTGAATAAAATGGACGGTAAAAGTTACGCATACATAGCCATTGGGGCAGCGATAGAACCGACGGCCACCATCTATCCATGAATCGAACACTTGCACAACACAGTGCTCCCCATGGGCACACTTTGGCCACTCCTCCCTCCGGTCATCGTAAGGCCTAAGTCGTCGTGCACCCACGAAAGTGTGAATTCCCTCTAGAGGGAACTGCTCTAGTGGTGGCTCATACTCTTCAGGCCCAAAGGATCCTTCCCAGACAAAGTGGTGAGATGGGTTTCCCCTCCTCCCACGGCCACAACCTCTCCCAGCTGGTGCTGCCATTTGTTGTTTGTGTAGTATGTGTAAGCCTGCATGTGTATTTATAGTCGTGCTCAGCTCACCTCACATGTGTATTGAAATGTTCTTGATACATCTGAAAAGGCTAGCAGGCAATGCTGCATCACTTCCATCTGAAAAGGCTACTGAGTACTATCTGAAAAGGCTATCGGGCAATGTTCCATCACTTCCATCCGAAAAGGCTACTTAGTACTATCTGAAAAGGCTATCGGGCAATGTTCCATCAGTTCCATCTGAAAAGGCTATTGAGTAGTATCTGAAAAGCCTATCGGCCAATGTTGCATCACATCCATCTGAAAAGGGTGCTGCCTAAACTCTGAAAAGGCTACCGGGCAACGATGCATCACATCCATCTGCTGTGGCTAATGAGTATCTGAGTTGGCTATATTTAGAATCTGAAAGGCGTCATATACTGATAGATTTAATATGAGAAACAACGGATGCACATAAATGCAAAAGTACTGGTTGTCGTAATTTATAGCCGAGGACATCGTGCTATGGACCGGGTCCATGGTAAAACTCGTGGGAGGACATGATGATGGGGACGACCCTCAGCATCATAAAGGTGGCACAGACGAAAGGAATCCGATGCCCGACTAAAGCGAATCCAATGCAAAAGAAACCGATGCACATAAATGCAAAAGTACTGGTCCATAATGTACAGTCACATCAAACTCATGCATGTCCACACAGCCTATGACAACACACTAGCTACGACCCCTCTTGCTCCTGCGTGCCGCTCTCTGGGCAGCCCAAGTGTGGCGTGACCCGTGACTGAAGGGGTCGCGTGGCTGTCTCGTACGTCGGGGAGGGGGACTATCGTGCACTGCCTCCTGGTCCTCTGACTGCTGAGTGGCCCGAGGGGGCGCGTCGTGTAGCTGTGAGGAACCAAGCTCTTCCTGTGTAGGCGAGGCGAACAAGGACTGCGCCATCTGCTCTGCTACTCCTTGTGGACTGGGTGGCGCCTGGGTAGCTCCGTAGCTATCCTCTGGGGTTGTGCCAGCGGCATATCCTGCAGAAAAAAAACGCATAAATTCATATGACAGAGTATGAATATTATTCACGCGCACCGTTGCGAAGGCACGTACCCCAGTCAATGGGACGAGCCCGTGACGACCCCGCAGCAAAGGGGTCCTGGTAGTAGGGAGGTGGACGTGACGACGTCCCTGCGGCAAAGGCGTCCTGGTAGTACGGAGGGGGACGTGTCGACGGTCCTGCGTGGGTCCCGTACTGGGTACCTGTAACACTCACATGAATATTTTTCTAACTCCTGCTTACATGAATATTTCATGTACAAGAAATACCTGGCGGCGGGTACGTCATCGGCGTAGTCTGTGCGGGAGCAGGACGTGCTGGTGGTAGGGTCGGTGCAGGTGCACGGAACATCGGCGGCTGCAGTGGGAAAGCAACGTCGTCGTCACGGCACGACAACGACCTAGTAACCCTTCTGCACAACTCAACAATCTTGTCGTAGGCCGCCATGTGCTGTTGTGGGGCCATGGTTAGGGAAGCTCGACTGCACGCCATGGCCTCCGCCTGGATCTGTCTGACAACGTCGTGCTGTTTCATGAAGTTTGCATTAGTTTGTAAGTAAGTACAACTTGGATGTGTTTAACTCAGTAAAGAAACTTACCGCTAGAGACGCCCCCTGGTCTCGCTGTGTAGGGTAACTGTCGGTGACGTCCGGTGCCCGTCGGGGTAACTCCTGTGGCGTCGATAGGACGCGAACTCGTGTCCTAGGTAGGTACCACCGGAGATAGTGACCCCAGGCAGCATCGTCGTGTGGCCTACCCTCCATAACGACGTCATCCAAGGCCGTGGTCCACCTGGCCACGAACTCGGCTAGACGGGGTATCCAAAGCTGACCAACGGACTGATCCTGTCTAGTGAACCTGCAATTCGAATTTAGTTGTGTTAATCGAATTACCTTGTGAAATATTGAAAATGAACAAATCGTAAGAACATGTCGTCATCACGAACCTGTGCGCGTGTGGAGGTAGAAGGCTCGCAGGCACGACAATCTCCTGGAACAGCCCGAACTGACGGAGCACGCGGTGCACTGCGTGTTCCTCGACGTAGATGTCGAACACCAGTGGCCTGCGTGTCCTCCAGTACTCTGCGTCGCGTACGCACAGCGGTGACAGGCCCTCAGGTGCGCGGCTGTCGACTGCCTCCTGAGAATAAGGCTCCCACCGAACCTCATCGTCACGGAGGACGTCGAACTGGCCTACGAAGTCAGGGTAAGACTTCCTAGTCTGCACGTGAGCGTACGCGAACTGGGAAGCATTCAATTTTAATGTTAATGCAGATAACTAGACAAACACATGAATTAAGTAAAAGATGATCAAGGCACATACTCGTTGGTCGCACCACAGAGAGCCCATTGTCGGGCCGTCGACGTCGTCCATCGGGTACCCCTGGTATGGCATGTGTAGAACCGCGGGCCGACCAATCTGGAACCTCTCGTGAGCCCAGAGCTGCAGAAGTAGCGGACACCCCCCGAAGATGGGCTCCGCTCCGGAACTCTTCAAACAACCCGTGCACAAGCCACGATACGTCGCCGCTAGGACAGCGGAGCCCCAGCTGAACTGTGGGATCGCCTCCAGTGGAGCGTCGGCGACGTAACGTGCGAAACGCAGTAGGTGCTTCGGCACAAAGCTGCCGGCGGAGCTGCAAAACATCACCCAGCCCATCAACCACAACACGTAGGCCTCCAAGTGCCTAGCAATCTCGTACTCTGTCGCACCAACTCCAATGTCGTCCGCCTGTAAAAGGTTAAAATTAGGTTAGAACTATGAGATTAGAAACTTCGAACGTAGCGGTCTCATTTGTGTCGTAATAATTGTCACCTTGAACTGAAGGATCCACCACTTTGGTGGTCCGCCTGTGTGCGTCGGTGCGAACTCCCTGTAGGGCGGTGCGGTGCCGCTACGCTGCACACGACCGAACCGAGCCAGCAAGTCCTCTCGCCAGCCTTGCCCGACGTCCGTGGGGCCCATGGCATCGCCCCTCAACGGCAACCCAAGCAGGTACGACACGTCCTGCAACGTAGGCGCCATCTCGCCCACAGTGAGGTGGAAAGTGTGTGTCTCCGGTCTCCATCTGTCCACTAGTGCTGCCAGGAGGGAGAAGTCGTAGCTGAAACGTGGTCGGTCTCCCTCGACCAACCGAGCAAGGGGGAGCAGGCCTGAAGCACGTAACCTAAATAAAAGCTGGGTTAGTGCACCATTGTATATATTTCGATGCAATTCAATATATCCAAAAAACATAAAAAAGAACGTGAAGCGAACCTCGGTAACCAGCGATGGTCCAAAGCCATCGTCTCCATCGGCACCCGTGCACGGAACTGTCCAAGCGAACAACCCAAAACAGCACTGAAGTACGACCGATGCTTCATGTCCGTAGCTGCATCGAGCAGCTGGGGGGTCACGTAACCCTGTGGGGCAGCCATCGCTACAGAATGATTGAAATCGTTAGTCCTCGTTAAAACTATAAGACATTTAACAAAAACATTAACAAAATATTGCATAAAAATGAGCATAACATCGCATAGAACTAGCAGAAAATTAACAGAAGATATTAAAAACCACGAGCTATTAAAATCCACGATTGAAACGGGCAGAACCTATTACAATACATGATTAAGACAACAGTTACAAAGTTATAATTAAGATCATAGGTTACATAGTTATAATTTGAAATCCACGAGCTATTACAATACACGATTAAAACAACAGTTACATAGTTATAATTAACATGACTTACACGTCATGTTATTCAAATACATGGCACCAACTAAATGACATTAAATGACTTCATCGGTTCGACCCCGATTGCGTTGACCTTGGCTCGATGATCCAGTCTCATGTATGTTCCCTGTGGTTCCTTGAGCTGTACTATTGCATTTCTTGTACGAGTGTCCGAACTCATTGCATCTGGAGCAAATGACAACTCGTGGCCCAGCTTCGGCGTCATCCATGTTGTTACGAATGCGACGGGTTTTACGTCGGCCAATCTGTTGTTTCATGTCTGGATGGGGATTGGGAATGAAATCAGGGGCACCATCTGGAGTACTGGTGAAATTTCCGGCCATGGCGAACCCATATATCTCGGACTTCCAGGTGTGATAGATTGCATCCTTCATGAAATAGGGCGACACAAACATACGGGCATTCAAACCTCCAGCCTCTCCACACGCAGCAATGACATGTGTACAGGGCCTATGGTATAACCTCGGCTTGTGGCAGCTACAGACACAATGGTTATTGTACAAGACACATTCTTGCACGTGTCTTTCATGATTTCCTCCTCTCCGTCCTTTGTCCCAACAAAGAACCTCGAATCGATGCTCAGCGACACCCATGTTCCTGACACGGTGACCTGCGGCTTTTTTGTTTGCTTTTTCCATATACTCAGAGAATTTCTGCCCATATATGAGGCCGTGGTCCAGAAACACCTTCTCAGCTTTAGGATAGCGTTCCCGAAAATATTGTGTTGTGCGGTATATGTAAAATTCCACAATCCCAACCAGTGGCATACTTCTGCTGCCACGTAGGACCCAGTTGTACACCTCTGCAAGGTTCGTGGTCATAATACCATAACGAGCACCTCCTTCATCATGCAACAGAGACCATTTCTCCTTCGGCTCATGCTCAATCCACTCAGAAAACGACTTGATCGAACGACCAGGCCTCCGTCGCACATTCGGACCGTCAAGACCCACGTCTTCCATTGCAATTGGCTCTTCATGTTCTGCATTCACACCCCTGCGTCTTAGTTCGGCAGCCTGCTTGTTCGTGAGCTCATCGAGCTTTTTCCACAGAACATTGAATTTTCTTTCTTGATTCTGACTGCAAAGCCTCTTAAAAAGAGTGGTTAGTTTCTTACTCTTGAACTGACTCTGAAAATTTGCTCCCATATGTCTCATGCACCATCGACTCTTCAAATCAACCCACTTCGGTGTTCGTTGACGTTGTACAGATCCTTCCTGTAAATCTTGCACTGCTTGCATAATGCCTTTGTGGCGATCATGAATGACACACACATCTTGCCGATCCTGAACAATACATGACTTGATCCTCTCTAAAAACCAGTACCAGCTGTCTCCGTTCTCACTCTCAACAAACGCAAAAGCAAGCGGGAGAACCTGATTATTACCATCTGCCGCAATGGCAGTCAACATGGTGCCCTTGTACCTCCCTGTTAGGAAGGTTCCGTCGATGCATAGCACTGGGCGGCAGTACTGGAATGCATTGATGCACGCCGCCAATGCAAAGAAAGCACGCTGAAGAACGCGCTTTGTGGGGTCTTCAGGCAAATTATAGTGCTTGATCTCAAAGTAACTACCGGGATTACGCTGACATAGTGTGTGCAGCACACGTGGGAGGTTGTGGTAGGATGCTTCATACGTTCCCCATCTCATTTCCAACGCCTTCTGTTTCGCCCTGTAAGCTTTGCTGTAACTTATTTTGTATTGGAAGTCATCTTCAATGCTGTTGATTATTGACTTAGGCTCATATCCTGGATTATTTACTATCTTTGAGTACATATGTTGAGCCACAAAATCAGCTGTCAAGTTACGGTGCTGAACTTCTAGCTCTTCAAGGATGCATGTATGATGTTCAATTCTTGAAACTGACCAGAAAGTATCATACTTTCCCATATATGCATGGACCCTAAAAGGACAATCATCTCGTATGCACTTCACATCATACACTTGCGGGCTACTCTTCACAACTCTGAACTCTTTCTTCAAGCTTTTGGCCGCCCATCTTTGCACAGCCTCTTTCAGTTCTATCTTGCTATGGTAAATAGCACCCACACATACTTCATTCTCACTGTACTCCCATGGCACTGTTTCACCTTCATTCACCAACAGTTGAGAGTGATCATAGTTGTTCCATTGACTTGGAACTTGCACCGGCCTATCATCGTCATTATCTGAATCTTCATCACCACGTACATCACCCTCGGTGTCCTCCCGCTGCATCTGTTCAACCAAACCTGGAATGTGTTCACCCTCATCTACCTCACCCCTTGGCTCCCGAACAGGTTGGCTTCCTTCAGCTTGGTCATCATCGCCTATCTCATTAACCTCATTGACATTGTTTTCTACCACTTGTTCAACTATTGTGGCCTCATCATAGACATGTGTGGTTTGTGCTTCAACAATCACCTTCTCATATGCTTGCACAAAAAGAACCAGAGGTAAACCACGCCGCAGGCTAACATCAACAAACCTCTTCCAGAAGGTGGTATTATCTATTGGAACTAATTCCCAATAAACAGGGGACGAGGTCCTGGTTGTTACTGCTGAAATGTGCAATTCACATTCATCAGCATCCAACTTGAAACACTTCATGAACCAGTTATACACCGAACGGAATGGCCTTTCAGTTGCTCTGTCAAGCCCTTTTGTCACTGACCTAAATCCACTCAAATCTACCCCAAACTGACCGTAACGTATCTCTCCTTGACCATAGTAAATCTGAAAGTATGTTTTTTCCGACATGACCTGAACAAATGTGACAATGCCAAAATCTATACTTAGTACATATGTAACTGCATATATTTATATACACACGTGATTTTACATAGATTTTACACTTATTCTAATTATTGAATATTTAATCTAAAGCGCGTTTCCTAAACATTCAATACAAATACTGTAAATTAACATGAAATTTTACTAAATAAAACTAACCTAGCGCTAATGTTCATAGAAACTAACTGCTACTAGTGTAATCAACTCCCTACCTATTATATGAAATGAGATAACTAATATCACGTATCACTAACACCACTAATATTACCTAAACTAATATAAGTAATTGTACCTAAACCACTAACACTATCAGTATTACATGGAATGACATACCGCTACCAGTAAAACTACAACCAGCGCATGAAATGCTATGCTCACCGCCGATCCGCCGCCGCCGGCCGCACCGCCCGCGCGCCCGCGCCCGCGCCGCCCGCCGCGCCCGCGCCGCCCGCCGCCGCCCGAGCCGCCGCCGCCCCCGCCGCGCCGCCGCCCGAGCCGCCGCCGCCCGAGCCGCCGCCGCGCCTTCGCCCGCCTGCAGGTCGCCGGATCCCGCGCTGCCGTCTCTTGCGCCTTGGCCAGATGCGGAAGGACCACGGGTGGGGGGGAGGGTTTTTTTTAGGGGCAAAATAACGCCGGCTGGGGCGGCGGTTTTTAAATACCGCCGTCTCAGCCGGCGATTTTTAAAAACCGCCGGTGCAGCCGGCGTTTTTTTACCTCCGGGCCCACCCACTACGCCACGCCCGCAGCGCTGACAACATCACGCCGTCTGAAACGGCGGTTTTTAAATACCGCCGGCCGGCGGTATTTAAAAACCGCCGTTTCAGGCGGCGGTATAAGGTTATTTTTGTAAATTTTCGAAACTTCCAAATATTTTTGCAAAAAACGATTTAAATAAATATAAAAATAAAAAAATTTCGGGAGCCCGGACACGACTCAAACTCAATCGGATGGGCCTTGTACTCAAACTCAATCGGATGGGCCTTGTTGACCTCGTGGGCTTTGCCACCGGTGTTCTTCTGTTTTCGGACTAGCGATACGCAGCATACCACCATTGCGCTGGTTGCCCGATTGGAATGCTCGTAGTCGTAGCAACTATCTACAGTTCACACGCTATGAAAGAGCAAATCCCACTCCGTTCCGTTCCCGTTGTAAAAAAAAAAACTACTGCTATTCTACTACCACCAACCTACGAGCAGTCCAATCAGAGCCGTCCCCTCCATTCCACATTGCCGCTCCACTCCGCTTTGATGAGCATCGAGAATCGATGCTCTCTGAAGTCTGCACCTTGACCGCGCCCCTTTTCCCTGTGCCGAAGCCACCAAGAACAAGCAAAGCGGCGTGGCGACTGGCGAGCGAGCTGGGAGGAATCGCCGCGGCAGGCAGGCGGAGGCAGGAGAACAGTGCGAGCTGCCGAGCCCCAGTCCAGCAGCATCAACGAGCCTTGACCGCACCGCCAGCCGCCAGAACCCACGTTTGAACGCGCGCGGCTCTGCGGCGGCCGCAGAAGCTAGCGTAGCGTGCCGGCCACGGCCAGGAGCGCAGCCAGCCGGCCACTACACTGGCACTGGCACTGGCACAGGCGCACGGCGTGCTCCACGGCCGGCGGCTGGCTGGCCCCGGAAAGTGAGAGATGGGTCGGCCGGTCCGGTCTCGCAGTTCAGTTGGGCGCATGTGCCGTGTCGTCGCGTCTCGAGTCTGAACTCTCTGAACACCGGAACGAACGAACAGGGAGCGAGCGAGCGCGGCTTTGAACGTACGGGAAGGGAGAGAAAGAAAAGGCAAAGGCAAAGGCAGGCAGCGTCGCAGCAGCAAGGCCAGCGTAGGCCGACTGCCCGAGCCGAGCCCCGGCCGGCCTCCTCGCTCTGCATGCAGATGCAGGCGCCCGCATGCGGCTGTCGGCGACAGCGGCAGACAGCACCTGCCCGCGACTCCTTGTCCCCTTTCGGTTCGGAGCCGCCACCTCTTGCCTTTGCCTCCCTCCCGCTCTCTCGCTTCCGTTCCATTCCACCTCTTGTGGTAGCTAGCTAGCTTTCTCCTGGCCACTCATCTATCTCAGTGCCTGTCCTGAGAACCTGACGACGACGACACCGCGGCAGAGAGCTGAACAAAGGCTGTGTTTAGAACCCTAACTTTTCTCTAAAATTTCCAAAATCCCCATCACATCGAAACATTAAATGTATTAAAAAAACGCATGCCCGGAGTATGAAATGCAGATAAAAACAAAAACTAATTGCACAGTTTAGATGTATGTTACGAGACGAATCTTTTGAGCCTAGTTAGACCATGGTAGGATAATATTTACCACAAACAAACAAAACGTGCTACAGTGCTTTTCAGTTTGGAACGGTACCAGTTTTCAGGGTTCTAAACACACCCAAAGCCACCACTCCGGCCGTCTGCCCAGGCAATGTCCGCGTGCACACACAGATACCGTATCGTGTCGTACCAGCCAGATCGAGCCAGTGTGCTGCTGGCCGGCTGGCCTTTCTGCGACGAGGCTTCTGTTGCTCGATGGAGTGATCGCGAAGGCACGGATGAGTCACCAGCAGCACGGCCGGGCCGGTCTCCTTTTCGTGCGGTGGAAGCGAACGCTTCTGCACCTGCACGGCGTGGGGCGCGTGTGGGGATTGTTCTTTGACTCGGCGGCGCGGCGCGGAGGCCGTAGGCGACAGCTCGCGACGATGGCCGCCCGATCGATCGGTCGCCGACGCGGACTGGCGATCTGCGTGGCGACGATTATCTTTGCAGTGACAGGGACTCCTGCCACGCCATGGATGGATTACTGTTGTACGTACGTGCGACGCACAGGATTATCGGGCACCGAGTTAGTCTGTAGGTCAGTGACCTAACACCTAACCGCGCGTTATTTATGTGTGCACTCTACGTGGCACCATTCACCGCCGTTGACAGATTAGCACGTCTGTTTCGATCGTACAGCTCCTCCTATCTTGTGTGTTCTCCGTGGAAAACAGTCAATTCTATCAAAGAAGTCGCTCTGTGACGGAGAGTGATTCTTTATGATAATTTTTTAAGAAAAGTTATTCGATGCAGCGAGTAAAGTAGGAGAGGCTATCACTTCAAATCCAGTTCCTAATCTCTCATCTTAGTTTATTGCAGAGAAAATGGTTCACAGGATCGGATTTGAATCACTGCTTTTGTTGCTGCTGATGAAACTATACAAACTTGTTGCGCCAACAATCCAACATGGATACTGTTTTTTTTTTCCTTTTTTTTTTCTATTCATGACTCAGAAGCTATACAAAACACGCCATCAATATAACACTTCATAATACGGAGTACTATATTAAGAGATGGAATTCATTAAAAACTACCACATTTCTGTATTGACACTTTTATGGGATGTAAATCATTTGAATTCCACTAGAGTTTGGGTGAGGACCTCTAGGGTTTTTGGTGAAGCTTAGGTAGAACTAGTCTTGGTCTTGGCTTGTTCAATGTTAGTGAAGATCCACTCAGTAGAGGTAGGAGTGGTAATAAAGGGCTCTCAAACTTTGACTAGAAATTTTAAGGACCGGTCTCAGAAAGAATAGGATCATATTCTTATTCATTTTTGAGCTAAAAATCAATAAATGCTTATTTGACTTGTGAAGAAATATTTGGATTTTAACACATTAAGCACCCCCAAGTTGAGGTGCTAGGTTTACGTGGAAAGAGGGCCTTCGTCTTTGTGTGGTTGTTGAGAAGCTACTAGAGTCACTCCAAGTAATGGCTGAGACAGGAACATGTAGGATATGGCTGGCATATTGAAGATGTGGGTGCTGTGTGAAAGTGACCAAGTGAGAGATTGGAGTGAGGCACGTCAAAAAGGAAGGTGGATGAACGATGTACCTCTAGCTAAATCCAACATGTAATGCAAATCATCATGTAATGGATCTTGTATAGAGGGTGGATGGTTTTTATGCACATAAAGGTTTTTGAAGAAGGAATGCTATATAAGGAATATAAGGAGGGAGTGATATAGAGGATATCTAATAGAGATAGCTATGCATATATTTTTGGCGCACGTTTATTTTTTTCCTCTATCAAGATATCCATCGAGGGATGTCCATTTCTCGTCTTCATGACACATGTTTTTATAGTTTTTCTCATCTCTGTTTTTTATTTTATTTTTTTGGCTCTGATTGCTTAGTTGAAGAGGATATCCATATAAGGAGATACCAGTATCCGTTTAGTGGAACTTGCGTTAGATTTTGATGTGGATTGATCACAATTTGTTCCATTATACTCTTTTCTAGGTTGCAAAATCTGGTGACAAATGGCCACACACAGTCGCCCCTCCTCCTTTCTTTCTCTCTTTCCAGTACAGTCGAATCACGTGCCGCTGTATATTAAGACGGTTTAGCAGCTGAAACATGCCGTACGTGCCCCAAATAAGAAGGGCAATGTAATTTCCAACCTGATCAGTGCTGCTGGTGAGCTAATCGGCACGTGTCTCTCCCCTTTTCCCCCAAAACGGTGCAGCTAATCCTTGTCGTTGCTTGTTTGGCTGTTTTCTTTCTGTGTGTGCACACTCCAAACCCACTCTCTCATCATCATCACCTGCTGAGTGCTGACAATATCTGGAGCAAATGTCCACCAGCCTATAGAAACACACGCATCACCACACGGTCCGCCCCGCCCTACTGCTCCCAGTCCCAGCTCAGCTCAGCTGCCTGCTTCCTCTCTCCTGCTTGCTCTCTGTTTCCATCCTATCCTAGATTATTTCCAAGGAGCCACACGAACCTCTAGGAGATCTCTCATCAGTGCCTGATGGATTGCTCCTGAACTACCATACGAGTAGCGGACAAAGCAGAGATACAGGCACCCTACGGCCTACGGGAGAGAGGTCAGCGTCGTCAGCTCGTCCATGTTCGTGTTCCTCCTGCTTCTGTTCGATCTGTGTTCATGCTGTCTGTTTGGTTAGGATTAAGAGTCCCTCTGGTGATCGTTGTGGTGATAGTACTCTGATAGGGTAGCCTCAGTGCGTGTCAAACACACACCTGATTTCTGAAGTTTTCCACCATGTCAATCTACTGTACCCTGTGACTTTGTATGAGCTCCAACATCTGAATATCCTTTTTGCTGAATGCTAACTATATCTTGTCCAGCCATCAGCATCAGCTTAATCTTCTCTACTCTGCTGTGCGTATCTGATGAGGTGCATAGACAGTGACGTTTCTTCTGCCATTTTTGCAGCTCCGGCCAGCAAAGTAGGACGGGAGTAATCCCCTCGTTTGGCTGAATCCATCCATATACATTGGGACTGATACATGGGCAGGCCCAGAGGGAAGAGCAAGAAACCGATCGACGCCGCGAGCAACGACGACGAGGATGGCAGCGGCGGCGAGGACGTGCCTCCTACAACCCCCAAGAGGAGGGGAAGGCCTCAGAAGCCTTATCACCTCAAGGACGACGCCGGCGACGAAGCGGAGGACAAGGACGACGCGGCCGCCGAGGTCGAGGAGGACACAGACGACGGCATCAAACCCGTCGTGCGGGCAATAATCAGCAAGGACGACTCCAAGAGCGCAGCTGAGAGCGGAGGCCGCAAGAAGCGGCGCCGGCGCCGGGCCAAGCGGAGCCCCGACGACGCGGTCGGAGAGGACGAGGATGGCCACGTGATGAAGTCCAAGTCCAACGGGTTCCGGCCAAACGGAAGCCGACGGAAGAGCACTCCCCGGCGAGCCGCCGAGGCTGGAGTGGAATGCAGGTGAGCTGGTACTGATGATGTACTGGCGGCACGGATAAGCTAGAGCTTAGCTACTACTCCAGTGTTTATGGGAGTACTTGTTTTTTTACTGGGTTTTTTTAAACCCCGTTTCTGTTTACATAGATCAAGCATGCATCTTCAAGTTTGTGGTAGTTCCATCTCTAGGAACATGATCATGTTCATGCCATTATGTGCTGGTCGGTGGATGACAAGCTAGTTATAGCTAGTGCACGTTCGTTAGCACGGACGTAGCTGTGACTGCTGGTTTAATTTGCCTAGCAATGCATGCATAAGCATTCCCAGCGAACTATTTATTACCCTATATGCTAGCTTTGTGAATTCCTATTTAGTTACTGCAGTATATCTATATCTATGAAAGGTCAGCATCCGTGTGTTATTCGGTGTTTCTCTTGTAGCCTGACTCAAAATTTACATTTTTCTCCCGATAAAGGGTGACTGTACTTGCTAGTACATATCCGGGGGTGAGTTGTCCGATCCTTCACAAAGATGGTGTTATTATCTTCTTTTGAGGAACACACAAGACACATGGTGTTTTTTTTTTCTTCTATCACTTTTTTTGATCTGATGTCAGCCTGTGGAGGTTTCCATTTCAAAGCTGTATACTATGTTGTTATACTTGATGAAAGTGTTTTTTTAGATAATGGAAAAAATTCCGGCTTCATCTCTCAGAGAGAGAATCAGACCCAATTTATTACATACTTCTCGCTCAACAACATCAAACAGGAAAGGAAGTTCTAGCTATATGTGGCCAACCAAACGAAGATAACAACTGCATAGATGCTGATTTCAAAATGCGGCATGCTTAGAGAAGCCCTTGTTTAGATTCTTCACTTCGTTGCAACTTGGCCCACAGTCGAAGCTAGTACGTTCCTCTAAAGAGCACCTGCAAGAAAGATTTTGGTGTACATTTGTCAAAAACCACCTCGTTTCTTGAGAGCCAGAGAACCCAAAATAGCCCTGCTGCTTCGGACAGTAATAACGACTCATTTTCCGATCCCTTTTGTTTCACCCAACTGTTGAAGAAATGTTGGATAGATCGTGGTGGACAAAGTCCAAAAGTCATGTAATCTGTACGCCAAAGGAACTTAGCGTATTTGCAATCTAAAAAGAGGTGTTCAATTGTTTCAGTCATACAACAGAAACTGTAAGAATTATCCTCCTGCCAGTTACGCCGTGTTAAAATATCTTTTGTTAAAATTATCCCTTTTTTCAGATACCATAGAAAGATTTTGATCTTCAGTGGTAACCTTGTACGCCAAATTTCCATTGACACTTTGATTCCAGTATTGACAAAAAACTATACATCGATCTCACGGAAAAGATACCGCTCTGATGAAGATGCCATACATCGATGAAAGTGCCTAAACTGCTAGCTAGGATACGACCTAATGCCGTACAAGAAAATATTTTTAGCTTCATAGGAAACTGTTCTACATTCATAGAGAAAAAAATCCTATTTCATGAGAAAATATTTCGGCATTACAAAAATATATCAATATGACAACATCATAGTTGGATTTAAGTTTAACGAATGTAGGGATTTAGATGTACCAATAAATCAGTACTCCCTCCGTTTTTTATATATGACGTCCATTAGCTCGTTTTTGTATACACAATGTCATATAAATAAAACATGAGGTAGTACATAGACATTGCATTACAATGCGGACGGAAATGGAAGAAAAAGAAACGAAACAGAATACAAATAGGAAAGAAAACGAAGCGAAAGGGATAGAAAAAGGAACAGAAGAAAAAGAAAGGGCCGGAATGAGCTCCAGGGCCCGCGACCCACGAGTTCCATGCATTGGGCTGCTTTTCGTGGGCTTATAATTAAGCCCAAACGGTTGAGGGAAGCGTCGGCCTAGGCCAGTAGGCCTGGGCCTATCCAGTTGCTCTCCGTGTGGGCGCGGATCGTGCAGGCACGCATGCACGCATGGGCCGAACACAACAGAATTAACGACCAATTAACGAGAAGAAGCAAAGGTCCCCGCCACCACCATCGACGTCGCCGTCGTCCCTGATCCACCGCAGGCGAGAGTGGGAGTGTGGGACGGACGGAGCCGGAGGGGCTCGGCATCGTGGCCGCCCGCGGGCCCGCGCCACGCGAGGCGACCGGCAGAGCCGAAGCGACGGAGCCAGATCGCTTTTTGCCGCGCCGCGCCCACCCTGAGGAGGAGATCTAGCGACCGGGGGAACAAAATCTGCTTTTGCGGATGTTCTGCCATTCGTACGGCCTCCTTTTGCCGCGGCCACATTGCCACAAAGCGCAAGCCGAGGAGGACGATGGGCGGGCGGGCGAGGAAGACGACGACGCCCGGGCAGTGGGGCCGCGGTGCCAGCCAGCCCATGCGCCACGGGGCCCATGGACAGTCCAGTTCAGCTCCCTTGGCTTGGGCCCCGGCCTCTGAGCCGATCCGCCTCGGAGCCCGGCCGCGCCCCAGATCTGCGCGCACTGTGCGCCTCGCCGGCCCCGCGCCGCGGCTGTAGCAGCGCACTCCGCTTCCGTACACGCCGACGGCCTGCCGGACACTGTTCGCCGATCGATCGGAGGCACCAAGCACGGCCGAGGCTATTATTACAGTACGAGAGCGTACTGCCGCGGGGTGAAAACGGAACTCCCGCTCCGGCCGGCCGGGGTGCTTCTTCGTTCCGCGAACTCACGACGTACCGCGCGTGGGCGCCGGCGGGGCCGGCGGTCCACGTGCACGAACGCCATAGAGAGCCGATGGCCGGCGGCTGGCGCCTAGCGGCAGCCAGCAGGCCCCACTACCAACGCCCGCCATCCAGCACACATGCACACAACCAGGGCGGCAGGGGGGGCCACCGGGCAAGGCAACAACGGTACCAGCAGCCCCCAGGCGGCCGGTTCTGATGTTCTCTCACTTCGATCCCCGAGCCCGTGGCCGTGGCACGGCCGGCGCTGCTGCAGACGCACGCACGCACGCGTGTATGGCGCGGCACGGGCAGGCAGGCGCCCCGGCCGCCGGGGTTGCGGCCGTGCAGGGCGTGGCCGGCCAGGAGGGCGCCGCGCCGGCCAGGCGGCCCGGTCTCCGCACCTGCTGCTCTGGCTGACACGCGCGGGTACACGCGGTGACGGGGATCGGTGCATGTCGACGTGCGTGTGCGGGGGCGCGGGCGGCGCAGGCTAGTCTGCTGCACCACCGCCTGCGCACTGGGTCCGGACCGCCGGTACGGTGCTCCGTGCTCGCGCCCGGTGCGTGGCGCTGACGACGCGGCTGTCGTCGTCCCGTACGTGTTTGGTTCGGCAATACTACGTGTGCAACGTAATCCTATTACAGGCGTTCAGTAATAATGTTACAAGTGTTTGCTTCAACGCCCTCCGCAATGCGTTGACGCGCGTAATTGGACAACGGAAAATTCACTCCTCGTCCCACTGCTCATTGGCCGGTAACAAATCAATACTAGTATTACTCTGTCGTGCCAAACGGAAGTTTCAATAAGTGATTCCACCCTATAACCCCAGTGATCTGATTCCATTTTCAATTAAAATCATATGTATCTTCGCAGCTCAGTGGTGGATCCAGCCTAAAATTTTAGGTAGGGCAGACTAGACATTGTCATTTAGACTTTGCACTGTAACACAATACTCGGATCAACGTTTGGACCTAATTAATTCTAATAAACTAACATGCACATCTATTAGGGACCAGAGCCTCCTATATATGCACATCTACGTTGAAGAATAAACATGTCCTCACGTCTAGGTTGAAGGATAGATATAATGTATTGTTAATGTAAAGAAAACACCAATTCCTGGACAACTTGCGGCTGTGCTTTTCACTGTGAGCATCGATGGGCATCTCCAACGGACAAATTGTTAGACCACAAGGTCCACTGTAGATGGCCATATGGGCCGTGCCAGCCGGGCCGGCCCGCGACACGGCACGCGTAATAGGGCCGCGGCCCGGCACGGCACGAAGCAGCAGCGGGCCGTGCCAGCCCGGCACGAGGGGCGTGCCGTGCCTGGGCCGCCTCCTCGGCACGCCGTGCCGGCCGGCCCGGCCCGGCCCGGCCCGCATACAACGGCCGGCACGGCCGGCCCGCTACGCCCCGCGACCCCCCTCCCCCGGCCGTTGCCCTAGCCCCTGCATATATAAGCGGAGCGGCCACTCAGCCACTTCTCCGCTCCTCTCGCCCTCCCGTCCGCCGCTGCGCCGCATTCCCCATTCCCCACCGAAACGATGAAACCCTAGATCTCGATCTCCCGTCCCTCGTCCTCGATCCTCGACTCCTCGCCGCCGCCCGCCGGCAACGCCTTCCTCGTCCTCGGTCTCTCTACCCTGCTGGCCGGAGAGCCTCCGTTGCCCGTGCCGTGCCGCGCCGTGCTTCTCGTCTGGCCATCTATGCTTCTCCTCCATCCCTCATCTTCTTGACTTCTTCTTCCCCTCCGTTGATCTGGAACTCCTCTTCAGCACGTTCGTGTATGCCGCCGGCGGAACCGGCGCTCCTGCTTAGGTACGTCCTCTCGAAACCCTAATCTAGGTGCTTAGTTCATTTGCCCTCTGTTTGTTCCCTCTCTTTGTTGATGTTGCCTGGTGTGATCTTCTCTTTGTTGATTTGCTTTGTTGATCTTGCAGGCAGTGAGGAACCGGCGCGCCGGCGATGGAGAATCGGTACGACCCGACCTCCACGAACCACGAGCTCGTGCTGTTGGGGCAGACTCCAGACGATGCGGACGACTTGGGCGCTGACCGCGAGGAGCTGTTCGGCGGCAGCAACACTCAGGAGGCTCGAATAGACCTCGATGATGGGGCCGGCGCCGAGCAACCCGCGGCGGCTGATACTCCTTCGCCGTCCCCGGCTCCGACCGGGCGTGCGGTGAGGAAGAGGAGGTGTACATCCGATGTCTAGGATGACATGGACAAGATCTTCGCCATTGAAGGTGGCCGTGAGGTAAGAGTTGGTGCCACCTGCCATTACTGCAAGAGGGACTTTGCTGCCCGTACCAATATTGGAACGGGCCATTTAACGGCTGCATGCTCCTGGGCAGCAGAGGCAATCCGTGCTGAGGTATAATCCTGATGGTACTGTTCAAATGTGGGAGTTTAGTGCTGAGGTTGCTCGGATTGAGTTGTGCCGTTTGATTGCTAGGTTAGACCTCCCTTTATGCTTTGGTGAATCTGATGCATTCGAGGATTATATTAAAACTGCTCATAACCCTAGACATGCTAATGTTTCTAGGCAAACAACAACTAGAGATATGGATAAGTACTTTAAAGAAAAACATGCTAAAATTCTGGAGAAACTGAAATCTGCTTCCTGTGTTGCCTTAACTTCTGATATTTGGAATGGAAATGCTAAGGAAGACTACCTTAGTGTTGTTGCACATTTTGTTAATTCTGATTGGCAATTAGAAAAGAGGATCCTTGCTATGAGGCTCATTGATGTCTCCCACTCTGGTGTGAACATTTCTGAACGTATTAATGCTGTAGTTCAGGAGTATGCATTAACTGATAAAGTGTTCTCTATTACTTTGGATAATGCATCAGCTAACACCAAAGCAATGGACACACTTTCACCTTTGTTGTCTGGTTATGTTGGTCATTTATTAATGCATCAGCGTTGTGCATGCCATATTATTAATCTGATGGTTAAGGCTGCAATAGATGTACTAAACCCCTATCTTGATGATTTTAGAACTTCCATATCTTTTTTGAACTCATCTATCCAAAGGATTGCTGCATACAAAAGTTACTGTGTTGCAATGAATGTACGCCTTCGGAAATTTGGTTTAGATATGGAGGTGAGATGGAACTCCACCTATCTCATTCTAAAACACCTCTTGCCTCACAAGGAAACATTTGAGGTGTTTATACAAACTCACCGTCCAAATAGGGACCTCTTAACTAGGGCTCATTGGTATGTAGCTGAAAGGATCTTAGAATTTCTTGAAAGATTCTACTGTTGTCATGTCTGGTGTGTACTATCCAACATCATCTTTAATGCTGCATCATATTATTCATATGCATGGACACATGAGCATGTATGAGAATGATAACTTGCTTAGACCTGCTGTTGTGGAAATGAAAGACAAATTTTGCTTTATTCATTTGCATTCATACTGGATCCTAGAGCTAAGCTTAGAGGTTTCCACAATGTGCTTCACCTTTTATCTAACCTGACTGGTAAGAATTTCTCTGAGTACTCTACTTCTGTGAGGGCTTTAATGATTGATTTATTTAACAAATATGATAACAAATTTGGTGCTGTGAGAACTCAGAGGCCTCCTACTTCTACTTCTGGTGATGGTAAGAGTAAGTATGCATGGGACTTGGTGTTTGGTGCTGGTCCAGATAGCACTGGTGCCAGTTCCATGGGGCTTGGTACTGGAACCGCTGGATTTGGTGCCAGTTCCATGGGACTTGGTGCTGGACCAGTTGGATTTGGTGGCAGTTCCATGGGGCTTAGTGGTAGTACTGCTGGATCCTCTAACCCTGCACTCTTGAGAAGAACATTTGCTACTTTTTTGCTTCACGCAGCAAGTAATCCTCCTAATGTTGGTTCTGAACTTTCATCTTATCTTGACAGTGATAATGTGCAGAAGTTTGATGACGACTTCAACCTCTTGGACTGGTGGCATAATCATAAACTCACTTACCCTGTTCTCTCATTCTTGGCCAAAGATGTTCTCTCTGTTCCTGTGTCTACTGTTAGTTCAGAAGCTGCATTTAGTCTTGCAGGGAGGGTGATCGAAGAGCGGCGGCGTCGACTGGCCCCTAGCATGGTGGAGATGCTGTCGCTGCTCAAGGACTGGGAGGCAGCAACTGCACGGCTGCAGCACACTGCTGAGGACAGATCCTTGGAGGATGCTTTCGAAAAAATGTACCTTGATGATGCGACCTGAGCCCTGCGTGGCTGTGCGATGAGGCCTTCGTGCCTGTGTATCTTTCTTTCTGCCTTTACTTTCTGCATTGAACTGAGAACTTAAATGTTGATGAACTTATTTGAATTATGAGATGGGCTGTACTCTTTTCCTATCTAGGGTTTCTCACGAGGTGTGAGTTTTACTCTAGATAGGTTTTTAACGATGCAGCCATTGCACCAGCTCGATCTATTTGTTATGTTTGTGTCTTTGTTTCTGTGTGTGATGTTCTTTCCTATGTTGAAATGATCCTAGGATATGTTCTTGTGATGTGTAACTGTTATTTGTTGTTAAATTTGATATGAAATTTTGGCTTGAGCTTGGTTTTGTGAAAAGTTTGAGTCGTGGCTTGTGCTGGTGGGTTCGGGCTGGCACGGCACCTGCGGGCCAGCGTGCCGGCACGGCACGCTGAAGCTCTAGCCGTGCCGTGCCTGGACCGATGGTTGGGCACGCGGGCTAGCACGGCACGGCACGGCACGGCTCGTTAGTCGTGCCTGGCCGTGCCGAGCCTGGCGTGTCGTGCCGTGTCATGCCGTGCCGCCCATTTGGCCATCTATAAGGTCCACACGTCCCTCCTCTTCTTTTTCTAGAACAACTCAAGAGCGATGCATCTCCATAACAAGGTACATAAGAGGCTGAGCTGAAACTTAACAGCAATGAAGATATATTCTACTACCTGGCACCTGCAGGTATAAGTACGGCAGCTGCCCCACCTTGCCCTACCGGTGGATCCGCCACTTGTACTTGTTAAGGTACCCGTAACGCAGGAAATCTATGAGTATAGATGTCCAACCATGTTGGATCCATTAAGGTATGTTTGATTCCCTATAACTAACAATTAGTTCTTAAAAAATTGCAGCTAAATAATTAATCAGAGTCAACTAATAAATCAGTTAACAATTAACTAGACCCCATCTAACAATTATCTTATTAGCTGGCTCAACATAACTAATTCAACTAATAGCACGTAAAAAACATATTATGTTATTAGCCGTGTTGAAACCAAACACCACCTAGCTACTAGGTTGTCGGCAAATAATTAGCTAGCTAATTTTTAGTTAAGAGCTATTAGGTTGCTAATGGAACCAAACATGACCTAAGCAGCCTCGTGCCGTGCTTAGGCCACACCCTAACCGCAAGACTGAGTCCAAGAGAGATCCAAGATAGACCGTAGTACGGGATCTACACAGTAGCAGCATTCTTCACAGAGTAAAGTTTGAATTGAAAAATAGAATGGTCTCTCTGCTGCACTCAGCCTAAGCGACAACATGCGCCCGTTGGTTAGCGGAGGGTAGTGTATGCCTCAAGAGCCGCGATGTGGCTAGGGTCCAAAGGCAACCCTCCAAGTAAGCTGAAACAAGTTATATATATTACTATGCGGCTCAAATAAGCTACTAAGCTCTCTCTTGGTAATTATGTTGTATAATATCTCATGTCATAGACTGGTTTATATAAATTAGGGAGAAAACAAATAAATACATAAGTTAGGTTATCATCAAATTGTCTATCCCACATTTTATTTTTTATTTTAAATTTTACTCTGTTTGTAATGCATTTACAGTGTTCCATTCCAGAGACATTGGCTTTAGGCAGCAAACGTGACCGTAGCGTAGGAGTGGGTTGTTAGTTGCGATGATGTTTAATGTTCTTTTCTTCATTCTTTACACGTGGGAAGGATCTAGTATATTATATTTGCTCATTGCTCTATAGACCAGTGTCCGGTCCATGCACAAAGTGATCTGCAGTGTACTGCGAGCACCACCAGAATCCTCTGCCTGTCTGGCCGGCCAAATAATTTGACAACGTTTTTCTGCTATTAAGAAAGCGGACTTTTCTTGTTACGCTTCTGCCAATGTGAAGGGCTTGCACACCATTGCGGTGGACCGTGGGCTTCTACGCATGTTCATCGATCACATTTCACATGCGCTGATGCACGAGGGGTACCTAATAGTTGCTGCAAGAGCTGTTAACTTTCAAACACCTCCAAAAAAGCTCCAACAACAGGGTTCAAATAATAGTACTCGATTCCCCAATCGATGCTCCCTTCTATATATCAAACCAAAATATTTAAGCATGTCATAGAGACAGAGTATACATGTATATAATATTTAGCACTCATACAAGTTTTGAGAATGGTAGAAATGGATAAAAACACGTCATACCGAAACTACCCCAAAGACAAAACAAATAGTAATAAAAATTTTTAAATAAAACGAAAGATCAAAGTTTTTTTTTTAAAAAAACCAACCACGTCAAATAAAAAACAGAAAGAGTATTATATTTGTTCTATCGTACTTTGATTAGTCAGCAGATAATACCCGTACGTATCATTTACATCCCTATAAAAATGTTGCTTAAATTAGCCCGGGCGGCTAAACAAGGAAACTCTAGTCGTCGTTGTTGCTCCACGTAGGTCTGCCGATTGGCAAAAAGCACAGCACAACTACATAAGTCCTAGTTTATGCCGTTGCTCTTTTTTTCTTAAGCTGCTGGTTGTGCTGACTGCTGTGCTCATATCAGTGGTGAAGCTAGAGGCAACGTGAGGGGGGTGCCGATGCTTTGTGTGTATAGATATGTGGGTGCTTATATGATAAAAACTTAGGTTTTAGAACTGATTTGATGAATTTTGGGGTGTATGTGCACCCACTGGTGGACATGCAGCTCTGCCCCTAGTCCATAGTCTTCCTCTTGTACTGTGGTCTGCATGGTCCTAGGCGTGTGTTGTTTACGTCATCCGTTTATGCGCACTATTTTAGGGACCAAAGCAATTATAAACAATATAGTGTTCCAAAATGTAATCATGCTACATCGACAAGCATGGTCGCAGAAGGGCAAGTATGCTCGTGTACAATGTATTTTCTCTGTTCTTTTTTATTTGGTCTGTTTTAGTTTAAAAATGAACTAGCGGATGACAAAAATTCAATAACAGAGGTAGAAGTTTTTATTCATAGAAACTCGTCTCTCCGTTACCTGGACTTCAGTTTAGGCTTTCATACACACCAAGCCTATTTAGATCAATACCTTATAAGAAGATGCGATAGGTATGCTTCAGGAGAAGCTAAGCTACCTTTAAAAAATCAAGTTTATTTCTCTAAAAAATTGATCAAATATTTTTAAATATGTCTCGAATTAAACCACATTCATTGTATACAATTTTTAAACTGTTACACTAATTGTTGATAAAAAAATTACGAAGTTTACATTTTTCAAATACATACTAGACTTATACTTTTGGATGAAGGGAGTAGTTTCTATAAGTTTTGTGGTTATAACCATCAATGTTGAGGTGTGTAATATACACCTTTGACCATCCATTAGTTATGATACATATATTTATATATTTAAAATATATCAAGTGTATAATTTTTTTTAAAACTACTATTGAAGGTGAATCTAACTATGACAATGTTGAAGTGGAAAATGAAATGTTTGAAGCGATATTTACGGTCAAAATTAAAATATGTTAACTTCAAGTAAACCAAAACGTCCAGTATTTTAAAATTGGAGGGAGTAGTTATCAAAACGTCCATTATTTTAAAACTAAAGTGGTAGGTGGTTAGATAGAAGTGAAGTGGTTAAAAGGTCAATGGTACAGATTAAGTATAATACATTTCATCATTGCCATTGTAGCTGTAGTTGATCCGGATCGACCCATAAACTGTTGATATGCTATCCTTTCTTTTTTCTTTTATATTGTTGTGGCGTCTACATTTGTTTACTACTAGAATAACTAGTCCATCAAGCTGTGCTCTCGCACGGGTTAGGTGATATAGATTTCATCTTTAGTAACCTTAGAAATGATTATTTTAATTTATCTTTTGTAGATGTATTGTGGATATTTTATATGCAAATTTAGGAATTATTTAAATATATCCTTTATGATGGTATATTGAATAATTTATATGCAAACTTAGGACTTATTTTAATTGACCTTTTGTAATGGCATATGTGTAATTTACATGTAATTTAGGGGTTATTTAATTTATATTTTACAATTGCATAGGGGGTAATTTTTATGCAAATTTAGGGTGTTATTTTAATTCGTAATTCATAACGGTAAGGTTGGTAATTTTTATAAAAAATTATGGGTTATTTTATTTTATCTATCGTTATGGTATGGTATGGTGGGTATTTTTTTTTAGAAAATATAATTGGCTATTATTATTAGAGTTATACAATGGATGGCCATATATTTTTGATTTTCGTGAGAATTTCTAGAGTTTGTTTTTTTTTCCTAACGTGTCTAGTGAGGATTAGCATAGAGACTCCAAAAGAAACCTTCAATATTAGTAATAATAATATTAGTAATAATAAGATTAGTAAAGTTTGATGTACCAGTGTATATAGAAAGTATTACAAATTTCCTATTATAGATGGAGTAGCTACCAGTAGAGAGCTAGGTAGACAATATATTGCTATGATTTGCACCGTGCAAATATATGAATATATTCATGGCATAATAAAACCACAGCAGTAGTAGAAGCAAAAATAAATCTACATGGTTTTTGGTTGCCACGCTACATATTTTGCACTATCGTCGACTTGCATGAGTGAGAGAGAGGGGGTCATAGGCATAGGAAGTATTGTGAAGTATGGTGGCGTGTGCATGTAGTCGGCGGCAGCTAGTTTCTACGCTCTGCCTGCATGGCGGCGACAGTTCCCAGCGAGCATGGTAATGGTAAGCACGTCATTTTCGATCTGAAAGCTACAGGCTGAGTCCTCATTCGATCATGAGGCAATTATGAGGACCGGCATATCTGTGTCTGAATTTCATAATGGCAATGTGGATAATTAATATATAGTTTTTGGTGTTACTAAGTAATATTAGTTTTATAATTAATTTGCTAATTAATGATAGGATGTTTCTGGTTATTTTGAGAATTTCTATGATTTTATATTTTTAATGCATCTTGCAAGGATTAATAATGAGGCTCTAATAAGATTCTAATTAGTAATAGTAAAATTACGCATAATATATCTGTTTCATAGAAAAGTTTCTACCATCTTTATAAAAAAAATTACGTGATCATTTAGTAGAGTAAATTTATAAATGTGAAAAAATCTAGCAAAAAATGAGGATAAGTTTGAAAATAAAAAAATCTTTAAAATGAAAAAATTTGCTTTATGTGATAATTTAACTCAAAATCTTTCGTAATGGCAGAGGTGGAAAAAATATTGCAAAAAAAAAAAGAAAAAATTGCTTTAGATGAGAATTGAACTCAAAACCTTTCATAGTGGCAGAGGTGGATAATTACTTTGAAAACAGATCAAATAGCTATTAATATTCCAATATGACAATTGATGGCCAGATGTTTCTGATTATTGTGAGAATTTTTAAGATTTTTTTTAGCGCGTATCGTGAGAGTTAACGTGGAGGCTTAAAAAAAACCTCCAATTAGTAATATTAAGATTGTGTTGCCTTTCCCGTAGATAAGTGTTTTTCTACAGCTGAATATGGTGGGCATGCTGAAAATGGCACTGCGTGCTGTAAAAATTCCGAAAACGAAGAAGAGGAAGAAGGGACGAAGACCTGGATCTCCGAAAAAGAAGTCCGTTCCGGCTTTCTCTTGCTTCCTAGCTCTGCGGCTGGCAGCATCTGCCTGCTCTTTTCCTAGCTTGGATTTGTTCTTGGTTTGTGTACCGAGGCGAGATGTTTCATGGCAGACTCCAACGGGCAAATGCAAGCACCGGACTGTGAGAACATGCAAGATCCGAAAGCAAATTCGTTTGATGCCATCAGATATACTGCATGAGTACATGTTCAAATACCAGGTCTTGAGTTGCACCAGCCTTGGATTAGAAATTTTGGCCCGCAACAACCCATGAAATGCGCTATGTCCTTATTTCGGATTGAGTTAGGTTTTAATTAGAAACGATTGCTACCATCCATGCCGAATAGGTTCATTATGTCGGTTCGAATGGTCCATGATCATGTTTACCATCAAAACCTATACCGATTCTTTCAATGCCATAAAAAATATAGCTTACCTTAATGCTATTAATTTATATTTCTGATTCTTTAATTACCATTGTGGTTAGTTTGGAGGCTAAAACCATCAGTTGTCTTTAGAAAAGACCATTTTACTCCACTGTCTGTATGTATTCTCTTCATTATCTGAGAACTAAAAGAAAATCATACCTGTATCTACTAAATCTCTGTACAGATTTATGACTGACGGGTATCAAGGAAACAAATAGATTGGAGAATTTGGAAAAACTAAGCTTCCCTTAAAAATTAGAGTTTTCCTGTGGCAATTGTTCCATGATAAATTACCGTGTCTTTGTTTAACAAGGCAATTGCTACGGTACACTGAAATAATTGTGGACCGTCCATTCTTTTAGATTTAAGCGGTTAAAATAAAGTATTACCTCTTAAAAAATAATACCTATAAATAATTAAAAATATTTCTTAAATCCTAATATCAAGACAATCAGGATAATGACCGATGATTTACCTCAACTAACTACCGGATGTGCCGTCTTGGACGGAGACGTGGTCTTTTTTTTGAATGTGATCGTTTGATGTACTGAACCTGATCCTCCATTGAACGGCTTGGACGGACTGAAAGTATTTATTAATCGTAATATCAAAACGATTTGGATAATTAACGCTTGCCCGCTGTTGATGTTGTCGCCGCCGCCGAGGACTCGGCGCAACCGGCGGTCAGAGCTTAGCGCCTGTTTGGGAACAAGTATTTCTATGGTATTGTAAAAAATACTATGTTATTGGAGAAAACTATGGTATTGAAGTAAAAAGGTGTTTGGCAAACCTCTGTATTCAAAACCATGGTATTGTTAATACCATAGTATTTTTGGAGTATTGGAAACTTTGGTCTAGATCAAAGTTTCTGTTTGAAGTGATGGAAAAGTAGTAGATAAAGTCAAATACTGCAAAACCATATTGTGTTCCCAAACACTTATGGGTTAGACTGCTGTAAAAAATATTATACTTGTATCATTGCAATTGGTAGACTATAGTATTAAGATACTATGGTTTTGAATACTTTATTCCCAAACATACCTTAGCTGTTGGCCGGGCACATAGCGAGTGCGTCGCAGACTTGCAGGGCATCGGGTGTGGCATTGCGGCGGCCTGGGCGCATCTTTTCTTGACGACGTGGGTGCGTTCGTCGGAGCTCCTGAGCTTCTTGGCGAGCGGCATGCGCAGGCACGGACGACAGTGTCGTCACGACACGAACATTTTCTTCTTGGCCGTGGGCACAGGGGCTTGGTCTCCGACGTCAGCACTGCAGCGGGCACCTCGGCCACGGCCGCGGGAGGCGGGCCATCGGCGCCTGGACAGCAGCGGGGCGGGGCCATGGCGGCCGGCGCGTCGGCAGCGGGGAGCGACCGGGGTAGTTGCGTGGCCGCGGGGCTAGGCGTGCGACAACGGCCCTGTTCAGCTGGCCGGGCTGGACGCTGGCTGGGCTGGGCTGGTCAGGCATTCAGCCCAGCCGAACGCCAGGCCGCCAGGGATTCAACCAGCAGCTGCCAGTCGAACGGCAGAATATCCCGCATCATCGCGAGTCGCTCCAGTCCCGCATCGTTTCCCCATGGCCGCGCCCGGCTAGGGTTCCAGGTCCCTCGCCGCTCGCCGTCGCATCCCCTCGCCGCTCGCCGTCGCGTGCCCTCCCCGCGGCCCTGCCTGCAGCCGCGGTCACCGGCGACCGGGAGCTCGGCTTCCCTCCCAGCGCCGGCCGCCTTTGCCGCCGTTCCCCGGAGCGCTGGCCACCGTCGGGGACCTCAGCTTCCGTCCTAGCGCTGGCCGCCGGGAAGCAAGGTACATCGGACTCCCACGTTCCTGTTGTTCCTCCCGCCCGGATGTCCCCCTCCCCCCTCATCCCCTTGGTCTTGCAGTTTCAGCCGCCACCTCCGACGCCGTCGCCTTAATCGCCGCCCTGCTCGAGCGCTCCGACTGTTACGTCACCGGATCCACATCCAGCTGCACGGATCCGCCTCCCATCGCTGCGCACACTGGCAGCTTCGTCAACATCATCGTGCTCTCCACCACAAGCCAGGCAGTACACCCCCCCTTCAAAACGCCAGCGACGTCTTGCAAAGGCAAGTTCGTAGCTACTATACCATGTTATTCTACTATCAAATGCTGTGTGTCTATTATCAAATACTGTGTTTCCATCCAAATTTCAAACTGTATACTTTTCAGTTTGGGAATTTTGTTGTTTTCAGACAACAAAAAATCATATCCTGATGTTGTTACATTTGTAAATTATTTTTATTGGTTGCCTATTATATCTGTACGATAGAAGGAAACAGTGGGTAACTTTTAAAATTATTCTTGATACCTGAGTAGATGGTACATTTAACTATCTTTTGCACATATATTGGTCATGCACATTTAAATTACTTGACCTTGGGTACAAGCCTATTATCCTGTCCGTATGCCTATGTGACCCATATGTACAAACAGATGAAACAGTGGGATGCCGAGAGCCTCGCTCAGTTGCTTGACGTAGTGGCCCAATAGAAAAAACTTTGCTATTGGGCAGAAAGAGGCCCTTCGGCTTTAGGATGGGTCAACATCTATCGCTACTTCAAGGAGAACAACAATCGTGACTTTGATAAGACACAGATCCAGAGCAAGTGGAATGACCTCAAAAGGCAGTACTACAGGTGGCGCGACGGTTTGAAACAATCTGGGCTAGGCCTTGACCCTGACTCCGGAGAGATTGATGTTGACCCCGTTTGGGCCTCAGCTGTCACAGGGGTACTAACTTTCATCTTCACCTCCAGTCCCCTATACTACGCAGGTTCCCACTAACCGAGTACTAACATGTAGAACATTGCCGCATCTGCAGGAGAGTTCCCAAACTGCTGGTCAGAAGTACAAGAGGCCACCATGCTGTGAGCAACTTTACCAGATTTTGGGTCACACACCACGTGATCGGGGCCAGTTGGTGTCCGCTGGTGGCCACGGTTCTAGCAACAGCAGGAGTGATGACAGCCCTCATACTCCTAGCGATTTGCCGGACGAGCCCATGTCGTCACGTGGTATTGGCCAATCCTCCAAACGAAGCAGCAGGGAGCAATCTGTTAACAGCCCCCGGAAGAAGAGTACGAGAACTACCTCCCTTGAGGACGTAGTTCAAGACCTGGACATCATCGTTAAAGATTACAAGTGTCACAAGACAAGTCGTGACATCGAAAATGAGGAGATGGCCAGAGTCCACCAAATTTTGAGGGAAGATGGGTTCAACGAGAGTGACCTGTACTACATCCAAGCCACACATCTTTGCACAGACAAGATGCACCGTAGTTCTTTCCTGAATTACCAAAGCAAAGAAGGCCGGATGAACTACGTGAAGTACTCCGTGGAAATGATGCATCCAAAGTCTAAGTGATCCGAAGAAGCGCCAGCCTAGGGGATTTATGATTTGTTTACTTATCCGTGATCAGCATGTTGCTTTGTTTGTCCTAAGTTGTCGTCGTTTGTTATTACTGTGGGCTGTAATAATGAACTCCTAGAACTTCCAGACCTTTGCTGTGATGTTTGTGTGTGTAATAAAATATGGATGGCACACTGTTTGTACTTGATTTGAATGCTTGTTTGTGATATTATTTGGTACTTTGCAGCTTGTGCAATCTCAACTTCATGAATTATTTGTAATCTGAACTTCATGACCGTGGTCCATGTGTATTATGTCCTTGTTCAGGTATCTGGCAGGTTGTGCAAGTTTCTTCCAACCGTTGGTTTGAGATGGCCAGCAATGAAGAGTCGGGATGCAGCAGTGATTCCAGTACTTCTCCACAATTTAAAAAATTGAGCAAGGCATTGTTGTTGCTGCGCAAGTGCCAAAGACTGCTGAGAGCGCCGCAACCTGTGGTAAACCTCCCTCCTCCCATTCCCGTTCTGACTGGGACTCAATGGCTGCAAATAACACTTGCTGACCGAGGAAGGTGTCATGACATGTTGCGTATGTCTCGTGATGCCTTCTTGGAGTTGCATGATCGCTTACTTTATTTTGGGTTGGCTTCAACAAGAGAGTGCACATCTAAAGAAGCTTTAGCTGTTTACATTGTCACTTGTGCACACGGAACTGGTGTTAGACAAGTCAAAGATAGGTTTGAAAGGTTTTTAGGAACTGTCAGTTGCAAGATAACCAATGTAGCAGAAATTATATTTAGCTGGGCTCAGACTATTATAGTTCCTTTGGATAGGAAATATGCACAAGTTCACAGTGAACTGGCCAAATATGCACCATGGTTTGATGGTTGCATTGGTGCTCTAGATGGCACCCACATTCCTGTGGAAGTGAATCGAGCATCGAGACTTGACTTCATTGGTAGGGAGAAAGAGCCTTCCATGAACGTCCTTGCCATAGTGAACATGCATGGTTGCTGGTGTTATGTTGGCTCCGGGAAGGCGGGTGCATGTCATGATGTGGCTGTTCTTGAAGACTGCCAGAGTGATAAAAGGTTTCCTCATCCACCCCCAGGTTTGTATTATTTGTTAGTCTTGACAACTTATGATGGAACATTGCAGTACGTAGACCATTATAGCATTTGTTGTGGTACTAATACTGCACTTGGTTGATTTGTTGTAGGGCGCTATTACTTGGTGGACTCTGGATACAAGGAGCAGGAGGGATACATGCCTCCGTTCCGGAATTGTAGGTACCATACTGATGACTTTAAGGGTGTGGACTTAAACCAACTGGATCGTTGTGATAAATTTAACTACATTCACTCCAAGCTGCGCAATATCATTGAACGGAGATTCGGTATTCTCAAAGAGCGGTGGCATATTCTAAATAAGATACCGTTCTACAAGAGGGTGAAGCAAAATTGGGTGCTAATTTCTTGCTTTGCAATGGACAATTACTTGTGGCTGCGTGATCATGGACCAGGGCTGACTTACGAGCCGTCGGAATGGGTGCGAATAAATGCTGGAGATGCTATAGACTCAGTGAGGGAGTTGGTGTCGTGGTCTGTTTGGGGGTATCCTGAACATTAATAGCTGTTGTTTATAGGGATCAGATGAACATAAAGGTGGTTATTTTGTAAGTTAAGTCGATCCATTGTGTTTTTTCTTCATAAGCTTAGCCCCTCTTCTCTAGCTTTTGTGGCAAAGACCTGCTAATGTAATAGGAAAAACTAAGCACCTCCATCAGCTGCCACTTTGCTTGCACATGCAAAGCAGAGAAAAGCCATCAAGATTTTGAATTGCACTTAGAATAAGTCTCCTGGCTACCTCTGCAATATTTTCTAGGCTGAGTATACTTACTGCTTCTACTTTTACTACCCGATTAACAACCTGTTGTTTGATGGCATGATAGTGCTATTCTTCTGTCTCTTTTTTGTTTCTGAGCTTCATGATTGCTGCCCATAAATCTAGCATTCTTTTTTGTCATGTTTGGTTTATAAGTTTTATACATTTAAACTTTGGAAAGGAAATACAATGTTTTTCCCTAAGTGGTTAGACAATTAAGATTATAATTTCTATTTGTAACTGAAGAACACTCATTACCATATAGATGATATCCTTTATTATCATGCTATATACTGTAATTTCGTTGCTGTCTTTTTAATGGATTTGATTCTTCTAAACAGCATAACAGCGCGTGCATATTGACTAGTCACGCAAAATGGCCCCTCCCCCTGCTGTAGAAATGAATGCATATAGCATTTTTTTGTATTTATATTGCAACTAAGTCTGAGTTATATACTATTTTCAGGTTAATAACTCAGGGACAGGCGTTGGACGAGGGTGGACGCTGTATGCGCAATTGCAGATTGCACTATGCTGTTCAATTTGTTTAGTGGCTTCATGAAGTCCACAAGTTTTGTATATGTTGCATATATACCTAATTTCAGAACCCTAGGAATTAGAAATTTAGTAGATTAGTGAGATGGATGGTTGTGTTCTATGGACTAGTGATTGCAGTTGTTGGATGTAAGCAACTGATATGGTATTTGGTTAAGAAAAACTGCTATTTTTCTGTGTATAAAATTCTCTTTACAATAGTTGAGTGGAGGTTGTTTTGCAACCTTTTAGTTGTGATTGTTTTGGCGCCAAGGTTCATTGGGAGATGCTGTTGGTGCCTTTTGTTTGAATGCATGCCTATTTGAATTTGAATTGGCTGGAAGTTGGATGGTAGCTGGCTGGGTAGGTGCCACCGGTTGGCTAGCTGGCTGGCTCTGGCTGGTTCAGCAGGACCTCCAGCCAGCCAAAATCTGCCAGCCGAACAGGCTCAACATCGGAGGAACGACCTTTTTTTTCTTTTCTAATTCTTTTCTCTATTTAAGAAACTATATTGATTATATTATCTTTTTTTAATTCAATGGTCCGGATCTGTTTGAAGTCTTACCGAGGTAATTTGTGTACCGTAGCAATGCCCGTTTAACAAATGGTGGAAAGGGAGCGCTAAATGCAGTTTGTGTGGAAATAGAAAATATCTTTTTTGGATGTGTGGTGTCCAAACGGACATGGTGTGTGTGTGCGGACATGTGTCGATCCTATTTCCTGTAGATATCTCAGAAAAAAACAGATATACACACGTCATACGACGAGTATAGATGCAGACGTACTCCCAAGTCAATGATTATTCCAAAGCTTGGCGATGGCGAAGCTACGCCACGCCACAGGACACACGAAGGCAGTTCCTCCTGAATCCTTGTTGGTTGCCTGAACGGGTGAAAAGGCGTTTGAGAAGGAGCCGAAAACCCTGATTGGCTGTTACCACAAAAGGGCAAAAGAAAAGGGGCGCCCAGAGGCCGCATGGTAAACTTCTCGGCAGTCGGCAGTGACCCGGCAGCACAGCAAAGGCAACGCGACCCACCACCATGCACCACCATCTTCAGAGTTTCAGAGCGAGCGAAAGGAGCAACGCAGCCGCACCATCAATACTCACCTATCATTGCTGCCACCACCAACAGTGGGGTTGCCCAGCGTGTCAGCAAGACAGCATGAGCAGTGCCGTGACATGCCCCATGGATTTTTTTTGATGTTCATGCCCCATGGATTTGATACCGGATGCCCCTCTCCCCGCCCTCCCTGCTCGCACTGCACTGCAGCGGCCCGCTTTGCTGCTGCTGCCGCTACCAATACGGCCGTGCTGTTCAGTCATGAGCCATGACCTGTTACGTTTGCCTCGCGCTGCCTGCTGCTCTCCCATCTCTCGCTGATGGAAAAAATGTTCACCAGAATCTTTCAAAATTCTTGTGTTTTTTATTCTTTTGTTTCACATATACATTTCTTTTCTAATCCTCCATTTCATTTATTTCTATGTTTTGCATTTCTCCGTTCCAAACGGATCAAGGTTGTCCGATGTGGTACACAGCAAAAATTACCCTAGAGGTACAGGGTAAGAGATAGAATAACGGAGCAAGTGTAGCGGTGGACTCTAAGGGCCTGTTTGGTAGGGTGGCCAACCCCAGAGCCAAGCTAACTTTACACAACTTCAACGGTTTGGTTACCTGGCCAGCCATCCTAGCCAGGCCCAAACAAGCCCCGTGCGCCCTGTAGCCTGGCTCCGATTGAACGCCCGCGATGACCGTTCTTCCCTGGCCTGGCCCACGCGCTCCCTCCCCGCTCGCCTCCCTCCTCCGCACGCTGCCGGCATGCCTTCCTCCCCGCTCGACTCCCTCCTCCGCACGCTGCCGGCATGCCTTCCTCCCCGCTCGCCTCCCTCCTCCGCCTTCACACGTTGCCGGCTTCGGATCTAGCCGCCGCCGCCGCCTCCTCCGCGTGCGCCGGCTTAGGATCTGGCCTCCTCGGCGGCGGCGGACGCAAAGGACAGCGGCGGTGGCGCACGGGGCGAGCGCTGGGGAAGGAGAGAGCGTCAGTGTGGGGGAGAGCGCAGGAGGAGGCGAGGCCTTTGTCGTCGTCGGCGGACGCAGGGGACGGCGGGGGTGGCGAACGAGGCGGGCGCGGGGCCAGAAGGGACAAGGACGCGCGGGGCAAGCGATAGGGAGGAGAAATTGTCGGCATGGGAGGAGAGCCTAGGAGGAGGAGGCAAGGAAGGCGATGATGCGCTTGGTCTGGCCAAGACAACCAAATAGATTCTTCCAATGTACACTTGATCTGGCCAATATAAACCAAACAAGTCCTCTAGACTTACTCTAGCCTGTTTATAGATGGCCTGGCTCAATGGAGATGGTCAGGTCTTTGATAGCCAACTTACCAAACAGACCCTAAACCTCACTCTAGGGTACGGGTGAGGTTTTTCTCACCCCATATAGAGCATTGTACGGCGCTCTCCCTGTCTCCTCTTTCTCCTCTGCCCAGCAACTACCGCACGGTTGGTGTGCCCTGTCTTGGAGGCGAGCAACGATGGAGGGTGAGACGAAGAGGAGGACGCGGCTTGGCCAGTGGGGGTCGGATTTGGGCCGTCGGAGGAGAGGAGGCCCGTGGCGCATCCAGGGAGGGAAGGAGAGGAGGTTCGTCGCAGAGTAAGGAGGCCCGTCTCTTTCTCTGGCCGGTGATATAAATGTGGTAGTAGATATAGGAGGGTGATATAGGGTAAATATGATTGTGGGATGGAACAGAAAATATCTGCTGAATATTTCGTTAAAGACAGAGAAATAAGGTAAAATAATTAAGGATACCTAATATTTTTCTCTCTAGTGTGATTTGATATCGGGGGCAGGGATGGTACCGACGCACTGTGCTGTGGTGCGCCAAAGATGGCAATGGCATACGCGCGCTGCCACATGCACAGCCTTTTTTTTTTCTCCTCCCTCACGCTCCCTCGCGATATATATGATACGCCCGCCAGGCAGAAGGCGGCAGGCACGCGTTGGCACCGGCGGGGCGACGGCCGTCACACCAAGCAAAGCAAGCGCGCAGCCGATGGAGACGCAAGGCGGCGCCGGCGCGGCTAGCTAGGCCGGCTCGTGTTGTGCCTGCGTGCGTGAGAGACCGTGCGCGAGAGAGACCAGCTTCCGGCAGCAGCAGCAGCCCACACGCAGCCACTCTCTCTGGCACTGGGAGAGTGGGAGTCACACGAGCACAGTGGAGAGAGAGCAGGCAGGCAGGGGAGGAGTTTTATTTTATTTAAGGGCAAAGCGACTGCCCCTGTCCCTCTCCTTCGCCACCTCCCTCTCCTTCCTCCCTCTTGGAGGAGAGAGAGAGAGGAGACGAGGCCCCCCTGGCCCCAAGAACCACCCACTCCCTCCCACCACCAATGGAGGCTGGCAGTGCCGGCGCCGGAGGCAGCGCCGGCGGCGGCGGGGACGACCAGCTGCACGGGCTCAAGTTCGGCAAGAAGATCTACTTCGAGGACGCCGGCGGCAGCGGCAGCGGCAGTAGCGCGGGCGCGTCTCCGACGCAGCAGGCGCCGCCGCCCGCTTCGTCCACGGCGCCGGCGCCGGCGCCGGCGCCGGCGCCAGTGGCTGCCGGCGGCAGGAGGGGCAGGGGCGGGGCCGGCGGTGCGTCCTCCTCGTCGGCGCCTCCGCGGTGCCAGGTCGAGGGGTGCAACGTCGATCTGACCGGCGCCACCACCTACTACTGCCGCCACAAGGTCTGCAAAATGCACTCCAAGACGCCCCGCGTCATCGTCAACGGCCTCGAGCAGCGCTTCTGCCAGCAGTGCAGCAGGTCACCCCGCCATTGCCCCTCCCCTTCTCTTCCCACACACCCCCGTATGGCCTCGGTAGACATGCACCGCTGGTTGCCTGCTTTTTTTCTTTTAATTTGTTCCAGCTTGTTTTGAGTTGACATTCTGTTGCATTTGCTGTCTTGTTTCTGTATCTGAGCTCCGTTACTGTCTAGGGTTTATGGAGACTATGTAAAAATAGATTTAAGCCTCACAGAGCTTTCATCTATGACAGTTGTTGTGGTATCTTCTTGTTTAAAGAAAAACAACAAAAGAGGGAGATAAAACTTGCTTTGGTATTGTACTTTAACGTTTCATTTTTTGAATGGCGCTCAAGAGATCTTTAAAGTTGGTAGGTTGATGGATGCTCCCTTACATTTGATACGAGTGATGTGACTCAGCCTACCTGCCTGTCAGTTTGCTTTGCATTAGATTCCAGTGTGTTTAACTTAGTATCTCAGTGATGCTAGTCAGTTAACTAGTCATCATCATCATTCATTAGTATACGAAATTTGCATGGATCATGATCTGTTTGTCAGTGGTCCCCCAAGGAAGAACAGGGAGAAACTTCATGTCTATTCTATAATGACTGGTATTGGCCATTGCCACTGCAATATTTTTAGTGCCTCAAAAATAGCAATGCTCTCTTGATATACTTAACTAATCGACATTGGCATAATCTATCAGTGGTCCCCTAAGGAAGAACAGGGAGAAAGAGCTTGCCTTTGCCACTGTATTATTCTTAGCGTCACAACTTTACAGGTTGCAGTGATAGTATTCAATGTTTAGTGCCTAAAAAAACACGCTCCACTGGTTGTGACTTGTACTTAACCAATTAGATTAAATGTGTTCAGTTCAAGGTCTAGAAATTTTCTAGTCTCTTCAGGTGCTACACCAAATTGAAATGGGCTGCTTCTGGAATAACCTGTTTTCCTACTTATTGTTGCCATTGAATCCTAACAGTAATAGTCTATGGAAAAATCAAGCTGTTTCTTGGGTTAATGGGCAAACCAATGCACAGGAGGGAAAGAAAGAACAAGTAGAATATAACTATGGACAGGCGTTTCGATTGTCGAATTTGACAATTGCAGCCAGTAGAATCAAGACAGTTCTAATTAATTTCATTGTATTTCATAATAATTTCATTTTTTAGGGTCAAGATACTTTCTTGTCTGTGTTCGCCTGTAGCAATGCTATTTAAAGCTTTTGCTACGCTGTAGCTTTTTTTTTTTTGCCAATCAATCTGCAACAGGAAAAACAACAAGAACATGACGGTGGAACTACGTATCTTAGATGTTGATATCACTAAGATCAGGGCCCATCACGCTAGCCACCACAACTTTTGTTGTTTAGGACTAGACTACAAAAATGTGCCACAGTTCTGGATTTGTGCTGTGCTAATCCATAATACCACATAGTCAATTATAGCAACAAAGCATCATTAGATAAAGCTAAGTTGGACCATCCACTTTGTTGCGAATGACACCTGTCTCCGCTCTCCGCATTAGATAGGTACCTCATCGATTAATGTGTGTTGTTGTGTTAAGCCCGACATCTCACATCTCTACGAATGATTACAGTCTTGTCTAATGTACCCATGGTTACTTTCTCTTTTCCTTTCTTGGTATAGATGTGCGGGTGTAATTATAGACTGCATTAAGGTTGATGTAATATTTAATGGATGTGCAGTACAACCCTAGCCTAGGAGAACAATTGAAACTGTTAATGTACCAGCATTGCCACTGGCTTTGACCTGAGGTGTGGTTTTCTATATCTATGTCGAGCTATGCGCTACTAAGATAAGCTAGTACTTTGAACTTACTATATCCCATCATTTAACTTCATTTTTATTTTATTGTAAGAGTTATTATGGTTTGTGCTTGATCCATCAACTTTTGCTGTCTGCTTGGTCTGCAATCTACACACACAAATTGAATCTACAATAATAGATTGTGAAATTTGGATAATGCAAATTGTACATCTCATTAGATTCTGTTACTGCACCTCGCCTGTAAATTCAACCAAGAAACTTGAATCAACATATATCTGTTTCCATAAATCGCAGGTTCCACCAGCTGGCTGAATTTGACCAAGGAAAACGCAGCTGCCGCAGACGTCTTGCAGGCCACAATGAACGCCGGAGGAGGCCGCCCCCTGGGCCTCTTGCATCACGATATGGTCGCCTTGCTGCATCATTTGGTGGTAACAAAATCTGTTTTCCCCACAACTTTGATATGATGACCACTTTTAAGTTTTTGTATTTGCTAATGTTCCTATGCTTGATCCAGAAGAGCCTGGTAGGTTCAGAAGCTTTCTGCTGGATTTCTCATACCCAAGGGTTCCAACCAGCATGAGGGATGGGTGGCCAGCGGTTCGACCTACTGAAAGGGTGCCTGGTGGTATCCAGTGGCAAGCGAGCTTAGATCCTCATCAACATCACAGTGCAGCCGCAGGATATGGTGCCCACTCATATGGTAGCCAGGGTAGCTCCTCGGCAGGGCCACCGGTGTTCCCTGGTCTGGAGCTTCCTCCAGGTTCGTGTCTTGCAGGAGTCCCTGCTGACTCTAGCTGTGCTCTCTCTCTTCTGTCAACTCAGCCATGGGATACTACCCATAGTGCCGGCCACAGCCGTGCTGCATCAATGCCTGCAACAGCGGGTTTCGATGGCAACACTGTGGCACCCTCCCTCATGGCGAGTAGCTACATTGCGCCTGGCCCCTGGACTGGCTCCCGGGGCCATGAAGGCGGGCGGAGCGTGCCTCCTCAGCTGCCACCTGACGCCCCCCTCAACGAGGTGCACTCTGGCTCTAGCAGCCATCACGGCCAGTTCTCAGGTGAGCTCGAGCTTGCCCTGCAGGGAAACAGGCCAGCGCCAGCGCCACCCGTCGATCAGGGCTCCACAGGCACGTTTGACCAGTCTGGTAATACTACGGACTGGTCGCTCTAGGGGTCAGATAAACCGCAGTGGATCATAGTCACGCAGAGAGATGGAACTGAAAGCCTGATGGTGCATGCCGTTTGCTGGCTTCGAACTTCCAATATGATAAGTAACTACTGTAATGTCAGGTTACTAATTTCTTTTGTCTGTCCATGAACTCATCTGTGGCGTCTATGTAGACCTCCATGATTTGAAGTTATCACTATGAATGTCGGGGACTTTGATTTGAAGTTATCAGTATGCATATCGGGGACTTTGCTCGACGTATTAATCTTATGTTTATCCTGAAATTTGTTCAGTTCAGTTTCAGGGTGATTATTGAAAACATTCTGCTTGTTTAATGGACACAATCCAGATAAACTCTGAATTCTGCCATATGGTCCATACATGCTGCTGGTACTGTGATCTTTACATTTGGAGCATCTAGCCCAATTCTGAATTATGCCATATGGTCCATCCATGCTGATGGTACTGTGATCTTTACCTCAGGAGAAGATGCACCTTTCAGGAGAATGACCTGCAGAAAAAGCAGCCATGGCTCCTTGCATCCTCTCTTTGTTCTCTACTGAATATTGTACTTTGAGCCTGCAAAACTTGCGCGCCTCTTTCCGCTGTACCCTCCCATGTTGCCTGGTGTTGCCAAGAATCAGTTCCAAGGGAGTGTTGTTTATGTAAAGCGAGACCACAGGCACAGCGTGCTTTTGCAGCATGCTCTCAGGACCAGTAGTGTTGTGTTGATAGACTGTCCGAGGCTAGAATGAGATCCAAGTAGCAGTAGCAGCTTTCAAATCTTCAAAATTTTCAATCAGCAGTATATTCCACACAAAGCATCATCACTTTCTTGTGAAAGAAGTTTTTCTTGGCGAGTTTGTTGCGCCAATGAGACTTTTGTTCAATCACTGCCATGCTGCTATTTCAATTTTTTTTCATTGTGAGGTTTGGATCTGACGTACAAGTTGGGACTGTTTCTGTTGGTACACAGCGAAAATTCAGTGACCATTCCAGGTTTACGATCGATGATCATGGATCCTTAGACTATGTGCAGCAGCAGGACGTGTAAATGCATTGTGTATCTACTATTCTAACTATCTTTTTCTCTGTAAACAGTGTCGCTACAGTGTATAGGCAATTTATTTACCCAATCCACTGCACGTAGTCTTATAGACGACATACAGTACAGAGATTCCATTGTCGTACTGTAGACGACTGAGAAAGTAGGGCTGCGCATTCAGGAGTGTCGACTACAAACTCGAGTAGATGCTCCTCAGTTGGAAAGCTTGTACTTCTTTACACCCTGCAAATACAAAATTAACCGTGAGGCTATCTCCAACAGCTTACTCATCTTCTATTCCTCATTCATGCCAGAATCCTCAAAATGAGGGAACCGTCGGGGTTGGCCAACATCAGGGCTGCAGCATCTACACATCAAACTGACTGCACATACATAACGAGTGTGTTTTTTTAAAAGTTTTTCTGCACAAAACAACACAGGTTTTCCTAACGGACGAATGCAGTAAGATGATAACTTTAATCTTTCCAAACATTTTTAGGCCCATTTGGAACATGGGAAAGCTTTACGAATTCCTACATTTTTCTTGTGTTTTTGAACTATTTTCTATAAATTTTTTATACAATTTTTGTAAAATTCCTACGTTCCAAATAGGGTCTTACTTTGTATCTTAAAAGCTGCAAGCAATATGGCAGACAAGATGCTAAGTGCACCTGCACCTGAAGGCAGAAGCACACATGGACAATAAAGGACACAAGGCAGAGCTGGTATGACTGAATCAGATGAGAGGGTGGTGTTACTACGACATATAAATTTGAATAGCATCACAAATTGTTAGCTCTAAAATTATTGCACAAGGTAATGCCATATGTGCTTCTATAAGGAAACAGTTGGTTGATAACACCAGGCAGAGATAGTAGAACATCAAACTCCAGGTTTATATAACATTATTAAAGCATCCACCAATAATCAATTCTTACATATAATAAAATGGCAAAGGAGGTTGAAGAAGAATTGAGCAATTTTATGACTGTTCCTTTGAATTTGCTGACAGTACAGAATTACGGAACAGGAAAAACCATGAGGATTGAGAAACAATGCTCAGTTATGTAAACCATTGACCACAAAAGAAACATTAAAATTGCTGCCATTGTCTACTTAGCCAAATTAGACAGACAGAGCGATGAATAATAATTGATAGGCAACACAAACAAGCGAAGAACTGCAAACATTCATGGTATGGAAGTTCAGCTATCAGATTAACTTTTAAATTTTCTATACAAAGCATCAAGACCTGCCTTTGTGTCAAAGAGACCATCTTGTAGAATTTGATGCCCCCACCTTCATTTTGTCCAATCACTATTCGTTGTGGTATTGCTTCTCTTGGATTTCCAAGGACTGGTTTGATTCTGCTGCACGAATTGAAAATGTTGCCATTGGAAAACAGTGTAATTCCAAATCCTAACAGAATAAGGAAGCTATATTAGAAAGACGGCCAATTACATTGCCTTAGGCAGCGCCCAAAGAGTACAATGGTGCAGATAGGGACACTATGAAATAAGAATTGGCCTTGTGCAAAATAATGCTGCAGCCATATGGTATTATGGTACCTTCTGTGATGGTAAATAGTGATCATGGCCCTTTACAGGCATATCATCAGCGATCGGATGCTTAGACGACACAGAGGACTTGACAGCAACATACGGATATTCCATTTACAAAAAAGAGTTGGACTTTCCCAGCTACAAAATCGATCAGGTGCCCACAAATATAGCCTCCTCACTCAGCTTGGTTGGAAAGCAGATACAAAGGTGCGATCTGCTTATCACAGTTCAAATCGCAGCTTGCTTTTTTTTCACTACTGGCAACTATTTTCTTCTAGCTATGATGTGCCTTGATGAGGGCCTTCTGAAGATATAGCTCTGCTTCAGTCTTGCTGCATATCATACCATATGTAATCCCTCCTTGCAGCTTTCCAACCCACTCGTATCTTTCCAGATACAAACTGAACTGACAAATAACAAATAAACCTCAGTTTTCATATTGAGATGTTGCACATGCAGTAGTGAACAGTGATTTACATGTAGAAGTCTAGAGGATATGGCTTCCAGAACTATCAGGGTAGTAATTTTGTTTTAAGATCATTTAAGATCTCATCACTCCAATATAAAATCAAAATGGTAAGAAGTACTCCTATTTAACTAGAAGTATAAAAGTAGCCCATAAAGCCAACGAAACAAGCTATAATGCTTATTGTGTCTGTTATAACAAGGAACAGGAGTTCTGGTGTACTAGGAATCCAATGCAGTACTCCAATCATGACTGAACATCATTGTGGCAAGTATAGAATCGTCACCTGCTGTATCAAGTACAATTCTTTGTCACCCTTCACACAACAAATCAATGATCATCCTCATCAGGGCCAGGGCATTCATTCGCTAGTGCTTCAGGTGATTCATACTGAAAAAAGAGGAAAACATCCAGTTTAAAAGGTGGAAAGATGATTTCTACTACATATTCTTCCAGGAAGATGCTGTACAAAAAATACTCCTGATTGCAAAAATAGTGCGACTGAAAGTAATTATTGTTGCAGTATTGGATCATAGTGCATCCATGGGGTGGAGGAATGCAATACAACAATAATTTTAGTTTGGCCTTCCAGAGATGCAGTGTAACCAAAAGAAGAGCAAAAATTTATTGATTTTGTCCAAACAATCTGATTGTCTCGAACAAAGCTCACCTTGCATCCACAATAAAGGCAATACTGGTATTGGTCACGCAACTTAGAAAGTATGTTGTGCAAATCCTGCAAGACAAGAAATGGTCTGTTAATCTCGTTCCTTTGGCAACACCTGCAAATTTGTAAACTTCAAAATTCACAACACATATCTATGCCACTCCACACCATAGTTATTAGGACCGGAATGGACAGGTGGTCAGAACGTTAAAACTATAACTAGAGAGTACAACGGCTCGGCTCAGTTAAAAGACTGTCCATGCAATCAGAAAGCTGAAAACTGGCAGGTTTTCGCTGAACCATTGAACGGTCCCAACTGAACTGGCAAACTTTTGCAACGCAGGCTGATACTGGTGGCCAGTGTGTCATGGTGCATGTGTTATGCACTTGTGCTTGGAGACCTTGTGGAGCTTGATTACTCTGCATGCTTAACAGTATGCTTTTTATATATCTTTCACAGAGTAATGTATGCACTGCTTTTGCTTCCTGGAAATGGTTGCCAGCCTGGTCATTCAATTCATTTTAGATACATGATATATGTTCTTCTCGGCACTCATTTATAGAGTGAAATAAATGTATTAATCAGACCCTTTTTATGTTAGAAATTTGGAGGAGTTTATGAGCTTTTTTTTAGTTGTGCTCAGCTATATATTGTTAATTTCAACTATATATTTTATTGGTTCTAAGTATTTGTGGCCGGTTCAATTCATCTGGTCCAAAACTCTTGAACCAATGGTTCAACCAGTTCTTAACGGTTGAACATATGTGGTGAAATAGCAGGTGTGTCATCATCAGGCGCCCATAAACATTTAAGCTTAGTTCTTCTGAGACCCAGATAGAAAATTTAAAAGTCAGATTATGTTACGTGCACCCCAAATCTCAGTCATGGTAATAATGATGACAGTATGGCTAAACAGTCATAATTGATCTATAATACCATGAGCAGTTTTGGGTTAACTCCACTACATTCCTGGCGATCCCATTAAAATTTTACAGACTTCACTAACAACTATGTTCCAAGGTAGATTGTAACGCATAGCACAGCACAATCACATTGGGCCTGCGATCCTAAATAGTGTGACCAACAGAACAAGGATAAGAGTAAAATTGACTACCTCTTCAGTGATCACCTCCTCTTCCTCCTCTGCCCCTTCTTCCTTTTCCTCCCCCTCCGGCGCCGGCGGCTCCACCTCCCGGTTCTCCAGCTGCGCGAGCGCCGTCTCCGCCTTGCGGTAGTCCCACACCACCCTCCGGCCTTTCCACTGCGTGCTCTTCCTCGCCCTCAGCTCCACCGCCATCTCATCCTGCAGCCTCCGCTCTCGCTCCACCGCCTCCCGCGGCTTCTCCACATGCGCCGGCGCCGGATCCACCACCGGTTCCGCCCCAAGACCCGCCCGCGAGCGGCGGATCTCGATGCCGACCGGCTCGGCGGCGGCGGCGCGGGACTTGGGATCGTACCCCATCTGCTTCAACATCCTGAACCCCACGTTGCTCTCCGGGATGGCCTCCGCGAGCCCGGACATCGTGCGCGCGTCCTCCTCCCGCTGCTTCCTCTCGCGCTCCTGCCGCCGCCGCTCCTGCCATGGCACCCCTTTCCCGCGCTTCGCCCGCCCCTGTGCCGGCGCCTGCGCCTGCGTGGGCGGCTGCTTCCGGCGCCCGAGGCTACTCGACGGGGAGGAGGGTGGGCTCAGCGGGAGGAAGTGGGAGAGATCGCCCATGTAGTCCTCGTCGGCGTCCGGCTCCATGGCGCGCCGGCGCCGCGCGGCAGCGGTCGGGGTCGGGGTCGGAGCGGAGGGAGATGGGCCGGGGAAACCGGTGTGGGGCGGTTGGCCGCGGACGAGGGGCTAGCGGGCTTTGGTAAATCGAGTTTCGATAGAGTAATGGGCTTCAGTATATTGGGCTTTTGGACCACAAAATGGTCCTGCCGATTTTACCGCTTTCCTGTCGTCTCTCGAACGGGTTCACTGTTCCGTTCTACCGAAGCGGAAAACCGTTTTTGACCAAAAAATGATTTTTAAATTTTTAAATTTGAAACCAAAAATCTTTTTCGAACCGGAAAGTCTATCCCTTGTAGTATCGGGAACAGAAAATCCGTCCGGTTTTACGGATTTTCCGGTTGGAAAGACCTTCCCTGCTCTCGGTCACGTCAGATCCGTCGCCTAATGTGGCGCCATGTGGTGATTTTGTGAGGAAACAATGCGCTGCCAACCAGCAACGGACGATGATGGTGGGGGTGGGTACATGATTTGTAGCTTCATGCATGGTAGGAGAGAAGGGTGGTTTGGGCTGATGGCATAATAAGATGATCATAATATCATCACTCGTCGACGATAATATCCATGCCACCTTCTTTTCCTTCGCTAATTGTTTCATTCACTTGCTCATTTTTTGCTCGCAAATTGGCATAATAATATGAATTTTTTAACTCTAGCAGTTTCATTATTAAACATGGGTCATAAAATTAGGTTCAGAGAAGAATACATGGCTAAAAGATTATATGAGGTTGCACCCAAATGTGGAAGTTATACAATATACGTGCCTATACAATATGTAGCACCCAAATGTGAAAGTTATACGAGGTTAGTGCATTTGGAGATAGGAGAAGGAGGGAGAGAATGTGGAGGTTAGACAACATTAGTGGATTGGGGCAAGTGGCTCGATTGTACTAGCATCTTAAGCAAAATGTTGCACCCAAATGTGGAAGTTATACGAGATTAGTGGATTTGGGAGAGGAGAGGAGAGGAGATGAGAGAGAGGGGAACATGGAGGTTAGATGAGATCAGTGGATTGGGGAAGGTGGCTCGATTGTACTAGCATCTTAAGCAAAATGAAAAGAGAGTAACATGCTCAACGAAGAGTGAGGTGTCTACTCATTTGGATAGGAGGGGAGGGCGATGATAGGGAAGGATAAGGGTTTAGGTGAGCTGATCTCATACGTAAATTTAGCCCCCCTTTGACAGGGCTTCTAAGAAATGGCTTTAACCCATGAGCCAAAAAAGCCGAAGAAACCATGTTTTAGTGGCTTTTCTTCTCTAATGTAAAAATGGCTTCTCCTCTCTATGGCTTCTCTTTGAAGCCGTTTCTTAGAAAAATATTTAGTAGAGCTTCACCTAAAACCATGAGAAGCCGGAGCCAAAGCCACACAAGAAGCCATACGAAAGGGGCTCTTAGAACCAACGGTTGAAAAAATTGACAGATTCTTAGGAGACAAATATATTGACAATAACAATAACTACACAAACCCAATGTATATACTCCATAATATATCATAGGTGTGAATGTTTGTACATAGATGTGAGTGTTTGTACCGTGTTTTTAGAAAGAAAAGAATACATAAACATAAGAAGGTAACTTTCATACACAACATCCAGGTAAGTTTGAACCCTAGGTGATCCACCACTAATGAAGGTGAATCATATTAGACGGCCCAAAGAAGTAAAGACTTAGATGGACGTGCTGTTAGGGATGCCCTTGCGCGTCACACCCTCCTGAGAGAAGGGCTTCATGAGTTGGTATGGTACTATGCCGACACCGCAGTGGTTCTTGAGCCTCTGGTTCGTGTTCCTCTATAGAGTGTAAAATTGAAGAGAATTGTTGAGATTACCATACATTGAGCAGGCTTGGTCACCACTTACGACATAGTAAATTACATGAACATGTTTTGTAATATATTCATGCATTTCATATATCACATGCTTGTTCATTGATTGGAGTAGATTGTAGGTGTAAAACTTAGAATGATACCCTCCCCCCTTGATAACAAAAACTTGAGCTAAAAGCATAAGGACAAAATGCTACAAACCTTCCGCCGGATAAGTCTTGCAGAGTATTCAATAAACTTAGAATTGTGGCTTTAGCTATAATTTTGGTTTAGTGGGGTTTGATGTCTTTCTTGCTGAAGAATATTCCATGTTCCCAATAGTTATTCATCATGTTGAAGCTCCATCCTAAAGATAGCTTGGTCACGCATGAAATGAAGATATATATTTTCATACAGATGGAAATGGTTGTACATAAATGTGAGCATTTGTACCGGATTTCTAGATAATAATAAAATAATTTAACTTAAAGAATGTAAATTCATACACAACATCTAAGTTTTTGCACCCCTCCCGTTGTTTACATATTCCCGAGATCCGCCGTCCTGGAGTAAGGACTCAGATAGATGTGCTGTTGGGGATGCCCTTGCCTGTCACACCCTCCTGAGAGAAGGGCTTCATGAGCTGGTATGGCACAATGCCGGCGCCGCACCGGTTCTTGAGATTCTGGTCTGTGTTTCTCCCATCAATGATCCCCTCGATCTCCTTGAGCCGTGCGTTGAACTTCGCGTACGCCGCCTGCACTGTGGCATCGTCGTTCCACGGCACGGTGTCCTGGCCGCCGAGGTACTCCTCATCGGGGGAGTGAGTGGACAGCAAGTCCAGCGTGGCCATCACCAGCGTCGCCTGCACCTGCGACGGGAAGCAGTCGCGGAGAGCCTGGTCCGGGTTGTCCAGAAACTTCGCCAACGCGTCGGCGTCGATGGGCTCCTCCACCGGCATGTTGGTGCGCGCGATCGACGGCCGGTTGGGGAAGTAGCCGCCGAAGTCGTACTGCCCGAAGTTTACGGCGGCGTGGTGAGCCGACGCCACCCAGATGATGGTCGTCAGGGCGTGCGCCAGGTTCTCCGGCGAGTCCAGCGTCGGCCACCCCGGCGCGTCCTTCTTGTCGCCGTGTCCCACGGTGCGCACGTCTGTCCAGAAGGCCTGCAGCTCCACGTCGCCGGCCAAGCTGCCAGCATCGGGGTAGAACCGCGAGACATACGCCTGCACCCATGTCTTGATGGCGTCCCAGATCATGAGGCCGTCGTTGGCGAACGGGTAGTCTTTGATCGTGAGCTTGAGGCCGTGCTCTGCGGTGGGATCCTCCTCGGCCATCCCCCTGCGAATGAGGTCTGCAGGGAGGGCCTCCATGTCGAAGCGCCAGAACTGGTCGTACGCTGCTGAGCTGAGCTCCATGGAGTACTTCATCGGCGAGAAGGAGAGCTCGATGATGCCGCCGGCGTTGATCAGCGCGGACCGCGCGAGCGCGTTGATCCGCATGGTGTAGCGGAAGTGCGGGTGCAGCAGCTGGTAGATTGGGTGCATTTCGCTGAGCTGCCGGTTCGCCGCGATGATGTACGGCTCGACGGCGCAGTGCGTGCGCAGCCAGTGGCTGATGAGCTCGTGGTGGCCGGAGTCGTGGGCGCGGACGTGCGACTTGGCCATCCGCCACAGCCAGGACTCGGTGGTGTCCGTGGAGGCGGTGAACACCCGCCGCCACTGCGGCTGCGTCTCCGACTGCGGCCGCGTGAGCTCGATGGCGAGCAGCTGCAGCGTGCCGTCGTCGCGGAGGAAGAAGACGGTGCGCGAGCCGTACATGGTGGTGTGCTCCTGTTCCCGAATCCTGTTCACGTACGGCAGGAACAGGTCGTGGTAGTCCAGCATGAACAGGCGCTTCTGCTTCACCGCCTCGGCGACAGTCATCGCGTGGCACATCTGCTGCTCCAGCACCTCGGCGGTGATCGCCGACTCCGCCGGCCCGTACACCGCCGGGTCCAGCTTGCTCTTCAGGGGGAACTCCTGCAAGATTTTGTGCAGGCATGGATCAAAATCTTTCCTGAACATTTCCACCAATGTGTTTGCGCGAGGTTTGTAATAAAATAATTAGAAAAACGTTGTCTGCAGACTTTACCCTGACGAGCTCGATGGCATAAGGATTGATCCCGGCGAGCGTCTCCCTCGCAAACTCCTCGTCCCTCAACCATCCAAACTTGTCCTCTGCAAGCACAGTTCATGATCGATCAATGTCCATGAAGCAAACATTGTACTAATGTTGATTTCAGAACAGGAAATCTATGCATATTGTTCGTTTATATACGTTCTGAAATTTAAGGGGCAGCGAGGCGTACTCTGGACAGTGGCGGGCGTGTCGAAGAGAAGCAGTTGGTCGTCGGGGGTGTCGCGGAGTGCCTGGAGCACGCGCGGCAAGATGCTGCGGAGGAAGCCGAGCTGTTCGGCCGTGGGCAGCTTGACGCCGTCCTCGAACAGCTTGTCAATGACGAAGAAGGACGGGAAGCTCAGGTTGAGACTTGGGTCGAGGATCGCGGACTCCGCCGCCGGCACGGCGGCGTGGAGCACCGACTCCAACGTCGTCACCGAGAACTGCAGGTTCTTCACCTCCGAGAACGCCTCGTCCCTCGGCACGTAGTTGTCGCCGTCCCTCGTCTCCGTCTTCGGGTCTGGATAAAAGAGCACACAACCCGTCGTCATTCTTGCACGTCCTCCATGGCCATTAGTGTCTGTAAGGTCGTCACATACCTTTGGTGGACATGGGACGGCCGGTGCGGCAGCGGCGAGGGTAGGGGTACTGCTTGCTGCCGCCGAGGACGGGGCGGGCCTTGCTGGGGTCGCTGTCGGGGTCGCCGAGGTCGTCGTAGGTGTCGTAGTCGTAGATACGGTCGCCGGTCTTCCTCTCGCCTTGGCCGTTGCCGCGCTTCTGCTGCAGGTCATCCTCCCGGTAGCTCCGGAGCCCAGGCGGCGTCTGGCTCGGCAGGTACGGCTGCAAGACGAGACCATGAAATGTTCAGCGCTGGTGCAAAATCACCGTGTCATTGGGCCGTGACTCAGCCCATTTGTATTCATGATGTCATGGCCCATGCTCTGTCGATGGGAGTAGACTTCACGATTATAGAATTTTTATTTTTATAAAAAAAATACAGTAACACATGACATGAGGTCACTACTATGCATTCAGTCAAGAAAACACGTGGTTCAGTCAATGAATTAAACGACCCGTTTTGCTTGTCCGGAACATCATTTTTTTTTGTGACTCTTGGGAGGCGCGGAGTTATTAAAATTTTGCCGTGTAAATAGAACCAACTTGACATCATCTTAGATTGGTGCTGGTGTATTAAATAATATAATCTTTCCAGAAGATTGAGTGATGCAGACGTACGGCCTCTAGTCTGGAGTCTGAACTGACGCTTTAGATCACATGGTGGGTGCATGAATGGTCAAAATCAAACCTATACATGTCAACCTCATGATCGAGATCAATCAAAGTCTCTGGAGTACTAGTAAAGCAGAGTTCATCTGGAAATTAATTAATTCCACAAATGTACGCTTCACGGCACCGACATCATCACCGTACCTTGTTAGCGAAGAAGACGCGCTTGCCCTGGGCGGCGGCGTCGTCGGACTTGGGCTCCACCCACGACATGCACCGGACGTCGAGGAGCGGGGCGGCGGCGTCGCCGTAGCTGGACGAGTAGAGCTTGACGTCCTGGAGGAACATCTCCTGGTAGCTGTTCTCGTTGGTGACCAGCACGGCGCCGACGGCGCCGAAGCCCGGCGGCACGTCGAAGTCGGCCTCGTAGGTGACCACTTCCTCGTCCTTGTTCGCCACCTTGTGAGCGTAGCTCTTGAGGGTGGGCTTCTCCTGCCCCGTCTCTTCAAGTTTCCAAATTAAGACAAAGCAAAGCATCAGCGATAAATCTCGTGTGTCATGTCAAGTCATTTTCTTGTACCGCCAAAATATGCATCATGTACACATTATGTATTATATATAATTGCACGTACATAGACCCAACATAATATGCAGTTTTACACGGCATTCAGATTTGAAAAAGGGTGAGAAGAGATGATTAATAAATAAAGTCGAGGAGCTAGCCAGCTAGACGTCCAAATTGCACATATACATGATATGTGAGTTAATTATCCTAACCATTCGCCTCACTGAACTAAAGATATATGATACACCCTCTTATGCATTCATTTGAACTTGCACTGAAATGCCTTGTACTACTTAGCTATCTTATCCTACTATTACTACTTCTATTAGACACGCTAGAAAAAAAAAAGACAAATCTTGAAATTTCACATTAAAATCTAAAATATTCTAGGCGTCCATCAAGTAGCCTTTAATAATGTAATAGTAGCTATTGGATATATTATATTTTTTTCTTAAAAAAAAAACTATCCACCATACCATTATGATAGATGAATTAAAATAATTTTTTAAGTTTGCATATAAATTAACCACCATGTCATTTAAATTCAATATAAATTATCCATGATGCCATAGGGAAAAGTATCGACAGTCGCCGTTTTACCTTGTTTATTTCCAACTAGTTACCGTGCACATCTGTAGTAGGGACTATTAGGTGAAGAGGTGATGGTGAATATACATAGGGGATAATTTAAATCAGCACTGCTAGTACTTATCTTTGTTTTTGGCATGTCACCCGCCTATACAATACAAGCAAGAAAAACATGTCCAAGCGATGAAAAGCAAAGGCTGAAACATATAATCAAATAAGGCTCGGTTTTCTGTACTGCTGAACTCAAACCTAGATAGCTTCATGTATAGCTAGGTAGTACATTATTATTCCTTGCAAAAGTCGATCGATGTTAATATGTTATTGCACAAAGATGCGCATAGCTTGAGTATTCAACAAAAGGACTGTTGTGCCAATCTAATACTCCTAACAAATAAGGCATGCATGGATGATTATTAGAGAGCCGTGCGCTGTGTGTGCACCATATATCCAATTTACACGCTGTAACCTGGAATATATAGGCGCGCAAATTAAAGCCCCAGGCCATACCCAATCGTGAAACCAGTTTCAGCAAAAGGAGCTAAATGCAAATATGGTAGCTCGACAGTACAGCGACGTGTGCAGTGTATGTACCAAAAGTTGGGATGCCCCCGTTCAACCCATGTACCGTTGGACAGAGAGCGACGCGGCAAAACGTGCTGCGAAGAATAATACTCCTTTCTAGGTAGCTTTTGCACGCGTGTACCTAGTACCACCGAACGATCGAAGTATTGGTCATGCATGCATGTGTGATGTGTCTGTACATCTGTGTGTGTGATTCAGAGATCGCAGAGAACCCACCGGGCCGGGGCTTTTCGTTGTACCGTAGTTCCATGTTTTTTCCAAGCGCATGCGTGCTCTGATCTAGACTAGCTACTTTAGTTCCTTTTGCTACAAGTGGCTCTCTGTACTCGCTGAAATTTCCTTTTTGTGATCAAATCTTCAGAGTAAAATTTATATACAACAGCGACATGCAGCGCCGATATTGATTTTCGTTTTCGTGCACCGGTGAGAGAGGTACGACTAGTAGCACCATTTAAATCATTAATTGAAACTTTAGTTAATAGTATATACTATACTCCCTAAAATGAAAAGGAAAAAATGGTGCTACGTTCATATTATTATGACATTCTTCCTTAATTACTTTCTTCGTCCTTGTTTATTTGATGTTGACAAAGAAAAGGTTAATGAAAACGGTTTGTGGGATGCTCTGACCGTCAAATAAAAAATTAAACGAGGGACTATCTATCTCCTAGCTACTGTGTTTTTTTTAAAATAAATTTGATTCCATTTCATCTTCCAAAGAGATGGAAATAAAAAAATTGCGTCATCCCATACTACGTGCATGATATAATATGTACGCACAAACCAAACAAATTAGTAGAGAGATCTATGGAGAGATCGAGTTCGTATATAGTGCTCACTTGCGTCAAGCTGGGAGCTGACGAGCTCGAGGTAGAGCGACCGGCCGATGAGGTCCTTGAAGTCGTCGATGGCCCTCGCGGGCCTCAGGTCGCTGAGGAGCCCGCCCACGGTGACCTTGATCGTCGCCACCGCCTTCACGCGCACCGCCGCCGCCATGGCCAACGCCGCTGCTGATGCCGCGCTACTGCTACCCCTACCTCCGCCGCTGCTCGGCGCCTCCGACCCCGCCGCCGCTCCCGACACCACGCACCCTCTGCGCCGCGGCTGGGCGAGGACCTGGACTAGCGGCCGGCTCAGCTGCGACGACGAAGAGGATGATGAGAAGGGGAAGAGAGCTCCTCCTCCTACTGCTGCTGCGCTACGGCTGCAACAACTACGACCGGTGGTGGTGCTGCTGCTTGGTGGCTTCAGTGGAGGAGCCATGCCGCAGCCTGCAGGTGTATATATATGAAGAGAGACGCGCGCGCGAACTATGGTTAGGGTGGTTTTTTCTTTGCACCAACTAACTAGCTAGGGCTTTGAACTTGCGTGTGTGCTTGTTCTTGTTCTTGTTGGCTAGCGAGCAAAGGTAGCTTGTTGGTGGCTAATGGCGTCGTGGCCGTGGGGGTGAGCTTGGGGCGGACGCGGTGTTTATAGCAGTCTCTCCCGGCGACGAGCGAGGTGGCTGGATTTGCTCGGAAGCTGACGACGTCCTTGCTAAGCTTCTAGTAGCAAAATAAATTGAATTAAACTGGTAGATATGCATGGCGCTGTCTAATTAATAACTCGTCGTGGACATTTCGAAATAATTTACGCGAAGACGAATACTAGTCGTCTTGTCCTATAGCCAATCTTGCGCCGCACGTACGCACATCATCCTAGTTGCTCGCGTTCGTGTGAACTACTCATCATTCGCGCGCGTTTTCTTTAATTTTCAACGTCGCCGCGCGAATCTCTACGGGCCGATCTTTCTTATTCGCTGACAAGTACGTATAACACACGCGCTGCCGCGTACAAAAGTAGTAGTGGTATTGTACGTAGGTGACCCGGTATACGTATACGTAGGCACGTGTGTATGTGGATACCACTGTACCTACTTGTTTCGTGGCAAGCAGCTACCTGTTTCTGGGATCATGCGTACGTACATATCCCGGCTCACGCCGTGAAGACGCCGTGTGCCGAGTGCTGACACATGTCCACGCGGGCATGCTCACGGACTCACGGTGCACCTACGGACCGGGTCGCGCCGTCAGTGGGTCGGTCAAATATTTGACGGTGTTTCATTTTCATGCGCACGAGTACTAGTCTACTGCTGGCCGCTGGTTGGATGGGACGACGAGGTAATAAACGTAAAACTGTTGACCGGTCGTAGAGGGCCTGCGGTAACCCAAGAGGCCAAGAGTACGTTTCCTTCCCCATTCACAAACATCGATCTCTCAAATTATACCCATGTGTTATGTTAACATATTTTCTTTCTAAAAGTCCATCAAAAATTACAAAATTCTAGCTTAAAACGACAAAACTAAATGGACATCGATGTATAGAAACGGACCCACGGGAGGGAGTGTATGTGGCATGCGGACACGGTCGAAGAAGTAGCACTTTTCCAAAACTTCCCTTACAAATGGATCCATAGCAAATTTATTTCAAAAATAGGCCAAACCTTGTCATATTAGGAAGAAATGCCAAGGTATATATAATAGGTTGGCACTCTTCAAACGAATTAGCGTCCAACTTACCATGTCATCGCTAACGTGGCCATTGGGTCGAAGCTCTGTGCTCGATAAAATCACGTTGAGATAAGCTGCCTTGGCGCCATATGAAGTAGCGTTTAGTTACGGTATCAAATTTTGTACCCTCTCCATTCTTTTTTATTTGACGCGGTTGACTTTTTCTCTAAAACTTCAATCACTCATCTTATTCAAAAAAATTGTAAGTTGTCGTCTATTTTTTTGTTATCTGTTTCATTGTTAAGACTAGTTTGAGCATGTATTGTATTTCTATAATTTTTTTAAATAAGATGAATAATTAAAGTTTTGAAAAAAAATCTAAATAAAAAAAGAATGAGATGGTATAAGGCTGAGTCCAATGGGGCTCTCTATCCTCACTTCCTAAATACTATTCCACCTACTTCTCTCTCAGCATTTATGTCAAAAAATGCAAAACAGTGTTTAGAGAACCCATATAGACTCAGCCTAAGTATTTTAAAAACAGAGGACACGTGAGGGGTCAGCCTGGCTAGAACGCATGCCGAGCTGCCTACCATAGAAAGCTGGTCCTGTGCCAAAGTTAAGTTTAACAGAGGCATGATGCCTACGTGCGGTACGATGAACATTGGTGCCAACCTTTTTCCATGATTTATAGGCATGCATATAGTAGAAAATATCTACAACGCAAGTTATCAAGTTGACCACTGCATGTCTAGCAGTCCCACAGCTACGTCCGTGCTGACATGGCGAGGATGTGGTGCTAGAATGTTACGTATCGTCAATTTGTCTAGGCGTCGAGATTTGGTCTCAATTTTTAATAAGATTCACTAAAAATTTAGTTGTGAAAAAAATTTACAGAACATGCTAATTTTGAAAAAAAAAACAACGCGGGACACACTGCACGCTGCTAATTGAACCAACGAGATTAATCCATTATTAAACGAGTTGCACGTAAAGCCGTGGGCCGGCCAGGCGGCCAGCGTGGGTTTCCTTGGAATGCGCCGACGTCGCCGTCCGCCACGTGGCCAGCATAGTGTCCGGTCGACACAGCGGTCAAATTTTATTTTTTGAGGCGAGCGCACCTCCTTACATCTGTGCTTCAAACGGCGACGCGACTTCGCCATCGCATCGTACTATTACGAACTTATCCGTTGGCGGAGGAAGAGAAACAGCGTCCAGCTTCTGTAGACTGTTCTCCGCACCACAGATTCTAGGCGAACTCGATCATTTGTGTGCGTTTCAAAACTTCCAGTTACGTGTGTTAGGAGATACTATTACGAGAAGGATAGGTACCCAAGCACACCAACTTGATGGTTGGTGGATCATGGATGCATACGTACAGCGTCAAACCATCGATTTAATCGTGTGAAATATGCTTGCAAATAACTCTACGAAGAACACTAATGAAACCCTTGATCCATATAATATTGGAGAGCATTGGCACCAACCTACTCCCCCTGTCCCAGAAAGACGGTCGCTTTAGGTAGCGTTTGGTTGATAGATATAGTGGGATGAAGCGGTTCCATTTCTAGATTCCAGATGGAGCGGCTCCATTTTATGTTTGGTCGTAGAATGGAACCACTCTGTTTTTACGTTTGGTTGGAGGGATAAGGATGAAGAAGCTCTGACTTAGTTTAACACCGTTAAACGCGGGACCCATCTGTGATGGACATCCGTTGGCCACTCCCGTCCGCCCGTGTCGCCCATGTCCTCAGCGACGCACGGCCGCCCACGTCGCCCTCGTCCTCGCTGCCGGCGCCGCCCATTGCCTCCGGGCCCCCTCGCCTCCGCGCGCTGCCCGCTCTGGCCGCCTCGGCGCGCCGCCTGCTTCTCCTCCGCCTCCCTCTGCAGTGTTTCGCCTACCTTCGGTCTCCCGCCCGCAGCCGCGGGTTCGTTCTCCTCGCCCGCCGCTGCGGGACCGCCGCCACACCAGTCTCCCCGCCTGCGGCGGCTCCGGTCTCCCACCCGCCACGGCTCCGGTCTCCGGTCTCCCGCCCGCCGCAGCTCCCGTCTCCCCGCCGGCCGCATGGGACCCGGGACCGCCGCCCTCAACCGAAGCCGTCATTGAGGTCGTCGCGGCTCGGGGCCAAGTCGCCGTCCCCTCGAGCTCTCCGGCCTCGGCGCCGCCTCCGCCGCCACGGCTCGGGCGCAGGGTACCGCCGCCGACGGGGCACGGGCATAGGGTACCGCAGCCGCCGGGGCGCGATGCATCCTGCAGGCGAGAGAAAAGACGAGATGCGTACTAGCAGGCAGCCATGCGGGAGGGACGAGGGAGAGAGAGAAACGGTGGAGAAAGAGAGTAAGGATAAGATGGATTGTGGGGCCCACGGTGAGGCAGGACGGCAGACGACGATTTTTGTGGGACAACGTTTCGGATGCTAGACGGCGTTTTTTTCGGGACCGAGAAAGTACATGCATAAAATACATCCATAAGGTACAAATAAGCATATGTACGTCGCTGGATAAACGCTCATGTTGGGCAGTTGGGGTACCGATTGCCGAAGAACCGTGCCTCCTACTCTGAGGCAGCGCGCGCTTTCCTGTAGGATGAATGCTGCCGCTCGTAGACACAACCAACTGTCAGAGACACAACGATGAACTTATCCATTGTTCACTGAGCTTCGTCCCGTGTGATTTCAACCAGATAAATAACTTAAGAAAATCAGATAAATAAAAAGATGATAATAGCAATAGAAGCAAACATTCAGATCCCCAGCACCTAGAATATTTCCACTTTGTCATCACCAAGTCTAAGACTCCGAGATACTAGTTAAGTTACATTCTTTTGCAACTAAAATTTTCTCTCTTCACAGTTAATACAACCAGAATACAGCTCTATACTCTGAATCCCACTGTCATATATATTCATAGAACAAATTTCTGCACATCCTGGAGGTAACCATTAAATTCAAACTTGCATTGTACTCATCAAGTCGACCAAGGCCTGCGTAGAGGGCGTGGTCGGATGGCCTAGACTTCTTTAAAAGTTTTGAAGAAATCTCTCCACACTATTCCTCTGAATAATTACCCTAGAATGAGCGTACAAAATTGTTCAGAATACAATCGAGGCACGGATACAGTCATACAGAGTTGTTCAGAGTTCAGAACTTCAGACTTTGGACACTTTTATCCTCTTCGAATTTCAAGTCTCTGGTCAGGAGCTTAAAATTACACAGCGGACGGAACATTCTCTGCACCTAGGCCTACAGTATGTAAATACAAATGGTCATGCACAACACAAACACAACCAGGCAGGTCGAGCAGTGGACATAGCGTAAAATGGTGCACCACAGAAAAAAGCTCTATGCTCTGCAAATAGTGTGTTTTTGGAGCATGGAAAAGGTGAAACTCAAGATCCCACAAAAAATGCTAGGATTAATCTAGGGGTTGATGCCGCAGAAAACAAACCTAACTGGCTGACGTCACGCACTTCTTCCACCTTCTCCATGCGCCAAAAACCACCACCACCCAAGATCCCAATCCACACAACCATTCAACGAATATACAAGAACCAAGATGCAAGCAAGGAATTCCCCAGTCTTTCAAAATCAGCGATTAATGTACCGGAAACAAAACAGAAGAGGAGAAATTGAGGAGCTCACCCAGCAGCAACGAAAGAGGGCACTGTCCGCCTCATCTATCTTCTGCATCTTTGATCTTCGCCGTGGCACAGAACAAGCTGCAGATGAAAGATGCATGGCACAAACCTCTTCGGCATGAAAGATCAATAAGTATGGATGAACCTAGCGGCCTTGATCATTCGATTTTCCACAAGAAGCACCACGATCATTCATGTCCCAACCATAAAAGGTGGACAGGGGCAGGTAGAAAAAGAACTAATGAAAACGTATGTACACAACAATAAAATCCTTTATCAAATGCAGAAATTATCCGCCAGACGCATGATGCCACAAATTCATAACTTCTTCTACAGGCTAAGTTCATTGCTTATTGATGGTATGGCATTTGGAATCCAATACAGCCAAGAGAGCACCCTATATAAACTACATTATTATTAAATATTACAAAGCAACGGTCAACCGGCACGGCGCCGTGAATGGTTTTGGATCAGCAGCTGCATCAACAATTCAAAACCCACCAGCATGTCACCAACGTTCCCTCTCAACAGTCTTTACAAGCATGAACCACTGATTCATAGTTAACAGGTATTAGACACTGCAAATACGAGAACTGGCCTGGCATAGGCCACGATGCAAAAGAAATAGCATTACTCCTACTTGAAAATTGATAAGACAGATTCTGGGTAACCAAATAAAGTGACAATTCAAGAAATATTACCTGTGTCAAGTGCCAAGGTATTGCATCAAGTCATCATCGTCCATCAGCCAATCATCGAGGCCAGGGATTGAACTACTCATAGGAATGAGGCTCAAAGGAAGTCCACCAAAAGAGCTGTCTGCAAACTTATCAGTGGCCTCGCCAAAGAATGTGTTATCCATGGGCTGGTGGGTGTCACTGGCATCAGGCCTGGAATTCCCACTGTCTGCCGTAGGATGACTGTAAGAACTGTTCCCAGCCAGCACTCCTGTTCCCATGATAGGCACATGGTGATCCATATGCAGTGGCAGTGGGTGCTGCATTGACGAATCTTGATGAACAATTGGTGAAGGATTAAAAACAATAGGAACAAGACCAATATTTTGCCGAAATGAGTGTTCAGACCATGAGTTGGCAATATCACTGCCTTCACAAGTCAGAGGATGGCCACTCATATAAGTGCTCGATTGAGCAGCACTTGCAACCTGGTTGTTGTTGTAGTTGTTGATCACAGCACCAGGAGACAGGAAATTCCCTTGAGAGTCTCTCTCCTGCTCTAAAGCTCCAACTGTACTGACATGGTTGACGCTTGCCAGTGGGTCAGCCATACCTACCACACCCATTTGGTCAAACATGTTCATATTACGAATTGCACTGCTCAAAATTTCCGGTGGCTTATCATCTCTCTGTGTCACTTCAATATCATTCTCAGCAACTGGAGAATGGCCTGAAGAACCTTTCTTCCTTCGTGATTTAGTTGTTTCATTGTTACTAACTACTTTGCTAGATGATTTATCCTTACGCCTTCTCTTAAGCTCTTGTCTTATCTGCAAAACTGGCTGAGGATCTTCCCCATCCTCTTTGGATGATGTAGAACGAGGAGGCTGCTCTAACCGATCGACATCGTACTCATCACTGCTGCTATATGTGCCCTCAATTTTGTCCCCTGACGTGCTTTGGTGTGTTATCGCTGATGCAGCACTGCCAAAACTATGAATAGATTTCTCTTCACGCTGTAAAACTCCCAACCAAATCAGACTCTCTTTTGCGGTCATTTTGTCCTGCAAACATTTTGATTTCCTCACATGCTTTCTGATCTTGTCAAAGTTTGGGGCCATGTGCCTGATCACACCCGTCAGAACTCCAACTTTCCAAACTTTCTTTAGATCATGTGGTTTTTTGTACGGAGGCGCTTCTCCCTTTGGAAGGCCCAATGCAGTCCACCATGCCTCATTGCCTGATGGCCACCAAGGGGGCGGGACACCCTTATCCAACGGATACTTTCGCTGCTGTGGGCTGCAGTGTTGCATCAATGCTGAAAGCAATGAACCCAGAGTGGCGTCTTGGAGATCCATCAAGCTATGCTGGTTCTTGGTTCCACTGCTCTTAGTGTTACTCAGCATCGAGTTTTCAACCTCATATTTTACAATCGCCGCTGGCCCATTCTTATCAAAATTCACCTTCTCCTTCCACCAGGCTCTGATGTTATCTGATGCGCCGCTGACAGGCTTCCCTTTGTCAGGGATGATGCCGTAAACGAACCCCCGTGCATTGCATACCTCCATGAGCTTGAGCATGTACTTCAGAATCCCATCCTGGGCCCTCGCCATCTTCTTTCTGAGAGCGTGATCTGAAATTTTCTTTGTCTTGGACTTCTCCAGTTCTGACCGCTGCATAGCAAGCTGTTGCTGCCTCTCCTTGATCCTCTTGAGCTTGATCTTGTCTTTCCACATTCGCCGGGCCAGCTCCTCCGGATCAATCTCCTCGTCACTGACGTCATTCTCACTGAAGTTGTTGATGCCATCGACGTCAAAGTCGGATGCATCGCCTAACTCAGACGCAAGAATACCAAGATGGTCCATCACAATTGTTTCAACCAGCCTTGTTCCTAAACCCAGTTACATGAATCACGCCATCCAACTTCCAACACTCAGTTGCTTTGTATCCTCGCAACAACCTGCAAATTTTTTTTGCAAGTGGTCAGAACCGTAAGAAAGCAATGCAGGCCATTACAGTTGCAACCAAACATCGCTGTGTTTCTTGGCATTTGGAACATTTTTGGGACACTGCCATAATCCAACAACAGTAGGGAAAAAACGGGAAACTTGCTAATCGGATCAAATCCACCAGTCGGTAGGTAATTCAACGGGAACTCGGAGCAAACATTGCAGTCCAAAGACATTACTACATACGTAATCACAACTCAACACCGCCCGAGCTAAGAATCACAAGCATGAAGATTAGAACAAAACTAATAATTTTAGAACACCCCATCCCGAAGCCGGTTTTAGAGTAAAGGAATTAGACGCCGTAAATCAATCCAACGAACACGCCAACTCAACTAGCCATGAATCTGCGCTATCGCCGTCGACATAACAATCCGAATCTCGAACGAACCCTAGGCGTGGGCGGACGCAGCGAGCAGCGTCGAGCAGCCATAGGTGGACACAACTCAGCACCCCCGACACGCACGAACGCGAAGAATCAATCCCAACCACATGAGGAGAAAAAAACTCCTCCGGGCTCCGGCGAAACCGATGAGGTGCAAGCCGGCAGCGTTGGTGCGTACCTCGTCGAGGGGACGGACGCGGCCTCCGGCGGCGCGGAATCTGCGAGGAGAATTTGCGGTCGGGTTCCGGAGGGGCTTTGCGCCTCCGGCGCTGCTGCTGGTTTTATTTGGGAGAAACAAAAAGAATGGAATGAGCCAAAGAGAGCGGCCGTGGCGGCGGTGGAATTAACGAGAGCGCGAGCGAGGCGAAAAAGGCAACCCCCGTTCGTCGTGACACGACGAGGCGAAGAGAAAATTGCGGAAAATTTCCCATTTTAATTTCCTTTTTTAAATAGAAATGCGGCAAAATACGGTTGGTGGCCTTCTGCCGAGCTTCCTCGCCTAAAAAAAAGGAGTACTACAGGTTCACAGCAGAATTTCCATAAATATGATTACTGGAGATTTTTTAGCGATGAAAATCGTTCTGTCCCGATTTCCAAACGGGACGATTTTATCCTGGCCACAAGCGTCTCTATCCTTGAAAAGCCAGAAATCGACCATCCTCTGTGTTTTCATGGATGATCCAAGAAAACTACAGATGCTGAGAACAACACGCCTCTTGCATTCTTAAAAAAAGGAATCTGATCATCAAGATTACCGATAAGAGGATCGGTTTATTTCTTGCGAATCCTCGGTGCAAGGACAGCTCAAACGAGGGAAACCAAGCTGCCTTCTGTCGTGCCCTGGAAAAAATAGTTGGCAATCTCGAAGAATGACAGCGGCATTTGTTCTGTTTCGAGATCATGGATTAATTGGGCTTTGACTGTGAAAAGATTGTGACCACCGCTTGCTGTTATTAGCTTGATGCACTGCTGATTCAGCCCCTAACCCATTCGTTGTTGTCGTATCTGCATTTCCATCTATCTATAGAAAGAAAAGGGTGAGGTCAGAGGTTCGTTGAACCTGGACACCCTTCAAAAGAGCCTGTCCAGCAAAAAAGAGTCCAGGTTCGATGAATCTTCGATTGGAAGTTGGAACCCAGCAGAAAGGCAGAAAGTGGGACTCCTCTATTGGAAATTCCAACGGCAGCCCAGCATGTATATGTAGCAGGCCGGCCTAGGACGGCCCACGAACAATATGCAATATTTTGGGTCTTCTAACTTTTCCATCCGTCTTCTCAAACAAAAAAAATGTTTTCCCAGCCGTGAGCGCTCTATCCTGTTTGCTTAGACAAAAGAAGGTAGAATGCTGGAAAACGGTGCCAGAAAGGATGAGCACTTGACCATGAACTCTACGGAGTCATGTGGGGAACAAAGTAGCTTTTTGTCTCGCTTTCGCCATATTCATATAAATATTGATTAATCTAGATACATATTGAATATTAATATTAATATTAAATAACGAATGAATCTCATAGAGGTCTAAAACCCCTTACGATTTGGGTGCATATGATATTTCTCATAAAGCTACAACATTTTATTATCAAGCATAACAATTTTATTGTGAAGCTGAACAATTTTATTTTAAAGTTACTCCATCCATTTCAATTTATAGGCCATTTGACTTTTTTGACACCAAACTTGACTTGTTAAAAAGTCATAATTATCATTTTTTTATTGTGATTTAATTTAGCATATAACATACTTTTAACTATAATTTGAATTTATAGTTCATATTACGCAAAATTTTGAAAAAAAAAAGATGAGCTGGTCAAAATTGATATAAAAAAAGTCAAGCAACCTAGGCCTCCCTATGGTCGAAAAATAACACTAAATATTTCTCAATTTAAATAAAATTTAAAATTTTGGTACTATTGGCCCCTTCCAACAATGAAAAATTTAAGTTCTTGACTCCACCACTGGTTAGAATATTTGGAGCAATGGTTCTTTTATTCTAACTATAAAAATTTCAAGTACACACTAAATGTTGAGGCTAACAGGAGTTATTTTTTTGAGGCTATTAAGTTTGTCAAATTATAGTTGGTTACGAATGGCCTTTAGTAACAGCTATTTGGCTGATAAATTAACGATCATTTTAATGGCCGTTCTTATGGCAAAACTTATGATCCATGTAAGAGAAAGGAACAACTTATGTAAATTTGTCTCGCTCTTCCACTGTTGTGTTGCTTTTCTATATTCCTGACTTTGTTTCTTGCGTGCACAGGACACATAGTAACTAGGTTTTCGGAACCATCGTCGCTTCAGAGATCCTACTCGGGATATGTGGTAGATCAGGTTTTTGGGGAGCACATAGTACAACTGCTTGATCAGCTTATTCATGGGATTAGCATCGGCTTCGGCTTGTTCGTGTGGCGGAACCGCAATGCTTAACCCATACAAAGCACACCTGGCACTTCTGGCTCGCAGTGCACTTAGGCTAAACTAAACTCGGTAGTCCGTCGAGAGTCCTTCGGGCTCTCGATAACACCATTTCCCAATGGAACCGACATCATACACATCCGACCCTCGATGGAGCCACAACAGTTACAACATCACAGGCAGTTGAATAGATATTACATAGACTTTAGTTACAAACTAGTTCGAAATCAAATAGAGTTCAACATAGTGTCATACAACAACATAGTTCAAATAATCTCTCGCAGCGGAAATTTTAAAGTTCATGTTTCACGGTAACCAAAAGACTTGCATAAATAGAACGAGCATCGAACCCACTGATGCCGTTTCTTGCCAGATCATGACTCTTTTTATTCTTGATGAGGACACGGCCCACCACCAATACAGGCACAGAAGAGGAACTCTGTACCTGTAAGCCAAAAGTGGGAGCAAAACCCTGAGTACTAATTACTCAGTAAGACTTAATGGATGGGGCTTACGGCTGACGCAAAGCTTGCTTACTAGTAACTGGATCCTTAGCTGTTACTTTTAAATCGGATCAAATTAATAAGTGTAAGCAGGATTTGACAGCTGGTTATATTATTGCACCCAAGCAGGATTTTACAGCTGCTCAGTTTATCATACTTGTAGAACATCATGAGTGTGACAGGTATAGCATAAAACTAAAACAGGTATATCATCATGAGTGTAATAAGTACTGCATAAGAAAATAAACCAGGTATATCCAAGCATGTAGTGTTCAAAACCATGAATTCATAATACAACATATTCAAATGGATTACTACTTTGTCCGGCAGTGATATTGGCATTCTCACACCTGGTGAGCATCAGCGATTCGAATCGATTTTTATATTTCCGGAAATAACTAGAAGCACCAGGATGTCATATGCTTGCTAACTCCCAGCGTTCCCACGTGTGCTTCTCCCCTCTCCACTTGTCCCGTCTCAAGTTCGAGACTACCCCCACCTGACTCCCGGAGCGCGTTGTCGCAGGAGCGTTACCACGGTCACGTCGGGTCAGTCCTCCTTTGACACCCGCCTCCGCGGCCACCTTCCTCTCAACCAGTGGGTAGGAACGTGCTCCTGTGCTTGAGACAGCACAAGTAAGACTTTCACCGGTCCATTGATCCCGGATAAGCACTCTAGCAATGTTACGCCTATCCCAAGCGAACAACGACCGGCCTTATGCGACTCGGACGGAGTCCACCACACATTATTCCAAATCTCATCGTTCAAACCCATATCTCCGCCCGGACTCCATTTAAAACATAACATAATCATGGCATAAGCACAATAACTTCCATAGTGAGATTTTTGCTTTTTTGAAAAGTAACCCCTACGAGACGAGTGACCTTTATTCACTCGTGTCTACTCGTACCTAGCCATTCTAGGCACTCGTTCCTACGAACTCTAGGTATAGGTGCTACGGCCAAGGCGGCCAAAGAGTCTAATGGAATTGGTTTCATTCAACTCCTAATGCACATGAGTAATCAACAGGTATATTATCTGCTGGGAATTGCATGATCCTGCCTACCTTCTTCTTCGCTAGGGTTAGTCTCCTCGGCGGCGGGGTCAGCGGTCGACTGCTGGTTCTCCTGCTCTTCCTGAGGTTCCTCGATCAGGGGTCGCTCCTGCACCGTCTCTTCTTCGATCGCGGGATCTATATGAATGAAAGGTGCAGATATGAGTGCATGCGAATGTAGATGTATGCATTTGATGTATATGACATGCAGATGATAGTATGCAGAATATACTTCATGGAAAACGACATGTGTGTAGTAGTCAAGTCAATACTCATGCATATGCTTAGTGTAGACCATGCTTATTTGTGAATTAAATCACGCATCTGAGTTCTAGCAGTTCAACAAATCCAAATGAGACCAAACTTTTATTACATACAGATACTTCATACCCAAGGGTACTGCCAAAATTTCAGCCCAATTGGAGTTATAATTATTTTATTAAAATTCCAGCAAGTTCTCAGCCTTACACCTTGTCAGAATTTTCATAAATTATGGGAATGGTTTCTGCAGATAAAATTTTACCAGTGAGCTAGATTCAGTATGGACTACATGCACAAAAATGTACAGGTTCAAACTCCCAAGTTTGACAGGACATCTATTTTCTATATATTAATCTTGTGTGAAATTTAGATGTGCATATAAACAGTGTGAATAGCCATCTAGCATATACTTTCTGGACTCTATGCATCAACGTTAGGCTACCAAATTTTCCAGAGAATTTATCTTGCACATTAGAACCCATTTTTCCATTTATCTAGTTCTCCAAGTCAAGATTTGTCATTTTCAAATCACCATCAAAACTTAACATGCAGGGGCTCATATTTTACCAGTGAGGTGCACAAACTATGTAGTATCTAAAAAAATACCAATGAGTCATATTCATCATACTTTGTATAGACCTCATTTTTAAGCTATCAAATAATGCATAAAGTACATGCAAAAAGATAAAGTAGTGAGTGAACAGTAAAATATTGAGTCACCAGAATTACCACAGTGTCAAAGCATCCTAAGAGAGGTACTGACCAAGTTTCATCACTTTTGGATTCCATCTAGACCATGGTTTCTATTTTTCATTCAATTAACATGCATGCACAATAACAGGAGCAAAACTATACATGCACACATCCACATCATATCCCCTGTGTAGATCTATTTACCAGGAGTACAATGCAACTGAGTTTACCTTTTTACGATTTTTATTTGATTTTATATGAATTTTCAAAGTTTCAGCCGAAATATAGGAAAATATAATGAAAAATCATAGATCCAAGGAGTAGAACATAATTAAACCTAGACTCCAGGGGCTATCGCGTAAGAATGCAAAGACTCAGTGAACAGTGACTCTTAACGCGGCTTAAAATGTAAAAACCTCGGGGGCTATATTGCAAATCCCCCAGGTCTTCTCATTCCTCCCGCCGCGCGCGACGGCGCGGCGGCGCGCGCGCCGGCGAGCTCGGGCTCGCCGGAGCCGCGACGCGGGGTGCATCAGGTGCGCGTGAGCGCGGCGCTCAAGCTGGGCTAGGTCTCGGCGTAGGGGAAAGCGAGGTGAGGTCGGGAGAGGTGGTGAACCGGAGGTGAACGACGGTGCCGACGGCGTGGCCGCGATGTCGAGCAGTGGCGGATCTCGGCGATGAGTGGGGAAGGGACGACGAGTAGGCGCTACGGGTGCGCGGCGGAGCGGCGCGTGCGGTGAGGGTGGTCTAGGGGTGCGAGGTGGACGGACGGCGGCGGCGCAAGCTCGAACCCGAGTTCGGCCCGGCCATGGCGGTCACGCCGGGGCGCGGCCCGATCTAGAGAACGGGGAGGGGAGGGACGGCGAGATCTACCTTGGCGGGTGCGCAAGAGCTAGGTGAAGCCGATGGCGGTGGTTGGAGGCGCGGAGGTGGACGGAGATGGCCGGCGCATCGAGCTCAAGGTGGCGGCTATGGCGTCGGCGCGCGAACGAGAGAGAGCGAGTGAGTGAGGCGAGGAAGCGGTGAGTGTGAGAGGGAGGGGTGAACGGAGACGGCTCCGCGTCCAGGTGAAGGCGCGGCCGGGGGCGATCCGCGTCGCGCGCGGCGTGGCCGTACGCCGCCGGCCACGCAGCGGCCACGGGCTGGGGAACCCGGGCGGCGCTGACGAGTGGGTCAGTGACCGCGGGGATGAGAAAATGGAGAAAATAAAAAATGTGTTTTCTCACTTTCTATAATTCGCTATTTTGACACACTTAGAGCCCGAATTTAGAAAAATAGTAATTGGATGAAATGTTCTACTCTTTAAACTCTACAACTTTGTCAAAATGTTCAACCCCAAAATCAGTTTGCAAATATGAATTTCATTTGAATTTGTATAGCAGCCCCCAAATTGGACAAGGAACCTTTATTGCTTAGAAATTCAAAAAGTCCTATTTATATGCATTCTCTCCCAATGTGCCTTTTGACAAGTTTGTTTAGAATTTCAAAACCTACAACTTCTCTAATTTGAGCTTTGTATGAAAGTGGCTGTAGGTTAGAGTAAATTTGGAATTTCAAATCAGCCCTAATTTGAACTGGTTTTCTGTACTGACAATAAATGACCCTAAACACCTTGTAAACCTCATTATATGACAAGACCCCAATTAGAAAAGTTGTTTATCTAATGTGGATCTATAGTTTTGGCAATATGAACTTCACCCAGATCTCAATAGAATCAAAGATACGACTATAAACGTAGCATCACACATGAAATGACAGGGTTTTTCACTATGTAATATAAACCAAATTTGTTTCCAATGCACCAACACATGTTATGCCATGATGCTCATGGATGAATGATTCATGTATGATGAGTGATTATGCACTTGGGATGCCGGAGCATCACAGTTCGTGGGATTGACATTGACTTCGGCTTATTCGTGGGATTGACATCGACTTGTTTGTGCTTTGCTGTTCGTGCTTTGCACGTTCGCGAAAAACATCGACTTGTTCGTGGGACTTCCTGCATCGACTGTGATCGGCGACTTTGAGCAACTCATGTTGACTCGTGGAAATGGAGCAACCGATACTTTTAGCACAAGTCCTTCACAGGGTACAATCTCACACTTAAATGCGTTATGATCAATAAATTGTGTGTATTCGTATATGCTACATATATGTCGTCAATGAAGGTAGGACCGATACCTAAAAGGGGGGTTGAATTAGGATTTCTAAAAATAAGGCTCACTAAAAACTACAACTACTAAGCACGAACTATGCAAATAAATCTAGCTATGTGCACTATGCTAAGTGTTGCTATTTCTACCGTGGCTAAGTCTTGCAACCTAGTTCCACCTAGAAACTAACCTATCAAGCTAGTCTAGGATGTAAGCATACAATTGCAAGAATGTAAATGCGGAAGCTAAAGAGATGGGATAGAGAATGCAAACTCCCGATGATGATGGTAGCACACGGTGAAGACACGGAGATTTTTTCCCGAGGTTCGGGGAGACTCACGGTCTCTACCCCTACTCCTCGTTGGTGCTCCACTAAGGGCTTTGCTCTCACGTACTCCTCAAAGGAATACGGCCTCGCCCTTTGCAAGGGTGGAAGATGGCAAAGTGACTTTCTCGGAAGTCAAGCAACCACGGTCGGGTCTCCGGATGTCCTTGGTACACACCCACCCGATCCTATCTCTCGCGTAGTCCTCCACGGGCTATGGTCTCGCCCACGCAAGGGTAGAAGATGGATACGGCCGTTGGGGTCTTCCGAGTCCTTCTCGCGGAGCTACCCCGCCGTCTCCACTAGGGGAAGCTTTGGTCAAAACGCCGAGGGCCTTCCTCCCTCTCACGAGGTGGTGGCGGCCACTCCACACTCCGGAGGGTTTCGAAAAGACTTACAACCGCACACATACAAGGGCAAACGTGCACGCAGGCACGGGGAATAGACAAGGTGGCCTAAGCAAGGATGCACTAAGCACTAGCTATGCCGGATGTGTCTAGTTTTGTTCTTGTGGTGGTTGGACTCTCAAATGATGTTGCTACACTTCAAATGGGCATGGAGAATGTGTATCAACTATTGTGCTAGCTCAGGATACTTCAACCACCGAATGGAGGCCGGCCAAGGGGTATATATAGGCCTCACCTCCAAAACTAGCAGTTAGAGGCATTTTCCATTTTTCTGCGTACCCACCAGACAGTCCGGTGTGGGATGTGGTACCAGATTGTGTGGTGCGTGTTATTTGCTTCGCCTCGAGTCGACCGTTGCCTTTGACAAAGTGACCGTTGGAGCCATCGGACTGTCCGGTGGCACACCACCGGACTTTCCGGTCGCTCTTGGAGCTAGATCTTCGACTTGTATAGCGCTCGGTCTATATCGTCCGATTGCACCACCGGACTGTCCGGTGGTGAGCCACCGGACTGTCTGGTGGTGGATTTTGCACCGGACTTCGCCCTTTCCTTCTCAGCCTATATCGTCCGGTGGTGAGCCACCGGTCTGTCCGGTGTATGGAATTTTGCACCGGTTTTTCAGCTCTCGGTTCGGCTCCTTGTAGGCGCCGGACTGTCTGGTGCATGCATTTTTTTCTGTTCTTGAGCTAAAAAATCGGGACCGTCGAGTCAGGACGCTCGCTTGCAACTTGATGGCGGCTTGGATCTTCTCTTGTGTCTTTTAGATCTTCCTTTGAGGTCACATGGCACATGTGGTCAATTCAACCACCAAAACCGCATATGGAAACTAAGCACAGGGCTCTAAGCCAGGTCCCATTTTCCTTACAGTCAACAACCTGGCATGGTTTTTTCGATTAAAATTAACATAAAATGCCTAAATTCCTATCATTATGTGATGCCAAAAAATTTCTTATAAAGCCAATAGAATATTGTCTTTGTTAAGGGGAATATATTGCAGAAGTAGTAGAAAAAAAATATTAATACTCGATCGAATCGCAAATGTGACATAGGAGTATAATTTATTGGACTTTGGCCCGGCCGTAGTTTGAGGCCATATTGCATAGAATGAGCCCGCCCATTTATGAGGCGAATCCACTATGTTCAAGGCCCGATTGGTGACCCACTATCTTTCTCTGTGTATTTGCTTAGTCTGTTTCATTAGGTGACGTCGTTTCATGATAATTGTGAAGATTAATTTCTTCTCCAGCTGATCTTGCAACAAGCATGCACCACTCGGTGATGTCAAAACACAAATTAATGAATGGCCGGTGCGCAATCAGCAGGTGAAAACGACATTGGTATACATATTTATATTTATGCCGGCCTGAAAATTGCATCAGTTCAGTAAAGAGTCGCTGGGCAAAGGGTAATCTGAAAGGTCACCAAGATACTTGCGAGTGTACGTATGGCTGCCAGCCCTGTTTTTTAAGTGCGTTGCACACTTTCAATTATAGAAATTTCTAATTATATATTTGCAAAAAGGTTTTAGTTCATGCTGATCCATCGAGTCAAAATTTATAAGACGCCAGTGCCGCTACCGTCAATTTAATTATAAAAGTTTCTAATCTCACTCAGAATCCTGGGCACGGTGGGGTGTCTAGCGACTAACGTGGTGCTGAAGATCGACACATACCGTTCGACAGGTGGAGATCCGCGTGACGTGGAGCATCCACGCGCCACACTCCTAGCTGTCCACATCCATCTGGTTTACGCAAAGCTTTGACGTCACCGTCAGCAAAATATCTCCCATACACCAAACTGATGGGCATCGATGCCGCCGACGTTATTTTTAACACTGTACGTGTACTACACGATCGTTGTTTAAAGTTTCTTTTTAATTATGGTGAAGGAACATGTATATAATTCATCAAACTCTTAACTAGAGCACCCCTCCGAAATCTCAAAGGGCCAGTTCGGTAGTTGGACAAGTTATGTACATATATAGGTTTAGATTATGTAAATAAATGTATATTTTAGATGATCAACCAGATTATGTAAATAGCTGTACATTTTAGATGATTGATTAGACAGTCCAATCATGTCTATGTATATTGTGAAAAGGCATGAAAAACGAGGTGTCAGGCTATGAAAACTAGAAAACTAGTTGAGTAAAGACACGTTTGGATGCTAACCAATAAAAACGTGCTAAATATCAGATATTGACCATAGATATATGTTGTTGTTTTGGTTTGGTACCTTATTTTGGCCTCCCTTCAGTTTTCACCCTGAGTCAATCCAATATGACCATATTTGGATGTCTACCAACAAAACACATGCCAAATATCAGCTATTGACTTTTGGTTGATACCCTATTTTTGCTAAGGGTACGTGCTCCCTTTGGTTTGATACCCCTATTTTTGCTTTTCTTCGGTTTTCAGCCCAAGCCAAAGTTGATTATGCTGACAATTCTCGGCCAATTCTGGGCGTCCAAATCACCCGCTGCCTGAATTCATATTGCTTTAGTACGGTTTTTATAGGGGTAGTAGCCAACAAACGGCCCCTAATTAAGCTAAGGTTGGCAAGTGCAATGTTGAGTTAAAAACGAAGAGGCTGTTTGGTTGCATGACATAAATTGAGATTAATTTCCAGACGGTCTAGCTACCTTTTAGTCTCTGCTTGTACGTCCAAACCATACAAAAAATGCAATCATCTTTTCTATTCTAGTTAAGAGATGCCACATGAACCCTGCATCACTTAAGCCTAGCTTAGGTGTTTCACCATGTAACCACTTTCAAAGTTCAAAGTTAGATGGGAGAAGGGTAAAGTTCTTCATAGTAAAAACATTATGAAATGTTTGAAACCTTCTTAATCAGACTAGGTCATGTTTGTGGTCTCTGAAAGATCTCTGTGCCACTTCCACGTCTAACTCGTAGCTATCCACGGTGGCTATGACTTAATTAATGTCACTATCACCAAAATATCTCAGCAGCCGCTTTTGTCAATTTGTCCCTTTGCAAAAATTACTCTTTGATTCCATTCACTTTTTTATGTATTAAACAGTGTGATGGTTAACAACTCTAAATCAACTTGATCATATCATTATTAACTTGACCACCTTTACGAAGGTTAGCATCACAGCATGAAACCATTCCATATGAGAGTAAATGTGAAGATGTGTAAACATGTCTGCAATCCTAAATAGGTTGTATTTATGGATGCACAAAGAAAATGTTTTTTAGGTTTTCTTTGGAACATGTTTTTTTTTTTATGAATCTAATATTTTCTCCTATGAAAGTGAACTATTCTCTAACACATTTTTAAGTTTTTAAATAAACGTATATGTGCATGTTAAATACATATAATATATGCTTTCTACCTCTTTTTGTGCTATGTGCGCGCATTAGAAATGTAGCCGTATTGATGTCTCCTAATCGAGTTAACTATTTTTTTTTCTGTTCTAAATTGTATTTTTCAAAGTAAGATGAGTAATCAAAGTTAGTATGAAGAATTCAGTTGCCTCTTACTCCAAACAAAGAGAACTGTAATCTCATTTGAAGGAAGTATCAAACAAACACCCTCTTAAAATAACACTTAGGGCCTCTTTGGTGGAGTTTCTACCGGCTCCGGCTCTTTGCTACAGTACCTCAGGAGCCAGAGCCAGAGGAGCCACCTTCCACCGGCTCTGTGAGAGAGAGGTAAGAGGAGAGAGAAATTCGCTATGGTAGGGTGTTTGGGCACCGTAGCCGGAGCCACTCCGTGCGTACCCAAAGAGGCCCTTAGCAGAAAGTGACACGTGCGAGAGAGCAATTTGACCCCTTTCTAAGGCTAAAACCAGCAGGGACTGCATATGGTGACTGCAAAATTAAATGCGGTACTGTTACAGCACTGTGGACAGAGAGAAATAGTTGAAATAGTAATAGAGGATAGGATGACGGTGGTGCTGCTAGATTCAGCCTAAGACTATGGTCACTAGCTAGTGCATTTGTACCGTATACGGTGCGCAATCATTGTTTTTTTCTCTGTGTACAGTGCGCAAACAGTGTTTTCCACATTCATTTTCATTTTTGGTGACCATGGTCAAGGAAGCAAATATCTGCCGAAGAACCTCCATTGAAAAGCTCCTGGAAATATCTTCCTCCGTCTCCTTTCCGTTCTTCCACGTGATCACTCTGTTCCTGAACTTTCCGGAACCTACCAGAACCATCTTTCTTCGCAAGGGCCCCGCCCGCAACACACCGACCCTCGCTTCGTAGCCGTTGGCACCAAAATATCTCGCGCAAAAATATCTCACCCGCTGCGAGGGGCACGGCCGTAAATCCCCCGACCCCCGCACGCCCGCGAATCTACCAAGCGGAAGCCGAGCACGAGCGCCTCTCTCGCTCCCTCGGGTCGGGCGCCCCCCGCTTCGCTCCTGCGCTTTCCAGTTCAGCGGAGGCAGAACACCGCCCGCCCCCTCCGATCAATGGCCACCGGCGGGGAGAAGCGGGCGGCGCTGCTGCGGCAGATAACGGAGGAGGGCGGGTTCGCGTTCGTGGCGTCCGCAGAGAAGGCGGCCGCGGGGGACCTCCGCGCGGCCGAGGCGGCGCGGGAGATGGCGTGGGAGCAGCTGCACTCGGCGCCGCGGACCGAGGTGGGGGCCGCGTGGCGGGACGCCTACGCGCTCGCCTGCCTCCACGTGGCCGCCCTCCTCGCCGACGACGACCGCCTCGCCGCGCTCCGGGCGCTCGACATGGGCCTCATCATGGGCGGGGGCCTCCTCCGCGCGGAGCTCGACGACGCCATCGCGACGCTCGTCGCGGGCCGCGGCCAGGACCCGGGGGAGGCGGTGCACGCTGGCGCTGGGGACGTGGAGGAGAGGTGGAAGGAAGGGATCGCTGGGGACCGAGACCTTGCCGATGTGAGTATCTCAGCCACCTGTCGCCGTGCTACCATCTCGTGTCTGCTTCTGTGGATTGCGTCGTGGAAATGTGGTCTAGGTAGAGTGAACTTTGCACCAACGGCGTTGTTGCTTGGAATTCTCATTTTAATTTTCCTTTTTTTGATAAAGTATTTTTAATTTTCCTTAGCGAACGTTCACTGCTTTACTAGCATGACAAGCTAGTTCAGACGTATCTCAATGCCTTCGTAGGTCCATGTCCATACTAACTTTAATTGGTCTTACAGGTGTCTGAATTGATCTACTAAACAGGCTAGTTATTTGCAGAGGTGCGGAATATTCCAGCAGGAATGCTGGGTTAGTTTTCTGCATTTGGCAGTCACTTAATACTTTATAGAGAGAATGTTTGAGGGCTTTTGATCAGTTCAGGTTTAGTGTTTAGAAATTAGAAGAAAATCTAGTAGCATAATAGCATCTTTGTTTTTGGACCAAGGTACAACTAGAGCATCACGTCCATATTAGCCGATTTTGTTAAACTAATTTATTGCCTCACGTATTTTATTTGTGGATGTTCCATCCTAAGTTACTGCTTCTTATAAAGTGATTAGTTACCCATTTTGACTCTAAATTTCTCCAAGTTTTGGCGTACTACTGATTCTTTATGGACAATATTATTATTCACTAAATTTCTCCTTTTGTGTGACTAAATTTAACAAAGTTGTTGGCCAAATGGTGAATGTAATTCACCATGTGTACACTATATTACCAATTTATCAATTTGCCACTTGTTAATTTCTTTCAGGTACTTAAACTTCTACCAGTGAAGTCCCTATCTTGTAAGCAAATTGAGAGGCGATCATGCATTTCTTTGGAGGCATTTATACGTGATTACTTTTTATGTGAGTCCCCTGTTATACTCAGCGGATGCATTGATCATTGGCCTGCAAGCACAAAGTGGAAGGACATAAAGTACCTAAAGAGGATAGCTGGAGATCGCACTATTCCTGTTGAGGTGACTACTCACACATCTAGACATCGCGAAATAACATGCAAAATTGCAAATAAATTATGATGTTATTTGGGGAAAGGCATAGTAACACTTCTCCATCAAGTGCATTTTATCGATTATTTTTCAATAATCTGGCAAGTGGCCATTAAGTATTCAAGCTTGATTTTCAGGAGTTCAGTTCTGTTGCACAATTTATCCTTTGCGTTAGGCAACCTTAACTATTGAAGATGCAAATTTGAGGCATGTGTATGCAGCGCAATTTCAAATTCCAGGCCCGGAAACCAACTTGTGAATTGCCAGGACTCTACTAGAGAGCCTGGACTCTTCTGACTAGAACTATTATGTATTAAATTTGGCCATTTGGCTGTTGGTATCATGTGCTCCACTAGTTAACTTATGTTGTCATAATTCATGGGCTGAGCAAAATTTTCTGAAATGGTCGCCTTCAGTCCTGACAATTTGCCATGTTTCTGCGTACATATTTTGCCTTTAACTTCTAGTATGAAAATATTAATAAGATAAGAGATGAATGTAGGACCAAATTCTTCAATGTCTCAATCATTAGAAGTTGCTCAAACTTTCAGATTACCATGCATTCAGCAGTCATCTGCATTAAATCTTCTAGTATCATGCAATTTGCAAAAATATGTGGCTCTTAAGTGCACTCGTAACAAATGGTGCCACAGGTTGGGAAAAAATATGAATGTACTGAGTGGAACCAGGAGCTTATCACATTTTCCCAATTTTTTGAGAGGATGTGGTCGAGTGACTCTGCAAATTTGACATATCTAGCGCAGCACCAATTGTTTGACCAGGTGAGAATCTGTGTAGCTATTTGACACATGCATCTACAAGTTTAACGATTACTTTACCTAACTACTGGATATCATTTATAACATTTGACAGATAAAGGAGCTCCGCGAAGACATTGTAGTTCCTGAGTACTGTTTTGCTGGTGGTGGTGATCTCCAGTCACTTAATGCTTTGTTTGGCCCTCATGGGACAGTAACCCCATTGCATCATGATCCACATCACAATCTCTTTGCTCAGGTATGACATAAATAATGTCTCTGCTTAATCCATGTTTCTTCATGTCTATATTGTTGAGTTAGGTGTGTTGGTGACTATTGATAATAACTATTTAATGCGACATGCTTAAGAAGGCATCCATTTTAAATATTGCATCATTGCTCATGTGGTACCACTATTTTCTTTTTGTCGTTCTAGTGTGATAATATTATGGTGTTGTTTCTCTCGCCACAATTCCAGCAATCCTGTTGCTTTGGCTTTTTTTTTAGCAGCCTTTTAGTCAAGTCTTACAGGAACTGCTGCTATCATTTCTACTTAAAATCAACAAGCCCTTAATATGATCAACAGGCTGCAAACGAAATGGAATATTTGGTTGAACCCTTAACTATCATTGCAATAGGAGAAGGGCATGTTTGTTTGTTTCCTTATTGTCGAAACTAAGATACTTTCAGGCTACCCAACCCTTTGTAACTGAGATAATTCAACAAGACAAACTGACTACATGATTGGGGTGGCCTGTTGCTACACTACATCAAACCATGTTTCCTCAATACTGTTGAAACCATGGGGATATGAATACCCACTGCTGTTGTGCCACCATGAATAAATCCATCTAAAAGTGCATTAAAAACTGAAAAGAAATATGAATGGATAGAGTATACAATCACTATTTTCATGCAAACTTTGAGCTTACAATAAAAAATTTGTGCATGGGGAAACAAAATGGACAAATCAGCATGTCGATTGGGCTGGGTGCAATTGTACATGTGTGATCCGCAACCACATTAATCAATTAGCCTGTTCGCTGCAGCTACTAGCTGCTGCTAGCTGCTGTTAGAACAGTAAAAACAAGTATTTTAAACAGTAAAAAGTAGCAGCAATAGCTGCAGCCACAGCAGCAGCGAACGGGCTGAATATGATTGTTTGTATTTTTTGTTTCTCTCTCCACCTTTTTTTTGTTTAAGCCCAGTTTTTGCATGAACATAGATGACTGCATGGTCTATCCAGCTTTATTTTACTGGAACTTCTCATGCACTTTACGATGTATTTTTTGTCGGAGGGAGCAGGGAGCACCTTAAGAGGTGGGAGCACTGGATATTCTCATGTACAGTAACAATCTTGCGAATTATATGAGTGCCCATTGAAAAGTTGTCCTTGCATTATTCATGTCTTGGCACTTCTGCCCTAATGGGCAGGTTTTTTCTCCTAAAAGTAAAGAGTGGGTTGGGGGAGGGGACCAAAGGGTACCCAGTCAGGTCCTTCACGGTGTTTGGTACTCACCGTGATCTATTGACCACGCCCTCGTATTTTTCTCAAGATTGACTTGGATAAAAAAAGATCAGCATGTTTGTAATTGTCCTAATAGGTTATTGTGAAACCAAAGATATTCATAACCATATAGGCTATATGGAACTATTGATGCTCTTCGTTCCTCTTAATTATTTGATTTGATACTGATGGCAACTATTTTGAAGTGCTGAGAGTGACGGATTTTGTGTAGATTAGATTCTAAATCTGTTGGCGTGTCTTGTTGTTACTCATTGGCAGGTTTTGGGCAGAAATTACTTTAGACTCTATCCTGCTTCGCTATCTGTGGACCTGTACCCTCATACAGAGACCATGCTTAGCAATACTAGCCAGGTGAGTAGTCTATTTGAAACATGTGCTATTTTTATGGAATATAAGTTTTTTAGAGATCAATGATGTCTGCATGCACCAGTGACGGAAAAAGAAAATTCTGACATCTTATCTTACAGTTCATAACTATTTTGTTGCCTTCTTTTAAATGTTTCTCAATCGTGTACAAATATGGTATGGGCAGCCTTGACGTTGACATTTCTGATTGGGGGAAAAAGGAGTAAAATGCCTAGGGCTGGGCATTTGGTTCTTCAGTTAGGTTCCTTGTTTTTTGAAAATTTGGGTTATCTAGAAATCAGATCCGAATTACACCTTAGAAAGAGCAAAACCGAACAATTTGTCTTCAGTTTCGGTTCATTTTTAGTTATAACTGAACTGACAGGATTAGATCGCAAAAATAGCGAAATGCTCGAATAGCGGAATTGGTAGTAAATTTCAGCAGCATAAATAGTAAGTAGCTTGTTTTAAACAAACACTGTATACATAGAATATAAGCCTTTTAAAAAAAAAAACAGAATATAAGCTTTTTTGAGATAAATGATTCTTGCACGCTAAACAAATTAGTGAATGACTGTAAAACTTGTTTGGATACCAAAGCAACTAGCCGTTACCTTGCTGTACATAATTTTATTGTTTCCTGAAACTGTTCCAAACCAAACATGCTACTTGACAATGAGATTCTGAAAATAGCATGAGTTTTTTTTCTTAACGATTCCAGAAATAAAGTGAATATGCCTACTGCCATATGCTCAGTTGATGTTGCTAGATTTTCTTCTGGATGCGCTGGTCAACCTTTGTTTATTGGAACCCTCATGTTTAACTTTGCTTGGTAACAATCCAAATATATTCATAGCAAAGATCCTGAAGGTTAATTGAGCTCTGTTACAAGTTTGATATGCATGTGATTCTGTTGTCCTTTTTTTCTCACACACACAGGAGAGCTGCGTATCATCATTATATTAAAGAAGAAAAAAGGTTGGAACCCTGAGTACAAACCACACACAACCACCACCCACTAGGGCTTAGAGATACATTTGCGCCCATGTAAAGAAAATACAGCGACCAAGGACAGCTAGCCTACCCAACAGGCTCTAGGGCTGACAAGAAGGAAATCCCTCGAGCGCTGGCCAGCATCCAAAAATGTGCCTCTTCCTCAGCAAGGAGCTGATTTTGTTGTCCTTATCTGTCTTAACAGGTAGATCTTGACAACATTAATGAAAAGGACTTTCCAAAGATGGCAGATCTTGAATTCATGGATGGCATATTGGAGGAAGGTGATCTGCTTTACATCCCGCCAAAATGGTGGCATTACGTGAGATCTCTTTCTATTAGCTTCTCTGTTAGCTTTTGGTGGCGAACATCACATCTTCGTGCAGGAAGTTCATAATACTATTGTTTTGGCCGTCCGTGATGTTTCTATCATCAGATTGGTAGACTTAATAACATCATTCAGTCCATGTTGTGGGTTGGCCTCACATCGGGTGTATATTCATTGTTTTCATGACAATGATTTAAACTGTTAGCTGCAATCATACCAAGTTACTATCAGATATTAGTGTGCTTCTTCTACCCTGAATCAATTCCTCTATGCTACAGACTAAATATGTTCACTAGTCGATTTTGCCCCTTCTCTTTCTTTGAGGTAAAGGGTTCACTGGTAGTGCTTAATCTATCATTGCTTTACGTGTGTTAAAAATTGAAATATAACTCGAGAGCCAGCTCATTAAGAAACGCTTGGAACAGATGTTATGTTTGGCTTTACCCCCTGTGAGATAAGCAAGCCAGAATGGCCTGGCAAGTTTTGTTCATTGTTCTGAATATGTCTTATGTCTGCCCCTTCATGTCTTTCAGATGAACTATGGAGCAGATCATTTGTTTTAAGCCGTGGATTTAACTTTTGTAGCTACTGATGCCAAAACACTATTTGTCTATAACTGCTAACCGTACTGTCCATGTTACGTCCTCGGAATAGTTTTTAGAGGAATCAGTGACAACCATTTGGATTTGAATCATTGAATGCGGTGTACATTCTTATGGGACTCAGAAACAGCTAAAAGGTAAATGCTTCACATTCGAGTATGCAGCCCATTTGTATAATAATTCTACCACGACCAAGGGATATGTACCTTTCGATTCATAAGTGATCAACAACTCAAGTGAAGAGCCTTTTAAGGAGTTGATACAAATGGGTTGTGTGTATAGTGTATATGAGTTCTGCAGAAGTACTACAATTTATAATGTTATCTTAATGAGCGAAGGAGCTTGTAGTCCAATGGAAGACAAGTACAGTATTTTTTTGGTACCTCTAGGTTGGGAGTTCGATCTCTCATTATTAAATAAAATCTACGGGGCGTCTATTTCCGGCGGATCATAACAACAACTGATAATTTGGAAATATATATATATATATAGGCCTCTTTTTGTTATTTATTTTTTATAACAACATGTGTTTGTAGTTTAAAGTCTATATGTTATTTTATTTTATCTTGAGTACATTAGAGGTGATTATAATTGATCTTCCATAACTATATGATGGATAATGTTATTGTAATTCATCTTTGGTGGGTACTTTAATGGGGTTATTTTAATTCATCTTTGATAATGGCAGAGTGTGCAAATTATATACAAATTTTGGTGGTTTCATAATGGTATGATGGGTAATTTTTTTTTAAAATATAATAGATATAATAACTGTTATTATTAGAACTGCTTGATGGATGGCCATTTTGTGAAAATTTTTAGGATTATCTTTTTTAACGCATTTAATGAGGATTAGAGTGGAGGTTCCAATTAGCATATAAATCAAATGGTTAATCTCATCTGGATGATTGCTCAGTTATGAATGAAATAGTTCAAATCACTTAGTCGTAAAAGAGTTTTTTTTTTATTTGTGATAAGGGGTCGTAACGGAGTTGTGCAACGAGCTCCATTTTATGGCACCATCCAGATTCCATGATGTCGCCTTACGGCGTGTTGTAAACGCTTGACGGGACAGTATATCCCATGTTTACCTCCGTATCTGCTAATTTTGCTCTTGTTTTGATATTCATCACACGAGTAGGGAAAATAAAAAAAAATAAACAGAGAAGTAATCGTACAAAGCAATGACTCCTGCGTTCCAGTATTCACTTGGCATGAGCACTGTTAACAGTGGCAACACACTAAACCTCATCTGATCAGACACTGGCTCTATCGCATACTCTTCTTGGTGGAGCTGATTTGTCATAACCCACAAAATAGTCGTCAGCTCTCCGCCATTGCCGAGCTTCCTGGCATGGGACTCCCTGCTGCATCGGTTGGATGTGGTCTCGGCTCGCACTCCTCCCCGATGACGCAGCCACATTTGCCTCCACCAGACTTCGTGCCATCTCATCGGCAGCCGCAGCCGAGGAGAGTGGAGAGGGACAGGGACAAGGAGAGAGCTTCCGGAGTGCAGCAGGTCCAGCTCTGGCGCCAGCAAGATCCAGCAAGGAGCGGCGGTCTTGGCAGCGACGGCCCCTCGCCGACGACCCTTGCCGCCGGTGCCAACTCATCGCCAACTCCGCCGCGCTCACCGAGTCATCGACCGAGGAGCTGAGCAGCCCTGCACACACAGTCGCGGCCGTGCCGATGGCGCACCCGTCCCATGGACGTCGCGGGATCGGCCTCCGTTCCCCAAGCACCGAGAGAAGCGCTTCCGGACCAGGTTCAGGGCGGACCAGAATGACCGCATACGCGAGTTCGCGCACCGCGTCGGCTGGCGCATCCACAAGCCCGATGGCGTCGCCACGCCGACGCCGTGGACGCCTGTGCGCGCAGGTTGACAGTAGGAGGATGACATGGACATCGTACGTGGACGGCTGAGTCGGATGGAAACTGGGTGGTTTTGTGTCGGGGTTAAAAGTTGCACGGTTTCGTCAGTTTAATGGCTCATGATGTCTAATTTTATAATAGAGGATTGAATATCGGATGACAGCTCAGAACTGAAAAATGGACGTTTCCCTAAAATAAAACACAGCAAAGCTTAGTGTACACCTATATGTTTTGACAAGTTATTTTTATACCCCTTAGGCATCTAATTCACACCATCCCATGCACCCTTCCTCTTAGAGCGTCACGATTCACCTTCAACATGCATTTTCAACACACATGGATAGTTATAGCAAAAAAAAAAAAATCATTTTAGATGTGTGCTGCTTGAGTGTGCCAATAGAAGCGATAAAATGAATACATAGCTTATAGCTGTCACATGGGTTCTTTTAGGCCCCACTAGAGTGCTTTAGGCCCATGCATATTCCACTCAAGTGAAACCATAGTATAAATATCCCCTCAGTCATCTCCTTCACTTCTAACTATTCTAGGTTTAGCGCCGCCAGGGAGGGGGGTTCCTCAGTCTTACCGTCGTCGTAGTGCTCACAGCACCCGCCCTCACCGATTAGACGACCTTCGTTGCGAGTCTCTCTCTAATCCTAAAGAGCGGTGGATCTCGAACCATACGTCGTTGAAGCACAAATCGTGGAGCATACTGGACAAGACCATAAGTCTGGTAAGGAAAACTAGCAAAACACTGGGTGAGTTTTAGAAGTTTTGTTTTCTTATAGTAGTTTATTTTTTTAGAACATCTATGTGAGTATTATTCCCATCAAAATCCAAGATCTATGCTCTGTTTATGGTAGCCTGATACCACAATACTTGTTATGTTATAACCATGGTTATATCCCTAATCCATTACTTTAATAGGACTGCATCTACTGTTTCCATCAATACTGCGTGAAGTCTACTAGCCGTGGGGATCGTTTTTGCATGTACGTCACTTGCTGAATCATTCTCAATTTCTCATCCACTATATGCAAAGGCTTCAAATGTTTTTCACCTGGATATGTGTTGGTATCATCCTTTGTAACTTGGCAAAGTTAAGTTGATCTGCTTTTTTGTAGAGCAGCATGTCATCGTCGACGCGTCCAAAGCGCCGAATCCGACACGGCAGCACAAATAATCTCCATGCTATTGCTGCTACCGCCGCCGCCGCCGTCAACGAATCGTCACAATGGGCATGTTTGCACATGGATCTAGTTGAGCTGATAGGATGGCGGGTGCTAGCTGGGGATATGTTGGATTATGTTCGCTTCCGAGCCGTGTGCAAAAACTGGCGTTCCAGGACCGTATGCCCACGAGGCCGCGGCGTCACGGACCCCCGCTTCCACCCGCGACGATGGATGATGCTGCCCGAGGGCCACGGCCTCCACCCTGGTCATGGCAAGCTGCGTGGGTACATCCGTTTCTTCAATCTCTCGACTGGCACAATTATCCGTGTGCGGCTCCCACTCTTCAAGAACCACTGCGTCCTTGACTCCGTCGACGGCATCCTCGTGCTGCAACGTGACCACGACACCGCCATTCGCCTCCTCCACCCCTTCACCGGCGACATCACCGAGTTCCCACCGCTTGAGACTCTTCTAGAGCACGTGGACCCAAACGTGGATGAAGAGCGAAAGCTGCCTTCTCTCAGAAAAGTTCGGTGTGCCTCCATCAGCGTGAGCAATGGTGGGATAATCACAGTCATGATGCTGCTATCTGGCGTGCTGACTACAGTCTTTGCTAACTCCGGTGATCAGCTATGGAGGGTATCTGAAGGTTTAGGCTGCCCCCGTTATATTGCACAATCATTCCAAGGTAAGATATACAAGATGCATAGACCTATAGCCTCGAGTGCAATGTGTATCTTACAAATTGATCCACCTCAACAGCATAATCCAGACGACTCCTTGTCGCGACCAACGGAAAAGTTGGTTGCCACATTTCCACCATCACCAGGTTTATTTTTCAGTTTAGTGGAATGCAACTCAGAGGTTCTGTTGCTCACCATGGATCGTCCCAATCAGCCAAATTCATTCTACAGACTAGCCGATCTTATCATGAAAAGAGTTGTTCCATTGACAAGTGTTGGAGACAACTCCCTCTTCATGGGTTACAAGAGACTATGTGTCAGCGCTAAGGCTTTCCCTAGCATTGTGGGTGACACATGTGTCTTTGAACAGCGTGTAAATGAATCACGCCTTGCACAATATGACTTCAGGAGAGGCACAGTGTCACCGGCATCAGATGGGGCTTTCTATGGGGGTCATATAGCCAGACCTACAACTATCATTTACCATATTTACACATGCTGCTTTCCTCGACTATGGTTAGTGTCCTTGACTCCTTGCTTCGAACATTTTGCGCTGCTAGGTATGAGCCCATTAGTTGTCTTAATTACTTCCCTCTCTGCCCCCTCTAATTATATTGTAGGAATAAAGGACTAATGATGCATCAGGGGGAGGCAAGCAGTAAATTGGAGGGTGAAGCGAAAGTGGCGAGATGGGGTAAGTGACCCTGACACTCATGCTTTGATAGAGAGGTTGATTTGCCATTGATTGGAAATTTTGACATTTAAATTCCAAATAAGTATTGACTTTATTTGATCCATGACGTATTGCCAACTAGTTGTGCATTCTTGTTTTTTCTGGAGAAATGCTAAAACATGAATAATATGCACAGATATTATTATTATGCAGACAATGGTATTATGCACAGATATTTCTGGAGAAATGCTAAAACATGAATAACTATTACCGTGTTTTTCAAAATGTTTCTTTGAGGTGTTGTTGCAGAGTATCTTAATACCGTGTTTTTCAAAATGTTTCTTTGAGGTATATTGTTATCTGTTTTTTTAATGTTCCAACAAAGCAAAAGATATGATCATGAAGACGTAGGATCTAATATATTTCATAATTTAGTAGTATCTAACTACCAGTGCTGCATTGCGCACTTTGCTCTGCTATCATATTCCAGCAAATGACGTATTTAAATTCTACTGTCACCAGCTTGACACTTGCACTTGGTCTCTGACTTGCATCTTTCTGACAGGCTTAAATGCCACATGTACACACGACATGTGTGGTGCCCAGCAGCTGTTTGCTTCGTTTCAACTCTACCGAGCCTCAATTTCCCGGACATATTTTGTTATTATTTCACCCCTATTAGCTTGAACTTGTGACTCTGGCATGCATGTTCCTTGCTGCAATGCCTATCACCTTTTCATTTAGAATTTTATAAGGTGGATTGAACTTTTTTGCGTGCGCTCTAGTAGCAATAAAGGGTGCTGACATTCTGACGAACTGATGCCTATCATCCTTTGTAACTCGGCAAAGGGCCTGTTTAGTACCCAACTTTCTCCCAAAATTTAGTATGCAAAAAGAAAATTTCCCGTCACATCAAAATGCCGGCACATGCATGAAATACTAAATGTAGATGAAATAAAAAAATAATTGCACAGTTTAGATGTACTTTGCGAGACGAATCTTTTGAGCCTAGTTAGGCCATAGTAGAATAATATTTACCACAAACAAACGAAAAGTGCTACAGTGATTCTACAGTGCTTTTCAGTTCCAAACAGTGTTTTTTTCAACCATCTAAACACACCCAAAGGAAAGTTAATCCACTTTTTTATAGAGCGGCATGTCATCGTCGATGCATCCAAAGCGTAGCGGTCGACACAGCGCCACAAATAATCTCTGTGCTGCTGTTGTTGCCTCCGCCGCTACCAACGAATCGTCCCATGGGCATCTTTGAACTTTGGCTGTGTTGAGATACAAACTTTCTCTCAAATTTTACTAAGAAAAAAAAGATTTTCCATCACATCAAAAATGTCGGCACATGCATAGAGTACTAAACGTAGATAAAATCAAAAAATAATTGTACAGTTTAGATGTACTTTGCGAGACGAATCTTTTGAGCCTAGTTAGGCTATGGTAGGACAATATTTACCACAAACAAACGAAAAGTGCTACAGTGCGCTACAATGTCGGATGTGATGTTTTTGGCCAAATTTTGGCAGATTTCGCCTGCTTTTCGCCTCCACTTTTTGGATCTAAACACAGTTTTTGAATAAGGAGTTGAGCTGATCGGATGGCAGGTACTGGCTGGCAATCTGCCAGATTATGTCCGCTTCGAGTTGTGTGCAAAAAATGGCGGAAGGTGTGCCCACGAGGCCGTGACATCATGGACCCGCTTCCACCCGCAGCAATGGATGCTGCTGCCTGAGAGTAAGTACAGTGATTTGGTTAAATAGATTGTCTATACATTGTAACGACACTATTTACGGAGAGAAAAATAGTTGAAACAGTAGATACACAGTACATTTACACATCATGTTGCACAAAATGTGAGGGCCACAGCCTCCACCCCCGGCCATTGCAAGCTGCCGCTTCTTCGACCTCTCGATCGGCACCATTGTCCGTGTGCGTCTCCCACTCTTCAAGAACCATTGCGTCCTTGACTCCGTCGACGGCATCCTCGTGCTGCAGCGTGACCATGAAGAGGGGATGAAGGGGGGATGCCGCTAAGACTCTTATAGAGCATGTGGACCCAGACGTGCATGAAGAGGGGATGCTGCCTTCTCTCAGAAAAGTTCGTTGTTCCTCCATTAGTGTGAGCAGTGGTGGGATAATCGCGGTTATGATTCGCAGTGGTGTAGCAGGGGTATCTCTATCCGCATTCCTCATTTCAATCTCCAGCCTATGTACGTATTGCTACAATGCAAAATAGTGCGAAACGGTGCTAAAACAATGCCAAATTCCTCATTTTTAAATATTCTCTTGGAGATAGCCTAATAATGCATCAGGTGGAGGCAAGCAGTAGATGGAGGGTGAAGCGAAAGTGCTGAAATGGAGGAGTGAACCTGACACTCATGCTTTGATAGCGAGGGTATTGTCATTCGCTGAAAAATTTTACATTTAAAGTTCAAATAAGTGTGGACTTTATTTGATCCATTTTTTATCCATGACGTATTGCCACTTGATATATGCATCATGTCATCAGTGTATGTACAATAGATGTTGTTATTATGCATAATAATATGTTTAGTAGTATCTGATTACTGGTACTGCATTTGGCAGATGACAGATTCAAATCGTCCTACTGTCACCAGCTTGACACTTTGGACTCTGACTTGCGTTTTTCTGACAGGCTTAAACAACGCATGTACGCACGACATGGAGATGTAGTGCCCAGCTGTTTGCTTGCTTCTTTGTTTGAGCTCTACCGTACCAAAAGGGAACGTAAGAGGAGCCTTTAATTTACTGACAATTTTTTTTCATTATTTCGTCTTGATTAGCTTGAACTGACTGTGTGTGGCATGCAAGCTTGTTGCTTGCTAAAGTGCCTATTTTTAAAAAGGAGAAGTTTTATTTCGGTCTCTGCAAGAGGTTTGCACTTAACCATTTGCTGCGGTGCCTATGAATTGTCGTTGTTTCCATTTGATGTTTAATACCTTTTCATTTACAGTAAAATTTTAACTTGTGGATCGGACACACTATTTTGTGTGCTCTCTAGCGATAATGGTTTGCTGAAATGCTGACGAACTGAGGCCCGCTCGGCTAGCTAGGTAGTGTTGACTGCGCACATTTCGTATATCTGAACTCTGAACTAAGGAGCCCCAGCAGCATATATCAACGTGGAGGGAGAGACGGCATAGAAAAAAAATATATTGAGCTTTGTAATGGCTGGAAAACTCTGTTGGTCTCTTCTTTCATGAGCCGAGAATCAAGCTCATGTACATCAGTGTGGTACGTACACGTAAGCAGGCCGGCCATACATGATTAATTTGTTGTCACTTGGACAGACAATTTGTATTGTACAACTCACTGAATCGTCGCCGCATCGTTGCGTCCGGTCGTGGTCATGGTCATGGAGCTGTCAGATTCCACCGATATTCATAGTTCGGGTTCCATCATGAGCAGTCCGATTCGAGTTCGGGGCTGACAGCCCGTGGTTTCTTGTATGACTCTAATTAATTTTTTTTAACAAAGATGCGCAGTTTTTCTGCGTGTTAAAAAAAAAGATTTCACCGATGTCTGGAAACAAGTTTTCGATGTGCCGGGCGCTCGGGCCTGCTGCTGGGGCTGGGCTCTTGTTTCGCCTCTATTGCTGGCTCTGGCTGCGATCTTTCTGTCCAACTCATCCTGCAGTGTGCGGCGCGGTCCACTTTTTGTGTGTGTCAAAAACAACAACAAAAAATTCTCTATCAATGTCTCGCCGACCACGTACCAGCACCTTAGTACTACTAGAAAAGCCTCCCCATTCCAGTGGCCGGCCTAGTTATCCCCACGGCCCAAGGTGCTGGAACCTAACCTGTAGGCGTCGAATCGAAAACCCCTCGGCGCAGCGAAACACCTCGTCGTACGAGAGCCAGAGACCCCCGCAGCAGGCGGTGAGGGAGCGAAACCTCAGTGCACATCTAGTTGCTATTTTGCATATATTTTGATAAGCTATTTTTAGATCTTTCGGACATCGTCCTCGTGCAAATGGATAGTAACTAGTTGAGTGTGTGCCCATAGGTGCGATAAAAGAAATATATAACTTTTTCTTCAAAAAAAAGAATATATAGCTTATATAAGTGTCACAGAGTTTTTGTTGGTCCATCTCTCAGGTGAAACCCTAGTAAGTTACAAACCAATTGATAGTTGCCTTCTCCACTCAAGTGAAACCCTAGTATGTTTCAAAGATTTTTTTTTTCGGCCCATCTAAAGCCCGCTCAAGTGTTTTAGATTCAATTGATAGTTGTCTTCTCAACTCAAGTGAAACCCTAGTATTACTATCCTCTCAACTGTCCTCACTCCCAAATTTTCTAGGTTTAGCGCCGCCATTCCAACTCCCTTAGTCTCACCGTCGTCGCGGTACCCACCACCTTCCCTCACTGGCTCACCGCCGAGAGAGCCTACTCCACGGGTACCTCTCTAAGACGAAAGAGCGGTGGATCTCGAACCATACGTCAACTTTGCCTGTAAGTGAGGTCCACTAGCCATGCAGATCATCTTTGCCTATAAGTGACTTGACGAAGCATTCTCATTCAGTGTGTACAAAGGCCCCAAATCTGTGTCGCCTGAATATGTCTGTTGATACCATCCTTTGTAACTTGGCAAAGTAAGCTCATTCACTTTTTTTATAGAGTGGCATCATGCATGTCATCTTTGATGCGTCCAAAGCTTTGTTGCTTGTTGCAATGCCTATGCATTGTCGCTGTTTCCATTTGATGTTTAATACTTTTTTTATTTACAGTAGAATTTTAAGATGTGGATTGGACACTCGAACTTTTTTGCATGCTCTCTCTAGCGATAAAGGTTTGCTGACGAGCTGATGCCTCCTCAGTTTGCTAGGCAGCGTTGATTGCGCACATTTCGTGTGTCCGAACCAAGACCGTCTCTAGCAGTATACCCATCTTATTGTCTAAATTTCAGACTACATTTTATATACAATGCCAGAACATTATTTTGCACATTTCGTTAAAGTTGGCTTAAAGAGCCTTAGAAAACATACGCAGTCAAGCCAATAATATTATAGCAGTGGAGTAGGCCGCGATGGATATGTTAATGTGGGAGGAAGAGACGGCATAGAAAAAATATTGAGCTTTATAATGGCCGGAGAACCTGTTGGTCTCTTCTTTCTTTCTTAAGCCTGAAATCAAGCTCACTAGAAACCCCACGCGGCGTTGCCGCGCATCCCACCTAGATAGGCCAGTTGTGATTTGCTAGAGCAAGTGCAGTTCGAGTTCATATCGACCCAATGAAGTCATCTTTGTACATCATTTAATTCGAAGTTAAACCCTTGATTTTACCATATAACAATCTTTGATTTAAGAGACTAAGAGCATTTAAGATCTGTTCTATATGTAAATAGTGATCATATAATCTTAGGATTATAACATAGTCTAGAGTAAATAAAACGAAGTGATCTAAATAACCTAATGGCATGCGAGTTGTTTCATACAAATCACTACAGGTTTTCTAGTTTGTATATTGGTATATAGCAACTTTTTGAAATTGGTAAATGTTGCAGCTTGGTCAACTGCAATGAACAAAGTATTATCTAGGAAATAAACGATCTTTGAGATTTCAGTCTTGGACACATTTTTAGATTGTACAAAGTAATCCTACAGCTACAATCATATTTAGATCTAACAGGTGTATTATCTTGGTCTTTGTTGAAGTGTCGGCTCATGGCTCACCAGATTGCTTCCATCATTGCTTGCCGGTTGTACATTCCATTCTCTCACTGAAATTGTTGAGACCTGCAGGGAAATTGATCATAGAATGTGAGCAAAGTGAAGATTTTAAAGTCATGTTGTCCAACATTTATGGTTTAGATGTCAAATCCAGTTGCGCGAGGAACTAAGATAGTGCCTAACAGAACATACTCGGCAGTTTGAGTATTTTTGGTAGGGCATTACAGTTTTACGAAATTTCTTTAAACTATGCATATAATAATCATATGAACCTGTAATGTTGAAATGTACTGAGATGCCGAGAAAGTCAGTACATAATATCATTTTGCATTTCTATTTGGAAGAAGCTTCAAACACCATACCATGAAACCCATTGTGAGCTCTCTCCACGAAACACGCTGCATGCAACATTTCAAGAGAATCAATCATGGAAGTATCAGAGAACACAGTGTGGGAATTTTTAGAGATCTGCCAAGTATCAGTGCTTATTCAATCTTTTTGAACCAAATTGTAATTATAGATTTTAGTGTTTGTTAGAAGTTTTCAATTTGCATAAAATTTTGGTAGCACAATCTAGGTGCCTAAATAATCAAAACAGGACAATATATCCATGACAATCTCTAGTATTTCTGTAGTTTGCATAGAATCATTGGACTGCATCTGGTTGGCAAATAAAAATTGATGGTACAAATTGAAACACACCACATGTATGTACCTTGTCCTCTTCTCACTTAGCTTCAAGCCCTGGGTGTCAGTGTTTATTCAATCTTTTCGAATTAAATTGTATCTATAAAATTTCAGTGATCATTAAAGATGTCAAGTTGTATAAAAAATTGACAGCAGAGACTATATATTCATGACAATTTCAGTGACTGTGTGAATATACTTTAATAGGATAAACTGCTCTGATCAACATTGGTGCACAGTTGTTTTGGAGGTGCCAATTTAATCTAAACAGTCAATATCTTGTCTGAGCAACACATATTGACATATATAGGAAACCTATATTCCTCTTTTCAGGAATTAGCTAGTCATCATTACTAGTTTCTACTGCAATCAAGAAGCATAGCAATATACTGATTTTCAGTTTTCACTTTTCAGTAAATGAGTTAAGTATGACAGTATAAGTATGGAAGGAGCTTGATAAACTTACACAAAACTTATAAGTAGCAGAACAACACATTTAAGGATCAATTTAAGGATCAGCTTTGCTTCCAATCAATTAAGGATATGGTATCTGCTAGCTCCTAGTTTCAACGGCACTGAACAAGCATAACAATGTACTGATTTTCACTTTACACTTTTCAGTCAGTAAACGAGTTGAGTATAACACTATAAGTATAGAAGGAGCATCACAAACTTACACATATCTAACAAGTAGTAGTAACATAACACCTTTAAGGATCAGCTTTGTTTCGAATTGATTAAGGATATGGTATCAGCTATTGATTATATATAAGAGGGCATTTTGTGCAGATTAATATGGTCATAACAAAGTGTCAAATAGCACCAGTTAACCTTGCCAGATGGCAGATGCATAATATGTATAATTATGCATACCATATGCATTTTTAGCATTTTATCCCTACAAACAGAAAAGGATAGCTCAACCATTAGATAAAAAATGAAGTTATGTTAACAAACCAACAATCACACTTATATGAGGTATCCCCAGGAAGATCATTATGCTATCCATTTATTTCCAGATCCATACAATTGGATCAATGGTAATCCCAGTTATGGTATGGAACCTCATGTGATATCCTACTATTTTTTTGATACACATATAGTTTGTGATATGCACACACACAAACATTGATCCGTCATAAAAATCGGGTGACTGAATTCTTAATGCACACATGAGGCATTTGTTGGGGTGACAGGAAAGAAAGAGAAAGGATAATATCTCACGTGTTGTTATGAGGTTAAGCGTCATCGCTGGCTGCATGATACCTGTATTGGCTACGACCGAGCCGATGGCAAAATAGAAGATCCAAGGCAGTCTCATCAGATCCTATCCATGAAGAACTGATTGTATCTTCCGAAGCTGCACTGTAAATCTCTGTTCAATATAGGTAAATTGAAGTGTTGCTGAAAAATCACAGCCAAACGAGGGGAAAAGCGGAGGCCTGCCAAGTCTCTGCTAAATAAGAATCCGCCAAGCACATTGGTGAGGAAACGGCACTCACTTTAGCTGCTCGTCGTACTTCCACTGTTCCACGCGCAGGAGCTGGAGCTGAGCAAGGTGGATAAGATGCGGACGAACGAGCATGGGGTCAGGGATGGGCAGGAGAGGCGCTCGGGGCGTGGCAGCGCAAGGTTCGATCAGAGCGGGACCACCTTTGCACACGCGCTGCCGGGTGCGGTGTGGAGCCTGACGCCGCCACCACGGCGGATCTCGCGCGCAAGGGCAGAGGTGGTGGGGAGCGGCGCGCGATGAAGGCGAGGGAGAGGTGGTGTGCCGCCCAGCGTGGAGACGAACGGCGTGCATGGGCTTGCAGGGAGGCGGCGAGGTACATAAGGCTTCATCACGGACGGGACGAGGACGGGGCACGGTGGCCGTAGGAGCGTGGGGACGGGGCGTGGCCGGAGGGAGGCGCCGGCGTGCACGCGCCGCCCCGGCGGCGGCGCCGGCGGCTCAGATCATGGCCTGGGCGTTGGTGGCGGCGGTGGATCCGTCCTTCCTGTTGGCGGCGGACTGATCCAGTGGGGGTGGTGAGGCGCCGGAGGTGAGAGGCACCGGGCACAGGCAGGGACGTACGTCGTGGGCTGAGGAGGAGGCAGATCAGAGAGAGGAGAGGCGGGTGGCGGGCTCGCGGCGCGGCGGCAGGAGCGGATCGGCTCCGGAGTTCTCTGGAAAGGCAGAACGCTAGATGGTACTGATGTTGGACCGTCCGATCAAAATCCTACGGCTGATTAAAAACTAGCGACGTGGCCCAATGGCTGTCCGCGGTTTGGTTTTGGATTCGTATGGTAAAGATACGGTACATACATACATTTAGGGACCGTTTGGTTTGGTTCTATAGAGATAATGAGAATCTAGATAAATATTTCTCATAAGAAAACAAACATTTTTTTTATTTTCAGTCATCCACAATCTCATATTCTTGGATAAGCATTATCTAGCTGAAACCCATCCTTTGCGTGCGTCCGGTCGTGGTCATGCAGCTGTCAGATTCGAACCGATGTCTGGAACTGGAAACAAGTTTTCGATGTGCTGGGGTCTTGTTTCACTAGCTCACGTGTACCACTGCGCTGCGATCCAGCACACCCAGTGTGCGCTGTGCGGTGCGGTCCTCTTTTTTTTTTTTTTTTTTTTTTTGAGAATGGCGGTCCACTTTTTCTTGTGTGTGTGGAAAACAAAGATTGCTCAACCAGTGTTTGGGCCGACCACGTATCAGCTTAGTAGTACTACAGAGGCCTCCCCATTCCAGCGGCCCAGCCCAGTTATCCCCAGCGGCCGCGAGATGCGGCGGCCTCCGCCCGAGAGCGAGAGAGCGAGAGCCCCACACCGCCCGAGTGTTCTCAAAAAAAAAAAAAAAAAAAAAAGAGAGAGCGAGAGAGCCCCGCAGCAGGGGGGGTGGAGCGAGATCTGGGTGGGGCGGAGCGGGGGGGCAAAAGGCTGCAGGGTGGCGCAGCAAAAAGCGGCGTGGGCACCAGCTCTGCGTTGGCATCTACCCCTCGGCAGAACGTGTCCGCCGGGCGCCGTCGCGGCACTGCCCGCCCGGGCCCGGCCACGAGAAAAAGAAGCGAAGCCGCTCCCACACCGCAGTGCCGCACCACGCGGTTGCCGCTGCCCACACTCGAGAGCCTCCAGTCCGGTACCGGCAGTCCGGGGGTCCCGCCCCCGTGCGTTTCGGTCGTGGCGAAAGGCTGCCGCCGCGTGCGTCGCGGTGCGGGCGCCCGCGACCGAAACCGACGACGGATGCAGGACAGGGCGGGCGCGTACGTGAGCGTTTCCCTCGCGGTGCCCGCCCGCCCGTGTCCTGTGCGCTCCCGTTCCCGTCCCGTCGGCAGGATCTCTCCCTCGGCTTTCGATGCGCCCACCACACAAACCTCTCGGCAGATCAGGATCTTCCTCTAGCTTTGCAGTCGAGAGGCCCAGCGCCGCCGGGTGCCGGGTGACGCACGGCGGGCGGACTCGACGATTCTTCAGCGGTTGCTTTCAACTACTGAAATTTTTTACCAAGAGAAGAAACCAAAGGAAGCCCAGAGGGCACGCTCGCATCACATGCGCGCCCCCCATGGGAAGAGAGGATCGCAGTCCACTCTGCAGCGCTGCGTCAGAGACGGCGTGGCGCTTTGTCGCTGCCTGTACGCCACTCCACCAGCACCACCAGGCCCCGACAAGAACACACGCTTCAGAGCTCAGACCAGACCCCTGCTCGCTCGGCTGCATCTTGAATAATCCTGAAATTAATCCTGATGCGCGGCGTTTTTTTTTAACAAAGCTGTTTGCAGTTTAGCAAAGCGCGAAAGGCGCTCGCGCCTGCTGCCTGCACCGCACACAGTGCCCTAGCTAGATGAGCGGCACTACTGCTAGTGCGCGGTATGATTGGATTGGATGGCGGGTTTATTTAATAGATGGCATTATTTAGTATTATATAAGGGTACGGGATCATCATTCATCAGGCAGACATCCCCCTGCCACGTCGGAAGCAGTACATCAGCTTTGGAACCTCCAACTGGAGCAAAACCAAAGTGCGGCTAGTAGCCTAGTACTCGTACTGCTGCACGTAATGTAAAGAAGACAAGGAAGGTACAGTTCGCTTCACATGTATATTTCCTGAATATTCAGTCAGCACGCGTACGTACACAACGCTTGTGACCAAACAGTGGCCGAAGCACAAGCCCGCTGTGAACAGCAACGCCCGCGCGTGTACGCCTCTGGAGCAGCTGGAGAGAAAGCTGCCTGTACACATGCCATGCCACCATACATGATTGGTGGCCTCAATGTATAACCCCATGCTTTCAGAAAACGTCAGTTGCGTTCCATCCAAAGCCGGCCCACCGTACAGCCACGCTTTCACAACGCCCTTGATGCAGCATCCATCTCTCTGATGGCTGAGGCACGCGTGCCCGCGAGTCAAGGAAGGAGCACCACGGAGTCAGAGGCTGTGTGTAGAACCCCAACTTCTCTCTAAAATTTTTAAAATTCCCATCACATCGAAACATTAAATATATCAAAAAAACGCATGCCCGGAGTATGAAATGCAGGTAAAAACAAAAACTAATTGCACAGTTTAGATGTATGTTACGAGACGAATCTTTTGAGCCTAGTTAGACTATGGTAGAATAACATTTACCACAAACAAACAAAACGTGCTACAGTGCTTTTTAGTTTAGAACAGTGCCAGTTTTCAGGGTTCTAAACACACCCAGAGTCGATGATGCTGTTGCTGTGGGCCGTGCCGTGCGCGGAGTGGGCACGCTTCCGCTTCGCTTGCTGCCGGCCGGGCGGTGCCGATGACAAGTGAGTGACAGTTGCGGGACTGCACCACCGGACGTGCCCCCCATGCTACAAAAAACCCTCATTCAGCGACCCAATCATGGCTCCTCCCTGCACAAAACGCAAGCCGTCTTCAGCCACACCTACCAGTCATCAGATGGGGGGCGCGCTGGAGACCCCGGGATGGTGATGCTGCATCGGTAACTGCTACAGTTCTTTGGACGCCACTGCAAATCCGCTCTTTTGCCAAAAGCAAAGGCACGAGCGACAGACGGACTCCAGCATGCGTCGCCCTTTTTCCACGCTTCCGTTTCTTGCACCGTCAAACGGTCACACAACCCCAAAACAAAATGCAGCACAACCTGAAGCTGTTGAGTGATGATCTTTTCCCCCATATTTTTTATCAAACTTAAACAAAAACAACCAACCAACCGGGAGGAACAGCCCATTATTCCTTCCTTCCCTCTCCATCCAAATTCCGCCCCAGCGTGCGTCTCCCTCCGCCACATTAATTCTTTCCCCGTCCCCAATGACGAGAGACCCCCTCCTCCTCCTCCAGGCCTCCGGCCAGCCGCACTAATTGCAGCGTAACCGCAGCTCTACTCCACACAAAGCCTCTCCGCCCACTCACCAGCCAAAGGCGCGGCCTTTGACCCGCTCCCCGCGCCATGGCCGCGGACGCCACCGCCACCGCCACCACCTCCACCTCCTCCTCCGCCTACCTCCCGCCGGCGGTCCCTACCTCGCGCCAGGACATCCAGGCCGCCGTCGCCAAGGCCGCCGAGCTGCGCGCGCTCCACGCCGCGCTGCTCCAGGGCGGCCCCGCCGCCAATGCCGGCGCCTACGCCAGCGCCAGCCGGAGCCCGGCCGTCATCCGCCTTCCGCCGGCGGCCGCGTCGCCGGCGCTCGCCAGGCCGGGCCTCGCCGCCGCCGAGGACTACCCCGTGTTTGCCCCGGTAAGCTTCTTGCAGCCGCGTTTGTCTGTTCTGTTTCTGGGGACCAGGAGCAAGGGTGTGTCCGTGTGTGCGCGTGCCAAAGGTGGCTCCTTTGCTGCTGGATTCGCGTGTTCTGCGTTTCCGTGCTAATGGTTTTCGCGAATTTTGTGTCTGTTTGATGATAAGTTAGCGCGGGAGTCGATTCTTGCTGCGACTGCGAGGACCCGTCACCTGAGGGTGTTCTTTTCAGAGGTTAACTTGGATTTCTAGGCGTAGATTCCAGTTTAATCGATGGACCTTGGTTGGAGTGAAGCTACAAGCCTAGAACAGTAACCAAGTGGCCACTTCATTGCGTTTCATTTTACTGAAGCAAAGCCGTAGGTTGATCAACCTGGTGGATCTACTGTTTATGTGTTAATTTTCAGTTGCTCCCAACTTAGCCAAGTAAAAATAAAGAATTTGTGCAGATAAATATTTTCTCTTTTTCCCCTGTACCTGTACTTACAGGTTCACAGTTGCAGAGGAATGATTTTGCTACCTAATGTTTTTCTGTCAACATCTAAGAGCATCCAACTCATCAGCATTAAACCGAACTTTATTTAAGCGGTTAGGTTGGCTGAAAATGCTGTTTTGCTAAAAACTTGGAACGACTATAACTTGGAACATTATTACATCAGAATAAGGTGTGTCGATGGAAATGGCAAAATGGTAGTTTTTTTAAAATCAGGGTCTCCCCACTGTACTCCAAATTGACATTCAGGATCAATTGATTAATCAGCATAGTAGCCTGCTGGTACAACATTTTGCCATGGATCATTCTTATTTTGCTTCATGCTTCTCTGCTTTCCATTCCAGTTCATTTATAACAGTAAACATTGCTGGTTTCTTGATGAATACCTCAGACCTATGATGAAGAGCCCTTGGGTGGCATGAACTACATTCGCCAAGATAATAGGAGTCTATCTGAGAACTGGAGCGGCCTCGGTTTGGACCATGATGGCCTAGAAGACGAGGTTGCCTTCTCGGACTTTGACAATCACAACACTTTCTCTTCATCAAACAGCGAACTCCATTTCTCGTCATCAAATGAACATCTTCGGAACAAAATGGCATGCAGAAATCATGCGTCCTCCCTTCAACCAGCCCTCTCTGCTGACAGTTTGTATAGGTCAGCCAGCAGGATGACAGACTTAACTGAATATAAGGCTGTTACAACATGCAATACCTGCAAGCCTGCAACTATCAGTAGGGACACTGAAGCTGATGCCAAGTCACTGAAGAACCAAAATAGCACAGCACCAATGTCAAACTACCACCCTGCTGCCGTCTCCCGGACAAGGCAAAAAGGACCACATATTCTCTCATGGCTCATACCAAAGTCAAAGAGGAAACCAAAATCAGACATGTCACCAAACACCGTCGAATGTGAGAACATGTCACAGCTTCTGAAGGAGTGGGGTGTGTTCTCAGTGGAGTCTCTGAAGAAAGAGGTTGTTGAGGCTAATGAGCACAGGGATGCTGCCCTGCAAGAAGTATCTGAGATGAAGTCATCATTAGGTGAACTGACTACCAAGCTAGTGAACCTAGAAGCATACTGTTCAGAATTGAAGAAGGCTCTAAAGCAAGCAACGACCATGAAGAACATGCAATCTCACTCAAAGAGATCGGCTAGATCAGTTAGTGCCAGCAGAGACAATTCCTTGCCTGTCAGTCAAGAAGTTATGATAGAAGGATTTTTGCAGATAGTATCCGAGGCCCGTCTTTCCATAAAACAGTTCTGCAAGGTACTGATACAACAAGTCGAAGATGCTGACAACGGGCTATCAGATAAGCTCAATTTACTCTTGCAACCATACCAGATCACGCTTAATGGCAAGCACCCAAAACTAGTGCTATATCACCTTGAAGCTCTAATGAACCAATCAATGTACCAAGACTTTGAGAACTGCACATTCCAGAAGAACGGGTCACCCAAGTGCCTCGACCCTAAGCAGGATCGGCAGGAGAACTTTGCCTCTTTTGTCGCACTGCGCAACCTGAGCTGGAATGAGGTCCTGAAGAAGGGCACCAAGTACCACTGTGAGGACTTCAGCCGCTTCTGCGACCAGAAGATGAGCTGCATCGTGTCCACCCTGAACTGGTCGTGGCCGTGGGCTGAGCAGCTACTGCAGTGCTTCTTCGTGGCGTCCAAGTGCATCTGGCTGCTCCACCTTCTGGCGTTCTCCTTCAGCCCACCGCTGACGATACTGCGGGTCGATGAGAACAGGGCGTTCGATCAGATATACATGGAGGACGTACTGTTCGACAAGCAACGGTCGCAGAACCATCCGTCGTCGCAGGTGAAGCTCATGGTGATGCCTGGGTTCTACGTCCAAGACAGGGTGCTGAAATGCAGGGTGCTCTGTAGGTACAGCAGCTAGACCCGAATCATGCATATGTTGCTGATTGGAGGTGCTCCGACTGATTGTTAGTGTGGTTCAGTAGTATTTGCTAGGTTGCTAAGTGCTATACTGGAATGCAAGAATGACATTTTGACCGTTGACGTGCCTGTCAGTATATCTGTAACATACCTGCGTTATAAGAGAGCCATGTCTAAGAAAGATTTATGCAAAAATTCTGCTAGGTATTCTTTTCTTCACGCCTGGCCTGGTGGCTGTAGGCGTTATTTTTTGATACAGCGGACAAATTCGGAAGGCAAACTCATCAGAGTATGTCTGAAGGCAAACGTTTTTTTTTTTGTTATTTTAAAAAATAGCCTCCTGCCTCTTCGACAAAACACAAGACAGCATAGGGATTGAACTTGGAGGCAGCCATCTTGGCATTCTGGCCCCTCTCATCTTAGGCGAAGAGATTTCGCATCCTCACTTTTTTTTATCGCTGTCGCATTCTCACTTTTTTTTGCCCCGTTTGTTGTAAAAAAAGAAAAAAAGGACTAGGCATTCAGGGCCTCATTGGTTCAAGGCCTTCAGTGGCCAGACTAAAATTTAGTCACGGTTTGACTACGTTTGACTTTAAATTAAAATTTAACCAAACAATAAATTACTCATTTATATGGTTTAAATATAGCCAAATGAACCATATAGATAAAAATTATATTGTTTGATTAAATTTAAATTTAAAATCAAATATAGTCAAATCGTGGCCAAATCTTAACCTGGCCAATGAAAGCCATAAACCAATCAGACCCTCTCCCAACTTCAACAACCTATGGGCCGGTCCGACCCTCCCAGGCGGCCGGCGTACCGTGAGGTCCGTCCCGCGCCAGACTCTTCTGGGCCCCCAGATTTGCAGATTAGTGAAGTGCAGATTTGGGCTTTGATGGTATGGACCTTGGGCCCAATCACGAAGCTATAGAAGCAAACATCGTGCGCTTGTAAACTGGTTTCGAGAATCTATTTTTTAATAAAATATATAAATCATCTCTGTGATTTCCGGCCAGAGGCACAATTTCCGGCCACGATTCACTTCGTGCAACCACGGAAGAACAGCCTCGGCGTATCGGCCTCATCCAGTATAGGAGTATCAGAATGAGAAAAGCCCTCGAGATTTTTTCTATGTCAGGGTGACGGCGAGTCTCCAGGAGCCAGTCAGCCAAGAGCCATCGCACACGCCGGCACAAGCATCTGCATCTATACGAACCGTAGTACGCCATCAGCTAGGATGATGGGAGCGCCTCGATCAGATAAATTCAGCTTGTTCCTGTACGACTGAAATGGCAACACACTCACCGCCCATGAAGGACCGATCGATCGAGATGGGCACACAGGCATCGCCGGCCCGATCCGATCCCCTGATGCTGAACTGCTGATGGGAATTCGCTGGATAACGGCCGCAGCAAAAGCAATGGTGTCGCGCTGCCTGGTGGGCGGTGGCTAGAACTTGGCATTGATGCCGCGGTGATTGGCCAAGTTCTCTCCAAATCTCTCATTGCAATAATTGTGTTCCCTTCTGCAGCCGCCTCAGGCTTTGTTTGGGTACTTGTGAAATGGAAAGGATTGAAGAAAATTTTGAACTATTGTGGATTTAAACACACTCTAATCCTTTCAATCCACGTGTATTCTACTCCAATTCACATATACCCAAACAAAGGCTCAGAGGGCGTGTGGAGAAGCACTAGGAAGGATAGCATAGCTCCCTGACCAAACAATCCTCAAGGTGCATACTTGTCAAAAAAAAGATAAAAAATCAGATGCTCAATTACTTTGTTAAATTAAAATTCTCTGCTTTGCATTGCGCCAGATGATCATTAATAAGGTGTTTGGTTTGATGCACTACTCTATATAGTAGAAGAGGCGGTGGTCTGATGTTTTTTTTTATGGAATAACTTTTTTTTTCTTAGACGGTATCCATACGTACAATTTTTAGGCTATTATGAGCTATCTAGTGAGTATTTAGGAGAGCCTGACACTACAAAGATGAGAGATCATGTCATGATATCATTGGTATGTACTATAAAAGCCAAAGCACAAGACTAGTGGTTAATTAGCACCATGTCCGAGGTTATAAGAGGGATTCCACTAGCTTCACATTCGTTGATAGTACTGTTGCCTAGGGGCCATGCTCATGCATGCATACGTGGAGCCACATGGCTGGCAGTATCTTATGCCTCGGGGCAGCACGACACGGATCGATTTAATGGATTCCATCTAGGCACAATAGTATTTAAACTTAGCACTCTCGCCGAAGAAGATTAACAATTCTACTGTCTACAGGGCTATAGATATGCTGGCATGCGGCTGATCGGGTGCCATTCACAAAGAATATTTATCAGGCTAGCTAGGTTATAGATCCAGCTTCTCTCTTTTTTATACGTTGCTGCATCTCGCATGCAGGCTCTCACCGGCCTTTCTTTGATTTCCAAGGTTTGGTCATCGTTTATTCAGTTACGGTTAATGCAAATGCTAAATGAGAAGTGGTACGTGCGGCCACCGATCGATGCTCATTGGAGCCAGTAGAGGTTGCCGGTTTGTATGGCTGAACGGTCAGCATTTGCTTGGCCTATTGCCTTCTTTTCGTTATCGTGTTTTATACATACCTAGCTAGCAACTGGGACCATGAAACTACCTCAGACACGCTGGTTTCTATACAGAGAGATCAAAGCAAAATCAAGTTCTCAGGAGTTGCCATGAGTTAATCTCTGGCCTTGAGATCTGGCATGTATTACTATATTCCTTCCACATAAGATGTGATATAACCATTGGAACTAATTAAAACCGATATATTTTTTAGGGCAGCGGTAGCTAGAACAGTACATGGAGGGGAACAGTACTAACTGTAGGGTTCAACTAGGGAGAAGCCTAGCAGATTTGGTGGCCTTCGCTAAGGAGGGAAAATGACGAAGGTTAGAATATAGACAAAGGCTAAAGACTAAAGACTGACGAAAATCAAAATTATAATTCACTCTTCACCGAATTGTTATCACGTGTCCTCAAACCCTAGCATTAGAGTCATATTTATAGAGAGTGGCTATTTACATATTTCCCCTAAAATCTTTAGAATTATAAATAGATCCCTATTACACATGTGCCGACCATTTGCTGGGTCGGGCTTTCGAGGGGCTAAGCCTGCTTCCTCCAACAGTAGCACCTCAGCTACTTCGTTGGGATGATACATCACGATGGAGGAGTTGTGAAGATGGAAAAGGCCCAACATATATTCTGGGTCGAGAGGAATGTCCTCCAAGCTTACCCGTGCGTACGTATTACTTAAAAACTCCATCCCAAAACCCAATGGGAAAATGGGATGGAGAAAAGAGCATGTATGTCTCCCGGGTCTAAACAAACGCTGATCACATACGACGAGGGAAATGGCCTTCACTTGAAAAGATGAAGTGGAGCCTCCGTGCAGACGAGGAGGCAGCTTCGGTGCGTCGCCATGATGATCTGCTTTTGATCTTTTGCTTCTTTTGTTTTTTGCTCCAATCGCCTGATCCCTCGCTCGAGCCTTTGCGCCTGAATGTACTCGAGATAGCCGATGCAGAGGAAGTAGTCATTGCCGAAGGTCCCAATGATCTCTTTGGATCGAAGCTTGGATCCAGCGAAACCCTTGAGCCATAGAAGTACGTCGAAGTTGAAGAAGCCGACACAGCCCCTGAGCCGCAGTCGCGCACTCACGCGGGCGAAGGTGAACTGGTCGACGGAGCACCTAAGCCGTAGTCGCACGGCGAAGATGACCAGGTCAACGGAGCCCTTAAGCCGTAGTTGTGCGGGCGAAGGTGAACAGGTCGACTGAGCCCCTGAGCTGTAGTCGCGCGGCAGAGGCGAACAAGTCGACGGAGGTGTCGGCGGAGCTTTGTAGGTGAAGCCGTTGCCGTTGTTGTCGAAGCTTGGTTTTCTGCCTTTGTGGCCTCGCTTACGCGGGCACCAGGCAACACTGATCCATAGGACGGATTGGTTCATCAATATGTCCTTTTTAAGTCCCTTTTTGCTGGTGCTCGTACGTGAGTGTTGTAAGACTGGGCTCACCAGTGCGCCTATCCAACCCTGCCCATCCACTATTTCAACTAACACTATCTCTGTTTACAGTACCAAACAGTGTATGGACTCCTTCTTTTGGGTCCTCTGGTGAGGCCAGTCTAACTTATACGTGTCCATTATAGCGGTATCTGTACAGAAGAAGCATAATCTTTAGCGAAACATGGCCATGCTAGATTTGTCGGCAGTGTCACTCTGATAGAATAATGTCAGTTTTCCCCTCCAATATTTGGTCTGCTTGATTACTGAATCTGTAACTGGTAACGGTGTACCCTAACAACTTTCCGCCGAGGATGAACCGAAATGGTAAGGAGTAATCGCTGTACCAGTGCCAAATATAGAGCGAAAATCATCGTTACTCCGACGAAAAGGACAGGCGGCAGACATGGTGATGGGTCTCCTGTGTGCTGCAACCAACGACCAACCTGGTCACCTGGCCTGCTAGCTAGAGTAGGTGATTAACAGCCAGCCTGTGGACCCCATGTTCTAGTGAGATCAACTCATCAACATCACAGGGCCCTACCCTCCATAAACCATGATCGAAACCGGTTTCTAACCCTTGCTTATATATACTCATATGTGGAGAGCTGTCAGTTCAATTCGATGACGAAAGTACATTTACAAAGCATGCAGGTATGCAGCTATATGCACCCCTGCTAGATGCAATCATGCAACGCAAAGCTCTCATCTCATAAGGCTGAATCCAGCCGTTCCCCCAAAATCCATCTTCCATCGCTATTCCAACTACCCCTCTCTCTATCTACAGTGCAGAACAGTGCTAAACAGTGGCGCTACAGTGTATGGGGATCCCATCTGGGGATCCCTGGATTCAGCCTAACACCTCTTGCAACACCTAAATAAAAAAAATACAGAATCAGAGAGAGCCCCTAGGAACTTTTGGCCTCTGTTTTTTTTCTCTCTCGCCGCACGTGTGGCCCACGTGAGCTTCGTGGTCGTTCGACTTTACTGGGTTCAGGACGGGGCGGGAAAATATTCAGAGATCTAGCGGATTGGATCTCCCTGTCCCCATGTATCTCCTGCCTCTTTTTTCTCTCTCGTTGGGCAAGAGGCCTAGAGCAAACTGTGACAGTCATGGGAGCTATGTTCGTTAACCTACTAGGAGCGCTAGCTTTTTTATTGAATTATATGCTTCAGTATATTACAATAGATCAGGTTCAGGCCTGGGCGTGCTGTCCTGTGATTAAAGACAGTTGGGCAAACTTGTCAGTTCAGTGTTCAGACCGTATACAAGTGACTGGATCTCAAGATTGCATCTTGCGATGAACCGTGAGCGCAGAGGTTGCGCAGATTCTAAAACGAGAAATATACAGGTCCAAACATATATACATGTCCGCATCTATCTCCTGCCTCCTCTTCTTTTTCTACTTTTTTCTTGTTGGGTTAGAGCAGACTGTGACAGTGTGTTAGTCACGGGAGCTATGTTACACCTTGTTAACGTACTAGGACCACTAATAATATTTCAGGAGTTCTAAACCGAGAAATGCAATGGAACAAATACATACATGTCCCCATCTATCTCCTGCATGCCTTTCTCACTTGTTGTGTTTGATTAATCAGCGACGGTGCTTGTTATTTATGGGAGCTACTCCGGCCGTATGTCACATCTCGTTAGTTTAGTCTACCAGGATCACCATCTCTTTTTTTCCAATTATAAATACACTTCATAACTTCAGGTTCAGGAGTGTGTCGCCTTGGTTCAGCTCCAGCAAAAATGTCAGCTCATCAGAGTAGTCACAGGCTGTACGCAAATGTAGCGCTGCTAGCAAACACACGGATCTGAAAACTACTAATACTGGATCTGAAGATCGCATCTTGCAACGACCTCAGAGGCTCAGAGGCGCGGCAGAGAGCTTGCGCATATACGTATTTCTAAAACAAGAAAACACAGGCCCAAACATGGCTAAAACCGTATTGGCAGCCAGGCAGGCAGGCAGCGCTGAAGCCATGTTGTGCTGCGGTGAGATGAGATGAGGCTCAGGTTATCTGTCCCCCGGAGGCCGAAAGCAGGAGCAGGAGGCCCGGACGCTGACTTGTATCGCAAATGGCCGCCACCTGCTGCTGTCCCCCCCGTGGCCCCGTGCCATCCACGTCTGACGCATCTCACGTCTCAGGTATTCACTTTAACGCCAAAAAAAACGGTCGATAGGTACACGGGGGTGAGGTTGAAGCCGCAGATGGAGCGCATGCACAGGCAGCGGAAAGGGCTACTCCTGTGCTGTGTATCTACGCTAAAAAGAACGAATTTTCTAAAAAACCTTTTTTACCTACGAAAGCATAGATATACCTCACACGCTGATTCTATTGCGCAGTTTGGAAAAGGTTGGAAAGAGATAAAAAACCCCAAAACACATATATGCAAAATATTTCATCCATTTTTTCTCTTTATTTCTCACCTCATTTTATAACCATACCCACGTATTACTTTTTTTCTCTTGGTTTTAATAAGAAAGACAAGACGCTAATTAATCAGGACTTTTTTCTTTTAATTCTATTTTTTCTATTTTTTCTTTTTATTCTCTGCTTAATTATCTCATATATTGCAAATACATCTACGCAAGTATCAAGAAGCCGCGGGAGAAAAGAGCGAGCGTGCGTGTATGCTTGCGTTCCCCGTGACCTACACCTACCCGTGTGCAAAGACGCAGCAGCCGCCCCGATCGAATGATTGGTGGTGGTCGTGCGTCGTGCCGGCGTCGGCGTAGCTTGGACGCTCGCTCGAGTCGAGGCGCCCCAATGCAAGGGGGCGGGCAGCGAGCCACCCCGACCCCGGCTTTGCTCCGCGCCGAGCCGGGGACCCCGCGGCGTCCGTGGCGCGACGGGACGCGACGCGCGCGCGCGGCGGCCGTCCCTGGACGGGACGGGTCACGGGGGCGGGGGCATGAGCGGCCAGACGGCCGGGGAGGAAAACAAAAAGGCGCCGCGCGCGCGTGCGCCGGTGGGACGCGGCCGTGACATGCACGCACGCCGGCTGCTGGACTGCTGCCTTTGCTTTGGCGTCCGGGCGCTGCCTGGGCCGGTGGGGGGCGGTGGAACCCGCGGCAGGGACTCGGATTATTCCTCGACGGCAGGCTCCACCACCAGCCTCTCTTCCTGTGTCTGTGTGGTGTGTGAGCGTGACGCGAGTACGCGAATGCCGGGTTGCCCCCTCCGTGAACCGTAGCGCCACTTGCACCGTTGCACGGACAAAGTATAGCAATAAACAAACGCGATAGGGTGGGTTAGGCTCTCACTTCCGTTACCCTCAACAACAAACCGGCGGGACCTAGCTAGCTTCAATTAGCCAGAGGAAACAACGCTCGGTCCATCCATTAAAGATTAAACAACCACTTCTCGATCGCGGTTGTTCGTCAACGCTCTGATGAGCTGCAAACACACGGATCGGAGGACGACGACCGACGACGGCTTGTTTTTTTAGTATTAACAAACAAAGGCGCACGCCGGGCCCTCGTGCTGGCGTTTTAAACCCGGTGGTCTCCATCGATAGCGGAGGCCAGCCAGCCAGCCAGCTGCATCGGTGGACGCTCATTGACTAACGACGAGCGCCCCTAGCTAATAGTATAGTACTAGTAGTAGTTCTAGGCGCCAGGACTGGAAGTCGGCTGCGCCACGCAATGCTGCGGCTGCGGCCGCCCCGGAGAGAAAAGATGAAAAGGCGGCCCCACGCAATGCTGCACCATGCATGCCCGTACGTGTGGTGGCGCTGACGTCGCCGCTCGCCGACGCGGAGCACGCCCCTCCGCCGGCGCGAGTCGACGCCACGCCCATGCGCGCGCTTGGTTGGCCGGTGGCGCGGCGGCGGCGGTGCTGGACCGATGACGATGACGAGGCGGCGTGCGCGCAGCACGCATGTCGGCTACGCCCGCCGTGCCCGTGACGACGCCAGCTTTTAGCTTCTCCGACGGACGAGGCGCTTGGCGAGGCAGGTACGCTTCGCTTCGGTCCGCGCGCGCGCCGGCGGCCGGCCGGCCGTTGCCATCCCGTCCATCCCGGCATCGAGCCATCGACGCGGCGCGTGCAGGCCAGGCCAGGCCATCCCTCCCCGTTCCGGTCCGGGCTCGCGACCAGACGAGCGGGCGTCTCCGGGCGCGTGACGTCATCGCGTAACGCTGCAGCACGGCGACACAGCCGTACAGCTCACGCTGACCGGTCTAGAGGGGAGGGAGCGGAGAATAAACTGAAAAATGGGACTGCGGCGCGCACACGCACAGAGGAAAATAAAACACAGTGACCTTTCGTTGCTGCTAGCAAAGCAAGTGGCGACCGATCGAGTGATGATCAGTGAGGAGGCCGGCGCGTCAATTCGAAAAGCATGGAACCAAACACGCGCACACACAAACGAGAGCGAGAGAGAGACGTGTCTGCGAGTGAGGTGCACCTGCACTGCATGCACCAATCCCAGCCCTGGCTGCAGCAGCAATCCCGCACTGCACCAAAAAATCCTCTCGGGGGCCAGCCAGAAGAGCCAGGGCATGCAGTGGTGGGGATGCACGTACGGGTCCCACTCGCAGCCGCGACCTCTGCTCTGCTGCACGCCTTTTCGGATAGCGTCAAAACCCCCTTTGCTTGCTGCCGAAAACAGACTGCGCCGCGTGGCTTAAAATGGTCACGAGCCCCCAGCTGCTCCTCTGCTTGCTCCGTGGCACAACGCAACACGCACCAAACACTCATGCTCCTCAGGTGTGACCACTTAGGGGGGGTGGGGGGAGCGCGCGGGCCCTACAGCATTAGTCTTGCTTTGAAGCCAGACACTGCCCGCCCTTTTTTTTCTTTCTTGTTATAAAGTCATTTCGCCTAAAAAGATCTTCTCGGTGACGCTTTCCCCCGCCCCCCAAGCTTTTCTTTTGCTTTTAAAAATTGCTAGCAAAAGTAGGACCTTTTTTTCCTCGCTTTTCGTGGATGTTTGGTCATTGTGCTCTTTTCGTGCTCAAACTTGGTGGTGAAATTGTTCTCCTGTATTAACAAGCGGGTTATTATTTGCTTATAGAAACATGCACACGATGTACTTATAGGTCACACGCACCACGCCGTTCATGCCAAATCTATTCATAACGCTTCTTATGGCCGATCCTTCACCGGGATTTTTGTTCTCAAATAGCCTTCTTCGGCGTGCCGTGTGTCATTGCCGTCATTGAGTCTCTCCGGCTCTGGCACGACAGATTGGCCTAGGCATGCCTCGCCCGATCGATCCGCCGTTGGATCTTTCTATCAACTAACCTGCTATTTATCAGTTACTGAATTCTATTTGTCAGCCGATGGTCATCTTCATCGACTCATTAACGTTGTAGTGGTTCTTCCCCGTGATAAGCTGACCGTTGCACGGTCATGTTTTCTGGCTAGCTGGTCAAGCTAAGTCGTGCGTTTGGATATCCAAAGCATGTTATAAATTTCGAGGCTGCTAAAACACGAGAAAGGAAATCTACTAGGGCAGCATTTGACTGTGTAGAGAACTTTTGGCCAGTTTTTTTGCGTTGGGTCCACATTTTCGGTTCGGAATTTCTAGGGTTTTTGTTTGGAATTTATAGGGTTTCGGTAAGCTAAGGGGAGAAAAAAGTCTACTGGTAAAATTTGAGGGAAACATGCCACACTGCCTCACGAGGCTTTCTCCTAATCTCCTGTTGTCCGAGCCATCCAAATTGCTTTTTAACATAAAAATGACGCTCTCAACCCAAGCCGACGGCGGCTTTGGGGAGCCTCGCCTCGCATTGTATCGTGAGTTGTCGGCTCTTGATTCCTAAGCTGCTCGTGCACTACCCATTGTCAATTTTATTTGAATTTGATCTAGATTTTTCATAATTTCATGTTTTTTTTGGTGTGTGTGACAATTTGTTTCTAAAAATATAGTTTTGACTAGACCTGAAGAGTTCTTTATAAAATCTGCATACCATCCCAAGAAACATACATTTAAAATCGACTACCACATCACGGATTATTTATTTGTTTGTTTGTTCACAAATCTGCGGGTGTCTGTGTGGGCGATGGAACATGGATGGTAACTGTTTGCGAGTGAATATTGTTCTTCAGCCATCGCCATCACTCGCGATGTCCATTGGACAATCGCTTGCGCGATTCGTTCCGAGTGAACGAGCTCCCGCAAACAATTCAATGGGCCCCACTGTACTTCATTGCTCCCCCGGCCGCATGTCCCTACAGCACAACGTGAACGCCTCCACATTCATGTGGTGGGGCCGCGCGTGGAGGACGACCATGTAAGTTTTTTTTGCCTTTTTTTATTTCTATTTTATTTCTATTTTTTCATTTCATATTTACTCTAAATTTAATTGAGTTTTTTCTTTTTTACTATTATTTTATGGAAACATAAATTATCAGGATAATTTTATGCAACCATAACTTATCACGATAAGTTTATGTAAGTATAATTTTATCACGAATATTTTTATGTAACTATAACCTATCACGATAACTTTATGTAAGCATAATTTTATCACGAATATTTTATGCAACTGTAACTTATCACGATAACTTTATATAAGTATAATTTTATCACGAATATTTTATGCAACCGTAACTTATCATGATAACTTTACGTAACTTTATCACGAATATTTTTATACAACCATAACTTGTTTTTTTGTTTTTTTTCTTTTTTTAGGATAATTTTATGGAACATAATTTATCAGGATTATTTTTACGCAGCCATAATTTTATCACGATAATTTTATGTAAGCATAACTTTATCATGAATATTTTATGTAACCATAACTTATCCCGACAGTTTTATGTAAGCATAATTTTATCATGAAAAAAATTATGAAAGCATAACTTATGAGATAACTTTACATAAATATAATTTATCGTGATAACTTTATATAAACATAACTTATCATCATAACTAACCGTAATAAATTATTATCATCATTTTATTATATTGTAACTACACTTTAGTCGCAAAACAACCGAAGCTGTGTTGGTCAGCATAGCATATGCTAAGCCGCTGAGCCAAGAGGTTGTGAGTTCGAATCCCTCCGTCGCTCCTATTTTCGCAGAATTTTCGGCGTGGGCCTAGCGCCTAGTGGGTGAGACGCGGGTGACGGGACACGTGGAGGGCGGGGGCCGTCGCTCGCGCGATTCGTGTTGGGCGAGCGTTCGCCAAATAGTATCCCCCGCCATCACCCCAGGTTAAATTTCAAGGATTGACGCAGGTATCATTGTGCTACTCGTGCTCACACCGGACAGTAATTTCCACAAAGCACAGTCGTTTCTCAACGCGATGCCGAGAGCTCAACGCACCGGAGACTTTTTTACGCCGAAATTGTCAACCGAGGGGCAAATCCGCCAAATCCCACCCGGGCGATCACTCCAAGCGAAAGCATCGGCGCAGCGACCCATCCTTGCGTGGACCATGCCCCGCGCGGCATCGTCTTCCCCGGCGACGAGGGCATTCCCGTCACTTCCGCCCTCCTCCTCCACCGAGCTGTCTCTGAGCCATCGCCAAGAGCTCCCCTCACTCCCACACATATAAAATTTGCTCCACGCACACGCACACAGTCGCCTCGCCTTCCCAATCCGTGAATTAAACTAGTGCCGCAAAAGCAGAGCGGAGGCCCCCCCAAGCCACCACCACCGCTTCTTCTTGGTCTCGCTGCAGCAGCTGCAGCTCTCCTTTTCTTTCCCTTCCCCTCCGGTCGCCGTACAAAAGCTGTGGATAGGGGGAGAGAGCGAGAGATAGGTGGTAGCTTTGGGCGGGGGGCGGAGAGATCGAGCGCAAAAGGTGATTTGGCGTCGTGATATTGTGTTCGTCGGCTGGAAAGTTCCGATCTTTTTTTCCTACCGCGTCTCGGGTTTCGCTGAGCTGCTGGGGTTTGATTCGCTGGGAGGGCTCGTCGTGTTGCTGGCTCCTGTGCGTGTGCGTGGGGCTTTTGGCGGTCATGGCGGGGAGCCGGTGGTAGTGGGCTGGTGCGTGTTTCTTGATTCGGTGGAGATTTGTGCGTGGGGGGAGAATTGGTGCTTTGGGAGCGTGGGGGAGAGGGGATTGGGGGGTAGACTGCCGCCGGTGAGGTGATGTATGGCTCGCCGGTGTCCAAGGATCTGAACCTGCCGGTGCAGTCGCCGATGACTTCCTCCGGGCTGCTTCGGTACAGATCGGCGCCGAGCACGCTGCTCGGCGAGGTCTGCGAGGACTTCCTCCAGCCCGGGCCACGCGGCGCCAGCCCCGACCCTTCCGGCGCCGACAACGTCCTGTCCAGGTTCCTCGCCGACCACCAGATCAGGGACAAGCCGCCGGCCCCCGCCGCGCCGCACTTCCCGGACGCAGCCGCCATGGCCTCCCAGCAACTCAAGCAGCAGCAGATGATGTTCCACTCCCAGCAGCAGCAGCAGCAACAGCAGCAGATGGCCGCCGTCGAGTCTGGTCTCTACCGCACCGTCAGCTCCGGCATGGAGGCCCCTGCCGCCGGCGCCGGCGCCAGCAGCCTGATCCGGCAGAGCAGCTCCCCCGCCGGATTCCTCAATCATTTGAACATGGACAACGGTTGGTCCCTCCTTAATTCGGCCTTCTTTTGGTACTCCCATAGTTGCCACTCCTGCTCACCCGCCCGCGCGCTTGCTTCCCTCCGCCGCAATTATTGCGTCTCTGTTCTTGGCGAGTTCTTGTTGGAACCATTCTATTTCCGGAACTGAGCGCGCGCCCGTCCTCGCGACGCCGTTTTTTGCTTGCTCGGTATTGTGATGATGATCTAGGGTACGGGGGCATGCTGCGTGCCGGCATGGGCGGCGTGGGCTTCAGGAACGGCGGCGGCTCGGGCGACTCCCCCTCCGGCGGCGGCGGGAGCAGGCTCAAGGGGCAGCTCAGCTTCTCGTCGCGGCAGGGCTCGCTGATGTCGCAGATCTCGGAGATGGGCAGCGAGGAGCTCGGAGGGAGCAGCCCCGAGGCCGGCGGCGGCGGCCGGGGTGGCTACATCCCCGGGTACCCGATGAGCTCCGGGTGGGAGGACTCGTCGTCGCTCATGTCCGAGAGCCTGTCCGGCATGAAACGCCCGCGGGACTCGTCGGAGCCCGGCCAGCAGGTGCGCGTCTCGTCTCACAACTGTGCCATCGCCTTGTCCCCATTTCGTTCCGTTCTCCTGCCATGGAGGAACTGACGATCGGTGGTGGTGGTCCGTGGGTGCAGAGCGGGCTGACGCACCAGTTCAGCCTGCCAAAGACGTCGTCGGAGATGGCGGCCATCGAGAAGTTCCTCCAGTTCCAGGACGCCGTGCCCTGCAAGATCCGCGCCAAGCGCGGGTGCGCCACGCACCCGCGCAGCATCGCCGAGCGGGTGAGCGACCTCCAGCCGGATCCACCACTCTGCCCTGCCTCCACATGATTTCTTTACTAGTAAATCTTTATGAAGCCTGCCTGCGGTTGATCGGCTGATGATACCCTCTGCCTCCATCTTTGGCCCTGTTTAGGTCCAAAAAATTTCTCTTAAATTCTACTACGCAAAAAAAAATTCCCATCATATCAAAATGCCGGCATGGAGTACTAAACGTAGATAAAATAAAAAATATTGTACAGTTTAGATGTACTTTGCGAGACGAATCTTTTAAGCCTAGTTAGAGCATGGTAGGACAATATTTACCACAAACAAACGAAAAGTGCTACATTTCTTTTCAGTTCAGAACAGTCCCGGTTTTCCGAGATCTAAACACACCCTTTGACCGGCCATTCAGGTGCGGAGGACGAAGATCAGCGAGCGAATCAGGAAGCTGCAGGAGCTCGTGCCCAACATGGACAAGGTAAAAACTTCCCTTTCCCTGCCAATCTCGTCTCCCCAGCAGGCAGGCAGTAGACAGTAGTACAAACAACAACTAGCCCGGCAATAGAACAGTGTTGTTTGGGCGGCAGCAAATCTGGAACCCGCCGCCACCACGCGATGCGAGGTGGACTGGAGGACCACTAGTAGCTCGCTCCTGAGAATTGACGGGTGTACTTGCTCTGTTCCATGCAGCAAACCAACACTTCAGACATGCTGGATTTGGCCGTGGACTACATCAAGGATCTCCAGAAGCAGGTCAAGGTACGAGCATGCAGCTCTCTCGCCACCGGATTATCCCAACCCCCTCCTCTCCTCTCCTCTCCCGTATAAAATGAACACCTGTCTGTCTGTCGGTAGATTAGTTAGTTTTAGGAGCTGCAGGCAGGGTCAACTTGCCTCCTTCGTTCGCCAGTGACGTCCAGATCAAGAAGCGGCCTTTGCCCTGTGGCTGACGGCGAGGGTCACACCTATGCATGATTGCGTTTTTTTCTAATCTACTAGTCCAAAGCCAGAGCTCTGACAGTTACTGCTCGCCTCGATGTGTCCATAAGGTGCTGAACGAGAGCCGCGCCAACTGCACCTGCTCGGCGAGCAAGCACCAGCAGCAGCAGTACTCCGGCTGAGAAGAAGAAGCTCCACTCCAGACGCCGCCGCCAACGCAGCAGCGTACACACACCGTACAGACCACACAGAGACGACCTGGAGGACGGCAGCTGATCGAGCAGCATCGTTCCGTTTCGTTTCATGCCTGCCTGGAGATGATCTTTGCCGGGTTTCTCTCTGGGCTTGGTGGACGGCTTGGAGTAGAGGCAGCTGGAGGAGGCTGGAGCAGTGGCATCATCAAGCATTCAAGCGACGACGACCGGGGGAGGGAGACGGACGGACATGGGCGGAGGAACTGTATAGTAGTGCTGCCCAGGAGCTTTTGCTAGCTGTAAAACTTCTCTGCTGTATACACCACCAACCCCCTGCATGCATTGCACGCCCATGTCTACTATTATTGCATTTACATAGCACTAGAAAATTGCCACGAGCTGTACCCTGCCTCCGTCTTCTTTTTTTTTTCTCTGTGTGTGTACCGAAGCCGAAGCAGCAGCAGCTGCTGCTAGCTGTGTAGGATGCGGATTGTGGCGCCGTTTCAACGCCGCACGTCGTCGGCCGCACCCAGCCGCGCGCGAACAAATATTGCATCGGCTGTATGTAGTATCTGGTCCTTGCTTCTCCACCACGCTATGTTGCAGTGCAGTGCAGGACCATGCATAGACGATGGTGGATCCAGGGTTTCATGGAGCGGCCGGTTTCAGTGATGGGGGGCTTACTTTTTCCACTAGCCACTACTCTCTCTACCACGTCCAAAGCCTCTTTAATCTCCCGTGGCACGCGGCTCCTCGGAGCTTTTGGTCGGTTTGACGCGGTTTAGCTCGGATCCCGTTGCTGATTCCTGCTTATTAGCATAGCATGCCGCTTGATCTCCATCTGTTGTCAAACGTGCGGCCGTGGAAACGGCGCGAGATGGCGGCGGTACATGGAACTTCGCGCCCCTCTCTCTCCCTCCTTCCCTCTCCGGAGCACCCGATTTCGTCTCACCTAGCCACCTGTTCGAACAGGCCGATTGCTGTTGCAAGTCAATCTAGCTCCGTGGTGGCTTCGACCTAGGCATCATCATGCCAAGTTGCCAACACATCTACTCCTAACATCTCCACTTCGCCACACAACAAGGCCCGGCGCAACCAATTAAAAAAACACACAAAAGGTCCAGGTTCAGCGACACAGTAGAAGAAGGTTCAGTGAACACTGCAACAGTAGAAGAAGGTTCATCGAACGCGGCGGCGCATGGCCACGCCCCCTCGTCCGCGGCCGACTTGCTTTCTGTTTCCTGTGGACGACGGCCTGCGCGTCGCTATCGTCTGTCGCCCGCCCGCCTCCGTCGTCTGCGCCAGGCCCCGAACCAGGATATGTCTCCTGTTGCCATCCTAGCTCTGAAACCCGTGGGCAGGGGGCCGCGGGAACCGACTCGGAGCGCTCGCTCTGGCGCGCGCCGCGCTCCTCTGTTTGTTCAGACGCTTCGTTGACCCTTCTAAAGCCGGTGGAGGCGTCTCGTGTGGTGGTGGGGAGGGAGACAGGGAGTGGGAGACGAGAGGGACGCGCGTCAATTCGCGATGGCGGCCGCTTCCGTCCGGCTCACCACGCGGAGCACAGTCACGAGCGAGGTCTTCGCCTTCGCTACTTCGTTTGGTGAAGATAAGGTCGGAGAGCGGAGGGGGGGAAAAGGATACGACACCACGCTTGAATTACACCGAAAATCTTTGAAAAGGCTAGCTCGTGTGTTCATGCATGCTTTCTTTCATGGCAAGTTCATGCGTGCATATGCTTTCACAGGAAATTAAATGGGAGGCGAGCGACTTGATTAGTGTTGAAATCGTCACGATTACTACTGACCAATGATTATTTTCAGGCACCACGTACGTGCGTACAGTATATAGGAAGGTATAGATCCGTGCACAGAACAGCCCGGTACTGGGTTGAGTTGAGAATTGGGATCCGGGTCCGGCTTTGCGGACGGAGTACGTTCTTGACGCACACGCGAGTACCTGGAGTCCTGGACCAATCGCATCGCATCGATGGCCGATGCGATGCGAACCCCGCAAAGGCGAAACGAAAAATTGGCTGCCTGCCCTCGTGCGTGGTCCCCTGCCGCGCCGTTTTCGTTCCCGACGAAACGGACCCCGCCCGATGATTCGTGGCCGTCGGATCGAGCGCATCGGGGGCTCGGCCGCTCCGTTCCGTGCGAGGCTGGCAGGGCGGCCGCGGCCGCGGCCGGCGACGGCGACGCGCTCAGTGCTCGTGCTCCTCCTCGCGTGTGGTGGCGTCTGCCATGGCGGGCCGCCGTGTCTTTGACGGCGCGCCGCTGTCCCGCGTGCGGCGAGAAAGTTTGGCCGAGCCTTACCGGTTCTGGGGCCCATGTTGCGGTTACGGTTCGGCGGCGCTGCATGCGTACCTTCACAACTCCGGCGGTATCTCCGGTGGTACATTCAAATGACGACAGAGGTTGATAATTTAGGTCTTGGTAACATGCAGTTAAGCAGTTTATGTTGTTTTCATAGTCGGCATACACAATTTGTCTCTCCTAGAGACTAATATCGATATGAAGGCTCCAAAAAAAATGTCCGACGAGCTCGATCGAGTGAGCCTGAAAATGTCACCTTCTCTTCACGTGCGCGATCGACAGCTTTCTCGGCGGGGAGAAAAAGATGGAGGCGGCGGTGGTGGAAGAGATATATAGCCATATAGGGTACGGTAGAGAGACGGGTGTACTTTGTGCTGACTTGCTGTGACGGTGAAAGGGAGTTGAACCGAGGCGGCAAGGCCACGCTTCTCAGTTCTTGGCCCCTTGGACCTCGCCTCCGGTCCAGACGCACCCATGATTTCCAGGCTGCTATACCCTGTCCTGCCTGGTGCCTGCCCCTCCCTGACTCTCACGTACGTACAGCGCCGTGCCTTTCCGCAGTTGCGCTCCCCGTTCTTGCGTTGGCGTTGGCACCCGTTCAGGTTCAGTTCATCCCAGCGGCCGGCCGGCCGGTGCACGGGCGCAACGCATTCAGATTTAAGGCACGTACGTAGACTTGCGCCTCGAGCGCAGACCAGTCGTCGCCGGCTTCGACCGGCAGCTATCATCACTGTGCCGTACGTAAACCCTGGAGACGTTTCCTTTTCAACAAACGCCTAGCTAGACTAGGTGAGTTGTGTGAGTTCGTAGTGACGAGAAGTCTGAAGGCGGGGGGTAACATAGACGGACCGGGGCTCGGCGCTTCAGAGTTCAGACGATCAAAAGAGCCAGAGAGTAGTCAACCCCAGCAATTTGTCAACGGTACACAGATAAGTATACTCCTGTATTCTCCACATCCACTGACGCTACCTACCTACCTAGCTCGTCGGCCCGGCGGATGTCAACGACCTCGAGCTGCGATGCTTCGTGTTGATACGTACTGTGCGTCGTCGGATGCTTTGGAGCAGGATATGTTCTTCTTCTTCTCTGGGAGGATCGTCGGACGTCCAGGATGGCGACGACGCCGACGCGGGTGGTGAGCCAGTCGTCAGATATATTCACATTCACACCTGGGACGACCCTTGCAAAACCTCTCGATCGGCAGCGTACGTGCGAGTTGTACAGCCAGCTTTGAAAAACGCACGGTGAGACACTATTTATTCAACTACTTTTATTCTCACTATTTCAACGCTTTCCATTTTAATTATTTTTTTTCTGTAAACCGTATCGCTACAGTGTTATTTTGTATTGTACACGACTATTTATTCGATGTGCTGGAATCTAATAGAGAAGAAACGAAGAAACACTGTACAGTATATGCGTTGATGCCAGTACCAGTTTAGCCTGTACTACGTGTCTACGCGCGCGTACGGCCAGCCGCTCCGTATGCACGTAGAAAAAGTCTGTCTACCCGTCACCCGGGTGATGGATAGCTTCCCATCACCCGAAATCCGACGGTCCACGTTCGTCCACGTCGCCGATCAGATGGCTCTCGCGCGCCCTCCCCCTAACCCTACCCCCTTCACCCCGCTTCCGCCGCCCTGACCCCCGCACTCGTCTTCTCCCCCGCGCCGCCGCCACCCCGACCCCCGCGCGCCTCCACCTCGCCGCCGTCGCCCCCGCCTTCCACCGCCGGCCTCGCGCGCCTCCACCTCCACCTCGTCGCCGTCGCCCCTGCCTTCCACCGACGGCCCCGCGTGCCTCACCTCGTCGCCGTCGCCCCCGTGCTCCTCGCCCCCGCCGATTACAGTGTAAATCCATACAAATACAGTGTAAATCCGTCCGATTACAGTGTAAATCCATCGATTACAGTGTAAATCCATCCCGTTTACAGTGTAAATACATGGAGTTACAGTGTAATCCCCCCGGTTACAGTGGGGGAGACAGCGTGGCGGCGGCGCGGCTTCCTCCGGGCAGGGCGACGACGACAGCGGTGGCGGTTCCCCCCGAGCAGGGCGCGGCGGCGCGCGCGGCTCCCCTGGGCAGGAGCGACGGCGACGGCGGCTCCCGGGCGGGCGCGCGGCGACGGAGAGGCAGGTGAGGGAATCCATCCAAACAACCGGTTGATTTATAGCTTTTCTCTAGAAAAACCTTGGCCCCCGCCGGCCGGCTTTCCAAACGCCAAGGGTTGTGCATTCGTGCTCCTTTGCTGGCCTGGCTACCAGTCAGGCGAGTGCCGGCCGTCTTGGTGGTTGCGGATCATCGGTCCACAGTTCCACACACAGCATGTGGCATGGGCCGGCGGCAAAGCGAAAGGCAAAGCAGCGCGGCGCCGGCGCGCAGGTGGTTTCGTGTCAGCTTGGGACCGCCGGACCGGAGGACGTACTCCGCGCGCGCATGCACCGGCCGATCGACCAAAGCGGCGACCGGCCGGCCAGAGGATGCGTCCCGTCCGATGATCAAGCAGCGAGCATGGCCGGCGGCCTGCCGGTGGATCCGGTTCCGTCCATGACCATCCACGGCACCGGGCGGACGTACGGCGCCTCTCGCTCGGCCCTACGGGCTAGACGCACTCAGGTCAGGTGGCCGGCGCGATCATGGCTGCAACGGCAAGGGCCTGGCGGCTCATGCCCCTGGCCCGGCGTGCGCACTGCTGCGGCTGGTGGTCCGTGTCAATAATGCACAGCAACATTTACAGCGCCTGGGCGGCCGGGGGCAGGATCGGAGATGATGGCACGGGGGTCGGGGGTGGTGGAAACTGGAAAGTGCCGCTAGCCAGGGTGGCTGCTGCCGGTGCCGGAATAGTGGAGTCGGCAATGAGCCCCGGCCGCGCGCCTCTCTGGTTCGTCTACTGTGTGGCGTGCGCAGCTACGTACAGTCATCTCCCAGGCTCCCAGCTGCTGAGCTGCATGTGTGCACGCCAGGCGACGTGCGGTGGGTATCGGTGTTGAGTCGTATCACCTCACTTCCAGCTCCAGTGGGTCCACCACAAGGCTCGCCATCTCAATTTTTTTTCTACTTTCACAGACCGTGTAGTGTGGCCTTTGGGATCATCAGATCATGGTGAGTTGGAGGTGAGCACAGGCTGACGGAGGCACAAGCAGCCTCCCTCGCTCGAATCGATCGATTCCTAGGTATATCGTGCCGGGGCATGATGTACTGGTATGTATATGTATACTCGCTGGCCAGCGATCGGCGTGATTGTGGGAGGGATGCAGTTGCAGAGGCAGGATGAGGCGAGTGGTGCAGGACCACGCCGCCACTATGCGGCAGAGCGCATACTGCAGAGATCGAGATGGATCATGGATGCCGCTGCTGTTGTTCGGTATGGGAGCACCATTGCACGGGGACAAGGCTTGGGGGGTCCTGGCCTGATTGGCGCTTTCTGACCATGTCCGCGTGCCACGCACCTCGGCACCTGGTTTTGGACGTGTCCCTCCCCGGTTCCATTTCCGCACCGGACTGGGGAGCATAGGCCGGGGGCAAATGCCACCGCTGTGGGGGGCTACGAGCGGCCCACGTGGGGCTCGGGCCCGTCGTGCGGCAAGGCAAAAACTCACCCTACGTTACGGGGCCGTTTCTTCTGGGCTGCTCCGTTCGCGGGAGGGGAGTCGGTCCCGTCTCGCGGATGAAACGCTAGCGAGTAGGCCAGTTCCATTGAAGCCCAAGCCCATCGCGGCACGAGCACTTGGACCGAAAGCCCTTTGGGCTCAAAAAGAGATTGCTTGGACCGAAAGCCCACTACAACACCCGGACCGTGCCGCTTCCACCTTATCCCCCTCGGACAAGAAACGGAAACCCCCGGCCGCCGGCGCCGCAACGCCAACGATCGAGATGGAGGCCGGCCTGCGGCTGCGCGCGCTCGGTGCCCGCCGCCACTACCACTGCGGCGGCGCCATCAGCCTCTGCGGGTTCGCGGCGGCGCGTGAGAGCCGGCTCCCGCGTCCGCGCCGCGCGCCGTCCTGCTCCCGTGCGTGCCCGGCGAGAGCTCGCCTCCGTCCGTTCTCCTCCCCAGTCCCCAGCTCTGCGCGCGTTCGCCCGCGGTGTGTCTCTAACCTCTTCCGTGCTCGCAGTTGCTACTGGCGGGAATGGGAACGGCGCGGCGGTGGGACCCGTGGGGAGCGGCGCGGAGGTGGCGCGCGCAAGGAGGATGCTTCATGTGGTGCTGGTTTCGCCGCTGGTACTAACCGCTGCCTTTCCAGCTTTCATTTCTGTGGTCGGCTCTTAATCGATACTGTAGGCCTGTAGTGGTTAGGCTTGGGGCATATGGATGATTCGGGGTCGATGGACATGTGCTGTAAAATTGTCCTAACGGTGCTGCCATTTTCCTCCATGGAAAAAAACCAAGAGTGAATTAGTAACTGTTTGGCATGTAACACTAGCGACTTGATTATCTGGCTTACTCTGTTGTCGCTATATTGGCAAATGTACTTCACAGATCCCAGGGAATACGGGGTCCATTGCAAGGACTTGTGCTGCATCTGCAGTTGGCCTGCATCTTGTCGGGGTAAGGTTAGTGTCCGTGTTAGTCTGTAAAAAGTTAAGAGTTCTCTATGTATCAGCTTTCTTGCCCCCACGTTGTCATCCGCCTGGAGTGTTATATGTTTGCTCAAATGTATTTGATTTTTTTTCTACAGCCATTAGGTTATAAAGTAGATGACACGAAATTGAAGCGTGCAGGATTGGATTATTGGCCGTATCCTTTGGTTTGATGTGTATTATCAGCTGTTATCCTGCCTCCGGTCCGAAATGTAAGCCCATTGCGACATTGAAGTGGCCAGCAATATGTCAATATGACACTTTAACTAGGAATATATATAATACATTATTTGAAAATATATACTGCTTCTGACCCAAATATACAATCTATGTTTAGCAATCCGATCCCAAATAACTAATGTAGTAGGTGTAGAGGTGGATAAGATATGCAGAGAGACACATGGATAGGGATGTGCAAAATGAGGATACACTAATGCACTTGCACTATCTGTTGGAGACGGTTTAGTCCATTACGACATTGCAATGGTCTGGGATATGTCAATACGACACTTTGACTAGGAGTATATATAAAATAAATATTAGGAAATAGATAGAGTTATGTATTATTAAAGAACTTCATGTCATGATAGATCTGGTGACATAAACCTTATATTGTCGATATATATGGTATTTTTATATGTCCGTGATGTCCTCAATTTTGAGAGAGATGATCTTTGAAAGGACTCGTCTACTCAAATTCTACCTAGGTTTGTGAATGTTTGTCATTTCAGTCCGCATTTCGTACCGGAAAAGGCTAAGTCTGCTGGTCCGAACATCATGTAGAAAAGATTGGAGGGAGCATTACCTTGTTCCTTAATAACTACTTCCAAGATATGTTGTTGTCAAGATTCATGACTCTTGGGATGACTTCTGTGATTATTTCATGAAGCAGGTACCATGATTTTTCTGTCCTCCCCTCTCATCAAGTAACTACTGATTTGTTTCAATTATAACATGTTTTTCCCTTTAGGAGGGAGAAAAAAGGCTATTGGCATTTACCAAAAGAGGCACACACATTCATTCAGTAAGTAACCATTGCTTATTTTAGCAGGCTTGTATTAACCAGTAAATCCTTGTTCCCGCACATGGCATCTGCATCGCAATGAAAACTGTTGCATTGTGTATAAAGTGTCAACAGATTTGCAAATGTGTTGATTGTGTTGCACAAATGGCTTGAATCAATGGAGATTATAGTAGAATACATTGGCTTGACCTGATCTTCATGTTTTTTTGTATATATATCTATAGTAAACCTGCAACTCGGATTCATTGGTGTTTTCTTGATTAATGTTCATATTTTTCTTAGGATTTCTCATACAAGCCAGGGGACTGGCTAGTCTTTGGTTCTGAAACAAAAGGATTGCCTCAACAAGCACTTGACGATTGCTGTAGAGAAGGCCTAGGCGGTGGAACCGTCCGAATTCCCATGGTGGAAACCTATGTCCGGTGCCTGAATCTCTCGGTCAGCGTTGGAATCGCCCTCTATGAAGCTGCCAGACAGTTGAACTACCAACAGCTTCAGTACCAGCCTGAGCTCCCAGAGGAAGCACAGGGGCTATTCCCAGCAGAGGATATTTATGCATGAAACTTTGGTCTGAGAACAATTCGATGGAACACGCATCTAGTAGAAAGACTATTGCTTCCGAATTGATCGGCTCAAAAGTCCTACTATGTCCTGTGACACATACATAAGCCTATGATTGAGCTGATGGACCACACGGGATTCTGTTGCAAATTCAATTCCGAGCTGATTCCTTGTCGTGGTGTTCACATGGTCATTCAAAATGTGTACCGGGCTTAATAGTTTCAAGTACAAACTTGCAGGTCAGAAGGTAATTAGAGTATGATGAGATGCGGCCTCTTTCTGACTTTGTGTACTGGTCACTGAACCATTAAGTTTTTTAATTGCAATTAGATGCTGCGTTTTTTTTTTCTTTTTTAGCTGCTGTTCAATGTGGGGAGGAAGGTTGTTGCGGCAACTTTACTGCTATTCAAAACCTTGTCTGGTCACACAGCTCACAGGTCAAACAGTCCCCTATCAGCTGCTGTCCCCGTCCAGTGAAATTATTGGGCCATCTCAGTTCAGAAATTATTGGGCCATCAGCTGAGCTGTATAGGTATTATAAATGCTATAGCTCATCAACAGTTTTGTGAAACTGCTTGTTTGCTTGTTTGGTTGGATAGGAGGCTAGCGTGCTTTGGAGACCGCATTGGCAAGCTTTTTGCCTTGTTTATGAAAGAGAGCTTGGCTCTCCTAGCTGGGCAAGCTCCTCGTTGTGCGTGCCAGCAGAGGAAAGCAACCAAACGTGCCCTGAACTGCATAGCACTCTGACATTTTCTGAAACACTCGTCCGTTTTCAGGAGCATCGGAAATAGTTTAGGTTGTTTTTTTACTGTTCAGCTGTGCCGTTGTGGCACAAATATTTGACATCATTCGATTCCCTGCAAACGGCAAATGATGGTGTTTAACGTAGGATCCTACTTTCAGTGTCCATGATAGCATCTATGATATATCCACCCAACTATGCGATGACTTTATTCAAGAATCCAAAGTTGTAGACAACGTGAAGGGGAATCGTTGAATACTTGAAGTGGTGATGATTAATTATGCACCTTTACTTGCATCCAGTTTATATCAGCACATGTACTGATCTGAAGCCATGATAACCTAGCATTTCAAGTCTGTGGAGTACCATTCGCTAAAAGAGTGGAATTTGATAATTGGACATTGTGTGGCATTGATGCAGCAACATCCTTCAAAGCAGAAATTGAAGAAGCTTTCCCAGTCTTCTCTTCTCTACCCATCCACCTCTCGACCACAGCCCACAGGTGGCCAACTGGCCAAGGACCCTGGCGTCATGCAATGCAACTATGCAGACCATGCAGCAATGCGCAGCAGCACAGGCAAAAAGACAGTATACTGATGACCAGCTGACCACAGGTGTGCAGCACTCCTCTGTCATTGTCGCATCTTTTAATTCAGCTAAAGAGATGAACGGCAAGCACAGCACAGCAAAAGAGCAAACCAACCTCCGAAACGCAAGCTTTTTCACCAAAGCGCAATATAGAAGATAGAAAATTCCAGTAACAGAATTTGCTTTGGGAGGGATCGAGACCATGGGCTACAGATGCCCCAAGAGATTCCAAAGATTAGCAGGGCTGCAAAGGCTGCAGCAGTTGCTACGTCGAGTGATTCAATTCACTACTGGGGCGGATGATTCTCGCCTGCGCTTTACCAGCTCTAAAATCCACATTGCTTACTGCTAATCTACAGGATTACCCCGAGTCTTTATGCGTTGGAACTAGTTGATCATCAGTGGCGTTTGCCGGCGGCCGTCGCCGGGGTCATCAGCCGATCCGGTCGAGGCTCTCGGCGACGGCGCGCATGCGCGGGCGCATCTCGGGGTCGGGCTCCGTGCACCCGAGCGCGACGTGGAAGACGGCCAGGACCTGCTTCTTGGCGTGCACCTCGCCGAGCAGCGTCGGGTCGACCACCTCCGACAGCGGGCGCTCCTCCTTGAACGCGCGGCGCACCCACGCCTCCAGGTCTAGGCCGCCCTCGCCCTCCGTCGGCTCGCGCCCGGTGACGGCCTCCAGCAGCACGACGCCGAACGCGAACACGTCCCCTTTCTGCGTCGCGGCGGCGGCGGGCGCGCCGCCGGGCGCGCGCAGCTCCGGGGCCACGTACGACACGGCGCCGCCGCGGAGCGCGCACGCCGCGCTGCCGAGCTTCTTGGAGCTGCCCGCCGCGGTCTTGTGCGCGCCGGCGACCAGGCGGGCGAGGCCGAACCCGGACACGTGCGCGCGGAGCTCGTCGTCGAGCAGGATCTTGGAGGACTTGATGCAGCCGTGCACGTACCGGCGCGGGCTGCACTCGTGCAGGTACGCCAGCCCGCGCGCCGCGCCCTGCACGATGGACAGCCTCACGGACCACGGCAGCGGCGTCGGCGACGCCGTCGGGCCACCTGGGACACACATGGCTCAGTCGCCGGTGTTATTAGCTTTCGACACCGCAATGCTGGCAAAAGACTCGGTTTGCGTTGCGAGGTCGTCTTACCATGGAGCGCAGAGTGGAGGGAGCCGTTGGGGAGGTAGTCGTAGATGAGCAGCTTCTCGTCGGGCGCGTAGTAGTAGGCGCGGAGGCGTGCAACGTTGGGGTGTCGCGCGCGGCCGATGGCGGCAGCCTCAGCCTCGAACGCGCGGCGGCGGCGCCAGCCGGAACCGTCACTGTCGCCGTCGTCGGGCTCGCTGAGGCGGCGGACGGCGACGGCGGGGCCGTGACCGGGGACGACCCTGTAGACGATGCCGCCGCGGCTCTTCCCGACGACGTACGCGGAGGCCCGGAGCAGCTCCTCCAGCTCCATCCCGAAGCCGTCGTCCACGGCCACGAACACCTCGCCCTCTTCCCCGCCGCCGCTGCGCCGGTCCTCGCTGCCGGCGAGTGTGACCGCGCCGCTCTTCTCCTTCCCCGAGGACGACTTCTCCTCGTCCACCGCCGCCGCCGCGGCGCACCGTCTCCGGCACTGCCACTGCAGCGCCACGCCGGCCACGATGGCCACCACCACGACGGCGGCGAGGATCGGCACGGTCGGCGACGACCGCCGCTTCGGCGGCCTCCTCCCCACCTCCGCGGCCGCGCCAGGGTCGGCCAGACCGCCGTTGGCCTCCGGTATCCTCGGCTCGTCCCTGCTGGTTCCCCCGGCGCACTCCACCTTGAGCGGGAAGCCGCACAGCCGCGGGTTGCCGTCGAAGGCGGTGGGGCCCTGGTTGACGAGCGAGCCCACCTGCGGGATCTCGCCCGCGAGGTCGTTTCCGCGGAGGTCGAGGCTGACGGCCACGGGAATGCCGCCGTACTCGGGCGGGATCCCGCCGGTGAAGTGGTTGTAGCTGAGGTTGAGCACGCCGGAGAGCCGCGGGAGGCCCGCGATCGCGGGGGGCAGCGAGCCGTTGAGCTGGTTGGACGAGAGGTCGAGCCGCGCGAGCGAGACGAGGCGGCCGATGCCCGGCGGGACCTGGCCCGACAGCAGGTTGTGCGCGAGGTCGAGCGTGGCGAGCCGCTGCAGCGCGGCGATGGCCACCGGGATCTGGCCCGCCAGGCGGTTGTAGGGCAGCGAGAGCGCCTGGAGCTCCGACAGCAGCGAGAGCTCGGAGGGGAGGTAGCCCGCGAGCGAGGCGTTGGCGAGCTCGACGGCGGACACTCGCCCCCCGCCGCCGCCGGCGCAGGAGACGCCCGACCACGCGCAGGGGTCCGCGTCCGCGTCGCTCCACGTGGCCAGCGCGCCCCCCGGGTCGTCCGACACCGCGAACTTGAGCGCCAGCAGCGCCAGCCCGTCCGTGTTCAGCGCCGCCGCCGACGACGCCGCCGCCACGGCCGCCAGCACCGCCGCCACCGCCAGAGCGGCCGCCATTGCGACGACACCGGCCGGTCTCGGAGGTAGCGAAACTAGCAGCACTACTGCGGCACCTGTGAGTGAACTACAGGACCGCCATTCCTTGGGACTCCGTGAGGTTGCAGGCTTGCAGCTGCAGCAGAGAAGGGGAAGGGGAGGAAGGCGACGGACAGGGAGGGGCAGATGGCGTGGGGTGGGTTTAGGTCACTGAGATTTAGCAGCAAAATGACGGGAATAGCCACGTGGAGGGTGGAAGGATCGGCGCATGGCGCGCGGAGGTTCAGGGGTGATTCCGGCAGGCAAGCAGGGGTAGTTTGGGAACGGGGATTTGAATGCGGTGGGGGCACGGGGAGTCGCGCTGGAGGGTGTGAGGTGGGCTGGTGGATTCGAAGCTTTTGTTCGGGTCGGGGAGGCGACTTTTGGTAAAGTTAATTGAGCGTGTTCGTTTGCATGTGGGAAATCTCAAGGTTTACCGCTGATCCCCATGACTAATCTAATCTACTGTTCCGGGCTGATGCTGAGCGCCGGTGCCCCCCTGCCCTTCGGCCGGCATCGAGGCTTCCAGCGGCAGCCGCCAGCAGGTGAGGTGCGGTGACGCTGCGCCGTGGGGTCGGGCGGGGGATCTGGGCGTCCCCGTTCAAAAATCAAAACGGCAGGAGCAGCACATGGCGCTGGGGGTTCGTGAGCAGTTTGACTCGGATTTGGGAGTGGTAGGTCTATTTTAGAAAGAAAACTAGGTCGCGTTTGAAATCCCTTCCAGCTTCAGTTTGCTTTGTTAATTCCCTTTACCATTCGCTGTTGTGACGATTAACATGGACGGCCAGGGGCACTCCGGCGCCGGCGGCATGCACGCGAGGGGCCAGAGGGCGGGGGCGGACTGGCGGTCGTCGGTCGGAGCGTCGCGCGGCCGCCGGGACGGGAGCCGAGAGGCGGCTGGCGGCTGGCAGCGCTTCCGCCGAGCCGTGGTCCTGGCCCGTGGAGCGCCGCACCTGTTCTTGCCGGTTCGTTGTTGTCGCTGTGAGGACGCGGCATCGGGATATGTGATCCCAACACGGCGACGAAGCAGGCGGTGTGGCGCCCGCGCCACACGATGAGAGGTGACGGGGAGGCGTGCGCGCCGGCACGGCTCGCTCGCTTTCACCAGGCGGCGGCAGGCGCCGTGCGTGGGCGCAAGTGCATCCATGTCCGAAACCACGAGGGATCAAGTTGGTACAGCGCCCGGACAGTAACGTCTTCACACCCCCGGCCCCGGGCCGCGCCGTGCGACCGACCGCCGCCTGCTGCCGGCACCGTAAAAACTTTGGCACTTTGCCTCCTAGCGCCATAGGAATGCACTGGTCCACTCCACAGTGCACGGTGCACACACATGGCCGTCGTGGATGGACGGGGACCGCGTGCGTGCATGCAGTCGATGGATGGGCCGGGACCGGGAGCCTGTTTGGGCTAGGCACTAGACAGGATGCCCATAGCTTTTACTGACCTTTGTTTGCATCCAAGGACAGTACAGGACCCGTGCTTTGTTTGCACAAGATGCAAGAGCACACGACACGACGCGACACGACATTTCGGATCGGAAGCAAAGCAGCCACGAAGAACCCTAGCGAGGTCAAGGAGAAGAAAGACTCACGTCGTACCGTGCGGTTGCAGTATGCGCACAAATTTTGTTTTTTTGTCCTCTGGTCTAATTTATTTTTACAAATGATATTTGCACTTTTGATTTTTTCTGCGGCATCACGATAGCACTTTGCGGCGCCACGGTTGATGGCGCCACAATATTTGCCACGTAGCCTCCGGACGGTTACTACATGGCAATATTGCGGCGCCAACGTTCTACTGCGGTGCCACGCACGATGACGCCGCAAAAAAGATCATACGGTGCAAATAGTTTCAGAGAGAGATCATTCTTGCAATTTCTTTGGCCAGGGGTTAAAATGCAAAAAAAAAAAATGCCAGTTTGCAGAGCGGCGGAGGCGATAGACGCCATGGTGGTACTGTACATCCGTTCTGGTGGGGACGGAGTGGCGGACGATTTGGTCTCCCCCTGATTTCTCCGACTTCTCTCGGCACCGAATAATCCGGTGTGGCTCATGCTGTTGCCGTGCAACATAAAAAAGACGAGAGGAAAATCTGGCATCCGTGTAATGTTGCCGTGCGGGTTGCACTTTGCACGACAAATGGAATGCACGCAGAGACCAACGATAACATCTGACTGGAGAGACGATGGATGGACAAGGTACAGTAATAATAGTACATCTGAAACAATGGAACTCCTCACACCCAGCCCAGGGAGCAAACAGCCATCTTTAATGTGATACCATGGATGGAATTAGCATCAGGGGTCAGGAGATAATAGATGGTCTCAGTTTACAGATGGCCACTATTGCGAGTGCAGAGATCGTCAGAAACAAGGGTCCGTTATCTCTTCTCTATGTGTAGACTGTAATAGCATGCTTTGCTCTTTCAGGCTACACATTCAGCAACATGCTTCCCTCTTTCAGCAGCGTCAGTTTGCAACGACCATGCTGCGCTATCATCTCGTCCGCTGAGTCTCCGGCTGAACAAGCGACGCGCACTCCATGTCTCCATCAGACCAAAGTACCAAACCCTTCTGCACCATTGCCTGCAAAAATTCGACAGCAAATTTGTATGTGCATATAGGGGACAAGATCTGTATGCGCGAAAACACTTCTAACCAAGGAGTGAAGACAATTCGATGATAATAAGAATTAAGAACATTCATAGAACTGAAAATGATATTGCTTCCACCAACGCCAGAGTTTTTTTTTTTTTCTTCACATGCTCCATTGGAGGCTGCTACTCAGTTGGAGGACCACACAGGACTCCGTTGCAAATTTAATTCCAAGACTCACTGCTGATGTGTTCTTCACATGCTCATTCAAAACATGTACTGGAGGCTTATTTTAAAAATGTACTAGACTTGCTGGTGCCTCGTGATGGTTTTTTATATCTTATATACTTGCAGTCAAAAGGTAATAAGAGTATGATAAGATTATTGGGCCACTTCTAACCTACAGTATACTCCCTCCGTATTTAAATATAAGTCGCGGTTGACTTTTTTCCAAAACTTTGATCCTTCGTCTTATTCAAAAAATTTATGCAAACATATAAAGAAACTAGTCATGCTCAAACTCTCTACAATGACAAAACAAATTACAACAAAATAGTGAAAAAATATAAATTTTTTTGAACAAGACAAGCGATTGAAATTTTGAAAAAAAAGTGAACCACGACTTATATTTAAATACGGAGGGAGTACTACCAGTTACAGAACTACAAGTGTGATTTTCAGACCATACTACTAGATAGTACTACTCCATGGACATATGCATTTGGAATTCTGTGTCTATTGAAAAAAAATAGATGATAGAACCCAAAAGGCATAACATTGATGCCCTGTTCCAAATGCATCACCTAGCAATGAGGTATTGAATTATGTAACCGCATTTCTGCCTGGCGACTTGGCAAGCTATTTCAAGTTTTCAGCAAAGCTATCTTCCACGTTAACATATATGCAGGTGCACATAGCTTGAGCATTCAGCAAGGTTGTGAACACCAAAACAGGATTAGTATTCAGTACCTCCCGCTAGCACTTCAGTGATATATTGACATGAATATTGGAAAAGATATCACTCCATGACCTACCATTTCAATCTGGAACTCAACAATTTCTACCGTCTCCTCTTTGAACCACTCTTTGCTGGAATCTGTAGAGCATCGTAATGGCCAAAGCCATGGTACAAGACTTGGATTGGCTCTTCTTTGCTATACTGCTGGCCATATTCTGCAATTGCTATCAAACCACCAGCATCCTCATCGTGCATGTAAACCGTTATTGGCATCCTGTGAACAAATTATGATGTTCTTACAGTTCATTTCTTTAGCAGTAGTACTATCTAACAATAGATGGACAACACAATACTTGGTGATTCATAAATGGTCAAAATTAGGCAACAACACCTTCTTTTACTTAAGAACATCATTATGTTCAAGTCACCCTTGGCCTTTGGGCCCTGGCCCCTAGATCTATTTTAAAATTTAAACAAAAATTCAATTGAAGCCTGGGGTTTGAAAGGATTTGACATGGGAATAATGAAAAAATTAATAGCAAACGCATATGTCATTATAGGTGGTAATACAACAGAAAAAGGGGATGTAATACTTTTTCTCCATAAAATCAATTAGAAAGCAATGGTTTTCCAAACTTGTTTACCCGTATCAACACTATTCAGATTATGAGGACACTGCAGTAATATGCAATCATACATTTTAACCAAGTAGTAGTAAGCTTAAATTTAGGGATTGCTGGTAGCCAAATTTGAAATACATGCAACTAAAATACAAAACAATTACTTACTGAAGAACATGGGATTCCATGAACAATTCAGGCTCGCCTCCCCACACATGTGGCTCCCTAATATGGGACACATATGTATCAAAATCACCCTCAACAAACCTGTGTATTGGTGTCACAACATATGCAACAATTCACATCATGCGAGCAGCAAACGCTTATGATTCAGCTTCATTCTCAGAAGAACAAAGAAAGGGTATAAACAAACCATTCAGTCTCTTCCCGCCTCTTGACAAATTCGTTGGCAACCTATTCAATTCGGAGACAGAAAATGAGCGTTAGGGAATGCCAGTAACAATAATCATATTACCATTTCTGTTCGTGCCCCAGGTATATAAGAATTTAAAAATGATCGGTGACTTAAAGTATCACTATTGCCAAGAAGCATCCCAGTCCTCCGTCCTACCATTTCTCTCAATTCATCAGCTAGTTTTCTCTGAAGATCTTCGTTAGGTATGGGTCTCCCAGACCTAATGCATGCCCCATGAACAACAGAGCGGAATAAACATCTTCCATCTCCAGGAATACCTAGGAGATCCATGTAAATCAGTCACAACACAAGTAATAAGGTCAATGCCCACTGTAAATATGAAGTATATGAGACATGACATGATTCATAAGAGAAAAATTTTTAAACAAAAAGTGTGGGCATATCTCACCAGTGACAGAATAATCTGTGTAGACTTTCTTCCCATGAGTTGAAGATGACGATGAAGTTTCAGCATTGCCATCGATTCTAATGACAGGGACCTCAGCGCTTGCTACCCCAGCAACCGAAAAACCAAAGCAAAGTCCACCGGTTACACCTCCTATCTTTTGATGCATACCTTTCCAGTTCCAGCCGATCCTTGATTTTTCATGTGAAGGAATATCAAGCTTTATACTGAGACTACCCTCTCTGGTTGAAAGTCCGCAGCGGAACTGCTGGCCCATTAAGCTGACGAAGTATTTTAGGCTTTGTGTCTGAGAGGACTTTACATTCTTATTAAGTGAGAAATCAAGTAAACCCGAATTCACATGGTAAATGCTTGACTGTGAGTGTGAGTGCGAGCACTTCCATAAGGCCATACTCTGTTGGTTTAAACCTCCTTGGAACTGATTAAGATGGGAATTCATCCTTGGTCGCCGCAAACAGAGTGCTGATGAGTAGAGCCGCATCCAATTAAGCAGATTAGCTGCATATTCAATTATTCATAGAGAAAATACATGTGAGAAATAGCACAGCAGGATACTGATGTTCTAGCCTTGAGATAAGAGAACATTTTTCCGAACTAAAAATACCTAGTCCAGCTGACTCACATTATTGAAGCATCTAACAGACGCAGATTGGCAACAGTAATATAATGTCTTCAGCCAGTTATAACATTACTAGCATGACCGCAATGCATCAATATTATCAGGGTCGGCTACAAGACCAACATGGCTGTGGTGGTCTGTGGATGACTTACATGACTTGCTAAAGAATTGGTGCTGGTTACTGTCTTATACGGCGGTTGCTTGCTAAACAATGCAGCACTTGTACTATTCTTTACGTGCCCTGGTTCTGGGGTAGTTAACTGATGCAATCTTGAGAAAACATGAGAAAAAAATCAATCGTCCAGAAACATAGGAAGGCTGCTATTTCAATGCCCACAGTGCCAATCCATTGCCCTCATCACAAATGCGACAAGCTGATGAACAAGAAAAAGTAGATTTGCTTCTAACGGCCGTGTCAGGTACAGCTACCCCAGATCAGAAGTAAATTTCTTACCTCCGAAATGGGGAAACTCCAGGGGAGAGAGAGAAGTCCTCGGTGCTGCAAGAGGAGAGGACAGAGCCCGCGCTGCAAGGCGGGGAGGAGTGGAGGAGGGGTGAAAAGAGGAGTTATCGGACGAGGAGAGCCGATTGCAATCGAGTCTCGCTTCGAGCTGGGATAATGGCGACGGGACGGAGATGGAATGGAATTACAGCGAGGGGAGGGAAGGAAGACGTCGTCGCGTCCCCGCCGGCTCGATCGGTGGGAGGAAGCGGAGAGCTCAAGCTCCAGAGGATTCGGCTACCTGCCGGACAGGCGAACACCCAGTACGGACTACGGACTACGGAGGGATCAAGACCAACGGGGGCGGCCACAGCGCACAGGCGCACACGCACAGCAAAGTCTTGCTGGGCTATTTTGGCCCAAAAAGGTCCAGAATTTCTTCAGGAGCTCGGATTCAAGCGGATAGATGGTTGGGCCTGATTCTACGATTGGGCTGATCGCCTTGCCGGCTCGTGTTCGTTCGCCGCTGCCCTCCGATTGAAGAACAGTTTCTCGTCGTTTTAGCACCTGCTAAGATTTGTGAAAGGATCAAAGCGGCATATAATCGTGATTCGAGACCGTTAGTTTCTCCATCTCATCACATCAAGTGTTGCTGTTTGATGCGTCAAACCCAGCCCATGAACAGCTGGCCGACGCTATTTGTCGTCGAATACTCTTTCTGTTTTGGCGTGGTTGACTTTTTTTGTTCTAAAACTTATAATTTATCATTTATGTTTGTTGTCATTTGATTTAATTTAAGCAATATTTTATATTTGCACTCGTTGAACACGTTTATTTAATATGATGATGAGAAATTGAAGTTGTGGGAAAAAAATTGACATACATTTGTGAATAGGGTGGCACAATATTTCTGCTGATATACATGCTGATTTTAGTTCTCGTTTTGTGACACGCTGATTTCTGCTGGAGTGCTGGTGGCCAGAGTGAGCATTGCACGCTTGTAGCCCATTTTGCTCTGTGATGGAACCTGTCGGAACGCTTGGTCCACTACCAAGTTCCAGATCAATCCCGAATCCTTCCCCGAGAGGCCGAAGCATCCACCCACAGGCTTTGCTGCTGGCGCATTTGCAGACTCGCACATGCCGCTTGTTCTGTGATGCTGCTCACCTTTCCTTTTCTTGGACTCTTTTCATTAGTTATTTATTAATAAGGCGTTAAGCAGCAGAATCCAAGCGCCGATCGAACGGAGGAAAAGGACGCGCGGAAATGAAGCTATATACTTCCAGGAGTGCCCTATGCTAATATGCTATGCCATGGGTGCATGCTTCATGTGGCCGCATCATTAAAGAAAAAACGTACGCGTTCAAAAGACCAAAGTACGGTGCGCATGGGGCTCCATCCTCCAAAGCTAGGCGTGTACACCGCTGTATGACGGAGACACGTATCCGGATCTGGGTGGGCTCTGGGCCTACGGCCTGTTCGGATGGGCTAAAAGCCCTGGCTGGGCTGATTTTTGCTGGCCTGATAAGCCCAGCCGTTCGGCTGGGACGGAGCAGCCGAACGGCTTACACATTCGCCCGAAGGGGCCTTCAGCCCGTCACAGCCCCCCTCCTCCCCCGCGTCCCGAGCACCCAAGGCTAGGGTTGGGGGCCGCGCCGCCGCCGGCCGTCCTGCCTCGCGCCGCCGCCGGCCGTCCTGTCCCGCGGCGCCGGCCGTGCACCCCGACGCCGCCGGCTTCCCTCCCGCCCCGCACCGCCGTCGTCTGGGCCACCCCGCGCCGCCGTCGTCTCCATCGACGAGCTCCGCCGCGCCGCCGTCGTCTCCATCGACGAGGTCCGCCGCTGTCTCCATCGATGCCACTGTTCTGTTTATCTTTCTTGCATTTTCTGACTCAGCCGGCTGGAGAAGGATGCTGTGACCAACCAGCTATCCGCCAGATCCAGCTGGAGCTGGAACGTCCCAGCCAGCGGAAACTGTAGAAACAGCCCAGCCAGCCGAATAAGCCAGCAGCCTGCTCTTTTTGTCCCAGCCGAACAGGCCGCTAGTAGGCATGTCTGGATTAGATTAGCGCATTGATTGCTCCCTTGCAGCTCAAGTCTGGGCACCGACCCTTAATTCCGGGCCCCGCGGATCACGTGAGCGCCGGGGCCCATTAGCCCACAGTGCCCAGGGGCCCAGGCTGCTGGCTGACCCATCCCACCGCCGCATTGACCCCGCCACGTGGCAAATCGCTCACGGCACGCGCACCTGGGTACCACACTACCACCCAAGCTTGAAGCTTCTCCTCCTCTTCCTCCTGTGTCGAACGACGACCTATCGATCTACCACCACGCATGCTCGTGCAATAGTTCTCGCGCTTTGGGCCTAGCTGGGTCGCCCTGCCTGGCGGTGATCCTGGCTCCCGGTTGCTGGGCAATGGGCATTGCCACCATCCATATGCGCCAGCGGCATCTGCCTTGTGCGTCGACGCCGGGGAGGGACAGGCCCACCATGTGTGCCTCGGAGATGATCTGAGCTCACAAGTCACAGTGCGTGCTCCGTCATGGACAATGGACATGATGGAGAGACGAACTGCGTGCAGTGAATCCGGCCGTCCATGTGCGCGCGCGGTTACGTGTGCCGGCCACCCACCATATCCTCCTAGCTCCCCGACGCGACGCATGCAGCATCTCTATCCATTTCTTTCCATGCATGTACAGCGACGAGAATGCCATGCCCGCCGCCACAAGCCCACAACGCCATGCCGATCGGGAGACTGGCTGCCACCGCCAGCCGCCGATCCGTGGTCATTCGACCCATCAGGCCATCACCCCCATCAGCCACTCCCTCTCGCGTGTCCCGCACCGCAAGCTCGCCGCGCGCGCGCTCCACCTAGCTCGTCCTCCGCTGCCTGCAATGCAAGGATCGATATCCTGGGCTCCTCACGATCGATGAGCCAAGCTAGGCATCGATTGGCCTGAATAGAACGGGGGCGCCAGCGCCACGAACACCTCTCGATCGAGTCTCGTCGCCATCAACCATCATGCGCGACGTACGGGCTTGACCGGATCTCCATTCCATGCATGTCCATAACGCGTCGCCACGCCATGATCGATCGATCGATCGGCCTCGGCGACGACGACGACGGATCGATCCTCTTCATTTCATTCACGCCCGCCCGGTCGAGATCCGAACGGCTCCAAGGGCATGCATTCAATCCAGTTTGGTGCGGGCAGGTCGTGCCATCAGTTGCCCCAGCAGAAGCAGGCCCCTCCCCTCCCTATTCATCAGTCATCACTCCTCACAAGTCACAAGCTGCACGCAGTGGAGAGTGTGGAGACCTGCATTGCATCCAGTCAGTTGATTGCGCGTACAGTGACGCACCTGCACGCTGCACCTACATGCACAGCAAGGCCACAAGCTGACGCTCTGTGCAGTGGCGCCCCGTACCTGGCCTGGCAGCTCGCTGAGACGCACATTTGTGGCGACGAGATAAAGTCGCCTCGCCGCCGGTAGCTGCATGCACGTGCCCCGCGGACACCCCTGCTCCCCAGTCCCCACACCTCCACTCCACTCCAGATTTTCCCGCTTTTACCCCCCTGATGAAGTTCGGTAGATTCTGTGCGATAATGGTCGAGTAGATTATGTTTTGTCATTCACTCAGCATTCTGCTATCTGAACTCACAGTTGATACTTGATCCTATGCGATATTGACTAGATCCTGTCCTTCCACTTTACCCAGCTATGCCACTGTAGTCTCCGAACTTCCGAAATACAGTACAAATTTACCCTCTCTGAAGTTAGCTTTATTATTAGGTGTCTGCCCATAAACTTTAGACGTATTTTCTGTTTATTTTTGTGAAGGAATTTAGCTCAGGTGATGTCCTGTTGGCGCCTTGGCGGCACTGTCCTAGCCACAGAAGCCGCGCATGGTAGTTGTAACAATTATTTAAAAAAAAGGAAATAAAGCACATCTAATACGCATGAAATATATGAAGACTCGGACCTTCCTGTCAATGTAATAAGCATTTTTCATACAAACTTCCAATGGAAAAACAATATGATAGAATATGTTGTTTGTGAGTTTGGTGACCGAAATGATATCCAAGACAAGTGGGAGCTAAATCTGCAATTTAGGAGCTGAGAGACACGGATAACACTCAAATCTAATTTTTATGGAGATCGATCTACAATTCATGCGAGCGGTGACACATTGTGTGAGTTGTGACAAGTTGAAGACTTGCCGATGGACTTGACTCAGGCTCCGCTCGATTCGATGGGCTGCGTCCGCGTCTGTGTCGGCGAGATGCGTACGGCACAAGTGCAAACCGTCAGATAGTGGTATTGGACGGCGTGGGGCAACCTGCGTCTGCGGTAAAAAAACCCGTAGACGCTAAGGGCTCCTTTGGTTCATAGGGTTTTCAAAAGAAATATATAGGATTCAGCAATCCTATATGGAATGAACACTGTAGAGGCTTTTGGTTCGCGGGAAACAAGCAAAGGAAAAACTCAGGATATTTTTCTACCCATCCACTTTCATAGAAAAAACAAAGGAAAGAAACAATCCGCTCCAACCTCATTTTTTCTTCAGCTTGCGTAGGATCGAGGCAAATGTCTGGTCAAGTGGTTATTGCCCACCATGAGAAAACAACAGTAAACATTAATTGGGATGATTTGCACTGTGACGAGTTATACTAAAATCACAGTACAATCCATGTATTCCAATGTTTTTCCTATGGCCATCCAAACACTTTCTTAGGAAAAATTCCTTGTGTTTTGATTCCTCTGTTTTTCATATGATTTCCTTTCCTATTCCTACGTTTTTTCTATCCTCATGTTTTTGGATTCTTTTGTTCCAAAGGAGACCTAAAACGAGCAGCCTCTCAAAATGGTCTCACAGCTCACGGCATGTAAATTTGATCACCGCTGAACAACAGTGTACGGTAAAGTGGTGGGTGAAACGGTCATTTGGCTAGCCACTATCAGCTCAGCAGGGGCGGCAGCTCAAAAATGCCACGTCCTACAATAGCAAGTACTACTGCTACACGATGCCTTACTATTACGCCTGCCTGTAGCCTGGATAACGAACGCTCTTACGGGAGGGCAAAACTGTCAATGCAACACTCTGCCAGCCTACTAAACTCTTGAGCTCTGTATCTGCAAGCTCGCCACTCCTCGGCACAGGGTGGGGTGTGTGTGTCGTCCACTCGAGCTCGAGCCAAAGCAAAGCACGCAATGGCCATCTTCCCGGCGCTCATCGCGGCCCTCGCCATGCTCGTCCCGGTCGCGTCGGCGTGCTCGGCAGCGGACCGCGACGCGCTGCTGTCGATCCGCGCGGCGCTGTCGGAGGAGCACCTGGGCGTGTTCTCGTCGTGGACGGGCGCGGACTGCTGCGCCGGGTGGTACGGCGTGGCGTGCGACCCCACGGACGGGCGCGTGGCGGACCTCACCCTCCGCGGCGAGGCGGAGGACGCGGTGATGGCCCCCGCGGGGCGGCCGGCGTCGGGCGTCATGTCCGGGTACATCTCCGACGCCGTGTGCCGCCTGGACCGCCTCTCGTCGCTGGTGCTGGCGGACTGGAAGCAAATCTCGGGTCCCGTCCCGGCCTGCGTCGCCACGTCTCTCCCGTACCTCCGCATCCTGGAGCTCCCGGGCAACCGCCTGAGCGGCGGGATCCCGCCGGCCGTCGGCAGCCTGTCCCGCCTCGCCGTGCTCAACCTCGCCGACAACCTGCTCTCGGGCGCCATCCCGGGCACCCTCACCTCGCTCGCCGCGCTCAAGCACCTCGACCTCGCCAACAACCGGCTGACGGGCCGCGTGCCGCCGGACATGGGGAAGCTGAGCATGCTCAGCCGCGCGCTGCTGGGGCGGAACCGGATGTCGGGCCCCGTGCCGGCGTCGGTGGCGTCGATGCCGCGGCTGGCGGACCTGGACCTCTCGGAGAACCAGCTGACGGGGCCGATCCCCGAGGGGCTGGGCGGGTCGGGCCGCGTGCTCACGTCGCTGTACCTGGACGCGAACCGGCTGTCGGGGCGGATCCCGGCGAGCCTGCTCCGGAACACCGGGCTCGGGATGCTCAACCTCAGCCGGAACGCGCTGGACGGCGCCGTCCCGGACGTGTTCACGCCGCAGTCCTACTTCATGCTGCTGGACCTGTCGCGGAACCGGCTCACCGGCGGCGTGCCGCGCTCGCTGGCCTCCGCCGCCTACGTCGGCCACCTGGACCTCAGCCACAACCGGCTCTGCGGCACCATCCCCGCCGGCCCGCCCTTCGACCACCTCGACGCCGAGTCCTTCGCCAGCAACGCCTGCCTCTGCGGCGGGCCGCTCGGCAAGTGCACGTGAGAGCGCGCCGTCCGTCCGATCGATCAGGGGCCTGCACTGCAGGGGACCGGACGCGGACGTACGGCGGTGTGTTATACGTACAGTGTGTACTGTGTGGGACGTGGTCATGGCGTACCGCGCACGGCGCGTAACACACTTTTCTACGGTCGTGGGCGGGCGCATGCTGCATGCACGTACGGAGTACTTGTGTACGTACATGGTGCGAGCTTAACATGGGTAATGGTATAGGTTTGTGACTTTGGGCAGTATAGTATAGATGGTAATTTCGCGTTGTGGTGTGAGGAAGCTGAATGCGTGAGGAAAAGAAGGTTTGCTCTTTCCCCCTTCCTCCTTTTCCTTTAATTTTAATTTTATCTTTTCTTAAAGCCAGGGCCTGTGTACAAGTTTCAGAAGCAAAAGACGATTTAAGTAGGGAGGTTTGTGTGAGAAGCTGTGTGGATAATGCTACTCTTCGAACTCTAAAGTGGACGGGATAACTTGTCAACTGTTAGTTTCAGATTCAGCTGTCGCAAGTTTGTGTTTCTCCAAGTAGTGCTATCGTGCTATGTTTGGACATCGGCACATGTTATCAGCACGCATTTGAAGATCTGATGGGGGGCGGTGTGGCAATGCATTATTGCATGGAGATTATTTATGATCTATCGCAAAAGACGTTTTAATGAATGGTACATGATGATGGATACGATACGTGCCGGAGTAATCAACGGGGTCGGATTTGTCGTGTCTGTTCGTCATTACACGTTCGTCACCGGTGATCTAGCCCTGTTTCCGGGCCACGGCCAGCTTTAGCCTGCTCTCGTAGCTCGTTGCTCTACCGGCCTTCTCCATCCGTCATTAAGATCACCTCGACTAAAGTGCGTGCTCATTAGTTCATTAATTGCTAAACGCTACTATCATCCTACTCCATTTCTGATGCTCATGTAAGAAATGCAGGAAAAATACAGAAGAAGAAAATGATGGAAGATAGAAATTAAACCTGAAAACTCATGTAAGAAACGGGAGGAAGAAAGACATTAGACACGGAGAGAAAAATCATGTAAGAAACATAAAAAAACACAACTAGAAGTTGATACAGGCATATAGCTGGCAGTAGGGGTATGTTTGATTTGGTAACAAACTTTTGCCATGCCAAATTTAGAATAAATTTTGACCGTGTTTTAAAAATTGACTAAAGAACAAATTTCACATATGATGAGTTATTTGGGGGCCCAAACAACCTATCAGAATGAAAAATTTATTGTTTGACTAAATTTTCACCTAGATTCAAATATAGTCAAATTTTGTTCAAATTTTGGTATGCCAAAGGTTTGGCACCAAACCAAACATCTCCTAGATCAGAGGATGCACGGGAGCAAATTGGGCCGAGAAACGAGCCAAAAACATAAAAAAGAAAGAAACCTTCTTATAATAAATTTAGAAAAAACTATCACTGACGTCGTCCGTTAAATCTTAAAATAAATTCAGAATTCCACAATAAAAAACTTTACCACAGTTGAGTTACGCACAATTCGCTTTTATTTTTTGAGTGGAGAACACATGTAACTGGATCGAAATAGACAGCTATGGTAGGACGTTTCACCTCGGCCCAGTCTAGCCTCAGTTCACTTGTCGAAGCCCACGTCCGCAAAGGTCCCAGCCCACTCCAGTCTCTCCCCGCTCCAGTCCCCACTCCAGCAGATCCTCAAAAAAAAAAAAAAAAAAAAGTCCCCACTCCGGCAGCACGAGCTCCTCCGTTCCCCAATCTCGCAGCCTCGCAGGCGACGCACCCGACCGGCACCGGCGACATCGATGCGGGCGATCTCGACCGCCGCGGCGGCGGCGGGAGGCATGCTGCGCGCGCGTCTACGTTCCGCGTCGCGCGTGCGTGGTGGCGGTGACGGCGCGGGGCGGTGGACGACGCCTGGGCACGAGGAGCGGCCCAAGGGGTACCTCTTCAACCGCCCGCCGCCGCCGCCGGGGGAGTCGCGGAAGTGGGAGGACTGGGAGCTGCCGTGCTACGTCACCTCCTTCCTCACTGTCGTCATCCTAGGCGTCGGCCTCAACGCCAAGCCCGACCTCACAATCGAGACCTGGGCGCACCAGAAGGCGCTCGAGCGCCTCCAGCAGCAGGAGCTTGCTGCCGCTGCCGGCGGCGGCGGTGACGCCGATGCCGAGTGATCCGCTGGTCAGGTCATCCTGAAACCTAGATTTTCTGATTTCCTGCCTCTCTTGATTCCAATAAGACTGTCTGTACTATGATGTATGCCATGGCCATGACCCATGAGATTCCAAAAATGGATGCTATTCAGATTCAATACTGTATCCGTATCGCTGTTTAATTGGATAACTTATAGTGTAACTTTTTGTTAAACGTGTGATGGAGAACATGCGATACACCCTGGATGGTTTGCACCTGGATTTTTTTTTTGGCATACCTGTTGAAACTGTTCATGGCTATACTTAGGTGTATTATATGCAGTATATGCACCACCGTGATGTTTGGTCCAAACGATTCCTGCCTTCAGTGATAGAATGAATTGCTACTGGTTAGACAGTAATGTGAGATGATTGTGGATTCATTCGTCCTGACGAAACGTAGCAAAGTTATTCTGTTACAGAAATGTAACGATGACACCTTACCAAAGGTACAGTAGTTTGCATACTATGTTCCAGAAGTGAGAAGTCTTGCCATTGGCAGTTACATGCCAGAATTGAAAAGCAATTTTGCATATTGTTACAAATAATTAGAGTAGATACAAGTTATTGCCACGCTGGAGCCATGTGTGTATGGGTTTTACCCTCCAAATCTGCAGTTTCTACACTGAGTAATTAAGTTTAGGTGATCATACGAAGTTTGAAGTACCACTCTGTCAGTCTCTTCAATACGGCCTTAATTCCAGATGTATTTGAGAGTCTGGATCATACTAGTGTGCGTCAGTGATCAGTGCTATCCTTCAGTCTTGGTATTCGTTATGGGGCGTCCTCATGGCTTACTGAAATTGAAAAGCAATGTTCTACTCCCTTTTTGCTGTATAATACTGTATACTCCTTAAAGTATATAAAAATGAGATGAAATTTGCCATGGGAACACTGCCCTAATCTACGACTCAATGTTCTGATATTATCAAGGATTTAAAATCATGCTACATCTGTTCTTAAATAAAAGGGGTCTGAGTTTGTCCTATGTCAAACTATTATAAATTTGATCAAGTTTTTAGAGAAGACTATAAGCATCTATCGCATCAAATAAGTAAACTATGAAAATATATTTCGCAATGGATCTACTTATGCTCATTTTGTATTGTAAATATTTGTTTTTTCTGACTTTGCATAGTTTGACAACGGAAAAGCTGAGAATTCCTTATATTTTAATGACAGAGGTAGTTTTACTAACCAGCAGAATGAATGAAAGTCTTAAGTATTGGACGTTCAAACCTGTCTTACTGTGAAGTGGCTTGACTGGCATTATGTGGCCATCAGTAAATGTGACCAAACACAACGTGATTGAGCTTCTTGTCCTCAAGCTTTCAGTTGAGATAAGGCATAGGCATATGCAGTTATGCACTATACTCCCTACAGTCACAGTGTAATTTTGGGATTTTGACTCTTTTGAGTTTTGTCTACCGGTACCTCTAGCAATAGTTCAATACATAATTACAGATATTGAGCATGCAAATGGTATGTGCAGATTTGTCATATATGATATATCTTAGGATTTTTTTTGTAATATTGTTGTTGACTAGATTTTATAGATATATAGCAATGTAAATTAGGAGCCATGGTTACATTTTAAACTCTCTTCTATTTTTGGACTTTGGAGGGGGATTGGTTTGTGTCCTAACATTACAACAATTCCATCACTTTGAGATGTTCCAGACGTTTGTCAGTCAACCATTTGTTAGGTATCTTCATTCCTTCATTGCCAGCTGATGTTACTAACGTAACACGCAGTCAGTTGAAAATGAGGAGGAAAAAAGCTTCCCAAATCACCACGTGTCAAAAAGCTGTCTATGTTATTTATGGTTTGGCCCAACCATTGTAAACCATGGTAATCGAGCGTGTCAGCCCAACTGGACATTTCTTTGGCCCAGTTAGGTTCACATAAATTTGAAAAGGCACAAATCATAATCTTGGCCACCTAATCTCTATGCACAAGCTCAGAAGATGGTTAAGTTGGGATGCCTTGAAAAAACCAACAAAGTTATGATTGTTTATACAGGGTGAAGCGTTCTGATGCTATCCATTTGAACCATGTTAAAGAATGTGCTATGTACCTTCCTTTTGGTCCTTCAGATGCAAGTGATACCCTTGACCAAGGACTGGGTATCATAAAGCTAAAGCCTAAAAGGAATAACCAAGTTATATAAGCTGGCTCACGATCTGCCGTTAACAATTGCCTGGCATCATTTACATCTGCTGCTCATACTCATGCATAAGGTGTTGGTGACTTCCTTGTGCATCTTTCCTTCAGTAGTTTAATCATATGATGAACATCTCAAGGAGATAGCAGTGATGTGTGCCCAGTTTCTCCAGCATTTCATCTCTGACTACTATATACTTCATGCTTTTGCAATTACACTCTGACACCTGAGCATCATTTGGTTTGCTTTGATTTAAACATTGTGACCATCTTTACCAACAAAAGCATTTTTATTCTGTTGCTGCAACTTTTGATGTCCAGGTATACATTGCTCCTGGTCAGACTCAAACTGTATGATTACCGTTACTGCTGCTTCAGCTTTTGATAGATAAAAATTTCTTACCTTCAGAGTTTGGAGTCATATAAGCTTGCCTTAGTTACCATGAATTTTTTTTTTTATGATTGGCATTTGAAACGGAAAAAAAAAGCTGATGTTTGGTTAATGCTTCAGATGCTGTTTAAGTTGTGCCGACCACACTGCCAAATGAATTCAAGAAACCCTTCACCAATTGTCCATATTGGTCCTCTTCCTAATGCTGATTGAAGCGTATTAGCTTAAATTGTAACCATAACCGAACATGTTTTTGATATATCAGTAAAACAGGAACCCATGTTGATGTTCCTGTATGTTGACTCTTCTAAATGGAAGTAGTGAACATGATGTGTTTGTATTTGCGGGGGACCATGCCATGCACATGCTCCAGTGGATAATTGTTTATAATGTAATTGATGCCTGTAAGAACTATATTTTATTTGCTTACATTCTGTTAGGTAACAAGCAGCTTACCTTAACCATGCTTTTAAGTCTAACCTGAGTGACTGCATCTAGATATTGCCCATTAGCGTTTCGGAAGCACAGTACTGTCAGGTAACTGATGGCTGCTGGGAGTCATTTTCATGGAATTTTTGGCCTAACCAATAAAGAACAGCCACTTTTCTAGTTTGTTGTTTCTTAACGTTACACCCTACTAACCTTAGTCTCTCAGGCAGCTTATTTATCACTATGATGTAGATCTGTTCTCATGCATTTTTTGAATGCTTCAACTTAGGTATGCAGTTTTTGGTGGTATGTACATATCTAAGCTGCGGCATGCGCTTTTGACAGAGCTTCACAGTTCCTTTTTATCAGATGCATATTGTCGCATCATGACGAGGCACATCGGTGTCTAATTTCTAAAGTTGGACATGGGCACCTTATGTTGCAAGCTTACAGTGTTCAGCCAAAAGTTATGAACCAAGCTTCTTGTTGAGCTGTGACACTAACATCTTACCTGATGGTAGATTTCAGTGCATTGCAGTTGTGATGGGATCAGTGAAGGACTATTCATGTACCCTAAATTGGGCCGAGTTGCTTTTGCTGGTAGCTAATCTATCTTTTTTTTTTAATTCATTGATTTCAGCGATATTTCCTTTTGGGAAATTACTAAAATGCTGCCTGAAGTCCTCTTTCAAATGGATATTTGATCCTTGATCATTCCAGTTGCAGAGTTTTTTGAGAGGTATCATTCTTGTCTGGAAATTCAGGTACGGTGACAATTTCCTGATCACTGGCTACTGTGGGTCGCTTGCCGGTTGGCTGGTCATGTATTCTCAAAGTAACATATACTTGAAACTAAAGGGTGGGTAGAATCATTACTAGCGGTCATGCTGTCTGCTCCAGCTTATTATGTGCTACTTGTACTTTCCCTTAAATTCTGGGCGCCATCCAGCTTTGCTCGCTCTCCGATCACCATGATGGTGTTCCAACGGATGTCTATCTATAGCTCCGCCGGCTCTGCTCATCCCTAATGGAGGTAAACGAAACATTGCTGTCCTAACCATCACTCATCTGCTGCTGTGTTTGCACAGGTGCATGTGTGGTGCGGTGGCGTTTTCTGCCCGTGCGATTGCGTTCACCTTCCAAACGTTACTCAGACGGGACTCCTCCAGGTCAGTACCCAGTTACCAACTCCTGTTGCTGTGGCCACGACGTTTGCGCTCTGAAGCTGTGGGCATGATGGTGGTGGGAAAATGCAAAACTACATGTATATGTGCCCACAAGCACAATCGTGGCTGTTCGTTCCCTCCTGCTGCAAGAATTTCAACACATAATTCCCTCATCTACCTATGATTCTCGTACCTACCCCTTGTTTGCGCTAATCTCAATGCATATTTAATGAGTACGATAGTCCATGTGTACACATATACATTTGGAAAATCCGTTTTGAATGATGGTGAGGTGGTATGGGCCAGCACACTTGTGGTGCGCGGGTGTAGCAGCAATACGGGCGTCGTTGTTGCCATGTCCTCGTGTTTGGGCAACTGCTCTCCCCTGCAAAAACTGACCACCGGCGAGGGCTGTGTGGACGTGTATGCTGAGCTGCCGACGTTTTCGGCTCCCGGCCCGAAGCTTCTGTGAGTGTAGACACTCTCACCAGTCCCTTGCTCGGTGAACGTATGATTCCACCACGTATCGATCCATGCTTTTTTTTTGCAAAGCCTTGTCTTTGGTCAGGATGGATAGCAGCCGTGATTCAGACTATGATAATGAGAACTGAAAAGGCCCCCTCACCCACCGTCAGCATATAAATCGATGGTGTGGTGGTTTGTTGGCAACACCAAGTATGTATACTAGTACATAGTATTATGTAGTCTATTTACAGGGGGCCCACGTGCCACAGCCCGATCTACTTTGAACAGCATTGCTAGAATGCTAGTGGCGACCTGACATCCTTAATGACACACGATATCTGTCTGGTCCCTGAGCGTGGTTTTCTTGTGCTCAATTGAAACAGGGACACTTTTGTTTGTGCATAAATTCGTATCTCGACGGCTCGCTTTCGTCATAATTCCAAGTCAGTGTCATCCTTACATACTACCCTATAGAGCAGGCGAGAGAATGATGCAACTTTTGAGGGAGAGAATATGAATACAGAATACTCCATATGATATGGCGCGGCCGGTGTGCCGTGCCGTGCCGGTGCCACTTGTTTGAACTCAGAGCTTTACAGCCGAGGCCGTGGCCGCCGGCCGGCCGGCCGTGTCTGTGGGCAAAATGGTAATTGGCACAGCCCTCTCAAACATAAGCCAAATTCTCTGATACGCACGGCTACCGTAGCCGGGCGGTGGCTGTACCACCACCGACAGCGTCTCCTCCCCTCCATGCTGCCCCCAGACAGACTGGGCATCGCACTTTGGTCGCGTCGGAGTCAGATCACCTCCTTCTAATATTTACATATAAAAAAATGGAACGAAAGATGCTTGAAGGAGAAAAGGAAAAGGGTCGCTTTTCTTTCTCATGTTTTCGTTTTCCTTCGCACAGGTGAGAATATGTTCCTTCCGATTAATTTCTTTCGGCGACATGATTGGATTGGAGATCCTCTGTTCTTGATATGGTGCCGTATATTTATTTGGCATTTATTTGCGCAAAGGGTAACATGGACACATGGAGGGGCAATAGCAACAGTGTATTGGTGTTGTCCAGGTCCACCTTCTAGCGTCTCCAGATACAGAGAGGACTTGCCAATTTGCCATGTGGAGACGCCATGCCGAAGAGGAAATGCAAAGGTGGTGCGGGCACTACTTGTTTGGTGAGGCCCCGTGTCTATTTCACACGTACTAAAAATTAATAGAGGAGAAAGCACAAACCAAAAAAAAAGTGCAGTAGAGAGATGCAGATTTCAATTCTATGTGGGGGTTGATCTGTACTACAGTAGTAGGGATGTTTAATTCAGAGACTGAAATTTAAAACTCGACCTGCGGGGAAGATCTTCTCACGCAGATCGAGAAAACCCCCGAACCCCTGCCCCACCCTTACATAGCGGCACCGTAGCCCGTGTGAGACGACCAACGACCTGGACCGGTTCTTAGACCTATGCTTTGGCATGGAACAGACGAGGGGATTTTTTTAACAACAGCCTGAAATTCGCTCCCACGGAGAGTCGAACCCAGGACCTGAGGAGTGCCATCAGAGCCACCTAACCAACTCAGCTAGGGACCCCTTGGCCAGAGACTGAAATTTAGCCCACGTCACATCGGATATTTCGATGCTAGTTAGAAGTATTAAATATAGTTTAATTTGAAAACTAATTACACTGAGCAGACGGCGAGACAAATTTATCAAACCTAATTAATTTATGATTAACGAATAATTACTGTAGCACCACATCTGCTAATTATAGATTAATTAGGCTTAATAAATTTGTCTCGTCGTTTCCTCTTCATCTGTGTAATTAGTTTTATACTTAGACTTATTTAATATTTTTAACTTGCGTCCAAACATTCGATACGACGGAGGCTAAAATTTTAATCCCCAATCCAAACGCCCCGTAGCAACATTTGCACGGATCCAGAATTTCATATTGCGAAGCTGTTTTGTCAACGCCGCGGCAGGTCACGTACGAGCGCGTCGGAATATGTGGGGTTTCGTGAAGACGTGAGGTGAAGACAAGCGCAAGTACGAGACCGTCGTCGATGGGCGGTAGATCAGATCAGATCGCCGTAGGTAATTATAGGTGAACATCTGGGCATGTTTGGAGGGAATGTCTTCTTCCGGTGCATTGTTAAGCATAGCGGAGTTACTTATGCAATTTGACCATTCCTAATTGGGGAGTAAATTGACGGAGTATAATATTGTTTCACACTCTAGCACTAAAAACATAGGCAGAGAAAGGGATAGTTAGAACAGTAGGTGAATAGTGTTATACTCCACCAATTTACTTTTAGGTTAGGGATAATCTTGCGCTATACAGAGGAACAAAAAGAAGGTTAAGGCCTGCCACTGGGAAAATTTGGAAGCAGAATAAAGTGTCAAAGGAGCATTCTTAAAAAAGAGAATGATGGCCATAAAGAGTAAAGGTAAAAGTAGTATAGGACCCACCTGAGATTGAAACGAAGGACATGTTCATGTTCTTTTGTGGTTATATTATATTGGCTCTTATAAATAGTCTCAGGGCCGGCCTATATAGATTGGTTCAAAATAAGTACTATAATAACACTAATATCACCTACAAAGACATGAGCAATGTGTGGACTGAGGGACCGATTCTACGCCCCCAAGTTATATGTATAAATATTTGAGAAGAGACCGATTCGGCGATGAGTACTTCGTACCTACCATAAAGACATCGTATATGAAACTCGAAGTAATGGATGATACAGTACCAATAGCAATCTCTTTATATATTGCTCCACTGAAATTGCAAAGAGGGGTAAAAAATTTTGGAAAGGTGACAACTGCAAATAAAAGTGTAAAAGAAAAAAAAATATGACAATAAAAAGCATTTATGCACAGAAAAACATACCAAATACATGCAGAATAGAGTCAGCTTAGTCAGCCTTTTTAGAAAACCAAAATAAATCTAACGAGTATTGTTTCCAATGGTAATTAAGGCCTCTTTGGTTGAGGGTCATAAGTGGTTTGGCTAAATTTTGACCATTATTTGACCACGTTTGACTATAAACTAAGATTTGTCTAAACAACGTAATTTCATTTACACGGTTTGTTTGGATCAAAACAGACTATGTGAATGAACAAAAATATGTTGTTTGTATAAATTTTGGTTTAAAGTTAAATATGGTAAAACAGTGGCCTGGATTTGACCCGGCCACCCTGGACTCCTTTGGAATGCAAAATTTTTAAACACGGGAATATGAAATACACATTAATAAAGTTGTACATCACTTGCAATCTTATAGGGGTTAAAAACATAGAAAAGTTCTTTTAACAAATCGTTTGGATGCAGTGTAGGAAAAGCACAGATATTAGACAAGAAAGATATACACATAGAAAAGTTTCCAAGAGGTTGGACCTCATGTTAAAATTGCACCAAAATATGAACGCAATGAATCAGTCCATAGGAATGTTATTGGATTAATAGGAAATCAACCTTTGTTCCAAAGGGCAACATAGAGAAATTTCCAATAAGAGTTTTACAAATTTTCTCAATCTATCCTTTGTTCGAAAGAAGGCATTAGGCTGTCTCCAACGGAAGCTAACAAAATGAAGATTTCAACACTGTTTTCGCACTGGTATGTACTGTTCTAAAATTGTACACATAGTGGAGTTTGAAACGAGGAATGAATATATAGGGATCTCGCTAGAGACACCCTTAGAGTTACCAAGTTGATGGATGAGTGTCTCTTTTAGAATGCCTTTACTTTAAAATTTTCCTAACAATTTAATAGTACGATAATAAAATTTAAAAACGCGGTACAAAGACCTTCACATGATACTCAAAACCCTTTTTCAGTTCTGATACTGAGAAACTGAAAACCAAACACAGAAATGCACATAAAATCGGGACGGCGAAAAGGGCAAGGGGACACGCCACTTGCCGGCGGTGCACCCCCCCTCCCCTCCCCAGTCCCCACCACGCGGTGAGCACACCCGCAAACTGCACACACACACACACCCCTGACGCGCGATTTAAGATGAGCAACCGCCCGCCCCCGCCCTTCCCCCTCCACCACGCTCGCCGCACGGGCAGGCAGCAGACCCACACCCACGCACCCCACCCAGCCCGCCGCGCCGACGGCCGCCAGCCCGGGAGGGCAGTAGACTCCAGGCTCCCCGCAACCCGCTGAGCCCCGCCCCCGGCATTGGATCGAGCGGCGGCACAAGGCCCCGCCGGTTGGTGTTGGCTGGCTCGCTGCTGGTTGCGCCCGCGCGGGGACCGACCGACGGGCGAGCCGGAGACAGGAGACGGTGAGGCGCTGCTGCTCGTCTCTCTCCTCACCTCACTTCCCCCCCCAGCAGCCCCGCTGTCTGTCCCCCCCGAGCTCGGAGGAATTCTGCCTCCGCCGCCGGATCTCGAGAGGGCTTGCGGACTACGGGCGGCGCGGTTGTTGAGTATCGCCTTGCACCTGGATTTGAACTTATTCTGAAGCTTTCCCGTTGCTTTGGCTCTCGATTCCGCGGAGGGTTTCTGCCGGGAGCTCTGCGGCTCTACCTGAAGCCGGGATCCTTGTTCGGCCACAGCGGCATTGATTCGCTTGTCTCCCGATTTTTTGTTCTCGTGATCTCGTGACGGGCTGTGCACGTGGGGAGCCCCCCGACTGCGCGTGTCTGATTGGGGGTGCTCGTTTGCGATCCACATTTCTGAATGAATTCCGGCGCCTGGCGTTTCTCGTGGGTCACTCGTTCCTTGGTGCTTTCCTGATCGCCTTCGTCCCCGATCTGTTCTTGTACGACGGGCAAGGTGGTTGAGATTTGGAATTTCGTGGCCGATGTTTGGTTTGATTGATGATGCTCTGCCGTCCGCATTTATGGCGGAAATGCTACCCTTTTTATGTTGTTCTTGTACCAGGAGTATTGAATAGATAAGTTCCTATTCATTGCCACTATGAGAAGCCCTGGGCCAGCCTAGCCCGCATAGGGAATATCGGGCAATTTTGATCATTGGTGTGGGGAAAAAGTATTGGTTCACGAGTGGCTTCCGATGCATGTTTGACCATTTGCCCGTGAACGGACTCCATTCCTCATGTTGCTACCGTCTTACCCCTATACTAGGCTAATGATAAGAGTAGTTTGGTGGCGTATCTTTCTATTTAGGAATGGGGAGGGGATATCATCACTTTATAGCATCTCTACTGATGTAACTTTGTACCAATGTTGATTGGCAGTCATATTTAAGATAAGCTTTTGAATCAGCATAATTGATGATCTTGTCATTGATTAACTGGTAAATTTTATAGAGCTGTGTTCAACTTGAATCCCCAAAGTGCATCTCAATTGTTTGGTTGTAAAGGCCAAATTCTGCTGTAAGTTCACGGTGACAACCTTTATCAGTCAAGTACTACTTAAAAAAACATAAGATTCCAATACAAGTATAAAACTCTTACCAGTCATGTCCTTTGGCACCTAGATTTCAGTTCGGATGGAAGTGAGTGAGCTTGATCTGAGTGCAGATATTTATCTTCACTCTTCAGCATTAATAGGCATCTTTAAAAGTGTGCGTTCTTACTTCTTTAATTGGTGTGTCTATCAGGTTTCTTCTTTTAGCATGAGCACGCTGCAAGTTTTTCTTCCCTTTTTCAGTTGTGTGAGACATGCACTTTTCTGGATCTCCTGTTTCTTCTGATCCAAGTGTTATCAGTGTTAGATTTATTTGAGCATGCTTGCTTTTGGAAGTCTGAACAGTTTGCAAAAGGTCGCCAAAAACAATTTAACCATTTGTGCTTAATTGTTTATTATTTCTCCAGGCATCAACTTTCAGGCAATTTAGGAGTATTCTGAAATGGGTGCCAGAGAAAACGGGGAAGGGAGAGATGAGAGGAAGGGGGGTGGATCAGATTACGGACATGCTAGAGACTCCTTCTCATCACAAGTTGAGTCTCGGGTTCCGAAGAAGCTCAGTAAAAAGGAGACCAAAGAAAATAGCCCACGTACAACCAAAAGCAGTGCCAGCCGTCAAGCTCAAAACAAGCTGCAACATAAAGGATTAAATAATGTGCAGAGCAAGTCGCAGAAGCAAAAGAAAATAGTTAGTGCTGCTAAACCTGTTGAAATTAGAAAACCAGATATTGCAAGAGTTCCTTCTCGTCCTCCTTCAGAATTGTCCGAGGAAACAGACGACATAATCAGTGATACTGGAACTGTTGAAGATAAAGGCAATGAGGAGGCCAAGGAGATCGATGTGTTAGATGAAGCTCCACACTGCGATCAGAGTACTGGTACTGACGATGAAATTCCTGATATTGAAGACAAGATAGTAGATCATGGAAAATCAGTGGTAGGCCAAGGAAATGGGGAATTGGTGTCAAAAGTTGACAAGTTGGAACAGGAACTTCGTGAAGTTGCTGCTCTTGAAGTTTCTTTGTACTCTGTAGTGCCGGAGCATGGAAGTTCAGCACATAAGTTGCACACCCCAGCTCGGCGTCTTTCTAGGCTATATATCCATGCATCCAAGTTTTGGCCTGAAGATAAGAGAGCTTCAGTAGCAAAAAACATTGCTTCTGGCCTTGTTCTTGTTGCAAAGTCCAGTAGTAATGATGCTTCGAGGTATAATTTTTCTGTGCTTGATCTGAATTTTGGCTCCATGTGCAAAAAATTCCTCAAATTAACAAACCACTCTTGATACAGGTTGACATTCTGGCTATCCAATGCAATTGTCCTCAGGGAGATAATTGCACAAACTTTTGGCATCTCGCGTCAATTTACTCCAACCATGGTGACTATGAACATGAATGGTGGTACCAAAAAGCTTGATGGGAAATCTATGACAATGCTGTGGAGAAACAGCTCGAACAGTAAGCAAGCCAAACTTGCTGAGATGCAGATGCCAGATGATTGGCAGGAAACAAGTACACTTTTGGCTGCATTAGAGAAGATCGAATCTTGGACATTTTCTCGGATTGTTGAGACAGTATGGTGGCAGGTAAATACAATATATTCTTAGTATACTTTCATGAGTCTGTTAACATTCTGTCCTAGTCTTCACTGTCTCTTGTACCTGCCTGTTATTTGAATGAGTTGTGTTCTTCATGCTGTCAATTTCCTTAAGAATGTCTCTCTTCCAGGCACTAACTCCTCATATGCAAACCCCTGCCGAAGGTTCATCAACTCCAAAGGCTGGTAGAGTATTAGGTCCTTCTTTGGGTGATCAGCAGCAGGGTACCTTTTCCGTTAACCTGTGGAAGGCTGCGTTTCATGATGCATTCAGCAGAATGTGCCCCCTTCGTGCTGGTGGACATGAGTGCGGCTGTTTACCAGTATTAGCAAAATTGGTATTATTTAACATCCTTAATTTCAGAAAAAGAATAAGTTTTTTGTCACTGCAAGTATATTTTCTAACTTCATGAGTTTTCCCGTTATTAGGTGATGGAGCAATGTGTAGCCCGTTTGGATGTTGCAATGTTTAATGCCATCCTTCGTGAATCAGCAAGTGAGATACCAACAGATCCAATATCTGACCCAATTGTTGACCCAAAAGTCCTACCGATTCCAGCTGGTGATCTAAGCTTTGGGTCAGGCGCGCAGCTGAAGAACTCTGTACGTGCCTGATTCACTAGCTCTTTGTGCATTCCAAACAGTTTTTTTATTTTTCATTATAATTGTTATGTACCAATAATTGTCAGGATGAAGCTTGTCAAGGAACAAAACTAGATTATGGATGTGCTAGTATATTGCAATTATACCTCACCTCAAACAACAATTTATCTGAAATAATGACTATGCAGATTGGAAACTGGTCAAGATGGCTGACAGATAAGCTTGGCATGGATGTTGATGATTCTGAGGACATAAGAGATGATGACGATGAAAGAGGCGGAGCTGAATCAAAATCGTTTCAATTGCTTAATGAACTGAGTGACCTCCTGATGCTCCCAAAGGACATGCTTCTTGAAAAATCTATCAGGAAAGAGGTCTGTGTTCATGCATAGCAGCTGGCAAATTATCATACTGTTTCCTCTTTTAATGTAACCATAACTGATCTGTGGTTAAACTTTTGATGTCATTCTCAGGTCTGCCCTTCGATTGGCCTGCAATTAGTGACAAGAATCCTGTGCAACTTCACCCCAGATGAGTTTTGTCCTGATCCTGTTCCAAGCACGGTCTTAGAAGAGCTGAATTCTGAGGTTTGTTCCGCTCTCATCTTCTACTCCAGCCTTACACATATTATCTTGCTGACAATGTCACTCAAATGCACTGAGATTACAAAATGGTAGTAAAACAATACTTGATGCTATGCAGAGCTTATTGGAGCGTTGCACCAACAAAGATTCGATCAATGCGTTTCCATGCATCGCTGCTCCTATTGTGTACCGTGCACCTTCAACATTGGATGTGGCAGAGAAAGTGGCGGACATAGGAGGCGGCGCAAAACTGGACAGGAAAGCCTCAATGGTGCAGAGGCGAGGGTATACCAGCGACGACGATCTGGATGACCTGGACTCTCCCCTAGCATCCCTAATTGACCGGAGCGCTCCACCTTCGCCGTCAAATGGCATTGCACATTTCACTGCTCAGAGAGGAACTTCCGTGGAGAATGCAAGATACACTCTCCTAAGAGAAGTATGGTCGGAGCGACGGTGATGGATGAACCTGTAAAACCAAAAATTCTCTTCTACAGCTGCCTTATAAGATCGAATGAGGGCCAATTTGCGTAGGGCGTAGGCCCTTCAACAATCTTTACAGTAAAAAGCGCAACACTTTCTTGTACAGTACATTCCCCCAACCCTATATATGTAGCTCTCTTGTAGCATAGCAGCAACTCAGATACGAATAACACTGTCTGCGGTGCAAGTTTGTAAAATGGAAGTATATGCTTATCAAGCCTCTGTTGTGTAGGGTGTCGGCAAAGATGCTGCTACAGCAGTACAGCACTGGGTCACAATTCTATATTAATATGGTATTCTCCCCATCGAACAACTTGATTGGAATTCGAGACACTTACATTTGAGCTGTCTCCACTTCTCTTAACCTATCACATATCAGGGTGTGGTGACGGCTCAACGGAAGCCCCGCCGACAGTGACTCCCCATCTGCAGATGCTGCTTTGGATTGTGCCGGCCCATTGCCATCTGGTTCACTTCAACTTAGGCTTTGGTGTTTGATCATAAACTCCCCCAATCCACCATGGTGGACTGCTGCCTGTATTCCACACCCCCGTCGTGGCACCGTGTCACCGCGGAGCGGCGCCCAGACTGGCTTCTGGCTTTGCAATCTCTGTCCTTGACTGGCATGGAGTAGAAGCCATTGCAAGTTTGCAATTGAGAGCACTGTGGCAAGAGAGTGCCTTGCTTGCGAGCAGAAGGAACGGAAAAAAAAAAAAGCTGCCGCGAGCGCAACAATTTAGCACTGTGGAAGCATAACCATGAAAGAAGAGAACATTTTATTTCCCAGGGCTAAATAAGGAAGCAGTCACTTTTTCAGTGTCAAATAAGAAATTTTTTCTCATGAAAGAACGACCAGGTACCCGTACCCCGTAGCATCTTGCAGGTGTGGAACGCTTCTACGTTCGGCTAAAGATTGCGTCTAGTCGTCTACGGACTGCCTGCGTTGGGCCTGCCCTAATAAACAGCGCACACCCTTTAAAAAAACAGTGCACTGACTGGATCAAATTCATCGCAATCGTCTTAGTCCTCCATCATCATAATACTAAACCCTATCAAGTTCGATGCAAGGAGTGCTACCTGGAGAGCGATGGCTGATCGATTCGCATTGCACACCAAATGGCCTGAAGCCCTGAATGGGAGTACATGTACATGATAGAGGACTGGCCAATACATTTGTCAACTGTCACGAACCATCCGTTATGACATAGACAAAAGCCAATACATCTATCGACTGTTAGGAATGGCCAATACAGTGTTTGTAGTGTCGGGACTCGTTATCCATACCCCTCGAAACAACAGCATTTCTTTTGCTTCAACATTTTTTTTTTTTTTTTTTTTTTTTTGTTCCGGGACTCGTTATCCCCACAAAACCACAACCTCAGGGCAACAGAACCTGACTTGTTCACGGGAAAGACTGGAGCAAAAACCCTGTCTTTGAAATGAAAGATGACTGGCACGTCTGGCCGTCACACTACCCAAATTAAGGTAAAACAGTCCGACGATTACATGGATCCAAGGACGACTGCAAACACCAAAATATGGTATTTCAAAACTAGCCCAGCTAGTATCAGAGGCATCGAAGAAATGAACGCACAGCAGACAAACAACTATCCATGGAATTTGATTAAAGAGATGGAACTGTGACATCATATCACAATACAAGAGTTCAAAATTTCTTTTGGGACACAAAAGGTTTGCAGTTGCAATACAAACTAAGAAGCCCTTCTAAAGATGTGGAGGTAGCTTAATCAGTTTCATCGATGACCTTGGTTCCCAGCCCTTTCAAGCCCTCGGCGGGGATCTCAGCAACGGTGACAAGGGAGTAGAGCTCCTCCTTGGCATCCTCCTCGTCGTTCCTCTTGCGGGCAATCCTCACGCGAACCCTCCGTGGCACGCTCCTGATCCCACTGCTCCAGATGTGCTTGTTAAGCTTCACATCAATCCGGACATCGGTGGTGCCCATAGCCTTCTGCACAAACTTCCTGATCTCCTTGATGGCATTTGGCGCCTTCTTCTTGAATGTGCTGCCAAACATCAGAAAACGTTGGTAAAAAAGGAAGAGATTGAACAGAAAAAGGTCATGTTCTTGTTCATGCAGGGAACATTCAGTAACTGAGATGGAATAATCTATAATTCCACTGGATCCGGATGAAAATTAGATTCTAATAAAATGAGCTGAACAAGCAATCGCAGCAGTCTTTTCTTTCCCTGCGTAGCTTTTTTGGAATTCATACTCGTTGACCCAGACAGTGCCAAATCGATTAATGTACAATGTCTCCCGTGTTACAGGTTTTGTACAAGCACTAGAAATCTACCTGATGAGAAATTCAATATTTTATTGAGCATATACGGCTATATCTTAATGAAGTAATGAACTAGGTTCATCAAATTCTATACCGGCAGCACAATTTGCAACTCTGAGTAACAACAAACTAGAGGCCTATTACATTAACCTTTCAAGTGATTAGGAAATTAAATCAAGGCATCAAGCGAGTGCCACACTGCAAAAACTACGTAGCATAACCTGGCAAGGCCATCGGATCGTTTCTTCCCCTCTTGCACATATGCGAAATACAAAGAGGAACAACTAATCACCTAGAACATATACTACTACCAAAATGTTGAGCATTTCAGGGCCTGCATACTGCAACGAGAACGGAAAGTTGAGATCCCCGTCTAGTATCGAACACACAGCACCACCGGCTACCACGCATCCCATCCCACGATGCCTAAACACTAGCGACAGAGAGACACAAAAGCCGCGCGATCGCGCCGGATCTCGCGGCGAGAACAGAGCGCAGCGCGCAGCAGCAAAGAGCAGCAGGGCGGCGGGAGGTACCAGCCGTGGAGGCGCTTGTGGAGGTTGACGGTGTACTCCCTGGTGACCACCTCCTCCTTCCTCGCCGCTGCTCCCTTCCTGTCCGCCATTTCTGTCAGGCTCCACAAGGTGGTGGTGTTGCGTTCCGCGGCGGCGCGAGAGGAAAACCCTAGTGTGGAGACGGGGTGCCTCTTATACGAGCGGCACGCAGAACGATGGGCCGCGCGGCTCGGGTACATTGGTCATGGGCTGGGCTTGGAACGTGCTCGTGTAAAAGATGGGCCGCGCTCGCCACTGACGCGAACGATGGGCCGCGACCGCCTTTTGGCCCAATCATCATCCAAAGCCGACGCGCAGTTGCGGCACGGCAGGCGGTTGCAGCGGCCTTTGCAGGAAAGCCTCTGGAGGATGGACTCTTGCGGCGGATCCGTGGCCCCACCGGGCAGCGACAGAAAGATGGAGAGGTTTGCTTCTGTTACGATCCCTAACGACCCACCCAAAATTTGACATGCCGTTGGGGCAACCAGCTCAAATACATATACGGCTGCGCTCTAAACCTTCTCCTCTCGCGGTACTCGTGGCCGCCGCCGTCGTCGTCGGTCGGGTCTCCATAGTACTCCAAGGTACGTAGAACCGGGCCTGGACTCGTCATGCTTGGGATTCGCTTGATGCACTGATGGCGAGTACATATCTGTTGGCGTTGAACATTAGGTCCTCCTGCTGCCAGACCGATCGTCCGATGGACGCGACGATGGAGCACCGCGCGGCGCCGGGCGACGTGGTCGTGCAGGTGGACGCGGCCGTCGACGAGAGGAGCTCGGCGGCGGCGCCGACTGAGATCGAGGAGGACGAGGAGGCTGCAGGCGGCGCCGGCGCCGGCCGCGGCCTCACCCGCCGGACCTTCAGCGAGTCCTACAAGGCGCGGCACCGCAACCCTCTGGTACGTACCTGCCGATCGATGACTTGCCGCCGCCCATGCATGCGCCACCGCCACGGAGGTCCACCAGACGACCCGGCATGCATGCATGCATGCATCGTGATGGATCCGTTTGGGCTGATGCCGCCTGCGTGATAAGTATGTGTGCGTGCATGCAGGAGTTCACGCGGTCGCAGTTGGCGCTGCTGGCGTACCAGTCGCTGGGCGTGGTGTACGGCGACATCGGCACGTCGCCGCTCTACACCTTCACCTCCTTCACCCTGCCCAACCCCGGCAAGGACGACTTCCTAGGCATCTTCAGCCTCGTCTTCTGGACGCTCACGCTCGTCAGCCTCGTCAAGTACATCCTCATCGTGCTCCACGCCGACGATCATGGAGAAGGTACGACGTTGATTTTGCACTTTTGTTTGTGTGTTATCTACTATTTGTTACTACTGGCTAGTACTCACAGATTTTGCACTTTTGTTTGTGTGTTTGGGAACTGGACTCTAGATAATCTATTAGATCGATCTGGTGCCGCTTAATTAAAACTTGGCCAAATCCAACTAACTGCAAGGCTCCCAAATAAGCAAAAAGCGTAGCCAAAAATAAGTTGGTTTTGTCCGTCTTCCTCGCCGTAGTACAAATATAGGAGGTAGGAAAAAGTGTAATAAAAAAAACAGCATTTAGTTACTAGTTTCAGTTTACTAGACAATACCCCGCGCGTTGCTGCGAGGTTTGTAACATTATTTAACAATATGATTGATAGAGTGATGAAATAGTAAACAAAATACTAAAGCCACAAAAGGGAGCACATGCATGCAAAGGAACTATATCCACAAAGAATCGGCGAAAGGCATAAATAGAAAGTATTAGTGACTAATGATGTGTCTTCTCCTGAATGCTAGTGTTTGGTGACGTGGTTTCACCAGAGCTTAGAAAAATCGGTAGTGGAGGACACCAATTTAGATATAGAAGATTTTGGCCATAAAATGCTTATAAACTGTACCAAACAGAGACATTTTGTTACTAACATACACTGACTCTCGTGCTTTGCATTAATACTGTATTTGTGTACGTTCAGGTGGTACCTTTGCTCTGTACTCGCTGTTGCGTCAGCACGTCAATTTCAACGGGAAGAGGACGCCGATGCCGGTTACACGGTTGGCATCAGATGCCAACCTCAAGTTCCACAGCAAAAAGAGCAGGCTGCAACCGAGGATGCTCAAGTTCTTGGAAGGCAGCACCATTGCGCAGGCGGTCATCACCTACCTTGTGCTGGTTGGGACATGCATGGTGATGGGTGATGGTGCCCTCACTCCATCTATCTCAGGTATATACACATGTATTACCTCACTGTTTATCTTCAGTTTTTTGAAGGAAAACACAGTACTATTTCTACTTTTGAGGAAAAAGAATAAAATGCTGCTGGCTACCTGAGAATCCTAGAATATAGTCTTTGACAGGCAACCATCTGTATGACACTTTACAAAATTAACTGATGCTCGAATTGTAAATGGAAGACAGAAGTACTTAACAACGTGAAAACATATAATAATGGATATAAATTCCCCTAAGATGCACGGCAACAAAGGGGTTCAATTCTTATTTCGATTTCATGATTCTATTCTATTAAATTTTCCAGTAAAAAAAGGGTTCAATTCTCATTTCGGTTTCATGATTTCGTTCTCTTAAATTTATCCAGTTCTATCAGCTGTTCAAGGAATTCAATCAAGATCTTCTAGGATTACGCAAGGTAACACCTGTTATATTTTAAACTATTGTAATAGCTACCATGGGTGTGATCGGTACCCTTTGCTGTGGCTGTTGCTGCTGCTAGAAGACAAATTGCTGCAATCTATGAGCACAGTAGAAAACAAGCAGCTGCAGCTGCAGCTGCAGCAATCTTTACCGATCACACCGCATATGTTTGCAAAGAAAAGAAAAGACTTAACATTTCATATGTGTTATTTCAGGTCATGTTGTCCTCCTATGTGTGATTATCCTGGTCTTGCTTTTCCTTTACCAACAATATGGCACAAGCAAAGTCAGCTTCACCTTTTCACCCATCATGGTCGTATGGTTACTATTAATTGCATCCATTGGATTATACAATATTATCAAGCATTATCCACCGGTGCTGAAAGCCATTTCACCACATTACATATATGTTTTCTTCGCGAGAAACAAAAGGGCTGGCTGGGAGCAACTTGGAACAGTTGTTTTGTGCATTACAGGTAAGAAATAGAACCAAATTATAATACGTATATATTTTTTTTCAACAAGAAACATACAAACAATTATAGAATGTGAAACTACAATAAACAAGCAGCATTTGACTATTTTGTAATCTAGTACTAGCCAGTTCATCACCTCACAACTAGTAACTGTATTCGTGATCAGGTGCTGAAGCTCTGTTTGCTGACTTGGGTCATTTCAACAAGAAATCAATCCAGGTAATTATGTATGGTCATTTTTTTGTCTCGAATATTATATGGCCATTTCAACAAGAAATCAATCCCATGCTTTACCCTTGCAGATGGCGTACTCATGCCAAGTTTATCCATCATTGATACTTGCGTATGCTGGTCAGGCAGCATTTTTGGTCAAGAACCCATCTAAGCTCAGCACGACGTTTTATAGTAGCATACCAGAGCCACTGTTTTGGCCTGTGTTTATCGTCGCTACTTTGGCTGCCATTGTTGCAAGCCAGTCATTGATATCTGCCAGTTTTTCAATCATCAGGCAATCAATTGCTTTAGGTTGTTTTCCTAGAGTTACCATGAAGCATACCTCAGAAAAATATGAAGGCCAAGTATACTCGCCAGAGATCAACTACTTCTTGATGATTGCTTGTATCTTGATTACCATTGGTTTTAAGGGTGGGCCAGAGATTGGGCAAGCCTATGGTAAGCAATCTAGCACATGCTGGTATTGGTTTTGTTTGTTGCTTGTCCTCATCATTTTGTGGTACACACACTGCGGTTTTCAAAAGCACAGTTTTCATAGCGAAGGTGGTATTCCATAAAAGTTAAAGCAGCAGATTACAGACACATCATGTTTAGCTGGATCCAGTACTATAAAAAGTATTGTTTTTGTTGCAACTCCACTCGGATATGCATGTTAAATAGGAACTGGTACATAATTTATAGCATTTATTATGAGATATATATCATCTAATTGAACTTTCTTTTTGTTCTGCAGGTGTTGCAGTGATATGGGTTATGCTTATTACAACACATTTGATCACAGTGGTCATGGTTATAATATGGCAAATTAATATTGCACTAGCTTGGTTATTTTATATTGTCTACGCAACCATGGAAGGTCTTTTCACAATATCACTCCTATACAAGATTGCACAAGGTGGCTGGGTTCCATTTGCAATAACTGCATTTTTCCTTATAATTACACTTTCTTGGACCTATGGGCGAAGCAAGAAGAGTGAATATGAAACGAACAACTTGATGGATAGGCAGGAATTCATTAATACAGTAACTATGAGCAACAGATTACCTGGAATATGCATCTTTTGCACAGACTTGATGAATGGCATCCCACCAATTGTGCGCCATTATGTCCAGCATATGGGTTGCCTCCGTGAACTGATGGTGTTTGTTACTGTAAGGCACCTTCCTGTGACATCTGTCCTTCCTGAAGAGCGCTTCCTCGTCGACAGACTAGAGCCTTTTGGTGTTTACAGGTGCATAGTCCAATATGGTTATATGGACACCCAGAATATGGAGGATGACGAGTATGTTGTATCAATCATTGCATCCCTTAAGGAAATAGCTCAAAATGATGATGAGATTGCAATAATGGATTCAGCTTTGGCAAATGGATCAACCTTTGTATTTGGAAGGGTAATTTTGAGGATGAGTTCTAGGCACAACTGTTTCAAACGCATTGTTATTAACAACCTTTACAGGTTTCTGCAAAAGAACTTCAGGTCCAACATTTCCAACCTCAAGATAACTCCTAGTAAAACCTTGCAGGTTGGAATGCAATATGAGATTTGAGTAAAGGAACCTTAAAGGTTGGAATGTTACATGAAGCTTTTGGAAAATCGAGATGCATGGAGTTTAGATGTTTCTTATTTGTAATTGGTAACACCAGTAAACTTCTTATTTAGGCCAGCCTCTCCACGTAAAGCTACCATGTACACAACTTTCAAACTGTACCGAGACTATTGTACGTTTCATATTTATTTGAGTGAAGTTTTTGTTGCACAACTGTACTACATATTTGTTTGAACCATGGTGATATTATTTCCGTTTAAGCCAAATCCAAAATATAGACATGTGAAGTATTGGTATTCTAACCCGTATTTATACCATACAAGATATCAGCAACAAATGCATGATAGCTTGTATCTTTAAAAGCTTTGGCTTTCTATCAGCATGGAGTGTTTTCCCATTTTGATTGGTATTTCATATTGGTTGGTGTTTTGACTAGTTAGAAAAAAAAATAAAAGAGTAAAGTGCTTAAGATTTAAGATTGACGATGTATATATCTAAATATGTGTTTCTGGAGTAAACACATTAAAACAATAGTGAAAAGCAAAGCTGATGAGTAATATTGCCAGAAATCATATATACAGAAGCGGGCACTTCATTCATGGAGTTTTAACTGGTTGCTTTATACAATCATATGTTACTTAAGTAGCTACATTAATCTAGATCCCAAACGAAAATTTACAAGGAGGAGAATATTGGAACACCAGGTATGGTGACACCTGAATCTACAATGAAGATGTTGCCAGTCACATATGAAGATGCTTCGTGGATCAGGAAACGAACCAGCGATGTCAATGCTGGATCACTAGTTCCATGCTCCTTGAGGGGCACTATCTTTGATGCAACAGTGCCCATCCATCTCTTTTGCAACAGAGGAGCAGTTATCTCTGATTTGAAAAGTCCAGGCGCAATCGAGTTCACTCTAATGCCATATGCTCCCAATTCCAAAGCCATGACCTGCAACAAGATAATAAAATCACTTTATCTTTATCATGAACACAGGAGCAAAACAAATGTTTGGTGAGAAATAACAGCACTACCTTGGTGGCATAATGCACAGCAGACTTTGATGATGCATATCCAACGGAGCCAGGCAGATGCCCACGGTTAAGGCCAGCAATAGACGAAATGTTAATAACTGAGCCCTTTAGCTTGGCATCACACATGCGCCGGCAGACATGTTTGGCTACAAGCCATAGTCCGGTGAGGTTCGTCTTGATGAGTTTGTCCCACTCCTCCTCAGGCCAATCTAATGGAGAATGCACTCCACCTGAGGCATAAAGGACACCCATATTACCATCCACTCAAGCCGATGCGTGCTTGGTTCTAAGAAGAAATTGGGATTTACGCATATGAGCTTAATTTGGTGCCTATTTCCATTTGTCATTCAGATCCTAAAAGGACATATTTGAGCTCTAATTTGGGAATTTGGTGGATATACCTCGGATGCCAGCGTTGTTGATCAAAGCGTCGATGCGGCCGAAGGCGTCCCAGGCCCTCTGCACCGCTGCCTCCACGACCGAGCCGCCGCCGGCGACGTCGAGCTCCACGGCCACCGCGCGGGGCCCGTCCGCGGCCGGCGACGCGGAGGCGTTGATCTCGTCGCAGAGCGAGCGGAGGCGGTCGGCGCGGCGGGCTGCAGCGACGACGCGGCAGCCGGCGCGCGCCAGGTCCAGACAGAAATCCCGGCCGATGCCGGAGGAGGCGCCCGTCACCAGCACCACCTGCCCCTCCAGCATGCTCCACGGCGTCGCCGACACCGACGGCATCGTTGGTGTGCTCTCGGGACGGGAGGGCGTTCCCAGCGGCTGCCGGACCGGATGCAAATCCGTCGTCCGCTGACGTTGACTGCCGCAGGTGCGGGTGTGCCGTGTGCGACGCATACCGCTGAACTCGCTTTCTGGACTCTGGGTCCCACAGATTTGTTTCTTCGCTTTCTTCAGAAGAAAATGGAGTTGCTTGGGAAAGGATCAATACGCGGAAAATGGAGTTGCTTTGAGTTTCAAAATTATACCTAGCCAAATCCGTCTTGATTCCTTAAAACTAATTATGTAACACGCTGTAGGATCGAGATTACCGGCCAGAGAGATTGAATAACGGTTTTAACTTAAAATAAAAAACATTAGGCAAATTTAATAAAAATCACCAGAAAGCTAAGTGGATTTGCAACTTAGGGTGACATGATAGCAATTTAATTTCTAGTAACTTAAATGCTTAAAGTAAATACAAGAATGTAAAAAGCAAAAAAAAAATCACCACGCAAGAGATCGAATTTTTTCCGTGGTGTCGATGACTTGCCTGTCACCCCTAATCCATGCTGAGGTGGATTCAAAGCATCCAACCGCTCCTCTATCAAGACTCCGCTTGATCTTTGAACCGGATTAGTCAATGAACCTCTCAAACCTCGATTTTACTAGGGTTGTTTTTCACCACTCCGGTGAGGCAAGCACCACGCCTCTCACAATCACCACCGCGGCTTTTTCGCAAACTTCCTTGAAGAGCTCGACAGGGAATCAACACCAAACCGTTTAGGAGGCGGCAACCTCCAAAAGTAACAATGTAACGTCCTGAAATTTAGGATCAGAAATTTCCTTCTAAACGCCCCCTAATTCAAAATCATTTTTTTAAAAAACCCTTGCTTGTTTGTTTTATCTGTGTTGATATGAGTTCAATAAAATCCCCCAAATATTCCCAGGATACCCTCCACCAAAGTCTCCACAAAATTCTTCCAAAAAAATTATCTCCAATTTCAACCCAGAAATCCAAAAAAAAAAAGGAAAATCATTCCTCGCTCATAGGCCAGCAGCCACCCCGCGGCCCATCTCTCCTTCCCTCCTTTTAACCTGGCCCGACCTCGGCCCATCCCCCGCCGCGGCCTGCCCGCGCCTCCCCTCGCTGCCGCTGGGCCCGCGCTCTCCCTCTCTCTGCCACCCGGGCCCCGCCCATCAGCTCCCCTCCCTCCCCTGCCTTATTCCCCCCTGGCCGCTTGCTCGCCGCGACGCCGCACCCTGGCTCCGGACGCGTCGCGCCTGGCCCCGCCTAGCCCTCCTCGGCCCCGCCACTACCTAGGCTCCGCTTTCGACTGCACCGCGCAGCACGACAAGCGCCGCCTGCTCCATCACCACCGGCCGCGGCAACCCCCCCGTTAGCACTAGCTCCCTTCTCTGTCCATCGGGCATTGCCCGCAACGATGCGATGGCAGCAGAGCCACCGACCGCCTTGCTTCCAACCTCCGCCTTAAAGTGCATCCGGCCAACTCCGATGCGACCTCTCATCCTGCACGGCCTGGCACGCCGCCGCTGCACGCGCACGCCGCCGCCGCCGCGCACGCAGCAACGCCAGTGCGAGCCGCGACGCTACCCGGCCCCGCCCCCGCCTGTCGCCGCGCCACCCCCGATCCCACCCCCCCTGTTTGCACCAAAAGCCGCTGCCGCCTCGCCAAGCAGCGCAGCGTTGCCCTAGGCCCGCGCCCCTCGATAACGCCGCGCGCCGCACCAAATCTTCCCAGGCCCCGCCGCCAACTCCACCCTCGCCGTCGCACCACGCCGCCACCGCGCCGGCTATAAATGCCCCAGTTGCCGCCTTCGCTCCCCGCCCCTCCCTCGCCACACAACCGCACGTCGCGACCAGTCCTGGAGCACTCCGGCGTCGCTCACACGCCCCTGCCCCACTCCTCGCCCCACCGAGCACGCCACCCCACCAAAATTCGCCAACCACACTGCGCTGTTCACCCATAAGTTCCACCCTGAGCTCCGCCTCGGCTCCCTCTACCGCCGCGACACCCCACCGTCCCTCCCCCCCTCGCCGCCTGTGCACACCGTGCCGCCATTCCGTGGAGGTCATGCATCTGCCACCCGACCCACCCCCACAACACCCCAGAGGAGCTCGCCACCCCCGTCGCGGTGCTCCTGTCGGTGGGTTCGTCACCAGGGCCGTCACCGGCGGTGAGAACCGCCGGCGAACCGAGCCCGACCACCGCCGCCCCGGTTCCGTTCTAAACCGAACCTTCGCCGTAGATTCAAGGCTGGACGGAATAATTAGACAATGCATGAAAAAAAAATCACGTATCATTGCTATTGTTTAGTTTTTTTTCTTTTTTTCTATATTGCAAAAGTAATAATAAATTTGTCTGTTGCACCTCTTTTTAAGTTATTTATTAATTATCGAAACGATGCGCAGCTTTTGAAGTCATTATGTTTTTCCTTCTTTTTGAAATAATGACATCATCTTAGCATCATCTATTCGCTATATAACGACAGCAACACCTACCATGCATGCATACAGTTATGGGGAGTAGAATTTGTACAAGAACTGCTCCACTGTATGCATGATTCTAGGGCTTTGATATGACCGGAAGTAATAAGTCCTTTACCAGCAGCTTATTAGTTCAGTGGTCTGTTTCAGTTTTACAACAAGGACGACTAGCTGGAGACTATACTAAGTGGTCTCTTTGAAGACTGACATAGACAGTCAAATCGCGCTTGTACCCGGGCGCCTACATTTGCTGATTAACTAAGTGTCGCACGGAAACACGAGCGCACGGCTGCAACTTGGTCGTCGGCCTATGACAACCCAAATACAGCCCTCCTCCAGTCCACCGGAGCTCTATGTGAGTTTTCTCGCGCAGGTACCAATAGCTAACTCTGAAACAGAGCTATTTTGGAACTAAAATATAAAGTAGAAGTTAAATACGTAACTTACATATCAATGAGTCACAATAGTAAATAGCTTACTCTAAATAGTAGCCCTCAGGGTTATATTTGTAAGGGTGGTTATTTACGTCTTTTCTTCTAAAAAACTCTAGAATTACTAATAGATCATTGCTCAACATGGGCCGGCCATTTCATGGGACGGGCCTTCGAGGGCAGGCGTTCTTCCCCCAACAGTAGTCCCTCAGCTATTTTGTTGGGATGGTACATCACGACGGTGGAGCTGCGAATATAGAAAAGGCTTAGCCTATATTATAACCTAGATCGAGAAGAATATCTTTCGACCTTACGTGTGCGTACATCTCGCTAAAAACTCTATCCCAAAAACCCAATGGAAAAATGGGACGAAAAAAAAAAAACATGTACGCCTCCTGGGTCTAAGCATACATATCAATCACATCTGATAAGGAGAATTGCCTTCGCGCAAAAAGGTGAAGTGGAGCCTTCGTGAAAAATGAGGAGACAGGCCTTGCAGCATCACCATGCTCATCTACTTTCGATGTTCTACTTCATCTTCTTCGCTCCAATTGCTTTAGTCCTCGCTCGAACCTTGCGTCCAAACATAGTCGAAACTAGACAAATTTCCCGCACGTTGCTATAGAAATTGTTTCTACTGTTTAATTTTCTAAAGGAATTTCCCGCGTGTTGCTGCGAAAATTTGGAGTATAGTAATGCATATGCCATAAAAAACGCTGCATGCATAAGGTCATAGAAAATCGATAAAAGATAATAGATGTGCTAGTGAATTATGACATCTCATGAAATTTAGTGGCCCCTTGTAATAATATGGCTTCATGCATATTAAGAGAAATAGGTAATGCTCTGTTGTTTAATTTACTAGAGGAATTCCCCGCGCATTGTTGCGGAAATTTGAAGGATAGCAATGCATATGCCACAGAAAAGTATTGCATACGTGAGGTTGTAGAAAATCGATAAAAGATATAAATATATGTGTTAGTAGATTGTGACATCTCATAAAATTTGGTGGGCTTTTGTGATGACATGGTTTCATGCATCTCAAGAGAAATAGGTAGTGGGGGCTCCAATTTAGATATATAAAATATATCTACGAGACCATCTCCAACCCATTGCCTAAAAGACTTGCCTATCCACTATTTCAACTAACCTACTCTCTGTCTACAGTAACGCTACAGCGTATAGACAGTCTTTTGGGCAATTCCATTGGAGATAGCCTAAGGCTATACCCAATGGGGAGCCTCAAATGGTTCTTCAAAACACTGTTTGGCACTGTTTGACATAAATGTTGCACTGTAGACAGAGATGAGAGTAGTTAGAATGGTGTTTTGACAAAATGGATGAGAAGGACCATTGGGGACAGCCTAAGATAAGATATAAGATAGCCAACGTAGAGAGACGGACAGTATAGATCTACTCCAGAATGCACCTCATGGCTCATGTGCCAGTTGTATTTATGAGCTCACCAGGTGGTATAACTTTGGCTGTGCCTAGAAGTAACCTACCACTTATCAAGCCTACTCCATCTGCGTTTATTCTCAAGTTGGACTGAAAACAAGAACATAAAGGATTTCATGTGTGTATCATGAATTGCAAGCATAATGTATCATGAATTTCATACAGATTGCAACTAATATACTCCAAAAATGCTGTTAGTCTGGAAGCGGAAAATTTGATGCGCACTCCGACTTTTTTCAAATTTACTTTTCAAACTAAAGGACTTCAAGTGTACTGCAGGTCTCTGCAGTTCCTACCCTGTGTTTAATTTATATACATCTAGTTCAAGACGACAGAGGAATATCCCTATGTATGGAAAAAATACACCCACCACATGTTCATTGTAAGGTGGCATACCGCATACCCATAATAGAACTATGATCAACATTCTTTTCTAGTGATTACAATAAAGCCTCTGCATCTATTTCCCCTGCAGCAGAGGCATATGCAACGTGTGTGTGTTTTTACAAAAAGGAAAGAAGGAAAAAACACCCCCTGGATCCTTTATTGGTACAAATAGAATGCATAATCCCTCGTCCGTGTGGGGAATAATGTCCCCATTGCCATCTCTCGTATCCACGTCTTATCTAAACTACTTGGCTAACACTAACACACAGAGCTACGATAAACTAACCTGCCATGCTTCTCTCAAGCATTAAGCAACATTTCTTCCCCAGAGCTATAATGGCAAATTTGATCTTAGGTAACCTTGAAAGCATGGATATTAAAGCAACCGGTATTGATGGAGCTCCTGTCCAGGCCTACAAATTTAGAGCAGGTGGAAAGAATTTAATCAACAAGATACCAGAGAACTGAAAATGCTAAACATATGTCAAAGCCTTAGTGTACCAAAATATCCAGCATTAGGAAATGTTATTGTTAATAACCTGATCTGGTTATGCTAATCTAACTACAATTTACCACTCTAAGCTAGAAAACAATAAAGCAAAGCTAGCACACTTTTCCATCACAAATAATATGACAGTGGGCCTAACACCACATGAAGAAGTATATTAAGAAAATTCTAGCATGAGCCACAGGAAATGTAAGAACTTCTAATTGCTACAAGTAGAAGCTTGCCAAGAACAATGATTTTTTATAACAAAGTAAAACAGTAAGATGTGTCTTGGACAGGATTCTGCAGGTATGCTCTTGAGCTCTTCTGCAATTAAAGTATTAAACAACTTACCTGAGGAAACTTTTTGGAGCATACAGCATAAGATGCAAAATAAAGAAGCTTGTCCAGCCCTTTCTTTTCTTTTGTCATCAATCAAAATAGGGGTTTTTCTTTGATTTGCACACTTGCTTGCACTGAGATGTTCGATAACGAGTTAGTTGTTCTGATATAAAAACAGAAGCTTGTGTTTCTATTTCCAGGCCTTTCAAGAGTGGGCCACAGGATTGTTCCATATTTTTGTAAGCACTCACATATAGATCTAATCATCACACAAACAAAGCTTGTATACTCTGGCCTCTCAGGAGTAGCAGTGATCAGACACCAAGTTAACACGTGTCTTGAAGCATCTACTACTACTTCAAGCACCGATATCCCTTCTTTTGACATTTACTTGCAGCATTTTTCTCCTAATTGACCTCCTCTCCATTAAGACTCACACTATCACTGCTTGGCTGCCCTCCTCCTATGTCGAATCCCTGCCTCCGCCACTGCTTTCTGTATCATCAATGACTATTACTTTCTATGACATTTTCTTCTTCAGAGATTCAACCTTTGATTCATTCCCACATCTCGCATAGGTGTTGACCATGATGCCATATATGCTGCTGCTAGGCTCAACGTTACTATGTAACATTTGCTGATACAAACTTTCGATATCATGCAGTCTCCCTGCACTACCCAATGCACTAAAAAGTGTATGGTATGTCCTAAGTGTAGGTTTGATGCCATACTTGTGCATTTCTTGGTGAATCTCCAATGCTCTATCAGTATCGTCTTTGTTGCAGCAAGCTGATATTATAGTATTGTAACTAACAACATCAGGTCTCAACCCGTGATTTGTTGAGTTGTAAATCAACTCTTCAGCTTTATCTATTTGTGAATTTTTGCAAAGGCCTTTTAACAGCAAATTGTAAGTAAATATACTTGCAGATACCCCACACTTCTCCATCTTCTCAGCGAGAAGGAAAGCCTGCTCGGTGTCACCAGACTCTATATAAGCATCAATGATTAAGTTGTACACCTGAGTATTAGGTACAATATCTCTGTGCACCATATCATCCAAGATAGCTACAGCTTCCGGGATTTTTCCATTCTTGCAAAAAGCATTGACAACCGAACCAAAAGATACAACATTTGGCTTTATCCCCTTCTCTTGCATATCAGACAGAGCAACAAAACATTTGTCGAGTTGTCCAGCCCTCCCATAAGCATCAATCAGTGTATTGAAAGTTTCCACACTTGGATCCACTCCGCTCTTCTCCATCTCCATCACTAAATCCTCCGCTGCAGTGATCATTTCCACCTTACACAATCCATTTATAAGTGCATTGTAGGTGATGTGATCTGGCCTAATGTGACGTGATTTCATCTGCTCAAAGATGGAGAAGGCCCCTTGAAGATCACGAACCTGACAATAGCCATTTATTAGAGTGTTGTAGACCACTACTGTTGGGGCCAGTCCTGTGCGTACCAACATCTCCAACACCTGTTCTGCCTCTGCGACCTTCCCATCCTTGCATAGACCATTCAGCAAAACACTGCAAGTGTAAGCCCCAATCATGACACCCTTCTTCAAAGAGTCTCCAAGCAAAGAAAGCATGGTCTGTGAATCTCCAGTTCTTGTGAGACCATCATACAAAATGCTGTATGTGAAACCATCCAGCACAATCCTCTGTGATGCCATCTCTTCCAACAAGGCTCTTGTCTCATCCATCCTGCCAGCACGGCACAGGCCCGATAGCAGCACATTGTAAGTGACAACATTCGGCTTAGGGCCATCATGTAGCATTTGAAACCGCAGCCTGAAACCAGCTTCCAGTTCCCCGCCCCTGACGTGACCATCGATCATCGTGTTGTAGGTGACCTGACTCCGCACGACGCCCCTCTCCGCCATTTCATCGAACATCTTGATGGCGTCGCCGCCCTTCCCCGCTTTCCATAGCCCAGCGATGACCACATTGTATGAGAACGCGTCGGGCGGGGGCGCGGCTTCGTCGCGGCCCATCCGACGCAGCATGCCGACGGCCTCATCGAGGTCGCCTGCCGCGGCGCAGGCCTGGACGGCCTTGTTCCACGCGAAGGTGCCAGGGCGCGCCCCGGCGGCCACGAGGAGCCCGAACGCGGCCCGGACGTCGGCGTGGCGGCCGACGGATAGGAGGGACTCGAGGAGGAGGTTGCAGGACGACAGAGACGGCAGAGGCGCGCGCACCGCGCCGGTGCAGGCGCCGGCGAGGAGGGAAAGCAGGCGGAGCGCGCCGTCGGGTTGGCAGAGACGCGCGGAGGCGACGAGGAGGGCGGACGCCGCGTCGCAGAGGAAGGAATGGGCCCGCGGCAGCGGGTTGTCCTGGGTGTCGGCTGTGGCGGCGAGGGCCTGGTATAAGTCGGGGACATTGGCGGCGTGGGGATAGGAGGAGAGGAGAAGGGACTTGGCGAGGTCGACGGAGCGGTGGAAGCGGCCGGCGGCGAGGAGAGAGGCGAGCTCGGCGAGGGAGGCCGTGGAGGTGGAAAGGCGGCGGCTGCGCGGGAGGAGGCGAGACATTTGCGAACTACCAGTACTTGCTCCTCCTTGTCCCCAACTCCCCGTAGGTTCGTCTAATCGTCTCCAACTCTCCATGCGAGGGGTTTAGCCGTTTAGCGGTGCAATTGTTTTTTTTTTTATTTCATGTATGTACTCCTACGTTAGTCATGTTAAATCTTAGTATAGTTTAATTGTGATGACCAAATTAATGACTAAGGATATGGTACCAACATTGAACTGGCCAAAAGAAGACTACCGAGCTGGCATTCAAACCAAATCTTTTCTCCACTGATACTACTTAAAAAAGCCAAAGGGCCTGTAGCCTAGTGGTTGCAGCAGCTCGAGCGGCACCTGAGATCTTGGGTTTGATTTCTGATGGGAGCGAATTATTTCAGGATTAAACGTATTTATTCTTTCAGTGGTAGGTGACGTCCCCGTCAACAGCGAGGCGCCTGTGGTGACTTCGTGAATCTCGAGATAGCCAGCTCTTTACTTCGGAGGTGCTCATAGGGGTAGGGTGTGCGTGCGTACGTTCATAGGGGTGAGTGTACGTACGTGTTTGTGAGTGTCTGCGTTGTATTGTGTATTCAAAAAAAAAAACTACTTAAAAAGTATTTATAAAAAAATACTCTTTCTGTTCTAATTTATACTCCCTCCGTCCCAAAATACTGGTCACCTATTTCGATTTCCGTGCATGGTAAATCGTTTGTCTTATTTAAAAAATATTTATAAATATTATTTATCTTTTATAACTACGTTAGTAATATGATTACAAACATAATTGTTAAAAAATAAATAAAATTTTCTAATATTTTTTGAATAAGACGAACAGTTTTTCGTACACTGAAATCTAGGCATGTGACAAGCTTTTTGGGACAGAGGGAGTAGGTAGTTTGGTTTTTTTACACTAAATTTGACTTTCTCATCATATTCAAAAATTTCACAATTCTTATTTATTTTCATTGTGATTTTGTTTAACATATAATATACTTTAGCTATGAATTAAATTTTTCTACATTTTTGCAAATATTTTGAATAAGACGAGCCAATCAAACTTTTGTTAAAAAAATTAAACGATCTATAAATTGAGATGGAGGGAGTACTCATTATTCATTATTCACGAACAACGTAGCAGTTAACTTCTATTCTATAAGTTTGATCATTCGTTTTAATCAAAAACTTACGTAGGCTATCATTATTATTTTTATTTGTTTGATATTTAAAAATAGTTTGAGTTTTGTTTTTACATTTGAATAATTTTTTGAATGATCAGAGTTGTAGGAAAAAGACCAACCGCATTATACTTTGTGAACAGAGACGGCTTATGTACGTAATGTTTCCCACTTGTTCAGTTGTTCATGGTCCATAGAACTTTTTACGTTTTTGATAGAGAAAGAGATCATTGTTTTGTCGAAAAAACGTCTCGTAAGTTTTTTTTTTTTTTTGAAAACTTGTAAGTTTTCTTCGAATAATGGACATTTAGCACCATATATAAGATAACTAATATATACCACCCCTCCACGCAAAACTACAAGCTGTTTATTTTTTTTAATATGATATTTCACTCTTTTTCCCTGTTCAAAAAAAATACAAATACTAAAAAAATGTCATGTTTAGGATGAGAGATTTTTACAGTGATTAGAAAGTTACCCACCGGTACACCGGTACTATACAGGCATTTGTGCTCTTTGTGGAATTAAAAAGTAAAAAACATGGGTACTGGTCTCATCATTTTTTACACCGGATCCTCCTATTTAGTACCGTCCGGTACCGATACTGTAGTACCGCTTATTTCTAAAGCATCCGATCCCCTCTGATGGACGGCTTTTATTGTTTTCGACCACCGTAAAATTTGTATATTAAATCCTCCCAATTTACGTGTCAATGAATGAAACTAGAGCACACTTCAAAATATCACACTTTGTAGTTGCCTGTTAAATTGTCTCTTGATTGCAATTGCAGTTTTTCAAAGGAAAATGTGCACTTGCCTTCAGATGTCACCAATGTTAATGCACTTACCCTTGGTGAAGATTCCATAAGGCCCTAATTGCCCAGCTCACTCGTTAGTTACAAGATGTGAAACAGGCTATGGAAAATCCTCAAGTCAAAACACAACAGCACAGTTTGGTGCTCAATGCGGTCAGTCTATTGGACATCACAAGTTGAGAAACAAAAATATTCTAGCTTCCTGAATTACTCCAGCATTCATGCTATTGTATCAAATGGTATGGTAAGATCCACACTAAGATCCAACTGGGCAGTACTATCTGACTGTAACTAAGATTAGGGCTCCGAAACAATGTAGTTGCATAATTTTCACACAATAATAATCCATGGATAAACTAAGGAAATAAACATCAAGGTTTCAGGGGCTTTGAATAGAATGATACTCTTGACATTTTGCTAATAGTTGCAGGTGCACTCTGTTTTTTATCAATTATATATGACTTTTACTGTATTCGATCGGATTGAAATGGTCAGAACCAGTGGATGGTAGGCAGGCAGGTCCATGAACGTCGTAGCCCTGCTAGATTCTGATCAATAGCCAGCCAGGCGTGGGTCATTGCGACGGGGAAGGGTGCTCCGAGCCCCCAAACCTCTGCAACCGCAACCAGCCTGCAGATTTCTCACAAACATTTTGATTTATTATAAGATTATAAGGTAAACAACCATGTATTGCAATTTGCAATTACTCACAATAACTTCTTCTTTTACTACTTTGGTCAACAAAGACTAATCAAAAGTGCCTTACCACTTGTGCAGCAAAAGGCAGCATCCTCTCTGGTGACATGCCAGTGCATAAACCTAGTCCAAAAGAGAAAAACAAATAGTTCAACGAATTAGCATTTGTAACTAAACAAAGCACTTCTAGTTGAGACCACAAAGAAACAGTAACCAGATGATTAGATAATTAGCCACAGGATGTGTGTGACGCTAGAAGTAGATCATGTACTTAATTTGTTCTGGTGTTCCGAAATTCCTGGTAGCTACTAGGTTAATAGAAAGGGCATTATGCAGTCACAACTTCAAAAACTTTGATACAAACAATTATGGATGACACAGGAAGGTTGTTGCTTAGCTTAGCACAATTGATTTCTAGGAAAGAAATTTACTAGCTCTACCGAGTACCGACAGAAGCTGCTTAAAAATGAACTGACCGTATAGAACTGCTCCAATGAATGCATCTCCTGCGCCAGTTGTATCTATGAGCTCACCAGGTGGTATAACTTCAGATGTACCTAGAAGTAACCTTCCACTTATCGAGCCTACTCCATCTGCGCTTATTCTCAAGTTTGACTGCAAACAATGGCAGAAGCACAAGCAAATGGATTAGGAAATTGATTTCAAAACTGTGAGCACATTGAGTCATGAATTTCATACAGATTGCCACTAATAACTCCAAAAATGTGCTAGGCTAGAAGCAGAAATTTGATGTATGCGCAGCCACTTATTTCAATTTTAATTTTTAAACCAAAAGATTTCAATTTTCAAGTGTACTTGCAGCTCCACCCTGAGATAGAGGAATGTACTTATATACCTGGGCATATACCTGTGTATGGAAAATACACCCACACCCACCACATGTTCATTCTAAGGCATCATACCTTGGAAGCAATGCATTTTGGCATAGTAGAATCCTGGTCAACTTTCTTCTCCAGTGATTCCAATAAAGCATCTGCATCTATTTCCCCTGCCTCAGAAGCATCTGCAGCGTGTGTGTTTTTTTGTTCCACAAAAGAAAAAAGAAAAACATCACTAAATTGTTTGCTGACAGAATGCATAATTCCTCGTGTAAATGTATCTATCCAAATTACTTAGCTAACATCAACACGCAGAACAACAGTAAACTAACCTGTCATGCTTCTCTCAATCATTAAGCAACCTTTCTCCCCTAGAGTTACAATAACAAATTTGATGTTAGGTAACCTTGAAAGCATGGATACTAAAGCAACTGGTGTTGATGATGCTCCTGTCCAGGCCTACAAATGGATTAGGTAGAGAAAATGTAATCAACAGGATACAAGCAAACTGAAAATGCTAAATATCGAATATCAACCGCAAGGAAATTTTGTTGTCATTCACCCGATTTGATCATGCTAATCCAACTACAATTATCTAATCTAAGTTAGATTCCAGTAAAGCAAAGCCAGCACACTTTTACATAATGAAAAATATGATAGTGGGCCTAACACCATTGGAAGAAGTATATGAACAAAATTCTTGCCTCAGCCACAGGAAATGCAAGCACTTATCGTTGCTACAAGGAAAGGCTGATCAAGAACAATGTTTTTATACTAAAACTTGAGAACTGTTAATTGGATGTGTATTGGGCAGGATTCTGAAGTTATGCTCTTCTGAATCAAACAGCTTACCTGAGGAAACTTTGCAGAACATACAACATAAGATGCAAAATTAAGAAGCTCGTCCAGCCCCTCCCTCTTTCTTTCAGCATCTATCAAAATAGGGATTTTTCTTTGACTTGCCTGCACTGGATTGTTCCAAAAACAAAGGTCAGTCTCAGTAGCAAGGAAGCCTGCAGAAATGAGGAGAAGATTAACCAGAAAAAGGCTTGTGTGTGCCATTAATGCAACAGAAGTTGTAGATTGACAACATGGACAAGATAAAAACAACTTTCCTATTCCAAGCCAAGATCTCAGATTGATAAGCTATTTGCAATCAAAACTGGAGAAAGACAGGGGTCTTTTTTTCTGTTATTGTGGACTGAGATGATATGCCTGGAAAATATTACCTCTTCTGCAACAATCAAAGCAGTGTCATGCAACCGTACATCAAAGTAGACGATATCTGCACCGTCTAAAGCAGACGATAAGTTTTCCTTTGTGAGCTCTTCTGGCACCATAGGGGGAGAACCAGGAGTGTGTATGCAAGTACGAGTTTTCCTGAACAGCAAAAAGAATATAATTCAGTAAGAGAAGTGATCTAAATAAAAAAGGTAGTATTTTGTTCCTGAATGAAAAGTAGGCGATGTGCACAAGAGAGAGAGGGTGTGTCAAGTGAACTCACGTCTGTGCATCAACGATTATGTAGGTGAAGGGTGAATTCCCTTTCTCCGCGACCTGAAAATTGATGGAGGCATCATGTTTTAGAGGATAGCCATAGCAGCACCGAGTGACTGTAACTGCATGCTTGAGGGGCAGTAATTCGCACAAGCATGTAGGAGGTGTCTACGCCATCAGCTTGCAGCTCGCTGAGGATGCTTCTTCCTTGAGCATCGTTGGCTACCTGGTCCCGATAGTACAGATTAGACTAGACACAAGGTCATGTCGCTGACTAGCAGCATCTCCTTCTCCTATTGAAGGGAAGAGGGGAGGGAGGAATCAAGATTGGACCTTGGAGATGATCCTGGGACGGAGGCCGAGCCGTGCAGCGGCGGTGAGCGCGTTGCCAGCGTTGCCGCCCCCCTGTACCTTGAGCTCGAGGCTGCGGATCTTGTCGTCAGGGTTGGGGAAGGACGCCACCGTGGCCAGGTAGTCGACGGAGATGCCGCCGCACCCGAGCTGCCGCACGTATACAACACAAATCGGAGAGGGAGAGCTGAGACTGAGACGGAAGAAAGCGAGGAGGAGACGAATCGAATCGAGCCTTACTGGAAGGAAAGGGAGACCGTACCACGACGGGGCCGGGGCTGCTGGAGGAGGCGGAGGCCATGGGGGCGATGGTACGGCGGGGGCGGCGACGCGGACGATGGAGCGGAACAATCCCCCTGCCCGCTTGGTGGAGAGCGTGGAGAGGCGCCGTGGGCAGCTGCAGCTGCGGGGAGCAGGCGCATGGGCAGGACACCATCTCGGCTCTTTCTTGCCGCTGGGCGCTGGCCTTGCCAACCCGGACACACAACGCCAATGGCTGTGTCGCCTACCACTGCAATGCTGCTATGCTACCCGCCAAAACGAACTCGCTCCAACCAAACCGAATCAGACCAAATCCGATGTGATGCAATGAGAGAATTGAGATGGAATGCAAGGTCGAGTGGAAGGATGAGAGTAGAGGATGGCGACTGGTGAATGGTGAGCGGTGGGCAGCAGCAGCAGCCGCATGGGGTGGGCAGTGGGCTGGGCTGCGGTTGCATACAGAAGCAAACAGACAGCCCGGCCCATGTGGCTGACTCCAACCAAAAGAGGCCCAGACCAGTAGTAGGCCTTCGGCTGGGCTTCCAAAAGGATTGTGCTATGGTTCTGGAGTTGCATGGCCAAAATCAAACTCTTTGGTGGAAAAGCCTGGACTTTACCCAAAAATAAAAGAGGGAAGAAGGGAGAATGGGGGACGCAGCAGAGGGGGGGGGGGGGGGGAGGACGCAGCAGAAGTGGGGTGGGAGAAAGGAGGACGCTAGAGAAGGGGAGGGAGCTCACCAAGGAAGGTGCCACCATTGGGGAAGAAGGATCTCTGCCACACTCGCCATTCTCAGGGCTTCGTCCTTAGGGGTTAGGGTTTAGGGTTTGGGGTTGGGTTGTCGGAGCCAGGGCCTTCTTCTCCATCCCCAGCCTTAGAGGGAGGGCTGAGGGTAACAGGCCAGCTCTGCGGTGGTGGCAGTTGGGCGGGCGGCTAAGACCGGCGGCAAGGGCGCCTTCGGTCGGGCGGGGTAGGACGATGGTTGGGCTAGGGTTGGGCAAGAGAGCTCCTAGGATGGGGATGGCACGTGGCGAGGGTGGCGGCGGTGAAGGTCGTGGGGGCGGAGTGGCCACGACGAGGGTGCCGAGGCGCCGCCGGCCTCCGATCCAGGTGGCGGCGGGGGGAGGAAGGAGACAGTGCATCGGGTTTGAAGCGGAGTGAGGGGTAAAGAGAGAGGGGAAGGATAAGGTTGATTTGGGCAAACATTGGATGGGGATCCAATAGTCAAGATGGTAGACTGATGAACGCATAAATATCAGTCACTTGACAAATAGACACACCGAAAGTAAAAGGCATTATGAAAACCAACCAATAAATATTCTCCTCCAAAAAAGGATGCATCTATGACGATAACCTCAAATGAAAAGTTCTCTAATTATTTGAGCTACCACTGCTAAGTGCTAATGTCGTCATCCATGGAAGCAGGATGTTTTGGTGTATGCAGACATTTCTGGAAAGTGTGTGTTGAACTAGCAGCGTTTTATATTTGAACCATGCACCACTACCGGTTTCGTCTAACAGTTGTGTCAAGCCAATTTCCATGATCTTGGTGATGGATTAGCTAGTTAATAACAAAGAACTTTTGGTGGAAAGTCGTTATAGTCCCAAATTTGTGTACTAAGCAAAGGGTTATGTCTCCTAATCCTTCTACATTCTCCAGGAACTTCTCTCAAATCAAACTTCACTTACATAGAGATTGGTACGAATTCTTCAAAACTAAGCAATGAAATCGAAAGGGTTAAGAGATTTGCGACAGCTGCTGAGCCCACCCAACAACTTAACAAACAACATTGGTCAAATTGAACAGTAGCTCTAGGTAACTATGACAAGCAGTGTAATAGCGCGCTAATAATCTACGGAGTAGTGTGCTGTGCTTGCAGGATTATTACAAGCTCAAACGTAGACCACCACCAATTGAATATTGATGGATTATGAGATTAAGCATAGACAATACATTTCATTAAGTCAAAATGATTGCATGCCAACTGCCTGTATGCATACAATTGATTGGTTCATTGGTTAATTAGGTGTAGCCGTGTAGGTATAGAGTTTTCTGAAGACAAATATATAAGAAACAAGGACATTAAATTGGTCAGTCCATCATTATGGATCGTTCGCGCGTGCACAGTGTGTCAGAGATTCTGAATTAATAGGTGCCAATGATATTTTGAAGGTTGATTTTGTTTATATTAGATTTCTCATGCCATGCTTACTCGTGTCTTTTAAAAATTTGGGCACCGAGTGAGAGGGCATTGACATGGATTACTGTAGCTTCCTTCAAAAGGGTTTATGCTTGCTCGGTGAATGTCTTACTAGAAAATATATTTTTTTTGAATTGAGTTTTAATTAGTATCTTTTAGGTATTTTCAGAAATTTCTTTACTTCAATTTCTAACGAATCAAGATATCCTCTCGTTCAGGTATAAACAGTAGCTACCTACTCTTCCATTGGGATAGGGTTTGATTGAGATCGTTTAAGCAATTCCTGTAATCGTCGACCCCTTGCCAATTGATTTTGACTTGAGCAATCAAGCTCGGAAGAACACGTCGTCATATGTACAACTGTTTTAATAAGCAACGCCATAGCGAGTCAACCTGTCTAAGGCCATTAAAATTGTAATTAAGCCATAAAAACTCCCTCATTCTGGCCTCTGCTATCTAATTTTTTTTGAAACTCCCTGCTATCTAATTTTAGCAGAAGGTGAAGTGTATTTTGTACACCATCTTTGCCATTGCACGTGCTCTTTGGGCCATGTCCAACAAAGCGCTCAAATGAATGCTCAAAATATTATTCACTTTATAGATAAAATGGAGTTTGAAATTAGATGAATGAGACGAGTATGTTGTTAGATAGAGTTTTACCACCCATATACTATACTTTGTTGTACATTATCTAATCAATTGATCTTTCAAAATGTACCTTCCAAGATGTACATATACGCTCTATGCATGCATTATTGCATACGTATGTGACGTACAACGTATATAAGAATTCATGTAAAATGCCCATGTCACGTTACCTTTTTGTTTTCTTCGGTAATCAATCATCGCTGCAAGCGAAGCGAAAAAAACACGAAGAAATGCCTCGAGCACAGCGCGACGAGCCGCCGACACGTGCGGGAAAATGCATGTTTGCACAACTCCACCAAGTCTAGGTCGAATTTACAACACCGTCGCCGTCTCCTCCGTGTATGTACAGGCACCCTCGATCCGTCAGTTTTACAACTCACAATACAGTAGTCTACCGAGGTCCAAAGAGCAAAACAACTAAAATTTGGTGGCTGCAGCCACGTCGTCAGAGCGCCCTCAGAACTCCGCCGAGAACTCCGACGACGAGGAGGCCCCCGACGAGGCCTTTGGCTGGTGAAGATTCTTGAAGTGATCCCTCACGTCGAACCCGTCGCCGGCCGCGAGATCCTCGTCGGCCGGTGGCGGGAGGTAGGGCGGCCGGGACACCTCGGTGAGCATATCCCACGCCACGCCGGCGAAGAACGGGTGGGCGCGGATCTCGTCGGCGCCACCGAAGTACCCGAGCCTCCTCCTCGGGTCCCGCTCCAGCAGGCACGATATGAGGTCGGTGAGCTCCGGCGTCCGTCGCCTGCTGTCCCCCGGGAACTCGAGCTCCTTGTGCACCACGTTCCGGAACGTCTCCTTCCGATTCTGGCCCTTGAACGGCGTCCGGCCGTACGCCATCTCGTAGACCAGCACGCCGACGGCCCACCAGTCCACGGCGAACCCGTGCCCCTCGCCGCGCACCATCTCCGGCGCCACGTACTCCTCCGTGCCCACGAAGGAGTAGGACCTGCCCCACGCGCCGGAGCTGCGGAAGCTCGCCGGCTTCCGGCTCACCGGCGACACCCGCGCGGACTTGGTCTTCCTGGCCATCCCGGCTCCGCTGCCCCCCATCAGGTGCCGGACCAGGTTCTGGAACTGCTGGCGCGGCGACGCCGCCACGGACCAGGGCTGAGGCGGCTTGGATTTGGCCTGCCCGAGAACGGAGTCGCTCCGCGCGGAGACGCGCACCCGGCGGTTGTTCTGGCCGCCCCGGAACACCGGAGGCGCAGGCGGCGGCGGCGACGAGGACGCCGACGAAGACGACGACATGGGGTGGAGGAGGCGGGACAGGTCGAAGTCGGTGAGTGTGACGTGGCCGTCGGCACGGAGGAGCACGTTCTCGGGCTTGAGGTCGCGGTACACGACGCCCGCGGCGTGGAGCTCGGCGATGGCGGAGACGATCTCGGCAATGTAGAAGCGCAAGGCGGCGGGGGAGAAGACGCGGTCGGGGAGCGAGTAGCGGAGCTCGTTGAGGTCGCCGCCGGGGCAGTAGGGGACGGCCCAGGCGAGGAGGTCGTCCGTCTCGGTGAAGCCGAGGAGGGACGGCAGGTGCGGGTGCGCCAGGCGGGAGAGCACGTTGATCTCCCACCGCGCGCGGCGGTCGGCGTCGGGCTTGGCGGAGTGCTTGTCGAAGACCTTGAGGGCGTAGCGGCCGGGTAGCGAGGACGAGGGGCCGTCGGCGACGAGGAACACGGTGCCCATGGCGCCCCGGCCGAGGACGCGCAGCGCGCGCGCCCGGTCGAGGTCGATGTCCATGGTTGCAGCTGGCCGGCACGGCACGGCGCGCGCGTGGCAGCCGTGAGTTTGCACGCCGCGCGCGGCCGGTGCGTGTTGGGGCGGCCTCTGGTGGGCTAAGAATAGCGAGCAGGAGCAGCCGCGCAAGGGGAGGCCGCTGGATGCCGCCAATGGAGAGGCGAGGAGGGTTTGGAGGGGAAATATAAAGAGGCCAGGAGGGGATGCACTGACAGCGCCCTGCTTCAGCATTTAAATTGTTGTATCTTCCTTTTTGCCCTCATAACAGTGTAGATCAATATTAATTCTTTAAGGCCTGGGTTATTTTCTTTTGAATTGGAGTATGGGGTTCGGAAGAATTGGATTATGTTTAAAGTCACGGTAGATCAAAATCCCTCTCAATACACTGCCATTCCCTTCGATCAAAGTGTGTCCAAACTAGGCCTAACGGAAATACCATTACATCATGTTTTTTTTGGGTCTTATCACACCTAGCTAAACTAGGCCTCAGCACCGAAGCCAAGTTGGAGAAACCTCGCACCCTTTTAACTTACTTTGGGTTGATGAAACCAGAGCCTAATCAAATACTACATATTTTTATTGTATGGCAATGTCGCCGTATTGGACATGATGTTTCACCATAGGCCTTATTCAAAAATTTTCCCAGATATATAAAAACAAAGCTTGCTTAAAGTACCAAAACAAATCACAACAAAATAAATGTTACTCACATATTTCTTTTACATACTCCTACTTACATATCCCTTTCTCTCTCCCCCCCTATGTTTTACATACTCCTACTTACATATCCCTTTCTCTCTCTCTCTCCCCCCCTATGTTGATTTATTTTCTTTGAAGCCCGTTCGGACAAAAGAAATTTCAGTAAAAATAAATAGATGCTTACATATACTGGCAAAAGGTTTTATATGACGTTCTAAACGGTGTCACGGAGATATTAACCCTTTGCATGCGTTCTGCAGTCTGGATGTTCCATTTCTGTGTAGTACATACTTGCATCTCCGTTGAGTGCGCTCAGTAGAGATTTTTCCAGCTGCTGTTATCAACTTTCTCGAGCGGGTTTTTTTTTCTTTTTTTTTTCTCTCGAACACGTAGAAGAGTTGTGTGTCATTGACTCATTGTATTAAAGATAGAAAACAGTCCGAGTACAAGCCATGATAATGGTAAAGGCGTTAGTTACAGACACATAGACGCGCCCGGAAAGTTCTCCGGCAGGCATTGTTGCAGGCTTGCAGCTGCAGCAAGCTCTACCAAGCTACCAAGCACATTACTCCTGCTCCTGCACATTGCCTTTGCAAGTTTTGGACAATGTACATTTTCTTCAAAAGTAGCCTTGCATGCTAGCTTTACACTTGCCGACTTGCGCCAAAGGGGGTGCACCAGTACTAGTATATCTTTAGGGCCTGTTTGGAACGCAGGAATTTCACAGGAATTGTGCAGGAATTTCACAGGAATCAGTTCAATTTCACAGGAAAAACGCAGGAATGGAGAAAAAATCCCGCATTCCAAACGGGGCCTTAGTCTTTTGGCGTTAAGTGCTCCTCCCTCTGGTGATTAGAATAAAACATGCGCAGTTATCGATATACTGATCCTGCGATGAGCTGGATTACGCAAAAACAAAGCAACAAAAATGCTCCTATGTGCAGTAGCTGCCTGGAAAATTATGCACCCCGGCGCGGAGCTCGAGGAGGCAAAAGCGGGGTTTCCACGTGTGGAAGGCAGCAATTGATAAAAAAATCCATTAGACTATCTCTGATAGGGACTGTCTATACATTGTAGCGTTACCGTATAAAAAAAATAATTAAAATAATAAAAAAATAATTAAAATAATAGTTGAACATTGGATAGACAATCGTTTTAGACAATAAAGTTAGGTATGGTCTTACAGAAGAACCCATCAATCATATGTGCTGCGATGGATCGGAAGCAACAGTCGCATTTTGGACGCTATTAGCACAGTGGCTAATCTAGCTACCAGCTACGTAGGTGGCGCGCTCGCAACTGACAAAAGTTTTTTGGGTTGAAAGAACTCCAAACTGACAAAATATACAGAGATTTGATGGGATCCGTCGTGCGCTAATTTCGCGGGGGAGAGTGCAGTTCGCTGTTTGTTTGTCTTGGGCTGTGTTTAGATTAAAAAAACTTTTTCCAAATTTCACTACGCAAAAAAATTTTTTTCATCACATCAAAATGTCGGCACATGCATGGAGTACTAAATGTAGATAAAATAAAAAATTAATTGTACAATTTAAATGTACTTTGCGAGACGAATCTTTTGAGCCTAGTTAGACTATGGTAGAACAATATTTACCACAAACAAACGAAAATTGCTACAGTGTATTTTTCAGCGCTACAGTACATTTCACATTTCAAAACTTTAGATCTAAACACAGCTTGATGCCATTGCGTCCCGCCCTGAAGAATCTGACACGGACTGTCGCTGTCCATCCAACGCCACAGAAACGCTTTGAAGCCGATCGATAATTGCAGACCTGCAGTCCTGCACCACCATGGCGATAAGGCTGACTCCAGCGGGTGACGTAAAATTCTATCTATCTACTATTTCAATTATTTTTTTATATAAAAAATATCGTTACAGTGTCGTTTTGTACTGTATCTGATCATATATTCGGACTGCTGTACTTAGCCTAATGGAGACGACCCGACGGCCTTCCATTGTGCTTTTTACCTGAAGGATGCAGACGCGGATTGCTTCGTCTGATCGCACGCAGCGGCAGCTTCATTGTCTGCACGCCAAGCAGCTGGATGCTACTGCCAAGACGGGTGTCTCTCGCAAACGAGTTCTTTTATGCAGTAATCTGCAGAGAAGTGCGTCGGCGATGGTGACTGGCAGGGGCTGAACTCGTTGGCATCAACGGTAACGCATCTCTGATCCTATTTTCCCCTTCGGTTCTGAATCACCGCCGATGGAACCAGTTAATCTATAATAGTACATCACAACGATTACATTATGCAGTAATCTGCTTGTGAAGTTGTGATCCTGAACTGCGTGCAATTTGTCAAAACAGTTCAGAGCCCCGTTTCGGATCGGGCGATCGCTGGTCTGATCAGCAACCGAAGCTGCCTGGAAGCAGCGCACTGGGGCAGAGGTGCAGAGGTCCCTGCTGCATGCATGCACAGCACAGGTGCAGAGCCTGAAACGATTTGTTAAAAACTACGTACGCCTGCGCTGAACATAACACAGAAGGTCAGTAGTTGTCAGTGGTTCATCAGCGCTCTACTCTGTACGTACAATACAGCTAGCAGCAGTAGCTGCCCGTGCAACCTTTGATTCCTCTGACGATGAATCACCACCGTGCCGCCGTTGTTTAATCCAAGCATCATTGGCCGCACGGAGCCGATCCGCCCTCCCCGATGAGCCGCATGTGAGGAGAATCATAGAGCTGGAGCTCGGAATTATTCTTTGGTGACTGACACCTAATCGCCCTAGAGGATTAGAGACAGATAGGGCCTGCATTATGCTCCCACTTGCGCAGTTTTTAGTTGGCTGCTGTGTCTGCCCCCGAGATGTATCAAGTTGCAACAAAAGAATGTTATAGTAGCGGCAGCAGGCAGGGTTCATTCAATGGAAATGGCAAGAGCTTTAGTTTGTGGTTTGCGCCATGGCACCAACGCCTCGATTTGGATGAATTGATCGAAATACTTGTTCTAATTCTAATATTTGACGCAAAGAGTATTAACAAGCTTATTTTATAAAGAGAAAAGAAGGTTTAGACTTGAAAGTTTATTTTTGACGAACGACTTGAAAGTTTATGAGTTGGCAGGACAAGAAGGTGACGAACAATGAATTCTTTGTCTCTAGGTTGGAAGGATGCAATTCATTGAGACGACTCTTGAACTCAGCGCAACCACCTTATATGCCATCTAATCCAATAAATTTCTGACCGAAACTTCTGATGCTGATCAGCTGATCCGATATGTGCTTGCATCGGGCTTCAGAAGTACACGTGCAACAGACCATATATTTGTATGCAGACTGATGAGAAATGAAGGAAGAGTAGAAAAAATATATCAAATGAGTGGCTCTCTTACTTCACGTTTAGTTTTTTTTTTTGCAAGTTTAGAAATTTAAAAATAATATCGAATACCCGGACAGATGAATAGAACTGTATGTATTGCTTTTTAGATGAACTGTATGGTGTTGCAGATCTACCTAATAATTGTGACAGAGAGCTTGAAAACAAGGATTGACTTTCCTTAAAAAATACTCCTACTATTATAGAATTGGAAACGTGTCATTGAACTGTCTCATGAATGCAAGAAGAAAGGATGAAAGAAAGAATGAAAGAAAGAAAAAATGCAACAAGATTGGCTGTATGCATTACAAATACAGGAAGCACCGTATCAACCGTCCCAAATGGAAATATACAAAGGAGAAAGGAGATAACCATGTTTCAGACTGAGAAGCAGTGCCTGCTGATTGATGCAAAATCATCTTCTGCGCCAGGAATGTCCGATGCGCATGGTTACCAGCGCCATCGGTCGGAGACATGTTTCAGTGCTGACCGCCGTCTAAAGGATTTTGCATCAACCAACATGCTCCTCCGCCATACATATGATTGGTCTGGATTTCGTGCAAGTGCACGGCACGTACGTTTTTGCCACTTTTGAGCACGTCCCGCACTCCCCACTGGTGAAGAGTACTATACTATGTTTGTATAATAATATCCCAAAAATATGGTTAGTTTCAGAATGAAGATAACTGAATGGGAAAAGGACACCGTCTCCATGTTTGGTTGTTGGATTAGATAGTTTGGACCATGGTCTGAAGCCCTGTACAAGTAATCTTCATGTTTTCTTGAGAAATGCTGAACATGTGATTCTTCGTATCATTTTGAATCGCCGCCGAGGAACTCAGCCATAACGTCTCTTGTGCGGCCACCACAGGCTAGTGCAATTAGTGTGACTGTGTGAGTGTTTTCTTTTTCTCGCTCGCAACAAGGTGCCGAAAGTGTACAGTTTCTTGTGTCAAGAAGGCTCTTCTCGTGGCATTACCCGTGTTAAAAACAAAACACAGCCTTGTTTTGTTGCTAAGCGAGGTAGCGACTATGGGGACAACAAACATGTGCCTGGGTATGGGCATCAGTTGGTAAGGTACGTAAGAACTACTGAACATCTGGTTCTTCACGAGGCAGCGCAGAGCAATTAACAATAAATTCGTCTGTCACTTTCAATAGAAGTATTACTGACGAAAACAACTATTATACGAGAAAAGAAATGTTTTGATCACTCGTTGTAGAACATTTTTCTCACACATGGAAGAAGGCAAGAAGCCAAATCCGCAAGGTAGAAGAGGACCCCAGCTGCTTTAGGTCGCAGTGCTGGACATTGATATTTGCTCATACAGCCCCACTGCTGCATGCAATTGCCAACTCATCCCAAGTGACATCCATGGAAATAAAACCATAAAGCTAGGAGTATACCATAGTTGCAAGCATGTTTAGCCCACCAACGCAAAAAAAAAAAAAAATGTTGAGTTGCAAGCATGTTTAGCCCAGGCCTAAGCAAGGCAGACTGGATTTTAAGATTTTTGTATGGGTGGCTCGGTCGGCCATTGCACCGCAGCCCATGCAATCGTTCAGGGCTAAAAGCCGTTGCTTTAGTATTTGGACGCCATTTGAGTAATGCCTCTTGGCTTTGTAATGGGGGACATGAGTGGCAGTATAAAGGTGTTGATTAGAGCACACTCTGCACAGTTGTGTGTTTTTGGTGCAGTGTGCATTCCCTTGTCCTCTTCTGGCGTGAGGGATTGGATTTTGAAGGGGGCTATCCTCTGTTCGTGCCTGTGGTCTAGCTATAGCTAGGACCTTTATAGTGGCGATATTGCCCATCAGTGCCACTAATCAGCTCACTTTTTTTTCTAGACTGTCTCTCTGATAATTTGGAGTTAATTGGTACTACTATATATTATATGTGAAGTAGTATTTCGAGAGTTCTGAAAAAAAGGAGTTTCTTTTGTGGAGAAAATGATTCTAGCTTCCACACTGATTATATGCGCAGCCGACTTATCAGAAAAAGGGAAAGAAATGGTTCGTTTTGCACTTGAACGTGTGTCAATCATGGCACAGCGGCGTGGTGTATTCCTTTTCGCCGTAACCCGTAATCGATCGATCGAGTTAACTATAAATGACTGGATCGTCCGTCGTGCTATCCTCGGATCATGCCATGTTCCCGGTGCCTTTCGCCATCTATCACCATCGCAGAGACGACGAACGCTCTGCATCTGAATGAATGCATGTATCCGAGTTGCCATGACAGGAGGAACCAATTAATGATCAAGCGCCTCATGGCAGACGGCGCCACGAATGATTCATCGATCGCACGCACAACCCCCACCTATGCAGCCATGCATGGTCCATGGCATCTGTTTCACAGTGAACTTTGATCGAGCCCTGTGGCTGTGAGACGTTTCCAATGGAGCTCATGGACCCCAGGACCCGGGCTGTGGTCCGGCGACTCGGTGCGTGAGCAGCACCTAGCAGCGCAGCACTGCGTCGCGCGCTCGAACCGATCGCGCGTGCCGCAAGGGGGCAGCCTTTCCGCGCCTTTTACAGGCTCTACCGGCACCGGCATCAGGCAGGCAGGCAGGCAGCCCCCATGCACGACGTCTCGACTCGAGGGCGTCTGCACTATGCAGCAGCCTGCGCGCAGGATCCCTGCCCTGCGCTGCTGGCTGCTGCAGCACCGAGCACCGTGGCGCCACCGCCGCGGCCCATGTGCGCCGCACACGGCAAGCCGGCAAGGCCACCTCGGACGGAGAGAGGAGCGAGCAATCCGCCGCGGGGGCGCGGCGTGTGGGCGGCCGAAACCGAGCACGCGCGCTTGCGCCATGGCCGGTACCGGCGACGGCGACCAACGATGCGGTCGGGTGGGAGCGGGAGACCGGGGCTCGGCAGCCGCGCGGATGCACCGGAGCCGGTTGCGCCGACGAGGTGCACGTGTGGAGTCGTGAACGGCGTAGTGGGGTGGGGGGCAATAGTCGCGTGGGAGAGTGGAGCACGGGCCGGTTGCGGCCTGCCACGAATCCCACGATGCGGGCGACTGGTGGCCTCTCGTGGAAGTGCAAGTGTTGAGAAGGCCGGGTTTGGGCGGCTCCTCTTCCTCGGGCGAGGGAGTTTGCTCCCGGTAGCTAGCCGTGGAAGGCTTGCGATCGCCGTGACGGGACAGCCCGAGCAAACGTGACGAATCGGGTCCGAGTTACGAATTACGATACGAGGGTTTTTGGGCCGAACCCGGGAGCCTGTAGTGAGGTTCAGCTCGTTTCCGCGTTTTTAGCGCCGCAACGCAGGTGGAACAGGTCCAAGATGCTTCTAGACGCTTCGCTACCCAGATCCAACGGTGCTGCTGGCTTTAGCGCCCTGTAGCGGTGCGGTGCGGAAACCGCTGAAAACGAGTCCCTGAGTCGAATCAAACGGCCTCAAACCTGAGCTCCTCCGAGAAGAAATATGTATATTTTTCCTATTTAACCTAAACTAAACTATTGCTGGACTCTGTATTTCCCCTTAAACTTCATGACCGATAATACACCCCCTTCAACTTATTAATAAAACCATTTGAATTGCCTCACTGCCTTGGTCAAAAACGTTTTTGGTTTTGAGCTGCGCCATCTTCTTCAGTTTTGAAACAAATATGCTAAAGGCCAAATATAAGGTTTATAGACCACAAAAATATCTTTGAGTTTCTAAAAATCTATGGATAATTCCAAAGATAGATTGGTACATAAAAAATTCAAAAATAAAATCTAAGCTCGTGAGAATATCTCTAGAAGAACTTATAAAATGATTTACACCTAAAAATGAAAAAAGAGAGCTTCAAAACAATTGGATTTAGAGCTAGAAAAAATATCTTATAAATCTAGAAAAAATATCTTATAAATCTATGAAACTTTCAAAATATTATAGTCAGTATCTAGCCAGATTCTATAAATTTTCAGCAACAAATACTTGAGATGCAATAATCATCAATGTGTTTTGAATTCATGTTGATGACATCTTGTGTTTTTGTTGTATAAATTTTTCAAAATGGTCTTATGCACCAATTAGAATATTTTGGAAATTTTTCAAATTCATTTATATATTATCTTATTTTTCTATATATAAATCCATTTCTGTAAGCTTTTAGAGATATTTTTGTGATCTTAAAAATATTTTACTATGAGTTTTCATATTTGTATTTGACAATTACAAGTGTCACCTTATCTAATATTCATAGACTACAAAAAAAATAACTTTTTTGTTAGGCGTAAAGTAATATATCAAATTTTATTTTGCAAGTAAAATGGTGGGAAAAATATTTATTATTTTAGGAAACTTTGCATATAGTATATAAGCCTTTTCTGTTTAAAAAATTGGTGTATAATATATTTTAAGTTTAGGAAAGTTAGAGGGGCGTCCTTAGCGTAAATGGAGAGCCATATCCATTTTAACATTTTCGGGAACAATAAATTTAAAAGTAAAGAAACAGCACCCTTTAAATATTTAAATTAACATCATATTAGAATGCAGGAGCAGTAGTTAGTGAGAAGTTACACAAAACAAAAAAACCGATAGGGAAAACGGCTTGGTTAGTTGGTTAGGTGGGCTCAAAGGCTGCACAACTACAAGGACCCAAACTTGTGCTTGTGTGGCCGGCCCATATGCGCGTCCTGGCATTCCGCTTGCGCAGACGAATGTCCGCACCCGCCATGAACTCTTCACTGAACGACGCGAGAGAGCGAGGGAATCTTTCGCTGTCCACACACACTACCGGCTTCATCTGCATTTCCGGCCGCCTCTCTATTTCAGGAGTGCTGCTGCCTAGCCCGTGGTACCCGCAGTCAGGATCTGCGGCCTTGCCGACCCGTAGGCTATCACCCAGTAGTCAAAAGTTGCATCGCACCGAGCCACGGCCTCTCCGCGAAGAAAACGCAGCAACGGAGCTAAAACTTGGGGTGTTTGATCCAGTGGGTTAAATTTTAGTTCGTATCACATCGGATGTTCAGACACTATTTACAAGTATTAAATATTGTTTAATTAAAAAACTAATTATATAGACGAGGACTAAACGACGAGACGAATTTATTAAACCCGAATTTATTAAGCCTAATTAATTCATGATTAACGAATAGTTACTGTAGCATCATATTTGCTAATCATAGATTAATTATGTTTAACAAATTAATCTCGTCGTTTAGTCTGTGCAATTAATTTTATAATTAGATTATATTTAATACTTTTAACCTGCGTCCGAACATTCGATGTGACGGGAGCTAAAAATGAGCCCACGGATCGGCCCTAAGGAGGGCCTGAGGGGCGAAAGAATAAGCACGGGTGGACAGTGGAGATGTGTAGGAGTATGTGTTGTGTGAAGCGACAGCAAAGGTTCACGGAACCTGCTGCCCCTCGCTCGCTTTAGGGCTGTCCGAAAGGGCGCACCGTTCGTACCGGCGCGTCTCCACTGCCCGTCCGTGTCCGTCCCAATCATTGTACCCAAAGGCCACAGGTATAGTATATCCCTTGTCCGCAACCGCTCGTCGTCCTCCTTTCCTTGATGCGGGCAAGATAAGGAAGATCGAGCATGGCGGCTGCTGTGCCTGCGCGCGCGCGCGCATGAACCAAACAGTTTAACGATAGTGCATCAGGCCCCTCTCCCGTCCTGGACCATTTCACCACCTCGCAGTGCCGCAGCAGCAGCAGATCATAGTTTCAGGCTAAGCTAACCAGAGTACCAGACCAGCAGACCACGTGTCCTGACACTGGATAGAGACACATGCCGGCGATCATAAGTGAGATGAGATCAAGCCAATACCACCAGCCGCGTCACGTGATCGCGGGCTGCTCTCTGCAAACAGCGGTGACCGGTGACAAACGTTGGTGGTAGATATCGCCGCGTAGCCAGCGCGCGCGTGCGTAACTTGCACCGGTCACCGAACCACCACATCAGCCGGTGACCACCGCCCGAGAGGAGCTAGCCCAGCACTCCGTCTCCATCCAGCGCATCCACGCCACGCTAGAGAGAGTCCTCATCAAATCAAACCCAACCCTCTGTCGTCGCGAGGACAGCAGCACAATTTCGCAGCCCCCCCTCGTCGCCATCCAACGCGGCGTGGTGCATCCGGACACGGGGCCGCGGGGTCACCTCCTCGCTGGCTGGCCGAGGCCACACGCACGGGAAGGCACAGCAAGGGCCAGCCGGGAGAAAGAAAAGATCCCTGGCGTACGCCGCGTCGCCGCCGCTCGTCCCAAATCCAGCCTGGGCCGCGTGGCGTCCACGAACGATGTGGCGCGCGCGCACGCCGCACTAGATAGCCCCCGCGGACCCGCCAGCCAGCCTGCCTGCCGACCCGCGCCGGCCGGCAGCAAGTGGATGCGGCGGCGGTGGTGGTGGAATGGAACGAACGAACGGGTCGGGGGAAGATCCTCTCGCGTCGCGGCTCCTGGCGTCCACCTCCGGCCGCTGGAGGAGAGGGGAAAAGGCGGACGCTACCCGGCGGCCTCTCCTGCCTGCGAACGGGGCGTCGCCGTCTGATCCGTGCTGCACCTACGCTGCTAGTACACGCACATAGGCCGGCCGCCGGTTGTTCTGTGGTCTCGCCCTCACACCACGCGCCTCTCGTCTCGCCGCAACAAAAATCTCGGTGGATGCTTCGGATCTTTGCCTGCCTTCATCAGGATGCGGCCCGCCGTTTTTTTTTTCCTCTCCAACCATGGCACAGTTTTTTTTTTTTTTTTGAGAAAAGCTAAAACTCACTAGGTTGATTGGAGCTCTCCCGTCACCCGCCTCGCCGGCCCTCTCCTCCCCCGCCGGCGCATCCCCGTCGCGCCCTCCTCCCACGGTGACGCGGGCCCGCGCTCCGCCACCTCTTCCCCGGCGGGCGCAGCGCCTCCTCCTTCCCCGGCGGCGCGGCGCCGCGCGCCCACCTCCTCCTCTCCCGGCGGCACGCTCCGCGGCCGGCGGCGGAGGCCGGCGGCCGCGACGACGGGGGCGAGGGCGGAGCCCGGCGGCAACGACGGGGTGGATCTTGGCGAGCGGGTGGGGGTGGGCGACGACGGCGGAGCCCGGCGGCGGCAACGACGGGGTGGATCTTGGCGAGCGGGTGGGGGTGGGCGATGACGGCGGAGCCCGGCGGCGACGACGAGGGGAGCAGAGGACGCGCGGGGTGCATCTGGGGTTCTGGGCGAGCGGGTGGGGGTGGGGTAGATGGGGAGTTACACTGTAATTACTATAGTTACAGTGTAATCTTGACCATCCATTAAACATCCAATGGCCAAAAATTCACATTCCAACACCTGGTTGATGGATAGACAGATTTTTTTTTTTTTTTTTACTCGATGCTATTGGCCATTTGCCTACCGCCTACGGAGGCAGAGATAAGCCCAACCGTCCGTCCTCGGCTACGACCTGCAAGGGTCTACGAAAACATACACATAAGGTGATAGGTGGTGGTGGAGAAATGGGTGAGGTGAGGCCGACGGCGTGGCAACAAACGCACACAAGCGCGGCGCAGGTGCACGTACCAATCAGCAAGCTGGTGGTGGTGCTGGTGCGTGGTGCGTTGAACCAATCCATCCGCCCGCCCGCCCGTCCGTCCAACCACAGGAAAAGGAGAGGAGAGACCAGGCCAGAGAGCACCGCAGAGGCATCCATTGGTTTAGCTGTCATGACAAACCAAACCATACACGGCCGGTGGAATAAACAAGGGGAGGGTGCGCTATTAGCTCAATGATCAAGATGGCCAACTTGTGGGAGGTACTAGATGCCAATTATATAATAATATAAGTAATGATTTATATAATAATGATTTATACAAGAGGGAGATGGAGAGAGAGAGAGAGAGAGAAAAAATTAAAATTAAATAGAGATTGTGATTTGCAGTAGGACAGCGAGCACACCAAGCCAACCCTATCGCTTCCTCCTCCACCACCCCCAACCACCACCGCTACAAATAAAACATTATCATCGCCCTGTTCTCACGATCCTTTTCTTTTCTTTTCTCTCCCCTGTCGTGCGCTGCGCTGCACGCCTTCCTCCCATGATCTTCTCCTTTCTTTCTCCGTTTTTGATTTTTTCTTTATCTCGACATCTTCTTCAATATTCGTGGAATGGAATTCTCAAGAACAGCTTGCTTGACAAGTGACAACAACAACACGCTCCATCCATCCATCGACCGACCACCTTTAAATTCTTTGTAAAAGAAGAAGTAGGGAAAAGAAGAAGAAAGAAAGTGAAAAAGAAGAGATCGAGATCTCGATCGATCAGAGGGAATCGAATCGGTCCGATCCACCAGGGCGTCCTCCTCCTCCTCCTCCTCCGCCGACCGACGACGACACGACAGCTAGCGCACGCGGCCCGCCGGCCTGTCCCTAGAATCCTCAGAACCTGACGATCTTGGCGGCGCGCACGACGGGGTTCTCCCTGGCGATGGCGTCCCGGCCCACGGCCTTGTAGTCGTAGCTGCAGTCGTGGCGGTCCGAGTACCGGTGCGCGCCGCAGAAGAGCTCGCCGCAGCGGCACCGGAACCCCGTCAGCCCCACGCGCCGGCGGCAGTTGTGGCACCGGTTGACCGACGACGTCCGGGGCGCCTTGCTGCCGCTTCCCGACGACGACGACGACGACTCCGCGGCGGGCCCTGCGGAGGCCCCCGGCGGCAGAGGCCGGTCGGAGAACGGCGCTGCCGGGACAGCGGCGGGTTGCCTCGGCTTGCTGTCGAAGTCGAACACCGTCGGCGTCGGTGACGGCGGGGAGACGGAGGCCGAGGCGGCCAGGAAGCAGTTCTGGCAGAGGTTCTTGGTGGCGGGGTTGCCCGGGAAGCCGCAGCTGTTGGCGCAGAGCGTGATCTCCGGCGCGTGCAGCTCCGTCGGCTCCTCCACCTTCTTGTCGCGCTGCGCCATGATTGATTGACGCCTCTGATGCTCCTGACGGTACTCTGGCCTAGCTACCAGCTAGAGCCTAGAGAGGAGAAAGAGCGACGGCGTGGCGCGTGCTCGACCGACCCGGCACGGCAGCGATCGTGGAGGGAGAGGGAGGGAGAGAGGGAGGAGACGAGGAGTAGCTGAGAGCCGAGCCGAGCCGAGCCGGGCGGGGACGGCCTGGTTTGTGAGAGGAGGAACGGGGGTTGCGTTGCGGAGGCGAGGCGGGGATGGGGAGGGCATTTTATCGCGGGAGAGAGAGGAGACGGGCGGCGTACGCGTTCCGGGGCCGACGCGCGACAGCGACGTCCGCCCGCCCCCCACCCCAACCCACCCCGTGGGGTTATTCTCCGGAATGGCGGTGCTGCCCCTGCCCTGCCGCGGTCGGCAGGCACACGGGTGGAACGGGGCTCTCGTGCGGTGCGCCTACCGGCCCGGGCCCGGGGTGAAATTCGCAGCTGGTTCAGACGGACGCGGTCTGGTCTGGTCTGTCTCTTGGAAAGTAAGCAAAGAGGAGGAAGTGCACGGGTGATGCCAGCGGGTGCGTATGCGTACTCATCTTTGTTCCGGGTGCGTGCGGGGGGAGGACACGGCGGAAATCCGGTGGGTGGTGGAGTCTCGTGTACGCCGGCACGGAGTTCGGGTCTGGGTCCGTGCTACTGCTTGTCTGGTTCCGTTTAGCGAGGCTGTAACTGTAACAACGTTTAATTAGTTGCGTTGTGAGTAGATAGATACTATTGTACTAGTGCTGTGTTTTACAGGCAGGAACCGTTCGCAAATCGCGATTTGTCGAGCGAGCATTTCTAGGAGCGTGCAGTGCAGACATGAGGCCCCAGCCTGAACGGGACAACCCGCTTTCCAGACTCTCATCGTCAGAAGAAAAAACGGCCACGGCCAACTGTTCATTTTTGTCTATTTGCCGTTGTTGTGGTACACTAGATACAGCAATAACTGAGAAATTTCAAGAATTGACGCTAAGACCATGGTCACCAGGGGTGGATAAATGTGTGAAAAACACTGTTTGGGCATTGTACACAGAGTGAAAAAACAATGATTGCGCACTGTAGACAGTACAAATGCATTTTCTGGTGACCATAGCCTAAGTTCCCATATCTTTGAAGATTTGACACTCTAACTTACATGTCAGTGACCTATAGTGACTCCACGTGTCATTATGATGTGATGTCAAATCTTAAAAAAATGCGAATTTTAGGGTCATGTTTTGAAATCTCTCGTAGTAAACGGGGCAGTAAAAAAAAGGGACACAGGCCGGTCTCTGCGCAAAGGATCCCCGCTGCCGTACGCGCCGGGGCAAAACGGTCATACGTCCAGGCGGTAAGTGGCGCCACGTCACGTCCCGCCGGTGATTGTTCGCCTGATTGGGTGCCCCCGGCCTAGTCACTGGCCAACCAAGCTCTCGCCGTCGCCGGCCGCCCAAAGCTGACCGGCCCGCGGCACCGGCACCCGAAACCAAAAACCAGCCGAGATGGAAAGAAAGGAAAGCGAGCCGAAAGGGAAAACCATCGGCACCCCCGCCCGCCCGCCGGCTTATTATAAGGCGGCGCGTCTGCCCCCGCGCGCGCGTGGCCTCGCTTCCGCGGCGGGGCATGCCGTCTGCGTCCGGGTCGTCTCGAGCGACCCCGCGTCGCGGCTCTCCTCGCACCGCACGTTCCCCCGCCCGAGTCGAGCGCCTCGCGGTCGCTGTCCGCCCGCCGTCCCCGCCGCTGAGCTGTGGTCTGCTGTGCCGGCCGGCAGGCTCTGCGGATTAGCACGACCCGGCAGCACCCCAGCGGCTTCCTTCCTCCTCGCTCGGCACGGCTCATGTCCCTCGTGCGCGTTAATCAGCGCTGATCCCGCGCTAAGCACGTGCCCTAGCGCTGCTGATTTAACCATGGGTTGGTTATCAAACGATATGGTAATACCAGCGCTAGCTCGCGCCACACGCAAGTTCACCACACGACCAACCTTTTCAATCCCCAGCGGCCGTGGCCGTGCCAATCGGTGGTAGCCTGATAGCCGGGCTCTACGAGATAGACGGGAGAAATCATGCGCGGTTGGGTCGGGGAGCACGCCGGGTTCTCTCCACCAAACGGCGGATCAAAGGATGGTGCACGGTGGTCAGACGTTGGATATAATATTTAGTATGTGCTACTATGATACAGTATGGTTTTGCAACCATGATTGCGTGATTAGCGTTCGGCAGCGTGCATGCGCGCTCGGCTCTCCCGACAGGCGACCTGCCGCGCCGAACCCTTCGCTCGGGCGCGCTCAATGATACGTACGCCGCGCCGCGCGGCCGAGACGAGGCCACGTATCGGCGGGCGACACGCCGCCCCGCAGCCGCAGCCGCAGCCGCCGGCTCGGCGCTGTCAGCTGCCACCCCACCGGAACAGAGAAGCTGTTCATCTCATCAGCCGGCAGGCGGCAGCAGCAGTGTGCTTCTGCTGCCACGCTCTTCCAAGTCTCGTTAGCACACCATCCGTGCTATTTCCGCACAGATTGCTAAGGCGTTTATTTTCTTCCAAAACAAATATAGTTTGCCACGTTGTAAACAATATTGCCTATTTCTGCGCTGTAAAGTCTGTAAAGCCCTTGCTGTGGCATCATGGCTCAGAGAGCCGAGGCCGGCTGCGAGGGCCAACCTTTTTCTGGAAACAGAGGCAGGTATCGCCGATTCGCCGGGCCTAGCGTCGCCCACACGAGCTTTTGCCGACTAATTCTATGCTTATTCGAGTCATCACCACAGGGTTCAGGATCAGCTTGTTTAATAGGGGTGGTGGTGGTGGCCTGTCCCCACGCAGCACAGCAACAGCTCGGCTGCGCGGAAAACAACTCGGGCTACCGTCTCACGACGACGTGACCTCTCGAGCAAGTGGGGGCAGGCTGCCTTTTTATTTTTTCCCTGCTAATAACAGCGAGATTTCTTTCGAGGCATCTCTATCACCAGAGGCAGCAGAGGATCCTTAAATCACACCTAAAGCTGAGACGGGGGCGGAGGGGACGGGGCCAGCGAGGCCAAATCCAACGTGATATTGTTTTTAACACCCGTCCACGCTGGAGCCGCGACACATGCGTCGCCATGTTGGCGTGCAAGGGGAAGAATCGTCTTGAGTTTTTTCTTTCTCTCTCTCCTTGGAAAATTTTTGGACAAGGAGACATGCTTATCATGGCCCCTTTTATAATGGCGGCTAATAGCCTCGATTATTATTAGTTATAAAAGTGCCAAACGGTTCGGTTTTGTTGAGCTGATTGATGATGCGTATGAAAACTACTACATCTAGTATCTTTTTTTTATTTGTCACATCTCCGCGCAAATTTGACTTAGATACCGTCGAATTAAAAGGAATGGAGGGAGCGACTAACTGCAACTTACTGTTCGTTTCTTGTGTAAAAGTTAAACCAAATTGGAATTCACGGGAGCTGCAAATACGTACAGAATTGACTAGGCGGTTGCACTTGCTCTTTCCAATGCTCCGTGTGAAGATTCATCGCCCAAATTGCAGAGGCGTGGAACCATCCGCGCCCGTGGTATGTGGATGTGGTGTTGACACTGATGCCCAGTGATGCCATTGCGTTATCTTTGAGGCGTCCAATGGATACCCCTGGAATGAATATGGGGCTGTTTGGTTGCTGCGCCTGCGGGCTGGCCAGGCCAGGCGGCGACGAGGCCACTGTTTGGCTAAGAACGCCGCGTCTATAGCCAGGCCCCGACGGGGCCGCGAGCTCCGAGGGTGGCTCTGGTTGAACGGCCGATTCGGCCGTTCTATTCTGGCTACCCTGTTTTGGCTCCGCGGAGACCACCCGAGGGCTCTGCTTGGCCACCCACCGCGTCGGCTATTCGTTGCCATCGTCCCTTCCCCGACGGTCGTCGTTCGCCGCCGCGTCGGTGCTCCTACAAAGTCTTGCTCGCTCGTTGCCGCTGCCCCCTCCCCGACGTCCGTCGTACGCCGCCGCACCCCTCCTTGACGGTCGTCGTCCGCGGCCGCGCCGACCCAAACGGGGAGAGGAGCGAGGCCTCAAGCGCCACCCGCGCTCCTCCTCGCAGTCGCCGGGAGGTCCTCAAGGCGTCGCCCGCGCTTCTACTCGCCACCGCTGGGGAGGTCCTCGAGGCGCTGCCTGCTGCGCTCCTCTCGCCGTTGCCAAGAAGGTCCTCTAGGCGCCGCCCGCGGTGCTCCTCTCGCCGCGGATCTAGAAGAGGAGGCCGGTGACGAGGAAGGGGAGTGGTGCTGCGCGATGGATCTGGAGGAGGAGGTTGGACGCGAGGAAGGGGATCTCTCGGTAGACTTGGTGATGGTTACCCCAACCAAACATAAAGGTAGCTCTAGACGGAATACACGGAAAATACAACCAAACAAAAGCTGCTGTAGTACAATATTCCAATATGGCCTGGTTACCTCTAACCTGGTCCGGGAAAGAAGACGGACTGCGGCTGAACAAGCGACCAAACGGACCCATATTCCCGTGGTGACACAACGCTGACGCCCGGCTGCGTTGGACAACCACTAGCCGCGGGTTTCCCACTCCAACGTTAACGACGGCTAGCGAGACTTATCAAAAAAAAAAAAAAAAACGACGGCCAGCGAGCGCAACACGCTTCACTTGCTCGCAGAGTCGCAGTGAACCAGCTTTTTCCACGGCCCATTGCTAAATCGTAAAAGGGAATGACGTCGTCCCTATGGCCCGGACGCGATATCTTCTGTAACTGCTACTGTACATGCCTACATAGCCTAAAATCGTCTTTCTGTAACTGCTACATGCCTACATAGCCTAAAATCGTGTCAGGCAAAGACACCCAGACGTTGTGCACATATAATATATCTTGTGCCCATACTTAAACCTAAAGTGCCTCGAATACTTGAGAGAGCAGACATGCATAATGGTTGCTCTTAGGCTAAATCCAGATATATGGCCGGGTATATAAAACAATACTGTAGCAACACAGTCCATAGAGAGATAGTTGGAACAGTGGATATATAAGATTTTATCCCCACCTGCTGGAGTCAATCTTACGCAACCATCCCAACTAAAACGTCGCCTCATAAAGCGCTATATATTATGACTCGAAAATGGTATATATAAAAAAGAGAGGAAACGCAACACCCCAGGTTCGAACTGCTCCTAAGCGCACATGATTTCAAAATAACTCTAAGAAGACCTTCGCAAAGCATTGCACATTTACTCAGCAAACGACCAATGGATAGTTACATCAGTCATGAGCAGATACCTAGCAGTTCCATCTTGCCAAGCGGTTTGCCCGTAAGCTGGCTGTTGGCTACAACAAATGAGCAGCTGATCGAGTGAAAAGCCAGACTGGTAAAGAACAGGTACAGGTATGCACCCAAAATCCACAACCAGGTTAGGAGATGACTGGATTAAACTGAACTCTCATCCAATGAAAATTAAATCGTATGCTGTATAACTTAAAAAGCTTCACTGTTAGGAGGAACCGTAGTAATCAGGTCGCATGCTAAATCTCATTGCAAACCACACAGGCTAAGCATTGTAAAATTGTTTCACAAAATGAATGTCCAACCAAAAAATCATCAGTACAATAAATAAAACAGCTCCTGAAAAAGAACAAAAGGCTAACAATTTTTATTTTCATTTTTTTGGGGCGCTGGAAAAGAGATTGATTCAGAGAAGGGTACAAATAGATAGGTTATTGCTATACAATTGAGGCTTACATCTGCACAGATTGTCGCTAAATTCCTTGTCCAAAATCTGCTCATCTTGTTCCACTGGAAAGCATCAGTCATCCCACAGTTTGAAGATCATGCTCATCTTGTGATTACTGCGATTGTTAATGATCTTTCAGATGGCTGAAGTCCACGGAAAACTGCTCCAGCAGTATGTCAGCCTACTCACATATCAGAGAGGACCAACTCCAATTGTCATCATGATTGCTCATCACGTTCTGATGCCAAACTCCTCTCCCATTTTCTTATTTTTAGCTTTTTGTATTTTCATACTTTTTTTTGGGACTCTTTGCAGTGCAGCAGGAAGGAACGTTCTTCTCAGCTTGCTGTCTATATTCAACCATTAGGGGCAACGAGCCAGATATCAGTTGGTTCCAATTATCAGCTCAACTGTATGCTCTCCTATGTGGCAGGTGGGAGCACCTGTTCTGAGGATAACGGCACATTCATGTCAGTTTTCGTACCTGCACTTGAATCAGTGCCAGATGGTTCCCGTTTCCACTGTAAACTTCTAGCACCAGCTTTCATTGGAGCACGCCCTCTAAAGGCACCTCCAGGGATAACAGCTCTTGGATATGCCATCCTACCATGCCTACCATACAACGATGCTCGTCCACTGCCAGACCAACCATAAAAGTGAGCAGCTTCATGAGAACTTCGCCGAACGACCTACATAAACAGGAAAAAAAAATCACCTTTAATGCACACTAAAAACTCAGAAGCTTCATTATTAACCTTATGGGAAGCCAAAACAGCAAATAGCAAAGCAACAAACACCATCCTCTATATCAGAGGATGTTAGAAAATTGGCAAACAAAATTAATAACATCAAAACAAAAGTAGAAAATATACAGCAATCTAAGAAAAGTTCAAAAGATAAAAGAATCGTCATACCTTGAGAATACGAGTCATAAATGACGTGCCATTCAATGACAAAGCTCGTTCAGCTGATTCTGTGTGTAAAAATTCTACATAAGCAGACCTGTATCAAAGAAAAACAATCATTGAGTTCTCCTTAAGAAATGTAGAAATATTTTTGAGTTCTGAATTGAGTACAAGTATTTCTAATTTCGGATTCAAGTCTGTCAGTATGTTTATTCCTACTTCAATTGCGGTTATCTTCTTGAGAATTCAAAGCTTCAACTGCACAAATCGTCAGCTCAGGTCTGATGCGAGCAATCTAAATAGGCCGTTATGTAACATAATTACATAATCAATTATTAAAATTTCATGATAATTGAAACATTGTCAAAAGTCTAATGCCAAGTGACTTGATATCTTTTTATGCGATGGTGATGCATAAATTCAGTATAACCACTCTATCCCATAATATAAGGCATAATTTTTTTGGCATGGGTCTTTAAAGCAGAGCATTGACCATTCATTTCTTTTAAAACATGTCATCAATAAATGCAAAGTCATCATTATCTTAAAGTACTTTTGAAGACAAATCTAAATATATAACATGCATATATATGAAAAGATCTAAAATGTTGACTTTTCCGAAAACATGCACGCCCTATTTTATGGGATGGAATGTTGGATAGGAAAATTATATACTGCTAAGCACCTATTTCATGCAAGCATATTATTTACTTTAGGAACTCATTTAAATCACTTATATCAGTTATAATCAGCATTAGAAATGAACTGACCCTGTTGGCTGGCCGGTTGCAGCATTAGTGACAATGACTACTTTCAGTACTGCACCAAACTTGTTGAAATGGCGAGACAACGAGTCCTTGGTGGCAGCAAAATGAACCTTCAAATAGTTTGACAGAGGTAAAATAAAGGAACCCAATGGCATGAAACAACAAGATTGATGAGAATACATAGATCTAATGGCATGAACCAATAAGGTTGATGAGAATATATAGGTACTCACATTGCTAACATAGAGGGTTCTTGAATCTGCATCCTCAGTCGGATGTGCTGTGCTATATGAAACTGCAACTGCGAAGAAAAGATATAATAAATGACCACCTTCAAGATCAACTGATTTACATCGATGACTGGTAGTAACAATTACTTGCAAAACACATTAAAACATTGTACTCCTTCCGTCTCAATTTATAGGTCGTTGACATCAAATTTGACCGACTCATCTTATTCAAAAAATTTACGAAAATATAAAACATCTAGTCATAGTTAAACTATACTACTCCCTCCGTCCCAGAAACTATATGAAAATTGTCCTAAGTCAAACTTTGTAAAGTTTGACCAAATTTATATGAAAATGTATATATATTTGTAGTATCAAATAAGTATTATTAGATTCATTCTCACATATATTTTCATGAGATACTAATTTGGCGTCATAAATGTCGATACTTCTCTATAAATTTGGTCAAACTTTATCAAGTTTGACTTGGGACAAATCTAGAACACATTGTTTTCTGGGACGGAGGGAGTATGTATAAATAAACTGAATCACAATGAAGATAAATGGTAATTATGAATTTTTTTGAATAAGACGAATATGTCAAACTTGGTATAAAAAAAGGCAAACGACCAATAAATTGGGACAGAGAGAGTATTTACTATCAAAATATGACAAACAACAATAGATCATTTACATATTTTTGCGTTGTTAGTAGCCACACATTTGTTGTTAGGCAAGATGGACAAGGGGCAACATATGTGATATTATATTAGCAACGACAACAAAGGCTTTTAGGTTACAATTTAATTGATATTAAGGTGCAATGATGCTGGGCTAACTAGTGGCATTACCTTATATGTATCGGTGTTATTAACTGTTGGACAAAGGAAGGACACAAAGCCAAAAGGAACAACTAGATACAGTATATACCAGATGGAGGACTGACGTGTACACTATGAATAGATGAAGGAAAGAAAGCCATTACTGCAATTGTATTTAGTAGATATGCTACATACCAGATGGTGCAGATCTCTGAGAATCCTTTTGGACTTCTGCATGACCTAATTCCTGAGTGAATTTCATATCAATCATGAGCAAATTTACCCAAGCATTACTCCATACATCGATAAATAGTCAAGGAATAGCCACAAGAATTGAAAACAAATGATCAAAAGAATAGAAAACAACATTAATGAGAATCATAATCAACAAGATGACATGATATGCCATTCTGTTAACTGCTAAGAGCATGTCAGCTGCTGTTTTCTCATCCAATGCTTCAATAGCTTAGCAAATGGAAACAGGCGTTCGTAGGTGATAATGGAGAGAGAGAGAGAGAGAGAGAGAGATTATACATATTCGGAATAAGTAACCAAGCCCATTTTAGTTAAGTAGAAGTACTAGCAAGTGTGATTGTCCGTGAGTCTAATGCTCCGCCTTTTCATTAGAGTAGCAAATAAGTGTAACTACTAACAAGCATGCAAAGGTTGGAAAAGCTACATTCTTTTCTTAGGTTACTTGGGTAAACTTTAACATGCATTTGACTTAAGCGAGTGTAAAATCAGCTTCACCAAATCTTCAGCATACAATACAAACCTAATCGAAATGCATATGAGAAGGGTGACTTGTATTGTGATTGAGACCCAGAAAGAAATTGAAGCATAGAACTGTTTGCTCAAGATATGAGGTTGCTTACTTTGGCATTGGTAGCCACATTGGTGGCAACTGAATTCATGGGTGTAACGTAAGGCTTCTCCACAACATGAACATCTTTTGGTGTTTCATAACTGAGAGGTTCCACAATATCTACATCAGTAGGAATAGCCACGGCTTTACTTGCTGGTTTTGCTGACGAAGAAACAGGTTGCTCCTCCTCAATCAGACAGGGAGGCCTTATTACAGTGTTCTCTAGTTCAACACTGCATTTTGCCGATAAAGCTTTCTTCTCTACAACCGATGAGACAACACCTTCATGTGAACCAGAGCTTTGGTATCTTGTAATCCCCTCATCTCGGTCCATGTCATCTTCAGAGCTTGAATCAACATTCATTTCAGCTAACCTATCTGTCGTGGTCAGCTCTCCAGATTCCTCTTCAGATTCCTCATTATTAACATATCGATCAGAATCATGTTCAGCTACAGTCATAGCTCGTTCAAGATCTTCATAATCTCTCTTCTCTTCACGAGAACGAGATGGCTGTTTCACAGCATTCCCTTGACCCAATCGCTTGAAAACACTTCCGGTAGATCTAACTTTTGTTGAATCAGCAGCAGCTTCTGCTGCAGCTCTAAGAGCTAAAGCAGCTCCCTGTACCTGTAACATTGGCCTAGTTCTTTCTGATCTTCTATCACTCAGGTTCTCTTGAGATCTTTCTGATCTTCTATTACTCATGTTGTCTCGAGATCTTTCTGATCTCTTATCACGCATGTTGTCTGCCGAAGTTGTGGAAACCACAGAGCGCAGGCGCTTGGATGCTGGTTCAGCAGAGTTGCTGGTCTGTACAGCTTTTACAGCATCTCGAACAGCAAATTGCAGAAGACGGCGGGAAGCACCACCACCAAGCATGGGACGTGATGAGACATCTCTCTGGTACAAAAGAAACAAGTTGATTGTATAAGGCATTGTAGCTTTGGAAAAACATACTAAAGTTTTAAAGGAAGAAGAAACAAATAAAGATATAATAGAGAAGAACATCCGAGTGGACCTATAAAGGTCTTAGAGAGAATCAGAAGTACAGCATCATGTTGATCGCTAGTGGCCCAAACTTAACACCAAACATACAGAATTCGAGGAAAATAATCTAGCTGGATTGTCTACTCAGAGAGTTCTCTAATGTTTCAAACCTTACAGGAACTAGTTTTTTCAGGTGTCCTTACTGAAGAAAACCCCGCCATACAGATTCATATATGCATTTTCATAAAAAGCAGCCCCGGTACATGAGCTCCCGGCTCCTGCTTGCACAGGTCCGGGGAAGGGCCAGAACCACTTTGGGGTCTATTGTAAGCAGTCTTTCCCTGCAATTCTGCAGGAGGCTGTTTCCATGACTTGAACCCGTGCCCCCCTGGTCATAAGCAGCAGCTTTGCCACTGCGCCAAGGCTCATGATGAACAAATATTTGGTTTTTCAGTGGCCAATAATATTTGGTTGGGACTTAAACATTGGAAAATGGTAATGCTATATTTTTCAGCCACATGCTTGCAACTAATTTACAGGCATCTTAGATCCCAATTGGAGAGTCAAGTACAGACAACATAACAATTAGCTAGAGTGCAAAACAAATCTGCGAGCAAAGGGACCATAAAGGAATATAACAGATATATTAAAGGGCAGCCCGGTGCATGAGCTCCCGCTTGCAAAGTTGCGAGGGGCCCAGGGATTAGTAAAGTAAAAATAGAGAACATGAAAGCACAATGTTACAAAATAAGATGTTCTGTGAGATTAGTTTGCAGTTGAGATCAAGTTATTAGGTATTCATCACACCTTTGTTTGTTGTGGCTCATCCTCCCTGTCACGCTTCCTGCCATTCTGTTGTTTTGATGGAGGGTGCCGTACTTCATTGGACCTGTGCGATCTTTTCTCCTCTCCATGAAGTATATCAGTCAGCACACTTCGAAGTGGAAATTTTTCATTACCCTCCCGCCCAATTCCTTTCCATTCCCTCTTATTCCATCTCCTCGTGGCTGTACTTGATTCAATTGTGTGCTCAGAATGAATTTGGTCTTTGCTACTCTGGAGCACATCTGATGGTTTTTGCCTTCCAGATACATCTTTGGGGACTTCATCATCCTTAATATCCAGGTTTTGCTCTTGTGCTTGCACATAAAGGTGCAAATGTAAAGAAAGATGTTCCCACAACCTACAAAAGTAACAAAATATTCAGTAGCTGATACATTTTACACATAATGAGATAATATGAAAGCCAACCAAGAATTGTTTTCTCTTCTAGCTATTTTGTTGATGTTTATGGAAAACTTCATTATGTGGGTGCAGCTCGGGAGATAAGGATCACTGTGAACTGCTTGCCTGGGAAAATAATGATAAGAGTACACTATATAATTGGGAAAAAAAATGAAGTGCATGCAATGGGCACTAACCAGGAAACAAAAACTGCACTATCATCCCCTAGAAATACATGGAGTTCCTTAATGGCCTCTTCCTTACGTCTTCCATTCTTGAGCAGGACCATAACATAATCCTGCACTTAATACAACAACATAGGTCCACTTATTGCTTTTTCTCAAAATATCCAACATAATAAAATGAAAAAGAAGATAAAAGAATGATTATGTTATACTCAAACGGGGCAAAAAAGAGAACACACAACAATCAAAAGTACTACATCCTTCTCATCATACATGCCGTTTTAGAGTTGTGCACAAGGATTAATATTTAAGAAAGCTCATCAAATGACATCCATACTACATTGGAAACTGATGTCATTTATTTATGAGTGGGCAAGAAAGGAGAAATGGGGAAAATTCCTTGATGTTCTAGGATGACATTCATTTTTTGAAAGTTGTAAAGGGTAAAATGACAACTATTTTGAATCGGTGGGATTAATAAATATATAAGCAATTAAATCCTTGGAATGCAGTGCTTCCTTAGACAAGTACAGACCAGACCTGGATCTAGACTCTTAGACAACTTCATTGTTCACTTAAGACAGGGAAAAGCGTAAAGGCAGAATCTTTTGTAGCTCATTTTCCCTTGGCTCCACCAGGGATGCAGCATGTCTTTTGTTCTGTTCTTGACTATAGGGCTAAATGTATAGACAGATAATACCAATAGTGATGAATGGAAAAGTAGTAGAGAGGAGCATGTGCTGATATGCAAGGATATGAAACTCATTCATCATTACAATGCAACGTGCTTGATATAAATATCACATTCCCCGTTGTATAAAAAACACCGCAGGAAACATGCAAAACCTTTGCACTGAATTCACCACTATTATTAATCAAAGTTCATGATTCTGATTTGCAATGATACATAAATCACTTTAGGCATAACTAATTCACAAACAAATTAGCATGTCCAAGTAATAGCAACAGATAAGATCCATTACATAGTTAGATAAAAATAGGCATCCGTATACCATGATAAATTAGTAAATCACTGAACCAGTACTAAGGTCTTGTTTGTTTCACCTTGTAGATTGAGTATTGCATCTTGCAGATTGTTACGGCAACAAACAAGTCATCCACAAGCGAGATGTTACAACCCAACAATGTGCCCAGCTTGCACTATGCAGGCCGCAATATACAGATTAAACAATCAAGCCCCAAATAGCGCATGCTTCAACAAGGAAAAATACTTGCAAGCATCTCATCCTCATTTGAAAATCACCCCCTTGAGAGGAGGGTCATCTAAATTAAGAAGAAGAGGCTTTACAATAAGTATGTCCTGCAAATTAGAACACAGCAGTTTGGTGCATAGAATCCATCAGCTCATTACACTAGCTTAATTAACCTACACAACTAAGCGTACAGAGCGATCCGTGATCCACGGAACACACTAAAAATTGGAACAAATAGACAACAACGAGAATAGAAAAAAAAAAAAAAAAACCATAGCCACTACATACAAACAAAAGCTGCATGGTCATGAGATCTAACCACACCACGCTCGTGGGGCGGCACTGACAAAGTACACTGGGCATAGCCGCGTACTTTGCAACGCCAAAAATTATAGCCAGTCCGCTACATGCCGCTAACTAAGTTCAATCAAAATTCTAGAGCCGCAGGAAACTCAAGTCCTCAAACAACCGAATCAACTGCATATAACTAAGACGCGCAGCCAGTCGAACTGACACAGAGGAAACAGTCGGCGAGCGGCGGCATCGTACCAGGAGGGTGTCGTCGGGGCCGCCCATGAACCCGCGCAGCTTCTCCCTCACGCGCCCTCGGAGCAGCTCCTCGCCAGTGGCAGTGAAGGCGGCGTTGAAGGTGCGGGCATCATCGTCCGCCGCATCCATCGCGGCGGGGGCTTCCAGAACTCCTCCCCACGCAACCCTAGATCCAGCACGAGGCGGTCCCGGGGCGAGAGGAGTAGAGAAGGGAACGAAAGGAGGGCGGGCGGCGACGACAGGCCTATCCGAACCGCTGCGGGGTCGGGAAGGCCGGGAAGCTTCGGAGGCGTGGTGGAGGGAGGCGATAGACTCGCCGGCGGCGGCGACGCGTGGAGATTGGGGGCGGGAGGGCAACGGCGCCCGAGTACGGAGCTTGGACTGGAAGAGGAGGCGAGGCGAGATTTTATTGGGTTTTTGTTTGGGCTTTCCTTTGGGTTGGTTGTGTTGCTTGTGCGTGGGTTCGTTATGGGTGCCAGCTAGGACGGGTGGTTTGGCCACGAAATTGAGCACGGGGTTTTAAACGAGGGTCACTGATTTGACAGTGTAGCAACTATCACGTGTTGTGTTTCTTGTTTTTCCGTGTATTTTGCATGGGGTTGTGAATTATAGTTGTGTTTGTTTCTACTTGGTTTAAGGCGTTGCTCACTAGTGACGTCTAAAAAGACACTTAAGAGCATTATCTAACACTCACGTGACATGAAATAACCAACCAAACAATTAAGAAAGAGGGATAATGAAATAAAGAATTAGAAAGAACACATGTTTGATTGACACCATTCATTTCTCGTTAATTCGAACCTAAATAAAGTATTCCATATGTATGGGTACAATCCAAGGAGAGAAATTAAAAAAATAAATGATAAAAATATTTTTTATATTGGTTTTATACCATTTCAAATCTTTTCTAACCTAGGCAGTGGGGTAAATGTAAAGAGTAGGTAAAAATATTTGTTTTAAAACTCATATATTGTATTGTATCGTAGATAAACGGTATGATGGCTGATGGGTGGATTGGCGACGGATTTGTGATAAAAAAAGAAAACTGATATGCGGTTCGTCTACTCTCGCATGGGCCGATTTATAGGCCTAATAAAAAAAACAAAGGCCCACGGACAGATTGGACCTAGTGCAAACACGATCGGCCTAGTAAACGATTAAAGCCCACAAAGGCGAAAGGCAAAAGGAGCCGTACTAGGCCCAACACAGGACTCCGCCTCGTGGCTCGCGAGCGAGTGCCATGTCGCGACGCCGCACTGGATAAGCCACGGGCCCACGCGATCTCTCCTATCCCCTCGCAGCCTCGTCTCCCACACATCAACGAGCACCAGCCGCACCGCACCACCGCAGCGTGTCACGGTCGACGGCCACCGTGACCATGTTTCCCTCCTTCCTCTCTCGCGCGCCGTCACCTCTGGCCACCATCGCTTGCAGCTCCACCGCCTCGTCGCAGCAGCCGGTGGCGGTGCCCCCTCCTCCTCTTCCGCAGGCGCTGAGGCTCCCGCCCAGCAGCAACAAGCCGCCCCTGACCACCACGCTGGTCGCGGCGGCCGCGGCGGGCCTCCTTCTGCTTTCCCCGGCGCCGGCGCCGTCCCGCGCGGACCCCGAGTTCACGGTGTACTACGGCACGGCGGCGAGCGCGGCGAACTACGGCGGGTACGGCGGGAACGCGAGCAAGAAGGACACGGCGGAGTACGTGTACGACGTGCCGGAGGGGTGGAAGGAGCGGCTGGTGTCCAAGGTGGAGAAGGGCACCAACGGCACGGACAGCGAGTTCTTCAACCCGCGGAAGCGGACCGAGAAGGAGTACCTGACGTTCCTGTCCGGCATCCGCGCGCTGGCGCCCCTCAACGCCGTGCTCAACAACCTGGCGCTCTCCGACGTCGTGCTGCAGGACCAGATCGCCACCGCCGACGACGTGCGCTCCGCGGAGCGCGCCGACGCCGACGGCCAGGTGTACTACGAGTACGAGGTGGCGGGCGCCGGCGCGCACAGCCTCATCTCCGTCACCTGCGCGCGGAACAAGCTGTACGCGCACTTCGTCACCGCGCCCAACACCGAGTGGACCCGCGACGAGGCCATGCTCCGCCGCCTGCACCAGTCGTTCAAGACCATCCAGCCCGGAGCCCCGCCGCCGGCCACTGAAAGCTAACTCGATCTATCGATGCTTCTTGATTTCCAGGTAAATTAATGCGCGCCTTCTGTACTATATCGGAGATCGAGCTAGCCGGCTACGTACTGAGTTGAACAATGCGATTCGCGGTGTATTTTGTAATTGTATATCAGTTTTGTATAGGCTGGAGAACTAATTAACCAGGTGCTCCGTTTGGTTTTGTGTATTACTACTATTATTATTCTGCTTTCTTCCTTAAGATTTGTTAAAGAGATTTGTTAAGGCGCTTGGGAGGAACCTCACCCGCTAAAATAGTCCTGAAATTAATATGGACGGTTGAGGTGATTAATTGTAAACATGATAATTTAGTTTTTTTTTCATCCATGATGCTAATGCCATCGGATCACCAAGAAGGCTCAGAGTCTCCTGATGACACATAAGAATTAAAGCCACATGTTGATCCTTCATCAAGTCCTTGCCTCGCTAGCTTGGCCGGCAACAATATACATCTTCGTGGTTCGTGGTGTAGCTGCTGCCACTGCGTATCAATTCTTCGGTTCTTCCATAAACCAATAGGGCCATGCTTGGAACATGGCAATTTTTTTCTCGTTTTTACGTTTTTTTCTATGAAATCGAACTGTTTTATATGAAATCCCTACACAATTTCTGTGAATTTTTGTGTTCCAAACAAACCAAGGATGAAGTGGATACTTCATCATTTCAGCCAGGGATACTTGCCGTTCCTGAATCCCGAGGCTAACATATATGCGACCTTGCGTCCTTACATATATGCAACCAAGGGTCCAAGGTTATGGCAGAATCCACTAGCAACGCGTACTAAGCAAAATTGGCACAGCCACCGCACTTACCACTTTCTATAGATAAGGCAAAACGAAAATAAGTAACAAATCTTGAGGCATGGTAAATAAGTACATAGTAGTTAGTTAAGCATAAAGTTACTACGTCCTAATAATCAGGAAAAAATTCAATGGAACTAATACCGTAGCATGAACGATTGAACAACACGTCATAGCTGAAAATTTGACTGGTAGATTAATATCTGGCAAATGAAATCATTTGACATGAATGTCCAGCACAAAACGAAGTCATTTGATTTAAGTGCATTGTGAAGCTAAATTGCTTCAAAATTGCTTAGATCTTTGAACACAGAACAATTTATGCATAACATTACTCTTTGGTTCGAAAAATTTTACAAACTATTATTAGGAATAAGTTCATGCTGAACTCTTTAGCATAAGGATCCTCGCGGTAAAGTTACGATTCACCAGTTGTGAGCACAAAAAAAAAGGCCAGTTAACCAAACAAAGTTTCTACTCCTTTGTTAACAAAGTTGGTTGTTTACACAAATTTATCTACTAGAGCTTCGATTGACTATATCATCTTTCACATACGGTGTTCAATTTTTATTCTGTTTGTATTGTCGCATTCCTTACGAAACGATTAGAACAAGAATCAAATTGTATATTTACTCCGTTTTTGAATATTTGTCGTCCGCTAGTTTATTTTGTTGAACTAAAATGCAATAAATAAATAAAATGGAGGGATTATGTTTTTGAAGCCATTTTATTTGTGTTGTCTATGTAGTTGTAGTCGCTACTTTATGCACATATTTTGTATCAATATATGTAGATATATAGTGTGTGCGGACTTTTTCTAGGGGTATTTGTATGCCAATTTCTGTGCATCAACTCATGTTCGGGCTACTGGGCTAAATATTTTGCACGGGCTTCTCTCTTGGGCCGACCCCAGTCCAGTACAAGCCTTTATAAAGGGCGGCGTCCGTCTTCCAAGTTCCAACACGGCGCAAGAATCTGAAGAAGAAGAAGCATTGAAGCAATCACAACTTCACAGTAATCTGCAAGCGATTATTCCCACAGAACGAGCACGAGATTTTGACAAGATCACTGCTTGGCCTCTGCAGATATTAATACCGGATCGGATGATGAACCGTTCATTCGACACTCCAAACTGTTTGCCTATAATGTCCTTACGCCTGCCCTGCGACGAGCATTAAGAACTGCATTTAGTAGATGATGAGCTAGCCAGGCCGGCGGCCGGACCATGGGGGATGGTGGTCCTGAGATTTCGTTTTAGATAATACGTACTCCGTGGAATAAACCATGGTGGTCCTGTCCTGGGACACACGAGATCTTATGATCTACCAATGGCAGTGCTCGGCGCTGGAACGAACCGCAGTTAGTTATCCGGCCATATGCTATGCATATGCAGCATGCTGTGCAAATCTGCGACGACGATTTGATCATAGATGCGATCTGGAAGAAGGCCGGGGAAGCAGCCGGGGCCGGCGGGAGCAGTGCCCTGCACTGCACAGAGCAGCTCTCGCCTCGCCTGCCTGTTGCTTCCTCGATCGATCCGTTCCTCTCGTCACTCGTCTCACACGCCACTCCCCCGACCCCGATCGATCGAGCTGCATCTGCATGCCGCTGGGTGGTCATGTCAACTTTTCTTTTCTCCCGGCACGGACCGGACGCCGGCCGGACGGCCTCGATCGAATCCTCGCCCTAGCTCCCTTCCTCGACCTGCACCGCATGCACCGTCGGCGTCTCGCCTGCCGCGCGCTCAGCTGCCTAGCTCGCAATCAATTCCGGCCCTCCCGCGCGCAGCTACAGCTGCAGTTTGCCCTGCTTGTCGCTACAGCTGCGACGACGACGACGACCTGTGCGTGCTCATCGCGATCTGCCACCACGGATCACCACGCGACCTCCCTCGCTCACCTCGACATCGACACCTCCAGCCCCGGCATTTACTCCCCTCGATCCGCCTCCTCCCTCCCCGGCCGGCGTCTCCTTCCTGCGTTGCATGCAGATGCAGGTGCAGTGGCAGTGGCAGCGTGTATGCCTCCCCTCCTAGAGCGAGCGAGAGGACGACGACGGATAGTGTGGGTACTGTGCAGTGTGGCAGCAGCTACTATCGGCAGCAGAAGCTACTGGGCCGTCACTGTTGCAGTACAACCAGTACGCTGCGTATTACGTACGACCACCCGCTTTGCCGAGGCGCGCATTTACTCGCGCCCATCTGCCTCTCCCATCCCATACCGGGGCCATCCAACGCCGGCCGGCCGGTGAGGAAGCGTACGTGCGTGCGTGCACCGTCGCCGGTCCGTCGGCGTACAGGTACAGTGTACGTACGTACTGCTCCGACGTACGACGACGACTCCACGGCAGTTCGACCCATCATCCATCTCCTGTCCATCGTAGGGATAGCCCTCTCTCGTCTCTCGCAACGCAAGCCGCTGCCGCCTGCTAGTAAGCTAGCTGTTGGGGACCGGCCGGTGTTCTTGCGGCTAGGGTTCACTAGGGCCCTGGTGCAACAAGCGAGATCGAGAGCGCAAATCGCAGAGCTGAAAAGCGCCTCGTGAAGCTGAGCGGGGAGACAGAGCTGCTCCTGCGCTAGCTGTTGGGGGTGTTGCGAGGGGGACAGCCGGACAGCGCGTCGCTTGTTTATTCCGCCCTCTGCTTCTCCTGGTCTCCCAGATGTTCTTAATTTCTTACTACTACCGATTACAGTATTAATTAATAACCCGATCGTTCAGTTCACGGTTAATCCACCCACACGCACGCACGCACGCAAGGCCCGGTCTGGAAGAGATAATAAAATTAAGGAAGAAAGGGACGTGTGTTGGTAGGTTGGTACACACTGGTAGTCCTCCTACTAGCTGCTAGCATACCACGACGACGCGTGCATGCATTATGCATAGGAGTATGATAATCCATCCTCCGCGCGCGCATTTCGACACGCAAAGCATGCACGCACATCTCGCGTGCAGTCTCGAGGCACCTGCCGCCGAAACGAAGGATCGTTTGTTCGTGTGTACGCATGCGCGCGGGCGCAGAAAGGTTTGACGTGCTCTGCAGGCATGTGTGTGTGGGGCGATTAGGGAAAGTACAGACGACCCTTTTCAGAGTAGTACTCCTAGTATAGTCCAGTGTATACTCAATCGTGATCGATTCACTACTGATTAACAACTTGGAGTAGCACTACGAGTAGGCGGATCCATGTCTTTGGAGCAAGAACATTATTCGATCATGCTCAGCTTTTAAACGACAAAACCTGGATTAATTAATACTCCTATAAGTTGGACGACGACGATGGTATTATGTCTAGTACACCGCTGACCTGAGCTGCATGAAATATGTATGCAGGCAGCTAGCTAGCTATAGGCTAGCTGGAGTGGGGGGGAGAGACAGCTCTACCTATGGCGACGACACGGACAGAAGGGGGGGAAGGCGCCGGAGATGGAGAAAAGGACAGTGCAGGATCGGGAAGGGTGGAGTCCAAGTCACGTTGCTGGGCTGTCTGCTAGGGCGCCGTAGTAGTATGCCCCGGCGCGGCCGATCCACAGTCCATTCACACTCGGCCACCTGCCCATCTCAGGAGCTTTGCTACCCAGCTAGTAGGAGTAGCTATCCCTCCACAGGTGATACTAGATTGATTGACGGACGCCGGATGGATGGATTGTTCCTGTGACGTGACCCTTCAAACAGCCAGTTTGCCCCAAGTTTCCCTCCCGGCCCACTGCACTGCCGCATGCGCTGCATGCCCTACACTACACACGTACGCCACATTTACCAAATTCAACACGAGGTATTATTACTGTCACAGCACAAAATCTACAATGAACACTATACATGAAACAAATTAAGCCGTCTTAATTAGATTACTCAGATTTTTCCTTATCGACTTCGTATTTTTTCGGAAATCGATTCGTATTATTGTTATACACTCATCCATTCCCCGTCCTAGATATAATATAATGTACTCGTTTAGGACGCAGGATTTTCACAGAAATCATGTCAGAATTCTACATAAAATAGTTCAATTTCACAAGAAAAAATGTAGAAACATGAAAAAACTTCCTCTATTCCAAACAGGCATTAAGTAAATAAATATGCATTTGACGTTTTCATTAATTGCCTTGGTTATATGAGAACACTATTTAATTCCCTGAGCCTACATGGTTGCTTGAGCCAAAATCATAAGATACATTATATTTCAAAGTCTAAGGGATATATAAAAATGTCTCAGAGACATAGACTTGTGCCTTACTACAACATTTTTGGTTAATATCTTGCCTATGAAAGAAGTCTCTACATTAACTACGCGGACAAGGTCTACAGATTATTGTATTGATAAAAAAGGAGTTGTCTATGCATTGATAAAATAATACACCACAACTGTACAATTATGCAAAAATCTACCGATAAAGAACCATAATACCTAAAAATTTCTCTATTACCTATACATGCCATTATATAAGAATTAGTACCATGACAATTACATGGAACTTAATAAAAATAAGTTTATTCCAATTTCATTGATACTCATTGCCATCTGCTACAACTATTACATAATACGTGTTTTTGTTTTGTTAGGAAAATACTTTTAACTAATTATTGATTTACTAGTATATATATCATTTATATGATCAAAAATCGTAATTGTAGGGGAAGTACCTTATATGTAGGGTCAACTAGATAACCAAGGAATATGTAATCCCATAAAGTTGATGGTAAGATTCTGACATCTAGAGAGACAAAAAGGAATGACAACATAGACATTAATTTGCGAAGTAGGATATATATAAGAACGAATGATGCATGATGATATCAGAATTGATATACTAGGCCGTAATCATGACACCAACCAAGCTGGAAAATAAGACTTAGTGCAGAGATAACTTATGGTAGAACAGCTACTTCTATTGACAATAAACACTATGACTGATTTGAGCGCCAGATTGTAGGTCAATTAAAATGACTGGATGTTTTCGATTATTACAAGAATTTTAGGATTAATTTTTTTCTTAACGCGTCTCGAACACTAATATGAAGGCTCCAAAAGAAGTTCCCGATTAATAATAATAAGATTTTAAAAACACATACATACTCTCCACCACTAAATTCAATTTAGCATTGACTATTTTTTCACAACTATTTTAAATATATTTCAGTGGGGATGGTTCACCTTAAATATTAATTTAAAAAGGCTCTAAAAAAGGGAAAGAAAGCCTAGGCTTAGATACAATAAACATTCAAGTTGGCATCGTCTGTAATTACATAGAGCAACAATGGGCAAGGGGAGATCAGAGTGGTATACTTAGGGCTAGTTTGGCAACCCCATTTTCCTAAGAGATTTTGAAGAATTAAGAAAAAATAGTGTATTTTCTCTTAGGAAAATGGAAATCCCTTAAAAAAAAGTGGTTGCCAAACTAACCCTTATTAATTCTAACGTGAAACATTTGTACGGGTGGACGCGCCTCCAGCGCGGTGGTGAAGCCTCCCGTCGCGGAGGGCACCCACCCGGGTTCGATTCCCAGTCTGGGCGACCCAGGTGCCGCATGGGGATTTATTCCCTGAGGGGGCTGAGCAGTGTGCGTATAGACGTGTTAGGGAGTGAGTTTGTCTCAGTAGACGCGTTCCAGACTACTGGACAGTCTCATCTGCGTTTGAGCATGCGGTCGGCGCAGGTGCCCAATATGAGTCTCACGTGAATAGCCAGTGCTCCTGGCAATATTTCAAAAAAAAAAACATTTGTACGGAGAAAACACGTGGGGTACAATGGCGAAAATCCACTGCAAAACAGTGTGCAAGCAAAGGTAGCTACAATGATTGACGTCATACACTGCTGTGTATAAGTTGTACGCAACGAAATAACTTCAGATCAGAAAAATGGTGCTCGCACGAAACACCCTTTGTGGTCGGAGACAACAGAATTCAGACATTGTTTCGATGGCCATTCCTGCAATTTTCTCATCCAAAGGCCCTGTGTGGCCAACCGTCAGTAGTAAAAACCTAGAGCTTGCTTGGCATGCAGCCTTGATTTCACGCAATGATAGCTCTGGTGACATATATACGTTGCTCTTTACTTCTTTCCAATATTCCGACCAGAGATGCAGGAGAGCTATTCCTCCATATGCTGGGCGGCTGGGCCCTGTAAAATGCACTGTCCGCCCCATATACCGGACTCCAAGACTCCGATATGGCGATATGGCTCCCTTTAAAATGAACTCTAAATATATAGTGAATGCTACGGGCATCCTCTATGCATAGTCTTCCTATCCTCTGTATGTGCTCCTATATTTTTTACGTGTTAGACAATAAAGTATAGTCCAAAATATACCTTTAATATGTGGTTTAATTTGATGTATATATAGAGAATGGGATAGAAATAACAATGTTTGAGGGAATACTAAGATGTAATAATAAAGTGGGGAATCATTTAGGGAAGTATATATATATGCAGTACGTATGCCCCACTTTAATCGTACTGCGTATAAAAAAAATTGTTCCGTTCTGATACTAGTATAATATTTTAAGAAACAAAAACTAAAGGCTATGGTCCGCTTGAGCTGTCCATCCCTATCCTTCTTTCTATCCAGCCGATGTGAGAAAAGCTCATCATTTGACACGAACTTCTCATGGTATGTGTATATGAGATGTTCCATCCATCCAACCTTTGGTATACATACTTTGGTCGGCCATCTATCTCCTACAATCCCTGGCCTCGAGTGCGCCCAAAAAGTTGATCCTCTCGCGGAAAGGAGTGTGGAAAGTATATATTTCCTTGTTTTCGCTTGCTTTGTTTTACCTGGAGGTCCAAAGCTCAGATAGGTACGTACGTACTCTTGAGTATTGAATAGTTTTTCTTATATATAGGCCCTGTTTAGATCCAAAAAGTTTCTCCCAAATTCTACTATGCAAAAAGAAGATTCCCCATCACATCAAAATGCTGGCACATGCATTGAGTACTAAATGTAGATGAAATAAAAAAATAATTGCACAGTTTAGATGTACTTTGCGAGACGAATCTTTTGAGCCTAGTTAGGCCATAGTAGGACAATATTTACCACAAACAAACGAAAAGTGCTACAGTGCTTTTCAATTCAGAACAGTGCCAGTTTTCAGCATCTAAACACACCCATATTTTCAGGGGATTTTAAGTTTTGAATAGTTGTGTAGTATAGTCCCATTAGTTGTAGTCATGGATCAACACATTTACTACATATCCTATCTGGCTATCTCTATATATACCGACTAGCTATAGCTCAATCACTATCAGAGCGCCCTTTTTCTTTCTGCTTTGCAGGGCATGCAAACCTGGAATAATGTGGAGTATGTCCTCTACTTGCCACTGCAGGGGACTGAAGGCCTATAGAAACATGGTTGTTGGTCTATGTGTTTGCACAGAAAGGGGCATGTCGATCCATAGTAGAAACTTGACTGGGACAGTAGTAGAGAGATGGGCTCAAGTTTTCCACATGCAGACTATTTGCAGAGACGAGTGCTGATGCCAATGACGACGACGATCGAATTGAACTGGATGCATGCATTGCCAATGCCGAGGGGATAGCTCGCACTCAGTGTGGTAGCTCTCCATTAATACTGCTCCAGACCGTTATACAACATGCATGAAGGCATAGCTGAATGGGGAAGTTTTTTTTCCCCATTTCGATCGGTTCGCTGACAGCATTGACGTAGTCATTCAGTAATTTGAACGAGAGATGCGCTTGATTAATTGAGAGATTTATGAAAACCAAACATGAAATTGAGGCCGCCGGATGCTGTTTTCCATGACTTAATATGGCAATCCAGCAGCAGCATTCTAGCAGTGGACACAAAACCACAAACTAACCAGACATAGCTAGAGATCGATCAGGAGATCGATCATACGAGACGATCAACCTCGCGCTCCACAACCCTAACAACAAGTAAACTACTCGAGCAAAAGCGACGACAACACAACACAGGGTAGCACTAGCTAATAGCTATACGTTGTTGGCACGCAGCATAGAGATGCCGCCCACGAGCGAGATCAATGACAATCCACCGACCCATGATCACCGTACCTACCGCGCGGCGGCGGCGACCGACCTGATGCAGCTTGAGCCGCCGCCGGCGTAGTCCTGCTCGATCTCGGAGACGGCGCCCTCGTCGTCGTCCTCGAGTCCGTCGGCGCCGTCGACGTTGCATCCGAAGGCGCCGTGCCCGTGTCCGAACGCGCGCGCGTGGTCCTTGAGCGAGCGCTTGTGCTTGAACTCGGAGCCGCAGAGGCAGTACCAGAGCTTGCCGCAGTTCTTCTCGTGCGTGCGCCAGTCGCCCTTCACGGCGAACGCCTTGCCGCACTTGCGGCAAAGGAAGGGCTTCAGCCCGTGCTTGCGCTTGTAGTGCGTCTGCAGCGTCCGGAAGTCCTTGAGCGGCCGAGCGCGCGGGTGGTCGATGTTGTTGCGGCACCCCGGCGCGCAGCAGTAGCACGGCAGCCGGAGCATCGCCGTCGGCTGCACGCCGCGCAGCGACTCAGGCCCCTTGCGGTACTGCGACCCGTGCCCCCACATGTGCATCTGCAGTGTTATGTATAGAGATACCAAAAAAGTTAAGAATGCCGCCGCAAGATTATCATTATTATTGTGAGTTAAAAAAAATTATTGTTACTCCAGTTTCTGTTCTTTAATGAGTAGAGTAGTAGTAGAGAACGAAATATACGAGTACATGGCACTGCGTTAATTATTGATGTCAAAATGGAAACGACAAAGGCAAAATTAAACACCATATCACATGTTGATTCTTTCTTTCATTTATGCAGCGTTTGGTGGCATAATCTTGCATATCTAGCTAGCTATTAATGCTCTGAGACCCTGATGTGCCTAGAAGATTATTCTGTGCATGTTTGCCAGTTGCCACTGTGTCCACCTAGCAGCTACATAAGTATATACCTTGCTTGGAGTTCGTTGTATGATAATGACCAAAGTATAACCTGACTGGAACCCAACATTGTTCTTTTTCCAGCTAGCCCGGACTTTTTTTTTCTCATGCAGTAATAATCAGCTGTTGCAACTAGAGAAGCAAGGCGGTGCATATGTGATGTGAGGTGCAGTGATCTTTTGAGAGAGCGAGGGCGGCTCTACACTCTGGGGCAGAGCTCAAGCCTTTGCTGCTGTGCTTGCGTGTTTTGTGTTGGGTGTCGCTTCTTTAAGAGAGCAGCCAGAGTGCCACTGTTGCTGGCTACAGGAAGAACACTGCAGATCTCTTTGTGTTCTTGGGATGCGGGCAGGAGTAGACTGCCATGCAGCAGGCCATGATGCCACTCAATCTTATGCTTTCCAAACCATGAAAGCCTGCCCTGAAACAACCTGGCTGGCCATATCTCATGAGCCATGGCTGCCTCAGGAGTGATCAGCACCCGGTGCCGGTGCTAGTGGGCTACTAGTACTGGGGAACTAGAAAGTAACCAGATGGATCAGAGGTAAGATAGAGAGAGAAAGCAAAGGTGAAATCTTCCCTGGGATCTACACTGCTCCCACACCACTCGTATGAATCTTCAAAAGGCAACCACCCAAGAAAAGCATAATAAAGATGCATGGTTGCATGCATGGCTGCCCCTGGCATGCCAGTCTAGTTCAATCACGCAAAAGCCAGCCACTGTGCATCAGCCTCTGGGCTTGAGTCTGTTTCATGGCATGCAACTAGCTCCAAAGCTAGCTAGCCGGCCAGGAACATGATTGGCCGTCGTGACCAATTAACCTAAACTGCTAGTTGACGAAAAAGAACAAGAACAGCACCAGGGCAAGGCAAGAAAAGAGGAGCACAATTGGATTTATTAGGTATACATGGGTGAGCATGGGCATGGCACTACTGACCTGCATATTGTTGTATCGGTTGAAGGTTTTGTAGCAGACGGGGCACGAGAATTGGGTGGGGCCGATGAGGATCTGCGCCGGCGTCGGGATCCAGTACTGCCCCTTGTTCAGCCTCCCGATGGGCGTCGACGCGAACCCTAACGGCACCACCTCGTCACCGTCGCCGTCGCCGTCGCCGGTGTCCGCCTTGCTCTCCTCCTCGTCCTCGGGCTCCATGCCACGGCAGGCCCTGCTGCCCGAGAGCCCGGACAGGAGGTCAGCCTCCGTGCCACCGCAGCCGTTGACGGGTGCCTCTGGCAGGCCGATGCACAGGGCCACCACAGCGTCGTCCGTGGACGCCCCCCCGGTCTCCACGTCCATCGGGTCGCCGCCGTCGTCGCAGCAGGAGGGCATGCAGTTGAGGTCGGCGAAAAGCGGAGCGCGTGCAGAAGGGGTCGCAGAGCTGCCGACGACTTCCTGTACGAAGTCATCGGCGTCGTCGTCGGAGTCGGAGTCCGCCGCCACATGCGGCCGCCGGGAGGCACCGCGCGTGGGCGACTGGGAGAGGAGCGGCAGCGCCTCTCGTAGCGGAGGCGAGGGAGGGCTGTCATGAAGAGGCGGCAGCGTCGTCGGTGGCGGCTGGAAGAAGCAGGCGGGGTACTGGTGAGGCGCGGCGGCGGCGACGGTGGGGTAGAGGGTGGTGTACGATGGAAGGGGATGAGGGAGATGGGGAGCTGCTGGAGCAGCGGGGAAGGAGGAGGTGTAGTAGTAGTAGGGATTCTTGAAGAAGCTCGTGTAGGGGTCTTCCATGGAAGGATCGATGGATGGGTGGTGGTTTCTTGCTGTAGCACACTCACTCTCCTCCCTGCAGCTTTTACTTCTGTTCTTGGCTACTGGTTTGGGGTGAGGCGCCGTGGTTGGCAAGGGGTAGTTATAGTGGGAGGCAGAGAGAGGGAGGAGAGAGGGGTAGAGTGAGGGAGACAGTAGGCAGCAGCAGGGTTAAACAAGTGGCTGGGGATTTGAGAGCATACTAGAATTTTGATACCTATACCTTTATTAGAATATCCATCTTAATTATTTACTATGTTTCTATCTATATTTAGTATTATCTCTAGCAGAGCAGTAGGAATAAAAGAGAGAAATAAAATAATAATAATGTCTTGCAGGCTGGATTCAAGCAAAAAATTGGATACGTGTACTAATAAAGATGCACGTATATATGTTTGCTGAAGCAAAAAAATTGGATACGCATACTAATAAATAGTTATATATTCACTCTGCTGGAGTAAATAATCAAGTATATCTGCGGGTTCATGACGCACCTGTGATTGATATACACTTTGTTCGTCTTGAAAAGACAAATTTCATTTTCTGCAGGCAAACATTTGATCATAATTGTTTAATTAATTAATGGGCTTGTCTACATTATACTTGGGTTTCTCTCTCGTCTCTTCATTCTTGAATTTCTTTTTGAGTGCCAAATATATCTCGATCCGGCGGCGGATCGTCCTTCCCCTCAGATTGTGGTGAAGATATAAATTATCACCAAATGTGCGGTGGATCCAATAGATATTCTAGTATTGATATATTCTAGTAGGTATCTGTTGGATTTTTGGTACTCCCTTAAATCCTTAGAGACCTAGAAGGTAAGCTTCGGCTCGCCCACCGAAATCCCGAATATAACCATCAGCAGAAACATGCTACCATCTTTCTATCTATATTCATATTATCTCCAAAATAAATGAGTATCTTGATGGGATGGATTTTGAAAATGTGTATCGAGATGCATATTATGTTGAAGCAAAAATTGCATCCACATTTACTAAAAAAACATACATATACCCACATTGCTAGAGCCAATTAGGTAAACTGACGTGTCGGTGCCGCACCTTATACGTGGTTGGCACTTGGCACTCACTCCATCTACAAGTCACATTCCGTTTATTGTGGACAGAGATTTGATCATAATTGTTCTATTAATGGGCATGTCTGTATCATACATTTTCCCTCTCCCAAAAACACACTTCATTTCTTTTTTTGACTTTCAGATCTCGAACCAACGGCGGATCGTCCTTCGTCACTGATTGCTGTGGAGAGTTAGGTTATTACCAAATGTGCAGAAGAAAAAAAGGAATGGATTGGATCACAATGGGTAGTTGAGATGGCTTTATGAAACTTTGATTATGAAAGTTAAGAGTTGTGTATATGGACTTTATTGCTAAAGGAAAATGTGATTTCATCAGTCAGGATTGAAAATTCGAATGGGGTGCGATGGACTTGTAGCTATAGCTGGGGCCAAACAGCACAGTGTGTGTGGCGGTAGCCTCTCACTGCTCCGGCCGACTATCCATCCACCCTGGACAGAAAAGGAGGGTAGAAAACCAAAAAAGCCCAGCATGCAGGCATGCTGCAGGCATGTCCACACGTTGCCCGGTTGCCGAGGCCAGGGCTACTAGGAACCAGCCAAGAAACTGCTCAAAGGAATGGACAACGGGTGCCGCAGCGCATGCAAACGGCCGGGAAGGGGAAACTGCGACCGCATGCGATGCGAGAGAGCGACGCCATGCCAAGTTGCCAACACACACACACACACACACACGCCGCACTAAACAAATCCGCGCTTTTCCCCTCCAGACATTACATGGTTGATCGATCGGCTCGGAATCCGCATCTACCACCCGGCCCCCGCGTGTGCCGCGTTTTGTTTACGGGCTACGGCGATCGATCGGCGACAGGGGGAGCCGGCCGGGCGCGTGATCTGCTCGGGCCGGGAGGCGCAGGCCGGGGCTTCCACCGGCACCCGCCTCGGGACGCGCGGCGCCCCGCGCGATCGTGTTGCGGGCGCGCGCACGCGCACGCGCGGAGACCTCTGCCCGGCTGCCTGCCCCGTTCCCTCCCCTGGTTTTTGTCTTTCCCAAATTGCCTGCCTGCCGCCGGGCGCGGGCGCCGGGTGCCGGGTGCCTCGTAGTCTGCCGACTGCGGCCGAGCAAGCAGCAGGCCGTGTGCCACTGGCTAGCAGCTGAGATTGCATGCGAACCCGGCCGGCCGGCCGCCGCTTTTCACACCGGCCGGGTGACCGGGTCTCGTTCTCATCGTCTCGTCCAGGGCTAGCTAGGCTAGCAACATGGTCTGATATGCATGCGCGCAGCAGCTTGTTCGGGAGCAGGGAAGCGGGCCGGGGGTAGAATGCTGCGTTGGAAGCGGGATTTCGGGGGGTCCCAAACTCCCAACCGCCCGTGCGCCTCTGCTTGCATCGGGCTTCGTGGGGATTAGGATCGGAGCAAGAGGCGTTTTTGTACATTGACTCGTCTACCATGATCCTTCTCCCTCGATCGAGATTGTGTACTCCCTCGGCCACACGCAGAAGAATATCAACATTTGGTGGGACCAAATATAATATATATTTAATAATGATGAATCTGATAATTAAAACACTTGATGACTTTTTATAAAGTTGGCTCAAGTTATTAAGATATATGATGATTTGACTTATTACAAATTAAAGGTATAAGACTCTTTGTGGAGCCTGGTGGAAGATCTTATCTTACAATTACTAACTAGAGGTTTAGAAATGCACTATTTATAAATTCAAGAAAAACTACCACACGTGCACATGTGTTTTCAAATATTCGACCTAGGACAACAAACCTCACATAATCCTTCCTAAATAGCGCACACCATGTAGTCAATTGTGGCTAAAGGATATGGTATGCTTTTATATTAACTTTTTTCTAAATATTGCACTCCCTCCGTATTCAAATATAAGTCGTGTTTGACTTTTCTCCACAACTTCAACTGATCGAATTATCCAATATAAATTATAAGTTATTATTTATTTTTGTTATGGGTTATTTATCATATACCGTAGATAGTTTGTGCATAACTTGTTTTCTTATATGTTTAGATACAATTCTTGAATAAAATGAACTATTAAAGTTGCAGTAAACGACGACTTAGATTTAAACACGGAGAGAGTATTAGTTATTTGATGCCTAAATGGTCTCAAATAAACTATAGCCAATTATAAAGTTTTAGATATTTTTGAACTAACTTTTGTATAAAACAAGTCTCCATCTAAAGTCGTTAAAATTCCAAAAAAAATGAATTTGAGAAAAAACGGGTAATTGTGCCCATACAAGAACTCAATTGCAAAGATTGTTAACTATAAAATTGTATATCTCATCGGCCTCTAAAACTTTGATATAAAGTCTAACTTCATGTAAAATTTAAGAATTTATTTGTGCAGCAACTATTTTTACTAGCGGTTCTAAACCTGGCGTAAACCGAGCAGTAATGCGTCACCGCTGGCCGGTTTATAACAAACGAGCAGTGATAGATTGGTTGGGGATAACCAATTCGATGTTGTGGCACCGTTGTTGCTCTTTTGTGCTAATACTTGAATTTTCATGCAGATGTTGAGGAGCCCTTACCACCAACTGATACTAACTTCTCGTGAGTCTGTGTCATGGTTTCGTCATTTAATTATTTCGTGACATGGCAGAACATATGGACGATTGCATCATGAACTGGTAAAGGCTTCGGGGCAATGAAGTCCGGTTGGCTCGTAGTCTAGGTGCGGTTGCACGCACAACCGACCGTTCTATTTATCGTTTGGGTTCTTCTTTAGATCTGAAAGATGGATTGCAGGCGCAGAACCGCAAGGCAAACAACACATTGATGTAACACTATAGCTAGCAGCAGGGCTCCTGTACTCTGTGTGTATGTGACTGTGATTACCTAAGCCTTTCCACCGCAGTACCTGCAGGCTTAGAAAAACTACTGCATACAATGCAATACGCTAGTTGGCCGGGTGCAATGCATATATGTTTGCATGCATGGTCGAAACTGGAAATTGACATCCATGGATACCTTAACATATGCAGTTGCAGGAAACCTACCTGTCTTTTTTCTGAGGTCACACTTGCTTACGTAATCATCCCACAACTCTACAGCTGTGAGATCACAGACTTGATGAACTATATAAACTAAGCTAGGTGATGCCCCGTGCGTTGCTGCGGAAATTTTTAAAGTGAAAATTTTTAAATTAGTGGACTCAAAGATTGCGTGGACTATGATATATTGTATTACAATATTTTCTTTATACATTATAATTGTTAACTTATCCATCTTAGTTTAGGGAGATTAACTTTTAAACGATTGATCATCTGGTGACAACATTTTTTAAACATATATTTTTTAACGTACTATTTTTAAACACATTATATTTGATAACTCATCCATCTTAGTTGAGAGAGACTGACTTTTAAATGATTGATCATCTGTGTTTTTATGTTTGCGAGAGTTTTATAGCCGAGTGATCGCAAGGACAAATAGTTGCATGCATGGATGTTATTAGTCATAAAAGATCAATGAAAGACATTAATAGAGCGTCCTAGTGGGTGTTTATGTTGTGGAAGTTTTATAGCGGAGTGATCGCAAAGACAAATAGTTGCATGCATGGATGTAATTAGTCACAGAATATCGATGAAAGACATTAATAGAGCGACCTAGTGGATGGTGACATGGCTTTAACTTAATGGAAGCAAAGATGTTGTGGATAGCTTGCATGTTTAGAGATGATTTTAATGGTCTCCATCTATACTGATCTCTTCCTATCAACTAACTTAATAATCTTTTAAATTAATTAGTTAGTTCATGGATTACATTTTATGAATAAAATTTTCCATGTAAAATTTATTTTTTAGTTTTAAAACTTGATGTTATTTAGTTGCTGCAATTTGTAACAACATTTTATATGATTGTTCTTTTGTATTTTTTATACAAGGGGTCGTAAGTTCCAGACTGCACTATTTGTTACTACAATAGAATAACAGCCATTTAGGGGTCTGGACTGCAACCTTCAAAATATAATTTCTTTTCTTTTGCAACAATAATTTCCATATTAATTTTTTCATAAAAAATAGAATGCTTACAATTAAACTATCAATGAATATATGTTATATGCTTCAATCACAATGTATACATTTATCTAAAGTAAGAACTCACACAATTTATTTTAGGGAGTATTAATATAATCTGAAATAAATTATCAGGTTTATTGCTACATGATTCGTCAAAGTAACATTATTCATTATTGATAAACTATGTAAATCAATATGCATATATCCTGTTTATATGCATATTTTCACTTTAAGTTGTTTTTATTACACTATTAATAATTGAAATGGGTAGGTTGTTACTATATATTATATAGGTGCGTATGATTTCACAAGGTGTGATTGTATTATCCAATTTGTTTCATCTATAATAGAGGATGTTGATAATTTACATGTAAATTTGAGGTGACATTTTGTTTTCTTGCTTTTATTGATCGATAATGGCAGAGGCGGACTTAAGGGGTTGTGTGATTAGATATTATTTTAGCAAATGTGGTTAACTAGATCTAAATTTAGGAAGCTTAAATATGGACTTAAGGTTTACTTTAAATCATTCATAATGGCATAGGTCAGTATATTTAAATGCAGAATAGGAGGGGATACTTTATGGCATATTGGGTGTTTATCGAATAATGAAACAAACTATTATCTTAGAGGATACTCGGATGCGGATGGTTGGATATTTATGATTTTTAAAAAAAATAAGCTTTATTCTTTTGAGGATGCTCCATTTGAAACACATTCGATTAGAGGACCATACGCAAGAGAATTATTACCATGTGATTCGAACTGTGGCATTTACTGATACATTACGGCTAACTTAACTTTGGCGTAGCTACGGATCGTTGTAGAAATAATATTGTAGATCATTTGAACGCTGTCACTGTATTTATTTTTTCACTACTGCGTTTGCTAGATCGACTTTGCTTTCAGCGTCGACGGAGCAACCGTACGTGTGATGCGCGCACACAGCCACACACATTCATCGGCCCACGCCTCACCATCCCAACGCATGAGTAAAAAACTTTTATCCACTATTCTTTCTATGTCTAAAATAGCGTTACAGCCTCAAACAATGTTACACATAGCCATTTTACTCTTCCATGGAAGATAGACGAGAAAATGACGCAGAGGTGAGGAGCTATGCGTATGCAGTACCTATAGCAAGTAGCAATGTGTGGTTAGGCAGCATTGAAGGCGTGCACTATGCGTGCATGCCTTCTTGTCGTTCGCTGCCCATTTCGGCACAGGTGAATACCCTCCGAGAGCTCTCAAATCAAGTATGCAAACTGTTCACTTGTACAGTGTACCGTAGTGGCCGGTCTGATCGGGCCAACAAACCACTACTGTTCCAATTCATTAGCTGGCTATATAGCCGCTGCAATCCGGCCCTGAGCCTAATCCGGCGGTCCAGCAAGCAGGGATCCTAATATGGCGCCGCGCATGGGCCGAGCGTAGTGCACCATTCATGTCCAGCTAAGCAATCGGTATAGTTTTAAAATACAATTTTTTGTTAGTGCTTCTTGCAAACTCTTTCTAAATATTCATACTAGAAAACATAGGAGAAAGTTTTACAAATCTGCTCAATTACTAATATTCTGACTTTTTGTAAGATCTGGATTTTTTTTCTTCTAAACATTCAATTGCTTGTCTTATTTTTTTTCCCTACTGAAAGCTATTCCCTTCAAATGATCGTTTTGGTGTAGTGGGACCGTGCACAGAACCTTTGTAATAACTCAGTGATGATATATGAGAGTGCTAGGTGAAGGTGGCGTTGTACGTGGTGGCTTGATATAATTAAGCCGGCCAGTAGAGGATATATATACATACGTATATTATGATATGGTAGGATGATGTCCGGGCAGACAGAGTGGGTTCAAGGTATAATCATAAACTCCAAACAGTGCGGCCATTGAATTGGAAATAGTGGCCAGAGAACAAGGGACTGGCGACGTGATGCACACATAGTGTTGTGGTTGCACGGAAGGACAAGAGGCAGACTGGATGCCGATGGCAGCATTTAATTATAAGCCCATGCATGCATGAGAGAGAATGCATCATGGTATTGTTTCTTCCTCCATTGAGGAGCTTCTCTATCTCTCATCTCAAAAACTGCGGTTCCTTTAGCTCTTCTGTAAACGACGACGACTGATCCCAGATCGAATTGAATTCGTGTGGGGAATGCGTCGCAGCTGCTTGCTCGCCGTGTTTCAAGCGTCGCACTTGTCCGGCCCTCTTGGTCAAGTGTACCGCATAAGTCTGTTGTGAGGTGAGCTTCTGCCGTTTGTGGTCTGCAAAAAGTTCCTTACTACTACCCGTGTAACTAATAACCATTGTCCACCAGTCGGCAAGCAGTGTATGTCGTGACATGTATCGTTCGTCAGAATTTATGTTTGTCCTTCTGTAGACAATTTAGCAGTGTCAATTATATAGATAGTATATGGGTAGCTTTTTCGCTAGCACAATCAATTTTCTACCTGGCACACTCAGGAATATACATGTGAGCAAGAGATCATGCAGAATCGTTACCACTGGACGCGTTAAGATCAGCCCAAGTCCAACATCATGCATGCTGATCAACGAAGTGGAAGTAATCGACCGTTCTGGGTAGCTTTTACGCTAGCACAATCAATTTTCTACCTGGCGCACTTAGGAATATACATGTGAGCAAAAGATCCTAAGCAGATCGTTACCACTGGACGCGTTAAGATCAGCCCAAGTCCAACATCATGCATGCTGATCAACAAAGTGGAAGTAATCGACCGTTCCCAATCTCTTCTCCACCGATCGAGCCGGGATGCACACATGCAAGGTCGGGACATAGAAAAAAAGCGTAGACACTTGTTTGTTTACCCTTTGGGAGTCAATTGCACCCTAGGCCCCTAAACTTTATTTTATGGCACCATCTAGGTACATGAAGTCCAAAAATGATCATCTGAGTTCTTTAACTTTTTAAAGTAATAATTTACATCCATCAACTTTACATTCTTAATTCACCGAGGTCCAATTGTGGACCTAAATTTACACCGAAGAGATCAATTTGAAAAGCTAAAGGACCCAGATGATCACTTTGAAATTCGTGGACCTAGAACTAGAAGGTACCGCGGGATAAGTTTAGGGACCTGACATGCAATTCACTATTTGTTTATTAATATATAGAGATGAATATTATACGATAACAATAGGAAATTCTCTTCATCCTTGAATCAAAATATTCAAAAAGAATAGGATTGTTCCGAGTGTTGTAAAGAGAAGAAAAACCAATGTTTTCCAAATATACTCTTTTACTTAAAGAAACGGACAATATTTTAGGTGGCAGTTTGATACCACAAGAAAAAAATATAGGGAATAAAAAATGACGAGGATTTTGGTTCGTGTTCCATAGAAAAGTTATCAAAAGCACAAAAAAATATTTCGTTTCAGGTCATTACAGTCGCCATCTTCTTTTTCAGAGTATTCAAAACCCTCCTATAGCATTGGATACTCATTCTTTTTTATCTAATATGAATTAGAAATTTCATTTGTTATGATTCTATCTCTCCTTGGTGACCTATTCATCCTTAAATTATTACTCCCTGATCCAAAAAAATGGAATTCCAGTTTAAAATTGGTTAACAAAAGAATCAAATAAAATCCTAAATTTAGACCACGAGACATGCCTATTCATTGCAAAAGAAAAAAAATGATTGTGTTTTGTTTCCTTTGATGTCTAGGTATGACGTTAATTATGCATAAAAATGCAATGGTAGTAGGTGCACATGAGATATTTTTCTTCATCATTTATCTCTCAATAAACATATGATTCATCCTTTTATGAATAGAGTAACAAATATAAAAAAGTATCTAAAAATTGTATATAGTGATCCAATAGAGATATTGTCTCATTTTCTTTATTATTATATCAACTAAATCATTGTCTTTTGACTTTTGGGTTTTTGGATTTTTTTATTGATTTGATATTATTCAGCAAAAAGGAAATTTTTGACATATTCTTTCTTTTAAAAATTATTTTTTCCCTATTTTGGACCCGTAGCTCCATACCGCAGAAGCATGGATGAAAGTTAGGACTCCAATTAAGAAAAAAGTCAAGCCCCTTCCACTCATAAATCGTTCTCTTCCTTTCAATGTGTGTGCTCACTTGCTGCTAAATGCTTCAATTGCTCAGCACATTAGGTGAGCCATACGTACAAAGTTTAGTTTCTACCTAATAAATATAGGATTGTATATATATAATTTGTCCATATCAAATAATATGGCTACAACTTATAGTGATACTCTTAGTAGGCAAAAGAAACAAATTACGCGAGTTTAAGAACATTTGTGAGCCACCGACGACATCTCATTCATCTTACAAATAGATCAGGCCAATGACACAAGGTCACCCTACTGGACGTGGCAACCAATGGCATGACAAAACTGGGTGAGCCTTAAAGCATATACACATAGGAGAACATACGTCCTATTCTGTCGTGCCAGTAAAATTTGAGTCCGTGTGATAAACTTAAAAATAATGCCTACTGCATCTTTAGAAAAAACATAAATTAAGGCTGCTCTAGGACAAGCGATTAGTCATGACTAATTATCATATAATCGATTTAATCATGACTAATTAATTGTGCATTTATATCGTTTAGACACTAAACATATGTTTTGGTAAGCGGGTGACTAGACACACTCAGATGAACACTTGTGTTGGGTTGGCCTGCTTCAGGACAAGCGATTAGTCATCATATAATCGATTTAATCATGACTAATTAATTGTGCATTTATATTGTTTAGATGCTAGACATATGTTTTGGTAAGCGGGTGACTAGACACACTCAGATGAACACTTGTGTTGGGTTCGCCCGCACGAAGCCCAGTAGTGACAAAGGTTTTGCCGAATCGAAACCTTTGCTATAAGAAAGTATATATGGACTAATTCCCAAGTCACTGCCGCTTACCCCACACCCTAGCTCTCAGGGTCATATTCATAGTGGGTAGTCATTTGCATATTTTCTCTAAAGAACTTTAGAATTATAATAGATCCCTACTATATATGTGGGCCGGCCATTTCTTAGACCGAACCTTCGATGGGTTAGACCTGCTTCCTCGACAACTTGGATACAATCTCAGGGTCATATTTATAGTGGGTAGTCATTTGCATATTTTCTCTAAAGAACTTATAATAGATCCCTACTATATATATGTGGGCCAGCCATTTCTTAGACCAAACCTTCGATGGGTTAGACCTGCTTCCCCAACAACTTGGTTACAATGGTTCTAGTTCATATAGGCAATCAACTAAGCATACAGACGAGCAATTATATTCAAAGAAAATAATAGAAGAAATTACTCGCTACCTAGGGTCTCTTGCTTTGCAACTCTGCGCTGCCATTGTGGCGTTCTGTGGCCCTACGATGTGCTAGACCACTGGTGCTATGTGCATCTGAATTCTATATGTTCTGCCAGAAAAGCCAAGGTCTTCTAAGTCAAGTTTGTCATGTGTCTCATCCACTCACGTTGCCGGGGTGCTGGGCGACTACAGGGCTACACAGCAGCGATGACATCTTTGGGACGACGCGATGCTGCACCTGCTGCCACGACCTCCAAGCTTGCCCGAACTCTATTTCAACACATTTATCTTGCTGTGTTGCTGGGCTTTATGGGAGAGAAGAAATAGATTAATCTTCGATGGGGATGTAATGAGATAGTTCTTGGTCTCCACCCGAACTGAAGCTGCTCTATGGCGATATAGATTGAAGGTAGAAGATCGATGGGTGGTCGATGATTGATGTTCTAAACTTGTGTTGGCAATGTAAGCCCTTGTATAACAAATGTAATTTTTTTACTCCTGTAAATTCTATGATGTGCGCCATCAAGGGCCGTTGAAGGCAATGAAATTTAGGTAAGGATCCCCCAAAGTATCAAACGGCTGTGCCACGGAGTGGAGGCAGCGATGCAGCGTTGTGGCAAGTTGACCGATGGATATCACGGGTGGAGTTGGGGATGTGGAGCAGGGTACATCACGCAACACGCCGCAACAGATCAAAAGAGGATGCGATCGTGAGGCAGAAAATGTGATTCACCTATGGACCTAGAGAGAAAAGACTTGTAACGGACCGAAGGTAATCTACTAGAAATTTTGGGTCCCTTGAAAAGTGGGGGCCCTGTACCGTAGAACAAGCTGCACGCCCTTGCTGTTCCATCAGGCAGTTATGAACAGCTGAACAAAGGGAAAGCAATCAACACGCAACATACAAAATTTTTTGTTGAATCTATAAGCCAGAAAAAAAAATACAATTTGTGGTCCTAGTGAACAACGCAGTGGACAACCTGGGTTTAGTTGCATGCCATCAGTTGCTGTTAGATACCAGATAGAGGGTTCTTTTCTTGGTTCTGCATTCAGGGAGCTGGGAATGTTCTGGGTCTCAGTACACTGATAGAAATAATCTGTGCAATATTCATGTTGAATTAAAATTGCATGCACCAATTTAATGAGCGTGACCTGTATGTATGAAGCAGACACGGTATCCATTACGAATGGCCTGTGGACGACCTTCATGAGGAACACCTCTGTTTCAGCATCCAAGACCTTTCAGTATATTTCTCAACTCACTGATGACATCTGTGATCCTTGCGTGTGATCCAGGGAGGTTTATGGCATGGTACTCTAAAGCCTTCCACTGTGAGATCAACGCAAAATGCGGGCGCCGGTACATGCTGCTAATGATCTCAAGAACCTTTGTATCAGGAGTAGCTGAAACTAAGTGTGTTAGACCGGCCCCATGAGCCCCTATTACTACTGAAGCTTCCAGAATAGCACGGAGTTGCTCCTTCATGGTCATGTGGGCAAAAAGACCGTTGATGACATTTACTTTGCATTTCAGACCTTTTGCCCACTTCTCAATTGCATCATAGACCTCCCGCTCATTGCTTAGTCTGGATTCAACCTTACCACTGTGGCGTGGATGGGCCAAGTAGTCTTCTCGCCGAACAAAGAGAACATTGAGCCCATTTGATTTTTTGGATGAGACGATGTCATCCTGAAGAAGATCAAAAGAAGCTACAATCATCTCTCCGAATTCAGATAAACGTGCTGTTTTCTCATAGTTCGGTTTTGCTCGGAGGGACTGCGCAGAGGCACCTTCACAGCTAAAGCTCTCGCTAAGCCCCTTAAACATGGCAGTCTCATAGCCCAAAGGTGAAAGGATGGCATGCCGGAAACAGACAGGACCAGAGAAATTCTTAGCATATGTCACACTTGAAAAAAGTGCTTCCCAGGTTTGCTCCAATTGTGCCTGCAGATGTCAGGTCACATGTCACTTGACAAAAATATACAGAGAGAGAGGGAAAACAGCCATAAACAATTGTGTAGAGAAATAACTTGACTTCAACCTAGCAATAGAATATCACATTCATTTATGCATGCTAAACTTGAAAGAAAATCACATGATGGAGGAACAATAAGATCTGGAAATTAGGCAGACATGGAACCATTGGAAGCATAGGTATGACTGGCAAATGCTTTGGATAAGGCATCAGGGCAGATGGGGCTAGCTGCCAAAAAATATAGCCAGGGTGTCATTTGCCACAAATATAGAACATAGGAACTGACAGATTGTGCTAGGACCAGGGACTGATTTTTATTGCAGTTGCTCTCCTAACATGAGCAGAAGACCTGGCACAACAACAAATGCTGGAGAAAATAGGAAGATGAGCATGCTACGTAATCATTGCACAAACCAAAGTACCAAACTAAATATCAAGCATATAAAAATGTGACTATCGACTAGATTAATCGTGTTTACCCCAATTATAGCAAAAGGAACACACTGGTTGGAGATAACTCATCCAGCAAACAGAATGAACTTAAACAATAACAAAATACATAGCGCATCACATACCTTGCAATGCCCGTCCACAAAAACAACATTAGGACGGTTTGGTAAATTCGTGACTCTGGAACTAACATATGCACTGTACCAGTCTGTAATCGTGTGGAAAAGGTTTGCATATTCAAAACGAGTGACCAGAAGTGTCGGTTCTTCAACCCACTGAAATAACAAATGACATAACAGAGTTAAGAATGGACTGCTGAATTTAAAAGATAAAGAAATGCAAGGATAAATGTAAACATCAGGCATCATCACTCATCAGCCCAAACATAAATCATGGTAAATAATGATCAATGTCATGAAATGAAGCGAGAGGTCTGCTTCGACAGGAGTCACATGCTACTCTGTCAAAATCTCTAATCCAATAAGAGCCAACAATGCTTTGAGTCTCAAAAGGTTTCAGATATCACCAAGGGCACTCATTTTGTTCAAAGGTACACTTAGAATGTATCAATTCTGATAAAACTGCAACATTGCAATCAGCTCATATGCAACCTAACTGAAAGAATAAACATAAGTTACGAGATAGGACCACCAACTGTTCAATACCTACACAGAATCAATTGAACAAACTACAAACTCAAACTAAAACTAAAACTAAAACCAAATAACCTAAAGCAGAAATGCAGAATCACAATCTTTACATACTACTAGTGGTATACTCCCAGGATGTTCTCACCTCAAAGAGAGCACAATAAACCTTTATTAATCTCAACACTAGTGGAGCAAAAACGACAGAGACTCCACATTACTAAGTATTAACTACCCCATTCCAAATAGTTCATCCTTATAGTTCGTCTAAGTCAAACTTATCTAACTTTAACCAAGAGTACAGAAAAATTTCTATAATACCAAATAAGTGCACTATCATGACATATGTCAAGGTGGGTTTTTAACGATTACGAAGCTAATTTGTTGTTCTTGATGTTGGTGGATTTTTCTATAAACTTGATCCGAGTTAGAGAAATTTGACTTAGGACAACTAACCAATCTACATTTTGGAACAAAGGGAATACTAAGAAAAGAATACTAATATAACAGTTGATTTGTCACCGTAAAAGATTCAATGCCACATAGAGAACTGGTTACATAAGATAGGGAATTGGACCTGCTCATTTCCTGGCTCTCCAGAATCCAGATCTATAGGACAATAAAATCACATGTTTTACTTCACTATTATAAGATCGATACAAAACGATAGTGATAAGAATATCTATTGAACAAACGATGTGTTTAGAGTTTAGATAGCCACGAATCACACTCATTTATCATGGTACAACTACAATTCCTACCTAGTTTGTGCTGTTTATGAACCAAGGTGCATACTATTTTCTTTCACTCACACAGCTTGTATCTAGCACACAACATGATTTTCTTTATCTCCATACCCATTTCCTTGATAGTTGCCTGTATTCAATGATGCAATTAACCATGAATCTTTCTTTTTAACTCCAGACATACTAAAAATTCTTGCCATTTAGGTTTCTATTTAAGATATAAACTGGATGCAGACTTCATACTCATAATCTTGTAAATTCCGAATATGATTCCTATTCCTACCCTTGCTGGTTTGTTCTGCACCCCAGAGATCCTTACAGTTGACTCACAGCTGTTCGTGCGGGGGTGATTGTTGGAAGCAGACAGAAGAGGAGAACTATTTCAAGCGGAGTTAGGGTTAAAAACCCTAATGAAAAGACTTGCATTTGCTAGACTATGGAAGTTCATAGATATAACTAATTTAGCTCAATAGCTGCATGAGTATCGGATCAAACAGACTTCGATTAAATTTTCCTATATCAGACACAGAGTTGATTATACTCTTCCCAATCTATGGGATTTCCATGTATGATTAAAAATTATTTAACAAACGACACCTGATCAATCAGCAAGCCAACTAGATAGCAAAGAGTACCTGAGAGCATTGTAGCTCACCGGGTGGCACAACGCTGGCCGACTCGAGCAGCGCCCTCATCGTGTGCGTACCGATCCCGCCAGTGGGCACGTAGTCGTTGAGGAACCCTGTGTCCACCAGGGGGCCCGTCCTGCCCGCCGCCGGCCCCTCCACCTGCAGCGCGCCGGGCTCGTACTTGGGCAGCTCCTCCTCCTCGGCGCGGCCCATGACCTGCTCGAGGGGCTCCCCGCCGCGCGACATCGCGATGAGCGCCGGGTCGAGCCGCACCCGCGCGCCCTCGCAGATCGAGCTGCGCAGCGTCTCGCTGTGGTGGCACCGGAACCACCCGCCCCCGCTCCAGCCTCCCCGGCGACCTGCGGGGAGGACGTCCACGCGGCGGGAGAAGCCGTTGCCGAAGTAGGCCTCGCAGGTGTGCGGCGGCGGCGCGGGGCTGGAAACCCAGGGGAGGAAGGAGGGGAGGCGCGGCCACGGCTTCTGGGAGGACGGCGGCGCACGGGCGTCCTCACGGACTTGAGTTCGTGGGATGAGGTCGGGCGGCGACGGGTGGTGGGGCTGGAGGAGCAGGTAGATCGCGAAGGAGACGGCGTAGACGACGAAGACGAGGAGGAGGACCAGCGGGATGAGGCGGCGCAGCCGGTTTCGGTGGCCGTGGCCGCGCCCGGCCATCATCGCCGGCGAGCCGCGGACGTGGCGGCCGCCGGAGAGGGCTCGTCGCCACCGGGATCGCGAAAATCGTGGGGGTCACAGTCTCGCTCCGGCGGTCGCCACTGGCGATGGGGAAAGTGGAAACCGGTTTGTGTCGTTGGTCGCATCGGACGGCTGTGAAGAGGGGTTACTGTGCCTTGAACGGCGGTGATGCGCAATTCACTTTGTCGCTTGTCGGCTCGTCGCCGAATTTTTTTTTTAAGCCTCTCATCTGGGTACAGCTGTAGCATCTGCCTACACCACCACTACACCACACACACCTACGCACACCACTCATACACAACCAGACCTACAACTACATTCAGACTTGAAGATCACGTCACTAGTGAGATCACCGAAACCTTTCTGGTTCCGTAGACGAACACACGCCTACACCACCACTACACCACACACACCTACGCACACCACTCATACACAACCAGACCTACAACTACACTCAGACTTGAAGATCACGTCCCTAGTGAGATCACCGAAACCCTCCTGGTTCCGTAGACAACGGGCGCGTCGCAGTCGCTTTGTAGTTCCACGTGTGAGAGGCTGTAGAATTTATTTAGGGATAAAACTGATGAGACACCAACGTCGATCCGGGGGATCGAACCATGGCGGGCAGGCTGCGCACCTGGCAGCTCTGCCAACCGAGCTACGGCTCAGACTAGACGGAGGAAAGACATCCTCCAACCACGGAGGCTGGGTTGTCAAGGGCATCCTCCTCTTAACGGAGGGCAGCGTCTGCGCATCCCCTTGTGCATTTTCAAGTGCATCTACAATGCAAAGTGTTATGCACAATTATATCTATAAATTGCTACACTCAGGCCCGTTTGGATCCCACAGGCTAATTATTAGTCCCGTCACATCGAATGTTTAGACGCTAGTTAGAAATATTACATAATGTCTAATTAAAAAAAACTAATTACACAGATAAAGACTAAACGGCGAGACGAATTTATTAAGCCTAATTAATCAATGATTAGCAAATGTGATGCTACAGTAACTATTCATCTCGGCGTTTAGTCCTCGTCTGTGTAATTAGTTTTATAAACAGATCATGTTTAATACTTCTAACTAGCATCCAAACATCCGATTTGACATGAGCTAAAGTTTAGTCTCTGGATCCAAACACCCCCTTAGTCCTGGGGCTCTAGATGCATGTTAGGAGGAGGTGACACCGTGACAGTCACGGCGGCTTCAAGACGGCTAGTGGTGGGGGTGCTGTCCGTGGGGCAAAGGGAGAGGGGAGGTGACCAAGAGGAGTTAACGGGGTAAGAGGGGTAGATTAGTGGTGGCAACAGAGGCGGCAGCACGCTGCTAGAGCCTAAGGAGAAAGGTGGTCAGATAGAGATTCTGTTTGACTGGACACAAACCAACACCCATGGAATCATCATATAAAAAGGAATGGGATTATTGGTGACCTTCGTTGACCAAGGTGGGTTGTCGCCGGTTGCAAACTACACCATCTGTTCTTTTTTATTTGACATGGTTGATTTTTTTCAATACCCCTAATGATTGAACGTGTAAAAATAAAATAAATGAAAAGTAATAAAATTTTTTGAATAAAAAGATTAAAGCTTTGAAAAAAAGTCAACCGTGTCAAATAAAAAAGAATGGATGGAGTACATAAGAAGCATTTGTAGCACGGCGTACCTTGGCCACTATGTGAACCAACGTTCCATTTCCGTTAAAAAACCACCAAAATTGTGGATTTTTAGTCATCTTTGGCCCCCCTCTAAAATTGGGTTTTAGTACTAATTTGGTAAAATTCAAATCGGACTTTTAAATTTAAAAAAGTCATATAAATGAAAATGCACTTAGGCACTTTTTAAAATGCACTTTAAATATTTCCCTTATGATGCAAAGCCAGCTGGAAAATGCTGGTGAGCAAGGAAATGTTTGGATTACATGAGGCATCTTTTGAATACATTTCCTTGCTAATATTCAGAATTTCAGGTTACTGAAAAATCTTAATATATCCAGTGATACTGCTTCAGTCTGCAGGTTGAAGGTCTGAGTCAATATGATGCCTTTCAACTTTTCACGCAGCGACCGCATCCAAATTCTCGATGCTTTACGCTTATACAAATCTAGCCTTAACTAGGGGTAGATACGAGGTAAGGAGCTACTGTACAAACATACAGCTGGACTTGCAGGAATGACCAGTCAAAAATTTGCATTTCACTCCTAGAATCTGCTGTCTGTGTCAAAAACCTGTGATCCTACATAATCGTATAAGAAAGAAGAAGAGTGTCAGAATAAGAAAGCATTTCTGAATTTACTGACTACTGACTAGCAGTTCTTAATCGTGATTTATGCAACTGTTACCTAGAGTCGGCAGCAAGATTGTCAGAGCTGCGATTCCGACAACCTTCAGGGGCAGCCCGGTGATCACAAGATCCTTGATGGCAATGTGGCCAGTACTGAACCCAATGACATTCGACGGTGATCCAGTAGGCAGCAAGTACGAAAGCTGAGCCCCAATTGCTCCAGAAACCATGAGCAACGCTGGGTGCACATTGATGGACTTGGCCAATTCAGCAAACAGAGGCAGCACCAGCGTCGTGGTGGCGTCGTCAGATGTGAACTCAGTGATGATCCCACTGACAACGCAGGCCACGAGAACAATGACCACTGTCTGTGTGCCCTTCAGGAACCTGAGCTCATCAGAAAGGATATCAGTCAGGCCGCTTGACCTGAAGCCTTCAGCAATGGCGAATCCTGCCCCCAGTAGGAGGACAATGTCCCACTGGAGCTTCCTGCACTTGTTCCAGTCCATCAGTTTCTCGCCCTCGTTCTTCCGGCTTGGGATTATGAAGAGCAGTGTAGCCATCATGATCTGAATTGCGAGCAAATTGTGAGATTAAGTGATGCATAGATGGATGACTATATATGTGGAGAGTTGTGCACTTACGGTGACTGTTCCGTCTCCAACATTGTCGTGGAACAGAGCTCCCCACCCAGGTATGTCATCTGTAAGGCTCCTGGTCATCCATAGCACAATTAGAACCTGCAAAATTTGACCATTTCAGTGTGTTATGAATAAGCGAGTTCATTACTAGTAGAACACATCGCGTTTACACAAAAGCAACGCTGTTTGGCATGAACATCTTTAGAACATGAATTGATCACACAAATAAGGTAGAACACGTGTTGGCAAAAGAAATGGAAATTACCCCAAACACAGCCAACACCATCTTCTCTGCAAAAGCCATTGGACCTGGCATAGATCAGAACAATAATCTCATCAAACAATCTTTCCCCTAGATTGCACGGGATGAAAGAGTCTTTCTGGAATATGGAATTTAAACGTGGCCTCATCAGAGCCAAATACTGAGATCTCGCATCACGTTGATAAGATCTGTCACTCTATTTGAATGGTGGACAGAATATTGGATGGTGTCATGCTGATGCCATGTTGAGTTAGCAGTGCTATATTTTCCAGCTGAGTAAAATAATAATAACAACTTTGTACACGAACCTTGGAGAAAAAAAAAAAGAAACTTCTGTTACTGAATAGTACTCCTACTAGATAAAAACAAAAGTAGCCTTACCTAACAAGCTGAGCTCCCTTCTCAGATGGCTTCTGTCCAGGTAAGCAGAGAGCGCCTTTCCAGAGTTCTTGGAGCAGTACATGAGGCAGAGGGTGACCCAGAGCGCCAGGAAGATGATGAGCGACATGGGGAGGCCGAAGGACATCCATGAGCTGAAGGTGATGGGCTCCTGCTCCGGGAAGTAGGTGGACCACATCCCGACGAGGATGATGTTGACGCCGGTGCCCGTGAGCGTGGCCATCCCGCCGATGGCCGACGCGTACACGACGCCGAGCACCACCGCCTTGGAGAAGCGGCGCACCTCCTCCTGCTGCTCCTGGCATATTATTCCCTGATCCCCGCCCGCGCGCGGCAGCCTCTGCAGGATCCCCGTCGCCACCGGCATCATCATGACCGTGCACGCCGTGTTGTGGATCCACATGCTGAGGAAGAAGGTGGTGCCGGTGATGCCCAGCAGCAGCAGCGGCGGCCGCACCGGGTCCCCGCAGAACAGCGACGTGATCTGCGCGCGCGGCCGGAGTTCATAAAGAAAGACGGCCGCGGCAGGCAAGAAACGAAAAGGAAGGGAAGGGGCCCGGGGCGCACGTTGAGGGCGAGTCGCCGGTGGATTTGGTAGTGCTCGACGGCGAGCGCGAGGATGAAGCTGCCGAGGACGAGCGAGATGACGTCGTCCATGTAGGCCTTGGCCACGGCGTCGGCGTCCGCGACGCCGAAGAGCGGGAAGAGGAAGAGCGGCGCCATGGACGCGACGGCGAGCGGCACGGCGCCCGTGACCCACCAGAGGAACACCCAGGCGAGCACGGCCAGCATGTTGCGCGCCGCGCCGTGGCCGCCGAGGTCCACGAGCGCGCACACGGCCGCGCACGCCGCGGGGCCCGACGCCACGGCCGGGTACCGGTGCGCGAGCAGCGAGCGCGCCCACGCCGGCCGCTCCCTGCTGGCCTCCTCGCCGTGCCCCGGTGCTGGCGGCGGGAGCAGAGGCGCCTCCACGTCCTCGCACGAGCCCCCGCGCCTGTCCATCGCCGCGGCGACCGCCCGGCCGGCTGGTCGATCGGCGGTCGGTCGGTCGGTGGCCGATGGGTCCGGAGCTCGGCTAGCTGTTTCGGGGGCGTGGAGGCCGCGCCGAGCTGGTTCGCTCGCCCCGGCGGGAGTTTTATAGCTGCGGCGAGCTTAAAATGGCCTCCGGGAGATGTGTGCTTTCTATCTGGCTGACTGGCTGTAATAATAATTATTGCCGCATGAAACACACGGACAATTTGCACGGCCACGGGTTGTTGAGCTCGTCACAGGTGGGCAGACAGGCGGGAACGGGAAGGGCAAGGCCACCGCTCCGCAGGCCATGTGGGGCGGGCGCGTGGGTTGCTTGCTGGACGGCCAGCAGAGGGTCGACGTGGCATGATGGGCACGCCGGACGCCGGTCTGTCTCTGCCCTACAGGCGCCACGTCGGACGTTCTGGACATGGGGACTGGAGAGGGAGAATTGATCGTCGACAAACACTTGTCTGGGCAAGCGCGCCGTGGCAAACTGGGACTGCGATGACACTTGCGTCACACAGTCTGGCGCTTTGGCACCGGAACATATGGGACGCAAACTAGACGAAGAAGATGTTCCAACGCACGGCAGAGCGGGTGCGGCTGTGTCTCTTCCGTGGGCAGAGGTTGGATTCAACATGCCTTTCCCCCCAGCAAATCAGTAATCCACCACAGCACCTCGTCACGTAACCTGTCGATGAGGACGACGAAGCCGATGCAATAGGAATGGTGGCCACAGATTTGCACTGAAACCATACGTGTGAATGATAGGTCCCGGCTCTAACTCATCAGCCTGTTAGGACCACGACAACGTGGAACATATGCAGACATCTTCATCAGATCCGTCTCTGCGCATGCACCTACCTAGCGCCACAGTGGGCCGTCGCCTGCTGCCTCTCACCGTCACCGGTCAATCGATGGAACGCGCTCCACCACAAGTTCATCTTACGTGGCCCAGGCGACGAGGATCGTCAGCGCCGTGCAGTGCAATCATCGGACCATGGTGGGGGGCCATGCTTGATGCATGCATCAATTCCGATCCTCAGACCGTGTCCAACGGCTTAGCTAAAAAAGATTGTCCAAACGCTATTTCAACCATCTGTATCTAACAATACAGCGTTGTTTTGGTCACTCTGTGTATACGATTGGCCGGAGACCGTCTCACATCGTCTCGATCTGGATCTAAAGAAAGCGAGCCTAGCTCAACCAGTTAGATGGGAGGAGTGGCCATGCACCTAACCACCTAAGTTCGAGTCTTCTCTCACTCGAATTTGGGTACCTATAGATTGGCTTCATTTTTCTTTATCCCACTTGACAGCCATCTGATCGGGAGCGTGCGCTCTGAAAATATCATTGCCGTTCTGTGGTCTGTGGAATGGAACAGTGCAAGCACAAACGGCGACGCAGGCAGCCATGTGGTTGTGGAGCGCGGGCTGGACAAACCCCATCTAAAGACGAAGGCGACTCGGCGCCAACAGAGCCTTTTTCCTCTTCGGCTGTGACGATGTCCACCTAGTTCATCTTGACATCTCCTCTTCAATACGCATGCTAGCTGCTGAAATCAACCAGGCGCGCATGTGCATGCTGGGGGAATCTGCTCGGGGGAGTCCCACGCCTCACCGTCCCAACCAATCTGCTGGCACGGACACAGGCTCGACCACGCCCCTTCTTATTTATCAGCGAGTGATCTCAGGATAACCTAGCGAAAAGGGAAACAATCCGACTCGCCGATACGGTCAAATATAAAGTTGTTTTTTTTCCTCTTATGTTATGAGAGTAGGACGTCTCCTCTTATTTACTCTCTTCGTTTCAGAAAACAAGACATTCTATATTTGTCAAACTTTAAACTGAAATGGAACGAATTGGATAAGATACGATCAAATTTAATTAAAGAAATTGGCAAAACAAGAACTTACACAATGTCACAGAGAGGTTAGTCATAAGGTTGTCTGCACTAGTGCACTGGAAACCTCCCCAAAAGACATAGAGTAACGTATAGGGTACTCATCGACTCCAAACCTCATCCTACGGTAGGATCCCATATGTAGCGTTGTACGGAACCTAATAATCCATCTAACCTCTCTCATCCACGCAGACAACGGAATCACAGCTCGTGCCATGGTGGACAAGGACGAGCCGGTGATCGGCGACGACAAGCGGAATAGATCCTTGCGGTGGCGCGGTGAGGCGTCGCCAGAGGAAGAGGAGGCCCGTCCCTTCCTCTCCTAGATGGTCGGCGCAGATCTGAGGTAGAGAGGGCCAAAGGAGGTGTCGCCGGGGGCGGAAGAGCTACATCCAGATCCGCGTGCCGACGGGCACGGAGAAGCTCTACCTCCCCAGATACGAGCACGAAGGAGCTCCACCTCCTCGGATCCACGTGCCACCGTACGTAGAGGAGAAGGCGTCGCCGGCGCTAAGGAGCTCCACCTCGCTGGATCCGTGCGCCGCCAAGCGTGGAGGCTACCCCGATGGAGATGGCGTGTAGAAGAGGCAGAGGATATGGTGCGGGGAGACTGGGCGTATCGGCTGTGCCCCCCATGCATGGAGGAGGAGAAGGCGGATGTGATGCCCTGGCATCTCAAGAGCCATAACACGCAGTTAGAGACAAGCTAATGATGGATTAAGACTTAATCATGCTTAGAAAAGTAACAAGAAATATGTGGAGGAGCCACCAAATCAAAATTTTCTACACAGGATACAAGACCACACATTTCGTGGTTGAATAAGTCAACACTCACATGCTTTTGAGCTCAACATCCAATGCCAAACCTCGGATAAAAAAGTAGCCCTAGACCTTTCTGTTTGACAATGTCCAAAAATCTAAAGAAAAGAGGCTTAAAAGATGAAACCAAATCCAGTTAAAGTTTCTTCCGAGGGTAGCAAGTGTGATCGAGACCAAACTTGAGCCCTAATAAAACTTTCAAATTCATTAAGCACCCTCACTTAAGCTTTATATCAAACTTGTGGTGCAAGTCATATACTACGCTTTTGTTACCCTGAACATGGATTGAAAATGCCATTAACCAATTATAAATGGCACCACAATTCTCTTGGAAATAACCAAAATCAGCCCACACTTAGGAATTTTCCAAGTCTGAATTTTCAGCTTTCCCCAAACTTGAATCTGAAATTACTTTTGATTTCACTATACAACTTCAAATTCTCCCTTTCTATGAAATGAAATTGAACTTATCACCTTTCAAATGCACCTATTGTGGAAGTGATTGGACTTCATTTGATACTTCAAAAGTGGGAAACAAGAAAGCCTCTACACGAAGTGAAATTCCTGTTTTACCAAACCCTCAACAATGTTTGTGCTTGTAATTCAAAATCTGTGGTGATCCAAGCCAAACTTTATATACCAAACTTGTAGAAAATTATATTAGGAACAACTTTGGTAATTGGAGTGTTGACATGCACAGTGATTGGGATAGTGTTTTGGGACCTTTTCTGCAATACATGATTTCTGCCCAAACCTGGCCTGTTTCATAAATTCAAATTTCCTTGATCTACAGCCATAATATTGCAATGAGTGTATTGAGAAAGTTGTAGTTTATGAAATTCTGAACAACATTGGTATAAAACTCCTTGTATGAAAGTGACCATAAGGGGGACTTTTAGAATTTCTAAATTTATGTGTTCTGTGGGTCAAACAGGGGTCAGCAGTTTAAATTCAAATTTAAACCATATTTTTACGCAGAACATGATATCAAAGTTTATAACAAAGTTGTAGATAAACAAATTTTGAACACTTCTTGTACGTTGGGTTTGTCCTGAATCAACCTTTAGAATGTTCAAAAATAAGAAATACGAACAAGGGCCCTAGCAGTCAAACCTGAGTTTTCCATTTCCCATTCCCTTTTATTTTCCCTGTGCCTATGACATGTGGGTCCCACCTGTCGGGTGTGATGCTCCAGCATCTCGAGTGCATTACCATACCTTAATCATGCACTAAGCATCATCAAGCATCATGTGATTGCATATAGTCAAGTTAGGATTTACATGGGAGGAGATGGAATACTTGAAATCTAAATTTTATGCATGTGTTCTGCTATGTTCTTGTTCCTAAGTCCAAATCTATTGGGATCTAGGGGAAACTCATATTACCAAACTTGTAGATAATGAAGATTTGAACAACTTTCATAATTGGGGTTTGGCCGGATAATGAAGGCTACATAGGGTTTGGAGTCTTTCTTTGTCAGTGCAGAAAACCAACTCAAATCAGCCTTGTTTAAAACCCTAAGTTTGCACAAACCTACAATCCCATTGAATAAGTTGTAGGTATTGAAATTATAAGCAAGTTACCCAAAATGCACTTTGGGTGAAAAGGCTTGGAAATAGGGTTTTTTCCTTTTTCCAAACAATAAAGGTACCCTGTCCTTACCTAGGGCTGAATTCAAAATTTGAATTTAAACCATATTTACACTTGGATTCTGGAGTTGAGACTATTGACAAACTTGTAGAGTTCAAAGAGTAGAATATTTCTTCCAATTGGGCTTTTTCCAAATTCGGCCTCTAAATACGCCAAAACAGCGATTTACCGACGGAAGGAAAACACATTTAAATTTTCCCAAATCCTACCGTCACTGACGGGTGGGGCCCGCGATCCGCGCGACGCGCCCGGCGCGAACCGCGCCGCGCCGCGTGGCTCGCCGGCGTACAGGGAGTACGGCGAGCCACCGGTCGGCCGGCCGCGCGCGTCAAAACGGGCCGCGCGCACCCCTTTCCCAAACCCTAGCCCTTTCCCGCTCTCCCCGTTCCGTTTCCACCCCGCCCCGCGCCGTTTCGCCGCGCCGCCATTACCGGCCGCGAGCTCGGGGCCGAGCTCGCGCCGCCGCCTCCCGGCCTCCCCGAGCCCAACCGACCGCACCACCGCAACCGCCGCTCCACGCCGCCCCTCCCCCGCTAGCCCTCGTCGTCGTTCTTCCCCTCCCCGACGAGATCGACGCCGAGCTCGCCGTCCGCGACGCGCGGGTTCACGCCGACGCCGCCGCCGTTCACCGCCGTTTCCGCCTCAACCCCGCCTCCGCCGTCGACGAGATCTAGCCCAGGGTGAGCACCGCCCTCCCGCGCATCCCCCGCGCCCCTCGTCGCGGCTCCGGCGAGCCGGAGCTCGCCGGCGTGCGCGCGCCGCGCCGCGCGGCCGCGGCCGGCGCGAGGAAGAAGACGGGGGGCCGGATCTTTTTAGATCTAGCCCCCGGACTTTTCCGAAATTACAACCCGGTCCTCCCGCATGGGGGGCTGAGTCTTGCAGATCTTACGCGCTAGCCCCTGGAAACTATGGTTAATTACGCAGAGGTCCTCGGATCTGGTTTTTTTTCTTTTCTATTTACCTTTTTTCTCGGTTTGAACTTTGAAAAATCATATAAATTCAAAGAAAAATCCAAAATGGACAAACTCAGAACCTATAAACTCCTCTTGAGCAGATCTACAGGCTAGGTATGATGTGGTCATGTGAAAAGACATTTTTACCCTCGGTTTTGTTGCATGCATGTTAAAGCAAAATAAATACCAAAAGTGGGGTAAATGAACTTCAAATGAGGTGAAACTTGGATAGTGGCCTGTTTAGAGTATTTAGACAGTATATGAATTGTTGTATCCCTAGCACTGCTCATGTACACACTGTTTTTTCTTTTTCATGATAAAAATGGGTATTTATGGTAATGGGAAGTAAGTGCTAAATAAAAGGTGGCTAATGTAAACCCTTGACACTATTCTTAGATTAGTAATAGCAGGTTTAGCTCACTGGTCTAAAATGAGGCCATGCATGTGGGTTTTGCATGGTGATTTGAAAATGGCAAAATATCGCTTGCTAAACTTGATAAATGGAAAAGATGGTCTTAGGGTGCTAAGAAAATTTCACCAGAAATATAGTGGCCTGTACATAGTGTCTAAAGCCCAGAAAGTATATATGTTCATGCCGGGACCACTGTTTTATATGAGATGAATTATTATGGCAAATAAAGGTATGGAAAATAGATGTCCTGCAAATAATTAGATTCTAGGATTGGTAATTTTTGTACACACTCTACATATTCATACTAGAGCACTGTTCAAATTTTACGCTCAGGGGACCTTCCTAAAAATTATGAGAAATCAAACAAGTTCTGGGGCTGAAATAATGTAGGATTTATTATAAATTCATTTTTACACTTCTAGGCCTGAGTTTTTGGCAGCAGCCCCATATGTTGTAGTTCTGTTGGTGACAAAATTTTGGGAGTCATTAGAGTTATGTAGCTAGGGGGAAGCCTAGGGCTCTAATAAATCCATTTTTGGGCAAGTCAAATAAAAACTAGGGTTATAAGAAAAGTAAAGACAAAAGGGAAGAGCTTACCCTAAAACTCCTTTATGTGTAGTAACCATGGGGCTTTTACGTGAGGGTTTGTATGATTTCTTGGTAAGGTTTACGTTGTTACCACACATGAGCATCTCGCATACCATATGCATTCGTTGCACTCATTTGCGCATGATGGCATGCATATAGATCCCGGAGTCGAGGAGCAGACGCAGGAGCAACCACTGATCGAGGAGCCCGAGGACCCGGAGCCGTACCCGCAGCAAGAGGATCTCCAGCAGGCCGCCGACTCCGCTCCCGACGACACTAACCCTAGCGAGGAAGGTAGGCAGGCCCTACATTCTCCTAGCAAATTATGATTTGTGATTACGCATATGCATTAGGTATTGTTTGGAACCTTATTGCATTAGAACCACTGGCCGTCCTGGCCCTAGCACCTATATTAGGTACGTAGGACGAGTCGCCTAGAAATGCTAGGCTCGAGTAGACACGAGTGAATGGTCACTCGTCGCGTAGGGTGACTTTGAAAAAGAAATGGAACACTGGCAGTTTTGCCATGATAGTATATGATGTTGATGATAAATTGGAGACCGGGCGGAGATTAAGCTATATTCTTGCGGTGTGCGTTGTTGCGGTGTGATGGCTCCGCCCGAGTCGTTTAAGGCCCGTCCGCTGTTCGCCTGCTGGTTGGCATACCATTGCTAAAGTGCTTACCCGGTTAATGGGGCCGGTGAAACCTTACTTGTGCCATCCGGAGAATAGAAACACGTTCCTACCCACTGGTTGAGAGAAAGGTGGCCCGGGGGAGCTTGGTACTCATGACGGGGAGCCCGAGATGTCGGCAGGCTCGTCATGGGGGCACAACCCGGGAGTCAGGTGGGAGTGAATCGAACTTGGGATGGGACAGGTGGAGGAGGGGGACTATATGTGGGAAAGCCGTCGTGTGAGTAAGCATATGGGCCCCTGGCATTTTTAGTTATTCCCGGGAATTAGAAATCGATTCGAATCGCTGATACTCACCAGGTGTGAGAATGCCAAATACCGCACACGGGCAACGTAGTAATAACTTTAATACCATATGATTATGATTCATGTTTTCGAATATTACGTGATTGGTTACTTAATTGATTTTTTTGGATGCTTCAAGTTTATGTCAATTATTATACTCTAAATGGTTATCTCTTTCTATCATAAGGGTTAGCGGCTGTCAAATCCTGCTACCTTTTGTATAATCAACCTTCGTTAAAAATCAATGGCTAAGGACCTAAATGATAGTAAGCAAGCTTTGCGTCAGCCGTAAGCCAATGCCATTAAGTCCTCTGAGTAATTAGTACTCAGGGTTTGCCCCCAACATTTGGTTTTCAGGTATGGAGTTCCTCTTTTGTGCCTGCGTGGGTGGAGGAGCTTGTTACCACCAGGAGTGAGCCGAGTCATGATCTGGCAATGGGGTGACATCAGTGGGCATGATGTCACTCTCCTACTGCAAGTCTTTTGTTTATCATGAACTGTGATCTTTAATTTCCGCTGCGAGACACTATTTCGAACTCTATTTTATTATGGACCTATGTTGAACCTATTTTATTCAGAACCTGGTTTGTAACTTAAAGTCTTATTACTATCTATTCAAATGCCTGTGATGATGTAACTGTTGTGGCTCCATCGTGAGTCGGATGTGTGTGATGTCGGTTCCTCTGGGATTTGGTGCAAATCGAGAGCCGAGGGCTTCTCGACGGACGACCGGGTTTAGTACGGTCTAAGTACACTGTAAGCTAATGGTGACAGGTGTACTTAGCCCGTATTAAATCGGCTGTTCCGCCACAGCTGGTATCAGAGCCGATCATACACAGACAACAGTTGTATCATCAAGTTTTGGTTTACAAAAACTATTTTTGAAAGCCCTTTTCAAGTAATTTGTAAAAGAGAGTATACGATATGCCCGTATTAAGGATGTTAGTGTTATCCAAGTAACATCACTGACATTCTAACCTAGATAGACCTCATATGCATATTCGGCGCTTTGAGAAGCAACTTTTCGGCCATAGCTGTCCCCAGTACTGGAGGAATGCTATCGGGTTTTGCGGATTGTTGTGAACTCTGCATTCATGCTGGTAGGCTAGAAATTTTAAGGGGGGTGGTCACCTTTGGTGTGTTTGTGACCATTCTCCTGTTGTGACGCAGCAAGATTCAATTTGCTTGCGTGGGTGCCAGCCCGGTCTAGCAGAGGACCGTACAGATGCGTTGTCCACGCGGCGCAAAATGGCGTGGATGCCACACTATGTGGTAATGTATGAGCATGCATTTTTCTGCAGGTACACTAACTCCGCGCGAAATTAAGAACGATTAGAAAACGACTAGTTGCAATAGAGAGTGCCGTGCATATTGTCACCGAATAACCGGTAGTATATACTTGACTAGGATGTGTGATGTGAGACGGTACCAACGGATCATGCATCATGTTCATCGCCTGGGTTATATATGGGGTATTTCGAATAAGTCTACAAAAGAAATCACGAACTCAAGTCCCTTATCGTCCTCTTTTCAATAGTGCATAAAATATTATATGAACTCACTCCAAAAAAATTTTAATGCAAAGGCCTTTCTTTTGTGTCCCACAGATGGTTAGGTCCAAGCAGACCGCGCGTAAGGCCGTGGGGGGTAGAGGGCGCCCGCTCCCACCGGTGACCCACACTCCACCCCTGGTAGAGGACGGGCTACTCCACACTCGCTGCCGGGAGGACTGCTCCCTCTCCCGGATCCTGTGCAGGGCCCTGAGGCAGATGGGACGCCGCCCCTGTCCCTTCTACTCCGTGCAGACCATGCACGGGCAGGGGAGCTGCTGGGCCCGGGTGGTCCTTCCGCACCCGAACTCCGCGAACCCACACACCATCGTGGTCTATGGGGCGAACGAGGAGGAAGCCTATCTGAAGGCAGTTACGACAGCTATCACTTTTCTGAGCCCCGAGGAGGATGCGGGCCACTCAGACCTGCGTTATCTCCCCACGCAGGAGATGGACGACGAGTGGGTCCGCCGCCACGACATGCTCAAGGCCCGCAACGACACACGACCCTATGCAGCATGTATGGGGTTTGCCAGTGAGATGCACAGGATGTATGACCGCGCTGAGGGCAGGAGCCGTTTCTACTTTCACAGGCACGCGGAGGCGCGTGCTCGAGTGGAGGAGTTGGAGGGTCAGGTGACTCAGCTACAGCAGCGCCTCGCGGTGTACGAGCCGCCTCCAGCGGAGCAGGACCCTCAGGACAGGGAGTCCTCTGAGCCGATGGAGATGGAGGAGGAGGGAGAGGGCTCCGTCCCCACAGGCCGCTCGGCGACTTAGAGAGGAGTGGTGGTGATGAAGGAGGATGAGGCGCTTTTGTGAATCGTTTAGCACGTTGATAGCGATATTTTGTATTACACCGCTCCGTGCATTTATATGTGGCTGTACTAAAAACCTTGATTAGATGTGAGAGCTCATTTGTGTACACCATTTATGTAATATGGGACGCCGCACGATATGTGATTTGGGTGGTTGATCGACGTAGCCACCATTCCCCTGATGTAACGACTGAACCTTAAGTCGTAGTTCGTATCTTTAATTATATTCGAACCTTAGTGATGCACCACTGATCTTGGGGTTGATTGATGGATGAGTTGGAATGCCGCATAAAATTTCTAACTGCCTGTTTTCATGAGATACCATGTTGTGTGGATGCTATGTTTTATAACCACGCCTCTGTTTTACACTTAAATTGTCGGCCAAAAAGAAATACATAATATTATCCTCACGTTGCCCCCACTTGCAGATGGTGAACACTCGCAATGGGCAACACTCGGGTTTGGAGCAGCAGGCGAACGGCGCCCCACCTCCGCCGGAGTTGGCCACCCTGATCGTGCAACAGGGTGAGCTGATCCGACTGCTAGCGAAAGAGCGCCAAGGCCGCGGTAATGGGCAGCGGGAGCCTAGAAACCGTGGTATCTCATACCGGGACTTTGAGGATTTGCGCCCTCCCATCTTCAGCAAGTGCCCCGAACCGCTGGATGCTGATGACTGGCTCCGCACCATCAGATCCAAGTTTACTCTCCTCCCAGAGTTGACCGAGCAACAGAAAGCGCGCTTTGCCGGGCAGCTGCTACAGGGACCTGCGGGAGCATGGCACGCCACGTTCCTCGAGATGCAGCGGGTTGGGCATGAGCCCACCTGGGAGGAGTTCTCTCAGGCTTTCCGGGCCCACTATATCCCGGATAGCCTGGTAGAACAGAAGAAGCGAGAATTTCGAGAGCTCAAGCAAGGGAACAAGACGGTGATGCAGTACGTACAGGCGTTCATTCACCTGTCGCAGTATGCACCGGAGGATGTGCGAGATGACCCCTCACGTGCCGCTAGGCTTCTGAGCGGCTTTGACCCCACTCTCCAGACACACTTGGGGCGTCGCTACCAGAGCTTCACCGACTTGGTGGACACCGCGCTTGATATGGAGAATCGCCTGCGGGTCGCTAATGAAGATCAGAGGCGCAAGCGCCAAGCCAACACATCTGCTGCTGGGTCCTCCCAGAAGCAGAAGACAGCCTATAGGCCCTCACAGCAGTATTATCAGCAGCCCCGTTTCACGGTCCGGCCCAATCAGCTGGGCTGGGTTCACCGGGCGCCACAGCAGCAGCAGCCACAGCAGCAGCAGAGGCTCACTGCCGGCACACAAGCTCCGGCCCCCGCGACACGTGTCCTCGCTGTCCCGGGACCTGGAAACCCTTGCTTTAACTGTGGCAAGGTGGGGCACTTCAGTTGGGATTGCAGGGCACCCCGCAGGGCAAGCAGAAGGGGCCGGCACAGAAGACGGGTCGGGTGCACTATATCCATCTGGAGCAGATCCCCGCCGGTGTGCCGGTGCTTGCTGGTACGTTCATGATCAACGGTCATCCGACCGTCGTGCTATTTGATTCGGGGGCTACGCATACCTTTATTAGCAAAGCATATGCACAGAAGCATGACATAAAAATGCACAAGTTGAGAGAAAACTACCACATCACTGCCCCAGGGTCTCCTATTGATACTAGTCTAGGGGTCAGGCACTTAAAGCTGGAAATAGGAGCCGAGACGTTTATCATCAACCCCGTGGTGCTGCCACACCAGGGGATTGATATTATCTTGGGAATGAATTGGATGACTGAAAACAACGCCGTCCTGGATATTGGCAGTAGGACAATACAGTTAAGGTCTAGGGTCAGCGGCAAGGTTATACGGGTACACACGCCAGACATGAAACACATGGTGGCCACAGTAAATGCAACTGAACTCGATGAAATCAAAAAGATTCCGGTAGTATGTGACTTCCCGGACGTATTTCCGAAAGAACTGCCGGGTCTGCCTCCGGATAGGGATGTAGAGTTCCGCATTGACCTCGTCCCTGGTACAGCCCCTGTCTCAAAAAGGCCATACAGAATGGCACCGGATGAACTAAAAGAGCTAAAAATACAACTCCAAGAGCAACTAGATAAGGGTTTCATTCGGCCAAGTTCGTCACCTTGGGGTTGTCCGGCCCTCTTCGTAGAGAAGAAAGATCAGGGAGGTAAAAGGCTCTGTGTGGACTACAGGCCGCTAAATGCAGTCACAGTCAAAAATAAATATCCAATTCCACACATTGACATCATGTTCGATCAGTTAGCTGGGGCCAAAGTCTTCTCAAAAATTGACTTAAGATCGGGCTATTATCAGATAAAAATCAGAGAAGAAGACATACCAAAAACTGCTTTCTCGACCAGATATGGCTTGTATGAATATCTGGTCATGTCCTTTGGGTTAACCAACGCACCGGCCTTCTTCATGTACATGATGAACTCGGTGTTCATGAACGAGCTCGACAAGTTCGTCGTGGTATTCATTGATGATATATTAATCTACTCCAAAAATGAAAAAGAACACGAAGAACATTTGCGGGTAGTACTCACTCGGCTAAGAGAACACAAGCTCTATGCCAAGTTCAGCAAGTGCGCTTTCTGGTTAAAGGAAGTGGGTTTCCTGGGGCATATTCTGTCAGAAAAGGGAGTAGCGGTTGAACCTAGCAAAGTAAAGGATGTTCTGAACTGGAAGCAGCCGGAAACTGTCACAGAAATTCGGAGTTTTCTTGGTCTAGCGGGCTACTACCGCCGCTTTATCAAGGACTTCTCCAAAATTGCTAAACCAATGACCTCCTTGACTAAGAAAAATGCAAAATTCGTGTGGGGTCCGAAGTGTGAGGATGGGTTCTGAGAATTAAAAAAGCTACTGACAACAGCACCAGTGCTAGCCCAACCGGATGTCACAAAGCCATTTGATGTATATTGTGATGCCTCTGGTCAGGGGCTAGGCTGTGTCCTAATGCAAGAAGGGAGAGTAATCGCTTACGCTTCCCGCCAACTAAGGAAACACGAAGCGAACTACCCAACCCATGATCTCGAGCTAGCCGCAGTTGTACACGCCCTGAAGATATGGAGGCACTATTTGCTGGGCAACACGTGTCATATCTACACTGACCACAAGAGCCTCAAATACATCTTCACACAGCCCGAATTAAACATGAGGCAAAGACGGTGGTTAGAGTTGATAAAAGACTATGACCTGGAGATTCATTATCACCCCGGAAAGGCGAATGTGGTAGCTGACGCACTAAGCCATCGGGCTCATTGCAATGTGGTTGAAGCTCGGCCCACGGCAAGAGTGATTTGTTGGGAGATGGATGAAATAAAAATGCCAATCGAGCAGCTAGTCGAACTCTATAGCCTCATCATTGAACCGACAATAAAAGACCTAGTCATTGTAGCACAAAAACAAGACCCGGGTATGGCCCACATCCGTGAGGGTATTGATGAAGAGAAGAAGGCTTGCTTCACACTAGATGACCAAGGGGTCCTGTGGTTTAACAATCGCCTAGTAGTGCCAAAAGATATGGAGTTGCGGAAGAAAATACTCGACGAAGCCCACACCTTCGTGCTTACCATGCACCCAGGCAGTAATAAGATGTACCAAGACCTGAAACAGAAATTTTGGTGGACTCGCATGAAGCGGGAAATCGCCAAGTATGTGTCAGAGTGCGACGTGTGTAAGAGGGTGAAAGCTGGCCACTTAAAACCGGGCGGTATGCTTCAACCCTTGAACATCCCGGCTTGGAAGTGGGAAGATATACACATGGATTTCGTGGTGGGTTTGCCTCGCACCCAGAAGGGTTATGATTCCATATGGGTGATTATCGACCGGTTCACGAAATCGGCCCATTTTCTCCCTGTAAAGACAGTCTACCGTGCCAACACGTATGCCGAGTTGTATATAGCAAAAATTGTCTCCTTACATGGTGTCCCTCGGACCATCACCTCAGATCGGGGCTCAGTGTTTGTGTCTCGCTTCTGGGAACAACTGCAGAATGCCTTAGGAACAAAATTGATTCATAGTTCGGCATACCACCCTCAAACCAGTGGACAAGTTGAAAGAGTAAATCAGATCGTAGAAGACATGCTGAGGGCGTGTGCCTTAACTTATTCCACAAAATGGGATGAGTGTTTGCCCTTGGCAGAGTTCGCATACAATAACAGCTACCAGAAGAGCTTGAATATGGCACCTTTCGAGGCCTTATACGGCAGAAGATGTAGAACACCCCTCAACTGGTCTGAACCCGGGGAACGCGTCACCTTTGGCCCTGATTTGGTAACTCAAGCCGAAGAACAAGTAAAATTCATACAAAGTAACCTGAAGAGCGCACAATCCAGGCAAAAGAGTTACTCGGATAGGAGAAGGAGACCGCTAGTTTTTGAGAAGGGTGATCATGTATACCTTCGAGTGTCACCGATGAAGGGGGTACATCGCTTTGGGGTAAAGGGAAAGCTAGCCCCACGGTATGTTGGCCCGTTCAAGATCACCGAGAAATGTGGACCAGTGGCTTACCGTTTGGAGTTACCACCACATCTTGCCGCAATGCACGATGTGTTCCACGTTTCACAACTCAAAAAGTGCTTGCGAGTACCTGAAGAGGAGGTTGACACATCACAAATCCAAATCGAACCAGACCTTACCTATGAAGCCCGACCCATCAAAATCCTAGACCAAAAGCAAAGGTCAACATGGCGTAATACTGTCAACTTTTATAAAGTGCAATGGAGTGATCACTCCGAAGAGGAAGCAACGTGGGAAACTGAAGAATATCTACAAAATAAACACCCGGGTTTTCTCCCATCCACTTCAAACCAGTATGTTTAACTAACACTCCTTACATGCTCGTTTACTTTAACTATTCCACCCACATCACATCAAAATCTCGGGACGAGATTTCTTTAGGGGGGTGGGTGTTGACGCGGCTTATGTACGAAAATTATACATCATTTTATATTGTTTTTACCTATTATTATGCGTCAACTTTGCCTTTTACTAACAAATAACATAGATTATTGTGGATTTTGCAATATTGTCTTGGAAATTGTCTACTTGTAATTTTTGCAGGTTTTGGGCCAATTTTAAGCAAAATTCATCAAAGTCTACCTCGAGTAAAAAGACCTCTGAATATTATTCAATAATGGAAGAAGAAGCCCAATTAAAGACCCATCAAATGAAGCTCAATTCTAGAAGACTCGACAAGATCTCGGGATACAGAAGAATCTAGAGGGTTTAGAGTCCGAAAAAGACTCCAGGAAGATTTATATGAAGGTTATCCCGAAGTCCGCGAAAGATGGAAAGCAGAGGAGGTCCAGGGACTCCAGGTCGGCCGACCTGGAGCCCTTTGGTCGGCCGACCCTACCCCCTCCCGAAGGCGGTTGAGGTTTCCTTTTCGGCTACGGCATCCTCAGGGTATTTAAAGCGAAGCTGAGCCCCTGGTCGAGGCATCCAATTCATTATCAAGGCGACAAGATGTAGAGAAGAGGGACAACAACTAGATGAGAGCTGAGGGTCGAGTTTCTAGGCTAGAATTAGGGTTCTTCTAATTCCTAGAGGTGATTAGAGGCCTTGCATGGCTCTCTAATTACCTAGCTCCAGAGGTCTAATTGTATCATCAAGGGTAGGTATGGCCATGGTTGTAAGTATGATACAGGTATATTAATGAAGCATTGTTCTTGTCTAATTACCATGTTCTTGTTCTAATTATGCTTGTTCTAGTTCTAATTAGATTTAGATCTAGTTTGCATGTTGATTAGAACATGTCTTTTAAAGGTTATATTCATCTAGTGTTCTTGTTCTTTGATCTTTGATCTAGCTTACTAATGATATAGTTGTATATCTAGTTCTTGTGATCATGGTGATTAGAAGTTCTAGTTGTGCTAATTATGTTATTAGACCATATAAAGTGATTAGGGGTGCATTCTTTAATCATGTGCCTGTTGAAAGCTTCTCGTCGATTACCTGGTTCTAGTGACAGTAGGGCCGGGGAAAGGTTAAGCCAATCTAGGGGGTTAGGTTGATTGATCTAGATCTATTTATGCTATGATGAATATGCTTGATCATGCTTATTTACCTTGAGCTACTAGTTACTCGTTGTTCTTATCTATTTGTGATGCCCGTTATTATGCTTTGTCTTGGATCCAATTAGAGCTTGATTAGAAGCTAGTTAATACCCCTTAATTAGTGTTCTAGTCTTGTTCTAGTTGTTTATCTTCTATCTTTAACGTAGATTAGATGCAGATTAGATATAGATTAGAGGTAGTTTTAGATCTATACTCTATGCCTTAGTTTACTTTAAACTCTTATTAGTTAGTTCTCAATTAGTTCGTTCCCTGGATTGACAAAACCCATGATACTCATCCTGGGGAAAAGCTACCACGATACTGTCGCTTGCAGTATAAGGTTTGGCGTGCTTAAGTGCCGTCAACAAGCTTTTCTGGCGCCGTTGCCGGGGAACTAATTAATCGAGTTCTAATTAATTTGGGTTTATGTATATATCTAATTTGTCTTTTATTTCTAGTTAGTTTATTGTTTTTCTTGTATATATTTGTTTTGACTAACATTTAAAAAAAAAATTAATGGACCTCGGTCCAATTAAAAAAAAAAAATCTCTCTTTTCCAATCTAGCTCTTTAATAGTAGGTGCTAACGCTGTTAGTTGCTTATGATCTATTATTGAGTTTTTCTACAGCTATCACGGAGCAACTCCGATGATAAAGGTATGTCTGCTGTGTCAATTTATTTTTAATACTAATGTTTCTTTGGAGCTTGTTTGTTCTAAGCTACAGATAATGGAAGCGGAGATATGATTAGCCGAGAAGGTTCTGGAGATCAAGGATTGCTTGAGTACAAGGAAGGTGAAGATATGGAAAGCTTATCTCAAGTCCAATCCAAGCTCCAACCAAATCTCGACCTACTCTCGAAATTCAGGACAGCAGCACCTTGTGGGGCCAATTCGGAGACCTTAACGACGTCAAATGAAGAAAGTCCAATTGACAAAGTTGTAGATCTTTTCGTGCTCTTCACAAAAATGTCCGAATTTGCATTATTTGGATTTCGGATGACAAAGTTATGGTCGAAATACTAAAGGGGTCAGAACAAGGGTGGCTGAATTTCGAGAAAGACAAAAGTGTTCCTCTCCAATATTTGATGGTGCATGCAATGATGGCATTCAAGGAAGAAGGTGAGTTACCATAGTTTCACTTCTTCAAAACTAAGGTAATTTTTATTTTTATCGTAAAATAATTAAAAAGTTTACCTATGTTTAATTAGAGAAGTTTCACAATGATCACTAATAGGTTGTTTGGTTGATTGTTACCCTTCTATTCTTTCTTTTGTTTTGTTTTATCCTTTTGTTAACCTTTGTTCCCTTAATTCTTATCTTGAGAATCATCTAGACTAGGTTCTTTAATCCATAGCTTTGCAATGCTTAATTCCAAGCATGTTTACAGTCCACCATGAAGATGAAATTTCATGTGTTCATGCTCTTTTAGTAGATTTTTTTTACTTTAATCAGTCATTTGAATCTACTCATGCAAAGTGATGGATATGATTTGCTAGTCTATTTTAATTCTCAAGTTTAGGCTTTAAGGTTAGTTTAGAAAAAAATTAAGAGCCAAGGTTTGTGCAAAAGTAGAGGTTGACCGACTGCTTATGTCTCCTTGAAGTGGTTCGGTTAAGGTTTAATTGTTGTGCAAATTGCTTTTGAAATTTTAAACATAAACATGTGCATGTTTCTCATGATTTATTATCTGTGCACAATATTATCTCTGAAATTTTTAAAGTTTCAAAACGTTTGGTCTCTTTACAAAAAGAACCCTGGTTAGAATTTTATCTAAGCCTATTTTTATTTCTTTCAAAATCATCTCTCTATTTTAGCCAAAATCATTAGGAACCTATAACCTTGTTTATCCCATGTTTGATTTCATGAATCATGTTCATCTATGATTTACATATGCTTTAGTGCTTTGCTATATAATTTCAATTTGAATTATAGTTGTCCTTGATTCATGAATCAAATGTTTGTTTAACCTCAATCAACCTTATGAACATGCATTTATCTCTAATCGTTGCCATGATGCTTTCATTTTATACATGTGTGTGTGCACTATGAGCTAACCATGTAGAGAAATTCACACTTCATTTGAAACAATGAGATCAATGTGGTAAAAGAGTACAAGACAAAGTTCAGTTACAAGGAGCTTCAAAAACATTAGTACATGAACACACAAGCAGAGGATTGTGCACACAAGTGATGCTTTGATCAAGACACGATGAAGCTGCACAATCAAGTTATCAAGCTGCATGGACACTTCGGATTCTTACTCCAAGGACCATGGCTTCACTTCAACGAAGGCAAGTAAGAAGTCTAGCTTTATGACTTTAAATTAAGCGCTTTTTCGGGAGGCAACCCATTTTATTTATTTGTCTATACTGTTAGAGTCTTTATAGAGAAATAGGAAGCATGACACTACCCTTTTATTCTTTAGCTTGTGGCTAGTTAACTTAATTTAGATAATCATCATCATATCATTGCATATTTAGTTTTATTCCTTGCATTTGCATTATCATTGTTTCTCCACACTTGTTTTATTAGTTTTGAAATTTTCATAAGCTTTTTGATGTATGCTTTATAATTATGCTGAAACTCGGCCGAGTTTTCTTCTCGGAAAATTAAGTGTAAACATGGTGTTTAGATTTAATTTGAGACCATCATCATTAAGTTTATTTAAAAGTTTCTTTCTAATCATGTCTTTTGTGGATAAACTTGTTGCATTCTTGCATAAACCACCTTTGCATTTAGATTAGATTTACATACTTGCATTATAATTGGCTTGGTTGTTTATTTAACTTCATGATGAGTGCTTTTCATGTTTATTATGACATCGCTAGAATGTTGTAATTTAGCAGTTTTATGTAAGCATGGTGCTTAGATTAAATTGTTGATCATCATGATGAAGTTAATTAACCTTGCTAGTTATACATAATTTCATTTGATTAAGTTTATAAGCTTTGCTATGTGCTTTGTTTATCTTATGCTTACATTCATCCTTTAGTTTAGTTTTTCTTTTCGTTAAGTTTAGTTAGGCCACAAGTTAATAGAAATTAGGAATATTTTTAGATTATGGTAAACTGTTTCTACTCTCGACTGTTACCTCGAGAGTAGTATGTGCATTTGAATTATTTTGCAGGGAGTTATTTAATGAAAAAGAAAATTGAAGGACTATCCGGTAACAAATTTCTAACACCTTCTCTTTTCATTTTTAAATTCTGCAAATATTTACCTATATCTATCAATTCGGTGTTCCCTTTGTGTTTCTCTATATTTGTAGTGTGTTAGTTTAGATTTAAAGTTTGATTTTTAGTTTTATCTTTTATGAGTGATTTTATTTTCTTTATGTTAGTTAGTTTAATCATGATCATGTTGTATCCTTGAAATAAAAATGTTTGTTTGCTTGAAATCTGATGTCTTTTAATTAAGCTAATTTTATACTCTCAATTAATGCATGTTAATTAAATTATGACTTAGCATTTATATAGTAAATTTGATATTTCATAAAGACCCGCATTTTATTAATATTTGATTTCAAGTTTTTGTCATTATGGATCTCCTTATAATTTTTATTTGAGCTATTAATGTTATAATCAATGATTCTTATGATTATCTTATATAGGCCCTACCTATTAGAGCTTTTATTTGAAAACCATAGCTTGATCAAATTTAATTCTTGGCTGAATTGGATTAAGATTTGAATCTAGGGTCTGAGATTTCAAAGCTGGTCATTCAATTTGCTTATCTTTCATTTGCTAGCCAAATTATCCATGCATTGTAACTCTCTACATTGGAGAAATTACAAAACTCGCTGGATATCCTCCCTAAACCAAATATCGTTTCATTTATCTCCCTTGTCCACAACCTATTGTTTTTTGGAGTTTTCAATCAAAACAAAAAGAGGTGTTTAGACAAGCAAATCCCCAAAATACTATTCAATAAGATACTCAAAAGTGAGTATTATCTAAGAGTGGGGATATTGCTTGTCAAATTTTCATTCAATCTTTGAGGAGGTATTGTCTAAAAAAAAAAAAAAAAAAAAAAAGAGGACGACCAAGTGGTCGCCACATATATAAAAAAAAAGAAAGGTGAATAAAAAAGAGACCAAGTGGTCAAAGTAGAATTAGGAATTTATAGATATGCCCCTCATTGATCTACTTTTGTTTTACCTCTTTTTGAATCCTCTTCAATAAAACTCCAGAAAATACTCCAATCATATGCAATCCGATAACAAGGACTTCATTTGTGCCTTGAGATCAAATAGATATATTTGCATATGACCACTTTTCTATATTTTTTTCTTTAGTCCTTTTTCATCATTATGAATTCCATGACCTTTTTGAGAAATCTCAGTAATTCCAGCAGATTCTTTTCTTAGTTTGATAATATATTGAGATTAAATTTTGATTAGGATCCATACCAAGCTCCAGATAAAGCCTACACATATATATTATAGATTAGTACTTAACCTGCTTGTCTATATACTTTGAGAGCCTGGAAAGATGAGAGTTTGGGCCTTATAATTTAATCTTTGATCATTGATTTATCTTTTGAAAAATTTATTGAAAACATAAGGAGATCTGTTTTGATGAATTCTTGATTTCTTATATATATATGATTGTGGGATATGCTTACATGAATATCTACTTATATATATATCTTGCTAGTCTAAACTTAGAAAAATTTTGAGAGTTTAATTTTAGTTTGATTAATTGATGTTAGTTTATAAGTAGACTTATTTATAAAATTTTGACTTACTCGAGGACGAGCAAGGTTTAAGAGTGGGGATATTGTTGACGCGGCTTATGTACGAAAATTATACATCATTTTATATTGTTTTTACCTATTATTATGCGTCAACTTTGCCTTTTACTAACAAATAACATAGATTATTGTGGATTTTGCAATATTGTCTTGGAAATTGTCTACTTGTAATTTTTGCAGGTTTTGGGCCAATTTTAAGCAAAATTCATCAAAGTCTACCTCGAGTAAAAAGACCTCTGAATATTATTCAATAATGGAAGAAGAAGCCCAATTAAAGACCCATCAAATGAAGCTCAATTCTAGAAGACTCGACAAGATCTCGGGATACAGAAGAATCTAGAGGGTTTAGAGTCCGAAAAAGACTCCAGGAAGATTTATATGAAGGTTATCCCGAAGTCCGCGAAAGATGGAAAGCAGAGGAGGTCCAGGGACTCCAGGTCGGCCGACCTGGAGCCCTTTGGTCGGCCGACCCTACCCCCTCCCGAAGGCGGTTGAGGTTTCCTTTTCGGCTACGGCATCCTCAGGGTATTTAAAGCGAAGCTGAGCCCCTGGTCGAGGCATCCAATTCATTATCAAGGCGACAAGATGTAGAGAAGAGGGACAACAACTAGATGAGAGCTGAGGGTCGAGTTTCTAGGCTAGAATTAGGGTTCTTCTAATTCCTAGAGGTGATTAGAGGCCTTGCATGGCTCTCTAATTACCTAGCTCCAGAGGTCTAATTGTATCATCAAGGGTAGGTATGGCCATGGTTGTAAGTATGATACAGGTATATTAATGAAGCATTGTTCTTGTCTAATTACCATGTTCTTGTTCTAATTATGCTTGTTCTAGTTCTAATTAGATTTAGATCTAGTTTGCATGTTGATTAGAACATGTCTTTTAAAGGTTATATTCATCTAGTGTTCTTGTTCTTTGATCTTTGATCTAGCTTACTAATGATATAGTTGTATATCTAGTTCTTGTGATCATGGTGATTAGAAGTTCTAGTTGTGCTAATTATGTTATTAGACCATATAAAGTGATTAGGGGTGCATTCTTTAATCATGTGCCTGTTGAAAGCTTCTCGTCGATTACCTGGTTCTAGTGACAGTAGGGCCGGGGAAAGGTTAAGCCAATCTAGGGGGTTAGGTTGATTGATCTAGATCTATTTATGCTATGATGAATATGCTTGATCATGCTTATTTACCTTGAGCTACTAGTTACTCGTTGTTCTTATCTATTTGTGATGCCCGTTATTATGCTTTGTCTTGGATCCAATTAGAGCTTGATTAGAAGCTAGTTAATACCCCTTAATTAGTGTTCTAGTCTTGTTCTAGTTGTTTATCTTCTATCTTTAACGTAGATTAGATGCAGATTAGATATAGATTAGAGGTAGTTTTAGATCTATACTCTATGCCTTAGTTTACTTTAAACTCTTATTAGTTAGTTCTCAATTAGTTCGTTCCCTGGATTGACAAAACCCATGATACTCATCCTGGGGAAAAGCTACCACGATACTGTCGCTTGCAGTATAAGGTTTGGCGTGCTTAAGTGCCGTCAACAGTGGGTTGTGATGCTCCAGCATCTCGAGTGCATAAATTCAAATTTCCTGCAATACATGATTTCTGCCCAAACCTGGCCTGTTTCATAAATTCAAATTTCCTTGATCTACAGCCATAATATTGCAATGAGTGTATTGAGAAAGTTGTAGTTTATGAAATTCTGAACAACATTGGTATAAAACTCCTTGTATGAAAGTGACCATAAGGGGGACTTTTAGAATTTCTAAATTTATGTGTTCTGTGGGTCAAACAGGGGTCAGCAGTTTAAATTCAAATTTAAACCATATTTTTACGCAGAACATGATATCAAAGTTTATAACAAAGTTGTAGATAAACAAATTTTGAACACTTCTTGTACGTTGGGTTTGTCCTGAATCAACCTTTAGAATGTTCAAAAATAAGAAATACGAACAAGGGCCCTAGCAGTCAAACCTGAGTTTTCCATTTCCCATTCCCTTTTATTTTCCCTGTGCCTATGACATGTGGGTCCCACCTGTCGGGTGTGATGCTCCAGCATCTCGAGTGCATTACCATACCTTAATCATGCACTAAGCATCATCAAGCATCATGTGATTGCATATAGTCAAGTTAGGATTTACATGGGAGGAGATGGAATACTTGAAATCTAAATTTTATGCATGTGTTCTGCTATGTTCTTGTTCCTAAGTCCAAATCTATTGGGATCTAGGGGAAACTCATATTACCAAACTTGTAGATAATGAAGATTTGAACAACTTTCATAATTGGGGTTTGGCCGGATAATGAAGGCTACATAGGGTTTGGAGTCTTTCTTTGTCAGTGCAGAAAACCAACTCAAATCAGCCTTGTTTAAAACCCTAAGTTTGCACAAACCTACAACCACTTTCATGCAACACTCCCATTGAATAAGTTGTAGGTATTGAAATTATAAGCAAGTTACCCAAAATGCACTTTGGGTGAAAAGGCTTGAAAATAGGGTTTTTCCTTTTTCCAAACAATAAAGGTACCCTGTCCTTACCTAGGGCTGAATTCAAAATTTGAATTTAAACCATATTTACACTTGGATTCTGGAGTTGAGACTATTGACAAACTTGTATAGTTCAAAGAGTAGAATATTTCTTCCAATTGGGCTTTTTCCAAATTCGGCCTCTAAATACGCCAAAACAGCGATTTACCGACGGAAGGAAAACACATTTAAATTTTCCCAAATCCGACTGTCACTGACGGGTGGGGCCCGCGATCCGCGCGACGCGCACGGCGCGAACCGCGCCGCGCCGCGTGGCTCGCCGGCGTACAGGGAGTACGGCGAGCCACCGGTCGGCCGGCCGCGCGCGTCAAAACGGGCCGCGCGCACCCCTTTCCCAAACCCTAGCCCTTTCCCGCTCTCCCCGTTCCGTTTCCACCCCGCCCCGCGCCGTTTCGCCGCGCCGCCATTACCGGCCGCGAGCTCGGGGCCGAGCTCGCGCCGCCGCCTCCCGGCCTCCCCGAGCCCAACCGACCGCACCACCGCAACCGCCGCTCCACGCCGCCCCTCCCCCGCTAGCCCTCGTCGTCGTTCTCCCCCCTCCCCGACGAGATCGACGCCGAGCTCGCCGTTCGCGACGCGCGGGTTCACGCCGACGCCGCCGCCGTTCACTGCCGTTTCCGCCTCAACCCCGCCTCCGCCGTCAATGAGATCTAGCCCAGGGTGAGCACCGCCCTCCCGCGCATCCGCCGCGCCCCTCGTCGCGGCTCCGGCGAGCCGGAGCTCGCCGGCGTGCGCGCGCCGCGCCGCGCGGCCGCGGCCGGCGCGAGTTTTAGATCTAGCCCCCGGACTTTTTCGAAATTACAACCCGGTCCTCCCGCACGGGGGGCTGAGTCTTGCAGATCTTACGCGCTAGCCCCTGAAAACTATGGTTAATTACGCAGAGGTCCTCGGATCTGGTTTTTTTCTTTTTCTATTTACCTTTTTTCTCGGTTTGAACTTTGAAAAATCATATAAATTCAAAGAAAAATCCAAAATGGACAAACTCAGAATCTATGAACTCCTCTTGAGCAGATCTACAGGCTAGGTATGATGTGGTCATGTGAAAAGACATTTTTACCCTCGGTTTTGTTGCATGCATGTTAAAGCAAAATAAATACCAAAAGTGGGGTAAATGAACTTCAAATGAGGTGAAACTTGGATAGTGGCCTGTTTAGAGTATTTAGACAGTATATGAATTGTTGTATCCCTAGCACTGCTCATGTACACACTGTTTTTTCTTTTTCATGATAAAAATGGGTATTTATGGTAATGGGAAGTAAGTGCTAAATAAAAGGTGGCTAATGTGAACCCTTGACACTATTCTTAGATTAGTAATAGCAGGTTTAGCTCACTGGTCCAAAATGAGGCCATGCATGTGGGTTTTGCATGGTGATTTGAAAATGGCAAAATATCGCTTGCTAAACTTGATAAATGGAAAAGATGGCCTTAGGGTGCTAAGAAAATTTTACCAAAAATATAGTGGCCTGTACATAGTGTCTAAAGCCCAGAAAGTATATATGTTCATGCCGGGACCACTGTTTTGTATGAGATGAATTATTATGGCAAATAAAGGTATGGAATATAGATGTCCTGCAAATAATTAGATTCTAGGATTGGTAATTTTTGTACACACTCTACATATTCATACTAGAGCACTGTTCAAATTTTACGCTCAGGGGACCTTCCTAAAAATTATGAGAAATCAAACAAGTTCTGGGGCTGAAATAATGTAGGATTTATTATAAATTCATTTTTACACTTCTAGGCCTGAGTTTTTGGCAGCAGCCCCATATGTTGTAGTTCTGTTGGTGACAAAATTTTGGGAGTCATTAGAGTTATGTAGCTAGGGGGAAGCCTAGGGCTCTAATAAATCCATTTTTGGGCAAGTCAAATAAAAACTAGGGTTATAAGAAAAGTAAAGACAAAAGGGAAGAGCTTACCCTAAAACTCCTTTATGTGTAGTAACCATGGGGCTTTTACGTGAGGGTTTGTATGATTTCTTAGTAAGGTTTACGTTGTTACCACACATGAGCATCTCGCATACCATATGCATTCGTTGCACTCATTTGCGCATGATGGCATGCATATAGATCCCGGAGTCGAGGAGCAGACGCAGGAGCAACCACTGATCGAGGAGCCCGAGGACCCGGAGCCGTACCCGCAGCAAGAGGATCTCCAGCAGGCCGCCGACTCCGCTCCCGACGACACTAACCCTAGCGAGGAAGGTAGGCAGGCCCTACATTCTCCTAGCAAATTATGATTTGTGATTACGCATATGCATTAGGTATTGTTTGGAACCTTATTGCATTAGAACCACTGGCCGTCCTGGCCCTAGCACCTATATTAGGTACGTAGTACGAGTCGCCTAGAAATGCTAGGCTCGAGTAGACACGAGTGAATGGTCACTCGTCGCGTAGGGTGACTTTGAAAAAGAAATGGAACACTGGCAGTTTTGCCATGATAGTATATGATGTTGATGATAAATTGGAGACCGGGCGGAGATTAAGCTATATTCTTGCGGTATGCGTTGTTGCGGTGTGATGGCTCCGCCCGAGTCGTTTAAGGCCCGTCCGCTGTTCGCCTGCTGGTTGGCATACCATTGCTAAAGTGCTTACCCGGTTAATGGGGCCGGTGAAACCTTACTTGTGCCATCCGGAGAATAGAAACACGTTCCTACCCACTGGTTGAGAGAAAGGTGGCCCGGGGAAGCTTGGTACTCATGACGGGGAGCCCGAGATGTCGGCAGGCTCGTCATGGGGGCACAACCCGGGAGTCAGGTGGGAGTGAATCGAACTTGGGATGGGACAGGTGGAGGAGGGGGACTATATGTGGGAAAGCCGTCGTGTGAGTAAGCATATGGGCCCCTGGCATTTTTAGTTATTCCCGGGAATTAGAAATCGATTCGAATCGCTGATACTCACCAGGTGTGAGAATGCCAAATACCGCACACGGGCAACGTAGTAATAACTTTAATACCATATGATTATGATTCATGTTTTCGAATATTACGTGATTGGTTACTTAATTGATTTTTTTGGATGCTTCAAGTTTATGTCAATTATTATACTCTAAATGGTTATCTCTTTCTATCATAAGGGTTAGCGGCTGTCAAATCCTGCTACCTTATGTATAATCAACCTTTGTTAAAAATCAATGGCTAAGGACCTAAATGATAGTAAGCAAGCTTTGCGTCAGCCGTAAGCCAATGCCATTAAGTCCTCTGAGTAATTAGTACTCAGGGTTTGCCCCCAACATTTGGTTTTCAGGTATGGAGTTCCTCTTTTGTGCCTGCGTGGGTGGAGGAGCTTGTTACCACCAGGAGTGAGCCGAGTCATGATCTGGCAATGGGGTGACATCAGTGGGCATGATGTCACTCTCCTACTGCAAGTCTTTTGTTTATCATGAACTGTGATCTTTAATTTCCGCTGCGAGACACTATTTCGAACTCTATTTTATTATGGACCTATGTTGAACCTATTTTATTCAGAACCTGGTTTGTAACTTAAAGTCTTATTACTATCTATTCAAATGCCTGTGATGATGTAACTGTTGTGGCTCCATCGTGAGTCGGATGTGTGTGATGTCGGTTCCTCTGGGATTTGGTGCAAATCGAGAGCCGAGGGCTTCTTGACGGACGACCGGGTTTAGTACTGTCTAAGTACACTGTAAGCTAATGGTGACAGGTGTACTTAGCCCGTATTAAATCGGCGGTTCCGCCACATTGGGCCTCGGATTCCAGCAGACCGAAAACCACCGTCGGCCACCGGGTTTCAAAAACCACTTGGACCTTCCGCGGACCCGGTCCAATAGACCCCTCTCACTTTCCCTGCCCGGCCCCACCTGTCGGTCTCACCGGCTCACCGGACTTGGTCCACGCGCGGCCTCCTCCTTTCCTCTCCAACCGGCGCGCGCCGCGCTCTGCCGAGCCACGCCACACGGACGACGCGCACCGGCGCTCTGGCCGCCATGGCCGCGCCTCGGCTCGCCTCTGGCACGTCCGCTCTCTTCATCCGGACGGAAACGCAACCCCCTTCACTCTCACCTTCACTCACCTCTCCCTCCGCCTTGCTCTACTCGCTCACGCAGGGTGTACTCCACGGCCACCGCCATGGCCAGAGCTTGACTGGAGCTCATGGCCCCGCCGCTCCGGGCCTCCTCCCACTTCCCGAACATGCGCCATGCAAGCCCCAAAGCCCCTCTCCATCGGCTCCCCGAGGCCTAGAGCCTCGCCATCGGCCCTAGCACCTCCCCCAACGGCGCCGCCGCCATGCCTACCATGGTGAGCTCGGCCTCCCCGTCGACCACCCACCCCGAGTGCCCTCCCTGCTCCACGATCGGCACCAATCGAATCAGCGTCAACCCGCGCAAGTCATGCGCCCCCTCGCGGCTCCGTAGTCCCTCTCCATTGCCGGATCGACTCCGAGCCGCCGTCGCCACGCCGCGGCCGTGCGCCACCTCGACACCGACCCGCGCCGTGGAGGACCAACAACCGGCCATCCCCGAGCCTCCACTCGGACTACTCCAGCCTCTACTCGTCCTAGCGCAGCTCACAGGCTCAACCGTGGCCTCCTTCCTCCGCCGGGGTCGACAGACCGAGCTCGCGCGGTCCCGTCCTCGGCCCCCGATGCACGTCGGGTTCACCACGCGATTCCCGGTCGCTCAGTCCACGCCGAACGACGAGATCTTGGGGAAAGGACTCCCCGTGGTCGGGCACACGACCTGCAACCCCTTCGGCTCCAAGTTTGCGGCTCCACGCGCCGGCGCGCGCGGGAACGCCGGCCGCAGCCGTGGCGTTCGCCCTGTCTAGAGGTAGAAGAAAGGAGGGCAAGTTTTACATTAAAGCCCCTCCAGTTCCTGCATATTATTTAACTGTTCATTGTGTCTTGCAAAACTTGCAGATTAAACCCTAGATCTACTGACGGTTCACATTTTAACTCGGACCTTGCAGTTTTGCAGATCTAGCCCTAGGCTTTGTGGGATTTGCATAATCTATTTACTGAGTCTAGGACTATTTACGTGCTAGTCCCCGAGAACTATGGTAAATCACGTTCTAGTCCTCGGTCTAATGTTTTTCTATGAAAATGTATTTATTTGGCTGAGAACTTCAGAAAATCATAACAAATCAAAGAAAAATCCTAAAAAGGAAAACTCAGTTGCATTAGACTACTCTTGAATAGATTCATTGAATGGTTATGATGTGGATGTGTAAAATGTCTGTTTTGCCCTTAGTTTATTGCATGCAAGCTAAGAGTTAATAAATGGTAAAAGAGGACCAAATGAACTCCAAAAAATGATGAAACTTGGATAGTAGCTTTCTTGTGGCATTGTAGCACTATATGAATTTTTGTAGCCCTAGCACTTACTGTTTATTTACCATTTTACCATTATACATGTGTTATGTGCATTTATTTAACTTAAAAATTGGAGGCTACATAGAATATGCTCAAATTGACTCTCTAGCATTTTTCATATACTTTAGGTAGTATAAGTATCTCACTAGTAAGATATGAGCCCCTGCATGTTAAGTTTTAATGGTGATTTAAAAATGATAGAATGGTGCATGTGGAGAATAATAATTAGAAAAAAGTGGTCATAAATGGCTAGGGAAATTCTCTGGAAAACTTGGTGGCTTAATGTTGATGCATAAAGTCCAAAAAGTATATTCTATAGGGCTATTCACACTGTTCATATGTACATCTTAAATTGCACTTGATTAATATATGGAAAATATGTGCCCTGTCAAACTTGAGAGTTTTAACTTGTAAATTTTTGTACATGCAGTCCATGCTACTGTCACTAGTGCTAAGAATGATGTTTCAAACTAGTAGTCCCTTATGTGTGTGAACCTATATTTGATTGATGCTTCGCTTGCACGAAGTGTGAAACAAGACAACTCAACTTAATACGTGATCATGTAATAAACTCTAGGTTGCCTTGTGAATGGTTGATTTCAAAGTTGTGTGCTTGCCCTAGCTAGATGCATACCGTCGTTTTTTGTTAAATAATTTATCAATTACTTTTCTGTCCATCCATGAAATGGTTGTTCACGGGTGTGCATTAATATTCATACATCGCAATCATTGCATCATGCATGGCATTCATATAGTGACGCTTAATTGCAGATACGTGATCAAAAAGCAACTGCGTGGAACTACATCAAGTATCGATGTCCAAAAGACCAATTAAGACCCACTCACGACCTGGAGGGCCCATCAGTCGTGTTTGGACGGAGGAGTTGTCCAAGGGATCAAGGGGTTGTCTGGGGCAAAGCCTCACAACCCGGCAAACTAACAGTAGCTTAGTTTGTTGGTTTCCTTAAAGTAAAACAAAGGTAGGCAGGACCATACTATACCCAGCAAACCTCTTATGTCTTGATGATTAGGCATATGCATCAGGAGTTGTTTGGAACCAACTGCATTAGACATCCTGGCCGCCCTGGCTCTAGATCCTATGAATAGAGTTCGTAGGACGAGTATGCCTAGAAATGCTAGGTACGAGTAGACACGAGTGAGCACTATCACTCGTTGCGTAGGTGATTTCAAAAATTTACAGAAATCTCACTGAGGTAAGTTATTATATATGTTTCTGATTTAAATGGAGACCGGGCGGAGATTTTATGAGTTATTTATGGTTTATGGTATTGTGTACTGGACTCCGCCCGAGTCGCATAAGGCCCGTTCGCTGTTCGCCTGCTGATCGGCATAATATTGCTAAGGTGCTTATCCGGGATAATGGACCGGTGAAAGTCTTACTTGTGCCATCCGAAGAACAGAGACTTGGTCCTATTATCGGTCCCAGGGGCGCTTGGGGTGTAGACTCGTGGAGGGCTAGACCCGGTGCAGCCAAGGTAACGCTCCACGGGGGCTAAACCTGGGAAATGGCGGGTTGGAATCGAACTTGGGATGGGACAAGTGGAGATGAGGGCTATATGTGGGAACGCGATGGCTAGTAAGCATATACCCCTGGCATTTTTAGTTGTTCCCGGGAATTAACAAATCGATTCGAATCGCTGATGCTCACCAGGTGTGAGAATGCCAATATCGCACACGGGCAACGTAGTAATAACTGTAACATACTGTTTATTAAGTCACGCCTTTTTATACAACATGCTTGGATGTGTATGATCCGTCTCACTATTCAGGGTGTCGCCCATCTACTGCTAGGAGGTCGATGGACTTGGGAGATGCTTAGAGGTCAAGGGAGGGCTGACCCGACGTACTGTGGTATCGCTTCTGAGACGGCTACTCCCAAGGGGTGGGATGGAGGCGCTGTGAATCTTGGGACGGGACATGTATTCATGTTTCACTTTCCTGCAAGTATTTACTTTTGATATAAGTGATATTCATGATTAATGGATAGCAGTTGTCAAATCCTGCTATCTTATGTCAACATGACTTTGTTTAAAAATCAACAGCTAAAGATCCACATGATTAGTAAGCATGCTTTGCGTCAGCCGTAAGCCCAGTCCATTAAGTCCTACTGAGTAATTAGTACTCAGGGTTTGCCCCCACTTTTGGATTACAGGTACCGACGATAGCTGGACAACTGTGTTGGAGGTGGTAGTACCAGTGGGCTCGGTGCTACTCGCCTTGTTCATCTCTTCATGAAGACTACTTAAGTATATGGTTTCCGCTGCGAGATTTTGAAAATGCTTCCGCTATATTTATATACTCTGAATTCGCTTCCGCTATATTTTGACTATGTATTTGAATTCATACTTCTGGTTTGTAAATTAAGTCTAATTATCCTTTGTTTCAACTGCCTGTGATGATGTAATTGTTGTGGCTCCTTCGAGAGTCGGATGTGTTTGATGTCGGTTTCTCTGGGATTTGGTGTTATCGAGAGCTGTAGTACTCTCGACGGACTACTGGGTTTAATCTGGCCTAAGTGCACTGCGAGCCAGAGGTGGCAGGTGTGCTTAGTCTGGATTAAGCAGGGCGGTTCCGCCACAGCGGACGCAGGATCAGAGGCGACGGCAGAGGAGGAGATGGTTTGCCGCGACGAGAAGGCACAATGATGGGGGAGGAGGTCAGCGGTGGGGTGTGGGGAGGCTGAGCGACACACGGGGGAGGCGGCTGGCGGAGCGGGGGAGGGTGGTACGGGTGTGGGAGTAAAGGGAATGCTGTGGACGGTGGGGTACTGGATGGGTGGGTGGAACATTGTAGAAAAATGTTGTAGTGTATGGTAGAGTTATATGATAAACCATGCCTATAGAAGATTAGGGATAGAACAAAGAATTTTGCTGAATAGGATATTTTTTAAGTAGAAAATAGGATACCGCGAGTGTGGATAGCACAAGTCACGACGAAGGCTAGCAGTACAGGCAAGGCACGTGGACCAGAGAGAGATTGAAGAGGGGAGCCTCAGGCTCATGCTTAAAAACACTGTTTTCCAATGTGTGCCGATGGAGAAAAGTTTAAAATACAGATATTTGGATATTACGATGAGAGTAGCATCAAACACGGAGTTGAACACAAGGTGCCGGAGAAGCTGCTGTGAGAGAAAGAAAAGAGAGCACGGGTGTGTGAACCGAGAAACCCAGACATTATGTGTACGCACATTAGTATCTTATTAGTTGCTGTATTTTCTATGATAAATTTTGAATTGCTTGCACTTATTCTAGGATTGACAAAATATTTAATAATACCATTGTCTTTGTTATTAGATATTCGACACTGGCCCATTGTCTATTATTACAAAAACATCCACAGTATTATTCTGCTGTGACTTGTTTTACGGTAATATTCTAAATATAATATATTATTTTAATATTTATACTATATATTTAAATAAGGTAAATAAGGGAGTACTAGGCGATAGAGAAATCAGAACCATTATCTCCTAGCGGGGCGGGGCGGGGCGGCGAGCTCGGAGCCCCTGACTGACGGCCGCCTCCATGGCCACTTCCCCAGCTACCATTTCTGCCTCTCCTCTCAGCGGAGCACCCCACCCGACAGCCGGCCACCTGCGCCTCCCCACCGCCACCTCCGCCGGCGCATCCCTCGCCTCCCTCTCTGCCTTCCTCTCCTCTGGCCGCCTCTCCACCTCCACCCCCTCCGCCCTCCCCCGCGTCCTCCGCGCCGCCGCGGACCTCCGCCTCCCGCGGCTCGGCCTGCAGCTCCACGCTCTCCTCGTCAAGACCCGCCGCCTTGCCGACCCCTTCTCCGCCTCCGCCCTCCTCCACCTCTACGCCACCCTCGGCCAGCTGCCGTGCACCCGCCGCCTTTTCGACAGGATCCCCAAGTCCACCTCACCCGTTCCCTGGAACACCATGATCCTACGGTAGCCAGACCTTCTTGGCCGTGGAACCCCAGGGGTTTCTCAATTCAAACTCTGCCTGCGACTGTGACTGACCATTGCCGGATTGCCCCCTGTGGTTTTTGCATCGTCCTGTGGCAGGTACGCGCAGGACGGGTTCTTGGATGAGGCGTTCGAGCTGATGGTGGCAATGGAGGAATCCGGCGTCCCCGTTGATGCGTCCACCTGGAACTCCGTCATGGCTGGGTGCGTCCGTGCCGGAAACGGAGAGCTCGCCCTCGAGCTGCTGGGCGAAATGGTTTCGATTGGGGGAGTTGTGCCCAATGCGGCCACGTTTAACACCCTGCTCCATGTGATTTCGGCGTTGCGCGGGGTGGACGTGCTCCGAGAGCTGCACGCGTTTGTGCTGCGCAACGCTGAGGTCGTGGGGCTTGGGCCTGTGGATTTGGATCGATTCCAGGAGTCCTTGGCTGCAGGATACTTGCGCAGCTCCTGTGTTCAGTACGCCAGCCGCGTGTTCCGTGATGTTAGGATAAGCACTTGCTTCCTAGGCAACCTGATGATGTTGGGGTTTCTTGATACAGGACAGAGGGATCAAGCCTTGGGTGTTTTCAGAGAAATGGCATTCGGCTGTGGTTATGGAGCTCAGCATCTGCCATCCGTTTCGCTTACGCTGGTCCTACCTGAGGTCAGTCTGGCAACGAAAAGAGGCCTGGAAATTCATGCTTATGCATATCGCCACGGTTTTGAGTGTGACACATCGGTGTGCAATGCCTTGATGGCAATGTATGCAAGAAGAGACGAGATAAGCCTGGCAGACAAGATTTTCCAAGGTATGAATGATAAAGATGCAGTGTCATGGAATACTATGATTTCAAGTTACGCCACAGTCCATGACTTTGATCTTTCATTTGAGCTGTTCCGAGAAATGCAGCGTAATGGTACCAGGCCTGATGACTATACATTTACATCGGTGCTTAACGCCTGCAGCTTTGCCTGCAGTCATACACTTGTAATGGCATTGCATGGACAAATGATAAGAATGGGGCTTTGTCATTCCTACGTTGATGATATGAATTCTCTCATGGATGCTTATGGAAAGTGTGGGTTCATTGATGAAGCTCGAAAGGTCTTTGATGAGATTGACCGGAAGGATACTATTTCGTGGAATATCGTCATTTCGTGCTATGGTTACAGCTCTTCTACTCAGCAAGCAATCAAGCTTTTCCATCAGATGCAAGATGAAGGCTACAAGCCTACTCGAATCACTTTTATTGCTGTTCTGGCGGCCTGCAGTCATGCAGGCTTAGTAGACAAAGCACTGCATTACTTTGAGCGAATGCACAGAGACTACAATATTACCCCCGATGAGTCTCACTATGCCTGCATCATCGACTGTTTTGGCAGAGCTGGACAGCTCCAACAGGCCTACGATTTCATCAGAGGAATGCCGGTAGAGCCAAATACTTGTGTATGGGGTGCCTTACTTAGCAGTTGCAGGGTACATGGAAATACTGGTCTAGCAGAAATTGCTGCTAAGAAGCTCACTGAGCTGGACCCTCAGCATTCCGGATACTGGATTTTGTTAAAAGGCATCTACGCCAAAGCCATGAGATGGAATGATGTTTCACAAGTTCGAACAGCTATGAGAGATAAGGGCATTAAGAAGTGCCCAGGATATAGCTGGATTGAGGTTGGAGACAGTGAGGTCCACAGGTTTCTTACTGCTGACAAGCTTCACACGCAAAGCCACCAGGTATATGAAGTATTGGGTGGGTTAACTGAGCAGTTGACAGATGAAGGATACGAACCTAGAATAGATTTCAACTTGGCATATACTGAATGAATGTACAAGATTGCTATATCTTGTTTAAAATAATATTAATCCTGCCATCAAGCAGGCATCTTAAGTCCATGTGTATTGCAAGCAGGCACGAGAATATTATGAATCACAAGTTTGCACGAGCTAAAAGTTAAGCTCCTGTAGCACTGTAAGCCTTGTAAACTTTATCCCCCTTCTCTTTTAATGAAAATACCTTTTTACTGGGACGACGTTAACACGCGATGGGACCCCGTCCCCGGCCGCGCTCCCGGCGTTTCCTGGTCGCGCCGCCGGGCCGTGTCGCCTCCAACCGCGCCTCCGTCTTTCCCTGGCCGCGCCGTCTTCCTCCACCGACCGCATCTCCCCCAACCGCACTGTTTCTCTTCTCCCTGGCCACAGGGCCTCCCTCCCTCGGCGATGGTGCTCCCCTTCCCGAGCCCGCGCAACCCCGTGCCTTCCTTCCCGGCCAGCCGCCATCCTGCTCGTCTGCGCAAGGTCGCTTCCCCCGTCATACCCGCGCGCAGATACCCCAATGGCAATGTCTCCCCGACGTATAGCAACTTATGTACGAAAAAATGTAGCAAGTTATGCACAAAACTATGTAGCAAGTTATGTTGATATCTAACAAATTATGAAGCAAGTTATAATTATGTAGCAAGTTCATGGATCTTGTAGCAAAGTTGTTCTTGTGGCAAGTTCATGGATCTTGTAGCAAAGTTGTTCTTGTGGCAAGTTCATATGATTATTTAGCAAGTTATGTAATGCCTAACAAGTTCATATGATTACGTAGCAAGTTCATGGCGTCTTATAGCAAAGTACCTGCTGTGTCAAGTTCATATAATTTGTGGCAAATTCATCTGATTATATTGCAAAGTTATTCGATTTCTAGCAAATTCGTATGGATATGTAACAAGTTCATAGGGCTACGATGTTTTGCAAAAACAACAACAAGTTGCGTGCATCTTATCAGCAAGTTGTGTACATTAGATAATCTAACAATCAGCAAGTTACCGTAAAATGTTCTGCAAATTGTAGGTATGCAGATATTATTGGAAAAAGGCCCATGAAGACCCGCGGTGTGTGGACCGTTAGGGGCACAGGGAATGAGCAAACCAAAGGTGCGCAGTGTGTGGCCTGTAGGGGCGCGGGGGCCTGGCAGGCCGGAGAGGCTCGCACGCGGGCGACGCGGAGTCGCGCGCTTGCCGTCCGCGTGACCCTATCGTCCAATAGACTTTACGTTTTACCGTGGGGAACTCTCCTAGTCTTTTTGGTTAAAAAAAACGAATGTAACCTATATTTGTATTGTCTCCAACAAAATCAGTGTAAGAACGAGTATCCTAGAGCCCGTTTACAGCCCTTTTCGAAAATATAAAGGCAAAGCAGCCGCTGATTGTTTTAAACTGCCTTTACTGGAACCCTTGTTGGAAAATATTAAAGGCAAAGCATCAGCGACTCTTCACACGTTTTGTTTTCTACTGTAACAAATAGGGACGTGAGTAGGTAGGACAAACAGGTATTGCTCGAAGTATACAATGCAGGATCGAGACGTGCGACCAGAGGAAGGTGAATAGGAACACTTTAAAACTCAAACTTAAACCTCCACCGCAGTGCAAAACGGAAACAACGCCCACAACGAAACTAGACACCGTCCACTGAGAGGATACGTATCTAGCTCACAATACGTGCTTGGTACCGTTCACTGAACAGATACGTACCAAGCACCAAGCGGAAACACACGGTCAAACGGCTAAGAACAAGAGTGCAAAAGGAACCAACTCCGAAGAACTGCAGATTTCAGACAGACAGGGCTGCAAAGAAAAATCTCAAAACCCCTCAACAAAAGCTCTAAAAAATCCCCTAAAATTTTCACACCTTCACAAAGTAATAGGGAACAACTCCAGAAAATTTCAGACCAATTGAAGCAAGTTGTGACCACCGAACTGTCCGGTGGTTAACCACCAGACTGTCCGGTGCTTACAGCATGACACTCCAAAAAGATTCGAATCAAAACCCTATCAAACCAACTCCAAAAATTATGAAATTTTTACTGGAAGTTAATAAGGGGCCAAAGAACAACTCTACAAATTTTCAGCTCAATTGGACAAGAAATAAAATTCCTAGAGCCACCAGACTGTCCGGTAGTTAAAAACTGACAGACTAACCCAAAAAGAAAAATACCAAAACCAGGCCAAAAACCTTCAAATGATCTGAAATTTTTATGAGAGCTTTATGATTCACTGATAAAGAGCTCCACAAAATTTTAGCTCAAAATTCGAAGGTTTGACCCCTAAACCAAACAAGACTTGAAAGTGAACAGAACGAGCAGGAAAACTGGACAGCAGAAAACTTCACACAAAAACAATCCGAAACTTGACCAAACCTTCTCCAAACATCGCGAAAATTAGCACAGGCTATCCTAGCCCCATTCCAAAGCTATTCCCAAAAAATCTATAAAAAAAGATCACGGGATTAGCGGGAATTTCAGATCTCGTGAAGAGGTGAATATTTAGGCAAAAAGGGAAAAAGCTCAAGAACAACTTGCTCATGGCAATCCTTTAGGATTGAGATGTTTTAAGACATAATCTCCACGTCCTTGCAAGTCCAAAACACAAGGAAAACAAAGGATTCAACCTTGCCCAAAACAAACATCCAAAAGGCCAAGGATTGAAGCCAAAAACCAAAGAGAACAAAGGGAAGAGAAGCACACAAAGTTGCTGCACGAAACAACTTCGATTATGAGCCTCAAAAAAGGTTTTAGGTCAGATTACAACGAAAGATTTCGTCCTAAGCAACCACCCTCACCTTCCCTCTTGATTTGGAGGCTAGATCTCACCCTAACCCTCCTAAACTTGGAGCTCAAAGCTTGAGGACGAAAATTACCCTAAGGAAATGAAAACCTAGCTGCCAAGACTCCCTCTAATAACCAGCTCTTAGGCTATTTATACACCGGTTCAGTTTTGGCATTTTTACATATAGACCCCTAACACTAGAAACGCCCGGAAGGGCTAAAACAGAAAAAAAACCCGAAATATCGGGGACGGACGACCACGATTAAGACTTGATCTTCTTAGGTTCCACGCAATCTTCAGATGTCCTCCACGTGGCCAGTAGTCCAATCCGCTTTTGCACCCCCGGTTTTGAAATCAGAAACCGAAAAACTTTAGAAAATCTCCGTCTGAGCCAGACTTGACCCATCTTCTCTATCTTGGCGAGTCGTGGCCCAACTCACCAAGCCTTGGGTAGCTTGGGTGGCGGTTTTGAGCCGAAGCCGCCAAAAGCTCCCTCGCACGCCTTCGCGCCATGCACTCGAATTGGAGCACCACGGTGGCACCCAGCTTCTCCAGTCCATCGGAGTTGCCTCGCGGTCCATCGGAGGGCTTACACCACCGTTGCCGATCCGCCCCTCCGTGTACCGAGCTCCCATGGCCGACTGACGCCGAGCATTGCCTCCGGTCCATTGGAGGGCTTTTGCCTCAGTCCATCGAGGTCTTCATCATCTACCTCCAGTCCATCGGATGGCCTCCAGTCCATCGGAGGGCTTTAACTCATTGACAATCACTCATCACACCAGGAGAGCAATGAGACCGGTCCATTGGCTCTCATATAACACACTTTTTTAGTGTATATAATTTTTGAATTTAGAGTATAAGCTCATGGAAATTGTTGGTTCCTATTTTCCTTTTTTTGCTAAAATAGATGGACTCATATTTAAAATTATGTATTATCTAAAATAAAAACTACGGTGCCACTAGGTGGGACGGGGGATGGGGGTTTTCTCGCCCCTGGGTCACCCTGCGTGAGGTCTTTTTCTTAACGAAATACTCAGGGCTATCTTACCCCCGCAGGTCAAGTTATGAAGGTGTTATGAAGGTATTGCCTATGATGATTTTGGTAGCACAATTTTTGGTCTTTTGAACTATGTGAAGTTATGAATTTGTGGTGCGGATACTTCGCCTTTACCTCATCCATAAGCTGCTACGGTTGATTTACATCTCCAAATTTTGAAATTTGAGCATTCTAACTTTTTTTTGAACGCGCGAAGCATTCTAACTTTTGAAATGAAACATAAATTGCTATGTTTACTTCTCGCGTGGGCACTAGAAAGAAAATTTGCCAATGGTGATTGTCCGTCTCCAAAACCGGATCGAAGACAATATCTGAAATGGCATGACAGTAACAAACTATTGGCCATAAAGCATCTCAATTTTGGCGCACCATGCGCCATCAAACTACCAGAAAGTATAAATAAAGACGCCTAGAAGAAAACTTACATTTTTAAGATCTGTATATCTTGCAACCTGACACTGTCTAGCAGGTTGCCTATCTACTCTTGTCTATCACTATTCCAATCATCTTCTATATACAGTAGCACCAGACGTTTTGTACTGTAAGCGGCTCATATAGACAATTCACCGAAGACAGCCTAAGGGGGCATATGTGTGCTAGGGAATCATACCCATGCTAGAAGAAAACTAATATTTTTAAAGAAAAGTGCTCGGTTGAGCGACAGTAGTGTGCATGAAAATTGCCTAATCATAATCTATAGAAATTGATTAGACGTAACTAGTTTGTTATGTTCTGTTGTTAATTAGCAACTACCGCCCATGTCAAGATTAGTGTGATAGGCAATTAGTACATTTTATTGTTAATTGGCATTTGTTAGAGTATGGTTAATGAAAATTGGAATCTTTTTTGTAATGGACAATGTACACTAATCTTGTCATTATTGTCCATTGATTAGTATATCATTATTATGTAACTATTTTCATCCCATCCAAACTCATCCATCAAACCAAATAAAAAAATTGCCTTACTCTATCCACCCAATCAAATACTCTATCCACCCAATCAAATACGTAACATGGATGATCCCGTCATTAAAACCACACGGACCATCCCATCCTTTAAACTTTGGATCATCCTGTAACATCCAGCCTTACTCTCAAACAAAATGCACCCTCAAAAAACATCCGGATGGAAGTACCCGGGAATTGATCTGCCCTCCTTAGCTTTTAGGTGCATACTCAAAGTATAGTTACTTTTCTGCAAAACAAAAACAAAAAGCATGGACCTCCCGCTGTCAGTTTTATTTTTCGCTGTAGTATGGTAACAGAAAAAAAAAAAGAAAGTGTGTTTTATTTCCGTTGTCTTGAATTGCATGAGATGCAGAGTGCGAGACATGTAAAATGTATTAGTGGATCTATGCCTTCACTAGGAGGTAGGAGCACAAACTCCTGAAGCATTTGGAGGAATTAAGTATGAATACTAGCAATAGTAAAAAAAAAAGCTTCATTCATTCCTCCTTGCACAAATTGTAATTAGTAATTACAGGTGGGAACTTGCGAAAGAAGAAAGAAGACACCTGCAGGGTAAGGGGTTTTCAAACACCCATCAGCATCTCAATTCTTTATAGTCTAATACCTACTCCCTCCATTCCAAATTGTAAGGGATTATAGACCTCAACTAGCTTCATTCATTCCTCCTTGTATATGTATTCAATATGTACCTAGATTCATCAACATCTATATGAATATGAACAAATAAAAAGAGTATTAAAACCCCTTACGAATTGGGACAGAGGGAGTATAAGTTTGTGTTTTAAAATATACTCATGTGCCCGTTGACCATTGCATTGTTTCGCATGTGATTTGGCTTATCCCTAATAAGATTACTACAAAGTTTTAAAGAGTTTGGTGCATATACCATCAAGATCGACACCAATTTTCTAAAGTTTGGGTGCCATTGTAGCCCTATGTATTTATTTACTTGGGCAAGATGCATACTTGTTCGTGCATGGAGCACTTTTAGCACCTTCTCATGGGTATTTCTAATGCATTGACACTAGAGGCTAAACTATAGTGACATGGGCCAGCATGGCTATTAAGGCGTTAAGGCTAGACATGGAGACCCACCCCTTTCCAAACACCTAAGCGATGCCTAGGTGCTAGCAAGGGGACGCGGCCATACCACCCAGCAGAACAGCAGCAGAATTGCAGGAAATAGAGGAAATAAAAAGGAAAAGGAAAACAAAAGGAGAGAAAGGGAGAGGGGGAAGGACTGAGCCAAATTCGTAAGCATAAAGGACAGACCCTGTTTGGGGGGAGTTGGATCCTGAAGCTGCTGGTCTAAGAATCTAGATACCTATCAGAGAAACTACATTATGTGCATTGTTTTGCTTCATACAAATGCTTCTGGTCTATTTTGGTAGCTCCAAGGTTCAAATTGTAACTAATAAAAATATGTGTACTTACTTTATGTTTCAACTGTACCTAAACCTAGTGTTTTCTTACCAAAAAAGTAATACCTTGGGGTGGTCATCGTCACAAAGAAAACTGTGATGCCCTAGTAATCTGGAATTCTGGATATATCATTATCCTGACATATCCATACAAGTGTTCTATGCCATAAGACAAGGGCTCTCAATGTTCTCATTCATTGCACAAAGCGCCATATTGGTTACTGTTTTGCATATTATATTTGTCTTGTTTCTCCTTAATACATTACTTTACCATTTTGCATTATTCCAATTTCCAACCAACAGAAATGAGCGGAGGTTTGGCAACAGGAAAGAGCTAACAGAAAACATGAGCAAATATGTCATACCTCAAGGTTTCTAATTTGTTCTTGGTACTGAGCAACATGCTGCTTCAGTTGCTGTAGTTCTTTATTCTTCTCATCATAGTCCTTTTGTCGCTCATACTGTATGGCAATTCCACTCTTCAGGATGTTGTTTTCTCTCATTACTGCTTCCAGACGCTCTTTAACTACAGAATTTTCCTGTTTGATACCATAATAATTCAGGAAGCTATTCAGAAAAACATTCATCCAGTGGCTTATATGTTATAATTAATGTGTACGCTGATAAATTAGCCGAATCACATATATGATTGCTATGCTTTGCCATGGTTTGTCTTTGTTAAAAAGACAGAAGAGCCACAAGAATCATTATGAATCTACCTTTTGCAATTCATGCAGTGCCTGCCCATTTACACCAGGAGCAACGGTCTTCTGAAACTGAAAACCCTCAAGCACTCTAGAAGCACGAGCCTTTGCATCATCAATGCCAGAAGAGCTCCACACTACATTAACAAGTAGTTCAAGATTCACATGCCAAGTGATGTTTTCCGTAGGGGGTAGCAACCCTACTGCCATCTGGAACACTAGCTGGTAAAACGTAACTATGAAATTCCATGGTAATGAACAGCAAGAACGCATGGACATGATGGAAAGTAGTATTCAATATTCATGGTAGTATACAGATCACAGTTACAGTTATTCACAGCATAAAAAACACAGTCAGACGGATCTGATACCTTACAACCATAGTAATACTGCTCATCTATACTTCCACAATGTAGTTTACACTAAATTATGGTACATATGTATTCGTGCAAGAATAACTAGAATCTCATAGAAGAAATGAAATCAACACATCTTTTGTGTTTTACTTGTTTAGTGATTGGAATGTGCTCATCCATACCTCTGTTGTCATTTTGTTTCTCTCTATCGGGCAGTGCATAAACCCACAGATAATACTTTGTAAAAGAAAATTTCACAATGTAAATTATCCACACTTGGATGCCTGAAAACCAGCTTCATTTCTTCTAAAAGATTAAGGCAACTTTATCCAAGCTATAAAATTGAAATTCACCCTTTCAAAAAAAAAAAAAAAAAAGAGATTCTCAGAGCTCTAATATTATCTGTCATAAATCTTCAGATATCTGAATACTAGTATATTTTTACAAAGCACAGGTTAGAAGGGCACCACCATACTGTAGGTTTGCTTGGTCAGTATACTATAATGGTCGATAGTTGTACTCATAAGCCAGCAGTCTCAATTTGGAATTGAAACACAGAACTCCACATGGTTTCTTCAGTAAAAAAATGTTAAAAATGGAATTCATGGGTTTGAATGGGGCTTAAAAGGGATATTCCCTGCAAGCTTTAACACTCAACAACAGAGTGACAGAAAGTGCCCTAAGAATCAATAGTTTATGTAAATTTATTTATGCGGTCAGTAACACATGACAGAACTCATGTTGAGGAGACACGCGATACATTTCCTTCAAGGGGGAAAAAGGATAGAATCAATTCATGTGAATGATCTGAGTCCAAAGGAAACATTACCTTCATCAGACACCTGAACCTCAGTGGCTCTTTGATTTGGACATTCATAAGAAGGTTCACCGTTATTTTCTAAAGATCCCAAATGTAGATTATCCAAAATTTTCAATGCTGCGCCCAAATCATTTCCAGATTCTACCAGAGATTTTTCGATCAACTGAAATAAATAATCATCTGTATTAGGTATATTTATTGACAAGAATTTTACATTTCTTTGAAGTCTCCACTTGTCACAAGCATGAGATATCCAAAGAAAATAAATGTTAAAAGGTCAAAAAGGGTAAAAGTAGGTTCGCTTCACGATGAGAGCATGAATAACCCTACAAAGCCATTCACCCATGACCCATCAGTCCAATATCATGTCACGGAATTTCAATTCTATTAAGCTAAAATCAGAAGTATATAAACACCCTCAACCATTTCATTTATGAATTATAAAGTGTACAATTACTCAATTTGCAGAAACATCCACATATTTGGATTCAACTAAAAGAGGAAACTCAGGATTTAGCATGCCATTTTTTTGTGAAATTACTGTATGCTGGTTCAAAGGAGTGGGATGAAATGTAAATCAAGTCATTCCGATAATTGATTAGGGAATGACAAAAAAATAGATTGTGTTCCAATTCCAACACCTGAGAAATCAGAGGGCATGTGATTGATCCCAAAAGCATTTCAGTATTTCCACCCCTCTAGTGTTCGCCCGCCTCATGCAATTTAATTTTATCCATTAGCCTCCTCGCAGACAGGGATCGGCTCGCCCGTAATTCGTAAACGAGCTCCAACATACAGCTTCAAGCATTTCCCCTAAAACAGAAGGCACGAAGAGAGAAATTTCACCTGGCGGCCTAGGGTCGCGGCAGGGAAGCGCAGGGAAACCTCGGCGACGAGGGCAGGGTCAGCGGTGGCGCATCGGGTCCTGGGGTCTGGCTGCGGCGGCGGGGAAGCGGGGTCCCAGAAGCGGGGGCGCTTGGCGACCGGAGGGGTCCCAGAAGCGTCGTCGGCGTCGGGAAGCTCGTCGAAGAAGGTCGAAGCGGCACGCTTCCCGTAATACCCTGTCCCGAACATGGTTGCGCTGCCGCAGACACCGCGCGCGGGCCTCCCTCCGCTGCCCCTCGTCCTCCTGCGGAAGCCGTCACCACGGGGAGGTCTGATCCTCGCTGGGTTTGGCCTTCGGGCGGCCGCGGAGTTTGTTGACGGCGAGCGGAGGACCGGAGGAAACGAATGGGTAAAGCGAAGGCAATGGATCCGACGGCCGGCTTTTCGAATCGAAAAATACAGGGGAGACGTTGTGGTAGCTTTCTAGGGCATCCTTTCAAAAAAAAAAAAAAAAAAGCTTTCTAGGGCATGTTTGGATGCTTTGATCAACCTTGCCTTGCTTTGCTCAACAAGGATACATGCGTGGCAGTGGATAGAAATCTTGCTTTGCTAGTCCAGCTTGCCTCTTAAAGCAAGGAAAATCTTGCCTGGCCAGGAGAGCCAAATCCGCTCTCCTGCACCGGCAAGGCGCCTTTGTGATCCGTGCGGCAGTCTCTGACGCATCTGCATGGTGAGCTGCCATCTTGTCTCATGTATTATAAAAATCAGAATGGGCCATTCTAGACAAGCTAGCGTTCACACTGGCAAACGGGAACCAAACAGCTAATTTCGTTTTTGACTGATCTCGCCTCGCCTTGCCTCGCTCGGTAGTCTGGCTGGGCAAATTTGGTCAAGGGATCCAAACATGCTCCTAGCTTGGGCCTTTGTGGTTGTGGCGATTCCGAGCTAAGCTGCCTCCCCGGTGCTAGCCCAACTGCTTGGGCCTAACAAAGAGCCCATGAAACCATGTCTACCTCTCTTTTTTTTACTTTTATATGAGGGTCTCGACCCTTCTTTTCCCCACCCTACAGTACAGAGCGGTGGCGGTAGGCGATTTTCTGATCTCCGGCTCGATTTCGCCGCTTCTCCCTCCTCTCCGGTGGCCTCGTTGGCGCCGGAGTGGGAGGGGAAGCCGAATCGGTTGGGGATTGTACAGCTGTAGGTCGAGGTCTAGGTTAGCTTATGTAGGTTGCTAAATAAACTCGTCTATGGTGGCTCCGGCTCATGTGAACGTCGTCTTCTTCGTCACCGGCGGCGACAGCAGCGGTGAGGTGGCGAGGATCGTTCTCCTCCAGGGTGGTTCAAGCGAACTATTCACCAGTCAGCCTGCGAGGTTTGTTTTGGTCCTTTCATTCTCGGTGGATTTGGTGTGGTGTCTACCGATGTTTATGTCCCTCCAAGATATCTCCGGTGAAGACCACGGTGGTGGTTCCAACTGCGGTGGAGTCTTCCTCGGCTGCTGTCTTTGTGAGGTTTGATATCCACCTACTCGTGTGTGCGGGTTGGTGTTTTTGCTTCCCCTGCGTGGGTCCGTGGATCGTCGATTGGAGTTGGCCAGTGAGGCAACAGGCGTCGGATCCCCATCTTCATGGCAAAGTGGCAGCTGCCGGCCTTTTGGCTGCGCGTTCAACGATTCAAGCTCACGTCAAGACTCTTGATGTGGCACTGATGGCCTTTCTAAAAACTGATGAAGCTTCTTCGCCGGAATGGGAATCGGCCTCAAGCTTCTTCCTCAACTTTCCTCTTAGTTGGTGGCGGAGGAGATTTGAGTTGTGGTTGATTCCATCGACGACGACGGAGGTCATAGGGAGTACCTCCAACGGACTTCTAAGTAAATTTTTTTCTTTCAGGGGTATCCCTACAAGGGGCTGGATGTAAAATCTATCTTTTCAGTAATATAATCTAACCCGCCTCTTCTCAAAAAAAAATACTTTTATAGATTTCGAATGAGAAATATTTTCCGCCGAGTATCCAACACATCATTCGTTATTATTTGTGGAATACATAATGACTCCTTGGCCTTATATTTATAGGAAGAGAGTTTACACATATAAAGAAAGTATCTTGCTTATTAGGAAATCCATGGCTTATTAGTGCAGCGGGGGAAATGGGATGATACGAGGGAAAAATAGGTGTAACGTGTAATAGGCGGTCTAATACATTGTCACATAGATATTGAGACGATTTAACGACAACCAACGCATAAACTAATTTTGTTAATCACATGCTAATATAGTATTTCTTAATTTGTACACGTAAGAAAGCAATATTGTATGATGCATTGCTACAACTCTAAATACGAGGGGTAGTCTCATCATCCTAAATTTTAGCCCATAAGAAGGCTAACGTGTAACAATATACTAGATGTCCTTATTGTATTTGAATTTAAATATGCTCACTGCTTCCAATGCCTTCCCTACTTGTGCACGTAACAGTTGGACATAACAGAGGAAGCAGGTCATGCGTGGTGTTTTTCATCTGCTAGCAACTGCAATGAGATGTTTCATCATATTTCGATCTGACCGTAAGCAACAAAAAACGACCGTAATCAAATACAGTTTCCCATATTCAGCTAATAGCCGATGCAGTATTATGCACCAGTGTGAAACAAAATAGTCTCCTCTGCAGCACACTCAAGTTAACTAAAACTAAGGTCAGTTTAGCAGCATTTTTTGTTAACTCAAAAGCCTATCATACATTAAGACACAGGAGACAGGACCAACAAAGTCACCATCCGCATCCAGGATTGATTTTTACAAAGTTCGGGAAGGGATCCAGCCATACAAGGAGCTGATCCATGGCCTTGCAGCATTAGGTCTGCCGCACTTTCCTCTGCGGCCTCCTTGCTGGGCCAGCATCTTGAACTTTTGTTGGCAGGCTCTTCGCCTTTGTTGGTGGCTGCTTCAGCCCACTCTTTCCTGGTTTTGCCGCTATATCATCATCTGCGTCCTCATGATCTGCCTCCTTCGAAGACCCCTTTGCAGGCTTTTCTGCTTGCTTCCTTCCCCTCTTTGCTGGTTTTGCATCTTCCTCAGCCTCTTGATCATCGCCACTGGCTTCTTTGCCACGTGTTCCGCCAGCCTTTTTGGTTGGGGCATTAGCTGCCTTTGTTGATTGCTTCCTTCCCCGCTTTGCTGGTTTTACCTCTTCCTCTTCATAATCCTCATTGCCATCATCATCAGTATTAGCAGCTTTGTTTGACGATCCTTGTGTTGCCTTCATTCTTCCCTTTGCTGGCTTTGGAGCATTTCTACCTTTCGTCGACTTTGTATCATTATCCTCCTCCTCGTCTTTCTTTTTCTCAAATCTGCTTGCCATCATACCAACCCCATCTAGCTTCTGTAGCTCTGGCACATATGCTGAATTCTGGATATTATATAAACACATTGAGTGTACGAGTAGAATTATACAAGATACTGCTAGATGCAAAAGACTTACCCTACCACCTACTGTAACGAAGTCGATTTTCTTCCCTGTAAACAACGAAAAATGCAACCTTCAGTGCTGATAGGTAAACGGAGTACCCCATGAATTCCAGAAAAAGAAACAACGCTCATACCATCAACAAAGGCTTTGCCAGGTTTCTTCTCCCTGGAATGAAATATCCAGTTTTCTGGAAACTGACTGCTATCAGCACCAACTTCCAAGGATTTGTCAATAACCTGTGCAAGGTAAAGAAAGATTATCACATATGAAATGATCACCCTAGTGGCATGAACAAGGAGAGAAAATGGGTACAATATTACTTAGCCAATCATGTCATTCTCTTTTCATTGTATAAGTATAGCAATACCCTGACTCATAGTCTTACTTCAATGTATGTCCTTATGCTTGTCAATTTGTATGCATATATAAAATGATATATGAATGTGCAGTTCTTTCTATGCCTTGTCTAGTATAGTATTAGCAATACCCTGACTCGTAGTCTTACTTCAATGTATGTCCTTATGTTTGTCAATTTGTATACATATATAAAATGTTATATGAATGCGCAGTTCTTTCTATGCCCTGTCTAGTATAGTATTACTCTCTTTTATATAAAAAAGGGCAGCCCGGTGCATGAGCTTCCGCTTGCGCAGGGTCCGGGGAGGGATCGGACCCACTTGGGGTCTATTGTACGCAGCCTTTCCCTGCATTTTTGCAAGAGGCTGTTTCCGCGACTTGAACCCATGACCACAAGGCAGCAGCTTTACCACTGCGCCAAGGCTGCTCAATATAATTCTTTTGTCCTTCTGTTTTTTATGTATTACAAGTAACATTGCAGACCCACTTCCTAAGCTAACATTGCAGCCCACTTCTTAAGTTAGGTGAGTGCTCAAGCACTTGTAAACCTGTATCAGACAAATATCAGTCTCCATTGACCACAGTAAATATAAATTACAATAGATTTATGTCAAGTTTTTGAACCTACAACCATTTCGAACAAGAAAAAAATCTGGATGCCTGCCATGAAGGCAGGAACTTACCTCTTTAATGCACAAAATGAGTGTCTCACACTTGTCTTTGGTTATCTTCGATGCCGTTTGCAAAGGATGGATCCTCGCCTACATGCGAAGCATGCAGCATATTATGAGTAGCAAATTAGTTACGTAAAGATATCCAAATCAATCCAACTATGCAACAAGCTTAAGGGTACATTTTGAAACGAGAATACATTTTTGTCACACAAAATATATGCCGGCACAATGTTATTAGTCCAGTGTCTGGTTGCTATCACAGGCTCACAGCTCAAGCTTTGCGTAAACCCTAGCCCACTTGTCATTCACAATTTTCTTTTTTTTTTTTTTTTGCCAAAGTTTGCCTATGGTTAGGTGGCCAATTCTTTGCAACAGAAGTGCGGGAAGACTAACATTAGGCAAGAAAATATGGCAAAGTTGGTTATGAGCCCATCATGTCAAACATGAAGCACAATTACAAGGATATTTAGTGGTCCAGCTCAGGCCAATAAAACATAAAAACAAACATTTTATGTCTTCCGAGTGCTGCAGCAAAATGGCTAACAAGCTGGATCTCCTGGATGGATTTATATTTGAGATCACTCACATCAGGTGGTGGCACAGTTTTCCTTTAGCTCCTGGTGACCATGGCAGTAACATCCCCACATGGAGTACCATTGTGCACGTGCTTTCCATGATGCTAGAGATGAATAGAAGTTTCTTGGGCTGAGCCGCTGAGGTATACAGCGTACTAGTAACCTTAACATTTGGCTCTTAAATGCTATCAATGACAATTTTACTCAAAAGAACAAGAGATGCCTAACTGCCTATTTCATTCAACAATTACTTTTAACACATGTACTGTGCAATTTTAAAAGCACATAACAGAAGTAGAATTAAATCATTTGTACAATGCATATTACAAAAAAAATAATGTAAATCAGTGGAAGCAATCTCTGGACAATTGACCTGATAAAGCACTTCATCTGCCATCCAGTTGCCAATTCCGGATATAAAGCTCTGAAGAAAAGGAAGATAAGATCTAGCAACTCAAACACCGGCATCTCTTCCTAATGCTTTATAATGAGAAAAATACTGTTTATGCTGCTACTGAAGAGGGGCATGAGGATCCCAAACCACATTCATTTAAATAATTTATCAAAACAATTTTATTTTGAGGATTAAACTTTTTAACTGTTTAACAACACTTGGCATATGGCTAAAGCATAATCAATTTCCATTCAGATTTTCATATGATATTAGGGTAAACAAAACTTAAATGCTAAAATTTGGGTCAGGTAGTTTGAGCGCAGAATCAAGCTTTAAAAATTCATACCTGATCAAGTAAAAGGGATTTTATGGGCACATTCTTTCTACTTAATGATTTCATAAAATCATCAAGACTCATTGGTTCAAATAAGGCATCAGGTCCAAGCTCAGAAATTGGAGGTGCAACTTCTGGCTATTAAACATACAAACAAGATTAAATCAGAAATGAAACATCACAGCAAAAGGAAAGAGCAGACATTATTCCAATGATAATAATAGAGTATTACATTGTCGATCAATCGTATTTTTGCGAAACGCCTCTTATCAGTGAAGGAAAACTCCAATCCATCATCCAACTGCAACAGATTGACAGGAAGAAGATAAACAAGTGGGAGCATATTTACATTAAACAAATGAGAGCATATTTATATCAAAACTAATGACTAACACAACTTGTAATCCAATATCCTTTTAATAGTTCAGAGACAAGGGAACCACACATAGCAAGCAATAAAAGCAAGAGCCTCTGCACATAGACAATCCATCCATAATTAGCATATTTCAATTTGTTTTATCAACTTGTGCAATGTAAATACAACTATGGCTCCGTTTGATCCTGATGGACTGGAGCGGGAACTTCACATAATAGTGCCAGGGGCTCCTGTGCGCCATCTGTGGGGGGTCAAAGGACTGCATAAATCTGGGGTCTGGGACTGCTGTGGGAGCGGGACAGGTGCTTCCCACAGGAACAAACAGTTCCTATGATCTGAATCTTTGTTTTTCATGTAAACATAACTATGATCTGAATCTTTGTTTTTCTAAAAGAAAAAACTATGATCAAAATGAGATGCCATTGAGGTTGCCGTTACCTCATAAGACTTCAATTTGCTGGATCAGAAGTAAGGCCATATTTAAGAATTGCAATCAAATATAAGTAAATATCATGACATTCTACACCAATAGCATCCTATAATATTGCTTTAGATTCACCTGTGAAATCAGTGGACCTTATATTGAACACAAAGTCAAAAACAGCAAAAAAGCATGTCCTTGTTTATAAATGAGTTGCATAGGATGAAATTTGCCAGCAGAAACAAACATACTTCCAAGGTATTACAAGCCAAGAAAAAAGGAATAATGTAAGAAGGTTGTAGGGTTAGAATCCATACTTTAACAAACAGTTTGGAGTACTTTGAGGGCCACTCCTCAGTTGGGCTCACTGCAGACCTACATGAAATGAAAGAAATTATTTTAACTGACTTTTCACCCATTCATGCTCATTTTTAACTTCAAAATTATACATTTTCAGGTCAGTCTTTTCAAGGAATCAAAATCCACCTGATCAAACTACGGGAAAAATATTGATGACCAAATTTCAAACCTGATGACTCTATGAAAGGCAAAACAACACCCTCCTGTGGCTGTAGGTAGTATATTAATAAAATTAGACATATACAACGTCAGCAAGACCAAGAGAAGAGATCTCCAGTATTGATTCCTGTAGATACTTGATGGTGGGTTTAATGGATATACTAAAAGTTAACATCATAGAAACAACAAGTGTGATTGACGTGACGGTGTAATCTAAATAAGTGTATTGTTGATAGTAGAGGAGCAAAGAACTGTTGGTTAGAGCAGTCTGGTAAAAACAAAGAGGTGCAGACACACCAGTTCGATTCCCAGTCAAGCCTGCCTGGCGCAGCACTTCAAAGAAATTTAAAAAAGAAGGATTTTCCGCAAGGCAAGCAGCGCAACCCCAGGGCCCAGCCGCCCAGGCGTGAGCTGGTGAGCTACTGTGACGTGATGTGTCCGAGGAGATGAGCACAATTGACTGTTTTTGAAGAAGAGGAGGAGATGACAAGGAAAAACTCAGGAAGAGAAGACATAGGCGAGTTTGTGCTTAGTAAAGGGTTTGAGTTTGATTAGCAGAGTGATTGAGTTGTGTTTAGTAGATGGATTTGTATAGTGGGTAGAATTCAATCATGTGCTATATTGTAAGCTGGTCACCCCCAACAAATCTTAAGATTTCTAATAAAGCTGGACAATGCCTTTCTCTAAAAAAAGAGTATATTGCTGATCCATCTCCATGCAGAAATTATGATTTATAATAAAATGAAATTTTACAAACTTGTCATATTTCTCAACCTGGGCTACTGGAGCGAATATCCACAAACCATAGAACATCTTATGGAATTTATAAAACTGGGATTACCATTTGTCAATGCACAGTTAAGGTTTTACTGGCTGCAGCTTGATTTTATTGTGCACTCATAGATAAACTTTCTATAACATAAGAGGTCTCAGGCGGGCGGGACCAAGTAATCACAATAATAATTGTGGGTATATGCTACTAACCATATCATGCAAGATGAAAATTAATACAAAAAATGTATGCTCTATTTGCACCACTGGCTTCGTTGCGTAGCTACCTTAATATAAAACAAGCAACCAAAAAAGAAAGAAATTTGTGAGAAGAAGGAACCTTTTATAATTGCTAAGCTCCACACCTTTTATGTGAATAGCTCCAGCCATCCCTGCAGCGAAGAGTAGTACTTAAGTCCATAGTTTTAAGGTGTAATACTTGCAATTTGGAAAAAGAAAAATAAAAAAGAGCATTTCTGATACAATTGCTAGAAGGGAAAACTGCAACAGTCCAAAACCGCCATTACCAAAGTAGTAGTATTTATTATATTCAGTCATCACACCTCAATTACAATGTATTTGTTGTTATGACTCCTCTAATTTGCAAAGCAAAGCATCATCAGTTGTCCAAGTAACACGACAATAAGTAGGATCCACATTCCTTTTGAAAGAAGGGTACTCCACTCAGTGTTGTAATCAAACGCCCAAGCCAGTCCAAATGTCCAATAGGCCCTAAACTAGTAAGTCGCAACATCAAATTTTCTAGGAGTTCACAATGCTGGGTTACCAAAAACCCTTGTAGCACCCGGAATCTCGAGTCGCTAAAAAAGAACCTGAAAGCTGCTAAAAAAAAGGTAAACCTGAAGAACCAAGAAACGGTTCAATGCGCAAAGAAAGGCAAACGAAACCCAACGGAAACGATTTGGCGGTAGAGCGGAGGGCGGAGACGGACCGAACTGGAAGGTGGGATGAGGCGGGGAGTCGAGCACGAGCCACATGTTCTTGCCCTTGCGCCGCGCGGCGGCGATGGTCCTCCCGACCAGCGCCGCCTCCAGCCTGTCCGGGGCGACGCCGTCGATGACCTTGGTATCGTCCGCGGCGGCGCACTGCACGATCCTCTTCCCCACGCAGTGCTCCTGTAGCGCACGCCGCGCCGCCTCCACTTCCGGAAGCTCCGGCATCTCTCTCCTCGGCGCTGTCAACGGGTTTCCCCCTGTTCCAACAGCGTTGTATCGTTTTTTTAAGCATATCATATTATATATATAGGTATAACTCACATAAATAATAATGTATTATATTATACAGTTGTTTTGTAAAACCCTATGCTAATTATTTGTGTTTATGACAATGATCCATAATTCATTCGTACTTTTTAGACAAATCTCAGGCGACTAGTACGGAACAATTCAGTACTACTTTTTAAGCTTTGAATATTGAAAACACATATCCGCCCAAAATTGTATTGGGTTTTAGGTCTCAAATAGATTCATTCTTTCTTTCATATATGTGTTCAATATATATTTAGATTCATCAACATCCATATAAATGTGAACAAATAAAAAAAGTTAAAATCTTTTATAATTTGAAACGGATGGGGTATTACCGTGAAATTGTTTTCTCCTAGTCCTACGAAATACTTGATGGCCCTTTTGGAACGCAGGAATTTCACAGGATTGGCACAGGAATTTTATAGAAAACGATTCAAAAATACAGAAAAAAACGTAGGAACAGAAAAAATTTCCCACGTTCCAAAGAAGGGCCTCATTTGGTATGTTTGATACAACTACCAATGGTGGTGCGCAAAGGCTATCATCATCGGTCCGTCTATCTCACTATCTTTATTTAAATTTTTTTCCACACATATAGTGTTTTAGTCATCTATTTGAACTCTTTGTTGAGCATAGCCTAACGTTGCCTCATTTACAACCTCTCGCTCACATGTCCTGTGATTATGATTCCTCGCTGTATATCATGGCCTGATCGGTGCGCATGTTATTTGGATTAATATGCATGGTAGGTAGTATGGGTGAGAAACCTTGGTATCCTGGTTAAATTTTAACCATATTTTACTCTATACTAAAATTTATCTAAACAACACATTTTTTATTGGTACAAAGTTAAACACAATCAAACCATGGTCTAAATTTGGTCTGACCAGCATGGGCCTTCAACCCAACATTCCCTTCGGTTTCATGGGTGGCCCTCTAGTACCACCGTCACGTGTGTCGTCCCTTCTTCTTGAAGCCCATTTGAAACACATGAATTTCACAAAAATTATGTACAAATTTGACAATTCAATTTCAAAAAAAAAAAAAATCAAACAGCCTTTGCTCATGGAGCTATATCTAAACAGTTTGGCAAAACTTCACATCTATATCTATATTTAATATTAAAGCAAATAAGGTTTTTTGGTCCATCGGTTTCACGATCCGTCGTGACAAGTGGACTCGGCTGGTCAGCTCTCCCGATAATCCGAATCACAGCTTTAATACGAATCAGATTCGGGCTGCAGAAGGAGAGGAGTCCACACGAAAACGGACACCCAAGTCGCATACGGATTCTGTTTTCGATGTTCTCTGTATCGATGGAAAGCTAAAATAATAACCTTTCCAACCTAACTGAAACTACTTTAAAATTTAGTCTACGTCAACGGGAATCTTTGAAACAATATTACGTGGAATTTATTCGCGAGCCCTGAGTGCAGGAGCAACCCACGTGAAAACGGACGCGCAGATCGCATACGGACTCCGTTTTTTACGTTCTATATATCGATGGAAAGCTAAAATAACAACATTTCCAACCAAATTGACATCACTCTAAAATTCACCTGCAATTAACGGAAATCGTCAAGACAATATGGCCTACTATTTATTCGGAAACCCGATTCAGACGACTGGAGCAGACTACATGAAAACGGATACCCATGTCGTATATAGACTTCCTTTTCGATGTTCTATATATTGTTGAAAAGCAAAAAATAGTATTTCTTACCAAACTGACGCCATCTAAATTTCGGTCCCATACAAGTGAAAATTCGAAACAATAGGATATAGAATTTATTTGCGAAGCTATTTTTAAATGATTGATATAGAGATGCTTAACGATTTTGTTTTCCTCCCGTTACAACACACTAACCATAAAAGATACGGCTCTGTCGCCCACAGGTGAAGGATTCATACACCGAGATCCGTAGGGCCAGGGAATAAACGGTACATGTTGAGAATAATATTTTCACAATCGCATGGCGCCGCTGCTCGCCGCCGCCACCGCCGGCCGCCGGCTGCCGTCCAGTCTCTGCCTCGTGATTTGGGCGTAGCGGGAGCACACTTTGGTCTGGGCCCTCCACCGGCGGCCTCGAGAAAGGGCGAACGGCGTCACCCACAGCGGCGAGCAGCGCTGCGCGTCGTCTACCGGTCTGCCGTCTACGTCAGCCGGGAGCTCTCGCTCTCTCGGTGGCGAGCTCGGCCATCCCTAGAACGCCACGCTCCGTGTGACCATGTGTCCTCCCGGGTCAGCTCCACCCCGCACACTGAGGCCTGGGCCCTCGCGTCCGTGGTTGATGCCGCGGTCCGCGGTCAGGACGCGGCCGCGTCCCTTGGAAAGCTCGTCGGGACAGGAGGTTCCTGGATTTAGCCCGTGCCGCCCACCAGAGCGACCATCACATCGCCTGGCCAAGTTCGAGATGCACCTGCCGTGGCCGCCGTGGCGCAAGTTCAAGTTCCTGAGTTCCTGACCGTGACCGAGCTGGACGTGTGCACGAGGAGGCCGGGCGAGAGTTGTGCTGCCAGAGGCCAGAGCATCTACTGGATCTCCGGACACACACACAGGGACCTCCTCTGGTTCGAGGCACGGAGGCACCTGGCCATGGCAATGCTGCCGGACGAAATCGACAATGGCAGAAACGCACTGCCGCCGCAGGAGATGCTGATCGATCGGGACCGTTTGCTGTCCGACTCATTCGGGTGCATTGCTCATGCGACGCCCCCAGGAGCTTCGCGCTAGCTGCCCTCATTGTGCTGAGACCTGAGAGTGTGGTTGTGCCAGGCGCGGTTCAACCCGCTCCTTGTTCTCTTCTCAGCGTGTCCACATGACAGGGGGAGGTTCTTCATCAATCGAAGTGAGTTTGCTTCTCGTTGCGATCTGATAAAATTGATATCGTTTTGATTCTGAAAGCATTGACTCTGTTCTTCAAGTGTGTATTGATAATTTTTCTTCAATACGGAGATGCACTTGCTAGGTACTTCTGATATCTGCCCTCTTTTAGTTCAATTCAGGTTAAGAATTGATAAAATCACAAAAAATGATTGGTAAGTGTTCTTGTTTTGGTCAAAATTCATCCATTACTGCAACAATCCATCAAATAGCGTCACTCTTGGAGTCATGGGGGCAAACTGGCAACAAGAGAATGACAGTTTGAAGAACAGACCAGGAATAAAATAGAGTTGGAACTTGGAATAGGGCACGGCATAGATAGGATTCACTTTACACGATGGACAGTCGTGATCTCGTGGATGTGGAGCAGCTCAATCAACCAGAGAAGTCGTCAGGTCGGAGACTACCGCTAGCTGGTAGCGATTAGTACGACTGGACTCGACGTGTGAGATTCACAGAACAGAACATATGCAAGTTCAGATTCAGACAGAGCAGTGGTGTATGTTTGGTGTGCATACACCATGAGCTGCGGCATGCAGCAATGTATGAATTATGATGCATCCACACACGCAATGCTCACTACACAGCGTAACCTTTCTATTAATGAATTTGTACTGCGGAAAATAATATGCAGGCACACACCAAAATAGCTGAGCAAACAAATGCGTGGTAGCACCAGATCGTCAGTCAAAGATTGCCCGAATAAAATGGAGATTATATTTGCTTCAATCGCCTACTATACAGCCTCATGTGTCTACTCAGATCAGCAAAGCTGTGAAAACCATTACAAGTAGCATACCGGTACTTACAGGAGCCGTGTGAGCATCAGAAGGTGCGCCAGGAGCTGTGGTGCTCCCTGGGGAACCACCAGGCACATTTCTTGGCGCGACAGGAGGAAGAGGTGGCTCCTCCACGCTTGAATCATTCATTGTCGGCATTGGAGGCAGAGATGGCGGCTGGGACTTGAAGGATACGAGAAACTGTGCAAGGCCGCCAACCTCAACAGGCAGCATATAGTTGGGCATATCCTGTCCCAGAGCTGTACAGGTGTTTTCTGCCAATACAAGAGCATTACTGTCAGAAAAAAGGAGCATAAATACTGCAACTACTAATTAAATACTATTTTAGAATGCCCCAACAAAAGAACACAAATATTTGCCTCAGTAATCTTATGGCAAAATCAGGCATGTGGAGGACTAGAATTGAAATGTTGATACCGCACAAGCTATGTGACACAGCAGAGTTGAAAAATGGTACCACCAATGCAAAAACTTGAAAGATGACCCAAACACCACTAGTCATATTCCCATGGTATTTTACATCATATCACATAGGTGCAAGGAGCAAAACGGCTTCCCACTATACGTAGCTGAGGTTCAGGGGGTGGTCCTGCCGACAAGCTATTTCTCAGAGGTTCTCAGTCCTGCCGATAAGTTATTTTTAATATGTAGATGACAAATGAGACTTACTTTTGTATCTGCTGACCGTCTTCGGAAAATCAGTTATGATGCCTGATAAATTAAATGATTGAACATAGTAATTGATTTCCACAGTTTCATCTCCGAAGAAATCCAATGGTTGTGCTACAAACTCATTCCGGAACACCTGTGCATACACAGGTAGCCCCGCTGACTGCAGATCCTTCATAAGATTATTCTGTCTGATGATAAAGTCAGCACTTAGGGTAAAAACTGAATTCCTATCAACGGCTACAGCATCTGCAAACTTCTTGATATCTTTTAATGAGGAATTAGAAGCATCCCCAAATCCTAAGGGAAGAGTATAAACAAGCTTGCATCTTGTTTTCTGCTGCTTCAATTTGACAAGAACAGCACTGTCTTTCGACTGGATCAGAACTTCCTTGGTAGTCTGATTATCGTAGCCAGCAGCACTTAAGGCAGTGTTTACATTATCAACAATGTCAATTCCTAATGACTCTGCCACAAATGCAGCATTCTGCAGTAAGACAGAAAGATTGATCAATGAAGAAAGAACTCCATTTATTAAGATAAGTTCCAAGAAACTCCCTCCAGTTTTCTTATTTGATGTTGAGATAGTCAAACACTATTGATTTTCTATAGAATTTTGTTGTCCTAATTTCAAACAAACAAGAATGGAGGTAGTATTTGACTTCTAGAAAGATGGATAGAATATTTGGTAAGCCATGAGGCAAAATTACAATCTTTACATTATCTAAGCCCGGAGGTCTTTAGAAGTACAAGTTTTGTTTGTACTTTGTATTAGTAGCAGAACTCATCAAGAAGACAACAATTAAGGAAATTATAACAGTTATGACTTTTAAAAGGAAAAGAGACGAGAGATCATGAGCTCTTCCTTAGAACAGATCATGCATGGCAATTGCTACGGTACTCCCAAATAGCTGTGAGCCGTTGATTAATTGAGGTATTACCTCCTAAGAGGAGGAGGTAATATAAAATGATAAAAATATTTATTTATTCTGAAAATACGGGAAATATGATAACTACCTCCATGATGGTGTGATCTATTGAGTTTTTTGTGGCGCTGAGCCTTCATGATCGGATATCTGCCGTGACTCAATGCCAGGAGCCAATTTAACGTGGTAAGGATTAAGGATAAAGCATGTAAGACTCGTTTGATTAAAACCGTATTCATCTTTAACAATGTGTCCAAGTCTGTTTTTTGAGAATCCAATAATGAGTTGAATTTATATCTAATAAATCTGTTGGCTTCTTGTTTTTTCTTAATACTCATCTAATCACGTACATGGTATGTTTAAACCAATCAGCACCCAACTGATGATTTTTCTTGGGCCTGCGTGTGCCGCTGTGCGCATGGATCGTGTGGCATCGTGTTGCATGGGGATGGGCCGAGGCTTGGCAACGGTGGTGTGTAACAAACAAAGTTTTACTTGACGAGTTTTATTTTATAATTTATTATTTTATTATGTTCTATCAATAATTTTATTTTATCTAAATTTAATGGTTCAGATCCATTTGAGATCTTACCTCCTAGGAGGTAATAGGAGTACCGTAGCATTGCCCTAAACTCATAATATAGATATAAATTTGGGTGGAAAGTTTAATTCTATGGGACATACAAAAATAAGCGAAACTTCGAGCAAAAGTATCACCTCAATAGTGATCATGACACCAGACAAATTCTTATCCATTACAATTGCTAGAAAGTCAGATAACTTCAGAAACTTCCCTTGATTAGTGTACCTTGGATTCCTTACAAGATAATATTGACTCACTGGAGAAGATATTTTGGCTGCAAACAAAGGGCAGGCAAAAGGCAACTTATGAGTTTGTGCTTTTTTTTGGAGCTATTCGTATATTTGTAATGCTATTTACCATTTGCTTTACGTAGAAAACAACATCACCAGATTATTTCGATAATAGTACAAAAGAAACTCACGTTTTAAAGTACTACTGCTAATGTTGGCCCAAGTAAGGTTGAATGTGAAGATTCCTGGAGTAGACTGAATTTCTTGAACAGTATAAGTGAGAGAGCTGAAAGGTGTTGTCTGAACATCCGTAGTGTCAAGCAGGTTAATGGAACTCATGCATATAAGAACTCCATCACTCGTCACTTGAACAGGACAATCAATGAAATCTGCGCCATCATTAATTGCACTATGATAGGCCAGGTCTGTACAGTCCGGGTAGTCTCCACTAGCACCATTATGTGAGATAACTAAGGGTTGCCCTGTATAGAAGCATTACAATAGTTAAGCTGAGTTCAAATAGAAGGCATGCAACCATATTAATGTAGGTCTTACTCCCAGATGAGGCATACCATGATCAGTCTTCCTCGAGTTCAAATCAGCAAAACAACCTGCAGATTATGAGATTCAAATGCATTACAAATGTATATTACTTATTTCTTCATAAAACAATTAGATGTCATCTAAGTTTCCGTGATGGGCACAACCATATCTGAAAGTGCATAAGGTTATTTAAACCCTACAATTCCAATCTGTTTGATCATTGGACAATTCAAGCACTAAGACTAGATGGGGGATTTGAGGAAAACGTCAACCTGAGGTGGTAGATGACATAAGTTCCATAGGAGGATTGTAATCTTATGTCTTTTACTTAATAAATGTGCAAGTCCAAAAGACCAAAACATTGTTCATAGAAGAACATAGGAAGTAGTTCGCCGGCTAATATAATGGTAAAAAGTTCAAAATTGATAACAATATTGTAATTGAATATATACTAATGAAAAACTTAGTAGCTTACCAATTGCCTCTGATGCAGTAATAGGGTGTTCTGACAATACACCATCAACAGAGAAGCCACCATCACTGATAAAACTTAGGTATTCTGCCAATGGATCATAACTGTAGTTATAGGGAATAATCCTATCATTTGCAAAATCAGAGGCATATATTTCCAGCCCTGCATCATGGGCTTCTGTGACAATTGATGTGGATGACAGTAGATAGTTATCATTTGTCACTCGCCAAATGTAGCTCTTAGGGACCACTATGCCAGATGCAATAGACTTTATAAACGTGAGGTTACTCAACAGTGAACCATATGTTCGGTTTATAGAATAATCTGAGAGGTTTTTGTCAAGAAAGCTAAACGCAAGCTTTGTTTTGCGACCAACTCTTGCAGATATACTTTGTAGGAAACCCAGTTCAGGTGATGAGATATAATCCACAGATAGACCCTTTTGGACGGAAAGTATGTAGCTCCTCATGTTCAAACCACGTTGTGTGTAGAAGGTGGGATGCTATACATATGAAAAAGAAATTAGCTTTTGAAGGTAGCACAAGCATTTCATAAAAAAAAGGGGCAGCGCTAGCAAGAATAAATTCTTGTTGAGTTCCAAGAACGATGATTCAACCTGAACATTCAGCCAAATGGAAGCGCCCTTTACGGCGGACAGAAAGTCGGTGACATTGAAGATAGGATATTCGGCGTAGTCGAATCTGTCGGTGCGAGACCAAATTGCTTGTGTTACTGCTCAATATAGTAGATAATCAGTTGATAAGCATAGCTTACGTCATTCATCATGCTTTTAGAAGTATTGCTAAGCCACGAGAAGCACATGATGTAACAATAAAATTCTTTGGATAATAATGACGGCGTCCATGAAAACAACTTGTGATGTCCATACTGCAAAACTAACTAAATATAATGAAATGAAATGAAACGGAACAGAGGAAGAATATAATATTTCTTTCGTGAACCGCATTTTTCATTAAGAGGAGAGAAAAATATAATTTCTGTTGTGATGTTTCAAGACTCATGAAATTGGTGGCGTGCCTAGTGGCATGTCTGCATATGCTTAGTATCTCTTAGTGATGAGGTGAGGTAGTAAAAGCACCACGAAAGAGTCCTAGCAGTTACTGGTTTGCACTTTGCACCAGCTACTTGCTACACACCTGAGATTTACAGAGCTCATAGTCACTCCAACGAAAGGTTTGCCCGTGGTATTATTGTTGTACTCACAGAAAACAGATTGGAGCTCGGCGATGGTAAAGTCGGAAGCGAACCACCCAGTTTTCCGCACGCCGTCGACGACGTAGGTCCGCTTCCTCGCAGGGTACGCTTCGGCGATGCTGGTGCAGTTCTGCATGTTAATGTCCCGAAGGCACACCCCAAACCCATCCTTCGTGAGCTGGACGTCACACCACAGAGCTGTGCCAAGCGCGCTGGCGATCAGCGCGTAGGAGTAGGCGCCCTGGCTGGAATCAGGAAACACCCCTGAAAACCCGCCTTTGGCCACAACAAGTGGAGCGTCACCTGCAGAAAACAACAACAACATATGCTCATGGTTATCGCCGTTCCTCATTACAGAGCACGTGTCCATGCATCCATGGTTACTTATTGCCGTCCCTCCCTCATTAGAGAGCATCTGCTCAGAGATCACCAGCCCCAAATGGCCAAATCCCGAACCGATTTTAGAAGGTCCGAACCTCATGAGATTGCCCGGCTCTGGAATTTCCAGAAACCAGAAGCAATAACAGAAACAAACTCCCCCCTGTGATCGTCAGCGAAAGCGAGGTGGCCAACAGGAACAGCAGGCGCACGAAGCGAAGCAGAGGAGCACACGGCGCGAGTCCAGAAATGAAATAAAAAAAAGGCGCAGAAGAGGAAGGCTGGGTGCCTCACCGTTTAGGGTTTTGTAGACGGAGGGTAGGCGGGGGCCCTGCGCGGCGGCGCCGCCGACGAGGGCCATGACGCAGCACAGCAGCACCGCGGCGAAGGCGGCGGCCGCCACCTCTCCGCCACCCGCGCCCCCTCCTCCGCCGCCTCCGCAGCCCCTGCTCCCCCTCATCTCCCGAAGCTTCCAGAACCTCCCCGCGGCGCACGGGCGCGGCGGGGATTGCTGGGGGGCAGGCGGACGAGAGAGAGAGAGGAGGGGGAGAGAGAAGCGGCGCAGAGCAGAGCAGACAGCAGAGAGCACCGAAATGCGCACAGGGGTTTTTGGCAGGGAGCATATAAAAAGCAGGAGCGCACGTCCTGCGTATGCGCAGCGTTCAAACTCCGGGCCCAGCTGTCAGCGCACAACAAAAGTGGCGCGCCGAGGGAGGGCCCACCGCGCAGTGAGACGCTCGTGACACGGCAGCCGCCGCGACGCGCGGGCCGTGCGCGTGCGACCTATTTGGCCCGTGGGTGAGTTTTTTAAAACCTTTTTTGAGTACACGCTTTGTTTGTTCGGTTGTTCCCCTGCCTTTTTGTGTTTGTCTTTTTGGTCATTTTTTACTGCCGTTGCTGATGACAGGGCATGAGATGGTCGTTAGCAAAGCCTGAGGGAAATCATTATCACTACCGGGTAATAAAGAACCGCATTCGAAGACTGCTCTGCTGCTGCTACCTACCCCAATGGATCACTGGTAAGGCTGAGGCCAATGAGACTTTTTGTATGGGTTTTCTAAACACTGTTTTGCACTGTTTGACATAAATGATGCATTGTACACAGAGAAATGGGTAGTTGAAATAGTGTTTAGGGAGTGGGGATAGGGAGTCCCATTGGACTCAGCCTAAGGCTGTCCTTTATGGGAATCCCTAAAGGGATTTTCTAAAATACCGTTTGACATAAATGCTGCACTGTAAATAGAGATGTGGTAATTGTAATAGTGATAGAAAATGGGATTTAAAGAGCGTTTTTGGAAACAGCCTAAATTTGGCAAATCTATCAAAAAAAAGTTAGACTTTGGTGCACGTATGGATTGGTAGCGCTGCCGGCCTGAAAGCTAGTCTGAAGCGGTGGTGCCAGGCAGTTGTAAAGCGAGGTCCGGCCGTGGCGTACCGCGTGCGTGTGCCTCTCGCGCGTTCAGCTGCGGCTGATTGATTCGCTCCAAAGTGGTGGGGGTCTGGCAGGCAGCCAGGCACCAGCAGCTAATAACGCGGCCGGTGTGTGACAATCAACATAACAGGATGATGTGCTCTTCCATTTCAAAAAGAAAAAAAAAAGAAAACAGAAAAAAAAAGATGTGCTCTTTGTGGCAGCAGGACTGTACTGTGTGGGCTATAGGGCCGGTGGTGGTGGCATGGCATCCAAGTACTGCAGCACCTGCTGCTGCTAATCTGGTAACAGTCTCTGTTTTGTTCCCTTCCCCCACTAGTCCTTGTCGTTTTGGAATCGTTTCTTTGCCCTCTTCCATCGACCCATATCGAATACTCTTTTTTTTTTTAGCAACGTGCATATCTAATGGCTCACGGGGCCGGATAGGATTGATATCGCGTGAGCTCAAAACGCCTTTGTACTAGGATCCACCATGCGCCATGAAATTTTTGGGCGATGGAATGGAAGCCAAAGAGGTGCTGGTAATATTTCTAGGTGACGTCACTTGGACAACTAGTATGTACGTATAGACAACGGTGGTCTCGGCGATTTATTGTACGTGACTTTAATTTGGGAAGCACGGCAGAGAGAAAGAAAACACAGCTTGGCGTGTTTGGACAACGTAGGTGTAGTAGTGCTCCACAACATGCAGCCACCAAGAGATGGGCCATAATTATGTGACGACTGACGAGTGAGGAGACACCCAACGACATCCGGCAATAGCGCTCTCACCGGCCCGGAGCCAAGGCAAACCACCACCAGCCGTCTCGCCGGGGGGTCGTTGCAATTTCAAATGCAAGGTTTGCACCGGTCAAGATGGATCGCAACGGTGCCATTTCCACGAGGGTAAACCGACCGGCCGGACTTCCACGGCCAATCCCGGCGGCGCGCGATCGATCGATGACGGACGGCGACTCTTTCCAACGCGCGGTCTCGTGGAATAGAGCAGAGCATCGCGATCTCGTGGAAGCAAGCAAGCACTCTCCAGTTTCTGGACCACGGCGGCTTGACCCTGGGCTGCGTCAACGGGATCGAATCAAAAAAAAGAAAGGAAAACAACATGTGTGCCTGGGCCCGTGCCGATAATTAAAAAGCTTGCACCAAACATTCCCAATCCAATAATCTACTCCGTGTGCTGCAATCATTTCTTCGGCCACTCGAAGCACTCGCAATTTCCAATTAATCCCACCGGCCTCTCTGTTATCGACCTCGACATTCAGGGGGATCAAGCAGAGGAGACTGCATCTGGAGTGCTGTCCAAAAGGAGTCATCGGGTTAAACGTCCAAACAAGTTCGTTTCTGGGCCGCAGTGGGCCGTGTAAGTGCCTGTGCGCACTATGTTCAGGGCATAGCCCATGTAAGGAGAGTACTTAAACACTAAGAGAGAGAGAAAGTTTCGGATGTAACAGAACAATCAAACTCATCAATCGAAGCTGTCCTCCGCCCACCATCTTCTTCTCCAAGTTCCTCATATTCTTTTCTTTCCCTATCCCCACTGCTAACAAATTGGTATCAGATTCACGATCTCGGGCTTTTCCTGGCGTCCCAGTTCATCCCCATCGCTCGTGTAGCAACGGATGCGGTTTGGCTCTGAAGCAGATCGGCAGTTCGTCCTGTGACCGCCTTGATCTTCTTCATCCTGTAATTCCCTTCCTGCGGCGCGTACGAGAGGGCAGATAGTCTGCGGGCTGGAGCCTCATCAAATCTCACACCCCCACTATACTCGGTTCCGGCGGAACATGGCGGCCACAAATTCAGACATCAAGTACTTGCTCGAGGAAATGTCCAAGCGCTTTAACGATCAGGACGCGTTGATCGTCAAGCGCCTGGCGGATCACGACGCCCAGTTGGAGCAACGCTTCGTCGACCAGGAGGGCATCCTCAATCAGCGCCTATCCGATCTCGACTCCAAGTGGGCACACCGTTTCACGGTGTTCTCCGCCGACACCGAGGGCCGCGTTGCACACGTCGAGTCGGCGGCCGCCAACATGGACGAATGGCGTCAAGGGTTGGAAGCTTCAGTGGATGATATGCACCTGGAAGTCAAAAAGCTCTCCAAGCATTGGGATCGCGCTGTGAAGGACCAGGCGTCATCAGGCCCAGGCATCATGGGTTCGTCTCCGTCGGCTGCCGTGCGCCCACCTGCCGGATTCACAGTCGACTCGGCCTCCGGGCACCGCCATGAATCTCATAACCGGGTGGATGGATTCGGGGTTGTCACACCGACCCTCGAACCGCACCCGGTCAAGGGTGCGTTTACTTTACCCTATCCACCATCCCCTCGCATTCATCATCATATTGAGCGGTCCCAGCATGCTAGGCCACCTGATTTGAGTTCTCATGCTCATCATACTGGCCGTTTGCCCAAATTGAACTTTCCTATCTTTGAGGGGGACAATCCTAAGTTGTGGATCTCTCGTTCAGAGGATTATTTTCTCTTGTATGATGTTGAGGAGTCTATCTGGGTGCGTGTTGCTTCTATGCATATGCAAGGTGCTGCGGCGCGTTGGAGTCAATCTCTTGATTCGCGCCTGCGCTCCTGTTCCTGGTCTACTTTTTGCCGTCTCATACTTGATAGATTTGGCAAGGAACATCAGGAACTGTTGATCCGTCAGTTGATTAATATACGTCAACATTCCACTGTAGCTGAATATATTGAAAGATATGCTGCTTTAGTAGATCAACTTTCTGCTTATGGGGGTACTAATGATCCTGTGTATTTCACTATGCGTTTCATTGAGGGTCTTAGTCCGCACATTAAGCCTGCTGTTCTGTTACAACGTCCTTCTACTTGGGATACTGCTGGTCTCTTGGCGCAATTGCAGGAGGAGATGACTGAGACAAACAAGCCACGGGACTTCAGGAGGTCGGATTTCACTCCTGTTAAGCCGTGGCACAAGACAGCTTTGCCGCTACCTCCACCACCTCGCCAGGAACCGGCAAAGGCAGGCGCTGCGGAGGACCGTCGCTCGGTGGACATGCGAGCACCATCCACTGACGATCGTTGGACAGCTCTGAAGAACTATCGCCGTGCTCGTGGGTTATGTCAGCGATGTGCAGAGAAATGGTCCAAAGATCACAAGTGTGGGGAAGCGGTGCAATTGCATGCGGTACAGGAGGTTCTTGAGTTATTTTCAGCCTCTGATGACCCTGCATCGTCACAGTCGGGCTCTGTTGATAGTTCAGATCAATTATTCCTGGTTTTGTCAGCCGCTGCAATGTCAGGTACCTGTTCTGGTCGTTCTCTGTCGCTATGGGGTACTCTGTTTGATTTACCAGTGCATATTCTCATTGATTCGGGCAGTTCACATACTTTTGTCAGTACCAAGATAGCATCTCAATTTGCCCATATGGTAGTATCTGCTTCTGAAATGAAAGTGCAAGTAGCTAATGGTCACACTATGGTGTGTGCTTCTATCATACCATCTGCTTGTTGGCATGTGCAAAACTGTCAGTTTCAGCATGATTTGAGAGTTTTGGATATTCCTGGGTATGATATGATTGTTGGTCTTGACTGGTTAGAACAATACAGCCCCATGGAGGTGCACTGGAAACATAAGTGGTTAATGATTCCATACAAAGGCCAATTGGTCCGTTTGTGTGGGTTGCTTTCCCATATACCTGAAGGTTCATTGCTGCAAGTCCAGGCTGTGGCTACTGATTCTCTGTTTTTGTCGCAAGAAGTGCTTCCTCCACAAGTACAAACCTTGCTGGATAATTATAAACATCTATTTGAACTGCCGAGTGCATTGCCACCTTCTCGTGACTGTGATCATTCTATTCCTCTGTTGCCTGGTGCTGCTCCTGTTGCTGTGCGGCCTTACCGTTTTCCTCCAGCTCTGAAGGATGAAATTGAAAAACAAGTTCAAGAGATGCTTTCACAAGGGTTAATACAGAAAAGTACCAGCCCTTTTTCTTCGTCAGTGCTATTGGTAAAGAAGAAGGATAATTCTTGGCGGTTTTGTGTCGATTACCGTCAACTTAATGCTATTACTGTGAAGAGCAAGTACCCTGTGCCCATCATTGAAGAGTTGTTGGATGAACTCCATGGAGCCAGCTGGTTTTCTAAATTGGATTTGCGCTCTGGATTCCATCAAATTCGGATGCTACCGGGTGAGGAGTTCAAAACAGCCTTCCAGACTCACATTGGACAATTTGAATTCTGTGTTATGCCTTTCGGTCTCACTGGTGCTCCGGGCACTTTTCAGTCGGCCATGAACTCTACTCTCGCCCCATTTTTGCGCAAGTTCGCTTTGGTCTTCTTTGATGACATTTTGATCTACAGCAAGACATTTGAGGAGCATGTGGGTCACTTGCAGTCAGTTTTTCAGGCCTTAACGCAGGATTCTTGGCAGATCAAACTATCTAAATGTGAATTTGCACAGCGCAAGATACATTATCTTGGTCATGTTATTTCTCAAGAAGGAGTTAGCACAGATCCTGCTAAGATTGAAGCTATATCCTCTTGGCCTCCACCAGCTTCTGCCAAGGAACTCCGCAGCTTTCTGGGGCTTGCTGGTTATTACCGACGTTTTGTCAGGCATTTTGGTATTATCTCTCGCCCCTTAACTGCTCTTCTCAAGAAACATGCATTGTTTGTGTGGACTAGTGAACATGATGCTTCCTTTACCGCTCTCAAACAAGCGCTTTGTCAGTCGCCTGTGCTTTCCTTACCTGATTTTACACAGCCCTTTTTGTTGGAAACTGATGCTTCTGGGTTGGGCGTGGGTGCGGTCCTCATGCAAGCTGGTCACCCATTGGCTTATGTCAGCAAGGCCTTGGGTCCTCGCAGCCAAGGTCTCTCCACATATGAGAAAGAATATTTGGCTATCCTGATGGCAGTTCAGCATTGGCGCCAATACCTGGGACATACTGAATTTATTATCTCTACTGATCAAAAGAGCTTGCTCCAACTGACTGAACAACGCTTACACACACCTTGGCAGCAGAAAGTTTTCTCCAAGTTACTGGGTTTGAACTATAGGGTGGTGTACAAACCAGGTGTTGAGAATCGAGTGGCCGATGCTCTTTCCAGGAAGCCATTGCACACAGCTTGTTGTGCAGCATTATCCTCTGTCTCACCACAATGGCTGGATGAAGTATGTACAGGTTACCACTCTGATCCCCAAACCCAGGAGATCCTTGCCAAGTTAATGATTGATGCCAATGCTGTGCCGGCATTCTCTCTGTCTGCCGGTTTGTTACGTTACAAAGGGCGAATTTGGATTGGGCATAATGTTCCTCTGCAACTTAAATTGATACAAGCTTGCCATGACAGTGCATTAGGGGGGCATTCTGGATTTCCAGTTACTTATGCTCGTATCAAACAGTTGTTTGCTTGGCATGGTATGAAGAAGGCAGTATGTGACTATGTTCAGTCTTGCTTGGTCTGTCAAAAGGCTAAACCTGATCGGGCGCGTTTACCGGGGTTGCTGCAACCGCTACCAGTTCCTGAACATGCCTGGCAAGTCATTTCCATGGATTTCGTGGAGGGGCTGCCGCTATCAGGGCGCGCTGATTGTATTCTGGTAGTGGTGGATTTCTTTACCAAATATGCGCATTTCATACCCCTGCGCCACCCATATACCGCAGTAAGCGTCGCTCAGCAAATTCTTTCATCAAATATACCGTCTTCACGGGCTGCCAGCGACTATGGTCACGGATCGGGATAAAATCTTTACCAGTCATTTTTGGCGTGAATTATTCAGATTGGCTGGTGTTGCTCTCAATATGTCGTCCAGCTACCATCCTCAATCTGATGGTCAGACAGAACGTCTTAATCAGACCATGGAAACATACCTGCGATGTTTTGTGAACGCTTGTCCTTCTAAATGGATTCACTGGATATCACAAGCTGAATTCTGGATGAAGCAACAGGCTGACAAACGCAGGTCAGAACGTCAATTTCAAGTCGGCGATCGTGTACTGGTCAAGTTGCAGCCATATGTGCAAACTTCTTTGGCTCGACGTTCTAATCAAAAACTGGCATTCAAGTATTTCGGGCCTTTCGTGGTGTTGGCTCGTATTGGTCCAGTTGCTTATCGCCTGCAGTTACCGTCGCATTCTACAGTACACCCTGTTTTCCATGTGTCGCAATTGAAGAAGTTTGTGCCATCTTTTTCACAGGTATTACCACCATTGCCTGATGATCTATCCCTTCCTCGTATACCTGCTTGTATACTGCAGACTCGTTCAGTGCGTCACAAAGGCGCAACGGTGGAACAAGTTCTGGTGCAATGGTCGGGTTTATCTTCTGAGTTGGCAACGTGGGAAGACCTTGTTAGTCTGCGACAAGCTTTTCCTTTTGCGCCTGCTTGGGGTCAAGCGGCGTCTCAAGGGGGAGAGAATGTTATCGACCTCGACATTCAGGGGGATCAAGCAGAGGAGACTGCATCTGGAGTGCTGTCCAAAAGGAGTCATCGGGTTAAACGTCCAAACAAGTTCGTTTCTGGGCCGCAGTGGGCCGTGTAAGTGCCTGTGCGCACTATGTTCAGGGCATAGCCCATGTAAGGAGAGTACTTAAACACTAAGAGAGAGAGAAAGTTTCGGATGTAACAGAACAATCAAACTCATCAATCGAAGCTGTCCTCCGCCCACCATCTTCTTCTCCAAGTTCCTCATATTCTTTTCTTTCCCTATCCCCACTGCTAACACTCTCCCACTCCCAGTGCGGATGGAGTCGCGTACTCTAGTGTTTCTCTTTGCGTCCTTGCCACTAGTTGCCAGTGTCATGCCATGACGATCCACACGACGACGACGACGACGACGACGAGACTCGACACGTACGGGCGCCACCACTCTGCCGCCACTTGTTGGTGGTGGTGCACTGCACTGCACCGCATCGCGCGCTCTCGGCTCGGCGGCCCGCAACAGCTACCCTACACTACACGACGTCTGCACCGCCGCCACACGACGGATCGGGGACGACCGGACGGGAACGGGGCCCCGACGGCGAGCGAGAGAAGGAAGACGAGCGCCGCGCCGGGTGCGATTCAACGACGACACCCAGCAACGCGCGGGCAGTTAATTAATTCTAACTGAAACAAACTGTTAGTCCTGGGCTCCTGGCCCTGAACTGAATGGCTACGTACATATGTCTTTGCAACCAGGCTAGCTGATCAAACCCGTTCTCCCAGTCCTACCAGACGTCGTTGATATGGATCATCGCGAATCTGAACGCGCATGGACCACACTTATCAAAGACGTCAGAAAAGTGGAGGCCTGGCCTGGTGCTTAGCTCTGGCTAGTGCGACGACGACGAAGACCGCGCGCGAGTCTACGACCGACGAGATCATATCGCGTCATGCATTGCGGTGTCCCCTGGTGGCCAGTCTGATTCAAGATCGAGTCCGCCAAACTAGTAGGCCTAAAATGGAGGATAATTGGATAAAAGGTAGGTGGACAGGGCAGTGGGCTAGCTAGACCGGTAGAGCATCGATCGCATCTCATGGAAGAAGCACCGTACCGCTCCAGTTTAATTTCTGGACCACGGCTTTGCTTGACCCTGGATCTCGCGTCAACGGGATCAAATCAACCAACCCGGTCGGAGATGATTACGAATAATTATGTCTCTTTGGGCTCGTACCGAGGATCAAAGTGTTGCACCAAATCATCACACTCTCGATCCGGCCAGTGTCTTTGCAACCAAACCAGGCTGGCTGATCATATACCCGTCAGTAGTAGTGGAGGCCTGGTGCTTAGCTCTGCCTCTGGAGTAGTGCGACGACCATGACTGCGACCAAGATCGCGGCACGCATGGTGTCCAGTCCGACACAAGTTGCATTGAGGGGTTGCGATATCAGGCTGTCCGCAGTGCGTGGCTGTATACCTCGCCCTAAATTTTTAGGGGCCAACCCGACTGCTGCAGCGGCCGACTGGAAAGCCCACCCTACGGTAGGGTGAGACCTTCTCTCACCTCACATGTGGGGTGGTTGGCGTCGCCCCCTACAGTTTCTCTCTCATCCACGGTGGCATCGGCCGTTGTGCCCGCGCGCGCCGGATCGAAGGACCGGTTAGGGAGCTCGCCGCGCCGGATCGAGGAAGAAGGCTGCCACGGCCGGCGCACGGAGGCCCGGGGAGGCACGGAGACGAGACGAGGCGGGGACTGGAGGACAAGAAGGAGCGGCGTCGGCGTCTCCGCTGAGGACGAAGCGGTGGCTCCATGCACCCTCCAACCTCGATTCACGCCGCGTCCTACGCGCTGCCGGGCGTGGAGGAGGATGCAACGGCAGGGAGGAGGGGGATGAGCGGCGGGGAAGACGAGAGACAACCTCCAAGCTCGGCGGCGGGGATGGATTCGGCCGTTCGAGGTGCAGCGCGGTGGCCATAGGAGGACGCGGGGCGGCGGCCATAGGAGGACGATGGTGGCGGTGCGGCAGAAGAAGGGGAGGAGAGGACCGGAGGAGGAGGACTAGGCGGCGGAGGCTGGGTCGGAGGAGGAGCGGGGCCGCGGCAGGGAAACGCGCCGGCGGCGGGGTAGCGGGGAGGCAGGATACGGCATGGAGGCGGCGGGGCGAGCAGCCGAGCAGGAGGAGGGAGGCCGAGGGAGGAAAAGGGGAAAGTGGTAGGTGGTGGGGTTCGTGGGTGGGTTTTATAAATTGATAAAAATACTGTAGTTGATATAGGGTTGAGATATAGAGTAAAGATGACTACAGAAGATTGTAGTATAGGGTAAAAAATCTTGCTGACTAGAACGAAATATTCTTTTTAGGTAGGGAATTAGGGTTGGATGAGTGCAGATAGCCTCAGTTCCTTAAGTCGACCGGCCCTTGCTGCAAGCGTGAGGCTGAGTCCAGCGGATCGTTTATCTCCATCGTTTTTTTTTTTTTTTGAAAAATTTCCATCGTCTATTTTAAATTTCACACCGTTTACCGTATAGGTACAATATCGTTTTTATTATATAGACGATCCGTTGGACACCGTTTTAGTATTACACTGTATTATTTATCGTCGCGTCATCATCATCGGCCGGCGGGCCGCGTCAAGGAAAGGTGTGCCGTGCGAGCTCCGGCGCCCGGGGGCCGGGGTGTTGCCTAAATTGCCCGAATAGTGAGACTACAGGGAGTGTGACAACTGACGCGACTGGACGACCGTGGCTGCTTCCGGCCACCTCCCTTTTGGAACCGCATTGCAGCTGCGATTCTCAGAACTGGTACAGTTGTGCTGCAGTGGCGCAGGGCATAGGAGGACTGTGTTTATGCAAAGGCTTCGACTTCGAACCGGGGAGGAAGTTGGCGTGGGCCGTGCTATTTGGGCCTGGCCTTTGTTGGAACTGAAGGTCTGTTTGGAACAATGGAAGGAAAAACAGAAAAAAGGAAAAAAACTATAGGAATTGGATAGGTGTGTTAGTAGAAACCGAGGAATGGAAAACAGAGAAAAAACGTAGGCAGAGGCGTTTGGAACATAGGAAATCATAGTACATGATTCTAACATTATGTGTTATTTTGAAAAAAAGAAAACCCACGTTTTGTTACTTCATGGATTTGTAATTGCACAACAAATTTTATTTAAAAAATAAAAAGATGCAGTTGTTGTCATGAGAATGTATGATATACGGCTAGAAACAAAACCCGTAATTAATTAGTGGTAGATTAAGTAGCATATATACACATAGCGTTTCTCGTTCCTATATTCAAAAGCGGTGGCCAGCTCTTATATATTGAAAAAAAAGCGATGGCTAGACAGCCTTATCCTCGTTCTTTCCCATCTCCTTCCTCCCTCGTCTCCCCTCCATGGCTGCCATCGAATGGCACAGGAGTCTGGAGTCCTTCGCTCTTTTCCCATGGTCCTTCTCTGTATGGTCCTTCATGGTTCTCTTTCTTCCCCCAGTCTCCACGAGCCAAGCCGGCAGAACGAATGTCGGAAAGCTACATTGCATCTGCAGGAGCCAAAGAAGAGGCAGAGCCTTGTGCGGTGGTGCGGCGTTACGGCAGCGGCGCCCTCTGCAGCCTGTGCTCTCTTTCTCTCTCGACGAGCCAAGCGAGGGATGACTGCGGCTTCCACGAAAACATGGGCTCCCAGTGGATGTTTTAGTTCCTGCGTTTTGTGAGCGTGCCAATCCTTTCCTCTGGAATTGGAAAGTCTTGTTCCTCCGTTCCAAATAGCAGATGACGTCACCAAACCAAAAGAACTGCTTTCCCGTGAGATTTCTATGGAAAAACTTCATTCCAAACGGGCCCTGATCGTAAATTGGCCAGGCCCACGTAAGATTCCGCAACGAAAGCGTCGTCGACGCTCGAGCACATCGTCGCTGGATGAGACTCTTCGCTCAGTGGCCTAGATGCTCCACCTCAATGTTCAGCGACCATGCTCAAGAACCTGGATTTCAGCATGAGCCTAGGACTGACCGAATATGGAGTACACATCAGGCATGGACATGGTTCAGGCATGCGATCGAGCACTAGAGTCTTCAAGCGTGAACAGACATGCTCAACGTATGTATATACTCCAACTCTCCAAGACGAAGGCATATACTTTTCAAATGAAAAAAAATCAAGGCATATATATATCTGATGAGCTTGGTCAGGCATGCATCTCAAAATACACCGATGACGGATCCATGGATTTTTTTTTTTTTTTGGATGCAAACATACCTGTATTACGTAGTAAGGGAAACGTACAAATGCGAGTACAAATACAGGCACATAACAGGAGGATACAGAGTGGACAGATGTCCAACACAAATTGCACAAAAGACCCTACAGAAAAAGGAAATTACAACAAGGTCCTTAGGATCTTTTGAGCAAGACGAAACCACTGCTCGACGCCAACGCCCCGCTCCGCCGTCGCCGCCGGAGGAAGAAGACGCCGAGACCGCCATGACCAGGAGAAGCACCATCGCGCAAAGGCTTACACACGAGCCGCAATAGAAACACACCGGTGAGGAACATCGGCCGGGGACGCACCCCGTACTTCCCTGGCCACGGATCTATGCCCGCCGCCGGCAAGCAGTGAGAAGAGGGCACAGAGCCGACCACCACACGAACCGCAACCCCGCACTGCCCACTCTGCAGAGCTCCGCCGGCACCCCCACCAAACCGGGAAAAGGAACCGAGGAGCGAGCTCCTACAAAGGAGAGACCAAGACCTAGAAGAAGCCGTACCTCGGCCAAGCTTCTGGATCCAGTCAACCCCACCCTCACAGGCTCCTCGTCGACGCCGGAGGCCGCGCCGTCGAGACGGGGACGAAGCCGGAGGGACTTATTCCATGATGACGACGCCGCTGCCGCACCAAACCCTAGAAGTACTAGGACCTACTGTCCACCACCGGCGAAGGAGACGCCGAACCCCCACACATCCGATGCCTAGAAGGCCATCGGAGGCGAAGGGGACCGGCGTTCTCGCCGACGGGGACACTGAGTCGCCCTCGGTCGCCCCTCCCAACTGTAGGGGTCCGCGAGTTCGCTTCGCAACCGATCCATGGATTGACAACGGAATATTGTCAGATGCACATGTAGATGCAGATAGAAATAAAAGTACATGTAGATGCTCAAACTTCCTAACTTCAAATGGGCCGGGCCGAAATGGGCTATGAAACAGCACCATTTAAGTTGGTCCTATACTCCTATGGAATCCCACTCTTGCACTATCCAAGGCTGCATCAGACTTCCTATCAAAAAAAAAAAAAAGGCTGCATAAGACTTGATACATTCATACATCCAACACAATGCACTCATAAATATATCATTTTGTAGTGTCAAAAAAAAAAATAATTTTGTAACGCACATTCACGACTAGTAGCAGGTTGAAACTTCGTCCCAAAAAAATGGTGACAGGTTCAAGCATCAGACGACAAAACTTGATTATCTAGTAAAAACAAATTTAGTGAAAACACCCACACGGTACATGTATTGACCAACACATTTAAATTGACAGAGCGACACAAGACCCGGCCCTGCCAATGTGCCGTCAAGCTACGCCACATCAGCACTGACACCCGGCCCCAGAACACCGCGGACACGGAGACACAGACACACACAGTAATAACATTATTCAAACACAATACCACGCCCTTACTACGGGGCCCCACACACATAGCTACGACACGAACGTGAACCCGATCGGCGATGGCGCGCACACGACGGATCGATCAATCACGAGCACGTATACCACCGCTGCCCGCTAGTCTCACTCGGACTTGTCGGCGGCGGCATCGGGAGCAGGGGCTGCCACCTCGGCGGCCTCTGCCGGCGCCGCCTCCTCGGTGGTTGCGGCGGCCTCTGGAGCGGCAGCGGCCGCAGGCGCTGCCTCCTCAGCCGGCACGGCCACCTTGGCCACTGGCGTGGTTTCCGCAGCTGCCTCGGCGTCGGCCGGTGCTGGCATCTCTGCCTCTACCTCCTCCGCCGCCGCCGCAGCCGCAGCTGGCTCTGCCTCCTTGGCCTCGGCCTCCACCGGGGCTGCAGCCTCCTGCTCCGCCTCCTCGGTCTCTGTCACAGCCGCCGCCGGGGCCGCCTCAGGCTCCGCCGCCTTGGCCTCGGCCTCGGCCTCAGCCGGGGCTGCTGCCTCTGGCGCGGCCGCCTCCTCCGTCTCGGCCGGGACAGCCTCGTCCTTGGTCTCAGGCTCAGCGGCCTCGACCGCGGCAGCCTCCGGCTCCGCCTCCTTGGTCTCCTCTTCTGCTGCCTCGGTCGTCGGAGCAGCCACCTCCTCAACCTCCTTGGTCTCGGTCTCGGCAGCTGGGGCGGCAGCCTCCGTCTCTGCCGGGGTCGTCTCTGGCACGGCCGGAGCAGCGGCCTCCTCCTTTGGAGCCTCCTCGACGGCGACGACGGCCGGCTCCACGACAGCCTCCTCGACGGGCAGCGTGGCGCTCGGGACTTGGACCTGCAGGCACACGCACGCACGGAAAGGAAGGAAGGAAACGATGAACATATATACATGCAGTATGTGTTCATCAGTACGACGACGGACCATCAATCAGGGGCGCATCACGCGTGAAAATCCACCGACGCGATCCGTTTTAACGTTGGTGCAGCGTCCGCGTGCAATTTTTATGGTTGAAATATGAACTAGTAGGAGCAGTGGTTACCTCGACGGTGGCCATTGGCGCTGAGTTGTTGCGACTGCCGGTCGAGCTAGCTGGAACGATGATGTCACTGATAAACTGTGAGCTCACTACAGCAGAGAGCTTATCACCAGTGTGATCGACCGACCTTGTTCTGATGCAGTGTGCTGAGGCAGAGGGGGGCTATATATAGTGCCCTCCAAGGCCAAAACGGTCATTGCGAAAAGTGGAAGCCACCCTCTCAAATTCTGCAGTATCGTATTAAAAAAGAGAGAGAGAGAGAGTGTGTGTGTGTACGAATCTCAGAGATCCACATGGCTACATGCAGTCCCATACGGCCATAGTATACTACTATCGCGTACGTGTGCGTCCATTCAGATGCCGGGCAAGTTGCTGTGATGGACCAAAAGATGGCCATGGCCGATCGAGCCCATGCATATGACGACGCACAGCACATGACAGGGAAGACGATGCATCCAGATCGACCGATGTGCGGCGGCGGCGGCGCTGGCGCGGGTACAGCTGATGCACTGTTGCCCTTTTGCCTTTTGTTACGCTGTCAAGATGAGGCCAGGGGCCAGGGGGGTCTGATCGATCAGAGGTCCGGTCGGAGCCACGGTGGCATAGCGCGCCTTTTGAGTTGTCAGTGCATGCACCGCGCTAGCTCCGATCACCACCGTCAGCAGATGGGCGCGTCGTAGGAGTACCCACACGCGTGCGTCGCGTCAAACGCAACAGTGCCGCCGGTGCACGTTCATTGCCTTTGCCTGCCAGTGCCAGCCATGGACGGACGAGGACGACATGCGTGATATAATCCTCCATCGATCCCTAATCTAAGCTTCTCGAACGCTCGTTATCCCATGGCCGATCCATCGATCGCCTCCCGATCTACGCAGCTTTTGGTTAGTTGCTCGAGCTAGCAGCAGTAAAAATTGTAGTGCTAGCATAGGATAGGTGTGGATTGTTGGTGAATGGTCCAAGCGATCGATCAATCTCACCTTGTTCTTTTTTTCCTTCTGTTTCGCGAATCGAAATCATCAGCCTTTTGTTTTCTGCGACCGAGAGATGGATGCATCGGCATCGATCTAGGAGCATCGATAGATGGTGGCGTGGAGACAGCGGCAACGGGCTCGGATATCAGCCGAAGAATGTGCGCTCGCATCTCGCTCTGATGGCGTCGATCGAGGAGCGCCACGCGGATGAGATATGATAGATTTACAGAGTTACTACTGACTACTGATAGGTACATAATTATTGTACAGTTGATCAGTAACGCGCCGCGCCGAGAATCGAATGAAGTTGTTATTAGCTCTAGCTAGGGTCAAAATTCAGATGTCATGTGCCGGGCTGCAAATTAACGAGTACATCAACTTTCTCGCGTCGCCAAGACAAAAGTAGCTGAGGGAGGGGTTGGCAGTAGCTTAAATTAGGTCTCTGGATCGACCTCATCGGTAGGGAGAGGCAGGCAAACAAAAGAAACAAGCAAACGAATGAATGCGCTCCCCTACGTAGAAGGGATGCGTCAAGATCGTATCCTGATGCAATGATGCCAACGAGGATTGTCCCGAAAAATGGTGCCAAGGCCACTCTACTGCTAGGTATAGCAGGATTGCACGAGCCTGCACTCTCCAATGCAAAAGAAAAAGGGGGTGACAGATCAGAGGTGAACCCCGGCCGGCCGTAATGATAATCAGAGTCAGAGTTGATAAACCGAAGCTTCGGGCAAGTAAATTACTACAAAGCCCATGCATCCTCTACGTGTAATCGTGTATGTATCCATGGCTTGCATGCCACGAGGAGGTACTCTAGTTTTTACAGCTCGTGTGCGCACACGGGGAGGGGAGATATCAGATATCCTTCTTTGGTGGGGCACTTGCTTCTCGCATGTTGTGGCCGAGCTGTGCCAGCCACGCCCACCGCCCCGTTCCCCCGCGGGGCAACAATGATTCATTCACGCAGATGGAGCGAGCGCGGCCTCGCCTGCTGGATCAGGATCACCCCAAAGCTTTCCGCGTCTTTTCCCAAAGCTACCGCCGAGAATTAAAAACACAACCCCGCGGCACCACTTGCTGGCTTGCCGCTGCAATGCTGCTGCCGAGCGATCGGTTCGAGCTGGCTGGCTCCCGTGCACAGCTGCCTCCCATTCTTTCCTCCCTGCCATGTCATGCCATGCGATGCCAAGAGAATTAAAGCAACTTGCCGAAAGGAAGATGTGTCATGTGTGAATGCGAGTGTAGAAACGGGCAGGTTTTAAAGCACGGAGCCAGAGTCCAGACCGAGCGTCCAACACGCCCTGCGGGGCTTCGATCGGCGTGGCGCCAAGGTCGCTGCGAACCAACGTGGCCGGCCGGCGATCAGGAGGAGGAGGGGCCCCATCGCCGCGCCGGCCATCAATACGTGATGATCGCTCCCGCCATGGAGCCCTGGTGACGACCCGGTTCGCCCGTGCTGCTTTTGCGGGGAGGAGCGCGGGCGTGGAGTCGTGGACAGACATGCAGCGGGGGCAACAGCAGCGGCCATGGAGTGGCGGCCGCAGACAGACAGAGTCGCAGAGACGACGAGGGCGGCGCTTCGGTAGCCGCCAGCGACGCCGATGTGGCACCAGGTCATGGGCGGTGGGAGTGGGGCCCCGCGAGCCGTCCTTGCTGGTGAACAGTGTCCGGCACGGAATCTCACGCCGCCGCCGTACGTCGAGGTGGCGTGCGCCGGCAGCACACGCCGGTGTCCAGCGGTCCAGGTCAGGCTGCCGTCTGCAGTCGTGGTAGCCAGGGCCCGTGATGCTCTGTACCGAAGGAAACACAGCTCCGCTTTTTTTTTTAAAAAACACACACACACACACTACTCCATTTCTTTCAGTCTCAGGAAAATACTGTATGGAGATTGCGAGTTCAATTTTCACCGATTTTGTTGGTCTCAGCCGCTGTGTATATGGCCCGAGGGAGTAGAGTTTCAAGTACCAAACTCCATTCAAAATCGTGTATTTTAGTTTGGGTACTCTTAAATTAAGAGATTGGAGTGGATTTAAATTAGTTGCGCATAGAAAGTCATTGTTGCCATCTCTACTAAACCACTCATCGTAGTCATCACAAAAAGCCTAGTTTTCAGTAGAAGAAGAAACAAAAAAACATTGCTGTCCTGGGACAGCACAGAACAAGGCTGGCTCCGCCCCTAGTTTAAATCCACAATAAATAAAATTCATTTTCAATTCTTTTTAATCCACTTCAAACCGCTATAATCCAATCCAAGAGCACCAAACTACCAACTTACCGTACACTGTGCTAAAAGCCAGCATGGTGATTGGTGAAGGCCAAAGTCGCTCCGACTCTGAAACAAACGGTCTCTCAATGAGTGGTAGCTCCCAGTTGCGCTCATGTTACAACTCTTCTTAAAATATATATATAATATTAATATATCAAACTAACATATAGAGTCCCTATTCAATTGTGAGGGGTGAAAATGATCTAGATTAAACAGAACCGTGAACTGATATTTTCTGACCGTGTATCTGCTCAAAGATGTTCAGATATTGAGTGTAGTAAATGTCAGTTAGGCATTAGACCATCTCCAATGGGATATCTAAAGTGGATGACTATCCAATATTCATCCACTGTTTTAACTACTTCTCTGTCTGTCTACCGTAGCGCTACAATGTATATGCATTTATTTACACATCTCCATTGGAGATAGCCTTAGATCGGACATTTGATATATGAACAGTTAAGCCAGATTGGGATATAAGTACGAATATCCACCAAATAATATGCAGATACATATAAAAAAGAGGCTTCTAAGAAGAGGATAAAGTGTATCTATTATATTAATAAGGGAGTGTTAAAAAAAGCCACAATGTTCGCCGAGAGGGCCAATAAATTACCACGTAAATCAGGAAAAAGAAAAATTCTCCACCGCAGGATTTTATGAAGATCTAACGGTGCATATTAAAGGGGTATATTAAATGCATCTGAAAACGAAAAAGAACTACATCATTAATTGTTATATATTCCAACGGTCTAGATTGAACGTTCTTTAGATTGAACGTTCTTTGTTCTTTTATATATTTCCTAATAAGACACGACTCATTATTGAACTCTGAATCTTACAAATCCACAACGTGTGAGTCACGGATGGTAATTAGAGTCCATATAGATTTTGTCTAAAAAAAGAGTAAATATAAAAAGGAAATAAAATTGAATCCGCATGCAACACCTATTCTACATCGTGTCTGCGAGTGTCTCCTGCCATGTATTATCATCGGTCTAATTTAGCTACTATAATACGATTCTCTCTGCTAATCGTCTTCATTTGAATGAAGTGTGAAAATATGCTAATACTCGGTGGCTTTTTCATAAGGGCCATGACGCTAGGTCGTGGCTGCTGCGAGTGCATGCCGAAGCCCTCAGAACACATGTCCATCCCATCAAAATATTGACACTATGCTTGCACCGTCGAGTGAGCTAGCTTCAAATGCCAGCTGCGCAGCTGCGTTCCTTGGTATGTTTAACCGGTCAATGACACATTCAAAATCACTAGGCAAAGAAAGGTAGGACTTGCAACTCATGAACCCATGAAATAAAATTGAATTAATAATAGATTAACAAAAATAGATACAATAGGTAGTACATAACTATTCTCATGTTTTTCTACAGTAGAGTACAACTTCATTGTACCAAATAGTCTAATATTATTTTTTATTCATTTCACGGTATATCCAAAATAAGGCCATGCGAATGTGTGAGTAGATGATATAACTAATAAAATAATCAACTAATAAAACATAAATCTCTCCATCATATATCTATTATATTATTAAGGGGATGTTGAAACAAACAATTACATTCGCTGAGAGGATCAGAGGACACATAGCTAAACACATTAAATAAAAAAAGAATAATATATGATCCATTGGATTTTATGAACAAATCTATTATTTTAGTAAATAAATCATCTAGGTACAACTCTATAATCTTAAAAACCATGAAAGTTTTATTTAAAAAAATTACATACGAAGCATTACATGCAACATTTCTCCTTTTGGACTTTCTTCTACATGAACTTTATCGATGTGTCCAGCATGCCATCCTAGAGTCTTGAATCCAAACCTGTAAAGTCCCGCCAACCATAAACTACGCTGCTATCTACATATGGCGCCATACTCGATGATCCAACACACATGTTGTGTGTGAGATAAAATAATAATAAGAAAAAGGATAGCTCAATGAACCCCCTCTTGGAGACCAATTTGGCAATAGAAGATGTAGATATGACAAAAACGAGCTTCATTTATGACATGCAGCAGGTTGCTAGATATTTTTGAAAGAGGGGGCAAAATAGATGCCATGATATGTTAGAGGGGGGCTTTGATAAAAGATAAGGCAACATTTGGAATGGAGTTTTTTCAAAGAAATGTGTAATGACTTTCCTTTTAGGAACCTTTGAAACGTGATTCATATACAATATGTTAATGGAGTCCTTTGCTTCTTGTATTTTTTCAAATTGAATTATTTTCTATAAAATTCATATATGATTTCTGTGAAAATCCAATATTCTAAAGAGGGCCTTCAGTTTTGCCAAGGTCAGAATCTATTTAGGCCGCCTCGGAGGATTGAATGTCGACCTGATCATGGCCATTGAACCCAATCGAAAAAATAGACATGAGCAATGTATTAGGTGGACACATGCCATTTTTTGACTTGCAACAAGGCCAGGCCAGATGTGGGCCATGATTTTTTACCCAAACCACTACCTGAAAAAAAAAAGACCTAACCAAACATGGCCTTAGGGAGGGCACAGACCAGCCTAACAAAGGGAGGATCCAGCGTGGGGGTTGGGGGCCTGGAGCACCTATACTCCCCTGCGCATAATATTTCCGCATGAACAAAGAATATGAAGAATAGATGATGAAGAAATGGGAAGATAAAAAAAAGGAAAAGAGGACAAAGAAGAGGAAAATGAGCCCTAATAATTCTATACCCTAGATCCGCCACTAAGCTTGACCTGACCCCATGCTAGACGCAGGCCAGGCGTGGGCCATTCTAAACACCCCGCAGACCGAACCTGACCCGCCCAATGTGTGAACTTGTCTAATTGAATACAACAATTTCTATAGAAAATTGTTATTAGCTTCATAAAATGTAAGAACTTTTACATCTACTAGGACCTCAAAGTTCGATGGGAATCCAAGCCACGCTAGAGGGATAGCCTGCCCCTGTCATGGTGAAATTAATGAAACTATTTTTGATTTATAAATGTTCGCACTATTTGGCCGGAGTTATTGAAGTTTAACCAAGGACAAAGTTAAAGTTAACTATATTTAGAATGATGAACTATATCAAAAACTATTTTTAAGAACCAAATCACACTACTTCAGTGATTATTTAATTATAACGACATGACCTAGGTAAATCGAACTAGATATAAGCTATTCTAGAATAAAAAATAGCAAAAAATATTTATGTAACATACATATGCATACATATCTTAATAGGTTAGCTTATAAAAACATGTTTTAACAAAATATAAGAAATAAAGTTATATTTTTTAGGCCAATAGAAAAAACAATAAATATAAGATTAAGAAAAGTATTAAACTCAAGTATAACTAAACTATTAAAAAACTAATTACCCGCGCTATTTGCGCGGGCCATCTTACTAGTTTTACTAGTAAAACAAAGAGACGAATAAAAAATTGTACTGTATAACTAACTACCTTAATATGCCTGAACAAAACACTAGGAACTCCCTCCAAAGGTACAGTACGATTTTAGACAGCATAGACTGAACCCAACCTACAGTAACAAGAGCTGAATTAGGAGCATAGCTGACATGGGTAGGACATGGACCTACGCCACGCTTGGGAGAGCATCCTTGCTTGCTTACCTTGGCAACCCAACCTTGCAGCAGCCTGTGTGCATGTTACACATCGGAGCATGTATCCTTCCTGCATGGCTATTCTTTCATCGCATACTATCCTTTCCTTGTGAGCCGGACATGCATCGCCTCCTCGCCGGAGTCCCAAAACCTCCCCGATCACGTATAACTACGACACCGGCAAGCTGCATCATTTTTTCACACCCAGAGCTGCTGGTTTAACCTCCATTCTCGCTCCATGGATTCATCTCTGCAGCCGTGTCATCTTCTTCCTCTCCCGTTGCCGTCCATCATCCATCACCGTCGTCCATATCGCCCGAAGGTTGCTCCGGGAAACAGCGATGGCACCGCCGGCGGCGGCGGGAGGAGGCCGGCGCGTGTCAGGACGACGGGCGGAGGACGGCGGAACGCCGGCAAGTTCTGCGCGAGGGGCCTGTTCGGCAGCGGTGGAGGAGACGGGCTCCGGAACGTGATGAGGGTCGTGAGGCTCAACTCGGCCATCCAGAACCGGAGCGTCAGGGAGCTGCTCGACCTCATCGGCGACGAGTGCCAGTACTTCTTCGGCAACCTCCGGTCCGTCGATGTTCTGCAGCTGGGCAAGGTAAAAAAACGAGGCCGTGCCAGCACTAATCTTACACTCGTACAAACGCCTCCGTGCTGAACTGATTTTGTCTGACTGACACAGCGATCATGGATTTTGACCTGTGACGTCCTTGTGTTTTGACAGGACATGTTCCTGCTTCTGCATGCGCTGATGGTTCAGCACCACGTCTCATTCGTGCTCAAACCGTCGCCGGATGAAGCAGGCTTAGACCTGGGCGTAAAATGGTCTCTAGGTTTGTCGTGAATAGCACATGGTCAGTTAAACAGTTTCGGCACTGGACCCGGAAGCTGAAGCATTCGAATCGTTTGCTTGCAGAATGGAAGGGGAAGAAGCTGCCGTGGGACCTGGACTGCAACGTCTCCACCACTCACGTCTACCGGGGCCTGCTGCTCATCAGGTATAACACAATACGTCTGGTTTAAATGAAACCTTGGGTGACTCTGTTGGTGCTTGCCCTCAACTTTTGCACCGTAAAATGTAAAGACCATGCTCTGCACGTCTCCAGATGCAGCAATATCAGCCTTGTTCGGTTGTCCTAGTTTTAAAGAGAATTGGAAGTAGATTTAATCCCTTAGTTAAATTTGAATAGAAATGGATTAAATCCTCTCCGATTCCATTGAATTTTTCCCTAACTGAACAAGCCTTTGGGACGATGATGGCAGCACTGCAGAAGGATGAAAAAAAAAAACCTTAATAAATCACCTTGTTTTCCTATTGCTGCAGCCAGGTGAACAAAACCTGCGTGCCACTGCTTCAGAGGATTCTTGGGATCATCCAGCAGGCAAGCTCGACAAACATATAACAGATTTTGAAACCCCCCTTGCAACCTATTTAGCAATGAATGATAAATTGTTTGCAAAAGGCTAACAGATCGATATTTATCTTCTGGGACTGCAGAATTTGGACGCCGTAATTTTGACCATCGTGAGCAAGGTCCTGCCAGAAGGCACCCTTGACGAAAAGAAGCGCGGCACAATCATTTTCTGCGTCATCATCGGCCTCGTGGTCATGGTGCTTTTCTACGCATTGTTCAAGAACCTGTAGGTTCATGAGGCGCAAGAAACCAGCATCCACCACCCACCGTTGTACAGTTGCAGGATCTTGTATATGATTCTCATCATGAAGAAACAGAAAACCCAATCTTTGGATATGACCAACCACAATAAACAGTAGCTGTTTGATGTAAACACCTACTGTTTCCAGAAGATGGATATGATACAGCGTTGAACACTCAGATAAGAATCTAAACTGTATAAGTTAGGTATCACCTACAACATAACATTGGGGGTACAGATGTCTCGAGTCAACTTAGGACACTAGCAATGTAAGAGACTTTCAGATAGCTAATTAGAAAGTCTTCTTACCAGAAAATGCACCTAATGTTGCTGAATTTACTTCAGCCAAAGTACATGAGCTCTCGCTGTCCTTTTAACTTCACATCGACGCTGCTTTCTATTTAACAAGCTAGAAAGTCAGATGGACTACTATGTCTTACTAGATAATATGCAACAGCCGCCACTCCTTTTCCCTGCTACTGTAAATCAGTCTGACCGATATAGAAGATATAACACTGTGAGCAGATTCCTGCTGTTTCATCAGTGCATACTACCATGATGTTAGCCCAACTGAGTCCTGAAATTACTCTGTCTGCAGCCAAAAATTAAACAGTCACATGTTCATTCATTAGCATATCAAATGGACAAACTAATACCAAATTGCAGATGAAAGGGTTGGGTAACTATCAGCAGGCAGCAGACTTAAGCAAGAAAATGGGATCTGATAGTAAAATAGCTAAATTTGGTTAGGCCAAAACTTTAAATTACCAGCACTCAAGAGCAAGCACTGAGCAGGACAGATATACATAAGACACTATCAGGAGAAAGTCTAAAAACTAACCAGTCAGATCTTGGTAGATTGCTTGATAAAGTGATTTGTGAGCAACTCTGAGACACCATGAGCGTTGAGACTTTCACATCCAAATAGTTCTTTAAGTTTCGAGTCACATAGTATCATGGCAGGATTCTCTGGATCCTGTAACAAATCAGGAAAAGAAAGCAAATCAGTCTGCGAACATGTTTGTACAAGAATTTCAAAATTGTTTATTTTTAAGATACCAGAAAAACAATGTACTAAGGATGCAAACCAGCAAAAATGAACACAGGTACAGAACAGTTCTTCAATAAAAAGCTCACAGGAAGATAAGCACCGGAATCAATGAATCAACCATAAAATATAACTTACTAGAAATGTCTAGCAATAACAAAAGTTGACTGTGGATAAGCAGGCAGCTCAGAATGAACATTTTCAATAGAGTTCTAGCATCTTAGATCATCTCCATGAACGCAAAATCAAGAAAGGAAAAAAAAGAATGAAGATGGGGAAATAGAAGGAAGGATGCATTATATTACACCATGGATAAAAGTAATAGAGCGTTTTGTTCATGTCAATTGTCATTGCATGGTCCAGAATCGTCTGATCCAAAACCCGAGGTTCAAGGCTAATCTCTTTGTTTGGTTTACGGCGTGGGATCAACCGGTAACAGACTAAGGTGTCCTTTGTAAGCGGCCAGCTAGCCTAGTTCGCAGGACCCAGTTGTCCAGCCAAAAAACAGCAGACAATGTCGTTCCCCACAATCTTCATCCGGACCGATTGATCCAGCAAACCAAACAAGCTGTAAGTTTTTAGACTATGGGTCGCATTTTATATAAAATTCACCTATTGCTTGTGTTCTGACTTAGGGGGTATTTGGATACACCCAACTAATTTTAGCTAGCTAATTTTTAGCTTGTAGCTTGTAGCTAATTTTTAGCTAAGACAATCTACCAATTAGCTAGGGGTGTTTGGACACTTTATAGCTAATTTTTAGTTGGGTGTATCCAAACACTCCCCTTACTCCCTCCGTTCTTTTTTATTTGACGTGTCTTAGGTCAAAAATGAACTAACTAGCGACAGATATTCGAGACACCCTTTGCTTATGCTTCACTCGTCATATGTCAAAAGGTTTGACAATAAACCAAGTTGTATATACAAGCAACCAGCAAAATACTTGCATGCTAAAATTAATGATTTCCAAAAGGTGTGATACTATACTATATTGAAAAAGTACCCTGACTCAATATAACAGTTTTTCAAGTTCAACAATTATAAAGCATATGGGAATATACACTCGGCAACTTGTATCTATAAACAAGCACTATACGTACCTAGTTGGTCAACAAACAACCACCATGCCACCAACCAAACCAAATCTAGAAAAAAAAAAAAGCAAAAAGAAAGCACAAGACCTACCTAATAAAAAAGTAATATTTACCAAGCAGGGTGTCCAGCAGCCCAACCAACAAAGAATGCCATGAATGACAAGATCAGGTATGACAACATCAGTCTAAAGTGCAAAGAATGCAGTTACCAATATCGATGCATTCACATTTTTCCCAGACTAGAGAGATAGCAGTATAATTCTTTGTTTCTGAAACGAAATGCATGTCCTTTCTGCTGCAAGGACACTATGATATTATCTAACAGAGACAAACATTGCATTTTCGTCTTTTGTACTTTTCCATGGTTGGACAAAATTACTTGTGATGCCCACCAGAAGTCTAACATTGCTACAACATTTCATATAGGAACAGTAGCACATAACAGTTCTGATAGTAATAATCAACTGACCTCTAAATTATTGTTCTTAATGTGGTCCCAGACACGCTTAACAGCCTCAGAATGGGGCATCTCTCTTTCCCCAGTCCCAAAAAAGGTAGCAAGGGCATCAGAAACGATAATGGGAAGCTGATTAACATCAGTTTCAACAGGAGAAATGGGTTCACCACCCTCTGGCTTCAATTTCTTTGATTCTCGTTTTGAATTGTCTGCAAGAATTTGGACCACATGTTCTGTAAAAAAATGCTGATCATTTCATTACAATTTTAGCTGTACTATGGCAGACGGAACACTTACTTGTAGGCTCAAGAGGACGGATATGCTTAGATAAAAGCTTGTTCATCTTGAACATGTCTGTGCTATCAGTCTCAAAAACTAACCGTAGCTCATCATTGCATATGATCTTTCTCTTATTGTTAGGATCCTGCAGGTTGTTCTTGCGGATGTATGCCCAAAGCTGCTTAACAATCTGCATTGATCAACAATGTCAGGTTTCACGCCAAGATGTAAACATTTATACAAGAAATTAGAAAGGTGGGCCAAAAAAGTACCTCAGTTCTAGCCATGGCTGGTTCACCAACAATAGCTTGCAGCTCTGGAGACACACCAACGACTTTGTTTAATCCTCCTGGACCACCTTTTCGTTTTGCTCCAGCACTAGCACTGCAACAATGACATTCATGGAACAGTAAGTTCTGTGGACAGGCTGAACACCAGCAAATGACAGCTGACAGTAGAGAATAAGGGGCATCAATATCTCCGATTATCCAAGAGAGGGAAGCGCATGTCGATACTTATATCACTAACATTCTCCCATGCAGACAGTTTGATGTTGCTGGATAGTAGTATGGTTTGAGTACATACAAAGTGACATAAATCTCTTTCAAGTGATGAACAGACATAGCAAACAGAAAGGCTCCTTTCAATTCCAGCTAGATACCTAAAATTAGAGCCCATTCTACAAATCCACATGTTAAGCACAATGGCAGTTACAGATAAGTTTCTTTCTTTGAAGCTGGTTGCTTGAAAAGCAAACATTTTGATGGGGATGGTATTATCCATTACTACTGTAAGTTCAGAGGCTTTAATTCCGCATGAATGGCTGACATGGCTACGGGAGCATTCAAAGGTTTTTCGAGGTACAATAGAGGTGATTCAATCCCTCCCCGAGAGCACCACAAAGCCTGGAACACGGACATTAAATGTCTAGTACAAGTATACATGGCACCACAAAATTCCTCAAATGAACCAACTGGAGCTCTTGAAAACAAGATCCTCCCACCCCCACCCCACCCCACTAATCACTGTTTCCTGACAAAATATTTCCGTCCACCAGAAACAATCAGCCCAAACCCGTACCACACTACGATGTATGTGGCCACCAAAAAAAATGTAAGCTTTTCCGGTTAATCCCACCTCAATCTACCAAACAAATCTGAAAAGCGAACGAAATTTATATCCTAGAGCTTTAGGAGCTTAGCTTCGCGTAGAAGCTACTCCTAAACGGAACAGCAAGAGCACGCGCATCTAGCACCTAACCAGAAATTCCAAACCCTAATTCGAAGAGGGGGTGAAGGGCGGCTAGGGTTACGAAGTGTCACCTGTCCTTCTTGGAGCCGGCTGGCGCCGCCGCCGCTCGGGGACTCTCTCCCGGAGTGGCTGCCGCTGCACTCGCAGCCGCCGCAGCTGCCGGCATCTGCTGTGGCGGCGGCTGCTGCTGCTGTAACTGAACGAGCCTCTGCAGCTGCGCCGGGTCCGCCTGCTGGAAGGGCAGATGCCCGTAGCGGTACGACGCGGGGATGTCGAACGGCGAGGGAGGCGCGCCGGAGCGGTGCTGCTGCTGGTGGTACTGCTGCTGGGCGGAGAGGTAGTTCTGCATCTGCTGCGGGAAGAAGTGGGGAACGGCCGCGGCGGGGGCGTGGGAGGGGGCGTGGACGGCGGTGGCGAAGGGCAGCGGCGCAGAAGCCTCGGCACGGGCGCCGCCGCCGGTGGCCGCGGAGTCCCGCGAGGCGGCGGGCTCCGGTGGTGGGGCCGCCGGGCCGAGGAGCGAGACGAGGACGCTCCGGATGAGCGGCGCCTTGGCGGAGAGGTCGACGCCCAGCTGCGCCCCGAGCTGCCGCACCACGGCGTCGGCCGATATCTCGGAGACGCCCCGCGCGCGGGTGTGGCCCACGATGGCCTCCACGTAGTGGGCGATCTCCTGGTCGGACAACATCTGGCTAGCGAGGAAGAAGAGGGGCAAAGGCCTCTCCTTTTTCCTCTCCTCTCTCTCTCTCTCTCTCTCTCTCTCTCTCTTCCTCCCCCTCGACGGCGGCGGTGCGGCGCCTCCACGCCCTTTTGAAAATTGAAATGGGTAGGAGGGGATCGCTCACTGGCTGCCGAGGCGCGTTTGGGTTTTCGGGGGTGGTGGTGGGGGGAACTCGCGGTGGTTCGGGTGTCTTCACGCTCGGTTTTGAGGCTTCCGCCGCTGGCCTGCGGTTTCCGGTCCCGGATGGGGATAGACGAGGGGCGCTTTTGCAGGCGGGCACCTCAGCTTCTCGTGTGTCCAAGATTGGGTGCTCGAGCCCCTGTTGGGGAAAGAAAGAATAACCTCGGAGTGGGCTTGGTGCAAGTGAAATGGCAACATGATCGATGCTTCTGACGTTCGAAACTGGGAATCTAAAGAGTGACAAGTCATCCACTAATCCAGTTTTTCGTAGTTGATTTGCATCGTATCGACGAGTAGAATTAACACATGGTCAAATCCTAAGGTGCTGGTTCCTTTTGTACACCCTTTTCCAAGCTTTTTCGTTTATGTCTGCTTAGACCAAACCCTCCCCTTTATATTTAATAAACAGCAGGTCCTGATAGTTTTATTTAAAAACATAAAATAGACACAAATACCTAAAAAATATAGGTGTCTGCTTCGAGTTAGATATCCACAAAGATAGCAGAGGATACACGGAGACAAGCAAACGTGTACAAGACGTTGCATGGCTCGTAACACATACATAAAGTTACGTCAAAACAAAACAAACACGTGAAAGATGTTTTACTAATATTGGTTGAAAAAAGGACCACCAGCTATTTTGAAAGAAAATTTTTTCGTATGTTAATGCTTGTCTCATGCCGGACTGTAAAATCTTGTGATGTTATGTGATTCCGTACCTAGTTGCTACTTGCTAGATAAATCTATTGATGTGTAGATTTTTAACGTGTTTGTGTTAGAAAACCCAAAGATGTGACTTTGCGGTTGCTTGCTTTTCCCCCGTTAATCAACAAACGCCACATGTGATGTGTTATTCCCTCTCCCCGACAATAACAAGCCCTTGATTTTAGAGGGCTTGAGGTTTGGTATTTTAGGGCTTACCTCGGGTCACTGATCTTAAAGGGTCATCAAAGAACTCTAAGGGCTTGTTTGGTTGGAGGCCATCCGTGACCAGATCAAACTTTGGCTACGGCCAAACTATGTTTAACTTTAAATTATAATTCAGCCAAACAACAAAGAAACCGTGTCGAGTAAGAAGCCGCGCTAGGACGGGTTACAATTAGGCTACAACTAAGCATTCATAACAGTTCGTTGTATGATGTTTAGATAACCAGTCCCAATAATACATCATTTTATATTATGTTTCTGCTGTATTATTAAAGGAAAAAAATCAGGCAATAGATGCTATGCCCTGCCTGCCTGCGGGGTCGAGCCGTTGCTGGGGTGCATATGCATAAACGAGATCCTCAGCCCAAGGGGGCCAAACCGGAAGGCCGCCCGGCCCGCCGCCGCGCGCGCACAAGACGCATGTGCCCCTCTTCCAAGTCCCAAGTCCCATTTCTCAAAAAAAAAAAAAGTCCCAAGTCCCAAACCCCAAATCAGTTCGGCAGAATCGCACCGAGCCCGCCCGCCCGCCCGTCCGTCCTGGCAGCCAGATCGGACGGCTGGGCGCACGAGCCGTACCCCCGCCGCCGCCCGTGGCTCGCTCGGTAGCCCTGGCCGGACGCAACCTCGGTAGCCCCCTGCGCGCGCCGTCTCGTGCCGTGCGCCGCCCGCGGTGGTTGCGCGACCCGACCCACCGCCCCCGGGGCCCAGCGCGGCAGCGGCCCGGGCGCCAGGAGCAGCACGAGCACGGTGTGCCGGTGCCGCTTGGGGGTTGGCGCTGGCCGCTCACCTGCTGGCCAGCAGAGCACGCGCGGAGGCCGCGGCGCCTTTTCGCCTGGCCGCGGCGGGGGTGCTTGGTGTCTGCCGGTGCTGCTGCCGCCTGCCACCGCAACTCTGACCGACCGGTTACATCGCTGACGTGTCAGCGCCGGCATCCGATGTCGCGGAGCCAACGGCCCGGAGCTCCCTCCACGTCGCGCCCGCCCGCCCCCGGTTTTGTGAGAGCCTGAGACACGACACGGCGCGGGGGCGGTGATGCTGGAAAATAATCTGCTCCTGGTCGACGTTTTCAAACAAAAAAAAACCTGGCTGATTGGGCCTGCTTCGTTGTCACCGATTCCTTCCCGGCAGTACGATGATCTCTGTGGCACGGTACAGAAGCGGCGCTGGTGGCTGGCAGTGCAAAGTGCCTGGCTCTCTCTGGCACAGCACTCGCGCCCCGCGTGCCGACGAGCAGGAGCCAGGAGGAGAGGAGAGGGGGATTCTCGGGCCGGTCCACGGTCTTTGCCTGGTGTGCCGTGCGGTGCCCCCCTCGCCCGCCCCGAGACAGACGGGCCCTGCGCTTTTGCTTTCTGATCGTCCTTTTCCCGTGCTCCGAGGCGCGCGCGCGCGGGCGGCCGGCGGGCACCTCCGGGAGGGAGCCCGGCACGTCGGACGCGTCGACGCAATCATTGGCGCGCCAATCCGCACCGCACCGCACCAGCGTTTCGTTTCGTTTTGCTCCTGGGGTCGATCGAAAAACCAGCACGGCCACGGGCCCCTTGGGAGCAGCCGGGGGGTAAATCTGACGGGTGATCTCGCGGTCAAAGGCCGAGCGCCAACGTGGGGGCGGCAGGTGCTGCGTGGTTGGACGACGAGACGAGCACGAACGTCACGACGACCATTGGGAACTTTGGACGTCGTGCTGGTTGCCGAACAGAGGGCCTGTACCCTGTAGGCGAGCCACCAAAGGACCCGCGCGCTTTTGCTCTGTTTCGCTCGAGAGGCGTCCTCGGCCCCTCGCCGTGCCCACAATTGTCATCTGGGCAGAGCTCCCTGTCCATTAAAAATTTTATAAATTTTTAAAATACACAGCTGCCAGCCCACTGCTACAGGCTACAGGCGCACTGCACAGTGTACAGGGCTGGTAGGCGTGGAATGGATCGCTCCACCACCAAAGACAGAGAACACGATACTGTGGGAGACGGACGGGGACAGTCCTGTTCTGTTCCCGTCCACCGACGCTTCAGCTCCGTTTTCTCAGGTGGCCCAGCTCCACGGCTGGGCTGGTGGGCCGGCCCAAGTTTACTCTACGGATCCCAATCCCAATTCCATCCCACCCAGAAATCGGAAGCCGCTACAGGCCGAGCCGCCCAACCAAACCGACGCTCGCGTGAGCGGGCGGTCACTGAACTGAACCGGACAAGACTGAAACAGATCAGTGCAACACTTTTTTTTAACGATAGAAACCAAAGTTCCCGGTTTCATCTACATATGTGGAGAATCAGATCAGCATTATTACATCTATGTAACTCAATTCAGTACCAAGCGTCTTACAAAAGCGCACACAGGATGTAGTTCACCCTAAAAGACTCGGAACAGAAAGAAAAGCGTGCAACAGGTAACTCCAAAACTAGGCAAAAGAAATCCTGGTCGGTGCTTGCCATCCAAACGAATTGAAGATTCGCAAGGCCGCCACTTTCAAATTGTGTGCGCCTTGCGTCAGCCACTAGATCTGATCTTCATTTCGCTGCAACTTGGCCCAATGTCGGAGCCAGAATGTTTCCCTGAAGAGTACCTGCAAAAAATTTTTTGGTTGTTTCCTGTCAAAAACTGAGTCATTACTTTGTAGCCAAATTGCCCAAAACAAAGCTGCAGCTCCTGCCAAGAGAAATGGTTTATATTCCCTGTCCCTTGGCTGGACCACTGGTTGAAAAGGTATTCTGTGCTACGAGGTGGAGAGAGACCTAGTGTCATAAAAACTACCCGCAGCCTTGGTAGCCATTCCAATTCCTTCTGGCTAGATTGTCTTTAATAAAGAGTACACACTTCTTTACAAACCACATAAAAATCTTTGTTTTTAATGTTATCTTTGTTTGCCAGATTTTCTGAGAGACTTTTATTCCATTATTAACTAGGTGTTTATACATTAATCTAACCGTAAAAACATCCGTCTTACTAAGACCCCAGTTAAACACGTCCCTTCCCTCCCTCAGCTCTAAATTCATGACCCGCCCTACCAACTCATTCCAGGCATTTAACCTCTCCCCGTATAAACCTCTTCGAAAGGAAATATTCAGTGGAATGGATCTCATCACATCCGCCATTGTTGCTCCTTTTTTTCTAACTGTGTTAAACAGGGAGGGGTACAGGAATTTGAGAGGTCGGTTACCACACCAGGTATCTTCCCAAAATCGAACTTGGGTGCCATCGCCGATAGAAAATGAGCCTAAACTTAGAAACTCCTGCTTCATATCCATCAGACCAGCCCAAAAGTGAGAAACCCCAGGCCTTTTAACTCTGTCCCCCAACGGTTCTGACTTAAGGTATTTGTTTCTGAGCGATCTTTGCCAAATACCGTCTTCGTTTGCTAATTTGTACAGCCACTTGCTTAAAAAACATTTATTCTGCATTGACTTAAAAGGCATTTATTCTGTACTTCGAGATCAATGATTTCTAAACCCCTTGTTCTTTAGGTTGACGAATCTGATCCCATTTAATGAGATAGTATTTCTTCTTAAGCTAGTCATTTTGCCAGAAGAAGCGGGATCTGAAGTATTCTAGTTTTCTCAGAACTCCTTTCGGAATCGCGAAGAACGATAGCATAAACATCGGCAAGCTAGAAAGCATTGAATTTATTAACACTAGTCTGCCACCTACCGAAAGCAACTTCCTTTTCCACCCGATGAGCCGCTTTTCGAACCTCTCTTCAATATGCCTCCAGTCACTGTTTCTTAGCTTTCTGTAGTGCATCGGTAGTCCTATATATGTGAACGGAAAGGAGCCCGATTTACAACCAAAAAGTTCAGAGTAAGCGTTCTCGCACTCCTTTGTTTGGCCAAAACAGAATATTTCATTTTTATGGAAGTTGATTTTCAAATCTGAAAGTTTTTCAAACACACATAAAAGAATCTTCATGTTTTTTGTCTTCTCCAGGTCGTGGTCTAAAAAAATGACTGTATCATCCGCATACTGAAGGATAGACAATCCATCCTCCACTAGGTGGGGAATGACTCCGTTCACCTTTCCTTCAGTTTTCACTTTATTAATAATTATCGCCAGCATGTTCACCACAATATTAAAGAGAATTGGCGAAAGGGGATCTCCTTGTCTTAGTCTCTTTCTAGTTTGAAAATAAGAGCCATTCTGACCATTAACATTAACTGCCACGTTTTCTCCTTGAACAAACGACTTTATCCAATTGCACTAAGTGGCAGAAAAACCTTTCATGCGCAAGGTCTGCTGAAGAAAGTCTCAATGCACCTTGTCATACACCTTTTCGAAGTCAATCTTGAAGATGACCCTGTTGAGATTTTTCCTATGGAGCTCATGGAGAGTCTCATGCAGGACCACAGCCCCTTCCATAATATTCTTACAGGAAGGAAAGCCGTTTGCGAAGGCCTGATGATTTTATGGGCCACTTTGACGATTCTATTAGTTGCTACTTTGGTAAAAATTGTGAAGCTAACATTTAACAAACAGATAGATCTGTATTTGTTGTATTTTGCTAGCATCTCCCACTTTAGGAATAAGAATTATGTTACCAAAGTTCAATTTATTTAGCGCAAGATTTTCCTTGTGGAATTCATCCAAGAGCGCCATGAGATCGTTTTATATGACGTCCCAGATGATCTGATAAAACTCTGGTGGGAAGCCATCAGGCCCAGGAACCTTGTTATGCTCCATCTGGAAAATCGCCGCTCTCACCTCCTCGACGGTGAACGGAGCTGAGAGTAGGTCATTCTCTTGCGGAGACACCTGGGGGATGTCGTCAAACCTATTTTCATCAAGTACGACATCCGAAGTTTTTGGGTACCCAAAGAGGTTTTTGTAATAATTGGTGATGTATTTTTTTTTAACTCTACATCTCTTGTGATAGGTCCATCCTCTTGATCCAGGGTAAAAATCTTCATTTTACGGTGTTTACCATTAGCTACTAGATGGAAGAATTTCGTATTCGCATCTCCTTCTAGCGGATTTTTAATCTTGACGCGTTGGTACCACTTAATTTCTTCTTCTCTCAGCAAAAGTGAGACTCTCTCGTGTAGGGCGTGTTTAAAGTTTAACTCATTAAAATCTAGTTGAGTATGTTTCGACTTTTTGTCCAACTCATCTAGCTTATCTAAAAAGAGCTTTTTCTCCTTTTTTATGCCCCTTTAACGTTTTTGGCCTATCCCCTTAGATGTTGCCTTCAGTCTTCTAATTTTGGCCTGCCATGTATCCATTGGGTTGCTTCCAATATTAGTAGATATCCAAACGTCCTTAACCATACCGAAAAAACCTTCATACAGCAACCACCCTAGTTCGAACTTGAAGTCACTATGGAATGGTATGCTGTCACCCTCCCCTGAATTAAAAAAAAGCGGCGTGTGGTCTGAGATCTCTCTGAAACATCAAGGTCTTAGGTCTGGCAGCAGAACGGCACAAGGAGAGAGCGCTCAAGGCTCATCAGCGCGTGGACAGACAGACACACGGATAGAGTGCATTTCGCTCCGGCGCAGAGCAGACAACGAACGAGCCGTCGAGCCCCCAGCAGAGATACTTCCAAGTCCCAACCCCGTGCTTTCAGCACTCTTGCTCTCTCTCACTCTCAGTACACCTCACGCCTCGTCACCTGCCCTAGCTGCTACCTCCCCGTCCATTTTTGTTTTTTCCCCTTCCCCGATATTTTCTTTGTCAGTGATATTTCGTCTTGTCTCTTGCGACTTGCGTGGCTGTATTTAAACACGAGGACGCACGGCAAGAGAGGCAGAGAGAAAGAGAACAAATTGTGCTGGGTTTCCACGGACACCGCAGAGGCCAGCGGCAGCGGATAACGTGCCGCGGTGAGGGTGACGTGGCCGCATCGGCGCCCGTGGCCTCCCGATTGGCACCCGGGGGTTTGGAGCCGAGCTGATGCCTGTCGTACGTTTTGCTATCCCCGTCTATGCAGCGGCGATGAAAATCTGCGCAAAATAGTAGTGCTTCTATTTCACCATCGCCCCTCGTCTCGGTCATCGAAGGATCTAGAAAAACAGACATCTGACCAAACTGAATAAGGGCCACGCGCTCGGATTCTGCAGCACACGCATCTGACGAAACTGAATCTCTGCACGAGCAGGATCACCCTGAAAGGGCTCTCCCTGTATTACGTTTAGCGCGCATAAATTTTACGAAAATTCACATGGATTTCACAAGAGAGAAATTCAATTTCAGATAGAAAACCGTACGAATGGAAAAAGAATCTCGCATTTCAAACAGGGGCTTAACTTCTAATAACTGTATTTGGCTGTGCAGACTCCACCACATGCTGCCATGTTAATCGATCTGAGCAGCCGTAGCAATGCACGTACGTTCCAGCAGGATTAGAGATTAAGGCAGGCAGCGCCATCAACCACAGACGAGAAGTTGGAGCGCTGCAGGCCACTCCACGAGTGCCGGACGCCTTATCTTCCACGTGGGACGGCGGCGGGCCCCGCGAAAGGGCCGGCCTCCGGACACCATGCCTCCTATATAGCCGTCGTCATCCTATCTGTATCTCGCATACGTTCGCTGCTCCGTTTCCTCCCTCCACTCCCTCCAGTCCAGTCTGCACAGGAGAGCAGGTCAGCCAGGCACCAGCACAGGTACGTCCGTCCTCGACTCCTAGCTCCCACATCCTTGTCTTCATCTCTGACTCCGATCAAACACAAGTAGTCTTCTTCGTTTTGGATTAGTGATTAGTGATGATGATCACCGTTAATTATGCTGTGTGGTCTGGACACCGGAGTAGCATGAATTTTGGGGAACAGTTTCTCTGTGTTTTAGGAGGAAACAACGCCAAAGAGTCTTGTTCTCGTTGATTTTGATGCTCCTTAATTTGGTGGCCTGTCTAAACTCCCTTTTTTTTCGACGATGTGTGTTTGCGTGGCTGACCGGTATAGCTCCAAGACATCAGGATAAGTTGTTTTTCTGGTAGATCGAGCTCACTGTACTTTGTAGATAGACATGAACGTACTACTGAGTAGGATGGATCTTATCTGTTGCTGCCCTCGATCAAAAAGAATTGCAGTCCTTGCCATTTGACAAGCAAGTTTTAGGGAACAAGAGTGCTAGCAGGCAGTACACCACGTGAGCACAATTCACAAGGAACAGATGAATGGCATCTAAATTATCACCTGTTAGCTTTTCATCGTATTTATGGATTGGAAACATTTATTTAAAGGCCTTGGAAAAAACATAATCTCTTTTAAAAGAAAACTGCAATATACTGCAGTAGTAACTTCGAGTTTCAGAGAAAATCAATTCAGCTACTTCTTCAGAGCTAATGGGCCATTGCATACGGCTGCAGCAAGAAGATGGCGGACTACGTGTACGGTCCGGGGCGGACCCACCTGTTCGTCCCGGGTCCCGTGAACATCCCGGACCCCGTCATCCGCGCCATGAACCGCCAGAACGAGGACTACCGCTCGCCGGCCATTCCCGCGCTCACCAAGATTCTCCTGGAGGACGTGAAGAAGATCTTCAAGACCACCACCGGCACCCCCTTCATGATCCCCACCACCGGTAAGCAGTGCTCCGCCGTCGTCCATCTCTTCGTTCGCCTTCCTAATTGTACACACACAGCTAGCAGTGTCATCGTCGTCTTCGTCTCAGGGACCGGCGCGTGGGAGAGCGCTCTGACGAACACGCTGTCCCCTGGCGACCGCATCGTGTCGTTCCTCATCGGGCAGTTCAGCCTGCTGTGGATCGACCAGCAGCAGCGCCTGGGCTTCGACGTGGACGTGGTGGAGAGCGACTGGGGCCGGGGCGCCGACCTCGCCGTGCTCGAGGCCAAGCTCCGCCAGGACACGCTCCACACCATCAAGGCCATCGCCATCGTGCACAACGAGACGGCCACCGGCGTCACCAACAACCTCGCCGCCGTGCGCAAGCTCCTCGGTCTGTATGTCTATAAGCTGATCGATGCTTTCGTCTGATCGCCGGTGCACGAATTGAAACTAACTAGCTGAAACATGATGGATCGATCGATCTCCTGCACTGCACGGTGCATGCAGACGCGTACCGGCACCCGGCGCTGCTGCTGGTGGACGGCGTGTCGTCCATCTGCGCGCTGGACTTCCGCATGGACGAGTGGGGCGTCGACGTGGCGCTCACGGGGTCGCAGAAGGCGCTGTCGCTGCCGACGGGGCTGGGCATCCTGTGCGCCAGCCCCAGGGCGCTGGAGGCCAGCAAGACGGCCAAGTCCCGGCGCGTCTTCTTCGACTGGAAGGACTACCTCAAGTTCTACGACATGGGCACCTACTGGCCCTACACGCCCTCCATCCAGCTCCTCTACGGCCTCCGCGCCGCGCTCGACCTCATCTTCGAGGAGGGCCTCGACAACGTCATCAAGAGGCACAACCGCCTCGGCACTGCCACCAGGTCGAATGGCCGATCATCGTATCCATTTGCTAATTAATTATACGGAGTACTACACTGATGGTGATGCATTGCATTCGCTTTGCTTGCTAGTATTTGCTAAAGCTAACCACGCACCCGTACTGCAGGCTGGCCGTGCAGGCGTGGGGGCTCAAGAACTGCACCCAGGAGGAGGAGTGGTTCAGCGACACGGTGACCGCCGTCGTCGTGCCGTCCTACATCGACAGCTCCGAGATCGTCAAGCACGCCTGGAAGCGGTACAACCTCAGCCTCGGCCTCGGCCTCAACAAGGTCGCCGGGAAGGTGTTCAGGATTGGCCACCTCGGCAACCTCAACGAGGTACCTGAAGTGAACCACCCCAATGCAATTTGCAGTGACACTGCTGGGACTGTGTAATTTACATGATTGTCTGTCGCAGCTGCAACTGCTGGGATGCCTGAGCGGCGTGGAGATGGTGCTCAAGGACGTGGGATACCCGGTGAAGCTCGGCAGCGGCGTGGCGGCCGCCGCGGCTTACCTCTCGAATTCGACGCCTCTCATCCCGTCCAGGATCTGAAGGCTGAAGCACAACACAAACCACGGCGGCAGGCACAAGGCCGGCGACCAGCACAAACGTGCAGCTCCGCCCTCTGCTGCTTGGCAGAGCGGCCACAGTAACTATTGTATAGTATATACTCTTCTGTGTGTGTGAAATTAATTTCACTCAGCTGTACTAATAAGGAGTACTAGGGCCCCCGCCTCTGCTGCTTGTATGCCGCGCACGTGATGTTGTGTGTGTTTACTGGTGCATCTTTGTACTGTGACGGTGGACGGGCGTATGTGTTGGTTCTGATAGTAAAATACTTGTGTCGTATGTGGTGCGGTCTGGCATTGTAACGCGGCCGAAGGCAGGATCATGAACACAGGGGCCTAGGGCAACGCTCCAGCACGCCGACTTGAAAGCACGCCGGGATGCAGCTGGCCGCAGCGAGCAGCGAGGACGATGGACCGGAACCGCGCGCGTAGGAAAAAGAAGCCGGCGAGTGGCCAGAAATGTGCACATTCCGGAGGAACCTGTAATTTTGTGAACTGCAGCTTTAAATTAAGCTCCAACTCTCCGTATAAAAGTTCCTGCCTCCTTTTTAACTACATAATGATCATACGAGCAACTCTGCCATCCTGCACAGTGATCACAAGCATTTGTTGTCACTCTGTTCTTCAGTATGATCAGAAAACCAACAGGCATGCCATTCTTTAAAAAAAACCTGTGTTGCTTTTATAAATAATCTTGCCCATACATTTTTTTGCCGCTGATCATAGAACAAGAGCTACTAAATAAATAACTAGAACTTCTGTGACTCAATGCCAAAAAAAAAAAAAACCGGTAGTAACGAATACGAAGCTCCATCAAAATTTGGTAATAAGTTCCAGGCATGTAGCTGTTGCGTGCTGAACTTCATACCGAGGCAAGGTCATGCATACGGTGGGTAACAAACATACCCAAACAAGCAAGGAAACCAGCTATGCATGGCCAATTGGCCCCAATATCGGCGTTCCTTCAGAAAGAAGACTACTAGCCAGTAGCCACTACACTTTTGCATGTGCAAAATCACCGAGGCAAGGTCGTTGATAGCAATATTTCTCTTTCCATACTAATCCGCCTGCTGTTGTTCTTACCCACATCGACATCGCTTCCTTCTAATGTTATTGTTCTTAGTCCAATTTGCAGATTCCTCTGAAATTTATTAGTATTTGAAGACTTAATCCCCCGAAGTCCCATCTCCACATGTTGCATCGTCGGCCTATCAACTCCCTTCATTTGCAAGCACAATGCGGCTATTGCAGCCACTTGTTTTGCCTCCTCTTCCCCCTCTTTGATGACTTGTGCGTCTAGTACCTCACTCAGTCTATCTTCAGACAGGAGCTGGATGAAGTGTTCTACGAGAGCAACACCATCTGGTGACATAAAAACGGTTGGCTTCTTCCGAGTTAGCAGCTCCACAAGCATAACACCATAACTATAAACATCACTTTTCTCTGTTAGTCGCCTTGTGTAACAATACTCTGGATCTAGGTACCCATAGGTTCCTTGTATGGCTGTAGTCACTCCAGACTTGTCAATAGTGATGCCTCTAGATGCACCGAAATCTGAAACCTTTGCTGTTAAGTGGTCATCAAGCAATATATTGCTAGTCTTGATGTCTCTATGAACTATTGATATGGAAGCTGAGGAGTGAAGATATGCTAGAGAACTAGCAACTTCGAATGCAATACGCAAGCGATCTTCCCATGGAAGAGACATTGGACTGTCAACATGAAGATGAGCATGAAGTGTTCCATTCGAAATGAATTCATAGACTAGCAGCGGAACTTCTGTTTCAAGGCAGCATCCAAATAGTTTCACCACTCCTCTATGGTTAGTTTGAGAAAGGATAGCAACCTCGTTGATGAAGCCATCTATTTCCCTCGGAGCCACAAGTTTGGACATTTTAATAGCAACGACACGTTGATCCGAGAGAATACCTTTATATACAGTGCCATGTCCTCCACCGCCTAAAATGCGAGCTTTATCAAACTTGCCCGTAGCCTTCTCGAGCTCTTCCAGACTAAAAATCATCCTTTCAGCAATATCTTTATCAACTAACTGTTGCAGCAGTAACCCTCGGTTTTGCTTGAAAAAGGATTGCCTCATTTTCTTGGCTTTTCTAACCTTGAGCCTTTTTGAGGCAAAGACGGTACCGAGAACTAAGAGCAAAAGGCATATGCCAATTCCAACCCCCATAGCAAAAATTACCCCTGTAGAGAGATGAATGAACCAGAAACCTCAATTAATATATACTTAAGTTGATCTCAAGGATTATATTAATTAGTGGGGAGTTGCAAACCAGGGGCCTATATAATTAGCACATAAAGTTGGATGGGCGAATGGAACTTTTGCTTACCAGCTGAAAGATGGAACCGTCGACTTGGTCTATTGCACCCACCTCCCACGTACGGGTTGCCTTGGTAACCATTGCCACACCGGCAGACGTAACCGATGGCGCCGCCGCCGTCTCTGGAGCCGACGTCGACGCACTCGCTGTGCTTGCTGACGCACCCAAAGTCGGACCTCTTCGCCGCTTCCGCGCACGTCCCGTTGTCGAACACCCAGTCCAGTACGGCCGGGATCACAATCGAGCTCGCCTTCCCGAAGGCGAGCACATCCTCCTTCGCCGTGTACACGTTCGTCCCGTCGTGCCACCACTCCGTCTCCACCGCGAACACGGTCGCGGAATTGATCGTCCATGGCGACCACTGAGAAGCGCTTTGTTCCGCAGCAGGCCACTCGAACCGGGTGAGGAACGAGCTGAGGCTGCCGCCTCTAGGGATGCGCGCCTCGCAGCAGCCGGTGCCGTTGCCGTCGCACCGCCGGCTGCGGATCTTCCGTGCGTCGTCGTTTCGGCAGGAGGAAGAGCACGTGCTGAAGGGGCGCCCTCCTGCTATCGAGGTCCATGACGAGGCGCGGAAGCCGCAGCCGGCGTGGACGAGGCGATTCCGCTCCGGGTTCATCATGTACGTGTGCCGGCCGCCGCCGTCGCCGGGGACGACGGCGAGCCGTACCATGCTCGTGTTGCCGACGTTGAAGTGCCACTTGTCGGTGCGGATGCGCACCGTGCTGTTCAGCACGGAGATCTCCAGCGCCACGGGCCCGTGGTAGCGCCCCAGCATCAACCTTTGTGCCACTCCGGCTCCGGGATTGGGGTCGCAGATCACCTTGAAGCCTGGCCGCCGGTAGCAGCCAGCGGTGGTTCCAAAGGGGTAAGGGATGTCCAGGTCACCACATTTGCTCTGGCAGCCGGGCAACGTAATATTCGCTGCTGCAGCTGCCGCCGCGAGTTGCAGCAGCAGCAGCGTTGTCACGGGTAGAGGCAGAGTACGCATCGTTCTAGTCTGTGTAGTGTGTGCTACGCAATTACGCATTGTTCAGCTCAAAGCCTCAAGGGTAGATGTGGTTTATGTAGTGCTTTCGGCTTTATTTGGCCTGTGGTGATCAGTAAGCGTGGAGTGGCCAAGGGTATAGTTTGTTTTGTGTCATGGCCATGCGTCCATGCCGGCCGGCGGCCGGCTAATGCAAGCGGCTGCTGGTGGGAAGTCATAGCGTGGTCAAATCTGTGGTACTGGTTTTTAAAATTTTTTTATAGTACTGGTTCATCGACCCGTCTTTACACTGACTCGTAAAACTTAATTAGAAAACAAAGAATTTAATTTTAAAACACTGAGTTTTATGGTGTAGACAGTAAAAAAAAGAGATACCGAACGGTACCAAATAGATAGGACTGGTACAAAAAAATATGAGACCAGTACTCATATGAGCATTCTATTTTAATTTCCTAGAGTCCATCCTTTTATAACATTTATAACATTCAGAAATTGTATGTTCTGGTACCAGTGGGTACTTTTCTAACCACAGTAAAACGGCTCACAGCCATAAATATTGGGAGTTCGTTTCAGAGTTTGAGACATGTATCTAGTAAATATTATATTATAATATGCTGCAACCTTTATTCGACTGTGTGGTAGTAGTTTACAGCATCCCCTACTGTCGTCTTCAAGTTGAAGCCCTAATTTTCTCATTTAGGCCTTCCTAAACATATGGTTTGTAATGTATGTCGTCGTCGATGACCATTTGTCTTATCTAAAAAAGATTATGCAAAACATGAAAAAAAAAATACAAGAGATGTCGCTGATAATTTAGGAAGTCACTAAATGTAGTCGGAGAAAGAATTTTAGACTAAAACCTTAAATTAAACTACAAGAGTTTATATAAGACTCTTGGATATGCTATACTACATCATTAGTGCTCCCCGCATGCATGATTATGTGGTATTTATAGTGACACGCTGACACGCACGTGCGCATGCACACACGCCGCGTCAGTAAATTTTGAATTAGTCATTTCATACATTAATAAGGGTATAAATAGGTAATTTAGAAGTATATATAAGGGCAATTACTTTTTCTATTAAAAGAAGTGGCCAATTTATGGTATAAATAGGTAATTTTCGAGTCGTTCACCTATAGATTAAGGGTTACTTTATTGACTCTTTTTCAGTGATAGGGTGAGTAATTTGGTGCAAATCAAGGTAGTGTTTGGTTGGTGGGATGGGGTAGAATGGAACCATCCCATCCCACCAATTCTAGCGTTTGGTTGAAAAGCAGAGGAATGGATCCATTCCAGAAATGAGAATATTCTCTCCAGATTTGGGACGGACACATTCTGAAAATTCTTTGGAAAGCAACCGTTCTACTTGGAATGTGAGACTAACGGTGGGCCCGAGCTCAGAATCTGGAACGGAATCATTTTATTCCTGGACTCTGGAACAGAACCATTCCATTCTTGAAATATAGAACAAAACCATTTTATTGATACTCCGCACGTTGCAGCGAGCATTTTGTAATTTATAAAATAAGATGTAATCAATAAAATACTAAAGTATTAAAAAAATAAATGTGTATACTTTTTCCTCTATTTTAATCACATGTATGACTGATGTTAATCAGTGGTTGGTGGACCATGCGATGACGTAGATAGACCGCATGTTAAGAGAAATAATTAATTGGCTTATATAGTATGTATATAGATGCTTTATTTAGGATGATCTTATAGTGGCATGTATGTGTAACCTTGAAGCAAATTGGATACAATGGCCTTTTTTTTTTTTTGACAAACGGTTAAATCCAAACGATCAATGGTCGAATGTCTTAAGTCTTCGTGGGATTTTAAAGTTTTCTTTATTCTTTTAGCTCTTATAACGAGGATAAAGTCAAGGCTCCAAAACGAAGTGCCCTCATATTTGCGAGGCTAGCCTATAGTTTATAATTTCCAGAATCTGTTTATAAATTTGTATCAAAACATCTTACTGTTCTTACCCGTCAAAGAGGGAAGATAATTGTATTCCCTTTGTTTAGATTAGTAAAACTATGACATGCTTTTGTTTATTTTTCTCATGTATTTTCTTTATTTAACGCATTAGTTTAACAGTCATGCATATGAGAACTACCTTTTCTCTCTCTTTTCTTAGATTCCCTAGATTTATTATTTATCATGGTGCAGGCCTAGATACAATATTTTTTTTATGTCTAGATAGGATAAAATGTGAATGTTATTCATGTGTAAGTATAATACACATATTAATTAAAATGTCCATATTCATGTGTCATATGAGGTCTAGATTCATCAACATTATTCACATGTGTAAGTATTATGGTTCCTAATCTTTCCTAGATACCAGAGCTAGAACCCTTACAATTTGAGACACAAAGAGCTCTTCTTTTATTTGTCCATATTCATATGAATATTGATGAATCTAAAGCATATTGAACATACGTACTGAAGAAATGAATGCATCTAGTTTAGATGTGGAACCTCTTACAATTTGGGACGGAGGGCTTCTTTGATGCTAACTACATCAACTGCTAAACTGGATTCACGCATGTACTACACAATTGGCTGCATCTCTACCCACCTAGTCACACATGTTAACGTTTGGTCACGTATATTAGTATAGATTCACATATAAACAAAAGGAGGTTTACCAGGTAGCTTTCCAACTGCCAAATGGAGCTTTCTGGTAGCTTCTTTTGTTGCATAATGTAAACAAATCTGTCATAGATCGGTATTCAGCCTCTTTTGTTTAGCCTTTTTCGGTTTCAAGAGCTTTCGGATCGTTGGATTTACTACTATAGCAGGAAAAAAAATCGTTGGTCTGCTACGACAAACAACCAAACAAGGGCGATTGGTAGATCAGGATCAGAGATTGGAGGCTTTGATGGTTCAGTTGTTATTCAGCTAACCTATATATAGCAGGCTTATCTCTTGCTTAACTTAGGTATTGGACTGGCGCATTGCAAGCAGTGGTGCGTGGCCAAACTGCCATCCACCAAACGCGTGAAAAACAATTTGCGCAATACGCCAATGCAATTTGCTAAAACACGGATAAACACAAATTAAATTTTTTTTTGCTGCCTGTTCATATGATCAACTCTGCCTGTCGTGCCATCCTGTTCATATCTGTATCTGTTGAGTAAATCTAAGCTTATCTTTGGTTCGCCGTGTTGTAACGAAATCAAATTATAGGTGTAGACAACCGTGGTGGAGCCGTGGAGGAGGGCAACCTTTGGCTGCTAGCAGGTGTTTCCGACCTTGGTAGCTGGCACGATCCTTTCCCAGGGTTCCGATGTCGGGCTGATCGCAAATCCGGTACGGTATTTAAATTAGTCCGATGATTGAGTTGTCAGTTTCTGGTTATGGCGTCGGTTCCTTCCTAATTAGCTAGAATTACTCAGCGTCACCTTTTCGTTTTTCGTTTTTACTGTAACAAAATTTCAGTTTGACCAAAAAAAATTTAATTTTCATATTTTTGAATTTGAAACCGAAAAACACCGCTTTCTGGACCGAAATTCGCTTCCTGGTGTGGAGCAAAAACGAAATTTTGGGCCAGAATTTCAGACTTTCCGTCCGAAAAGTCTAATACTGGACTTACCTCGGTTTGTAATTGATTTATTCTCCTCTTAATAAAAAATGTGCTTTGCACGTTTGCGTAAAAATGGGTATTTTTGATTCATGCTATTATAATTGTAGAGTATCAGAGAGCTACCATCGTTATTCATCGTATAGGAATGAAGCCATTACAAATTTCAATTTATCCGAGATATGCCACTGTATACCCTTTAGAGGATATCGGACCCACAAAGAGGCCACAATATATTATATTTGTATAGACCAAAATGCCCTCTATTTGTCTCTTTCTATCAATCTCTGCCGCATGGATCCCCGCGTCATCTCCTATATCTTCTTCATTGGGATCTATTTACTCACTAGAGAGCCGATGAGGACTTACTCATAGCTATCAGCTATCTAGATTGTTGGCTCAACTAGGCTAAACACCTCTGACCCTAGATTTCCAGGCTGTCCCTATAACTGTAGCAGAGTAGTCTTTTTCTTTAGTTTTCTTTAATAAAGAAACAAGTCTAGCTTCCGCGCATGCTCATAGATGAGGCTTCAGGCCAAATTGTTACAAGTCACAGTAATCGAAAACACAAATCAAAATCCAATCTGAAATATAAAAGCCATCCAAATGAGAAAAATAGATGAATACTCTAAAATCTTGCATACTTCTACAGCCTCCTCTTTCTTATCATTATCATTAGTACGCTGCAACTGAGCCAAGGCAAAACTAGTGGGTTCCCAGAATAGAGTCTGCTAAACATATTTTGGCTTGCAGTTGTTAAATAAAATATCATTTATAGTGAGCCACAAAGTCCAGCAAAGAGCTACCGCGCTCCAACTTGTTACGACCACCCTGCTTTGACCAACTACCAAATAAATTTATGATATTACGAGGAGGCATCAAACCTAATATACTACAAGCAACTCGCCATAGAAATTTGGCAAAATGACATTCAAAAAACAAATATTGGATTGATTTGGGCTGGTTGCAAAACTCACAATTTGTTCTACGATTCCAATTTCATTTAACTGAGTTATCCTTTGTTAAAAGGACTCCCTTTTTAAAAATCAAAAGAATATCTTAATCTTTAAATAAGTTCTCAGAAGCCAAATTTCCTATGATACTACAATACCATTGTTAATGAGAGAATTATACATCGATTTAACAGAAAAGGAACCCGATTTATGTAAACTCCACACGAAGGTATCATTACTCTCCTCCAAATTAACAAACATTAAATTAACAACCAGGTTGTGCCATTTGTATAACTTATTTCCCTCTGAAACTCTTCTAAAAAAGATATTTAGCGGAGATGACCTAAGGACATCAGACGCTGTTGCATGTTTTTTTGCGAACAATGTTAAATAAATTTGCGTAAACTTGTTTAAAAGCATGGTTTCCTAACCATTTGTCCTCCCAAAACCTTAATTGGTTCATGGTGACAAGTTTAAACCTCCAAGTTTAGGAAGAGTTTTTTGATTTTCATGAGACTCCAAAAATGAGAATCTCCTAAATTATTCTCAACTTGTATACAGGTGATTTTCCTTTCAGGTATTTGTTTTTGATTAGTTTTTGCCACATGCCCTCTCGTCGCAAAGATTAAAAAGCAATTTACTCATTATTACTCCATCTCTCATTGTTACTACGAAATGCAGTAGATATGATGCATATCTAATCGTCAAGTATTACATCCTCGCACAGAATAAAAAAAAATTATGCTACACGCATAATAAGTAGCAAATGGTGTAACTCAATACAAAATCTGCAGTTATGAATTGAAAAAGAAACCTATAAATCATGTCCAATGTCCAGCAGGCCGTGGTTGTTAATTAGTAAACCTTCATTCATGCAGCTTTAGCGAGCTGGCCGAGCTCCCTGTCGACGGCCACCTTGAGGAAGCTGTCCTCCTCCACGACCATCTGCACTGGCAGGAAGCCGAGGCCGTTGGCCACGGCGAGCATCACCTCCCTCATCTCGGCGCGGAACTCGTCCCGGTCCACTTTGCCGCTGCCGTCCCTATCGAAACGCTCGAACAGGCCGTGGTAAAGCCCTGCGAGTTCGCCGGGCTCCACCGCGGCCTCATCCACGCCGAAGTGCTTCTCGAGCACCCGCAGGCTCATCAGCTCCCCCGCCATCTCCGCGTAGGTGAGCAGGCCGTCATGGTCGGCGTCTAGTGCCGCGAACCGGCCGTCGACGGAGGAGTTGAAGGCGCCCTCGTCCTCCACGAAGCTCCGGACCGTGCTGCCGTCGAGGATCTCCACGCTCATCGTCGGTGTCTCTCTGTATTCTTGGGGACGTGTTGGTCGTGTGAGGGGAAGAATAATGGAATTTGCTCTGGTTCTGCTTGACTGATGATGTGCTGCGACCTGCAAGTCGGTCCAGTTTTTATAGGCTCGACGGGTCGCGGCGAGTGGCGGCGGCGCCGTGGCGGTGCGTTGGGCTGACGGGTTTTGACGGGGTAAGATGCTGTGGTCGCCTGTGCTTGGAAGGGCTCGAGGTTTTCGTCTTTTAGGCCGCCGCGTACAGGCGTGTTTCCTCATTGCATCGCTGAGCCGGTGGAGAAAGCGCGTGCCGGTTGGGCGGCGCCCGCGGGAGACGGTTTGTGCCGTGGACGGCGAACGGTTACTCCCCGGCGCGCTGTTAGTAATCAGTGGGTGGCACGGACGGCCTTCACTGATAGGGAGTCCACGGTTCACTGTCGCCGAATAATCTGTCAGTCTGAGGGGGGGGGGGGGGGGTGAGGAACGTCATCTAGCACCCAGATGTAGCAGTGCCACCCAGCATACAACGTTCTGTGATGGCAGTTTCTAACCCAAGACTTCTACGATGGTATTTTCCAATTCATTCTACATCTCCTGTTTGCGATAAATGACGTTCAAACATGATCGTTGAACTAGGCACATTCACATACCATTATTGCTGGTCGGAATGCCAAATAAAAAAATGATGGCTACAAGTATTTTTGCAGTGTCCCATTTCCAACTCAAGCTATTTTGTTGTGGTATTTTTCCCCTTATTTTTGGCAATTAATTTCAGCATTAAATGAAAAAGGAAAATAAAATTCAATAATTGGAAAAAAAATAATGGAAGGAACAGAAAAGAAAAGTGGTGAGAGAAATGACAAAAAGGAGAAAGTGCTAGGATAGAAAGATGGCAGAAAAAATTGCCAAGTAAGAAGCTAGGAAAAGATAAAATAAATTGGCGGTAAGGAAAGCTTATTGAATTATTGTGCTTAGAAATCTAGAAAAAATCAATCACTATTGTCTTAGGTCCTACTCTTATTTAGTTGCACTAGCATAGATGTACGTGCAATATGCACGTGTTGTGAGATAATTAAGCAGACAATAGGAAAGAAAAAAAGAAAAATAGAATTAAAAAGAAAGAGTTCTGATTAATTAGCGTCATTCCTTTCTCATTAAAATCAAGAGCGTCATTCCTTTCTCATTAAAACCAATTGAAGAAAAGTAACAAGCGGGTATGAGTATAAAATGAGGTGAGAAATAAAGAGAGAAAGTGGATGAAACATTTTGCATCTATGGGTTTTAGGCCTTTCCACCCCTTTTCAATCTTTTCCAAACTGCGCAGTGGGGTCAGCGTGAGAGGTATACCTATGCTTTCATAGGTAAAAAAGATTTTTAAAAAAATCGCTCTTTTATAGTGTAGAATTAGGTGCTACTCCTTCCGTTTCAAATTATAAACCATTTAATATTAGACATCAACTTTCGTGTTATATAATTTTCAATAATTATTATTTGTTCTTATTTTAATTTAATCTATCATATATAATATATAGTTTAAGCATGACATGTATTTTTCATATTTTCGCAAAATTTTATTAATAAAATAGGAGTATATATGAAGCGTGCTTGTTGATTGCTCACGTTGCGTGTGGGGCCCGCTCGGTGCGCTCACTTTGACCATTGACACCATTAATATTCCCCTCTCGCTGACTCCGACTCCCTAGAGACCTGACCCCGCCTGCTGGCTGCTGCCACCATCCGCCATTCCTGTGCATCGTCCTTCTGCTTTCCTTCTTCTCTTCTCAGGTCAGTCCTCCGCAACTTCCCTCTCATAGCCTCATGCTGGCAAACAGCTATCCGATGCTTCGATGCAATGCTCAAAGTCTGTGCTTTATCGGCCTCCACTGTTGCAATTCGGAGGTCTGTACCTGTACGTGACCTGGACTAGAGTTCGGCATGCTTTGCTGCATTTGGATCTATTCCTCAGTTCTTGACTAGAAGTCTAGAACGGATCTTCTTGGTCTTCTGCGTTGTTTCCTCGGTTACGCTGGCTGAATGGCCGAAGCAAAATGTTGCGTGATTATCGATTTTGGTGTAAGCTGAGTGTTTAGTTTTTGTGGCTGGTTTCTAGCTTCTTCAGATTCGGGTTCTTTTCTGACGCTGAGATTTGCGTAGCTGTACTGCCGATTTGCTCACGTGCTGGCTTATGCCACGGCTTGATTTGGTAGATGGTGCCAAGTTGCCAACTGCCTACCAGTGGCATAATGTTGGTCAATTCGGTGAGATCGGGCCAGATTTTTTTTTCTTTTCTGTCCCGACATAATTTGACTCTTCGGTGATAGACTGATAGGTAAACCACAATGATCTGAATAATAATGTCGCATTGCAGATCAAGGAACAGCTTATATCTAGTTTTGTAATTTAATTTCTGTTGAAGAATCTCATGGTTGTGGAAGTTGAGATTATGGTTCAAGCCCACACCGTCCTTTTGTCAGTTCTCAACTCTCAAATACCATTTCATAGTTTCGGTGCAAAAACGTAATGTTCAGCCTTACCTGACATATATTTTCTTATGTTTTCTGTCCCTACAATCCTAGCAAACTAAAAGCTGATATCATCCAGTTGGATTATCTACTCGAAAGTGTATGCCTAACGGTTCACTCTTCTTGCACGAACCCAGGAATTTGGATCAGAAAGACAAGTGCGTGGGTACTCCAACATGGCGATCAAACAAGTCATTTTCACCGCGATCATGCTAGCCATTATTGTGCTATCGTCGTCACCAGCAACTGCTCATAACACCAAGAATCATGCTGGCCCAATCCATCTTCCACCCCCAGACATTGCTGATCTCCTCAGTGTGGCCGGTCCATTCCAGACCTTCCTGGGCTACCTGCAAAAGACCAATGTCATCCAAACCTTCCAGAACCAGGCGAACACCACCACAGCGGCGGGCATCACCATCTTCGTCCCCAAGGACTCGGCGTTCACGGCGCTGAAGAAGACCACGCTCGCCAGGCTCACCAAGAACCAGCTCAAGTCCCTGCTCCTGTACCACGCGCTCCGCAGGTTCTACTCCCTGTCCCAGCTCGGCTTGCCGGGCAGGCGCAGCCGGCTGGTGGCCACCTTTGCCGGCTCCCGGTACACGCTCAACCTCACCGACGACATTGTCGGCAGCATCCGTGTGAGGTCGACGTGGTCCAACGCCAAGATCCGCAGCAGCGTGTATGTGACAGCCCCGGTGGCCGTGTACGAGGTCGACAAGGTTCTCCTGCCGAAGCAAATCTTCAAGAGCAGACCCCCGCTCGGCTTGGCGAACTCCGTCCGGAGGTCGTAGCGCCCATCGGCCACAACTCTAACAGCACCCCAAGGTCGTGGAGAATATAAATTCTACCATGCGCGCGAGAAGATGAATCGAAGGCTGAATGATAATCTTGTTTTCTAACGGGCATGAATTCTGTAATGTGTTGAAAAGTTGAACTTGTAATTGTGGTATTGTAGTATTGTAGTGGTCGTTTGAATTCTGTGATTGAATTCTGTAATCTGCTTCTTTTGAATTCGGACCAATGGGCACCATTTCTTATTGCTGCTTTTTCAAAATTCAACGGCTGATGTAAGGCCTACGGATTTTCCCGCAGCATGCCCTGCCCACTGAAATTCGTTGGCTGGCTGTGGGCCGATTTTGTTGCCAGCCACTTGTTTAGGAAATCGCCGACCACATGGTCGGCGGATTTTATGGCCAAACGAGATTTCCGATAATTGGACACTTGGACCAAAATCCGTCAGGAGACCAACAAATAGCATTCAAATTAGCTGACGAAAAATTGTCATTGGCCCCCGCACCTGCCCCGAATGGTAAGGCGGAAGTGAAGGATTCATCCGAGACATGGTGGTGTTGGAACTGAAAGCAGTAATTCCCCAAAATAATCCAAGCACAGGACGACAAACAACATATCCAGGTTTGTTCTTACGACTGTTCATTTGGGGGTACGTTGTGGCACGGTGCCGCCTTCCGGCCCATGCTGCGGCGCCGTTCGTTGCTGTACGGCACAACGGAGCCAAAGTTGACAACAAATCCTCTTTCTTTAGATGAAAAATGGTGTGGCCAATGGCCATAGCCATGTTCTCCTCTACTCTTTTCGCGGTGACGCTGTCGCTTACTCCCTTGGACACTAGCAGCCGAGCCGACAAAAAAAACAGAGCCAAGGCAGGTGCAGGTATGTGACTTGACTCCGTGGCCCTATTATTTTATTTAGCACTAAACCTCAATGAAATGAATTGTCTGCAGTATCTATTCCTACCCTCACCATAACAAGGGATCAGATTGAGGCACAGGGTGTGTCATTCTTGTATTTTGGACCCGAAATCACTCTAGGATGTGCCACTGTGGCAATGGAATATGCATGTTTAAATTTCCAATAAATCACGCTTCAGATTACAGAATGATGTGTTCTGGTAATGAAAGAACAAGATGTACTACACACGGCGTATGCTCATTTAGCACTATAATACTACCATCTCGGTTCAAAATTTGGTATGTTACTATTTATTGCTCCCTGCAAGTACGTAGTAGACTACATAGCCGTACTTCCTCGTGATCTTTACGCAGCTTTGGCGAGCTGGCCGAGCTCCCTGTCGATGGCCACCTTGAGGAAGCTGCCTTCCTCGACGACCATCTGCACTGGCAAGAAGCCGAGTCCATTGGCCACGGCGAGCATCACCTCCCTCATCTCCGCCCGGAACTCGTGGCGGTCCACCTTGCCGCTGCCGTCCCTGTCGAACCGCGCGAACAGACCCTCGTACAGAGCCCCCAGCTCCCGGGCCTCCACCGGAGCCTCATCCACGCCGAAGTGCTTCTCGAGCACCCGCAGGCTCATGAGCTCGCCGGCCATCTCCGCGTAGGTGAGCAGGCCGTCGTGGTCGGCGTCCAGCGCCAAGAACCGGCCGTCCACCGACGAGTTGAAGGCGCACTCGTCCTCCACGAAGCTCCGGACCGTGCTGCCGTCGAGGATCTCCACGCTCATCTCCGATCCCCCTCTATGTGTGTTCAGTTCTTGCCTTGTCGTGTGAGTGGAAAAGTGAAGCTGCTCACTGCTCTTGCTCTGGCCTGGCTCGATGAGAATGCAAGCGAAGGTGAGTGAGGTCGGCCATTTTTATAGGCTCGCGCGCGGCGAAGTCACGAACGACTCGCGAGTGCGCGTGGGTCGACGGTTTCCGTTGGCAGAATGACAGGTTGGATCGGGCCGACGGGTTTTGACGCTGGGCGGATGTCGGCGAGCGCCGAGTCGGTGGCATTTTCCGCATTCTGCAGTGGAGTCGGCATTCTGCGCAGACGGCAGAGGCCGTAGCCGACGGTTGCTTTGCCGGTGCCTGCATTCCTAGAAGCAGCCTGCAAGCAACGGCCTTTGTGGCTTTCTTCGATTTCTTGCTGTGAAAACATGCGGCGGCAACCGGTTTAAGCGCTTCTGGGTTCTCGCCTCCAGGGGAGGACTGGACTTATAGCCATCTTATTTGACGCTGCCGTAAGATGCAGGGCATCTAGAGATCTCGAGATCAACAAATGTATGGTAACTTTTGAGCACACCTAAATAATGATTCTACTAAAGTTTAGCTGGATATACGGCAAATCTAGATAATGGTCTTTGTTATTAAGTATGTAATCCCTTGCCTATATTAGCTAGTCGGTTATAGTAGCTTATAAGAGCTAAATTTTAGTGCCTACGGAGTAAAATTTAAAGTTTGGTGAGTCCAAATTGGCCCTTAGGGCCTTCTTAGATCTACCGTTGCTAACCATTATCTAGCGAAAATCTTAGCTAAAAATAGCTGGCTAACAATTACAGTAGTTGGTTGGATAGGTATTTAGATCTACATCTAATACATTGCCTAAACATTAGTTGAGGCTAGAAAAATTCTAGAATGCCCCTTTGCTAAAAGGTAAGTATAGGAATGGCAAGAAAGTATGGGTAAAATTGTTTCAATCCATGTTACCTGCTTTTAACTGGATTAGGCTAACACGTGAGATACTACGAATCTGATAATGGTTAGACCATCTATTAGTTAGATGAGGGATAAAAATGGGCGGAAACGTGCAGGAGAACCCCTCGTTCACTTTCATTTCTACATTTTGTCGCCAGAAATGAGAAAAAGGAACATGAGGCCAGGAACCGGAATGGAAGCATGATATCTACACTATATAAAAGAAGTGAGTTTTCTCAAATCTTTTTTACCTAATATATTCTCTCCGTGATCCCACTGCGCAGGCTGGAAAGGGGTGCAAAGTGTCCAAAACCAATAGAAGAAAAATATTTTCACCCTTTAACCTTTTATTTTCTTACCTCCTTATGTACTCATACCCACTCGTTACTTTCCTTACTTTGAAATTAATGAGAAAGAAAGAGACCTGTTGATTGTCGTCTTTCTTTTCTTTTAATTCTTTCTTTCTTTCCCTTCTTATTTTCCGATAATCATCTCACAATACGTGTGTTGCACGTACGTGTACGTAAGTACGGATATAAAAAACGAGCGGGAGATGGAAACTTAAGCAGGATTATATGATCTAAATTTCTCAAGTACTCACCTCAATGTAATCTAGTGGATTAATTCTAGATTGAAGATATGATATTATCAAACATAATAAATAAAAATAAGGCTTTAGTTCTCTCTTCTCCTCCTTAATTAAGTTACATATATGTATATGTGTCATTAAACCTATACCGTATAAGATGAAAAAAGTTTTATACAACCGTATAAAATAAACAGAAACACCCTCTACCATGTCCTATTCCATTTACATATTTTTCTACAAGTATGAAAATGGGTGGACAAAAGTTGAAAGCAGGGCAGCACGGGACCAGACAAGATGGGATAAATCCCATCTTGTGACAGTTATGAGCTTGATCCAATCTGTGTCCAATGAGTGCTTATTCTCTAGGCAGCATGGCTTTGACTGGGTCAGTTTTGTTATGTTGGATGATAATGTTGCAAATGAGTGACCAAAATTGCACAATTCTGAACTGGAATGTCAGAGGGCTCAATGCACCGGCTAGAAGGCAGGTTGTAAGAGAGGCAATCCAGGATCATAGGGCCACTGTAGTATGCCTCCAGGAATCCAAACCGGAAAGAGTGGATGCTACTATTATTGCACAGACCATGGGAATCCAATTCTGTCAATCTTTTGCTGTCCTGCCAGCGCAAGGTGTGAGTGGGGGGGTTCTGCTAGCAGTATCTGCTGATTTTTATACAATAACAAATGTGGAGATCACCCAGCACACCGTGTCTGTTGAAATTCAAAATAAAGCAGATAATGATACATGGAGTCTGACGGGAGTCTACGGGCCACAGGGTGACAGTGAAAAAATTCAATTTCTTGCTGAGATTAAAGATGTGAAGCAAAGAAGGCTGCCCAAATGGACCATCATGGGTGATTTCAATCTGATCTTCAGAGCAGAGGATAAAAACAACAGTAGGATCAATCGGAGGTTAATGGGTTCATTCAAATCAGTCCTAGACGAGCTTGAGCTGAAGGAAATAAAACTTCATGGGCGAAAATTCACTTGGTCGAGTGAAACAAGTAACCCCACTATGACCAAGATAGACCATCTTTTTCGCACAAGGGAGTGGGAATTGAAGCATACTGAGTGCTATCTACAAGCCTTGTCATCTAGCATGTCGGACCATTGCCCTTTGTTGCTAACAAGCTCCCCTCTACAGAAAAAATACAAGGGCTTCCGTTTTGAAGCATATTGGGTGCAGCTCAATGGTTTCCTTGAAGTAGTGCAGCAGTCATGGTCAAAACCAATAGTGAGTCGAGACCCCGTGAGAGCTCTGCACATCAAGCTAGCGAGGCTAGGCAAGGCACTCAAGGCCTGGAACAACAGAAGAGTGTGTGAGATGAAAAATGCGGCTCTTGTTGCACAGGAAGTCATTTCTTTTCTCGACCAAGCACAAGAGAATCGCCAGTTGACTGAGACTGAGCTCGCTCTTAGGAGGATGGCCAAACAGAGAATTCTAGGCCTTGCGGCGTTGCGAAAAATTAAAATTCGCCAAAGGGCGCGTCTAATTGGCATCCGGGTTGGGGATGCTAATACTAAGCTGTTCCATCTCAGAGCAAATGGCCGGAGGAGGAAGAATTTCATACCAAGCCTGCGTGTAGGGGACAGACATTACACAGCTCACCAAGACAAGGCTCAAATTCTGCACTCCCATTTCAGCATGCTGCTTGGTTCAGTGCAGCCACGACAGGAAACTTTGAATTGGGGAAATTTGCAGTTACAGGCACATGATCTGCACCACCTTGATGACCCGTTGACAGAGCAGGAAGTCCACCGTGCTCTCTTGGATACTCCTCAGGAGAAAGCCCCGGGGCCGGATGGTTTTATTGGGATGTTCTACAAAAAGTGTTGGCACATCATCAAGGCTGATCTGATGAAGGCGCTGAAAGACGTTTTCAGCCTAAGAAGCAGGCACTGGAATCTACTCAACTCCGCTAATATTTCGCTAATCCCAAAGCATGATGAGCCTCAACAGCCTCAGGACTACCGACCGATCAGTTTGACACATAGTGTGGCAAAGCTCCTCTCCAAAGTGTTGGCTAACAGACTTGCGCCGCACCTAGATACTCTGATCTCAAAGAGCCAAAGCGCATTCATCAAAGGAAGAAACATACATGATAACTTCCAATACGTAAGGGGGGCAATTAAACACTTCCATTCATCAAAAACACCAATGCTATTCATCAAATTGGACATTGCAAAGGCCTTTGATAGTGTACGCTGGGAGTATCTGCTTGAGTTAATGCAGCAGCTTGGGTTTGGACAGAAATGGCGGGACCTTATCTCATACCTCTGGGCATCCACTACATCAAGAATCCTACTCAATGGAGCTCCGGGCCATCCAATACAGCACAGACGAGGTCTCCGGCAGGGAGACCCTTTGTCTCCTATGTTGTTCATCCTAGCAATGGACCCTATCCAGAGAATTTTGGATCGAGCAACACAGCAAGGACTTCTCACCCCAATTGGCAGGGACCCAATCAAAATCCGAACAAGTTTATATGCTGATGATGCTGCGTTGTTTGTCCGTCCGATACAGCAAGACCTTGAAAATTTACAGCGAATTTTGGACCATTTTGGTGCGGCAACCGGACTGAAAACAAACATTCAAAAAACTAGTATTCACAAGATCAGATGTGAGAATATTGATGTGGAACACATGTTACAACAGTTCGGGGGCCAGATAGGTACTTTTCCTTGCAAATTTTTGGGTTTACCACTGCACTATGGTCGGCAAAGAAGGACAGACGAACAAGTTTTAATTGACAAAATTGGGGGCAAGCTAGCTGGATGGAAAGGGAGACTACTGACTCGAGCAGGTAGATTGACCTTGGTCCAATCAGTACTTGGAGCAATTCCAACCTACCACATGACAGTTTTCAACCTCTCCAAGTGGGCAGTGAAAAAGATAGATCGCCTATGCAGGAGTTTCCTTTGGAAGGGGTCGGATGATGCAAGAGGAGGTCACTGTCTTGTAAACTGGAGAAGAGTCAATCGGTCAAAAGCATTGGGAGGTCTGGGCATCAAAGACTTGCAGCGCTTTAATAGAGCTTTAAGAATAAAATGGTTATGGACAAAATGGAAGGACCCGGACAGGCCGTGGGCTGGCTTCAAGGTTAATTGTACAGAAGCTGAGTTGGATCTTTTCCGTGCCTGTACTCAGCTGTCCTTAGGAGATGGCAATCGAATATCCTTCTGGCATAATAGGTGGCTGCAGGGATTAGCGCCCAAGCAGATTGCCCCAAGCTGCTTCAATTTGGCTTGGAGGAAAAATATAACAGTGGCTAAAGCGTTGCAAGGGAACACCTGGATGCGTGGATTCAGACGTATGACAACTGATCAGGAACTCAGGCAATTTGTGAAGCTGTGGAGAGACATACAGAATGTGCATCTCTCACCACAATCAGATAGTATCACTTGGCGCCTATCTTTGACTGGAGAATATACAGCCAAATCGGCCTATGACGCTCAGTTCTTTGGATCGTACTCAGCTTACCAATGGGAAAAGATTTGGAAGGCAAAGGTCGAACCTAAGTGCAGGTTCTTTATGTGGCTGCTGTTACAGCAGAAAATTTTAACATCCGACAAGATCCTAAGGCGTGGGGGGCAAGCAAATCCAATTTGCCAGCTATGCAGAACTGAGCAGGAATCGGCACTGCATATGGTGGCGAACTGCTCCTTTGCAAAACTAATTTGCTCTCAGGTAGCCCAGAGGATGAATCTGCTCCTGCCTGTATTGCAGCAGCCGGCGACAAGAATCAAGCAGTGGTGGTTGCAGATGATTGGGCGAGAACCTGATGCAGACAAGGCTAGATACAGGGAGCAAGCGGTCATTTATCTTGTTTGGAATTTGTGGAAGGAGAGGTGCCGAAGACTGTTTGACAATAAGGCACTGAACATTGCGGAACTAGCAGCATTGGTTGAGCAGAACGTGATCTCCTTCAATTTGGCGCATGTGGATAGTAGTAACGACAATCCTGCATAATCATGCCTGTTGTCGTTGGAGTTGTTTTCCTTTGCCTTTTTCCGTCTAGTTTAAACCTGTAAATTGTACTCCTTTCCCTCTTGAATGCAAAGGCAGAGCCCCTGCCATTATCATTCAAAAAAAAAAAATTCGCAACCATAACGTCATGTTTAGATCGACTCAAACATGCCCCTTAAGGTGCTGTTTGGTTCGCTATTTTTCTCCCCGCAACCGTTTACAGCGTGGTTCGGTCACGTTCCTTCATGTTTGGTTGAGTGCGGCCGGAACCAATCGCAGAGGGATCCGATCCAAGGCAGTGCAACCTCGTTACCGCCCATCCCCCTGTGTTATCCGATCCCGCTGCCGGCGCTTCTTCTTCCCTCGTGCGAATCGTCGCGAGTCCAGTCTCCTCCTCCGCTAGTGGATCAAACCAAACAAAACGCGGTATTCCTTGAGCTGCAACGGGCACCGGCGTTTGTGATTCCATTAACGTTGTCGGTCCCTAGAAGAAACCAAACAGCACCTAAGTTTTTATTATTTGGATGGATTCAGATAGGCCATTAGATCAAAGAGGAGATGATGAATGGCGAGACAAACTAAAATGTGACTAAGTAAGCCAGTTCGTTATAGGGTGGTCGATATTCATCTAATTTCGTGATTCTGCAAATCTGACAAGTTACACTTTTAAAAATAATATTATTTAAAAGGTAAAAATTCCTTCGACCCTTTTACGTTTTGGCTGATCGGTAGCACTTTTTTAATGGGCGGCAGCCTGCAGCGTTTGCTTTGCTTATTTCTCTATGGAAGCACTTATGTTCAGTGTACATCATGCAGCTGCAGCCGCAGCCTAGCAAAAATAATCAGTAGCGACCAGAAACTGCCCATCAACTTTTCTACGTAAAAAATCTTGAGGCTTCTAAAGGTTCTTCTTAGTATAAGCTGTTTTATGTGATATATATAATCTTAAAATTTTCCATTCAAGTAAGAATTATAAACAAGAGACATGTCGACGATGCCGGCATCACTCTCAACTGGTTCATGAAAGAAATTAAAGTTGCAGATTGCGTATGTTCGTACTGACATTGTGTACAACCTCGATGTAAATAAAATGCAGCTGTGACACTTCAAAATTTAGCACTACTAGCCGATCGAGTGAGCTTTAATTTATGCAGCCTTGGCGAGCTGGCCGAGCTCCCTGTCGACGGCCACCTTGAGGAAGCTGCCTTCCTCGACGACCATCTGCACTGGCAGGAAGCCGAGCCCGTTGGCCACGGCGAGCATCACCTCCCTCATCTCCGCCCGGAACTCCTGGCGGTCCACCTTGCCGCTGCCATCCCTGTCGAAACGCTCGAACAATCCGCGGTACAGCGCGCCGAGCTCGCCGGGCTCTACGGCTGCCTCGTCCACGCCGAAGTGCTTCTCGAGCACCCGCAGGCTCATGAGCTCGCCGGCCATCTCGGCGTAGGTGAGCAGGCCGTCATGGTCGGCGTCCAGCGCGGCGAACCGGCCGTCCACCGACGAGTTGAAGGCGCCCTCGTCCTCCACGAAGCTCCGGACCGTGCTGCCGTCGAGGATCTCCACGCTCATCGTCGAACTGGCTGTGTGGCTTTGTCTCCTGGTTTTGGAAGTTGGAACTGTGTTTGTTGGTTGCTGTAAGGGCAATTGTACCAAGGTCAGTTGTGTTTTAATTGAGACACAAAGGCGAGGGCGGCCAAGTTTTTATAGTTCGAGTGTGCGAGGCTCGCTGATGAGTTGCCGTGGAGGGCGCGTGAATTTGGGCCGACAGTTTCCGTTGGCAGAATGACAGGTTGGAATGGGCCGGCGGGTTTTGACGCGGGTAGAGATGCGGTGGGCGCGTGGGAACCACGCGAAGTTTCTGCCTGCCCCGCGACTAGCAGCTTCGAGTCTCCCCTCAGAAAAAAAAAGCAGCTTCGAGTCGGCGCCGGCCTTTCCGCGTTTTGCAGTGGAACGTACATGTCGGCAGAGGCCGTGGGTGGGGCGAGAGTTGGCGGCTGGCAGTTGGCACGGCAAAAGACGTTTGCTTCGGCCGGTGCCTCCATGCCTAGAGGCAGCCGGTAAGCAACTGTCTTTGTGGGTTTCTTTGAATTCTTCCTGTGGAAACCTGTGGCTGCAACTGGTTTAAACACTTCTGCGTGCTCGCCTCCGGCCTCCGCTGGACACTAGAGGACTGGACTTATGTAAGTTATAGCCAGCATATTTGACGAGACCGTGAGATGCAGGGCATCTAGAGATCTCTAGATCAACAAATGCATGTGCGGGGTACTAATGTCTGGTGACTTTTTGAGTCCACCTAAATATCGAGGATAGGAAAATTTAGTCAGATATGCAGTGGATCCGAGCAAATCTAGATAATTGTGTTGTTATCGGGTGTGCAATCCATTGCCCATCTTATCTTATCTTACTATTACTAATTAGAGGTTTTAAAAGTTGCACCAATTTCAAAGCGCGCTAGAAAAAAAGATAAATCCAAAAAATTCTCACAATAATCAGAAACATCCGACCATCAATTGGCAGATTGGAATATTAATAGCCATTAGATTTGTTTTCTAAATAACTACTCACCTCTGCCATTATGAAAGGTCTTGAGTTCAACTCTCAATGAAAGCAAATATTCTCTTTTTTTTCATTATATATATTTTCTAAGTAATTACCCATCTCTGCCATTACGAAATATCTTAGAGTTCAATTCTCAACGAAAGCAAATATCTTTTTCTATTTTTTTAGATTTTTTCTATTTTTAAATTTACCTTCAGTTTTTGTTTTTTTCCATTAAAAATGCTAGAAACCATTCCATGAAACAGATATTTTGTAGACTTTTTTAAAATTTTCATATCAATCCTCACAAGATGCGCTAGAAAAAAATTAAATTATAGAAATCCTCACAATAATTAAAAAAATACCCTATCATCAATTAACATGTTGGAATCTTAATAGATATTAGATCTGTTTTCTAATTAAGTAATCACCCATCTTTTCCATTACCAAAATAATATTAAATAACCCCTAAAACTACATATTAATTACCCACTCTGCCAATATAAAGAAAAATATGAAATAACACCCTAAATTTATATCTAATTGTTCACATTTGCTATTTTGATAGGATAATACCAAATATCCCCTTTAATTTATATTTGAATTGTTCGCCTTAGTTATTATGACTGATAATATGATGAAAATAACCCCTTAAAACTATATTAAAATCGCATATTTTTGCAATCGATTAAAGATTATCTAAATCAAAGCATACATATAAAGTAGCAAGATATGTTATTATAAAAACTCAAGTATAAAAATAGATCTATATATGTTGTATGGTTACGCATAACACATTTAAGACTCTAACCCGCGCGAAAGCACGGGTTGATTGACTAGTATTATCTAGTCAGAGTAGGAGTTAAATTTTAGCACATAAATTTTAAAGTTCAGTGAATCCAAACGGATTAGGGCCTTCTTAGACCTACTACTGCTAACCATTATCTAACTAAAAGCTAGTAGTTAACAATAGCTAGCTAAATTTCTTGGTTGGATAGTAGCTGGAAGTATTTTGATCCACGGCTAATAGATTGGCTCAAAATTAGCTGAGGTTAGAAAAAATAATCAGGAATGGCCCCCTTTTTTTTGCTAAAGATAAGCATAGGAATGGCAAGAAAGCGGGTAAAATGTTAGCAGCTTTTAGTTGGATTAGGCTAACCAGTGAGATACTAAAAATGTGGTGCTAATTAATGTTTAGTTCATCCATTAGCTAGACAAGCGATGGACTAAATCTATCACGTGTTACTGAATCTAGCACATATAAGATGAAAGCGAGTTTGATACGGGTTCATTCCAGCTAATAACGTAATCCCATGAAAACGTGCGGGAACACTCTCTACCATGCCCTGTTCTGTTTATGTTTTTTTTTTTTAAATACCGAAATGGATGTTATAGTAAACTGCCCATCAGCTTTTCTACATAAAAAATCTTGAGACTTTTAAAGGTTCTTCTTAACATAAATTTATTTCTTGATATGTGATATATAATCTTATATTTGCCATTCAAGTAAGAATTATACACAAGAGACATGTCAATACCAGTAATATAATAATGCCGGCCCATCACTCTTGAAATCGCGTTACACAATGAATTTCATCATATATGAAAGAAAAATTGTAGAGCACGTACGTTCGTACTGACATTGTATAGTGTATACTACCTCAGATGCAAAAAAATTTGCAGCTATGACGACACTTCAAAAATGTAGCGCTAGTAGTAAAGAGTAGTCGTCGCCCGATCGAGTGAGCTTTTATGCAGCTTTGGCGAGCTGGCCGAGCTCCCTGTCGACGGCCACCTTGAGGAAGCTGCCTTCCTCGACGACCATCTGCACTGGCAGGAAGCCGAGCCCGTTGGCCACGGCGAGCATCACCTCCCTCATCTCCGCCCGGAACTCCTGGCGGTCCACCTTGCCGCTGCCGTCCCTGTCGAAGCGCTCGAACAGGGCACGGTAAAGGCCGGCGAGCTCACCGGGCTCCGCCGCGGCCTCGTCCACGCCGAAGTGCTTCTCCAGCACGCGCAGGCTCATGAGCTCCCCGGCCATCTCGGCGTAGGTGAGCAGGCCGTCGTGGTCGGCGTCCAGCGCGGCGAACCGGCCGTCCACCGACGAGTTGAAGGCGGGTTCGTCCTCCACGAAGCTCCGCACCGTGCTCCCGTCGAGGATCTCCACGCTCATCTCCGATCCCTCTCTCTGTGTTCTTGGCTTGTCGTGTGAGTGGAAAATTTAAAGCGATGTTGCTCTGGCCTGGCTTGCTGAGGATGCATGAGAAGGGGAGGCTGCGCCCCATTTTTATAGGCTCGGGAGGTCGCGTGGAAGTCCCCGTTGGGCCGCCGGTTTCCGTTGGTCGGTTGCGACGACGGGTTTGGCGTGGGTAAGACGCCGTGGGCGCGTGTTGTTGCCTGGTGCTTCGCCTCTCTCGGCTTGGGAACGACGCGAAGTCTCGCGTCGTTTTCAGCTAGTGCGGCCGGCGCGTCTTCTCGCTACTTGCACCGCGCACGGAGAATGTGCGGTGCATATTGCCGCCGATTCGGTGCCGGCAATGGCACAGGCAGTGGAACGCGCGCGTGGGCCGCACATGACCGCGGGGTCGTGCGAGAGCTGGCACGCGGCAAACACAATGGCTCGTCGGCTGGGTCGGCACACGACGACCGTGTGGCTAAAAGCAAACCGCGGCCATTCTGGCTTTCTTTGACCTCTGCTCTGCCTCTGCGAAAACATGGGCGACAAGCCTCAGCCCTCAAGTCTGAAACCAGTGATGTCCTCGAGCGGGTGAGGCACCACCAGTGACGCCAAAGCAAGACCGATGTCCAATACAGTAGTAGTATCAGAAAAGTAGGGGGCCAGTAGGAAGCAAGCAGGGAAAATGCTGAGAGCAGCATAGGACGTGGATCACATTACTATTAAAAAACATCAGCACAAGGGGTCACTGCCATCCCTGTACGCATGCATTTATTTAATCATATAAATAGAATATTTTCAACTCATAAAAATAGTGCACCTACAACAAATTTTAGCAACTCAAAATGAATAAAAACCATAGTAGAATAAAACCAACAAAGACAAAAATAATAATAAGAAGAAGATAAACATTAAGCGCATATTCTAGGTGCACTATAATTCTATAAACCTTAGCACCAAAAAAATACGAACATAAAAGAAAGAAGAAAATATATAAAGAACAATAAAAAAATGAACCTCCGCGGAACAACAGAGCACATTAAAGAACATTTGGGTAAGAAGGAAATGTTTAAAATACGAGTAATATGACTGTTCACATGCCAAAAGAAAAATCAAACGCTCTCTTTCTTTTCAACGTCATCTGTTCTTCAAATAGATCCGTCAAATATATATGCTGAGATGCGATTCAAGGTGTTAAAAGAGTGTGGATTGCTGGGTTTTTGCTCTCTATGCTGCAATTCTTCTCCAAGTGATGACAACGAATACAACAACCATGAAGAAGAGCCGACTCACGTAGAGATTTTATTGGGTAGCCCTTTCCGTCTTTGTCCAATTGTCCTGTTTCTGAGCATGTGGCTTCTTGGCATTTGGGATGAGGTAAGGTATCGACGTGAATGCGCGCGCGTGAGAAGAATACTCATACTTCAGCATCGTTCTTGTATGACAGCCTCATGCAAAGCCGTCTATCTGGCATAGCAAAAATGTGCCGAAAGACCATTTATGATTTATTATTGTGCATGTGGTTTCTTCGCATTTGGGACGAGGTGAGACATCGGCATGAACGTGCGCGCGTGAGAAGAGCACTCATACTTCAACATCGTTCTTGTATGACAACCTCATGCAAGGCCGCCTGTCCGGCGCAGCAAAAATGGTGCCGGAAGACCATCTGTTTTTGTGCATGTGGCTTCTTCGCAATTGGGACGAGGTGAGACATCGGCGTGAACGCGCGCACGTGAGAAGTGGGCGCTCATACTTCAACATCGTTCTTATATGAGTATGACAGCCTCATGCAAGACCGTGTGTCCAGCGACGATGCGTTGGCAGGTGGTCACCATGAAGTCCGGACGGTGGCAACCGGCGCTGATGCTAAACAAGTACGGGACATCGATGTCGCCACATCTGCTGTTGCAGCCGGGCAACGCGATGTTCGCTGGTCGCTGCCGTGGTGAGGTGTAGTAGCGTCCCAACCGTACAAGGAGAGTATGCATCGTCGTTGTCGGTGGCTCGTAGAGTTAGCTAGCAAGCGTAGCCAACAAGTATGCTCAATGGCAGCCATGTAGCACCGGTATATAAAATGCGGTGACCTGTCTCCTATGATCCTATCGCAATTTGGGGGTGAGATCTGGATCAGAAGCGTCGAGCATGAAACGAACGAATAGGTCAATTTGGGCCCTTTTTTTTTTGCACTTTGACCCTGCAAAGAAGAAATTGCGAAAACAAACCCGGTAGCAAACTTATTGCATATCTGCCTCTTTTGGCGGCGCCACTGTTTATGGCATCAAATGTAAAAACTTAAAACTTTGAAGTTTGAGTTTTTTTTCATTTAAAGTCATTTAGGTACTCTAATTTATTTTATTTTTAACTGTGTTTTGTTTTATAAAAATTATATTTTTTGTACATATGAAGTTGGATGGAGACGATTTTTATATTAAAAATTCTAGCTCTAGAAAGGACTATAAGTTAGTTTGTTGTTTTGAGCTTTTTCATTCGAAGTCGTTTAAATGTTTTAATAATTAATTGATACTCTTTGTGAAAATAAATGACACTCTTCATGGACAGGAGACAGTAGGTGCTACTGCAGTATCGTTTTATCAATACAAACTTACTTCCTTATTCCGTGCCCCAACGCAAAAACCGATGCATCTTCCAATAATAATAGGATAAAGTCCTTCCAATAATAATAGGATAAAGTCTATTTTATAACCTCATATTTGTTATGATGGTTTAACTATAAAACTAGGCGACTGACAAAATCGGCCCAGCGTTTTTTTTTTCTTAATGTGGCACTATGGAAACTACATGCCAGCACCACTTCAACATCTATGTTATGGACCAAGCCTCAAGTGATAGGTTATGACGTTACTAGCACAGATGTACGTGCAACATGCACGTGTTGTGAGATAATCAAACAGACAATAAAAAAAAACAAAATAGAATTAAAAGGAATGTGTCATGATTGATTAGAGTCCTGATTGATTAGCGTTATTCCTTTCTCATTGAAACTAAGAGAAGAAAAGTAACATGTGGGTATGGGTATAAAATGAGGTGAAAAATAAAGAGAGAAAATGGATGAAACATTTTGCATCTATGGGTTTTGGGCCTTTCCACCCCTTTCTAACTTTTTTCAAACTGCACAGTGGGAACAGCGTGAGGGGCATACCTATGCCTTTGTAGGTAAAAAAGATTTTTAGAAAACTCGCTCTTGTGTAGACTACGCTGATTTGTGACGGTTTTTCTATCGTCATCTTTTTTTTTCAACGTTATCGATCACTATTTTGTGATGTTTTTATGGATTTCGTCGTACAAGGTGTTTCACTACGCACCTTCTATGACGCTTGTATTTTCGTCACTAAGGGGTCCTGTTAAGTAACGATTTATTCCATGTTTGTGGCGGAAGTGGGATGTCGTAAAAGGCCAAAAAAAATCCTTAGTGATAGAGTGCTTTTGAAATGGGAAAAAAAAGTGAAGCTTAAAGGGTACCATGTCGCTCTAGGGCCTTCAAAAGTAGAGAGCCGGCCCTGTTAGCCGAGAAGATGAACGGTGGGCTGATTTATTTGAGGAGGTGGATAGCAGGGTGACCAAGGTCTGGGCCTATACGATGTAAAACAAGATATCTGCCCGTGAGGCGCCTCCAGATGAAAACCATCGCGGCTCACTCCCGCAAGAGCAAGACTGCAGTCGGCAACACCGTGAGGATCTGCTTCCATTTACAGCCGGCCGTATTTCAGTGCATACGGCAGTACGACCGCCGTACGGTGCGCTTTATGTCCGTATTACACCTGGCCGTCAAGGCAACCAAAATCTATATCTAGCGCCTGATGCCCTGATCTTTTTTTTGTTTTTTGATAATACAGATGCCTGATCTTTTACGCCCCCGTACGTACGCACACTGCCAGCCAGCGCTGGGAACGGCCGGGCCGGATCCGTATGCCCAATTCCATGTCGCGGCTCACAGTCAGTGACGCCAGGGGAAACGAACGTACCACGTACATGTCGCCTGGAAATAATTAACCTCACCTCTTGATCTTGACAGCACTGACAGGGCAGCCAAGAAATTACTAGCACTTTGCTTTCCTGCTTGTTACTACGCGGATGGATTTCTAGACGGGGACGCCCGGCCTGCAACGCAATGCCGCCGCAGCGCTCCCGGTCCCGGCACCTTCAGGTTTTCGCCCCGTTTCCCTTTCCCCGCGTCGGCGGGCTCAATCGCTCTCAGTTCAGGACTTCAGGCTCCGATTCTGATTCGGCGGTTCTCCGGTCAGGCACCGGCCGGCCGCCCCCAAACCAATGATTGCCCGCAAGCGACGCCTCGCCTCCGTCCACGGCGACGCCACCATGTATCCACGACCATCTGACGGCTTGGCGGTTCGCTTGCTATTCTTTTGTTTGAAGCTGTACTGGGGTGTTTTTGTTTCCAGGGCTGGAAACGATTTGGTTTCTTGCTGCTACATATACACTAGCGTTTTTGCTTTATTATTTGGATGCGACGCCACCACTCGTTGAAGATTTGTTTTCTTTTTCAGGAAAAAGGGAGATGCAATGGTGTTTTCAGACGGAGCTGATGTTTTTTCTTCCATGGGCTTGCCACCGACAGAAAACGCAGAGCAAGAGCTAATAATAATGAGATTCATAAGAAGAATGTGCAGTTTACATCGCGTTGCAGTTGCAGATCAAGCGGTCAAAACTCAGAACCTGCTCCTGCAACCTGCACACTAGTAGTAAAACCTTGCAGTTGAGTTGGTCAAAACTCAGAAGCACAAACAAGAGGCACAAAAATACTAAGTACAACCCCGGACTACTAGTAGCTGGTGGTCCGAAAACCTAGGTCTCTTGCTCTTGGAGTGGTCCAGCAACCGGAGGTCGTCGTGTGTTATTAATTACAAGAAGAATGGTAAACGCAGCCGGCACTCCACTCAACTTTGTTTTCTTCAGATCGAAGCGGACGAGCGAGAAGCATTCGCCTCTGTGGCCACCAATGCGTGAACGAGTTCAGAAACAAAGACGCAATCGCACAAGAGGCTGAGAGCTGAACCGATCCGAGCGATGCGTGAACAAGTTCAGTATTCTACAGTAGTAATTAAGAAACAGGACGTGCAAGTTCAGGCTCCTCTGATGCGTGTGAACAAGACTGTCGTGCAGCTGAAACCAAATTGGATGGGGGCAAAGTTCAGTAGTAACACTGTATGCCGCAACCAAGATTATCAATTTCCGTAGCCCGAAATTCACTGAAACCCAAGTAGTACTCGGCGAACAGCAGGGAGTACATAGTCCTACGAACTTTAAACTTGGCTCTTGACTTAACATCATCCCTCTCATCTTGCCTAGGAGCCCGGGTAAAACTGATCCTTGAGTAAGAGCCCACCTTTTTTCTTTTTTTTCATCTCTCTCACCTCCATATGAGCAAAAGTGCCACATAGGTAGGCTCTAAGCTCTTAGAGCAAGGCTAATAATAAGAGCTCACCATATGCTCTACTTCCTCCGTCCTAAAATACTTGTCGCCTATTTCGATTTCCATTCAAGGTAAATTATTCGTCCTATTTAAAAAAAATTATAAATATTCTTTATTTTTTCAATAAATAAATAAAATTTTCAAATATTTTTTGAATAAAATGAGCGGTTTTCTATGCACTGAAATCAAGTCACGTAACAATTTTTTTGGGACAGAGGGAATAAGTTGTTCCTATGTCACTTAAAGCCATCTCATATAACGAGGAGGGCTTTAAGCTTGATTTTTGACTTAACATTCTTCCTCTCATTTTACCTAGGAATCCGTATAGAGCTGGCTCTTGAACAAGAACCATCTCTCTTTTTTTTCATCTCTCACCTTCACATAAACCAAAATACCACATAGCTAAACTCTTTATTATACCTGCTCTTATTATACTTGCTCTAAAGCGGCACGAGCGGTCGTCGAATCGAACCATGACGCTGCTTGCTTGCGATCCCCGGGCGCCCAGTTGCTGAGCCTGACAGCTCCCCTCTCATGATTAGGGCTTCTTTACCACCGAGCAGCCATTGATTATTCTGCGTTTCCCTCGAGAAGGCGCTGGCTTAAATGCTTAATTAAGTTTAACGACAGTGGACACGAGCTGATGAGCTGCAAGAACGGTCGTCTCGTCCTACTGCCCACCGACACCGTCGCCGTCGTCGCAGCAGATCGGCCGCGGCCTCACGTAATCACATCAAGGATCTCAAGCGTACCGCCCACCGCACCCTTGATCCGTCTAGCCCATGCATTGCGGTTGCAGTACCATTGTTGGAAGCAACGGTTCGGAGAAGGCGCGACGTCGTGTTCAGAGTTCCAGTTCAGACCGACCCTGCATTTGTCACGGAGTCTAAAAGAAGGAAAACGAAACAAAAACCATGTGAATCGCAGTACGTTTTGCGTGTGTATGATGATTTATTCTGATAATAGCCTTGTGTATGATGATTGATAGAACTCGGCGACAACAATGCAGAAGCTGTTGTTACCTGTGGCTGGCTGCGGCCACCAAACATGTGCGGCATTCAGAGGCCGAAGCTTCCGTCCAGACATTCTCATGCAGCAAATTCTGCAAGAGCAATCACTGGAACAGCATCACAGGCTTCTGCTCTCATGGAAACCGCAGTCCGCAGGGATAGCGTGTTTGTCACATCGTCTCTTAGAGATCTTCCGATGCTAATCCCTGCATTAAAAAATGAGTGGGCGCAGTGACACTGGAGGAATTCTGTTCCACGGAGGAAAAAGGCCAAAAGGGCACAGCGGTGCTTTTGTCAGCACATCACATGAACCTCTCGTCCCTTTTCTTGGGTCGACACATTCCAGCTCTTTCTCTTTTGTTATTATTTGCCATAAAGCAAAGGCGATTACTTACATTGGGAAATTTCCTCAAGAGAGTTCTCCTCTCTACTAGTACTTTCAGGTAGCTTGATTACGAAAAGCTGAAGACATCCTTACTTGCAAGCACTGCAAAGCTAGCATCAAGGAACCACAAAACCGTCTCATTGCATTTTATGGATGCTAATCAAGGGCAAAGGGATTTACAGCGAGTCAGGACAGGACAGGACAGAAATGGCAGCTAGCTCCTACCTGGACCCCTTTATGGTGGTGCTGTGAGTGTGGTGCAGTGCAGCGCACCTCTTCGGCTCGAGGAGAGCATGAGAGATTGAGAGGGAGAGGTGGCATGTGGTGTGGTGGGGTGTAGGCGGGGCAACACCTTCTGCCCCTCGACCTCGAGCCTCTCTTGCTTCGTCCTCATCAGTCATCACCAGCTGCCACCCATGGCCTCATTATCTTTTACTCCATCCCCACACGCACCGCCTCCCTTTTATATAACACGCTCGCTCCCTCTTTAACTGCCCTCATCCCACACGGCCACCACCACCCTCCATTCCTCCATCGTCCTGCTCGGCTGCTGGCTGGCCTCGCTCCTCTCCTCCGGCTAAGGTCAGTCTCCTCCCCAGCTTGACTACCTCTCTCGCTCTGCGGTCGAATTCCATGCCGCAATGCTCCAAGATTGTACTTTTCTTGGCCTCCATGCGCTGCAATTTCGGAGGTTCTGTGCGAGATTAGAGGTGCTTAGAGCTCACCGTGCTGCGCTATTGTGCCGTGCAGTTTGCATTTGGATCTGGTTCCTCGGTTCCTGGCCCGAGGAAGAACAGATCTTCCTAGTGTCCTGTGTTCCGTTTCCTTCAAGCTGACGCAAATGTTTAGAAAATTTAAGTTCTGCGGCTACTGGCTGGGTGCTGGCCTCTTCAGATTTCGGCACTCTCGTCGCGCTGCCGAGATCTGCAGGAGACGGTACTGTTGGGTTTCATGTGTTAGTTTTATGTCTCGTCTTGTGATTTGGTAGGTGGCATCTGGCAGTTCTATAATGCGGGTCAATTTGGCCATACCGGGCCATGAATGCTCCTTTTGGCACCTAAACTTGTCTTTCCTAGTGATAGGGAAAGGTGTGTCAATTATTCTTTCAAGTTATGCTCGCTCCTGCTGATCTCCAATTTGTACCACAAGGATCTGAACCCCCAATATTGCATCCCAGATCAAGGAGCAGCCTGGCTCTCTTTCTCTGATTGATTTAAGCTGCTAAATCTTAAGGCTGTGGTAGTTGAGGTTACTGTCAAGTCAACACTCCCCTTGAAATCAAAGCTAAATATTCCTTCTATATATGTAAACTACTAGCACATAGCAATTGTATAAATCTGAAGGAGAAGGACTTAGCACCCTTGGCCCTTCTATTCCAGAGGAGGAACCGCAATTTAGATCTGTCGTAGATTACTAGCAACTTCAGTACTTGCTGTCTGTCAGTCTGTCTCTACCCCCAACATTTTTGCTCATGTTCGTAGCTGGAAAGTTTTGAATTTGCAAAATTAAAAAAAAACTGGTAATTCAGGTATTCAGGTTTATAAAGAAAACGAAAGGACCATAAGATATTCTGTGTCTAATGCTTCATTGTTCTTGCTTGACCTCAGGGAATTGATTCAGTCAAGTGAAGGCAATCTGATTCTATGATGGAGTTCAAAGCCGGCATTCTTACCGTGGCCATGCTAGCCATTGTGCTCTCCTCGCCAGCAGTTGCTCAGAAGCCCAAGAGTCCTCCTGCTCCATCAGCCCCAATCCTTCCACCAGCACCGGCACCTGCACCTGCGCCGCACCATGTGGACCTCGCTGATCTCCTCAGTGTGGCCGGCCCCTTCCACACCTTCCTGGACTACCTGCAAAAGACCAATGTCATTGAGACTTTCCAGAACCAGGCGAACAACACCAAAGAGGGCATCACCATCTTTGTTCCCAAGGACTCTGCATTTGCCGCGCTCAAGAAGACTACATTTGCCAACCTCACCCAGGACCAGCTCAAGTCCCTGCTCCTGTACCATGCATTCCCCAAGTACTACTCCCTGGCTGAGTTCAACCAGCTGAGCACCCTCAACCCGGTGACCACGTTCGCTGGCTCACAGTACACCCTGAACCTCACCTACAACATGGGCACCATCCAAGTGAAATCGATGTGGTCGAACCCAAAGATCAGCAGCAGCGTGTACTCAACCCGTCCGGTCGCGGTGTATGAGGTCAACAAGGTTCTCCTGCCAATGCAAATCTTCAAGAGCGACCCCCCGCTTGCGCCGGCCCCTGCTCCTGCCCCAGATGCCAAGGCCTCTGATGTTGCTCCCAGCCCAACGTCAGGGAAATCAACAAGCGCAAAGGCGAAGGCGGATTCGAAGAATTCATCATACCAAGTCGGTGTCGGCATTGCCCATTACTTGGCGCTTGCTGTCTCAGGTGGCCTGATGCTCTTGTGGTGAGACTGAGAGTTCCTGACCATGTCAGAGCGCTGGGTTCAGCTTAGCTCTCCCGTGCTTAATTTATATGGATTTTCTGGATTCATTCTTTTGGACATATAGTAGGCATTGTGTTAGGATTGAGCTGTTGAGTGTTTGCAGAATATGGTTGTATGATTGCTCGTTGTGGATACTCGATTTGATGCATGTCTGCAGAAAATATTTCGTACTTGCCACTTTGCCGGTGACAGTTCCAAAGTTCCAATGCCTATAGCTAGTGAGGGGCACTTATCATGCTTGTTTCATGAAGCTGAAAGCGAAGATGATTGGATTCAAATATTTAAGATTGAATCCGTTAACAGTCAGCAGCAAACTTCGGCAACTGAACTGGGTTTTCTTTTGGGGCTAATTGCTCACTGCAGTTGGCAAATAGCATTTGGTTTGCCATTACTCCTTGCGTAACAGCAAATTCTGATGATTTGTTGACAGGGACAGCATTAAGTGCAAGTACATGAATTAGCCGTTGATCAGCTATCCCATTTTGCTTGCAGCTACATAATCTTCCATGCAAAAGTTCATTCTTTATTACACGCAGTTATTAGTTCCTTAGCAGGATGTAACTGAACGTGGTACTTCTACATACCTCTGACGATTACTTTACAACCTCGCCTCTCGTCTGAATGATACCTCTGACGATTACTTTATAACCTCCCCTCTCTTGTCTGAACAACGATCTGAGATCCTCAGCGTGCTCTTCTCTCTGACGGTCTGACCTCCCCTAGTTCCTGCCGTGCGCGGTGCGCCTGCTATTAGATCCATGAGGTCAATTCTGCACAACCCTCCTTGCCACCATGAGCATGAAATCGCGACTCGTGAGACATATAGGCGAAGATTTGGCAACGGTCGTGAAAATCAAGGGAGGGGGCAACTGGGGTTGGAATGTTGGACGAACTGATGCAGGCATGCAGCACAGGGAAACGAACTGACCTGAGATTCCGATCACGGCATCCCTCCGATTAGAGGCCGGTGCAGCGTAGGGAGAGTCCAGGGGGACCGCGGAGCGAGGAGAAGATGCTGGCGTCCTAGCCATGGCCAGGTTAAGGTCGAGCGGTTCGCAAGTTTGAGATGGGCTAATGGACCGTTTCGCCAGTGGGCCGGCCCGGAAAGCAGGCTCCCGCCTCGTATACAGTCCGTTGATGAATTTTGGTTGAGACAGCACTAGCAGGGGGTTACTCATCAAGCTTCGCTTTACAAATAAGGTGAGCATAATCCTTTTGATCAATCGTAGGAGTATTTAATAAATGCTACACACACTACCTCTAACCTTTGGTAAGTTTGGCTGAGCCGTGCCCAAGGAAATGTGTCGTGTCTAGCACGTGGATTGACAAATTTAAGCGTGAACCAAAAGAAGATACTCTAACACTCGCAATTTTATTTGCCCTTCCGAGACCAATCGACCCACCAAGTCAGCTTGAATCCTTGGATCACGAGACACTGCTGTCGTACTATGCTTGGTGACACAAGGCAAGAGGCCTTGCACAAACCCACCATGCCAAACTAGACCGCATCGCGTTACCCGTTCTGTCACCAGCATCCTCACGTGTTTGGCAACCTTCTCCGCGAAGAACGCATCTCATCTGATCTCATGACATGATTCTGCATCGCAGCTTGGACCATCTCGCGCTACCGTGTCCAACCAGGTCGCCGTTAGTCGCTGCCACGGCCCCATGCCGGGGCCAAGCTTCTGTTTTGGACGCGCTGTTGGTCGGTGCCGATCAGTAATTCAGTATCACACTATCACGCATTCACGCGTGCGTGCTTGGCTCGTCTGCCAAACCCAAACGTCTCTCCATTTCTGGTCCAGGCCCGCGTCCAAAACAGAAGCTCTGGGCCTCTGGCAGAGGCGGTGACTGGAAAGTGTTTAGGGTGTCCAAAACAATTTTAGAAAGCTCGTTGCCTTTTACTCATGGAATCGGGGCTGCAACAAACTCGGGGTGGGGGCCCACGGCCATGCGAGTTATGTTGCGCTCCTGTGCCACCAACTGCCATGTGCCATGGGAGGAAGCTCTGCGCGGACTGGGCGCGTTCCTCCAAAACAGAACGAATCGCGCCGCGGCAAAAGCTGCTGCGGATGCGGATGCACGGGAAAAAGGCGACACAGTAATAAAAACGCGCCACCGCGGTAAATTCCAAACCGATCCCCCAAGCCCACCCCCCTCACCGTCCGATCAGATCTGCACGGCTGGTGTCCCCAAAGCCCCCAAACGGGCGTGCCTTGCGCTCCCGTGTGTCAAGCGGCGCAGGGAGCCACCACGCACCAGAATCGCGACAAAAGATTTCGTACCAGGCGGCCCCCCCGTATCGCCTCCGGCGGTCCGGGCCGAAAAGGCTGCGCCTACTCTACGGGCCCGACCCACGCCGAGCGGGGCACCACCCCACGTCGCATGACAAGTGGGTCCCGCGACGAGATCGCTACGTATCCTCACGCCGTCCCAGCCTACCCCCCGCCTTCTGACTCCTGGGACCGGAGCGGCATGGGCCCGCAGGCCAGTGGGTGTCTGGGATAACCAGCGGGTGAGGTCGTGCGGGGGGAGGAGGCGAGCGCATAAATTGGTCGTGACCCCTGCGCTGCCGAGTGTCCCCGTACCCTTCGCTCATACGCTTCTCCTGCTGCCTGCGCGCAGAGCGTCGTGGGTGTGTGTTGGGGTCTCGGTGCGGTTTGGGGTTTTGGCCGGAGCAGCAGGGGTTCTTCTCCTCTTCTCTCCAGGACCAGAGCTCCGGCGACGGCGTCTTCCCCGCTGCGAGGCTAGGGCTACGAGTGCGGCTGCTCCGACCGCTCCGCTCCGACGAGGTACACTCGCTCGCTCGACGGACCCGGGGCGCTCGTTTCTGCTCCTCCTGTGTGCGGATTTCGGGCTCCGCTCTGACCCGTGAGCCGATCGCCTGGTTGCGGCGAGGTTGCGAGGGCTCGGGGGTGGAATCGGCGAGCAATGCCTGTGCTGCGGGGTGGCTTCGCGGGCGCGGGCGCGTTTTGGGGGTGAAATTGTTTGGGTTTTTTTGGGTCGCCTGCGAGTTTGGGTTGCAGAGTGATCGGTCTGCTGCAGTGTGGTCGAGGCGCTTCCGGGGGGAAATTGGTGAGGGCTGAGGAATGCCTGGGTTGTGCGGCATTTTTTTGCGTTTTTTGGGTGGTTTTTTTGCGGATGCCTAGGATAGTAGGGGTGGGATTTTTCGGTTTGGCGCTGTATGCGGTTTTGATTTGGTCCGTTGGACCGTTGGTAGGAAGTAGGAGTACTCGGAACTAGTAGCAGAGGCTGCGTGTGGTTAAGCGATTTCTAGTCGTTTGCTCGAGCGCGGGTACGGCCTGCGGCGGCGGCGCGGCGCCCGGCGAGAGTCGAGAGCGGTCCGTAGCGGCGATGGTGGCGGAGCCGAGGTGCGATGGCGGTAGGGGTGTGTGGGGTTCATGGGTTTTAGTACTCGTAATCACTCAGGTATAGCAGGGGGTGTCTGTCGTGTAACGGCCACGTACTCCACAATCGGGGCTGCATTTATGGTTCTAATTGGATACTGGTAGGAGGTCGTAAATTCCAAGAGTTTATTCACTCCCCGTGCAAAACTGGGCATGCCTGCATGGGTCCGATAATGCCTATATGATTCAATTTCGGCTTCCAAGTGATTTTGCCAGTCCTTTATGTAAACATTTGCTGCATTGTGCCGATTTAACAAGGAATAAATTTCACAAACATACATGCATGTTCTCCTAAATAGCAAGCTTATTTCAAATTGTGCTAAATGCATACTATTTCGGTGCTTAGCAGGTTTCGTAAAGGCGAAAGTCAAACAGGAACTCTGAACTGTTTGGCTGTGAGGATATGGCTGAGAAAGCTGATGAAGATAGCTATGCAAGTGTTGATTTGGTTTGTGCCTTGTGTGATAATGGTGGCGAAATTGCAAGGTGAGTCCACTTTCCCTCCTTTTTGGCCTGCTCTGTACCTCAATCTCCCCCAGCATATGCACTGGCCGTTATGTATTTCATGCCAGGATAAGAAACATCAAAATTCTCCATGTCATTATGCTTTTTTTTAAATAAAATTTTGAACTATTGTTGTTATTGTTGTTATAGCAGCCATGTGTATCTAGTATTTGTTCAGCCTTTTAGACAAATTAACGATAGTAAATGGTCTAGTATACCCTTCATTAAGTTGCATTTGCACACATGCACTGTATGTCTCCACGCTAAGAAAAAGGAAAGGGTATTTTCATCCATTCCCCCATTGAATCAGGCTTTGAAACTCAAATTTAGCTATATTCTAGGACAAATTTTAATGCTAAATGGAGCTATATTCAATCACACATAGTTAATGGTGAATTTAATGAAACTGATTTAATGTTGTAGTTGTTGGTTTATTTTTCTATAAACTTGGTCAAAGTTTATATAATTCTGACATAGGACAAATCTAAAGTGCCATATAATTTGGAATGGAGGGAGGGTGCTAGCAAAATAAAAGACTTAGAAGTATAAAATTGGTATAGTAGGGAACACTGCGGCATCTAGCTTTATAGTCTGTTTTCAAGTTGCACTTGTATATTGATGCTGTTTGACAGGAATGAGATACATTCATCAGAAATTGCCAATTGTCTTGTGTAATGGGTTTGACTACTTTGTTTCCAACTTCGTTTGAAGTTATTATACATGTGATGCTAACAAATTTAGTTATTCTTTGAACAATGCTTTGTTATGTTTGAAATTCATTTGTTTGTTTTCATTTGTCCCAACAGATGTCCTGCTTGTAATCATTTTATGTACTTTTGAAGCGAATCAATGCAAAATTCTACTTAACATTAATTATTATCTTTTCTGTTAAACACCACCTCTTGTGATGCTCATCCACTGTTTTTGATTTTTTTTCTGCCTTCACTCTCTTGCAGCTGCGAAGGCAGATGTCTGAGGTCGTTTCATGCAACTAACAATTCCGGCGAAGATTGCCAAACATTAGGCTACAGTAGGCAGCAGTTCAATGTAAATATCATAATCCTCTCGCATTGGATGAGTTTAATTTTATGGGCTTACATCTCCAACCTGTTGCGGGCATCCTTTGATAAACTTTTGCATATTTACAGGCAATGAAAGTTTTTACATGCAAGAATTGTGAGTATGAAATATATCAATGTTTTGCTTGTGGAAGACTGGGTTCAGCTAAAACTGATTCTCCTGAGGTTAATCCCTTTCACCAAAATTTGTTCATAGAGAATTTCATTCAGAGAACAATTGTTTGATAACTTTACACGTATATTATAAAATATGGTAGAATTACTTGTGCTCCTTGTGTTGTACCAGATAGTTTTGAAAGCTTTTCATTTAAAATCCTTATTTGTTTTAGGTATTTCCGTGTGCTTCTGCAACTTGTGGTCAATTCTACCATGCCAAGTGCGTTGCTCAGTTGCTCTTCCCTGAAAACGAGGCCAAAGCAACTGAGTATATGTCAAAGATAGCCGATGGGGCGAAATTTGCATGTCCACTCCACAAATGCCATGTCTGCAAGTATGGTGAAAACAAAAGCGTAAAGGAGCTGCAGTTTGCTGTTTGTCGGCGGTGCCCAAAGGCATATCATAGAAGATGTTTGCCAAGGCATTAATCATCTATTTCAATTCTTCATATTGTTTTCCCCTAGTAATCAATGATTATCTGAATACATGTTTCTGTCCATAGGAAAATTGCCTTTGAAGACTTTACCGAGAATGGCCAATTTTTTTTTCAAAGAGCATGGGATGATCTTCTTCCCAACAATCGTATCTTGATATATTGCCTGTACGTGTATGATTTGTTTCCTGCAACCAAGTACTCCTTCATCTTACTATATGACGTTTTTTGAACTAAAAACGTCATATAGTGGTAGTAGCTGATTACTCACTAACATATTTCTAACTAGACCTTGTTGTTTCGACAGGAAGCATGATATTGATCCAAAGCATAGAACCCCAACAAGAAATCATATCAAGTTTCCCAAAGATCCCATTGCAATCATGAAACCCCTCAATGATGTAAACAGAATGAACAAAAAGATAATAAAGATACAGCGAATAGAGGAGCTTCCTTTTGCCCCAAAGGACACTGTTAAAAGATATTTTGGTACAGTAAAATATGCTTCAGTGAACAATGTGATGAATAAAAGGAGGAAAGTGCATGTCTCTGGAGAAAAATCAGTAGTAATGTCCAAGCTCCCATTGAGCTCATTCCCTGAGATTGACAAAAACACTGAGATGAGGCAAGTCTATCCCTTGCTTACTGCTATTTGCATTCCTGTTTCTCTATTACATTGTTCTTCAAATGCATTTCTCCTGTTATGAAACAAAGTTTTGATGGTGTAGCCTTTCCACATAGGAAATAACTAGAATTACTGTAAAAAAAACTGCAAGAACATCAAATGTCTATAGTTCTGTTGATAACCCTTTATAGTTCAGCGTAAACATTGTGCATTGGTGGTTATAAAAGTCAATGAATTATGTTTACTAACAGAGTGGAAGTTCAGTTTCTTTTACTTGATATACTTTGGGAATGTTTATGTTTGGTTCAGTGGAACCATGGTGTTGTTGTTAAAAAAAAATTAAGATTGCTGTGTGCTATTCTGTCATTTTACATAAGTGGATCTGTTATTTACTACAAGATTTATATCTGTTTTAATGAGTGGAACAGATATGTTCAAAGTTCTTGGATCATAACCATCACATTTATTCTGTTTATTATTGTTTGTGTACCAATTTATCATATCAAATATATTGAGTGTGAATGTGACCGTGGCATCATGTGGGTCCAGTATTTGTTCAAGTTTTGCTTTCTTTAAGACTGCCGCACCCTTTTATTTCTATGATCTGCATGCACTGAGATTACTTTTCTCTTTAGAATGCATGAGTTTGCACAACAAACAACAGCTGATATAACATTTGAGGATGTACAAAAAAAGCTAGTGGTACCATCTACACACACACCATCCCTGCAGAATATGAGTAAGATTACACTGGGACAGGTGGAAAGATCTGTTGAGGTACTCTACTATACTTACAAGAACTGAATAGCTTCCATGGATTTGGTTGGTTCTTATGTGTTTTCCATGTAGGCGGTTAAAGCTTCTCTCCATATGTTGGAAAATGGTGCATGCATAGAAGATGCGAAATCTGTCTGCTCACCTAGTGATCTTTTTACCCTTGCCAAGTGGAAGGTGATTGCAAATAATTGATCTCTCCTGGTTGTTTTAAACAAAATATTGTTTTGTACCTTCTGTTTTAAAAATATGAAGCAGTAGATGGCATGCGTATACTGATGTAATCATGTTTTAATATGTATTTTACTATTTTTAGACTAGCTGACTTGGTTATTCTATCGTGTCCGGGCACAATCCTTGACATTTTGGATAAGATCCAGTCAAACTTTTGAAACTCTGACCCTCAATAACTTTGCAACATTCAGTTCTGAAACATAAAAACATTTTTTCTTGAAATTACTTTCATAATCTCATCATTTTGCTAGATTTTATGAATAGTACTCTAATAGAAAATAGTGATCTAGTCAAAACTTGAAGATTGCAAGAAGTTATAAACACTATTTTTTTTACCAAAGGGATTATTACTGAAACACTGTGATAAGCTGGTTACAACACCATATACTAATATGTCCTGTATAGAGTAGTGACATATGCAAGGCGTAATGAATTCTTAAACCAGGTGCAATGTGGTAATATAGCTCCAAAATGTAGTGCCTTGTGCAATTCACTCTATAATTTTCTGGGTTAATCTTCAAGTTTTATCCCTATCATACGCAGAACAAATTGTCTGTATATCTTGCACCGTTTCTTCATGGAATGCGCTATACATCTTATGGGCGCCACTTCACAAAACTGGATAAACTCCAACAGGTACGTGCAACTTTTAGTGCTTAAACAAGACATGACTATCTTCATGTTGGACTTGCTGATTTTTTCCCCTGTTCTCTTGTATGCAAACATCAACTGCCACTTTGTGGTAGTGTTCTGTCATGAATATGGAGTTGAGTTATGACTTGAGGGAATATTAGTGTACTCCCCTCTGTATTTAAATATAAGTCACGGTTGACTTTTATTCCAAAACTTCAATCGCTCGTCTTATTAAAAAATTATAATTTGTTATTTATTTTGTTATAATTTGTTTTATCACTGTAGATAGTTTGGGCATGATTAGTTTTCTTACATGTTTACACAAATTTTTTGAATAAGACGAAGGGTCGAAGTTTTGGAAAAAATTCAAGTGAGTATCATAAAACTACCATATGTCACTTGATGTGGCTGGACAGAAATTGGCATCCATACTCCAAAAACGATTTTGGAACATAATCTGAGCATTTTCATTCTGAAGGCATGCAATATGATTACCAACGTGGTTATGAGTCTAGGATCACTTGCTTTTAATAAGTTTTGACTTTTGACATGTCTGTGAAACTGCAGTCAGTTGCCAAAAAAAAAAAAAAAAAAAAAAGCTGTACCTGTTATGTTGTGATTTGTAGATACCAAATTTAATGAAGGCACACATGTTGTTTAAATTGATTCAAGGGCTTACAAATTATACTGCCCGTAAATAGTCAAATGCATTTCTGTGCCATTGGAATTAGCATTGGATCTTCATGATAAGTACATTTTGCTGTATTTGGATACTGTGCCTTGAATACAGACAATTGAAAAAAAAAGGCTCTTAGAATAGTATGATCAAATAATTCTTATCCAGATGTCTAACTGTTAGAGATATGTTTAGGCCTGTACATTTGTTCTTATCCTTTGTACTGACTTGACTTGTACTCCAAGCCATACGGCTTATATAATGAAAGGTCACCCCCCCATAATGAGTGTGAGGTGTTTCTCCTATTCTCTACATGGTATCACGAGTCCGGGTCCCCTTCGGCTCCCTCTCCGCTGCCTAACCCTAGCCGCCAGCCAACCCTAGCCACTGGCTAGCCCTCTCCCTCACGTGCCCCCTTCTCTATAATTTTTCACCTATCTATCTTGGAACTTTATTTTATAAACTAGTCTGCTTCCAGTTTCTGTATGCATTATCTTTTTGTAGTACTAAAGCAACTGCCATAAACCTTTGCAGATTGTTGATAAGCTACAGTGGTATATTCAAAGTGGTGACACGGTAAATATCTGCTTTTGTTTTATTATGTAAAGTTTGCCGCCTGTTGTTTGTTAGTGTAGTATTGTGCTCTGATGAATAGGCATAAGCTATGTGCTGAATTATGATGGTTTTTTGACATTTTCTTTCACATGCATATGTGTAATATGTTTTGCTCAGTTCATTTGAGAAATGGAAATTTTCTAACGAAAAAAAAGCCATTGTACATGATCAATTGTCTCCACAACAAACTTGGATACCTAGGTCTGTGTACAGAGTTATGCATCTGGTAATCTGGTTAAATAGGGTATATAGCTAAAAAGAAATTGGAAAATAGCAATGTTTAAGAGAGAAACATTGTAAAAGGTGGCAGTTCTTCAATCTAAAGGAGACTGCAATTTCATAGTAGTACCTTCAGTTTAAAGTAAATAACATTATGGGCTATATGTAGGTTAAATCACTGTGCCTCTGTTTAATTGCAAATATTATATGGTGTATATCCATTCTTATGCCTTGCTTCAATCCTTCTTGCATTGACGTGATTTATATCCCTGTTTCCATTTTTATATGAGCTTTCAAAATCCACCAAACCCCCTCCCCACCCCCACCACCAGAAGAACTGACCACAATAGATGGTTATCATGAACCTTACAGTACATATTCTTATTTGTTACAGGTTGTTGACTTTTGCTGTGGTTCAAACGATTTTAGCCTGTTACTGAAGGAAAAGTTAGAAGCTTCTGGGAAAAAATGCTTCTACAAAAATTATGATCTCATTCAACCAAAGGTAGTGTGCCTGACCAGTTTTTATTTGTTTAGCCATGTCTTTAATATTTACAAATGTCAGCCATTTGTATAGTTGTTTTCAATTAAGCTTCAGATTGGAAATGGCCTGTACTGGCACCTGATGTCTTTTTGATACTCCCTTTCAAACCTTGACCTATTAAAGTGATCTAGCACAGCTGACATGTCAACATCATCTTCATTTTCTCTAGAATGCTTTCAACTTTGAGAGGCGAGACTGGATGACTGTTCAACCAGATGAACTGCCTACAGGATGCCGATTGGTATGATCACTGCCACTAAATCTATCTCATCCCATTGGAGAAATAATGCCTTAGTTTCTTATACAGTTATACTCAACACCCAATGTTGTCCACAGATCATGGGTTTGAATCCTCCCTTTGGGTTTAAAGCTTCTCTTGCCAACCAATTCATCAACAAGGCCCTCACTTTCAAGCCAAAGCTGATAATACTTATTGTTCCCAAGGAAACTGAAAGGTTCTCTCCTTCCCCCTCTGCATGTTCTTTTTTTTGGGTATGGGTGGTCTCTAATACCCTTCTGTGCTTGATATTCAATAGATTGGACAAAAAATACCCTCCTTATGAGCTAATATGGCAGGACTCTAATCACCTATCAGGAAAGGTACTTCTGAACAGTACTCTCCTTGGCAGAACATTGCTATATTCTTTGCTGATTTTGTTTCTGTTGGAAAATTATGCAGTCATTCTATCTGCCTGGATGTCTGGATGCTGACAACAAGGTAATGGAGCAATGGAATGCCTCGGCCCCTCCACTTTCTCTTTGGAGCCGTAGTGATTGGGCTAAGAGGCATTTAGAGGTTGCTAAATCAATGAGGCACCTCCCTGCATCTTCCGGTGACTTTCAAAGGGAGTTAGTCGATGTTCCGACTTCAGGGCATGCGGAAATGGATGACACTGAAGGTGCAGGCATTCCTTCCTCCTTTCTGGATCATTTGTTGTCTGATACATTCCATGACCCAACAAGCACACAAGGGGACTACTGGAATGATACCAATGGCCGATCGCGGCAGCCATGCAACTATGAAACCCCAGGAAGGAGCGATCCAACCTATGATCATCACAAAGAAACATGTTCTGGGAGTGATATGAGTATTTCGTTACCTGCAAGTGATTGTGAAAGACAGGATCGAGCTTCGTCAGTCTCAGAGCGTGGATGCGCCAACTCTCAATCCTGTGATGCTGATGGAAGTGTCTCAGCAGTGAAACCAAGTGCTGGTGCTGATTGTGACGAGGTAACATCAGCTGCTGGACCATATAAGTTGCCAGAAGATCCATCAAAGGCAAGCAGACACGCAGCTGGAGTTCAATATTGGATGATGGAAGACTCGCCACTCGTGGAGGTGGGGGAGCTGAGCGATGCTCCACCGGTGGACAGGCCTGCAGCTGGCACGCTTCATCAGCGGATGGAAGACACACTACCAGTGGCCATGCCTGAAGCTGACTCTCAGTGCGGACAGCCTGAGGACTCAAGACCTTCAGCATGCCATAATGCTAGAGCTCTGCCTCCCGGATATACCTTCCCTGGACTACGTCTGCAAAAAGGATGCAACGACCCTCGTCAGTTCCCCTCCCAAGGCATTGGCTATCCAGCCGTCCATCAAGGACTGTCATCAAGTTGGTTTAACGATTGTGATTATTAACCACCCAACAAAGAAGTGGCCCTCTTCTTTTGAATGATCTGCCTGTGATATCATCGTTGCGTAGTGCAATGAATAGCTTCTAACGTGACTCGTTGACAGTAGTTATTTTCTACGGCTGGCATTAGAGTATGATGAGGTTATGCAGTACTTAGTTTGGTTAGTTGGTTCTGGAATTTTCATTGTCTCGTTGATTATTTCCTACGACCGGCATTAGAGTATGATGGGGTTATGCACTACTTAGATAGGCTGGCGAGTCGGTTCTGGAATTTTCATTGTTTAGTTGATTTTGTTAACTGTTGCCTTCACGTCCTGGTTGCTTGAGTGAACAAGAATCTGGACATGATCGGTGTCAGCGTGAAGACATCAAAAATGAGAAAACGAGTTCTTCCCGACCACACTTTCGTTATCATGCTACCTTTGATGGTTGGTTTCCAGTTGCAACTTGCATTCTGTTCCTCATGTGTCGCTTGCTGGCAGAGACCTGTACATGTTCAGAAATGATGGACTTTGGAGCCTTTGGAACAAAATGCTGTGCAAAATTCCCATTAGTTTTATGCTTTACAAACAGATATAAATACGAAGTTTGAATAAAACTTTGAGTTTGGTGCTTCTCAACATAATTGTCTTGCACTGCAACCCATGCTGTTGACCATTGTGTCTGTGTGCCTCCGCCCTCCAGAGTCCACACGCAGACCGCTGGTTCCCAGTTGCCACTCCGAGAAGGCATCGGCGACAACGGTACGCTGGACGCCACCACGGGGATGGGTGCGCGCGTCGGAATAGAAGTTGCCGCGCTTGGGTGCGCGGGCGCCATGGGTGGAAGAGCCGGGCCGCTGTCGTGGGAACTCGGTCCCGGGAACGCCCGACCGGCGGCTTCGGCCGTGGAGACCCGCACGTGCGAGCCCCCCCAGAAACGGCGACGGACGATCGCCGATCTTCGGCGGTGGCGGGCCGGGCGAAATGACCACAGAGCCCCGGGGGCTGCACGTGATGAGGCGCAGAGGATAAACCGACGGAGTGGCGGGTGGCCCCCGCGGAGTTGGAGGTCAAATCGGTCCTGGGCCGTGGCCGGAGGCCCCCGGCGGCCTGTCACCTGAGCCGCGCGTGGTGGTGCGGTGGATGGTAGACCTGTCTGCCTCTCGCTCCACTGGCTCTGTCTTGGGCTGCTTTGCCGCGTTTCGCGTCACATCTTCCTCTCTGGAGGTCAGAAATGTTTTTTTTTTCTAAAAAATACTGTGTAGACGGAGAAATACGTATTGGTATATGCACGTTCACTCTTTCTAATATACTCCCGCTCAGGTTCACCTTCTTGGCTGTACCGAATTTTCCTTTCTTTTTTAAATAATTTTTGTATTTTTTAAAATTCTGAACTGAAATCCATTAAAAAATATCTCGACCGATTTCTGTTTTGGACTAGTAGCGAAAAAGTGAAAATTCATCGAAATCAGGTGTTTCCGAACGAAAAGTTCTTTCCTACTCTTGCTAGACCACTATGAAAACTGAGGCTCCGCCGACAAATAAGAATAACTAGCAGAAAATGCGATTGAACATCCGTACAAGTCGAAGTGAAAAAGGCTTATTGTTACTTTTCAATTTTGCATCCGGATTCCCTAGTGAGGTGAACATGGTGATTTGGTAGACCCGATTTAGCCGTCCAAGAGAGAATGAGAATCATTTCCATTTTGTGCAATTTGGCAGCATATTGGTTGTTAATGTTGTCCCCAAAATGTAACATTTTGAATGAAACAAAAGATAAAGTTGTGAAAAGGTCTACACGTCTTTGAAATGGGTGCATAACAGGTTCTATAGTTCACATATCTCAGGCATGATCAGAACCTGGTGACTGTAGTGTAAGGAAAGGTAGTGTTTTATGAGGAAAAACAGAGGCTGAGTTTTACACATGTTCTTCCTTCAAGTTAGCCCATTAGGGAGTTTTATTTTCGTCAGCAGGTTAGATGACATGGCATGGAAGTTACGAAGAGTGATAGAGAGAGTTTCGTAGGAGGGAAGAGAGTTTCATCCAGATAAAACCCGGGATATGCAGTTACCAAGACAAAAGATGATATGTGACTCATAGAAACTATGAAATAAAACTCCCCAGTGAAAATGGCGATACTCTAATATTTGCTTGATTCCACATGCAAGGTGGATGTCCTGGTCAACAGCACATGCCTATTGTTCCTGGAGCACCTTTTCCCAAACAGAGATTTGAAGGGCAAAACAGAATTCACCAAACACTGATGGCTAAGTCTAACAGCAGAGAGCTTCCTGACTTCATCTTCATTCCTCCTTTCACTGTGTGGGAAAGTTGGAAGAATGGATCCATGTGAGGGAAAAAAAGGCCCGTTTTCACTTTTGGACCACTACAACCTCTTTGATCTACAAACCAAAGCCTAAGACGTCGTTACTTTTGTGTGAACAATCTTCTTCCTTAGGTCTCTTTATAAGCTCAGATCTTCTGTATCTGTCTTCCATTGCTGGAAGAACGCAAACAAGCAAGTTTTATCCTACACAAATAGTTAGAGTTGGGATTTGAATTTGAGTCAAATAATTTTGTTCACTTAAGGAACCATGGAGACTCTACGATATTTGCAAAATTTCTGAATAAGCTCAACATTTAAATAATCACCTTTTTTATAATCAAGATTCTAAAACAACCTTCGCAGTGGCTACGCAAAAAAATATTGCTAGACATAGACTATGTGCCATACAGCCAGCGTTAAATCAAAATAATAGCAAACCAACAAACGTGTGCACGAGTGAGAGCCAGCAAATAAGAAATGCCAGGTACGTGGAGGCACCATGGACATCCATGTTTTTTTTTTAATCTGTCAGAGTTTTAGAGATCTTCCCCCGTATTACGCATGCTCAAAACAAAAGCAGTTTCGCAGGCCCATGATTTGACCACAGTTAGAATCTTGGAACCAAAATATCAATCAAATAATATGAATGCTAGAGACTAGAGTATTGAAAATTAGGGAGACACTGGACACCTGGCTATGTTTTTCTTAATAGTTCGACCTTGTACAGATGTGTCGGACCCTATAAATTTTAAACTAAGTTTAGCATGATATCTTGTTCTACAGATAAATAGGATAGGAGAGCAATGGGGAGGCTGGGGACATATATAGGGCAAGGAAATCGTGGCTTTTGGTAGCTACAGTGCCTGTACTAGATATATATAACCGAACATTAGATTGTAGCTTGGCACTATCGTTTCGATTTGAATGTCTTGAGTCAGAATTTTAATTACCGTGTTCCTAGGCAAAGGAAGAGAAAGTTTTAAAGACAAGTGTGCTGTACGTTTTCCGTTCATAGCCTAAAGCGTATGGGGGACTGAAGCAGCAGTAGATAATTACCTGGTACTTATCAGTGAAAGGTATGCCACTTGTGTGCAGGCACAGAAGATCCTGTTGCGAGGTCTTGCTAGGTTGTGTGTGTTTAAAAACCTCTAGTATTATATTCTACCGCACTGGCCTCTAGTGCAAACAAACCTTCCGTTCCCTTCCCTCCCTCCTCTCCGGTCTCCATCCCTCTTTCCCTCTCAAACACGCGCTTTCTTGGTGCTTTGTGTGGAGCTCACCGGGATATGAAGAAGGATGAGGAGGATGCCAATGCCACCGTCTCCCGCGACCTGCCGTCTCTTCTCCGGCGACGTCCCTCGCTGCCCCTCCCGGAGAGGCGGCTCCGGTGACCCCTCCTTCTCCTTTCTCGCTCCCTGAGTTCTTCTTCAGAGCAAAGCCATGGAGCTCGTCGTGCAAACCAGCGGCTCAACGGATTGAGGAGAGTTCTGGCGAAGAAGAAGCCGTGTTTCGTGATACGGATTTTTGGCATGCGGGGAAGCCAGGCATTTTTCTCAATTCAGGCTCGTTTTCGCTTTCATATCCTCGGTGATTATTAATTGTCGCTGCTGCTTTTGTTGTTGATTTAGCCTTTTTTTTTCTTCTTCTTTCCCTCCTCGAACGATTTGTAGCCTTCTTCTGTTACAGTCTTAAGAACATCGATTATCTGAGATGGAAATGGTCCTACGGGTTATTATTATACTCTATCTCTATGTATCTATGTATAAAGCTATCATTTAGCAATATGCTGAGCTTCTTCATCAAGTGCAATGTTACAGCCTGTTACAATTTTTAATATCTGCATATGAATTTTTGTAGATGATGCAATGCCCTCCAGTAATCTGCTTTTGGAATCCTGCTGAATCCTGCCTTTTTCTCCTCTGTCTACCCTATCCTGCCTGTTTCTGTTCAGCTATCCACAGTGCAATGCAGTTACTGTTTACTGCACCTACAGTGCTGTGCATATAATCCCTGGTTGGCTGGTTCTCCTTTTCTTTGTTTTTAGGGAAAAAAAAAGAACTGTGTTCCTGATTCTCCGTTCATTTCACAGTGCTGAGCATTTCTCACGCAGAAGCAAAATGTACAGATTATTGCGGTGCAAACATAATTGATATCTTGTTCCTGCAAGAATCGTTGAGCAAACATTACATATATGCAATATGCAAGTACTTTTTATTTGTCTTTTAGGTGCCTTTTGCGTGCAGTATTGAGACTCTCCTGTCTTGTCCAAACATCGCAATCTGCGAGCAAAAAGGACGCAAAGGTAAATACAGAGAAAAAAAAGAATCCAGAGGTCTGTAACAACCAGGAGACGAGAGATCTGTAACAAACAAGCACTCGCGGGCACCGACTGAAAGAGAAGACAGTACTGGCTGTGCCTACAACATTTGGAAAGAAGATAAGCCGTCCTCCAATCATGGATCCAGTTTGTGGTTCTCTGATGGATCCAATCGCAATTTCTCTCTCCATGGAGAAGCCAGAGATGCTTGGACTGACTCTAACCGAAGACCTATACATATAAATGGGTTACGATTTGAAGATCCAAACCAAAAAATTGTCTCCTACCGATGATCCAAACACGCTACCCATTTGAGTTTGAGGAGAGAGATGATCTAAAAATAGGTTCTGATAGATCTTCGCTACGTGATCTAAACAACCAATATGGGTCTCAAAAATGGCTACTCGGTTGGAGTCACCCTTGGTATACATAGATAGAGGGGACAGGGGAGAGAATGAGACGAGGGGAAAGGTAAAACGCCTGGTGGGCAGCCAAGTTAAGCTGAGTTTAATGGGACTCCCTATCCCCACTCTCTAAACACTATTTCAACTACCCCTCTCTCAGTATTTATGTTAAACAGTGCAAAGCAGTGTATAGAGAATCTATATAGGGAGTCCCATTAGATTCAGCTTTAGGCTGAATCTAAAGTTTCCCTCAAATGGATCTCCCATACACTATAGACTATAAATAAGGATCCCTTATACACTGTAGATGCGTGCACTGTAGAAGACGACAGATTGAGAAGTAGTTGGAAAAGTGATAGGCGATGGAGGATACGAAGAGGCACGTCTGACCAGGCAAATTTTCGAGGGCCCAGCCAAGCAACACTCAGGCAAGGATCTCACGAGGCATCCTATTTGTGCTCTGCTGGGGGCTTGGGGCGTGGCCCTTTGGGGGGTGGATGGATATATCTTCTTCTACTTCTATGATTGAGCAGTGATTGGTGATGAGAACCAGTTTTCAGAACCATTCGTATAGCTAGCCTGTATATTAGGTCCTTTTTTGTCATATCCTTGTTTCTTTTGAGTGTGTTGATGGTGTACAGCTAGCTTATGAGCTATACACACACCTAAAACTTGTTTGTGTAACAACCACATAATAATATGAGTACATGTATATAGACTGTTTCTTTTGCTCTTCTTATGTTGGATCACATCCCTGTCAGTGACAACTTGGCATCAGCACTGGTCATACTTCCCTTTTCCTGTTAATCTCTGTAGGGTCTATTTGACCGGTCAGGTGGTCACTTGCCTGAATTGCAATTTTCCAGGGGTGCTCTCAACGATCTTGGTTTTATGCCAATTATGTTTCTGAAATGCTTCCCTTCTGAAGACTGAACTATCAAAGTACCGGGTGCTACTACCACCTATAGGTAAGGAAAACAATTTAGTTCGATTATTCAACAATTTCTGGAACTACACATGCTTCTGAAATGCTGTTAATTTGGGGTAAAGAGATAGAGGACGTCTTATTAGACCAAGCTCTCTTTATTTCGAACCAGAGAGGGGGCAAAAAAAAAAAAAAAAAAAACTTAAGCCTCCCAAATAAAAGACTTGAATACTGCAGGTACTAGTATAATCTTTGGTACCCTCGGGATTCGCGCACTGCCCCCGACCAAGCTTGCGTCGAGTACAAAGAAAGCGCAGGCAAGCAAAGCAAGAGGCCGTAGCATATGCATATGCAGCACGAAACGTGGATCGGCATTAACTAGTAATTAAGGCGTAACGATGGTGTCGCCATCTCGACCACCTTTGTTTAATCGATTACGATGTATACCTGTGTTTTTGAGCTGCCGGTTTTGACTTTAGGATCTGATGCGTTGTCGTCCTAGCCTCCTAGGACAGTCCTGGGGGCTGAGACCTGATACCTGACGAGAACAGTAGACAGTACTTGCTCTTCGACTGTTCACACCCGTGCTACTCTATTCTTTTCCTTTTTAATATTTTATATCGTAGTAGTTATCAATATTTTTTAAGCTTTTAATACTTTTGTCTTAGTTATCAATATTTTTGAAATACAATGAACCATATCCCAAACTAATCACTGATATTACTCTGTATCACATATCCTATACCAACTACTACTTTTTATTAATCTTTTCTTTATTCAACCCCGTTTCCAACCCAGCCATCGGCCTCCCCATCCCCCCCTTCGTTCCTCACCATCCTCACCCACACACCTCCACTCCGCGTCACCTCTCCCTGTCGGCGTCCTTCCCCTCCACCGCGGCCACTGCCTCCTCCAGTGTCCTTGTCGCCTCCTTCCCTGCACAGCCGACTCCCATCTCGTCTTGCACCTGTCGGATCTGCCAAGCACGATGGCTCATAGGCACCTTCCCCCCTCTGGTCAGTTCCTGCACCTCCTCTTCACCATGATTGCATGCCATGAATCCGAGTCGACGTGCCCTTCTCGTCAATCTCCGCCTCCGGGGCAGCTCATTGGCACCTTCCTCCCCTTTCGGCCGGCCGCTGCGCCTCCTCCTCTCCCTCTCTCTCCTCCTCCCCGCTAGCCCTGCCATGGCCACCGGTGTCGGCTACTTGGTTCGGATCCAGGCCTCTCAGGCTAAATGCGCGCCATGGCGGACGGATCCTTGACATGTCATCGCTTCTTGAGGGCCGCCACCTCCTTCAAGCTTTGTCACCGTGCTCGCCTTCCTTCGGTCTGTCCTGCAGCTCCACACGGTCACTCCTCTGGCCTGCCTCGCCTTCCTCCGCCGCAGTCTGGCCAAAGGTGCGAAGAACGACGGTTGGAAGAGGGAGACGAAATGGTGACGCTAATGGAGAACAGAGTGTGTGTGGCGTAGGAACACCATGCGCCCCAAATATGCCATTCCGCAAGCCCCTCTAAGTTTATAGTGGCTCTTAGGGTACACCGCTTCAGTGCCCGAAGTACTCTATATGCTACTCCAGTAGATGGTCGAGTTCCTCATTGTGGATAGTTTTGGCGTTTACACTAGTCGATCGATTTACACTAGTCCTAGGTTCATTATAATGTTAAGCAAAATTCGACGGTATTGGCCTATCTTTTCATGCTTAGATGGTACATATATGTAGGATTGGTAGTCAGATGATCTTCTTAGGTTACTCTATTTGGATAGTTTGCCTTTAGGCGGGCGGCAATAGTAGGGAGAGGGTTGTGCATTTTTCATAAATCTCCACCCTCATTTTCCGTGCTTCGCCGATTGTGCAAAATGCACATACACAAGGTACTAGTAACCGTTTGCAGTTGTTCCCCTCCCAAGGACAGGTTCTTACGTGTTACTCACCCGTTCGACTTGCATGTGTTAAACATGCCACCAGCGTTCATCCTGAGCCAGGATCGAACTCTCCATGAGATTCATAGTTGCATTACTTATAGCTTTTTTATTCGTAGACAATGCGGATTTGGAATTGCACATATTGTTGGACATAGCCTTAGATCTCTAAAAAATATACTACTGGTATTGTGCATCTTGTCAAAACTGTAGCTCAAAAGTTGTTGGTGGCTCTCAGCAGAGACCGCATTGACTTCCTGCCTGCCACCACCAGCGCGCAGCAACAGCCTGCCGGTGCCGGGAACGAGAACTTGCTGCCACGGATCGGAGAAGCCGACTTCGCTTTCGGGGCAGTGCAAAAAGCCTTGAGGGCAGGCGCGGGAGAAGCTCCTTTACACATGCGGCTAGTAACTTGCTTTAATTCCCCGAGCGGCCAATAGTCATATGACTGAGGGATAGATAAGCGCCGCCGACAGTGCAAATGTGCATGGGATGGGCATCATCAGATGTATGTGATGTGATGAGTCTGCTATACAGTATACTCCCGCGGTTTTAGCAGTCTGATGATTGGGCCAAGAATCAACACAATGACACATTGACACACAACAATGATTTGCATAGGTTTTAAGCAGGGATGAGTGAGACATAGCATTAGCATATACGTACTGTGCAAGAATCGGTGCATGTGTTAGGGATGCATTGCAGGTGCATGTTACACGTAAGGCAAGGGGCACAAAATCCTCTATCTGCCAAACGATTCTTGCGGTTGAGTTGATAGCCTGTATGATTGATTGATTGATCGAGGTGCATGCCGTGGTGGTCCGCCAAACATTTGACTCGCGAATCATGCGTATGCATGCCTTGGAAAGGGACAGACAGAGAGACAGAGAGCTCGCCGAGCGGGCTGGCCGGCTGGGTCTCGTCGGTCTATCTGAAGAGCGATACTGGACTGGAATGCACTGAAGAGCGAGAGAGGGATGCCGGCATGCCGCAGCACGCTGCAGCTGCAGTGCAGGTAGGCACGCACGTCGCTGACGGCGACGGCACTCGAGGCTCCAAGCAAAGCTGGAGGGCCGGGCAAAATATTCCCGTGAGGACGTGACAAGAGGGCGTGGCCGCGCACGTACAGCCTCCCGCACCACCGCCGCTGTCTGCATGCGGTTGTGCGCCCGGCAGGCACGCACGCACGCCGCGGCCCGCCGTCGGCCGTCGTCGGTGTGTGGATCCCTCGCCCTCCGGCCGTCTCGTCGTCGTCCCAGGAATTGCTAGCTTCTGCTCTGCCTCTCGCCCCTCGATATCATGGAGGGAGGCGTGGATTAGTGGATAGACTGATCGAGGAACAGGGAGAAGCCGCGAAAAGGGATATATAGCAAAGAAAGACGGACGCAGAAGAAACAAACGCCACATATTCAGGCCATGTTTGGAATTCTTCCCTGTTCCTGCTTTTTCTCTATTATTAAATTGAATCGTTTCCTATAAATTTAGTGCGCAATTCATGTGCAATTCCTGTGAATTTGTTATAAGCATGAGAGTCATGGCACTCCCTGGCTGCAAGAGTTTCTGTCCTAAATCAAGTGTTTCTAGGCTGATCAGGTTTACAGAACAATATATTAAACGTATATGATGCCAAATAAATTCGCTACCAAGACGCACTACATGCTACTTTTTCTGAACCTAATTTGATGCTGTGAATTTTGGCGGTTTTCTCTGTAAATAATCTCGGTAAAAAACATTGTTTTATTATAGTTTATTTACTTTTTCTGAAACTAATTAGATTTTGGCGGTTTTCTCTATAAATAAACTCGGTAAATAACAGCATTTTATTATAGTTTCACACAAAGCGGACAAATCAAATAGGAGCATGGCAAGCAAATGAGATGGTGGCCTATGAGCTACCTTTGTTACTAGATATCTAGTATAAACTATTTAGAATTTAGACATGAACTGCTTTCGTAGCTCAGTTGGTTAGAGCACCCGTTTAGTAAGCGGGAGGTCTTGAGTTCGATTCTCAACGAAAGCATTTTTCCCCCAAGTTTATGAATGAATGATGACATTTTTTTCTTCATATTATTGGATGCTAGAAACCATTCCAGAAAACAAATACGTTGTGCTGCCAATAGCATTCGCTCTTCACAAATGCCCATATCAAAAATGCTTCTTTAACCGCCTTTATCTTTTGGAGCATCAGTACTACTGCACTGTCAGCAACAGCAAGACGAAGACAGCAGCAGAAGCAAGCTTCAAAACAAGATGATCGAACCTATTGCGAAGCAGGGGAAGGACGCAGGCATTGGATCTGCAATGATGGAGCACCGGAAAGGAGCCGTCTAATTGGACGGTTCAGGGTTCATGGGAGTCCAACAAATCTGCAGGTATCCCTGATCCGGTGATCCCTCACCCAAAACACACCGCAGAGAGATATTGGATCCTGCACTGACCAAAAGGGGGGCGAGCGACAGATCAAAGGCTGGGGGCCTGGGGAGGAACCATGAGTCTCTGATGAGCCCAAGACATGGCGATGCCTCGACAGAATCATTGCCCGGATAACTCCCGCGTCCACGATCTCTGATAATTGACGACAGCGTCGTCGTGCCCGGATAATTAGAGGAAAGGAAGGTGATGTTGAGTTGAAGAATGATGCGGCCAGCCGGTCGGTGATGGATGGATGGATGGAGAGTGTGATGTGCACATTGGAAAAGAGGGGGAGGGTGCTGCTGTGACCAACCAAGATGGAGCTGCAGAGATCGATCTGGGGAGGTCAATGATAATGCTGTAATGATTTGCATTTCTACACAGAGGACGGAAGGCACGAGCGGCGCAACGGATGATGGTGCCTGTCTGCCACACCGATGGGTTTGGATCAGAGACGCCTCAAGTCAATAGGCTGAAGGCCATGCCCAGGAAAACACCCTGTGATACTCTGTTTTCACGCTTCCACTGAATCACTGATTGGCGAGTAAAAAGCAGACGGGCACCATAACTAAATAAAACTGAATGAATTCATGAGTAGGGGTAGTATGTGACGATTGCAGAAGAAATAACAGTGCTGCATGTACAGTAGGAGTAGGAGTAATTACAGTAGTAAATAAATAGGCAATGCATTATGCATGCTGCATTGGCATGCACCTCTGTCAGGCCAAGATTTGAGGCAGCAGGCCAGATCACACCATGCTTCGATTTGAGGCAGCTAGTGGACGCAAGCCTGAAGCCTAATTTTGTCTGATTGCCCTGGCGTTTGTCGTCCTCTCCGGCTCTCCCACATGCTTCCATTCGAAGATGTTGGATGCTTGTGCCAAGTGCCAACGTCAAGGAAATTTATCAGGCAACCCCTTTTTTAAGACGTCCATTTAGACGTACGTACACCGATGGTTACTTCCTACTACAATGTAAGCATACGATGCTGCAAAGTCGTGTTGGTCCCGGAGAGACAAGCTCGGTCTGGCCGTTTCTGTCTATAGGTGGACCGGGCTCTGGATGGAATCTTGCGTTGCGTCTCATGGAGCCACCTGCATGCGTTTTGCATGCCTTCAAGTTTCTACCTAGGCTAGTACAGTTAAAAACGTACGTACTGCTGGCCGCTGCGCCCTACAGTACAGGCTTGTCCCGACACTGTTCAGGTAGCCAACACACCGCATTCAAGTTTTTGAGGCGTATCTGCTGCCACTGCCAGTGGCATTTTTTTGTACGGCTGCATTGGAAATTTAAAAACAACTAGTAATTGTTTATACAAAATTTTGACTGATCTTATCGGGTCGAGAAAACCATGGAACCCTAATTTTGCTCACGAGAGGTTTTTTTTTTAACCAGTCTTAGGGTCTTTTTGGATTGGAGGATTTTTTTTCCGAATCCTGCGTTTTTTTAATGTTTTTTAATTGTTTTCTATGAAATTCATGTAAAATTCATGTGTTTTTCTTTTGCGTTCCAAAAGGGCCTTAGGACTTTGTTAGTTGTAAGCATCTGGAGTAACTATAAAGTAAGGTTACATGTAAGGTTTTGGAAATCACCAATCGATCATCGAGCGAGGGAGTAAGGAGTAATCGATAAATTTTGTTAGTTGTAAGCATGCATCTAGATTCTAGAGTGACCATACAAGGTAAGATAATATTACATGTAAGGTTCTAGAAATTACCAATCCATCAACAAGCGAAGGATCAAGGAGGAGTAATCGATAATCAGTGGCCACAATAGTGTAAATTGGAACATTAAGGTGCCATTTGGAAACCCCTCTAGGTTTTGGCAATCCAAATTCTACCGAGAACCTCCAAATATCAAGGGCTTGTTTGGTTGGAGGCCTAAAGAATTTGCTAGGCAAAAAGCGTTGCCTAAAAATTGCTTGAAAAGTTGATAAAATATCAAGGGCTTGTTTGGTTGGAGTCCTAAAGAATTTGCTAGGCAAAAAGTGTTGCCTGAAAATTGCTTGAAAAGTTGATAAAATATGTCTGGCTAGGCAAGTAAGAAGATGGTATGTTTGGTTGAACCCTAATACCCTATGCTTGAGGAAGATAACGAAGAGATAAAATCTGTCTATTCATTATCTTTACATTAATAATTCATGATATGATTCAGAATATATAATACGAACCCATCATTAACATTATGTTTAAAAGGTAGAAAGATTATAGTTAATACACACAATTTTGGGTGCATTATTATTATATGATAAATCTTGTTAATCGCTTGTTAACCGAAATAATAAAGTAGTAGTAAATGTTTCCCGCAATTAACTTTCTTTTATTTATTTTTGGGGTGCATTATTGTATGATAAATCTTGTTAATCATTTTGATTAGCCTAGGCAAATGGATTCATGACTACCACCCAGCCTGGCGTTCAAAATCGGTGGCCTGGCTATAGGTACACTTGCCTAGACCAGGAAGATACTCAGGGTTCCAAATAGACGCCGCACGAATAGAGTACATGTACCAGCTTCACCAGGCCGAGGCAGCCCTACGGTGTCAACCAAACATGCCCTAAAAATGCGTTGGATTCTGGGATTTTAGATTGCTGCACAAAACCCAAACACAAAACCAGTAGCTGTTTGGATCCCTTGCACATTTTAAATACTATCAGATATTTGAGAATCAGGTTGGAACCAAACGGGGATTCATTGTACCTGGGCTAAACAAACTTGTTCATCGATCGGATGAACTGCCTTCATTGATAGCCCCGGCCGGCACGACCGGGACCAGGCAGCCCAACCCACTTCATTGATCGATCTCCTCCCGCCCCGATGATGGTACGTTACGTGCTCAGCCTGACTCTGCTGCCACAGCCCCATTGATGGTGGGTAAGTCGTCATCGGTTGCTACCGCCATTTCCTCTTGACCGGCTCAGCTCGAAGGACTGTAGGGTTAGCATGGCACGTACCTCCACCATCCCTGCCACGACTTGATTGACGATTAAAATTACCTACCCCAGGGGCAGGGCAGCTAGCGCTTGCAGCCGATCGATCCAGCCGACGGGGAGACTCCCAGACCGCGACGCGATCGCTGTCACTCGGCCGGCCCGCCCTGGCGCGCCACGGTCCCGTCGAGGCGGCCACGGCGATCGGCGAAGCAGCAGGGCAGCAGATCGAGGCAGCCAGGCTCGCAGAGTCGCAGGCAACGTACGTACGGCACCGCGCGCGGCCACGGCGCCCGATTCCTGACTCATGCATGCGCGCGCTACCACCTCACCTCACCTGCAGCAGAGGCCGGGCACCGGCACCGGCACCGGCAGAGCGGGGCAGGCGGCCCGGCCGGCCGTCGGCCTCGGGCAGAGGGGGCGCGGCCTCGACTCGATGGCACGCAGGCAGGAGGCTATAGCGGCAGAGCGGGCCAGGTCAGCAGGCGGCGGCCGGAGGAGGAGGAGGAGGAGTAGGAGCCACAGCCACGGCAGGCGGCAGGCGGGCCGGGGAGGGGGCGGCGACGTACGTACGTGATGTGACCCGACGATGACACGAGTACTGCAGACGTAGTGCCTCGAGTTTTGTCCCGACGCACGCGCGGGGCGAGGCGCCGGCGCGGGGCCTGCGTGCTGCCGGATGCTGCCGCTGGCCTGGCCTGGCGACCAGGGACCTGGCGCCGCGCCTGCCTGCGTCAGCTCGTGCGTTCCCGCGCCCCGGCCTGGCGCTCCCTCCGCCGTCTTGGGCACCGCTCTCTCGGCAGCAGGACAGGACCATCATTGAGATTGATGACCTCTCGGATAGTGGTGGCCGCTGCTGCAGCAGGACTGCCTGCAGGTACTACGTCAGCGGGGAACCAGGGAGTAGTAGCAGCGTCAAGGTTTAAGCGTTAGGGTATCTCGAACAGTGACTGCAAAATTAAATACGGTACTCTTACGCACTGTAGCGGTGAGTGTGGTTAGTTGGAACAGTGAAGAGAGAGAAAATGGAGGAAAGGGATGGAGGTTGCTGTTGGAGTCAGCCTTAAGAGCAACAACTGTGCAGAAAGATGAGAAATTAGGGTGCGAGATTAGTTCCGTCACAACGCACAAATGCTGCTCGGTTCCGGGAATTCCTCACCGGAATGCCTTCCAATGCCGCAGGAGAAAAAAATTCTTTATCCTCGTTCCGCAAAGAACAATAAGGACTAGTTTGACGACCTCCATTTTCATGGAATTTGGTGGAAAAATGATGTGATTTGAGAAAAAAATAGCTAACTTTCTCTCTATTTTCACAATTTTCTCATCAAATCCCATAGAAATAGAGATTGCCAAACAAGCTCTGAGGGCCAGTTTGGCAACCACTTGGAAAAATGTAGTTGCCAAACTAGCCCTAAAAACAATATTTTCCCCATCCGTATTCTAGTGCAGAGAATAATCACCATCCTAATCTCTTCTCATTTATTTTTGCCATATATCATTCCGTTGCTAGTCACCATCATGCCTAGAATAAAAAGAGGAGATTAACCTTTGTTGTTGTGATTACCAAAAAGAAATTTTATGGTTGGCTAAGGACATGATTGGACTCATGGATGAAAGTTTGAGGTAGATAGTAACAGAAACAGTTAGATTTGGAAGATGATGAGCTAAACGAGTAAAGATAGATCCCTACGGGGAACATGTACAGAAACATGTACAGAGAATGCTCCCCATCCCTGGCCCTGCAGTCCCGATTTGGGATAATTTTCTCCGTCAAGTCTCTCGTGGGAACAAAATGCCCTCATCTTCGTTCTTTAACAGAGTAAGTCCCATTGTCATCTCGAGTCCCCTGTGTCAATATTTGAAGTTCTACCCTACCGCTCGCTTCCTACTTGTTTGCCATGGAACCTGGCTAGGGCCCTATTCGGTGCAGCGGTGGGGAGAAATTGCTTTTATGAAAATCTATACGAATAAGTGAAGAGTGTGGCCAAAATAGGTTAATTTTGTCTGGCTTTTGTTTTTTTAATACAAATGGAGGTGGTGGGAAAAAACGTGGCAAAAAAGTTATAGAAAAACACGCCGTTTAACTGTTAGTTTCGTCTTATTTCGGCCATAAACTGCTTATAAGCTATACAAACGGACCCTGGGACGTCCATTTCACGTGATGCGGTTGCCACACCGAGGCATGGGACGGAGAATATGGTCAGACTATCCCTAACCATTGGGGAAAAATACTGTCTATACACTGTAACGCTACTGTAAAGGAGAAGATAGTTGGAACAGTCGATAGAAAAGTTTTTTGAGACAATGATTGGGGATGGTCTCACAACTTACGCACGTTGGCATGGCGTAGGAGGTCCAGCAAGGCCCTGAGATAAGCATTGGGCTTCTGGAGTTTCCATGGGAATTAGGAAATGGGCTGGGCTTATTGCATGGTTTCCTTTGTTGGTTGGATATAAAAAAAATGTAGGAACCGGCTCATCTTGAATAATCATGTACACGTCTATACTTGCTTCACGCGACTTGAGCGGCTAGTCAGTTTGCCTGTGGTGGAACTAGAACATATCCACTAGATTCGAGTCCTCGATATGGGTACACGCATTTTCCTTGATTTTCTGCAGGATTTAACGACATATTTCTTTCCGTGGCATGTGCTCTCAATTTGTGTTAGAAGTTGTTAGGTAACAATACACCTGCTGAGTCTTTCTCTGTATTTTTTGCTCACGGCCCTTTAGGCACTTTTTTTTTTAATTTTGATCATCCGAAGAAAGAAATAGCGATAATAGATCCTCTCCGAAACTATTCGCACCGGATAACCCTTTTGCGGCGGCCACTGCGCATGGCGTCACAGTAAAACGTTGCGGCGCCACAATATTTGCGACGTAGGAGTTTTTCGGGGTGTTCTACGGTGGTCTACCATGTAATTTGCCACGTTAAAAGCTTGCGGCGCCACTGTGCATGGTGTTTACTGCGGCGCCATCCCGAATGGTGCCGCAGACCTTCATCTTATAAAATTTGTATTTTTTTTGTACGGCGTCGCATGAAGATCTACAACTTCGTTGTTTTGAGTTTTTTTATTTAAAATCATTTAGATGGTCTAAAAGTTTATTATAAATCTAACTGTGTTCTGCACGCTCTTTGTTTTAGAAAATTTATATTTTTTACATCTGAAACAAAGAGTGCGCAGAATACAGTTAGATTTAGAATGAATTTTTATACCATCTAAATGACTTTAAATGAAACACTTACAACTATAAAGTTGTAGATCTCGTCAAGAGCTACAATTTTCATATAAGAAACATCTTCACATGTAAAAAATATAAATTTTCTAAAACAAAGGCTGCGCAGAATACAATGAGATTTAGAATGAATTTTTATACTATCTAAATGACTTTAAATGAAAACACTGAAAATTACAAAGTTGTAAATTTCGTCGAGAGCTACAATTTTTATATAAAGATAATCTTCATCTAACGTCGTACGAAAAAATAAGAATATTAAAAGACGAAGGTATGCGGCACCATCCCGGATAGCGCCGTAGTACGCCATGCTCTATGGCGCCATAGTCTATTCTTGCTTTTTTTTCTTCAGGGGTCGAAATGAAAAAAAGTGCACTTCTAGCCAGGGTTAAAAGCATAAAGAGAGTGATATGGTTCTAGATTCATGTAGTAGTGTTTCAGTTGTAGATTCTCCCAAGAAACATTTCCCAACGGATGTGAGAATTACTTTTTTGAACTGTTTAGCAAGATTATGGTTTCACTTTCTCTCTGTGTGATACAAAAATCTGTAGAAACCCAATAACACCAATTTCACGCTCCTAATAAAACGTTAAATGTTTTGAGGCTAATCGTTTATCACATTTATCTATGTGACAGTTATTATGTCAGAATCAATAAGAAACCAAAATGTTCCTCATAGCTGAATGTGTCTTAGTGCACGTTTGGCAGGTTCTCAACTGACTGCGCTCTGCTCTGTTCCTCACTCCTGTCGCTCTCCGCTCTAAGCGGCTTCTTCTCCTCCCGTTCTCTCTTTGGCAAAAGATTTTTTTGGCTTCAGTTCTGTACCATGTAGCAAACGAGGGAGCGGGGAGAGCAGGTTTTTTTTTTCCTTCACGAGCGTAGTGCAAACGAGTGGACCGAGAGAGCCATTCACAGTGGAAGATGTGGCTGTTTTTCCGTTTGGCTGACAGGAAGCGATGTGTGGAGCATAGAAGAGGGAGTGCTACCAAATGCCCCCTTAGCCAGCCCAGCACACTCTAATGATATCTCACTTTTGCCATCAAATTTTTCGAAAGAATGATTCTAAAACATAGCCAAACACAAAGAAAAACGAACCTTCAAAAATAAAAAGGCAAGAGATTAAAAAAGGGAAAATAACCATCCATGAAATGTATCTGTACTAAAAAAACTCAATCGGAAGATGTAAAACTGCCCCCTTAGTCATTTATGCACTGGTTGGTACTCGAAGATGCATAGAACAGTTTTATTTCTATTTTTTGTGAGGGGATGCACACAACAGTTGAATGGGCTTTAGAAGGACGTTGTCGTATGCTTCAAAAATTGGCCTCCTATCCACTAATGGGCCACCCTAATATAGTCCTGTCTAGTTCTTTTTTTTTTGACTGTCAACGGGAGGGAGCGAGCTCCCCACCTGGTATATATTATGATTGGCCCTAAAACGGCCCGCAAAATGTTTACAAGTTACAAACCCCCAAAACGCCGTTTAGCCACGGCAAAACCTGCAGATCAGGGAGTTAATTACACATCCACCGGAGTAGCACCAGGAGCCCATTGCCGCGAGAATACCCTGCACCAGGCGTCTCCAAGCACCTGCTCATCTCGCTTGAACCTATAGACCCACAGTCTCGCATCGTTCTTGCACTCGGACAGCATCGTGGGCAGCGATTGCTCTTCTCCTTTGAACACAAGCTCGTTTCGTCGCTTCCACAGGCGCCAGCAGCACAGCTGGATGAAAGCACTGAACCGGGCAGCCGGGATGTGAGACGGGCGTGGCATGGAAAGCAGCCCTCGCACATCCGGTGGCAGCACCCGAGACATATTGATCGCCGTCCAGAATGACACCGCAAATGGGCACTCGAGGAAGATATGAGCCGTGGTCTCCGGTACCCCGGGGCAAAGCTCGCAGTCCGCCGAGTCGACAACACATTTTCGCGCCAAGTTTGCACGGCACTGCACCCTCTCCTGCGTGAGCAACCAAATGAAGAATTGCACCCGGGGAGGCGACCCACTGCCCCAAATAAACTTAGTCTCTGGGCTGGGAGGACGCTGCGCATCGCGAAGCACTCGGTAGAGAGCCCCTGTGCGCAGTTTGCCGCCAGCAGCTGCAAACGGAGAGAGACGCGCATCCGGTTCTTCAGAAAGAGTTATTGCAGCTAGAGCTTCATCCAATAGGACCAATTCCGCGTTCGCCTGACGAGAGAGCCGCGGCACAAGGGTATGCCTCACTCCTCTGGAGAGAACATCACGAACACTGGCATGAGGCCGCCGACAGTGACTGAACAGGGCAGGGAAACTAGAGGCAAGATCATCTCCCCCAAGCCAAGCATCATGCCAGAAATCGGTAGCAGCACCATCACCCACCACTGAGGAAGTAATCGCTTGAAACAGGGGCAGTAGAGCGCGCAGGACCTCCCAATGGCCTCCCATCATCCCGCCCTCCAAGGTAGCAAGACAGACATTACCACGTGCCCAGGATGCCCACGAGGAGTCTTCTGCAGTGTGGAGGCGATACAGTAGTTTCAGCAGCAGACATGTGTTTTGGAGAGCCAAGTCCTTGACACCCAGACCACCCATCACTTTGTCATCACAGACTCGATCCCAAGCCACCAGACACTGGGCACCAGCAGCCGAATCTTCACCCGTCCAAAGAAAGCCACGGCGCCGGCGATCCACCTGAGCAACAACCCCCGGTGGAAGAGGGACAGCACACATGAGATAGACCATCTGACTGCTCAGCACCGCATTGACCAGCACAGCTCTACCCATGGGATTCAAAACAGAAGCTTGCCAGCCCGCCAGGCGGCGATCCACCTTAGCAATGTAAGGCTCAAACGAGGAGAGGCGCAATTTTGTTACCGACAGAGGCAGACCTAAATAGGTTTGGGGGAAGCCCTCTAATTTGCAGCCCATCAACGCCACGCACTGATCAACCACCAAGCCATCCATGTGAATGGGTACCAATGTGCTCTTGGAGTAGTTGATTCGCAGACCGGTGGCAGCAGCAAAGGAGTCCAGAATTTCCCGGAGCCGGCTCACTCCCTGCACTTCCCCACGCAGGAGGATCAAGGTGTCATCAGCGTACTGCAAAACGGGACAAGGAGCATGGTCGACCAGTGGGTGAAGCACCCCAGAGTCTTGCTGTATCAACGCCTGCAGCACATCGGCAACTAGGAGAAACAGGTACGGTGACAATGGATCTCCTTGGCGGAGGCCACGTTTGCACTGTATCCAGGGGCCTGGGCATCCATTCACAAGGATAGCAGTTGTCGACGAACTGAGTAAGCAGTGCATCCACGCACACCAGGTGTCATTGAATCCTCTGGCCCGTAGGATTGTGAACAGCCCATCCCAACTAATGGAGTCAAATGCCTTGGCAAAGTCCAACTTCAGTACCACTGTCGGAGCTTTCCTCTTATGGCAGAGCTGAACCAGCTCGAGGGCATAAACAAAATTCTCCGTGATGGACCGCCCGCGGATGAACCCCGTCTGATCAACATCTACCAAACGACCAATCTGTTTCTGCAGCCTAGTGGTGAGCAGCTTGGCAATGATCTTCACACAGCAGTTTTGCAGGCTAATAGGTCTGAAAGAACCAATCGCACAGGCACCCGGGGTTTTTGGCAGAAGGACAATGAAGGATCTATTCACCCGCTCCAACTGGACGGTTTGGTCCTGGAAAGCCAAACAAAAGTGCTCAAGAACGGCAGCAATGGTGTCCCAGGCGGCTTGATAAAAGCTGGGGCCAAAACCATCCGGCCCAGGAGCACTGCACTTGTTCATATCCTTCACAGCCACTTTAGCTTCTGAGATTGTCAAAGGCGCTGTCAAGTCCTCGCTCGGGCTGGGCCTGCCCCTATACAGATCCAACACATCAAACCTCCAAACTGCAGCAATAGGAGCGCCGAGGATAGTCCTGTCTAGTTCTGCGAGACTACAACTACTGGCGAGACTGCAACTACCATAGGTTATCCACTAATGTGCCACAGTCTTATCTAACTCTGCGAGACTACAACTACCGTAGGCAAAAGGCTTGCGGAGTGGGTGAGGCACGAGGAGGCGAGGAGATATTTTCAATATCACAATAAACAACAACCCTTGTAGAATCACAATGAATAAAATTGGTGCTACTGTAAACATTTCAAGCCAACAGTTTCAACTCTCAAAGGAAAAACATTTGGATAAAAAAATGGATTATAAATAGCTAAATGATTCTATTCGACACTTTTCAGAATCAAACCCATTACCTTGTGCTCAATCTATAGAGCAAAAGCAAGGAAAATAGATGGAGATTCACCTAACTTAATTACACATGAAAACAAAACTGTGTTATGAGAATGGCAATGGCTCCAGTTTCTGTTGACAGACTTTCCTACACAGAATCGACTGGGACCATCTTCACCGCTGCAGCGATCGGCATGCCTATGAAACCGATGAAGATGCAGGCGATCCACTGCGTGAAGGTGAGTGGGGTCGTGTTCGCGAAACTGCCAAGAAACTGTACGATTATTAACTGGAAGACGACGGTGCTACCGAGGACTGCGGCAAACACGTTGTTGTCTAGAATGCCTTGGAAGACATCTATCCTCTCCATCTCTCTTGAGCTCACCTCATTGAAAACCTGCATGAGAGTTAAGAAAAGAAATTTAGTAGAGCTTCACTTGATAAAACCTAATGAAAATCTGTTAGTGGTTGTTTATAATGTAGTATTGATCAACATTTTAACTTTCCTATTTTTTCAGTGGAAGAATCAAGTACTATTTTTTATGTAACAAGAGATGTACTACTTTCAACCTTTGTTAGTATGGATTATGTGGAACAATCCCTATTGTTTTCTGATATAGTTATATACTTTCTTTGTACCACAGTCTCAGTACTGTAGCCTGTAGGCTGTAGCCTAGTATTTTTTTTCAGAACTATGTCATTAGCAAGAAAACTAATTCCATAATTTCAGCATAGAAACAAAAAATAAATCCAAACGGTCTGTATATTTTGTTAAGCAGCAAAATAAATGCAAGAAGCACTTCCACATTACCTGGCAGAACACGAAGCAGTTGAAGATGATTGTGTTCAAAACTAGATCTGAGTTATCACCCTTTATTCCGAATAACCATTTCCCTTCAGCCTGCAAATACCAAATCACAAGGAACTGGTAGAAGGCCTGTCCCATGATGTTCCTCCACATGATGTTGCTGATGAAGTTTCCTTTCCTTCCAACTGGAGTCCTCTTCATCAGCTCGTTGTTTGGAGGTTCTGTTGCCAATGCCAGTGCTCCTAGTGTGTCCATGATCATGTTGACCCAGAGCAACTGCACGGCAGTTAGGGGAGCGCTCCCTGAATTGACAAGCAAAAGTACAAGCAAAGTGAAAAATAAGTTATGAAGGAAGGGGTCTAAGAAGTTTAAGATCCATTAGACTAGTACAAAAGTGCCCAACTTTTTACTAGATTATTTTCAGTATCAAGACATATCTTAAAGTGCACATTCAGACATTTATTATAGTTGAAGTAGCAGTTTGCAATGGTTATAACAGGAATAATTTGAAATGATGAGCACACATCATTAGTTGATGCAACATGCAGTTGGCTAGTGAAGCAACACATTTGTACGGCGACAATTTTTTTTTGTATTTCAGAGTCATCCTGTTGTAGACTGGAGTCTCCTTAGATGAATAAATCATTGTAAGATTTACCTATCAGGCAAGCTGAAGAGAAGTTCACAATAAGAGCAACCACATTGACTGTCAGCTGAAACTGCACAAATTTCTGAATGTTGATGTACACTGATCGGCCCCATTTAGCAACGGTGACTATAGTGGAGAAGTTGTCATCGAGAATAATAACATCGGCACTCTCTTTTGCCACCTTCAAGCAAAAAAGGAAACGAATTCCAGTATGTTATGAATTGAATCGGAACCATGCGAATAAGTTCAACTCATAAGGGGAAAAAAAGTTTGCTAAAATGACGTTAAGAAAACAGCAGAGGAAAAAAGCATGCTGAAGAGACATAGTTACAACCAAATGGTTAGTTTGCTAGACACTTATAATAGTTAATATTGATCATATTATATAAACATTATTAAATAAATAGTACCTCAGTTCCAGCAATGCCCATTGCAAGCCCGATATCGGCTTCATGCAGTGCAGGTGCATCATTTGTGCCATCGCCGGTCACTGCTACAACTTCATCAAATGTGGTTCGTAGATGCTTGACCAAGGTGTGCTTGTCAAGTGGCGAAGATCTCGCCATCACCTGAATCATGCCATCAGAGCACACAACAAAACAGACTCTCGAAATTAGGCAGGTAGCAGTTTATCTACCAGCTCACCTGTATTTTTGGTATCAGTTCCTGCAGTTCTTCTTCACTCTTGACTCTGAAGTCCGGGCCTTCAATGGCTACGCCGCTTTCCGTCAAAATGCCGCATTCCCGTGCGATCGCCTTCGCCGTGTTGATGTTGTCACCTGTAACCATCCTGACGGTGATGCCTGCGGACCTGCAAATGGCGACGGATTCCTTCACGCCGGGACGGACGGGGTCCTTGATCCCCACGATGCCAATGCACGTGTAGCCATCCGTGGGAATCTGATCATTTGCTGAGAAACCGTCGGCGACGTCAATGTAGGCGAGGCACAGCGTCCGAAGCGCCTCATTGGCGAAGCTGTCGATGGTGGCCTTGAGGTGATCCACGGTCGCGGCGTCGAGGGCGGCGACGTTGCCGTGTTCGTCCAGGTAGTTGGCGCAGGACGCCAGGATGATTTCCGACGCGCCCTTGCAGTGAGCTCGCTGTGCTCCGCCCGGGAGCTGGATGACCACCCCCATCCTCTTCTTGGCCGAGTTGAATGGCTCGACCTTGACGAGGGTGCTCGCCGTGCGCACCGCCGAGAAGTCCCCGCCGAGCGACAGCCCGAACTCCAGGATGGCAGCCTCGGTCGGCGTGCCCAGTATCTCGCGCTTGCCGTCCTGGTTCAGGACGACGTCGCCGCCGGTGTTGTTGAAGATGGACTGCAGGAGCATGGCCACGGCAGAGCCCGGCAGGTCGGAGGGCAAGGTCTTGGTCTCCGAGGAGGAGCTGCTCACGTCTTTGATCTTGCCGCAGATGCAGGCCTTGACGACGGTCATGCGGTTGGTGGTGAGCGTGCCGGTCTTGTCGCTGCAGATGGTGGTCGCGGAGCCCATGGTCTCGCAGGCCGCGAGGTGCCGCACGAGCGCCTTGTCGTTCATCATCTTCTTCATGGCGAACGCGAGGCTCAGCGTCACGGCGAGCGGCAGGCCCTCTGGAACGGCCACGACGACGATGGTGACCGCGATGGCGAAGAACTCGAGCAGCTCCAGCGCGTCGTCGCCGGACCAGCTGAAGTAGGAGCCGTCCGAGATCTTGCGCCAGAAGAGGCCCTGAGTGAGCACAGCGAACGTGACGACGGCGAAGATGAGGCCGATCTTGCCGATGATGGTGGCGACGCCGTTGAGCTTGACCTGCAGCGGCGTCTCGTCGTCGCCGCCCTCGCTGAGGGTGGCCATCAGCTTGCCCCACTGCGTCCTCATGCCGACGGTGGTGACGAGCATCTTGCACGAGCCGTCCTGCACCTTGGTCCCCGACAGGAGGAACGGGTTCTCGGCGTTGACGGCGACGGGCTCGCTCTCGCCGGTCAAGCTGGACTCGTTGATGAGCAGCGAGAACCCCGACACGAAGAGGCCGTCGGCGGGCACCTGGTCGCCGATGGAGAGGTGGACGATGTCGCCGGCGAGGAGGTCGTATATGGAAACCTTCTGCCGGTACCCGCTGCGCGTGACCTGCACGGTGATCTTCTTCTTCTCCTTGTCGAGGTCCTTGAACTGCAGCGACTGGCGGTAGTCGCTGGTGGCGGTGACGAATACGACGAGCAGGATGCTGGCGACGATGCCGAGCCCGTCGTGCGCGCCGTGGGGCCATCCCTCGGTGGCGATGCCGACCAGGAGGGAGACGAGCGCGCAGGCGGCGAGGATCATGAGCGTCATGTCCTGGAGCGCCTCCCAGACGAAGACCCAGAAGCTGCGCGGCTCCGCCTCTGCGAAGCGGTTGACGCCGAAGAGCTCCTGCCGCGCCGCCAGTTTCTTCGCCGACGTGGCGAGGCCGTCGGCCGCCGAGGTGGAGAGCTTGGACACCAGGCCCTCGACGCCGCCGTGCGACTTGAGCTTCTTGACGTCGTGGCTCTCCACGACGGAGCTCAGCTCCTCGGCGCAGATGCCGTAGCCCGCCGCCCTGACGTCGGCGGGGACCGCGTAGTCGCCCTGCGGCGGGAGGCCGTGGATGAACTGGAGCGCGGCCTTGGAGACCAGCACGGCCACCCGCAGCTTCTCCTGGTTGGACCGCTTCATGGCGGCCGCCTCGGAGCGCTTGCCGAGGTTGGCGGTGAAGCGGAACCGCCTGGTGGGGTTCTTGACGACGCCGACGACGCTGCGCCATCGCCCCAGCGCCTCCTCCGACGAGTGCTTCGCCTTGACGCCCCCAAAGTTCTCATTGAGGTAGCTCTCCATCTTGCTTGACCCTCCCCCCTATCCCTCCTCAAACAACCGATCGACGCCTGCTGCCTCCTCACCCCAGCAGCATCCTTCGCCGGCGCCGGCGAGCTCGCTGATGCAGATGCTACGGCGATGGGGTGATTCAGAATAAACGCAAGTACATTGGTGACGCTTTCACGAGTGATCGGAGGAGGTTGTGCCGGCCTGGTGTGGTGAACCGAGAGGAGAGGTGTACGTGGTGTGGACGTGGTGGTCTGTTCAGTTCAGGATCCGCACAAGACGGCAAGAGAGGAGGCGAGAGAGGGAGCGAGTGGCACTGGCACCTCCTCCTCCATTCTTGGAAATCTGCCGGAAATCGTGGGGATCACTGCACCGATCACCGGCTTTGCTGCTATCAAGGACCGCGCGGCGCGGAGCGCCTGCCACGGAACGGATCATCAGCATCCTAAATTAAAACCCCTGAAACGCCGCAGATGTGCCGAGTCATCCGGCGATGCATGCAGGATGCAGATGTGCCACAGCACATGTCTACGAAAACAGAGGAACATAAACATGAACACGCCCTGTTTTCTCATGCAGAAAAAGAATGTAACGACTCTGCCATGTTGCATAGTCGTACGTACGAGACCAAGTGTGCTGGACACGAACGCTCTTCGGTTACTACCGTGTCCGTACACAGTAGGAGTACATCAGCTGGGCACGCCTGCAGCTGAATCCTCTCTGAACCGACACATTTCTGCTTCGTTCAGATCCTGCTCGGCTCGCCGTCGTCACTCTACTCGTCGTCCTCCTCGTCGTCGTCGGAGTCGCTCCTCGCAGGGATGATGAACACGTCGGACTCGTCAGGCGACCGGAAGCTCACCCTCCTGGACCCGCCGGGCTGGCTCCTGGCCGGCGCGCGGCTGACGACGGAGACGAACACGCTCTCGTTGGCGCCCGGCGAGTAGAGGCTGACGCTCTCGGCGGCGACGTCGTCGTCATCGAACTCGTGCAGGTTCACGGGGCACACCTTGGGCGAGTTGCGCCGCGACGGCGTCGCCCCGGCCGCCGCCGCCTCCGTCTCCCAGCTCGGCGGCGGGTACAGCATCTCCTCCAGGGTGAGCTGCCGCGCCTCCGCTCCAGCTGCCGCCACGAGGCTCTCGCCCTGGCCTTGGTTCTGCAGGCAGCTTGGCACCATCCTGTCCAAGATCACCTTGAGATGGCAAGAATAACAGCACTGTAAAAGGCACATCTTTCTTTCTTTCTTTCCTTCTCTGAAGGTGATCTTTGGAATGGTGAAAGAAAAATGAACACCTTGTTTTGGCGTGCCAAGATGTATATATATGGAATTATGGATACGCCAAGAGAGCATGCATAAGCAAAATGGATCAGCCTTGGAAACTAAGATGAATAGATGATGGTGCTGTATAAATTAGGTTACGTACGGCGATATACCTTGGACAAGCCATGGTGATTATAGCAAGGGGATCAAAACTCAAAAAGGGACAAACATGTTGCTTAGTTTGGAACTAGGGTGTTGCTGAGAAATTACTTGCTGCTACTGTTGTTGTCATTGCAGCCATCCAAGGGACGTTAACAGTCCAGATTATGATTGCAGTTTTGTGAAGATTGAAGAGCTCTGAAATCCTGCAACAGATGATATGAGGACAAGAAAAGTTGTAATCACCGAACTTTGATGCTATCTGATTCTGTACAAATAAATACGGATATACCGACTGACATCAAGCAATTACGTTCTTCAGTGACGACCAAACATTCTTGTTGTTTACACCGACATTTTGCACAAATATCTAGATTCTAGAGTGACAACTGGCATTCTTGTTTTTGCACATCTCCTATACCCGTGGAGCGTTAAATGCCCAGAAGTTCAGTACCAACATAGGATTATACATAGGGCGGCCTATAGATGGACGTAGTGGTCAGTGGATACAGGGGGAAAAAATCGTGAGTCCACCTGTAACATGACATAATTTCTGTTGACAAATGTATACCGAATGATGGACCGTTTTCTATCGAAATGGATATTCAATACATATATAATGTGAAGAAAGATCCATGACATTGAACTTCTCTTGTTGATACCCTCAATCCTTGTAACCAGACCAGTGTAGTAAGCCGAAGGACTAGGACGATGATAGACTGAAGGAAGACTCACTATTATAAATTGGGGATACTTTTAAGTCTTCATATTAGTCTTCATGAGATGCGCCAAGAAAAAATAAATGCTAGAAATTCTTATAAAAATCATTCATATTAATCCTCATGAGACACGCAAAAAAAAAAAAAAACATAAAAATTCTCAAAAAATCAAAAACATTCAGCCGTCTGTCATATATATAGCTCTAATAATAGTATCAATTAAATATATTATATTTTCTAAAAATTTAACCACCATTCCATTACGAAAGATGAAATAAAATAACCTTCTAAATTTATTTAAAAATTACACACCATGCCATTATGAAATACAAATTAAAATAACCCCTAAATTTGCATAAAAATTACCCATTGTGCCATTATAAAATATGAATTAAATAACCCCTAAATTTACATATAGCCTATAAATTACTTATCGTGACATTTTAAAAGATGAATTAAAATAAGTCCTAAATCTGCATATAAATTACCCAATGCGCCATCATAAAAGATAAATTAAAATAATTTCTAAATTTGCATATAAATTACCCACAACACATTATAAAATATGAATTAAAATAACCATCTGGCTGTGAACTCTTTGGTATGTGTCACAAGTTACAACACAAACACGTCTAAGGGAAAGCCGAAAAGATATCACATGGATGAGCTAGATCTACAGAGAACATTTATACGTTGGTATCCAATTGACTTGTTAGGCTATCTGCACTCATGGAACTCTATATCTTAACTCTAAAAGAAATATTTCGTCCTGATCATCGCAATTTTAAAATACAGTTGACAATCCTCCACGCTCATAAAACTATATATCTTCAACTCTATACCAACTACCAAATTTATTTATTATATTTTTATCTTTTTCTTATCCACTCTCTCCTCCACCGCACCGCTCTCCTCTCTCTCCCAGCTCCTCGCGTCACCCGCTACTCATCTCCAACCACCTCTAGCGCCATCACCTCCGTCGCACCGCCCTCTAACCCGGCGTCGCCGCCTCATCCTTCTTCTCCGCGTCGCCAGCCTTTGACCCGGCGTCGCCGCCGCCTCCTTCTTCTCTTCGGCGCCGGCATCGCGTGCTCGGGCCGCCGGCGTCGTCGCCCTCCTCTACGGACCGGCAGCACACCTCCTCCTCTCTCTCCTACGCAGGCCGCCGGCGTCCTCCTCCTCCTCTGCGGGCCACCGGCGCGCCGCCTCTCTCCCTCCTGCGCGTCGCCGACATCATCGTCCTCTCCCGGGTCTGCCTTCGGTGCAGGGAAGGGTGCGGCGCACGGATCCGGCGCAGGGGCGAAGCGGCGCGTGGATCCGGCGCCGCGGAGCCTTCTCTTCCGGGCGCGGTGCGGCACGTCCTCCGCTCTGGCCTCCTCCCCGCCTCCTTCCCCACGGCGAAGGCACGAGGAAGCAGTTGGAGGACGTGGAGGTGAGAGGTGGGATGCAGTCGCCGCCGTACAACATTGGGAATGGAGTGGATGAGGGCATGGGGAACGGTGCAGTAGACGATAGTGTCACCCGCTGCACGCGTCTACCGACTGCATCGAGTATAGGGTTGGCTTCCCAGTTAACCAGTGCAACAGCCTTAGGGCTGCCATCGTATCCACGAACATTCATGTTGCCGAGGCACCCAAAGTTGCTGCCTGATTTCTGATCTTCTGCACAAGACGAGTTACCAAGCATCCAATTGACAACAGTGGGTATTCCCATTTCAATACGTCAAAAGGGGCCTAAATGTATAGAGGTTTGTTCCATTGGTTCCTCTCTGCTGCGTTGATATGAGTTGTTTATATAAGAAAATAGAAGATTAATTATGTCTTGTTGCAAAAAAAGGATAGTTTAGTTATTTTTTAGAAACGCTGAATCAGTAATTGATCGCACGGAGGCACGGACGGAACCAAATCGTTGTTCTAGTTTCATGCGATTGCCTGTAGGGAGCAGGCCACAACCGTCTGCCAGCGAGGGATCACCATTACCCTCACTCCTTCCACACATAGAACAGTTAGTTGTGTCAAAGGCCAAGTGAACACGCGAACAACATTCCACATGACCACATCTTCACCATGCGCACCACTCTGCCTTCCTAGCACCGATGAGCTGTTCATCACTTGCATCGTTCATAGCCTATAGGTTCTTAATGCGTACCAGCGGCAGACAATGTGAGCTTCGGTGACCAAACCTCATCAACCTTGATATGTTTAATCTTGATAGGTTTCTCTTGCATGGTTGCGCCGTTGCTGCTCCTTTCACGGCTCCGCGACCTTTACGTTATTTCTCACCCTAGCCTTCATGTACAGCTGCCCTATACCTGCCGCGATCGACGACAACAAGATGAGATAAGGGAGTTGAGTATGTACAGGACGGAGCAGCGAGCTCCCGAGCAGGACGATGGGTGATGGCCGTCGTTCGGCGGGGAACGGTGATATAATTAGTACTATAACATAAATGAGATGTTGATGTAAAACTACAATTATACCCTTTACAATTGTACCCTTTATGGGTGTGCTCGGAAGAGGTGAATGTGGTTGTGCTGCACAACCTCAACTACTAGTAGCTATAGTGGTTATAGAGTAATTTGGTTTGCTCAAGTAGCACTACAGGACGGATTAGAATTTTAATTTTAGATTTTATATTGTCATCATCTTCAGAAAGTAGCGACTAGTAATTTCACATCTAGGTCACATTTATCATATATTTTGCACTCACTCGTATATGAGCAAATTCTAACATGTACGTGACCTATTAGAATGTCACGTACATGTTAGAATTTACACGTACATGATCCGAGTGGAGTCCAGCTCATCCTAGCTATACTCCAGTCTAGCTAGTCTTCTTCCACGGCGAGGCATAGATAAGACCACGACACTGCTAGAGTGCCTGCGCAGTAAGCTACTGGCTGCAGTCTGGTCCATAACTGGGGAGGTTCGTCATTCATTCCTCGGGCCGGTAATGCATGCAGCTATCGATCAGTGGAGCTAGCCAAGCAAGGCCGACCGTAGATCCAAAAACGAATTAAGTAGCCAAGCAGCAGGCCGGGCCGGCGGGCTCGATCGGGCGCTCGATCATGCCAAGCCTCCGACCCAAGGTACGAATTGCTAGGCTTACGCACTCTTTATTCTTTTCCCTGTCCTACTATTGGTTTTGTTCTTCCTATCCTTACTACGGTCACAAGTATTTAGTTCCGGTGCACAATTTTAAGTTTCTCCTAATAGGTTCTTTCTATGTTCTAACCATTAGATCTAGGCCAATGAATGGCTACACAAAACTTCAAGCGCCGTAAAATTTATCTATTATTAATGCTACATGGTTTTCCCTACGGTACAATCATATCCACTCCATCACAACTGTTGGGTTCGTTTAGGACTGAAGCCTAGTAGATTTTGGTGATGAAAGTTTTACCGGACGATGAAGACTTTGTTAGAAAAGAATATATGAACGAAGGCTAAAGAACAAAGATGGAGGTTAAAAGAGTAACTTACTCATTATCGAGCTACCACAGCTTACCTCCCAAACGCTAGCCCTCAGGATCAATTTATAGGGATGATCATTTACATATTTTTCTTTGAAAAACTCTAGATTACAAATAGGTACTCGCCCAATATAAGCCAGCCATTTCATAGGCTGAGCCTTCAAGAGGCTAGGCCTGCTTTCCCAACAACAACAATAATCGCCTTTAGAGCTAGCAAGTTTGTGTCAAGAGGGACAACATTGACAACTTAGGTTGAGTCCAGCAAATCGTCTATCTATCGTCTATATTCAAACTTCACTCTGTCTACAATATAGTTATAGTGCCATTTTTTTATTATGCATGACAATATAGATGATCTTCTGAACTTGGCCTTAGGAATCGTTTTCTTCTGCCACCAGCATATTAGAGTCGTAACTTATGACTGAGCATGTTCTATCTACAGCATCTCCGAATATGGCAAACGGAATTACAAGTGCTCGCATTGGCATTGCTCCAGTTGAGACAAACAATGAGACGGAATCCTCATCCCGAATTCCCAATGTGATGAATACATTTACGGCAGCTGATGTAATCCCAAGGTATTGCTAGAAATTACAGCAAGTGCAGAGCTGCTATGACAAATGCGTGCATTGTTGCACAGCAATGAAATACCCCCTCCATTCATATTTGTTTGAAGTCAACTAGTGCAAATTTGAGCTAACGGATGCTAATCTATATATTCTATATAAGTGAAGGCCATTCAAAGTCATTAACTCCAATTCTCTCAAACCTCAGCGAGCCACGTCATCTATATTGTTTAAGCCGTCTGAATAAGTGAAGGCCACTCCAATTCTCTCAAACCTCAGCGAGCTACGTCATCTATATTGTTTAAGCCGTCTAAATAAGTGAAGGCTACTCAAAGTTATTAACTCCAATTCTCTCAAACCTCAACGAGCCATGTCATCTATATTGTTTAAGCCGTCTGATTTTCACTAGCCATCATTCTTAGACGTTGGATGATCCCTCATATGCGCCCCCTCCTCATGCGCATACCCTGCAATGCTTTGGAAATGTTAAATGCACAATAAAAACTGGCTGGTGTGCATCATAATGCAAGTAACTTACAGTTTGCATCTATCCCACTTATTTTTCCATTACTAGGCAGTAATCGCCTTTCACTTTGCAAGGATAATAGTGTGGCCTTTCACATTCGAAACTAATCGGGCCTGCATGTACCACGCAGTAACTCTCCCTTAATTAGCAACGCTCCCTCCTCAGCCAGCCAACCGAATTGATTCCTCCAGTTCATCTCCCTCACCACTAGCCCAACACTCCAATAGCATGACTTCGTCGTTTCTCGCTCTCCAAATCCTGAAACTGATCTCCATTTGCCTTCCTTCATTACCTCCATTACCACTTACCAACAAATTATTTAGGATCCACGGCTTCGCACGACCACCACAACCTCCCTATGGCACCCACTCGCTATCAGGCGCTCGACTTCCGTGGCGGCCGGCCATGGCCACGAAACGTGCTTCACACCACCATCCATGGCCGCTTCCATGCACGATGCCTAGATGTACGGCCTCGACATCCTTCATCCTGTCCCCGAGAAGGATCATGTCGCTCCTTGCCGTGGAGACCTTCTCACGGCCGGACCAGCTCGACGAATATGTGAACGATCCAAATTCTGGCTTAGACCCTGCGGATACCCAGCCGCATGACAATAGCGTTGCGCGCGAGGGTCGGTGCGCGCCCTGCGGTCGCTGTGTGCCCCGTCACGACTGCGACTACGGGCATGCATGTGAAGCGCTAGGACTAGGAAGTCGGTGACCACTGACCAGCGTGCGGAGATCGCTGTCAATGGTACCCACACCTGGTCGATCGTTTCGTAGCTGTTGGAGAAGAACTTCTCCTCGGCGTCGAGGACGAGCGCGCTGGCACTTCCAAAGGCGCCGACCTCGGCAGGTTCAGGCGGTGCACGCCAGGTACCATCCTGCACCTTTTACTATTGGTACTAGTCAATCAACCCGTGTTTTCGCACGGGTTAGAGTCTTAGATGTATTATGCATAACCGTACAACATATATAGATATATTTTTATACTTAGATTTTTATAATATTATATCTTGCTACTTTATATATATGCTTAATTGATTTAGATAATCTTTGATAGATCGCAGAAATAGGTGATTTTAATACAATTTTGAGGGGTTACTTTCCTCATATTATCAGTCATAATAACTAAGGTGAACAATTCAAATATAAATTAAAGGGATATTTGGTATTATCCTACCAAAATAGCAAATGTGAGAAATTAGATATAAATTTAGAGTGTTATTTCATATATTTTTTTATATTAGCAGAGTGATTAATTAATATGTAGTTTTAGGGGTTATTTAATATTATTTTGTTAATGGCAAAGGTGGGTGATTACTTAATTAGAAAACAGATCTAATGGCTATAAAAATTCCAACATGTCAATTGATGATAGGGTATTTTTTTTATTATTGTGAGAATTTATATGATTTTATTGTTTTCTCGCGCATCTTGTGAGGATTGACGTGAAAATTTAAAAAAAAAGAGTCTACAAAATATCTGTTTCATGGAAATGTTTCTAGCATCTTTAATGGAAAAAAGAAAAAACTGAAGGTAAATTTGAAAATGGGAAAAATCTAGAAAAAATATTTGTTTTCGTTGAGAATTGAATCTTTTATAATGGCAGAGGTGGGTAATTACTTGCAAAATATATATAATGAAAAAAAGAGGATATTCGCTTTCGTGGAGAGTTGAACTGAAGACCTTTTATAATGGCGGAGGTGGGTAATTACTTAGAAAACAGATCTAATGGCTATTAATATTCCAACCTAACAATCGATGGTCGGATGTTTCTGATTATTGTGAGAATTTGTAGGATTTACCTTTTTTTAACGCGCTTTGAAATTAATGCAACTTTTAAAACCTCCAATTAGTAATAGTATTTCTGATTATTGTGAGAATTTCTAGGATTTATCATTTTTTTACCGCGCTTTGAAATTAGTGCAACTTTTAGAACTTCTAATTAGTAATAGTAAGATTTGGATTGGTCTCCTGTCAGGTTTCTTGAATGCGTCACCTTGCAGGGAGTAAGGATACAAAAATCTTTATTGCGCCTGCAAGCTACGAGTGCCTGCGATGTGCTACTGCTACTGGAGGAACCTTGGTAAAACTATCTGGATATTCCTGTGTTTCCGTGGACCCAGGGACCCCTGGTGATACGATCTAGAAATACTATGCCTATGTGCAGATAATAGTAGTACTTCTTGTACGATTGAAGGAACCTTGGATCCGCATCAGTTATGTTTCTTAGAAAACTACCACGCCTCCACGGAATTCTTCGACTCATTCCTCTCTCTCCACATGTCAAATTATCTCAAACAAAATGATATTGAGTAAAACATGCTAGGAAATTGTATTGGAATGCAGTACTAAAATGATGTATCAAACATGTTTACATACTTTGTTCCTAAAGATGAACATCACATATATTCCGTGTTTTATCTACCATGGTGACTATGGTCTGATTGCACTTTGTTTATATGATTTAGTAGCACCATGTTCCCTACAGCTTCTTGATGTTGCATGTTTTAGAGGATTAGGCTTAATGTAGAAAATGAAAAAAATTCATATAGCGTATTTTCTTATGACAATTTCGATGGGTAAAACAATCTTTTAGCCTTACACACTCATTAAATTGTAATATTCCATAATGCTATTTTGCTATATTTTATCAATAAATATTACTTGAAGGTTATATTAATTTTTCTACTCAGACCCATTCCAAATTACCTCATAATTCCCGCAACAACATGCATGAAAATCCAAATTACCTCAGAAACCTCTATCAATGTCTTCCATTGATTTTCTATGACTGATAACATTGATGCATACAACTATTAGACCAATAGGCCATCTGTGGAAACTTCTAAGAGGATCTTTGTACATTGAGAATATATGGGTTTTAGAGGATCTTTGTTTTATTTTGATGACTGGATCAATTACATATGCTCAATTCTACTCAGTTCAAATATTAAGTGTCATTATTTTTGTTCAAAATTTTTAATGTAATATTATGCCACATATATTGTGATAAAAAACCCATATTTCATCCCTCCCCTCAATATATAGTTGAGTTGTGATCCTTTTCTTCCAAAGATCAATTGTATTAATTTACAAATAACATCCTTACATTCCCGCACCAACTTGCGCAGCAAAATCAAACCTATCTCTATATTTATTGTTTACCTTTCCAACTAGTTTATATATTATCAAAATTCAATATTACAAATTGCCTTTCCAACCAGTTTATATATTACTAAAATTCAATGTCACAAATTAAATAACATCGTCAAATCCCCGCAGGAATGCGCGGGGCAATCACCTAGTTATAAAAAAAAAGAACAGAGGCAGTACAAGCAACACTAGTCAGCAATGGCTATGTGACCGGGAGGCAAAAGGCCAACCAACAAACCATCAGAAAATAGAAAGCATATAAAGGACCTGGCCTGCACAATTAGTCAAAGACCTTGTAGAAATGTCAGTGGTTAGTTATTTGAGATGTCACTGAATGAGTGAGCGACGTTGGAGTGAGACCGATTATTCGTCTTTTGTGTGCTGCATTTAGGAAAGCTATTATCCATAGCCTGTTCAGCTGTTCAACCTAAAATGTAGGGTGCTGATCTGAGAACGAAATAATCATAAAAAGAAAGGAGCTGTTCCAATGGAAAATTCATTTGTCAAGTAGCAAAACTATCGTGAAATCTGAGGTGTATTTATCAATCTTTGTGTGCAGATAAATTTGCAGCCCTGTAACATGACGAGAACTTGTCCACTCAAACTGCTGTGTTTGATTACACAGAGTGGGATTACACGTTTGAAATCAAGCATATACGCGAAGTTTGGTAGGAAAAAGGACGTCAGCGACAAAGACGGGACAGGCTGAACACATGACAGGCAAACGGAAGACTGATCCAGTTGATTGCTATTAGCCTATTAGTGTCATGCACGCTGTTTTCTGTATTACTACTTGGCTTTAGGAAAACTGCTTGTAATTACACTACCTTCGTTTTTTGAAGTATGATATCTTTGACTTTAGACACAACACCGTTCATCTTATTAAAAAAGACTATATAAGTAGGGGCGAGAAGCTAGAGTAGAAATTTTCGAGGTGCACAACCTCTACATATCAAATACAATTACATTTTTATATGGTGACAATATGGAATTAATAGTATTCTTTTCCATCACAGTGGTGCCTATGTACCACCCTAGCACAAGCATTATTTATTTTGTTGTGAGTTGTTACCATTTATATTACTCGAGCGTGATTTATATTATAATATATATTTGCACATATTTTTGAAAAAAAATGAAAGACCAAGTACTGTAACCAAAATTCATTAGTATCATAATCTTCTATATACCTGAATAGGTACACCCCACTGCATTATTTTTCTAAACATGCATAAAGGCATGCAATCTCAAAACCTACTAAGTTGAATGACATGTCACCATCTATTCATCATCCACTAAGCAATGTATTTATATTTTCCATCGATTTTATATAGCATTATGGATGCCATGTATTTTTGTGGTGTACACATAGCATATCGCTCAAATTCCAGCAGAAACATGCGGAGAATTCATCTGGTAAAGTAAAAAAAAAAAGAAAAAAAATATTATAATGCAGTAGAAATGTAGAATTAGATATACGATGGGATGGAAGGCAAACCTAAACAGGGAAAGGACGTTGTAGCCAACCAGCACGCATACACACAGCTCACGCGAAGAAAGTTTGGCTGAGTCCAGCGCAGATCATGTATCCCGTGACACATTCAAACTCCACAATGTTATTATTTTTATACCATAGACAACCATATAAACGATCTGTTGCTAGTCTCAGCCAAGTTGGCAAGAGGCATTATTCTGACTTCTAAATAGTGATATGCTCAACTTGTGAATTGGAAGCGCAACCTGAACAACTCTCTAAAATGCATGCCAAGTTTTGCATGGAGCATAACTATGAAACAGTTCGTTTGCGTGGAGCATGCCGATGTGCTTTTTACCAAACATGGGAAAAGACTATCTTATTTTACTACTGATTAGAGGTTACAAAAGTAACACGAATTACGAAGTGCACTATGAAAAAAGATAAATCTTAGAAATTTTATAAAAATCAGAAACATCTGACCTTCCCCAATAATACTAGCCATTGGATCTATTATATTTTCTAAAAAATTACCCAACATGCCATTATGAAATACCGTTAAATTAACCTCCTAATTTTCTAAAAAATTACCCACCAAACCATTATGAAAGATCTTTAAAGTAACCCCTAAATCTTCATATAAATTACCCATAATGTCATTATGTAATATGAATTAAAACAACCTCCTAAATTTACATATAAATTACTCATCATACCATTATAAATTATGAATTAAAATAACCTTTAAATTTACATATAGATTATCTACCATTCCATTATAAAATATGGATTAAATAATTCTATAAGTTTGTATATAAATTACCCACCATTCTACGATTATAAAAGATGATTTAGAATAATCGCCTCTAATATACTACAGATAAAATAAAATCTAAACTATGCACAACAAAAAATGTTATAAAAAATAAATTATAAAATTAGACACACACACATATATATGCTTCAAAATTATCGACGGCTGCTACTATTAAAGTTATCTATCAATTTTTAATTATATACTTCCTAAAAATCTAACCCATGCGAGAGCACGAGTTAATGGTATAGTATGACAAATAAATGCAAATATGTTAGGCCTTTTTAAGCACAACTTTGTCTTTCAAAATTAAAAGAAAAATCAAATAGGAAGCGAGTTTAGCCTAACAAGCTGATTGGGACGAGTTGATCTCGGGTTTTCGAAGGGAGACGTCCTAACCAAGCCTAGATATGAACGAGGTCTTGATCGAAGGCCCAAAACTCACTAAGGTTGTGGCTCCATTTCACCCCGCACTGCTATAAGAGAAGAGGCACGAGTGCCAAAGGGCAAATAGCCTAGTGGTTGCAGCAGCTCGAGCGGTACTTGAGAGGTCCTGGGTTTGACTCCTGTTGGAAGCGAATTATTTTAGGATTTAACGGCTTTGTTCATTAAGTGGTAGACGACGTTCCCGTCGACAGCGAGGCGTCCGCGGTGATTTCGTCAATCTCAACATATGCCGACTCAGTCTTTCGGAGGTGCTCATAGGAATAGGGTGTGCGTGCGTACGTTCATAGGGGTGTGCGTGCGTGCGTGTGTGAGCGTCTGCGTTTGAACTGTGTTCCTAAAAAAAGAGAAGAGGCACGAGTGACACGCAAGTTAATGTTCGTTGTCCCTCTCGCAACTACACAAACCCTAGATCGATCAATTGTGTGCGAGCAGTGGAGCGAAGAGCCACAAACCGTCATCACTATCGCGCGGCCATCTTGTGCGTCCTACCTCACCACCATGTAAATCCCGTTGCCCAAGTGGAACGGGTCAAGCACTCCAAGAAAAGTATTGCCTCCCTTACTCTCTCTTTGTTCCTTCCTCTCTTTCTCTGTGGATCGAGATCTGACCATGAACATTCATGAACATCTCATGAACCCTAGTGGTTTAGGGATGTCAGGCATTGGATCCGTGACACACAAATCTAACAGAGTCCTCTCACTCAATTTTAGGTGTATATTTTCCTTATTGTCATGAAAAAATGTTTTATCCCTCCTAATCTGGGTCTCGTTTTGTATGGCCGAAAATCAAATAATTCATCAGCAACCGATTTGCGCTTAGACCATCTCCAACAGCTTGCCTATATGGTTTGCCTATCAACTGTTTCAACTACCCCCACTTCTCTGTCTACAGTAACACTACAGTGTATAGACAATCTTTTTACACGCTCCACTGAAGATCAGACTTAGTAGGTGTCTGTGTATTTGGCAAAGCCGACCTAGCCACATGCATGAAACTACACCCTCCGTTTTGAAATACAAGTCGTTGTTGATTATTTCAAAACTTGATCTCTCATCTTATTGGACTATTTTAGCAAAACTCATTTTCTTTCCGAATTGAAAAGGATTATGTGATAGGAAAATGAACTAGTTTTTTAGTTCAGTTCACCACTCGCCAACTTGTTCAGCTTGCTGCAGGCGATTAGGCTGGCGCTTCTTTCCTTCAGTTCCTTGCTCCCGATCCTGTGCGCCCCAAGTCAAACTACAACCCCCCTAGGAAGAATTCATATACGAAGTTTGGTATCGGGACTACAGAGATACTAAACACAAAAGACCTATTGCACATGCAAACATTAAGTACCAATCTATTTAATACAGATTTTTTTTAGCCAACTTAACAGCCAAGCCATTGTATGTGGTGACTATATTATTAGCTCTGTTTAACATGGCGTAAGCATACAGCCAACTGCAGGCTCACTTATTAACCTTTGCTCTTATCACCAGCTGCCGCTGCCGTCCTCGACAACTAATCCATTCGCAAATGCAGCCATCCAATAACTGACGAACGCGCGGAGCTCCGTCACGCCGTCGTTGGCCGGCGGTGGTGCGACGTCATCGCATCTCCTCCCGGAGCAGGGGCCCGCTCGGATCATGGGCATGGCGCATTTGAGAGCGGCGTCACCTGCAGGCTGCAGCCGGTCCTGGAGGCCGCTGCCTCCGTTGACGCTGACGCTCCCCGTCGTTTCGATAACTGCATCCAAACGGCTCGATTTTGATCATACCGGTACTCTGGCACCTTGGTTTCTGAAATAGACTCCTTTTCCAGCACCCCTCCAACTGCACTCGCAGAGCCGCCGCCGTGTCTCCTGGCGGGCGGCGGCGGAGCTCCGATGAGGCCGTAGTAGCGCCCGCGCTCCAGTACAAAGGTACGCCTCTGATGATTCTCATCTCTAGCTCACCAATCTGAAACTCTGGGTAGCTGCTAATTAGGCACAGCTAGAGGTGAAATTATCGGCGAGTCTCTTGTTATTAGGTTAAGCCTTTTTTACAAGAATACGTCTTCTTGTTAAATGATCGGATTCGCTGTACCCTTCACTGCATTGAATCTTCCTGTCGCAATCAACAATTATTGCAAATAAATATACATAGGTGGCCACTGGTATTATTTAAGACTTCGTGAAAAGAGTCAAGAAAAGCACAAGAAACAAGTGTGTTATAAACAAGGGATCCCTATAAACAATGCTCAGGCCGGCAGGTAAGCAATTGGGGACAGTGTAACTGCTTCAGTCTTTAGCTTATAATGGTGAAACAGTGTTGATAAGCACAAGAACTCTGGAGTACAATTTTGCTTGCGTTGGTGACTGACACCGAAGAGTTTGAGCATGAACTCAAACCAAAAACAGCATTCAGACAGGCTACAATTTACAACATACATGAATGGGACTACGAGATTAGGATAAGAGGGAAGTGCAGCATCTGAAGTTTAATTTTGAAGTAGCAGTGTGCCCAAAGGAGAATCCTATAGATACACCATGGAATCTGACTGCAGATGCTTCAAAGTAACCAAAACAACAAAAGGGGATAATTTTTTGAGTTGGACGGGGAGTGGATGATCAACGAGGAAAGCTCATTGATGACCAAAATTCCTGCTCCATGCTGTACGGACTGCTCAAGTTGTAATCACCACCATAGGCATCACACTCTTGAACTGATCGACGGTTCAGCCTAACTATATGTTCTTCGTTTATCTGACTCCTTCCAGTAGTATTCTCTGCCAAACTCTGCAACGCTTCTAGTCTCATCTCAACCTGCCTCATGGTGGGCCTGTCCTCACCCTTTGGGTTTAAGCACATCACAGAAATTGTTGCCACTTCCCTAGCTTCTTCTATATTCTCCTCTACGACCTGAGGGTCTAGGATCTCACAGAGCTTATCCTCACTCACCGACAAAGAAAATTGTGAAACTAGATTGAAGCCTTCCGGTGATATGTAAGACGATGGTTTCTTCCGTGTCAACAGCTCCACTAGTATCACACCAAAGCTGTACACATCACTTTTCTCGGTGAGCCGGCTTGTTTGGAAGTACTCTGGATCCAAATATCCAAAAGTTCCTTGAATGGTTGTTGTGACAGCAGTTTGATAAATGGGGAGACCTCGAGAAGCTCCAAAGTCCGACACTTTTGCTATCAACTGATCATCAAGCAGTATGTTGGTTGTCTTTATGTCTCTATGAATTATTGAGACAGAAGCAGAAGAATGCAGATAAGCAAGAGATCTTGCAATTTCAAGGGCTATCCTCATTCGCTCCTTCCATGAAAGTGACTGTGGATCACTAACATGAAGATGCTCATGAAGTGTCCCATTTGAAATGAATTCATAGACTAGCAATGGAACTTCTGTCTCGAGACAACATCCAAAAAGCTTCACCACATTCCTGTGATTTACTTGGGAAAGTATGGCAACCTCATTGATGAAATCATCAATTTCTCTCTTGATTGCATGTCTTGACCTTTTTATAGCAACAATTCGTTGGTCAGACAAAATACCTTTGTACACAGTTCCATGGCCTCCACCACCGAGTTTCCGAGCTTCATCAAAACTGTTTGTGGCCTGATTTAGCTCTTCTAAACAAAATATCATTCTTTCAGCAATATCTTTGTCAACGAGTTGCTGCAGTAAAAGCCCTCTATTTTGCTTGAAGAAAAATTCTTTCATTATTCTAGCTTTTCGAGCCTTGGCCTTTCTACTTATGACAACAATGGCAAGAATAAATAGCAGAGCGAAAATACCGCTGCCAAGCCCGATTGCGATGACCAATCCTGGATAATATATGAAAAGAGAAAGGAAACACAAACTCTGAATGATTTACTACGATAGATCTTTTTCTAACACAAGAGGGTTAGAATTTAAACAACAGATCCAGTGATCAAGATAATTGAATGAACTTTCTTCTCATTACCTGAAAATTTCAATTTGTTTGGGCTACACCCACCCTTTACTCTAGGGTTGCCAGCGGTACCAGATGGGCATATACAATCATACGATCCTATTGTATTTATGCATTCTCCAAAGCATGGGGTCGTATCTGGCTGTGGATGTGTGCACTCATCAATATCTAGTACAAGTTGCACCATGAACACACAATTAATTAGTGCAAAGCAATCACATGCTAGAACGAATTAAGTTGGATCTGCATGGGGAGATCACATACCTAGGCATCCACCAATCATGTAAGGGTTGCCACCATATCCTGGATGACAGTCGCAACTATAGCCTAGTGGAGGTTCATCGTGGCAGCTACTGTTGTCACTGAGGCACCCGTAGTCAGCTGACTTCTGAGCTTCTGCACAGGATGAGTTACCAAACATCCAGGTAACCACAGTGTTGGTTGGCACTTCTGGAACAGATCCTGGTGCGGCAGCAGCATACTTCTGCAATGGTATGGCCTCTTCTGGCCTCTTCCAATATTCCTCCTTTTCCATGATCAATGTGGCGTTGAATGGATCCCTCGGACCAGCCAGGGTTGAGTTTGCCTCATCGAGGGGAACAAGCTTGATATGGTAACTATTGCTGTCTTCTGCAACTGTGTTATAACAGCAGCCAATATTAGAGCATGTGCCATCGGTGGGCACCCTGGGATAAGAAGGCAGCTCGCATCTGGATTCACAAGTACTGGCATTGGCCCCTGCTCCGGGAACACTGATCGAAAAGTTGAAACCGCATCCCAAGGCAATGAACGCATTTTGGGCTGCTGATACACGATAGTACTTGTCATCTAATAAGTTGACCGACCAGTTCTGGTCATAACTGTTATTCCCTAACAATGGATTGAGACCAGTGTCAATGTAAATAACCCTCTGAGGGATCTTCATCTTGATGACTCGATATCCAGCCGTGTTCATACGCAGGATGGGAGGGTCTTGTTCGCACACGAGCTTGAATCCATCATTATGGTAGCATCGCTCATCGCCGCCAATGCCGAATGGGTAAGATATGTTTATGTTGTGGCATGTGGAGGTGCAGCCAGGCAGCGTCATGCCTTGTGAAGATAGTGTTGGTATTGTTGCTAGAAACTGCAACAAGTGCAGAGCTGCTATGGCAAGTGTGTGCATTGTTGGGTATGGTGAAAAAAGTAGCAGTGGCAGATGAGGCTTGGTGGATGGGAGGCATCAGTTCATTCTACATATATATATAGGCAATAAGCCCTCATAGAGCCTTGGCAGACCTGGCCGATGAAAAAAAAAAAAGCTAAATAGTTGGAAAGTCCTTGCTAGGTATACTGTTCATGATGTCATTAGGTCACATTTTGAGTGAGATGTTGATTATGTTCATGTTATATTCGCCGGAAGTTATTATCTATCGGCCGGCTAACCTTGAAACACAGAAAGACATATATAGTTGAGAGTCAAAGTCAAGCAACGAATTGTTGCAATGCATGTGAAGAGACGGCGACACCCTAAGAGGAAGGAGGGTAATTTATGGTCATTTGAAAACTAAAGGCTTACTTTGTACATATAAAAACCTATACAATCTCTATCTAGATGTGTACTGGTTTTTTCTATGACAGTACAGAATTATTGCACTAGCAACTAGCCTACTAAGCTATCCAGGGTGGTTTACAATTTCGGTAGAAAAGTTTTCCTACCCTCATCGATAAATAAGAAGGAAATATCAAATCAAATTCAAACAAATTTTTTTTTAAATGATATGATTTCCCAAAAATCTATCTCTAAAGCATCCTACATCAAAATTGCATGTAACAAAAAATAAATAGGAAGCTAGACGAGACTGTGGCGTCGGCCATCTCGATTGGTCAAGCTACCATGGCCACAGGGAGACCAAACATGGGTTGGGAATAGATCTCTGGACAACTTAGAATTTAGAGTTTGGAGGGGAGGCATCAATTTAATCCCAACTTGGTAATAAGATGGGATATACAAATTCAACTGAAAATTTTTGGTTGGTACGTTACTTTGGACCTATCGCTAATAATATAAGGGTGATATTTCAATAAACCCTAAAGCCACCTAGGATAGGTAAAGCATTCAACACAAGCAAGGTCCTTATGGTACCTCCTTCATGCCTTCATCCTTCTCGGGATCTCCCAGTGCAAACCATTAGTGCACCACCGTAGCCCACACCTGTTTGGTTGTTGCCCAATCTGGTGCCTCCCTCGAGGAGCACCGGATGTCCCTCGAGTAGCACCGATGCATCCGGTGCTCCTCGATGCCTCTATCTTATAGCCTCTAAACTTAATGTCTGATGACCGGTGGTAAAGCTTATGGTGCTACCATTGAACCACCGTACCCGTAACTTACGCCCCACGGTGAATGAGCTTCAAGTCATGGGCCTACTAATAAGTCTTCATATTAAAGTTGAAGCACCCAATGCTTATTTCACAATGTATGTTTGAGCAGGATTTTCTTTATCTCTTTGATGTCTGGGGTGGTTTTGTGGTCTTCAGAGTTCAGTCTTCTAGGTCTACATCATGAGGGGTTTCCTCACTTCGGTCCATGAGACTTGGTCCTCTTATAATAATATATTGTCAAAATCACTAAACCCACGGCTTATATATGGCCATGATACTTACAGATTGTAAAAGTAATCATCACAATCAAGCCTTGAAATAGAAAAATGTAACAAGTAGTAGTTAAGTACAGAATTGCTATGGCTTGGTGGTTGTGGGGTAGCAGTTAATGCTAGATACACACTCCCCTGCATAGACCTCAAAAGACTTGGTATATGCAAATCAAAATAATGACCATAAATATTTGCTGACCTGGTCTATGCAAACAAGCTATAGTTTACATCGAAATTATTCGTTGCCTAGCTAACACTGTTGCAACTGTCATGTTTGTGTTTCCTTCAGGGATGTTGATTCAGTGAAGGCAGGGAGGCAGGTAAGAAATAATAACAAAAGACAAGAAAAGAAACTGATAATAAAATGAAAAAAATCATTTCAACTTTGAAATCTAAATAGCAGAATCACAGTGAAAGTTTAAACATGTATATTAATCTATGTGTGAGCACCAATCAGTCACTAGTGCATAATCGATTTCTAAGAGGGCCTCCCAACTTTCGAGCGCGGGTCCACATCAAAGGACGCCCCTAGAAATAGATGTATAGAGGCGGTCCATTTTACAGTCAGCCTCGGCTAGTATTATCAGAGGCGGTGTAGCGTAGACCACCTTAGCACATCGATTTTACTAGAGATGGGTTGTGCCATGGACCGTCTTTGGAGATGTGTTACTACAGGCAGTTCACCGTACCAGCAGGTTGCCGCGTGTTGTAGCACAACTCATGTACAAAGCCTATTGGAGTCCTGTAAAAGAGAATTGGTTTTCTTCTCAAGAACTATGTCATTTCTAATCAACCTTTAGGTCCAACAAATGGCTGTCGTTCGTAGCAAGGCTAGATCCTTAAGATTCTTTTCGAAATTACGAATCCAATATCCAAAAATGTTGGCTACACCATATATTTTAGGTATACCAAAAGGCTAATAAGTCTATGGTCTACACCATAAGTGCAATCGATAGTCAAGGAACAATTGCTTAAGTATCTCTGTTTCGTGACAAAAAATGCCATGCCAACTACGCTTGATTAGATTACCCTTTGTCAGAATGACTCCGTCAAAGATACCATAAGAAGCCAAAAGGCCTGTAGCCTAGTGGTTGCAGCAGTTCGATCGGCATATGAGGTTCTGGGTTCGACTCTTGGTGGAAGCGAATTATTTTAGAATTTAACGGTTTTATTCTTTCAGTGGTAGGTGACGTCTCCGTCAACAGCGAGGCGCCTGTGGTGACTTAGCCGGCTCTTTACACGGTGCTTCGGAGGTGCTCATAGGGATAGAGTGTGCGTGCGTGCGTTCATAGGGAGTGAGTGTACGTGCGTGTTTGTGAGTGTCTGCGTTGTATTGTGTATTCGCGAAAAAAAATACCATAAAAAGACTTTGACCTTTAGCGGTCTTTTGAGTCTCCAAATAAGTCTCTTGTTTGTATTAGGTATGCCACAATTAATTAGTGCACGATAACAAGACTTGACTCAGCATTGTTCTGATTGGCACACATTCCAGCCAAATTCACCATCAATGTAGGGGAAAACTGATGATGCATGAATCGCGACCATGTAGGGATTGGAGGGGATTGAGGACAAATTTAGTTCATTTTCTCCTCATCTCGTCTAAATCCATTCAATCCTATGGGAACTGAGTGTTCCCAAGGTAGCTCTAAGCATATGAGCATGGAAAGAAAAAAGCAGTTATAACTGGACCTGCTGACATACGGACACCACGAGAATACATTTAGCCAAGTTAGCAAGAGATATGAACTGAATTTCTAACTTCAATCAAAGATCAGGTGTGCTCAACTTCTAAATTGAAAGCTCAACCTGAACGTTATGTAACATACACATAACATGTTTGTAACAGTTCATGCATGCAGCATGCCAATTAATATGCATTTTTACGGAACATGGGAAAAGGCTTAATGTTAACATTGCGAATTCATGCCAATTTGTCCGGTCATTTCAAGCACAAATCGATCTTTCCAAATTATGGACGGAGAGCGCGCGGTGCCTACATATGGCAAAGCCGGCCAGGCGCAATGCAGCAAACTACTAATTAAGTGCTAACCTGCATCTTAAATTAAAATATTTATACAAGTTGCTAGAAATATGTATCTCCTTAGACCGACGCCAGCAGCTCATGCATCCAGTGAGGCAAAAAACTGTTACAACTACTTTTCTCTCTGTAAACAGTATTTTATTACTGTACCCGGCCATTTATTCGGAGTGTTGGACTCGGTCTTATCCTTTAAAACGCCCTCTGCAGGGCGTTCCGCGCTTTCGCGTCCACACGCAGCGCGACGCGTGGCTGCCCGTGCCTACTCCTTCCTTCTCCTGAGCGACGGCGAGCCCGTGTCCGACCATCCCTCCGCCGCCCTCTCTTTTATCCACTGCCTCGTGGGCTCCTCCGCGTCCGTCCGCCTGCGCGTGGGGAGGTCCGGGTTTCCCCTCCGCTCTGCTCGCGTCGGGAGTCGCGGATCCGCCCGCGCCTTCCTCGGTGCCTCCGCCGCCGGGCCGCGCCCCTCCAGGCCTCGGCTTTCCCGGCGCCGCGCCGCCTCTCCCTGCCGTTGCCCTTTCAGGCGCACCTCCGCGCCCCTCCGTCGTCGGCTTCCCGGGTGCCGCTCCGCTCCGTACCGTCGTCGCCGTCTCCAGTGACCTGCTCGCCTCCAGCTTCCTCTCTCTGCCCGTCGGTGAGGTCAGTGCACGCACAGCGCCGCACCTTCCCCGCGCGCACGCCGCTGGGACCGTCGCTGCCTCCCTGTCGGCTTCCTCCGCGGCAGCATGGCGCGCCTCCCCCACCTCCGTCTCCGCGCGCAGCTTTGTCGCCGACCCCGCGCTCTCCTCCTCCAACTCCCGTGTCGGCGCTGCGCCTTCCCCGCACGCGTCCCTGGGACCGCTGCCTCCCCCTCGGGCTTCCTCCGCGGCGGCATGGTGCGCCTCCCCCACCTCCGCTTCCACGCGCGGCGCCGTCGCCGACCCCGCGTCGTCCTCCTCCCTTGTTGGCGCTGCACCTTCCCCACGCGCGCCACTGGGACTGCCGCCGCCTGCCACGAACACGCGGCCGCGGGCCGCCTCCGCGGCGCACCATCGGCGCGGCGCGAACGGGAAGCGCGGGCCGAGGCGCCAGCGCAGGGCGGCCGGGTGGAACACCACGGAGCACGGCAGCGCTGGGCCCAGCGACAGCGTGGAGCCGATCACGAGCACCAGCCGCCCCGCCGCCGCCACTGTTCTTTGCTCTACCGTGCTCTACCCGCTCGCTGTCGCCGCTTCCGTTCTCTGCAGCCACTCCACACCGTCGTTCACCTTGCAGCGGCATGGTAGGAGCAGCGGCGCCTAGCATACTCAGGTCGGCTCATCCACTTCCTCTCACCGATCCCTCCAACCTGTCGCTCCTGCTCGACTCCATCTGCCGGTGTGGCGCTGTCCCACGCAACTAAAGTCGTTCTCCACTGTTCTCGGTACTTTCTGGTGTACTATTTATTCTCCTTCTTGCCACAGTTCCAATTAGTTCAGGATTGTTGATACGCGATTATGTTCTTTGCTCCAACGTTAATGTCTGAGAGCTACCCACAATATCAGATGTACAATGGCTTCAGGTCGCCTCTACTTTTGAGCTCTAGGTGAGACCTGTATAGTTAACATGTTCAAAAACATTCCGCTTGCTATGACTATTTTGGCAATCTGTTTGCTCTTGACTCTTGCCTTCGACATTTCTAGTGAGGACTAAAGAGCATCTCCCCATTGCGAGAATTGTGTGTTTCCCCCATCCAACATACAAATGTTATGATGCTATTTCTTACTTTTCCTTTCCTCATTTGCAACCTGCAGAAACATGAACACTCCGAACAAGTTGCAGAACTCATCAACGTCGAGGAGCAAGCTGCTCAGCTAGAAAACGACCAGAAAACGCTTGATGTGCTCAAGGAGCTGGAAGCAACCAAGAAAACCATATCAGACCTAGAACTGAAGATACAGAAGGAGGCTGCTGAAACATCCCCTGAAGAAGCTCCGAAGTCTGATGAAACTGATCAAGTTTCTGCGGCAGGACCTGAAGAGCAGCAGCCTGACAACATCAGTGCAGATGTGGACATGGAAGGTGCCGAAGAAGATCGTTCAGGTTCAGTTTTGGTGGAACTTGAGCAGGCAAAGGCAAACCTGAACAGAACAACAAGTGATCTGGCTGCAGTGCGGGCTGCGGTTGAGTTGCTGCAACATAGCATTGCGAAAGAGAAAATGTTACTTGAAAGAGGCCGAGAGAAGCTTTCCTCTAACACTTCATTGGTTTCTTCTTTGGAGGTTGACCTAGAACAGACAGCACAAAGGTTGGAAACTCTCCAGGATCTGCCGAGGAGACGCAAAGACACCCTCGGGCATTTTTATCGAGATCAAGAAAATGACCTCAGAGGTGCAGCAGCTCAGGAGTATGGCAAATGATTCAAAATCTGATGCCATGGTGTTGGCTGCAGAAATCGAGCAGGCAAAGGCCAGCTGTGCACCTCAAGTACGATATATCTATAGTGTTCCTCTGCTTACGGATCTATGTAACATTGTAATATTGTTATTTGATAGCAGTAGCACAATATTTGTTCCCTTGCAGGACTCACATATATAGAGACTGGAAATCTCAACTGCTCAAGCGGTGATCTAAAACGAGACGATGTAGCTGGCACAATGAGGTAATGTATATTCATAAAGCATTTTTATGTAGAGATAATAATAGTATGGCATTGTTTTTATTCCAATGTCAACTCCTCCCAGATTCCAGATTGAGTGCATCATCATAACTAATATCTCTACTAGCAGATATATGACCAGACAGGATATCCTCACATCTATAACGCTTCAATAATCCAACTGGCGTGGTTACCTTGCAGTAACGAAACTTTCTACAGTGCTGCCTGGTTGGTGATGATGCAGGCATGCAGCTTGCCCACTGAACCATAGTGTTAGCTTTGCAGAATTATGTTTTATATATGCCCCAATAGGCAATATGGTTATCAGACTAAACTTGGCTACTTCAAACTCTTGTGTAACTTGATGGGCCATGTCCAGACATGTCAATGCTACGTAAAGTAACTTGCCATCCTTTCTCGCTGTTTGTTCCTCCTGATTTATGTGCTATCCTACATTATCAGCATTGTGATTGCAGCCTTCTGCTTTTCCTGCTGCCGCATCTGATACCTCTAAAGCCCATGAGGCAAAATATGGCCACACCTATGTTATTTCCAAAGCAAAAGCAAATGGCCATTTAATCACCAACTCCATCGGAGACGAACCGCACAATAACAAAAACACATCTTTGCCCACCCAACAACCATGACGGGCGCGGCGTTAGCGCGCCTACATCCCTAGTATATAACGTGCTTAAAGTATTACTACCTCCAGTCAGGTAAACTTGACGTTAGCAGTTTCTTGTCTGAACATCAAGTTTCTTTAACTGGCGAGAGTATTGATAACAAACTTTAGTAATAATTTTCTCACTTTTACTCACCATTTGCCTGTAATTGATGTATTATTATTCTTTCAGGGTTAAGCATTGGGCTAGGACTCAGTCTTAGCATATGCCTATTGATTCTAGTGCTTGGTGGCCCCATCGTAATTCGCAAGATTAAGTTGCATATGTTTTTCTTCAAGAACTTATAGGAAGTTGGAAGTAGTTGAAGGTTGAAAATCGGACGATCGTACCAATTCAAGGGTGTCAAATGGACTTTTTAAAAAAACTTATAGGAAATTGGATATTAACAGCCTGCTGAAAGCTCTTGGCAAAGTAATAGAAGAAAGAGATGCTCAGCAGTATTGGTCTTATTTTGCACGTTGACATCTACAGTGGGGAGATCACAATATATAAAATAGAGTAACCTTCCCCGATAGGGTTAATCTTTTGGGTTGAGGTAGGATTTGTTGCACTGAGTATGTACGTTTTGCAGAAGTACCTTAACGAACAACTTATGCGTTGGTTGATAAGAGGATTTCTATAACCATTTTGAAAGAGATATGCACCGGTGAATTTTCACATGAATTGGTTGTAAGCTTTTTGCAAGGAGAAGGAGGCGAGACACCACCTCCAGATGTACACCCAAACATCACGATCATCTCAAGATGCAGATTATCAAGATGCTATAGCAAAGCAATTAGCTGATGAAAGGCTTCTACAGACAGCAACAAGTAAAGCTTTGGATATTAATTGGGCCATTGTAAAGCTTTGGAGTCTTGGCAACCGTAGTGAGCTTGCTTTTAGCAAAGGAAAAGGATAATCAAAGTTGGGCAGCGTGATAACTCTTCGTCGTCCTCCTTGTCCAAAAAAAAAAAAAAAAAAAAAAAAAAAACTCTTCGCCGTCCTCCCAATCGAAGACGACGGCGAGCAGCGCCAGCCCTAGGAGGCAACCGCGTTGGCCACCGCGCGGACCGCGGAGTGGGCATGACTTGGGTCGCCGCAGCTCTCCGACATCAGCCGTGTGTTGGCCTCCAGTCGGTCCGGATCCACCCGTGTAGGCTTTTTCTGCCCTGCACGACCAACGCACTGACCATTGTTGACGGCTGACCTCCAATGTTGCATTGTTGCTACAGCAAAAGAATCATATTCATTCCACGCGTAACTCCAAGTCAAGTCACCGTACGTCCTTTATCCAAAAACTAGTTAAAATGTATGTTTGCTCCGGATGTGTAAAAAAATTACCTTAAATACTTCTTGTATGACGTGTCTAAAAATGATTTTTTTTAATTTTGTAGGTTTTTATATGCACTACAACGGTGACAAATTCAGCTACTCTGACAGACAACAGACATGTAGCCCTGCTCTGTTATTATCGTCCCTACCCGCACAAAGATAGGAGAAAGGATTCTGAATAAGACGGAAACAGAGCTAAAAAAAGATGACCCGATACAGATAACCCGACCCTACAACAATAAAAAAAACAATCCAATACAAGTAACCTGGCCTAACGCCGAACATACAATGTACAAATATTATCATATACAATGATACTAAATCGTCCAGGGAACATCAAATTATCTTCCTCGTAAATCATCGCCAATCTCCGGTACAGCGTGTAGGGAAAATCAAAATGAGGGGGGAAAATCAAACCCATGGATGATTGCGGTACTTCTGTACCGCAACGGAGAATCTGGAGGAGGGAATCACGTTCCCGGCCGGCTACAGAGGCACGAACGAGACCCAGCGATAGCCCCGGCAGGTGCGCCTCGCGGGATTGAGAGGCGAGAAGACGAGAGACAGAAGAGAGGAATCAAGAAGGTAAGGTTGGCGGTGTGCGGGGGATAAGTCAGTAAAACAAAAAAAGACGAGGGGTAAAGAAAAGAAAAAAAATAAATGAATTAATAAATCGCACGTTTTCTTTTGCCCAAATAATTGGAAAAAAATGAGGGGCAAAGAAAAGAAAAAATTGACTTCGACGAGGGGTAAAGAAAAGAAAAATAAATGACTTAATAAATCACACATTTTCTTTTGCCCAAATAATTGGAAAAAATATGAGGGGCAAAGAACAGAAAAAATTTGACTTCAATGCACATTTTCCGGACAGACTACTCCACACTTGTCACATACGGAGTACATAAATAGCACGGAATAAACCACAACAATTTTGTTTTTGTTATCAAGAGAATTTATTGTCCAGTTTCTTATTATAAAATACACAACATATCTCAGGATGTGCATGCATGGTTATTATGCAAGGTATATGCATGGTGATCTGGCCTAGACGGTCTCTTCATACGCAAAGGGCGGCAATGCAGGTTGCTGGTGACGCCGAAATTGAACCGTAGCTACTGGTGAAACTCGAAACGAATACGAATCTTCAAGAGAAATTACAACGACACATGACCGGAAGATAACAAAGAACAAATTATGCCGGCAGATGTTTAGAAAATGATCCATTTATGGACAATGTTTGTTGGAGTCAGTGGTGAATCTAGGCTTAGATGTGGTCAGGATTGCTAGATCAACTTCATTGTTTGATAGAGATTTGTATTAGTCATATTCGTCTTTGGTTGGAGAAATGTGATTTGGAGGAGGGGATCCTTTCAGTGAGATTGAAATATTCTTTTAAGAGTCTGAATTTGGAAGGCACTGCTGGAGTCGGTCTCACTGAGTCACGTACAATGCTCATCTTTGTACCTTGCTTCTTTTCCATCGCTATGCCGCTTGCGCTCCAACCATGCGATCAATAAGAAAAAGTGGTGCTATCCATTAAGGTGATCGGCATCGATACTGTCGAGGAGCCTAGGTTCTTTATGCTTTTTTTGTTGTCATATGTTTATCAAAAATGTTGTAGTTGATGTATTTTCTCTTTGTTACTCAACTTCTTATCATTTGAAAACAAAACATCTATCACTTTTAGCGATGCATAAACACATCAGTGTGATAATATATCTATAAAATTGTCACCCGTTGCAATACACGTGTATATGCTAAATAAAATGGGTCGGGCTTGTGTGGTGCAGGTTCGAAGGCACTCAAGCCCACTTCGTCGCTGCAGCTCGTCAAAGTCTCCCATCATCTCGTGCATGGTGGTTTAAACGCGTTTTAAGTTTGTGGTAACACTTTTGTGGTGATGCCTCTTCTTCTTTATAAGAGGTCTGAAGCTGCATTTCTATTCCATTATCTAAAAAAAGGTTGGTCAAAGTCGCCGTGCATGTTCCGTGGATACCTGCAACTATGCACGCACCAAAAATCAGTATAAGTCCTAGCAGCGTAAATTGGGAGTCTGCATGTCGACTATCGCTACTCTTCTGTGTATATATTTGACAAAGATAGTGAGGAGTGCCTACCCCGCCAAGGAAAACTAGAAATGCTTATTGTTATTGTTGTATACACACGTGCGCACATGGACAAGGTTGCTAGGGGAGTCACCTTAGCGTTCGCTGCGGTGGTTGCCATGCTGCTGCAGCTCCCGCCATTCGGATTCGGCATCGTGGCTCCAGCTGCAGCAGCCACCGGCACCGGGGCGGGGAGTAAATACTGCACCCGACGCTGCGGCGACATCAGCATCCCGTACCCGTTCGGCGTCGAGCAAGGTTGCTTCCACACCGCCGGCGGCTTCAACCTCACCTGCGACCGCTCCTACCGGCCGCCCAAGCTGTTCCTCGGCGACGGCACCGTGCCGGTGCTCGAGATCTCCATTTCCGACGCCACAGTCCGTATCAACAGCAGCGGTTTGAACTTCACACATGATGCTCGTGCTGGACACACCACGATGAATAAAACATGGGGGTTGGGACTCCCGCAGGGCGGGCCGTACTTCCTGTTACCGTTCTACAATACTTTGTGGGTCATTAGCTGCAACGTCCAGGTCGATCTCAGCTGGGGAGGAAAGTATAATAATAGTAACCAGGTGATCGCTTCTTGCACCGCTATCTGTCCGAGTATGGGACCCGATGGTCCATATCTCGCGGGGGATCCTAGCTGCGAAGGCATTGGATGCTGTAAGGCAAGCATCGATCTAGGCTACTCTAACTACAACATCCAGATCCACATGCGTGATAGTATCAGATACGATGATTTTTTAGGATATTCTGTCTACATAGTTGACCAGGGTATGAATTTTACCGAGTGGAAGTGGGACGGTAGCGTCCCTCCTAAAGCGGCGCCAGCCCTGCTAAGCTGGATGATAGCGGCAGGTAATAAAACATGCCATAGAAATGCATCCGCTCCTGAATGTATCAGTACCAATAGCCATTGCACAGACATCCATGATTATGGTGAATACAATGGTTACGTGTGCGACTGCTCTCCTGGTTATCAAGGCAATCCTTACATACGCGATGGATGCAAAGGTACTACGGTTGAAGTCGGAGTAACTTTCTTTCCCTAAACTATGTGGATATATACTGACACATAATTATAACTCTTCCTAATTATATTAATATATCTCCTTGTGTTTGTTCAGATGTAGATGAGTGCACTGGTCCCAGCGGAAACCCTTGTTACGGGGAGTGTGTGAATACACCAGGGAGTTATTTTTGTCGGTGTCTCTCTGGCCATACAGGCAACGCTTCTATCCCAAACGGTTGTACAGGTAACAAAATGCAAAAATAAAATCATATATTCACGATGTGTACCCCATAGCTTATTAGTATATGGCCACTTTTGCCGTCAATGCCACAACAACATTCGTATATGTTTCAGATATAGATGAATGTCAGAATCCAGAAGCATATTCGTGCTACGGAACCTGTCTAAACATTCCAGGAGCGTTCCATTGCTTATGTCCGAATGGAACCTATGGAAACCCATCCACAAAAGGGGCCTGCATTCTAGTCAACAAGTCCTCTGCGGGTAATAACAAGCCGCTAAAACTAAATCATTACTTTCCATATTTATTGTATCACTGCAATTTTACACATGTAGAGTCATAGATCATACGGCGTTATATATGCGATCATTCATAAAATGTAAATCTCTTGTAATGAATCTACTTGGCTGCCCAAAAATAATGGACAAATAAACTATTCATCATTTCACTTTTTCAGGATTAAGCATTGGGTTAGGAGTTGGTGGAGGAATAATAAGTCTTTTGCTTCTAGCACTTGGTACTCCCTTCATAGCACATAAAATTAAGCTACAGAAGGTGAGAAGGATGAGAGAGAAATCTTTCCATCAAAATCATGGGCTACTTTTGCAAAAGCTAGTATCACACAATACCGACATTGGAGAAAGGATGATTATTACCTTAAGGGATCTAGAGAAGGCTACAAACAATTTTGACACAGCACGCGTGATTGGTGGAGGGGGGCATGGCACAGTGTTCAAAGGAATTATAGATTTGAAGGTGGTGGCAATCAAGAAATCGAGGATTGTAGTAGAAAGAGAAATCGGAGAATTCATAAATGAAGTTGTTGTTCTTTCTCAAGTGAACCACAGAAATGTGGTGAAGCTATTAGGATGTTGTCTTGAGGCAGAAGTCCCACTTCTAGTTTATGAATTCATCTCAAATGGAACCCTTTATCAACATCTCCATGTTGAAGGACCAATAGCACTATTATGGGTTGACCGAATAAGGATTGCGCTAGAAATTGCTAGAGCTCTATCCTACCTACACTCAGAAGCTTCGATGCCTATATTTCACAGGGATATTAAGTCCACTAACGTACTTCTCGATGATAGTTTAACAGCAAAAGTATCTGACTTTGGATCTTCAAGGTACATCCCAATTGATCAAACTGGAGTAACTACAGAGGTTCAAGGAACAAGGGGCTACCTAGATCCCATGTATTATTATACAGGTCGACTAACCGACAAGAGTGATGTCTTCAGTTTTGGTGTTCTTCTTATCGAATTGGTAACTAGGAAACAACCATTCGTCTATCGGTCTGAACAAGGTGACAATCTTGTTTCACATTTCATTAAGATGCTCGCAATAGGTAACCTTGTTGGCATAATAGATCCTCAAGTCATGGAAGAAGAAGATGGAGAAGTTCAAGATGTTGCTACATTAGCAGCAATGTGTACTAAATTAAAGGGAGAAGATCGTCCTACAATGAGAGAAGTGGAAATGATGCTTGAAAGCATACTAGTTAAGAAGAAGCAGGTTCCATGCATTGCGACAAGAAGGGATGAGGAGGAGGATAAAGCTTTGGTTCACTACATGTCCATTGAACGAGGTACTAACGCAGCAGGCAGTCAACACACTATGAAAGACGTGAATTTTAGGGAAACAAGTAGGCAATATACTATGGAAGAGGAGATACTGTTGTCAGCAAGCTACCCTCGATGAATATATGCTTTCATAATCAACGATGGCCTTCCTTCCAGCTTCTACATTGTTCCGTAAAATCCTTTGATAGATGCATTTGCTTGGTTTTCACCAATACTATAAAGGAGTAGTATTGCGCATAGTGTTTGTTACGGAAGTAACTTTTTTTTTCTTAATTTGATTTTGGATTTGCTGTTAGAATCACCAAAGAAACAGAGTATTATAATGGGTGGATCTTGTATCTGTATTCCTCAGATAAGATAATGTAACTTTACATATCTCAAATCGTTGTTTGTGCATGTAATGATGCATCGGTGCACATTGATAGTACTACCATAGTGGTGCTGAAGTGTTGGCCAGAAAATAGATGCAGCTTTCATGGACGACCAGCCCAGCTGCCCCTGATCTTGCTTGGACGACCAGCAGGCTTCCTCTGTTTTTCTTTCAAAAACCTAAGCCAATCCAATGGGCAAGCACAGGCCAGCAGCAGCCACGGCCAGCATGCAGGCGGAGGTATTTGCCGGCATGTACCTTGTGGGCCATGCATGTTCAAGAAGGTTTGCGATGGGGATCATGGGAGACTGGGAGTCGTCAGGGCCTCTCTCCCTCGTCCCTGCAAAGCAGCTGAACTGTGAAAGCACACTGCAGCCCAAACTACTGCGTCCCCGCGCGTTAGTACCAGTGCAGCCGTGGTTGCGTCGGCGCCTCGGCGGTGCTGCCGCGGCCAGTGCTGGGCGGCTGCACCAGCCAGTGCGGGAACATCACCATCCAGCACCACCCTTTCGGCGTGGAGCAGGCCAGCTGCTACCTCCCCGGCTTCAACATCGCCTGCAGGACTGGACCGGCGGCAGCTCGGCGGAGCTGTTCCTCGGCGACGGCACCGTGCAGGTGCTCGAGATCTCCATCCGATCCTCATGTCCCGATACATCTTTTCAAAGAAAAAAGGTCCCAAACAGCTAGCATACACAGATGCGGACTGGGCCGGCTGCCTCGGCACGTACGTGGCGTTCGGCCTCAAGCTTCTGCGTCTACTTCATTCGGAGACACGCTGATTTCGTGGCCTTCCTTCCAAGCGACAGACAACTGTCTCACGGTCATTGTCAAGCGTGGAAGCAAGAGTACCAATGGCGTGGCTAATGCAGAGTACGAATGCGCTTGGGTTTGGCATCTGCTCCGTCGAGCTCCATATTGCGGCCTCAACAAAGCAACTGCAGTGTTCTACGACGACAATTTGTCCTCAAAGTACATGAGCAGGAATCCGTGCATCATCAGCACGATGTTTGCACTTCGCAGCGTGATAATTGATCATGTAATCGTACCAAAGTTAAGTTTGGCTAGGCATAGCCAGTACGGTTTAGTTTGTTTTTCATACTTTGCGGACATACAGAATTTATAGATTCTATAATTCCTTTTGTAGCGTTTAATTATTGTAGTATCTGTTTCCAACCCTAGGCTGCTCCAACACCACATTACCTCAAGAATAATGCATAGACATATTCGGGAGTCTTCTTTTGCACAAGAAAAAAAAATGCAAAATTGGGAAAACATATCTAACGTCAGTTGACAAACGAAAATAAGCACAAGAATAATAGATTATGAATGCAAATATTAAGAAAGTCAAACTAGTGTGCCTATTCAATGGAAGATCCAATTTAGATGGGCATGAGAACGATGAAAGTGACTTGTTCGTTGTCATGGTAGGCTCAGAAGCATTAAAAACTAGATGAATTCTCCGCGTTGCTACAGGAATTTAAGTAATACCAATGTGTATGTCATAGAAAAGCACTACATACATCAAGTCATAGAAAATCGATAAACGATATAAATTGAAGATGACGATGTGGTAGACGATATAAATTATAAATTGAAGATGACGATGTGGCATGGAACTTATTGGGCATCAAAGATGATGTGGCTTCATGCATGTCTAGAAAATAGGTAGTGGGGGCTAGCTATTTAGAGATAGAATATAAGTATATGTACATGAAGCATACTCGTTCGGGACGACAACTGCTCATCACCGAGGATAGCTTGCGGATAACAATATTTCCTCTTCCATGGTGTATTGTCTGCTAGCTTCCTTAGTGTCTCGTTGAGTTAACACGCAACGAGCCATAGTTGAATCCCCATAGTTTCTCAGTGGTGTTCTATCAAATGGAACCTGCAACTTCTTAACTAGCAAGGTTTCAAGGGTCATCTCCACTTCCCTCATTGTAGGCCTGTCTTCACCCTTCAATTTTGTACACGTTACTGCCAGTGTGGCTACTTGTTGGATTTCTCCATCTTCCTCGGCCATGACCTGAGGATCTATTATGTCAACAAGTTTGCCTTCCGTGTGCAGTGCAACAAAATGCGAAACAAGGCCATCATTGTCAACAGATCTATAAACATAGGGTTTCTTTCGAGTAAGCAGTTCTATAAGAAGGACACCAAAACTGAAAACATCGCTCTTGTCTGTTAGTCGACCTGTGTAATAGTACATCGGATCCAAGTAACCCACTGTTCCTTGAACCACCGTAATCACTTCTCTCTCATCAATTGGGATATATCTAGAAGATCCAAAGTCGGAGACCTTTGCAGTTAAAGCATCATCTAGAAGTATGTTGGAGGATTTGATATCTCTATGAAATATTGGCATTGAAGCAGATGAATGTAAATATGATAGTGCTCTGGCTACTTCCATTGCAATCCTAACTCGGCTATCCCATGATAGTGATACGGGTCCTTCAACATGAAGATGATGATCTAGTGTTCCATTTGAAATGAACTCATAAACTAGCAATGGGACTTCTGTTTCAAGGCAACATCCTAAGAGCTTCACCACATTTCTATGGTTCACTTGGGAAAGAACTGCAACTTCATTTATGAATTCACTGATCTCTCTTTGAACTACTATCTTAGATTTCTTGATTGCCACAACGTGCAGGCCTAGAATTCCTTTAAACACAACACCGTGCCCTCCACCACCAACCACATGAGATTTGTCAAAATTGCTCGTGGCCTTCTCAAGGTCTTTTAAGGTAATTATCATCCTTCCACCAATGTCTGTGTTGTGTGATATCAGTTGTTGCAATAGTAGCCCATGATTTTGTTTGAAAAATTTCTCTTTCATCTTCTTCACCTTCTGTAGTTTTATTTTAAGTATTATGAATGGAACACCAAGTGCTAGAAGCAAAAGACTTGCGGCGCTGCCCACTCCTATCCCGATGCTTAGACCTGAAAAACAATTAGCCAAATTCATGACTCCATACATGTTCAGGGGAAAAAGATTTTATAGTTTGTGAATGATTACGATTAAATTGTACACTTTTGAAGTACATCAAAAGTTGTGATGATACAAATACTGTAAATAATGTAGTAATTGCACAAGCATGGTAGGCATACTAGCGTGTTATTAGTTGTGTGAAGGAATTCTTAATGAGAAAGCTCCTTGTAAGCATTATGAATATTACAAGCCTCTTCTTTCTGTGGTGACCTTGGTAAGTATTCAAGTTCCATTTATTTTGAAAATTGGATCGATCCAAAACTTGATATAATAATAAAATAAAATAGCACGCCACCTGATCAATTATGAGAAGGAAGGAATAAATTAAACTAGCTTGACATAAAAACAGTAGGTTACCCATCTGAATCCGTAGGCACTACTAGTGGGGGTGTTTGATACACATGACTAAAATTCAGTCTATTTGTAACCAAGTAGGGAAGTGCAAATGAGGGGTTAAAGAGTTTAGCCACTTTCTATCCATTAGATTAAAGTGGGCTAAAGTTTAGCCACTTTCTACCCATTAGATTAAAGTGGGCTAAAGTTTAGCCTTGTATATTCAAACACAGGAATTCAAAAATCCTCATACTTAACTTATTTGCTGAATCTAATGTTTTGCCACATAACAACTTCTAACAACCTCTCCTAAAACATCTTGTGTAATTAATATATCATAAACTATTGTAAATCTCCCCATACATATGAGAAAATACGGAAATGACAAAAAAGATTTGGAACCTATTTGGATCCGTTAGAAACTAATAGTAAGTTGACTCAGATAGTAATATGTCATAGGTAATATCAACTAGCTAATCTAGTAGCTAATAATTAGCTAATATTTTCTTATCCTACTTTTGAATATGAATATAAGTATATAACATGAATATAAAATATATATGAATTTGACTCAATTGATAGTCAAAGATTTAAAAGGTTGACTTTCAAATATATATAGGCCTTATTTTTTTGGGACGAAGGTTGAATTGTTTAGCTATTGTTAATACCCCAGCTACATTTACTTTGTGTGGGGGGAGGGATATGAAAAACGTCAAGAAATAAATTTAAATTGTCAAAGAACCTAGGGAAATTTAATTAAAACTTAGTCAAAAATGCCTATAAACGTAGTAGATACACTTTTGGGTGTGCACTCATAAACAAAATATATTGGGTTTGCCAGACTTTTGCAGGCTTGATTTTCCTCACTCGATTGATTTACGTTTTTCTATTATAAGAACAAGTGATCTGTTTATCCCGTTCTTACGTACTTTAAACTACTATCTCCACTCTCAAAAATGATTGTCACCAGCTAAAATGCGTAAAAAAAATCAGAGAGTACAATGAGAAAAGGAAAATACATTCCATCGCTTACTTCATGTGGTCATTAAATTTTGTTGTCAACGTTTTATTTGATTTAAAATAGGTTCGTGATGCCAGAACAGGTCAGTTTTTTCAGATTCTATGGAAAATTAGGGACGATGATTGAAAATTTTACGCTGGGATTCAAGTTTCATAAAACACATGCAGATTTTAGATATTACTAGTTCATTAACCCGTGCTCTAGCATAGGTTAGATTTTTATGAGGCATATATACTAAAAAGTTAATAGACAACTTTAATAATAGCAACAGTTGATAATTTAGAAGCATATGTGTGTGTCTATTTTTATTATTTAATTTTTTATAACAACATTTTTTTGTTTAGAGTTTAGATGTTATTTTATTTATCTACAATATATTAGAGGTGATCATTTTAATTCATCTTTTATAATGGCATGGTGAATTTAATTAAGCTTTTATAATGCCATAGCGCGTAATTTATATGTAAATATAATGAGTTATTTAGTTCATATTTCATGCATGGTAGGTAATTTTTATGTATATATAACTATTACTTTCAATTCATCATTTATAATGGCACGATGGGTAGTTTATATGCAAATTTAGGGGCTATTTCAATGTATATTTCATAATGGCATAATGGGTAATTTATATGAAAATTTAGGAGTTTACTTTAATGGTTTTTCATAATGGTATGGTTGGTAACTTTTTAGAAAGTATAATAGATCTGATGGCTACTATTATTATTGGATACAATTTGATGGAAGGCCAGATATTTCTTATTTTGTGGCAATTTTTAGGATTTATCTTTTTTTTTCTAGCATGTTTCGCAAATCGTGCTCATTTTCTAACCTCTAATTAGTTTATACTAGTCAATCAAATATGTGTTTCGTACGTGTTAGAGTCTTAAATGTATTATGTGTAACTGTACAACATATATAAATCTATTTTTATACTTAGTTTCTATAATAGCATGTCTTGCTACTTTATATGTATGCTTAATCGATTTAAATAATCTTTGATCGATTGCAAAAATAGGTGATTTTAATATAATTTTGAGGGGTTACTTTCATTATATTATCAGTTTTAATAACTAAAGTGAACAATTTAAATATAAATTAAAGGGGATATTTGGTATTATCCATCAAAATAGCAAATGTGAGCAATTAGGTATAAATTTAGGGTGTTATTTCATATTTTCCGGCAGAGTTTTAGGGGTTATTTAATATTGTTTTGACAATGGCAAAGGTGGGTGATTACTTAGAAAACAGATATAATGGCTATTAAAGATTCCAATTGATGATCGGTTGTTTTTTATTATTGTGAGAATTTCTGTGATTTTTTTCTAGCGCATCTTATGAGGATTGATGTGGAAATTTCAAAAAAAAAACTCTACAAAATATCTGCTTAATGGAAATGTTTTTAGCATCTTTAATGGAAAAACAAAAACAAAAACTGAAGGTAAATTTGAAAATGGGAAAATCTAAAAAAAAATATTTGCTTTCGTTGAGAATTGAACTCAAGACCTTTCGTAATGGCAGAGGTGGGGTAATTATTTAGAAAATGGATCTAATAAAAAAAGAAGAGGACATTTGTTTTCGTTTTGACTTGAACTCAACACCTTTTATAATGGCAGAGGTGGGTAATTACTTCGAAAATAAATCTAATGGTTATTAATATTCCAATTTGCCAATTGATGGTCGGATGTTTCTGATTATTGTGAGAATTTCTAGGATTCATCTTTTTTCTAGCGCGCTTTGAAATTAGTGATTCTTTTAGAACCTTCAATTAGTAATAGTAAGATAAGATACTAGTCCATCAACCGTGCTCTCGCATGGATTAGAATTTTAGGAGGTATATATATTAAAAAGTTAGTAGATAACTTTAATAACAAAAACAGTTGATAATTTAGAAGCATATTTGTGTGTCTATTTTAGTTATTTTTTTTTATAACAACATATTTTTGTTGTTTAAACTTTAGATGTTAGTTTGTTTTATCCATAGCATATTATAGGTGATCATTTTAATTCATTTTTCATAATGGTATGGTGGATTTAATTAAGTTTTGATAATGACATGGTGGGTAATTTATATGCAAATTTAGGAAGTTATTAGTTCATATTTCATAATGTCATGGTGGGTAATTTATACGTAAATTTAAGTGTTATTTTAAATTCATCGTTTATAGTAGCATGATGGGTACTTTATATCCAAATTTTGGGAGTTATTTTAATTTATATTTCATAATGACATAGTGGGATATAATTTATATGAAAATTTAGGAGTTTACTTTAATGGTCTTTTGTAATGGCATAGTGGGTAATTTTATGTAAAAAATACAATAGATTTGATGGCTACTATTGTTATTATTGGATATTATTTGATGGAGAGCTTGATGTTTTTGACTTTTTAGAAATTTATAGGATTTTTTTCCCTAGCGTGCTTCGGAATTTTTTTTTTTTTTACATCTAATAGTATGATATGATGATAAGAAGTATGATATGATGGACCGAGACAAACCTGACGAGGATCGAGACGAATTCGGCGCCAGAGGCGTGGCGAAGAAGAGCTCCCTCTCGTACCTGATATTGCACCGCACTCCTAACATCCTCCCGCCCACACTCCCCGTCAATATGGGCATCTCAGCGATGAGGCCGCCGAGGCATCGTTGGCACTGCGCCGGCGTGAGGTCCTGCGTGCACTGCGCGAGCGCGTACACGTTGAACCACTCCTGCGAGAACCCGGCCATGCCCGTTCCGTACCTGCTGGTCGCGTTGCTGGCCAAGTCGGCCACCGCGCCCATGAGCCCCGTGACCACGGCGTCGAACGCAGCGACGTCGCCGCTGCTCACGTTGTTCATGTTCCGCGCGGCCGTCTCCGGGGAGTTGGAGTCGCCGGCGAGGAAGTCCTGGTCGGAGAACCGGAAGTAGCACTGGTCATAGTACAAGGTCGCGTCTCGGGAGCCGACGCAGAGATTCGACACCGAAAGTCTGAGCCCCGACTCGAGGCACGAGACGCACTGCTCGCCGATGAAGTCCCCCCGGCAGAGCACGAGCCCGTACACCGTGTCCGGGGCCGCGCCGAACGCCCCCGACGCGAAGCCAGACACCAGCGCGTTTCTTGGCAGCGCATCGGAGAGCGTGGCGAGGTTGGCCTCGAACGTGGATTTGGGCCGCTTGGAGTTGCACGAGTCCATGGGGGTGCAGAAGTAGTCCATGGGGTTGGCCATCCGATTGCCGTCTCCCCACGCCGCCGGCGACAGCGAGGAGGCGGCGACGCTGAGGAAGAGGAGGAAAGGGACAAGCATCAGATGTTCAGAATTCAGATAGGACAATGGGGCACTGGAGAGGCTAATAACGCTGCCGTGCTGAGTGCTGGTGTGACTGACTAAAGGTAGCTAGCCCTAGGTGCGCGTGGTTACCGGTAATTAAGTATTACACTTGCTGGGTTACGTTAATCATGGTTAATCGAGGTGTGAGTCTTCTGCTTCCACAAATAGGAGTATAATAAAGAGTATAGCATCATGTTGTTGGAATTTTTGCCCACCTACTAGAATGCATAAGAGATCCTAGGTATATTTGAGGATCACATATTAAATTCAACAGATGACAAGAGTTGTCCTAATGGTCACGGAGAAAGTATTTTAGTTATAGCTCAGGAGGCTTGACCTAGTACCGGCTGCAATAGTTGACTGAGATTGGAGACCAATAAGAAATTTAAGTAGAATTTCAGTCAAGTCTATGGATTCTTCCTGTGGATGTAGCTGCTGGTTGTTTCATCTTAATCTATATCTTAATCTATATCTGAGTACTTTACACGGGACGGGGCCTTATGGGATATGTTGACAATAAAACATGTCGTGCTAAACACATCGGCAGGAGCTAACTATTGTACTTTCACGACGACAAACGGCTAGCTCCAACCAGACAAATGAAGGGTAGATCACTGTCCCAACAATTATTACCGGTGCAAGTTATAACCGGGATGGATGAACGCTTTAATACCGGTTGGAAATGTTGTGGCCTTTAGAGGTATTAGTACCGGATGGCGTTACTAAAACTATCTTTTACTACCGGTTGGTAACGCCAACACGAATTTTGGGAGTCGATAGACATTAGTCCTCATTCGATGTACCGGTTGGGTTTCAGTAAGAGTATTATTCAAGCATTGGATATGACTGGTTTATGAGCAAACTAGTAAACGTCGTTCAAAATCTCACCCAAAAGAGGTTCTACAAAGGCATGCACTTGCCCGGTCTGCCTAGACTGGATGACAAGTCTAAGGCTTTCGATAATAGTACCGGTTGAGGTTTCGGTAAGAGTATTATTCAAGCATTGGATATGACTGGTTTATGAGCAAACTAGTAAACGCCGTTCAAAATCTCACCCAAAAGAGGTTCTACAAAGGCATGCACTTGCCCGGTCTGCCTAGACTGGATGACAAGTCTAAGGCTCCATCTCTGTCTGGATAGTTTTTCTTTTATAATAATGTTAGCTTTATTAAATTAAACAGAAAATATGAAGAAGCAAATCTCCCCACTCATTCTGAATGGGGGACTGCAGGGCTGAGATTACAGAGCAATCCCTGTGAAGGGGATTAGAGCTGGAAGATCAGATACATTGGAAGCTAAAGTTTGTCTTGCTTTGTTTAGTAAGGTTATGAGCTATCTGATTTCTTGATCTTCCTATCTTTCTGAAGCTGCAGTTGTATTTTGAAGTGCTCGTAATATTCGCTAGCAGCACCAGCACCGGTCTCAAATCCCATCCTGGTGCATTAAGTACTGGATTGCTTGTGTTTAGAGCCGTTACCAGCTACAGGTTGTGTCCGAAAGGATCATGGGGTCCTCAGATCAAGTTACAAGCTTAGATGCAATTGTCGTTGCTAGAAGAACCGCATCAGCTTTAGCTTGTAGCGTATTATCTGCGTGTTTGGCTTGTGCTTTCACCTTTAATTTGAAGGCCATGCTTAGAATATTCTCTTTTGAGGATTTGTTTGGAACAAAAGAATTGAAAATACAGGAATCTGAAAAAACACATGAATTTGATAGAATGCAGGCAAAACAAAGGAATAGAAAACATAGAAATCCAGAAAGAAAAACCGTTTGGAACACAGGAATCCATACGGGACCAAAAATATAGACTAGCAAGAAAAATTATAATTTAACGATGGATTAACTAAAATTAAAATACATAATTGCATGTATCCCTTTCAATACACTTGCGGCTGCTTGGTGGTGGTCCAAAGGTTCGGTACACCTACACCAACATCTGCACTTGTCTTTTCCTTGCCCTCTCGATTGATGCAGAAGCAGCATTGTTCTTTGCGGTGAGGAAAACTATTTTGATTAGCGAGTGAGTGTGCACGCAAGAGCTGCAGGAAAAATTTCCATGGGCTCAGAGCTCATTTTTCCATTCCTCCAAAAGTACAGGTTTTCTCACATTTTCTCTGGAAAGGTTTGGGCTCATTCCTTTGTTCCAAACGCCGCTACAGTGAAAAAAAGCTACAGGAATCCAATTCCTCCATTCTTCCTACGTTTTTCCTTTAAACCAAACGGGCCCTCAACTAGTCCTAGAATGTTTGAAGCTGCTTTTAGGTTGCTGAATAAAGGTCACGGCAGGGGGTGGCACACACTTTGTGTTGAAGCTTCGGATCTAGCTAAACCGAGCAATATACCCAAACCTGAAATCTTAGAGAAACCTCTTCCTTTTTATAGCATAAGTGGAGTACCTTCAATACTGCACGATCAAGATTCAAGTGTGGCCTTACTCATCTTCCCCAAATCCCTCCCTCCCAAGCTGCCAACTACCCCAACTCCCTCCCGGGTGGTATATATAGTTGCTCGACGACGCAAATTTACTCTATGTTTTTCACTTCTTCTAATTACGCAAAAGTTATAGGATGTGTTTGTTCACGTATTATGATGCGATACCATACCAACGCAAGCTGCCGTATGAAACAAGCGTTGCCATGCACATCAGTTTATTTTTCCTTTTCTGCTGAAAGAACAACCTATTGTTTGTCCTTGCCTACAAGATTTTTTAGAAAAGGAAGCTTTATCCCTGTTTGGATCTCATGAGATAAACTTTAGCTCCCCATTTTTAGCTACTTTGGTGATCCAAACAGACTAGCTAAAAGTGCAAAGCTAAAATTTAGCTCCCATTATCTCATAAGCTGGCCAAGGGATACTAAAACTAGCTAAAAGTGGTCCAAGGTGCTCTCTCCCCTCACTTTCCACGGTCTGCCCTCCCACCCCGTACTCTCTCTCCCCCCACCTCGTCCCCTTCCCATCCGCGCCCCCATCCGCCTCGCCGGAGCCCCGCCGCCGGTCGATCAGCGCCGCCGCGGGCTCGAGCCCGCCCACTGCCGGTCGATCTGCGGCCAGCGAGCAAGGCCGTGGCGGAGCGGGGAGGCAAGGAGCCGCCGCAGCCGGATCCGGCGCCGGCGGCGCGCGCGGAGGAAGAGGTAGTCAGGGATCTCGGAGGATGCGGTGTCGAGGCCGAAGAGGTAATCGAGGATCTCGGAGGATGCCTCGGATCGGCCGCGGTCGATGGGGCGGCGTCGGGTGCGGGTGCGGGTGCGGCGAAGAGGAAGACGCCAACGCACGGCAGCCTGGCGACGGAGGTGGCGAGGTCATGGAGGTGGCCTTGGCGGCAGCGGCGAAGGGTGCGAGCGGCGGCGGTAGCGGCGCTGTGAGGCGAGGCCGGCAGCGCGTGCAGGAGAAGAGGAAGGGCAGGGAGGAGAGGGGTATGGATGTCTTTGTTATACACATGGCCTGAATTTTAGCGAGATATCCTAACAGTTCCATGGGCTAAACTTTAGCACTTCAAATAAGGAGCTAAACTTTAAGTTATCTCAAAGGATCCAAACAAATCTTAGGCAGTTATATCAAAATGATACAAAAAGAACTAGGATTACTCCCACCTACGAGATGGTCACAATTCATGAACACGCGTCGGGTTTGTACTGTATGATGATCGCAACCACCCCTACAGCACCGCGTTTGATTTGTTTGGAATGCAAAATTCAAGAGACTTCTCTCACCGTCAGTGTCACTGGTCAGCTAGGATAACGCGTGTTCAAATTAAAGACCAGATGAGTCTAATGCAGCGTGCAGCAGGGAAGGAGAAGTGGCAGCTGTGGACGACTGTGGTTAGGACTTTGCAGGAACTCGTCCTCTGCCCCTTCCAGCAGTAAGCAGTTCTAGTGACTGCTTCCCGCGTCCATCCACCCGTGGGCCGTGGCTCGGTGACCCGGCACCCTGCTACTTTCAGCCATGTTCCGCACAACTGCCGAGCGCTTACGTAGGCGCAGGGGGCGCCGGCCGAGTAGGATCGGTCATCGCCTCGGCTCATGCCCTCATCGGTGATGCCGGCCGGGCGGCTCGGCACTTCGGTTGGTTTCGCACGCCTTGCGTGCTGTACAGCCGCGGTGTGCGTTTTCGAGCAGAAAAGGAGCACGGTCGGTGCTCGCCTGGCCTGCTGCCGTGCCGCCTGCCTGCTTCATGCTTCAGGGCAGCGCAGCAGTGCGACAAGCACAAGCTCGGCGAATGCCTGCGGGCGTCGCGAAACTCCCAAGCTTTGGCACAGGGCCCGGCAAAATCCGGGATCAGAGGCATGAGGCGCGGAAGCAGGCAGCCAAGCTCGGGCTCACAGCCTTCCCGGTACCCGATCCGTTGCACACGTCCGTGTGTCCAAGTCAAGTCACCATATATCCTGTGTGTATCTGAAGACAATCCATGCACCACCGCTAGGTGCCTAGTTTTCCCTAGCCACCAAGCAGTTCATCAACGCCTTAATTATTATATTACTCCGCCACTCGGGACATGAACAATAAAGTAGCGTAGCCATGGAATTCAGATTTTTGTGTGATGTGCCCATTCAAACGTGGTAAAGTCATTGTGCATCAGTTCATAATACCATGTTACGTTTAACTAAGTAGGCATAGTAGGTACCAGTGTACAAAATAGCGCGTTATAGCGCCACTATAGCATCTGTGCAAACTTACACTAACACTATTGCAATACAAAATAGCGCGCTATTGTGTGCTATAACGCGCTAATAGCTTTTTGAAAGTATAAAGCTAAATTCTATACCGCACTATTTTGTACATTGGTCGGCACAGTTTAGTTTGTCTTTTTGTTTTCATACTGCGGATATAGAATTGAGTGAATTTGTAGATTTTTTTTTTATTGTTGCAGTTATGTCTCTTTCCAACAATGTGCTGGTCGAAAATCGCGTTAACTCAAGAATAATCCAGAGACGCATTTGGAAGTCTTCTTTGAACAAGAAAACATGCAAAATAGGGAGAACATCCCATGTTCAGTTAACAAACAAACAATAAGCTCAAGAACTAGGCTATGGATGCAAAAGATGCAGGTCTAAAGTAAAATTAGTGTATTCTATGGAAGATCAACATAATTTTTTGGATGCATGAGAATGAATAAAGTGACTTTATTTGTCTTCTTGCCATGCTTAGAGACATTAGTAATTATTATATGTGCATGAAGTGTACTTGTTCAAGACAATAAATGTTCGTCACTGGGGATAGCTCGCTGATGACAATATTTCTTCTTCCGGGCTTATTCGGTTAGGGGAAAATCCATGGGGATTGAAGGGGTTTTAATCCCTTGCATCCCCTTCAAAACCAGAGCAACCGAACAAGCCCTCCATGGTGTATTGCCTGCTAGCTTCCTTGGTGTCTCCATGAGTTGGCATAGGATGAGCCAGAGTTTTATCCCTATAGTTTCTCACCGGTGTTCCATTAAATGGACTCTGCCACTTTTTAACTAATGAATTCCCCACGCGTTGCTGCAGGAATTTGAGGTACACCCTGTGTGTAAACCAAAAAAAGAATTGCACGCATAAAATCACAGAAAATCGTTGGGAGATATAAATAGATGACTTAGTGGATGGTGATGTGGGGACTTAGTGAATGGTGATGTGGCATGGCTGCATGTTAAGAGAAATAGATAGTGGGTGCCTCCTATTTAGATATAGAAGATTAGCAAGCCTTCAAGAGCCATCTCCCCTTCCCTCATTGTAGGCCTGTCTTCCCCCTTCAATTTTGCACATGTTGCTGCCAATGTGGCTACTTGTTGGATTTCTCCAGTTTCCTCTTCCATGACTTGAGCATCTATTATGTCAACAAGTTTGCCTTCTGTGTGCAGCGAGACAAAATGTGAAACAAGGCCAGCATTGTCTACAGACCTATAAACATAAGGTTTCTTTTGAGTAAGCAGCTCTATAAGAAGAACACCAAAACTGAAAACGTCGCTCTTGTATGTTAGTCGACCGGTGTAATAGTACATCATCGGATCCAAATAACCCATTGTTCCTTGAACCACGGTAGTCACTCCTGTCTGATCGATTGGGATATATCTAGAAGCTCCAAAGTCTGATACCTTTGCAGTTAAAGCATCATCTAGAAGTATGTTGGAGGATTTAATGTCTCTATAAAATATTGGCATTGAAGCAGATGAATGTAGATATGATAGTGCTCTGGCGACTTCCATTGCAATCTTGATTCGGTCATCCCATGATAGTGATATAGGTCCATCAACATGAAAATGATGGTCGAGTGTTCCATTTGAAATGAACTCGTAAACTAGCAAAGGGACTTCTACTTCAAGGCAACATCCCAAGAGGTTCACCACATTTCTATGGTTCACTTGAGAAAGAACTGCAACCTCATTTATACATTCATCGATTTCTCTTTGGACTACAATCTTAGATTTCTTGATTGCCACAACATGCAGACCTAGAATTCCTTTAAACACGACACCATGCCCTCCACCACCAACCACGCGAGATCTATCAAAATTGTTTGTGGCCTTCTCAAGGTCTTTTAAGGTAATTATCATCCTTCCACCAATATCCGTGTTGTGTGACATCAGTTGCTGCAATAGTAGCCCATGATTTTGTTTGAAAATTTTCTGTTTCATCTTCTTTGCCTTTTGTAGTTTTATTTTACGCATTATGAAAGGTCCACCAAGTGCTAGAAGCAAAATACTTGTACCACTACCGACTCCTACCCCGATGATTAAACCTGGAAAAAATGATTGGCAATATTCATGACTTTGTAGGAGGCATATATTCACGTGAAAAAAGATTTATAGTATTTATAGTTTGTGAATGATTACGACTAAACTTTACACTTCATAAGTATATTTTGATCCTTATTAGTAGCGCATTGAATGATTACAAAAGGTTTATAGTGTGTGAACGATTACAATTAAAATGTGCGTTTAGTTGAAAAAGGTTTATAGTTGAGTCCATCCAAACATACCCTAAGTTACTAAGGAATACTAGCTAGTAGGCAGTAGCATTAAATATCTACAATTAAGCAATAGTAAGAGCATATTTGGAATATGGAATTTTTTCCATGTTCTAATTATGGTATACCATTTTCTCATTACCCCAAAATTGTAAAATATTTTCTATAACCATCCTAATCATCACTAATGCTCAGATTGACACTATAATATATCATCCTATATACTCTATTCTAGTATAAAAGAAATAACAATCTACATATATACATGGATTATATTTTTGAACTTCTTAATGGGTCGTAAAGGAAAATATTTTTATACTAACCAAATATTCCCTTGGTCCCGCGAAGGAAGTCACTTGCTTAGATTTCCGCATGGTTAATTGCTCGTCTTATTCAAAAAAATTGTATTCATATTATTTATTTTTTTTATTGATTATGTTTGTAATCATATCTAAATGTGATCATAAAAAATAAATAATATTAACAAATATTTTTGAATAAGGCGAGCGATTAACCGTGCACAGAAATCAAGAATGTGACTTCCTAGGATAGAGAGAGTATCTTTAAAATAAAATCAATCAAAATCTGTTAGGAAAATGGACCAGTTTGGGGAAAAGAAAGAAACAAAAGTAACCGAATTCGCTAGCTTCCAAACGAAACGTGAACCCGGTTAGCTAAAAGCATGTCAGCATTTGCAAATTCTTTTGATAAAACAGAGGCAATGTTGAAAATAAATATATGGCGGGATTCAAGTTTCAAGAGACGAGGTAAAGATTTTGTATTTAAGAACTGAGACTGAGGCTAACCTCTGCCTCCTGCAGCGGCAGGAGATGACGACGAAGACGAATTAATCAGGGGCGTGAGCGTCACAGTGTCGCGGGTTGTCACGAAGAAGTGATCCTCGTCGTACATGATGTTGCAGCGCACCCCTTGTATCCTGGCGCCCACGCTCCCCGTGAACCAGTAGCGGGGCATATCGCCGATGAGGCCCTCGAGGCACCACTGGCACTGCTTCGGCGTCAGATCCTGCGTGCACTGCGCGAGCGCGTACACGTTCGTCGCCTCCGTGTCATGGACGGGCAGACTGGTGAGGCGTAAAGTGATGTGTGTGGCGTATTCTGAAGAAGACGTATTCGCTAGACAAAAGTGTGGGTTGTGTGTGTGCCTCTGCGAGGTGGTGTCGGGCGGCTGATATAAGCCAGGCCCGTGTAACAAGAATGTTTATGTCTTAAGAAATACAAAAACACTATGAATCCGGGGACAATCTGTCCTCGTTCCATACCAAACCTCTGTTCGCTCACGTCCCGGTGATCGCCGGCGGCAAGGGGTAGTTACAGTGGTATCAGATTCAGCGATTCTCGGCCTACGGGCGTATCGGGCGGCGGCGGCAGCGTTTTCTGGCGGCGGCGGTGTTTGGATTTCGAGGGCGTGGGAGTGACGGTAGATCTCCGTCGACTCAGTCATCACCACGGCTCCTCCCAAACCCTCCGCGCAGTCCCAGTTGCTGTTGGACGCCATGGCGGCGGCGCAACAGGTCGACGACGAGCGCTGGGAACACATGCTGGAGAGTCTCGATCTGTTGTATGCCAAGGTGGGCGCCATCGACAAGACCCAACAACAAGTGGTTTCTCAGATGGGTGCCATGGACAAAGCTCAACAACAGATGGTTTCGCAGATGACGCTGAGTTCGCAGGTTTTGGAGCAGGTGCTTAAGGATCAGCAGACTCTATCTCGACAGATCGACAGCACAGGTCAGGCAGTGGCTCGCCTCACACTGCAGCATCGTGATTGGCGTGAGCAGGTACCTGATCCCCATACGTCCTCCTCTACTCATCCTGCTCCATCTCCGCCTCCTTCACCACCTCGGGATGTCCGTCGGGAGATGCACAGCAACCGTTCGACTCGTGATTTCCACCGGTTTTCTTCGGACCATCAGTCGTTTGGGCGCAATTCCTTACCTAAGATGTCGTTTCCCAAGTTTGATGGTGCTAATCCCTGTATCTGGAAGGATAAATGTCTCGACTACTTTCACATTTTCAATATTCCTGAAGCGTTGTGGGCAAATTCGGCCTCTCTGCATATGGAGGGCCAAGCGGCTAAATGGGTGCAGGTGTACAAGAAGAAACAAGGTTTGGGCACTTGGGCTAGTTTTATTTCTGCAGTGGAACTTCAGTTTGGTTCTTATGCCTATCGGGATGCATTGAGTGATTTGTTACAGTTGCAGCAGACCACTTCAGTTGAGGACTATGTGCTAGCATTTCAGGATTTGCATTATTTGGTAGCTATGCATAATGAGGGCATGGATGAATTATACTTTGTCTCCCAGTTTATCCGTGGTCTGAAACCGGACATTCGTGCCCATGTCTCTGGTCAGATGCCGGACACTCTGCATAGAGCGATTGCATTGGCCAAAATCCAGCAGCAAGTCCTCGAGGAGACCAAGTCCAAACAGAGCCGTTTCTCTTTTGTTTCCAAATCTGTGGTACCTGCAGTGAAAGAAGCGAAGTGGTCTGGTTCTCCATTGTGGAAGGAGCGGCAATTGCGGGATTACAGAAGGACTAATGGTCTTTGCTATTACTGTGGGGAAAAATATGATCCTGCTCATGCAGCTACCTGCCCAAAGAAACCGGCTCCCCAGCTCAATGCGTTAGCAGTCAATGATTTGGATCAGCAATTGTCCGAGGAGGTCTTGAATCAATTAGCAGTGGAGGATTCCTTGACTGAAGAATTTGAACATCTGTCCCTCAATGCTCTTGCAGGTACAGCGAAGGGTCAGGTGTTACAACTTCGTGCCTTGGTCAAGAACAAAGTGATGTTGCTATTGCTGGACAGTGGCAGTTCTCATAGTTTTGTCAGTTCAGCTTTCGTGGAGTTGGCTGGTCTCACACCTGTTTCAGCTGCTCCCAAACAAGTGAGGTTAGCCAATGGTCAAGTGCTTCTTTCTACTCAGATAGTGCCAGATCTTAAGTGGTGGTGTCAGGGTTTTACTCTCTCTGCTGATCTGCGTGTTTTGGAAATGGGAGCCTATGATGCTATTCTTGGCTATGATTGGCTCACTCTGCATAGTCCCATGGTTTGCCATTGGGATCAGTACTCAGTGGAATTCATCAAGGATGGCGAGCCAGTCAAGTTACAAGGGATACAACCTCCACCTATTTCGGTCTCTGAACTTTCTGCAGACAGTTTTCTAAAATGGCACAAGGGTAATGATGTGTGGGCTTTAGCGGTTGTTAATTTTGGGACAGACACTACAGTCTCCCCACCGGCTGCAGTCACTTCCCTCCTCCAGCGGTATTCAGAGGTGTTTGCTACACCTACTTCACTTCCCCCTGCTCGCACTTATGATCACACTATCTCTTTGTTGCCTAACTCGACTCCAATAAATTCTCGGCCATACCGCTATTCACCACAGCACAAAGATGAAATTGAGCGCCAAGTTCAAGCTCTGCTAGCTGCTGGCCTCATTACTCACAGTACTAGTCCCTTTGCATCCCCGGTACTCCTAGTTCAAAAGAAGGACGGCAGTTGGCGTTTCTGTGTGGATTACCGCAAGCTTAATGATATGACGGTCAAGAATCGTTTTCCATTGCCCATAATTGAGGAGATTTTGGATGAATTGGCTGGTGCTCAGTTCTTTACTAAACTGGATATGACTGCAGGTTACCACCAGATTCGTATGTGTCCAGCAGATGAGTACAAGACAGCGTTCAAAACGCATCAAGGGCACTATCAATTCCGGGTAATGCCTTTCGGGCTTACTAACGCCCCCGCGACATTTCAGTGTATGATGAATGACATCTTACAGCCCTACTTGCGTCGCTTTGTGTTGGTTTTCTTGGATGATATCTTGATTTATAGCTCTTCTCTTACTGAGCATCTGCATCATCTACAACTTGTGCTGGACAGTCTTAGGCAACACTCTTTCTACCTAAAACTTAGTAAGTGTTCCTTTGCCCAGCCGCAAATTGAGTATTTGGGCCACATTATTACCAAGGAAGGTGTGGCCACAGACCCAACAAAAACTGCTGCAATGTTAGCTTGGCCAGTACCGACTAATGTGACTGAATTGCGTGGTTTTCTGGGTCTGACCGGGTATTACCGTCGTTTTGTCAAGCACTATGGGTTGTTGGCTCGCCCTTTGACTCAACTTCTGAAGAAACACCAGTTTCAGTGGTCTGATCAGGCAGATCTGGCATTTCAGACTCTGAAATCAGCAATGGCGACCACACCAGTACTAGCATTGCCAAATTTTGCTGAAACATTTGAGGTCGAAACTGACGCTTGTGATTCGGGTATGGGCGCAGTCCTCATGCAGAAGGGTCGACCGCTGGCTTTCTTGAGTAAACCTTTTGGTCCCGTTCACCGTCACCTATCTATCTATGAGAAAGAGTTTCTTGCTTTGATTATGGCTATTGAGAAGTGGCGTCCGTATTTACAGCGGCAGGAGTTTATCATCCGTACAGATCACAAAAGTCTCTCTTATTTAAATGAGCAGAATCTGCATTCTGAGCTTCAGCGTAAGGCCATGACACGCCTCATGGGCTTGCAGTTCAGAATTGTGTATCGTCAGGGCAAGGATAATGTGGCCGCTGATGCCTTGTCACGGGTGGCACATCTTTACACCTTGCAAACAGTGTCATCCTCTCAACCTCTGTGGCTTCAAGAGATCCTCAATTCTTATCATACGGATAAGCAGGCTCAGCATCTTTTGACTCGACTGGCCGTGTCTTCTCCAGTGGACAATGTGTTTTCCTTGGATGATGGATTGATTCGGCACAAAGGTCGTTTGTGGGTGGGTCATAATTCAGCTCTGCGTACTAAGATTATTGCTGCCCTTCATGCTAGTCCTATTGGTGGACATTCAGGAATTCAAGCGACTTATGCTCGTCTCAAACACCTATTCTATTGGAAGGGTCTTAAACTGGATGTTCAGGAATTTATTCAACAATGCTCAATTTGCCAGCACGCTAAGCATGATCATAATCACCCTAGTGGTCTATTACAACCATTACCTATACCGGAGGGGGTCTGGCAGGACATCTCACTGGATTTCATCGAGGGCCTGCCAACCTCCGGAAATTGCAACGTCATATTGGTGGTGGTGGATCGTTTCAGTAAGTATGCTCATTTCTTGGCTCTGAAACATCCATTTACAGCAGTACAAGTCGCTAAATTATTATTAGATTCAGTGGTCAAGTTGCATGGCATGCCTCGCTCGATTGTCTCTGATCGGGATCGAGTGTTTCTCAGTACAGTGTGGAAAGTTTTGTTCTCTGCTCTCAATACCAAGCTTCTGCACAGTACGGCTTATCATCCCGAGACTGATGGTCAGACCGAGCGTGTCAACCAATGTTTGGAGATGTATTTGAGGTGTGCAGTTAACAACTCTCCTAAGACCTGGAAAGAGTGGCTTCCTCTTGCTCAGTTGTGGTACAACACTGCCTACCATAGCTCATTGAAGTGCTCACCTTTCAAGGCACTGTATGGTTACGATCCTGATGTGGGGGTCTGTCCTCTACCAGCAGCTCTTTCCGATGCTACTGCAGATTCTATTCTGACTGACAGAGCTCAGCATCTATCGTTTCTCAAAGAACAGTTGGCAGCAGCTCAGAATCGCATGAAGTTTTATGCTGATTGTCAACGTACTCCTCGAGAATTTCAGGTGGGCGATACAGTTCTGCTCAAGCTTCAGCCTTATGCTCAGTCCTCCGTGGTCAATCGTCCATTTCCCAAGCTCTCGTTCAAGTACTTTGGACCTTATCGTATATTGGACCGCGTGGGTAATGCTGCGTACCGCCTGGACCTTCCACAAGGCTGTCAGGTCCATCCTGTCTTTCATGTGTCGCAGCTCAAGGAGTTTACTCCGGATCACACACCAGTGTTCACTGACATCACAACAGTGGTTGATTTGGCTTCTAAGAACGTCGTGCCTGAAGCTATACTGGATCGTCGGCTAGTGAAGCGTGGAAACACAGCAATACCTCAAGTATTGGTCAAGTGGTCACACATTCCGGCTACTTCTGCTACTTGGGAAGACTTTTATGTGGTGCGTCAACGTTTTCCTAAGGCGGTTGCTTGGGGACAAGCAACTTCTGGAGGAGGGGGTACTGTCATGGACGGGCAGACTGGTGAGGCGTAAAGTGATGTGTGTAGCGTATTCTGAAGAAGACGTATTCGCTAGACAAAAGTGTGGGTTGTGTGTGTGCCTCTGCGAGGTGGTGTCGGGCGGCTGATATAAGCCAGGCCCGTGTAACAAGAATGTTTATGTCTTAAGAAATACAAAAACACTATGAATCCGGGGACAATCTGTCCTCGTTCCATACCAAACCTCTGTTCGCTCACGTCCCGGTGATCGCCGGCGGCAAGGGGTAGTTACACTCCGGCGGGAACCCGACCTGGCCCGTGCCGTACCGGCCGGCCGCCTTGCTGGCCACATCGGCCACCGCGCGCAGGAGCCCCGCGACGAGGTCGTCGAACGCGGCGACGTTGCCGGTGCTCACGTTGTTCGTGTCTCGCAGGGTCGCCTCGGGGGAGTTGGACTCGCCGGAGAGGAAGTCCTGGTTGGAGAACCGGAACTGGCACTGGTCGTAGTACACGGTCACGTCCGGAGAGTGGGCGCAGAGAATCGACACCGCAGTCCTGATCCCCATCTCGAGGCACGAGACGCACTGGTCGCCGGTGAAGTCCCCGCGGCAGAGCACGAGGCCGTACGCCGTGTCCGGGGCCGCGCCGAACGCCCTAGACGCGAAGCCAGACGCCAGCGCCTCCTTTGGAAGAGCATCGGAAAGGTTGGCGAAGTTTGCCTCGAACGTCTTGTTGTTGGGGCCCTTGGGGTTGCAGGAGTCCGCCGTGGGGGTGCAGAAGTATGTGGTGGGAAAACGCGCTAATGGCATCGGCGTCGGGATGTCGTCGCCCCGTGCCGGCGCCAGCGAGGAGGCGGCGACGCCGAGGAGCAGGAGCAAGGGGACAAGCATCTATCTGGGCGCTTAGAGAGGATCGGGGATACCGATGCTGCTGCGTGTGCTGTCCCCCAAAGGGTGGTGGTGTGCTGGTGTGATACTAAGCTGCTGAGATTTAATACGGGCTTTGGGTTAGGCTAATCAGTGTTAAATCGAAGGTGGGACTTGCATTGGAGTCGACGATGACCACGCGTGTCCAGGCATACACATTCAATCACAAACACACTTCTTATTCGGCCGGCACCCGACCCAGCTTTGGCATCAACAGAAATAATATATTTTAGTGGATTGTATTGCATAGACGAATGAGTCTGTTCTTTTGCTGGCTACGGTGCTAAAGCTGGCTCCAGCGGTGCTCCTGTTCTGCACTAGCGAACCTAATTAGAATAGGGATGAACGTAGTTGGAACAGAGATGGAAGAACCGTTGGAGGGAGCCTAATTCATGGCAACTCCTGCGACAAGAAGGCTATGAAAAGGCATGCCAATTTTGCTGTTCTCCAGCGGTGAATAGATGATCAAGAAGATAAGGCAAATAAGGTGGAAAGCTAAGGCTATCCCCAACCATTGTCTAAAAAACATTTCCTATCCACTATTTCAACTACTCTTCTCTCTGTCTACGGTATCGCTACAGTGTTATATCCATCTCATATATCTATTCCCTTAGGGATGGTCTTAGGGCAATGGGGAAAGCAGAGAAGATAGATGTGGCGGGGTTCCATAGAGTAGCTAAGGACATGTTGCCTGCAAAACGGGTACGATGAGAGACGTGGAAGAGTCAGTTTTTTTTCTGTAGCGTCGAACGTCTGAACCGGAGCATTTTGGCTCTTTATTGACACTAAGTTTTTTTTGTCAGATATCCATTTCTCATGGTACGTACCCCCTCCATTTTCTTTATTTGTCGCATTTTAGTTTAAAAATGAACTAGCACTAGCAGACAACAAATGGATACAGTAATCTACAAATGTTGACATATTGATGCTGAATTAATTTAGAAAACTTGTATCACTAGAAATCTGTAGCCTTTTACCCAATTTGTTTGGACATACGCGAGTCGTCAAATCAAGTTATGTTAGGGTTGTCAAGAGTCTACAACATTTTATCTGTACAAAAGGGTATGCCGTATATGAAACGTAGAAATTCATGGATTGTATCTGTGACTTGCAAATACAAAGCCAGATATTCAATGCATATCCATTTTCCCTGCCAGACCTTAAGTGCATAATACGGTCGATCCAGAACCGATGCCAAAAAACTCGTACCATCTAGGTCGTATGTGAATTGTAGTTCAGGCTGGACTGTCCAGATGTAGGCATCATCGACCGCAATCTGTGGATGGGGAAGAAACACACACACATTGCCCGGACGATGAGCCACCAACTATCTTCCTCAGGATTTTAAAACAAACTGGTGGAAAGGGTGATGAATACAAGAAGCAACCTTAGCTGCTTCGTGGTCATCTGACGACCCAAGCCCAGTACTTAAATGGAGAAACTAGATAGCAAAATGAAGACCTGTGGGGCTTTTGCTGTTCGAGAGGACTCTCTAAGAATGGCCATCATTTAAACCATTCCCTTCTCTATCCCTCTCAAAAAAAATGAATATTAAAGTGTTGCAAGAGGCAACTTCACACTGAAAAATAATTGCATTACGAATGACAAGTGTCTGCATAAATCAAGAGCAGAGGAGATGGAGATATAGGAACCCCAGTGTGAATGCTCCTCCTGAAGGACTGCAGCATAATCTGCCAATCCAAGGCTGAAATTTCAACCAGTCAAACTTAGTGCCTTGCTGGCATGTGGCTAGGTTTCATCGGTACATCAAACTTTACTGGACTGAAAGCCATCCAAGACAAGGCAAGGCAAACAAAGATTAGAAAACTGAACGTTGGACACGGCATCCTGTTCTTGTGTGTTCATACACATGTATGCAACAATACCTATACAGGAAAACGGGATATGCCAATATCTAGTTCTCTTGATAAATGTATGGGGGTACTTAACTATTTACCACTCTTTATATCCACAAAAAATAACAACCATATCAACTTTTGTCAAGCCAGTGAGACTTCAAGAGAGGACTTTGCCAGCCATAGCAATCCAGGATCATTCCTTTTCAACACCAGGTAAGTCTCTGCGCGACCAATCTCATCTGAGACGACATCCTCACAGAAGCCAATCAATTCAAGAACCTCCATTGCAGCTGATTTGGAGCAAAACGAGATTAAAAGTTAATAAACAATGCATTTCAAGACTCTAGTGAGCAGTGACAGCTGGTGGAGCTAACAGTAATACCTTTATAGTTTGCTACACTCCTTTGGAAATGCGGGTTGGACTGCAAATGTGGAAAATGAGAAGGATTTGTGAGAATTTGCTCTAGAAAATGAATGATACATAATGGTATATGCACGAAATAGTGAGAAGTGAGAACCACCAAGTATACCTTACGCAATCTCTTGTACTTAATATCATTCGGGTGCTCTATAACATTCTTGATAATCTTAAAGAGTGTTTGAATAGCAGAGTCTGCCTCTGCAGCAGTTGCTTGCAACCGGAGCATCTCAATGGACTTTTGGAGCCGTGAACAGAGGGCTGCCACTGGTTCTTCAATCCTTTGCAGCTCATTGCTGTTTGAATCACCAACACGATCGTCAGGATCAGGTTCAGACTTCAAAACCATGGAGTTTCTACTCTGCTCTGTTAACCCTTCCGTCTCATTTACAGATTTTAAACCAGCTTGACAGTTAGCGTCATCAGGATCAGGTTCTTCACCACCCTTCCCATCAATGACCAACTCCTGGTTGACAGTAGCATTTGAGGAATCATCAGGGTCAGGTTCATACTTCAAAACGGTGATGTTGTTTGTCAGTTCACTATCCACTTCCATCTTGTTTCCAGATTCCTCATTAGCGCCATCATCAGGATCAGGTTCAGTATGCTGTCTTCCATCAAGCCTCAGCTCCTGGTTCAGAATATTAACATTCGAGGAGTCATCAGGATCAGGTTCTAGCCACCCGACAGAACTCTGGTTGCCAACGTCATCAGGATCATGCTTGGAGTAAACAATAGTTTTCTGTCCTGCCAATGATCTAGTACCCAGAGACTCTGACGTCCCAGCTGCTGAATCGACATGCATAGCATCATCTGGATCCGGTTCTACCTTCACAATTCCCTGAACAAAATCTTGAAGAACATCATCTGGACTATATTCAATTTCAGCGCCTGCAACTTGACTCCCCGTTGCAGATGCATTCAAGAAGCGCTGATAAGCAGCAGCCCCTGACAATGCATGAGCACTAGCAAGCGAACTTGACTCTCCCCCAAGCCTGTGACCACCAACAGTTATCTCTGGTTCAAGAACAAATTCATCTTCATATGAATCGAAGATTTTGCGACCACTCAACATATGGCCTCTAGACTTGGTCCAGTCCATGGAAGCAGCTTCCTCACTCAACTGCCAGAAATTAAAAGCACGCTTAAGATTAAAGAAATTCAAAGATAAAGAGATAGCAAGTTAGCAACCAAATATGATGAGAGTATCTACGAAAATCACCTGCTTATTAAGAGCAAAAAAGTTTGCATCATGCTCAGAATGCACCATATGTGCCTGGAATTGAAATATAGGTCATCACGTAAGATACAGAAGACCTCAGTACAGTGAACAATACCCATAAGGACATCTTTATTGAAGCCAAAAAAAATTACATACAAGTTCATGAAGTAGAGTTTTCTTGATACTTTCATATTTCCTGAATCCCTTCAGGTCATCAGTTCGTAGGCGAAGCGATATCTCTTCACCCATGTTCTGCATGAATAACAAGACACACAGATTTGTTTTCAGACACTAATATGCAGCTATTTTTCCAATTATATGCATATTGTAATGGCTTATATTTACCTTATTGAAACCTAAAATACATTTTGGACTGACTCCTACATATCCAACAGGAGCCATTTCGGTCATGATTCCGACCCGCCATTTATGCTGAAACAAGAAGAAAGTCAAAAAAATTATGGAACTCCATTAATTGATAGGTTTACTTCTTGAAGATCATTACCTTGTTCATGATCGCAATTATACCAGGGTCAGATGCAAGCATGTGCATACGCTTCAGAGCTTCCGAAGGTGGAGGATTCAGCTGGCAGAAAAAAAAAAAACAAAAGTAAACAGGTGCAGGAGATTTGCATGTCCAAGGTCATACAGATAGAAATGTGTGTACTTGCACAGTTGCGCTAGCATATTAGTGGTATGAAATGGAAAAGATTTTATAACCAACACCATTTTATAGTTGACACTAGAAAGCAATTAGCACTTTTTTCAAATTTCAGTGTTTGCAAGTGGCCGTAGACAGAAATTTTATGCAAAAATACACTGATGTAGTTGTTCAAACCATCAGCCAGTATTCAAAATGTATACTGCTCAAATAAGCTAAATGATCAAAAAAGAAGTGTACATAATTCAACCAGGGTGTTGTAAGGAAAACTGGAACATCTGCGGCCTGTTTCGGCGACTCTTATGTGACTAACCTCAACCCCAGGTAAGTGAAGCGTCCGAAAATCACAGAATATGTATTCTCCCTGGGGAAGTTTGAGTGGAATCTGTGTCCTGCCTGATGATCGTTGCCTAAGCCGCTGCTCTTCCTCATCAAATCCAATTATCCGGAGATTTGTCCTTTTGCCATTGTCAGATACCTCCTCAATTTCATCATCATAAACACCCATCATCCGTAAAGGTTTACCCTGCAGCAAGAAAAGGCTTCAGTCACAATGATTTCATGCCAGCTGCCATTACAATATTCACTGGCAAGCAACATGCACATGAGTATGTGAATGGTGCATGCAGCCACATCTTACCCCACTAATACTTGCTTCATTCAGTGTCAAGCTTGAATGCGGATCTGAAAACGGCGTGATCAGCTTGGAGCCTTTGTTTGTAGATTGTGGAACAATGAGCTTCAATGTCTCTGGTTTAACACTAGTCAGATCCAGCAGCAGCTGCCCAAATTCTTTCACCGTACAGCTTGGATCTGCATCCACATCAAACTGCCTGCCCCTCCAAGTGACTGTAATTCGAGCTATTCTGTCCTCTTCCATCTTGTTCCTGATACAAGAGCATATTATGCTATCAATTTCACGGATTATCCAAGAGAATGCAGTAATTAAGCTAGAGAATTATGCATGAAACAGAACTCGAAATCTCAAGAGCATCTAATAAACACCAAGAGGTCAATCATGAACCGAAATAGCAATCCAGCTTTCTATCTAAAATATGGCACTGGACTGCTTCGAACTTCACATATGTAACCACCAGCAGAACAATAGGACTATCAGGATTCATCCAGTCCAGCCTACACACAACCAAAAGGGGGCAATTGCCACTAGCAATAGCATGCATCCATCCATCCATCGGAGCACGGTAGCGAAGCACTATCGAGACACATAGTATGTGACCACAACCCTGAGTGAAATTCTGGCCCAAACCTAGAGCCCCAATTCGACCGAAATGGCGAAACTCGCCTCCCAGGAGTAAAACAATCCTGGCCACTTTGGGACACAGAAACAGCCGCTGATCCGATCGAATCGAACAACCAAAGAGGAGGTCGAGTTTGCGGTTGGAAGATTGAGCGCCCCGTACGCACCTAGACAGACGCTTCCCGTCGCCGAGCACGCGAACCAGCGGGCGGAGGTCAGGAAGGCGAGGCCGGGTTGCTTCCGGATGGGGTGGGGCGTGGGGGTAGTTCGATGGACCGCGTCGGCGTTGCCGGCCAAGGGGGAAGTGGGGCGGATTTTTGTAGGCCACCGGAACGTTCGGGAACGCGGCGGCGACGGCGGGGATGGCAGCTACCCGCGCGCGAGGTGACGACGACAGACGACTGCCGTGGCGTGACGCGGTGGGGATGGCTTTATTGTGAGCACGCCGTCCGTATCCCGTCGATGGCGGCGTCACGCGTGACGGGCGCCCTTTTACGCCTACGACAATCCGCAAGGGCGTTTCCTCCTCCTGTTTGTGCAATTCCATGAAGTGATCGTACTATAGTAATAAAATTTTTGCACCAATAGCATTTGCCCGTTAGACCATGGTCACCAGGGCGTGCATCTGTACGGTCTACAGTGCGCAAACAGTGTTTTCACACTCTGTGTACTGTGCGCAAACAATGTTTTTCACATCCATATCCATCCTCTGGTGACCCTAGCCTTAACATTTCGGTGAAATGGACTTTCCTGCGTGCGTCTACTACACCATGACCAATAAAGGCCAAATTCTAAGCACATTAAATTTTGCAAAAACCGACAAATGATCTATTGGGCAGTTTTGGAGGGTGATTTAGCAAAACAGCGAGGAAACTGGAGCACGCCATGGAATCAAACTTTGAACACCAATTTTCCTCTAGTCCCATCCCGTTGTGTTGTGACCTTTTTCCTTTAAATACAAAGATGCGCAGCTCTCCTGCGTATTCGACAAAAAAAAAACACCAAATTTCAAGTATGGGATAGTTTGCAATTGAGCATTAGTTGTTCAGCTTGCTCGCCCAATCCAAGAGACCACCGTACTGATTGAGTCGCCCTACGAAGCAAAGTATCATTCTTGGGTTCTCCTTTTCTATCAGCATCGAGCCATGTCTTTGTTCCTCCTTTTTTATCTCTTTTTCTAGTATATCATATCTGTAATTCTGAAAAGAAATGATGAGGTCAACCAGGAATGTTCAAAAGTATGTCATAATCAGTTTATGACCATCTTATATGTGTGCCGACATGTGCAAACAAGAGTTTGTGTTTCTTCGTTTACAGGAGAAGTTTCAGGCACGGTAATAGATAGACTAGTATCATCATGCTGGGTTGGTGTTTATCCTTGCCAAAGAAGACAATGCTTGCCAGTGAGGAGACCTCCAATCCGGATCCGGCTAGCTTGAGCGAGCAAGCAAAATCTTGCTTTCACAAACATAAAGGGTATCTAAAATTTATGGAAACAAAGGGCCTGTTTGATTTGATGTCAATTTTTTGGCATGCCAAAATTTGAGCAATTTTGATTGTGTTTGAATCTAGATAAAATTTAGTCAAATAATAAACTTTTTGTTCCAACGGGTTGTTTGGCCCTAATAGCTTATCCGAATGAAAAATTTATTCTTTAATCAAATTTTAGTTTAGATTCAAATATAGTTAAAATTGCCGAAATTATGGCATGCTAAAGTTTCGATATGAAACCAAGCAAGCCCAAACACCAGCAAATAATCCAAACATCTGGTCTCGGCTTACATATGCTGCGCCTCATTCCAGAAGCTTCCATGCCAATTGCATAGTGAGACAGGGTCCACTCATGCCAATGCAAGGAGAAATTTCAAAGAGGGTGGTACGGATATTGCCTGTATAGATTGAACTTATGTAAGCAAATATTAGGGCATGTTTGGTAACCGGTGGAGCCTTGCCTTGCTTTGCTGGCACGGATAACCATGCGCTTGCTTTGCCAGGAGAGGAAATTTGGCTCTCCGTCAAAAGCTAGGCAATCCTTGCCCGCACAGGCACCGAGGTTGCTAGGCACCCTAACCAAACGTGCAGAATTACTGTGTATCTTTGCTGTGCAAGGCAACACAGGTCTGGGCAAGGGTACCAAACAACCCCTTAATCCCTTTCAACCCCTCTAATCACCTCCGAACATGAAACAAACTAAACAAAATTTCGTGCGTTCAACGAGCAACACACGAGCTCTCGCCGATGGACAGCCAGCTGCTGTAGTTAATCGTAGGCTATAAATCATTGTCGTAAGAATGAGTTTAATGGGACTCCCTATATAGGTTTTATAAACATTTTTTCTAAAACTGAGTTTAATGAGACTTTCTATATAGGTTCTCTAAATACTGTTTTACATAAATGCTGCATTATACACAGAGAAAGAAGTAATTGAAATAGTGTTTAGGAAATGGGGACATAAAGTCCCATTAGACTCAGCTCAAGACTATGTACAGTGGGTTAAATAAATAGATTACCTATACACTGTAACAGTACTGTTTATATAAAAAAAAATCGTTGGAACAGATACACAGTGCATTTGCACATCCCGGAGATAGCCTACCCCTCTCGATCTGGAACCTTCCAAGTCTGAAAAAACGATAGCGTAACACCGACTGCCATGTGGGCCAGGATCCCTCCAGCTCGCGCGCGGGGGGCCCACACGACATCGGGCCCAACGGGAAGCCAGCCAGTCAACCCCGCTCCCCGCTTTCCCGTCTCCAGTAGAAGATTCGAGAACACCACCCGCTCCACAAGCCCGCACTCCCAATAAAATCCCCAACCCTACGGATCCTCCCCGTCTCGTCCAACGCCGTCTGCCAGAAACCCTCTTCCCCTCCCACGCGCGCCGCCGCCGCCGCCCTCGCTTGCTCTCTCTCCTAGCGTTCGTGAAGGCTCCGGCCATGGCCTCCGAGACGGAGACGTTCGCCTTCCAGGCTGAGATCAACCAGCTGCTCTCGCTCATCATCAACACCTTCTACTCCAACAAGGAGATCTTCCTCAGGGAGCTCATCTCCAACTCCTCCGATGTAAGTTTTTGCGCCGACCTGGTCCTGCCCATGGCTATCCTTTTGTGGCTCTAGATCTGTGCGCTAAACCCTTACGTCTTCCAATAGATAGATCGCTTGGTTCCACATGTTGCTTTGAATCTGGTGATGGGTTATGTAGGGTTTAAAACTGTTGGTGGAGGCGCTTTTGAATCATCAAATAGGACGAGCTGGGTCGGTCATTACATTAGTTTGATCTGTTTTCTATCTGTTGCCTTATTTCAACGATCTGTTGTGCTAGAAATGTAGACATAGCCATGATTTAGTCATTCAAATAATTTTGATTCTCTTAACGGAGTTAACCGTTGGGTTTTGTGCAAAGTAGATAGGAGGATTTAATTAGTATGAGCTCAAACGTACGTGTGATTAAATTGCTATGCGTAAAATGGAGCTTAATGTTTTGCTTAGAGTCTTAAATACGTGGTGACAATTCATTATCACCTGAATGTAGTACATGATGTGCACGTTCCGCTGAATTATGTACTTTTTTGAAAGTTCCTTGCGTCTTACTGAATGAATCAATCAAAACACTAAACCTGCTACATTTTTGTGGGTTTGGTTTCTACAGGCATTGGACAAGATCAGGTTTGAGAGCTTGACGGACAAGAGCAAGCTCGATGCTCAGCCAGAGCTCTTCATCCACATTGTCCCTGACAAGGCCTCCAACACGCTGTCGATCATTGACAGCGGTATTGGTATGACCAAATCCGATCTTGTGAACAACCTTGGTACCATTGCCCGGTCAGGCACGAAGGAGTTCATGGAGGCCCTGGCCGCCGGTGCTGATGTGTCCATGATTGGTCAGTTTGGTGTCGGTTTCTACTCTGCCTATCTTGTCGCTGATAGAGTCGTTGTGACCACCAAGCACAACGATGATGAACAGTATGTGTGGGAGTCTCAGGCTGGTGGCTCCTTCACGGTCACACGTGATACCTCTGGGGAGCCCCTTGGCAGGGGTACCAAGATGACCCTCTACCTCAAGGATGATCAGGTATATCAATATTTACTGACTCATTTTTATCTAATGCTTGATATGTATTACTATTGTTACACTGCCATGTTCATTTATTTACTATACTTACGCCATTACGTTGCTGATGCTTTTTTAGCTTTACCTTTGATTGACTTGCATGTTTATTAGCTACTAGCTTCAAGTTCTGTGCTGTTATGAAACATGTGCTTCTATTGGCTTAAAACCAAATAGCTATTGCAAATTTGGCTTGTAACCTAATAGCTGTTACTAGTACAAATTTGTATGGAGGTTCTGTTGGGGCCTTGTGGAAATCGTGACTGGTCTTGCTGTAAATGTGGATGGTAAACATACCAAGCTGTTGGTGTTAAACAATGTTAAATTAGTAACTTTATATGTTGGGCTTGATTCACCCTAGGACTATCAGGGCCATTATTAGAGTCTTGAGTCTTTTGTTATTGCGGTGAGATGATGCATATCCCTTGATCAATATGAAGAGCACATATGCTCTATTTTAAATCCTAGGCATGTTTTTTTTTTTTTCTTGAAGACTGCTATTTAGGTACCATCGTGATTGTGCAACTGTAATTCTGGTGCGGCCATTACTACAGTCTTAAGTCTTTTGTTATTGCTGTGAGATGATGCATATCCCTTGATCAATATGAAGAACACATATGCTCTATTTTAAATCCTAGGCATGTTTTTTTCTTGAAGACTGCTCTTTAGGTACCATCGTGATTGTGCAACTGTAATTCTGGTGTGTACAGCATTGCTTTGTAAACATGTCATTTGATTAGTGTAGTGTTGCAGCGGTTATGTTTTTTTTTTCCTTCCTGTTGTACTGATATGGAAGTAGGTGTAGAATTGTGCTGTTGTACTGAGCACTTCAGAATCTTTAAATGTATGTTTAGAATATCAGAAACTAATTTATATTTTGCTACTAAATCAAGTCTTAACATATTGTTTCTATGCCTTACAATTTGCTCTTCTTTTCTGCAGTTGGAGTACCTTGAGGAGCGTCGCCTCAAGGATCTGATCAAGAAGCACTCTGAGTTCATCAGCTACCCCATTTCTCTCTGGACAGAGAAGACCACGGAGAAGGAGATTTCTGATGACGAAGATGAGGAAGACAAGAAGGATGAGGAGGGCAAGGTTGAGGATGTTGATGAGAAGGAAGAGAAGGAGAAGAAAAAGAAGAAGATCAAGGAGGTTTCTCACGAGTGGCAGTTGGTCAACAAGCAGAAGCCTATCTGGATGAGGAAGCCTGAGGAGATTACCAAGGAGGAGTACGCTGCTTTCTACAAGAGCTTGACCAACGACTGGGAAGAGCATCTTGCAGTGAAGCACTTCTCTGTGGAGGGTCAGCTGGAGTTCAAGGCTGTCCTCTTTGTTCCCAAGAGGGCCCCCTTTGACCTATTTGACACCAGGAAGAAGCTGAACAACATCAAGCTCTATGTGCGCCGTGTCTTCATCATGGACAACTGTGAGGAGCTGATCCCGGAGTGGCTGAGCTTTGTCAAGGGCATTGTTGACTCTGAGGACCTTCCCCTCAACATCTCCCGTGAGACCCTCCAGCAGAACAAGATCCTCAAGGTTATCCGCAAAAACCTTGTGAAGAAGTGCGTTGAGCTGTTCTTTGAGATCGCTGAGAACAAGGAGGACTACAACAAGTTCTACGAGGCCTTCTCCAAGAACCTCAAGCTTGGCATCCACGAGGACTCCCAGAACAGGAACAAGATTGCTGAGCTCCTGAGGTACCACTCTACCAAGAGTGGTGATGAGCTGACGAGCCTCAAGGACTATGTGACCAGGATGAAGGAGGGCCAGAGTGACATCTACTACATCACTGGTGAGAGCAAGAAGGCCGTGGAGAACTCACCTTTCCTTGAGAAGCTGAAGAAGAAGGGCTATGAAGTCCTTTACATGGTGGACGCCATTGATGAGTACGCCATCGGCCAGCTGAAGGAGTTTGAGGGCAAGAAGCTAGTCTCTGCCACCAAGGAGGGCCTCAAGCTTGATGAGAGCGAGGATGAGAAGAAGAGGAAGGAGGAGCTCAAGGAGAAGTTCGAGGGCCTGTGCAAGGTCATCAAGGAGGTTCTGGGAGACAAGGTGGAGAAGGTTGTGGTCTCTGACCGTGTGGTGGACTCCCCCTGCTGCCTCGTCACTGGCGAGTACGGCTGGACTGCCAACATGGAGAGGATCATGAAGGCCCAGGCGTTGAGGGACTCGAGCATGTCTGGATACATGTCCAGCAAGAAGACCATGGAGATCAACCCGGAGAACGCCATCATGGAGGAGCTACGCAAGCGTGCGGAGGCTGACAAGAACGACAAGTCTGTCAAGGACCTTGTCATGCTGCTGTTCGAGACTGCGCTGCTCACCTCCGGCTTCAGCCTCGACGACCCCAACACCTTTGGCAGCCGCATCCACCGCATGCTCAAGCTGGGCCTGAGCATCGATGAGGACGAGACCCCGGAGGCCGACACCGACATGCCCCCGCTGGAGGACGACGCCGGCGAGAGCAAGATGGAGGAGGTCGACTAAGCCTTGCGCGAGGTTGAGTGGCAGAAAAGCGAGTTAGCTTAGTTAATCTTGTTTATCGTGTCTGAACATCGAGTTGTCGGTTTATTTTGTGTGGTTTACTTTTCGAGCCTGCACTGCATGGGGCTGGATGCCGGATGTTCGAGGATCATCGAATTTCGTACGTTAATTGTTGGTATAATACTAATAGTAGTTTATATTACCCTGCTTGCATCCAGTTGATGTTTTTTTTGTCATTTTGTTTTTCCGCCCTCTCGTTGAAATTTTGCCTTTTCCTCGTCCAAAAAATTTGTTGGATATATCACATGGTCCTTCGTGAGTCGGCAGGCTCCGTCGTTCCTCAGTTTTGACGGTTCCACGAAGATACTAGTAGCACAGTAAAATTGCGAAATTTTGACGGTTCCACGAAGATACTAGTAGCACAGTAAAATTGCGAAACAAAAAGGTTGTGAATAATTAATTTTATTGTCAATATAGGACAACCGTGATGAAAAAAAAATCGCAGAATATTAGGATGTGTTGAGTTTAAATTTGAGGAGTGTGATGGTCAATTTGGAGTGTGGGATGATCTTTCAGCCTTATACATGAATTTTGTATGTGTTATTTGTTTTTAATATCTAAAGTCTTATACGTGAATTTTTTATGTGTTATTTGATTTTAATTTCTAAAAATAAAAGTGTAAAATTATTGGATTCCATGTCTTGTTGGGCAAGCTCTCCAGAGTCCAGAACCATCCAAGCATAGAACCAACTGTTCCTTTGAGAAGGGCAGGCCTTTTTGGTTCGTGACACAGTTTGTCATGGCACACCTGGGGTAAATTTTGATCACGTGCATATGATAATTTATTGTTTGATTAAATTTTAAACTAAAATCAAACGTGGCCAAAAATTGCCATAGATGTAGCGTGGCAAATTGTGGCTGCCAACCAACCGGACTCTTAAGGCATGATTGGATTGATGCTTTGAGTGGCCATGCCAAACTTTGGTCACTGTTTGACCGTATTTGACTTTAAATTAAAATTGCACTATATAACATAATTTTCATCTATATAGTTTATTTGGCTATGCCCAAACCACATAAATAAGTAGTTTGTTGTTTGACTAAATTTTAATTTAAGGTCAAACATAGTTTGACCGTGGCCAAAGTTTGGTCTGGCCACTTAAGTCTTCAATCCAATCAGGCCTGCAAAGGCCTGTTTGGGTGTATCGTTCTGGCATTAAAGGCCTGATTGGTTGGAGGTTGAAATTGGAAAACCAAATTTTAATCATATTTGACCATATTTAAATCTATAGAAATATTTGACCTAATAATAATTTTTTGTTCTTAAGCTTTATTTGGATGCCAAAAAAGTCATAATAATACGAAATTTGCTACTTGACTAAATATTTCTCTCTAGATTCAATAAATTTTGTCCGACTAACTTCAGCCTCCAACCAATTAGACTGAGTCAAACAAGCCCTAGACCCTGTTTGATTTTGATTCTCGGGATCTCGCTTATTTGGAACGCAAACATTTCTAAAAATCCGCATGGTACAGAATCTACACAGCCAAAAGCAAAGCGTTTGGCAATCTTAGATTAAAAAAAGAAGCAGCTGCACCTTGGAGGAGGAGGCGAGCGGCATGCGACGCAAGCACAGCCGAGGAGGAGCCACTGGGAGGAGGAGGAGCCACGGTAGGAGGCGGAGGGGCCGACGCGCGGAGGCGCTTGCGAAAGGGGAGGCTCGCGGAGGATGCGGTGGACCGGCGACGAGGGCGGAGCGGAGGCGGAAGCGGACGAGGCCGGCCGGCGGCGGCGCGAGGTGGCATGCCCGGCCGGCGGCGGCGGGAGGTGGCGAGGCGAGCCCGTGTGGCGGAACCGCCGTGCTTAATCTAGACTAAGCACACATGCCACCTCTGACTCGCAGTGCACTTAGGCCTGACTAAACCCGGTAATCCGTCGAGAGTCCTTCGGCCTCTCGATAACACCATTTCCCGAGGAACCGACATCAAACACATCCGACTCTCGAACGAGCCACAACAATTACATCATCACAGTCAGTTGAAATAGAGAATAATAGACTTAATTTACAAACCAAAGGTATAAATTCAAATACATAGTCAAAATATAGCGGAAACGAATTCAGAGTATATAAATATAGCGGAACCATTTTCAAAATCTCGCAGCGGAAACCATATACTTAAGTAGTCTTCATGAAGAGATGAACAAGGCGAGTAGCACCGAGCCCACCGGTACTACCACCTCCAACACAGTTGTTCAGCTATCGTCGGTACCTGTAATCCAAAAGTGGAGGCAAACCCTGAGTACTAATTTATCAGTAGGACTTAATGGACTGGGCTTATGTCTGACGCAAAGCATGCTTACTAATCATGTGAATCCTTAGCTATTGATTCTTAAACAAAGTCATGTTGACATAAGATAGCAAGATTTGACAGCTGCTATCCATTAATCATTAATATCACTTATATCATAAAGTAAATACTTGCAGGAAAGTAAAACATAAATACATGTCCCGTCCCAAGATTCACAGCGCCTCCATCCAACCCCTTGAGAGTAGCCGTCTCAGGAGCGATACCACGGTACGTAGGGTCAACCCTCCCTCGACCTCAAAGCATCTTCCAAGTCCATCGACCTCCTAGCAGTGGATGGGCAACACCCTGAATAGTGGGATGGATCTTACACATCCAAGCATGTTGTATAAAAAGGCGTAACTTAATAAACAGCATGTTACAGTTATTACTACGTTGCCCGTGTGCGATATCTGGCATTCTCATACCTGGTGAGCATCAGCGATTCGAATCGATTTGTTAATTTTCGGGAACAACTAAAAATATCAGGGATATATGCTTACTAACCCTCGCGTTCCCACATATAGCCTCCATCTCTACTTGTCCCATCCTAAGTTCGATTCCAACCCGCCATTCCCCAGGTTTAGCCCCCGTGGAGCGTTACATCGGCCGCACCGGGTCCAGCCCTCCACGAGTCTACACCCCAAGCGCCCCTGGCCCGATGGTAGGACCAAGTCTCTGTTCTTCGGATGGCACAAGTAAGACTTTCACCGGTCCATTATCTCGGATAAGCACCTTAGCAATGTTATACCGATCAGCAGGCGAACAGCGAACGGGCCTTATGCGACTCGAGCGGAGTCCAGTGCACAATACCATAAACCATGAATAACTCATAAAATCTCCGCCCAGTCTGCATTTAAATCAGAAGCATATATAATAACTTACCTCAGTGAGATTTCTTGTAAATTTTTGAAATCACCTACGCGACGAGTGACTCCATTCACCCATGTCTACTCGTACCTAGCATTACTAGACACTCGTCCTACGAACTCTAGATGTAGGTTCTAGAGCCAGGGCAGCCAGGAAGTTTAATGCAGTTGGTTCTAAACAATTCCTAATGCATATTTGTAATCATCAAACAAGATTGTATTAGCTGGGAGAATTCATGGTCCTGCCTACCTTTGATTGTTCTTAAGAAAACCAACAAACCAAACTATGTCCCGGGTTGTGAGGCTTTGCCCCAGGCAACCCCTTGAAGGCGGGACGGATTTAATCAGCGACCCTTCGTCTTCTTGCTCCGAATATAGCCTGTCGTACGGTTCCTTGATCACTAGTTTCTCCTGTGTTGATAACTCCTTGCACGCGGGGTCTATATGAATGATAAAATGCAAGTGAGTACAAGAGAATGCAAATGCATGTATACGATACAGTGTTATATGCATGGCATAGTGCAAACATGAGTACAACGAATGGCAGATGTATGTATGAGGTGTCAATGAAATATAAGGCATGATCAAACAGCTTGTGAAGAATGGGTTCGGGTCCTCTTAGTTTAAACACACCCCTTAACAAGAAAACTTAACGACTTTGCTAAGAAATCATACAGCCCATCACTGAGAAATCGTACAAACCATCACTACATTTTATCCTTGGAGTCATCAGGAGTTAGTCTTATATGTGTACACAGTCCCCATCAAATGAAATGAAGTTGTCTCTTGAAGTTAAACATATATATGCAAATTAATGGACACGCTACTTTTATGAATAAAACGCACTCATAAGCTCATGTAGTTAGACAACTCAAATTGATCTCAAACTTTTACCACATGCAGAAACATACTTCATAGTGCTACTGCTAAAATTTTAGCTACAAACAAGTTATAATTAATTTATTAAAATTACAACGAGTTATCAGTCCTATAGCTTCCCGGATTTTTCATAATTTATAGGAATGGGTTCTGAACTTGAAATTTCTACAGCAACCATTACATTGCATGAACATCATGTACAAAAATTAGCAAGCACAAAATCCATAGCTTAATAGGACATCTAATTTCCATATTTTATTTTTCAATTAGTAGCACTTTATCATTTTCAAATCAGCAGCTTAAACATGCATGCACAATATCATACTTTACTAGTGAGCTACCCATACTATATAGAGTGCAGAAAAAATATCAGAGATGATATTTGAGCATATTTTATGTAGCCTTTATTTCCTAAGTTAATTAAATACACAAAACACATGCATAAGGGCAAAACAGTAATTAAACAGCCAATGCTAAGGCTACCAAAAATCACACAGTACCTAGATGCCATAATAAAGCTACTGTCTAAGTTTCATAATTTTTGAAGTTCATTTGGTCCACTTTTACCATTTATTTACCTACACCATGCATGCACTAAACCAGGGCTAAAACAGACTTTTCACACATCCACATCATACCTATCCTATAGGTCTACTTACAAGGAGTCCATAGCCACTGAGTTTGTCTATTTTGGATTTTTATTTGAATTGTTATGATTTTTCAAAGTTCACAGCCCAAATTATCACATTAAGCCTAGATCTGAACTCATACGCGATTAACTGTAACTTCCAGGGGCTAGAACGCGAGATTTACACGACTCAGTGCATAGTACAGAAATTTGAGCATGTAAAACAAAGAAATGGCAGGGGGTTTCGGATAAATCTACCACCGTCTTCTGCCTCCGGACGGGGAAAGGCCGCGCGGCGGGGCCGGCTTTCTCACTGCGGCACCGGCGCGTAGGGCAAGGACTTGAAGCCGAACTGGGGGCGGTAGGTGTCGCCGGCGTCGGGGAAGCTTTCCCCTAAGATCTCGTCGTCGGGGATGGCCTGTGGAGGCGGTTCGACGAGGTGAACCGGCGAGGTCACGGTGCGAACACCGGCGGTGGCGCGGTACGGATCCGGCGAGGGAGCGAGGCAGCGACGGAGAGGTCAGTGCGAAAGGTGCGCGGTGGGGCGGTGAGTCTGGCGAAGGCGGAGTGGAGGTACGGGGATGGCCCGAGGGTGGCTCTCGGCGGCGAGGGGTCGGCGGCGATGATGGGCGCGGGAGCGCGCACGCGGAGAGAGGTGAGGGAGGCGAGAGCGAGGGGCGGGACCGTGCGGGAAAGATGGAGGGAGGTGCGGGACGTGCGAGGCGCGCGTCGGCGAGGTGGGAGGCGGCTCGAGGCGGCGGGTGCCGGGAGCTCGCCGCGGTGGCGATGGCGGCGCGCACTCTGCACTTGGGAGGGGGAGGCGGAGGGAGATGACTAGACCTAGCGCGTTGGGCGCGGGAGGTGGAGGCGGATGCAACGGCGGTGGTCTGGAGGCGCGGGGAGCAGTGGAGCGACCGGCGCAGCTCGGACTCCGAGCTTCGTCAATGGCGGCCGCAGCGTTCGGGCGGAGGGGAAGGCGAGGAAGTGAGGATGTAGAGAGAGGGTGAGGCGAGAGCGGGGCTTGAGGCGGCCGGTTGTTTCGGGCGAAAGGGCCCTATGGCCGGGAAGCCGTCCAGGTGCGGCCGCGGGCCTCGGCCGGCCATAGCGCAGGCGGCGCGCGCCGCGTGGTGGCGACGGGTAGAGGAAGAAGACCAGTGGCCGGCGATGGTCTTGGTCCATAGACCCTGGGAGACTGATGGGTGGGACCGAGGTGAGGTGAGGAGGGAGCGGTGCACTGGACTGGGCGCGTGAAGCGATGGAGGAGTGGGACCCACGGACCGGCGCGTTCCAAATCCGCAGGCGGGAACCGGGGGCGAGTCTGACTAGTGGGGCCCGCCGGTCAGTGAGAGAGAAAGAGGGAAAAATCCCGAAAAATGGGAAAACCAGTTTTGACCAAATGAAGGTGTTTCTGGATTTTACTTATTTGAACAACTTAGAGACTGAATTTGGCAAAACTCCAATTGAATGAAATGTTCTAAATTTGTTCCTCTACATTTTTCTTATAAACTTGTATACCATGTTATATTCAAAAATTTGGTGTAAATTTGAAATTTATCTGCTAACCAAGGTTTGACCAACAAAACCTTCCAGTTTGGAAATTCTAAAAGTCTACTTTCTAGGCACTTTCACAAAAGAAGTTTTATAGCAATGTTGTTCAGAATTTCATGATCTACAATTTCCTAAATATAAGAATTGTAAGATTTTGGCTCTAAGATCAAGAAAATTTAAAATTACTAAACAGGTCAGGTTTGGACAGAATTTACATGCTGACAGAAAAAGCCCCAAATCTCTATGCAAACCTTCATGCATGTCATAGCACCAATTACCAAAGTTGTTCACCATGAAATTATCTACAAGTTTGTCAATATGAGTTTCACCCAATTCTAAATAGAATTAAAGTTATGGGCACAATCACAGAGACATATATACAGAAAACAGGTTTCAACAATTTGCACCTCAACCAAATTTGAACTAGGGTTTAAATGCATGTCATTGTATGATGCATCATGATGAGTGTTGCATGTATGTGGGATAAAAATGCACCCGAGATGCCGAAGCATCACAGCCCGGCGGCGGCAATTCTCAGCCGCGGACGTCCCGAGAGAGGGAGCGTGAGAAACAATCCTTGCCTTGGGTGAAACGGCGCCTCGGGACTGCTATATTCATTTATAGCATATGCTTTCTCCGTTTTTATTTGTTGTCTTTTAGTTCAAAATAAATCAGGCTGAAATAAATATTCGAAAACAGAGAAATACTACTGTTTAAAATTAGGCAAACACATGTGGTCATCCTACCAAAATTCACGAGATCAATCCATGATTGATAATCTCATCTGTGTAATGACTCTTGAAACCTAGCACCATACTGGTCACCTAAATGACGTTCAGCTCTTCGAACGATCAGAAGGCAACCGATGCGATGATGGAACGCCCCTTAGCGCCAAAAGGTCATTCTACAGCAGAACAGCTCGTTGGATATGAATATTTTCAATGGATGCATATAAAGTTTTTATTAGTAATATTTATATGCAATGGTAATAAGTGCTCCATTTAAAATCTCGTTCACGGCCTTTAAAATCTCAGCTCGTAGCATCTTTCATCCCTCCATGTTAGTTTGAATGGACGGTTAATATAATACGAGGTCCTGTTTTGAGGAGCTGTTCCACAACGTAGACACTGAAGAAACACAGCCTGAGTTTTTTTTTTTTTTGGCTGGACGCCTGGATCGATGGAGTGTTTTTTTTTTAGTTGGAAGGAAATATGCTGCAAAACAGATTAGAGCACGGCATGCGATGGTTTGCCGTTGGTCGTTAGCTGTTCAGCCTGCTCACCGAGGCCCAGGGGACCACGGTACTGATTCCGTCGCCCTACTACGAAGCAAAGGATCAATTTTTTGTTTCACCTTCTCGCATACCTATGATTGAATTTATCTAAACGAATATTAATCCTTTTCAACCCATTTAATCACCTCCAAATCAAAAGTAAACTAAGCCCCTCTAAATTGTGTTTTTTTAAACCATGCGTTTTCTCTATAAAATTAAATAGCTTCTTGCAAAGTTCATATTAGATTCATGTGAAAATCATGCGTCATAAATGTGCTCTAAATAAAATTCAGTGCGTACGCCAGTTCCACCGCTTATAAATTAAATTCCGCTCTGCGCTCGCTATACAAATACTCCGTAGTATTTTATATCCCTGTATATTATTCTCTAATGACCTTAGGGTTCGCGATTTCGGACGGAAAGTTCGGTTTTCCGTTTTCGCTCCACACCGGGAAACGGATTTTGTTTCGAAAAACGGTGTTTTTCGGTTTCTAACCCTAATATATGATGGTCAAAATTTTTGATCAAACCAAAATTTTTGCTACATTGAAACGGAACGGTGAATGTGAATGACCTCCGCCTAAACAACCAATACACGATCTCTGCCAGCAGCTGCCGTTCATCGCAGGGTAATCATGCTCCCAACCCCCTCGATCTAGAACCTTCCATGTCCGAAAAAACAATAGCGTAAATACTGACTTACTCATGGGCCCAACGGGAAGTCAGTCAACCCCGCTCCCCGCATTCCCGTCTCTGGTAGAACATTCGAGAACCCCTCCTCTCCTCACTCCCCATCCCCACCCCTCCAATAAATCCCCACCCCCACGCATCCTCCCCATCTCGTCACAGCGTTCCCACAAACCCTCGTCGCGTCTCTTCCTACCCGCGCCGCCGCCGCCCTCGCTTGCTCTCTTTCTCTCCTAGCCTTCGGGAAGGCTTCGCCCATGGCCTCCGAGACGGAGACGTTCGCCTTCCAGGCGGAAATCAACCAGCTGCTGTCGCTCATCATCAACACCTTCTACTCCAACAAGGAGATCTTCCTCAGGGAGCTCATCTCCAACTCCTCCGATGTAAGTTTTTTGCGCCCACCTGGTCCTGCTCGTGCCTATCCTTACCTTTTGCGGTCCTTGATCTGTGAACCCTCGCGTTGTCCTATAAATCGCTGGGTTCTACATGTTGCTTTGAATCTGGTGATGGGTTATGTGGGGTTTAGGTCTTTAGAAATTTTGGTGGCGGCGCTTTTGAATCCTCTAATGTCAAATAGGCCGCTTCACCGCTTGTTTATGCATGTGTAGGAGCTGGAGTCGGTCATTAGTTTTAATTGGATCTGCCTTGAATCTGTTGCCTTATTTGAACGATCTGTTGTGCTACAAATTTAGGGATGATTTAGTCATTTAAATCATTATGATGCTCCTTAACGGACTTAATCTTTCGGTTTTATGCCAAGTAGACGGGAGGAATTGATTATGAGCTCAGACACGTGCGACTAAAATTGTTGTGTGTAAAATGGAGCTTAATCTGTTGCTTAGAATAAGAAATGTGGCGCCAATACATCATCACCACAACATACTAGATGTTGTGCACGTTGCACTGAATTATAAGTACTTTTTAACAGTCTGTTGCATCCTACTGAATGATATATGAATCAAACCGCTAAGCCTTCTGCATTTTTGTGGTTTGCATACAGGCCTTGGACAAGATCAGGTTTGAGAGCTTGACGGACAAGAGCAAGCTGGATGCTCAGCCAGAGCTCTTCATCCACATTGTCCCTGACAAGGCCTCCAACACCCTGTCCATCATTGACAGCGGTATTGGTATGACCAAGTCGGATCTTGTGAACAACCTTGGTACCATTGCCCGGTCAGGCACAAAGGAGTTCATGGAGGCCCTGGCCGCCGGTGCTGATGTGTCCATGATTGGTCAGTTTGGTGTCGGTTTCTACTCTGCCTATCTTGTCGCTGAGAGAGTCGTTGTGACCACCAAGCACAACGATGATGAGCAGTATGTCTGGGAGTCTCAGGCTGGTGGCTCCTTCACGGTCACACGTGATACCTCTGGGGAGCCCCTTGGCAGGGGTACCAAGATGACCCTGTACCTCAAGGATGATCAGGTATAACAATATTTACTGACTCATTTATTTGTCTAATGCTTGCTATGTATTACACTACCGTCACTCTGCCATGTTTAGTTATTTACTAGCTACAGAACTATTATATTATGGTCATGATCTTTTTTTTATTCTTTACCGTTGATCAATTTGCATTTTTATTATGTAACTTTGCTTCAAGTTCTGTGCTGTTATGAAAATGTGCTTCTTTACCGTTGATCAATTTGTACTGAAGTTCTGTTGGAACCTTATAGAAATCATTACAGTACTTGTTTTTGTAAATGTGGATGGTAAACATGTGGCCGTATTATTATTTGTCTGATGCTTGCTATGTACTGTATTACTCTATTGTCACTCTGCCATGTTCAGTTATTTACTAATTTTTTTTTGACGCCTCTCATTTGAGTACAGCTGTAGTATCTGTTTATGCACTACACACGCACACCACACTCACACCTATCCGTACACAACAACCAGACCTACAACTACACACAGATATGAAAACCGCGTCCCTAGTGAGATCACCGAAACCTTGAAGGCTCCGTAGACGACGGGCACATCGTAATCCCCTTGTGGCATCACGCGGGAGAGGCTGCAGATTTTATTTAGCGACCACGCGTCGGTGGGAAATCCTGCTCGATCCAGCGATCGAACCTAGGACCGGAGGCTCATAGCCACGAGTCCTACCACTGGGCTATCGCCCAGTTCCCCAGTTATTTACTAACTATAGTAGAACTAAATAGATTGCTGTGCTGATGCTTATTTGGGTTTACCTTTGGTTATGCATGTTTATTATGTTACTTGCTTCAAGTTCTGTTCTGTGATGACATGTACTTCTGTTGGCTTGTAACCATATAGCTGTTACAAATTTGGCTTATAACAAAATAACTGTTACAAATCTGTACTGAAGTTCTGTTGGGGCCATATAGAAATCATGACTGGTCTTGTTGTAAAATATGGATGATAAGCATGCCCAACTGGTCTTAAACAATGTTTAAGTTAGGGAATTTTAGGCTGGGCTTGATTCACCCTAGGACTATCCGGACCATCTTTACAGTCTATTGTTTTCTCCATGAGATGATTCATTTCCCTTGATCAATATGAAATGCTGTATATTTAATCTTAGGCATGTTTATTTTTCTTGGATACTGCTCTCTAGATACCATCGTGATAGCACAACTGAAATTCTGGTGTGTATTTTTAGCATTGTTTTGGAAACATGTCATTTGATTGGTTTACTGTTACAGTGGTTATGTTTTTTTTTTTCTGTTGTGCTGATAGGTGTAAAATTGGGCTGTTGTACTAAGCTCTTCAGAAATCTGTAAATGCATGTTTATGAAATTTAACGTTATATTTTGCTACTAAGTTAAGCCTTCCTTGCAATGCCTTACAATTTCCTCTTCTTTTCTGCAGTTGGAGTACCTCGAGGAGCGTCGCCTCAAGGATCTGATCAAGAAGCACTCTGAATTCATCAGCTACCCCATTTCTCTCTGGACAGAGAAGACCACCGAGAAGGAGATTTCTGATGACGAAGATGAGGAAGATAAGAAGGATGAGGAGGGCAAGGTTGAGGATGTTGATGAGAAGGAAGAGAAGGAGAAGAAAAAGAAGAAGATCAAGGAGGTTTCTCACGAGTGGCAGTTGGTCAACAAGCAGAAGCCTATCTGGATGAGGAAGCCTGAGGAGATTACCAAGGAGGAGTACGCTGCTTTCTACAAGAGCTTGACCAACGACTGGGAAGAGCATCTTGCAGTGAAGCACTTCTCTGTGGAGGGTCAGCTGGAGTTCAAGGCTGTCCTCTTTGTTCCCAAGAGGGCCCCCTTTGACCTCTTTGACACCAGGAAGAAGCTGAACAACATCAAGCTCTACGTGCGCCGTGTCTTCATCATGGACAACTGTGAGGAGCTGATCCCCGAGTGGCTGAGCTTTGTCAAGGGCATTGTTGACTCTGAGGACCTTCCCCTCAACATCTCCCGTGAGACCCTCCAGCAGAACAAGATCCTCAAGGTTATCCGCAAGAACCTTGTGAAGAAGTGCGTTGAGCTGTTCTTTGAGATCGCTGAGAACAAGGAGGACTACAACAAGTTCTACGAGGCCTTCTCCAAGAACCTCAAGCTTGGCATCCACGAGGACTCCCAGAACAGGAACAAGATTGCTGAGCTGCTGAGGTATCACTCCACCAAGAGCGGTGATGAGCTGACGAGCCTCAAGGACTATGTGACCAGGATGAAGGAGGGCCAGAGCGACATCTACTACATCACTGGTGAGAGCAAGAAGGCCGTTGAGAACTCACCCTTCCTTGAGAAGCTGAAGAAGAAGGGCTATGAAGTCCTCTACATGGTGGACGCCATTGATGAGTATGCCATCGGCCAGCTGAAGGAGTTTGAGGGCAAGAAGCTAGTCTCTGCCACCAAGGAGGGCCTCAAGCTTGATGAGAGCGAGGATGAGAAGAAGAGGAAGGAGGAGCTCAAGGAGAAGTTCGAGGGCCTGTGCAAGGTCATCAAGGAGGTTCTGGGAGACAAGGTGGAGAAGGTTGTGGTCTCTGACCGTGTGGTGGACTCCCCCTGCTGCCTTGTCACCGGTGAGTACGGCTGGACAGCGAATATGGAGAGGATCATGAAGGCCCAGGCACTGAGGGACTCGAGCATGTCTGGATACATGTCCAGCAAGAAGACCATGGAGATCAACCCGGAGAATGCCATTATGGAGGAGCTGCGCAAGCGAGCTGAGGCCGACAAGAACGACAAGTCTGTCAAGGACCTTGTCATGCTGCTGTTCGAGACTGCCTTGCTCACCTCCGGCTTCAGCCTTGACGACCCCAACACCTTCGGCAGCCGCATCCACCGCATGCTCAAGCTGGGCTTGAGCATCGATGAGGACGAGACTCCGGAGGCCGACACAGACATGCCCCCGCTGGAGGACGATGCTGGCGAGAGCAAGATGGAGGAGGTCGACTAAGCCTGGCGAGAGGTTGAGTTGCAGAAGATCGAGTTAGCTTAGCTAATCTGGTTTATCGAAAATGAACATTGAGTTGTCGGTTTATTTTGTGTGGTTTACTTCTGCTAGCCTGCAATGCATGGGGCTGGATGATGGGGTGTTCTTGGATTAACAAACATCGTACTCGTATGTTAATTGTTGGTATAATACTAGTAGTTAATATTAATATTACTCTGCTGTCTTCCAAGTTCCAACTGATATTCTTTTATCGATGTTCTTTTGTCGTTTTGCCTTCGTAAATTTTGTTATGATGCATCGTGGGGGCTAGTTTACTCTGCGCATCTCGTTGATGCGTGCTCTGTTTTTGACGAACAAAATCGTGGGAGAAAGGGATACTACTAGTGCACTCTGTCAGGTTTAGTTTGCCAACTTTTTGAAACCACAAATGCATTGCAAATCAAGATTTGCTGAATTGGGTCTCAATCCGAGAGTTGTCAATCTAACAGTGAGGATTGCTTAGATACATGAATTTTGTACACGGGATTTATTTTATTTTTGTGAAACGAAAGAGTAAAATTCTTGGATCGTACATGGCCTAGTGCTTTAGTTGGTGAACGAGGCATCCAGTTAAAGATAATAAGCGAACTGCTTGTACAACCAAACGTGAGATGGCAAACATGCATGATCTTCAATAGATGTTCAGTGTAGATTTTCTCTTGAATTTCGCTCCATGGACCACAAATTGAAGGTAATAATAAAGTCTGATGTTTAGAACAAGGGTTAAGCTGTCCCCAATGGCATTCCTCAAACAGTTTTTCAAAACACTGTTTCGCACTGTTTGACATAAATGCTAAACTGTAGATAGAAAGGGAGGTAGTTAGAATAGTAATAGAGAATGATATTTGAGGAGTGTTGTTGGAGAGAGCCTTAGTCATACTTAAGATGGCAAACATACATGATCTGTTTTCTTGAAACGTCTAAGCACCCCTTGCATATTTGTAGATTTTCAGCCATAGCAGTACAGCACCGCCTTAAGAAAAACAGCGCTGACCCCTGAGCAAGCACCTGCTAAAAAAGTATTAAATGGTGACATGACCCCTGAGCAAGCACCTGATAAAAAGTAATAAATGGTGACATGCTCGTTAATCAAATGCTGAAGTTTGAAATGAGTGTATTCTGTATTCTGTAATGAGTGACAGATGTGATCACCGGAATGAATGCTGGAGGTGAAAGCAGCCATCAAAGGAAAGCATAACGACCTTGCAGGTGTACCCTTGCGCAGTGTTCTTAGTCCATGGTTTTATAAGAATTGAATCAGACATTGTGGAGGATAATATACTGCCAGATGGGTAAAACTAGAGTCGGTATATTTGCTAACCAGTCGTTTCCAGAGCTGACAGCACCCGGTTGTTTTGGATCTTTAACACACCCGGTTCTCATAAGAAAAAAAAGGGTGTTTTCAACAGATCTAACACTCAATTTTCTAAACCACTAGATTAACATCTGAGTGTGATTTAGCTTGTCTCTAAAATTAGTTATGTGGCTCTATCTGTGCATTTCAATAGGATCATGCCCACACAAAAACTGGTTGCACAAAGAATTAAGTGAAAGAAAAATCTTCTGCTTTTGTATGATATATCATGATTTCAGACACTTCTGAAACTAGAACTGCTTTAATAACAAGAATTTCTAATCCTAACAGCTTACTGGGGGTCATATATACGTGTACACCACATTCACTGGTAAAAATATGTGGCCCAATCGAAGAAGCTAAAGCCTCTGAAACTGTTAGAACTCAAACCTATTGCATTGAGCTCGATGATCCAGCTACTTTCCCGATACTATGCTTCTGCAGAAAACCCCTTGCCTCTAGAGCATCAGCCCATTTGCCAGCAGCAGCATAGATGTCAGATATCAGAACATGGCAGCCGGGCTGCTTTGCGTTGAGGTTGAGGATCCCGATCTGTACTCTTTCAGCTACATCAAATCTCTTGTGCACTTGACTAGCACCTAGGAGCGCACCCAAAACCTTGACATCTGGGGCCATCGGCATGCTTGTAATCAGCTCCTCTGCCTCTTCAAGGAGCCCCGCTCGGCCCAACAAATCAACCATGCAGCCATAGTGCTTGATTTCCGGCTGCACACCACAAGCAGATACCATGCTCTGAAAGCATTGCCGACCCTCATCAATCAGCCCAGCATGGGCACAAGCTGTCAGCACACTGACGAATGTTATATCATTCGGCTTTTCTCCTGACATTTTCATCTGCTCAAACACATCAATGCATCGGTTAGCATCACCGTTCACTGCCAGTCCAGTGATGAGAGCATTCCAGGCAGAAACATTCCTCTGGTCCAAGGAGTCGAAAATTTTGACAGCCATGTCTGTTCTCCCACACTTGGCATACATGTCTATGAGAGCAGCGCCAAGGTTGAACTCATTGTCGAGCACCATCTTGTGCTTATCAATGAAGGTGTGAGCCCACCTCCCTTCCTCGAGTGCTGTTAAATGTGCACATGCTGAGAGCACACTCACCATGGTTACCTCATTAGGTCGAATATCACTATTGATCTGCATTGTCCTGAATAGGGCAAGTGTTTCTGCATAGAGTCCAGCCTGTGCATACCCAGAAATCATGCACGTCCAAGAAACCACATCCTTCTCTGGCATCACATCAAACAACTCCCTTGCACCTTCCATCTCTCCATTCATCGCATATCCACGGATGATTGCATTCCATGACACTAGATTTCTGACAGGCATCTCATCGAACATCTTCCTTGCCAACGGCAACAGCCCATGTCTTGCAAACCCCGTCACCATAGAATTCCATGTGACGACATTCCTCCCAATGGCTGGCATCCGATCAAACATCTCCCTCGCTATATCCAGTTCCCCAGCCCCGGCATAAGCCCCCACCATCGCGCTCCAAGACACCCCATTCCTCTGAGGCATTTCGTCGAACACCCGCCTAGCGTTCCCTATCTCCCCGCACTTAACGTAGCCACCGATCACCGTGTTCCAAGACACCACATCGGCGACCTCCGCGCACGAGTCGAACACGCTCCACATCGATGCTGTGTCGCGGAACGCGGCGTACATAGCGAGGAGCGAATTAACAACGAAGATGTCGGCCAAGAACCCGCGCCGGGCAGCCTGGGCATGCACCTGCGCGCCGGTGAGCGGGAAGGAGGGGAGCCTGGAGGCGGACTTGACCAGCGGAGGGAAGGTGAAGTGGTCGGGGAGGCAGCTGGACCGGAGGAGGGAGGAGAATGCGGCGAACGAGAGGCGCGGGGAGGGGGACGCGGCGGAGGCGCGGATGAGCAGGTTGTGGAGGAAGGTGGCGGAGGAGGGGAAGAGCGGGAAGTAGAGGCTGGAGAGCGCCGCGGCGAGGTGAGGGTGTGAAGGAAGGAGGGGTATGATGCGGCGGAGGTGGTCCGGGCTCCGGCGGATCTCGCCGGCTACGAGGAGGCGACCGAGGAGTGGGAGGAGGCGAGGCGGCGGCGCCATTAACTTTTGGCAGAGGACGGGGAGTGAGCGTTCGTTCGAATATTTTGAAGCTTCGGCCGAGCTCGAGCCGTTCGATCGGCATCGGACGGATGAGATCAGGCTACAGAACGACTGGATGCCATTCTTGTTGGTCCCCTTTGGTTGAAACGTACTACTACTAAAGTGACTAGACGAATTCGTAGAAAATCATGATTGATTGATTGAGAAGTGGAGGACTGTTATTCAAAGGGATCGGTGGCCGATCAAATCCAAATTTCAGTTTGAAATTGTGTGCTGGAACAACAGAAACCGGATGATAGTGTGCCTTCACGGGTCACCGACGCAACAGGAGCCCGTGCCAGCCAGGGTCAGGCATAGCAGAACCCTTATCCCGTAAATTTGTAATCTCTTTCTCTACTAGGAATAGGAATGCAACAGTTCGAATATAGTGGTAAAAAAAATCAGGACATGATTGCATCAGAAGCAATATTTCAGCTCATAAAAAAACGGTGATCCTGGTTCCTAGATATGTATAATAGCAGGCAAAACCCAGCTGAAAATAGGGCCAAGATATGACTGGTGCCTACTCCAACTGTTCAACTAGAGCAGTGTAAACTACTTGTCCCGTTTAACAATGGAGATATGCTCTGATGGGTGATGGGAGTGTTTTCTATGGACAATGAATGGTAAAGCCATGCTTATTTATTATGTTAGGTGGATGCTATATTCTGTCACCAATTCTGTTCAGCCCTCAAATATTCTTGCAACCGCCAAGCTTCATAGTTTGATTGCCTTCGCTTTCATGTTGGCCATGCTGTCAAGAACACCTGGTGATGCTGTATCTTCCGCCATAGTTGAGCTCCTGTGCGGCTTCCTCCTTGCGTAAGTGTAAGAGAATTGTCGAGCTTCTTCAGCTTTGGTAACAGGTTTGGCAGGAGACACCTCCAGTTTCATGCCATCATGGTATTTGCGCATGCCTTCCAACTGTTCCGGGAAGTTGTTATGAGGTGGGCATATCCTTGTGCCAAGGCTCAACATCTCCGAGATATTTTCATCATCTCTTAAACCGTGCCTTGTGGTGTATACATTCATTTGATGACCATCGCTAACTCTCGGATGTGGATCAGGAGAGCTTTGATGGACTATGCTGTTTTGATGACCAAAGTTCTTCAAAAGGTCTTTCATGTGGCCAAACTCTCTGGCGTCATATGCTTCACTGGGATGTGCTGAACTATGGTTAACTGCTGGCTGATAGAAGCTTCTCAGCACCATGGAAGGGTAAACTGAATTGTGCACCTCTGGAACTGTCAGTTGAACTCCAAGAGGGCTTTTGCCCATCAGAACGTAAGGTTCAGGTGTACCCTTCCATTGCAAGGAACTACATCGTGAACTAGTAGAAGCACCATTGATTGTGTTGATGCGAGAAGATAAATTCTCAGAAAAATCATGAACATCATGTGCAAAAACATGAGGTGGAGTGTAATATCTGGAGCTCTGCATTCCTAGCTGATCAAATAGAATAAGTCCAGGCCTATGATGTATCCCTTCACTGTTATCAATAGGAGAAGCACAGCCAGTTCTTATCTTCAGTACACCTTTTGGAAGTTTACTACAATTTTGCCTGGAATCACTGAGAGGATGAGAGATTTGACTTTCCAATGCATATGTTTCTGTTGATTTGGCTACCTTGGATGTTTCATTATGTCTGAATGACCCATCCATAAGTTTGGCTCGCTTCATTGGTGAAACAGTGGCAGTTTCACCCTTGATGTTAATTGGTAGAGTGGCGCTGCTAAGACCAACACAAGAGAAATGCTGCTCATATATCCGATTGCATGAGGTAGGAACCTTCTCTCTGAGACTAGCACTCATATCAGAACTTCTCAACAGTTTGTCCATGGATGCAAACTTACCAACCATATTGTTATGGTACAACTTCAGAGAATGATAATGTCTTCGTCTTTGAAACCTCATCAGTAACTCTCTTGCCTGAGAAACTTGTGGAGAATAAAGCCCACCATTCAATCGGAGGAAAAAACTTCGGAGCGGACTTCCAAAGAACATGGCATCACCACAAAACAGCTCTTTCATGGTTATAGCAAAGTCTTGTTGCTCCATGTCCGGGAGGTATGCTGCTAGATAGAATCTATCATCTTCTGTCAGGCATGAATTCCATGTCTCCAAAGAAAGAACCTCCGTCAATTCATGCAGATCATAAAGCTCATAGGGGACATTGCACATCTGACCTCTGGACATCGCAAGCTCACAGCCCGCCTCTGCATGATCGGAGTCAAGGGATTCATGACTAGGAAAGCTCTGAAGCATCACTCTGTCGTCTCGTGTAAGGTCATCTTCTCCACAGCTGTAGCCGCTCCTCGCCGCGGGCTCACCGCTTGCTATCTTGACAATCCCCATTGGCCAAAAAAGGGGCGGGCCGATAATCAAATCGGATCAGACGTAATCAGAGTAGAGCAAAGTGAACAGAGTCTCGAGCACAGCACCACATCATCCAACAAAAGATTCCTGAAAAAGCATTTGAGAACACATGAAAAAGCAAGGCATTTGAGCACCTATAGCCATTAACATCCCAACAGCACATTTCACGGATTTACATATTAATTACGACCGGTGCCTACCGACTAGTAATGCATTTCAGAACCAAAAGGATTGAAAGTAGCAATCAATACAGACGGCAGCGTTACGATTCTGTTTAAGAACATTTCTGCCACAGGCAGCACTATGGTTTTTGTTTTTTGTTTGTGAGCAGCAGTCCCCATTTTATTTAGTGTATGCGCAACTGGTTTTCCGCTAGTGAGTGCCAATGCAGCATCACTCTGCAGCCGGACAGTAAGAACATCAGGTCCAGCAAAATCGAATCTCATGTCCTAGGGCTTGAATAAAAAAAAAAAAAAACTGAGGAAGCGCAGCTTCCGTTCCAACAACTCCATGCGAATTCTCACACTTGGGGGGAAAAAATGCGCGTATATAGGATCATCAAGCGAGCCATCACGTAACGAAGACGGAACCCGGCCGCACCGACGCCAATCGCGTGCCGTGGCACGCAATCCCGAGGGTGAAACGAGGACTCCTCCCTCCTCGAACTGAAGCCCTACGTACCAGTACCACCACCATCCCCAGAAACCCCCCAGATGGATGGATATAATAAAATAAAATAAAATAACACGAGTACCGCACAGTATAACAGCGATCGGTCACGCCGGGGCTCGGGATCGGGGGTCGGGAGCGCTCACCGTGCGGGGGATCGGATCGGAGCCGGCGGCCGGCGTGTGGAGTCGAGGAGAGGGAAGGCGCGGCGGTCGGCAGGCGGTCGTCGTCGGCGAGGAACGAAGGGTTGGGGAATGGGAGGGGGAGTGGTGGGAGAGGTGGGGGCACTGTGCCGCCGCGCTGTTGTTGCTTTGGTTTGCTTCCCATTTTGTTCCGCGCACCTGGAGCAAGCGCACGGCTGCTTTGCCGGCAAGTTTAGCGGCCGGCTGCTTTTCGTCTGTTTTCAAATTCAATGTCAAAATTGACCATGTCAGAATTTTAGCAAGCCAATTTAATTTACTAAAATTTGTGACGACTTTTTTTCATTTTTTGGATGGATGATTTTGTGTATGCCCGCTTAAAGGCGAAGAATATTAATAGAATTTCAATATGGGCACAAGCACATAGCTTTAATTGTCAACTGACATTTGTAGAATGAAAAATATGATATGGTCGTGATACTATCAAACGTATTTTTCCGAAATAAATCTATCCATACCATCTTCATATCAGTATATAAAAAAGTTGTTGGTGATTAAAACGACACTCTTTTATGATGTGAATAGACAACATGGTATTGGATTATAAAAAAAAAAAAAAAACTACTACCAACGGTTAATCTGAACTAGCCTTTTTTATCGCACTGATGATAGGGGGATGGCGGATGTCAAGACAGTAGCTGTGAATTTTCTTCACCACTGTGGATGATATCCATTTCCGCTTTGGTTGACGGTGTCTATCTCACCTTCCCCCTATCTGTGACTATTAGTTTTCATCTTTTTCCTTTCTTTTTGGCTTGTCGTTGAAATGTGAGCAGATGTTAAGCATGCACTTTGAGTCTAAGAATCTTTGACAATGAAAGGAGCTTTCGGACTTGGAAATGTCAATGGAATTGTACCGTACGTTGGGCTAGGAGGAATCGTCCTTGGAGCAAAGTCAGGACAGTAGGTTGCTCTTCTAAATCTTCTAGAAAAAAGGTCCAGCATATACAGTTGGCTAGGGTTCATGTAGACTTTTATTATGGTGAATCATGTTTTCTCGTATTCACGTTTTCAACTTAGCATAAAAGTGCTTCTATTTGTGGTTTATTATTTTCAATAACAGTACACCTATGGTGACTTTCTTACTCTAATATATACCGTTCTAGCCTCTGGTAAGTGCTTCTAGAGTATGCGTGCATGGGGGTTTGAAGTATATGAAAAGAAGGCCCCCAGTCGAAAAGTAGGGGAAACATCACTTGTTACTTACGGTGTACTATGTACATGAATATATAGAATGTGTATTGTTCTCTTTGGAGTTTTTTCAGAAAAAATAGGACTTGGAATAGGATCTTGCTTGTGTTGCATGAAATAAATATATGTGAAGTTAAAAAATGTTGTTTGTATTCTCTCTATATTTAAAATATCGATTGCGGTTGGCTTTTTCCACAACTTCAATCGTTCATCTTATTTTTAAAAAAATGTTTAGGCCTTGTTTGGATTGAAGGAATTTTAAAGGAATCCAATTTCTATGTTTTGCTTACCTCACATGGCGTTTGGAATGGAGGAATGGATGTTTCCTTTCCTATGGAAAGAATTGCTCTCCCATACAAAATGGGGAAAATAAAACATCCACTCCAACCCAAGGGAAAAAAATCTTTGCTCCCTGACTCCCTCTCTCTCTCGCAACCTACTCACTCATTTTTCTACATTCCAAACAGCTCAAAGTATACATTTCTGTTTCACTTTTCACACCACCTCATTTATGTGTTTTTTCCATTCCTCTATTTTGCTTTTCTTTGTTCCAAATTAAACAGGCCCTAAACATATAGGTCCGTTTGGATCCTTTGCTACTCCATGTGTGGCCTTGCCCAACAGAAAATGCGAGTATTTGGTTTGTTAGCAAGTCTTCCTCGTTTTCTGTGCTGGCAAGGTTGTGCTTGATTTCCTAGGCAAGCAAAATTGGGTCTCCTGCACTAGCAAGGCAAGCTTACCTTTGACGAGCAAGGCTTGGCAAAAGTCTGATCTGAAACCTAACATTCCCATAAGGAAATAAGTCATGCTCAAACTATGTATAATGATAAAACAAATCACATCAAATAAACAAGTGATTTTTTAATAAAATTAAAGTTTTAGAAAAAAATCAAACATGACATATATTTAAAAACCGGTGGAAGTAGTAAACAAATTTCAAATATAATTTAAGAACACGTAGTGATAAATTGGTTATTTCTTGAACAAAATCCCTAATATAAAGTACTATATCCACTGTTAACACTTTAATAGGTGTGATGTTTGATTATTTGTCCAATTTAAGAGACTTGCACACAAGCTTATAAAAAATTAAGTCAACACCATTAATTAATGTAAAATAAGTCACACCAAAATGCATAGAACTTCCACAGTTTTTAATACCTTTTTCTTCCACCAACAAGGCAAAGGATCCGCGCCATACGCTAACACGGCAACGGAAATCTTTGGCGCAACGCATCCTAGTAGTATCCGTGCACAGGCAAGTCAAACGAAATGATCTGAAAAGCTCCTCACCTCATCACTTGTCAGCAGTCGTCACTTTCCACAAAACATCCACACACCCCGATTCGGCAGCTCTCACTTTCTTTTCATCCGCAATGACACCAGAAGACTCCAAAAAAAATGTTTGAAAAATTGAAAAAAGTTCAAGAAAAGGCGAAAAGCTAGAAAGAATTCGGAAGCATCGCGACAGGCTATAGTGCTGACCTGACCATTGTGTGAATGGATGGAAGGAAATGCAGGAAACCGAACCACGACGGAACTCGTTCAGGCATGGTGCCCACCATAGCTCGTATGTAGCGCGTGACCTAACCTTAGCAGCATGCTGCAGACCCATGTCTGCCTTGGTTTGCTCACTGTTTCTGCTGCCATTGCAACCCCTTACTTTTTCGGCAGCGGCAGCTCCATGATGCAGCAAGCAGCATCTACAGGCGGCAGCACACAGGCATATTGTAGGAGTAGCACAGAGTAGTAGGTAAGATGTCGTAGATTTCAATGGCTGCTCTGCTTGCATTGGTGCGCATGGTTGTACAACCGGTGGTGATTCTAGAATCTAGATATGCTGCAGATGTCGTAGCATCGGTAGTATATATACTCCCCAATGACAGTAGGATCATGTGATGATTCCTTTTTTTTTTTTTTTGGTTCAGGAGAGAATGGCATGCCTGGTCTGAATCATACATGGATCAAACATTTTTTTTTTGGCGAATACGTAGGAGAACTGCGTATCTTTGTATTAAGAAGAAGAATTTGATAAGAACAAAGCGCAGGCCACCGAGACAGCCTGCAAACACGCACTAGATTACTCACACACTAAACAACCAAGGGGCTCCGTAAACATTTATCGATCGGTTCATATTTTCAGACATTCATGTTTTCAGCAACTCTGAACTGATATGTTCAGTGCGTGTACGGTTCATGTGTTCATAGTTTTATCTGGACTTTCATCTCTTCATCGTGGTTATTATTAATTGTTCGTCAGGTTGCCTCGGTTTGTTTAACATAGAAGTAGAGGTGAGTATACAACTATACGCCCGGTTTGGTGGTACACAATAATGGCCTTCTTTTCCGCACTGAATCATAGTGTTTTATTGATGCAAACCCGACATTCATCAGTGCTGGAGATGCGCCACTGTTGCAGCTAATTATCATGATTGCCACAGTACACATCGATGCATGGCTGGCCCCGGCCATGCCCGATGAGCGTCCATATCGATCGGATCCTCCTCCGTGAGACTGCGTATATCAGGATGTGTAAATGTATTGTATATCTATTTTAATTATCTCATTGTGTATCTATTCCAACTACATTTTTTTTTTGTGATTAGTGTCGCTACAGTGTACAGCCAATCCATTTATTCAATCCGCTTGCACACAGTCTAAATAACCCTCCCTGTTGTTTCGAGTCTCGACCAAGTTGCTGTGCCTTGGCGGGACCCACGCGTCAGAATAAGAAGAGCTCAGATCTCCAGAATGGCTGCTGGTCTGCTGCCAACATCCAAGCCATCAACCACACATATATACTAAGGCAAGAACAGAACGAACTGCACGCAAGAGCCATTATTGGCGGCGTCGCCGATTGGCCACGCTGCGTATTTTGCTGTCGAAGCTTGCCCCGGGCTGCACGTGGCGGTGGTTGAGTTTTACTCTCGTCGTCGCCGTCCGTTAATTTAGTGAGCGCGCCGCGACCTCGATCGCCGCCGATGACGCATACGCACCGGTGGGCCGCTGGCGCGGCGAGTTCGCCGCCTCATTAACTGCAAGATCATCGGTTCGGTGCGTTCGGTGGGTTGGCTTGTGACCACCTCGAATCCTCCCTCTTGGGGTTGGGGGGTCCCGACTCCTGACGTCGACGGCGACGAGGACGAGAGCCCGCGACAGGATCTCTCGCGCTCGCAGCGAGGGAGATTGGCTTGGAAACTGAGCAAGCGTAGCGGTTCCCCTGCTGGCAAGGCAGCTCGGGCGGTGCTCCGGCGTTCCTGGCCACGCACGGCCGTGCCCACGCCTGACGTGGTGCAGGCAAGTTAATCGGGCCGTCTGGTCCGGTTCCATGGAGATTGATGCCGGCCACGGCCAGCTCCGTCGCACCGCAGGCAGCGATGGCCTGCCGGCTGCCCTGTCTTGCAGGCACGCACACGGCACACCCCAGTGTGGCGCCCTGCCGGCATTACTGCCAGGAGGCCGGAGGTGAGCGGCTGAGCGTACGCGGCACGGCCGGACTGCCGGCCATCAGCCATCCACCGCAACTAATTGCCCTAGCCCCACGGCACGGTTGCCAACATTCATGTGGCACAGCGCGGCAGGAGATTGGAAACGTATCGAGACGGCTGGCAACGCGGATCCACCGGCGCGGCGAGGGTGAGAACTGAGAAGCGGCCGCGGGCACGGACAACCCGGGACAGCAGGGCGTGCGCCGAAGCCGACCGAACCTCCCCGGCGGCCGGCATTATTAGCCCGCACGGCTCCCGGTGCCTCCGCTCGCCAATGCCACATGCGGCGCGGCCTCGCCAATCGCCATCGGGTGGATCGGATGATCAGAAGGAGGAATGGAACGCTCCATTCACCGATGGACGAGGTGTAGCCACATGTGTTTCCAACCGATGTTTCAAATAAAAAACTTGATGGCGTGCTTGACGGGTTTGCTTGCTATTGCTAACAAGAGATCAAGAAAAGTGCCGTTTTGGAGACCAAGTTCTCCGGGTTCACAAGGGCGTTTATTTATTTATTTGTTACTAGAATCTGGAGATCTTCTTGGCCAACCGCAAGTCGGTCGCCTACTTTGTTTGTGTGGTTTAGCTAAAAACTGAAATACTGTCGTACTCGTCGTCGCTGCCAATGCAATCTGTCTGCCCGACTGCGTGCGCTTTGAATGGCCAAGCAAGTCAACTCAGCCACCGCCGCCACTTTCTATTCCTTAAGTTTGACAGTCCAGGTCTGAGAAACTCAGCTGAACATGATCTGATCTGCTGGACACGCCCACAGATCCATTCAACGCCTTGCTTTTTCTGACTTTTAAATAGCAACACCTCACCAATGCATTGACTTGGCTTCAGGTTCTGAACAAAATGAATAAAAAAAAGGTAGCAGAAACAATGTTCCTGTGCACTGCTTAAAAAAATGTTTCATTCTGCAGTTAAGAGATAACTCGTATAAATGAAGTTAAGAGATAACCATAAGTGTAGCCACCCTTGTGTCGTCATTGTTCACATGTAATGCAGAATTGCAGATTACCATCTCCAATGGGATGTGTAAAGTGGATGTCTATCCACTGTTCCAATTACCTCTCTCTGTCTACAATAGCGCTACAGTGTCGTTTTGTACTATAGACATCGCTTTTACCCATCCCACTCGGGATGGTCTTAGCTAGCTAGTGAAGACGTCGGCGCGATGCTCAGCAACATGATAAAAAAGGTTTTCAAGGAGCATAGTGGGTACATCTATTGGATGCACTTGCGCTGATGAGGACAAGGAGGAACCCATAAGCTAATCACTTGTCCCTGTGCAGACAAAAGGCTATGACAAAGAGACTACTATATGTGTATAGTGGGAAAAATCTCAATCTAGGATCCGAAGAGGAGATGCACCAAAAAAATCCCCCTTGTGTCAAAAGCCGTTTGAAAATAGAGTGGATTGGATGGTACTACTTCTGGTAGGTGCCCAATAAAAAAACTTTGTGTTAAACATTTTGTTGAAAATTAACAAGAGATGGAAGTATTTTTCTGGATTACATTATACTACGTACATTTTTCCAACGAAACTGTGCTATGTTTGTGGTGTCACTATAATTTATATCAATGTAAGGACAACCTAGAAATGCATCAGTAGTACAGCCGTCAAGATCCAGTGCATATCGTTCATCATGTGGCAGGTTTGGATTGGTGTTATCAAATATATCTGATTGTTAAACAAGATATCCTTTCAGTTTTTGGATTCTTTGATTGATACTTGCAAATACAAAAAGGAAAAAAGATGCAATTTTGTACGGATGCACCCATCGTGTTTTAAGACGACAGAGGCACATGCTTGTGGTGCCCTCTCCTTTTCCTATATTGTTTCAGTACAGCTAGTATTTGGCTTTCATGTTCCTTGTCCATTCTACTGTTAAAAATGATAAAATCATGGAGCTATCCAAACATATATACAAAGTCAAATGGTAAATAAGTACTACAAACCAATATGAACTGTGGACAACTCCCAAAGCAAACATATCTAAAAAAAGTACACAAATATATAGATTGGAACAAATGGATAAAAAACATGTCTTTATCAAGCCAGTCGACATTATCACACATGGCAAAACATTAATGTAACTTCAAAGTGACCTTATCTTGGAATAAAATTTTCCCCCATTTCCCCGTCATAGGATTCCATCACCCATAAGGAGAGCATCATGACAATCAATTAAACCAACACCCAACCAAACCCTAATTAAAAAGTTAACATAACAATTTTTTAAGCACAGACCTCCAAGCAAGAAGACCATGGGTGTGTTTAGAACCCAAAAAGTTCTCCCAAATTCCACTATGAAAAAGAAGATTCCCCGTCACATCAAAATATCGGCATATGTATGGAGTACTAAATGTAGATGAAATAAAAAAATAATTGCACAGTTTAGATGTACTTTGCGAGACGAATCTTTTGAGCCTAGTTAGACCATGATAGGACAATATTTACCACAAACAAACAAAACGTGCTACAGTGTTTTTCAGTTCGGAACAGTACCAATTTCAGGGTTCTAAACACACCCCATACAATCCAGATGATACAAAAGGCTCAACTCCACAAGACCTGCAAGCATCAAAACCCTACAGCCACACCACAGCTTTCAGCATCACTACAGACAGAGCAGTTACCACTCCCACCCTGTGCTCCACTGTGTTGCCTCCCTCCCATTGGCCGCCATGGGCTCCTGCCTCTCCTCCGAGGCCCCCGCCGCCGGCGCGGGGCCGGCGTGGCGGAAGAGGCGCCGCGAGAACCTGGAGGGCGCGGCAGCCGCCGGCGGTTTCTCCAGCAGCGGCAAGAAGCTGCCCGGAGGCGGGGGAGAGATGACGGATGAGGAGCTCGCACGGGTCTCCGGGAGGATGTGCGGCAACGGCGCGAGCGCAGTGGCGTGCCTCCACACGCAGCAGGGGCGGAAGGGCACCAACCAGGACGCCATGGTCGTGTGGGAGGTGAGCTCGTAACCTTGCCTGGCGATTCGCTCCGGTGGGTTCTGAGTCCTCTTCGGCTCACTAGTGGCGGCGTTCGGTCCCTGTGCGATCCTTGGCCCCGAAAACAGCCGCCTTTTTTCTGGCTTCAGAGCGTTGAAATGATTGCGTTTACTCGTCCAAAATCGAAAGTGTTCTTTAGCGTTGGTGGTAATGGCTTGCTTGGGTTTTGGTTAGGGGCATATTTTGATATTAGGATCCCTTTGTTGGGCTTCGTTTTGATTCGAGGGGAGAAGCCTTGTGCGTAAAAGTTTGTGTTTTTTGAAGTTAAGAGGGGGTTTAGCTTTAGAATGGAGAATATGTTCTGCCGTGTGGTGTTCTTTGCAATGATTTAGACAGATTCGGATTATGATGTGGTGTTAGTCGGCACCCTTTTACTCCACAGGATTGTTTGATTCGAAATGGTGTGGTCTTTGCTGTAGATTATTCGAGCTTTATCAAAAAGTGAGTAGTTTTCAGAGTGGAATTGTAAGTACCGGTATAAATTTGTCTGACGACTTCTCAGAAGTCAGAACGAAAATAATCGATTTCTCACAAACACAAGGAATCGGATTGATGGCGCTTGAATTGGTTCTTTCTCGTCTTTGCCCTTGGTTCTAAACTTTGTTGGAAGTTCAGGCGAGATTCTTTCCTGTGATCCTTTGGCAAGCTTTACAACCTTTCTTTGTTTTGATATAATTTATTCTAAGAATGGCATAATGCTTGTGCTTTCTTCAGTTCTTGAACTGGATGTTTTTATTTATGCTTTCAGTTGATTGGTTGGTCTTATTGATAGCTGTATTATTCCATTTGGGACCCATCATAATCAATTCACCAATTTTCTCTTTAGTTTGATGAACAAGTGAGGCACTGGTACTAAAACTCAGTTCCATCACACGAGAAGTTTTCTTATCTGTGATGCTTATCTCATAAGAGGACTTTAGTAGAGTGAGAGCGAGAGCATGAAATGGACATGTGGATGATTTCTCACTATTTTTAGACCTAGCTAAGTGTATGTAGGTTGCTGTCTTGTAGGTATTTAAGAATATCTGTAGGTTTTAGTTTAGCAAGTCAAAGAAGTAAAGGCAGCCACTTCTAAGTTGTATTGAGGATCATGTTCCTCAGAGGACAATAAAAAGACTGTGCTCTTAGATTCTCAGAATAGCACTATTGATTGCAAAAGGGTACATCCTTAACTCGAGTGAGATACTTCCTTTACAGACATTTTTAGTTTTGTTTGAACTTCTAAGTTTTTAGTTTTCCTCTTCAATAATATTTTCCAGTATTTTGTTCTATTTATAATGTCCATTACATACTGGAGTTCACATCTTCTATTCATCTTTGAACATTTCACTGTGAACACACAACACTGTTGAAGATTCTCATAAATCGAAGATAGCCAGTCATAGCTGTTGTGAAACGGGCCTACTCAGTTTATAACTTTATATTATTGCATTTAATGATTGATAGTTCCATCCTGGACGATGGGATGTCCAATTTGGCAGTTTTTTCTCTGTTCCTTGCCTATTTACTACTGCAAAACTAATGGATAAATAAGATGCAACCAGCAAAGTTGTTGAAAACCGATGAATTGGATCTACTCAGCACTAACAGTAGAATATATAACTGCTGCTTTAGAAAATTACAGACATCACTACCCAATCAGACTGTTGGATATAAACAAAGAAAAATACCAACTTATAATGCAATAAATGTTATTTCTTGACTATTGTGTGAAATAGTTTCTCTGTCACTGCAGAGTTTTAATTCAAGCGATAGCATCTTCTGTGGTGTGTTTGATGGCCATGGGCCATATGGTCATTTTGTTGCCAAGAAAGTTAGAGATTCACTTCCTGTCAAGCTGCGCGCACAATGGCAAACCAGTGCTAATGGGGGCTCTAGTCCTCATCAAAATGGAAGCATCGCTGGAAGTATCAACTCTGAAGAAACAGGTTATGTTGTTGATGATGAATGGGGTGATTCCGTTAATGGTGATGAGAGTGAAAAGCTTCCTGAGATTTTTCTTCCACTTAAGCAATCTTACTTTAAAGCTTTCAAATCGATGGATAAGGAACTCAAGCTGCATCCGACAGTTGATTGTTTCTGCAGTGGATCTACAGCAGTAACATTGGTGAAACAGGTGATGGATACTTCTAAACTTGCCCTGCTGTTTGCAGGTACTGAAGCTTTTGAGAAAAGTGGTAGAAATACGACTTAAATTTCTGAATTAGTTGGACATGTTTTTGTTAGGGATTGGACCTCGTAATTGGAAATCTTGGGGACTCAAGAGCAATAATGGGGACAAGAGATGCCTCCAACAATCTAACCGCTGTGCAACTCACTGTTGATTTGAAGCCAAACCTTCCCAGTAAGTTCATTTCTCACTTTGAACATTGCATTCATGCCCATGCTTTCAAACTAAAGCCATCTTAATCCAAATGCTTGATCTTTCTTTTCCTTTCTTTCCTCGAAGTGCCTTTGATCGAACAATGATGTGAATATGATACTTGTCCAGATTGATGCATATTGGTTGTTGTAATCTCTAATCCTCATTTATTCTTCTTTAGGGGAAGCTGCAAGGATCCAACAATGTAAAGGAAGAGTTTTTGCTCTTCAGGATGAGCCGGAAGTTGCCAGAGTATGGTTGCCAAATAATGACTCTCCTGGATTGGCAATGGCAAGAGCTTTCGGAGACTTCTGCCTTAAAGATTATGGTTTGATATCTGTTCCGGAGATATCGTATCGCCGTCTTACCAAAAAGGACGAATTTATAATACTAGCCACTGATGGGGTATGCTTCTAACCCTCTCATATTCTTTAGTTGAAATGTTGCTGTGACGGTGTGACCTGCGATCTAGAAACTGACCTGCCAATGCAACTCATCTTTAATTTTCCAGTCCTGGCTTGTATTATTTATCTTTTTAACACCATTGCAAGGAAATATTTTACAATATATAGCAACTTCCTTATATTTGAAAATTCAATGCATGTAGGTATGGGACGTTCTCTCAAATAAGGAGGCTGTTGACATAGTAGCATCTGCCCCATCTCGGGCAACAGCAGCCAGGGCTCTCGTTGATTGTGCCGTCAGATCATGGAGATTGAAGTTTCCGACATCCAAGAGCGACGACTGTGCTGTTGTCTGCTTATTCTTGGACCATGAGAAGCAAACTGACTCAGTTCAAGATAGTGAATCCGAGGAGGCAGCAGAACCCATTTGTGAGGAGGTTTTGACACAAGATGTGAGTGCCGAGGTTGATGAAGACATTGTGGACGTTGCTGCACATATATCCAGTGAAGAGCACGTGGCTGAGGCCACATTGCAACACTCCAACACATTAAGGGAGGTTGATGAGATTGTACCCGTTGACGAACCTCCCATACTGAAGGTTCCTGAAAGGTGTGGATCTGCTCGCAGCCTGGCAGATTGCATATCTACAAACGAGGAAGAGGAATGGTCCGCACTTGAAGGCGTGACACGGGTTAATTCCCTCCTGAACCTCCCTAGAATACTGTCTGTTGATAAGAGATCGACCGGCTGGAGGAAGCGGCGGTAAAAGCAGATGAAGCTCCCCAGAATTCTTTACTAAGTTCAGGTTGGATGCTCGCAGAGGCACATATTCAACCGAGTAGTGGCATCTTCTGTCAGGCGTGTGTAAAATTCTTCGGTCATTGGGATTTGTTCTAGCTGATTTTGAGGCCTCCCAGATTGTTCTGATGACAGGCGTATGCATCCCAGATCGTTTGTTCATTCATATGCTTTTGTCAAGAGGTGTTCCATGCTTGGGCTTCCCTGTGTTCGTCTGTGCATAAGAAAGTTTTTGTTCTGGGGGAAGCCTTAAGTTTTTGTTCTGGGGGAAGCCTTTCTTCTTATTCTTTTGTTTCTGTAAATCATGCAATACTTCATGACGTTGGATGGATGCTCGCCTGCTGTCCGTGACTCGGTGACTCCGTGACTGTATTCAAACAAAGACGAATTCAGTGCTGTATGTATGGATATTGTTAGGTCATGATTTTGTTCACCCTATCTGGCTTGGGCTTTTACCTCTGAAATCCAGACTGTTTCTTAATCCTGCTCTTTTGCTGTAACAGTCTCGTTTGTTGTATCATCGTCTCTGAACTGAATTCTGTACCAGCCAACTTGCCGACTGTGTGTGTATTTAAAGACGTACTGCTATATCAGTTATCACGTACTCGTATAAGATATGAACAAATGGGCTTTATCCCTCGAATGTTCCAAAAAGCAGCCCATAGGAAGATTGGGGTGCTTGCTCGGTCCAACCACCATAACAGGCTCGACCCTAGACGAAAAGCCATACAGCATCCGGCCCAGAAGCCTTTCCGCCTCCGATTCGCTTTCTGGGCTGGTTTTATGCAAACTTTGGGCATATCAAAATTTTAATTTTTTTAACTGTGTTTGAATCTGGCTAAAAGTTTAGTCAAATGATAAATTTTTTGTTCTAATAAATTGTTTGGCTCCAAATAACTCATCTGAATGAAAAAAAATTATTTTTTAATCAAATTTTAATCTAAATTCAAATGTAATCAAAATTGACAAAATTTTGGCATTCCCGAAGAGCTGAGGCGGTGGGCCGGGCCCACTCAATCGCCCCCACGCGAAAGGGATTCGTGGAGGCGGCGGCTAGGCTGTAGAGGCTCCTCCCGATCTCACCCTCTCCCCCTCTTCCGCGTCGTCTCCCTCCCTCGTTTCGAAGCAGCCGCGAGGTCGCCCAGCGAAGGGGAGAGAGGCCAGACCGCCGCTAGGGTTAGGTTTCGCTCGAGGGGGAGAGGCGGGCTTCAGCCATGGCGCTCAAGTTCCTCAACAAGAAGGGGTGGCACACGGGGTCCCTCCGCAACATCGAGCGGGTATGGAAGGCGGAGCAGGCGGAGGAGGCGGAGAAGCGCAAGACGGAGGAGCTCAAGAAGCAGGTCGCCGCCGAGAAGGAGAAGGCCGAGTTCCGGGCCATGCAGGTTCGCGCCGGCCTCAGGCCGTAAGTGTCTCGCCCTCCCTCCTCTCTTGTGGCTTTGGCTCCGTTGGATCTGGCTAGGGTTTCTCTTTGATTCGATGGGGCTGGGGGTTGGACGGTGCCATTTCTGCTCGCCCGGTGTACTAATCTGTGGCGTTATGGTTGCGACAGGGCGCAGGAGAGATTGGACTTCCTCTACGAGTCGGGATTGGCCGTCGGCAAGAGCTCGGAAGGGTTCCAGGCGCTGCAACAACCTGCACCGGGGCCAGCTGCCGCATCCTCTTCTGCTGCTTCTCAAGCAAGTGCGGCTGATTCTTCCAAGGTACTTACCTCATCGCTGATTGTAACTCCTTTGCGTGCAATCAGGTGGTCTCTATTCATGGTTTGCATGTGATCCAAAGCTGTGGAGTGATTAAAACGTTCTTGTTATTTGCTATTGCCCATGGTTAAGGTAGCCAGCTGTAGTAAGAAATGCCATGATAATTAGTGACGCCTGGTTATTGTTGTAGAATGTTGTTAGTTATGCCACATTGCTGTTGTTGCCACTCCAGAAGCATTTTATTTTGTGTTAGTATTATTTGGTTAGAAATATGTTGATCCTTGCATATATGCAGTTCCTAATAGTGGTTTCCTTGCATCGCATATATAACTTGCTATTTATTTTGCGTTAGTATTATTTGTTTAGAATGCATTGATCCTTGCATATATGCAGTTCCTTATAGTGGTTTCCTTGCATCACATATATAAACTTTTTCAGAAACACGTTAGAATCAAGTGTCAAAATATTGTTCTGAGATCCAACTTGGAAGTGATCTCCTTGTAATGAATTCTTGGACTCAAAACTTGCATACACGATACAGTAATTGTGGCCAGTGGTTTCCAAGTTTCCACTCGGTTTCTTACCATGGAATTGTTGTTTTTACTGAGATCTTAATATGGAAAATTGCTATCGCTGTAAAAGAATGATTTTGAATTCACATTCCTTATTTTTTTTCCTTTGCACGTTTCAGGCAGCTACACCTGGAGCTTTATTTGAGGATAAACCCCAATCTGCAAATGATACATGGAGAAAACTCCATTCTGATCCTCTACTCCTAATAAGGCAGCGGGAGCAGGATGCAATCGCAAGGATAAAAAACAATCCAATCAAGATGGCTGAGATAAAGAAATCTGTAAGTTCTGCTTTCCTATCTTAATCGGGAATCTTGGCTTTTGAGTAGCTTAGGGATATTTAAAAGTATTACATATAGTAACATATAGTGATATGGTTTCTAATTGTTATTTTGAGATAATGACATTATGAATAAGTTTTTAGAAAAAGGTACTAACCTCTTGATTAATACCCCTAGTTGATTTGTTGAATGCATGCTTTGTTGGTTTGTCAGGAACATCTTAAAACCGGTTTTGTCAAAAGCTGCGCATAATCGTTTTTTTTGGTAAAAACATGATTATATGATTTTCCATGAATAATAACCTCTAGTTCTTCACAAATTACCTGGGAGCATCCATATAATATTTTTGTATTAGGCCAGATTTGGTTTTAGGAAAACATGTGTTTTGTAAAGCTCGATATCCATTGCTTAAGCATTTTCAGCTCAACACACTCCCTGACACAATCTTACTCTTGCAGGTTGAAGCTGAGAAAAAGCAAAAAGAAGCAAAGAAAGAGAAGAAAAAGCACAAGAAGCATCGCCACCACAAGTCAAAGAGTAAGAGGCATCACTCAGATGATGATTCAGATTTAGATGAAATAAGTGATGGGGAGGGTGAGAGAAGGAAGAGGGTTCAGTCTTCCCCAGAGCACAAGAAAGAAGAGGAAAAGTCTAGACATGAGAAGAAATACCGCAGACAAGAATCATCAGATTTGGACAATGATGAACCACAGAGAAGACGAGGGGATGTGTCAGAAGATAACAAGGCAAAGAGAACACGGCATGAAGACGATGAGCCGAGGAGAAGACGACATGAAGATGATGAGCCGAGGGGAAGACATCAGGAAGAGGATGAGCCGAGGAGAAGATGGCATGAAGACGATGAGCCGAGGAGGAGACGGCAGGAAGATGATGGGCTGATGAGAAGACGGCAAGACGACGATGAGCCGAGGAGAAGGCGGCAGGAAGACGATGAGCCAAGGAGAAGACGGCATGATGATCGCCTGGAAGCTGATGATAGGAAGAGGAAACAACATTCACCAGTTGACTACCATCATGCATACTCAAAATATGATGTCCCAGACTCTAGATCCAAAAGAGTGGAGGATAGCCACAAAATTGGAAAATCCACTTCTGAACAAGGCTCGGGAGAGCAGAGGCGGCAAGAAAGCAAACATGTCAGGAACAGCGGTCCTTCAGTCAACCGTCGACGGGGTGGCGTCCACCATATGTCGGAAGAGGAGAGGTTAGCTCGGCTGCATCAAATGCAGGCTGACGCTGAGGTCCACGAGGAGCAGAGATGGAAGAGGCTGAAGAAAGCTGCAGACGACGACGCTAAAGAGGCAGCAACTGTCAACGCAAACCAGTTCAAAGGGAAGAACTTCTTGGAAGATGAAAAAAAGAACATATTTGGAACAGATAAGGGTGGCAGCGCCACGATTGAAGAGAGCATCAGGCGCCGCGCATTTTACTCGCAGGGCGGCCGTGATGCTGAGGGAAATGCGTTCAGGCGGTGAATCGTTTGATGTATTCTTGCTGCTGCATATGGTTCTTGTCTGCTTTCAGTACTGCACTTTGTATGTGAAGAAGTTTTGAGTGTTATGTATGATAATACTGTGTTATTTTGAATTCAAAAAAAAAAATGCAGCAATGTCATTTACTGATATGTGATATACAATGTCGCCACGGCCTACAGCCTACAGGGAATACAAAGGATTTGCGGTACTGTCGTTTACTGGTATACAGTATACCACAGCCTACAGGATGTCAAATTATTTCTTTTTACGAAACTAGAAGAATGCTTACAGGATTTGAAATTGTTTCCTTCTATACAAACAGAAGAATGCGTCGCGGGCTGTTGCGGTGATCTCTGTATTGTACGAGTATTAAAAGTATTAAACTACTTCACTTGTGCTTCTGATCTGCAAACTTCACTCGGTCGACGCATTGTCGCCATAGTCACAAACCTGAACCATCACGAACGCATGGTTTTATGTGGCACATGATATTAGCATGCAGTTATTATAAATGCATGTTGAGATTGAGACAAATAACAGCACTGAGGCACTGAGTGGAGGCTATCTATATAAGGCCATGTTTGATAGCAAAGTATTTTTAAGGCTGCGTTCGGCTGCATACATTTGGCTACTGTTGATTGGCTGTACACAGTGAAAAGCAAGATTCGAGGTGCAGCAACAGCCGCAGCAGTAGCTGCTGAAAAGTGCAGCCGAACACGGCCTAAAGTATTGAAGCAAAACCATAGTATTGGTGAATACTGTATTATTTTTGATCCAAAGGTGTTTAGTTGAAGTTTTGGATACTTTGGTATGTACCTTAGTTTTTCTACGTATCGCTCTCATGCGCACGTCTTTTCCCCACCCGAGCATCGCATCTGCGCCCGCTCCACCTCTGGCCGGTGGCCTCGCACCAGCTCCCGACCCACCTCCAGCCGTGGCCTCGCCTCCACTCCGCCTCCCCGCGCCTTCCTTGCTCCCGCGGCGGAGAGAGGGCGGCGCGGTCGTAGCGGCCGCTCCACGCTGCCCGTCCGCGCCGCCGCGGCCGCACCGCCGCTGCGCCACCCATCCGCATCGCCGCTGCATCCATCCGCCCGTCCGCGGCCGGCCGTCGCCCCCGGTGGATGCGGCCTTCCTCGCGTCGCCGCGCGCCCCGCTGCCGTCCTGGCCGGCCCCTCTCCCACGGCCGTAGGTCCGGCTGCCGGCCCCGCCTCCCTCGTCCGGCCCCGTTCTCCCATGGCGCCGGTCTCGTCCCCGATGTGGCCCGTCGTGCGCCGCTCGTCGTCTCCCCCACGGGGGCACCGCCGGCCTTCTCCCCCATGGGGCACCGCCTCTTCCCGGCGCATCCTGCCTCCCTGTGGCTGCTCGCCGGCACCAGAGCCTCCCCAATGTGGCCCGCCGCGCACCGCCCGACTCCTTCCCCACGGGGCACCGACGAGCGCCGCCGGCCTCCTCCCCCATTCCATTCGAGCTCGCCTCCTCCCGTGCGCGGCCTGCCTTCCCGCGGCCGCTCGCCGGCACCGGAGAAGACGGCGAGGCCTCCCGCCTGCCCGGCTGGCCCTGCCGCCGGTCGGCTCTGCCTAGATGAGAGAGAGAGCAGAAGAGGGAGGAAGAAGAGATGAGATGAGATAATAATTTGGTACCAAACAGTCCACAGTTTTGAGAAATAATACCGTAAAACTATAGTATTTCAAAACCACAATATTTTTGTCACGTACAATTGAAAACCATGGTATTCTAATACTACAGTATTCAAAAACTTTGGTATCAAACAGAGCATAGTATATACATTAGTACGGATTATTTTTTATGGAATTAGTACTGAATGAGTGAATGGTCCGAATAGGACGTATAGGGGCATGTGCAATGGAGGCGCTTAGAGATGTGTTTACTGTTTAGCGTAAAAAAACTATTTTCACTGTGTCATTACCGGTGCTTAAAAGGAGGATGGAATGCTTAAATTAGCATTGGTGCTTAACAGGTGCTAATAAACTATTTGAGACCATTTAAGCATCTACTAGCAGTTATATTCTATATAAGACTTGTATCTTAACACATTGCATTATACATGCCTTAAAGAGCCTGTCGAAATGCTAACTACGATGAGCCTCTAGGGTTGAGACGAAGGGCCTGCATTTGGGCCTCTTAAGCTTTCCTGCAAATGAACCGTAGGGTCATTCAAACAACTTTCTTCTTATTTTCTTAGTAAGGGTTGGGAAAACGTAATCTCACGTGCGGCCACGCCTACGCGACCAAGACCACGACTCTCCCCTGCATTTCCTTTACCTCGTTGAACAAAGATTGGTACCGTCCTCCAAAGAAAGAATTTATTATTCGATCTCTCTTTTATTCCTGCTGTGCCTCCAGTGTCTAACTGCAGAAGGTATCCCCCTCTCGCACCATTTGCCTTTTGCCATGGTACTTTACATCTACAATTGGGCATTGCTCCCCACTTCCTATACATTCACCCACACGTAAAACAGAAGAATCAACATACATAAAACAAGAATCAAGAGGAACACAAAAGGCTACTAGTTTCCAATTCCATTTCGATGACCATGAGCGCAGCCAATAATACCATTTGTCTTGCTAGTATGCTGCTTCCTTTCCAGGATGAACTTTGCTGGACAGCTAAGGTCTTGGATGGAGGACTCACAGAGGAAACTCTTTCTGAAGAGCGTCAAGGTTGCGGGCGTCACATGCAGCAATCATGTCAGCTCGTGAAGCATTACTGGTAACATGGGGTGGCATATTGTTAGTTCATTAAAATTGTGTCTTAGTTTCAGTGTAGGTAAAGCAAGCGTACAAGACATACCCAAGAGAAATCCTCAAATATTGCCAGGCATTGTCAGCTTTTGGGTTCATTGAAACCGCCCTGACATAGTATCGAATGGAATCCTCATACAAACCCTGCATAAGTAACATAGAATAAAGCCAGCATCAACAGGAGCTATCATGTCACGTGTGAAATGTTACCATGCACAATATAGCTCAACAAAATAACAAAGAGAGAAGTTTCACCATGATTTTATGTGAAATGTTACCATGCACAATATAGCTCAACAAAATGTTACCATGCACCAGCTGGACAGCTAAGGTCTTGACTGCCACTACTATCCACCATCTGATTGCCCTGGACCCTCCAAAATGGGTGATCAAAGCAATAGACAAAAAGCGAAGGGGATTTCTCTGGAGAGGACAGGAACAGGCTAATGGTGGTCACTGCCTCATTTCTTGGGATAAAGTACAGCGCCCCTTAGAGCTTGGGGGGCTTGGAATTCATAACTTGGAAGTGCTAGGCTGGTCTTTGAGGATCCGTTGGCTGTGGGCACAAAAAACCGACCCTAACAGGCCGTGGGCTGGTTTCAACATCAGCATCCCACCTAAGGCAAAGGCTCTGTTTGATGTGGCCTTGGTGTCAGTCGTAGGGAATGGTGAATCTGTCCTATTCTGGAAAGATAGGTGGCTTCAGGGCAAGACTGTGGGAGAAGTGGTACCATCCCTTCTCAAGGCAGTCCCGAAAAGAACAACCAATTGCCGTACAGTGGCTCAGGCCCTCCATAACCGGGCATGGGTTTCTGATTTTGGGGGTGCCTTCACCGTACAACTCCTAGTTGAGTTTCTTCAGTTGTGGGACATGGTGGAGGAGGTGGTGCTTGGAGAGGGAGCGGATCAGCATGTTTGGAAGTTTACCAAATCCGGGTGCTACACTAGCAAGTCAGCCTACTCTGCTTTCTTTGAGGGATCTGTTAAGTTCAGACCTTGGAGATTAATTTGGAAAAGTTGGGCTCCTCTCCGATGCAAATTCTTCCTTTGGCTCGCCAAGAACAACCGGTGCTGGACTGCGGATCGTCTTGCCAGGCGTGGTCTCCCCCACCCGGATGCCTGCCCCTTGTGTGACCAAGCCGATGAGACCCTTCAACACATCCTCATTGGCTGCGTCGTCTCTAGACAGGTCTGGGCCTTGATCTTGCAGTCCCTGCAGTTGGCTGACATTATCCCCACTATGGCTGATTCAGGTTTCTTCTCCTGGTGGGCGCGATCTGCCAAGCTGGTGCCAAAAAATGTTCGCAAAGGGCTGAACACTCTATGTTCTTTGGTAGCTTGGGAAATCTGGAAGTTCAGGAACTTGTGTGTGTTTGAGGGCAGGCAGCCCGATGTCCAGCTTCTTCTCCATAGGATAGGGAGTGAGGGCATTCTTTGGTGTGCGGCGGGAGCTTCTGGTTTACTAGAGCTCCTTAATAGGTTGCTGACACCGGCTAGCTAGGTGCTAGTGGTCGTTGGTCGTTCTTTTGTTTTCTTCTTTGTAAACCTTCCTAAGGGCTTGTCTGTACTCGGGTTAGGTCGCTGAACCTTTCCCGCTGTTTATCCTACTTAAATGAAATGACACGCAGCTCTCCTGCGTCGTTCGAGAAAAAAATGTTGTAGTGTTGATAAATTAAGATGGGAAAAACCAAAATATTATCCCTCATTTCACATTGCAAGGCAAGGTGTTCTTAAAGAACCAATTGCACGAGTCAATAAAATAATCAAGAGATAACATTCTAGCAAAGTATTACCTGGTTGGCATAGCTGATTCCCATATTTGCCCATGCACGCACATAGTTGGGTTTCAAGTCTAGAGCCTGAAACCAGAAGAGCGGATTGTGATTAGTTCCAGGTTTCAAATCCACAAGCACGACCCAATCTTGTCTACACAGTAATAGTTAAACAAAAAAAAGTTTGAATTATGGCTATATTGAATCAGCTGCAGGAGTAAGAGAGAATACAAAGTTATTATGTTAATCAAAGAAGTGAAGATGCTAGGTTTTACCAGAGAAGTCATTAAACAATTGGGCCAAATGATCGGTGGTTGGTGTATTATATTTCACAATAATTTGATGCCAAGTATTTTGGATTTACTAGCATGAAAGGCGCGCGTTGCCGCGCCCGTGTATGGATGTTAGTTTGAATATTTTCAGTAATGTTGAGTGCGAAGATGAAACTGTCTAGCAATTTAAGAGCCTGCGCCTGCAGGGAAGGCATAGTAAATGTGCAAAAGTAATACAAATTCGTATTCAAATGCATAGCGACAAAGATTGCAATGAAACATGCCAAGTAAGTAGCACAATATATAAATACAGATGGGATGTAGTTCTCATTCCCAATTCTTTTCTACCGCTTGAAAAATATTTCTGGTCATTTTCACCATTTTCTGAGGTACCTTGAACTTTTTCTATAATTCAATGAGTACAGTTGAACTTTTTCAATAATATAAACAGGCCTGCCAAGAATGGCCCGTTTCGGCCCATGAGGGGGGCGCCATTAGGGTTTCCCATGGGCAGCCGCCACCCTCATTTCTCCTCCTCCCTTCTTCTGCTTCCGAAGCAGTGGGGCCCGTCCTGCGGCTGCGGCGCACACCCTCGCGCTCGGCCTGCGGTGGCGGCGGAGCCCGCGCGCCCGGCCTGTGGCGGGGGTGCACGCCCGTGCACCCCCGCCTGCGTCTTGCCGGAGGTGGCAAGGCGGCGGCAGCGGGAGCCCGCGCGCCCGGGCTGCGGCGGAGCCCGCTCGCGCGCCTTGCCAGTGATGGCGGGGCGGCGGCAGCGCAAGCCCGCGCGCCTTGCCAGTGATGGCACGGGAGAGGTAGGGTGGGACCGTGGGAGGCGGTGCGGGAGAGGCGGGGTGGGAGGGGCACGCGGGGGTCCGGAGACGGGACGCGTCCCGTCGACGGAGCGGAACAATAGAAACTTTTATAGGGGTAGAGATGCTAGATGCACTTGGATATACTTTTTTTTTTCCATAGAGGGTACAAGGCCACAAAAGTTGCAACATAAAACCTCTTCTTCAATTTATGTAGTAGTCATTTCAGAGCTGCAATAGCAAGCCCAACAAGATCCACAATGAATTATTTATAAATTTATTTCAAGTCACAAACCACACCGATTTTTACTGCTAGTTTTGCAGCTTACACAGATTAGCCATAAACATTCCTCCATAAGAAATAGCCAAAGGCCAACAGAAGACTGGGTCAGTAGCCATGTAAGCATCAAGCACAACAGGCTTATACTATGGGGAAAGACCACCCCAGGGTATTTGACTAAGAAACTTCTCAGCTGCCAGACCAAGATAAGGCCACGAAGGCCAGATTATCCAGGCTGTGCCAGCCCACAGCCCAGGACACACCGACAGACATGTATAACTCTGAAAACCAGGGGTGGTCACACTTACACAATATATGAAAATAGCATATGAGTGGCCGTTTTTGTGCCACTGAGCCCTAGCCGGTTTCCTCCTCAGATGGGAGGCTTTACCTCTATGCTCCACTAGATGAATTACCCACGCTTTGCTACGGGAATTTGAGTGATATCCCGTACATATCATGTAATACTATTGCATGCATGTAATGTAACTATAGAAAATCGATGGAAGTTATAAATAGATGGCATAGTGGATGGGATGTGGCATGCTACTAAGTACTAAGTGGACCCCCTTTGATGATGTGGCTTCATGCATGTCTAGAGAAATCATATAGTGGGGTATACCTATTTAGAGATAGAAGATGATCGAATATATGTATCTATATAAACTTTGGTAACTGATTAAGCAAAACAATAAAAATTGAAAGATTAAACATGCTTCGGAGCTAATTACCTGCTGATACGCCAATATTGCATCAGCACTCTGGATGCTGTTTGCTTGGGTTGCACCAAGCTTGTTCCAGAGTGAGTAGTCCTGTGGTTTGAGCTGTAGTGCTGTCTTAAATGAAGCTATAGCTTTATCATACTCTCTCGATAGGTTGTATAAGACCCCAAGAACTATATGAACATCTGCATCTTCAGGTGACATCTGAGCCGCGTCATTAAACAATTTAATAACCTGATGAGACATAAGCATTATGTCAGAATGAAACTATCTAGAGAGACTATCTAGAGAAGTCAATATGTTGGAACATATTAGAAATGGCAAGAGCATATGACTACAACTAAAAACATCTAATCTATACAGGATACACACATCTGTAATCTGAAGATACCAGAGTTCAATAAGTTAATAAGCTGAAACATCCATAATAAAAACACATTGCGTGCACTTACATCAGGACCATAAGGTGAATCGGTTGACTGCGGGAGGGCAAGGCCCCCATATTTTGGATGATTCTGAAGCCACCTATAAAGATATCTCAATGCTTCTCCCTGCTCCAATTCTGCACCAATTGCATAGAAGAATTAAACCCTCTCAAGACAGCATATAAATTGGTCTTTTGTTCAATTTTCTACTTGAATTAAATTTTAGGATGTTAAATTATATAATTGCCATGAGCAAAGCATTCATTATTGGACATGAAGCTTGGGAGGAGCATGGAAAAGTTTTCGCATCAGTGCAGAAATAAGATCACTTGCAACCACAAGTTATGTCAGACTGCCACTAAATTATATCCAATAACGCCATAGCAGATTGAGCAGGATGTTAAACTATTCTCATGATTCCAAGCACTAACCATTTGTGTGACTAACACCTAGAGCAAGAAGAACTTCGAGGTTTGTCGGATTAGCTTGATGTGCACGCATCATTGCTGCAATGGCCTGAATAAAAAAAAAAATCACCTTAACGGAGAGCAGAAGCATATCATAACACAGTAGTTTAATGTGCTACAACATAAGTAAATCTGAGGTCTGAACTGCACGCATATAATGTATGCTAATCTTGAAATTTATACAGAACAGAAAAGCATTCGGCATGCAGGACAGCTACAAACAAATTGATTCAGTCACTCATAATAAAATTTTTATGAGTTTGCCTCTTATATTTGGGTAAAACAGTTCTTATAGAAATTATATATTCAAAAACTCATCGAGCAGAACTGTTACACAAACATTGGAAGGAGGTCAGGACATAACCTGTTGGTCATCATCATTTTCTGCATGTGTTACTCCTAGCAACCTCCAACCTTCAGAATTGTCAGGATTCTTCAAAACTTCAGCCTCTAAAGCAAGAACAGCTTCACTTAAGAGGCCCTTGCGGAAGAGCTCTTGTCCTTCCTGCATTGGATTAGGGTGACCAACATACGGGTTCATCTCAGAAAAAACATAAACCCCTCGAGAAGCACCCGAATTTTGTTTGGAAGATAACAATTGTTCTTGAAACCTACAAACAAAGAATGATAACATTTAGTGTTACGATGGTTATACCAAAAGGTTACCTACGAAATGCAACATGATTCACCAACAGCAATATAAACTAATTTGATAATTGTATTGATAATTTATTACCAAACTAGATGCCAGATGGGATTTTTGGACAAAGAACTCAAAAGTTCGTCCAGTAATTGATATAAAGATAGATTTGGCAACACCCCCAAGAAAGAAGAAATTAGGCTCCACTTTAATGCTATTCCCACGACAAAGCACATATAAAGAGGCATAAGAGACTTGAACTTACTCATCCACCCATGGATCAGCAGAGCTTTCGCCAAAACCTCCACTGAATTCCTCTGCCCATTCATCAGTGACATTTAATTTTGAGAACTCATCAATCCATTTGTCATTTAGAGCACCTTGATTATGTTCACTAGAGAACTCGCTAACCCACTTATCCGCCCCTTGTGAAAGCTGGAGAACAAAGAGTGTGAAAATATTGTCAAAGCACAGCTGACATAATTGTGAATGAATCAAAAAGTGTGATGCTGCCAACACAAATACAAAGTATTCCAGAACACTAGACAGTTGTATAAAGGATGGTCATTTGATCATATACAGGTCCTAGAGTGATACCCAGCCACCATGATCTGCTGATATCTAATCAGAAGTTTCAGCAGTGCTGCTAGTCTGTGCGGAACAAATCTGCCCTGACGAATTCTAGTTTCTGACACGTTTATTGGCATTTGGCACAAAAGCTCAAAAGTTGCATGTCATAAAGCACCAAGATGTACCAAGGGCCTATGATTTTTTTTTTTAAAAAAAACTGATCAGGGAAAACTGAATCCCCATTAAACATGCCATACATATATGTCATATGTGCACATATCCAACTCTCTGATATTACCTCTTCATGCGCAAACTGATCCGCCCATGAATTTGCATTAGCATTGTACTGTGTTTGAAATTCATCAGCCCAGCCACTGGATTGGGATGCTGAACCTTGTTTTACTTGATTATCTTCTATAATAAGTTCACCGCGGCTCATCTTTGAAACAAACTGGAAGAACTTAGAATTCTTCCCAAAAGAAAAAGAAGGGTATTGTCAGGTCCTTAAAAGATGATGATCCAAATGATCCTATAGTTAATACAGGCTGGTAACAATTTCGTCGGTTGACAGAGTCTAGAAAAAACTAGAGTCAGTACTGAACAACAATTGTCCGGATATGACATAACAGTACTAACAATAGTGTGGCATACAATGTGAACAATCAATACAGAAAGCAATAGACAGCATGCCCAACTAACTTGAACAGCATAACTAAAATAGGGTTTGCATATCTACCTCCCTACATGTATTTATATCCTAAGAATGGGTGTCCTGGAGGCTATGTATCAAAAATAGGTATCCTGCTGGAGGTGAATACCCATATACCAAAAAATATGCATATGGGTATGCTGCTGGAGTCAGTGAGGTTCTCCCTGTCAATCCAGAAAGCAATAAATACAGGCTGGTAACAATTGTCTGGTGCATGTGCTCCCCTATTTAAATAATTATAAGACATGTTAACTTTAAAGAAAATAAGCACTTATATACAAAGTGGCATCCAACAGAATTTGCAAACAATTTCTATACTGAATTACTGATGAATAAAGGGAGCCTTGACGCAGTGGTAAAGCTGCCACATTGTGACTAGGAGGTCACAGGTTCAAGTCGTGGAACAATAGACCTCAAAGTGGGTCCGACCCTTCCCCGGAACCCACACAAGCGGGAGCTCATTCACTTGGGCTGCCATTTCTATACTGTTGAATCGTGTGTAATCCTATGGAAGTTAACAAGCTATATATACAAGAATAAAATGCAATAAGCCCCTCTAGAACACAATTTCACGATATGGTAGGAAAAACACTCCAAAGTCCTAACTGAATGTGAATATCAAATGGTAAAAATGATTCCCATTCACATGTAGCCAAAATGATATATCAATGTGCACATTGTAATAGATTTTAATTATCACGTCCAGCAAATCAAGTGTGCCGAGACTGATCAAAACAAACACAGCAAATTATGACCAGCTAGGATTCAATTAAATTTGAACTAACTGAAAAAAGGTATATCCTGATTATCTTCTAAATCATAGTGCAGGTAAAACAGAGCAATATTTATCATGTCAACATTTATACCTGAAACTTGGGATCATTGTTACTAGCTAATGTTTGTGCAAGCATACGGGATTGCTCCATAGCAGCAAGGTTGGCCATGTTTGCTCCTCCCATTTGACCCACGGCCATCTGAGACTGATGCTGCCACACATAAGGAATAGATGAAAATTTAGACCACAGAGACTACAATGAATTGTCTGGCACAAAGATGTTCAAAGGAGGACAACACAATTTCAAACATCAAGATTGGATATGGAGTTGGACTGAGAGTAAACAATATTGAGAAGGAAAATCCATATCCATTCCACATCCTACCTGCTTCTACGAGGCCTTGTCTAGTGAACTTGTTAATATAGATAGCAAAAAAACATCTTTCAGATTTGATAATTGCATTGCAGGAATCCTAAACAAGCAAGCTGAGGCCTCTGACCTGTTCAAACTCAGAGGCCCAACCATTGGGGCCATATTGCTGTTCAAAAGAGTTTGCCCAATTTTCTGGGTTATTACTTTGCTTGCCAAACTCAGTAATCCATTTATCAGCAGCATTATGCATCATGGCGGGCCCCATAGAACTTTGGGACTGATTCCAGTACTCCTCCAGCTCTGGGTATCGTCCATGCATAGGGCCTCTCATACGGTTGTCAATGTCAAGTGAGTGCAGCAAAGTGTTGACCTGACAAACATAAAAGAGTGAGATCATCAATAGACAATAGGATAAATATCAAACCTAGAATGCAAAATTGAAAGTCCTAGGTAATTTCGAATTTGAGACTGCTATACAATTATAGTTAAACGTTCTAATGGAAGCCAGGAATATTTTGAGTAAACTCAAATGGTCCTAGGTAATTTTCAGTTTGAGATTCAGAGGTTGGAAATGATAAGTTAACCTGAGCCTGTATATATTCTTCTGGTTGGTCAGCCAAAATATGCCGTGCCATTATGCAGCTACGATCACGTATGCATTGTTTGTCGCTTTCAGATAAACCAAGAGCTGGTACTGGAACAGGTTGAAATGGAACACCAGCTCGGCCACTTGCAAGAAAAGAATGCAAGACACCAGACAACACCCTTTGTGGTGGCCCTGAAATGAATTATATTGAGAATCACTACGGTGAGCTGTATGTCAGAATCATTGTAAACTGTGAAACTAGGGAAATATTTGTGGACCCTAAGGAGAGCTGCGTGTCATTTCATTTAGAGAAATAAACAAGGCAGAGACAAGACTGTCAGGTCCTAGTACAAGGGAGGGGCACAAGCCAACTCCTGACAACCAAAAGACGATCTCAATACAAAAAACCCACTACCACTACCAAGCCAAACCTCTATGGGTTAGCCTAAACTCTCCATTTTCATATAGAAAAGGTAGCAGAACAATGCATCTATTGATCAAAGCATCAAAGCTTGCTCTCAATATATTGGTTCAATACTCGTAATCAAACATGATTTGGCATAAGAAAAACACACCAAGGCATTTGAGTCTTCTGGAGTATGTGAGCGCTATGTATTAAAGCAGGAACTAGTGCCTACTATGAATACAACCAAACATTTTTCTTCACAAGCAAGTTGGCAAGGATGCCACAGGTGAAAACCATCAAGAGCCACACAATATAACTATTAAGCTGTACATGATCACATCATCTATTCAACAAGGTAGCCCTACTGTGAAGGAAAAAGTTGGTTCCATATAACAAACTCATGAATAACCAATTTATCATACTGTCAGATTTACATATGTGCCATGTGGCACACAGACAAAAATCCAATTAAAAGATAGACTAGAATCTAGAAAGTTACCATCCAAGGGCGGTCCAAAGGTTGTCCCTGTATTGTTATAAATTTGATCAAACTCTGCAAATCGTTCTTCTGGTCCTCCAAATTCAGGAACCCCCGGAGGTCGAAAAGACTCAATCCAATCATTAGCAGGACCACCACGAATAAAATCGGCGCCCTGCAGGTGCTCAATTACAATTAGGGCTTAGGAGCACCTGGAATGAACAAAAAGAAGTGTTCAGAATAGCCCTTACCCGTGCAAGAGGTCGTTGGTCTTGTTTGAACTCATTTTCTGAACCAGGGATGGTTGATAAGGGGCCAGCTGCACCAAAATCAGATGTAGATGGAACACTAACAGAACCAGGAAGTTCCTTTATTGACTGCACAAAGAAAAGGTTTAGTTATAGAAAAAATGGGTGCACCACTGCAAAAAAAAAAAAAAATATAGATTCGCTCTTATTCATGCATGAATGAAACATGGTACGTTTAGTAGGTCAGCACAAATTCTTACTTGCCATTGTTCACTGAGTCACTTAAACTGGAAAATTGAACATGATGACAAGCCAAATGAGCTATTTCATCTCGCTCGTCTCATGACAGAAAAACACTACAGGAGGAAACTATCAAACTACATCATATTTGTGCTAACTAGAACTGGAAGCTTGGAGGACACTCAAGTATTAGGAACAGGCTTTCAGAGAAAGTACTAGGGCACATGAAAACATGATCTTCAATGAGGTGAATATCAGTTCCAACTAAATGAACACACCGTACAACCAGAGCCAAGTAGCAGCGCAATACAGAGATCAGGCATACTCTTCAGAACTGAGCGCATCTAGTAGACTTACGGTTGGGATATACTATCCGTCGCAAAATTACCGTGCCCAACGACACATACATGACATGATACCGACCTAAACATCACGGGACGATCAAACCACCAGCAGCTTAGAATAGCAGAACTGGTTTGGTTTTGCTTTCGGAACAGTCCGCGGAATTGCTCTGTCCACAACAAACTATCCAACCTAAGCGGCTCCAATTTGTTGATCCACAGGCCTAACCATCACGGCGGCAGCGGCCAAGCCTCTAAGCTCGAGACCGCCACAGCAGAGCTAGAGCTACGCAAGCTCACCTGCGCCTTGGAGGACTGGCCGAGGACGGCGTTGGCGAGGGCGTTGAGGGGGTTGGACGACGAGGCGCCGTCCGGGGCGCAGTTATTCTGGCCCGTGATGAGGTGCCGCATCGCCATCTCCGCCGCCGCCTCCGCCGGACGGGAGCGCTCGCCGACGCTGGAGCTGCGATGCTACGGTCGCCGGCGACGAGGGGCGTCCGCCTCGATGGGACGGGACCGGGCGGGTGAGGTGGAGTCGGAGTCGCCGTGCGACGGTGGCTTTTCGGGTGTGGAGGGAGGGCAGTAAGATCCGATAAGGCCAGGAGCCCAGGACGCCGCACCGGACACGTGAACACGTTTTTCTCCTTTTGCAATCCGAAGAGCAGGAGGTGAGCTAATACCAATTAACTAAGAGGAAATTTTTAAGCAATTCCTGCACCTGAAATGTTCAAAACCCCGACTGACAGTCTGACACACACTACACACCTGCTGCTAACTACGCGGGGCCCAATTAAAACTGATCAATTTATTTTACTTTCGGCACTGTTTTGTTTCCTCCATGTGATATTTTCGGTTTATTAGGCTATCCCTAATGGCTGTGCAAATAGATTGCCTATAAAACACCGTTTGACACTGCAGTGCTGCTGAGAGATGAGTAGTTGAATCAGTGGATGAATAGGGATAAGCAATCCATTTGCACACGAGGATTGGAGATGGTCTTATAGCTCCCATTTACTATTCTCTCCTCTCATTAATATACGATATATATTTTATAGATCCAATTTGGATTATGTTCCTGTTGAAACGTTTTATGATGGAGGAGATTAAATGAAGATTTTTTTGTCAGGAATTCCATTCAGATAATGATTAGATGTCCGTGCTGGCCCATCTAAACCGAATGCCGTCTTCCAAGCCAGACCCACAAAGCCCAAATAGCCTATCCCGAGCCCAACACGAGGCTAAGCACGCCAAAAGCCACCACGCGTCCACGCCCACAGCGCAAAAACCCCAAGGCCCCAACCCCACCTCGCATCCAGCCCGTCGCCGTCGCCGTCGCAATCCCGCCGGCGCTACCTAGGTCACGGTCCCCCTCGTCTCCCCCGGCTCCGACGATGTCGGCGCCCTCCGACCCCGCCGCGGCCACTGGCCAAGCGCCCGCCCCCGCGGCCGCCGCGGCCTCCTCCAGCAGCGGCCTCACCTTCAAGCTCCATCCCCTCGTCATCGTGAACGTCTCCGACCACCACACCCGCGTCAAGGCCCAGGCCGCCTGCTCCGGGGACAGCTCCTCGTCGTCCGGGGCGGCGGCGGGGCAGCCACCGAGGGTGTTCGGGTGCGTGATCGGGGTGCAGCGCGGGCGGACGGTGGAGATCTTCAACAGCTTCGAGCTCGTGCTCGACCCCGTCTCCGGCACCCTCGACCGCGCCTTCCTCGAGAAGAAGCAGGAGCTGTGTAAGCTCCTACTCTAATCTGTGGATTCGTATGGGTTTGACGACGCCTGGAATTGTACGAGTGCTAGGGTTTTGTGGATGGTCTGATGAGAGTGCTTGTTACGGTTGTGGCTGTGCAGATAAGAAGGTGTTCCCCGACTTCTACGTGCTGGGTTGGTACTCTACTGGAAGCGATGTGCAGGAGACAGACCTGCTAATCCACAAAGCAGTGAGTTTTCAGAATCTTTTGTTCAAGTGTTTGATCTGTGTGAGGATGTGGAATTGTGCTTGGGCACTAGTGTTTGCCCATGTTATGGAGAAATTGTGGGTTTTGGATATAATTTGCTGTTAGTATACTTGATGCTGCTAGTGGTAGGTGGCACCCTAGGGACTTTATCGCTAGACAGTAAATCTATTTCATGTGCATACTAGTGGCAAGAGAAAAACTGGCTCAATGTTTGTGGAGTTTGCGTGTAACTATTGCCACAGTAATCTGAAATAAGGTTGCTTTTGAAGTTTCACATTTAAAATATAATGTATATTGCTAAGATAACAGCTGAATGTCACAATACTTTCAAAGGCTAACTTCAAGGCAGTTAAGTATAATGACAAACCATTCAGCAGTAGCTTGCATACTTGAAAATTTCTAGTACTGAGTATCCCACTTATATTTTATGGCTTATCTTGTGACCATGTCAAAATATATATTACTTGCCTTTGCAGAAGACATGAGTTTGTATGGCTTAACGAAGCGTTGGATATTTGATTTTTTTTCTTGAGGATTGTTCATGAGTTTGTATGGCTTAACGAAGCGTTGGATATTTGATTTTTTTTTTCTTGAGGATTGTTTAGGAGTTGCTTATTAGCGCATATATTCATTTGCCTCTTCATAACCTTCTGCTGAATGTGTTGTCCAGTTGATGGATGTTAACGAAAGCCCTGTTTATCTTCTATTAAATCCTGCAATCAACCTATCCCAGAAGGATCTCCCTGTGACTATTTATGAGAGTGGTAAGCAAATATGAATTTGAGTTTGAAACCATTGATTTTATTTGTTGTATCCTAAATCCATCTGCGCAACTTCAATGATTGTATATGTACTTCATTGAGTGTTGTCACTATTTTGAGTGCACATCAGTTTGAGATTGGCAAGTCACGCTAACATCCTAAGGTTATCATATTGCTCTTTAAATTCGGGGTTTAGAGTAACAAAATACCCTTATGAATTATGAAATGGGCTGAAGATGTAAAAATAAATTTAATCTTCTGTGGGCTGGAGCCCTTCCACCAATGCATGTCCTAATGCTCACTCTATTGTGTCAGCCAACATTATAGAGTGAACATTAGGAGATGGATTGGTCGAATATAGTACAAAATTACTACATAGAGCATCATGTCACAGGGTGCCGCGAAATCTGTTCCATTGATGTTGAATGTCAGACGTGTCCCTTGAAATTATTAATAGCACAGTTTTCACTTCACTCTGAGGGAAGGTTCTAAACTTATGGTCATTAAACACCATAAGGGCTTTGACTTGACTGGCATCCATAGTAGTGTGACAACTATGCTTGCTTCAGCTTCTTAAAACTGCAGCTGCCTCCACAGTAATTTAGTAAGGATTGTAATTGTGCTTTGCAGCTGCAGCCATAGGAAGTGCAGCTGAACAGGCGCTCTCTACTGCGTGGCTATGTTTTTTTTTTCTTTTGGTAAATGTTCAATTGTTTATTTGCTACCCAGTGACCCTAAAGTTCCTTCCCCAGGTGCCAATATTAACTACATTAGTCATTATTAGGTACTACCATGCTAATATAACATTTATAACCCTTGAACTCTTCTCACTATATACTTAAATCGCAGAGTTTACTCAACATTTTCTTGTCTTCCTTTTTTTTCTGTCTATTTGACTGCATTTTCCTTTATTTATTTTCTGTAATTTCAAGAGTTGCATGTCATCGACTGGAGTCCCCAGCTCATCTTTGTCAGATCAAATTATACAATTGAGGTAGGCATTAGGTGTTCTTCCCTGATGTTTGTCTAGCTATAAATGTTTTTTTAACATTATTGTGCTTGATCGAAGACTGTAGAGGCTGAGAGGATATCTGTAGACCATGTTGCCCATCTCAAACCATCTGATGGTGGCTCAGCAGCAACTCAGTGTAAGGATTACCATCTTAAGCCCATCTCTTGAGACAAATCCAGGGTGATATCCTCCCCAATTGGGTTTGTTTTTTTAGCCTTAGTCATACTACCTGAGGTATGTTTCTCAGTTTCTGGACAGAATTTACTAATCAATGCTTTTGTGCAGTGGCTGCTCATCTTACAGGAATACACAGTGCCATCAAGATGCTCAATAGTAGGGTCCGAGTTATTCATCAGTATCTTGTTGCCATGCAAAAAGGTATGTACATACATGAAGTGCTATGTTGCTTTATCTCTTGCCAGAGATAATGTTTTACTGTGTTGGCCATTCTCCAAAATATTGTTCCATTAATTTTTAAACCTTAACACTTTGAACTTTAATTTCCCAAATGTTTTAATGCGCTGTTGAACTTTTGGCATGAGTAGTTTAACTGCGAAGCTTTTTCTTGAACTGCAGGTGACATTCCACTGGATAATTCACTGCTTAGGCAAGTCTCAAGCCTTGTAAGAAGGCTACCAGCTATGGAGTCACAGAAATTCCAAGATGATTTCTTAATGGTATGCTAAGTTCATTTCTCATCTTAGACCAAGTGCTTTCTCATTTGATATGGAAAGACATTTCGTTGTATGAATACCATTTTTAAGTAGTGAATCCAGCTATTTTTGCCAATAAAAAGATCTAGTTTTCTTTATGTTGCATATTTTAACCCTCCATGTGTAATTATGATGATGTCATTCTTTCTTTCTAGGAATACAACGACACTCTCTTGATGACTTACCTTGCAATGTTCACTAACTGTTCAAGGTATGCCCAAGATCATTCTGTATGCTAGATCATTTGGAGATGAAATTCCTTATTTCTTCTATACCCTAGGTCATTCTTCGTTTGAAATTTCACTTGTGTGATGTCAACTTTTTAACGTGCAGCACAATGAATGAGTTGGTTGAGAAGATCAACACGAGCTACGAGAGACCAGCTACCAGGAGAGGGGGCCGAGGTGCTTTCATGTAGGCATGTAGCTCACCTGCCGTGATCCTGCTGCTGCTCGCTTCTGTTGAAAATTTTGGAAATAGCTTCTTGAATCCCGAGGCAATTCTTTTTGCATATCTATTATGCGCTATCAGCTACATGGGAGCTCGAGTTGTTTCAAACTTTCTAGGCAAAATGATAGATTTTGCTTGATTCTATGCAAAATCCCACTCGTGCTGAAGTTGATCTGTAAAGTTCATCCTATCTCGTAATTCTGTTCGACTCAAATGGATATTTATGCTGGTTTGCATATTTCGCTAGCAACATTTGTTAAGGTGGTGTTACTGCTGTCAACGTGGCCTGATGTGATCTTACGGTGATCTGGTCGGTGAGCATGGCAGAAAACAGCGTGACATATTTTGAATACTACAGTTGCATCTAAATGTTGTCATAAGCGATGACTGCTAAAATAACGAACACTTGAAGGGGTGTGCCGTGCGTTGCAACGGGGCTATAAAATTGTTTAATTATAACTATACAAACTACAACTTGTATGATGATACGAACTATTAGTTTGACTTTTAAATCTCTTTCACGACATCTAATTGATTTTTCAGTCATGCCTCATAGCGTCTTTTTTCTCTTTTTATAGCAATGTATTACATTAGACACTACAACATAGCTCCAAATTGCATTTCTCCAAGATGATATTACGTAAAACTAATTGGTATGAAAATATCTGTAAAACTGAGAAAATCTTTAAGTACATTGAAAGTAATCAAACTTTTTTTATATATATACAATTCAACTTAAAGGTACAGTTCTATTCAAACTAATAATGTTCATTCTAGCAGCAGTAGCTGCCTTGAATTAGAAACCAACATAAATTTCTGAGTAAACAGGATAACAAGCCTCTCATTTGGTCACTCGATTAATAGGTGAAAATTTTATTTTTGTCATCTAACCTTTTAGCTGGGCAAAGCCACAAAAGCCACATGGAAACTGCATTGAAAGACATGCAGCATCATGGAGCAACAGTGCGGCCCGATCTGGAGGCTTGTTTGGTTCTTCATGACATGTGCTGAACGATGGCAGCATGCAGCTCTAGCAGATCGCGGTCTAAGATTCCTTCCCTGGAACAGCACCGTACCCACGGGCAGTGTGCCGAGGAAGAAGACGACGACGGCGAGCACTGGCGTCGTGCCGAAGGCTGCGGAGAACCTGGAGGCCTGCCAGTTCTTCACGTCGATCTTGTGCTGAACTTCGATGCCGGCGTGCACGTCTAGCAGATCGCGATCTGGAAAGGGAAAGACGATGGCGCGCGATACCGGCGAGGTGTAGCGCCGGCGTGGACGCCTGGACGGGCTTGGGCGCTAAGGTCCAGCGAGAGGAGAGCTCTACGTCGATGCCGGCGTGCACCGATGCACGTCTAGCAGATCGTGTTCTGGAAAATGGAAGACAATGTCGCGCGATGCCGTTGAGGTGTAGCGCCGGCGTGCACGGGCATGAAAGCTGTGGGCCAGAGCGAGGAGAGCTCTGTGGCGGCGGCGGCTGGTTACGATTAAAACAGAGTTTCCTGGAGGAGGTTTGTTAGTGACGAGCGTACAAGCTGCGGTACGTGCGAAGATTAGCAGGAGGTGAGGTCAGGGCTAGCCAATCACAGCGGAGATTAGGAAGAGGTGGGGTCAGGATAGCCAATCATCGCAGGGGCGGGGCACGCTGCGCGAGTGGAGTCACGCAGGGAATTGTTGTTCACACTGCGAGTTTAATAAGTAGTAGAGATAGAGATTACAATGTCAATTCTTGAACGGTAACCGCACATAAATTACTGAAAAAATCGAATATTAGAACTACTCAACCCTAACCGAATTGCAACATACTTGTACACAACTAAATCCCGTTCGAAGGGCAACATCACATACATAACAAAACACCTCAATCCTGCTCGAATGGCAGCAGGAGATACACAACAGTACAGCTACTGATAACGAATATCGATATGGCACATGTTCCTGCAGCCCATGTCACAGGCGTTGCCACAGATTGTCAATCCTGGCTTCTGCTCCAGAAGCTCTGCCACCTTTGGACTGCAGCCACGGCGTTGAACTACATTCTTCCCGATGCCAAGCCACCGCAGGCCTCGAAACATTGGCGGCTCAAAGAGTCTCAGGAAGTTACGAGACAGCTTACTGCAGTAGGCAAGATCAAGCATTCTCAGGGAACATTTACCGGAGTTGCAGCCCATTGAACCTAGCACCTCAAGAGATGAATCAGTTATGAGGAGGCAGTTCCGCAGACACAGGCTGCTTATCCGCTCACAGTTTTTGGCAATCACTGTCACAGCTCGACATGATATTTTTTGTACATTCCCAATGTCAAGGGAGACTAATGTTTTGTTGATGGTGCCAGACCCGCACAACAGTGAAGCTATTCCATTACTGCTGATCCTTCTGCACCCTCTCAAACACAAAGAAGATATCAGGCACCTCCCATTACCCAGTGCTGATAAACCAGCATCAGTAATGTCAGCTCCAGCAAGATCCAGTAGGGTTAGATTAGGAAGCTGTGAGATGGAAACCAAGCCAGAGTCTGCAATGCTCTTGCAACCAGAAAGATCAAGAACCTTTAAGCCAGTGCAGGGTGCCAGAGATATAGCTGTATCGCTAGTTAGGAGAGCACAATTAAGCAACCTCACTTCTGTAATATTTGGAGCTGCCCTATCAAGATCAAGGCATGCCAAGTCTGACAAGGACGAGCCATTACTGACCTCAAATTTCTTCAGGTCCTTGCCAGAGTGGAGGAGGGCTGCGTACCCTGCATCACTTACTTTAGAAAACCCACCAAATCTAATGGTTCTGAGTTGCTTGCATCCTTCAGCAAGCATCAGTATCCCAAAGTCGTTTACTCGTCTGAAGTCACAGCAACGACGCCTCAGAGACAAATGTCTCAAGTTGTGGCATAAGGCAAGTGCTTGAAGCCCAATATTGGTCAAATCTTCAGGCAAACTTGGTTGGACAACAGGTCCATCTTCCAGGCAGAGCTCAACTAAGCTACGGACATTACTGGTGATCAAGATGACAAGTTCATCCGTTATTATGTCAAGAACTAAAGAGACTGATTCCAAACTGTCAGTGATGTGTTTTTCCAGAGATGTGTTTTTAGGGAAGACCGTCTTTGCCTGTAAATGAGGCATAGGTTGTAGCAACAGTTCCTTGACGGTACAAGGAATAAAAGGCAATAAAGTCTCGCAATCAGCAGTGCGTGGATCTAGCTCAAAGAACTTCACCCAAAGAGTCTGCATTAAAGATTGAAAAAGACTTATTAGACCCAGTAATTGAATTAAATGAACTTCCAAAAGCTCCATCTCATTATTCGAAGACCACGGTTAATCTTATGCAATTTACTCCATATAGGAAGATAATGAAAGAAAACAATGTTTCAAATATGCAATGTTTGTAAGTGAAGAAGAGTACCATATTCGTTCAAGACAAATATCTCTCACCTCCAAGTAACGACATCCCTCGTAGATAGGCGCTAGGCAAGCACCGCGTCCAAAATAACGCGAATGTAGAACAACTGGAGCTACCGCCATCTCCAGCTTCAATGATCTGAATCTCAATACAGGTTAAAGCATGTTCAGGCTTCTCATGATATTGATATCATGATATGGCAGTGAATCAATATTACTTGGAAAAAATGGCCCAAGAATCCAAATCGTTGCTTCTACAATTCAATTTAACAGTGAAAACCGTGGAGAATAACTGGACACGTAGCTCCTGATGCAAACCTCCGGAAAAATACATTCGCGTGGACTAATGCATAAAATGTTCAAGCCAGGGCCGAAGAACCACACCTTAAATTGAGGCATTTCTCGCCAATAGCCGTAAAGAATCTCGTCGTGAAGGAGCACTTCAGCAGCGAGAGCTCCCGCAGGCTACCCTTGGCGATGACAGAGGCAGCGTTGTCCTGGAGGAGGCTGCAATTGACGGTAAGGCTGAGGAGCGCGCCGTTCCCCGCGAGAATCCTGCTCAGTATCGCGTTCGACGGAGCAAAGGCCTGCCAGACCCCCAGCCGTTAGGGGAAAGGAACCCGTATGGAGGAAGTGAGAAGAGAGGGCGGAGGGGGTGGGGGAGGATGGGAGGCTCACGGAGAGGTCGATGGTGGTGAGGGCGAAGATGGCGGCGTTGGCGGCGGCGTGGAGCGAGCGGCAGGACGCGGAGGCGGAGCAGGCGTCATCGACGTCGAGACGGCCGAGCACCTCCACCAGGAGAGCCTCGGGGAGCCTTTCCACTAGGCCGCCGCCTTCCGCGCTGCCGGAGGGCTCGCCTCCGCCGCCGTCGGTCCGGGGCTTCTTCTCCGTTGTGTCCTCCATCTCCTCTGGGTTTGGGCCCCTGGGCTGGGCCTGGCCGCCTGGAGAGTGGACTCTGGTATCAACACATGGTGTGAGAGTGAGTGGGAGTGAGATGTGCCGCCGACAGCCGGGCCCCACACGGCACGGACTTAGTATGATTAATGGTTAACCTGTCTAGGTTGCCGGGCATCGTGAGTTTGTGAGTTCATTCCTCCATGGTTCAGGCCAGGGAATCATAAGAAGAGGATTTGCTAATTTGAGAATGGTGGCATCACGGTAGGAAGGGCTGCGCCTTTTTTTTTATTGAGTTGCCTTAATAGTGCTCCATTCATTCTTTTTTATTTATCGCAGACAATAAATATTCGAGAACAGAGTTAAGTTAGTATGCAAAGAGGATTAATATAACGAGAAGTTTAATAACATCTAAGTTATGCGCACAAGAAGTGTATAGTTGGATTTATAAACAAAATGATTTCCTTTCCTAGATATTACGGTTTTGCATCTCTTAGTGGGATACGAATATAAGATGATTCAATGAATTATCTGTACTGCTGTCAACAAGGCTATAAATTACTTTTCATAAGTATAGAGGAGAAGCACTTATGAAAGTAATAAATATGAAGTGATATTCATCAATGAACTCGATGCCAGCCATAGGTGATAGGAGGGGTACTCATATCGCATGGAATGGAATCTGTCTGGAGCAGACATATTTAGTCTTTGTAATCCATGATATTTCCATTGGAGGTAAATAAGCAGTTGAACAATTGCTACCTCAGGACCCCAAAGGATTTATCAAGACAGCATTTAAAATTCCTAGGCCTAAAATGTTTTAATTGACTGTAAAAAGAAAATGATAAAAAATGTCAGCAACAGCCTTACAGTTACATGCTGTGGGTTTTTACAGCAAAATCTTCCAACCAACCGTCACCGTATCTTCCAGTCTTAATTCCCATGAGACAATGACTTTGAATACCTTCATTTCATCATCTCAATACAAAGATTTTCTCCCAGTAACTAACTTTCGTTATCCGACTATCGCACGCTCAGAGCTAGCGGCAAACAGTGATACACAGTCATCGCTCTCAAGGATAGCAGTATAGTGGTATGCCACAAGATTATTGCAACAGAATGCTCCAGCAGTTGATCACTTTGCCATTAACAATTCGTTCCATAAGCATTCTTCAAGCTCCAAGCAACTAAAGTAGATGTAGCTATCTGAATATCTGCCTGTGGAAAATGGGAGGAGGGACAACTCAAAACCAACCAGAGAAAAGCTCTCACACTGCAAATTAATGTGAGTTATTGTGATTTAAATGGGGGATCGAAGTTCAATTGCAGATGAAGAGCAACGAAGATGAACATGCTCTCTTATTTGTAAGAAAAGTACTTCAGTGAACTAGGAAATTCTCATGCAGAATGAACATGTTGAAAATAAAGCTACTGAGAATATCACAACATCAGGGCACCATTGTTGGCATTTCACTGTGGAAGTGTATAGATTTGTCAGTGCTGAGCAGTGGACATCAAAATATGACCAAGTTTGTCGAGAGATGAAGTTGAGTTGTGTATCCCAAGTCGACTAAATTACTATTAACCACCTTTCTCCTACCTCAGAACATCCAGTCATTCGAATTCTGATGTTGATGCTGCTCCAAAATGTGCAATCACATCCCCACAATTTCCACTGTCATATGTTTTCTTCATTCTTTTCATTGCTCTTATCTCCATTCAGTCAGGCTTGTCAAAGCTGTCAACTGACTGAAAGCTGCAAAGAAAGAAGAATGTACAGTGGTACACTGGTACTTGCCCTAGTATCAGCAACACTGAATTTAAAGGGCCTGGGCATACTTATCAGCTTGTTACAATGGAATTTCCAGGATCCATGCACTCCGTTCTCAAACGTCTGTCGCCATTGTCTTTTTTCAACAACTTCAATCATGTCTTATTCAAAAGATTATACAAACATGTAAAAATATAAGTCATGGTCAAACTACCTTTAATGATAAAACAAATCCCAACAAAACAAATGATAACTTGAATAAGACGAATGGTCAAAGTTGTGGGAAAAAATCAACAGCGGCAAACATTTGAGAACGGATGGAGTATTACATAGCTTAATCCAAGAAGAGTGAATAATCATTTAGGATTTTAAGATAAGCACTATTTTAATGTTTTAATACTAGGGTTTCATATAAATAACATTTCACATTTTTCAGCACCAGTGCAGGATTATGTCCTGAGATTATTCATGTGAAATCTTCTAAAAGAAATTAAAAATAGTGAAGCAGATTCTAAGCTTAAAAGCTGAAGGGGTAAAGAACTGTCCTGATATTTGGAAAACATGACAAAATGCGCAATGTAGATATCAAATTGATGATGATTGAATGATGAGTGCTATATCATATTTGAACCCACCAAAATAATAAGAAAATAATGTACAATTGCACAGTCATGTCCATCATTTCAATCATGTTAAAAATCATGCCATGTAGCATTGTAGCATCAAGTAGTTGCCATATTACTTGCTTTTTAGTCATTCGGTGACAAGTAGTATGTCTGGTCTAGTAACCGAAAACTTGTATCTTTAACATTCAGTGATGAGTAGTCATTCAGTCACCGACTTGAACATTGTTGTCAGGAGTCAGGACAGATTTGAACACTTATGTAAATCTCATATGGCTCATACAAAAAAAAGGACATATTCAGCTGTTTGGTTTTCCATATGCAGAACAGCAGATATGCCATTTGACCAGCATCAAAAAAATCATCAATCTTAGGGTAGAAAGATTTTAGGCACAGTGAAATGTTTCATGTTCTAAACAAATAGACAAACTTCTATCTTAGTGAGATGGCAAAGTGGAACAAGATAACAAGATCAGGTTTTCCCAAACATAGTTTGGTATACTGCACAAAATGCTTCATTAAGAGTATAGTACATCTTCAGCTCTTAAAATCTTTAACATCCATGATAGTTTTGTCCGAGGTAAAGCCGTAAAGGTTCGCCTATAACTTATACCGATTTCCTTTAAGAAGCTGAAAAATTGCTATCTGAGTGAAAAGATGGCTCGTTATTTGAAACCCTAGATCTACAACTGTGAAAACAAGAGATAAAAGAATGTCAACAACAGCCTTACAGTTTAAATGTTGTGGATTTACAGCAAAATTTCCAATCCGACCATCAATCTATCTATCTTCCAGTCTTCCCAAGAGATAATATGTCTTTGAAGACCTTCATTTCATCATCTGAATAAGAAGGTTTTCTTTCAGTAACCAATTTCATAATATCTCTCGCATTCCTATCTTTTGAGATTGCCATGAGGCCTTTCAGCAATCGGTTAACAGTATCGACACTCGGAAACCAGTTCTTCTCCATGCTACCCTTGCACAACCTGAATGCAAAATCAAAGTCCCTTCTCCCACAGAGGTAATGGACCATTGTCTGGCAAACCTTACTGTTTGGCTTGCATCCCCTCCCATGCATGGCGCCAAAGACTGTCTTGGCCATCTCATGCTCACCCATCATGAAGAAACCCTTGATGATTAAATTGTATGTGATCTCATCTGGTTTTATCCCCGCTGCATACATTTTCTGCACCAAGTCATTTGCTTGCCACCCCATTCCCCTGTTAATCAAGAACTGGAGCCTCACATTATAGCTAGCAAATGTCGGGTTGCAACCCCTCAGTCTCATGAGGTTCCACAAACCATCCCCAACCTCACGTTGGCCATGCTTATATAGAAAGCAGCCATGAGTATCGTGTATGTGATGACATCTGGCAACACACATGCCTTCTCCATTTCCTGCATAACCCGGTACGCCGCGCGCAACTCTCCCATGTCGCACAACATCTTCACCACCGTGTTATACGAGATGTCGTCCAGCTCAACACCATACTTCTCCGGTCCCTCATCAAACAACCGCAGAGCCTCATCAAACATCCGTGTCCGTAGCAGAACCTTCATGGTGGCATTCAGCGACTTGGCCGTGCGTGCACACCCGTACATCTCCATCTCCTGGAAAGTCCGCAGCGCGTGGTCTGGCATCCCGGCCTTTCCATACAGGCCGATGATCCTGATCACAAACCCTTCACGCCTCCCCTGGGGAAGCGCCTTGTGCTGCTCGAGGATCTCCTCCACGAGGTCATTCCGTCGAGCACCTGCCAAGCGCGCCACCGTGTCCTCGAACGCGAAGCGGTTCTCCACCAGGAGGCGGTTGTGCGCATTGGCCCTGAACAGCTCGTACAGCCGCTCCGGATCCCGCTCGTGCTTGATCCTGACCAGCACCGGCTGCTCCTCCTCCTTGGCTACGGCGGCTGCAGGAGTTGGTGGGGAGGGCTGCCCCCGGCGGCGGCGGGTGCCCTTGGAGGCGGAGACCGCGGCGCGGCAAGCGGCGATGGTGGGGAAGTCAGCGGGGTGCGGGGAGTGCGCGTGCGCGGAGGAGAACGGGTGGCGGCCGGATTGCGAGCGGGAGAGCCCCGCGGCGATCATGGTGAGCGCGACGGCGTCGAAAGCTGCGCAGAGCTTGGGGATGGCGCCCAGGGAGAGCATCTGGTCTCGCTCGATCCCGGGCGAGGAGTGGCGACGCGAGTCTAGGGTGCGCAGGCGGCGGCGGCGGCGGCCATGGGTGGGCGTGGGGCAGCCCACGGTTTCCCGAACAAGAAGAAGGCTGTTGGGCTCTGAATATAACATAGTTGGGGGCCCTGAGCCCAGCAATCTGGTGTAAACATGGGCTCATCCTGAGAGTTCTCATGGACGGGCTCTGGTGCATTGTCCAGACCACAATCTCATGAGCTAGGCCGCTGATTACAACAGCTCAAGCGGTATTTGAAAAATCCTAGATTCGATTTCTATTAGAAGTGAATTATTTCAGAATTTAACGGTTTTGTTGGTAGTCTTAAAAAATCCATAGAGAATCTGTGTGTAATTCCCTAAAAAAAAACTGTGTGTAATCCGTACTATGCTGAATAAAATGTGAGGAAGGTATGCTCACAAAATATTCATGAAGAAGGCTAAAAACATTATTTTCTCCTGTAAAAAGTATTAAAATACATGTTCCAAAAAAGGCAGAAAAAATCTAGAAACGTGTTGGGATTATGAAAACAAAAGGAAATTATACCAGCGGTCCTAAACAATTTGCATGATTCTAATCAAGTTCACCAAAATTTGAAATTACATATTTATATTTATAATCTAATTAATTACCCAATAATCATGATCCAAAGCAGCCACACCACAATCCATTAAGTGATGTGTTGTGGAGCTATAGCGTGGAACTAGCATGCCGATTCTACATCTCATAATTATACAATGTTCACTTATGTCCTAAACTACAAAATATTAGATGATTTAGCTCCATGATATATCCATGATAAGTACCCTAATCCTAGTCCAAAGCCATGGTAGGTTAGGCTAGTATCACCAAGACGTGGATATAGATGTGAAAAAGACTATTTGTGCACTGTAGACATAGTGGAGTTTGAAATATAGACACTAGGATATGCGAGCCGGTGACAACAGCCTTACAGAAACTGATGTGGCACTCCAACGTGGCTCTCAATGTCTCTTACATTATTTCATCTCTGAGCTTACTATTTAATTGGAAGGGATTGGATGTGGATTGGGTGATTAACGAGGATCTTAATGTGTTATGCATTTAAACACATCACAATCATCTAAATCCACTCCAATCTAAAAGTTGTCAAATAAAACTTGTTCCTTGAAGCGGACTACGGACCACACAAGTACGTATGGAGTCATGGTCTCCAACCTTGGAATGGAAATAGGGTCAAATTGTTCCCAAGACATACATATTATAAGCGTGTTTGGATGCGCTCCGCGCACGAACGGAACCATGCCCACGAGAAAACGGCCAAAATCGGCGTACGCGCAGAGCCAGATCGGTGAAGGAATCTTGCACGCTCGGGGACAGGCTGAGAGCCGCAGTCACAAACCAAACAAACGACAATTGCACCCGCAGGACATGTCCGGGATATATGTAGGCATCCAAACACCCGCGTATAATCTCATAGTTTGACCAAGCAAATTGCTAATATTGCTAGTGTATATAATATGCTCATAATAGTAACAGCAACGATAATCACCCGCGAGAAGTTATCTCTGGCCTCCACCGCCCCTTGCTTAAACACGATAATGTTTTTTTTTCTTTTGCTTCCAAACCACGCTCCTCTCTCGTTTGCAAACCACGTCTAGTCATCACCTTCATCTCAACTCTTTTGCGTGATTTTATAGAAAAACTCTTTTGCATGATGGCTACTTGTTTCCCCCCGGATTATCCAAGCCAGTAGTTTAATCCCATTTTTGTCGGCCAGATAAGCAAGGATCCGATGCCACGTGCGTACTACAAAGCCAAAAGATAATGGGAGAAAGGGGAACGATTAAAACAAGAGCTCGATCAAATCGCTGGACAAAGCTGTTTGCGACAAATTAGCTGGCCTTTGTTGACGTATGGCACTTGGGGATAACTCTTCCGTATATATCCTCTTGAAACAGATCACAGAGATGCCACATTTGCCATTTTCCTAAAAAACAAAAGGTTGGAGATCATGTTGCTCCGTTTAGGGCAACCGCATTGGTTTGCTTGCTATATGCCTTGTCATTCCAACTCATCTATATACCCCATCTGTTCCTTCATATATGTACGATACGGTTGATTTTTTGTCAAAACTTTAATCATCCATTTTATTTAAAAACTAATAAATTATCTTTTATTTTGTTTTGTTATCGTCTGATTTATCATAGGTGTGATTTATATTTTCACATGTTTGAACAATTTTTTTAATAAAACTAATGATTAAAGTTATTGGAAAAAATCAACTACGCCACAGATATGTGAACGGAGGAGGTACCGTACCATCGTCCTCTACCCTTTCTCCCTCTTGGAATATCTTGGAATAAAATTAGGTGCTGATAGCATCCAACCTTGTCCGTGTGGATACTGACACGTGGATTCCCACGCGATTGGATGTCTGCCTCTTTGAGCTCGCATCTTTCAACTGAGGCACAACGTTGAATCATGTAGCAATGTTAAGTTATGTGTTTGTTTCTAGGCTCTAAACTAAAGCTCGGCGTAGTCCAGAGGCCACTTTCCATCGTTCTCCTGTCATAGCACCCTCGCATTTTGAGTTCTGAAGCCACACGATCTCAGCAATCATGTTTGTTGCACTGTGCATGAGTATGCGTAATGCGTGTTTCTATGGACTGTGGTTCTGTTCGGCGTTCGCTGGCTCCAGGTGCTTCAGCAGACATCCCACAGCTCGCCAGCTCGGTAATTCAACTGCTACTCTTCATAGCAACAGTACACAAAGCGTCCAGTTGTAGTGAGAGAGAGATTCAGTCCACGTGCTTCCTCTATTCTAATTTATAGGTCATTTGCTTTTTTACACTAAATTTGTTTTATCAAAAAATTTCATAATTATCAATTATTTTTATTGTGACTTAGTTTGGTGTAGAGTATATTTTAATTATGAATTGAATTTTTTATAATTTTACAAATATTCTGAATAATGTGAGTTAGTTAGATTTGATGTTAAAATAGTAAAACATAAATTGTGACGGAGGGAGTACCTGATTCAAATGCTCCTGTTCCTCGCAAACTGTGCGTGGTTTACATATGCATGCATGGGAGTCTAGGCAGTGCCCACCTGGATGCATATCCACGGTGCATGGTGACAAAACTGCCTGTCAGTCCGAGACCACCGAGCTCGATCGAGAAGAGAAGACGAACCTCACCACTCCTCATCAGCACAGTGCAAGATCTTCGTTCAGTGTTCAGAAACTAGGGCGGCACCACTTGCCGCTAGAGCCCAAAGAGCAAAGCTGTCAGCTCACAGCGCCCCTCACCCCAGCTGCAACTTGGAGGTTCGCAGCATCTCTGTGCCCTTTACTCGTGTACTTTGATCTGTACCAAGATCCTTCGAACAGGCAAAAGATAAATATCTCTGGCACGTCCAACATGGCTTGACATCATCGTCTTTGTTTTAACTTGATTTAATTTGCTAAAAAATTGATACGCCATGATAGTGGGCACCGAATCTGCGCTGTTTTTAAGTATTCTAGAGCACGGTACAGTAGTAGTAATTTAGAAAAAGTACAATTCTCGCGCTGTAAAAGAGGTGCACCATTTTTCTGATAAACGGTACACATAACGATGACACAGGTAAAGATAGTTAGGCTGAGTCCAATGAAACTCCCTATGGATTTTCTAAACACTGTTTTGCACGGTTTGACATAAATGCTGCACTGTACACAGAGAGTGGTAGTTGGAATAGTGTATAGGGAATGGAGATAGTGAGTTCTATTAGACTCAGTCTTAAGAGGTGAAACTGTCAGACGGCTAAAGAGCAACTGCTTCCATAAAAGATGGGATAAAAATGAGCGTGAAAGATAGCAACTCTTCACTCAGCGCTCTCCCTTCATGTCCAACATAGTTTTGCATAGCCTCTGTTTTAACTCAATTTAATATGCTAAAAATAGGCGCGATGATAGTGGATACTAAATCCATACTATTTTAAGAATCCTAGTGCAATTAGTAGTTAATCTAGAAAAAATATAACTATCTCGTTGTAAAAGAGAAGCACCATTTTTTGATAAATGGTGCATATAATAATAACACCGATAAAGATGATTAAGAAACTAAACCGCCAAATGGTTAAAGAGCAACCACTTCCATAAAAGATGGGTGAAGTGGGTGGGGAATATGACAACTTCTTACTCAGTGCTCAAAATTAGGGGTGCCTATCTTCTCTGTCATCGTTCCCTTCACATCCAACATCGGCTCGTATGGTCTTTTATTTTAACTCTATTTAATTAGGCGCAAGGATAGTGGGCATTGAATATGTCCTATTTCAATACACACTACAATAGTAATGACGCAGAAAAAGTATAATCTTCGTGTCGTAAAAATGGAGTATCATTTTTCTTATAAAAAACGCAGATAATAACGGAGCAGATAGAAATGGTTAAAAGATGAAACCGCCAGACAGTTAAAGAGTAACCGCTTCCGTAAAAAGTGGGGGAAGAGAGTGTGGAGAATAGGACAGCTCTCCACTCGATGCTCAAAATCAGGAGGAGCCTATCGCCTGCAACGATTTCTCTGCCGCCGTTCCCTTGGCCTCCTCTCGGCTAACCGCCCTTCTCTCCTCTTCCATTCCATCCCCTGGCAAATTAAAAACTCCACATAAATATCAGCAAAGTCACACGGCAAGGGAGAGAGGGTAGAGAGAAAGAGGTGAATCCAATTCAGTCGTCGTCTGGGAACAGATTCTTCTTCTTCGTGGAGCAAGAATCTGATTTCCACTGCTGCTCGCAAGGTCTTTGCTGCCGTGGATGGTAGGTTCTTGTTCTTGCGAGAGAAATTGCAGGGCGAAAAGGAACCGGAGAAGGCCATAGAGAGACAGGAATTTTTCGTACACAGTTAGAGGCTTGATTGTTCTTAATCCCCGCGGCCGTGCGATTTCACCAGCTTATCGTGTCGGCAGCAGCCCATCCATCCACTGACCCACATCCATTCGCACACCCACCGCTTTGCGTTGCAGAGGAAGAGGCGTATCGTTGTCGACGACCGCTCCGGCCACTTCAGGTGCCCATTTCGATGCCTTACTGCGTGCAATTTCTCCATGTCTTGATGATTTTTGTGGTAACGGGCGGTGCCTTTTGAGTTTTGTCATCAAAGCTGACGTTTTTGCGGGTTGCTGCTTGATGTGTGTGTCAAGTTCGAGGTTTGGTTTGAGGTTTGGTTAACTCGAAAAAAAGTTCGAGGTTTGGTTCGTAATTTGCAAATCGAACCGGTAGTTGCCTTACCTGTAGTTTGTGTAAGAATGCTATGTTTGTGGGGTCCTTTTGCAGGAATTCAAGACCTGACTTGTGATTCTTACACCGTGGCTATTTTCATACCCGAGTCAAATTGTATCTTGAAGTTTTGTGCATGGATCCAATTCAAATGTTTGCGGCTTTGCGCTGAAGTTTAACTGGTCTGGCTGTAATTTGCTTGAACATAGGACTATGAATTCGTTCAGTAGGCACGCATGAAAGAACATCGACATGGGCTCTTTAGTGTGTATGTGTGTATTCTGCAATTTGGTGAGTATGGATTCCACCCCTCAAGTTCAAAAAAATGGATTCCACCCCTGACCCCTCATATAATGTCCTAGATTGAGCAATAAATTACCCGAGTGATCGAGTCTCATTGTGTTTATGTGTCTTGCTGTTGTTGTACAATAACTTTGTGCAAAGTTGCCTCATTTCCTCTTTCATAACTGTACCGGTCCGGTGGTCCATATCTAGAGACCAGATCTCAAGCATTTACATGTTGATGATCGACTCCTTCGATCTTCGGTCAACTGCTTTTATTTCCAGCTATGCTTGCAGTGTCTAGCAATATCATTTGCTTTTTCCTATGCACAGTTGATAGAAAATACTGTATCAGTCTGATTTTATTAACAAGATCGTTCAGTGTTTCAACTAAAATAATGGGTTCGCTTTACAATTTTCAGATTGGGTCAGAATCACCACCCGCATGGCTGGGACCGACAACAGCAGTGCATTGGAGGACTGGATGCTTCCCTCACCCAGCCCAAGAACACTGGTGTCAAGCTTCCTGAACGAAGAATTAAGCTCCGCTCCATTCTCCAACATTTTTGGCGACAATAGCAGCAACAAACACCTAGATGGAATTGAGAAGAGCAAACCTTTCGTTGATTTGAGCGCTGAAGAAACTGCTCAAGATATGAAAGCCCCACTACAGCTTGAATCAGACCATTTTGGCGCAAATCAAAAATCAACATCTCATGGAGGCCTTGCAGAGAGGATGGCTGCAAGAGCCGGTTTTGGTGTACTGAAAATTGATACATCCCGTGTCAGCTCATCCGGTGCACCAATTCGGTCTCCAGTGACAATTCCACCTGGTGTGAGCCCAAGGGAACTTCTTGAGTCACCAGTTTTTTTTCCGAATGCCATTGTAAGTGTCTACATTTATCGTGTATTTTTTATCGAGATGATATTGTGAAGAATGTGTTTGTCGGTACTTAGTACTTGGTCAACCCAAATGCAAACAAGGTGATCGGCAGCAATTGCTGCAGCTGTGGCTGTGGCTGCAATACTTATCCTTTTTCTAGTCTTGTGTTACTGTTGGGGAACAATAGATTTAGAGCAGCCGCAGCCGCAGCAATTCCTACCGATCGGGCCAAATAGCTTTGGACTGTCTTCTACCATAGATATTTATTTGATTGTTTCTGTTAACACTTTTCAATTTCTTACGGCAAAAAAAGGTGGAATTTCGAAGAAAGAAAGCAAGGCGATCTAATCTCCATTGTGTGGGTTCCTTATTTGTTTCTAATTTCTGCAGGCACAACCTTCTCCTACCACTGGTAAATTGCCATTTCTGACGCCTAATAATTTCAAATCAACAATACCGTCCATCCCTGAGAAGTCTGAAGATGACTTACATGAAGAATCTGGGTTTTCCTTCCAGCCCATTTTGAGCTCTAAACGACCAACCTTTTGGAGTGCAGAGAAGGTAATTTGATCAAGCATTATTTGCTCGATCACCTATTTGTTGCTGTTGTTAGTTCTTGTAACTGCATGTTTCCTACAAACTTAATCCGCGAAAGCATATCTAGCAGTTCATAGTGAATTGGCCTTGATGAAATTTACACTTCTCCAGGGGTCAAGTGTTGTTCACCAAACTCATTCCATAGCAAATGATAATCAGGAGTTATGTCTTCATGCTAACCCAACTGCAACCAAGGAGGAAACTGAGGAAAATCTCGTTAAACCTAAAGCATTTGATTCCATGTTAGATAATGATCATCCTTCCCCTGCCGATGAACAAGAAGAGAGCGAGGAAAACCTAAATGGGGAAGATTCTTCAGCTCCAGCCACTGGTCCTGCAGAGGATGGATATAACTGGAGAAAATATGGACAAAAGCAAGTGAAGAACAGTGAGCATCCAAGGAGCTACTACAAATGCACTCACCCAAATTGCCCTGTCAAGAAAAAAGTGGAGCGCTCTCAAGAAGGCCACATAACAGAGATTGTCTACAAAGGTTCTCATAGTCACCCTCTGCCGCTTCCCAACTGCCGGCCAAACGCCCCTTTGTCTCGATTCAATGATTTGCAAGCTGATGGCTCAGAGAACTTCAGTTCCAAGCCTGGCCATAACTCAGCAACTTCACAGGGAATTGCTCCGAATGGCCAGTCGTCCCAAGATGTGCACAGTGGGGTTCTTGAAACAAAACTGTCTGGTTCTCTTACTACAACAGAGATTGCTGATACATCCGTTATGGAGTCTGTGGATGCAACATCAACACTCTCCTCCAACGAGGCGGATGATATGGCCATGCATGGTAACATTCCTTCAACCAATGAAAGGAATGAAGACGAGACTGAATCTAAAAGAAGGTTGGGTCTTGTTACCAAGTACTACATCATAGCAACATACTATCCTAGTCAACGAATTTTCATTTGTTCCTTTTATTCTGTTTCAGGAAGATGGAGGTTTGTGCTTCTACCAACATTGGCATTGACACGGCAGCTATGGCATCAAGGGCTGTCCGGGAGCCTAGGATTGTCGTGCAAACCACAAGTGAGGTTGACATCCTTGATGACGGTTACCGCTGGCGCAAGTATGGGCAGAAAGTTGTCAAAGGCAACCCAAACCCAAGGTCAGCCTTAGTGCCATTTCCACCTCTTTCATCGTTTATCAGGAAACGACTAAAAGTTAAGCTTTTTCAATAGTTCAGCATTAACAAGATACACCCTTCTATATGCATGCAGGAGTTACTACAAATGCACTTACGCGGGCTGCTCAGTGCGCAAGCATGTGGAGAGGGCCTCGAATGATCTCAAATCTGTGATCACAACGTATGAGGGCAAACACAACCATGAAGTTCCAGCTGCCAGAAACAGCAATGGGCATGCGAGCTCTGGCTCTGGCGCTGCACCACAGGCCACCAGCCTTCAGCTGATGCCAGAACCGGTGCAAGTGAGCATACCGCAGCTGAGCCCTGCTGTGGCCTACGGCTCGCTTTGTCTCCCACCACAGCTCAGTGCAGCTTCAGGCAGTTTCTCCTTTGGAATGCTCCCGTCTGGCATGGCAGTGCAGGTACCACCTCTGGGGACCTTCGTGCCGGCGCAGATGCCTGGCCATCCACCACCAATGCAGGGTTGTGCAGGCCTTATGCTGCCAAGAGGTGAGATGAAGGTGAGCCCAGAGGAGCTGTCCAGATTGCCGGTAGCGAATGGGAGTGCAGCAGCAACTTACCAGCAGCTGATGGGCAGGTTGCCTCAGGGTCGTCAGATGTAAATAACAGGCGCAAAGATGGAGACATAGGAGTTTTTTCTGCTCATGTACATAAACAATGTCAGTATTCTGTGGTTTCTTATGCTGTAGCTCCTTACTTTGCTTTCAGTCTTCAGTGCGGATAAAAAACTGCAACACTAGTACGTGATCGACCTTCTCAGTCCAAATCCTGAATTGTTTATTGAGTTCAGAATTCAGACACTACATTCATTTCTGCTATCTATGGGCATTGAGCCATTGACATCCTCCCAGAAAGTAAGAATACGTACCATGCCATCTTATCATGACACCAGACATACATTCCCTGCTGCTATCAAGGTTAGTAGGATGGATCATTCTTCTTGCAAGCGCTCCGTTGCCCAGTAGTGACTTGTGACTGAAACACCTTACAGCTTTTCATAGCAAATAAACATTTCAATTCGAGTGTCATGTCAGTGTTCGATTCTTAAACAAGCAGACAGCAATTCACCTTTGTCCAAGACTGGATCCATCACAAGCACAACAAGGTTACCTTAATCTCATCTTAACTTTTCTTCTCTCGAAACCAATAAAAGCCAATCCAGCATCAACAATGACTCTGCAAATATTTCGAAAAAGATCAGGGGTCAACACAGGCTGTCAGGCTTCAAGTTAAGGTTTACAATTTCAGAACTAAAAAAAAAAGCACGAAATTTCGAAAATTTCGGACCCTTTTTTAATATATTTAATTATTTTTTTAATATCTTTTTGCCATAATATTAATAGGAAATAACGAAATTTCGGGAGAAAAAATATTTCGGCACCCACCGAAATACACGAAATTTCGAAAATTTCAATCCGAAATTTCAATCGACTAGGTCGCAAAGCTTCTGCCCCCATTGCGTTTGGCCGGCCAACAGCGTCGGGCTCGGGCCGTTGGCGAGCTCCTCCCGCGGTTCCGCCACTGATCCGCGCCTTGCCTAGCCTACTACGTACGTAGTAGTATTACACAATACATTGCCGCATCACCTGCGAACTCTCCTCAAGCGCGCGCTCGGTGTCCTGACCTCATCCCGCCGGCCGGCTCTGCCCGGCGAGCAACTCCGGCCGGGGGTCCTGCCGCTGCTAAAGGGAGTGAAGTCAGGGGACTATGTGGAGGTCACAGGTCAGGAGGTGGAGGACACGGCCACACGGGTGAACGTCACCTGGCCTGGTTTTCTGCCAATCCTCCCTTTTGCAGTTTTGCTCCATTTTGGAAATTCAATTGCAAAGTGTTAGTACAATTAATTTCGACCTGTTGATGGCAAAATCAATTTCGCGAGAAACAAACGCCTAAACAAAGATAGGCAACTCCCAAACCCTAACCCAGCTAGCATGGTGTTTCATCACTTCTGAACGATGGCATAATAACGCAGAAAGAAAAGAAAAAAAACACAGATAGGCTCCGGCGATGACAACCAGTTCTAATTCTCAGGTCTCAGCTATAAGCCTGCTCTCACCAGACTACCCATCCCACCTCGTCCATCCACTGTTCCAACTACACTGCGCGTACAGTGTGAAACAGTGTTTTGAGTACCCCAAATGGACACTCTGGTGAGAGCAGGCTAAGCAGAAGCTGATCCAAGTGAATCCCCAACTATAAAAACTAGCCCACAGGTTCAAAAACCAAGCATATCGCTCCTCGCATGGATCATTGCGCACTGGCAATTGCACTGAACTTAACAACCAAACAAATAGGTTGGATCGTACTGTATGTTCCAACTAGTTCGACTCAAGTCACTGCCTCACTGGAACACAAAGAACTTCTCGACCTAATAACTAGCAAGCACGGAACATAAAATCCAAGGAGCAATAATCAGTAGCCCAAATGCATGTCATCATAGCATAACACTGCAGTTTAAGTCACTGGAATCAAGCACGATCCAAGTCACACCCTGATGATCGAGTGATGTTTCACTTTCACCACAGAGGGAGATCCGTCAAAACATGCATCCAAAATAGCAAGGGTACTAGGGTAGTGTTCGAACAGCGTGCCATGCGACGAACAAAAACGTACTGTAGGTGCGAGGTTAATCTGCAACAGGACCCCAAAACATGCTGCCAGCACAGAGCATGCCATATCCCATATTCCCACCCAAAACATGTCATGCCAGCTTGAGTCCCGCACTGCTAAGCTAAACCTGGATCAAAGGAAAATTTGGCAGAACAAAATTTATTAGTAAACCTGAATGCATGATGTGGGAGGGTTTTAGATACAGTCATAGAGCAACTGAACCAAATATGTGAGTTCACCTAGGGGGCCACTTCAACTAATAAGGCAACTCGGCAAGTAGTACTAGACATTAGACAAGTCCTAAGACAATTTCATAAGCACCAAGGATGAATCACACACTCCGTCCCAAATTTTAATGGGTTCTGACACTCTTTTTATCTGTTCACATTCATATGGATATTAATGAATGTATGCATATATTGAACGCACATACATGGAGAAATGAATAAATCTAGTAGAGGCCTAGAACCTCGTACAATTTGGGACGGAGAGAGTAGGTCACAGTTTACAGACCATCTTAATATTACTAATTAGAATCTCCATGTTAATCCTCACAAGACGTGCTAAGAAAAAAAATCTTAAAAATTCTCACAATAATCAGAAATATCCGACCATCAATTGGCATATTGGAATATTAATATCCATTAGATTCGTTTTCAAAGTAATTACCCACCTCTGCCGTTATGAAAGGTTTTGAGTTCAATTCTCACCGAAAGCAAATTTCTCCTTTTAGCACATCAAACCTTTCTAATCTTACTATTACTAATTGGAGGTTACTTTTAGAGTCTCCACGTTAATCCTCAACAGACACGTTAGTAAAAAAGATAAATTCTAGAAATTCTCACGAAAATCAAAAACATCTGGCCATCCATCGTTGTTGGCGTACTGGGGACCACATACCCCAGAGACGGCTACTCAGGAATACGCCAAGTATACAAAGATGATTCTCACTCCTTAGACAAGGAAGAGAACCGGAAGGAGGACCCATGAAAAGGCCCCACTAATCCCACTGCCGCGTGGCCGGGCTGCTGCCAGGGCAGCAGAAACGCGTGGCAGCGGGCGCAACAACTCCTGTTCCACCGACGGACGGAAAACCCCGGAAGGGTTGCAGCCGACGGACGGGAAACCCCGAGAGGGTTATCCCTCGGGAGGCCAAGCCGCCCACTCGCCGCATTAAATGCGGAGGGGCCCGTGGGCCCGGGACAGGCCTGCACGATGCATGCGGCGTGCGGGTCACATTGTGTCCCCATGACCAGACTAGGGCAACCGCCCTCCGCCGCCGACCGTGAAGGCGTGCAGCACAGCAGCAAGACAATTGTGACCGTGCGTGGCGTACGGAGCGAATGGGAATGAACATAAGCCATGATGTTGCACAGCAGAAACAGTACACACTATGGTTATCGAGACCACAATGTAGCTTGGCATGGCAAACTTGTACCTCCCACTCCTCCCTTGATCTATAAAAAGGAAAAGAGGGATACACAGAAGAGGACCTTCCTTTTCCCACACGGACCATCTGGCCAGGGAGCTTTCAGAAGGCCCCAGGCTATCACACACACAACTTGACACTTGAGTTCTGGCTTAAAGACCTCAACACTACACTAGAGGATCCCTCTGGCTGTAGCTCTTGGCATACTCGTCATATATCCACACTCTCTCGAGAGGACGTAGGGTATTAAACCATATCGGTCGTCCGAACCTCTCTAAATCTTGTTGTTCATCCTCCTTAGTAACTGCAGGTACTAGCGGTAGCGTCCACGTCCCTACGCTCCTTCATCCTGCAATATGGTATCTTGACGTTGTCACCGTCGACAATCGTGTAACTCCTATTATATTTTCTAAAAAAAATACCCACCATACCATAATGAAAGGTAAAATAAAATAAACCATAAATTTGTATAAAAATTACCCACCATGCCATTATAAAATATAAATTAAATTAATCCTCTAAATTTGCATAAAAATTACCCACTATGCCATTATATATAATATAAATTAAATAACCCCCTGAATTTACATATAAATTACACATATGCCATTATAAAGGATGAATTAAATAAGTCCTAAGTCAGCATATAAATTATCCAATATACCATCATAAAAGATATATTTAAATAATTCTTAAATTTGCATATAAAATACCCACAATACATTTACAAAAGATAAATTAAAATAATCATTTATAAGATTACTAAAAATTAAATCTATATCAACTAACCCGTGCGAGAGCATGGGTAAGCTAACACAATATTAGACATTCAATAAATAAAATAATGGTTCAATTTTTAACTAAGAAGCGACAAATAAAAAAGAACGGAGAGAGTACTGGCAGAACTAACACTAGCTAAAGGTCCAAGTCTTTTTTTCTTTATATCTTGGAAATCATCAATAGGCATGCCGTACATTAGCAGATCAGCAGATTAAACTACACAATGTTTGAATAGCATCTCTACCAGTAGCCTACTCGATGCACTGATGCAGGTCTTGAGCAGCTGAGGCTCTTGGTTCTCAAAACGGAAGCACAAAGCATTGAACAAGATGCAACAAATGAGTAAAAGAGCAGCTTGCGCAAACACTTGGCAGTTGGCATACGGCATACCTGCAGGCTACAGACTTGGAACTGGGGAATGCGGCAGAGCAAAAGATCGTGGATCGAAGAGTATGACGACGCTGACTGTGGACTGTCGGCTCAGCTGGTGGCTGAGCGCCACCGGTGTCAACAGCTGCAAACTCTTGCGCTTCAAACCCTTGCTCCCTAAGACTAGGGTAACCAAGGACCCCGTCTAGTGGAAATGGATGTGGAAAACACTGTTTGCGCACTGTACGCAGAGTAAAAAAACAATGATTACGCACTGTACACAGTACAAGTCTAAGCATACTATGAAGGTTTGCGTCGTGCATCCAGTTGAACTGATAAGCATTAGGCTTCCAGTCCAACGTCCACCCGGTTGATGGTGCTTCAGTTGGTTCAGACGAGCTGATGTCCCTCGACCAATTCTCTAGCCCTTCCAAGGAGAATCAACCAAAACTTGTCAGAACACAATACAAGGCATTATGCAAGTCTGGATTTATTGGGTCAAACTTAGAATCCAATCATTGTTTGGATAGCCATAATCAACTACTCTTTCTGCAAGACAATATATGCTATCAACAGGAAACAAGTTCAGAGAAAATGTGTGTATAAAAACGCAATGGCTTTCAAATTAAATAAGGTTCTAAGTGGTACCGTTAAGAATTAAACATTACTATATTCACATACAAATAAAAGCATCATGAAAGTACACATATTCCAAAAACAACTACTCGTCTCAACTCGCGACCAAGAAATTATTAGATCAAACATGCAAAAAAAAGCTCAATCCAACAAAAAAACATTTTCATTCATAAAGGAAACACACACCAAAATTAGGCGTTTCCTACAATTACTGAATCTCAACTTGTGGTACACTAACAGTGATAATCCGCATCAATTATCGACAGCAAATATGTCAGCCCAGTTAATAGACTCCAAACATACGAGGCATACAGCGCAATATATCGACATATAATTGGTATCATCAATCATCAAGCACATTATCACTTTAGTACCCCTTGCCAAAAGAAAAAAAAACAGTGCAGATGTTGAACTATTTTTGCAGATGTTCAAGTTGTAACCATGAAACATCTACAACTGGTTGACTGGTGAGTGCATCGTTCAAGCCATGCACAGAAGTATATATGTTGGTTGAAACGAATGCAGCAGTCAACACATTCCAACAGGGTAAACTTCAATTGAAAAGGCATTGGGTATAACTTGATCCAACCATGTATACAACTACAGTACAGACAGTCCCATGTGAAGTATACAAAACTAAAGTAGGCATATCCTAAAATAATACCTAGACTTAGTTTGTGCAAAAATCAACATATATATAAGCTAATCTAGTATCTCACCAATGTTTCAAATACTCCCTCCATCCTAAATTGTAAGGGTTCTGTATCTCAATTAGATTCATTCATTCATCTATGTATGTATGTTCAATATGTGTCTAGATTCATCAACATCTATATAAATATGAACAAATAAAAAGAGAAGAGAGTACTACAGTATCTCAATCAATATTGAACAAAACATGGCAGAGCTAATTTGTATGCTCCAACTATATGAGGCGTCAAAAGTACAATAGATCGAATATAATTGGTGTTATTATCCATCATCACCAGCATGGCATCCTGAACTTAAGCTCCCATCTATGGCCGCCGCGGCGCCGATTTGGGTCTCCGGAGTCCTTTTCCGGCGAGTCCAAGGCCGGATCCGGTGTTCCCAATGCCGGATCTGGCGCCGGTGTCTCGGTGTTGGCGGCGGCTCGTTGCCGGTGGCGGGCGGAGCTAACGGCGGTTGTGGCGCCGACGGCTTCCACACGCGGTCGCTGCGCCGGAGCTGAGGCATGTGTGCGTGGCAACGGAGGAGTTCTGGTGCCGCGCGTGGGTTCCCGGCCTCGGTCGGGGAGACTTCGCTGTTTGCGGCGGGCGAGGTGCGCTGTTGGTCGTCAAGTCGGCGGGCGGCGCGGCAACAGCAGTGCTACTGCGGCGCGTGGGCGGGATCTTGGCTGTGCTCCGCTCGTTGCGCTGGGCTTCCGCTCCGGCTTTGGCACTCCGACTGCGCCGTGGTGTTCACCACGGTGTCTTCTTTGTCGAGCAGGACGGCAACGCGGCTTCAGCGTGGGACATGTTGCGGTGCTGTGACAGTGAGCGGCTTCGGCGGCATGCACCTGGGTGAGCAGCTTAAGGTTGTTCCTTGCTTGTCGTGTGTCTGCTCGCAGCGGATCTCGGCGGCTAGCCCTGCTTGGCAGTCGCTAGTGTGGTGAGGTCCTGCGTCGGAAGACGGCGCTTGCAGTGGCGACAACATGGGGCAACTTGGATTGCAGCGAACTGTAGCGGTTAGCTCTTCTTGGCGGAGGGCTACTCCGGTGCAGGACATCGTCGGAAGACGGCGCTTGCGACTTTCTTGGGTTGCTGGCTCTTTGGTTGGCGGTACTGTTATGCTTCGGAGTTCCGGTGGTAGCTCGTCTTGTTCGGTGCCTGGGGGTGGGGCGGCCTTGCACTTTCTTCGGACGGTAATTTGTTAAACAGATCTTGATCTTGGTGTTCAAAGGCGGATGTGGCGAGGCCCCCGTGTTGTGAGATGCGGAGTCCAACGGCGCGAGGCCCCCGCGCGTTTGGGTGTTGTGGTAGGGTCTGGATCTGGTGTCTTCATCCCATCAGTTTTAGGTGCCAAGCTGCAGCGGCACGGCGGCTAGAGGTCTCGCATGGCGACGGCCTTCTTGGTGCAGTGCGGTCTATCTCTTTGGTTTCACTGGCTTCTTGAGCTTCAACGCGGGCTTCAACATCTTCTTCACGCAACCTTCGGTCCTTGCTTTGTTACAGCTTCCGTTGTGCACTGGGATTGGAGGTGTTGGCAAAAGCCTTGCCCATCCTTTGGGTGGATGATGGGGACGCCTGCGGGTGCCCCTTACTTCCTTGGAAGCATCATTTTCTACATCTTTCCTCTGTGCAGCGGGCTTATCCGGGGTGCAGACCCTGACCCTTGGGTCGGGCGACGGCGGCGCTTGTAGCGTCGCTCTCCTTCTTGGAGGCGTCGCTTTGGATCCTCGCGCCATGTCTTAGGCTGGGGTGGCTTTTGCCGGACTGCAAGGCCCGCCATTGGAGTTGTCGTGTGGGTGTTTGTGTGTTGCGGTTTGTGTTGATGTCCCAGTCCAACCGCCGGTGTGTTTGTTTTTCTTGTCTTCAAGTTAGTGTTGCGTGTTGATGTCCCAATCCAACAGCCTTTTGTTGTCTTAGTGGTGTGGTTGTTGTGCCGTGTTGAAGTCCCAATCCAACCGGCAAGTTGAGTTGAGTGGTGAGTTGTTCGATTGTTGCCAAATCTAGATTTTTCTTCTTCTATATTAATATAATCGGCAGCGCTCCTGCCTGGTTCGTTTCAAAAAAAAAAACGCAAATGAAAGAGAATTTTGCAGGCGCATAACATCTTACTATTACTAATTGAAAGTTGTAAAAGTAGCACTATTTTTAAAACGAAGAAGCACTATTTTTAAAGCGCGCTAAAAAAATAGAGGCAAGAGATCGAGGGTTCAAATCTCCGTGCCGGCAACATTTAGCGTATTAATTAAAAAAAGCCAATCACAGCAAATGTAGAGCCAAGAGATCGAGAGTTCAAATCTCCGTGCCGGCAATATTTAGCGTATTAATTAAAAAATAAAGCCTATGGCAGTAGAAAACCACGGTTCAAATCTCCATGCCGACAACATTCGGCGTATTAATTAAAAATATTACTATTATTAATTAGAAGCTAAAACATTCGGATCCATTGGAGAGCGATATCTAAATTAATTGATTTATTGGAGAGCAAAATCTCAATAATTAATTAAAAAAACATGCATCTCATATAGCCTCACGTGAAATATAGTATCTTCCCAAACATTGAAAGTGCTAGATACGTTACTTTTCTTATGTCACGTAAATATAAGCATAGATCGTATAAGGTATTTTGCCATATTACAGTGATAAAAAACAATTTATGTTATTTTACATAACAAAATAGAGAATTACCTTCGAGGAGGTCAAAAATCATTATATCTATTTATTTTCGATAAATTAAATTTATGATCTATAGTTATTTCAGAACACTATAGCAATTGTCTAAAGAAAAAATAGATAGGATATGTATAAGTTTTGAATTTTCAACTTCCATCGCTGCTAAATTTATCTATGAATTGATAACACAAATGTCCTGTATAACTAAATCTTACGAGAGCATATTTATGACACTAATGTCTCATATGACTCTGAATCTTATGAGAACATATGTTTATAGATAATTTTACTATTACTAATTCAAAGCTCTAAAAAATGTGTCAATTAAGAGACGTTCTAAAAAAATAGATAAATTTTAGAAATTCTCACCAAAAAAAAATATCCGGCCATCAATTTAACGGCATTTACAATGTAATAGTATCAATTGTATGGATAACCTAAAATAACTCCCATAACAATTGAAAACATCTAACCATTAATTAGATAGATTAAAATATTAGTAGTGATTAGATAGGATCCTTTCTTAAATAAGTACACATATGCACAATTATAAAAATGGTCTAAGTCTTAATTAAATTTCTTATGCTATGGTAAAAATTATATAAAATAATCTCCCAAAGTTATATCTAAATTAACCATATTTAACTATTATGATAAAATATCTAAAATAACTATTTAATTTTATATTAAAATTATCCATATTTTGATATACACATAATAATATGTGTGCGCCTTGAAACTAGCCTGTGCGACTCACGAGTTGATGGATCGGTAAGCAGTAATTAACCCGAAACATCTGCGACTGGAGACGGAATCGATCAAGCCATGCATGGATGGACTAGAGTAGTATACATACCAGTAGACAGTAGTAAACGAATGCGGCACGTACCTGAGGAGACCACAGGCAGCAGCTCCCAAGCACGGATGAACCGGTTGGCGGTGGGGTAGTTGAGGGGAGGCACCACCAGATGGTAGCGGTCACACTCAAGAACCTTGCGAGCGGGCAAATCGACGGCAAAGAGGTGGCCCCTCAGGAAGAAGTAGACGACGGCGGGGTTGTGCGGGTGGATGAGCGCGACACGGGGAGGCCTGTTGGGGAGTCCGGTTGCCTTGTAGTTGTTTTTTTTTGAATTTGGCCTTTTATGGAAACTTTTTTTTTGTAAATAGACCCTCCGCAAAACTATTTTCAAAAATGGACCCTGAAGGTCGGCGCTTTAGGGAGCCACGCCGAGCATAGATTGCTCGGCGTTTCTTCACGCAGCGCCGAGGCCCACGTCACCCGCCTAGGTGGTCTTCCTGGGTCAAACCCGCCGACGATGGGTCAAATATGTCGGCGCTTAATAGAAAAGCGCCGAGGTGATGGTCTTGGGTGGGCCGGGCCGGCCCAAAGGAGGCTATCGGCGCTGGGGGGCGGCTGCCTCGGCGTTGCATCCGTTAGCGCCGAGGTCTCTTACCTTGGCGCTACACGACACAGCGCCGAGGTAGCGGACATATAAGCCGTCCGTCTTCTTCCTCCTCCCCACGCGGTTCTGAACGCCCGCCGCCCCTGCTCTTCTCTCTCTCCCCCCTCTCGTCGCCCGAAACCCTAGGGGGTAAATCCGCCCCCTGGGAGGCCAGATCGACGCCGCCGGAGGTCCCCCGAGGTAGATCTCCCTCCCCTCTGCCCATCCATCCCTCGGTTTTATCCTCATTGCATTATTTCTCTTGTGACCTAGGTATACGTTGTAGGATGTATTTAGTTCTTATGCATTGTTGTTAGGATTGACATTAGGATTGTAACGCTATTATTAAAAGTCTTACATTTGAATATGTAACTTATTGGTAGGTTGCAATGGGGTACACCCGTTTGCCTATTCCTGCGGGTCTTGTGCCTCCCATGTGTTTTTGTGGTGATCCTTGTAAGATGGAGAAATCCGACGAAGAAGAGACCTTTAGGCAGCGGTACTGGATGTGTGCTAACTGGGCCTTTGATCCACCGGAGAAGGCGTTGGCTAGGGGTGTACTTGTAAGTAGTTTATTGTATTTGCACTCTGTGTAATGATTGGAAGTTATGCTCAATGTGTACATGTTTGTTGATTGTCATAGGAGCCTCCACCGCTGTGCGACTTTGAGCAGTGGATAGACATTGAGGTTGCCGAGAAAGACAGGGTGTGGTTCAATGAGATGAGGGATTGGAATGCCAAGATAAATGCGGGCATTGCAGCAAGGAAGAAGGAAAAGGAGCAAAGGAAGGAGCGTATCGCAGAAGAGAAACGTAGGGTTGCGGCTAAGCGCAAGGCGGAGAGGTTGGTTAAGCTAGCTAGGTCAAGGAGGGCAAAGGCAACTCTGGAGGTGAATCCAGATGCCCTAAGGAAGGGCAAGTGGCCTCGGTGCACTCAGTAGTGCCACATTTGTGATGTGTTATGTATTTGTAATCGTCAAACTATTAAGGCTATGTGCTGAGAGTTGGTGCTTGATGTGTTATATGGCAAACTTGATGCCACATTTTTAGTTATTGTTTTGACTATCTATGCTTGATGTGTTATTGGCAAACTTGGCGCTAAACTATAATGAGCAGTGATTTTGTGGCAGCTTGTGTTGTTCGGTTGATGTGAGTAAGAAGTGACAAAAGTATTTCATAAAAGAATTACTCTACTACTTGTAAACACACATAGACTAGGTCGAACACAATTTTGATGGCACATCAAGGTCGCTTGTACAGATGTGTTAGGTAATTTAAAATGTCAAAAAATGCTTGCCCTTCCTTGTACAGATGTTTTTTTATTTTTAATTATCTGTTATCGGAGTTCAACTTTTTTACATGTGATTACATCGGCGCTAAGTGAAAAAGCGTCGAGGTGCCTGATCTCGGCGTTAAGTGGAAAAGCGCCGAGGTGGGCACCCTCGGCGACACTGTTAGGAACCGGCACCTCGGCGCTAAATGATAAAGCGCCGAGTTGCCAGACCTAGGCGCTTTTCCATTTAGCGCCGAGGTGCCCTTACTCGGCGTCGAACTAAGGAATGTCGCAGAAGGTTCCGGCACCTCGGCGGTAAATGATAAAGCGCCGAGGTGCCGGTACTCGGCGTCAAGCTAAGTGAGCCCGCAGAAGGTTCCGGCTCCTCGGCGCTAAATGATAAAGCGCCGAGTTGCCAGACCTAGGCGCTTTTCCATTTAGCGCCGAGGTGCCCTTACTCGGCGTCGAACTAAGGAATGTCGCAGAAGGTTCCGGCACCTCGGCGGTAAATAATAAAGCGCCGAGGTGCCGGTACTCGGCGTCGAGCTAAGGGAGCCCGCAGAAGGTTACGGCTCCTCGGCGCTAAATTATGAAGCGCCGAGGTGCCTGACCTCGGCGCTTTTCCGTTTAGCGCCGACCTTTGCAATATTTCAAAAAACAGAAGGATCTGCATAATCCACCACACAGTGATACAGGCAGGCAGCAGCAGTGCACCACAAGCACATACAGACAGCAGCAGTGCACCACAAGCACATACATAATAATGCGGCACACATAAATAAATGCACACAACACATAAATCGAAACACAGAGAGGCTAGCAGTGCACAGAGCACATAATAGCAGTCCAAAAGTCTAACAAGGGTTGTTCAAGTCCAACTACACGTCATAGAAGATCAACTAGCGAAACTAGAGATACAAGTTCAAATTGGGTATTTATACAGTCCAACATCCATCATCTCTACCGCCTTCCTCTGAGGTGGCCTCTGAGAGGAGCTCTGGCCTTGGTCCTTGTGCCACGCCTACCTCCACCTAGTGCGTTTGTTCCCGGCGTGTACTTTTCATGGATCCATTGTCCCTTGTGTGGCCGGTCACCCATGCTAGATGAGGGCTGCGAGCCTCTCGGAGCGTCGTCGAGCTGAGACATGTTGATCTCGTCGTACACGGCAGTGTTGTCGTCATCTTCCTGTGAGTCAGCGTCGTCCTGGTCTTCCTCATCTTCCTGCTCCTCGTCATCATCTTGATCTCCTTGGCCTCCAGATGTGCCTGCAGGTGTGGATGTGCCTGCTGTAGCTCCTGCTCCTGATGTGCCTGCAGGTGTGGAAGTGCCTGCTGCAGCTCCTGCTCCTGATGTGCCTGCAGGTGTGGATGTGCCTGCTGGTACTCCATGCCTAGGTGGCAGCACCACGTCTTGTGCACGACAGCCCATGCGAGCCCCCAATTTTTTCAGACGATGCACTGCACGCTGCGTAATAATAGGACACACACATCAACAACTTCGAACTGTCGTGACAAGTAGAAATTTAAGAAACAGGTATTTTATCAATAAATAGGCCCGCAACTTGCTAGCCTCTTCCGGGCTTCCTTCAGGGATCATCAAAGCCTGTCCATGCTCAATGACTGTACGCATGATCTCGTTTCCCTACATAATTTAGAATGTTATTGTGGGTTGTTTTTGATCCACGCACATTTAGAATGTTGATCTCCATAAACCTTACCGCTCTAGCAAAGACAGGCGCATGCTCAACCTGACGGCCTTCCCGAGTTTGTCGGTCGTACTCATTGTCCCCGTCATCGGAACTGGAGATGTCAGCATAATCTTCGGCCGTCCAAGCCGGGCGGAGGTGCAAGCGTGCCCGGCTTGAGAACCAAGCAAGGTAGTTGTCGTACCTGGAATCTCGATGCATGTTGTACACAGGAACCAAGTTCTGCTCCATTTCTGCCACTCCTGAATGTAATCTCGGTGGTGATGCTCAAAGTCCCTGATCTTCTTCTGCCTACGTCGGTCGATCCTGTAAGCAGCCAACAACACAAGATTAGCATAAATTATTTGTTGTTGTGCTCTACAGACAACTGTGTTAAGGAAAATTTACTTGTGCAATTCCAAGCTTGTTGAGAAAGGATCAGGGGGGCAAGGCTGCTCTCTACCAAACTGACGGCACACTCTATGTGCCAGGTGGTACTCCACTGCATAGAAACAGATTAGTGGGCACTTCATGAACCACACATTTTCATCTTGTCGACAAATTGGTGCGAGCTGTAAATTTTGCACTTCAGGCCTATTGTAAGGCCGCCACTGAACCTAGAACACACACATGCACAAGTTGGTATTAAGAGGGTACATTTGAATGGAATTAATCAGGTGATATTGACAACTTACATGTTGCGGCTGAAGAACGTCCAGCGCATTTGTATCCTCCACATAAGCATGCCTACTGATGTAGTAAGTTCCGCTGGCCCTCTCATACAAGTAGGCAACCGTCGGTGCCAAATCAAGGTCACCCTGTGGCTCCCACTGCCGAGGTGGGGGTAGGGAGTGTGGTCTTCCAACTGGGAACCGCTCCCACATCCAAATCTACATGGACGAGCAAGTATATAGTTAGGGACAAGTATGTGAACCAAGACTGTATGGTAAGTTGTAGCAAAATAGGCAAGGACAAATGTAAATTGTACCTGCAGTAGTAGGACACAGCCGGAAACAGTACAGTTGCGGCCTCCAACACGGCGACATGCCTCGCAAAGCTGCCGGTACAGGAAGGCTAGAACTCCTGATCCCCAACTCCTCTGCCCGGCATCGTCCCAATCTAGGAGGCAAGGAATGTACATCCAAGAGGCCGAGTCGCCCGTGCCATCGGGGAACAGCATCGACCCAAACATGTTTAGCACCCAAGCACGGCAGTGGAAGTTTACCGTGGCCTCGTCCGCTCCTGGGGGGCAAGTCTCGAACTGCTCTCGGAGGCACCTAAGTGCAACACCACTAGTGCGCCTCTTCTTCCCTGGGGGCTCCGGTGGAAGCTCTCGGCCAAGGAACTCCTCCACCCGTGGAACCCACCCCTCGGGGACCACGGTGCCAGTGACTGGGTAGCCCCTGATAGGCAGTCCCAATATCATCGCTACGTCCTGAAGGGTGATGGTCATCTCTCCAACTGGAAGATGGAAGGTGTGGGTCTCTGGGCGCCATCTATCCACCAAGGCAGTGAGGGCTGCTGGGTTGAAAGGTGGGATGCCCCACTTGTAGATCATAGACACGGTCGCTAGCTTCGCCTGTCGGAGTAGTGGTGTGTACCGGTCATCGTAGTTCATTATTGTGCGAGCGTCATGCGTCATGGGCCGAAGAATGTTGAGTTTCTGCACAAACCACCAAGCAAACATTGGGTAAATTATTACATTCCAATACGGAAATAACCGGCAAATTATATACCATGCAATCTTGTTGACAACACACGACTTACCTCCCCGGCCTCGATCCTCCGGGCTCGGTGCTCCGCATCGTACGCCGCCTGCAGAAGTGGGTACTGCTCCATCCTGCATTCATCATATGGAAATTGAATATGTCAATAAAGTACAAGTATAAAACAAGAGGAAAGAAAATGCATGGGAAACAAAGAAATTATGAGAATGATGTACGACAAATATTCAAACTACGACTAACTTACATCTAATTGGGGGCATTTCCTTCTATTGTGGTTTTCTTTATGGCAAACGGAGCAACGATTGTGGATTGTGTCTTCTACGAAATGAGTGCCCGCAACACTTGGCTTCGATTTGCCTTTAACCACTTGATCCATGTCCATTTTATACCGCTTCCTTTTCCGTGGACCCTTGCTCTTCCATAGCAAACCTTGGTCCGCCACATACCTTGGACCTTCATAAAGGGGCCATTCGTCTTCATCTCTAAAAGGCTCGAACCGGGGAGCCCAAGTGTTTAGAACGTTCCTAAGAGCGAACTCCTTAGCTGTCCTAGGAGGAGCCAAAGGATCAATCCTCCTCACCCTACAAGCTATGTGCACATGGGAACATGCTATGTGCAATAGGGTTGGTTACCACAAGTGCAAGTGTTGTTCTTGATTACAACTTTGTGCTTCCTTGCATGATGATCCTCTCCACCCGTATTGGTCCCGCCGGCCTCCAACACCTCATACGTGTAAGTGGTACTATCAAAACAAGTAGCCATTTGCCTCTTTGATTTCTTCTTTGAAAAATGAATCATGTCCTCGACAAACTGTGGCCACCGCTTGCCTTTTCTAAACAAGCTGGAAGCACGTTCAAATCTTTGGACAAACCATGCATTGCACCTGTAGAATGTGAAAGCTGCTATGGCGGTGATGGGAAGAGATCTACACCCTCGAAGGAGGCTGTTCATTATCTCCGCAAAGTTGCTTGTCATGAATCCCCATCTAAGGCCTCTGTCAAATGCAAGACACCATTTTTCCTTTGACCCCATCAAACCATCCAGAAAATCCCTTCCGGCTTGATTGGTTCGACGCTTTAGCTCTCGAAGTTTCTCATAGAAAAGCTTCTTGTCTCGCTGCCTTGCCATCTCCTCAAACAACTCAAAGTTTTCTTTGATGCCATCATGGCGTATTAGATTCTGTGCTAAGTGTCTAGTGCACCAACGATGATGGACTCGACCATGTCCAGGTAGTTCTTCGTCAATAGCATTTAAAATACTGGCATGCCTGTCTGATATAATGCAAACATCACGTCCTGGACCAACGACCAACCGACGCACAAGTCTAAGAAACCAAGACCAACTATCAGTATCCTCCTTGTTTACCACACCAAAAGCCAAAGGGACCAACATGTTCTCCCCATCCGTAGCAATAGCAACTAACAATGTCCCATTATACTTTCCAGTGAGGAAAGTTCCATCAATTGCTAAAACTGGCCTGCAGTGCTTAAATGCTTCTATGCATTGCCCGAAAGTCTAGAATACACGACCAAACACTGGCTTCCCGCCCCTCATTTCACCAGGTTTGGCCACATATTCAAAGTGCGTACCTGGGTTTCTTGCTTGCATTGCATTTAACATTGCAGGAAGACGCTCATATGCCTCCTCCCAATCTCCATATATCATTTTTAGAGCTAGTTGTTTGGCCCTCCATGCTTTACCATACTTAACACGGTAATCAAAACGAAGGAAGATACTCTCAATGAGTGCAGAAACAGTTATGATTGGCATATTCTTTATGACATTGCAGAATGTCTTGACAATAAACCTTGAGTTGAGTTGTAGATGCGTTTCCTCCGCATCGGCTGTCGCACAATTATGTGGTTGCATAACGGAAGTTATCTTCCATTTGCCGCCCTTGTCCTTTCGGCCACAAACCTTCCATCCACATTCTTCCTTACAACTCACCGTGTACCGCCTATCCTTGTGAGAATGCACAACCTTGAACGGACGGTTATGGACAATGGAATACTCTTGCAACCATGTCTTCATACTCGACATCGTGTCAAACATCATACCCTTTCTAATTAATGTGGCTTGGTTAGGTTCACTAGCAACTCTCCCACCACCATCCAACACTGCCCTGTGAGCTTCACTTAAATCAAAATAATCACAAATAGTTGGATCACGACCGATCATCACCTTCTTCACAAGATGAATTTCTGCAGGGCTGAGCTTTGGGACGGGTCGATCATCCTCAGAGTCAGATGCTACCTCTTCTTCATATGTGTCATCGTCTCCTTCCACCCGTACATCAACACAGTTCGATGCTCTAGCAACACCGATACCATCCTCCTCCTCCTCCTTCTCCTCCTCCTCCTCCACCTCATCCTCGTCCTCATCCTCCGAGGCCTCCTCTTCCTTGTCCTGCTCGTCCTCCTCCTCTGCGCTATCATTCTCGTCATCATCCCTATCACTGCCTTGCCACCCACTACAGTAGCCACCATACTCATTGTCATATCCAGGTGCTAATAAAACCTCTACATTCCCAACACGATCATCCTCTACCATTTGTGCTTTCTCCATTTCATGCACTGTAACCTCATTTTCCTTTTCAAAAACCAACTCCTCTTTACTAACCAACACTCCCCCTTGCTGATCCATCACAATTCCATGCCTAGTGCTACCAACAGAATTCTTTGTCACAACCACATCAAGTGATCTAACCTCCGAGGACATAACTATTTTCTTGTATGCATCCCAATCTCTATCTGTACTTATTGGGGCCATTCTCTTCACCCGTGGACCATTGGACGACCCAACATCGACAACGCCATCTAATGTGACACTAGCTCCTTGCCAATGCAACCTTTCTTTCACACGATCAACCAAGTTAGCAAAAGTGTGCGACGAACTAAAAAGCATTACATCCTCGGCCATGTTCTCAAAATATACACTGTCATTCTCAGACCTCAAAACATCACCACTATGAAGCAACCTCACTAATTTATCCATCTAAGCCAACAAAATCAACTCATGTCAAACTATATACCATATGTGCAACACCAATACGATTATTTAATCTATTCCAAACAACTCATTGCAATAAGACTAGAAGAACTAACTGTAAGATAAGATTTATATCTGCAATAATGGGAAAAGGGGGAAATTCAACTTTAATCGTTCATGATGAATCAATAGGGGCCAAATTCTAAAATCAGTAAGCCCACAGTGCATACAATCAACCACAACCATGAATCTTAACGTCAAAAACATCCTACTTCGCAGATTACTGTAGCTACATAAACCCTACGGTTGCAAGCGCTACGGGCCAATGTACAAAAAAAAAGGATGGATGGGCAGAGGGGAGGGAGATCTACCTCGGGGGACCTCCGGCGGCGTCGATCTGGCCTTCCAGGGGGCGGATTTGCCCCCTATGGTTTCGGGCGACGAGAGGAGAGAGAGAGAGAAGAGCAGGGGCAGCGGGCGTTCAGAACCGCGTGGGGAGGAGGAAGAAGACAGACGGCTTATATGTCCGCTACCTCGGCGCTGTGTCGTGTAGCGCCAAGGTAAGAGACCTCGGCGCTAACGGATGCAGCGCCGAGGCAGCCGCCCCCAGCGCCGATAGCCTCCTTTGGGCCGGCCCGCCCAAGGCCACCACCTCGGCGCTTTTCTATTAAGCGCCGACATATTTGACCCATCGCCGGCGGGTTTGACCTAGGAAGGCCACCTAGGCAGGTGACGTGGGCCTCGGCGCTGCGTGAAGAAACGCCGAGCAATCTATGCTCGGCGTGGCTCCCTAAAGCGCCGACCCTCAGGGTCCATTTTTGAAAATAGTTTTGCGGGGGGTCTATTTGCAAAAAAAGTTTCCAAAAAGGGCCAAATTCAAAAAAAACCACTTGCCTTGTAGGTGTCGTCCGCCCAGATGTCGGCGAAGGTGGCCTCGTGATCCAGCGTCCACACCGTGGAGTTCGGATCAGCCAGGGTCCAGACGGAGACCTTGTCGCGGATATCTCTGCGGCGGTAGGTCAGGTGTCGACGAAGCGCAGGCTGCCGGCGCTGACCCCGACGTAGCGGAACCTTTCGAGGTCCCCCCATCCGTCGCCGTACCCGAGCTGGCAGCCCGGCAGCGTGACGAAGCGGAGCACGGGCTTGTCGGCGAAGGGGTCGGCGGTGACGATGCCCCAGGAGTAGTCGGCCCACCAGAGCCTGCCGTGGTGGGCGAGCGTGCAGATCGGCGATAGGCGGCGCCGCTGGAACGGGTAGCGCACGGCCTTGGTCACCCACTCGCCCCGGTCGGAGAAGTAGCAGCGGAGGTCGGCCTTGCCGCTGCCGAGGGTTCCGGGCACGAGCTCGGCGACCATGTAGCGGCCGGCGCCGGGGCAGGAGACGACGCCGACGAGCGCGGGGTGCGGGATGTGCTCCAGCGGGTCCGGGTTCGGGAGACGGAGCGCGGAGCCCGTGGTGGCGTCGAGGACGAGGTAGCGTGGGTCGAGCAAGCGCCAGTCGTAGAAGCACGTCTTCCTCTCTCGGCGGTCGGTGTCGTCAACGCCGGTGGGCGGCCGGGCCGGGGGAGCCGGGGCGTCGATGATCGAGTGGAGGAGGAGCAGGCCCGAGGGGTCCGCGGCGAGCAGGATCGGGAAGTTCTGCGAGGTGGGGGTCGCCGGGAACACGCGCCGGGAGACGGTCAGGTGCGACACGAGCGGGGGCGCGGCGAGCGCCAGCGACAGCCGATGTTGAGAAATTAGACAATATCTGAATTAATTTCCGAAAGTAAATCATGCAAAGCACAGCACAAACTAGCATGTACTCATCTAACATACTAGATAGAACAGTCACAGCAAAGATCTCACAGATCATAATTAACAGATAGATTGGATAGATCTGTTTATACCTGTCGGCAGCTAGAGCCGATTTCGTACTGGGGATGACGTTGACGATGACCGTGTCACGGACGTCGCAGGTGCTGTACGCAGCACGATGCAGAAGCCCGTGAAGAAGTCGGCGGCGATAGCCTCCGGCAGCAGAAGAAGACGGCCGACCCGTGGTGAAGACAGCGAGCAGTCGCGCGAAGCGCTTCCCAAAAACCTTATTCGCCTTCTCCCGGTGCAGAAGCTCGAAAGGCGAAGAGGTTTCGGAGACCTGCTCTCCCGGTCGCAGATGCACGTCGGCGGCGGGATGGAGAGAACTATGAAGACGGCGCAGTAGCAAGCGTTGGCAAAACCCTAGGTTTTCTGGTGTGTTTTTGGTGGTACCGGTAGGCTGCTTATATAGGACCCGACGACCCAATCTCGTGTCGCGATCACGATCTCAATCGGATGCGGATTCCTTAGTTTGACGGCCAAGTCAAAACAGATTAGGAAACCAAAACTTGGAGGCCAAGTCACCAAAAATTAAAATAGCAAAAGGAAGCCGCGCACCCGCAAGGTCAGGATCCGGATTTCGGCGGACCATTCACGCAGGTGCCGCGCGCCCATCGCCCATCGCCCCGTGCCCGAGCCCGGCCCGGCGAGGCGAGCGCGCGCGTGTGGTTTTCCTTTCTCCCTCCACACCATGACTTAGTGGGAGGGGAAGAGTCTCCATATTTAAGTGGGTGAAACTCCCCTTCCACTAGCAAGGTGGGACTAAAGGTTCCACACTCCCCTTGCACACACACATGGGCCTTTGAGATTTTCTAAGATTAAATAGATGGGCTTGGCCCATATATTCAACAGCCGACAGGTCGGTGGTGGCAGTGGCGTCGGTGGCGTCCACGTCGTCCTGCACGACGCGCGGGATGCTGCCGAGGATGACCCACGACGACCTCGGTGGCGGGGCGGGGGCGGCGTCGTCGGAGGTGGAGGAGGAGCGCGGCGGGGACGCCATCCGATCGAGGGCGATCTGCGCTGCGGTGGCGGTGGCGTCGCGCCGCGAGGAGAGAGAAATGGAGTTTTGGTTTGGGTTGGTTGCGCGGCGATGCGAGTATCGAGGGGTTGATCTGATGAGTGCCGTGCCGTGCCGTGCCGCGCGGCGCCAGGGGTTTTGAGGATTTTTTTTTTTTTTTTTTTTTTTTTTTTTGCAAGGGGGTTTTGAGGATTCTGTTGGAGTGGAGGCCGGCAGCAACTGGCGCGGACGTGGTCACGTGTCGACGGGCGAGAAGCAGTGGGCCGGTTGGGCCTGATTGGTTCTACAGTTTTCTTAGCCCAGACAAGGCGTCCTCGAATGGAAATCCTCCTCGGTACACTGTAGTACAAGACGGACGGGAATACCTTGCGCTGCTCTTTTTTTCTCCTTCCCTATCTGAAACTCAGTTGCTAGGGGATTTTGAATTTTGATTCCGTTGATGACGAGACTCAGCCGGCGAAGTTCCAACACAGCTAGGGTTCGTCTCAACAAAGGGACAACACATGCCATGGTTTCCTGCAATGAAACAAAATTAATAGACTGGGGACTAGGCTCCAGAAAAGACGACCAGTCCTCATTCTCAACTCCAGCAAGTGATCAAATGAATCCCTGAGACCAAGGTCACCAGAGAGTGGATACGGATGTGAAAAACACTGTTTACGCACTGTACACAGAGTGAAGAAACACTGTTTGCGCACTATAGACAGTACGGATGCACTGGTCTGGTGACCTTGGTCTGACGCTAAACGGCGTCTATCTCCACAAAAGATCACAGAACAATGGGTTCGAAACCAAGCACCACTCCAGCTCACACAGATCATTGCACACCGACAATTTGCTCAGCTCTGAGAACACAAATAATGGACTCGCATCTCATGTTGCAGTAATTGCCACTCAGACTCAGCATCAACAATGAACTTCTCTCGAAAGCAGGCAAGAAATGACAGGTGGCCAAAGAGAATTCATCGTATTGGATTGCACTACGGTCAAGTCGCTGGAATCAAGCATGCATGACCTAGGTCACACCCTGATGATAAAGTACAGTGCTCCACCAAAACAGGGATCCATCAAACCATAACAGCTAAGTTACATAGATAGTGCTTCTACAGTATGCCATCTGAAGATAAGAAACGGAGATGCCAAAGTTAATCTACTGCAAGCCCCCAAAAACAGTTGGCGAGATGAAGCATGTCATATCCCACCCAAAACATGTCGTCATGCATGCCATAATCTTAGTCCAGCATTGCTAAACCTGCACTGAAGGAAATTTAGGCAGACAAAATTATTGTATTAGAACAACTGCATGCATGAGATGGGAGAGAAAAGAAGGCACTCTGAAATCAACGTATGTGATGTGTGTCAAAATGAGTTTACCTGGTGTTCCTCACTCATCCGATGAATGTCTGCCTGGTGTTGCCAACCAAGTGGTAATCCCCAGGCATCCTCTGGGATGGTGGTGCTTCAGTTGGTTCATCCGAGCTGATGTCTGTCGACCAATTCCCCAGCCCTTCAATGAAAACCAACCAATACTTGTCAGAACACAACACAAGACTTTTGTAAATCTTGATTTATTGGGTTAAACAGAGCAAAACCATTATTTTGGGTACCAAATAATTAACTAATCCTTGTGCAGACATATCTGCTATCAACAGGAAACAAGTTCAGAGCAAATATGTGTATAAAGACATGAAATAATGGCTTTCCTTCAAATTAAATAATATGCAAAGCGATAGAATTAAGAATTATACATTACAATATAACCGTACAAATAAAACATAGTTTTGATACAGATATTCTACAAATAACTAGTCTCAACTTGTGACAAAGGCAGTAGCTAGATCAAGCATGCAAAGGAAAAGGAAAAGATGCACTAGCTGCCTAGCTCAATCGAACAGTAAACATTTTCAGTTGCAAATGAAGCACACAACAAAGTTTTGTATTTCCTACAATTACTTAGTCTCAACTATTGTAGTAAACACACACATTGATTAACTAATCTAATATATAGCACAACCTCAGGGGAAAGTACAAGTATCTCAGCATCAATTATTGAAAGCAAATATACCAGCCCATGCACACTCCAAATATATGAGGCATGCAGCACGACATATAGTTAGTGTTATCAATTATCAAGCACATCACTTCGGTACCCTTTGCCCAAAAAAAGCATAGATCTTGTACTTAGAAACATGAAAGAGAATCTTGCAAATGTGTAAATTGTACCAACCATGAAAGAGAATTTGGCAAATGTGTAAATTGTAACCATGAAACATCTACAGCTGGTGACTGTTGAGTGAATCATCAAGCCATGAACAGGAGTATATCTCTAAAATGAACAGGAGTATATATGTGGGTTGAAGGTGAATGCAGAGCAATCAATCAAAAGCCAATACACATATCAACATGGTGAACTTCACTTGAAAATTAAAGACATTGTGCGTCTAACTTGATTTAAACATTTACACCATACCACTAGCACATTACAATATAAACATTTTAGTCGCATATATGAAGCACGAAGTCAAGTAAAGTAGTACTCAGTTTGTGGAAGCATCAACACAATAAGCTATTCTAACACCAATGTTTGGAGTACTAGTATCTCGGCATGAACTTAATTTTGAACAAAACATGTCGGCCAATTTATATGCTCCAACCATATATATGAGGCGTCATGTAAAAATAAACCGGCATATAATTTGTACATTATACATTATCATGTATTCATGTGCATGTATTGAATCCTGAACTTCAGCACATGGAAAAGAAGGGATTTTGCAAACATAGAGCTTGCAGATATGCTGAGACGAGGCATGGTGGTACTAGTACGTACGTGAGGCGACGGATCGCGGCAGCTCCCAAGCACGGACGAAACGATTGGCGATGTCGTAGCCACGGGGAGGCGCCACCAGGTGGTAGCGGTCGCACTCGACCACCTTGCGGGCAGGCACGTCGACGGCGAACAGGTGGTCCTCCAGGAAGAAGTAGACAACGGCGGGGTTGTGGGGGTGGATGAGCGCGAGCACGGGAGGCTTCCTGGGGAGCCCGGTGGCCTTGTAGGTGTCGTCGGCCCAGACGTCGGCGAAGGCGGCCTCGTGCTCGAGCGTCCACTCCGTGGCGTCCACGTGCGGCAGGGTCCAGACGGCGACCTTGTCGGGCGCGCGTCCGCGGCGGTACATGTCGACGAAGCGCAGGCAGCCGGCGCTGACCCCGACGTAGCGGAACTGGTCGAGCTCGCCCCAGGCCTCCCTGCACCCGAGCACGCAGGCGCGGGGCAGGCGGACGAAGCCGAGCACGGGGTCGTCCGCGAAGGGGTCGGCGGTGATGACGCCCCAGGAGTAGTCGGCCCACCAGAGCCTGCCGTGGTGCGCGAGCGTGCGGAGAGGCGCGAGGGGCCGCGGCGGGAGCGGGTAGCGCACGTCCTTGGTGACCCACTCGCCGACGTCGGAGAGGTAGCAGCGGAGGTCGGCCCTGTCGCTGCCGATGAGCGGGAGCAGCTCAGCGACGGCGTAGCGCCCGCCGCCGCCGGGGCAGGGGACGACGCCGACGAGCGCCTGGTGCTGGATGGGCTCCTGCGGGTCCGGGTCCGGGAGGCGGAGCGCGGCGCCCGTGGCGGCGTCGAGGACGAGGTAGCGCGGGTCGGTGTCACGCCAGCAGAACTCGCGGTGGCCCGGGCGGTCGATGTGGACGGGGGTGAGCGGGGCCGGCAGGATCGCGGAGAGGAGCAGCAGGCCCGACGCGTCGGCCGCCAGCACGAAGGGGAAGTTGCGCGGCGTGGGGCGCGCCGGGAACACGCGCGGCGAGACGGTCAGGCGCGACACCCGCGGGGGAGCGGCGAGCGCCAGCGACAGGTCGGCGGCGCCGGTGGCGGACTCGTCCTCGGCGACGCGCGGGATGCTGCCGAGGATGACCCACGGCGACGTCGGCGGCGGGGCGGGCTCGTCCGCGGTGGGCGCCATCGGAGGAGGACCGTCCGCGCTGGCGGTGGCTTGGCTTTGTTTGTGGTTGGGGAAGTGGGGAGTGGCGAAGAGGTGGCCGCCGCGAGGGTTTTGTTTTCCTTTTGCCTCGCGTAGCAGCAGCACAGCGACGGCAGGGAACCAACCACGGACGCTGCCCTTGCCTGTCCGTACAAGTTTGAATTCTTCCCCTGCCTGGCTTTGTCGCGTACCGAGTTCGTGCTCCTATTGGCATCGGCATGTAGCGGTGTATCAGAGCAGCTGGAGGAGCCTTTTCAGTTTTCACCTTTTCAGGTTCGGAACGTGTCCTCTCTGTTGTCTGTTCTGGCCTTCTGGGGTTTTCGGCTGCGCGGCCATCCCGGAGCGGGGATCCCCGCCGCGCGGTGCCGTGTTGGGAGGCCTGCTCCCTTTCTGGTTTGTCGCCCGTGCACCGTAGGCGCGCGCACACAGATAGACAGCAGCAGTGCAGCACAATTGCCCGTCCGGCTGTCAAAGCACTTGAATTAGCTATACAGAACTTCTCGTGGATCATTTCTGGTGCTTTCTTGCATGAACCGATTCATTGATAAAACATGCATAGATCATTTCTGGAAGGCCAAACTTGGCTTGATTTCACGGGAGCAACAGCCAACAGCTTGCAAACAATGCCAATAGCAGGCTACAGCGCTATGCTACACACAAGAAAAAACATGACAAAAGGTATAAACCTTTTTCCCCTTCCAACATAACCAGAATTTGAGTAGCAGTCTCTTGCCCCCGAACAAGGGCCACAAAAGCTGCTCCGGTACAATACCATGTTAGAATTCCAGCAATCCACGACGAAATCTGATAACAGCAGACCGCACACATCGCCTCCTACATATGGATCACCTCTTGACCTCTTATACGTATGTTTGATACAAACTACTACATATCATGGAAGACTCCATGAGACTTTACACTTGAGGGGACTCTTTGAAAGAAGCCTTTCTAAGTTAACCCTAGTTTTGTTGGAATGTCACAATGAATCTCGTGTTTTCTTCGCTACACAGTAGGACCAAAACTTCAGTTCGGCATGTTCAGTGCCCATTTACTGTTGTCTGCTGGAAATTCTCTCTCTGGTATACTGCCTTCCACCGCTCAAGCTCTTCCCTGCAGATGGATACCAGCGCAAACATTAGCATTGCACTTTTTTTTTTTTGGGGGGTGTTTAAGGTATCAAGCACGAGGATTCTGCTATGTCAGTTAATCAGTTCCCTTGCTCTTGCTCAGTTACAGTGAAATGCTTGTACAATTGGGCTCTTAAGGAAACCATGCTATATTTGGTAGTGCATAGTTCTAGAAACATTTTGGGCCTAGAATAAAGAACAATTTCTGCATGAGGTATCTGGCCCCCAAAACTGTTTGTTTTTCTCTCAAATTCAATTTGTGTATATTTCAAGGTTTTCTACAGGGAATCTGAGTCTGGAAGAATCTTGATAACCAAAACCCAAACACCTCTCGTGTCTCGTACAGTTACTACCAGTTTGCAAAACCCTGCTTGTATTGTCTATAGGTGAAGCCAATTGCTATTTGTCATAAAAAACATGTTCGCATAGGAAAACAAGTGGTTTATTAAATAAGACAATTCAAGTAATCAAATAAGAAACATGAATAGGGGAAAAGGATCACCTTAAGCACCATCCTATTGAATCATAATGAAGAAGGCCAAGGACCTTACGCCTCCCGTCATTTCTGCGACCTGCACCACGTTTGACCACTGGAAGTTGGTTAATCCCTTTGACTTCCATAAGAACCTTAGCAGTGCTCAGGTCTGTATCTGGAAAGCAGGTCACTAGTCCTCGTTCATTGCCATGGAACTGAAAACCTCGAGTGAGATATGAGGAGACGAGAGAAGAATTTGCCTGCAAAGTTGCAAGTAAATATTTGTATTGCTAACGAAAAGAGTAATGACAGGAATGACTAAGATTGCAGACTCAATACGGGCAGTGTACATACATCCAATGTCGACAAATTTGCCTCGGTACTACAAGAGCTTTCACTCAGCTCAAATCCTTTACGACGAAGGTCGCCTGATGTGATAATTCCCTCAAGAAAATCTTCATTATCTACAACAAGAACACAACTTTGCTGCTTCTCTTGCATAAGCCTAGTTGCCTCCTTGATGGTGGATGTAGACATGACCTTCACATAATGCTTTGACATTGCTTGTGATACCTAGAAGAGTGGTTGTTAGGAGGTTGCAAAATATCTTGTATCACAGTTTACAGATGGATTAATCATTTAACTTTCTATAAACAGCTTTCCAAGGAAAATAAGAGAGATAATAACTTCAATTATTATCAACCTTCAAGTCATCGAGAAGCATCTCCTCATTGTTACTACCATAGTGGTAGGGATCAACATCTAGAATTGCGAGTTCAACATCATCTCCATCTTGTGGCCTCCAATCTGTCTCATTCCTATCTGCAGGCGGTAATAGTGAAGAATAGCCATGTCGAGGGGACGTTGCCTCAGATGTATCTTTGCTACCAGATTGATTCACAACAGATGGGACCCAAATTGCTAAACCAACAGCTCCCTGTTAATCAGCACAACAATTACATTGGATTATATTAAATCCGAAAATTGCTAGGTGCCCATTGTACAAATAATGGAGACTGAATAGATTAATTGTATTGAGGCCCAATGGGACCATATATAGATTAGATGAGACACAATAGAGAAACCCTAGACTAGGAGATTAAACTAATACCCATTTTAGACTATCATACCCTTAAGGCATAAACAGACAGGGGGATCCCACAGACAGGATGACAGTCGTCCTGGACATCTGGATCATTAATTTGTTCAAGATTCATTCTGATGCCAGCCAATGTTGATGCAGTTACTGCAATTTTTTGTTATAGCATGTTGGAGATAAGAAAGTCAGCGCGGTGAACGGCAGTGAACTCTGTTTCCCTGATTACCACGTTTGAAAGCGTAATCTATGAGAATCCTGAGCCCACCTCAGCTAAAAAAAATCAACAACTGCAATACACCGCAAGCCAGAGGTGGCAGCAGCTACTGCCTATACTTGCAGCATAAGGGAGATGGCAGGACCAATGGCTAAAGTAGAGGGTTTAAAATATGCAATATTGGAGGACATTCAAACTGGTTGGAGAATTTGTACATGGCGGAGCCACATTGAGCCCATAGTTGGACCATCGATTTCAGCATTCTCGCTCTGATAGTCGCATACATCATCTACAGGACAAGGGCGGCCAATATGGAATCACTCATATGACCAAATCTGAATTAGCATCGGGCATTCAGTTAGTATGGTTTATCGGTGTGTGCGGACAATTGCACAGCCCACGATATGTTGCCGCAACCATCGCGGACCCCCAGCTAAACTTCGGGATGCTCCCAATTTGAGATCTAGCCAACATATTGGCATATGGCAATATCTACGTCTGCACTTTATCATCATGCGTATTGAGCATTATGCTCCAAAAAGCCATAACAGGTAGGCCTCAAAGTAAATAGAGGCAATGTCGTCATTTGCATCTTTGGGCATGAACTCGACCTGCACCAAACAATTATAAAAGAACTCTTGGAAAAATATGTGCCTAAAGGTAAATAATGCATTTTAACTAAAGAAAAATGCATATAGTATGTATCCTAGTACCATACAGAGAAGAGAATAATGTGCCACAATAGCGCTACGCTATTATCCTCATTGAACCCTTTGAAAGTTGGTGCGCCCTCTTTCCCTGAGCTGTGGAAAACCGATCCAGCAAATTCGTCTTCCAATTGTCATCAACGGTGAGAGGCGCCACCACATCACCATCCAAAGGGAGGGCGGAGATTTTGGACACGTCCTCAAGAATGATAGTCATTTCACCGACAGTCACTCTTGAGGATGTGTTCAAAATCTTCGCCCTCCCTTTGGATGGTGACGTGGTGGCGCCTCTCGCCTTTGATGACAACTGAAGACGAATTTGCCGGATCGGTTTTCCACAGCTCAGCGGAAAGAGGGCGGACCAATTTTCAAAGGTTTTAATTTAATGAGGATAACAGTGTACCAATATCGTGGCTCATAGTTCTCTTCTTGGTATGGTACTAGAATACATATTATATGCAGTTTTCTTTAGTTAACATGTCATTATTTACCTTTAGAGATTTTTCTAAAAGTTCTTTTTATAATTGTTCTGTGCAAGTTGAGTTCATGCCCGAAGTTGAGCTAGGGGTCCGCGATGGTGCCAGCAATATATTGCGGGTTGTGCAATGCCTGCACTTCTGACCCTTATAAACCTGTACTAACTTGATGCTTGATGCTAATCCAGATTTGGTCATATGATCGATTCTAGATTAGCTGCCCTTGTCCTACAGATGATTATGCGACTATCGGAGCGAGAACGCTGAAATCACAGGTCCCAACTATGGGTCCAAGGTGGCTCCGTCAGGTACATATTCTCCAACTAGTTTGAATTCCCTCTCCAACTAGTTTGAATTCCCTCTAGTATTGCATCAGTTCAAAATCCTCTACTTATGGCATTGGTCTTGCCATCTCCCTTCTGCTGCAGGTGCTAGGCAGTAACCACCGCAGGTGCTAGGCAGTAACCACCACCTCTGGCCTCCTGTTGCTGTTGATTTTTTTTTTCAGCTGACGCGGGCTCAAAATTCTCATAGATTATGCTTCCAATCGTGGTAATCAGAGCCGTTCACTGCGTCTGCTGGTCACCACTGCTTGACCTTTGCATTTAGGGTGGGGTATGGATGGCAGACAGGGTGGCAAGGCACTGAGACATTGCAGGCCACTAATTGCAAGCAGTGGTTAAAGTCTAGGCAAGGGAACCTCATCAAAGTGGTTAGAGGAAGGCAGATCTCAAGGGGAAGTGGCAGCAATGTGTGCCGGCGGCGAAGGTGAGGCATATGACGCCACTAGTCATGGAGTGGGGGTCATGGGGCGGTGGCATGTGATGGTGCAGTGTGACACCACTACTAAATTATATGCCAGTATAGTAAAACAGCAAATCCATTAAGTAGTACCATTAGAGGAAGTAGAATTCTGTAATCCTTCGTCAATTCAAAGAGCAGTAGCACAGATGTCAAAGGGACAGAACACACTGAAGCCAGTGTAGCAGCCATTCCCACCTAAATCAAACAGAAAGTAAGTACAATCTGGGAATTATCAAGGTTTAAACTACATAACAAAAAATAGGAAACTTACTAGCGCATAGGCTTGAGGATGTGCGACAGCAGTGTTACCCGGAATGGCAGAGTTTATCAATTCCGCTGCTGAGCCACCAAAAACAGCACCGACAGCAGCGCCAATCATTAAACTTGGAGCATAAAGGCCACCAACAAGACCAGAACCTTTGCAAAGTGCAGTTGCAACAACTTTTGCAGCAGCTAATTGAGCCAAGAGCCAGATCCCAGGGGCTGAAGCACTTTTACCCGTGTGCAGAATCTCATCAACATTGGTAAAGCCCCAATACAGTATTCCAGGGTACCTTAGGGCTATTAAACCTGCTCCAAGACCACCTAAAGCAGGACATACTACAGCAGGAAGGCCAAACTTTTTCCTTATCAAGTCAAAAGTCTTAGTGAACCAAACAACTAACTGCCTGAATGCCACACTCACCACCCCGCAAAGCATGCCTAGAATAAGATAGAGTGGCAACTCTGCAAAGTAATTTAGTAAGTAAGTTTAATGTTTAAACAAAGGAACGTTAACAGTAAAACTGATGGAGAAATATTGCTAACATTATACCATAACATGTTGCAAGTTGCTATATTCAAAATGGCAATACGAAATCGCTAACTCTTAAAAACAGTCTCATATATACTTCTACAGGGGATCACATATGTTCTACACTGTGGTAGTAAGTAGATCAGCGATAAAACCTTGAACCTGTCACATTTTATCATTAAAGACTACAGACAAGGCAGTGGGCACAATATCTATCTGTTTTGTTCAAGAAAAAAAAGATATCTATCTGTTTTGGTCCTGGGAAAACAATTAAAATCAAAAAGAAAAACAGACAGAAGATTTGCTAAAGCTCTTACTATTCCTTCAGTGCCACTGAATAATTTCAATCCCTTGTATGCCTGTAATACCCCTAATAATTAAGTTTTTTAAAATGGTGATTAGGTTTCTACAAAAGATAATTATTATTAGTTACAAGTTGTTCTAAGCATGTGATCATGAGATCAATATTCTAAGGCCATATCTAGCACACGTTGCCTTGGAAGGGAATTAAATATTGATTAAGCATATTTTAAGATCAAGGGTTAGTAGTACTAATGATGATACTGGTACGAGGTTGGAGTGAGATATTTTAGGAATGCTGGATCACTCACCGAGTATAAGATAATGAACCAATTGTTTCGCATGTCGGCAATAGTAAAGATAGAAAAGATTGAATATATATATTTATGGTAGTAGATGGCCACGCTTCTCACCAGTACTACTTGCATGTATGAATAGGCGCCTTCTAGAGTAGCTAGTAAATAAAACTTTGGGCAATACTTGGCCAATAGATGAGCCAGCTCAATGGTTGCAGTAAATATCCTATACACCTGTTATCTCTAGTGGCTAATATAATCTAGCAAAGGTCACCTTTTCACAACGTAAAGAGTCATCTGGAGGGCCCTAGACAACTTGAATTGTACCTCTTTGTCGCCTATAAATAAGAGGCCAGTTACCGTTCATGGACACAGAAAACCAGTTAACAATCTAGCTAAATACTTGAGGGTCGGTGAGCTTGAGCAGGGAGTTTGGGCTTGGCCAGGTGCTGGTACGGAGTGCTGATCGAAGCACTGTCAGCAAGAAGGCAAGCAGACCACCCTAGTATCAATGTTCTTACCTTGTTCTACTGATATTAATTTCAGTACATTTTACAGTATACACTACATACTGTCTTGTTTATATGTTTTTCAACTCATGAAAATATGGTGTTGCGATAGCAATTATATTGTGCTGATCATAGTACAGGCATGGGACTGTCTGAGTTCTCCATGAGAGTGATCCTTGTACAGAACAGAGTAGTCGATGATGGATCCGTAGGAGCGATCGATTACTAGTAGGTCAAGGATATCATTGCTTGTGGGTGTAAGGGCTCAGCTCTTATAGAACCTTTGTTCTAGGGAGACTATTGATTGAGTACCCCTCTATATAGAGTATTAAAGTGTGAATTTCACCCCTCTGACTCCCGGGTTGGGAAGCTTGCTATCATACGTGACACCACAATTTTTAACTTGTTACTTTGGTGAGTTTGTTTGCTGAGTATTTTACTCACCCTGCTTTAATCTATTTTATTTTCAGCTAATGATGATGATGATCATACCACCGAAACTATGTCGGGGCATGAAGACGAGCCCTAGGCGTAGCTGACGGGATGGGATATACATCAAGAACTTAATAGTTGGAATAATGTTACTTGTTATCTTTAATTATGCAATACCCGATGTAATAAATAAATGACTCTTGAAGAGGATGTCGGAAAAATAATAATGAGTTTATTATTAAGCCTTACATATTTATCTTTGTGTTAAATATGTGGCGACTGTTACAAATAGGCCCTAGTTTGGGGCGTGACAATGCCACTAGGCCCCATGTCATAGATACAGATGTGCCAATGCTGTCATACACACGGGATGGCAAATGGCATACAAGGGATTGATTTTTCCAGTTGCTCTGAGTGAATTATTCTGGAAAGAGAAGCTTATTTTTAGTTCCCAAGTTTCAAAATGGGGGAATATGAATGCTAGACATGCTCCTGGAGGAAAATATAAAAGTTGTTGACTACTAATGGGAGAATATCATAAATTTACCAAGGAAACATAATATGGCAATACTAATGAACAATAAGCAGTTACGATTAATTTTAAATTGGAACATAGAGTTGATTACAGATATTCACTCACGTTAAAGCTCCTCAAATAGCAGAAACGACACATAAATCCATGCAACTTAATGAAAGACTGATATTATCTCGAAAATTTAGACAAACTAGAACCGAGAGTAAGATAAAACCAGAACTCATGATATCCTATATTTTAAGGTAACTAAGAAACATCAACCTCATTAACACCAAAAATGATCAGAATAAGGTAAAATACCAGCAGCAGATTTTAGTTCATACGTCGGGACAATAAATGCTGCCTTTTCCCCTAGCAAAACATTGGAAACAGTTGATGATATAACTGATGCCAATATAATCATAGCAGTAGTAAATGGTGGCGAGTTCTCTGCTCGAAGAGGCCTCAATACTGTTTCGATAGCAAAAAAACATCCAGCAACTGCAGCATTAAAACCTAAAGGAAGACATAGTGACACAAGTCAGGGGAGGATATAGTACAAGAAACTCGTGAGCATGAGACTACAAAAGAGAGGGATACAGGGGGAGGGATTCTATTATGCATCACAGGAAAGGTTTAATATTCAAAGCAAAATCATGTTTTCTCTCCTAAACTAAATTACAATTTTTCAGATCATAAGGGTCAACATCTTAGCAAATTGATGAAACAAAACTTGATACACATCCCTTCAATTTTCAATTCGTCAAGTCCATCATGCTATGAACAGATGATGATTAATTAAAATACCTGAAGCAATTCCAGCAGCTGATCCAGCTGCAACAAGGGCAATCCTCCGTTCCCTATTGTTCTCCATCATTTCAGCACACCCATATGCACAAGATTTACCGATATCAACACTGGGCCCTTCTGGTCCCAATGAACACCCTGTCCCTAATGTAATCGCAGCTTGGATGGCTTTAATTGTGGGGAAAATTGCAGCCATGAAATCAACACCTTCCCTTTGAGATGATAATGATTGCTTTATCTGCTCAAAAATCTCCAATAATCCATGCATCATACCAACAACTACTCCACCAGTCACTGGAATTAACAATATCCTGTGCCAAGTATCAGCGAGCCTCTGCAGACGAAGCCATGCAGCACCCTCGGTAGGAGTGCCTGCCCATGCCCATTCATGTATGACATGTACCTGAAAAGGTCAAACATGCACTTCTAAGGCACAGTGACATTTGGGAAGATTCAAATAAGAACTTTGTGGTTATAGAAAAAATGCACAGTAACATGATTGAATAGTTCTCATATAATGACTATGAGTATGTGTTCTTCCAAAGCACTGTATTTTTTTACTTGAATAGTTGGCACCGCCCGACTCAAGTGCAACAGATTAGCACAGTAGAATCACCTTGGTTGTATAGTGATAAAGTAAACACCAAATGGAATGGAATCACCAAGATAACACCCAAATAGCACCAGTGACTCAAAAAATAGAGAATCATGTTAATTAAGTCACTGGTAGCACCGACTAGTAAAACAACAAAACGAGTCATCTTCTCCATACAGGCTTTCTGTGTGTGTTTATGTGTGCATTCTTTTTGTTTTTGTACTTTGTTTTTCATGATGAAGTGATAAGACTCCTCTCCTGCATATTTGATGGAGGGGTGAATTCAGTATTACCATATTGTATCTGATCAAAATTCACATCATCAAACAGTACACAGAAAACACAAGTCGTCCACCAAAATCACCAGCAAGAGCCAAGAAGGCACTAGGCAGTCGGTAGCACAAAGTCATCGTTCATCAGACTAAAATATACTACAACATATTACTCTGCTTGCAAACTCTTAGCATCAGAGAGCAGAGTGGAGATCAAAATCCCACGAACCATACTACCATCCCCGTAGCACCAAATTTCATATTCCCGGAAATCATAAAAAATAACTGCGAGCTAATCTCCACCAGCATACCAGTAGGATTCCCCATACGTGCATACTGTACATCTCATTGCAAAAAAAAAAAAAACAGCCACGTAAGAAACAACGCGATTCCCCCCTAGTGTTGTGGTCCCGTACTCACCCCGCGGTTGAACGCCGCGACGCAGATGCCGGTGGCGAGCCCGAGGAGGCACCCGACGAGCAGCAGCGCCCACTCAGGCGGCGCGCCGTCGCCGAGCTCGTCACTATCCTCCTCCCTCCTCCTCGGCGACCCCCCGGCCTCCCGCTGCCCCGCGGCCGCGGCGCCCTCCCCGCCGCGGCTCCGGTTCGACAGCCGGCGGTCCAGGTTCCGCAGGAGGTCCCGCACGCGGCTCCTGCGCGGCGTGGCCGGCGAGTCCGGGTCCGACGAGGACGGCAGCGCGGCCGCGCCGGCGCGCAGCGGCTCCAGGTCACTCCCCGCCATGGCGTCAGGAGGCGGAGGCCGGCCGGGCTAGCGGGATCGCATGAGACTGGCTGGGTTCAGGGTCTCCCCGCCTAGCCCGCGCCCCGCGATCTCGCGGCGGATCTGGGGGCGCTGGTTTGCCCGCGCCGGATCTCGTCGGCGGTTGAGTTGGCGATGGGCGAGGCAGGGCCGGGGAGGTGAGCGGCCGGTAGGAAGCGGACGAGGAAAGCAAGGCTGGGTGGGTCTGGGTGCGCGCGCGTGTTTTGCAGAGTGGTCCCCGTGCGAGTTCGTATTCGCAAATATACGCCCTCCTCGGGCTCGGGTCCGCCGTTTGCACTTCCGCAGGGGAGGTGGTCGGTTGGGTTGGGCCAACAGTAGAGGTACAACGACAGGCCCATTGACCCGAGTTGGGCAGGTCTCCACTCTCCACCACAGCCCACTTGGATTTGGGAGCGCAACGAAACGCACTAGAGCATGCGCCGTGGCCGTGGGGATTCGGTCACTCGTCAGATCATGACAGATGGCGGGATCCACATGGCAATGCGCCAACAAGCCATTGCCGTCGTCGAGGTGCGCGAGGAGCAGACATCTCGTCCGTCCTCGTCCTGTCCCTACGATCGAGGCTCGAAGAGCAGCGAGCCAGGGACTAGGGAGCATGGAAAGATCCTTTGGGTGTGTTTAGATGGTTGAAAAAAACATTGTTCTAAACTGAAAAGCACTGTAGAATCACTGTAGCATTTTTCGTTTGTTCGTGGTAAATATTGTCCTACTATGGCCTAACTAGGTTCAAAAGATTCGTCTCGCAAAGTACATCTAAACTGTACAATTATTTTTTTATTTTATCTACATTTAGTATTCCATGCATGTACCGGCATTTTGATGTGACGAGAAATCTTCTTTTTGCATAGTAAATTTTAGGAGGAAATTAGGGTACTAAACAGGCCCTTTGGACGACGAACCGAGGAGCAGCGCCTGCTCGGCTGCTGCTGCTGCTAGCATCCACTCGCTTTCAGTCAAAAACCATTGCTTTTTTTTTTTTTCTTTCTGCTTCGTCTTGCTTTCGCCGAAAGAATCGTTGGGTGGTGGGTGAAATGCCGTCTAGGCGTTGCAAACGCCATTTGCCCCGATAAACCTTTGCCTCAAAAGCTGAGCATGTTAGCATTTGACGCCATAAAGTTGCATCTGGCAACAGGCTAGTTAGCCACTGATGATGGCATACTTCGACGGAAATTTGAGTTCTGCAGAAACACGAAAGATTTGCAGCTACTGTCATTCTGGGCAAGGACCCTGAATTTTGTCCTGTGTTAGTATAGACATTTGTTAGATGACGGAATGTTTTTTTATACATCTTTTTTCAGATGATCCAATGTATTTGTATAGATCTTTGTTTAAGATGATGGAATAATGCATATTCGAGCCTATGACGTTTTTGGCTAATTGGCTGTATGTATTTGCATAGATCTATGAACTAACAATAATTGAAAGCCGAGTTTGATAGTGAATACGCATTGGGGCCATGACCCATTAGGCCATTACCACCGTACTGCAGCTATCATACAAAAATCACAGATTTTCCTACATCCAGGTATGTTGTTCTTTTACATAACAGAGCCATTTTACAACCCTGAAAGCAAATTCAGGCACACCCAAGTGGCCAAGTCCTTTCAGAGAAGAGCAGAGCGCTTTCCAGCAGCTTTCAGTTGTGAGATGCAGTTCTTTGTTCACACCAACCTATTCTTTCCATGATAAAAGATGGAAAGTTCCAACTGGGAAGCTCAATGGTAAGATGAAAATGAAGTTCTACACTTCTACCAAGTAGCAAATGGACTGTACTGTACATAAAACCTCCACTTACATATGGCCTCTGCGCTAACATAAGTTACACATGGCATCACAGAGCTTGGCTATTACACTGATCACTAACAAAACTGTAGCTCGTATCACAGATTCAGAAATACTGGGAAGTGAAAACTTCTGAATCGTTTATAACAGAGGACTTACAGCAGAGGAATGTAGCATTACAAGGAGCTTGTGAGGGCCTTGGACATTATCTCATATCTTACTCCTGTACCTGACCAGCTTCGCCAATGTCTCCTGGGCAGCTAGCGTCTGGGCGTGGCCATGGCCGAGCATGACGGTCCGGATGCTGATGCAGGTCCTGCACAGCTCCTCACCGGTGTCGAACAGCCCACCACGGAGCAGCAGCTTTGCCCTTGTCTCCAGCAATGTCGCCTTGAGCAGCGTCACCTCCTGCCAGACAAACTCGTCAACACGGTGGTTTGGCTGCAGCTTCTTCCTCCAGCATAGCGACCCACGGTTCCAGTCCTGCATCCGCGACGCATAGGACTTCTCCGCCTCCTCGAGGACGTTAGTGCACACCTTGAGCAGTTCCAGAGCTGAGCCGCACCGTGAGAACGCCATGAAGGAGTCAATTGCTAAGGGCAGCGCCGTCTTCTTGATGAAGATGACCATGTCAACTGCTTTAAGCTGAACGGCAGGTGGTTCGGACTTGAAACCAAACACAAGGAATGCACTAGCCCATAGGTGGTCAGAGTATACTGAGGGGTTTCCAGCCCTCATTACCCCATTCACTGCTGCAGTTGTAGGTGCCAAACCTCCCCTGATCTTGCCAAAGAGTTGTGTGATTGGATGGAATTGGATCCAGCAACCAGGATGTCGATTTGCCTTTCTTGCCAACCCAAGATTAACAAGTAAGAGTGCCGACTCCACCTCAGCCTTCCGCCCATTCGGAGCTAGGAAGCAATGCGTGCCACAAAGAAATGCGGTCTTGAGGGATTCACCAAACAGGTGCATACCACTGCCTTTCATTGGTAGCTTGCTTGCAGTTGCAGCTAATAGTGCGGATGATACAGGAGCAGGAGCTAACCAAGAACCAGCAATTACCATCCTTGAGGTAAGGCTTCCTCCTTTTGCTCGGTCCATCAATGCGAAACAGAAGACCAAGACCTTTATCAAGAAAGAATTGTTACGGCAGAAGCCATCGTCATTGGCACCAATGGGGAACAAATTGTCGCTCAGTGATATTCTATCAACAGCCTCAAATAGAGTGGAAGGAGTAATCATGAGCTCAGACAGCAGTGAACCAACAACCCACAGGCCAAAGCTCAGCCTGCCTAACCGCTCATCAAACTTCCTGAGAACTTCTGTTTCCTCAGGCGGGTAGTCTTTCTTCCTTTTCCCCTGTATCAAGGCCATCGCATCAATGTAGGAGAGCTGTGGCAGTTGCATTGGCTCAAGATTCATCACACGTTGCAAACGTGTGGTCACAAGGACATGTGTTGCTCCTGTGTTCCTTGGTATGAAGTCATGGAGATCCTTGCCTTCCCACCAATCCCTCTCACTCTCAAGATTGTCAATTACAAGCAAATAGGGCACATCACAGAACAGCTCCCGCTTCACCCGCTGGAACGCATCAAACTCTTGCTCCTCAAAACTCCTAATCCTACCCCTCTCCTTCTCGGCCTCAGCACTGATATCCAATCCCAGATTCATGGATAAATTGAGTATGTTCTGCCTCAAATACCGAGCTTCACCACCAATCCACAGTACCATCTTGTACCGCTGTGAGTACCTGTAAGCAAACTCCAAGGCCAATTCAGTCTTGCCGATTCCTGAAGAACCATTGATGCAGATTACGTTGGCACTGCTATAGCCCTTGCTGTTGCATCGAAACCTTGACCTCCTGTGCTTTGATCTTTGCTTCTGGAGGCTTCTGCCTTTACCTGATGACAACTCAATCACTGGATCAATCCAAGCCTCCAATGTCGGTTCCTTGCACTTGCGCATCTCCAAACTGATGTACCTGGCATTAGATTTCCTCGCAGTGTCGCTATCCTCGTCAGCAAACCCATCAGATACACCACTTGATCTCTCATTTGTACTGGAAGCCCTTGGGCAATCCACTTCTTGGATATCGACCATCGAGCCAAAGAGCAGGCCTTCGATTTCACTCAGCTCCTTCTCCCTTCCCACAAAATGCCGGTTGCGTGGAAAAGGCAGGCCATCAGAAGCTTCATTCATCTTCTCGGCAATATTCTTCCGGCCAAGCTTGGACCGTAGCAGAGTAACTGTTCTCGACACACAGCTTCTTGAATTGCTCTCGTTCGCCTCAAGCTTGAATTCATGGCATCGCATCAGCCCTTCAAATGCTTCCTTCCCCTCCTTATCCTCTAATTTACCATCAAAAAGCCCGGCAATCTCTGATGGCTCAGTGTCAAATAATATAGGCACCAGGTTCTTCTTCTGAGCAAAGAATCTGATCTCCTCAAGGCTAAACGGATTGAGGAAACTTGACATGGTGACCACCACAACACCGAACGCGACCGAGCAAATAATCCGGTCAGCAATCTCATGGCTCTGCGAATCTGAGTACTTTGCACGGTCAGCGACGAAAGATGCGATTCCCTGCAGCTTGAGCTCTGACTTGAGCCACTTGCAGAACCTGGAGAGACCGCCGTTGCCGTGGTAGCCAATGTACACGTCGTAGCTCCGGAGCTTGGCGTTGGAGGACGGCGACGCGACGGAGCCCCTGGTGAAGGACACCCGCGGCACAGGGAAGGAGAACGACACGCGCGGCGGAAGGTGGCCGCCGCCGGCGGCGGCGCCGTCGGAAATCTTGGCCGCGTCGATGCCGCTGGAGTCGTAGCGCTCCGACGGCGGCGTGCGAGGCGCGCTGGGCGCGTCGATATCCTCCGAGTGGGACCCGTTGGAGCGTGACGTCGGCGACGGCGCCGCGGTGGTGGTGACGCTGGCACCGGCGGCCTTGCTTTCTTGGCACGACTGAGGCTCAGGCGGTGGCGGCGGCTCAAGAACTCGCGGCGAGATGTAAGGGGACTGCAGCGCCGACACGAATGCAGACGACGGCGGCGACGGCGAGTAGAGGTGCGGCGTGATGGAGATGGCCGGCGAGATGGGGCAGGACCGGTCGGAGCTGCTGCCGCCGCCGCATCCGGCGGCGCTGGTCCGGATGGTGAGGGACTTGGTGGCAATGGGAATATCCTTGGGCACATCAGGAAAGCTCGGAGCTTTTCGCTCGCCCTCCATGGCCACCAAATCACAAAGCTCGGGAAGCTTGCTGGAAAGAGCCACACGATCTGGCGCACCTCATTTCCCTATCAAAGTTTTGAGCAAAAGGGGAAGGAAATAACAGAGTTTTATTAGGACAAAAACACGGAGAGAAGTATTGAATAACATACTGCATCTCATTCAGAAAAGAGTCAAAAAAAAAATAGCAACAGAAAAGAGAGTAGCAATAGCCTGCGGCAATATGCAGCAGATACTGCCTTTGACTCAGATCAAAACCGAGCAAGGAAACTGAAGCTTCAAGTAACAAACAGGTCAGAGGGGGAACCTTACTGAAGCAAAGGCAGCCTTCAGGAATCCAGCCACATCAGAAGCGATGATGTTTTCGCTGATGCTTCATCTTCAAGAACGAAATGGCAGGAGAACCTGAACTTCAGATTTGGATTTTAAAACGAGCACGCTGCCTTTCCCACTCGAGCCATTGAATGGGATGGGGTAACTATCCTCCTGCCACTGTTGTGACCCTGTCCTAGGAGCAAATGAAGGGTGGAGGCCCATTCATGTCAAGCAAAGTACAGGTTCAGTTCAAGGTCTCTCGAGATGACCACCAGGCAGCCCCTTAAAATATTACTACTATCAGAAAAAATATTGGACACCATATGTGGTATCAAAAGGTGCAAGGAAATGTGAAGCTACTACTCCTGCTAGGGCTAGCTAGTGCCACACCACTGCGAGAAGACCAGCTCCATTCCCAATGGACGGAGGCAAGCAAGGAAAGGCCAAAAATCTACCCACCAACAGTAGAACCCAAATGCAGCAATGCCAAAGCTGGCTTCGTGCCCCAAGCACCATCCTGTTCCTTCCTACCCGTCCAATTCTGAAGATCAAAACTGTGTGCGAAATCGAACTTCACCAATAGTGAGTTCTTTTTTTCTGTTGTTGTTCATAGTCAACCGTTTCAAGCATGCCAACCATTTCTTGGATCAGACCTACTGTACGTGCCATTGGATAAATTGGTGCCAATATTCACTTAGTCGCTGTACCTTTTGGTCACATGACAAGCTTGAACAAAACAAAACGCTTTGGCAATGTGCGAATGGAGAACCTTGCGAATCTTGACGCGGTTGCGATTCTCATTTGGAACAGTGCTTGGAAAGGTGGGGTTGCCATAGATTAGCGCGGGTCGGGCCATTGAATAGTGGCATCGTCTGGCCGATCGATTAAGCCCTAGTTTTATTTATGTGCTCTGGTGGTGGTGCCCCCTCTCCCTCTACTTTCTTTACAGTGCCCTAAGCTTAGCCAATGGAGCAGTACTAAACTATTGATGCAATGTGTTATTTTTTTAGGGTAAACACCAAGCAACGGTGAAAAGAGAGATGTGGCAGGCATGGGTTGAACGGAAGAGGACACGAGATACTACCAGTCGCCGTAATAATGCTGACGAAGGGGCCAGGGGCAGAGCAGAGCATGGCCTCACCTTTGTTTTGCCTGGAAATCCGTGTGCCTGGTGGGGGATGGCCAGGGCCAGGGGATGGGGGTAGACTCGTCCAACTGGCCTGTGGTACATGGTGTCTGCGCTTGCATTCAAATCCAATGACGGTGTACCTTTATCTCTCACCTCCCCACACAGGCACACACAAGGGACACGGCCTACACGCTGATTCTCTCTCTAGCACAAGCACATGTTGCACAGCAGACGTGGCAGAGACTGGCGACTAGGTGGAGACATTGATGATTTGATTCTCTCGTGGCCTTTCCTGGGCGAGGATGACTTCACGTGTTGACCAACTGATGATGAGAGAGAAGGGAAAGTCCAGGATATATTTGGGACGCAGGAATTTCACAGAAATCAGTTCAACTTTACAGAAAAAACGTATGAATGGAGAAAAATCCGCCATTCCAAACATACCCTTAGGGTTTTTTCTTTCATTTGAGTGCCAAAATATGTGGTCAGTGGGCATGGCTCTAACCGGTTGAGCTCAAGCTACCTTCAAGTCTTCAACGCTTGTTATAAAATTAAGGTTCTGTTTAGAAACAAGGTATTTTTGTATTATTGTAAAAAATACTGTGGTATTGAAGTAAAAAGGTGTTTGGCAAACCTCTGAATCCAAAACCATGGTATTTTCAATACCACAGTATTTTTGGAGTATTGAAAATTTTGGTCTAGACTAAAATTTTTGTGAAGTGATAGGAAAAGAGTAGGTGAAGTTTTTGTTGAAGTGATGGGAAAAAAATAGGTGAAGTCAAATACTGCAGGACCATACTGTGTTCCCAAATACCTATGGGTTAGATTGCTGTAAAAAATTGTTGTGTCATTGCAATTGGTAGACCATGGTATTGAAATACTGCGGTTTTGAATACTTTGCTCCCAAACGAGCGTGTCCTATTAGCCAACTAACAACTATATCTAATAATGATTATTTGTAATTTTTACTAAGATAAAACATGCTAAATTAAGAAGATACCTAAATATTTCTAACAAAAAATGAACATCAATTTGGTGCATTGCAATCATAATGGCCATGGGATGGGTTATGTCGCCTAATCATTATGAATGACAATATAAAATAATCCTCTAAATTTTTATTTAAATTACACACATCTACTGTTATGTTAGATAATTTACTAGTTTAAGATAACTCATGGCTTTTCATCTAGATTGTCTACATTTGTCATTATGAAAGATGATATGCAATATCTCCAAAATTTATATATAAATTATGTGTCTATACTATTATATAAAAAAAATAATGTCCAAATTTTCGTCTGATTTATCCACCAACATGACTATGGCAAGATAATCGAAAGTAACATCTTAATTTTTACATCATATTGTTCATTATTAACACCGTAGGAAAATCGCCCTGTAGATATGTTTTGGCAGCGACGCTGGCTAAAGCGTCACTAAAAAAAGTTGTAAAGATGTTTTTTGACAAGTTTTTCAGAATGTCACAAATTGACACGATGTTAGACACGGTTAGAGCGTTGAAAGACATGAAGTGACGCTTATTGTCATGTTATTTAAAGCATCTCAACATGACACATAGTTAGCCACACTATAAACCATCAATAGCATCTAGACACGATATCAAACGTGTCAAACAAATATGCATATGAATGAAAATATGCTTTTTGATACAACTTAAAAATATCTTAAAAATAACACGAATTAATACATGCTTTTAACCGTCAATAGCATGAAGACGCACTATAAAACGTATTAGACAAACGTGTTTATAGGCACACGAAGACGTTATTTGACACGATATTGAAATGTTAAAATTCGTTAACAGTAAATAGAAAAATAGTGCATCACTTAACTACCCGTATGTGATATTTTGGTCTAGTGGTAAGGAGGCATTATGTGTGGTATGATATGAGGTCGTGGGTTCGATTCTTGACGATTGCAATTGCATAAAAAAGCCTATCTTGTAGTAATAAGTATTTAAACATGTATTGAGACATTTTTACAAAAAGTAACAAAGTCTATAGACACATTGTATAAATGTTTTATAAAAGTGCACCAAAATGCATAGATATGCATATAACATTTACATGTAACGTCTTTTTATCTACTATAGATACGCTTTATAATCTGTCTCTATAAGCTTTGACACGATGCTTGCAAAGACACTCTAACACGATTTAGAAAACATGCCAACATTAATGTAAATACGAAATAAAACGTGTGTAGATTTTCTTGTAGTGTAAAAAATTAAAAATAAACAACCTAAAATCTTTTGCATCTAATAGAAGCCTCCACTGCAAGATGTTGCTACCTTGTTATAAAGCAACGTCATTGTAAGGTTGTGTGTGAGTTAAAAGGTTATCATTACATATTTAATGAAAACATGCCAACATTGATGTAAATACGAAATAAAACGTGTATATTACATAAATAAAACGTAACTAGAGATAGACTTTCTTGTAGTGTAAAAAATTAAAAATAACCAACCTAAAATCTTTTGCATCTAATAGAAGCCTCCACTGCAAGATGTTCCTACCTTGTTATAAAGCAACGTCATTGTAAGGCTGTGTGTGAGTTAAAAGGTTATCATTATATATTTAATAGTTTCACAATATTCTCTTCCGCTTGTTGATTGGCTAGTAGTAAAAATAATATTGCATTTATATCGACTAAACAATCATGCATTGCTGTATTAAGAATCATATATATATATTGGTTCCGGTACAAAAACAGTACCGCCAATAAGAACACCCCATACTGACAAAGGAACCGATACAATCAAGGACAGCCAAAGGGTACATGTTTCTGTACGCCTTACACTATAAATCAACCATAACTCTTGGAAAGCAATTTGAAATTACGGTTAGTACCTCCTGTTCGAGCATAGTAAATCGAAACAGCTAGACGTACCATAAAAGCTTTTTTTTCCGGGAAATGTTTCAAAGTAAAAAGGCAATGTGTTTATTGAAAAAAGTAAATACTGCCTGACCTAGCAACTCCCTTCTCGTAACGGAAGCATTAATTTCAGCATTTACTGGTTGGACCTGCCGGAACTTGTTTTTTTTTCTTTTTCTTCTTGGGCTATTTGTTCATCGTGTTTTTTCATGCACCTGGCATACTAGACTATGTACTTTTCGAGAAAAAGGAATACTACTATATTTTTCATTTTCGAAATAGTAGAAGAATACGGAGCATATTTTGTCTAGATTTTGATGACCACTGCATTTCGACGCAGTATACCATCTATGGCGATAAAACCAGCACGGGGTGGGGTGCACTTTAAATTCTAAATCTAGTTATGCAACTCAATAATACCGCCAATAATATACTTATAACCATTGGCCAGAATATATACAAACTGACTTTCGTAAAGACAAAATCACATGTTGCAATTTCCTAACGGATCGGAGGGGTACCTAGTGTTAAACCAGCTCAGATGGAAACTGCGCTAAAGTACATAGCGCTGGAACCATTATAGCGCTGGAACTGCGCTGCCCAGTGCGTTTTCACGTATTTTTCTCTGAAAGCGATACGAGCGGTTGACATCGCTCGCAGTTCCTGTATTTGATAATGGAGGCAGAACAGGAAGCAGAGCACACCATGTGTATGCTGCCTATGGCCATGCTCGCTGCTGCCATGTATCCGATCGCAGAAGCACACGGAATCTAGCAGGGGTAGCCAATTATTTGGTCGGTCGCCCGTCCAAGAGAGTAGAGGCACTGAAGAAGAATGTGAGTGAGCTATCCGATTGCTTCAATTACCTGTCCTACTACTAGTCTACTGCTAATAACAGCTCGGCCAGTCGGACTCGGAGTCTCAGACACAACAGAAAACATCTCCTGTCACTCTGCCTTTCACTCTTCAAATATCCGTGCGAACCAAATACGTACGGAGTACTCCGTAAATAGCAGTACCGAAAAGAAATACAGTACAGCAGTATAAGTAGCACGGGCCTGCAAATCAAGGAACCTGCAAGCAATTGTCAAAAAAAAAAAAAAAAAAAAAAAAAAAGGAACCTGCAAGCTGCTTGCAGTCCCATGAGAAGTCCAATCAGTCCATCGCAGGTGCGAGTGCCAGTCCACGTTCCCATCGCTTTGGGCCATCCGGCCGTTTCCGTAACCAGTGTACAGCACGAGTGCCTTTAGTCTTCTACCAAAGGACCCGTTGTTGGGGCCATTTCGAAGTTTGAACTCTCCCGCCTGCCTGTCTTCTGAATTCTGACGATGCGCCGCTAAGCTCAGGGTATACGGATCAATCGATCGGCAGTCGGACAATGATGTCGGTGTAATACTTCAAATCCATTCGCAGTTGCTTCGCATCTCTCGTCCTTTGGCCGGCCGTTTCCTCCATGGCATGGCCAGCGCCCAGCGGTAGCAGCACAGCCACAACCGCTCCAGGGCCGTACTTTTCTAGACCAGGCCGTGGTTAAGGTATGGGCCTCACGGGACTGGTCGTCGCTCAGCGGGCCTCGAACGGGCCGCGAGCCCATGGAAAACGAACTGGACGGTTCAAGATGGGCTTTAGCAGGCCAGGGTAAGCTAAAAAAAAGCAGGACAGGAACGCCATACCGCCACCAGCACCTGCCCATGTCATCATCAGTTCTAAAAAATACAGTAGTAATCAGAGGTAATTCCCGCTCAAAAAAAAGCGCATTTGCTTGGAAACGGAACCCATCGATCAACGCTCTGATTAGGTAATTCCAAAAACAAAACGCTCTGATTAGGAAACCCAAGGTGGATTAGGAACCACCTTGAACACCTCCTCCGCCTCGGAATGCGCGAAAAGAATAGGGAGGTGTCGCTCCATTTGAGGAGGCTGCTCGCTGCTGCTGCTGCTGGGATATGCTCTTCTCCTAGGTTGGTTGCTTCTGGCCGTCCAGATCGACGTGGCTACGCTCGGCTTCATTAGCTTTTCGAAATTTGCACTGATCCAGCACTTCCTGAGCCGCGGGATCTTGCCACCTTCTGCAGGAGCAGAGGCAGATACTGCTCGCCTTCGTAATAATCAGATGAGATGATTCAGACATTTCTTCCTCGCAAATGTGCCGAGACTTTGTGTGATTGTGGAAAACAGTAGTGCTGGGATACTACAATAATAAACTTGATTAAAAGAAGCATGGTTTTGTGGCAGCCTTCCCGCGTCCATGTAGTAGGAGCCTGCGGCTTCCAAGTTCCAACAACCTCGGGAGATCCCTGGCCGTTGGAACGGGCACGGACGGTGCAGGATGGACACCGGCGAGCCCCTGTCCCCGTACTGATTTTTCGTCTTGCCGAGCCCCACCGGCGACCTGGTTACCATACGGAGGAGGTGCACACGGCGTCTCCCGGTCAAACACGGCGTGTAGCTCTTCTTCTGTCTGCTTACAATGGTACTAAAACAAAATCGTCCAGCTTGATAGAGATATCTGAATTTGGTATGCACTGTATCCTGTGTTGAATACGTTCAACAGACTTATTATGGCATTGAGTTTTTCATACATATTGTTTATAGGTCTCACATGCATGTTGACTAGGACTATATCACAACAGCAGGGTCCATGACCATGAGGGGTGCCGGCGCCTGCGCCTGTGGCTGTGAGGCGGTGAGCTGCGATGTAAGACGCACCAGAGCTTTACCGGAACTAGAGACTGTCACAGCAGAACGAATGAACCTTCACTGATTTTTCACCAAACAAAGGCATTGCTTCACGCTTGAGTACCCATCATCTCTTCCGGTGAACAAACTGTAGGTCCCCTTAAAAACCTAGAGTTCTCAAATCGTCAGTTCAAAACAAACAAACAAACAAACAAGAATTCTCGAACCGTAGGGCTAGGAAATAAATGTAGGATTGGTGCTAATTGCATGACTTCTTGAAATCCCACGGAACGAAATATCAAAAGATCTGCTTATGTTAAGTGTTCGGATTGTTCTTGCATCGAGTAAAAAAGAACATTTTTATTGCAACTTCTAAACATGAGGTCTGTACAGGTGAGCGCGATGCCCATCTTTTTCCATTGACATTTGTTTCCAGCAAACCTATCGTCCAAAATTCACTCAGAGCTTGTTCGGTTGTTTTGGTATTGGAGGTCCTCAAAGAATATTTTTTTTGGACTCGTTCATCCACTTTTTTCCATAGACAATTCTTTGTTCAAAACAGACCAAGCTCTGTTTCCGCCCTAAGCATTTTTCATGTATACATGTCATCCATCAACTTAGGGCCAAAAACTGATACATCAAGGGGCGGCTCACAATCTAGAACGATGACCGTTGACTTGTGCCATTACTTACAAATGCCCCCTCAGCTCATCGGCCAGTTTGGATATATAGTCTAGGTAACTTTAACTGCTACAACCCCCGTTGTAGAATACAGTATAAATAAATGTAGCTTCAGTTTTGTTTTAAGTCGAACTTTTTAAGTTTTCAGAGTTCGTTTCTGTTCACCCAATATGAAGATATATTTATGTCTTTTCGAAAACTAAAGATATATTTATGGTGAATCTAACAATATTAATTTGATATCCGTATATCGTCACATAAAGTTAATCAGAACTAACATGGTTTTAATTAGGGACAAAGATATCTTGACGTATAAAGTTCTTAACAATCCTGATTTTTTTCGGAGACTTAATAATTCCTGTATTGGGCGCAAATACAATCACAGCTACTATATATGAACCATACGTTTGCATGGCAATTGATGCAATAAGTGTCAAAAGACGTGGCTACTTCCAGCGTCCACTAAACAAATGTTATGGTGTTCAAAGGAAGGTTGGTGGTGTACTTGTGTGAACCTGTTAAGAGGGCCACGATTCTTGATCCATAATAAATAATCAATTGTTGACTCAAAGCCCACGATCCTCTTCGATTTAGAGTTGTCCATCCCATTCCTACCTCGAGTTTTCTAACCTCTGATCGCCCACGACTGGATCTCTGCATGTGTTGCTTCGTTAATCTTGCTGTTAATTGTGCCACCCCTAAGCGAGACAACTAGTGCTGCTTGGACACTGCCCGGTGGCAGCTCAAGAACCGAGGTAGGTGGAAGCCAGAGTGATTTCAGAGTTTTGCCGACCGACGAGCCATATCATCAGGTAAGCTTCTGATTTCTTCTTCGAATCATTTCTGGGTCTAATTCAGATGATTTCAGTCGCCTTTTATCAAAGATGTGTAGAGTTTGTGATTATGGAGAAGAGTAGAATAAACAGATCAAACGGAACATGTTTGTGAGCAAACCTTCCTGTCTCCATGTGTTTTCAGCAGGTTACAGTCTTACAGAGATGGGGTGCGTCTCTTCCAAGATCCTGACGAAATCAGGGAGCTTTCAGGAGAAGGTGAGCTTTGGCCACAGCTTCCAGAGGAGCAGCGTGATCGAGGAGATCATCCTGTCCAGCTCCAAGAGCAACGGCGACCAGTTCCTGGCTCTCCTCTGCAGCTCCAACTCGTCGGCCAGGAAGGCCAAGGAGCCCGAGCAGAGCCCCGCGGCGGCCGAGCCGGCTGCCAAGATCGAGACGATCAACGTGTCCGAGCTGCTCGCCGGCCTGGAAGAAGCAGAGCAAGAGCAAGAACGGCATCATAGCGGTGGTCGCAAGGATCGGGATGGCGACAGAGCACCGGCTCCGTGCGCGTCCGAGTCCGACGGCGGCGCGGCCGGGAGGGCGAGGAGCTTCCGCACGGTGGAGGAGTTCGACGCGCTGGTGACGCAGCAGAACAGCTCGTCAGAACGAGCACCGGCGCCGGCGACCGAACAAGAGGAGCCTGCTAGTAGTGCGGCGACGGCGTCCGGCTCCAGTCACGGCGGGTCGACGGCCGCGGCCGCGGAGAGCCGCAGGTCGGCCGGGCAAGACGAGCCCGCGGGAGTAGCAGAGCAAGAGCAAGGCGAGGCGGCAGAGGCCGCCGGCGCGAGGAGGCGGGCGAGGGCGCGGCAGCTGGGCGAGCTGAAGGTGCCGGCCGCCTTCGACTTCTCCAAGTCCGGCAGCCTGCGCGACTGGCTCCGTCAGGGCGGGCAGACCTTCTCCCCGGGCTCCTACGTCACGCCCAAGTTCGGGACGGCGGCAGCGGTGCCGGCGGAGCGAGGAGGACGAAGAGGCGAGGAGGCCGGCGAGGAGCGGCAGCAGGAGCACGGCGCGTTGTTCGACCCGGAGCTGGTCGCGCAGTTCGAGCGGGCCATGGAGCAGCTGTCGGAGGACGAGGGGCGCGTCCTCGAGGAGATTCTGCAGGCGCTGGAGTCGGAAGCCACCGGGGAGAAGGACGGGGCGGCGGCGGTCGGGATCGGGGTGAGGAGCGGTGATCAGCCGGCGGCCGTCGCTGCGCAGCAGGTCTAGCCGGCGACGGCGCCTGGAGTAGAGCTGGGGTGCTTCGAATGCGATCGTAAAACTTGTAAGTAGGAAGGTGTTCGGCGATGGTTTGAGCAGTTTTTTCCAATTTTGTTCGCATTGCCGCATTTGTGGATTTCTGGTGAAATTCGAGTCTCTGTTCAGCGGCAGATGTGACTCACTGAACGTTGGTAGATGACGCAAAATGTTCAGCAATGCTTCAATTGATCAACACACAGTTACCAGGCCGTCAGCATGTGCGCCATATATTTTTTATTATTCGTGGGATCCTCGTCGGCGAGCAAAGAGCTCGAAGATTCCTCAGCAGCGCAGGGACTTGGCACGGCATGGGCTGCTCGGCGGAACCTTGAACAGAGGGCGGCCGACGATGTAGGCCTTGTCGTCTCCCACGCCGCCGGCGGCTCCACCTGCCACGGCACGCGCACGGTTTCAGATCAGCACTCCAACACAGGCAGGATCGATGATCGATCCCACGACGAGACGAGCAGATGACGGCAACTTTAGGTACAGTACATGTACATTATACAGCAGAGAATGAGAGAGCCGAGGGAAAACGAAGAAGGGCAGCTGGCCAGGTTACTCACCGTCACCGGGCACGGCGGCGCCTTCGCTTCCGTGGCCCTCCGCGGCAGGACCACGACGCGCGTGCTCGCGGCCGCTGGCAGGTACGGGACGCTCGCCGGCGGCGGCCACGAGCACAACGGCGGCGAGCGTGAGGAGCAGCATCCTGGTGGTGCCGGTGCCGGTGCCGGTGGCCATTGCGCGTGTTGCTGATGGGTCACGCTTCTCTTGTCAACGTGTTGCCGATGTGCTGCATTTGTAGGCCGGCGGCGAACAGCCATCGCCATAAAGCAGCCCTCGTGAGAGCAGCACGTGGGTAGGCATCCATGAATCTTGCTGAGCTCCTAGCCTCCTACACGCGTGCATTATCACGAGACAGGAGAGCAGTGTGTTGTAATATCTTACTATCTCCCAGCAGGACCGTACGTTCGGCAAACCTAACTTGTGCCAACATTCAGTCGACAATCGAGTCTGCACACCATGCTCTTGCGTTTCTGCATCGCAATCAAAGAGGAATGAATCTACTGTAGCAGAGGATGAGTTGGTACCTGATCGCACGGGCCGTTAGCGGGCCACACGTGTTGCGGAGGAGCCGAACGGAACCCAACTTCTTCTGTGGGCCGGCATCCTGGCGCTGGGCCAGCATATGCTGTGATGTGATGTGACTGTGCCCGCTGGCCGGCGTCGTCGCTACATCCGTGACTGTGCCGCGATTGGTCGTGACGTGGATTGGATTGGATTCAGGGTACGAGGATGCGTGCCGACACGGACACACGGTTCATTTTGCAAGCAGGCCATATCATTTTGCAGCGCGGATCCACCCACTACGAAAATCTTAGCAAAGAACAAGCCTGACATGACACCGTCGCGGCGTCGCTGAGTTTGTAAACTCTCCAACAATTGATGATGGCGGGTCCGAGAATGCGTGCCCAGGCACGTTGATTGAGATGTTTCGTGATGCCGCAGTGCGTGGCCAGTATCAGCACGATCAGATTGACGCACGGGGAGCATCCGAGGTTGGATCCGTCACGGGCTCACAGCGACAGACACGGCAACAAAATTACGATGTACGTAGTAGTAATATATATTACTCCCTCTTTCTCCAAATTTCATCGATTTTTTTACATTAATTCTGGAGCCCCCTCATCTTATTTAATTTTTTTGTAATTACTATTTATCTTCACCATACAATATACTTTAAGCATAACTTTTATTTTTTTATTTTTTTAGTCTTTAAAATAAAATGATAAGGTCAAGCTTGGTTTTTATGTTAAAAAATTCAAATTGCCTGTAATTTAAAATAGAGAGAGTAATATTTATTTATTTATTCTTCACTTTTAGAAAGTTCTATATTTTTTTATAAGAAAAGTTTACTGTGATGCCCCTGGCATCTCAGAAGCATCTCAGAAGCCGTACACACAATTATACATAAGCTAATGACGAATTAAGACTAAATCATGCTTAAGGGAGTAACGAGGAATTGGTAGATAAACCACTAAGTCAAAATTTCTCAAATCTGAAATTTTAACTCATCCCCAAAGTTGATTCTGAAATTACTTTTGAATTCACTATACAACTTTACATTCTCCCTTTCTATGAAATGAAATTGAACTTTTTACCTTCCAAATGAACCTATTGTGGAAGGGATTGGCCTTCATTTGATACTTCAAAAGTTGAAAACAAGAAAAGCTTTACTTGAGTAAATCTGCTGTTTTACCAAAATCCTAAACAAGATTTGGGTTGTATTTCAAAATAGGTTGTGATTTAGAGGAGGATCATATTAACAAAGTTTTAGGTAATGATCTAGGAAACAACTTTGTCAATATGAGTCAGGTCATAATATGAATTCAAATTGGTCTTTTCAACCAAATTTTGTCAGCCCAGAAACACACCCCTACTCTGTCCAGTTTGGTAAATTGAGGTTTTCTTACCCATAGAGCCATTTTCATGACCTGTCCTAATGAAATGAAATATAGTTTAGAAAGTACCCCACAAATTTGTCAAAAGGAGCAAGTGGAGTTGAGGCCTATAACTAGGGTATTTTCCCCTCCCAAGCAGATGACCTACCCTGTCCCTACCTATGGCTGCTGCATAAATTCAAACAAATTTCATATTTCCATGCCGATTTTGAAATCATGCCTATTGACAAAGTTGTAGAGTTAAAAGATTAGAACATTTCATCCAATTGGAGTTTTTCCAAATTCGGCCTCTAAATTGGTCAAAATAGCGATTTTCAGCGGAGGAGAAAACACATTTTTTTCTTTTTCTCTTTTTCCCTTTTCCGCGGAGGCTGACAGGTGGGCCCCATTTGTCGGGTCCCTCGGATCCCCGCGGACCGGCAGCAGCCGCGGGCCCCACTCGGTTTTTCCTTCGCGCACTCGGTCCATGGACCACACTCCCCCATCCTCGCCCCGGCCCCACCCGTCAGCCCCACGGGTCCACGGACTAGGTCCACGCCACCTCGCCCTCGTCCTCCCCTGTACGCGCGCCTCCACGCGGCGGCGGCCGGCCATGGCCGTGGTCCGGCCGGCCGGACGCGCCAGGCCGCGCCCCGCTCCCCCTCCTATACTTCCTTCGGTTGGAAGGAAGCCCTCTCCACTCTCGCCCTCCCCTCTCCACTACCGAACGCCTCCTGCTCTCTCCCTCTCCCCCGCGCGCGAGACGCCAGTGCGCCGTCCGCCATTGGAGCGAGCTCGGAGCTCGAGCTCCCGAGCCGCCACCGCTGTCTCTCGCGCCCCTAGGACCCATCCATCGCGCTCGCCACCTCGTTGCGCACCCGAGGGACAAGCTCTCGCCTTCTCTTACCCCTCCCTTCGCCAGATCGACCCCACCGCGCCACCGAGCTCGCCGCGCCGCGCCGCCGGTTCACCACCGCAGCGCCCCGCCTCCCGAGCTCCTCACGCCGACAGGACATCACCGCCACCTCCGCCTCGACCCGGCGGACCCTAGGGGCAAGGTCTAGGCGCCGCTACGCCTCCCCATCGCCCGGTCCACGCTCCGCCGGTCACCGCCGGGCACCTCACCGTCGCCGGCCCCCTGCGCTCCTCCTCCCGTCGCCTGAGGTAGAGGGGTGAGTTCCCCGTCCCCTCCTCTCCCTTCCCCGCCCCGCCGGCGAGCCGCCGCGGCCCGCCTGGCCGGCGCGCCGAGCGCCGCCCTCCTCCCTCTCTCCCGTCGGGAGGAAGAAGAAGGGGAGGAGGAAGAAGACGACGCCATTTTGCTATTAAGCCCCTTCGCTTTAGTCTTTTTACGAACCCGTCCGAGCTCTGTTGAATGACTCTCGAGCAAACTACAATCCAGCCCCTGCAGGTTATATTTATTCGCGTTTAGGTCCTAGATCTAGGCCTATTTGAACTAGGAACTTTAGAAATTCATATAAATTCAAATAAAAATCTAAAATGGACAAACTTGGAGTCTATGCACTCCTCTTGAGTAGATCTACATGATAGGTATGATGTGGAGGTGTGAAATGTCTGTTTTGCCCTTGGTATTGTTGCATGCAGGATTAATTAGGATAAATAACAAAAGTGGACTAAATGAACTCCAAATGGCATGAAACTTGGACAGTAGATTTCTTAGGGTATTATAACACTAGGTGAATTTTTGTAGCCCTAGCCCTTGCGGCTTAATTACCCTTTTGTCATTATACACGTGTATGTGCATTTATTTAACCTAGGAGGTGGAGGCTACAAAGAATACGTTCAAATCAACTTTCTAGCAATTTTCATATACTTTAGGTAGTATAAGTATCTCACTGGTAAAATATGAGTTTGTGCATGTAAAGTTTGATTGGTGATTTGAAAAATAACAAAACGTGGCTTGCTTAACTAAATAATACGAAAAAGTAGTTATAAATCATCAAGTGACCGAATCCTTGACACGTTTAATTGTGAGTGTGAATCCTCATGCATCTCATGTATTGCATCATGCATATTATTCATATAGCGACGCTTATTGCAGATACGTGAGAAATAAACAAGTGCACGGGTCTACATCAACCAACGGTGATCCAAAAGACCAACTAAGACCCATTCACAACCTGGAGGGCCCATCAGTCGTGTTTGGAAGGGGGAGTTGTCCAAGGGATCAAGGGGTTGCCTGGGGCAAGGCCTCACAACCCGACAAACTAACAGTAGCTTAGTTTGTTCAAGTTGTCAACAACGAAGGTAGGCCCCTTAGGCATTTTCACCTATCTAGGGAGTCTCACCACCCTATTCTTGTTTGTGCATTACGTTTAGGGATTTTATGAAACCCCACATGCATAAATCCTTGATGCCCAAAGTAGAAAGGATAAAACGAAGTCTATGCTTAGCCCTGCTTAGACGGTAGAAGACGAGTGAAGGTATTCACTCGCGAGATGATAGGGCCTACAAATGTTTTTACAAAACCTTGGAATCGAAAGGAAATCTGTTATGACTTGATGATAAGTTGAGACCGGGCGGAGATATGGTTTGATATGATGAGATTGTGATAATGTGTTGGTGGACTCCGCCCGAGTCGATTAAGGCCCGTCCGCTGTTCGCCTGCTGATTGGCATAACATTGCTAGAGTGCTTATCCGGTATATGGGGCCGGTGAAAGTCTTACTTGTGCCGTCTCAAGCAAGGGGCACGTTCCTACCCACTGGTTGAGAGGAAGGTGGCCGCGGAGGCGGGTGTCAAAGGAGGGCAGAACCCGACGTAACCGAGGTACCGCTCCTGCGACAACGCGCTCCGGGAGTCAGGCGGGAGTGGTCATCGAACTTGAGACGGGACAGGTGGAGATGGGAGAAGCATATGTGGAACGCTGGGAGTTAGTAAGCATATGCCATCCTGGTGCTTCTAGTTATTCCCGGGAATTAAAAATCGATTCGAATCGCTGATGCTCACCAGGTGTGAGAATGCCAAATATCACTGACGGGCAACGTAGTAACCACTTAAATACTTTATGCTTATATTCATGTTTTATATACAACATGCTTGGATAAGTATGATCCGTCTGACTATTCATAGTGCTGCCCATCCACTGAGAGGAGGTTGATGGATTTGGGAGATGCTTTGAGGTCGAGGGAGAGATGACCCGACGTACAGGGGCATCGCTCCTGAGACGGCTACTCCCAAGAGTTCGATGGGGGCTCTATGAATCTTGGGACGGGGCATGCGTTCATGTTTTATTTCCTCTGCAAGTTTCCCCCTATGATATTGTTGATAATCATAACTAAGGGGTAGCAGCTGTCAAATCCTGCTATCTTATGATAACATGTTTTAAATAAACCATCAATGGCTAAGGACCCACTTCTAGTAAGCTTATGCGGGTTAGAAGTCAGTCCACCAAAAAGCCTTGCATAATCTCAAATGTGTCGGGCTGAAACCGCCCACGGGTAAGTCCTACGAGTTCCCCACGAACTCACCGTTTGTTGTTGATATTTTTCTTTTAGGTGCATATCAGATTATGACCAAGGATGACTCCGGTGGGCTCGAGGTCATACTTGATGTTTACTTTCCGCTGCACGTTACATCTTTGTAACGATATGTATTCCGCTGCGAGGTTTATTTTGAAGTTCTTTTTCACTACCTTGTACTCCTTTTGAGCAAAACTATTTGTACTCAATCAAATTATGTCTGTATGAAATGCTGGGTTGTTGTAATTGTTGTGGCTCTTCCGAGAGCTTAACGTGCGTGATGTCGGCATCCCTGGGAGATGGTTTCATCGAGTGCCCTTCTGGGTAGCTCGACGGACTACCGAGTTTAGTTCGGACTAAGTGCACTGTGGGCCAGTGGTGACAGGTGTACTTAGCCCGTACTAAATTGGGCGGTTCCGCCACAGCTGGTATCAGAGCCGATCATGCACGAGCAACAATTATAACAACTTCGTTTTGATTTCAAAAGCCTATTTTCCAAATCTTTTCAGAGTATTTGCGAAAATGAGAGATATCGCGTATATGCCCATTATAAGGATGTTAGGAGATATCAGGTGACATCACTAACATTCTGACACTGATAGAATTCATATGCATTTTGGGCGCTTTGAGAGGCAACTATTCGGCCATAGCTATCCCCAGTACTGGTGGAAGCTATTGGGTTTTGCGGATAGTTGTAATCTCTGCATTCATGCTGTATAAGTAAAAGCTCTTCAAGGGTGGTGGGCATGGTTGAGGCTTTCATACCCACCACACTTACATTCGGTTTTTGGGATCCACCTTTTTCTCGACAATCCCCAGTACTGGTGGAAAGTCAGGCTTTGAGGAAAAGGTGCAGCGGCCCACCAACGTTGTCCACGCAGCGGTCACGCGTGGATGCCACACTATGTGGTAATGTATGAGCATGCATTCTCCTGCAGGTACACTAACCACGCGCGAAACTAAGAACGACTAGGACTCGACTAGTTGCATTAAGGAGAGACGTGCATATATGTCACCGAATATCGCTAGTTGTATACTTAGAAAGTGTGATGTGAGACCGGATAGGACGGGCATACATCATTCCATCTCATCTCATATGTCTTGCTGTGTATTTGGTTAAAAAAGAAACTAGATTCATATTGTAAATGTACCTATGTTGCTACTATTTTGAATGATAGTAGAAAAGCAAGTGAAATTAACAAAAACCTTGCATATGAAACTGGTATAACGCATAACTTGGGATAACTTTTCTATGTATCCCTCGCCCTAGGTATGAATGGTTTAGCAAACGTAAACCAAATACATTAAGCATCTTTCAGCCCAAAAATCAACCCTTTGTGAAAATTTCAGGTTTAAGACATGTCACACATTCTCTTACTACAAACATTGGGTATAGAAGTCGCACATAGTGTAGTGATGAGTTCACTTCTCAGACGTATTTTCTTCAGCACATAAGTACGAAATGCCCTATGACCACATTAGGCCTTCAAAACTCCCGAATCGACCGGAGCCTAAAATTTTCTTGCTACAGATGTCGCAATCATTGACGCAGCCCTTCAACTTATGCCCGGATTACCATGAGTCAGAGAAAACTAAAGCCACAATACCTCAAAGTCATAAGAAGAGAAAAGCGGGAGAGTCCTCCACGAGTGCAGCTTCAGTTCAACATCTGCGACCCGGGATGGTTCTATTGAAGGGATTTGTCAAGCCTGAAGATCAAATCCAGATAGTTCGTGTATGTCGACAACTGGGTATGGGCCCAGGCGGATTCTATAGACCAAGCTACAAGAATGGTGCCAAAATAAGCTTATGGATGATGTCTCTTGGAAAGAACTGGGATCCAACTACACGCTCATATGGACCAACCCGTCCAATCGATGGAGCACGAGCCCCTGCAATACCAGAAGCTTTCAAGATGATTGCTCAAACTGCAAATTCTACTGCAAATGGATTTCCTCAAATTAACCCGGACATATGCATCGTCAACTACTACACCAACTCCGGGAAGCTCGGACTTCACCAAGACAAGGACGAGTCAGAGAGTAGCCTTACCAAAGGTTTACCTTTCATATCCATCTCCATAGGAGACACCGCCGAGTTCATGTTCGGTGACACGAGAGACAAGGACCAAGCGACTAAGATCGACCTCGAATCTGGCGATGTCCTCATACTCGGTGGAGAATCAAGGTTACTATTTCATGGCATTTCCCACGTGAAGACCAACACTACACCAACTTGGTTGAAGGAAGCAACAGGCCTTCGTCCTGGACGCATCAATCTTACGTTTAGGCAGCACTAGCTAGTTACGAGATGGAGTGCTAGCAGTCATCGTAGACTTATGTAATGAGAGGATGCTGACCCTCCTAACTTTTGAAATTCCCATGTATCCAGCTCCTTGCAGTCGGCATATGTCCCACCCTCATGGCTAATGTAACTCTATTTTCAATGGAGCATTCTAAACTCTTGTAGTTCTCACGTTTCACGCTTTTGTCATTCAGGCACTTCAGTCCCTGTAATCCATGACACTTTTGTTATGGTTACCTCGTTCCTGATGGAAATAAGTCTGATGAGTTATACCTCCGAAAACATTATGCTATGGCGTGTAAAACTCCTTGTTTATGTCTTTCTATAACCCTGTGTTATTCGCATATCCCCTGAAGTTGGAAAGAAATACCGCACTTGATGGGGTGTCTACCCGAGTAGTCTATGGTGCCGCGACGGAACCTAGGGTCCTGTGTGCACGGCCGTCACACGGTTCCACTAGGGGCGCGCAGGTATCAAGACATGCAAAGGCATGACACCGCTGCATTGTGGAACATTCCTATCCAACTCCTAACCCCTTGTTGACCTCTATCCCTCTATTCGTGGAAATAATTTACTCTATTTTCACTGCCGCCTAGTATCGTTTCATTGCTTTGTTTCACCTTGCCTTTCTTGATCTGTGGGAAAAATCCGTCTCAATCCCCGTATCGTTCACACCTTTGCCTCGCCTTGTTGAGTCATGTTCTTCTCGATCAGCGGAGCCGGATCGACTCTAGGGTTCCACTCGTCCACATCTTTCTCGGACTCCTCTATGCTTACCTTGATCAGCTTTAACGACCGTATCTATAGGAATGCTTGGTTCCATTTCCACTGTTTTGCTACATCATTCCATGGCTTTCTTCCAATTTGCCTCGCTTGATTTGTGGGAAACAATCAACTCTGTTTCCACCACTCTATCTTATGATTTCTTCCTTTATATATGTTGAATCTTATCTCCTAAAGAATTTCAGCATCATCCACTGCACTAAGCTTTTGTTCTCGGCTAATGCTTTCATCGCATTGTCCTTTTCAAGAGTTGCTTCATTCTTCTTTTGAAGTTATCCTCAAAGTTGGGCTCACTAACCTTGGTGATCTGTTAGTAAGCATAAGCCCTCTGCCTGTGCTTTTCTTGGTCAGTCTTGATCAATTATATGAAATCATACAAACCACCACCTTATCTAGGTGAATATGTCCTATCCTCTTTCCACGGCATCTTTCTTGAAACGATGAGTAGTGTGTGCTATGCATCGCCACACCTTACTCTTTGAAATTATTTGGATTTGATATCTTATATGTGTACGCAGTCCCCATCAAAATGGAATGAATGTGCCTCCCAACAACACATCCATTGTTGTTTTCCATAACTCACGAGATTTTTGCTTCATTCAAACCCCCCACTGCGTATGCTTTGCTTCTCATTGTTCAAATAAATCAGATGTTTATTACGCTCCTAAACTCGGTGTCAAAGACAGGAAGTAACCCTCTCGTCGTGCTTGAATCAATCCTGTCATTCGCTCGCTGCCACCACGTTCTCTTCGTGGTTTGTTCATTCCCCCTCATCTGAGACGTGAATTATCGAATACCTTAAAGGAACCATCCTAGTCAACCAAATGATGCTTTGTAACTACCTTGTGTTAGGAAGGTACTAACCACTCACCCGGTCGTTAACAAAGCCAACAAAGGACAAAGGAAGAGTTAAGGTGCGTTTGCAACTATTAAAAGAGTCCCGAGCCCCAAGATGCGGGTAGTATCTTTTCACCCTACGACATAGAACCCTGCCTCTTTCAAAATCTCGGGACGAGATTTCTTTAAGGGGGGTGGGTTGTGATGCCCCTGGCATCTCAGAAGCCGTACACACAATTATACATAAGCTAATGACGAATTAAGACTAAATCATGCTTAAGGGAGTAACGAGGAATTGGTAGATAAACCACTAAGTCAAAATTTCTCAAATCTGAAATTTTAACTCATCCCCAAAGTTGATTCTGAAATTACTTTTGAATTCACTATACAACTTTACATTCTCCCTTTCTATGAAATGAAATTGAACTTTTTACCTTCCAAATGAACCTATTGTGGAAGGGATTGGCCTTCATTTGATACTTCAAAAGTTGAAAACAAGAAAAGCTTTACTTGAGTAAATCTGCTGTTTTACCAAAATCCTAAACAAGATTTGGGTTGTATTTCAAAATAGGTTGTGATTTAGAGGAGGATCATATTAACAAAGTTTTAGGTAATGATCTAGGAAACAACTTTGTCAATATGAGTCAGGTCATAATATGAATTCAAATTGGTCTTTTCAACCAAATTTTGTCAGCCCAGAAACACACCCCTACTCTGTCCAGTTTGGTAAATTGAGGTTTTCTTACCCATAGAGCCATTTTCATGACCTGTCCTAATGAAATGAAATATAGTTTAGAAAGTACCCCACAAATTTGTCAAAAGGAGCAAGTGGAGTTGAGGCCTATAACTAGGGTATTTTCCCCTCCCAAGCAGATGACCTACCCTGTCCCTACCTATGGCTGCTGCATAAATTCAAACAAATTTCATATTTCCATGCCGATTTTGAAATCATGCCTATTGACAAAGTTGTAGAGTTAAAAGAGTAGAACATTTCATCCAATTGGAGTTTTTCCAAATTCGGCCTCTAAATTGGTCAAAATAGCGATTTTCAGCGGAGGAGAAAACACATTTTTTTCTTTTTCTCTTTTTCCCTTTTCCGCGGAGGCTGACAGGTGGGCCCCATTTGTCGGGTCCCTCGGATCCCCGCGGACCGGCAGCAGCCGCGGGCCCCACTCGGTTTTTCCTTCGCGCACTCGGTCCATGGACCACACTCCCCCATCCTCGCCCCGGCCCCACCCGTCAGCCCCACGGGTCCACGGACTAGGTCCACGCCACCTCGCCCTCGTCCTCCCCTGTACGCGCGCCTCCACGCGGCGGCGGCCGGCCATGGCCGTGGTCCGGCCGGCCGGACGCGCCAGGCCGCGCCCCGCTCCCCCTCCTATACTTCCTTCGGTTGGAAGGAAGCCCTCTCCACTCTCGCCCTCCCCTCTCCACTACCGAACGCCTCCTGCTCTCTCCCTCTCCCCCGCGCGCGAGACGCCAGTGCGCCGTCCGCCATTGGAGCGAGCTCGGAGCTCGAGCTCCCGAGCCGCCACCGCTGTCTCTCGCGCCCCTAGGACCCATCCATCGCGCTCGCCACCTCGTTGCGCACCCGAGGGACAAGCTCTCGCCTTCTCTTACCCCTCCCTTCGCCAGATCGACCCCACCGCGCCACCGAGCTCGCCGCGCCGCGCCGCCGGTTCACCACCGCAGCGCCCCGCCTCCCGAGCTCCTCACGCCGACAGGACATCACCGCCACCTCCGCCTCGACCCGGCGGACCCTAGGGGCAAGGTCTAGGCGCCGCTACGCCTCCCCATCGCCCGGTCCACGCTCCGCCGGTCACCGCCGGGCACCTCACCGTCGCCGGCCCCCTGCGCTCCTCCTCCCGTCGCCTGAGGTAGAGGGGTGAGTTCCCCGTCCCCTCCTCTCCCTTCCCCGCCCCGCCGGCGAGCCGCCGCGGCCCGCCTGGCCGGCGCGCCGAGCGCCGCCCTCCTCCCTCTCTCCCGTCGGGAGGAAGAAGAAGGGGAGGAGGAAGAAGACGACGCCATTTTGCTATTAAGCCCCTTCGCTTTAGTCTTTTTACGAACCCGTCCGAGCTCTGTTGAATGACTCTCGAGCAAACTACAATCCAGCCCCTGCAGGTTATATTTATTCGCGTTTAGGTCCTAGATCTAGGCCTATTTGAACTAGGAACTTTAGAAATTCATATAAATTCAAATAAAAATCTAAAATGGACAAACTTGGAGTCTATGCACTCCTCTTGAGTAGATCTACATGATAGGTATGATGTGGAGGTGTGAAATGTCTGTTTTGCCCTTGGTATTGTTGCATGCAGGATTAATTAGGATAAATAACAAAAGTGGACTAAATGAACTCCAAATGGCATGAAACTTGGACAGTAGATTTCTTAGGGTATTATAACACTAGGTGAATTTTTGTAGCCCTAGCCCTTGCGGCTTAATTACCCTTTTGTCATTATACACGTGTATGTGCATTTATTTAACCTAGGAGGTGGAGGCTACAAAGAATACGTTCAAATCAACTTTCTAGCAATTTTCATATACTTTAGGTAGTATAAGTATCTCACTGGTAAAATATGAGTTTGTGCATGTAAAGTTTGATTGGTGATTTGAAAAATAACAAAACGTGGCTTGCTTAACTAAATAATACGAAAAAGTAGTTATAAATCATCAAGTGACCGAATCCTTGACACGTTTAATTGTGAGTGTGAATCCTCATGCATCTCATGTATTGCATCATGCATATTATTCATATAGCGACGCTTATTGCAGATACGTGAGAAATAAACAAGTGCACGGGTCTACATCAACCAACGGTGATCCAAAAGACCAACTAAGACCCATTCACAACCTGGAGGGCCCATCAGTCGTGTTTGGAAGGGGGAGTTGTCCAAGGGATCAAGGGGTTGCCTGGGGCAAGGCCTCACAACCCGACAAACTAACAGTAGCTTAGTTTGTTCAAGTTGTCAACAACGAAGGTAGGCCCCTTAGGCATTTTCACCTATCTAGGGAGTCTCACCACCCTATTCTTGTTTGTGCATTACGTTTAGGGATTTTATGAAACCCCACATGCATAAATCCTTGATGCCCAAAGTAGAAAGGATAAAACGAAGTCTATGCTTAGCCCTGCTTAGACGGTAGAAGACGAGTGAAGGTATTCACTCGCGAGATGATAGGGCCTACAAATGTTTTTACAAAACCTTGGAATCGAAAGGAAATCTGTTATGACTTGATGATAAGTTGAGACCGGGCGGAGATATGGTTTGATATGATGAGATTGTGATAATGTGTTGGTGGACTCCGCCCGAGTCGATTAAGGCCCGTCCGCTGTTCGCCTGCTGATTGGCATAACATTGCTAGAGTGCTTATCCGGTATATGGGGCCGGTGAAAGTCTTACTTGTGCCGTCTCAAGCAAGGGGCACGTTCCTACCCACTGGTTGAGAGGAAGGTGGCCGCGGAGGCGGGTGTCAAAGGAGGGCAGAACCCGACGTAACCGAGGTACCGCTCCTGCGACAACGCGCTCCGGGAGTCAGGCGGGAGTGGTCATCGAACTTGAGACGGGACAGGTGGAGATGGGAGAAGCATATGTGGAACGCTGGGAGTTAGTAAGCATATGCCATCCTGGTGCTTCTAGTTATTCCCGGGAATTAAAAATCGATTCGAATCGCTGATGCTCACCAGGTGTGAGAATGCCAAATATCACTGACGGGCAACGTAGTAACCACTTAAATACTTTATGCTTATATTCATGTTTTATATACAACATGCTTGGATAAGTATGATCCGTCCGACTATTCATAGTGCTGCCCATCCACTGAGAGGAGGTTGATGGATTTGGGAGATGCTTTGAGGTCGAGGGAGAGATGACCCGACGTACAGGGGCATCGCTCCTGAGACGGCTACTCCCAAGAGTTCGATGGGGGCTCTATGAATCTTGGGACGGGGCATGCGTTCATGTTTTATTTCCTCTGCAAGTTTCCCCCTATGATATTGTTGATAATCATAACTAAGGGGTAGCAGCTGTCAAATCCTGCTATCTTATGATAACATGTTTTAAATAAACCATCAATGGCTAAGGACCCACTTCTAGTAAGCTTATGCGGGTTAGAAGTCAGTCCACCAAAAAGCCTTGCATAATCTCAAATGTGTCGGGCTGAAACCGCCCACGGGTAAGTCCTACGAGTTCCCCACGAACTCACCGTTTGTTGTTGATATTTTTCTTTTAGGTGCATATCAGATTATGACCAAGGATGACTCCGGTGGGCTCGAGGTCATACTTGATGTTTACTTTCCGCTGCACGTTACATCTTTGTAACGATATGTATTCCGCTGCGAGGTTTATTTTGAAGTTCTTTTTCACTACCTTGTACTCCTTTTGAGCAAAACTATTTGTACTCAATCAAATTATGTCTGTATGAAATGCTGGGTTGTTGTAATTGTTGTGGCTCTTCCGAGAGCTTAACGTGCGTGATGTCGGCATCCCTGGGAGATGGTTTCATCGAGTGCCCTTCTGGGTAGCTCGACGGACTACCGAGTTTAGTTCGGACTAAGTGCACTGTGGGCCAGTGGTGGCAGGTGTACTTAGCCCGTACTAAATTGGGCGGTTCCGCCACATTTACCATCTTTTAATGGTTGAACAAGACTTTTGCAAAGTATTGAATCAAATATTCCAAAATGCTAAACTAGGTTTTACTAAGACGATATTGTATCAATCATTTTGGAATGCATCAATGCGTATAAAGACTAAATAAATATGACCCTTTGACCAAAATTCGACCAAACATTTAAAACATTTACCATCAATAAATTAAAAATATTTTTTTGGAAATATAAACTAGACGAGTATATTTGTCTTGAAGAACTTCATAATCTCATAGTTATGATAGAAAAACTCATACCTTGACAAAAAAAACATATGGGTATGTCCTTCCTCAAACTTTATAATCTCTTAAAAAACAGAAATCAAAGTTAAAACTCAAAAACCACAACATTAAAGCTCTTGTGCATCTCCATAAGTTCCAAATGATTTATGATTCTAACTAGTCAAACTATTTTTTTTTAAAAAAAAAACTGATCCTAAAAATATATGAAAAGTTAGATATAGACCGACAACACAAGTGCCTCATCGTGGGACGATGGTTTCATAGTACTACCTTCTCCATTTAATACATGGCATATATTAAGAAGAAGAGGTAGGATCTAACTTTTCTATTTTTCTATTCCGCATATATTAACAATTTAGAATTCAAAGGACGATTAGGATAGGAGGGAATAATAGGCTTGGAAAAGCAAAAATAACAAAGGTACAGAAAAAATTAGCCGGTGACAGTGAAAGCCCTCTTTAATTTCACACAGATTCTGAAAATCCGGTGCACATAATGCATATTTCACCCAAACGGGGGGCAGATAATGGAGCGATACCGGAGAATCCCACAATCCAGCGTGCTCTTTGCTATTTGGAGATACTGGTGCACAGTTTAGATCAAAGGACAAAAATACCCCTGCAATAATTGCTACTGTCCGCATTGCAAGCAACCAGGCAAAGGGGCAGTGTGGGAAAGAGTCTAACCACTGTACTAGATAATCTAATCATCCAAACGAGCTAGACAGCAAAAATCCAATATCCAGATTTTGGAGGCGTTTGGTTCACCCATTATGCCATTATTTGAAGATGTATTTGAACATGGACTCCCATAATCTACAACGTTCACGAAATCTGCCGCACTTTTCACGCTGTGAGGCCTGAGGTGTTCCGGACCACTGTTCGGCCGTTCGGGCACCTCCGTACCTGGTCCTTGCATCAATGCATCCCCGTCCTTTTGTCGCCGTCAAAGATGCTGGCCGGCAGAGGCCAAGCCTCGGTCGAGTGCTAGAGGAAAGAGGGAGAGGTACAAGAAAGCAAGTAGAACAAAGCAGCTTGCTAGTCGCAACGCCGGTCAGCCGCCGCCGTCGCGGGGCAACATGTCCATGGCCGGCGCCACGACCTGGCCGGCACCACCCGCAGTGAGGCGCTGGACGCGAATGCGAGCGGACGCCGGTGGCGTCAGAAGCGGCGGCCCGCCCGCGGCGAGGGCCCGGCGGCTGCTATTCGATGGCCGCCGCAGCGGCTGGGTGGCGGAGTCGCCGGCGGCGTGGCGAGGCCGCGTCCTAGTCCATGGTGCGCACAAGGTGAGAATCTTCTCCAGCATTTGGTTTGCTTCGCTTCGCTTGCTTACCAGTTGTAGGCCTTTTCCGTTGGTTCTCAAATCTCACGCATGATACTAAATTGGCTAAATTATACTGCTTCCGTCCACAAAAGAATGAAATCCTAGCCTTGTCATAAGTCAAACCATCGCAACTTTGACCAAATTTATATCAAAATATATTAAATTTTATATTATCAAATTAGTATCATTAGATTCCTGTTGGAATATATTTTCATATCATACATATTTGATATCATAAATATTGATATATTTTTTTATAAACTTAGTCAAACTTATAATCGTTTGACTTAGGACAAAGCCAGAATTTCATTCTTTTGTGGACGGAGGGAGTATTAAGTACTGCTCCATCCATTCCAATTTATAGATCATTTTGATTTTTTTGACATCCGATCAAACTGGTTCGTTTTAATCAAAATATTTATGAAAATAAAGAAAAATTTAATTTATAGTTAAAGTATATTATATGTTAAACTAAGGCACAATAAAAAAATAAATGATAATTGTGAAATTTTTAAATAAAACGAGCCGGTTTGACCAGATGCTAAAAAAGTCAAACGACCTATAAATTGAAATTAGTATGGAGTAGTTAGAATATCGGACCACCCAAAAACTAGCTTATTTCTGGAGCCTGCTTGTTCGTCCATGACCATCTTTGAATTACGGCTCGCCACAAAGGCCCGTTCAGCGAGGTTAAATGGTTAATGTGTATTTTAAACAGTTGATTTGCAAAGCGTGTAAATGCTTTCGCAGAGAAAAAAATGTGCAAATAGCACGGAACAAATAAAGAAAAGACATGCAAATAGCTTTTAGAGGTTACGGCTGCGACTGTTTGCACATGTGCTAGTTTTTAGGCGCAGCCATCTAAAACGACAGGGGCCTAATAAATTTTTAGAGAAGCGTTTCTGTACAATGTTCGTATAGTGTTTTTTCCACATCCAAATACACTATTTAGTGACCATAGGCTTAGCAGCTCGTAACTTGATTATAGGCGCACCGTAGCACGATGTCGCCGATGTGGATGTTTTAAAGTGTGTATCTAATTTCAGCAGAGCAGATGCGCATGATATAAAATATATCCTAGAACTGCATTGTAAATAGAATAAAGTTTAAAAATAGACTGCAGAATAGACGATCGATCATTGTAAAATTTAAAAATAGACATAGGATAGATGGTCCATGGAACTGGTCTACAAACTCTTGCATCACCGGATCCCCGTTCAACACAGTGCATCTTGCTCAAACGGGTTCAACTACCGGATGCAAACAGCGGCACAACGCTAACAACAGTACCTAAACAGTGGCCAAACAGCAGGGATTTTTTGAAACGCATGAATTTCATAGGATTGGCACAGAAATTTTACAAAAATCAATTAAAAATACAGAAAAACCGTAGAAACACGTAAAGTTTCCCACATTCCAAACCAGCCTAAATGTCAGACAGAGCCGGTGCTGCATGCACAGCACCAGTGCTATCCGTTAGAGTGAGCTGTGAGCCTAATACAAGAGTCAGGGGCTGTTTGTGGACCATTTACAGCCCATGGGCTATGGACATGAGTTTGTGCCATGGGCGGGATGCAGCATCGTATATCCTAGAGGAAGGGAAGTAAAATAATTAAATAAAGGATAAAGTCTATTTATGATTGTCTATTTTCACTGTAAAAACCTGATAAAACACGCTGTTGACTATCCGAATAATACTCTCTCGGCAATTTTTCGGACCGGGTTTGGTGACGTGGTATATACGGGGCCTTATGATAGCACTAACAAATAGCCACATCTCTTCACTTCTCTCTTCTTTCCTCCACCTTTTCTCATCTCCTCTAGCACTCTGCCGCCCTTTCTCCTCGTGCCTGCTTCTCGTCGCCGCGGCTATGTGGTGTCAGACGAGAGGCGTGGCTGCAGGCTGCAGCCGCAGCGGAGGCGGCGTCGGCCGTGTCGAGAGGCAGCGCAAGCATGAACATCATCACAGCCTAAAACCGCTTCGGCATGCTGTCGCTGATGAAGCAAGTATATGTTGGTGTCTCATGGTGTGGATCTAGGCCCTTAGCCTACCACTAGCGAGTTCATCGATAGGAAAACACGGTGTTCATGTGGATCTAGGGAGGTGAGAGAGAAAGGGAGTGGGAGATTTCACCTAGGGTGTTGACGAAGGGATCGGCCGGTGCCGTGTGGGCAACGGTGTTGTCCATGTCGGCGCGGCGACGGTCATCGGTCTCCTTGTCATGCACCTCCTTGAGGCGTCGCTCCTCCGCCGCCTTGGCCTCCTCTTCTCGTCTCCTTTCCTGTTCCTGCATGTCGTCGGCGCTAGGGTTCCCGTTGGCGGGGTCGGCCATCGGGACGGCGACGGCAGTGTGGCTCTTCCGGTCACTGGATGCGCGTGTGGGAGATCGGATCCCTCTGTCGGGCTAGGGTTTAGCGGTGGCGGCTGTGGATGCGTTGGCTTCCGCGCCGGCCCCTGGGCCCCTCTTTATATAGCGCACTATGACCGGGGGCCACAACCACGGGGAAAGGCCGCGCCCCCGATCAGGGCGCGTGATTCCCTCGGATTCGGTCTCATGACCGTTCCGAGATCAAATCCAACATTCTCCCCCTTTGATCTCGGTCTCATCAATGTCATAGTCATTCATCGCTTCGTCCCTCGACAGATCAACATACCGAGACCAAAGCGTTCAAAAGCCAGCTACGCGCAATTGAACTCATTGACTACAGTACATCTTTCCATCTCAGGACTAAGCTTTCTGTGAGATGGTTGTTTCAACAGCCCTCAATCCAGAATCATAGGCCTTTCTGTAAACCCATGCCGGCTAAGTGTTTATTCAACACTTTGGGTGAAACGCCTTTAGTCAGCGGATCCGCAAGCATTTCTTCGGTTCCTAAATGCTCGACGTCAATAGTGTGATCCTGGATTCTTTCTTTCACAACATAAAATTTAATGTCAATGTGTTTCGATGCACCACTTGACCTCTGGTTGTGAAAATGGTCTATTGCTGACGAATTGTCGCAATATATCTTGAGTGGTTTTTCAATACAATCCACCACTCTCAAACCGGGTATAAATTTCTTTAGCCACATGGCCTGTCCCGTTGCCTCAAAACAAGCAATAATCTCAGCGTACATTGTCGACGATGCAACGATGGATTGCTTGCAACTTTTCCATGATACGGCTCCTCCTGCCAGAGTGAACACGTATCCAGACGTGGACTTCCTGGTGTCAATACACCTTGCCCAGTCTGCATCTGCATAGCCTACTAACTGTAGGGCATCTGTCTTTCTATATGTCAATATCAAGTCTTTTGTCCCCTGCAAGTATCGCAAGGCTTTCTTCGCAGCTATCCAGTGAGCTCTTCCTGGATTCGACTGGTATCTTCCAAGCATCCCGGTTGTGAATGCCAGGTCGGGGCGTGTGCACACTTGTGCATACATAATGCTTCCAATCGCTGAAGCATATGGAACCGATTTCATCTGTTCTTTCTCATATTCATTCTTGGGAGATTGAAAATTCCCAAATTCATCCCCATTGGCAATTGGAACAGGCCCTGCTTTACAGGCTTGCATACCATATCTTTTCAAGACATTTTCAATATATGTTTTCTGAGACAATCCTAGTATGCATCTATTTCTGTCTCTGTGGATTTGAATCCCCAGGACATAGGATGCCTCCCCCAAATCCTTCATATCATAATTCGAGCATAGAAAACTCTTTGTCTCTAGCAGCAAATCCATATCACTGCTAGCTAGTAGGATATCATCCACGTACAGGACTAGGAAAATATACCTTCCGTTTCGGAACTTTGCATAAATGCAATTGTCCTCGTCATTCTCTTTGAAACCAAACTTTCGAATGGTTTCATCAAACTTCAAATACCATTGTCTTGAAGCTTGTTTCAATCCATAAATGGATTTCTTTAGGTGGCATCCCAGATTTTCTTTTCCTTCCACGACAAAACCTTTGGGTTGAGCCATGAAAACGTTTTCATTAAGCACTCCATTCAAGAATGCTGTCTTTACATCCATCTGATGTAACTCCAAATCAAAATGAGCAACTAGTGCCATAATGATTCTGAAGGAGTCTTTCGACGATACGGGTGAGAAGGTTTCGGTGTAATCGATTCCCTCTCTCTGAGTGAAGCCTTTCGCCACTAATCGGGCTTTGTATCTTTCAACGTTCCCTTTGGAGTCCCTTTTTGTCTTGTAGACCCATTTACAGCCTACTTTCTTTGCTCCTTTGGGAATTTCTTCTAAGTCCCAGACTTTATTCGTGTCCATAGATCTCATTTCATCTTCCATAGCGGCAAGCCACTTGGATGAGTCAGGACTTCTCATGGCCTCCTCATATGTAGTGGGATCTCCCTCCAGGGCTATATCCTCACTAACATACACCTCGTAATCGTCAGGAATCGCAGATTTCCTTACTCTTTGTGACCTTCTTACAGGCACATCTAGCTCCTCCACTCGAGGCTGTTCTGGTGGTGGACTGTCAGGCACAATTTCTTGTTCCGATCCTTCAGTCTCAGCCGCATCAGGAGCCAAAGGCTCAGGGGTTGCAGCACGAGGCTCAGGGACTGGTACAATTTCTTGTTCATTTGCTGTCATACCTGACGAACCAACATCCACTGCAGGGGTGGCAACAACAGTTGGTTGAACTGGTGGTGCTGCCTCAGCAGGCATCGAGAAGTAAGGTTCTTCTACCATCGGAAATGGGACATACATCCTCTTTTCCTGTAGGTTCACCTCTCGAGGTGCCACGCTCCCCCGGATCATGTCATTTTCTAGAAACACTGCGTGTCTCGTCTCAACAAATTTCGTGTGTCTATCTGGACAATAAAATCTAAAGCCTTTCGACTTTTCAGGATAGCCAATAAAATGGCAACTCACTGTCTTTTCGTCCAATTTTCCCTGTGAGGGGTTAAATATCTTTGCCTCAGCTGGGCAGCCCCAAACATGCAAATAATTCAATGTGGGCTTTCTCCCAGTCCATAACTCGTATGGCGTCTTAGGAACAGACTTACTGGGAACCCGATTAAGTATATGAATGGCGGTTTTTAATGCCTCCATCCACAGACTAACCGGAAGTGTCGAGTAGCTTATCATACTGCGCACCATGTCCATCAAGGTGCGATTTCTTCTTTCTGCTACTCCATTCTGCTGAGGTTCACCCGGTGTCGAATACTGGGCTACTATTCCATTTTCCCGCAGGAACCTTGCAAAAGGTCCAGGAACTTGTCCATACTGCGTATGTCGACCGTAATACTCCCCCCCGCGGTCAGATCTAACAATCTTTATCTTTAAGTCATGCTGATTTTCAACTTCAGCTTTGAAAGTCTTAAATTTGTCTAACGCTTCTGATCTTTCTTTGAGGGGGTAAATGTAGCCATATCGAGAGTAATCGTCTGTGAACGTTATGAACGAGTCATAACCGTCCACAGTCCTTTCAGGGAAAGGACCACAAATGTCAGTATGGATTATCTCCAATACTCTCGAGCTACGTTTCGCGTTTTTCTTAATTTGCTTCGCAAATTTTCCTTTGATGCAATCAATGCAACGGTCTAAGTCTGTAAAGTCTAACGGATGGAGAATATCTTCTTTTATCAATCGTTCTATCCTCCCCCTCGAAATGTGGCCTAAACGACAATGCCACAATTTCGATGAAGTTTCTCCATCGTTTCGTTTTCTTTTCTTTGTCTTAGTCGTTTCAGGTACAGAATCGGATGCATCAATCTCATTCACAACATTGCAATGGGAAATCAAATAAAGCATGTCTTGTAAAACACCAAGACCAACATCTTTGTTATTACAACGAATAACACATCGATTATTCCCAAAATGGCAATGTACCAAATCTTTATCAAGTCTGGAGACAGAAATTAAATTCCTCTTTAAAGAGGGTACAAATAGAACATCCCGCAATAACAATTCAAAACCATCAACAAATTCAAGAGAAACATCTCCAATGGCTTTGACCGGGACTTCAACTCCGTTAGCAACTCTAACGTTTCTTCTGCCCCTTCCCAGCATCCTCTTTTGTCTGAAGCCCTGTAAAGAATTCGCAACATGAACAGTTGCACCAGAGTCAATCCACCAAGCAGTAGTGGGAAAATCTAAATACAGGGATTCATCAATAAAGGTCACTTGATCTGTACCTTTGTCTTTGTCTTTTGGGTCTTTCGGGATGAGAGACCTCAACCAGTCTGGACAGTCCTTCTTGTAGTGCCCTTCTTGTTTGCAGTGCAAGCAAACATTCCAAGGCACAGGGAAGAACTTGTCAGGATTCTTCCCTCTACCATGGTTATGGTTAATCGTAGATGTCTTGCTTGTGGACTGTCCAGGGTCTCCTTTAGGCCCTTTCTTGAAGATCGGCTTGGAGTTCTTGTTCATTTTCTTTGACTGATTGGAGATATAGTTAAGAGAGTCACTCTTGTGGCTCTTCAACCTCTCCTCTTCTTGTAAGCACTGTGCCATCAGCTGCTCTATCGTCCATCTGTCCTTGACAGTGGTGTTGTAATGCACATGAAAAGTCTCATATTCTTTGGGAAGTGACTTCATTATCATGTGCACCACGAAGTCCTCAGGCAAATCTTTGCCTAAGTACTTGTTCAGCTTGGCAGCAGTGCTAGTCATTTTCTGGATATATGCTCGCACTCCAGAACTGTCACACCTCGTGTTGGTGAAATCGTCTACCAGGGTGCTGGCATACGCCTTGGAGGATCCAGTAAACTGAGACTTCAGTCTATCCAGAAGCTCCTTAGCAGTAGCACACTCTGGTATTGACCCCTCAATGGAGTCATCAATGAGGTGTCTGATAATCTTCAAACACTTAGTGTTTGAGATCTCCCACTTTCTTTTCTCGATGCTGTAGTGCAGCATCTTGTCATCATATCGAGCCTCGCTAGGAGCGGGCTCAGTGGGTTTGTCATACAGGAGTGCGAAATCCATGTCAGTCAAAGTGAACATCATGTCAATGTCTTTGCGCCAAGTGGGATAGTTCGGCCCCTTGAGCTTGTCAATTTTCCCCATATGAGCGAGGAGTGCCGCAGTGTTCATTCCTTGATCAATAAGACAAATTAGATCATGCTCAAAAGCAACAAATTTCTCATGCATGAATTAAAATCAACGTTGGTCGAAATTAAAACATACATAAAAACAATCTCTATTCTAGATTCATCGTTGGATAAAACTAGAATAAAATCAGAGATATAATCATGACTCATCATTAAAATTAACGTTGGTTAAAAATAACAATAAAGTCATACAAAATCTAATAACATGCATGTCTCTAAACAATCATTCACGTTGGTTTCAAATTATCCAGAGATTATGCACATTAAAAAACATATCATCAGCAGCGGAAACATGGTCAAAACATAATATCTAATTCTATACAAGAATTAAACTCCAAGCACATATGTCTATTCAATATCCAAAAAAAAACATGTCAATAATCTGGAAATAGAAAAAAAAAAAAAGGAAAGTTTCCATTTCCAATTCGGCCGAAAACGGCCCAAATAGGCCCACGGCCTCTCTGGTGGGGCGACGCGCGCACCAGGCCACGACAACCTGGGCCTGGGCTGTGCATCTGGCCCAGCCCACGCGCCTGTGCGGCCGCCCGCCTCCATCTCCGCCGTCGATCGTATCCGACGGTCGGTGTTCGTCCGAACTGGGTATTAATACCCGAAATATTCGGAGCAGGGTGAAAACCCTAGCTCACTCGTCTCGCCCCTCCCCCGCGCTTGCTGTTCGCCGCCGCCCCTCTCTCCTTTCTTCACCGTCTCCGGCGAGAGACGAGGCGAGGAGATGGCGGCCACGGTCCGGCGCCGCCCGCGCGGCCTCTCGCCGGCGCGCGCGCCCACCCGAGGGTGGACGCGCCGCCGCCGAGCGGCCCCGCGGCGGTGCGCTCTCGGCCGCGCACGTACGTACACGGCGGCCGGCGGCGGTCGCGCCGCCTCCAATCTGGACGCCGGCGAGGCCGGCGGAGCCAAGGTAAGGCTTCCTAGCCTCTTATTCGCGTGGGTTTGGGGAAATTTCTAGGGTTTGGGTTTGATTCCTCCCCCTAATCACGTCGTTTTTCTTGAATCCGAGCCTAAAAGGCTATAGATCCGGTCGATTCGTGTCTTTTTCTTCTTGATCCGAAGATCAAAACCCGCTAGGGTTAGGGATCGGGCCATGCCCGAGCTCATCTGATACCAATTGTTGGTGTCTCATGGTGTGGATCTAGGCCCTTAGCCTACCACTAGCGAGTTCATCGATAGGAAAACACGGTGTTCATGTGGATCTAGGGAGGTGAGAGAGAAAGGGAGTGGGAGATTTCACCTAGGGTGTTGACGAAGGGATCGGCCGGTGCCGTGTGGGCAACGGTGTTGTCCATGTCGGCGCGGCGACGGTCATCGGTCTCCTTGTCATGCACCTCCTTGAGGCGTCGCTCCTCCGCCGCCTTGGCCTCCTCTTCTCGTCTCCTTTCCTGTTCCTGCATGTCGTCGGCGCTAGGGTTCCCGTTGGCGGGGTCGGCCATCGGGACGGCGACGGCAGTGTGGCTCTTCCGGTCACTGGATGCGCGTGTGGGAGATCGGATCCCTCTGTCGGGCTAGGGTTTAGCGGTGGCGGCTGTGGATGCGTTGGCTTCCGCGCCGGCCCCTGGGCCCCTCTTTATATAGCGCACTATGACCGGGGGCCACAACCACGGGGAAAGGCCGCGCCCCCGATCAGGGCGCGTGATTCCCTCGGATTCGGTCTCATGACCGTTCCGAGATCAAATCCAACAGTATACACCTATACATCATCACGGCCTAAAGCAGCGTGGCCTGTGCACGAGAGAAGGTGCAACTGGCGAAAGATTCACAGCTCGCATCAAAACCAATGTTGAAGAAAATTTCTTGAAACATTATGGTTTATCATAAAGTTTAGTCTCTAAATTACTGAAATCATTTTCCTAAAAAACTTGGAACGTTGAAAATCTCATCAAAATTTTTTCGAGAAAGTTAATTTCTTGAAAGTAAAGAAAAGTGAAAGGAGAAGGAACTGTGGCCCAAAGGAAAAGTTCAAGAGGCGCAACCGAACAAGGACGTGAGCACGGATCGCGCGGATCAGTCACCACTTGTGCGTGAATCAGATGCCACCCTGTTGCAGCAGATTGAGTCGAGCGCCCATGTCGTCGTTGATATACTAGCAGTAGCGCACTAGCTCGATCCTGACGCAGGCTACATACGCGGCTACCGCAGGGCGTCTCATCGGCGAGGGGCACGGCGCCGGCCATGGCGGCGAACGGCGACGAGGTGAAGAGCATCCACAGCAACGAGAGCTCCAAGACGCTCCTCAAGAGCGAAGAGCTCTACGAGGTACGTGCCTGCGTTCACCTTTCGTCTTCCTTGCTTGCGTGTGGGCTCGTGATGCTGTGCGTGATGGACGATCTGCGCCGCCGCAGTACATGCTGAACACGATGGTGTACTCGCGTGAGCACGAGCGCCTGCGCGAGCTCCGCCTCATCTCCGAGCAGCACTCCCGGTACGTTCCGCCGCATCACTGATGACTGGTCGATCAGTGGATTCAGTTCCTGTCCGGCTGATGTCCCTCTCTCCGTTTTTCAATCTTGCCTGGTACATACGGTACGGTTGTTGTTGCTCTCGATCAATCAGAGGGTTCATGTCGTCGCCGCCGGATGAGGCGCAGCTGCTGTCGATGCTGCTCAAGCTGACCGGCGCCCGGAACACGATCGAGGTGGGCGTCTTCACCGGCTGCTCCGTCCTGGTCACCGCGCTCGCCATCCCCGACGACGGCCGGGTCGTGGCCATTGACGTCAGCCGGGAGTACTTCGACCTCGGCCTGCCCGTCATCGAGAAGGCCGGCGTCGCGCACAAGGTCGACTTCCGCGAGGGGCCCGCGCTGCCCATCCTCGACGAGCTGCTCTCCGACGTACGGACGTCGTCACTGAGCTCTATTTGATTAGTTCTTGCTCGTTTTATCATTCATGCATGTCACTGACATCGATCGATGCTGCCGCCGGCCGGCGTGCACGAACCGCAGGAGGGGAACGAGGGCAAGTTCGACTTCGCGTTCGTGGACGCGGACAAGGAGAACTACGGCGGGTACCACGAGCAGCTGCTGCGGCTGGTGCGCGTCGGCGGCGTGCTGGCCTACGACAACACGCTCTGGGGCGGCTCCGTGGCGTTGCCGGAGGACGCGCCGCTCAAGGAGAGCGACCGGGAGATGAGGGCGGTGCTCAGGGCGTTCAACGCCAGGATCGCCACCGACCGGCGGGTCGAGGCCGTGCAGCTCCCCGTCGCCGACGGCATCACACTCTGCCGCCGCGTCGTCTGAGCCGTTTTGTTGCCTAGCAGCACTTTGTCGTCGGCGTACACCAAAGATCGTCATTTGATCGACAATTGTGCATCGTCACGCACAATGTGGGTTTTAAGAGAGCGGACAATAATGCATGGGACGGCGCCGCTTGTAAAGTAGCCGTGTTGCCTTCACGTCATCTCTCATGTACCGAAACGGATCGCATCGCCGCTCGTGGCAAGCCGTGCGCTCAGCCGCGCCGAATCACTGGACAGGCTGCTGCTGCTCCGCGTGCTGAAAGGTGAAAGGATCAGGTGGATCAGGTGCACCTGAGTGGGCCGAAAACAATTTGCCTACCCACTCGATTTCACCTTTGTTTTAGGTTGTTTCTTTGGGCCCGTTCCAGTCTTGGTGGGCCAAGCTCGTCTGTTGGAGTTGGGCCCGTGGTCACGTCCGACCCGTGTGCACGAGTGTCCGGTGGTGTGTTCTTTTCCAAGCTCGTTTTGTGTTTCTTTGAAATATTTTGGTTTACTTTTTCCCAGCACTAATATTTTAAAATAGAACGCTGACACAGGATGTTATAATAGTTTTTTTAATGTATATAATTTTTTTTGAGAAGGTATAGTATTTTTCTGTGAGGGTAGGTAGAAACGGAGCGAAGGGCATCGTGCAAAATATTTTATTCGTTTAAAATAGAGCGTTGACACAGGATGTTGTAATATTTTTTTGAGAAGGTATAATATTTCAATGTTTTGATTAGCTACAGCCCACAGCAAAAAAAGAACTCAATCGGCGGAGAAAGAACCACCCCACGACATTATAATTAAGTAGAATGGTTCGACAGAGGGGATTTTTTTTTTTCAACAGCCAAACGACCCTCAGTTTAAAGTTGCTCCGGTAGCAATCAAACCTATTGGATTACAAACCCGCTGGTCTACAGCTGCAGCGATAGATAAAGCTTACGGGAGGAGGACGGCCGGCCGGCTTGTTGTTAATCACATGGTGGGTGTCACCTGTCACGTGTCAACAGCAAGCAAGCACTAAGCTTGACGGTGGCGTCATATTTTCGTGGCTCGACGTACTATGGTTTAGACGGAGTCGTCCGATCCCGGGCGTCCCGGGTTGGGCGTTCCCAGCACGGTACGCGCTCCCCGGCCGGCATCGCCCATGTTGTCCTTGGCCATGGCGATTCCAAATTCCCAACGTCCTTGCCGCTGCCGGCATACTGCGGAGTACCTGCCCGGGTACGGTGGCGTACACGGGGTTCATTCCTAACCGTCTGCGATTCCGACCAGCCTATATGTCCATTTCTTTCCATGTCTGGTCCGGGGGGTCGCCTGTCGATCGATCTGCACCTGCTGCTGCCTAATGTACGATCTACGATATTGTGCACGGTGCTTACTTGCACGCAACCACCTCGCTCGGCTTGATCTGAGAGTAAATAAAAACATTACCTAACGTACGATGAGCACACACATATATAACATATTGCTAATCCCAGATTGGTGCTAAGTAGTATATAGTAGCATGTTCAGCTTCACGGGGGGAATAGAGAGGTTGTCAAAGTATGCAGACTGAAAGTCACGGAGATGCTGCTGCCTTCTCGAGAGATTCCCGGTCCACGTCCTCTACGCCATCTGACATGGCATCATTTAAAAAACGCCCACGGAGGCGGTGGGAGGATGACAGGGTGGTCGTCTGACCTCAGCGGGCAGTGGGCCCTGCTGTCCTCAAAACGCAGTTTTTAAAAACCGCCTTTTGAGCGGGTGAAGTTTAAAAACCGCCGTATATAGTGACGGTTTTTGTCTCGCTGGCCATTTTTTATCAAAAAACTAAAGATGTAAGTATTATAACTGAAGTTAGATAACTTTTATAACGACAGTTTGCATAAATTATGAGAACAAACGTGTACTTGGCTAAATTTCTGGATATTTCAGTACATAGAGAAATGTTTTTCCTCAAAGATGATGCATTCGATAAAAATCTCGGCAGTACATTGAATTAATATAACACACTTAGCGATATGCAATATTGATGGTACTCTGATATATATTTGAGCATGCTCACCACGTGATTGAACGGTATAAATAAGGTTAGACATAGTTGCGATGGAACATTGGCATAGTGTTTAAGTAGCGGTACAAGTGACTAGCCTTAGGTAAATTAAAATACCAAAAACCTCTGGAATAGTACTGGGATAAGCCTCTAGGATCGTACTAGTAGCGAGTACCTCGAATGGTATGGACACTTGCAGAACGGATCAGGACACATGGAATCATCTTTGAAGCTAACCACCATCGCATTTACGTCTGCATCATCTTCAACAGACTTGACGCGGCACTCGATCGTGGATCTTGTTCTTCTTGATCTGGCTGACATACTCCACATCCAGTGGCCGCAAACGTCCTTATGCCGCGCCGAACGTGTTTAAGTAGCGGTACAAGTGACTAGCCTTAGGTAAATTAAAATACCAAAAACCTCTGGAATAGTACTAGGATAAACCTCTAGGATCGTACTAGTAGCGAGTACCTCGAATGGTATGGACACTTGCAGAACGGATCAGGACACATGGAATTATCTTTGAAGCTAACCACCATGGCATTTACGTCTGCATCATCTTCAACAGACTTGACGCGGCACTCGATCGTGGATCTTGTTCTTCTTGATCTGGCTGACATACTCCACATCCAGTGGCCGCAAACGTCCTTATGCCGCGCCGAACGTACCCGGTGCCACCGCGGCACACGGAGGCGGAGGCGGCAAAGGTACCAGAGATGTCATGGCATGCAACGAGCGCCAGGGCCACGGCGGGATGCCGGTGGGGCGACCATGCTCACGGGTCACCACGCCCGCCCTTGCTCGCGCTCTCACGGTTCACCGAGGCTTTATCTCGGCGCACGCAGGCGGCCGGTCGTGCGGCAGGGGCGGATTTAGCCTATTTTATCGGGGTCAGCCGACCCCGATAAAATTTGCAAATCCTTCACTAAATCACTGTTCGAACACAGAAAATCTATGCTATACAGTGGAATTGACCACGATGACACCGACGACATTCTCGGCTAGATTCGCCCCTGCCGTGTGGCCATGCCTCCGACGCCGCATGACCCATCCCTATCGGCCTATCCCCTGCCTGCGTTGGGATGCCCAGCACGGTACGCTGTACACGATCGCCATCCTTAACCCCACCACCCCCTCAACGGCCATGTTGCCGGCCGGCGCACGCCGCCGCGTATACCGGTTTGGGTCCGTTCTGGTGGTCGTCCTCGATCGGCGTTGCGTTGCGTTGCGTGCATGCCACATACTGCTGGTTTCATTCCATGCATGCCAATTGTTCACCGAGGTCCATCCAACACAAGATTTTTATAAGGTAGTTACGGTGAGTGACCTGCTGAAAAAATATCGCAATCTGGGACGAGATTGGCAATTAATTAACTAACGCGATGTATTCATTCCAAATCGACGACGTACGTAGAATACATGGTATATGTAACAGGTACAGTCGTCGTACAGAGATACATGTGATGCATGCCGCTCTCATCAGCACGACAGCATGCATGCAGAAACCCTTAGCTTACAGAGAAATCTTATTGAAAGCGCCGGCGGCCGGGAGTGACGTGCGCTGGAACATGCATACAGTTTAAGACACACACGGACACGGTATATATAGGTACACTTTTACGCCTAGCAGCAGCAGCAGCAGCAGCAGCAGCAGGAGGAGGAGCTCGATCAACAAAGGGTCGGTCGGAGGGATGGAGTTTCAGAAGATCAGCTGATCGATGCACAGGCGGACAGACGACACAGCCGCCGCGCGCGCGTAGACGTACGTACAGTGATCAGACAAGGCGGCGGCAGATGGTGACGCCGTCGGCGATGGCGAGGTGGCAGACCTCGACGCGCTTGTCGGCGGAGAGCTTGACGTTGAGGTCCTTGATGGCGGCGGAGAACCTGCGGTCGAGGTCCGAAAGCGGGGTGTCGGGCGGCAGCGCGACGGTGCCGGCCCAGAGCGTGTTGTCGTAGACGATGGTGCCCCCCACGCGCACCAGCCGCAGCAGCTGCTCGTGGTACCTCACGTAGTTGGGCTTGTCGGCGTCGACGAACGCGAAGTCGAAGCCGCCCACGTTTCCCCCGTCGGCGAGCAGCGCGTCCAGGTGCTCCAGCGCGGGGCCCTCGCGGAAGTCGACTTTCCCCGCGACGCCGGCGCGCTCGATGAAGGGGCGGCCGATCTCGTACGCCGCGCGGTCGACGTCGACGGCGACGACGGAGCCGTCGTCGGGGAGCGCGAGCGCCGTGGCCAGCAGCGAGTAGCCCGTGAACACGCCCACCTCCAGCGTGCGCCGGGCGCCGGTGAGCTTGAGCAGCATCCGCAGCAGCTGCGCCTCGTCCGGGGACGACTGCATGAACCCCCACGGGAGCTTGTCCGTCACCTCCCGCAGCTCGCGCATGCAGTCCGGCTCGTGGGGCAGCACCGACGTGTCGAGGACGTAGCGGTACAGCGCCTCGCTCTTGAGCAGCGTCTTGTTGCTGCTGTCGATGCCGCTGTGCGCCTGCGCCACCGGCGCCGCCTGCTCGCCGACCACCGCCGGGGCCATGCCGTGCGATCGAGGTGCAGGGAGTGGTGGTTGCTGCTGCTGCTGCTCTGGTAGGGTAGTAGGGCGAGTAGAGTGTACTTGTAGGATTGTACTAGCTCGCAGTGGGTCAGGTTGCTGCTGCGCACTTTGCTCGGCCGGGACTCGGTATTTAAGAGCTGTGGGGTTGGGGGGGGGACTAAGCGGGGTTGGTGTGTGCGGCCCTCACCTGCTCCCCTGGCTGTTGCTTGATCGCTGCCCACCAACAGTCTTCGCGAGCTTTATGTAAAGCTGATTAAATTCACTAGTGACTTTGTTTACACTCTCGGTAGGCCAGGGGAGCCACTCAGGCACGCGCACCAGCGCCACCAACCCACAACGCCCTCTGGCATTTTTTGGGGGGAGAAACTTCGCTTGGAGTCCTGGTGCAGCTGACCCACGCACCATCCAATATAATCCAACCATGGCGTCCGTTCCGTCTCCGATCTTTCGCGCCGCGACAGAATAAGAATCCTCGCGGCCAGGTAGAGCGCCACCCTGCGCGGCTGGAAGTATCATTATGGGACGCATTGCCGGCCGGCCCTCCTCGATCATGACCGACCGAGTGCCCAGCCACCACGCGCAAATTTTGCACTCTGATCAATTTAATTTTACAAATGACCTTCTTTCGAAAAAAATTGCAAATCTGACCTCTTTTGCGGTGCCTCCGCTGGTGACGCCGCAGTAGCACATTGCGGCGCCACGGTGAGTGGCGCCGCAGACCCTGACCCCCTCCAACGTGGCCAGGCGTGGGGCCCCGCTGCGGCCCCACATGCGGTGGCGCCGCAATGCCAGACCCATATGGGCCGAGCCCAGTGGCCCCGTAGCGGCTAGGCCCGAGCAGCGCCTGCGGCGCCAGGAGTTGTGGCGCCGCGGGGCAGCACTGCGGCGCCACGCCCTATGGCGCCGCAAGGGTTACTCCTTTTTCCATTAATGTCTCTCAATTTTTTCCATCTTTCCTCTTCCATAGTAACCAAACGAGACATATAGTTTTTTATATTTTTCCATTTTTCTCTCAATTTTTTCATCTTTTCTCTTCCATAATTTTTCGTATTCTTGTTTTTTATGTAGGTAATTAGGATTCATAGAAAATCAACCCCAATTTCATTATATATCTACATAAATGACAGATTCAAAATTCGTGTAGCATTTAGATACAGATAGCAAATAACGCGAAAAAAACTTCAAGGTTCCACAAAGTTTTTGCAATCGAGCAAAACACGATGTCAAACCATATGAATAACATCCAGGTTCACAATCATCCACATGATTACAAATCAAAAATCACGTCAACCCAGGTTCACAATCCTACGACCCTCCAGGTGTCTAACGGCCACGTGAACGACTTTGTCTAGCAGGGCGAGTGTTGATGCAGTTGCCGCTGTCCACGTCCGAAGGGTCACGAGCACGCCTACGCCGCCTAGTAGCCGGAGGTCGACTCGACGGACCCTGTCAATTGTAGATGTTAGTTTAGTAGAGCAATCTCGACAACTAGAAGGGTACGAACTATAGCAAAAAACTTACAGCCTCGGCGTCGTGTTGTGTCTTCGTGAAGGGTGGCGCATCGTGCAGCTGGCTACCAAAGAGGACGTCCAGACCACGGTCCCCATCGTCGTCGTCGTCCTCCTCCTCCTCCTCCTCCTCATCGTCGTCCTCGTCCTCCGAGGACCTAGACCTCCGCGACGACCGACCACGGCTGGAAGAAGGGCCGCCAGGAACGCCGCGTGGCTGGGGAGGGAGCGCAGCTGCGCTGTAGTAGCCAATCTTCCTGCTCAACCTGCGGCAATGCCTACTAATTGTCTGGACGAAGGACTTTAGTGCTCCGCTGGGTCGTGGGCCGGCTCAAGCAAGGACTCAACCCGTTTCATTGGTCAGCCAAGCCAACTGCTGCCCCTGTAATTAAGATTTAGTGAGGAGAGAAGAAAATATTGCACGTAGCGAAACGTAATAGGAGAAAAAAGTATGGTCTTACCACGTAGTCCTGTATGGACGCTCTCTCAGGCTGTACTACTCCGCGAGTCCTGGTATCGTACTCGTCGATCTCGTCCGAGTCGACCTCGCTTATCGGCCGGTGACCCACGGTAGGTCGTAGCCTAACCCGTGCATGTGCCTGCAACCAGCATAGGTACTCCACGAAGTAGGCTTTGTCGTGGGCCTCACCTGCCTCGACCGGCACTCGCTGCCTCGCGTCCCACCTGCCGGTGTGGGCAACGTGGGTGATGTGCCAATCGGTCTCGCTGTAGCGGCCCTGCCTCCTCTTTCTGCACCAATCAACATCAAATGGTGTAAGTACGGGCACATGCACAAATCGCTTGTACACAATGATTAGAAACCATACATGTGGAGCGACAGGTCCGTAGGGACCGTGTGTGGAGGAACGACCTGCCTCCGTCCAAACTGGTGTAGCACACGTGTAGGGATGTGGTACTCCACCACGACGAAGATGAGTGGCACGACAGCCCTCTAGAGGTCCTCGCCCTCCTGCACAGTGGTCTTAACTCCGCCTCTTCTATCTCCTCCCGGTAGTACGGTGTCCACTCAACTTAACAAATAAATTACAACGTCAGGGCCACAGGTATTGCACGAGAGGCAGTTTCAACCAATGAGTTTGAAATTGAACTCAAATACCTGGCGATGGGTAAAGCAGTCGAGCTCGTTCGTGTAGCGCTTGTACCTCCCATCAATCCGACCGGTAACAACCTCCACGTCCCTCCAGAACCAAAGCACGGTGGGTCTGCTGTTCTCAAACACCCACTCCCGCCATTTTAACAAATGTCATATGTTAAGAACCAAAAGAAACAATTTGCAACTTTAACATGCAATGCAAAACAAGTGGGGGAATTTAGCCAAATGCTTGCTATACCTTGCGTTCTCGTCTGACCGGTCTACCGATCGGCAGGCGCTCCTAGCTCCACACCTGAAGCAGGCAGAGGCACCCACCGATGCTCGAAGAGTTCTCCTTGCGCTGACAGCTATCGCACAGCTGTCGGTACATGTGGGCCAAGGTATAAGAGGCCCAGCTGAAGGTGGCAATGTCGGCCCATGGCCGATCCAAAATTGGGAGCAGCGCCGAGTCCACCGTGTCCCCTGACGAGTCTGGGAGCAAGAAACACGCCAACAGGTACCAAAGCCAGGCCCTGGCGTGCCGCTCCACCTGTACCGGCCCTGCGTCGGGCGGGCACACCCCAAAGTGCTGTCGGAGCCACCCCGTGGTGACCCCGGACGTCCTCCTGCAGTGTATCATATAATTAATGTTTGTTGCCATGATAGAACACAGTTTTATGATCAGAATTGAACACAATTTAATATTACTTACGTGGAACGGTCCCCGGACACACGCTGCGTAGGTGCTATACCGAACAAAGCCTGAACTTGACCAGGCCACGCCACGGGGTCTAAACTGTGTATCACAGGCGAACCGTCTACGGGGAGACCCAAGATCATCGCCGTGTCTTCTAGGGTGATGGTCATCTCCCCGCACGGCAGGTGTAAAGTGTGGGTCTCCGACTTCCAACGGTCCACCAAGGCTGTCAACAACGCAAGGTCCAACGGTGGGAAACCGGAGGTAACCACCCTAGCAAGGTCCAATATGCCGGCTTCCTGGATGTATGGGGCATACCGCTCGTCCCAACTGAGGTGGCGCGTGTGAGTACGCCCCGTAGAGGCGACAACTACTGAAAAATATATGTAACATTAGCCATATGTACACATATCTATTAGCGGGAGTAGGGCGTATTTATATACAAAAGTACGTGTAGTTTTACCTCGCCTGCCGCGATATGTGATGCGCGGTGCTTAAGCTCGACGGCCGGATCTAGAAGGAGGTACTGAGGGTCCGTCATCCTGCAAAGACATTAAACAAAATGTTAGGTGACTGATACATTGCATCGGCATCAGTCGACCAGCTGTATCGTCCATATGTGAACAGACGTACGAGATCAGCCAAGGATAAAAAGGCGCAGAGTGGTGGCCACTGTGTGAGTGTGTCCTAACACTCGCGCGGTACGTTTCTTCGCTTATGCGTGGTGTTCGTCTGTGTTTGTTGCTTGTGCCTATGTAAAGGTGGGGTGGTATGTGTGTAGGCCGTTTGACTGCATACTGTATCTGTTTCCTGAACTAAATAATTTAAGTGTTAATATTGCTTGTTCTTCCTGCGATTCAATTATCTGTGTTGGATGTGATGTCAAAACACAGGTTATGCTATGCTATTACCATGATTAGTTCATAGGGCCAAACTTCATATCAGTTCCCACATTTAGTCCTAAGTTCATCTTGCCTGTGTGGTTGCCGGCTACATTAGTGTTTCTCCCATGTTATTGATCATGTTGTTCATCAAATTTCATGCAAGTTCCTGATAGGTCAATGCCATACATATGAAATTGACACAAGTAATACCTGATAAGTGATAACATAGCATGACTAGGGTGTAGTTTCATGCAAAGGGCACAGTTCATCGGTAGCACATATGGAATTAAATAATTGAAATGCAATGTTTGGATAATGATAATTAGTGCAGGAGACATGATATACTCATTGTTTATATGTTACATCATTATGTGTTCCAAGGCGAAGCCGGTGTTGTAATTAGGATGCAGCACGCGCCAAGATTGTAACGGAACTAACATTATATAAATATAGCTAATTTATAATTTATTCCTCAACTGAATTTCCTTATTGAATATCACATCCCAATAAAGTTTGAAAGGAAGAGGCCACTGTTCTAATTGATTTAAAGTTTGAAAGGAAGATGCCACTAATGGTACAATACTAGGCAGCACACTGAAGCGCAGCGACGGCCGGCGGTGCAGAGGGGGCGCGGCTGCAGCGGCAGCCGGCGGTGGAGGAGGTGGAGATGGCAGCGCGGGTAGAGGAGGAGCAGGGGGCCGGCGGTGGAGGCCGCGGCCAGTGGGGGCGCAGGAGGCAGAGCAGATAGGGAGGAGGGAGACGGGTCGGTCTGGCCCAGCTTGCGGCCCATATGGGCCTGGCCGCTGCAGCGCCATACGCCATGGCGCCGCAGCCTTGCGGCGCCGCAGTAGGGCCCCACATAGCGCCACGATGGAGGGGGTCAGGGGCTGCGGCGCCATGGTCAGTGGCGCCGCCACAAAAAGAGTCAGATTTGCAAATCGTTTTCGGAAAGGATCATTTATAAAAATAAATTAAAGCAGTGGTCAGAGTGCAAAATTTGTGTGCCGCCACCACCACCCGGCCACCACCTACCCACTCTGCCCCGGAATTTCTTTTTACTTACCTTGCTTTATTTTTCATTACAGTATCATCATCTAAATAAAGCAGTAGGCTGCGCCCTTTCTGGGTTGGTGTGCGGTGGTTCGGTTCCACGCCCAATTCCAATCCAACAAGTGCAGTGGTGCCGCAGGCTTTTCACCGGGCACTGCCTGTGCCTGGCCGGATATATATATACGGCACAGCTGATGGATCATCATCCCTAGTTTAGCTCGCCGGTGCCGGTGGGTTGGGTGGGTGGGTGTAGACCGTCGAGTCAGTCAGTAGGCCGAGTACTATGAAAGTAGCCAAGTGGTAGCAGTCGTAACTAATCAAACAACGGCCGTGTGTATGCGCTGCGTCTACGGCCGCAACAAGGCGTGCATTGTTTACTGTTGCTGCTGTTGATGAGAAGCCAAAACAAATAAACAAGCAAATTCTCCCGTACGCGTAGATCAGATCTGACGCGTACAATCCGCGCAGTGGGGACGGGAGGCGTGGAGTGGCGTGGCGTGGCGTGGCGTGGGGGTTTGTGTATACGAAAGCCCGGACGCTGTCGGGTCGAGCGCCGGGGGTGTGGCGTCCTGGCGTTGGCGCCTCCGTTTGTTGGGCGCACATGCACGCCGAACGTGCTGCCGCGGCCACGCAACCCAACGGAAACGCACAACCGACCTGCGCCGGGACACCATACCATTCCACCAGCCCGGCCAGCGGCAGGCAGGCAGGGCAGGAAGCCCGGCAACGGCCAAACCCCACATGCACGCGTCGTCGCCGAACCTTCAACTGCCATCATCAAAGGATTATTCAAAGCTGCTGCGTGCGCGTCGGTGTCAAGCCCTGCCCAACCTATGCGTTATTATGCGTATCCATATCCAAGATGGATCGATGGGCACTGAGAAGAGAAGGATGCTGTAGTCTTCGCTCGCTGTCGTCCGCTCAGACGTACTACGGCGAAGGCTTCCCCGCCGGCCGGCCGGCTGGACGCACGGGACACGGCCACACAGGACTACGGGAGCTAGTGCATAACCCGGCCACCACACGGGCATACGCCCATGCATACCCACCAACCCACCACCAGAGACCAGACGCGCTGCGCTGACGGACGACAGGGACGCGCACCATGCCCCGGCCCGCCGCCGCCCGCCCAGCCAAGGGGCGGCATCATATCATATCGATCGATCGGCTGTTAATTTCCTCGTTGAAACAACGGAACACCTATAGCCTCCGGTTAGTACGCCAGTGACACGGACATGGACTGCATCGCTGTTTGCTTGCTCTTGCTCGTCGGCGAATGAAATATCTACGTAGTGTCGTGTCGCTTCGTGATGTTGGATATCCTGCTACAGGCTACAGATGAGTTGTACGTAATGTACAGGTACCGAAACGGAGCTGCTGGTACCTTTGCCACGAATTCTCGGGTCACTACCAGACGATGGTGCCAGCAAAGACGCGTGTGGTATGCAATGCAACTGTGGATACAATTACATCCACGTCTAGGCGTTGTCATACGGACGGGACGGACAGGAAATGAAGAATCAGCGCTGATGGCAACGGCACTGATCACTCAATCGCAGTCACGCGGCGGGCGGTCCCTGTTCCTGGCTTCAAATTTCAACACGGACGAGAGAGGCAGACGACCGGCGGCGACGACGACGAGACGAAGGCTCTTGTGGTAGCCGTCACGCATGCCTCCCCGAACCACCGCGCCACCAGACCAGCCGAGCCATCGGTTTCCGGCACCAACCCCTCCCCTGACAACCGGCACTGCAGTGCAGAGCCCATTAGTAGGCCAGCCACGCCGTGAACGCAGATGTGCCGGCAGGAGCGCCAAGGCCAACTCGTGACGCCACACGTTGGCAAGGCGAGTGTGGGAACCACTCCAAAACGAACAAGGACCATGCAATTCCAAAGGTACTGTGGGCAAGCAGATATTTTTGAGGGTTCACAGCACATTATAATTTCTGTACTGTTTCATGATACTCCGTGATGTAGATACTCCATCTATCACAAGTTAGGTATAGGTTACTTATACTAATTAAACCAATTGTTTTCTATCTTTCATAGTTTCAAACATCTACGACACAAAATAAATGTGCTTTCAAGACATTTTATTTCCACCGTTGTGGAGTTCCTAAGGGCATCTCCAGTGTTGTTTCAAATCGAACCAGGGGCTGCACAAACCGAACCGAGTACACTAGAGGGGTCGAACCAATGCTGTCAGAGGAAAAATCGAACGCTCATCTTGGTTCGGCTGTAAGGAATAAAAAAATTCGTCCAAGCAAGTCACTGAGCCTATAGGTTTGATGCTGCGCGAGCAAGATACGTCCAGGGCTTGCGTTCTTGGTTCCCACCATTCGATTCACACACTGGAGAGGTCAAACCAATCCTGCGGATGACCTGGATTCCACAGTGCGCATCAACACTTTTTTTTTGCCGCCTCTAGTATCTGTTTATGTAGGTACAACACACACCACTATACACGCACACCCCACTCACACCACGCCTACACTACCAGACCTACAACTACACACAGACTGGAAGACCACGTCTTTTTAGAGATCACCACCACTCACACCACGCCTACACTACCAGACGTACAACTACATACAGACTGAAAGACCGCGTCCTTTTAGAGATCACCAGAGCTAGAGATCACCACCACTCACACCACGCCTACACTACCCCACTCACACCATGCTCTGTAGACGACGAGGTACATCACAATCCTATTGTGGCTTTACGCGTGAGAGACTGCATCTAACGAAATTTATTAAGGCCAATAGGCCGGTGAGGCACGGGGGATCGATCACCCGCGAGCGGCAGCTTCCGCACCTGGGGAGCTGGCCAACCGAGCTATGCTCGGTCCTCCAGTGCGCATCAACACTGGAGATGCCCTAAGCGTACACCATCGTGGTACGGTGTTTGCGTCTTGGATGTAGACTGTAGTGGTTGACCAAAAACAAACTATTTCCTCTAGTAGACTTGTAATAAACTCGCAGGTGATATGTGCAATTTTACATGGTTAGATCATCATCATATATTTTAATACTGATTTTCCCATTAAACAATTTATTTTATCTGTATATGAAAGTTAAGCTACTCTATTCCGAACTTGGCCCACATAATAGTGAAAATTGTTCTTTTAGTTTAATGCAAGGTAAAGCATTTAAATTTAGGCAATATGGTTCTGTATAACTCCTAAATTTATTAATTAGTTTATTTTTTATTTAAGAATAATATTTCATAAATTTATCTATTTTTAATCATTAGCCATGATAGTTTGCTTCATTTATATATCTTCACAACTGCTCTTGTTATATTGTCGGTTCATGATAAAAACGATATGCCTCATTTCAGTGGTGTTTCCATATGAATTGAGAGATGTACTTTGTAATGAAGGTATCTGGCAGCTAATAATAACACATTTCGAGAATGTCTCGTGTTTTTAGATAATATTGAAAATAATAGGAAAACTAAGAAAAAACATATTTTGAATAGTTGCATGTCTACATAGGTTTGCTAGAATAAAAGAAGAATTATGAAACCCATAAAAGAGGAAAAATGCCCACTCATGAAGCTCGTTAGCGAGAAAAGTCTAAAAGCTGGGGTAGGCCCATTAGAAAAAGGTTCCTCAAGGCCAAATCGAGCACAGAATCCACCAAAACTCCTAGACCCCATTAGTAAATGCAATATTGGGCTTGATTGGCCGAGCTAGCGCTGCCACTACTACCGCCAATGCTTGTGCTAGAAATGTACTTGCAGTTAGCAGCTCCCACGATCACACACCAATAAAACTGGCTGAGGATTAGGTCTGCTCAAAAAGTCCAATGGCATGTTTTCCCACTTCTTTTCTGGTCTTTTCTTTCTTTTCCTTACCGCGCGCTTGCCTCTTTTTTCTTATTCTTATCCTTTTGTTTTCAAATCTATTTCTATACTCCCTCCATTCCAAAAATTATGGCATGTAAATTTTTGAAAAAAACCAACCTTTTTAATGTTTGACCAATAATTGAGTCAAATCCATAGATTTTTAGTGTATTCATGTTATATGCTTAGATTAGATTCATGTTCAAAAGAACTTTAACATGATGATAATTTTGTATTTGTTAATAACATGTTTTTAAAGTAATTGATGGTCAAAAGTCTGTTTTAAAGACCGTGTCAAAATTTTGTATGCCTTTGTTTTTTTTTGGGATAGATGGAGCATTATTTATTTTATGTTACCTTGTTTTTTGTTTCTCAACAATATGGACATCAGCATGGTGAACGTGGAACATTTATGTATGAAGCTAGGATATTTTATTTGTCATCATAAAACATTCTTTTTACAAAGCTAAAACATCGTATGCTGAATCTGGAAAATATTCATGTGAAGGACGGACATTCTCCTTGTGAAAGGTACAATTTTTTTATGCGTAAGGAAACAATTTCTTCTGTTGTTTTTGTTCAAGTGCCAACTAATTTGGACCCTATAAATATGAATTGGTCCAAAATACGTACTCCCTCCGTCCACGAAAGAATGAAATCTTAGCTTTGTGCTAAGTCAAACTATTGTCACTTTGACCGAATTTATATAGAAATGTAACAATGTTTGTGATATCAAATACGTATGATATGAAAATATATTCCAACAAGAATCTAATGATACTAACTTGGTAGCATAAGTTTTAATATATTTTGATATAAATTTGGTCAAAGTTATCATAGTTTAACTTAGGACAAAGCTAGGATTTCATTCTTTTGTGGACGAAGGGAGAACTCTAGATAAAAAGTAAATTGGATGAGTGGAAAGAGGGTTCCAGCCAGGTGCCGGCGCAATTGCTAGTCCAGTCTAGGGCTACCCGGTGGCGGGTGCCCTGGGGTAGCTAACCAAGTTTGAAGATAGTACAGATATGAATAGAGAAATCAACACCCTCGGACTGAAAGTGAGAGATACACGGTGGATTGTGTTGAAAGTAGAATAAGGATGAACCAAATGATTCCATTTATTGATGAATGAACAAGAGTTACATATATTTATACAAGGTGAAAAGACATGAAAATGTTCCTTTAGAAGGACATGTCCCTCCATAGAGGTGTCTTTTATGAACATATATCTTTTCACTAATATCTACTAATTACATAATCATCACAATAATTGATCACAAAATAATTATTTCTAACATATTGCATGCTCTGCCGGCGGAAGCCATTCAGCCATTCCATGCTCACCGGTCACCATTGCTCGCCCTCTCTTTACCGAGGCTTTTATCTTCGCCGCCACATTCGCATTCTTTCAGCTTGGGGTCACCGCGTACGTGCATTGCATTCGTGGTCCACGTTCGTTGATGACCGTCTGTGCAACTATATATTGTGACCAGCGCATAGTGCGGTCTCCTATCGTTCTTGACATCGAGGGACCTGCATCCGGTGCTGCCTAAGGCTGCTGTTACCAGATGGCTCAAAAGGAAAGCCCAAAACACTGTTTTGTTGTGTAAACACAGAGAAAAGTAGTTGGACTAGTAGAATGATGAGGTTAATTAGACGCACCGATAAACGTAGCCTAACGTGCACATATACCAACAGGTTCACATCGAACAAGGGACATGTTCTCTTCTCACGTGTTTCTCTCGATCGTCTCGCGGAAACCTCACCCACAAGGCCTCACCCTCACCTGCCCTTTCTACTCCACGTCTCCACTCTCCGCCACCCAATGACTGATCATACTTGTAAGGTGCTGCCGGATTTAAAAGTGATTTTAATATTTTTTTAATAAAATAAATAGTATTTATTTAAATGTTTATTTGACAGAGAAAATAGAATAATGAAACTGTCATAGGTCTATCACTGCTCAGCCTTTAACAATAATTCTAATAAGCCTATGCGATTAAAATTACTAAAAAAAATTTTATAGTGGATATTCTATTATGGCATGAACAGCACATTTTTAGTGATGACAACTTATTACCTTTGGGTACGCTTTCTAACAATATGTTAATCAAATACCTACAAAGAGAATTCTATTTACATGTTCTTTTATCTCCTGCTTTCCTACATATATAATTATTTGGGTAAGAATGACATGTGACTTCATAGAATTCGAAGTCTTACACAAATAAATGTAAGATGTAGGGAATAACTTTATTTACTACTGAATGAATTGCAATGACTAAAGTATTATGGGTTCATCTGTGTATATATGTGTGAGAGAAAAATAAAGATATATAGTTGTATAGAAAACCGAAGAGAAGAATGACTTGAACAGGTATTTGAAAATCTCTACCAGTAGAAAACTTAGGTTAATAGAAACACCTTAATCAGAAATGACCAACCAACTTGTAAGCAGAAACCGAAAGTTTGGTTGTTGGAGTCACTGATAGGACACATCATACAAAACTTATTCATCTTAGTTTAAAGAGATTGACATTTAAATGATTGATTGATCATCTGTATGAAAACACTTTTTAAGCACGTTATTTTTAATGTACTTTTTAAACATATTATACTTGATAACTTATTCATCTTAGTTGAGAGAGATTAACTTTTAAATAATTGATCATTTGTGACATATTATTATTGAATGTACTATTTTTTAAACATATTATACTTGATAATTTATTCATCTTAGTTGAGAGATATTGACTTTTAAATAATTGATCATCTGTGTGTTTATGTTGTGGAATTTTATTGCGAAGTGGTCAAAAGAACAAATAGTTGCATATATGGATGATATTAGCCATTGAAGATCGGCGAAAGACATTAATAGTGTCCTAGCGGATGATGACATGGTTTTTTAGTAGATAACTTGTATGTTGAGATATGACATTAGTGACCACAAAATCCACGTAGATATATATGATTCAAATTCGATCGCGCATAGGAGTAGTATGCAGGCATGCATATGCATGATACAAGTACAGGTACATGACAGAGATGCCGCCGCTCTCGGCACGCAGAAACCAGCTACTTTTATGTACTACATGGGAAACCTTATCTATCTTATTGAAGGTGCCGGCCGCCGGCCGGGCTGCAGCCTGGCGCGCTGGAATTCTGGGAACAGAATCGGCGGACGGACAGACAAACAGACCGACCGAGCGACAGCAGCGGCGCGCGCGACACACAGTCGCACAGACACCAATCCGCACGTGCTCGTTCAGACGAGGCGGCGGCAGATGGTGACGCCGTCGGCGATGGCGAGCTGGCAGACCTCGACGCGTGTGTCGGCGGAGAGCCTGGCGTTGAAGTCCTTGAGGGCGGCGGAGAACCTGCTGTCGAGGTCGGAGAGCGGGGTGTCGGGCGGCAGCGCGACGGTGCCGGCCCAGAGCGTGTTGTCGTAGACGATGACGCCGCCGACGCGCACCAGCCGCAGCAGTTGCTCGTGGTACCTCACGTAGTTGGGCTTGTCGGCGTCCGCGAACGCGAAGTCGAAGGCGCCGATGTTTTCCTCGTCGGCGAGCAGCTTCTCCAGGTGCTCCCGCGCGGTGCCCTCGCGGAAGTCCACCTTGCCGGCCACGCCCGCGCGCTCGATGAACGGGCGGCCGATCTCGTAGGCCGCGCGGTCGACGTCGATGCCGATGACGCGGCCGTCGTCCGGCAGCGCCAGCGCCGTGGCCAGCAGCGAGTAGCCCGTGAACACGCCCACCTCCAGGGTGCGCCGCGCGCCCGTGAGCTTGAGGAGCATGCGCAGCAGCTGCGCCTCGTCCGGGGACGACTGCATGAACCCCAGCGAGTGCTTGTCCGTCACCAGCCGCAGCTCGCGCATGCAGTCCGCCTCGTGGGGGAGCACCGACGTGTCGAGGACGTAGCGGTACAACGCCTCGCTCTTGAGCAGCGTCTTGTTGCTGCTGTCTATGCCTTGGTGCGCCGTCGCCATGCCTTTGCCTCGGCCGGTGGCGCGCGAGGTGCAGGGATCGAGAAGTGCCTGCTGCTCTGGCAGGAGTAGTGAGTGGAGTAGCTTGAAGTCGCACAGGCTGCCACTTTGATCGCTGTGGTTCTATATTTATATTTTGAGCTGGGGGAATGTGGATGGAGGGAACCGACTGGACGAAGTGGAACGGTTTCATTTTTTGAGCTGTTTGGTTGTGGGATTAAGTGAGACGTAGTTATTCCCACAATATAATATTCCTTTTTCTAGATCTAGGTTGGCGGTTTCCCTCAAAATCGAGGGGACGGTGTGGGATCTTCTCTTTCTTTGTCGCCGCCTATCACCTCGTCGTTACACCAGGCCCCGCCACCGCACCACTTCGACCCCACTGTAGAGCTCGACCGCCGCCCGCACGCACGCCTCGGAGCTTGCCCCAATGGCCAGAGTTGAGGAAGAGGAGCCCGCACGCCTGGAGCTTCTTCCCTACCAATGGACGCCCCTTTATCCTAACAGCCATGGCGAGCTGAGGGGCGGTGCCCCTCTGCTCGTGGCCCATCGCCACCCCAAGCTGCCGCAGGGCCGTTGCCTGCCACAACCGTCGTCGTCGGGCTCATTGCCCAGCCACCACGAGCTCGCATGAGGCGAGCATCCTTTGGTGCGGTCGCGCTGGGGAAGAAGAGGCGAGGAAAGTGCTCTATCCAATGATACGTAGGGTCCACTAACGATGGTACTAACTGTGTTAATATGACCCTAATCCTTTCCCTCCTCCGTCTCTCGAATCTAACAAAAAAACAAAGATGATTTTTCCCTCGAACCCAAAAAAACAGAGATGACTTTTTCTCTCGAACCAAACAGATAGATAGGATAGTCCCGTCTCATGATCCAGAGACGGACCATTATCCCACTTTGTCTCCTAACCAAAACACTGATAATCTCTTTGACGAAAGTGCGTGGATAGATTAGAGTTTAAAATGCGAGCAGTGGAACAGATATACCGATGGAGATGGCTTAACGGAGTTCGTGCCTGCGCTAGCTGTCCTCTCCACAGTGCCACTGTTGTTGGCTGTTGCTTGATTGCTCCCGACACCCATTTTTGGAAGCTTTGTCTAAAGCGGATCAAATTCCCTAATGACTTTCTTTACAGTAGGCCGGCCACTCAGGCAGGCACGCTCACCACCAACCAACCCAACGCCTTTTTTCGGTTCCTGGTGCAGCTGACCCACGAACAGAACATGGCGTCTGGTCCGATCGATCGAGCGTTTCCTACGACGACCTACCCACTCTCGCGCGCGGAATTAACTACATATATTTATCTTGCTTGATCTTCACTTTATCTTGCTTGATCTTCACTGTGATCTACCCGGAGTAAGGCTGAACTCAACACCACCCCCATCCCTCTCTCATCATTATTTTAACTGGCTTTCTCTCAATCTACAGTGCCGTAACAGTGCACCATTTAATTTTGGGGCATCAAAATGAGGCCATCGTTGGATTCAGCCTAAGATTTAGTGCGGTGATTATTGCAAATGCTTGGACAAATATAAATACACGATGACGAGGTAAGACGTAATTTGTGCAAAACGGAATTGTGAGAGGACGCAGGAAATGAGATAGGTGTCACGTATTGTTGGAATTGGCCCAAGTAAAAGGACGAGCGGAGGTTGGCCGCTGCCGCCTTGCTGGTGGGTTGGTGTGCGCTACAGTGGTTCCATTGCCACGTTTAGGATATTTTTGAAACGCATGATTCTCATATAAATTGTACAAAAATTAAAAATAGTAAAAAATCTAGAAAAATGTATGATGTGGAAAATTGCCTATATATTCAAATCAAATTGTATTGTATAATACCAAATTGCCTGCAGAACCTGGCATAAACTTTGTCATTATTGTTCAACATGTGAACGGAGCACCGCATGACAAGCTTTGGCAAACACAATAGCACGACGACTCAGCATGAAGTCACAGACATGCCGCGGCATACAACGGTCGCCGGCGGCAAACACGATAGCACGATGGTATGGGCGTGCAGGTGGTGATGGTGCAGCAAGCAGCCGGCGGAAGGCATGCCTTGTGCCAGTATCTGACCGAGGGCTGGTCAAGGAGAGCTGTCCGATGCCTCAATCTGGGTCCGTAAGAAAAAAAAAGTCACGTGCACGTGGATAACTGCACAACCAACAACTCAAATGCATGTTTCTTCTTGGATTTTAGACGCAGGCGCAAGATAATTATGTCCTTTTTATTTATTTGATATATGTGTCTGTGGCACATCTGTGATGAAATATTACATTAACAATTCAAATAGAGTGCACCATCATGTTAGGATATGACTCTACAGTTTAAAATCAATCCAATATAAATTCTTAATTTGAATTTATATATGCATGGTCCATATAGGACATAAATCTTGCTATAATACACCTAAAGACATGTGCCATGTGGAATACAATTTCTATTAGAACACATGCATAAGTCTTGTTGTGTAATACACCAAGATACATGGCATGTGGAATACAATTTTTATTAGAACACATGCCCTTAATCGTGGATACAAATTTTCTCAGAATATGAGTCATGGATCTAATCACATGTTCTTATTTTTTTAACGAGTTATTATTTTAAAACCAATCCAACATTAAACCAATTTAAATAAATCTACCGTGTGTATATATATAACATGAGTCCTTAAATTTAACGAATCTGACTTGCACAATGGTCTGTAGTTTTCTTTACCCTTTAAAACGTATGGACATTTTTGCTAGTAAAAAATAAAGATTATACATGTAACATGTCTTAGAGATTAAAAAAGGTGTACGGATATACGGACACCGGTATAGATTATTTTTATGCACACGTAGTTTTACTAATCTGATTCAACTTCAAACCTGTATCCGTACCCCCGTGGGCACAACATAAAACCCATATGCTCATCCATACGGATTTTTATCCGTGGACACGCATGTAAGTGTGCCTTGCCATCGCTATCAGCAGCTAATGATTCCCTCTTCGACGATTAAACGTCTTCTGTGCTGATTGGACTGCTTGCTACGTGCCTACGTACAGAGCAGGTGAGGACATGGACAGGGAGAGCTGCCTGCTGTGCTGCGTTGATGTTTGTTTGCTCGCCCGGCGAATAGGATCCATCCATCAATGTCGCATGTCGTGTAGCTTTGTGTTGGGTCTTGCTACAGCCTACTACATACGGTGTGGACCCATCCTCGTGGAACTCACGCCGATTTGACATCAGCCCACCATCAAGGCCCCTTGCAGATTGAGTCCATCATGAGCAAATAGCAAAATACACCACATATGGTGTTGTATGCCCGTATATTCAAATCAAATTGTATTGTATAATACCAAATCGCCTGCAGAACCTGGCATAAGCTTTGTCATAATTGTTCAACATGTGAATGGAGCACCGCATGACAAGCTTTGGCAAACACAGTAGCATGACGACTCAGCGCGCAGTCACAGACATGCCGCGGCATTACAACGGTCGCCGGCGGCAAACACAATAGCACGATGGTATGGGCGTGCAGGTGGCGATGGTGCAGCAAGCAGCCGGCGGAAGGCATGCCTTGTGCCAGTATCTGACCGAGGGCTGGTCAAGGAGAGCTGTCCGATGCCTCAATCTGGGTCCGCAAGAAAAAAAAAGGTCACGTGCACGTGGATAACTGCACAAGCAACAACTCAAATGCAAGTTTCGTCTTGGATTTTAGACGCAAGCGCAAGATAATTTTGTCCTTTTTATTTATTTGATAGGTGTCTGTGGCACATCTGTGATGAAATATTACATTAACAATTCAAATAGAGTGCACCATCATGTTAGGATATGACTCTACAGTTTAAAATCAATCCAATATAAATTCTTAATTTGAATTTATATATGCATGGTCCATATAGGACATAAATCTTGCTATAATACACCTAAGGACATGTGCCATGTGGAATACAATTTCTATTAGATCACATGCATAAGTCTTGTTGTGTAATACACCAAGATACATGGCATGTGGAATACAATTTTTATTAGAACACATGCCCTTAATCGTGGATACAAATTTTCTCAGAATATGAGTCATGGATCTAATCACATGTTCTTATTTTTTTTAACGAGTTATTATTTTAAAACCAATCCAACATTAAACCAATTTAAATAAATCTACCGTGTATATATATAACATGAGTCCTTAAATTTAACGAATCTGACTTGCACAATGGTCTGCAGTTTTCTTTACCTTTTAAAACGTATGGACATTTTTGCTAGTAAAAAATAAAGATTATACATGTAACATGTCTTAGAGATTAAAGAAGGTGTACGGATATACAGACACCGATATAGGTTATTTTTATGCCCACGTAGTTTTACTAATCTGATTCAACTTCAAACCTGTATCTGTACCTGTGGGCACAACATAAAACCCATATGCTCATCCATACGGATTTTTATCCGTGGACACGCATGTAAGACTATGTACAGTGAATTGGGTAAATGAATTGTCTATACACTGTAGCGACGCTGTTCACAGAAAGACAAACAGTTAGAATAATAGATACACAATGTATTTACACATCCTGCTGCTCATAGCAAAGTGTGCCTTGCCACGCTATCAGCAGCTAATGATTCCCTCTTCGACGATTAAACGTCTTCTGTGCTGATTGGACTGCTTGCTACGTGCCTACGTACAGAGCAGCAGGTGAGGACACGGACAGGGAAAGCTGCCTGCTGTGGTTCGTCGATGTTTGTTTGCTCGCCCGGCGAATAGGATCCATCCATCAATGTCGCATGTCGTGTAGCTTTGTGTTGGGTCTTGCTACAGCCTACTACGTACGGTGTGGACCCATCCTCGTGGAACTCACGCCGATTTGACATCAACCCACCATCAAGGCCCCTTGCAGATTGAGTCCATCATGAGCAAATAGCAAAATACACCACATATGGCCCTGTTTAGTACCCAAAATTTCTTCCAAAATTCACTATGCAAAAAGAAGATTCCCCGTCACATCAAAATGCCGGCACATGCATGGAATACTAAATGTAGATGAAATAAAAAAATAATTGCACAGTTTAGATGTACTTTGCGAGACGAATCTTTTGAGCCTAGTTAGGCCATAGTAGGACAATATTTACCACAAACAAACGAAAAGTGTTACAGTGGTTCTACAGTGCTTTTCAGTTTGGAACAGTGTTTTTTTCAACCATCTAAACACACCCATGGTGTTGTATGCCTGTATATTCAAATAAAATTGTATTGTATAATACCAAATCGCCTGCAGAACCTGGCATAAGCTTTGTCATAATTGTTCAACATGTGAACAGAGCACCGCATGACAAGCTTTGGCAAACACAATAGCATGACGACTCAGCGTGCAGTCACAGACATGCCGCGCCATACAACGGTCGCCGGCCGCAAACACAATAGCACGATGGTATGGGCGTGCAGGTGGTGATGGTGCCACAAGCAGCCGGCGAAAGGCATGCCTTGTGCCAGTATCTGACCGAGGGCTGGTCAAGGAGAGCTGTCCGATGCCTCAATCTGGGTCCGCAAGAAAAAAAAAAGTCACGTGCACGTGGATAACTACACAACCAACAACTCAAATGCAAGTTTCTTCTTGGATTTTAGACGCAGGCACAAGATGATTTTGACCTTTTTATTTATTTGATATATGCGTCTATAGCACATCTGTGATGAAATATTACATTAACAATTCAAATAGAGTGCACAATCCTGTTAGGACATGACTCTACAGTTTAAAATCAATCCAATATAAATTCTTAATTTGAATCCATATATGCATGTTCCATATAGGACATAAGTCTTGCTATAATACACTTGGAGATATGTGCCATGTGGAACACAATTTTTTTTAGAACACATGCATAAGCCTTGTTGTGTAATACACCTAGATACATGGCATGTGGAATACAATTTTTATTAGAACACATGCCCTTAATCGTGGATACAAATTTTCTCAGAATATGAGTCATGGATCTAATCACATGTCCTTATTTTTTTAACGAGTTATTATTTTAAAATTAATCCAACATTAATCCAATTTAAATAAATCTATTGTGTATATATATAACATGAGTCCCTAAATTTAACGAATCTGACTTGCACAATGGTCTATAGTTTTTTTACCCTTTAAAATGTACGGACATTTTTTTTCTAGTAAAAATAAAGATTATACATGTAACATGTCTTAGAGATTAAAGAAGGTGTGTGTGGATATACGGACACTGGTATAGGTTTTTTTTTATGCCCACGTAGTTTTACTCATCGGATTCACTTCAAACCTGTATCCGTACCCGTGGGCACAACATAAAACCCATATGCTCATCCACACAGATTTTTATCCGTGGACACGCATGTAAAGTGTGTCTTGCCATCGCTATCAGCAGCTAATGATTCCCTCTTGGACAATTAAACGTCTTCTGTGCTGATTGGACTGCTTGCTACGTGCCTACGTACAGAGCAGGTGAGGACACGGACAGGGAGAGTTGCCCGCTGTGCTGCGACGATGTTTGTTTGCTCGCCCGGCGAAATAGGATCCATCCATCAATGTCGCATGTCGTGTATTTACCTCCGTTTGCGAATACTTGACAACTTTGACTTTTACTATTCACCTTTTGCCTATAAATATTTATCAAAATATCTGTTTTTGATATAATGGCAAGAGTATTGTTGAGTTTGTTATCTAGAATAGTGTTAGTATGTAATATAATTAAGACTAATTATGTATATATATGAAGAAAAGACGAATGATCAAAGTTTAAATATTAAAATCAAAGTTGTCAAGTATTCGGAGGTCAGTAGCTTCGTGTTAGGTCTTGCTACAGACTGCTCGCTCACCCGTCATCCATACGTGTTGTGTGGACCCATCCTCGTGGAACTCACGCCGATTTGACATCAACCCACCATCAAGGCCCCTTGCAGATTGAGCAAATAGCAAAATACACCACATACGGTGTTGTATTGTTGTATGCCTATATATTCAAATCAAATTGTATTGTATTACCAAATCGCCTGCAGAACCTGGCATAAGCTTTTGTCATAATTGTTCAACATGTGAACGGAGCACCGCATGACAAGCTTTGGCAAACAGAATAGCACGATGGCTCAGCGTGCAGTCGCAGACATACTGTGGCATACAACGGTCGCCGGCAGCAAACACAATAACACGACGGTATGGGCGCGTGGGTGGAGATGGTGCGGCAAGCAGCCGGCGAAAGGCATGCTTTGTGCTAGTATCTGACCGAGGGCTGGATCAAGCAGAGCTGTCCAATGCCTCAGGCTCTGCTCGGTACAGCGGCACGGCGCGGCGCGGCACGGCACGGAAATGAACAGTAACGCCAGTTAAAATATAATACGTGCACAGTGCGTGCCCCGCGCCGCGCCGTGTTTGGAGAAACGAGCAGCCTCTCAATCTGGGTCCGCCGGGAAAAAATCATGTGCACGTGGATAACTGCACAAGCAACAACGCAAATGCAAGTTGCTTCTTAGATTTTAGGCGCAGGCACAAGATGATTTTGACTTTTTTATTTATTTGATATATGCGTCTATAGCACATCTGTGATGAAATATTATATTAATAATTCAAATAGAGTGCACAATCCTGTTAGGACATGACTCTACAGTTTAAAATCAATCCAATATAAATTCCATATATGCATGTTCTATATAGGACATAAGTCTTGCTATAATACACTTAGAGACGTGCCATGTGGAACGCAATTTCTATTAAAACACGGGCATAAGTTTTGTTGTGTAGGGCTGGAAAAATAGCTCAAAGCTCGTGGCTCGGCTCGAGCTCGGAACGGCTTGGCTCGGCGCGAGCCTCCAACGAGCCGAGCTGAGCCTGATTTTTTGGCTCGCAAAAATGGCGAGCCGAGCCGAGCCGGCTCGTTCAGACTCGCGAGCCGGTTCGTGAGCTCGGCCTAAAACAGCTTAAAAATAATTCTACGATAATAGATGAATTAATTCTTAATTCTTAATGGTATAAATTAATATTTATATACATAACATAGTAATTTGTATATACATAAGAAATATGTGTTACATAATTATTGTTATCATTCAAAAAAAATATAAATTAATTTATTTTGAGTTTAATTCGCAATTTTTAGTGCGGCTCGCGAGCCGGCTCACGAGCCTTCACCGAGCCGAGCTAAGCCAGGTTTCTGGCTCGCATAAATAGTGAGCCGATCTTGGCTCGTTCACTTACCAAGCCGCATCGGCTCGGCTCGTTTCCAGCCCCAGCTTTGTGATACACCTAGGTACACGGCATGCAGAATACAATTTTTATTAGAACATATGTTCTTAACCGTTGATACAATTCTCTCATAATATGAGCCCTCACATCCTTATTTTTTGAACGAGTTATTATTTTAAAATTAATCCAACATTAATTAAATTTAAATAAATCTACCGTGTCTTTAAATTTAACGAATTCAGACTTGCACAATGGTCTATAGATTTTTTTTATCTGTTGTAACGTACGGATATTTTTGTTAGTAAAGAGTAAAAATTATAAACTTAAGATATCTTCAAGATTAAAGCAGGTGCGCCGATACACGGACACGGATACTCGTTTTTTTGTGCCCACAATAGTTTTTCTCATTGGATTCAACTTCAAACCAGTATTCGTACCCGTGGACACAACATAAAACCCATATGCTCACCCCCACGCGGATTTTTATCCGTGGACACGCGTGTAAGATGTGCCTTGCCATCGCTATTAGCAGCTAATGATTTCCTCTACGACAATTAAACATCTTCTGTGTTGATTGGACTGCTTGCTACGTGCCTACTCCCTCCCTCCCAAAAAGCTTATCACATGCTCACATGCATAGTTTTCAGTGTACAGAAAACCGTTCATCTTATTCAAAAAATATTTGAAAATTTTATTTATTTTTTAACAATTATGTTTGTAATCATATTACAGATGTAGTTATAAAAAAATAAAAAATATTTATAAATATTTTTTGAATAAGACAAACGATTTACTATGGACGGAAAACAAAATACGCGATAAGTATTTTGAGAGGGAGGAAGTACGCACTGAGCAGGAGAGGACATGCACAGAAAGAACTGCCTGCGGTATTGCGTCGCTGTTTGAGGCCGGCGAAATAGGTTTCATTCATCAATATCGCGTGTCGTATAGCTTCGTGTTGGGTCTTGCTTCAACCTACCATCTACACCACTACAGAGTCTGTACGCCCGACCGCCCGTACGTACGTGCAGAACGACGAAATTGAGACGGAGCTGTGTGCTGGTACCTTCGCCACGAATTTTCGGATCGGATCACTACCATGTTGTGCCAGAGACACATGTCGATAGAACATAGATGCATCTTGGCTACAGGCGTTTCCATGCACAAGGACAGGACGGAAGAAGAATCACCTACCGAGACCGGACGGAAAGCCCAGCCACGCCTGATGCCACAGACGCATGCCAAGGCGGCAAGGCCGGCTCGTGACGCCACGTTGGAACTGACTCACTGAGTATGGAAATAAACAAACAAATCAAAGACCATGGAACTCTGAAGCTATATATTATAGCTAGAGAGAATTCTTTATCCGTCATCCGATAAAATCTTTTTTTCTATTTGTGCTACTGAGAAAATATACCTTCTCTATCTGCCGTCCACTCTTTCTTTTTCCTATCTACCATTCTTCGTCCAATCTAACACTCATTGCAGTTAAGTAGAGATGTGTCGGTACCCAGCAAACCGGGTACCCACTTATACTGGACAAAAGCTAAGTACTGCCCTTAACAAAGCTTCACGCAGCCTGACAAAGAAGGGTTTTCCCCTTCTTGCGGACCAACGGTCCTGACCTCCCCGCCAACCAGAGGGAGCGCCCAGTGTCGCCACGTGTCTCAGTAAGGAAAGAGCCCAAAGCCACTCGCGAGCAGTTCTGGCCCACCACTTGTGGGCCGGACTGCACCCCGGATCCATATGGAAGTCCCAGACCTGTTCCCGCGAGGTCCGATCTTAAGATTAGGGACGCGTTACGACTCCGGAAAGGGAGCCGAGCCGGCCCAGCTCGGGGAGGTCCGGAGCAGCCACGTGCCATTCACCCAGCGAGGAAGCTGCGGACTGCGGAGTGTGCCCGCCCCCGCAGCAGCCTGGTCCGGGGCCGCCACGTGTCCCCCGGGCTCGCGGCGGGGTCTCCGGCGGCGGGCCACACCCACCTACCGCATTCATTGCGGACAGGCGGGCGTGGCCTAACATCCGCTGACGGGCTCCGGTACCGCCGCTGACAGGCGACAGTGACCATACTGTGAGACGCGAGTTACCGAGGAACGGCGGCCGTGACAAGGCGTAGCGGTCAACTTCCCGCCGGATATCGGGGATTAAACCGCATAAATAAGTACACCGTACGCGGTGTGGGCTACGCCACGCACGACAGCCACGCCCAGGCTATTACGGTAGGGTCACTGTGGCACGCCGCAGTGACCCGCCTGCAATGACGCGCCGCCTGCCACTCCTGCCCCTGGAGCCATACCGTCGGGTACTACGGCGGATTGGACCGAACAGTGCAAGCAGGGGCGGCGTGGCGACATTTTCGGACTACACCAGACCGGCGGAACACTTCCCGAACGGCGCCATACTGCTGCGGCGGATGCAGGTACAAGGTGCAGGGATGAGAGGACATCACGACAACGGAGCATAGGACACACCGACAGAGGCGCAGCCGAAGGCCTTGACCTCTGCCGGAAATAACCCAAGAAGTCAAGACAGCATAAGGGAACTCTGCCGGGTTGAGATAACAGGCCGGGACCACCTGTCGGGCCCCGGTCACCATGTACATGCACCCCTTAGTCTATAAAAGGGGAGGCATGCGAGACGTAGAGGACAGGCGGAAACACACGCTCACACGTCCGAAGAGCATCCAGAGAAGAAGACTCACGATCTTCTTCTCTTCCTTCACACTCAAACCAATACAAGAGCTCACCTCCGGTGGACGTAGGGTATTACGCTCCGGCGGCCCGAACCACTCTAAACCCTTGTGTCTCCATCGTGCCTTGGCTACGTGGCTATCGACGATCGCTCTCGCTAACTACTCATAGTACTTAGGATCGGGCGGGTGCATTCCGCCACCCGGCCGGAGCTCACGCTCCGACATTTGGCGCGCCAGGTAGGGGGAAGCGTCAGATAGCCACATCCACGAGGTGTGATGGTTCGCATCAGCGACATCCATGATGGCGCAGCCGCGACGGAGGAAGTGGATTCGTCAGGGTCGCACGCCTCCCACCACGGTTCTGGCGGCACGGCGCGGACGCCGCAAGCACCTCGCCACCCTGCGATGGACGCAGTGGCAGCGAATGTTGCGATGGCTAGCGCCGTAACGGCAAACGGTGCCGCGGCGAACCGCGCTGCAATCCGCGGACCACTCGCCGCGGCCAGAGAGCTGCTCAATCACCCTCCGGGGCCGGCAGCCTCTCCCAGCGCTCTCGCGCAATGGCGCAGCGACGTGGATCACCTGATCCACTTAGCTGAGGCCGCCCCCAGCTCATCAAGGGCTGGGTCTCGATTTCCACCCAGCAAAGGTGGAAGGTCGGATCACCACGGGCCGCTCGACGCAGCAGCGTCCGTGCGCTCCCCCACGGTGAGTAGCACGCCGACGAAAGACCTGCGCGCCGAGCTCAACCGCCGGCGAGCAGGCACCCATACAACTGTGGAGCAACCACGGTTGCAGCAGAACGCCGTCAAGGGCAAGAACCTTGACGCAGTGTTCGCTGCTGCGACGCCTTGGCCCCTGGGGTGTGCGCAGGCCCTGGCCGGGGCGCAGACACCGCCAGGGGTCATACCGGCTGGAGTCGGCTGTGCTGCGCTTGCAGACGGCCTTCGCTCCACGCGTTGGCCACCGAAGTTCCGGCCACACTTGCCGGAGAAGTACGACGGGACCACCAACCCGTCGGAATTCCTGCAGGTGTATGTCACCGCTATCTCAGCGGCCGGTGGCAATGACGCCGTCATGGCGTCATACTTTCATGTCGCCTTGTCTGGGCCAGCCCGGACTTGGCTTATGAACCTCACCCCAGGGTCAATCCAATCCTGGGAGGAGCTATGCACGCAGTTCATCGCGAACTTCGCTAGTGCATGCCAGCAGTACGGCGTGGAGGCCCACCTACATGCTGTGCGGCAAGAGCCCGGAGCGGAGAACCGCTCCGGGCATTCATCGCACGCTTTGCCAAGGTGCGGGGTACCATTCCCCGCATCTCCGATGCGTCCATCATCACCGCCTTCCGACAGGGCGTCCGTGATGAAAAGATGCTGGAGAAGCTAGCAACCCGCCAGGCGCAGGAGGTCGCCACGCTGTACGCGCTGGCAGACAAATGCGCCAAGGCCGCTGAGGGCCGTGCATGGCACTCCCCTCAGCAAAATACGGCTGCCCAAACTCAGTAGCAGATGACCTCTCCGCGAGAGCATCAACTCGGGGTCCAGTACCCGATGGCGTCTTCGAAAGACAGCTGCTGAGACCAGCCGCCCAGCCAGCCGAACTGGGTGAAGGGGGCGGAACTAGCACCTCGAAGCTAGCAGTCCCGATGGTCCTCCACCTCTGGGGGCCATCAAGGATCGTGTGGACTGATGACCCCGGCACGTCATCAGGGACACATCCACTGGCTCAGGGCAGTCCCGATGCATGGATCTCCGAGATCCGGGACTACCTGAAGGACAAAATCCTTCCCGATGAACATGTGTCTGCTGAGCGCATAGTGCGGTTGGCTAAACGCTACACACTGGTAGAAGGGGATCTCTACCGGCGTGGCGCCAACGGCATCCTCATGCGATGCATAACCCGGGAAGAAGGCCGTGATTTACTCACGGAAATCCATGGAGGCGAGTGCGGGAATCATTCGGGGTCCCGTACACTGGTCGGTAAAGCCTTCCGGCACGGATTTTACTGGCCAACAGCTCTCCACGATGCAGCCGAGCTGGTAAGGTCCTGTAAAGCGTGCCAGTTCCACGCAAAGCAGATACACACGCAAGCTCAACCGCTGCAGATGATTCCGCCCTCCTGGCCCTTCGCGGTATGGGGGGTAGACATCCTAGGACCGTTCCCTAGAGCCCGATACCTCTATGTTGCCATTGACAAATTCACAAAATGGCCGAAGGTAACCCCAGTGGTGAAAATCACCCAAGGAACCGCAACAGCTTTCCTCAAGTCCATTGTATGCCGGTTCGGCGTCCCTAACCGTATCATAACGGACAACGGGACCCAGTTCAGGAGCCGAGTCTTCCAGGATTACTGTGACGGTGTTGGCATACAGCTATGCTTCGCGTCGGTAGCACATCCCAGGAGCAATGGACAAGTAGAAAGGGCTAATGCGGAAATCCTCAGGGGGCTCAAGACTCGCACCTACGACTGCTTAAAGAAGCACGGTGCCAAGTGGATCGACGAGCTTCCCTGTGTGTTGTGGGGAAACCGGACCACACCCAGCCGAGCGACCGGGGAAACCCCGTTTTTCCTGGTGTACGGGGCCGAAGCATGCCTCCCGCCAGAGATTCTCTTGGGCTCCCTACGGGTCCAAGCTTTTGATGAATCTTTGCAGGAACAGGACAGGCGCGACGACATCTCGTCGAGGAGCAACGGTGGCAAGCGGCAATCCGGAACGCGCGGTACAACCAGGCGCTCAAGCGCTATCATGAACGGACCGTGCGGGGAAAGGTCCTCCAACCTGGGGACCTGGTCCTGAGACGCATCTTAAACCGAGAAGGGCTCAACAAGCTCTCCCCTAGCTGGGAGGGACCCTTCAAGGTGACGGGAGTAAGTCGCCCCGGTTGCGTCCGTCTTGCCACGGAGGAAGGCGTTCCGCTGCCGAACCCATGGAACATCGAGCACCTCCGTAAGTTTTATCCGTAGGCAGAAGTAGGGCTTTTTTCTTTCTTTATAAGGTAGATAATACCACCATGTGGTCCAGAGCGGTGGAGGTCCGTCCTTGTAATCCCGGCCTCTGGCTGACATCACATGATTTCACCTTATAAATAAAGGAAATTGCCCCTGTTGTTGTCTTTGCGATGATTTCAATTATCTCCTTATCTCCCTATCAATATCGTTATCACTAACCCCCGTTCGGCACCCTATTATCGCCTAAAGCTTGAAACGGGAAAATCTGACTTGAGAGCAGGTGAGGAAAACCTTGTCTAGTCGCTTGGGTATGGTCCGTCGTGCTGGGGGCCAGCTCCCGAGAAAAGGAGCTTGCCTTGGTGGTCCGGAGTCGTCAGCTGCTTAGCCTGGTACCCGTACCCTAAGCACTGTACACTCCCCACTTCGCCGCAAGTTCCCAGTACCAGGAGCAGAGCGTGCAGCACGCCGAACCACACCCTCGCCATTAGCAAGCTCTCCAGATCCTGACTAACAAGGTTCAGTCCCGTAAAGCCCTAAGGCACCTGAGAAAGATGTGTTTCACTGAAAGAGGCCTGTAGCGTCAGGAGCCGGTCCGTGTCTAAGATACCTGAAACAGGGATAGTCCGGGGCTGTACAGTGCCTTAGCCTGGTCCTGCACCCTAAGACTGTGCACCCTACTATCCCCATCCGGGCATCTTGGTCACGGACCATGCACCCAGGAACGCCGGACCACAGTCAGTCGAGAAAAATCAGCTCAGAATAGGGTCCCGCGGGTTTGCTACTAACATCTACCATGAGTTGCATGCAGGTCCGACTTGGTGGTAGCCAACCTCAAAACCAGAGTCTACCTACCAGGGGCCAGGGGTCGGGCAGAACCATACCAGCGTGCAACAGGAAAGAGTGAATGTACAACATACAGATAAGTCACAACGCCCATCCTCCCTCATTTCATAAGTTGAGTTGTCCATCCAAAAAAAAAGAAACCGGGTGAGAAAGAACGCGAACCGTCACTCGGTTTTCGCGCGGCCAAGCGTGCGATCCGCTGCCCCCGCCTTAACTGCGGAGAGGTGGGCAGGCGGCCCGTCGTTTCGTCTGCCGGCGCAGGCCTGCCTCCTCGAAGCTCGGGAAAATTCCCACGACTTGGCATGACCAGATCGTGGGGGGCCCATCAGGCGCCCATGTGATCCGGTGCGGGTCGAGGGGGCCGGGGCCAAAGGCCACACGGAGCCCCCGATGGCGGAGACGATAAGCGCTGATAGACCCACCTTAGGTTCTCAAGCTCACCTAAGGTGGTTCCAGGGGCCACTGTCGGTACCCAGCAAACCGGGGTACTCGCTTATACTGGACAAAAGCTAAGTACTGCCCTTAACAAAGCTCCACGCAGCCTGATAAAGAAGGGTTTTCCCCTTCTTGCGGACCAACGGTCCTGGCCTCCCCGCCAACTAGAGGGAGCGGCCAGTGTCGCCACGTGTCTCAGTAAGGAAAGAGCCCAAAGCCACTCGCGAGCAGTTCTGGCCCACCACTTGTGGGCCGGACTGCACCCCGGGTCCATATGGAAGTCCCAGACCTGTTCCCGCGAGGTTCGATCTTAAGATTAGGGACGCGTTACGACCCCGGGAAGGGAGCCGAGCCGGCCCAGCTCGGGGAGGTCCGGAGTAGCCACGTGCCATCCACCCAGCGAGGAAGCTGCGGACTGCGGAGGGTGCCCGCCCCCGCAGCAGCCTGGTCCGGGGCCGCCACGTGTCCCCCGGGCTCGCGGCGGGGCCTCCGGCGGCGGGCCACACCCACCTACCGCATTCATTGCGGACAGGCGGGCGTGGCCTAACATCCGCTGACGGGCTCCGGTACCGCCACTGACAGGCGACAGTGACCATACTGTGAGACGCGAGTTACCGAGGAACGGCGGTCGTGACAAGGCGTAGCGGTCAACTTCCCGCCGGATATCGGGGATTAAACCGCATAAACAAGTACACCGTACGCGGTGTGGGCTACGCCACGCACGACAGCCACGCCCAGGCTATTACGGTAGGGTCACTGTGGCACGCCGCAGTGACCCGCCTGCAATGACGCGCCGCCTGCCACTCCTGCCCCTGGAGCCATACCGTCGAGTACTACGGCGGATTGGACCGAACAGTGCAAGCAGGGGCGGCGTGGCGACATTTTCGGACTACACCAGACCGGCGGAACACTTTCCGAACGGCGCCATACTGCTGCGGCGGATGCAGGTACAAGGTGCAGGGATGAGAGGACATCACGGCAACGGAGCATAGGACACACCGACAGAGGCGCAGCCGAAGGCCCTGACCTCTGCCGGAAATAACCCAAGAAGTCAAGACAGCATAAGGGAACTCTACCGGGTTGAGATAACAGGCCGGGACCACCTGTCGGGCCCCGGTCACCATGTACATGCACCCCTTGGTCTATAAAAGAGGAGGCATGCGAGACGTAGAGGACAGGCGGAAACACACGCTCACACGTCCGAAGAGCATCCAGAGAAGAAGACTCACGATCTTCTTCTCTTCCTTCACACTCAAACCAATACAAGAGCTCACCTCCAGTGGACGTAGGGTATTACGCTCCAGCGGCCCGAACCACTCTAAACCCTTGTGTCTCCATCGTGCCTTGGCTACGTGGCTATCGACGATCGCTCCCCCTAACTACTCATAGTACTTGGGATTGGGCGGGTGCATTCCGCCACCCGGCCGGAGCTCACGCTCCGACAAGATGAAATGATAAATTAACCCATTTTTTTCTTCCTCTCCCAATCCCTAGGCCAGTCACACGGCGGCCGTGGCCGTCCGCACAGGTAGGCCAGGGCGGTGCCGAGCTTCACACCGCCTCGCCTTGACCCCGTGCCGGCCTCCGCGCTGGCCCCCATACCCGCCTAGGCCGGCCTCACATCACCTCCTTGTCTCCTTCCAAAGCACCCGCTCCTTGTTGTCACGGCGACTTGGTCGGGTTGCACCCGTCACAGCGCGCCCAGGGGTAAATTTGTCATTTCATCTCCACTTAACTACAATGGGTGTTAGATTGGACGCAGAATGGTAGATAGGAAAAAGAAATTTAGAGTGGACGGCAGATGGAGAACATGTATTTTCTCAGTGGCGCAAAGGGAAGAGAGATTTTAGTCAATGGCGGATAAGGAATTTTCTCTATATTATACTCCTTCCATTCACTAATGTATGGTGTAGTTGATTGTTTTTCTAAAACTTTAATATTTCATCTTATTCAAAAAAATTGTTCAAAAAAAGTATGAATCATACTCAAATTTCATTTAGTGATAAATCAAATGACAACAAAATAAATGATAATTTATTAATTTTTTTGAATAAGGCCAACAATCAAAGTTTTAGAAAAAAAAAAGTCAACCGCGTCATATTTGTGAACGTAAAGAGTACTAGCAAATTAGCAGATATTTATGCAGTTTACAGTAATAATATATACGCTGGTCATAGTCCACGCTACAAGATAATTCGTCTATTCCAAATTATAGGTTCGCATCGGATCTCAGGTTCTCTATTGCACTCCCCGATTGGGGTTCTTTTCACCTTTCCCTCACTAACTCAGACATTTTTAAATTAATTTTCACTCAATTCGATTGTTTAGAAAAAACATACTAAAAAAACATCTGCAGTACCAATTAGATGCGCTATCAAGGGGGACACGCCTACCACCGTGGCGTTTGCCATCTTGGATATAGTGGTTGACCAAAAACCAACTACTCCCCAGTAACGAAGTAGGCAATGACCATAAAATATAGTACGTATTTTGAATTGCTGAATTCCTACATAGGCTCTAGAAAAAAAAAGGAAGAATTATGAAGCCCACAAAAGAGGATAAAACGCCCACTCATATGAAACCCATTAGTACAAAAATCTTGCCCAAGCTGGAAGAGGCCCATTAGAAAAAGGTTGCTCATGGACCTGCGCGTCCACCAACCAGACGGGCCAGGCCGTATGTCGGCGTCCACTGCTGGTCGCAAGCTCTCGCACCACCCTTTTTTCTGTTGGCAATGGCGCAGGCGCGCAGAACCAGCAGGCTATCTCCAACACACACATCCATGCATGCAGCCAAATGCTCCATCCCATCCACCACTGGGCACCGGCAGAACAGAGAGCCCAAGCAGGCAGGCAGGCAGCCAGGCAGTAGAATAATCGCTCGCTCATCGGCACGCGGCCATGTTGGGAGCCTCCACCTGTCCGCCCCACGACTCATCTGCTCGCTACGTGTTGCTTGTCTTCGTCCTTGCGCGTGGCGCGGTGTACGTGTACTATGGGTCTGATCGGTTGCCTGTATGAGTTAGCCAGGCCCGTATCCGTGAGCTGGGCTCATCTCAGTCTGTGTAGTTGTATCCAATAGTATGTTGTTTGGTTTTGGTCTGGCTAAAAAAAAAAATTGTTTGGTTGAATGCATGAAAACATGTTGTATCAAAAACAATTTCATAAAATATGTCATTCTAATATCTTATTTTGTGAAACAACACCCTTTTGATTTTTACTTTATCTTCTTATGTCTTAATATTCTTTAAAATATTTTAATACTACTCTATATGCCCTAATCATATATTAATTAACATCATTAGTTGCTAAGAGGTTGCATCTAGTGAGTCTGGCTCCACAGATACATCCAAAATCTATGCACGAGTGGAGCCTGGCTCGAAGGTGCTTTGAGGTTCATACGGGTCTGACCCTGAAACACATCCGGACAACCAAACAAAAGTTTGCCTGCATCCTATGGGTCTGGCTAGCGTTCATGCAGGCAACCCATCGCCCCCTAGGATGTCCTCAATGCCAAACTAGGGCAGGGCCGGTGTTGATCCCAATCCCATTGCTCACATGGCTGCGCATCGCATCCAATCCAAGGTTCGCAAGACAAAATTCAGATTATGCAGCCATGCAGGTTTTGTGCTTCGTTTCTAGCCGTACCAAAGTGATTTTTCTCTTAAAAGCATGGTAGAATAAATTTATTATGCTAGCATATATGCGACAGAGATGGGGTAAATGTTGCTCGCAAAACTCTGAGGAGAATTCTATGTGTTATCAAGGATTAGTTTGGCAACCCCATTTTTCTAAAAGATTTGAGAAAATTTCCCAAAATCTTCTCAAATCCCTTGAAAAAAAGGGATTGTTAAACTAGCTCTAAAAAAAATAATGTTCCACATTTATGTGATGTCAAAAATATCGTCGCGATTCTAATGACAGTTTTTAAAATTTGTTCCTTTATGTATCACTGCGGTTATATTTCATCCATATCCGTTAAATAGGCCTTCCTGCCGGTGGGGACCCATTTGTCATAGGGAGGAGGAGAGAAAAGTTTGATTTTAATTTTTGACTCGAGTTAAGCACCAAATTTGAATGATTGATTTGGGAGAAACGCAAAATTTTCCAAAAGTAAATTCTCTACATGTTTCTTACATAAATTTTTTGTCGTTTGAAATCATACAGAAGGAAACCACTTCTATAGTACCACGAGTTTATTATATTCATCGATTATATACTGAAGGAAATTGTACTAATCGAGTCATGGTCTTTTAAAAAAAACGACCAGACAATGAGACAAACCGGCTTCTAGAAGAAGAGCCTCACCTGGTTTAGCCAAGACCAAGAGCCAACGATTTGGACTGGTTCTTGTCAAAAAAAAAAATTGAACTGGCATCTCGTCACCGATCTGTCCCCAGTTCTGTTTCGATTTTTGAAGATTGAAAAGGGAAGAAAAGATTTCCTGTTTTTTTCCCTTTGTCATTTTCACCATTTCCCTTTGATTTTCTTTGTCTCGCCCCTCCGCCTCCGCCCTTCGGATCTCGCTCCCACTTCCACCTCCACGAGCTCGAGAATTCCGAGGCCACGAGGCGAGAGCCACAGCCACCCTACGGCCACCAGGCCACGACCCCAGCCATGGCTTCCACTCTCCAGAGCCCGCGTCACCTGCCCAGCGTCGAGTTTGGTTTCCTCCTATGATGCCCAGCATGGACAGCGTGTCGAACGACGGCCCCGTCGAGTCCCCGGCGCCGGCGGCGGAGGCGGCTGTCCCGAAGAGCTCCCCCGTGGTGGCCACCGCCACCACAAAGGGCCCCGGGCTCCGTCGCTGGCGGCGTATCCGGCGTGATCAAGAACAGCACAGGGATGGCTACGCCACCGCCGCTGCTGGTGGTAGCGCTGTCGGCGGCGGGGATGAGGACTCCGTGCAGCTCAACAAGCGCCGGCTACCCCTCGGCGCCGACGCGCCAAAGGCGAAGCACGAGGCGGCCGCTGTCGAGGCGGAGAACTCCACGGCCTCCGTCGAGTCCCGCTTCGTCCCGCCGAGGCCGCTGGACCCGGGCCTCGGCCGCCTCGTCGCGTCCGCCGGGTTCTCGGTAGGCGCCGGCTCGGACAACAGCGAGGAGCGGAGCAGCAGGTCCTCCACCGCCGCGAGCGCGCCGCGTGTGCTCCCGCGCCACGACCACGCCTTGCCCTTTCCGCGGGAGCGGGAGCGGGACAGGCGGAACCCCCGCGCCGCGCGGTGGCGCGCCGACACGCCGACGGTTGTTCACAGCGCCGCCGTTTCCGCCGACGCTGACAGCTCGCGTTCCAGCGTCGAGTCTGACCTCCGCAGCTCATCAAACGCCGCCTTGAAGGGCCGGCGATCGGGTGCAGGCCTCAACGGCGCTTACAAGGTCTTCTCTGATTACTGTGACCACAGTGACGAGGAGAAGCCAAGCGAGGGTGTTCGATCATCGACTGGCTACAGCAAAGAGAATGGCAGTAGCGTGGTGGGTAGATCGGTCCGGATATGTCCTCCTGATTCTGGCTATGATTTAGAAGAAGAAGACACATTTGATGAGGAGAGCGTTGGGAAGGGACAGAATGGGAGGATGCATTCAGATTCAGGCGCGGATGCGTACAATGATTCGATTATGTTGCTTCAGAGAACTCAGGAAGCACTTGAGAACGGTATGATCAAATTGTTTAAGTTTGTATTTTTGTTGTTCTTGTGCATTATCCGATCGTTATTTCAGAACCTTAGGATTCTTTCCCTAACGTTGTTATATATAACTGAACCTCAACTTTGTGTAAACTGTGGATCCAAATTCCAAAAGCATTGGTAAATTGCAAGATATTCAGATTAACAATTCAGGATTTTTCTGCTATTTAGCTCCCTGAAGTTGCTTGCTCAGTTATCTGGAAAGAAATAACTTTGGCTACGCTATACACTGCTCAATTTCTCCTATTCATATTGCAGAGATTAAAAATATCATGGCTGTCGGAGAAGAGCCAAGCGATGATTTTGATGTCCATGATGATCAATGGAGAGGGTCAGCTCATCTCAGGGAACCTATTGAAGAGGCAGGGGAAAGGATAAAACATCTCAAGTCCAGGTTCAAAGAGGCATCAACACCGATCAAGGAGAAGGTTTCAAGAATACATGAACTCGGAGCAATTCCTGGTCGAATGCAACCAGGGAAAACCACAATAGAGAATACCAACCTGCTGTTATCGCAATCTGAACTTGATCGACTGTACCAGGAGAAGATAGAAGCAGAGATTCAGTGCACCATCCTGACAAGAGCTTTTCATGCCTCATCAACTCTGTTCGAGGATCAAATGGCTCTATGGGAAGCACAAAAGTCTCTATCTGAAGACTACAGGCAGCTCGGGCTTAAACTCCGACACACTGAAAAGAGAGCAATGCTGTTGGAGGATATGGCAGAGAAGCTACAGGTGCAGTCCAAAGAGCTGTCCAACAGTTCAGAAGTTCTGAAACTGCAATCTAAGGCCAGTAGGGTTTCACTATTTTGTTTCGTTCAGTTTATACTGTTGTGTATTGCTATAGGAACCTATCTTATGCGGCTCTCGCCCTCGTCTACTGAGGTTATACCTACATGAGCTTATATAGGAGACTAGGAGAGTATATCGGGAAAACTCTTCGTGTAAACATGCCTGCAGAAACTCATGCAAGTTACAGTTCATGAGTTAGCCTACTCATAAAAATCTCTGTATGATCAATATGCTGCTACCTACCGCTTGTTTCTTCTCGGAGCCTGCACGAATGGCTCGCATTTCAAATGCCCTGGTGCCTCGTGTGGTCGCTAAACATATAAGGTTAGCGCTGGTTTTGAATCTTTTTTTGCCAGCAGGATCTGACGCCAAAACCAGCTAGAATTGGTGAACAACTTGTGTGGAACTGTTGAAGTGTTGGTCAAGTAACCTTTTATGTACAACGTTACAGCAGCAGCGGCTCCACAAAGGTTGCTTGCTGAATATATACAGCTTGTTCAGCAAAGGCAAACACACCGCCCTTCATTTTCTTCGGAGTGACACCTACAAACATATACACCGTTGTTGTTTCTACACCCAGTGATGCCGATCTCACAGCTCTCTACAGCACTAATTCAAAGTACTGGGTCCAGGTACGAGTAGAACCTTCGCCGATTGAACTGGAGCAGGCTGCTGTACATTCGATCATGCACGCCGACAAAGAGAGCTTCAGTGTCAGGGCTGAATGATATGCCTGCGATCTCACCAAAGAAATCCAGTTCCTGTTTCCTGCTGTATCCACTCTCAACATCGAAAATATGGATGAAATCTGCAGGTTCAGCCATCGCCATGAATCTCCCATCGGATGTGTAGCGAATGGACCTTATGGCTCCGATGTTGCCACCTAACACAGCCACCGATTTCGAGAGATTTCGGATGTCCCAAACCCTGCACGTCTTGTCTTGGTTTCCAGTAGCGAATGTTCGGCCATCTGGGTTCCACGCTGATGCAAAGGAGAAATCAAAATGGCCACGGAGATCGTGAACCGTCTGCGAGAAACAAACAGGCATAAGTTTATATGAATTATGCATTTGATATGCCCTTTCATATACAAAAAAGTCAGTGTCTGTACATCGTTTTCTACTTACTTTCCCGGAATTAGCATCAATCAGAAGTCCATCAGGGTTGTCCCCAACAATAGCAGCAAGTTTACCGTCAGGGCTCAGTGATATATGCTGCAGAAAATTAAACAGGGGGCAAAACTGGATTCAGTACAGTGTTCGGTGTTCCCGTCCTCGTTCTTTGACAAAACATGAGCATCGACTTCAACAGAGATTTGAATTTGGAAATGAAATTCAACAGTGATGACAATAAAAGTAGACAGTTGAAGAATTAACTGATGGCTTACATTCACAGGCCAAACAAAACGGAAGTGGTTGCATATCTGAAATTTTTCCATGTCAAAATCTCTAACTCCACAATCATTGTTTGAGGCCAGGAAGTGCAGAGAACCACTGCAAAAAAAGAGGCAAGAAACATCACTACGTCGAGATTCATGCAATTTCAATTCCTCAGAAACAAAATAATTATTTGCCAGCAGAAATTAAAGTACCTAGGCTTCTCGAATATCTCCAAAGAATTAGTGATACCATTCTCATCATGTGTTGACTTGCAACAGTAGCTTATTCCTTGACGATCTAAAAACTGCATCGCCCAGGCAAACAAATAAGAATCAGACCCTGACTGCAACCTCTTCTAGAAGACAGAGATGGGAAAGGATATTGAGGATAAAAAAGAATTACCTTGCATATTATTTCGCCATGAAACCCACCAGTAACAAGCAAGTTATTTTTCACTGCCAAAGTGCTAACTTGAGTATGGTAAAATCCCTCGGAGAAATTTCCCTGGTGCTTCTGCAGTAAAGCACAAAGAACATAAGGTTGTGTTACCAATCTCAGAAAAAAACGACAGGATGAAATAAATATATGGAAGCGAAACCCTGTACCTCAGTTGGTGCAACATGTCCTTGAAGATCAATGACTTCATGCTTCTCACGAGCCAGTGCTGACCAATGAAGCACAGAGTAGTACGACATAAGATACACATCATGCTTTGTCGTGGCCCATACTAGGTTTCTCAACTGCAAGACATCGATGGAAACAAGCTTAACAAATTTCTAGGACTTGAGAAGGAAATTTAATACCATGAGAGCATCTGACCATTCAGTATAACCGTACGTACAGAGCTACATGGTCCCCCACAGGATTGGCACAGAAAAAAAATCCCAACAGGAAATAAAAATGTGATTTCATTCTTCAAAATAGTTCAGTGCAAATGGTTGTTCCTGTTCTGTGCAAGGATACCATAATTGCAATTTAAACTGAATTGCCAAACTTCGACTAGGTAAATAACTGAATTATCATGTCTGACACTCCTTGAGCGCCGAAACATTGTCTCACCTGGAAATGAAGAATAGTTGATTTCACTGATCTCGTGTTGTGCTGAAACTCGTAGTAGAGGTGGCCTTTCTCTGCAGGCCGGCATTCCTGCACCGAAATCACCACATAAAAATTATGCAATCTGAAGAGCAGTTGTCAACCAGATAACATGAATGTGCAAGTATGCCATGCCTTCTCCGATTTCCTTCCGGAATTAGGGACGTTCTCAAAGTTGGCATATTGCTGGAGCCTTGCCTGCCTGGAAGCCTCTCTTGTGTTGGTCATCCTGTCCCATGGGATCCCCTGTATGTCCTTCCCTTTCTTCACATCCATAGCCGTGGTATCTTCTGTCGCCTTACTAGTCTACAAGCACAAATTGCCCACACTTTAGACTTAGACCGCAGCAACAGATGCCTCTAGCTGCATTCCCAAAATCTTTTCTTTTTCTTGAAAAAGAAGCCGGCGAGAGCTTTGCCGGGCATGCATATATGTAAGACCTATATGTATCCTCAAAATTCAGGGGCAGTACTGCTAAGACTAACAATAAATTAAACAAAAAAAGGGGGAGGAGAGTCCCAAACAAACTTAAACTCCGCATTGGCCTCAATACGCACATATCATCGAAGCCGACTTGACAGTTTATGCAGAATCAAGGCATGGGCACGGCATTACAAGGAAACAAATCAAGCCAAAGCAGGAGCATCTCAGAGCAAAACCTCATGTCCCCAGAACAGAGCAGCGGGCGTGTACACTTTACTTACAGATAGGTCCGCGTCGTCGTCCTCGTAGTCGGAGTCCCCCATCTGAACGGCGTCTTCTCCCCCCGGATAAACTCCGGCGAGCTCGTCGCCGTACCGCGACATGGCCCCCAAATTAAAAAAAAAAAGGCGATTTTGAGGGGGGGGAAACTAGCCGAAATTTCGCTCGGGAGCTTTGGGTGCGAGCACGCTCGCCTTGAAGACTCGGCGCCCAGCGGACGGAAGGATTGCCCGGATCACCGGCGAGTTTGGTAGATTGGTTCTGGCGAGAGCAAGCGGGAGTATGCGGGAGCGTAACTGATGAAACAAAAGTGGTGTGCCTGCAGAGAAGTACGGCGCCGCTCAAAAGAAGATCGTGTTTTGCACTTCGACCCCCCTACAACCTTGTAATTGCGATTTGTTTGGCTTCGAATCCATAGGACGCTGGGCAATCAGGACCTCGTTGCTGATAGATGGATCTAGAGGGTTCGCCGTGTTTGGCCCTTGCGATGCTTATCCGCTCATGGCAACGGACAAGTTGCATTTGACAGGAGAGACGGCCGATCCGTCTGCGAGGGTAGCCCCAGGATTCGCGCCTAATGGATGATGATGATGTGATGCCCTATGCGGTGCCTGCCGATTGCCGACTGGGAACCAAAGCCCCCGGAATCCGCCGCACGCTGTTTCGATTTCCTTTTCTTTGAGACCCTCTCTCTGCCTTCTGATCACTGCTTCTTCAGTTCTTCTTCTACCTTGACCATGTGCAGTAGTTAACCTTGCATGATTCAGATATCGTAGGGTTATGATTGTTTATTACTATCTGTTTCGACATGCGCTCCTTGTCCCTTTGGGGCTACCCATGAAAGATTCTCAACCCTGCATTTTTGTCCCTTAGGCCTTGTTTGGATCCATTGAGCAAAAGGGCAAAAGCAAAAAAAATTTTTTTTTTTTTCTCTTTGGATCCAAACACTCCAAATGGCAAAAGGGCAAAACTATTAGCTAAGTATAGATTAATTAGGTTTAATAAATTCGTCTCGTCGTTTAGTCCTCATCTATGTAATTAGTTTTTTAATTAGACTATATTTAATACTTCTAACTAGCGTCCAAACATCTGATGTGACAAGGGCAAAAATTTTGCCATTTGCCCATTTGCCCTTTTGCCCTGCATCCAAACACCACCTAAAGGACATCTGTCCCCAATTTCAGTAGGCGTCGGCTCAGATATCCGCCCCGGCATTTTCCAGAAGGCTCGGGGTTTTCCATGTCGCTGTGACGAGGCACGGAACACATGGCTGAAACGAGTTTGGGAGGGAGAGGACCGGTGATGTGAAATAATTAACGCCTTTCTCAATGCAATGAATAACGTCTTGTCGATGATTTTGATGACGTGATAACGAGTTAAAGATGAAAACGAAATAAGATACGCAGAATCTGTACATGAAGCTTTTTATACACTACATAGGTTAGAAAACAACAATAAAAAAAACATACATTAAGAGAATCATTTCATCTATAAATGAAATTTTTCGTACTTTAGCGGCATCACAAAAACATAAATAGAAAATTCTATAAACATGTTCGAGTACGTTTTTCATAAAGAAGAAAAAGAGTATAAACATACAATGACCAAAAGAAAGATAAAGACAAAAACCTCTAGCGACCAAGAACATAGAAGAAAGAGAAGGAGGACACCACCACCACCTAGAAGAGAATCACCTCATCTACACAAACAACTCAAACAACACCTAGAAGGCCCGATGTCCCGTCACCACCAAGCATGCGTCAAGTGTCCATACAAGGGGTGGAGACAACTCCGACGATACAACGCCTCTAGGAAGGAAATGACGCCAATGACGCCGACATCACATGTTGACCCAAGAGGAACACGAGCAACAAAAAGGGGCGCACAACGACCTAGGAAGACCAGAGTTTTCACCTAAGGAGTCAAAAGGGGTATAGTAGGGCAACAGGAACAATGCCCTCAAGAATGTGAACAATGCAGGGCGCAACCTGGAAGGCTCGAGGGTTAGAGTAGCACGAACACCGACTTTGGAGCAACGAACGACCTCAACACGAACACAACAGCTTGGGCAAAAAGACACGCCAATGAAGCGACCCGAGCTAACAGAAACTGAGGAAAAGACACAAGTGCAACGATAAGTGGAATAATAGCTCTACTTCTTCATGCGAATTTCACCGAGAATCGGCATGGTCTCAAGCAAAACTCTCTCCAAGCAAGTACAGCAAAGGTGATAGAGAGCAAAGCATCTCCCCAACAACACAATCATAGGGAGCAACGGGGGCAGTGACCTAGCCAAGGGCAAGCTAAGACGACACATGGAAGAATAGCGCTGCCTCCTAAGTCAAACACCACCGAGAGATTGTCTATTTTTTCAGAATTATTGTCATAATTTAG